>NKDA01000001.1:29490000-32103333 GCA_002872375.1 Eulimnadia texana | reverse complement strand
TATTATGATGACTGATATTGGCTTTTTCCAAATGAAATAATAATCACGTTTCCTTCAAGAATGTGTATTGCAAAATGCAAAATTGGTGAAATGCAAAATGGCGGCAAAATCAAACTACGTTTTGCTTATTCAGTTTTTGCAGTTCAGTACTGATTTGACTTTTATGTTTTGCATTCACCATATGCGTTGAACGTGTTAGAACTATTGTGTGTTTTTATAAATAACTATAATATTAACATTTTAAGCTACTAAGATAGGTATTATTATGTTACATAGTGTGGATCAAAACGAAATAGTACAATAGTTCAACATTATCAGTGAAATGCTAATACGATTAATGCTACTGATACCATATTAAAATAATATATATATATTGCATTTGCGGAGTATACAAAGGAAATATTCATTCAGTAATTCATACGGTCTAGTAGTATCCCCGAGCCACGCTCCTTTCAGACGTAAAACCCGACCTCAAAGTGTAGTAGTCTCTTTGATCCCGTTTTGCGGCTCTTGTATTTGACATAAAATAATGTAAAAAATAGTTTTAGTTAGAATAAAGATAGCTCTACAAAGTTCACTAACTTCTTTTTTCAAGTTTCCGCTGTTTGCTAGTTTAGTTATGCTAGTTTAGCGTTGGCTAATTTTCCGTTATGCAGAAGCACAGTGTCAGTTCATATCTAGTAGTAGCTGTTGTAGATAAAAAGTATACTCTTACTCTGTCAGTGCAAGTCAAGTAGTCGCTGTTGTAGAGAAGAGTATACTCTTACTCTGTGAGTGCATATTTAGTAGTCGCTGTTATAGAGAGAGTAGTCTGTCTCCTGTCAGTGATAGTGATGTAACTGTTGTAGAGAGTGTACTCTTTCTCTGTCAGTGAAAGTGTTGTAACTGTTGTAGAGAAGAGTGTTACTCTGTCGGTGCAAGTCTAGTAGTCGCTGTTGTAGAGAAGAATATACTCTTTCTTTGTGAGTGCAAGTGTTGTACCTGTTGTAGAGAAGAGTGTGCTCTTACTCTGTCACTGCATATCTAGTAGTCGCTGTTGTAGATAGTTTAGTCTGTCTCCTATAATTGAAAGTGTTGTAACTGTTGTAGAGAAGATTGTACTCTTACTCTGTCGGTGCAAGTCTAGTAGTCGCTGTTGTAGAGAAGAGTGTACTCGTTATCTCTCAGTGATAGTGCTGTAACTGTTGTAGAGAAGAGTGTACCCTTCCTCTGTCAATGCAAGTCTAGTAGCCGCTGTTGTAGAGAAGAGTGTACTCTTTCTCTCTCAGTGATAGTGTTGTAACTGTTGTAGATAAGAGTGAACTTTTTCTTTGTCAGTGAAAGCGTTGTAACTGTTGTTGAGAAGAATATATTTCTCAGTCAGCGCAAGTGTTGTAACTGTTGTAGAGAGTGTACTCTATCTCTGTCAGAGTGCATATCTCGTAGTCGCTGTTGTAGAAGAGTGTACTCTGTCTCTTTCCCTGCAGGTGTTGTTACTGTTGTAGAGAGTGTACCCTTTCTCTGCCAGTGAAAGTGTTGTAACTGTTCTAGAGAAGAGTGTACTCTTTCTCTGTCAGTGAATGTCTAGTAGTCGCTGTTGTAGAGATTGTACTCTTTCTCTGTCAGTGCAAGTGTTGTAACTGTGACCCTGTGGTTGGAAGGTAGAAGGTACATTTATCCAAGGACCTTTCCCTCCAATAAGGATAATAATCCAATTGGATAATAACTCTTGAATAAATAGTATCTTGATTTGGCTTTCATCAGCAAAATTCGCAGCCCTGTGCAGTTTACCAGTACTCCTTTTTTACAATTTATGGACATGATTTTCAGATGATTTACCTGGGTTGTTGAACTGGTTTCCAGGTGATTAGTGGGCATTCTTGGCTAGGAACAGGGTTCGTTTTTCGCACTGTTTGCAGTACGACGAATGCTGCTGATTGCAGTTTGCGCATTTGAAGTTGTCGGTGGAGGGACAGTCTGACCTTGCATTTCCATATTGTACGTCTAAATCTCTGGGCATCTGTAGCACATAATGCAGTTGTTGTCTCGAAGCTCTTCTGCTCTGAAAATTCGGTTTAAAGCAGATACGGTACTCGCGTTGAAAGATCTTGTTGTATAGTGTGGGGTTGTTCACATCTAATATAAGTGAGCCGTTTTTCTTGTTTTCGTTCTTGTTTGGACTGATCCATTTACACGTTTAGTCAGGTTTGGAAGCAAATCTAGATGTCGTGGTGGAGATCTGAAGTTTGTTCGCTTCTGGGGGACTCCGTGGAGTACAAGAGTTGATTTTTCGTTCTTAATTTTTGGACAGGGCCGGAGTTTTGCATTTGCACGGTGCCGTTTTGGGACATCTTTTGTGCAATTGTTGTATACTCTGTTGTATAGTTGTAACGATAACAGCTCCTTTAGTTGTTTGGGCACTACATGCGCAGCGTGTTTCTCTTTATCCAGCTGTTGTAGAGTTGTAGAGTTGTTGTAGAGTGCTTGTTGCATTGAAGCTGCTGGGGACAAGTTTGGGTAGGGTAGGGACATTTTCTTGGGTTGTAGGTCGAGTCATTGCCTTTTTGATTTCACGTAGCACTTGCTTCAGGAATTCGTTTTCTTGCTCTAGAGCTGCCATTCGTGCAAACTTTGAGTACAAAAATTCCCCAAGAAGTTGACGTCCACTTTAACATCGATGTTGTATTTGGAGGTTAAGGACTTTGGCTGGAAGATTCAGGTTTATCTCATCAGTTTCTTCTATTTCTTTCCAGTTGTCCCTGCAACACCCGACTGAAATTCTCATAGAGTCTGTAGCATTTGGAACAGAGACTCAGTGAGATCTCAACAAATTTTTAAAGTTTCTCATCGAGATCTCACTGAGTCTCTGTTCCAAATTCTACATACTCCATGAAAATTCTGAGTCGGTAAGTATCGTATCGTAGCTGCCACCCAGTCAATGCTGAAAAGCAATTTTTGCAGGTGCTACATTTCTTCTTTTTGAAAACTATTTTTGTTTTACCGGTTTCAGTATTTTGAGATAAAAAAATTTTTCCTCGATTTTTTTCCGTGCCATAGCGAATATGATTGCACTTTTTAGTTTTCTTTTTTTTATTATTTCATACTAGCATGCAGGCCTAAGTCCATGGCCTAGTTACAATCTGAGTACAGTAATTACATAAAGACATGCAGTAATGATACGGTTAACTAGCAATGATAGGAAAAAGGTGAAAAAGTCGGCAACAAAAGAAGGCACGGGGTTGGAAGTTGTAATTTTGGCTAGGTGATCAGCTGTCTCATTACTGGCTTTTCTCCGATGTTCTGGGATCCAAAATAGGCAGACGTTTAACTCCTCTGGCTCTAGGAAGGTTCTAATTTGTTCCAGTGTCCACTGCGTGTAAGCATCTGGAGGTTGTCCAGTAGATTGCAGATCTTGGAATGCTGCTTGGCTGTCGCTGAAGATCTGGATGTTGTTCTGAGATGCTGTTCTCTGCAAAATTCGACCACTCTGCCAATAGCCGAAATTTTCTGGGTAGTAGCTCGGGAGTGTCCATTGCATTTCACCCTGAAAGGAGCTGAAACCGCCTTCTGTCTCCACGACTCCTGCGAATCCAGCATTCGACTTCGTGGTTGACCTTTCCGTATAAACCACGGCATCGCAAGGGTACCTCGTGTTAACTTCAACGATGGCCTCATATGCGGTGGGATTTTGATGGTCAGCCGTTGAGACCGACTCCATCTAGTTTCCTGAGTGAGGTGCTGGATTCTTTCGACTGCGACAAATTCTGGTAGATTTATCGAGGATTTAAGCTGGAGTGCTTTTTGGAGAGGGATTGTGTATCGTTTGTAGGCTGGTTCAGGGCGGAGATTACTCAGCGCAGGGAAGTTGTAAGCCATCCGGGAATCCAAGTTACTAACATACGTTCTTCTATCTTTTGCCTCAGAGGTGGGACTCCTGACTCTAGGTGAAGGACTGAGGTTGGCGTAGTAGAGAGAGCTCCTGTGATTGATAATAATGCCTGTCTCCATACAGAATTCAAGGTAGGCTTCAAGGTATGGGCCGAGCAGGAACTCCAAACTGACGCTCCATACAGGATTTTCTGGAAAACAGTTCCATGAATTACCAGTTTGACTTTGTCCATCCTCAGACCTTCCGTCTTGGAGATTAAGTGTTTATTAGCCTGGAGTTGTACGGTGACTTTCAAGGTAGTTCTCCTTATATGAGTAGCCCACGTAAGGTTGTTCTAGAACCATATGCTAAGATACCGGACTCCTTTTTGTAGTGTAAAGAGGGTTCCGTTCCAGAGGAGATTGATAACTGGAGGAGGCCTTTTTTTGCTGGAATATACTAATATAGTTTTTTTTTCAGGGCTGAAAGTAAGTTAGTCTTTTGCCATGTTTGTCGATGGTCTTTAATGAATTGTGCAACAAATCAATGTTGGTTGATGCCGACCTGCTTTGAGCAGTTACCAGGAGATCATCCAAGAATGCTTGAATCCTCAGTTTCTTTTTATTCCGAGCTGCCAAAGTTCTATCGATGTAGGCAATATACTGAAACAGGAGAGAGTGGCCAACCCTGTGGTACTCCCTTGGCAGTGTTTCCACTTTTCTATTTTCCCTTTTCCCCCTCTTCCCTTATTTTTCCCCTTTTCCCCCTCCGTGCTAAGATATACATTGTCTAGATTTCTCCTTTACCCTCTTCTCTTCTTCTTCCCTTTTCAATCCCCATTTTTACCCTTTTTTCAGGGAATTTCCCTGCAAAAGTGGAAACACTGTCCCTTGGACTTTTTCTAGTTTTTTCTTACGTAGCGCTACCAGAAGTTTGTATGGTCCACATTATCGAACTTATCATTATTTATTATATTATTTATTATATTATTATTATTATATTTTATTATTTATTATCATTATCGCCTCATGTGCTCATTGCTTTTGTTTTGCCATGGCACACTAGGTTTTCTTTTTAATTTTTCTCGGATTTATTTGAATTACTACTTTTCGTCTAGTCTCTTAATTATTATCAAGTCCAGTTACAATGTTTTACTGTGTTTTTAGCTTTCTTTAATCACGGTGTGTAAGTTTTCACTGCCCATTGATTGGAGAGCGCGGGACTTAAGTCCTTTACCTCCGATGGTTGGAACAAGACTATTATTATTATTATTATTATTACGAAGACGAACAATTACGATACACCAAAACTAACTTGGTGACAAATTATAACATATTAAGGACGATAATAACACGTAGGTACCGTGTATCCAGATTCCTGATCGGAAAGGTCCTTCGGCGATTCCATAAAGTTTGGATTACACGGACTGGTTATGGCGACGACCCACTTGAACTGTGGATATGAACTGAAGCGGTGATAACACTAGCAAAGAAATAAAACTGGAAATATAGATGTATGCAGTGTTTCCACTTTTGCAGGAAAATTCCCTGAAAAAGGGGAGAAATGGGGTTTGAAAAGGGAAGAAGAAGGGAGGAGAGTAAAGAGGAAATCTAGACCCTGTATATTCTTGCACGGAGGGGGGAAAAAGGGGAAGGATAAGGGGGAAGGGGAAAAATGGAATATTGAAAAGTGGAAACACTGGATGTATGAATGATTACAAGAAACAATTGGGTCTAGAACAGAGCGTTGAAAACACCCGACAGAAAATTCTCATAGAACCATGTAGAATTTGGAACAGAGACTCAGTGAGATCTCACAACTTTTTAGAGCTTTCTTACTGAGTCTATGTTCCAAATTCTACATGGTCCTATGAGAATTTTCTGTGGGGGCAAGCGAAATATGGGAAATCCTACTTACGGTTGCTATGAACGCTCTCATTTAGTCTTAGAAACAAAACTTAGTCTCAGTTTTCCGTTTTCCCTTAAAGAGGTCACGGTTTTCCCTTTTTTCCCCTTTTTCTTGTAGGTATCAAGCATCCTTTTCCTCTCCACGTACGATGTCAAGCTATACTTCTGTGTCCCCCCCCCTCCCTCAATTTTCCCTTTTTGAGACCCAGTTTTCCCTTTTTAAGGGAATTTCCCTGCAAAGTGAAAGCACTGTCCTTGACCCCCTGACTGGGCCAGCCAATAAGATCCTTGCCTTCTTTAATAACGAGGTCTCCTATTGGCTGAAAGACCGGGCGTTCTAAATTATTTATAATATTATTTATAATAATTATTATTATTGCAAGTCACCGAAATATATCAAATAAATAATTCAAGTACCATGACTACATCAGTAATATTATAATAAATAAATGTATTATCATTGAAGTACCATTTCGTATTATGAAGAAAACTAACTTTAGATTCATTAAATAAAATAAATGAAGCAATGAAAGCTCAATTATCAAATCAAACTATTGAAAATTCATGAAAATACAGCAGCACAACTACTTGGAAACGTAAAGCGCCCCAGCGGAAAATTAAGGATACCGACTACATCCTGAACAATCTCCGTAACATATCCTGAATATCCTGACCCACGTCCGAACGCGGATGAATAAAAAGGATTGTGTTGAACATTGTGAATCTTGATTATTGAGGGCACCATTAAGTATCCTGAAAAGCGTTTTTTTCAGGACGCTGTTAAGTACCCTGAACATGTATTATTCAGGCATTCCAGTGTCAGGGTCCTGAACACCCTGGAAGCGGGTCAATTTCACTGCACTCGGAGTCCTGATTGGCATCCTGAAAATGTCCTTTTCAGGATACTTACGTGGGTACTGAACCATGTTTCATGTAATTATTTCAATATACGCACTGTTGACGATAAATCTAGAAATTAATAATAATAAATCTTCAGAAAACTCTGAAATAGTCTCGTTTCCTTCATTTTGCATTCTGAACATTTAGTTACGCCCATTTTCTAATTTTTAAGACTATATTTTAATAGTATTTAACATTTATATTATTTTTACAATACATATTTATTATTAAAATATTACTAACTTATTATAATAATTTATTTTTTTAAAATTTATTTTAATTTTACATTATATTTGTTTAAATTTTATTTTCATTTATTATAAATTTTATTTTCTATTATTTATTAAAATATTACTATTGCTTATTAATTATATTTAAAAATAATATTACATCATTATAAATTTTGTATCATACAAAATATTAAATTTTTGTCGTTAATTTAATATTTTTGCAAATTTTTTTATTTTGCCGACTTGGCAACGTGCGCTTCCACTCTGCAGGGAAGTTTCCCGAAAAAGGGAAACAAGACCTAGGACAAAGGAAGAGGGAAAAGGGAAATTTAGAAGCCCAGCTTAATACTCTAGCACGGAGGGAAAAATAGGGGAACAGGGAAAAGGGAATTTCGAATAATAGCCTTATGACCTAGCACGGAGGGATAAAAGGGGAAGACTGTTAAGGGGAAAAAAGGAAATAGAGTGCCATCTATAAAGGAAAAAGGGAAAACTGAAATTAAAAACGTCTGCTGGCAACGCTGCACAAGTTCCTTCTTCTGTTCTTATTGTCATCTGGTAACCAAAATGGCGTTCGGAGAATATCCCGCTGAATACAATCCTAAAGTCCACGGACCTTACGATCCCGCTCGCTATTATGGCAAACGTGAGTACAGAAAAATCCTTTCTTTAAATCTTATTATAATATATGTATCTTTTTTCTATAGCGGATACCCCATTGAGCCAAGTAAAGCTTAGTCAGTTGGGCGACTGGTTGGCTCGTCGCAACAAGAGCCCACAAGCAATTGCAGGAGCTTTCAGCCGCGGTAATTATATCACAAATTCATAACTATATAAAAAAAATCGATTTTATCATTAGCTGCATAGTACCAATAAGTCCTGCTACTGTAGCGTTTTTCCTAAACGCAAAGACGTTCCTGAAAATGAAGTGGAAATATTAATAAACGCTTAATTTGTTCGCAGCTTTCTGGCGCTGGCAGCACAAGTACGTCCAGCCCAAGAAGTCTGGCATCGCCCCGATCGTGCAGGCCACTGTTGGCTCGATCGTCCTGTTCTATTTCATCAACTACGGCCGAATGGGTATAAATAGAATTTATTTCTAACGCTGCTCGAGTTATTAATTCGTTTTTTCTTACAGTTTCTCACCGCAACCAGAAGTACCACTGGTAAACTGCGCTATGTACGAGTAAAAAAACGAACCTTGATGTATAGCAAGAAAATAAACAGTTCTAGAAGTTAGTTTCAAATACATTTTTCTCTCCAACCAACATATTTCTTCATATTCGGGTTATACAAAGAAATTCTTACAGCGTACGAATCTAAGACTTATAGAAGGGATAATAAGCGGACAGGGAAGGAATTTGTGCAAACTCAGTAACAGGAATAGTTAGTTTTTAACAAGAATTTTCTTTTCTCTTACGGTAGAAGTTACAACAGGTTAACAGTAAAATAAAAAAAAACTAACAAGAGCAACTAAAAATGAATTATAAGCAGGAAAAAAAAAACAAAGAAGTCTTGATATATTTGAGAGGAAAAAGAAAACGTCGGGAGACCTAGCGGTGGCTTTTACAAAACTACACAGCCCTTCTTCTCTTTCACTGGGCGAACTGGGCAAAGAACAGCTCGAATGGCCTCGTCGAAAACAGTCTTCAGTCCTGTTAAAGCAAAGAACGGTAAGTTGCTTCAAAAACTAAACCATGACGATAGACGGTAAGTCACCTTTCTGTGTGAGCGCACTGCATTCGAGATATTTCACAGCTTGTACTTCTTTCGCCATGGCCAGACCCTAAATGTGCCGAAATAAAATGAAAAATTTGTTATAGAGTACTAGTGACGAATTCTGCTACCTGCGGGTACGTAATCGGGGCCAGTTTCTTTTCTTTCAGTTTTTCTATGGTGTCCTTGTCCTCCCGCAAGTCGAGCTTGGTGCCAACGAGAATAATCGGCGTATTGGGGCAATGGTGGCGGACTTCAGGGTACCACTACAAAAAACGAGGAAAAAGATTTCCAATGTAGAAGTACTCACTAAATATACACAAAAACTTACTTTGGCACGAACATTTTCGAATGAGGCTGGGTTAACCAGCGAAAAGCAGATAAGAAAGACATCCTAAAAATTCATGTAAAAATTATTAAACTGAAAATTTTGATTCATTTCAAGGTTTAACCGTTTGGGGATAAGACAGTGGACGCAGCCTGTCGTAATCTTCCTGTCCCGCAGTATCCCACAATCCTAAATTGATGGGTTTCCCGTCAACCATAACGTTGGCCGAGTAGTTGTCGAACCTGGGTAAACGAACACGTTTGAAACATAAACGTGGAAACTGTTTTATACGAAAAAAGACTTACACTGTCGGGATATATTCCCCGGGAAGGCATTGGTGGTGTAACTGATCAAAAGGCAGGTCTTACCGACAGCACTGCAAAACGCCATAGAAAACATTTGTTTACATTAGCGAGCATTTTAAATCAACCAGTCAGAAAACTAAAAACTGTGATTTTCTAACATTTAACGTGTAAATAGTGTTGACTTTTATTAAAATCAAATTTTGTTAACAAAAGATAAGTTCTTAGTTTTGCGCTCTTTTTCCCAACTTCCTATGAAGATAAGAACGAGGCGGGGGGCAAAAGGTGTAAGATTTTTACTTATTTAAAAACTAGAAATTATTTGCCGTTACCCGTCGCCAACGACTACACATTTGATGGCCTGCATTTTCCCAACGTTTTCTGTTTGGGGGCGAATGAATCCACTTGTTACTTTAATTTGCTTTGAAAATATGGCAACCACTGTCAATAGGAACCACTCGAGAGAGCTAAGCTGGGCAGGGTTCGTCAAATTCCAGAGAAAACGAGTCACCTCTCCCTTTTCTTGTTTAAATGCAAGACGACACCTAGCGGCTAAAATCGTAACTATTTTGAATTTAATCCCATCGAATTCTAATTTGTTTTATGTGTTTTAATCAGCTTGGTCGATTCAAATGAATTAAGTTAACAGAATAAAATGAAAAATAAATACTTCTATATTTACAAGTTCCTTCAAAGACAACTGATTTGAAAAAAGTATCATAGCATTTTAAACTGTTGCCAATATATTATTATATTAATAACAATCTTAATTTATTGGTCTGAATTATAGGATCATTGGTGATATTATTTCATCAATTTTAAAAAGAATAAAAGGATTAATCAAAATGCCTGAAGCTTTGCAAATAGCTGCTGCCACCTAGCAGTCAAATTTTCATAACTTAAATCTTATTATGTCTGGTAGTATATTGCATTTTATTTATTATAAATAAGTTAATTAAATATTTTATAGTATAATTTCGTTATATTTGATTAGAATTTGTATTTTTTGTCACTAAATAAACGAACTGGCAACGCTGGCTGGGACAAAATAGGCCCATCTCTCCCCATTGCCGTCTTAACTCCCGTGTCATGGAGGTCGGAGACCGACGTAAACGAATCACAAGACCACTTATCTGTTGATTTTTAACAGATTTGACTCTGAATTTCTCCATTCAAAGTGTTCAACGTGTTCATTACCCGCTGTAATGTGTTAATTCGTGACTTTGGTGTCTTGTGGACATCGCGTACGAGAATTATAAGGTAAATAAGTGGCATGTGTTTAAGAGTCAATGGTATTTTTGTGTGTAGTAATCTTTTGCTTTGGAAACGTGAGGTGTTGCCCAATTGCATTTGCGGGGGGTGCCCTGAAAAGAAAAGATAATCCATAAAAACAACCCTCAGAAACTTTCCCCATTATCTATTTTCTTGTTTTTCTTCAAAAGCCCCAGTCGCTTGGGAAGTCTTTAAGTCTCGGGAAGCGGTCTTGCTCAACTGATGTCTGTTTACGAACACTTTCGTCTAAAGTCAAGGCTCGTGAAATGCACCAAAGTTAGTCAGTAGATTATTTTTTGTTGAGAAAGATGTTTTCACGTTCAACGTTTATCGTTAACCAGCAGTTTGAAACTTGTTATTGTCCTTTCGTCGAGCGGTGGAAAGATTTCGGTATAGGTTTCTGGATTCGAGACTCGGGAAAGCTGCAGCGGCCAGGGGAGGCGGCTTGTTTACGTCAAGAAGTGAGACATCCCAGTGCCGGAATTAAACACATTACCTAGCTCCTTTGGCTTGCAAGGTCTATTTTTATCCCTCACCTCCGGATTCCGCTCGTGAAGTTTTTGACGCCTCTCTTTTGGGTCCAGTTGCTTTCCAGCTCTCGCACAAAACAGTTTGACACATTCCTTGGCCACTCGCAAACCTCGTTTTTGCGACAAATTCCACTTATTTTTCTTTCGAGGGGTGGCTTTTACTCCCGCAATATTTCAGTCTCAAAGGCACGAATGACTCGCTCCCAAACGAGTTGAGCGGGAAAGCCAGGTTTCGGAGTGTGATGCCGGTTTGCACGGCTGTAGTAGCGGCTTTGGGTAGCGATGCTACCGGCTGCGCTTCTTGTCGAGGTAACTTAACTGGCTAAACCGTTGTTTACCTTCAGTCAAAATCATTGAGCGATAGTTTGATAACAACTGATAACAGGGGGTTCGTTGGAAAAGCAAGATATTGTCTTTTGCCCCGAGGTGGGAAACTTGGTTTCGTGTTTAGTCTATTTTTACATGGAAGCCCCAGCGCCTGCACGCATCAGACGGCAATTGTATACATAATATTAATAATAATTGAATAAGTTATTTGTGATAATAATAACCATTATCACAAAAGAATAAATTGAAATTTAAATCTATAATATAGTAACTTTAAGAAAGAAGTTTAGGAACAAAAGTTTCGGCGAAAGGTGCGCAGGGTTCCTTCCCGTCAGTGTTTCCACTTTGGAGGGAAATTCCCTGAAAAAAAGGGGGAAGATAGGGTCCGAAAAGGGAAATATAAGGGAAAGGGGAAAATCTGGAAGTACAGCCCCATGTTCTAGTACGGAGGGGGAAAAGGAAAACAAGGGAAGAGGGAAAAAAGGGGAAAATTGAAAGGTGGAAACTGCTCCTCGTCCCTGCGGCCGGCGGCGCCGATGACTCAGTGTCCGAGCCGACGAGGTGGCGGTGCTTCAGCCTGAGGCGTTTTGGCCAGTCTCACCGGTGTCTGGTCAGGGATGCTGTGCGCTGCCCTTGGATTACGTGATGATGAGGCGGCGGTTGTTGTTGTTGTTGTTGTTACTGCTGCTGTTGTAGCTAATGTTGTTGTATGATTGTCAGAAGAGGCTGTGGCATGTACTCGTCCAAACCGTGGACACAGCGTGAAGATTGTGTTGATTGAGACGTACTGTCCAGTGATTTGACAAATTCTTAAATATTGTTGGAGATTTAAATTGTCAGTTTGTTTTTGCAGAAAGCGGAGGACCTTGTATCAGTGCGGATTCAGTGCAGAGTAATAATCGGTGGCTGGTGCCGTTAGATCGCGATCTCTTGCGTTATCTACTCTCCGTCTATCCTGACTGGTTTCAGGTAACTAATAATAATGATAATAATAATAATAATAATAATAAAATACATTTGAACATTTTCTTTTTTTTCTAAAGGACCGAGAGGAAGGCGAGATGTCGTGCACCTCGGAGAGCAACATGGACGAGGAGCTGGAAGGAGCCGAAGGCCCTACCCCGTCCCCGCCGAAAGCAGAAGTCGACGACTCCCCCTGCAGAAATGCATGGACCGAAACAAACAATGTAATTCAGTTTATTCCCCCCCCCCATATTTTGTCGTATAATAGCTTTGAATATTATTAAAATTGTAATTATGTATGATTTTTGAAATATTGGTAACGTATAAAGGAATGTGTGATAGAAAATGGAGACTTTGGTTAATGGGGAATTGCGTAAACGGATACGCAAGAGTTGAGGTTGCTAACATCCAAAGCTGTTACGTTATCCGTTTCCTTTTGCTCCACTTACTTGATAACAGAGTTTTGAGTTTTTGTCACTTTCTTGCGTACTGGTTTGTGTTTTGGTAGCTAAGGTCAGTACGTGGGAGTCACTCACTGTTTCACTCACCGTTTCATTTGTTAGTATATTTAAATTTCAAAAATTTATGTATTTTTCAATTAATTTAAATTTGAATTAATATTGATATTTTCCCGTTAATTTTCGTCTTTCTTCCATTGCATTGGCTGTTGTGTTTGTGCAGCCCTCAAGGTGAAACTGATGATGAGGAGGCCCTACAAGCAATTGGTCGACCAAGGAATCGTCCCACGTAAGTTTTACAGACTCTTCAATACAATAATAATGAATTTTTTTAGTTTTATTGTCAGCATATGTTATTATTGCTATTTACTTGATAGCGCTGAAGACTCCAGTGACTTTCCACGAGCAGAGGCAGAAGCTGCAGAGGGCCAAAATGGGCGATTTGCTCAAACACAAAATCCAGCACAGACCCGACCGCACAGAACTCATACGACAGCACATCCTCGAAGGTGAAACATCCTACAAAACAAAAATCCATCAAATAAATTACAATTAATTCTGGATTACTTGCAACACCAGTACTAGTAATAATATAACAGTAATTGGGCATAAAAATTGTTATATTAAAATCAAATTTGACATTAGTCTGAATACATTAACCTAAATTCTAACATAATAAAATAATAGTTTATTTTTAATGTGCACAGCTGACACGAACAAGATCGACCCCTCGCTGGCCGAGCGGCAGCGAATGCTCAAACGAGCGAAACTGGCCGATTCCCTCAACGATCAGCTCTCCCACCGACCCGGCCCGCTGGAGCTCGTGCAGAAGAATATACTACACACGGACGAGAACGTCGAGCGGGCAATCAAAGGTTGCACTCTTAACTAATCCCGAGTGAAAATTTACTACAGTGCACTACTGTAGGACTATGTACTATGCTGCAAAATACTAGAGTGCCACACTATAGTATACAGCTATAGTAAATTTTTACTTGGGATCGGCTAAATTCTTATACTATCTGAATATTGAAAGTTAATTAAATAAGTAATTTAAGTGAGTTGACTGGGGCTTATGGCGTTTGTGAAGAATGCGAGTAAAAAATTCAGTTTTTTCTCGAGTGTTCAATAATATTTAATTGAATATTTTTTGAGTGAGTAGTTTTGAATAGTTGGGAAAAAATTAAAAGGCATATTGATTGGTGTTTGACGTTTGGGGGTTCCTGGAAAAGTTTACGGAACCTTTTTTTCTAAGATTTTTTTTTCACGCTCAGTGTTTGAAAGTCCGCATGAAAAAAAAATTAATTTAAGATATGTTTAATTAACAAATATATATTCATATAATTATTAAATTAAACGTTTTATTGAAATTTTTAAGAATTTCCTGTTTTTGTGATTTTTAGTTACGAGGGGAAAACTGGGGAAAATGAGGAAAAATGTGGAAAAAAGGGAGAATGTGGGACATGTCGCTGGAAGTGAAATAATGTGGAATCGTTGTTATAGCAAAAAACTATCGAAGAAATAGTTTCTAGTTAGTCGTTGTTGGAATACGAAAGCATTAGGAAGTGCACATGTTGTTTCAGATATACGGTAAATAATTGTAATTATCTCTAATCCGTAGTAGTAGTAGTAGAAGTTTATATTAGTGATACAGTAGTAAAAACAGTGGTAGTAGTAGCAGTAGTAGTAATAGTAGGAACATCTGTAGTTGTAATAGCAGTAGTAATAGAAGTGGTAGTGGAAGTAGTAGCAGTAGTAATAGTCAATCATCATAATCACTTTAAAATAGTTGTATAATTAGTACGAATTTGTTGTCCGTAAAAGAGTTGAGTTAGTGACAATTGTTAGCGTTAAAACTAATCTGTTGAATAATTGGACAGTGTGAGAAGTACGCCTTGATAGTCGGCATCTGTCCACGAGTGATTTTAGTGTAATAATGATTATTTTTGTTGTTGTAGAGGGCCAGATTGCGTTTCGGGCAACGTGTGAAGGGTCGCTGATTCGTCCGACTCACCTGCCCGACTTCTCGCCGGAATGCGACGACAGCAGCTCCGAAGGTTCCCATCTATTATTATTAACTAGTAGTAGTAGTAGTAGTAACAGTAGTAGAAGTAGTAGTAGTACGAGTGATAGCAGCAGTGGCAGTAGTAATAGTAGGAGTAGAAGTTGTAGTAGCAGTAATACGGCAGGAGCGGCAATGTAGTAGTAGTACTAGTACTAGTATTGACAGAAGTAGCAAAGTGGTAGTAGATGTAGTAATGGTAATAAGAGTATTAACAGTAGAAGTAGTAGTAAAAGTAGACATTGTAGAAGTATGGTAGTAGAACAGTAGCATGAGCAGTACTAATGGTTGTGTAGTAGTAGACGTAGTAATGGTAGTAAAAGTAGCAGCAGCAAGTAATAGTACTATATCATTAGCAGTAGCAGCGGCAGCTAGTAGTAGTAATAGTAACGGTAAGTAACAATAGCATAGTAGTAGCAGTAGAAGTAGTCCAAATAGAGGGATATGAAAACAGTAATCTATTAGACTATAAAGCAAGTAGCTAAGTTGTGAAGAAATGTCATTGATTTGCTTGTTGGTTGTTTCAGTAGGAGGTTTGTCGCCGAGTCAGGACGGCTCTCTAGACGGTTGCAGCGCCAGCAGCAACGGACCGCCTTCGCTGGAAGCGCCCGCTGAAGGCAGCGTCGCCAGCAGCACCTCGACGCTCAGCCCCGCCAACTTCATGGCAGCTTCGCCGGCACCCATCCTCACCCCCGTACAAAATAATGTAATACTAATAAATAAGAAGAATAGTGATAATGATAATTAATAATTATAATAATAGTAGTTATAACAGAAAAAATAATATTGATTGTAATGGTAAAAAATAATGATAATATTAATAATATAACATAGTAACAAATGATATAAATGTTGAAACGATAACATAAATCAATATAATAGTAATAATACTGATTATAATAATCATATTAATAGTAAATTATAACACCAAAAAGTTACGATGATAGCAATAATGGAAATATAATAATAATAATAAAATAGTATTGGATAATTTTTTTCGAAATTTTCAGGAGCCGGTAGCACCTCCACCTCCGCCATTGCCGCCAGCCAAGCTGTTCCTTCCGGTGATACAGAGATCTGCCGATCTAGCAACAGTTTCCGGCGGAAGTAGTGGAAGTAGCAGCAGCAGCGGATCTAAAAACCGGAAGAAGTCGAAACCCAAGTGTCAGCCCAAGCCGCGCACCATCAAATTCCACGAGTACAAGGGACCCCCGAACGCCCAGAAGCAGCAGAACTCGCCGCCGGCCAAAGTGGAGACGTCGTACGAGCTGCTACTGCAGCAGCAGCAGCTGTTTCTCCAGTGGCAACTGGAGTGGCAACACAAGTACCCGCAAATCATCTTGCCGGCGTCGCAGAAGCCGCAGAACCCAGCGCAGCAGCAGCTGCCGAACCCGCCACCACCGTCGAGCGAGACGCCAGCGACGCCCGCCGTCGCCGGCGGCAGCAAATCAGCCGCGCGCCTTGAGGAGATGAAGGTCAGCGACTTGAAGGCTGAGCTGAAGAAGCGCAACCTGCCCGTGTCAGGCTCCAAACCGCAGCTGGTCGAACGGCTGCGCCTCTTCTGCAACGACGACGGGACGCTGAGCGAGCGACCCGTCTCGCGGCGCGGGTCGCAGGCCGCCGACGAGCTGGCGCTGATGCCGTCGCCATCGGCGGCGTCGTCGAGCAACGCGTCGGTACGCAGGATCTCGTGCAGCAGCCTCGACGGAAGCCTGACGTCCATGTCTCCGGCGTCGATACGACCGCCCTCCGTCGCTGCTAGCATGGACGTCGACCACGAACCCTCGGGCGAAACGGCCGATGTCAAGAACGAGCCGCCGCCCACCCCACCGCCGTTGCCGGGGCTTATCGCCGCGTCTTGCAAGGTCGACGAAAAACCGTCGCCGTCGAAGCTGTTGCTACAACAGCAACTACAGATGAAGATTCAACAACAACAACAGCAACAGCAACAACATTTGCAGAACGTGAAACAGGTGACTCCCGCCGCTTACCATGTCGTCAAGGAAGATAAGGGGCTGCCGTCGTTCTGTGACATGTTCAGCGGCGCGCCGCAACTGCTCAGCGCCACCACACAGCTCCAGCGACCCGCGCCGCCGGAGTACGCGCAGGTGGTGAGCAAGCAGCGGCCGTCGATCAAGTCACAGCTGGTCGACGACGTCCTGGACATCCTTATCCGCAACGGCGAGCTGCCGCCCAGCGCCGCCAACGATCCAGTGACGCCGACGACACCCAGAACCAACTACGAGGCGCTGCAGTACCCCGCTGTTTTGGCCAGTACAACTCAACAACAGCAACATCAACATCAACAGCAGACGGTTGTCGAACCGCCACCCCCGCCGCCGCCGCCGTTGCCATCGCAGCTGCTGAGCAGAGCGCAGAATGGCGGCGTCGATATCAAGTTCCCCGATATCAATATCAACGACCTCGGTCTCGATCTCGATTCGTTCGGTAAGAAAAAATGGGAAAAAAAACTAAGATTTGGAAATACTAGTACTAATGAGAAATGCTGATAAAGTTAATATAGATTATAGTAAATCAACAGCTAGTAGTCGTATTAATAACAGATAATAATAAAATAAGATAATAATAATATTTATATGATAGGGCACTGGTGGGGCAATGGTTAAGACCTTAAGTCAAGAACGTCGCCCTTCACCTCTGGGTCTTTGGGTTCGATCCCACTCGACTCCAAGTGAGACCTTTCCCAGACCAGCGGTCCGTAGTAGTTGAATTTGCAATCCCTCCCCCTGGGGTCATAGGCTAACGTCTGCATACCCGTCAATGAGATCAACAACAAAAAATATGTAGATGATAGTAAATCAGCAGCCAGTAGTTTCGTTAATAATAAATAATAGTAATAATCATATATAGATTTTAGTGAATCAACACAGGGTTCTTATAATAATAATTTATAACAATAATAGTAATCATATAGACTGTAGTAAATTAACAGCCAGTTGTTTTATTAATAATAAATCATAGTAATAGTACTATGTAGGTGATAAACGAACACAGCATTCTATTTCATAACAAATGATACCAATTTATATATTTTAGTAAATTGGCACATCCCTTTATCAATAGCAAATAGTAAAATAACATATAGGTCATAAGTAAATCAGCTTAGCAGTGCTTGGAAGCAGACCAAACAAAAGCTTATTCAGTTATTTTTCTTCTGGTTGTGTGTGTGTGTGTCTATGTGTGCCAGAACCAACGCTGAAAACGGGGTCGATCTATTCTGGCAAACACACGAGACTCTTTGCCAGAAATGATTCATTCGCAACTCAAATAGTTTTACTATTCTAGTATACTTTCAAATTGTTTATTTATTTTTTAATCTCATTGACGCGTATGTAGGCGTTAGCCCCTGACCCCAGGTGGAGGGATCGCAGATTCAACTGCTAAGGGTCGCTGGTCTGGGGAAAAAAGGCCTCACATGGAGTCGAGTGGGATCGAACCCACAGACCCAGAGGTGAAGGACGATGGTCTTAACCAGTGCGCCACCAGTGCCCTCAACTTATTTATTTATTATTATTATGTATTAGTTTACTTAATTATCATTTAAAAAAAAAGGATAAAACGGCTGTCTGACTAACTACTACGAAACAGTGTTTCCCACTGTGCAGGGAAATTCCCCGAAAAAGAGGGAAATAAAAGTCTGAAAAGGGAAGAATAAGGGAAGAGGGAAAAGGGAAACTTCAAGAAGGGGGGAAAAGGGGAAAACTGGAAGTGGAAAAACTGTTATGAAACTACTAACTAGTTTGGCGAACTTAATTTAACAATCTCAACTAATAACTACTTCGACTAAAAATTATTTACTTTCAATTTAACTAATTTGACTAACTTAACTTTAATTACTAGCCTAACAAGTTACTATTTAGATTAAAATGTATCCTTTAATTATAATTATTTAATTACATCCCTAATATTTTATTTAAATAATTGAAATAATTTTTATTTTGGATTTTTAGCGGAAGCCATGGAACTGGGCCTGGAGAACGTATCTCAAGCGCCTTCATACGTCGTCCAGCCGACCAATCCCGGTGGAGATGAAGTCACAGCCATGGATTTGGACGTTGCCGATTGGCTGGACACACTTTTACCACCCACTGGGGGTAATTTCCAGGACACGCCCCCTTCCTCCTCTTCCTCTTCAACGTCGGGTTTCTCCAGCCTGGGCTCTATTCACCAGCAGCAGCACCACGGTATTTAAATACCCAACCAAAAATTTCATAGAGCGTATGCCAAACGCCTCTCTGTAGCGGACACCTTGATTAAATCAGCTTCAATTAATTTGCAAACTTTCTTTGCGGAATAAAGTTTGGCGAATTTTTTTGGCGAATTTCGGACCCGTTTGCAAGCCAGATTTCACTGTAGAAATATTTTAGACGTCCCTCCGTAGTAGAAAAGTTTGGAATAAATCCTGTAGTCAGTAATTAATGCTATTTTTTTTCATGTTAAATTCCAGGCGGTGGTGACCCGCTCTTCTCCATGACAACCGACCCTTACGTGGAACTTTTCTCGCTGGAAGACGGGGACTTGAGGTTACCCCCGGACTTGGGACGCAGTTATCGTGGGATAGACTCGATTTATGCGGATAAAATCTAATCCGCAATCGGATGAAAATCGCAAAGAGGACAAAGAAACATGGACCAATTTTTGCCGAACAAAAATTTAACACTGAAAAGGGAGGAACTATGACTAAGAGAATGAAATAGGTGACATAGTTGCAAACTACGGCAATTCATTTAACTATTTTTTTGACAATTTTTTCTTCAACTTCGGTTTTTTTGTAACATTCCAAAGCTTATCGTCGGAAAACAGTGGGAAGAAAGTGGAAATTTTCTTCGCTAGAACCTGTAGAATTTCGTTTCTTGGTCAGTTTTTCGCAAGAATGGTTTAGTGCCTAACCTGGAAGCATTGTTTCCCGAAAAGCTCACTGCGGCCCAGTTCACCCCTATGCACTGGGCCGTAGTGGGCTTTTCGGAAATATGCAGCTTTTCAGTGCTTGCTTTTTTTTCGGATTTTTCCTTTTCCGGGGCGTTTAATGAAATCTTACGTTGACAATTTATATAAAACTTTGAATTTAAAATGAATAACATCAAAGAACTTTTTGCGTGATGTGATGCGTGACAAAATTGATACGTTTTTCTTATTAATTTTCTTCTTGTTTGCGTTTTCTATTCGAAATTTACCCGTGTCTGTATAAAACAAGTAATGGCGACATTTCGTGTGTGAAAGAAAATTGCTTTATTTGAAGATAATGCCTTCTGTTTTTAGTTGTATGGTTTCTTCCGTCAAATACTTCCGAGCCTTTGAAATCATATCATATGAAACAATCGAAAACTGATGATTTCAATGTAAATAATAGCAATCAAAAGCGCGCTCCATGCATATAGCCAAATACACAAGAAACAAAGAAATTACAAAAAAATGTTGGAATAAAAAGTTCCTCTAATGAAATACGCTGTACAAAAATCATGGAGGCAAAAGAAAAAAAAAAGTTGCCCCCACTGAGGATTGAACTCAGGACCCCTGGTTTACGAGACCAGTGCTCTACCACTGAGCTACAGGGGCTTGTTATTGCAAGTCCAGGTTAAAATATTTCTTCAGCTTCGCAGTTTTCACCAAAAAGTCAACTGGTTGTATCTCATCACTTTAGCCAGAAATATCCACAAGAGACTGGCGAAAAACATGAAGCAGGACCCTGCCCAACCTAGATGCATGGACCAGCCTGTGGCGAACACGCGAGCGCCGTGGTATTCACGGGTGATGGCGTCGTTGATGATGCCGCAATCGCGATGCGAGGTCCGCTTGAAATGCATTATAGTCAGCGAAAAAACAGCAAACAACGCTAAATTTTTGTAAAATTTAAGATTCCTCAGTCTATTCAACGTCCGTTTTAAGTCAAAAATACCTGCTAAGATGTACATAACGCCTGTGATTAGCACAGCACTTATCTGCGGTTGCAAAACGCCGAATAGTCCCAGCAAGGCGGCTGCTCCGAGCAAAATAATGCATACCATGGCGCAGGATATTGATAGATTGTGCATTTCTGCAAATATTTATGTGGGAATGTAATTTCATTAAAACCGCTATAATCCCAAAATGTACTTGACTGAATGTGGTGATCGTGGCGAGCCGTCTCATTGCTCACGTGGCTGCTAGGGTTCGTTAAGTATTCAGTGCACAGTTTATGGATCATCCCCATTTCCCGTAATATCCGCATTTCATTCTCTACATTTCATTTACAATTAATAATTCAACATATATTATTGGCCAGTAATAAAAATATACCGTTGAGATCAACGCACAGATGCCAGATACCGCCATGCAGAGGTACTAGAAAAATAATTTTAGCGTCTCTCTTGTTTCTTGTTAGTTGATAGCCATTCAAACTGTTCTCAGGTTTACGCCATTCAAGTCTTCTGCTGGAAATTTCTCGTTTCGTCTGCTGGCGACGTTTCCGGTTCGGATAACCCTTACTCCGCTTACCTGAGACCATTACGAGATCCGGTGACTGAGAATCGTTCAGATCCAGTGCCATGTTCACCTAATAGTTTCTTGCTATAAATCGATAATTAACTGAAATTTATAGAAATTACGGTTAATGATGGACTGTGTAATGTCTCTGAAGACCGTGGATTGAAAATGTAACTTGGAGAATGGCTGATACTGCTGTATTGGACTATTCTCGCCACCTAGAGGTTCATCGATTGGAAAAATTAAATTTTCAAACGCGTTTTTCACCCAGAAGGAGTCAAGTTTTGTTATACTTTGTATTTACCAATGTGATAGAGTAAAAAATTAGCTATTTTTTAGTGTAAGTTGCAAGTCTCTATCTCAGTTATATACTGCGCAGCGCGAGTTCAAAGTTTTAAAGCCAGAATTCAATGAAGAAAAATCTTGTCTTCACTTTGAGGGCATTTTTTAAATACTTTTAATAAACTGAAAATTATTAAAATAACAGTGAAAATAGCTAAGAGTGTCCTTGAAATTTTGTGCAAATTTGAAGTCTCTACGACTTGTACAAAATTAGCAATTAATTTTTTTGTAAGCCCGGGTAGCTATGTAGGTAAGTGCTTACCTTGCCGCTGAAGAGCCAGGTGAGTCTATGCGATCCATTGTGACTGGCTGCGATTTCTTGAACTTTGCTGTTGTCGTAAACTATGATCTCCCAAAAGTCGGTTAGCATAGTAGTCGCAAGCAGTCCAGTAGCTAGCGCAGTCACTACTAACGTCGTTAGTAAATAGATCAGACTAGCGTTGCACAAACTGGATCTGTGGTTTCCCTTCTCCATTTTCAGAGTATAGAACTATCTATGATGCTCGAATGACGCTGCTATGACGTCTATGACGCTTTAT
The DNA here is from genome assembly GCA_002872375.1 of Eulimnadia texana. Lineage (NCBI taxonomy): Eukaryota > Metazoa > Arthropoda > Branchiopoda > Diplostraca > Limnadiidae > Eulimnadia > Eulimnadia texana. Next base: position 32,081,127 of record NKDA01000001.1, on the reverse strand, counting down.
GACGCGGCATTTCAGACTTCATTTGACGCATTAGCTAGTCTCAGAACTTCTTGACCGAAAAATGTTCGTATTGAACTATTGATTTCTGCTTTTTGTCTCACGTTAATACAGATCTGCATCGTCCCTTTGTTTGCAAAGCACCAAATCCACTTGGAGATTCATTAGCCAGTAAATATTAATAATAGTTAGTCTGTTTCCACGGCAAGAAGGCAGAAGTCGACTGAAGAAGATTGATTTGCTTACTGCTGTTTCAAGCACACGCGTCGATAAAAGTCCAACATCTAACGTCAGGCCTCGCCGTAGTCGGACATGCGCTTCGTACCCTACCCAAAAACTGTCGCAATTATCATTAAAATATCATCCGTGGTTACTGTTGCCATCAGTTTCATTTGTGGGGCATTTTTTTGTATGAAAAAATTTTTTTGCGGATTTCTTAACGGTGAAAGTCTCGAGATCTAGCCATGAAGAGACTGGTTTCGGCATGAAGGGGACCTTCTAGATTTTTGCAAATATTTTTTTCAGAATCTGCATATGCAATTTAGTTGTATTGCCTTTTGTTTGGTGAAAATCGGATGTTCCCACGATTTATTAGAGGTTCCCGAAGTTTTGAAAAGAGTGCGGAACTAACTTACGGGTGGCGCTCGTCATTTGTTTTCAATGGTTCTGTGCGACGCCATCTATGAGTGAATTCAGGAACTATTTTCAAAACAAAGCAGAATTTTGTTCTTTTGTTATCTTAACGAAATGTTTTTTTTAGTTGTATAACTGTACGAAATTTATGGGAAATATTATAAATTTATTTAAATATATTATTATAAATATTTTACAATATTGAAATGAAAGGAATACGAGAGTTCAACGAATTGCGAAAGAATTTAGCACGTAAACAAACGTGATGTCATACGAACACCCATTGTTATAAGTAGCAATTCGACACAAAGCCCAACAAATTATGTTACCACGTTATTATTTTTATCAGTTTTATCAACGTTATCTAGTTTTTATATTTTAATATTTAATTTTCATCCACCACAAGATTTTACGAATGCTTTTTTTTAAGCAATCCGGCAACTCAGCATCCTCTCACGGCAGTGGGATCTTTTCTTAAGTAAAACGTGACTGAAATGTACCGGTGTTTTTCAGCAATTGTGTTAATTAAGCTTAATTGTCAGAGTGAATGCAAACTCAGTAAACCGGAAATAAGCTAGAATTGTATTTCTACAGCCATTATTTTGGAAACCTGGTAGCCGTACCGTAACGTTAGCCCGTTAAACAGCAGCAGCAGCAGCAGCCCCTTGTGTTGGTATCATGTTATAGGGCCTATTCCAAACGGGGCATCTCAGTATAGCGGACACTTATATCAAATCAATTTATTAGTATTCTTAACTATGTTTGGTGTCTAGTTGTTTCTCAGATTTTTTGGCGTTTTTTAGACGTATTTTCAAGTCGGATTAATTGAATAGTTAATCTACAGGAGTGTCCGTAGTAGAGGGGGGGCTGGTCTACAGAGGCCTTTTTGGAATAAGGTCTATAGCTTCAAAGTATCTTATACCACTGTTATCAGAATGTTATCAAAGTGTTATCTGGCTGTTGGAAAAGGCCTTGGGTAAAAAAGTAATTCCTGGTTGATGTTCTGGGTAGCAAACTTTCAAGGCTGTTTCCACTGAAGCCTTAAGTTTAAGCTATGCATCTTTTTAATGGGAATTATCTGAAAGATTCTTTTTGAGAATCTTGAGCGAGATTCATATTGTAAAGTATGCAAAGTAAAAGTATTCCACTTTTCAATTTTCCCTTTTCCCCCTCTTCCCTTATCTTTCCACTTTTTCCCTCTCCGTGCTAGAATATACAATGTCTAGATTTCCCCCTTTACCCTCTTCTCTTATTCTTCCCTTTTCAGACCCCCCCCCATTTTCCCCCTTTTTCAGGGAATTTCCCTGCAAAAGTGGACACACTGAAAGTATGGGCAGTTTTGGTTATACGCTTCGTTAGCGACAAAGAATGTGAAAAGTGGAAAACGCCCAAAAAACCGCCACGAAACGTTTCATGCAGACATTCAATGGCCGAAACTACAAGAAACGAAAAACATTGAATATCGACAGGTACGAAGTTGATTGGTTAATTCAAATATTAGCGAACCAATTAATTTAAATTTTTCAAAAAATCATTTTTTAAACGCGGCTTACCATTGGTCGAGAGCCTAAAGGAGGCGGAGCATAGCCTGCCAATGGGAGGGGCTTAGAAAGCAGGATGCCCTGAGGGCGAAAGGTAAAGAACGCGTTAACCTGTTCGTCGAACGCCTGAAGCCATTCGCAGTTGAGACGTGCTAGCGGGCGGACGTGCCGTTCCAAGTCTCCCGAAAAAATAGAAAAAAATAATTTATTTTTGAATGAGATTATACGTAAAAGTGTAACTAGAAATTAATTCTATTTGCAGACTTTTATTTATTTCGTGTCTCGTCAACGTTTTGATTTGATTTGCATCTGAAAAAAAAAATGCCTTGTTCCGCGTATACCTTGTCTTTTGCTACCATCACGGCTGTGGTATCAGTAGCGTTGGTAGCCATCGCCTTCTCCACCGATAACTGGACTTACACCACAGTGGAACGTTTACGACTCAAAGTAAGTGTTCTATACTTGTAAGCCGACTTTGAAGTCAACTTGGAAGTACGTAACACGTCGTGCTAAAATAATATTATTGTTTTCCGTAGCAACCACCACGTGGCGATAGTGGAGTTCTTCCGCTGGACGTGGAACAGAACGTGCTGTATTTCTCCAGGACCAAGGGCCTCTTCCGCATTTGTTTTCCGGATGAAAAACCGAAAGGAGGTCAGTTAGCGAGTCAGCAGTTTTCCCTTTTCCCTTAAAGAGGTTACGGTTTTCCCTTTTTTCCCCCCTTTTCTTGTAGGTATCAAGCATCCTTTTCCCCTCCACGTAGGATGTCAAGCTATGCTTCTGTGTTATTTTTCCCCCAATTTTCCTTTTTGAGACCCAGTTTTCCCTTTTTAAGGGAATTTCCCTGCAAAGTGGAAGCACTGGGTGGAAGGAAGCGAGAATACCTGATTTTTCAACTGGTTCTTCCTCTTTCGTTCCCTGATAAACCAGTTCCAGTCGGTCGACCACACAACCTGGTTCACTCAACCCACGCTTCATACCTGATTATCATCCATTTATCATATGTTATCATAGTTAGCATCCATCATCATATGTTATCACAGTCAGTATCCATTATCATATGTTATCCTAGCCAGCATCCATTATCACCTGTTATCATAGTTAGCATCAATTATCACCTGTTATCATAGTTAGCATCCATTATCACCTGTTATCATAGTTAGCATCCATTATCACCTGTTATCATAGTTAGCATCCATTATCATATGTTATCACAGTTAGTATCCATTATCATATGTTATCCTAGCCAGCATCCATTATCACCTGTTATCATAGTTAGCATCCATTATCATATGTTATCAGAGTTAGCATCCATTATCACATGTTATCCTAGTTAGCATCCGTTATCATCTGTTACTGAACTGATTCTGGACGTGCGCTTCCGCCGGAAGACGGTCTTTTGGGACACTTGGGTTGATAACAGATGATAACAGAAGGGTAATACGTTGATAACAGTTGATAACCACCTGATAATAGGTAGTAATACGTGGATAATAGGTTGTTAACAGGTGATAACAGAAGGGTAATACGTTGATAACAGTTGATAACCACCTGATAGTAGGTAGTAATATGCGGATAATGGGTTGTTAACAGGTGATAGCAGAAAGGTAATACGTTGATAATAAGCTGTTAACAAATGATAACAGAAGGATAATACGTTGATAACCACCTGATAGTAGGTAGTAACATGTGGATAATAGGTTGTTAACAGGTGATAATACGGATCCATGGAATGCTTATGGGCAGATGCGAAGTTGGTTTGCCTTTCAGTGAAAAAGCTCAGGTTCAAGGGCGTACACGCACACCTTTTCATGTGGGTACCCGCCAGTTATTCACCTCTTGCTTCCCCCACCAGTGATAACACCTGATAACAGGCTGATAACAACTGATAACTGGATAACTCGCAACAATCTCGGGATATTAAAACACTGGCAAACGCGATTAGAGGCTGAAAACGCACGATTAAGTGTTGATAACACACTGATAACACTTGATAACAAGTTGATAATACTTGATAACAAGTTGATAACACTTGATAACATGTGGTAACAGGCTGATAACACCTGATAACTGGGTAACTCGCAACAAACTCGGGATATAAAAACACTGGCAAAAGCGATTAGAGGCTGGAAACGCACGATTAAGTGTTGATAACACACTGATAACACTTGATAACAAGTTGATAAGGCCTGATAACATGTGGTAACAGGCTGATAACACCTGATAACTGGGTAACTCGCAACAAACTCGGGATATTAAAACACTGGCAAAAGCGATTAGAGGCTGAAAACGCACGTTTAAGTGTTGAAAACACACTGATAACACTTGATAACAAGTTGATAAGGCCTGATAACACCTGATAACAGATGATAACACGCAAGAAACGCATGATTACACGGACGAACACGGAAATTTACTGACAACGCAACGATTATGTGCCGGAAACGCGGTGATAACATGTGATAACAAATTGATAACAGCTGATAACATATGATAACACGTAAAAGGCTGTCGATGAAACAGGAATAACACGTTAGGGACTGAAACGCATGATTACCTTGTCTGTTGATAACACACTGATAACACTTGATAACGAGCTGATAACACCTGATAACAGGCCGATAACACGCAACACACGCCCAACACCAATTGAAATACTTAAATTGCCTGTAGATAAGTTATCTGTTTGGGTGCTGCTGATCTTCTTACGCTGTTATCACTCTGTTATCAGTGTGTTATCAACTTGTTATCAAGTGTTATCAGTAACGGGTTTGTTTTGTCGAGCTTTTTGTTGACCGACATTCCGGGGTCAACTAACGGGACTTTGCATTTGGCAGCCGCTTCCCGCGAGTCTTCGTCTTTGATTTTCTTAGAAATTCATCCATTAGTTTCCCACTTGTCAGTTTCCCCTTTTTCCCATCTTCCCTTAATTTTCCCTTTCCCCCCTTCCTTTATTGTTCCCTTTTTCCCTCCATGCTAGAATATAAGGGTATACTTTTAGATTTCCCCTTTTTCCTCTTCCCTAATTTTTCCCTTTCAGACTCCCTTTTCCCACTTGTCAGTTTCCCCTTTTCCCATCTTCCCTTAATTTTCCTTTCCCCCCTTCCTTTATTGTTCCCTTTTCCCCCTCCATGCTAGAATATAAAGGTATACTTTTAGATTTCCCCTTTTCCCTCTTCCCTAATTTTTGCCTTTCAGACCTTCTTTTCCCACTTGTCAGTTTCCCCTTTTTCCCCCTCCGTGCTTAAATATAAGGGTGTACTTCCAGATTTCCCCCTTTTCCCTCTTCTCCGATTTTTCCCTTTCAGACCACCCTTTCCCCCTTTTTCAGGGAATTTCCTTGCAAAGTGGAAACACTGTCATCAATTAAATTCCCACTTTTCGGTCTCCCCTTTTTCCCCTCCGTGCTAGAATATAAGGGTGTACTTGTACATTTCCTCTCCTCCAGTTTTTCCCTTTCAGACCCCCTTCCCCTTTTTTAGGGAATTTCCCTGTAATGGATATACTGTGATCAACTAAATTCTATTTTTATGATTCCACTATGGAAAAATCAATCAATCGATTAGTTATATTTCCAGTTGATATATTTTTTTCACTAATTTATGTAAAAATTCGGCATATTTCGGCCTATTGTCACGTCTTGCCCAAGGTTAACCATGTAATATGAAACAAACGGGTGATAACCAGTGATAACAAATGATAACAGTCAATCAAAACAGTGTTTCTACTAGCAGAGAAATTCCCTGAGAAAGAGAAAATGGGGCCTGAAAAGGGAAAAACTAAGTAGAGAGGGAAACGGAGAAATGGAAGCATATAGCATCATATTTGAACACGGAGAGGAAAAAAGGGAAAACAAGGGAAGAAGAAAAAGGAAAAGTTGGAAGTGCAGCTTCATATTCTAACACGCAGGGGAAAAAGGGAAAACAAGGGAAGAAGGAAAAGGTAAAGTAAGAAGTTTAGCTTCATATTCTAACACGGAGGGGGAAAAAGGGAAAACAAAGGAAGAAGGAGAAGGAAAATTTAGAAGTGCAGCTTCATACAGTCTAACACGCAGGGGAAAAAGGGAAAACAAGGGAAGTAGGAAAAGGTAAAGTTAGAAGCGCAGCTTCATATTCTAACACGCAGGGGGGGGGGGAGGGGAAACAAAAGTCCTTTCTGAGGGAAAAGGGAAAACTGAAAGTGGGAACACTGTAGAAGCGTGAGGTGAAAGGAGATGTGTGCAACTAACTGGCAAAAATGCTTTTTTCTACATTTTTGCAAACTTTCTACGTTCGAGAGACGCTCACGTTTTGAAATCTAATCAAAAATAGCCACTCACGATTTTCCCTATCATTTACTTTCATTTCCCAAATTATTTTGAAAAACAATAGAGTTATAAAATGTGAAAATTTTATAATAATAATTTAACAAAAAAAAAATTCGAGTTTCCCCGTTTTCCCCTCGGCCCGTATTGTTCTTCTTCTCCGTCTTCTCTGATTTTTCCCTAACAGACCCCATTTTCCCCCTTTTCAGGAAACTTCCCTGCAGAGTGGAAATACGTATCAGCTAAAGTCCCACTTTTCATCCCTCCTTTCTCCCCTCTTCCCCCCTTTTTCCCCTCCGTGCTAGAATATAAGGGTGTACTTGTAGATTTCCCTCTTTTCCCTTGTCTCTGATTTTTCCCTATCAGATCCCATTTTCTCCTTTTTCAGGAAATAATACTTCTCATCAACTAAATTCCCACTTTTCATCCCTCCTTTCTCCCCTCTTCCCCCCATTTTCCCCCTCCGTGCTAGAGTATAAGGGTGTATTTGTAGATTTCCCTCTTTTCCCTGTTGTCTAATCTATTCCTATATTCTTCTTGAATTTTCCATATCACTTACTTTCATTTCCTAAGTTATTTAGAAAACAATGGAGTTGTAAAATGTGAAAATTTTATTTTAATAGTTGAGATTTACCGCTCACCGGTGGAAACGACGTGCACGAACATCAATTACTACATCCCCGACTCGACGGGAGCGACGAAGAACTTTAGCGAAGACGCAATGGCCCGTTTACGTACGTATTACTATACTGCCCTCTAGCGATATCCACACGGTGCCTTTTGCGGTGCCTTTTTGGTGACCCCACCAGAAACTGTGTGGTCTAAAACGTTTATTTGAGCCTTGGACGTGATAGGAGGGTGCAGGTAACTGTGAAAAGGCACTGTCAAAAGGAACTGGGAAACTACGAAAAGGCACTGCAGTGGTACCTTTTTACAGTGACTTTTACAGTTTCCCTTTACGGTGACTTTTCATAGTAGCCCTGTAACAACTTCACGTGCCTTCATTTTTAAACTTTACGTTCAGGCTATTAGATGAAGCTCACCAAAAAAGGCACCGCAAAAGGCACTGCAGCGGTGCCTTTTTACAGTGACTTTTGCAGTTTCCCTTTACGGTGACTTTTCATAGTAGTCTGTAACAACTTCACATGCCTTCATTTTTAAACTTTACGTTCAGGCTATTAGATGAAGCTCACCAAAAAAGGCACCGCAAAAGGCACTGCAGCGGTGCCTTTTTACAGTGACTTTTGCAGTTTCCCTTTACGGTGACTTTTCATAGTAGCCCGCAACAACTTCACATGCCTAAATTTTTAAACTTTACGTTCAGGCTATGATGAAGCTCACCAAAAAGGCACCGCAAAAAGGCACCGTGCTATTTTTGAACGCGAGTTACGAGTTATATTTTTCGATTGCAGATATGGGACGTGCCATGATCGCTCTGTTCATCGTGTCGTTCTTCTTCGATTTCGTCGCTTTCTGGACCGGAGTCTTCGGATGCTGGCGACGGTCCCGGGAAACGTTACCAGCACGGCCATCATGATGCTCCTGGCCTGTAATTATCCACATTCTATCCAGTGCTTCCACTTTGCAGGGAAATTCCCTCACATAGGGAAAACAGGGAAGAGGGGAAGGAGAAAATGGAAGGAATTATCAATTTGCAAATGTAGCTTTAGTCAGTAGCGCGGAGGGGAAAAAAGGGAAACTGATATTTTCAAGCGGAGGGGAATAAAAGGGAAAAAAAGTGGAAGCACTGGTTCTATCATACTCTACATTCAGTCATTTTCATTTAAAAATAAGAGTACAGCACGGGAAGGTCAGACGCCATTTTTCCCTTGTTTTTACGAGGATGTTTGAATATTCCCGACTGAAAGTTCTCATAGAGTATGTAGAATCTGGAACAAGAGACTCGGTGAGATCTCAGCAAGATCTCACAACTTTTTAGAGTTTCTCACTGAGATCTCACTGAGTCTCCGTTCCAAATTCTACATACTCTATGAGAATTTTTCAGTCGGGTTGTTTTATTGCACTTGCACATTTGGTTAAAATTTAGTTTGTTTTATCTGCAATTAAGTGTAAAACAACTTCAGAAATAGCGAAAAACGGCCCCGGCTTGAAAATATCAATATCCCCTTTTTCCCTTCTGTGCTACAGAGTAAAGCTACATCGGTAAATTCACTTTGTCCTCCATTTCCCCTTTTCCCTCTTCCCCGTTTTCCTTATTTAAGGGAATTTCCCTGCAAAGTGGAAGCACTGCTTTTAAGCCTTGGTACTCTGTACCTTTAACCGGACCTACATCTGAGATAGTCAGAGTGGGCGTTCCCCGTTCGTATGGCTATCGTTGGGGAGTAGTCCCGTGGACTATTTCCCACAGATCTAGTTTTCTTTTAGTTCAGTTTTTCTTGCAGTTTATTATTATTATTATTATTATTATTATTATGTCGAATTTCTTTTTCTAATTACGTTCCACGATTGCTTTTCTCTAGGTTTGTTCAGTGCGGGAGCTATGGGACTGTGGCACGGAGTCGAGTTCTACGAAAACGAGAAACTGTACGGCGAACGCGAGTTCTCGCGACCGGAGGTACGTCCACTCCTTCGTCACTAAACCTACAGTCCACTTTGAAGTTTGGGCTTTCCCTCGCAGGAGCCTCTGTTTTCCCTTTTTTCCCCTCAGACAAAAATGTTTGAATTTCCCCTATTTCACCCCCCCCCTCATTTTCCCGTTTTTCCCTCGACCTTCCCTTCCATTCGCAAATAATGAATTAGTTAATTAATTTGCAGTTTAAAAGGAAAGTTTGAAATGTTCGAGAGGAAAAAACTGCGTGTAATGACATGTCGCTGTAGAAAAAATCCAAATTTAATGATTTTAAAATCTCTTCAGTTTCCCTTGTTTCCCCCCTTCCCCTCTTCTTCCCTTCTTAGTGCCATTTTCCCTTAAAATAGGGAATTTCCCCTAAGAGTGGGAGCAACTGCCCTTATGGGCTGTTTGTCAGCACTAGCAAATTTCGTCAGTGCTCCCACTTCGCAGGGAAAACTCCTTGAAAAGGGAAAATTGAGGAAAGGTAGTGAAATTTACGAAGGAGTGGGGAAGTAGGGAAAATTCTTATGTTCTAGTAAAGGGAAAAAGGGAAAATTTAAAGTGGAAACGCTGAAGTTTGTGTTGCTTTTTCCATTGTCCAACAGTGAACAACAGATCTAACAAGATTTGCATCTCTTAATGAAGGTCTTGAAGGCAGCTTCGGAGACGGTCTACGACTGGTCGTACTTCGTCGCCTGGATCGGTGTGGGTTTCGCTCTGATCTCTTCGATTCTCTTCTCGTGCGCCGCCATCTGCCTGCGACGAGAAAAGGAAAAAGAGGAAGCCGTCAACATGCAGTACTTAATGCCTGGTACAACTGATACTTTTATACATTGGTAGCGTTAAACGTTTGTTCGTTAACTCACGCTGGTGTTTTCGTTCGCAGTGTATCCTCAGAAGCAGCAGTACGCGTACGGATACGCATATCCCGGCCCTTACTACCAGGGCTCGCAGTACGGGCCGTACAACTACTGAAAACGATTTCATTCCATCAATTTGTAATGTACTTCACTTAGCACGTACGCCTAACGCGGTGCGGGTGTCCCGCTGCTGCACGAGTCTCGCCGAGAACAACGAAATTGTTAATCTGCTTTAAGTTAAACTTTGGTAAAGTGTTTTGTGTTGAGCGTGATGATCTTTGGCACATTTTTTTTAAATAAAAAAGACAGACAAATTTTTATACATTTTGTTTTTCGTACGAGCAAGTGCATAGTTTGTAGAAACTTTTTTTTTTGTATTTTATATCGATGATAATCAACAAAACAAATCTTTTTTTTTTTAATGGTTTGAACAAAGTGATTTTTGTAATGCATTGAAATTATTTAAAATACATGGCGCTGTATTTTGCCACGGAGATTTTCGAAAAGTTTATAAATCTCGTAAGGCTAAATCGCAAGTTCGAATTTCCCGCCAGAGCCGCTGACGTTCGAAACGTCAAAGAACATTGCCCAACATTGTTTCGGCATTGTAGGGAAGTTCCCCGGAAAAGGGAAAAGGGGAATTCAGAAGCTAAGCTTTATATCACAGCTCGGAGGGGAAAAATGGAAAATAAGGGAAGAGGAAAATTATGAAGTAATAACTTTATGTCCAAGCACGGAAGGGGAAAAGGGAAAGTAAAGGGGAAACTCTGTCACCAAAAGAAAACAGAGAACGTAAACAAATCGAACCAACAAAACTTGCGATTACAAAATTTCGTGTGAATGTAACTTAAAATTGTACAGAAAAAGTAATTTGAAAAACGAAAATGGCGGCACGTCAGACGTGTGAAGAGAAAATCCTGGCCAGTTGGAGAGTAATTACTAATATTATTTGTTAATTAATTTGATTGGCTTTATGGAGAAACTTTCATTTTTGCCCTTTAGATCAAAGAGTGTCAATTAACCTTCGACGACAAAACAAGTTCGTTAGAATCAGCCGTCGGGATAGTGTTCACGTTAAAAAAGAACCGGACAGTCACGTTTTCCTGCTCGAAGGAACATTTCTTTCTTGCCGAGTGTGATGTCTTTGATCTGCGTTTTTTGCCGTACAGTATCGTCTTGGAAATGGCTTCGTTCGAAGACCACAGCGTGAAATTTACTGTACAAACTCCTTTAAAAAGAATTCACAAAAGTTGAGGAAAAAGCTTATTTTGTAATTTTATTCTCGTTTTGTCCAAAAGGTCGATATCGTCAGTTTGTCGGAGGTTATTTTCAGTAGCCCTCTTCTGAGTCTAAACTGCGTGAAAGGTCCAGACGACAATCCAGACCAGTTCGTTTTCCCCTACAGTCTACTGCCCGCGTTCGAAGAAGGGTTCTTTAGCAATATGGAAATATCATCATCTGACAATAAAAAAGTACCTTTATTACATTCTGAGCTTGTATTTTGACACATACATGTAATTTTTCTCGAGTAGTTTTCAGTCCACACGACTGTTCTGCGGATAGGCCTTCCCGAGCTGAACTGGTCTGAAACCAAATTTCCGGGGGAAGTTCTGGCAGTTGTTCTGCATTTTGCCTACTCTCACAGTCTGCCGCCTTCGATGCTGGTCTCGACCGCCGAACGCTGCCTGGTGATTTTGGAGGGGATCACTGGAACGGACCTTTTGCTCGAGAAGTGCAGACTGTTTCTCCGCAGTTCGTCCCTTACTGCTGCTATCGCGTGTTACGTGGAAAACATTCACGCCACGATGGAGAAAGTGATATCCTCGTTTGATCAGTCGCAAAATTATGTTGATTCCAGCGCTAAAGTCAACGTTTTGTGGCATTCCCTGAAACAAGGATTCCTGTAATTAGCATTTTAAGTTCTTAATTAAACCGATTAGGAAAATGAGTAATTCACTTTTTTCTCTTGATAAAGGGAATCTCTGATGATAGTGGTCAACATCATTCAGCTCTCCTGCACTTTTGTCGAGCGCAAAAGCGAACTCGACACAGAAGACCGGATGAAAATGCTGAACTTTTTCCGGAGTCAGGTCCCTGTTTTCGCATCGCGACTGTATCGCCTGGTGAAACGTTTCCGCAATGTGTTTAACGGGCTGTGTCCCACTGAAAAGATCGAACTGGCGAACCTAGTCGCCCCCGAGGTAAATAGTCAAATTTTAAAATCAATTTAGATTGAGTTTTATGAAATATAATATTTAGTTGTTATAAATTTTGCAAAAGTCAAGTTAATGAATTAAATTTGTAATTATTCAGAAACACGTTGAAGAATACGGAAAATATTTATTTTAATTTATGTTGTAGGTGGAAGGTTTCCTTTCAACAGTCTCAGCCATTTGTATCGAGTTGAAAAATATTCTGGAACAAATTATATCCACTCAGACAGAACGCCATGTCAGTGAAGATCTGAAGGTATTTCTATTATTAGTATTACTATTTATATTATTATTATTACTATTATCTATGACAGCCATTCCAGAAGAAGCGCATCCACACCTTGAAGAAGGTCCACGACAAGCTAACACTGGCTGTCATGTTTGTCCTCCACAAAAAGTATCGAATCAACTAATTAAATTCATAATTAGTATTAAAACCTGGAAAAACTACACTGTGTACAATCATATTCGTAAAAAAAGGGTACGGCAAGGGAAGAGCAAGCGTCACTTTCTCTTAAGTTTTTGCATGAATATCATAATATTACTTGCTAATACACATTAATTTAGTTCAAATACAGTTAACTTGATCTATCTTGACTAAATTTAATGCTTGAATAGTTTTATAAGCTGCAAAAGACGACTTTTTAACCTTGCCATGCTGTACCCTTTTTTTGTGAACAAGACTGTACGCATACCTTCTATGTACACTTATTACATACATTGTATTATAACTATAGACACACTTATTTTTACTATTGTACTATTATTACACAGTCACATAAGATTATTTATTATTACAAATATATACAAATGAAATTTAACGATTAATTTAACAGTGCATTAAAAGTAAAAAATAATAATGAAATAAATTACAAATAATTAATACAGTAATTAATACAAATAAAAATGTGTAATATTATAAACTCAATTATATTCACCTGTGTACGACTTCAGGGACACGTTTGCCGAGCTGGGTGCGGCTTCGCAGGCCCGGTCCGTAAGCCGCAACATGGAGTTTGTGATGGAGGAAGTGCCGCTGGTTGTTCTGCGGCTCGAGGAGATTATGACGAGTCTGGAAGAGTCTTTCACGCCAGTCGAATCGCAGCTAGTCTTCACGCAGCTCTCCTCCAAACTTGTGCGCGTTACGTTGTACTATATCACCTGCTCCCACTTTGCAGGGGAGATTCCCTGAAACTGGGAAAATGGGGTCTCGAGAAAGGGATAAATAAGGGAAAAAGGGAAATATTAAGTCATAGCTGTAGTTTTTAGCAGTACGTTTTAAACAGAAACCACAGAAAATCTTAAAGGGAAATTTTTCGTGGAGGGGAAAAAGGGAAACTTTTCATAGAGGCAAAGAAAAACCTGTGTAGAAAGGGGGAAAAAGGGGAGAATGACACTTTAAAGTGAAGGGGAAAAAGGGTGAAAGGGGAAACTGAACGTGCTGCATTATGTACACATTCATGACGAAAAATTTTGATTTTTTTCAGAAAATATGAAGGGAAATTTTTCATTGAAGGAAAGGCAAATCTGCGTAGAGAGGGGGAAAAGTCCCCGTTTTCCCCTGAACTGAAAACTGAAAGTAATGTGTTTCTTTTTCAGGCTCGTGTGATATCTTACGTCAGGGAGTTGAAGGACCAGCCCAACGTGCGAGCTTTGATGCAGCAGCTGTGTGATCTAGTGCAGCGTGAGGATTTTTCAGCAGCTTTAGCAGATCTGGGACTCGTAGACCAATCTTCATACGGAGCAACTGCTGCCGGTACTGAACACCCGCGACTCCCGCCGTTTACCCAGCAAGTGGGGTAACACATTTAGTAATTAGAAAAAGAATTCGACATAATAGAAAAATTAAAAGAAAAATTTACCAAAACAAAACATATTTGTATGTTTTTGTATTTTTACATTTATATATTTTATTTTATTTGATTTATTCGTGTTATTATTTATTTTTTTATTTTATCTTACATTTTTATTTTTATATACATTTATGTTTTATATATTTTATAATGAGAAATAATATTTATTAATAAAAATTTGTTTTAGGGATGAACTGAGAACGATAGGCAGTCAGTGCAAGCCGCCGCCAGCCAGTCACAGCGGGCTGGCTAAAAAAGCGCTGGAACTTCTGGAGTCTGGACAAGACGCGGATCTGCAGTTCGAACTACCCTGTGACCTTGAAGGTCAGAGTCAAGGTCAAGGTCAAGGTCAGGTGTTGAGAGGTCACCGAGCAATCGTGGCCGCTAGATGTCGCTGGTTTCGACGGGCTCTTCTGTCCGGGATGCGGGAAGCCATTGATCGGTTAATCGATTTAATTAATAAATTATCGATTTATTTGATCAGATTGAGTTATCAATCGATTGATTAAAAGTGTGTCGATAGTTGAGTATTGCTGCTGTTCAGTTATTGATGGGTGGTGGTTTCAAATTTGCAGGGAAAATCCCCTTAAACAGGGGAAATAGGGTCTTGAAAGGGAAAATCAGGTAAGGGGGAAAGCGGAGAGAAAGAAGGAATTATGAAGAGAGGCGAAAAAGGGGTAATTGGCATTATTAAGGGAAGGGAAAAGGGAAACTTACAAGTATAGCGGTATATTATGTTTATAGTTTTAAGGTAAACAATAGAAAATGTTCATGGAGGGGAAAAAATCTGTAGAAAGAGGAAAATTGACATTTTTAAGCGAAGGGGAAAATGCAGGGAAAAGGGAGACTTACAAGTATAGTGGTATATTCTGTTTATGCATTGCTTTTTTAAAAAAAAACAGCAGAAAATCTTCATGGAGGGGGGGAGAACTTGTAGAAAGGGGAAAAAGTGGGAGAATCGGCATTTCTAAGCGAAGGGGAAAAAAGGGGAAAACGGGAAACTGAAAGTGGAAGCACTGATTAACGATGAATTGAATTGCAGGAAAATCTCCATACCCGATTGCTCAGCTGCTTTGCTAAGGCTGTTGCTGCAGTTTATTTATGGCGGGGTGTTCGACTCCTCAGAGATGAGTGTGGACAATCTGACGGACCTCCTGATCCTGGCCGATCGCTACGAGGTGGAAGATTTAAGTCAGTGTTGCCAGATTGCCCTGTCTGCCAGACTGGATCCGTCCAATGTCCTCTGTCTGCTGTCTGTTGCCGATCAGTGGGGAGCATCACAGCTACAGGTATCTTGACTTTTTGTTTCCCGTTTTCACCTTTCTTCCCCTTTTTTCCCCTCTCTACATAGATTTTCCTTTCCTTTCCAAGAAAAATTATGTCTAAATTTTTCTAATGTTTATTTTAAAATGTAATGCTAAAATATTATATGCAGCTAGACTTGCAAGTTTCCCTTTTTCCCTTATTTTTCCCCTTTTCCACCGATTTTTTCTTTCCCTGGATAAAATATTATCTCTAATTTTTTTTTCTAAGGCTTATTTTTAAAATGTAATGCAAAAACATAACATGCCGCTATACTTGTAAGTTTCCCTTTCCCCTTGTTTCCCTTTTTGAGACCCCGTTTCCCCTGTTTAAGGGGTTTTCCCTGCAAAGTGGAAGCACTACCCCGTTCTTTCACTTGAATCCATTCATACAGAACAAACATAATACTCATTAGTTATCAGTTCGATTACTTTACCATTAATGATTTAAAAAACTAATATTAAGTTTGGTTTCCGCAGAAATATAATACTGAAAAATGTAATTTCTTAATGTATATGATTACTATGTTTATTATATTATCATAATACTTATACATCACTATAATAATAAAATAATTGCTTGTGTTTTTACAATGTGGTTTGTCTCGTTAACAGGACGCCTGCATGGCTTATGTGGCAGCCCACGCAGATGCCATCGACAAAGACAATCTGGAGGATCTGGTCCCGTTGTTGAGACTGCAGGTTCAGTCTGTCATCAGTAATGGAGCAAAGTAAACATTTAACTTTAATTTCGCTTCATTTTCTTAAAAAAAAAAACAAAAAAAAAACAAAGAAGTATACAAATATAGAAAGGATAGTGCCTTTTGCGGTGCCTTTTTTTGGTGACCTTCAACTAGCGGTCTACACGTTTGTTTGAAATGTGGACTCATTGTAGCCTACTGTGAAAAGGCACTGTAAAAAGGCACTGAGAAACGACGAAAAGGTACTGTTATGGTGCCTTTTGACAGTGTTTTGTACCGTATAAAACACCGTTGCTTGGTTTCGCTTACCACGTGGGTTTATTATATTGGTTTATTGTGCTAATATGTAGCTAGACATGTAAGTTTCCCTTTTCCCCTTATTTTCCCCTCTTCCCCTCTCTGCACAGATTTGTCCTTCCCCTCATGAAAAATTGTCTCTAAATTTTTCTGAGGTTTATTTTAAGAATGTAATCTTGTAAAATATAATGCGTTTGTTAGTTGCAGTCGTCGCAAGACGTACTGGTGGGTATCGAGTACCGACAACAGTGACGGCGAGAAGAGCAGCAGCGACAAGGAAAGCGTCGACCTGTTCCGTGAACTGACTGACGAGATGCAAGCAGCGGTTGAACAAGTCGAGCGGCAGGTAAATATCAACGTTCTGCATCTGCAGTGCTTCCACTTTGTAGGGAAAATGCCCTTAAAGAGGGAAAATGAGGTCTTACAAGGGAAAAATTAAGGGAGGAGGGAAAATGGAGGGAATGGAAGCCTTATGAGGAAAGGGGATAAAAGGGGAAATTGACATTTTAAGAGAAGCGTTAAAAAGGGAAAACAGGGAACTGAAAGTGGAAGCACTGATATTGTTCTTTCCCGCTGAAATTTATTGTATTTTCCCATTTCCCCCTTTTTCCCCTCGTTTTTTCTATTTTCCCTATTTTTCCTCAGCAGCGGGAAGAGCGGCTCGAGCTGTGCGTTTCCGAACTGGTCGAGGTCATTGGAGATCAGGTTCCTCGGGACGAACTGGTGCGTCTGGCATGGGCAGCCGATTTCGACGTCAACCGAGCGGTGAATTTTTACTTGTCGCAACCCTTACTGCACGATTCGGAAGAAGAAGGCTAAAAAACGTTTTATTCTTCCATAAATAACACATTGCAACATCTTGTTGTCCAACAACACTAAAAGCAAGAACAGCATAATTTATAACCAAAACTGTTTTCGTTATTCGTTCTCGTTTAAGTAACGTTTAGTTCAATTGGCAAATTTTATTGCAATTCGCTTGTTTCATGTTACCCCTTTGTGAAGTATTGAGGTTTACTGTATTACTTTTACTGAATAAATATAGTATATCAGTACAAAATTTTTTTCAGTTTCAGTTTTCCCTTTTTCTTTTTTTTTTTCTTCTCGGAGGGTTCTTTTCCTTCTTTTCCCTTTCGCTTGAACCGTCAATTTTCCCTTTTTCCCCGCTCTTCATAAACTTTGCTATCCTCCATTTTCCCTTTTCGCTTGCTTTCCCCCTCTCTTCATAAGCCTCCCTGGCCCTCCACTTTACCTCTTCCATTACTTTCGCCCCTCTTTTTGTAAGTTTTCCTTTCCCTCTTCCCTTGTTTTCCCCTCTCTTCAAAAGCCTTTTTCTGTCAATTTTCCCTTTGCAAACCCCATTTTCCCTTAAAAAAGGAAAATTCTCTCAAAAAGTGGAAAAGCTTTAGATAAGCCTCGCTAGATGGCGTTTTGTATTTGTTTTTTGTCGGCCATAGAGGGTGTCTCCCTGTTGGCGGTAGTGGAAACTTGAAAGGCGAGTTTTGTGACGAGCTGTTATGTTATACGAGGCTTGTTGCAAGAGGCAATCCGATTCATTTGACGTCAAGCAAAGCGTGAAGTTGCGCTAGCCTTTAATACAACGCCCGCCCCGAAAATTCCTAAACATTTCAAGTCTCAACTTTAAGAAAAATTGCTAGAAAAATGGACGATGTAAGATTATTATTCAGCTGCTGTGTCCAGTGGAAAAAGTCACCAGAAGAGATGGAGAGGATACGCAGGAACAGAGAGATAAACAAATCCATCAAACGAGACGCCAAAAACAACAGAAATCAAGTCAAAGTCCTCCTGCTCGGGGCGGGGGAGTCTGGAAAGTCGACGTTTCTCAAGCAGATGCACATCATCCACGATGTCAAGTTTAACGAGCAGGCCTTACAAGAGTTCCAGTCCATCGTCTATCAGAATATCATCCGCGGGATGCGGGTTCTCGTGGACGCCAGGACAAAGCTCGGAATTCCCTGGGAAAACTTTTCGCACGCGGCTTATGGACAAGATTTAATGGCCCTCGAAAACAGCACAGACATCGATACTGCGCTTTTCATGCAATACACGCAGAGCGTTCAGAAACTCTGGAAAGACCAGGCAATCCAGGAAGCCTACAACAGAAGACGAGAATTTCAACTGGTGAGTCTTGACATTAAAATGATAAACGAGCTCGTTTTTATCGTTTGTTTTGCTCTCTGTCTCTCATTTAGAGCGACTCGGTCAAATACTTCTTTGATAACCTGGATCGGATTTCAGCCTGGGTAAACATCTTTCAAGACAATTTCATAACCCGTCTCTCGTGTTACTGATTTTATTTTTTCGTCCAGGACTATAAACCGACAAATCAGGACATCCTCCACGCACGAAAAGCCACAAAAGGAGTCACTGAATGCGTTATAATGATTAAAAAAATCCCATTCAGATTCGTCGATGTAGGGGGCCAGCGTTCGCAGAGGCAGAAATGGCTCCAGTGTTTCGACTCTGTTACGGGAATTTTGTTTCTCGTTTCTTCTTCCGAGTACGACCAAGTCCTTCTCGAGGACAGGTAAGCGAGAATCGTCTCGAAAAACGTGAATTTTACTGATAATTAAGATAATTTTAGACGCACACGAAGACTGGAAGAGTCTCGCAATATTTTCGAAACCATATTCAACCTCCATTACCTGAAAAAAGTGGGATTTATCTTGTTTCTCAACAAAACGGACCTGCTCGAGGAGAAGCTCAAAGCTCGTGATTCGAACATTGCTCAATACTTCCCGACGTTCAAGGTAAGACTCAGAAAACGTCAACTCGTTTCGCTTAATCACGGGAGTTAACAAATCAGGGAGACCCGTTCAGCTTGTCTGACGTTCAGAATTTCATTCTGCAATTATTTCTCGACGCGAGACGGGGAAACCAGCCCGCGCTGTATCACCACTTCACGACGGCTGTCGACACGGAAAATATCAAACTGGTTTTTAACGCTGTTAAAGATATCATTCTACAGATCCACCTAGGTGCCCTGATGCTTCAGTGATTCTCGACAAAAAAAAACATTTCCTCACTTTTTGACAAATTTTTTCAACTTTTGTATTTTGTATCCCTCAAAAAGAATCTGCCTTTTTCTATCATATGACATTAAGTGACTCAAAAATCTGATTGTTTTTTATTAAAAAGAAGCGTTGAGACCCATCCATGTTTGAATCGTGTATCAATTCTCCTGGTCAGTATTTATTTGCCTTTAATGGAACCTGGAAACAATTTTTTTTTCTCAAAATGTTATTTTGTTTGCGAGGAATAAACTGTGATGTACAATACAAATACGAAGAGTGAGTCATGGCGAATTATCTCGTTGAGTTATTATCAGCGCTGACCAGGTTCCGGTGGGCATATCTTAGACCCCACTACGGCCCAGTGCTGTCAGCTCAAGGGACGCACTGGGTCGTAGTGGGATTTTGGAAATATGCTTCCAGCTACTCGGAAAGAATGAAAAAATTTGATAACTGCGAAAAAGTAGTTTAGCGACTTCAACCCCACTACGGCCCAGTGCGTCCCTTGAACTGCCCGCACTGGGCCGTAGTGGGGTTTTGGAAATATGCTTCCATCTACTCGGAAACAACTGGGGAAATTTGATAATTGCGAGAAAATAGTTTAGTGACTTAAACCCCACTACGGCCCAGTGCGTCCTTTGAGCTGCCTGCACTGGGCCGTAGTGGGGTTTTGGAAATACGCTTCCATCTACTCGGAAACAACTGGGAAATTTGATAATTGCGAAAAAATAGTTTAGTGACTTAAACCCCACTACGGCCCAGTGCGTCCTTTGAGCTGCCCGCACTGGGCCGTAGTGGGGGTTTGGAAATATACTCCCAGTTATTACAGAACACTTAAAAAACTTGTTAATAGCGAATATAAAGTGTAAAGTAGTTATTATTTAGCTAAAAAGTATTAGAATATATAAAATTAAAGTAATAAATATAATTAAAAGGCATGGCAATGCCGTAGCAGCGCTGCCAACGTGTCTGCTAAGTAGGAGGAAAACATGAAAACTGTCAAAAGCATTTTCGTATAATATTATTAAAATATCTCCCGTTAACTAATGTTTCAGTTGTTCATAATTAACCATGAAATACCACCGCCGTTTTTACGTCATTATTTCATTTTGCGTACTCGCGTGGGTCGGAGTCACGTATTTAATTCTCTCAACAGAAACCTATAGCAATACTGTTAATAAGGTAATTCAAGTACATATTTACTGCAAATATCTGGTTTTCTATTAATATTTTTATTTCCTAGAGTGGAAGTGAATTACTGCAGAAAGTCAAAGAGTTGGAATCGTTAATTACGAACGAGAAAAACAAGTACGAGCTTCTTCTCGGGGAACTGAAGCGCATTGAAGATCGGTCGAAAGGTATGAAGCTAAACTTTCACGTTTTTTCGAACTTCTAAGCAAAATGTTCTGTTTTGGTGTGTTTTCCAGTGTCAGGACTAGAGCTAGAAAAGCTGGAGGAGGTTTTCCGTCAAGCGGGCATTAATGTTTTCAACAAAAACGAGAATCTTGAAGCAGAAGTTCCTGATTCCGATCCTGTTGAAATTTCTGTACCTGAAAGGCCAGCCGTCGAGCGAGAATCGCAGAAAACGATATTGCCCGTCTTAGTATTTTCGTGTAATCGAGTCTCTGTCACTCGTTGCTTGGACGGTTTGCTCAAATACCGTCCCAATCGGACTGACGTTGAATTCCCCATCGTAGTCAGCCAGGATTGTGGCCACGCAGACACTGCTAACGCTATACGAGCGTACGGCAGTAGCGTTACACATATTATGGTAAATTAGTACTTCCACTTTCAGTTTTCCCTTTTTTCCCCCTTTTCCCCTTTGCTGAAAACATTTTTATTTTATAATTTTTTTATCAGTGCCAAATATACACCTGTACTTCTGAATTTCCCTTTTCCCTCCATTTACCCTCTTCCCCTTATTTTCCCTTCTTCTCTGATTCTTCCCTATGTAGGTCTCATTTTCCCTTTCTTCCTTATGCCCTCTTTCCCTCCGCTTTCCCTTTCTCCTTATTTCCCCTTTTCCTTGATTCTTCTCTATTTAAACCTTATTTTCCCTTTCTCCCTTATGCGCTTTTTCCCTCAGTTTTCCCTTTTCCCTTGTTTCCCCCTCTTCCTAATTTCTTTCCCCTTTTTAGACCTTTTTCCCCTTTTTAAGCGAATTACCCCGCCAAGTAGAATATCATTTATTCTTCTATTTTGAAAATTTTTCTAAATAGTTCTTGTCTAATATAAATATTCTATTATTATTCTATTATATTTTGATTTAGCAACCAGACCAAAGCGAGCCTGAAGTCCCTGCCAACGAGAAGAAATTCCAGGGCTATTTCAAAATTTCCCGACACTACGGATGGGCCCTCAAGCAGATATTCCGCCAGTTTAATCACTCCGCTGTAATCATTGTGGAAGGTATCCATTCCTATTAAATCCTTTTATATTAAATAAATGATTTTTAATAACATTTTCCCGCTAATTAAGATTTTATTAATTGCCAGTTAATAATCTCTATTATCTCTATTACAAATCCTTTCATTAAATTTAAAATTAACTTTAATCGTGTAACTTATAACATTAGTAAACTTATTAAATTATTTATTAAATATTTATATATAATATTTATAAATAATATGCCTACGCTTTACAATAAATAATAATATTAATTAATGATAATTTTTTTTTCAGATGATCTAGAAGTCGCTCCAGACTTTTTTGACTATTTCCTGGCCGCTTATCCGCTGCTGCAGAAAGATTCCACCCTGTGGTGTGTCTCTGCGTGGAACGATAATGGCAAGTCGAACTTGATCGACGTTAACCATCCCGAAATCCTTTACCGCAGCGATTTCTTCCCTGGACTTGGGTGGATGATGACTAGACAACTGTGGGACGAACTCGAACCCAAATGGCCGAAATCGTAAAAAAAAATCTTGAAATTGAATTAAATTTAATAAGTAATGTTAAAATAACGTATTATTACAATAGCAAATGCCCATAATAGATAAAGAGGCTTAAATTACAACTAGCTTTAATAAATAATGCTACAGTAATGTAATATTCATAATGGCTATATATAACAATTAACTAAAACTATTTAAACGTAAATTATTTAAATTATTTGTGATTTTTTTCCCAGTTATTGGGACGACTGGATGCGTCAGCCCGAGCAGCGGAAAAACCGAGCCTGCATTCGGCCTGAGATTAGTCGCACGAGGACGTTTGGCAAAATCGGAGTCAGCAAGTAAATCAGTTACTATTTACAAATATGCCAATGTTTCCATTGTGCAGGGAAATTCCCTTAAAAAGGGAAACTTTATCCCAAAGAGGGGGAGACAAGGGAGAAAGGAAAATAGAGGAAAGGAAGGCTGAAGACGAGAGGGGAAAACAAGGGACGAGGGAAAATGATAGAAAGGACGGCTAATGAAGAGAGGGGTAAAATAGGGAAAGGAAGGCGTACGAAGAGAGGGGAAAAATAAGGGAGGCGGGAGAGTTCTTGTAGGGACGAAATAGAGGGGAAAACAAAGGACGAGGGAAAATGAGGGAAAGGAAGATTAATGAAGAGAGCGGGAAAATGGGGAAAGAGGGAAGGCCTTTTAGGAAGGAAATAGAGGGGAAACCAAGATACGAGAGAAAATGAGGTAAAGGGAGGCTAATGAAAAGAGGGGAAAAGGGGAAGAGCGAAAGGAAAGTTTACGGAAAAGGTGGGGGAGGGAAAATGGTTACTCTCTTTCAGAGAAAAATGGGAAAACTGATAATTGGAAGCACTGATGTATACTGGCACTACATCAATTAAAAACTTTAACTTATTGATATTATTTTTCTAGCGGCATGTTTTTTGACAAGCACTTGAAATACATTCATCTCAACGATAAGCCCATAAGTTTCCCGACGATGCAGCTCGAGTATTTGCTGCGGGACAACTACGACAGGGACTTTGTCGGCCAGGTCTACAACACTCCCATAGTCACTGCCCAGGATCTGCGGAACAACGACGTTAAGTATGAAGGACCAGTGCGAATCACCTATCACACCAAAAGCGTCTATAAAAGCGCTACTAAACTCCTCGGCCTCATGGATGATTTCAAAGTATTTTTGTTGAGCCAAAACTCGAGACCGAGTTAAATCTTAATCTCTCGTTTCAGAGTGGAGTCCCCAGGACGGCGTACCGAGGAATAGTCTCGTTTTTCTTCAGCGGGAGACGCGTTTATTTAGCTCCCAACGCCAACTGGAAGGGCTATGATCCAACGTGGAGTTAAATGTTAAATATTAAATATATTTTATGACTTTTTCTGCATAACTTTCTTGCTTTATTATCAAATTTTATGAAAAAATAATGGTGCAAAGGTTTTGTTGTTGTGGGTTGAATTCTGTTCACAAAATGTGATACGCTTAGAAAAAATTATTCAGAAAGAAATATAAATCAGAAGGAAACGCATTATTTTGTGTATTGGTAATTCAGAGAATCTGCTTTTCGTAGTTTTTACTCGTAACCACGAATCAAGTGAGCCACTTCCCAGTTAGTGTCTGCTGCTAGTGGACCCTCGATAGTAACGCCTTCCGCAGTGACGGTGGCAATCTGGAATCTGTTCAGCGAACGAGCGTCTCGGTAGAACATTACGCGCATGGCGTCGATCAGCACTTCCCGAGCCTCGTCTTTCGTCATCTGCGGTTTCTTTTCAGCCGCAGCCCGCATCAGGGGAAGCGCCAGGTAAGCTCCGTACCCGGTAGCGATCAAGTTGTCGGTATAGGCCGTCCCGATCTTGTCCACAAAGCCGAGGAACCTTTATTACAAAATGAAAATTATATACACGACCTTTTACTATGTGATTATCAGTGCTTCCATTTTCAGTTTTCCCTTTTTTCCCCTTTATATGTAAGCTTCCTTTCCCTTCATTTTCCCTCTTCCCTTATTTTTCCTTTTTGAGTCCCCATTTTCCCTATGTAAGGGAATTTCCCTGCAAAGTGGAAGCAGTAGGTGATTGATTATAAAATTTCCCTTAAAGAGGGTTCTTTTTCCCTTTTTTCCCTCTCTGCATAAGCCTTCCTTTCCGTCCATTTTCCCTATTCCATTTGAACATATGATAATAATAAGGGATAATTAAAGTTACGGTTCGCCATCTTGCATCCCAGCGACTAAGAAAGTTGTCCACAGTGGGTCAAACTTCGAACGTCTGTTGTACAGCACTCGAGTAAGCCAAGTGTGTAGCGAGTGCGGCTTTAGATTGAAACCATCGTCCATGCACTGCTCGTCAATGCTAGCAAACAAAAATTATTAAATTACAAACACAACTGAACGATTTTGATAGAAAATTACATTTTCTGTTCGATGATTTCCTTCAGGTACTGGAAATCGGCAATATCGCCAGAAGCTCCGGCGATCGTTGTATCGTTGACTTTGAAGACTCGTTCGATATTCCTGAACTTGGCCAACGATCCGTACGATCCCAACGTGTCAGCGACAAGCATGACACCTCCTTTGAAGACCATACCCAGCACTGAAGTACCAGTCGTGATAGGAGACCTATAAAATAATAATTCATTAATTCATATATCATATACAATAGTCTGGTAACGTTAAGTACTGAGTGCGGTTTTTGATTTTCAAATCTTCGGTATTTTTGGCAGCTCCGTTACTTCCAGGGAAATTCCATAAGCCTCCCGGAGTTGGGCCGTTCGGCCACAAGGACGGAGGAGCGAAATTATTCTGCGAAAACATTTTCTGGTAGATTTAAAACGCAGACAAACTTGTCCGACTCTTGACACAATGGTCGAATGGTTGGTGTGTTGCTCGTCCGTGTAAACTGGCATATCATTCTCCAGTGTATGTAGTTTACAAATCTGCCGCTAGATGGCGTTGCCATTAAAAACTTAAACTAGTATTAGTTTGTCGATTAGTTTTAGTTATGTATTTTAATCCAGTCATTTGCGATCACCAGTAAATATATTATTTTTCAAAATATTTCTTGTATGATCATTATAGATTAGTTATTAATTGTTTGCTTGTATCCTACAACTGGAACTGTTAATAATTTTATTATATTCATTAAGACAACTTTCCTGTCGTGTTTTAATTAATTGCTTCTGTTATTAATGCGAGTATGGCTTTTTTGATAATACTTTTAGTTCCTTTATTTGTACAATAATCTCGTCCACAAATTTCGATCAAGATTTGCTGTACAGTCTTGTTCATCAAAAAAGGGCACAGCATGGGAAAGCTAGACGTCACTTTTGCTTAATTTTTGCAGGAATATTAGAGTATTTCTTGATAAAATGCTTAATTTAGTTTAAGTACAGTCAATTTAATCTATCTCAACTAAATCTTATGCATAACTAATTTTATAAACTGCAAAAAGGACTTTCGAACTTTCCCATGCTGTACCCTTTTTTAATGAACATGACTGTACGTTGATTCACATTCCCTTAATACTTTTACCAACGGTCATACTAATTTTAACTGTTTTTATTAAAGACATTAAACTTTGGAGGATACGAGGCCCTTTATGGGCTTAAGGGTGCAATACACGGGAGTCCGACTGGCCGAGCAACGGCGAAAGTCAAATCAATTTGAATTGGAAAGACCTGACGCTTGACTTGCCGCGTCATGCCTCAGGCTGGAAATTTTGCTTTTGACGGCTGACTTTGGGACTTTGACTGGCCGAGCAACGGCGAAAGTCAAATCAATCTGAACTGGAAAGACCTGACGCTTGACTTGCCGCGTCATGCCTCAGGCTGGAAATTTTGCTTTTGACGGCTGACTTTGGGACTTTGACTGGCCGAGCAACGGTAGAAGTCAAATCAATCTGAACTGGAAAGACCTGACGCTTGACTTGCCACGTCATGCGGCTATGAATTTCGCTTTTGACGGGTGGCTTTGCGACTTTGACTGGCCCGTGTATGACACCCTTTAAAAAGACGCCAAAAAATTAGGAACCGAATGATGTGACAAAAGTTGCCTTTACATAAATATTAACCTAATTTAGTACTAATGTTTACCGTGGATAGGTTCTAAACTTATAGTGGGATATTCGATGGAACTGAGACACGAATATTGCGTTATAAGTGCCAGACAAAGTGTGTATTTCCGTAAGAGGAACACTGTTTTTCGTAATTTTTTATTGCCACACCCAATAGTGAAACTCAAGTCATGTTTAAAGCCTATTAGCAAATGGTTTGAACGTAAACGTCAGTAAAGGATCAATTAAACTAACCATTTAAAGAGAAATTTTCTTCAAAAGGAGGGGGCAGTTTAACCAGGAAAAAGAGAGTCGGAATAAAGGAGGAAAAAAAAAATTAGCTGTAAAGATAATTAAAATGTGAAAAATTAAAATAAACAGAACTGCACTTGTTTTTGATACATCTTCAAGCATCAGATTCAGAGAAAGATGAAAATAGAACGCTCTTTTGTTTTTTGTTTTTCAATACGATTTAAGTTATTCCTCTTCTTCTTCCTCCTCTTCCTCTTCTTCTTCTTCTTCTTCTTCCTCTTCTTCCTCTTCCTCTTCCTCCTCTTCCTCAGCTTCCTCCTCCTCTTCTTCCTCTTCCTCTTCCTTGGGTTCTTCGGGGACAGGCTCTTCTTCCTTGACCTCGGCTTCTTCCCCTCGGGAGTCTCGGGCTCGCCCTTCTTCTTGCCCGGGCGCTCGCCGAACCACTTCGGAAGGCGCGCTGGATCAAATAAAACACAATATTTAGATGATTTTAAACTTTCCAGTCATCAAGAAGCCAAAATCTTTAGTAAAGAGTCACGGATATCAATTGACGTCAATCGATTCAGTGATTTTGGCTTCTTTAAGTCGAATGAGAAAAAGATGAAAGCGGCGAAAGCGGTTATAGCAAGAGCCTTATAACATATGGTTATAGAAGCTGCTATTCAGCGAAGCCAGAAAACGGAAAACTCAGTTTTGATATTAAATGGTTTGCACTACAACATTATGAAGTGAAATCTCGGTTTCAGGAAACTCGGTGGCAAACCTTTTAATACTTTACTTACGATTGCAAGTAGAAAACGAGTGAGAAAGTCCGAGAGATTTCGGAGACAAATTTCAAACTTAGCACGAATACTCACTTTTGGCACGATTCTGGAAGCAATCGTATTTAGACTTCCAGGAGTTTTCTTCCAGTTCGGTGAAGAGAGTATTCCAGCCCTACACTCAGCCAAAATTCGTAAAAAAATGATTTTAAAAAAAGCAGCAAAATTCTATGAGAATTAGTCTACTGACGAAAAAAGCTTTCTCTTGTCACACGTGATGTCTGATTTACCTGGATAACTGAACCCGGCCCGTTTGCTAAGTACTTACGTGACTAGACATCAGCTAAATAGAAAAAGCAAGTTTGTTGGTAGGTTACGTGAATATAAGCGCATAAGCAACACAGGGCACAGATTTCTTCGGTTGTGGCGATACTTACTCTTTGGCCGAGCTGTGTACTCGTTGTATTTCTCTTGCCACTGCTTTTCTTCAACGTCTTTAAAGATGTTATCCCAGCCCTGTTATACGCAGTTTCACGTGTGACATTATCTTTAATCTTTATCAGAATTAACTCAGAATACAACTTAATACAGATACATTCATCGATTGCCATGCCATGCATTAGGGTGGTACGGGTTAGGGTTAAACAGCGTTCGAATCTGGAAGCGCCAAAATTCAAAAGCAACAATAGTCACCGGCCATTTTCTGGACACTGAAACGTTCAAATTCGAACTAAGAACTGGACGAAGATTCTCTTGTTCACGGACAGCAAAAATCAAATACTGAAAAGTAAATCTGAAAAATGTGTAAGCGAAACCTGGACAGAAAGTAAAACCTTCAGAAGCAGAAACTCACGAAAAAGAAGCTCGCAGCTTAGTATTGAGACTACATTTTCCTAATCATTTGGACGAATCTTTGACAAGTGAAAGTTACGAGCTCTGGAAAGAAAACACGGAAAAAGCCTAGAATCTGCTGGAATCGGATGTCTTGGGAACTTACACCAGCGAAGAGTTGCTTCATATCCTCGTAAGTGCGGTGGTCAACACGACGTTCGTATTTGGAAACCACTTGAACTTTGGGCTGTCCAGCAGGCAGATGCAGTTTGTTTGCGGGGGATTAAGAAAAAACGTTCGTCGTGTTATTTATCAAGTTAAATCATGCGTGGGTTAAAATTTTCATAGTCTTGAATTAATCAGATCGCAGTAAGGGTGAAAGTTGTTGGTGATGGTTCATCCCAAGGGTTAAACCGTGCCTGTGTTTTGATACGATTCATAGTGAGTTTGTTAGAATGTGATTATTCTGTCCATTCCAGTTTGTGCATGGAGAAGTTTGGTTTCGTTCCGGAGGCTTATTTTGTGTGTGTGCGAAAACTTACGCCTTGGAAGAGGTTCTTCTTGTCGCCGAAGGTGCGGTGATCGACTTGACGCTCGAACTTGGATGCCAGTCTCACTTTGGGCTGTTTGATTGTGTGTTGGTTTCATAGTGATATAATTTGATTATTTGTTCCCAGTTTGGGTATCTTCCCCTTTTTTGTCAATAACGTTACTGATTAATTAAATGAAAAACCCCCCAAATTCCATTCATCTACTACGAAAACCTTGATTTTTCGTATGATTGTCTTAGTAAAAGTATAAATTTGAAAATTATAAGTAAAAAACCGAAGAACTTTGTTTCTTACCGGGTGCTTTCCTGTCAGGGCCCTGTAATGTGAAAAATAAATTTAAATATGAATGTAGTACGAAAGGTTGGATCGAAAAAAGAAAACAGAAACTTCGGGATATGCAGAAACTCATGGAAAATCATGCAGTCCTGCGAAGTACTACTTCAAGCTTCCATTACAGCAGCAGAAGCAGCAGGCGAATGTATGGAAAAATCAGAAAAATGGAAGAAAAATCGGCGATAGCATGCAGATAACAGGTTAACAGCTTTGATGGTAAATGTGAAAAGTCAAGGGGAAATGTGAAATGAGCAAAGAGTAAAGGGTGTTGTATGAAAATCGACTTACTCCGGGTCTAATCCCCTTTTAAGAGCCTTATGCCTAAGCTGCTGCTTCTGCCTTTCTTTGAGCTCTTTGAGCTGCAACACATAAGAGCCAACACAAAAGACATACATCAGTCATCTAATTTATATACACTAGATCCAAGCAAGCTAGTTCCTTTGATCAATCCACACTAATATAAAACAACTTCAGTGAAGACTTGAGGGTTTGATAAACGGACGGAATGTGGATGATTTCAAAGGATCTTGCTTGCTTCGATGTCGTAATTTGTCACGGACGTTCACTATGATATTACAAAGCGCTATATACAACGGCTGAGTACAATCCTGGGCACAGAAACATGGTATCTCGACCTTCTTGACCCTGGGTTTGACATAAAAGTTTGTGAGGTCATCTTGATCCGTTCTTCTGATTTCCAGGATTGTACGACATCCCTAAAGGATCGACTAAATACACTGATTCTACTAAATTCTGAACACATAGTTCTAACAGAAGAACGAGATAGTACAACTGCGAGGCCGAAGACAACAGTCTGAGAGACGAAACTCAACTACAGACAGGTTTTTTTTTCTGTTTCTGTTGTTTGTTTGCTGGTAAAACTTACTCAGGGTCCAAGCCGAGCTTAAGAGCCTTTTGCCTGTTCTGTTGCCTCTGCCTTTCCTTCAACTCTTTCAACTACAACATTTTTGTTTTGCATTAAAATTTGAAAATTATATCCGCGAATAAAACTTGAACATAAGCTAGTTCTTCGTATGTAAATTATGTGGATGTTTCAAAGAAAACTCACGTCGTAGTCCTGGCGTTTGGATCGCTCCTCCAAGTCGTATTTCTCGGTTTCAAGGCGAATGATTGTTTCCCATAAATCCTGGGCCCTCTTCTTCAAAGCATCGACGCCTACAGAAGATGTTTGATTGAAAAAAAAATCACTAAGGCTTAGGCTAATACACTGGAAATTACCGAGTCCATCGATATCCAAAGGCTTGATACGGAAGGAAAGGGAGATTTTCTTTTCTTCTTCCAGCTGCTCTTTGGACTTGGTGAGTTCCAGGCGAGCGGATTCAACATTGGAGAACTGCAACACAAAACATACGAGAAATTAAGTTGTCCAGAGTATTAGAGGTTCAGTGTCGAGTGGGAATAGTACTTTGTCCGTGATGTTGATGGAGGTGGCGGCGGCTTCAATCTTCTTCTGCTGGAGCTTGAAGTTGGGTCCGCTCATTTTGTCCTTGGAAGCTTTGTCGGCAGCCATGCGTTTGCGTTCCACTTCTTCCAGTCTCCTCCTCTTCTCTTCCAGTTCCTTTTGTTTCTTCTCTTCGATTTCTCGGCGGAGACGGTCTTCCTCTTCCTTCTTCTTCATGGCCAAACGGCGGTCCTCTTCTTCACGAAGAACCTGCAAATGGTCCACGTTATTTGTATATACATTTGCTCCTGTGATATCTTTAAGCGGCTCAGTAGAACGTACCCTGCGTTTGGCTTGTTTCTCCTTAAGACGTTTCAGTTCTTCTTCTTCCTTGGCGCGCTGCTTGCGCCACTCGGCGATGTACTCCTTGAGCTGCTCGTCCAGCTCAGCACGTTTCTGATCTTGTCGTTGCTGTGCAACCATAATCAGAGTTTTGAAGTTAAGTATCGACCAAAGAATTCTGAGAATCTTGAAAGTACCTTAAGGATATCAGCACCCTGAGCTTCATGATGATCGTCACCAGCTGGAGCGGCAGAGGGAGCTCTGATTTGTGAGGAAAATGTCAAATTATCCGATTAATTTCTTCATTGTTGACTTTCAAGACTTGCTTGGAAGACAAAAACTGTCTAAAAACATCAAAACTCGGACGCACAGCAAACGAAAATGAAACAACCATTCGAACGTCCAGTTAAGAACTAGTACAGTTCTGACACTTCGGTTTTAATTTATCCCAGTTCGTTTCATAGAGCAAAATTCGCAACCAATTCTAGTGAATTTGCGAATCTTCCTTGACAAGCAAAGAACTGCATGCAAATCAAAACTAAGAAAGCAGCTGACAGAAATAGCTCTACACAAGGTTGTGTTTATTTTGTCTGGGTTTCTGCTTATGTTTCTGGATAACACAAATTGTTAGATTTTTCAGCTCTGGCAGCTTCTTGTTTTCAGAAAGCCCTGGCTCTCATCCTGGCCTGCCACAGCGCAAATCTAACAGCTTGGATTACGTTATGAAACTTCAGAGCAAAATTTTAGGGAGCAAAAGTCGTTTACAAGAAAAACCTAAACGGGGATTTTGTCGTTAACAACGTTTAGAAGAGCGAGAAGTCGGCAACTTTCGAAGCTGGAACTACTAACTATTCGTTAGAAACTACTGAAACTAGGAAACTAGTCCAAAAGTTGCGGGCTTCGCGTAGTTTTTCACAAGAGGACCTACTTTTCTAGAATACGTTGGGAAAAACATTGAGGAAGAAATAAAGTTTGTGGAGGACTTACTTTTTGGAGGGCTTCCTGCACATGGACAGAATTGATTTTGGAAAGGGACAATCGTACGGTTAGCAGAAAACGGAAAAAAGAAAAGAGAAAATTTGTTAGAAAATTGGCCATGTAGCCCTTGTACAGTAGTAAGACCATACATCTCGATTTGCCTTTTCACATATTTAAGTTTAATTAAATAACTAATTAAAGACTGTAGTTTGATCCCATGTTGATTGATCCGAGAACTTAACACAAGTGACTAGATACTTAGATTATATTTTAAGATTTAATTTGGAATTATAGAAGAGATATCCCGACGATGAAGTGCAGAGAAGTCATCACTTACTTCCTGTAAAAAGAGAACAAGAAGAAATTGCTAGTAAGTTGGGTTGATTCCGTGAAAGGATATAAAATTAACGTGCTATTACGAGTTTGGATTCACCGTTATGTTGAAAGATTGGCGCATTCCGTAATTAAGTGATAGATTGACGTGCATGTAGTAGTTGAAAGTGGAGGTTTTAATGCATTCATGTTGAAGTATAATATCAGTGAATTCAGCGTAGTGTTTGTATGTTGGAAAGTCTCACATTATCACCTGGGAAGTGCCAACAGTTAAACAAAGATTCTAATAAAAAAATAATAGCTGAATTCCGTAAGCTGAATTCGGTTGGCGTTTCTCAGGTAGTAATGGCTGTGAGACTCCAGGATGATTAAATAAGGTTTGAAAGAGTAGTAGTAAATAGTGAGAAGTGAAGCTTGAAGTGAAGGATTCCCGAGTAGTAGCGGATAAATATAGCTTCCATAGGCAAAAGTAGAAAGGTACAAGATAGTTGATAGTTGTCATGATGCTATAAATAGTTTAGAAATGAGCGATACGTACTCTGCACTTTAATCTTGTCTTTCTACCCTCAAATAAACCCCTTCACTGGTGAGCAACTGAAACAGAATGGGAAACGCAGTGACAGCAACGCCATATCTTGTTCTTGTTAACTAATTCCTTAATTCATATCTAGTATAAGAAAGAAGGGCTACTTACACCTCCTCCTCCTCCTCCTCTTCCTCACTGCAGCAGTACATGAAAATAAAACAAGTCTAGTTAAATAATATCCCAGAAATATATTCTAAAACCAACTATGCAAACTAAAGCCATGTATTCGCTCTTACAGAACGAACTGTAACTTGATTGTTGAGGTTCAGTTTCCACATAGAGTCGATGAAATGTTCCCCAAACTGAGCAATCAAGATTCACTTTCAAGATTCCTGGGAAGAATCTTTCAGGGTCCATTTGTTTTTGTTGAAACCCCCCTGGTCCCTGGATGTAGGACTTTTTCTGTAGCTTGGAGTTTATCCAAAGACCGGCCGCGTTTAAAAATAAAACTTGAAAGCAGCTCGGCAAAGCGCTGCGTTAAAATTAGAGCCCAGCGCAAACATGTCCCGCTATGGACATGGCCACCTTTCCCAGCTTGTTCTGTTTACTGTATTATGTTACTTTCTTCGAAAAATTAAACATTTCTTCGTGGAAACTGATACCTCTCTTACACATTTCTGATTTAAAGTCAAACTAGAGAAAAAGAGAAAGAAATTTCCACTTACGAGTACACTGATTCGTCGTCGGACATGATTGCAAGGATTCTGTTGAAAAATAATAGAATTAATTAACTCTAGTTGTCTGTCTTTAAGTTAACTGAGTTCAGGGTTGCTTAGATTACAAACTGTACACACAGTTAAGGAGAACAGTGTGACTTACAAGTAGAGTTGAACGAAAGGAGACTGAAGGATACGTCGGTTGCGGCGAGCAACACCTGAGCGCTGGGAACCTCGGCGTAAGGCGAGTCGAACGCGACTGGAGCTGATACTAGAATTTTGAAGAAAAGTCCCTAGCAGCGGCTGTGAGTCTCCAGCCAATAGCAAAAGAGTTCTCCAGCCCGATAACCGGATTCCTATGCAGCAACGCTATTTTCAGATACCCAGCATTGCCTACTTTGGCACACATACGCAGTCCCAAATTGTGAGGAGTTTGCAACCTTGCTCCACCCCTTCACCCTCCTCCCTGTGGAAAAAAATCAGTTCCAGCAGCTGCTGCTGCAGAAACCGTCCTTTCGCCGGATATTTACGAACTCCAAGCTAGGAGCAGCTTACTCCTCTGCTCCGGCATCCAACAAGCAAGCAGTTTTATGAATGCTGCAACCCCTAAATGAAAAACAAATGATTCCAGTACTGAATCAAACTGGATTCCACTTGTACTACTCCACGACCTATATTTGCACGTTATAACTTACGAAAAATACCTCGTTCACGGTGTTTGTATTACCCTCAGTAGTACAAAATGGGCTGAAAAACAGTTGATAACATAGATCATGGATGCTCAGATGCAATAATATTCTTATCATTGATTATCATCTTTGTAAAGCATTAAGAATGATAATTGGATGTAGTACATCTGATTGCATGCTGAGTGAAGAACATTTGGCGCTGAGTGATATTTTGAAGCGAATTTTATTTAAAACTTGTGTTTAGCGAAGAGTTTGAGCCGGGTTGCCAGCCTTGGTGTCTGTGCATTGTGAAGACTGGTGGATCCATATTTAGTTGGGAAGCAAGGAGCGCTGAAGGGAGGCGAAATTTAAGAAGGAGCTGCCAGGAGACTGTTTCCAGCTATTCCCGGTCTTTCCTTATAGAACGGCACCTAAACTTCCGGATCATTTATTTTGTACCAACAGATCCCGTAACGCGTACTCCCAGCTACCAATGCTGACCTGTATCGTTCAACTCCATCTCTATAAATCTAACTCGCAATTATTCAAGTAACTTAATCTGGATCGAAATCTCTTAATCAGTTTTTTTTACACATTGTTTTTTCGTGCTCTTCTTAATTGGAATTCTTGTTAATTGCCTAGATAACAAATACAATTCATAAAACAAGATCTCCATATTCCGGAACATTGGATCGGTATGTCTTGTTCGCTATTTGAATGGTAAACGAAAGCAAAGGTGTTCGAGCAATAATCCATGAAGAAACTGAACCAGAGCATAGTGACCTGGTTTTAGCCTGACGGAAGCCACGTCATTCGGAACTCTGAAGATTTTCAAAGATAATAGTTCCGAGTAGTTAAAACGGGAAACGAAGCTCGAAACGCTTTAATTAAACGAAACGCAAATAGCTTCGTTTTGGGTGAATCTGTCGGTTCCGTGGACGGAGCTTAATTTTTCGCACAAAGATGGCTGATGCTTGGAAACAAGTAACAGTTACGGTAAAAACAACTCTTAACTTTATGTTAGTTACAAAATATACATTTCATACTAGTTTAGTGATAGTTTATAAGAGAAATCGAGCTGCACAAGTTTGCTTTACTAATCTTAATTACTTTTACATCGAGAAAATTGAACAATTTGCTAATTTATTTACTTAATTTAGTGATTTTTACTGTTGAATGTTTAAATGTAGTAAAGCAACAATTGAGAACAAATTAATGTCTATCCAGCCGAGTTCAGCTTTAATGTTATATTAGTTGATATTTTTGCCGTTAGATGGCGCCAGGAATTTTGGCGCGTTTTCAAACTTTCAATCCAAAGGGGCCACCTCTTTTTTTTTGTGGCTCGAGGTTTGCATCGTAACTTCAAATCACGAGATCAAAGTTCTGACTCAGAAATAATAGTTCACTTTTACCAATAGTTTGAAAAATGTTTCTGTGAAATATCAAATAGGATGGCCGAGTCAAGGCTAGGGTCCATTACTTCACTCACCTATGCTGAAACGTATAAGATGAGTTCAAACCTTTTTTCCAAAGAAAATGAGACTGAAGAATAATATGAGCAAGTAGCAAAGCTTTTTATGTTAAACGTAGATATTGTATTTTTTTCCCGTTATCTGCGTAAACAACTTTCAAAATCTCGAGGACCTAAAAATATCTAAAGCGCTACCTAGCGGGAACAAATGAAACTAAAGCAGAATTCGCTTTAAGGCAAAAGACTCTATTAACACATTATTAAATTACACATTACAAACACTCTATTAAATACATAAAATAATATAAATAATTAAAAAATAATTGTTATAGTTCATGTTGTAGTATTAAATGTGAGCAGATAATTTCAACGTATCGGGAATCAACTCAACCAAACAATCGATATATGATAGCTGATGGCTGACGACGGCCTCACGTTTTACCCGGTGGATTTATGGTAGAACCCGGCCTTTTTTGGTATGTATTATTTGAGAAAACACCCTGGAAAGACTTAGTCGTTGCATATTTAAACAGTGGACGCTTCCTTGAGTATTTTCAACTAGTTGGAACGTTTACAAGGCAATTCTAAAAATGATTGCGAGAGTTAGGGGGCATGGCATAGTGGTGTTGTTAATGAACCCTTTACAAATGTGATTCACTTCCATAAATTTTTGTCATATTGTACCAAGAAGCTGTATCTCTTTAAATCTGAGACATCTTTACTTAGTCTGATTTTTATATTTTTTCAGTGGAAGCCAGAGCTGGCGGGACTGCTTGTGGGGCGTCGTG
The DNA here is from genome assembly GCA_002872375.1 of Eulimnadia texana. Lineage (NCBI taxonomy): Eukaryota > Metazoa > Arthropoda > Branchiopoda > Diplostraca > Limnadiidae > Eulimnadia > Eulimnadia texana. The sequence goes on along the minus strand of NKDA01000001.1, from coordinate 32,044,928 downwards.
GGATCGGCAAGGACGTTCTATGTATCGGTATCCATGTGCTAGGTAAGTATTCGTTTACACTTCTCGAGTCAGAAACGTATCGATCATTCATATGAATGGATAGTTAAAGGATACAATGGATCGATGAAGTGTATGCAGTAGCCTGACCAAATACATGTAACAAGTAACCAAGGAGGAACATACTGAACAGCCATTATTGTGAACGGCTTTACATTCATGACACTAGTTCAAGCAGACAGTTTTAAACTCATGTTATTTCAAGGATAGCGTCCCTAAGATCCTGTGTTAGTATTTAGCTGTCAGTATACTGCACATGGTGCTTCTGTGGTTATTGTCTGTTAACAATTTAGTATCAATGTGCTATGAGTTTCCTTCTTTAACGTGTAAAGAAGTACGTAGATAACCCTGCGTTGTGATTAGGTATTGAGTTTTCCAAGACAGCTGATCAAAGTTTGTAGGAACATTTATTTGATATTTGATACAGACAGACTGACTTAAGTTGAAGACCTATGTGAAGGCTTCTTTGAAGACTGAAGTCTGAAGACTCACATTTGAAGACTGACTACAGACATTATACAGAGTCCTTTCATACATGGTTGAGGAACAATTAAACATCGTGACCCCGTCACACGCGCAATTACTTATTACGATTCGAAGAAAAATGCATAGAAATAATTAGACGGAATGTTCTAGAAGCTTTTGACACGAGAAAGGATTGCAATATCTCTAAGAATACAATGACAAGATTAACAGATTGATTTCTCAACGTAACGTGTAAGTTCGGAAATAGGTTCGTTATACCTCTTGGTTTGTTATCGAGTTTAAAGGTGTTTGATCCGTTTCGGCTGTTGTATCCAAAGGTGTTTCCAGTTCGGTTAAATACTTCACAACAGCACGACGATTATTTTCAACTGCCAGATCCAACGGTGTACGATTGTCTTTGTCTCTTGCGTTCACCTCTGCGCCCCCTTCAACTAAATACTTCATAATAACACTATATCTAGCTACTAGATGCAATGATGTACGACTGTGATTGTCTTTTGCTTTCACATCTACTCCAGCTTCAACTAGATACTTCACGACATGGCGGTGTCCGTTTGCAGCTGCTAGATGCAACGGTGTTTGACCATCCTTGTCTCCTGCTCCCATCTCTGCTTTTTTCGACTAAATACTCCACGACATCCTGACGTCCAGCCTTGGCTGCTAGATGCAACGGTGTTTGACCATCCTTGTCTCTTGCTTTCATCTCTGCTTTTTTTTCGACTAAATACATCATGACATCCCGACGTCCAGCCTTGGCTGCTAGATGCAGCGGTGTTTGACCATCCTTGTCTCTTGCTTCCATCTCTGCTTTTTTTTCGACGAAACACTCCACGACATCCCGCTGTCCAGCCTTGGCTAGTTAACAGTCATGAGTCGTAGTGTTGTTTTATCATACATAGTCCTTTTAGTAAATACTTATGTAGGCTTCGGAAGCAACTTTCGTTATTTGCTTGACGGACTGCATTACTATAAGGTCTGTATACCACTTGGTATGTCTGTGCTATACGTTACTTTATTGTAGTATGTAATGGAAACACATTTTCATACTACTGCAGAAAATGTGCTGAAACATACCTAAGGTTACCGCCCGAGCGTTTGCACTCGCCCGGCTCTGATATCCTGGCCAAAAAATCCAAAAACCCTGAAATATTTGGAAAAATATCTACTATGTCCTGCCAAAAATCCGTGGTTAGTATTATCGTACTCAATACGAAACATAAGAATTTTTCCAACAAATCAAAAGAAAATACAAGTTGATAAAAAATCCAGACTTTGGTTTTAGTGTGCTGTTTGGCCCGCAGAGGTAATGGTTTTAAATGGATTGACAACAAGGACATACTGTAGACTAGGTTTCATGATGCACGGGTTCGATACAATACGGAAAACGAACACTTTGAAATCGAAGCTCAAAAATTATTATTCACTCGATTCTGCAGCTCCGTGGCGTTTTTACTCGCAGTACAACCTCTGTGGCAGTTGGATTATACTTCGTCCGTCTAATTTTCTTCTTCAGACTTTCTGTGTCCATACTCAATGCCGATCGCCCTCCTCTAGTAATCCCTAGTTGCAACTGCCAAAGAGTTTTCAGAGTACCGTCTGCCAGCTAGTTCCTCTTATCGGATTTTACTTCCTTGAGGACGCCAAACAAACGTTCGGCGGCAACACCTGAAAACGGAATGGTAAACAAAAACACGAGCTTTCTGAGATTCCTGAAGAACACCTCCCCATTCGGCTCCGTTATGGCCCACATTGTTCCCATCAAGTACTTGAATTGTGTTCAGTTTCATATAATCTGGAAGTGATGCCAACCCTTGGCTTCTCTATTACTTAGAAATCACATGAACATCTCGGCCTGGCCATGTATAACTCGTGGCGACGGATTTAACGTTGGGGAGATGGGGGGGGGACAAGATTTGCGCATTATTGGGCTCCAAGGCTCTCGAGTCTTAATGCATGCCATCATACCTAATCCGTTTCTGTATTTGCCTGATTCCTCCTTGACGAAAATCCCGTGTACAGAAAAAGTATATTTTCTTGGTTTCTTCATGATGTTCAGGTCGGGTTCTGTTAGTGTTTACATCTGATCTTAATCCCTTTCCCCCAGGTAAACCTTTTTTAAGTGGCTAAAACTCCCCATTTAACTCAACGCCCATTTCCGTGATACTACCATTCATCAGCTTGCTTTATGGCGGTTTTATGAACCTTCCTGCCGGGTTTTTCATCAGTAGTCCTGTTTTCAGTTTCATCCGGTGAATGACTGGGGCATCGATCTGGAACAAAAAACTGAAATGATTGAACTCGTCTAGGACGTCACTCAAGAACACAGCATTAATACTTTCATGTGTGGGTTTCGTAACTGTGAAAGTATGCTGTTGTAGATATGACTGGAATTCTTCACCACGGTGTTCGTGAAAGTGCAAGAGGAACCCATCGTTCTAGTGTACGATTGACGCGGTTTTTAACAGGAAACCGTCATGGCTGGCGAGGAATTAATATTTTATGGACTTGAGTATCGCGAAATCCCTGAAACTCGTTTAAACTTGCTAGTCTTTTGGCACTCGAGCTGAAGCAGTTACAGATGTTCTTCGTAAGTTTGTCTAGAATGGTTGGAAGCTTATGACATTCGTTTCCCAAGTCCTGTCGCCAGAGGGTGTGACTCCACTATTACTTGCGTGCTGGGTGACTAGTCAATACACGGTCGAAAGCGGAACTCGCCACATTTTAATGGCAGAACCATCACTTATGCCGCATGAAACGGACGGTTTCACTCCTCACCGTCACTTAGTCTCGGTTGTTTCGGTGCCAAAGCCCATGAGGAGGAGCTGAACCATCATCCTCTGGGCCACCTCCAGTCTGAAATAGGGCAAATGGAATCATTCGGCTTCACCGGGAAATTACAACTCATTTTAGTTTGATTTCAATGACAAAAAAAATTATGCAGCTTGCATAGTCGTTGTCTCACTTCACTACAGTGGGCCCATTTTACCCCTCTTGTAGAGGCAATGCTCCAGTGTAATACGCTCTCAAAGTGGGCGGCTGAAGCCTCGGGCATGGTGCGCAAAATGTTTGCCGATTTACGCGCCAGTCTGTGCTCAATTATCTCGGGTATACGATACACGATGTCAGTGAAAAAAATATTTGTAAGTAGCTCTATCTTCCTGCTATTTGGAACCATAAAGTTTAATATGACAAAATTAAGTCTTCGCAATGAAAGAAAAATCGTAACGAGGGGACACTTTTCGCATCAAATTCGAATTTTTCGTTCGTAACTCTTAAGTGATCTGTGACCCAACTTTTTATTAAAGAAAATTATTCTACTCTTCAAGACGAATCGATTGGTATAAAGTTTGGATGTTTTAAGTTGTAAATAAAGTTTTCAAAAAATTTAAAAACTCACGAGGTCTCGCTAAATTCCGGGCCGGACGGATATATTTAATTTTTGCAAAAGAAAGAAACATATTTAAGGAAAAATACTTCTGTAACGTTATGTACAAGCAAGAAAAGTAACGTTTTCCAAAAATATTAAATTTTCAAGGGCTAAATAAGCGAATAAATGAATTAAATCTAGGATGGGTTCAATCAGTGGTGCTTTTATGCGACTTGGCAACGCGCATTCTTGTTGTCAGTTGGGTTTCGTGAAGAAAACAAAACGTCTGTCATTCGCATTAACCTCGGCTTTGTTTGAGATTTGGAGCTTTATCTCTCGTAGAGGTTTACAACTGCAGAATTATTTTAGGAAATGATGCACTGTTTTCCTGTTGGATGTAACCGTGGGTCACGGGGAAGTCACCAGAAGTGCAAGTTTTTTCGCTTTCCTTCCGATCAACGAAAACGCGTTATTTGGATGACAAACTGCAGGTAAAGGTTTGAAGTCACGGAGATTTATCACTTTTCCTCTATTTAGTTACAGTGATATTTAACTATTTATGCGTTAATAGGCGTGGGGATAGAGAACCGTCTCATAACGATCGACTCTGCTCGTGCCATTTTATTGACCAGGACCGAAATAATAACCCAAGTATCTTTTCCTTCAATGCAACCAAGCAGTTTAAGTTCAGCAATCCTCCAGGAAAGAAGAGAAGATTAAGGTGATAATTAAAATTTTGTCTGCACCAATACTAAATAAAGATTTGAAGGAAAGATACAAGCGATTCTGCTCAGCCCTCATAACACGCGGGGAACCATCCACTTTGAAGCAAACAGTGCAGAAAGCGAGCCTTCTTGTTCATCATCCAAGACGCAAGACGTGACTTGCAGTGGCGCTGAATGTGATACATCATCTGCGCCTGGCGAAATCCATTTACTCAGAAGTGAGGTTGCTGACTTGAAAAGGGAGTACGAGTTACTGCAAGAAGAATATCAGGGATTGCTTAAGGACATGGAGCGTTGGGAACAGAATCGCAGATTTAAATGCCCTACCTTCGGAAACCTTTCGTTATAGCCGACAAACTGAAAATTATGGAGTCTATACACGGGATTATCAGGAAAAAGAAGGTTTTTCGTTCTCTTTGATTTTTGTAAACGAAAGCCCTTGAGTTATGTCAAAGGATGGAACGTTGTCTCGATCAGTGAGGAGGAAAGCTTTTTATGACGCTCTGTAAGTTGAGACTGAACTGGAATTTCTCTGATCTAGCTTTCCGCTACAGCGTGTCTCGTGAGACCATTACCAATATTTTTCGAACCTGGCTAGATGCCCTCCACGAGAATGTGTACTTGATTTTAATGTCAGTTATACCAAGTAGAAAACATAATAAGCTTGCGCTTCCAGATTGTCTCGAAAGATACTCGAACACAAGGATTAACTTAGATTGCACAGACGTCACCTGCGAAGCATCCAGAAAAGGTCTCCGAGTTTCATTGCACGAAATATTCTAACTATGAGTCCCACTACATTCAAGACCTTAACAGAGAGTTCCCCAGCAGGTAGTATAACTATCGTGAGGGATCCCTACCCTGGATCGACATCAGATAAGGATATAGTACTTCAGAGTAAAGTCCTGGATCAGTTGGTTCTAGGAGATGCTGTTGTGGCAGATAAGGGCTTTCTTCTGGAAGAAGAGTTACCTCTAAGGGTAGCTTTGTGTGTATTCCACCGTTTAAGACAACCCGACGGTTGACAGTGTCTCAGGTAGAGAGAGGATCAAAAGCGTCCAAAGCGCGAGTGCACGTCGTGTGAGCCATTGAAAAAGTAAAGCGATTTCGTATTTTGGACCTGATGCCAGCCGAGATGAGTCATCATGCAACCAACATAATCCAATCATACGCAGCCTTGGTCAACTGGCAGTCCTTTCTCATGAAAGAAGTTAAAACAAAAACGATGAATGTATTAAATGCGGGCTGCACTTAGAAATGAAAAGTTACTGGTTGCTATTAAGAAATGTGTTGACGCGTATGTCTTTTGCTCTGTTTTGTTCTCTGTTTCTGTTGTTTGTTATACGTGACTTAGTGGAGATAAGTTAAATATATTGATAAAAGAAATAACTTCGACTCTCGTTCATTTTATGATTGGCAGGAATGAATCACAGTATCATTTTCTGTTTATATCACAAAAGGCAAGGGAGAAAGACACTGTAGTAAAATTCTTCTAGTTTAGAGAAATTTTCTGACCAGGCATTTTCTTTCAAAATTTCCATCACACAAATCCCCTGTAGCCACCACAGAACAAAATCGCATATATCCCGTCCAGTAATGTGCAGAGTACCTTGGATTTGATGATAATACTTTTGCCCAAGGCCTACAGCTTTGTTAAGGGTATAATTTCCGGAAGCGTCGACTCCGATATATTGGACTGAAGCGTTCAGTTTCACGTCCGAAGGACTTGATCACAGCGAATGCGAACACTTAATTTCGATTATCTTGTGATTTCCAACAAAACCGTCTGGAGAAGCTCCGATGACTCCATTGGGCAGAACATGCAGGCCTTGCTCTACCAGATTACATCCGCGCAGAACTTCGTACTGCCTGCGTGCCACGGCTTCATGTTCTACACCCCAGCGGATAGCATGGATCCCCAGAAGGGATTTCCGATGCAACAAGCTGTTAAAAAACGATGGGGAATAGGAACTCCGTTTCATGTGTTGCAATACAGTCCCGAAGTCTGACGCCATCAGCCGCCCAACTTTATGCCGTAGCCAAAGCTTATTAGTGCCTTGACCACGAGTCGCAATCACTAGTTCCAGTATCTGCTGCTGGTTTATCTTCTTTCCTTCCTCAGTAAATTTCTTCTTGTCTGATGTGGTCTCGTATGCTGAAGTTCTTTTCAGATCGAAAACGCATGGAAGACTTGTGACACGGTTTGAGGAGTGACTTCCAGCTGGGAGAAGGAACCACTGAAGAGCACAGCCTACGTGCAGATTAGCTCGGAGCAAGTCAAGAGATTCATTTCTTGCCTGTTCTGATACTACTGCATGCTGAACTGCTCTACGTCTTCTCTGGTTATTATATATCATATTATTCTTTCACAGACCCAACAGCGTCACTCGTTCTCTTCTTTTTTTGAGCCCACGATCAAGGGAGTTCCGTCTTCGAAACATTTTTGGCAATATGAAAATACAAGCTAGCCATGTGATGGCACCGTAACTCGCCTCTCGGGCAGTCGCACGAGCGCTTTCAGATACTTTTACTAGTTTCCTTTCAAAGAATCTAGAAAACTGGCAAACAAGTTTTTAGTTGTGTAAACAGCGTCTGGCTTATCAAATTTACCTTAACCGAGTATAACTTGCTTTTGTAGCTAGTTCGGACTTAACCGACCATTCCAAACGTTGGTTGATAGTCGTATTTAACAACGCAATTTGCCTTTTATGATATTTTGATTCGTTAAACCAGAATACCGGGTCCTTAACGTCACGTCCAAAAACTCCGCTCGCTTTTTGTCCTACAAACACGAACCAAGAGAACAAGCATTAGTGTGGGTCACATTAGAGTTTCAGTACTGTAAAGTTTGCATTTCTCTTAACCAGAACTCCGTAGGTGATCCTCATGTTTATACCGAGAGTTGCAAGGTAACGCGAATCTTGAGCGGCCTCCTGTGCCCTGTCTCAGTTGAAGGAAGACAACTTTAATAATTGGAGTTTCTCCGAGTTTGTGGCGTTAGGAGCTCGGTATTTCTGCGTCAACTGTTCGCATCAAATACGGAGACTGGGGAACCTGCGATGTACTACAGACGTCCCCCAGGTCCACACCACAGCAGATAAGGAATCACTGTGACGAATCTGCATTCTTCGAAATTTTGAGCCAAAAGTAACCCAGATGAATTGTAGCTATGATATTGTACCGCGAATGATGCTCAGTTTTGCCTTGTCCAGCACAGGCCCGCCACCACAGGTTCCCTTAACGCTGGCCGTTTCCAGTGTTGAAGATGGGAATACCGCCTTCAACACCCGGGTCAGCAGCTTACTCGGATCGGGCCCCAAAGCAAACTCAAGCGTTGACAGATTTATATTTCTTCCATAGATGGCCCGAAGCTTTTCCTGCGTTACAAATGCACTAGTAATATTCATAAAAATTCTTGGAAGGCGAGTAGTTCTGAAACAAAACTTACTTTTGATTTCTTCATTTCTTTCGACGCTGGGTCTGGCCCGACGTCTTGGCAATGCTTCCTTATAAGAGCAAGATCTGCAAAACACCATAATTCTAGAAAACCGTGATTAATTCAAGAAATAATATGTTAATGTACCAGATGTTGCGTTGTCCACCTTTTTGTGCAGTTTCGATAATTCTTGACAAATTTTTTAAATTTGTGGCTCCGCCTATGGTCTTACTGCTTCGGTAACTGCTTCTTTCAGCAGCGCCTTTAGGTTCGTAGGCGTGACTTCCCTGGTTATTTCAACCAAAGGCTGCTGCGAGGGTCCAGCCTCTACCGGTGCTGGACTGTCGGTCTGCCGTAAATATAGACGGCATATCAAGAATTGTCAATCCTGTTTGTATTGAAGGTAATTAATTTATTAAAATTAGTAGTTTATAATATGTGCAATTACGTTTATATAAAACTTCGAAATTTTCTTAATGGACTGTCTACTGTTGCAATTATTTGAAGTTATATAATAGACAATTCGGTTGTGAAATGTTACTTAAGGATTAGTGTATTAGGAACTAGGATAATAAAACATCGAAGAAAGAAAAACAACAACAGAAGGTACAATAATGAAATTGTATAGCAATAACATGTTAACTGCAATGAAGAATAGCAATTGAAAGTTAAGAAGAGCCTGTTCTTACATTTCTGCGGGGAGCGTCGCCTCTCAGCCCCGCATTATGAGACCGGCAGACGTCCACCGCATTTTCCTCCAGGTTGTCGGCTACCTGCAATTATTCAGTAATTTTTGGATTAATTTGTTGGAATTGTGAACGTTCGTTTACTACAGACCCGGCTCGTGAGTAAAACTCGGCCTTCAAAAGCTGGCCATCTACCGGGGGGTGGTGGTTCTGTTCTGGGGTCCCCGCACTGGATATGCCCTATTTTTCTCAGGTCCTGAAGTATTTCCTTGTCCAGGATGAACCGGGTCTTCAGGACCGAGTATTCTTTCGAGCGCGCCCATAAGTTCACAACTGACTGTTCTCTGGATCTCACCACAGCTCTATAAAGCCTCTCGGCTTCTTTTAAAGTAGATCGAATTCTCCGGTTTATCCCGTCGTTCACCACATTCACGGAATTTCAGCACATGTTTACCTTCTCTACACGTTGGCCTCGGGTGTCGCATACAGGACAAATACAGGGGGCGTTAAACTGGACCGGATTTGGGGCCTGGTACTCAACTGGAGAATCGCACATCATGGGCCCGATGTATAGCCTTGAAACCATCTGTATGAACAGAATTGTACGTCAGGTACTCGAAAGGAACTAGTGAGACTCTGGGTGTATTACCTTATGTTCGAGTTTCCAAACAATCCCGTCCTTTTCCAGTTTTAAGATTTTTAGTCAGGAACCCCTACACTACTTAGTTCAATAGCAGAATGTTTGAAAAGTTTCAAAAGCAGTATAACAGAGTGCCTGCACATTTGTTATACTGGCCCCGCCATGCAGTGGTTCCTTCCCATGGACAGTGTGAAGGACGATCGGGCTGAGATATGTCCTGCCATCTCCTTGCTGCTGTATTCTATTTCGATTGCTAGTTCCTGGAGAACTGCTATCGTCGACAATTCGTTCATCACGCATGTACATAATTTGTCTGGTTGGCCTGTCGTTAAATTTCAAGAGGCAGGTTAATCGTCATCATCTGCAAAAGAACAATGTTTATTGCACAAGGAAAAGAGAAAAGAAATATTCAGTTGATGACACCAGATCCAATAGTTAAGACTATTTACGTTTGAACTTACATTGGTAATATCGTATTTTATCATCTCAGCCTGTCTACGCCAGCAGTATTGAGCTTCCGTCTCGGGTTCCTACCGCCTAGATCTGAACGAGTGTTCGACTTACTTACACAGTTGAACTTCATGTGATTTTTTATTTCATTTTTACCTCTTCATGCGGCTTTTCTGCTGTACATTTGGCGGAGAAAAAGCTTCCGGCATAGTTGAAATCGTCATTTTATTGAGAACTGATAGTGGTAACTTATAGCTCAACAGAAAGACAAACGATACATCAACTCTGAAAATAGATCATGAGGATGCAGTAAAGTACTCGCAAAGTCTGCGTTTCCCAAGTGCTCTAGTTGCAGCTTGCAGGGACTGGCTGTTGAGCGTGAAGAATCGTGAAGGCGAAGAGGTTTTCTGGGGAATAGGAAGAATAGCGACAATGTCATGTTCACCCACTCATAGCTTTTCGTATGTTGTTGGCCAGGAAGATTTTATCTCGTCAGCAATAATGTTAGATTGCATGAATTCGAGCAGACCGTCGCCGAGCGATTGCGGAAAGGCTACAAGAAGTCCCATCCACAGCTGTACTTCGTAGGCACATGCCACGTACACCCTTAATAAATATAAACAGCCAGTTAAATCTTAGCAACGTGAAGGTTGTCACAAACTTCATCACTTATTTTCGATAGCAGACAATGGATTGTCGTCAATTGAAGCAGTGTTCGAGGCGTCCAATGGGGAATTTTACGGGGACCCGAATCTTTCGAACGTCTGTGTGTTGGGGAAGATGTGGCACGAGCACATGATCTTCACCTGCTGGAACTAATTTATGGTTATTTTTGGAATCCGTTGACCAGCACCGCTCGGTTTTACAGAGGCTTCAGTTGCGCCCTGACGAAGCTGACTTGTTCGTTCCAAGCGTAGAAGAATGGGGGAGCCGTTATGTTCTCCACGCAGCATTGGAACCTTTCGAGCAGGGTTGTTATACACCCCGAGTAGATTCGGCCCAATGAAGCCCTTGCGGTGTTCCGTTTAACTGTTTCCCCCGATCGCCTCACATGGCCCTTGCCCGTGTGCAGTTGCTTAGAAATCCCGCTTGACGTGATCGCCAGACAATTTTTTGTAGTGGCGGATGTTTTCGAAATGGAACCTAAGATCGGAACATGAATGAGTTACATAATCATGAAGTGGCGGAAATGTCGCGCGTTTACCTGTTCTTATACTGATTGGGGCCACCGTCACCTACGGACCAAATCAATTTAATATTGGGAAATTGACTGTGATTTTGGCCATTGATGGAAGTAAAGAGAACGTGTATGGTCGCAGGGCAATAATGACGGCAGCCGGAAATCACGCAATAGCTTAAGTGCTTCGCTTCCTCCACCTCATCTTTAAAAAAAAAGACGACCCAAGAATGGAGTGTAGCTTGGTGGTAAAACAATTTATTTTCTGAATTAATGGAGAATAACCGTAACCGTATTGGTATGAGGTGAAAGTAAACCGCACGTTAATTAATTGTGCCTTTGAAATTACCCTTTACCACGTCTTGAATGTTGAAGGAGCAATTCTACGGGAAACCTCTTTGAATTATGGTTATGGATATTGTCCACCGATTCTTGAACATCGTTCCCGTATGACAACTGCTGTTCCGTCGTCTTTTGATGCCTGTTACGGCTTGTAGACTGGCATCTAGAAAATAAAGGAGTGTCGTTCTAAATGTTTCTTTGCATAGTCAAGTCGCGGATAAGAGCTGCAAAGGTCTCGATGAAATCGTTCGGACTCGGGACGATCTTCGTAAGTTTTCTGTATCCCGCAGCGAGCCATTCCTTGTAGGAAATGCGCCCTAAAAAGGTTCAACCAATGAAAATTATGTCATGATGTATAGAAGAATGTGCCTTTACCTAGAAAGTTGAATTGGGTTTCATATCCATCGTTCTCCAAAATTCGGTATTTCCTCCGCGCAGCTTTTGTACGTCTGCATCATCTAGCTCTCCGACTTGAAGGAGCACCCTTCTGCCTTCGTCGCCTTTTTGACCTTCTAATACGAATCGCGCTAGGAAAGCAGGAAGGGCATCAGTATTGCGTTTTGAAGGTGTATGTAGGTGTAGACGTTGTGTGCTCTTTGTGTCCGGAAGAATTAACCATCTCGGGTGTAGAGCAGCAAATGTTGAGAATGCGATGCTAAAAAGTTCCCGTTACCGGGAATTTTTATATAGCTCCAAGAGGGTGCGGAGGATTAGCCGCTTCTGCCTGACGTGAAATTCCCCGGAGAACGGATCTCGGACCCTAAGCGTCTCCCTCTTCCCTGTTGTCATCCTCGTAAAATTTCATTACGAGTCATTCTTCTTCCTCTTTTAGAACTTTCCCTCTGCTAGTTTTATTTGAAAATAGATTATTGTTATAATTTTACCTAGTATGCCTATGCTCGTTTTTCGTAGTACCTGTCTCGGGAAGAACTTACTTGGAATCACGCATCTGTCTGCTTGTGACGACTAAAGGTCGCGAGGCCAGAAGTTGGCCATAGTCCTCGTCTAGCCGAAAGGCGGAGCCGGTTAAACCTGGCTCTTCTCGTACGAAGTCTGAGGATTTCGAAACTTCAGTATGAGTTGCTGATAGGACTCATAATATTCCGGGTCAAGTTCTTCGTCACATAGTCCAAGAATTACGCCGAGGGTTTGTTCTATATTCTTTTAGAGCGCTACCACTCCAAGTTACACTTGGTATTAATTATCTTATGTATGCAACGTTTGAGCCAGCAAGAGGGGACTTTCTCACGAGTTTGTGCAATTCGTCTTTTGTCGCTTCCTTAGCTAAAAGCTGTTCCCCCTATTATTTCCTTCAGAACCTTCCACGTGATCTCCCCCGTTGAATGTCAATTGAAATTAAAACACAGACTAGTTAAGTTTGTGGTTGCACTCTGTTGTAAAAACCGATAGCTTTGCATGCTGCATGTGAATAAGTAACTAAAACTAATTTCTCTCTGTCCCTGTTTTGTTTTCATGAAGTGCAGTTATTTCAAAACGGTCAAAATTTCAGCCTGGAGAAACTTGCATACCGTTGTTGACTATGTTGAGCCTGCAAAAGATTTCGACTCCACGAGAAAACAATACTTTTGATCTCTGTAAACATAAATGCAATAAAGAGGAATGACAACTTCACTATTTTTTTTTCCAAGATATGGTCCGTTAAGAACTTCATCACCCTTTTTAAACAATTCTCTTGGGGAGGGGGCGGAGACGTTTCGCGGAAGCTCAGAAGGAACCTTTAAACTCTGCAATGTAATAATGCTAGTCTTCGTCATTTCACACTGAATCCCAACGATATTGCCTATCTCGCGTTCCTCATCATCTGTGTCTGTTACTTCTTCAAGAGATTCACCCACGACTTATTCGTAAGCCACACTAATGCTTACAGGTGAAATGAGGTCGTTGAATTCGGTATCTAAACCTTCCTGTTTTATCTGCATAGTATTATTCTTCTTCGGCCGGACTGCCTTAACGAGAGTCGGGCACCCAGTGACTGGCATTTCTCATTTGCAAGACATGCGTTACAAAGACATGATACGTTGCGATAGATGGTGCGGGCATCTGGCAACGCTTACACAGCAAACCCCGCGGATTGTGGGGCAGTACGTATCTTAAGTGATACGTTCTTCCATTCGCCAGAATTTCTAGCCCAATCAGTTGTCTAGCAGTTTGTTACCTTCAGTTTCAACCTAGCCCTGTCAGGAAGAGTAAGTTGGAGAAGATGTGCTCTATTACCGTCCTTTCTCTGCTGCAAAACCTCAGATTTCATTGTAGATACACAGTAACTGTACACTCCACACACGCTATGCACTCTGAGAGCGTCACGATGGTGGATGATGTCGGCTGTCAACTTTTCTGTGGGCATTGGCTCAGTCGTGTTCTCCTTTGCCATGGCCTACCACCGTATAATGTCTGAAATGTTTCTTTTCCCATAATATTAAAATCCATTTACAAACTCTCTCATATAACCTGTGCTTGATTATAAGGATTTGTTGGCCTTTTAGGAAAAGTTATCTGACGAAAATGTCAATAGAATTGGTCATAAATTGTCCTTGTAGTCTCCAGGTTGCATTTATAGCGAGTCTGTGTAATATATCTGCAGATTTAGTGCTCCTTTTTTAATTGCGATTAAGACTTTTTGGGACAACCGAGTGAATAAGGTAGCAAGAAGAAGATGTATGTAGACGAAATGTAGTGAAATGGAACACAAGGGCTTAGGAGTAAACTAACAAGATTTTCACTATACGCAAAGGTGTCAAAAAATGGTTCGTGCAAAACATAGTTAAAGATGAGGTACAAGTACCCACTTAGGTGAACCAAGTACCCACTGAGGTAGGTATCTGTCTCACAACAGATATAGATAATTTCTGATTCATACGTGCAGAAGCGTTGTGATGAAGTGGGTCGTAATATTTTTCAAGATGTTTAGGCTCCTTTCAAAATGAAACATGGTGCAAGATATAGGTACGAGTTCCCACCTTGGTGACACAGATACCCACCGAAAGTGGTTGTAGGTTAAGAAAGATGGTGGGTATTTCGTTAAGCATAGGGGGGAGAAGTTGCACTAGCTTGAACTGGTCTTTTCGAACGAATTTTTTGTCCACAATTTCCTTGCTTCTCACGTTTATTTTGGTCTTTCTTTAATAATCCTACACCAACTGAAAGTACCCACCTGAGAGCCTAACGACGCGAACGGCGTCGTGATACCCCCTGGGGACACCCCTGCGTTCAGGTACCTTTTGGATCAGGCAAGCAGGTGGGGGATTTTGGTTTTGTTTGACTCGTCTTTCCTGGCTTCGGAGAGCAATTTCAGAACGACATCCAAAATCTAGAACAATGGCAGTGGGAAGAAATAAGCAAGACAATGATGTTGTGATACCTTGCAACAATAAAAAATTGTTAACCCTATACCTTCACGAAACGAACCAGCATAAGATACTGGGAGTTCTAGCGGGTGTCCACCGGCAAGATCAACTTGTATTTGGTCTCCTTCATTAGTTCTGTGGACCAGTGTGTGAACAGTCTGAAGAAAACAAAGATCCTCTTAACACCGAACACACGAATTTGTTTGGCAGCTTTAGGCCCGTCTTTCATTGAAAGTTACAGAGTGTGCTGAACAGGAAGTCTTTTGTAAGACGAGGGTTAGGAAATTAATTACAATATTAAGGTTTCAAGTAAAGTTACTGGTCCAAACCAGGTGCGCTGGTTCAAAAATCAGCACACGTTATATTGGTTCCGTCGGGTACGTTTTTAAAAAGTTCCTCTATCTCGTCCATTATATCCGAATCGTACGCGCAGCCGGTTTCGTCAACACAACTGCAATCTTCATTCCGGTATTTCCGGTCGCTTCAGACGTACTGAAGGTCTACCTTGGAAAATTCCTCACTGCACTCGAGATCATCGTCATCATCAATGTCGGATACTGAGTCGTTCTCGTCGTCCACGGCCTCTCTTTTCTGTTCGTCGTCCTTGGTCAAGCTGAGGGTTTTGATAACATGCGTGGTATTGTCGGTGATGCAGTACCCAGTGTCGTGCGTCATTTTATCGAATGTAACGAGAATGTCCTTGACGGCCCCTAGAATTTGCTTACCCGTGTGGCGTTCTTGGAAATAGGTTAATGTAAGGAAGCGATGACAGAATTTCCAGGTATCACCGATGGAATGAACTTTTATTTGAATAATACTGATCATGATTGGTGATCATCATAAGTCTAGGTTTAAATTAGAGAAAGAATCCGACATAACAGAGAAACTAAGAGAAAATTATATGTGTGGCAAATAGTCGACGAGACGGCTCCCCAACGATAGCCGCACGAATGGGGAATTCCCACTCTGACTACCTGAGATGTAGATCCGGGCAATAGTACAGAGCAGAGGCCAGGGGACAGAGCTAGGGTCAGATCTACGACAACTGCGGACCGCAGGGGTCTAGGATTTAAAATTAACAATTCACATAGGATAAATGTATATGTTGTGATAACACACATAGTTAAGTAAATATTGAATGTCAAAAGTCGATCAATAGTCGAGTCAGTCCGTTAAGAGTCGGTCAGTCAATGTGTGAATCAATGACACGTTTTTAGCGGAGTGATTTCAGAAGATACGGGAACTGGTTTTCGACGCCTGCTACGTAAATATAACCACGTTGGTTTAACTCCACAGAGAGCTTTGCGTATTTCTCCTGAAGAGATTTTCCTTTATAGACAAGGTAACAGCACAAAGATAAATTATGTTTATCGATTTTTTTCTAAAGCATGGGTTTGAAAGTATCCTCCCATGTTCTTCTTGACGGAGGTTGATGTGTAGGATCAAGTCCACTACACACAACCGAAACTTTTCGCGTTCCACATTGTCTAGTGGGAGCATATCATGTGCAGTTGTGCCCATTAACCTTCCACTACTTTCCTTCCAGCGGAAGGACGAAGGATTCAGTGGAATATACGGCCGTTTGACGTTTAACAGTTCCTGTGGGTTTGCCAAAATAATGCCGTATACATTTCTTACTGCTGCGGATTTATGTTTTTCTTGTTCAGCTTTTCTAGTAGCATATTATTCCTTATGGCTAATCTATTAATGTTTGAAAATAGAATAGCTTTGATCAGTTTTAAACATGGTAATGGATTTAGCGCCTACCTTGGGATGTCTTATGATGTTGCTTGTAACTTCAACTTCATAGAGCTATGCTTTGCATCGCATTTAAGAATAAGCTTTCCCTTTGCCTTATCTCCTTTAAACAGGGGAGTTACACAAACAAGGGCGAAAAGATCGTGTAAACCTTTGGGCACTTTGATATCCTCCGGACCTTTTTCGCTCACGCGCTCACTTGGGCCTTCAATTGTAATTTCCTCGCCCATCAAATCGATATTTGTCATTCCTGAATCACCTTCATACGTACTTAAATGTGCCGAAATATACCTTTAAGGTCGAAACGAAAGTTTTTCTGTAAACGAATGCTACTGCTGCCCACAACCGATTTCACGCCCACGTGTTCATTAAATGAACGGTTCAGCGCAGACTCCGTTTTACGCAATTTGCATACTGAACAATACGAAAAAATTACAGAGATGGCGCTGCTCTGTTTTCTTCCTGAAGTTGTCCTTCAACATATGAAATTTAATAACATTCATTACCAATCAAATCATGAGTGTTCCCAAACAAATCACGCGTTTGTTTTCAATAAAAAAATTATTTAAACCGTGACTTGATTTGATTTGACATTGATTCAAATCAAAATTGATAAGGATTTGCCTGTCACTAGTATGGTCGATGTATCAAAACTACATCCATGTTAATTGTTCCAGGAAACTAGCAGCTTCAGAGCAATGCCCAAGAATAATTTGTATGCACATCAGAGAATGAGTACTGTTAAAACAAGAGGTAACTATTTAGGACAAAGCTCCCTGAATAGGGTTACTTTTTATCCGTAGGGGGGGGGGGGCTAATCAAAAGGGAAAGCGACTCGACTTTTCTGAGGGGAAAAATTACACCATTGCCACCTCACCATTATTTTCGCCATTTCCTCCCATTTTACTCCCTCTCTAATTAACCTGACAATCAATTTCTTGACCTGGTACATGTTTTCTCGGAACTAAATCTCCACATTTTAAATTGATTTTACACACCTTTCCACTGCTTACCGATTGAGTCATGTTTAAAAATTTATAACTTCTCCTGGTAATATGAATTGTTCGAAGCTTTTAGGCGGAGAGGAGAAACGCACTAAAAACCGTAAAAAAATAATTAGGAATGTGACTTGTGTCACTCGCAAAGATGACGAGATTGACGACCAGAGCTTAACTTCTTTTTTAAAGGAAATTTCTAGCAAAGTAATAATATTTACAATAGTAATGTTTTGCAAGAGATATATTTAAAGAGTTTATGTAATGTACTTAACAAACATAAGTAATTTTCAGCCAAATAAACGAAAAGGCACTGCATTTTGTAGATATTTGTATTTGAAATATTGACGTGAATGAGTAATAAAAAGTACATTCTTCAAGCACACATGAAAACTTTTCGCGATGCAAAAAAACAATACGAACAACACTGCTTAATAGAACCAAAGTATGCAATAGATAATAATTATAGTAGAGTGTTAAGTGGAAGATAAATGGAAATTAGCCCTCAAAAAGCCCTTCCTACCATGACCTTAGTACAATATAGAATTGTTTGTTCTGAAAATATGTCTTGAGCCTCGCGTGTACCGCGGAAGATGGAATGTTCGTGATACAACGTGACGTCACGGAGGGACCGGTACTGTACGACTCGGTAATACCCATCAGTAGTGACGCTGTTGCGCAATTACTTTCGGCGACTTTAAAAGCCTGGAAATGTTTACTGTACTTCAAAGTACGATACCCTTTACAGTTGAAAAACACGTCTTCCCCTTTGACGTAAATACTTTTCAGTAAACCAAATTGGGGCAAGTCTTTACACACTCCCAGCAGAATAAAACCTTTCTCTTTGCCGTAGTGCAGTGAACCTTTATGTACCCTGTCCACTCCTGTAACAGATAAATTACAAAGAGTATCGACGTTCATTAGGGAGCCGAGTTGCCCACCCCATGGCTAAGCGGAAATCATACGCTGTCTAGGGTTCTTCATGTTTTTAACCCGAGACTCAGTTCCGTACCGCTGGAACTAAAGGGCTTGCATCTTCTGCAGCTTCAAGGCTGCAGTAAGCGGAAGATTGATATAGTTCCCAATACTCCGGGCTAGCTTTTTAAACCACCCATTCTTTGCTTCAAATCTCATCGCCCAGGCGTTCCTTAGAGGGCTAAGCATTTCGAAGAGACGTGGGTAATGGACTAAATGATGTTGCTTATTGATCAGCGTGCGCCTAAAAAACTGAACATAGAGCGTCGAGTACTCATGAATTTCAGTTACCAAAACTGAAATCTTGTCCCTTCTTACAGTAGGCGAGAATGAAATTCTGCAAATTTCAAGCAACTTCCGATAACATTCCCAGTGCCTATCTCCTATGGGGACGAAGTGAGCTATTATGAGAGGCAGCACAACGGCCAATATCCAGCACTGTGCTGCACTCTGCCGCAGTGTGCCCTTTTTGGTTAAGTGTCCCGCTTCTATTTCAGAGGGTTTGTTCTTGACCTCCCACGTCATAACTAAAAATTTCTTAACTGAAATGCTTGATCCCTCTGTTAGGCTGCTCGAGTGTAAAGAATTTTTTTTCTCAGAAACACCCTCAGCATGAAATTGATGGTTAATGGAACAACGCCAAGCAGCAGATCATGCATAACGTCGGGGCAGAGTGCACCGTCAGTAACATGAAAATTTTTTGAAGAATTGGGGGCGCTGTTACGGTTGATTCCGTACAGCTGAGACTTGTGCTGCTTCACGATTTTATCTTGAGCAGATTCAATCTCATTGCAGTGTTTGGTATGGGTCTCCTTGGTTCTCAGTTGAAAAAGGCGCTCTACAAAACGATCATGCATGGACGCTCTAAGCGTCATGCAATACCGGCGCGCCCTTTTTGCCGTGAATCCCTCTTTAAACCCGCCCAAGGTATGACTTGCCAGATTATCAGCTTTAACAGCGCAAAGGCAGGCAGAAACTTTGACTTCCCTCCCTCCTATGTTTACAAGAACTCCTTTCTCCAGCGCCTTTAACTCCTCCACTAGTGGAGTGTGTCACGTTTTATGTCCTGCGTCTTTGCGATACAAGCAACGTTTTATGTTCTCCAAATTTGACTGTAACGTCGGGTGCATGTTTGCCACAGTAAAATAGAACATCCCAAGCTTGTGTTTTTTGTTCTTCGACCCAATAGGGTTGCAAATTACCAAGTCGTCATAATAAAGAAAAATGCATATAACTAGCTCTACATCGGGGTCAAACGTGTACAAGTACCTACTCCCACAGGAAACTTCATTCAAAACTTCACTCTTTCAATATTGGCCCCCTAATTTCTTCCGCCAAGCAAGGATTCCTCAACATTGCTCTAAGCTGCTCTTGTAAAGAAATGAACACGAAAGACCTTTTTTTCCCCAGAGCAGCGTTCGCCGTCTGTCAGGGGTAAAAAATATTTCTCTGGAAGAATAAACTGAAAGCGGCCTTCCATCATGCGGATCCTTCGGTGTCTCCAGCCTAACTGCTCAAACTTCCTTTTAATACCAGCTATGTAACCGCGTGCAGCTTCCTTTACTTCACCCGGTAGGTATATACCGTGTTCCTCGCACTGTATCCACGAAGCCGAGCAACCGTTCAAGTTGGCTTTGCAACATGTATGACGTGGAGTTCACGTAACGATGTACATCAGCCCATGAAACCATAAAATTAGGACATTGAACATAATATGGCGGTACACTCTTTGAACTAGTTAAGAACTTTGGACGAATTAAGAACGCATTGATTATAAAATTAATATAGATAAAAAATACAGAATAAAAGTAAGAATTATTGAAACTAAGTTCTATGCGACGACATTTGAACTACAAAATTTAAAGAAACCTGTTTCAAATAACACGATTCTTCGAGCTGTAGCAAGGTTGAGAGTGTCTCAACTTCAGCGGGAAAGTCCATGGGTCTTGTAGGAATTAGGGGGTCCGTAGCAGGACTTGAATCCATAGACTCGTTGCTTGGAAGTACACCATGTTCTCGAACATCCTCGTAGCTTTCTGGTGGGGTGTCCGTGCAGCTTTCTGGTGGCGTGTCCGTGCTTCCTGTGGGTAACAGAAAACAAAATATTACTTGCACTATGTAACAATTATTGTGCTTTTACCTGCAGGCACCTCGTCGTTTGCAGAGAACGCAGTTTCCGAAACGATAACGGTATCGTTTCCAAGTAAATTTCTGGGGTGTCTGTAAAAATGCTTCTGAAGGGAATCGTAATTCACAAAGACGCCTTTCTTTAGTGCGTGAGTGCATCGAGAAACGATGCATGGATGTCTAAAGGAATCATTGTTACGATGAACTATACAAAGATGTTTCATCCATAGGTACCACATCGAAACGTTCATCACAAATAACACAACAACAATCCATTTTAAGTGTCGTTTTCGCTAGTGGATAATTTGAGAATGTGCACGAAGCGTCCCACTTTAACAGGAAATACTGCGTGGCCGCCACTAAACAATAAGGCTATGAGCTCGCCATTGTACTACTACTGATACTTTGCCACATGAATATTTCACGGTAGCAGCAAAGCAACGGATGGAATGCCATCAACGACTGGGTTGTTATTTAGCAGAAACTTTACTTTTGAAAACTTTGTCAATCCGTCCGTAGGCAGTAAAATTTCTATGAATAAGTTTTACGTGTATTTTAATCTCTTTAACTTCCAAGTAACGTAACGGATTAACGGCGATCGGAATCTGAAAGTGCAACAAACAAAGAATCAAATAAATAGAAAACCATGGGAAACTTGTTTTCTTACTGGTACTTTTCTTACTGGTACTTACTTTCACTTTCTTTCTCTCTCTCTCTTAGTTGTCATAACACTATGAAGTTTAGCATAATACTATCTTAAATTATATCACCCAGTGTTGTATAAATCATTTCCTAATGTGATTTAAATCAAAATCATAAATCACTGAAATCAAAATGATTTAAATCACGATTTAAATCAAATGATTTTAAATTTTTTCTGTGATTTAAATCACTTCTAAATCAAATCATAAATCATTTTTTTTCGAAGCTTAATTGGAATTGTTTGTAGTGTGCTCATTTACTGAACATTTTAAGTAACACAAGCATTTCGAACAAATTATCCTACAATCGGTTTCTCCGTTTTGTCAGAACTAGCGAAGCCAAGCTGAATAGCCTCTCAACAGGCCCACTTGATGGAACAGTAGTGTTATACTTCAAGAAGAAGCTTCGAACCTCTCGATGCATATTTAATCCATCAAGGGACCTGTTGAGGTCAGCGAAATATTTCTGAAGCGCGTCGTTGGTATCAGTTTGCAGTTCATTCTCTTGAAATCCAGGAAGTCTTCCGAATCGATGGAATTGTTCGAGATAATCTGCGGTGACGTGTCTCACTGACTGGCTCTGCGTAACAATCCGTCCACTTCCTTCTTCTTTTCTTCTCGTTCCTTCTCGTCGGCAATCCACAGGGTCTTGAACTTAGGATGAACGATGGACGTGATGTAGTAGTCTGGTTCCAGAAACATTTTCCCAAACCTATAATGATTATAGTTACAACGGGTCATGGAGTTACTTAAGTAAATACATACCGATGCTCAATTCTTTGAAGAAGAACGTCACTTATCTTCCCGGACGAAGCGAGAGACATCGTTTCTAGTTTGCTCTTCAGTTTTACAAGGAGAAGCAAAACCGTTCTATGAAGCAGTGCTTCTCCCCTTGTAGGGTATCAAGGCAAATAGCGATAGGCTCCATTAAGTTTTACCTTACCTTAAGATGCCGTAGAAAGTTTGTCGTCGCTTTAAGCCTTCCCGAACACGATTTCCCACATTCAACGCAGTTTCCAGATATATTAACATCCCCATTCGGTTCATTTTCTCGAAGTTCATCGCTAAATTTATAAAATTTCAAAACTCCTTTCATATACCATGGGAGCTCTGTCTCGATCGGAGACTCGCAGCTCGCCATTTCGTTTCGACAGTAGAGGAGGAAGGCTACTAGTCATTACGACTCTCGCCAGAGCACTAATTACCTAATTACTAGATCGCCTCCGCACAAAAACTGGCGGGAAACGCACTTAAATACTCTCATCTCACGGTGGAAGGTCACACCAGACTTTTAATTTTGGTTTTTAAAAAATGAATTTAACTAAATGATTTTAGGTTTTCGTGAGACTGTAAATCAAAATCAAATCATAAATCATCATTTTAAAAAATGATTTAAATCAAAATCGTAAATCAGCAAATAATGATTTAAATCACGATTTAAATCAAAAATGATATAAATCAAAGAATGATTTATACAACATTGATATCACCATAACATTTGATATTCCTTTATTTTAATTTTTAGTTTTCGTATGAAACAAAGGAAACTTGTCAATGTTATTTGACGAGACATGTGCTCAAGGGGTCAGAAACTTCCAATAATCTTCGTACGCCTAGGTCATGTTCTCGCTGTTGACAGTCTTTTACCCTCCCCCCCCGATGTTATCTACGCGTTATGGAACGTTACTACATCAAATTATCTTCGCACACTTTCCTTCCTTTCGGTATTAGTACTTTACTGTTGTTATATCAGTACTTTTTAAAATAACTGAAATCGTATAGGTAGATTATAGTAAACTACGGAATGTGTAAAAACTGAAAATTATTCAATTACAATGAAGAAAAACTTCAAGAGGATATCCAGTAAACAAGTATTAATAAAAACCAAAAACTAACTGGAAACTGTGAAAACAGGATTTTGCGTCTAACTTGTGGAAACGCCGCAAATGGGGTTCTGATCAGTTTTCGTTCGCTAAACCCCCGCTAGTTGGCGTGCGCGTAGATCACACCCTACTGTATGCTGCAGCGCATAGTCAGATACTGCGAGTTTATTCGCCTTTTCTCTTTTCCTCATGTTGCCACTTCAAGAAAACTTCTTCAAACTGATAATTAATTAAGTCTGTGAAGATTTAGCCGGAGCTTGTCTGCTTTCTTAAGATATTTAAGTAGTATTAAAGTTTCGTGAAGATTTCCTAAACGTATCAAGCGTAAGCTAACTTACGTACAGCGAATGCTTCGTCAGGACAGAAACCTATTATGCCCAACCCTTGGAACCCATTACAACCCAAAAGAATATTGCAATCACTAATTCCACTGGGAATATTTTATGTCCATAGCCAGCCATCAAGAGATCACAACTATTCAGTTTCATGGTTTCATCTGATGACATAACAAGCTGTGTTCTTGAACCAACTTTATCATATATTCCTAGCTTATTTGGTCTAAACTTTGTATCACAGATTGTATTGCAAGTCATTTTTAATGATGTCCAAGTATTCGAATTATACTTTATCAGAACTACGAATTCTATTAAAATCGAAAGGAGCAAAGCCTACAGGAAAAAAGAAAGAGTTAATTGAAAGGCAAGTAAATAACTTTCGACTTTGCTTCAAACACAGATTCAACTGCAGTAATTGTTCCCGCATCCTTAAAGGCTTGAATTTTACGATCGGAACAAGGAATCGGACTTTGTCCCAGACAAGAGTGCCGCCGCCGAGTTCCGAGTGTCTCTTCCACACGATTCGACGTCTAAAGATGTACACTCAGGATCGAAAATCCCGAAGGTTACACTAGATAAAATACAAATTCTCCTAGCAGCAAGTGGCGTGAAAAAATTCAAGCGGCATCCGGCCGTTGGTCTATATAATGACCATTTCTTAAAGTTTGTTAGATTCTCTGCTGTACAAAACGATACTTTCATCCGTGCCCAGTGCTTTGCCGAAATGAGGAAAATGGTAGTTTATACCATCGACCTTCGACTCTCTAGTGACGGCGATATTGAAGAATCCCAATGTGAATGTGGCAGCGGCATGGGTCTAGCTGCTCATTGCAAGCACGTAGTGACAACTTTGCTGGGACTGGAAGACCACGGGAAAAACAATGTTATCAAAGTACATAAAGTTTGTACGGCGTGTCTTCAGATTTTTCACCACCCGAAATCTGTTTACTCTGGGTCACCAGTAAAAGCAAACAACATACGTTTTGGGAAACGCAAACGCGAGCCAATCATCTTCGACCCTAGACCCCACAAGTATCGAAATAACCCAGGATACCCTAGCGTTGTGCGCAATCCTATTATTACTTTCGTTCAAAAGAAATATCCCCCTCCTATACTGCAGCTATATTATCCAGCCAACCCTTACGGAATCATGAACGATCATGATTACTTTCTTAAATCGTTACCTGATGTAACTCTCGACAATCTTCACGTTACTTCGATAAGTGAGGCTGCCATCGCACAGACTGAGCAGTTGTCAAGAGGTCAGGGTTCCAGTAAATAATGAAGACTCTTCGAACCTTAAGAATTCAATCGTCTAATTTTGGGAGGTATTGTTTGGTT
The DNA here is from genome assembly GCA_002872375.1 of Eulimnadia texana. NCBI lineage: Eukaryota > Metazoa > Arthropoda > Branchiopoda > Diplostraca > Limnadiidae > Eulimnadia > Eulimnadia texana. The sequence continues at coordinate 32,020,082 of NKDA01000001.1, read as the reverse complement.
GAATTTTAATTTTTAAGTATAACTTATGTGTTCTTCATTGATTGCAGAGTTTGCAAACTGCGTGTAACCAGCGACAGATTCAATGTTGCTCAGTCAATGGTAACACCACTGGATCTTCTTTGTCCACCAATCCTTCATGGACGCACCTATGAATCCACTGCAATATCCCAGTACACAGCTTTATCTGGAAACGAAGTTGAACGTTCCGGGATCATTGTCAATCCACGTTTCCCATACATTGGGTGCTCGCCTGATGGGTTTTTAGGGACAAGAGGTGTATTAGAAATTAAGTGTCCCTATAGCACCCATGATAAACCGATAACTCCGTTAACCGTTCCCTATTTAGTCAAAGCTTCAGAACTGCAAACTAGTCCTTCAAGCATTTATTGTAATTTGCAGCTAAAGCAAACTCATGATTGCTATTACCAGGTACAGGGCGCCCTTGCCATTACTGAAAGATACTACTGTGACTTCGTTGTCTTTACTTTCAAAGACTTCAAAGTTTTGAAAATTGAAAAAGATGTTGAGTTTATTGAAAAAAATATGATGCCTAAACTGGAGGAGTTTTTTTCTCACAGCTATGTGAAAAGTCTTGCATGAAAAGTATTTTTTTAACAATTAAGACTCACTTTTTCAAACTGAAAATTTGCTTAAAGGTTGAAACGAGCCTTACAAAGTCGTGTTTGCTTTGAAAATTTAATAAAATTACCGAAAAATGTGTTCAAGTTTATCTACCAAGTATCCGGAGGTATGATACATCTACGGAAGTTGCAGAGCATGAATACGACGAATACAATCTGATTAGAGAGTTCGGTTAACTCAAATGGGATCTGATGGAGAATTTCGTATGTTTCTGCGTAACCGATAAGACGTTCAATGTGGACCCTCTTGCTTGATATTTTTCTACCTCGTTGAACCGCTGCAGGCTCCAACTGATTGACACCTCGAAAGAAGGTAGGAATATTTATGATCACATCTCTGGTGGCTGCCAGATCCTGGACATCAAAACCCTTGTATGCTAAAATTACATCTTTGGGTTCACATTTCTGAAGAATAGTACATCTTTCAAACAGCTGTCGATCACTGGTACTTCCTCCGTAAGCCTTTCCGATGAAAGAAACAAGTCCTCCTGGTGTAGCTCCAGTTAGAACTTTCATGGTATTAGTATTTTTGTACGTCGAAAAAGTTGCTTGTTGGGCGCCAGGCGTGGTTGGTTTTGGAATTTTAATCTCGGTCCCATCAAGATACATGCGAAGTCCAACCGATCCGAATTTCTTCTTGGTGTCAGACGGCATGTAATATTTTATTAACGCTTTATCTGGGAAGATGTCAATCTCCTTCCACTGCAGATTCATGAAATTAATCCATGTTACATAAATGTTCGCCACATCCATAACAGTAATACAGAACACTGCAGCCAGTTCTACATTTTCTCGTGCCTTTCTGAGCTTTATGAAGATAAGAAGAAACTGATTCTCAACTGAGAGCTGGCGAGACCGCTTTTTTCGGAACTTAAGATTTCCTGCAGCAGGTCTAAGACTGGCAAGAACAAATTTAAATGTTTCGTAATCTTCAAGTCCAGTGTAGTAATTTAGTAGCCCTGGATTATCCTTTAGTTCTTCTATTCCGAGTCTTGCTGCATCTTTGTTTCCTGATGCCCTAGTAGTAACTGATGAACTTGTCAAAGGTCCTCTTGGGGTCGAGAGTTCCAGTATATCTTCGATGTTTGTCCAGTACTTCTTCAATATCTCCAAGGCTCGTCCAACTGATGGATCTGCTAGTGCAGGATGTGAATCGTTAGGAACAACTTCAGCCGATTCACTTTCGCTAAAACCTGTGGAGTCGTTGCTCATTTCTGTCGTCTCAGCAATAGCCTCTACTTCAGCACCAACCATGGTACATCCATGCTGGATAGCTTCACTCGTCAGCGCGTCCTTTTCCGGCCTGCCATAGAAAGTAAAGGTGTTAAATGCTTGGTTTCCGCATGACAAACAGTAAATACTTACACATGTGCTTGTCGCAACTTCATTGTTGTTCGTTCTCTGCCCTTTCTGCCCGAGCAACTTTCTTTTCGATATTTCCTTTCTTAAAAGGGAATACGAAAGGAACTGCCTTTTTTTCTAACTGTTTCTTACTACTTGTACCTCCGTATGTATTTAATGTAACGCAGTCTGCAGGTATGAAATGCTGGGTGCAAACTATAGCAGTCGGCGTTGGAGTCCAGTCCGCACGTTTTATCGCAGCTAACCACTTCTTGCGAAGCTAATCGTCCGCAGGAATTTAGTGTCCATTACGATTTTTATACAGCGGTAAGCAACATAAGGGCATTTTTATCAAAATGACTCGGGGCAACGAGGTTAACCTAAGAACATTCATTTAACAAAAGCTACTCGTAGGGTGTTAGTTAAGTTACTCAGAGTACCGCTAAGCTCAAGAACACAGCTTGTTATGTCATCAGATGAAACCATGAAACTGAATAGTTGTGATCTCTTGATGGCTGGCTATGGACATAAAATATTCCCAGTGAAATTAGTGATTGCAATATTCTTTTGGGTTGTAATGGGTTCCAAGGGTTGGGCATAATAGTTTCTGTCCTGACGAAGCATTCGCTGTACGTAAGTTAGCTTACGCTTGATACGTTTTGCAAATCTTCACTAAACTTTAATACTACTTAATTATCTTAAAAAAGGAGACAAGTTCCGACTAAATCTTCACAGACTTAATTAATTATCAGTTTGTAGAAGTTTCCTTGAAGTGGCAACATGAGGAAAAGAGAAAAAGCGAATAAACTCGCAGTATCTGACTATGTGCTGCAGCATACAGTAGGGTGTGATCTACGCGCACGCCAACTAGCGGGGGTTTAGCGAACGAAAACTGATTAGGACCCCATTGCAAATGGTCTCTAGGGTTTAAACTATGTCCTGACTGGTTTTGCACTTTCTCTGCCTTCAGTCTTTCAGCGACCTTGTTTTCGACCGGCACTCTAGATTTTGAACTCGCTGCACATTGCAAGCATCATGGACCGTGCCAATGTTTCAGTCAGAATCAAGTTCGAAAACGTATGGTTACGATTCTGCTTAACTTCTGCGCAGAATCATTTTCAACAGTTGCAGTCGTTATTCAGAAAAAGAACTCTGGACAATGTATTTAAACGACACCTTGAAGGGATACTCCCACATTGGATTTGAAGTTGAAGGTAAGTAAACAAACGTGCTGGTGCGGTGTTGCATAATTTTTGGATAAAATATGTTTTGAAAAATAACATTCAGTTAAATAGTGTTCTATCCAAATTTTTTGTTCCATTTGATTTGTGCATACTTTCAAGTTATATAACTCAGTCCCGTGGGAACCGACCTGATTTCAGTACACTTCCTATGTAGGTTAAACGGTCCTTCGAGACGACGACAGTTTGATCAATTACTTTTAATGTTGACGAACGAAAAATTTTTATTTAATCATTCATGAGTACACCCTTGGTTACCTTTTGACTGTTAACACTTTTTAGTCATTTAAATAAATTCTCGCATGTCTAACTCCAACACTATAATTGATTCGTTTTCCAAGACTTATGCAACACTGCCTCTCTTCATAGTAAATCACTAACTAATCGCTATTTGAAAAATATCGCAGATCCGGATTTCAACATGGAACTACGTGCAATGGATGATGACGATATTCTTCGGCATGGTAAGCAAGTATTTCTCAAGCTCCATAAGAACTCGAGTTCATCTCTGTGGCATAGCACCCGTATCTCGCCTGAGTTACAGTCCACTAACTCAGGAAATCATTCGCCCCTAGTTGGTGACCCTTCCTCATTCTCGGGTCAATCAGAGCAAGCAGCGCATTAGACCAGTTTACTGTGAGCGACCAGATCTATCGCAGGAAATGTGCCGTCTAGGTAATAATTTGTTTAACGTTTTCGTACTTGTCAATGTTATGGCAGTGTTATGATGCGAATGAATGTGAATTACAAATGAAACTAATGTTTATTTTGGAACTTTGTTAGATAGTTTAACGTCAGGGGTCTGATTCAGGACTGGAAGGGCTGAAGAGGGAACATACTTATATAGCTGTGGGTGAAGGTTAACTGGAGGTGAAAGTTAGTAAGGGAAGTCTAGGAAAAGGCATTAACAATAATTAAGCACTATTATTTACGAGGTATATAACAGGCAGTTTCTTTGTTATGTGTCGTTTTCACAGAACATCCTGTTACACCTTCAACTTCTGGCACCCCATCGGATTTCCGCGAGGCAGTTGCCCCACCTGCTATCCTGACATCGAATAGGAGCGTTTACAAGCCTGGTCAACCATCCAATTCTGCAGTCCATAATGCCTTATACTCTTTCAAACCTCCTGCTCTGTAAGTAAATAATACCACCGACAAGTGTTTCCTAACGTAACCTTAAAAAAAAATTCTTTAGGTTTCCGGATTCACTCGCCAGTGAGTTACACGGCACTAAACCTGTGCATCCTAATTCCTTCAATGCTTTTATCCGGATTGTCACTCATCAAATGTTCCTGCAAACGCAGAAGTTACTTTTCAACAAGGAGGAGCTATCGATCGTCGTAGACAGTGTGCTGAACAAATGGCCAGTACTGAAAACGGAGAGGGGCAACGTACAGGAATACTCATAATGCTATGAGCACTTGCTTTCCAGGATTTTTATGATTTTTTACTTGCAACTAGCCAATCTTCAGGAAGAGGCTGGTTGAACCTCTGAAGTACTGTCGCCGCGATCAAAATAAAAGAACTTCGGATTCAACAGACAGCACCACTCAGCCGAAGAGGATCAGGCAGGACAGCAAACATCAGAAAAGCAGAATCGAAGAGACACGAGCGCAGCATCTTCTCGAAGACGCATTGGAGTTCCAACGAATCAACGTGGAGGCCTTGAAGCTCGCATCGAGTACAACCAAAAAGTCAGAGCAGATGCGGGCAACTTTTCCAGGCAGAAGGCAAGACGTGTCAACGAATGTACCAATCCAGGACATCCTGCAAATGTACCCTCCTCTTTACGACCAGATTCACGTAAGATGTACAATAACGGTGTAGATGATCTTTCAATAACCAACTGTAATTCTAGGTTTTCGAGGAGTTCTCTCGCATTCTGGGCTGCTCCACCATATGTCAGCGGATGCCAGAGAACTGGGCTGCTCTAATACCCATGGTCATGACCCATGCGGAAACACAAACGTGCAGGAGAATACCGGCTGAAGTTACACCCTTCAAGCGCAGCAACAAGAGTCCTGGTATAAACGTTTTTGTCGTAAAATATGCAGTAGCATATTCTCAACATCTCTTGAGATATGATGAACAAGGCTGCTATTCGGATTTTGCCCAAGCCCCTGCCTCCTTCAGTGAAAACATCGACTGGGGAAATTTATATTTTCCAGGAATTTGAGGTAAATCTTGGATTCGTAACTCAGTTTCATGAAATAATTTAGATTTCTTTTTTTTATTGAGAAATTTATTCGTAATTTCTTTTAGGGATTACAGGCCGGCAGTGAAATCCGTCGATGACAGGGCCGGCCCTATTATTGCGCAAGTTAGCGGGGTCTGTTACATAAGCATCGAACACAAACCGATACGTGTGGATCCAAGCTCTAATCTAGTCGATGCCATTATTCTTCTAATGGCAACGTATTATAACCAAGATTATAACTTCAACATACAGTATGCAGTGCCGAAACAGGCCTTTTACGGGCCTATGGCAAAAGTTTTGGGACGGGCCTATGCATACGCTAAGTAAAAAAAAGTGTAGGGGTAGTACGCTAGTTTAATACAAGCACATAGGAGAAACGTTTAATACAAAACCATTCGAGGCATTGATCGATTATGTACTGGCATACAGGAGACTCGAAGCGCTACGCGCACATAACACACACACACCAAAAAAATACATCACGATTCATAGCGGGACAAAGTCGAGCTTTTTGAGCGGCGAAGTCTTCAATCAATGAGTCAAAACTAATAGAACGCGCAGTTTCATTTTCGATGGATACTATAGCCAGGCAGGTAAGACGCTCTTGCTTCATTGTTGAACGTAAGTAAGTCTTTTTAAGTTTTAATTTACTGAAAGACCTTTCACTTTCGGCTACCGTCACGGGTATACAGCAGAAAATTCGCAGGGCAATCTCCACGTTTGGGTAACAATCCAACACGTTCTTTTTATGAATTATATCGAGGGAATCGATGGGTCTCTTTTTCAATAGTTGCACCTCCAGAAACAGTTCATTTAATAGACCAGAGAACAAGACAATTTCACTTGCAGATTCTTTCGCCTCAAGATCGTCAGGGTACGAACCAGTTGACCTCGCTGCTGCTGCTCGAAGTTCTTCGCTCTTAAGTTTGATTAGTTTTTCTGCGCTTAGAAAACTAAACTTGTCACAGACATCTTCGTATTTTTTGCCTCGCTCTTTCAGATCGACAAGGAGAGAGTCTACTACTCGGTAGAAGATATCGCGCCGAAATTTGTCACTCGGAGTAGTAGAAACTTCGTCGGTAACGTTTTCGCCGTCTAGCCGCTTTTTCAAGCGGGTTCGAGAGAGCTCAAAATGAGGTTCAACTCCAATTTTTTCAGCGATGCCATTTACTTCTTTTAAACAGGACTGGAAGCCAGTTTCTCTAAATTCGCCAATGGCTAGAAGTAGGCTAAACAACTTAGCTCGGGCGTATTCGATTTCCACAGATTTGTATTGTAGGTATTTATTAACTCTATCAGTCTGACATAGAAGGTTATTCCACAGTTCCAGGAGCACGATGAAACTGTATTTTTTCAGGGAATTTATAAAGCAAGTAGCATCTGACTTGGCATCTGCGTAAATGGTCGTGCTTGCAACTTCCTGTAACGCGGACACAACCTTCTCAAGCTGATCTCGGAGTGGCTTCACAGCTTCTTTCTTCGCTGACCATCGAGTGCCACTCAGTCCTTTTGGATGTATGGATACATTCCTCTTTAAAATGTCCCATCCGCCTATAGATAATGCAAAAAAGTTGAAAAATTCTGGACTGTCCCGAAAAACGTCACCGTGTCGGGAACAACTGATGCGGCAGCTTCCCCAACGAGATTAAGGGGATGCGCTGCACAGGGGACGAAAATTGCGTGTGGATTTTCTTCGAGGATCCTTGCCTAAACTCCTTTGTGGCGACCGGACATGTTGGACCCGTTATCGTAAGACTGACCTCTGCAGTCCTTTAAATTGATTCCATCGCTTTTAAGTTTGTCGACAATGATGCCATGGAGTCCTTCTCCCGTATTCAACTGGACGTCAATTAAGTAAACAAAGCTTCCCGTTATTTTTGCCGGCATATCGTCGGATAATGAGACATACCGGTTGACTTGAGACATTTGTTCATTGTGAGAGACGTCTGGGGTGCAGTCAAATATTAGTGAGGAATATTTCGATCTTTTCGCACGTTGCAGAATGCTTTGTTTAACTTTGTTGGAGGTGCAACAAATAAATTCGTCCTGGATCTTGCTAGACAAATATGTCACTCGAGCAGTCCCCGATTTCACGGTGTCAAAATGTGATCGCAAAATGGGATCATAAGCAGCCAGCACTTCCAGGACTCCAAGAAAATTCTCGTTCTGTGGATGCCCCAACTTTACCACCGAACCCCGTTAACTGAGATTCCTCTCAGCAAGAAAAGTGTTACTTTAAGCAATCGCTCAAGAATAGCACGCCAAATATCTTTTTGTTGAACAATATGATCCTGCAGCTCCTTATCAATCGTCCCTTCATTTACTAGTCCCTGTCTTAGTAAGATCCATTTTGAAAAGGCTTCTTTATGGGAGATAGAAACTTCGTGGCTGCGCAGTTTCTCATAGGCATTTTTCCACAAAGTATACCCCTTGGATTAATCAGTTAAAGAAGACACCGTCTTACCGCCTGCACCATTAGCGACACGCGACGAAGCCGGGAACAACAAGCATAGAAAGCAAAACAGGGAATTCAGTGATGCACTGTACAACATCTATGTTCTCCTAACAATTTCTCTGTTTGGCAAGTTCGTAAAAACCAGGCTTTTCTAATCTTGGGTCCAGCCCGTTGACTTGGAGAAAACTTTTGTTCCAAGTTGACGACTGGGCCTTTGCGTACGAGGAAACAGCGCACTGAATCATTTATCGAAGGCCATTTGGCAGGATCTGAGGGGTCGAAAGTTAGGCCTGTGAAATTCTGGCTGTCCTCTAATTCTACCCTTGTAGATTTATCTAAAATAATTGCAATTTGATAATGCGACATTAAAAAATGATTATGTTTAATTTACCGCATGCTATTGGTAATGCTAAGACAACGGTCACAACATCTGGCTCTGCAGGCTGGACTGAAGCATTATTTAGCGATGAGTCAGGTACAAGTGTTTCAGCATTTTCGCAAAATACCGGAAGCAAATCTGAGCCTTCCAACGGAGCAGTTTCTTGCTCGAAACCAACGTCTTCAGAACATGAGGCACATTGCACTCCAGCATTGCCCTCAGAGAACTTCGCTAGAGACCGAGCTTGAACACCGTCTTCAACCCTACGTTTCTTACGTTCTTTGGTCTTTTGATATCCACTTTTATGCTTATATGAGCTCATTTCAAGTCTTTTGTACAGTAGTGCACACACTGCGAACAAAATTTTTTATCGTCACCACGTATTTATTCTTCAAAAGCTTGATTTTTTTACTGAAAATATGACCGTCGCCCACGCTTCTTTATTCCTCTAGAAACTATGTTTGCCCTTTACCAAGGAGCAAATCTATACGTAATCGACATTGCGTTCGCAGTTTTCTCACCAGATGTCCGATTAATATTAATCAAAATCAATATTAACAACAAAATTATTAATTATTAACTAATGAAGTTAAAATCAGCTATAATATTAATCTAATCAATACACCCGTACCTAAAACTTATTTATATCAATCACGATTGATTCGCAGATCCCCCTACCCCAACATGACCCCCAAGAATCATTTACTTTTATCCCCAACAAATCTTCTTCGCTTCAACATCTAGTAGCGTACCTTGGGCCTTGGCGGGGCCCGAGCCTATGGCAGACTGCCCTCACGGCCCTATGGGTGTTTCGGCGCTGACAGTATGCAAAGAAAGCTGAAGGAGATTTAAATTTCCTTCAACATGTCATTATGGAAGAACAGAGCAAAGAATCGATTACGTTCGCTAAAAAAAAAATAGGTATTGTAAGTATCTCATGTCAAGCACTGAAAAGTTGTAAGAGACGTGTACGTGTGTATCTCTTATTTTCTGAAATCAACAATTACTACACATTTCCATCACCTTTCATTTTTATGTTTAAACATGCTTTTTTGCCGAGGTAGAGCAATTCTATGTGGCTTTTATTTCGTTTACTTTTGGCAGTTTCTTTGTGATTGCAATACCAAAACTAAAACAGGCTTTTCGCATTTCTAAATCTTTCGTACAGTAAGTAGCCACCAGTCGGTAGCGTGGGTGTCAGAAGGTACAATTCCGGAAGCAATAAAACATGACTGTAGGCTACGTTGCCGTGGGCACTCCTCCAAATTCCCCAGAGGTTTTCACCCCACCCTGCTTCCACCCATGGTAGTACTGCCGCAAGCAAGTTTCACCGTAGGTCAGCAATAGCTACAGGCATTCGTCCCACTTCTCTGGAGGATCCCTCCTTACCCGTTTTGACCTTGGATTGACTTAAGAGGCACCGGGGGTACTTTTGTTCTAGGGAGTACTTTTTTCACCCAGGGGGTACTTTATAGGGTTTTTATTTTAACCCCATTTTGGGGTTAAAGTTACCTTCTTTGTTAACAGTGCGTGTCTGTTACTAGGAGGCAACAAGCTTTCTCATTGGCTGTTTTGATCACGTTACCAGTGCGAACCAATCAGATCGTCGGCTCAATTTCCAGCGTTGCCACTTGCATTTCAAAATTTCATTAATTTTTGCGGCCAAACGGTAGAATACTGAGATGGGGACACCTTATGTATTCGGAATCAGCGTATAAAGTTCTATAACATGTATTTTTTTCCAAGTTGTGCGGAGTTGCCCTTTAACATAAGAAATTTATTAACATTAAAAAAATGATTTGAGTTTTATCAAATCAAATCATAAGTGTTCCCAAACAAATCACGCGTTTGATTTCAATAAAAAAATATTTGAATCATGATTTGATTTGATTTGAAATTGATTTTAGTCAAAATTGATTTGGATATGCCTATTACTAGTATGGTCGATGTATCAAAACTACATCCATGTTAATTGTTCCAGGGAACTAGCAGCTTCAGAGCAATGCCAAAGAATAATTTGTATGCACATCAGAGAATGAGTAATCTTTGGTGAATAATGAGATACATAGACCCTATTAACGTAGAAAGACCCCATAAGATTCTTTCACAACCTAAGTGCTTTGTTTGAGGTTTTCCCCAGAGTTTGCATATTTGTGAGCGTTTTCAGTTTTCTTCCATTAACTTTTACTCTGTCTTTCAAAGCATTCGGCATATGTAGGCGTAGCTTGTTTGCAAAACTTGGAGGTGCACCCATGTTTCAGGTATTTAAAACACCTTCTAACTTCTCCAATTTGGTCGATATCGGCAACGCAATGAAAGTTCTGCCGTGAATGAAAATGTGCTCTCTAGCAAGGTCTTCTCGGACTTCTCTTGAGGTAGGGTTCAGTTTTCTGTGGCCTGAGTTGCTGTTTCTTTTGTTTAAAATGTTGTGAATAGTGAGTGTCCCGGATAGCAAAAAAAAACTATTCGAATATTCGAACGCCTACTATCTGGATTATCCGGATATCCGACATGTTTTCAAACGTAGTAAATAATATTTTGTTCACGCTGAATACGATTTGCTGGTAACTACCCCAGATTTACTTATCCACTTAACCCAAAAACTTGCTCGAACATTTTTATCATTCATAATGTCAAGCGGTCGGAGGCAGCTCGAGGTGAATTCTGCTCCAAGTAATTTACCCTTAACATTTGTCACACTTGGCTTTTCCTAGGAAACTTTTATACATAAAGGCCCACAGAGCAAAACAAAATGCACCTCGGTTCTGTTGGCTTTCACACATAAGGCCTAGCCTGACTTACCAATAGTTTTTAGACTCAACTGTTGGAAAATGAAGGGCCAATCCAGCAGTGTCAATAATTTTAAGAGGAATGAGAGAAACATGCTTTTAATGTCCTATAATATGACAGTAACATTCTTCACCATCGTGGTTAAGAGGAATCAATGTAGACCTTGACGTGAACCTTCTTGTAACTGGGGCTTATAGCAGAACTTCAATTCGCTCTACCACAGTCAATCGTTTCGAAGTGTTAATATATACTGGACGATTCCATTTGAACGATTTTGAATTCCGTTCTGTTTATACTGTCGAATGTTCGTTGTGTAATGCAGCTACTGTTTTCAGTTTATCACTTACTTCTTTGTTCGTACTTCTTAACTTATCCAGTAGAATCGCTTACTATAGATATTTCATATAACTGGGCAAGTAATAACAAATTCAGAAACTTCTAAGCAAAGCCGAAGTCCGACACAAGCACTAAATAAGCTGATTATATACGTCTTGGTTTCTTTGGAATAGTGACTTGACAATGTCAAGCGTGTTATTTTGGGTTCATATTTAAAAATCTTGCTGGGAAAAAGCCCTTCATGTCAATTTTTACTATTCGGATACGATTTTTGTATCCGACCACTATCCGGATATCCGGGAAATTCACTAGTCGTGAACTGAATGGATCATAGCTATGCCTGAGGGGTTTCTTATTTAAATTTCGTTACGCAGGGCTACTACATTGGATACATCCACTCATTTGACTACTAACGAGAAAGGTTTCTGTGTTGTATCTAGAAATTTGAAACGGGTATACTTTTCTCATTAGTTTGAAGAATCCATGAGGCCTCTTTGCGCACCTCCTCCCTTTAAAGTGAGATTACCTGCTTGGGGAAATTGCTTTAGCGTGGTGCTGACGCCACTCGAAGTAGCATGGAGACAAGTTCTTTTGTTAATCCCAGGAGCAATGAATACCACGCCAACTTCCAAATTAGAAGCAAAAGCGGGCATCTAACCAATAAAATACAAGATTGATGAAATAATGCTGCTTTATTTGGCTTCTGAAACATCAGCTGGATCATACCCTAGCCTAGCTGACGAGGCTGCAAAGGGCCCGCCCCGTCCCCCATACATCACTGCGGAACAGACAATGCTGAAACTAAAAGGAACCTATGTGCTGGACATGCTAGGCAGGGTCGAAAAACTCGCCGAAGAGGAGAAGTTTTGTATTGATAACGAAAAACTTGTTTTACTTCCCCACGAGAGACTTGTAGCCTTGCAGACTGTAGCCGACCTAGACCACCAAGAACCCGTAATGAAATACACCGATGGATCCACCTCGGTGGATGGCTCTGGCTTTGCAGGCATATTCGAGGTGAGATGTTGCGAGTTACAAACTTGCTTCCTGATCTGCAGGTTACACTTCAGAGCTTTTTTCCCGAAATTATAGCCATAGATGCAGTTGCTAAATACGCTCTGGAAAATCGGTTGTCCTCACTGTGCATTGCAGAGTTTTGCTTTCTCGGCTGTCCAGGCTTCGTTTGGTGGCCGGCCCCGACCCGGGTTGGATTTTCGGTAACAATTCACTTCTAATTTAATAAAGTATATCATCATTAGTCAAACTGTATATCATCAAAATTATATCATCATAAAATTACAAAGTTTGGAACCACAAAGTCTTGTCAAAGTGCATTGGTTTCCCAAGAACAGCCTAAGTACATTGGGGAGTTAATCCTATTAAAACGTGTTCAGGTATGCGAAGTATGTAACTGTTAATCCGATAAGAATCTTGGAATCTATATAATCCTTGAAGCATTAAGTTGCCCTTGCGAGCCCTCTAAAAGGGCCTTGGAACACCATGCACTCTGCATTTGCCTTGCTGCAGCGGAGACTGTTGGTAATGGCGCTCGCGTCAACCGACTTGTCTGTCTGTGGTATTTTCTTCAGCTCGGCGCTGCCCTCTAGCGTCGAGCCGAGCAACTAAAAGCAGCCGGCCATTTTGTATCGTTCCAAAACGGCCGGCTGCCAGCTTTCCGGCTGTTTCGGAGGCCGGCCGTTATGCCCAGGAAACTTCTGAAAAATGCTTCTAAAATTGACCGCTACGTGACTCTCAGTCTGAAGGATTGGTCCCTTAAATCTGCGACAGTTATCTTGCCCGTCTAAAGTACAGCTCATTCCATAGTACGCTAATGAGGTGAACCAGATAAATATGATCAAAGTTTGGAACAACGGTATGTTTGACTATTCCTTGTTATCTGTAGGGCCTTCAAGGACTGAAATCAATCAATCAGCGTTGAATCAATCTGCTTTTAGTCTCTACTTTTCTTCTGAAACATTCCGACACATGAACACGCTTGTAAAACTGATGCAAATTTTGCGGATAGCGGATATCTGCGGGTAGAGGCCAGTTACCCGTTGGCTAAGATAAATTTGGGATATCAGTTCTGATAGCATTCTGTCTAGACAAATCAACCTTTCCCTAGGACACTTGTCACTCGCCTATCACTAGTCCGAGGATCAACACGTGCAGAACTGCTCCTCATGTGTTATTCTTGTTCAGATTAGTGTTTCTCCTTTAATGCCTGGGGCTCCGCAGCCACTAGTCTTAACGCCCTATAGGTTTTAGGCCTTAGTAACAGTAGGAGCCTTGAAATTCATGCGTGTGGCTGTGTTGTTGACGTTTTCCAAGGTCGCAGCTTCTCGTAATGCTAGATGGAACACTAGATTCTAGTTTGGACGCTAACTACGACACCACCCTGTTACAGAACACTAAGCTGTTTTAGGCAAAAATCTATCGGGAAACCTTTTGCGTGCGCTGATACGATATTTGAAAATGTTTTGTTGACAGTGTGCTGGACATAAGATCCGTATTTTCTCCGAGAGAATGGTCGCGTGTAATTTTATGAAAAATTCACAGTTGGGACGTTTATACGCCGTTCTGTGCGTTACTCTGTTGTTCTTTGCAGCCGAACTAGTGGTAAGCCACATTACTCACTCGTTAACGCTTCTCGTTGATGCCTACCACATGCTATGCAACTTGTTAGCACTGACCGGTTGCATAGTTACTATCAAGGTAAGTAATCAAAGCCAATTTCAATCGGACAGTCCAAGAGATGTAGAAATATCAACAAGGGTTTAAAGATAGATTATATATGTCGGCTTCAGCTTACTAGTATTTATCTACACCTATAATCCTAAGAATTGGTTTGCAATAAACATGTAGCACTAACTGAATGACTTATCTTAGTTTATCGTGAACCAACTATTCGTTTGATATTTAGGCTAGAAATTGCAGATTTATTTTATGTTTATATTTCGTTAAGTCGTAACATAACTAGCAAACCTTGATACATTATTTAGCATTAGCAAATGATATCGTAAGAATTATTTGTATTAATCTAGTACTAATACAATTAAAAAACGTATTCCAGTAACATTTTTTCGATACGTGAGGAACAGCTCGTAGTTTTCTAAACAGAAAATGTTGTAATTTAACATATATAGTAAGCGTAAATCATTACAGAATCTTGAAAAACATGCAGAGAAGTGCTTTTTCTACATCAATTTAACAAATTAACTTAACTTCTAACGAACATAAGCATTTACTTCAAGTAATTCTTTTCTTTATTGCCAAGCTATGCCAAAGACCACGTAGTGTTTCTAATACGTTCGGATGGGCACGTCTTGAAGTACTGGCGATGCTGGTAGACATCATGTTCCTGGGCGCTCTGTGCTTCTCTGTCAGCGTCGAAGCCATCCAAACCGTGGTTCACGCAGACCATCAAGACGCCATGCATCATCCCATCCCCGTAGGTGTTCTTGGTTTGGCTGGAGTTCTGGTTAACGGGCTTTGTATTATCATAATCGGAGGTAGAACTGTGATTTTTCTGTTCTCGCTATGACCTGGAGTCACAGACTTTTGTTCCTGTTGAAGGATACACCCACCACCAAGGAAGTTTCGTAAACCTCGACTCGAAAGGCAACGTTATTCTTCAGTCGTCGGCTACGGAGGACGCAGTACGTCGCGGAATGCGTCGTCTCTCCACAGCTGCCCCTCACGCGAACAAGAACCCCCAGGAAAATCAGTCTCTAGAAAGCAAGACTGAAATCAAAGGGAACAAAAGATGGCCCAGTCTCTTTGCTTGTATCAGAGATATCACAAGTATGTCCTTCACTGTTCCAGCCTAGTCACGTGTCCTCAACATGCCATATATTTTGCATTTCGATTTCAGGTTGTCTTCTGGTGATCACCGTATCAGTCATCGTGTACTTGGACGAAGAAGGCACAGCTGCTTTCTATGTTGATCCCGCTCTTGCTGTTGTCTCCGTGTTGACCCTAATGGCCACTTCGTATCCATTCAGTAATGATCGTTCTTTAAGTACTAAATTTACCAACATAAGTTGTAATTCTTGTTTTCTTTTCAGTGTTACAAGCTGGCCGCATCCTTCTCCAAACGATTCCCGACCATATCGATGTCAACGAGCTACGATCTAAAATCACGGAAAACTTTTCAGGCATCGTTAACGTTCACGATCTGCATGTGTGGGCATTAACACCTACTAAAATTTACCTCACAGCTCATATACTCTTCGTAAACAAACAAGTAACCAAAAGAAAATATCCCCAACTGTTTATTTTGAAATCACTAAAATAAAATTGTATAGGTTTACGCGCAAACTGCAGCAGCCATTGAAGTCTTCTTCCAGCAACAAGGAATCACTCATGTCACCCTTCAACCGGAATTCTTCCACGTAATGTCAAAATTCCATATTTCTCAAAGTAACGTGTCCTTGAGTCTTGTATCTTAACAACAGCACGATGAGTTAACACCGGCCCCAAGTAAAGGCTGCATTCTGACGTGCAGCGAGGACTCCTGCGCCCCCGCCAGTGTTGCAGCCATTGCGTCAAGTTGCATGCTGCAAATTGTGAAGATGTCGAAGCAGGGGCGAAACTGGAAATGGTGGATTCAAACCGCGAAGAACAAGAAGAAGTTACCGAAGAGCTATTACCGAAACCAGTCCAACAACAAACGGAGGTTACAGTTTAAAACAATTATTGCCATAACCAGCAATAATCTTTGAGAAATAGTAATTATTAAAGTGTTCATATGTATTTTCATTCTTGCCCAACAGATGGCGTGAATGTAATATAACACATAGTCCAATGTAACATGCAACGACTTATCATGGCGTCCAAAATTCTGAACGAGATGCGATTGAAGACTAGAAATGAATGAATAAAATCATTGAAATACAGTTATCTAGGAAAAATTAAGACTCGCAACAAGATTCTGCAATGTTCAAGGGACGAAAGCTGAATAAATGTTAAAAAGAAGGTTGCAGCAACTGATACAAGAAATACAGATTAGGAGATGATCGAGAACGCTCATATCGAAGGCCTAGGTGTTGTTTTTAGAATTGCCGGGGCATCGTGGCTAGAGCCGATGATTTTAGTGTCTGCAGGTAAAAATAAATCTTCCTGTTCGCTAGTTTCGTCTTTGGATGTCAGTGCGGCGGGTTTACGTGTGTTTCGGTTTCTGCTGCGCAGGCGCATCTGATGAAACTTCCGCTGCATCAGGTCTTCTTCGGACTGCGCCTCGGAAGCGGCGCTCGGCTGCTCCAGCTCGCTAACCTCTTCGTCAACTTCCTACAGGAACATGGCATCACAACTCTGCCTTATTTAACTTTATAACTCTCAGTAATTAGTAATGTTAATATTGAATCTACGTCCTGACTAACAACATAGTAACGTAGTTTGTTACTTTGATTTCGTCGAAAGTGACCGGCTGAGTCCTGTATCTGCCCGAGGATCCTGCGGTTTTATGCAGGGGTTTCCGCTGGATGCGTCGGACGCTGAGGGGATGAACATCCAAAGCCAGTGATGATGTGATGGGACCTCGGTGAAGTCGAGACAATGGCTCGGGGTAGATTGCGTCTACTTCCTTGCGAAATTCTTGGCACGCCATGTGTTCTGTCCCCAACAATGCGCAGTCTAAATCAAACCTACACGCCAAAACATAAATCAAATGCCCAAAACCAAACAAACGAAACAACTAAACGAGTACGTTTACTCTAAGAAACATAATGTAGCGCGAAAATTAAATGTCTGAATAATTAAACCTGACGCAAAGAAGTAGCTCTTGCAGAGAAGCTGATAAAACCCTGATGATTTAGAGAAAAAATATTGAAGGATCTGGCTTGGTCTGTGCTGGATCTTTTCCAGTTCACGGGGCTATTTCTTATGCAGATTGGCTTTTTAAGCAAACTGTAAATACTCTAGCTTTTCCAATGACTGACTAATGAAAGTCAGATAATCCATTCCCTAAACTGCTCACTCTCCTCTTCATATTTGCTTTTAATTTGATGTTTTTAAGTAGTTACAAAACCAAAATCGTACTTAACTAACTGTTGTTTGTATGAATGGTTAAGTTAAAACTACCTTGGAAAGATTTTGAAGTTGATCCAAAGAGCGAGAAAAACGCAACAGCTAAGTGTCTGGTATCATTTGGCGGGAAAACAAACAAGTTCAGTATGAATCCGGATTTATTATTGGATCTTTTTGATCAGCGAAACTTCGGAGGTAACTACTTCTGGTAAGAGACTTCCTTCAACACGTTTCTCAGCGAGATAAGTGCGACGCAAGTCAAACGGTGGCGCCCCTCAGCTTCAGCTTTACTCAAGACGCTATTCTTAGACTGCCCTATACCGACACAGCTGAAAAGTCTTCAGCCAATAACCTCATCACAGACTCCAGGAAGAGGGGGGAACAAGAAAAACAAAAAAGAGAACTGAGGGAATTTCTTCCAGCTTGGGGATTGCAAAACGAACCGAGAGAACAACAGAGACGATTCTCCGCGTCAGAAAACAGAACTTGAGATTCAACGAAATTTGCTCGAAAACGTTTATTTGTCAGTAGTCGTGCCCGTTTCATTGACACGCTGAGCGATTTTTGGTGATATTATGTATCATGAATATGGAATGGATAAAAAAAAATATGAAGATATAAGTTGACTGAACACGGGAATCATTTTTCTAGCGGCGAGTAGTTCAGCAGTTTCTCGATCAGATCGACGTGGCCCAGCAGCATTCTCCGACAACAGTAACGTTTGAGTCCAAGGGCATCAAGGGCATCACTGAAAAATAATTTCATGTTTAAATTAAATAATCTAAATGCGGTTGCGACAGGGCTTACCCTTCAGTGTACTCGGCTTGCAGAAGACCCAAATACGCTTCCCATTTATTTCCGATAACCTTCCCGCATGTAAAGCAGCGGATGGGGATGATCATTTCTAAAAACCTGAAATATTCATTAAATTATGATGAATGCATAATTTTTTCATGTAACAGTATGAAAGAACCTTGTAAGAGCGTGCTCGGCCGACAAAAACAGACTTTGACGCAATGTTGGGTTTGAAATTGGGCGTCTGCTTCGGTAAAAAGTTTAGGGTGCGTTCGTAACTCAGTACAATGCACAAAAAATCAAATAATTTTAATAAAATAATACTTCCCTTATATCTGAGCTATCATGCAAAATTATAAATTTAGAGAATATATAATAAATTTAGGATTTTCTAAGCTATAAATTTAGAATTTCATAGTTATTTTTGGTATCGTAAAAAAATTTCAAAAATAATGTTTGGTTGAAAAGATTAGCTGAGATGGCAAGTTGCACACGTCACCGCTAGCCGGCTACCTTTTCATGACAGAACTGGACGTCAGAGGAAAAATAACTAAAGCAGATTTCTGACGTTATTATTCATAATGGGTAATTTAATCAATTTTTTTTCAAGAAATACTTAAACAAAGTAGGTATTTGCCGTATTCAGGTGGATTACTGAGTTACTTTCGGGGTCTCCTTGGAAGCCGGGAAATGAGAATCTTAATCTTAGGTCTGGACGGTGCAGGAAAAACTACAATTCTCTACAGGTAATTCAAACTGTAAATTTATTATATTTTGATGTCAGAAACTTGTGAAATTGTGAATGAACAGACTACAAGTCGGAGAAGTCGTTACAACGATCCCCACCATCGGTTTCAATGTCGAGCAAGTGACATACAAAAACCTCAAATTTCAAGTATGGGACCTCGGAGGTCAAACTAGCATTAGGTAAAATAGTTATATACTCAATTTAAAGCGTTCCATAACCGAACGATACTTAAGGCCGTACTGGAGATGCTACTACTCGAACACGGATGCCATTATTTACGTCGTGGACTCTGTAGATCGTGACAGAATAGGCATATCAAAACAGGAGCTCGTTTCTATGCTCGAGGTAAACATTATCACCTAACTTTGTCCCCAGCTGTGAATTTTGATGCAATTTTGTTTTGTCAACAGGAAGAGGAACTGAAAGGTGCTATCTTGGCTGTGCTGGCCAACAAGCAAGACATGGAAGGGGCTATGACTGTAGCTGAGGTTCACCAAGCTCTGGGCCTCGACTTGCTGCGAAACAGAACCTTCCAGATCTTCAAGACGTCAGCGATCAAAGGCGAGGGTTTGGACCAGGCCATGGACTGGCTGGCAAACGCTTTGCAGGCCAAAAAATAAGCGAAAACCCTTTTGTTTCCCGCTTCGTTTCTTCATGTTTCGTGAGTGAGGCTGGTCATTCCCTATCTTCACCGAAAAAAAAAAATCTTTGGCCAATCGAATTGTAGCTTTATCTTTTTTTTGGAGCAAACAAGTTTCTGATTGCCTCTTCTATAAAAAAAAAAATTGTACTGGTGTGAATCATTTGAATGCAAGTGTCAATTATTATTCTATTCCACAATATGAAATAAAGAAAAACTAGAAAAATGACAAAAGTGAATAGCAAAAGAGAATTCTCGTTTATTTCAGCTCTTTTGCATTATCGTCCTCTTCATCCTGTTCGAGGTATTTGGCCCACTGGGCGAGTCGGGCTTCTCTGTCGGCTTCAGATTCCGTCGACTTGTACTTAGTGACACCGTCCCATGTTTCAGCAAAAACCTTGTGGCCCCTGAACCAGCAGCCGTGAAGCAGGTTCACGCAAGTGTCGGCTTCTTCGGCACTCTTGAAAAATACCTGTGCTACGCCTTCCTCGTGTCTCTGGAAGAATAAGAATCAATATCATTACTATTATTAATATTCAACTACAATAATTGTTGACATACATCGTGAATGATGATTTTTCGCGCTCTGCCATACTTGGAGCACGTTTCCCGCAGTTCCTTCTGGTACTCGAGGAGCAGAGATGGATTTTTGTCGAAGTCTGCAGGAGCGAAGAGACGTTTGAGAATCACCACATTCTCGTTGCGGGCTCGTTCTCCCCGAAGCTTGTCCGGACGCCAGTCAAGCAACCTAAAAACCAAATATTTCATAAATAGTGTTTTGTACCTTGCAAAAACACTACAAAAAGGCACCGCAAAAGGCACCATCGTTTTTGTAAAGGACTAGATTACGAACTTTTCTTGTTTCCTCTTTATTTTCTCCAAGTCCTTCTTCCTGCGCTTGCGAGGTTTGCGGGTCGGGTCGTAAGTGCCTTTCATTGTGAACTTTGCCCTCTCCGCATGAACAGTCTTTCCCCGAATGTCGCTTCCATCGAGGATATTCAGAACCAGGTCCACAGACTCCACCTGAAAATAGCACAGAAAACATTTCGTTTCTTCAGCAACTAATAATAATAAGAACTATTACATTTAGAAATGTCGAAATCTTGTTATGAAAGAATTCGAGAAATGTAATTCGAGTGTTACGGGCAGGGATCAAATTACACGGACGACGCAATCGCTTTTTCAACAAACATCAACAAGCCCCCAAAGCCGAAACAGTTCACGCGTTCCAGAGATCGTAAAAGCATGCTGTCCTCCAAAGCTCTGATTTGTGGATTTATTTTCATCCTCATTCGATATACAAGTAAATCTACTTCTATTCTAATCATTTTTTTGTTCACTATGGTTACTGTTCATTGAAAGATGGCCAGTATCATCACTTGAGTCCTGGCCGGGCCCGCTACTATTGCCCGCCCGACTTCATTCGACTGGGCAATGGCTGCTATTACTTCAGTTCGTTCATCGCGAGCTGGCAAAACGCGCACTTCGGTTGTCGGGACCGCAACTCTCAGCTACTTTCCATGGACAGTCGCTGGGAGGATTCCACCATTAGGTCCTATCTCTCCCGCCCAGAGTTTGGTAGGAAAGAAACGTCCAGTTTATCGTTTATCGTTTCTCATGTTTTAACAAAACATTTGCAGCTCGTTTAGAACGCTGGATCGGCGGGCTGTACGACTGGAACCAGAAGCGCTGGCTGTGGGGCGCGACGGGTCGGCCGATGTCGTTCACAGGATTTGGTGAGAATACTTCGTCCAGGTTCCTGAACTGGCACTGCGCTTACATGGATCCAGAGCAAGCTCACAAGTGGAATCACAAATTATGTACTAAAATGCTGCATTATATTTGCAAAACGCCCCTGGTTAGAACTACGATTGCCCCTGTTTCCTAACCTGACTTGTTGTATCCAAAATGTATGTCATATATCCTACATAAAAGATGATGGTGCCTTTTGCAGTGCCTTTTTTGGTGACGGTGAACCAGCAGTCTAAACGATGTTTAAAACTTGGATCCGTTAAGACGAATCTGACTACTGTGAAAAGACCTGAAACACTACAAAAAGGCACTCTTTTGGTGCCTTTTTGCAGTGTTTTATACTGAAGAATAGAATTTCCGAAGGAATACCTTTAAGTATGTGCACAAGGCATCTCCTTTGAAGTGTCCGCTCTCGTCTTTGTACATCTTGATCTTGAGCTTTCCCGAATCAAGGTCCTTGGCAACGAATCCATATTTCTGCATGAGCTCGACAAACTCTTTCTCGTCCATGTCCAGCGGTAAGTTCGAGACGTAGACTTTGGTATTGTGGGCATCGTCGATTTCAAACCAAGACGGTTCTTTAGGAGGTTTCTTGGCAGGTTCAGCTTCAACCGTAGGTGGTTTGTCTACAACTTTAGGTTCCTCTTTAACTACAGGAGGTTGTGACGGGTTCTCCACACCATAACCTAACTGGTAACGAGCTAAAAATTCGTCATCCAGCTTGGGAAACCAGGCTCGTTTTTCTTCGTCCCATTCGTAGACAGTGCCGTCATTCGGGTCCGTATAAATGCGGACTCCGTCCCTAATATCGTAAACCCCCTTCATTTCTTGGGCTTTGACAGTTTCGTTATCGCTGGCATCGGAGTCTACTTCTTCATCGTCCGCTAGTTTTCGTTTGCTGCCCGAAACAATCTTCCATTCGTTTTTTGTCAGGTCCCACTCGTAGTCAATTCCCGACTTCTCATCCGTGTAGAAATACGTCTTCCCATTGAATTTGTACTTGCCCGGAATGGACGCGGGGTTTTCCGAATCCACTGTTCCATTCTCATTTTCTGTACTAGTCTCATTAGCCGAGTCGGCCGTTTTCCGCAGTTCAGGTTCTTTGTTCTTTGGAACCCACTTGTTATTTTCTTTATCCCACTTGTACTGAAACCCGGTGGCTTGGTCCGTGTAGATGCAAACATCTCCTTCATAAGAATAGCATGCAGCCTGGTCCTTGTTCTGAGTTTCTGACTTGGGCTTCTCCGCGTCAACTGGATCGTCCATATCCGGAAAAGCTTTTAACTTTTCTTTACAAAAGCATACGAGTTACTAAAATTAATAGAAAAGTAATCAGTGCGGGAAATGTAATTTGTAAATAAAATTCATGTCTCTTGGATTTACGATTTAATTCGCTTGTTGAATTGTTTGAACCTAACGCCATCTAGCGGTGAAATTCGGTACTAAGTATTATTCTAACCAAACAATTTTATTATTAGGAATACTAAATATTTTGTTAATGGTTCTTTATACTTTCAAAATTACGTAAAAAAAATTTAACATTAATTTCATTGTTTTAAATATCACATACAGAGCTAAAATTACAATATTATTTCGGAAGCATAAACTAGTCCCGAGTTTTAGCATGCGCCAAAAATGGTAGAATTAAATGTGCATAACTTAGCGAAATATATCAGTTCTTAGTTCAATTCAATATTCGACACACACATCAAAGTCTAGCGCCCTCCAGTCGCGTCTTTTCCTTACCAATTACCGCAAACAAGAAAAATGTTTATCCCCTACAACGTACATTAACTGCATACCTAATCACCGGTGGATTCATCAATCATGGAGCGATAACAGTACGATAATACTGATAACACGTTGCCCGATCCCATATAGACTTGCTTTACATCTATCCCCAGAGATACTACTATACTACAGGGACCATAGATTAACTTAGATTCGCCATTGTTAAGGCCAGAGAGAACGCGCCGAAACCGCCGACCTGGCGGCCGGTGATCTCAAGATGGCGGCGAGGGTTGGGCTTAAAGTGCTGCGCTGTAATATTTATTTATAAAAAAAATTACAACCCTACAGTAATCATTTCTTAATTATTAATAAATTTTACGTAGCAGTATGTTTTCACTTCTTACATAAACTGTGCAAACAGAATTTTCACAAGCATTTCATAAATATTCTTGTCGATCCGCTGATCCGTTACCATGGCAACCGATGAAGAGGGCCTTGGATTACCATGGCGAATCTAAGTTTATCTATGACTGCGACTTACTAACGTAACTCTGTAACTAATTTTGTTATGTACGATTATTAATGGACTGAATAGGCTCTATACCATTACCTTCTTGGGTATAAGATCAAGTAGGGAAATAATTTGTTATGCTGGTAAGGAAAAAAAGCGCGATTTTTACAGAGGATAAGCTAGTTGATGCTGGCCTCGCCCAGCTAATTCTATACGGTCTCTTTTGATTCCTAATTCAAAATTTCCGTGCTAGTTTAACAAGACGACGCCCTTCTGCTTCTGCTGAAAGCCAACATGAAAACATTCAGACTAGCCTCCGAGACTCAGGCAACATGAAATATCAAAGATTTTTATTCTGCATCGATAGAGATGGAGGAGATTGCAAACTACAAAAGCGGCTCCAAACTGCAATGCACATGTATGAACTCTTGCACTAAATTTAAGTAGTACGTTTAAATGAAGTAGTTATTACTTCAAGAAAGGCATAGGATCCAAATAACATTCATAAAGTAAACGCTGACGTAATTATTCGTTTCACCGTATTTGGACATTCGCTCAATCAAACACAAACGACGCCTACGAAAAATCGGGGAATCTATATAATTGAATTATATTTAATAGAAACTATATTACATGAGTCGTTTCATGGAACTGCTTAATAATTTTGTTAATTAATTCGTAAGGAAAGATTCGGTAGTGTGTGAAAGTATCGAAGCGACAAACAGTACACATTCGTAAATCCCACCATAAATGGCCGGGTGAAGATAATTTTCCAAATTTGATTGGTTTTACATGAAAATAATATATCCATGGCATAGTTTTGTATCTTTTATATCTATTTGAGAACTAAAGATTCGGTGGGCTAGAAACTATGGGTGCGATTAACCGGTGCACGTTCCGAGTCCCACCAAAAATTGGACAACACATATAACCGAAAAGTTTTGATTGTATTCGATGACTGTACAATATTGTCATAGAACGGTATAAAATTTTTTATTTTATAAACATAATCAAAAAAGTGGTGGAGTGCGAAATTTTTTAGGAGAATCAGTAACGCGCAATTGGACTGCCACGAAAAATCGAAAAATAAATACAATGCATTAATTTTGATTGGAAGCTACAGAAAAATGCCTACTCCATGGAACAGTTTAAAAATTTTGCCATTTTGTGATTAAATGGGGACATGGTGGAGCGCGAAACTAACAGAGCTGTTGTCGCACGTATCTGGTCTCCAGAAGAAGACTTGGAATTAAACGGTTGATAATCTTCTCTTAACACCGATAACAGGGGGGATTAGTTGTACACAAAAGACTAATAGGACTTACAAAAACCCCCTGGGGTCGGCTGCGTTGAGAACCGGCTTGGACAGCGAGTGAATCACCCGAGCACAGAGAGAAACAGCCAAGACTTGTTCTCCATAAAAGGAAATGCCTAAGACTTTTGGAAAGCCATGCACAGCACACACCTTCTCGTGAATTTTATTTGACTTGAATTTATTTTAATTCTTACAGATTTTTTTTTTCCTCCATCGTCCCAGCACTCTATACTGTCTACCGTCAATCTTATTTTCTAAAAATATTTTTTATCGTTCCAAACATCTGACGCTTTTAGAACCTTCTCGGAATTCCCCCCGCGCTCTCAAAATCCAAGATTCGATCTACATTGTATCAAATAAAACCAAAACACTACCTTAAAAAAATTAATATTTATATAGAAAATTGTTATACAGACATAATAGAATATTTTCACATGGATCTGAACTCTTGTTTCAATTATATTTCAATGATCCGGACTGTGTGGCGTGAATTAATGGAGTCGCTCTGACCTTTGCGACGGTTGGCACGTTGTTAACTAATCAAAGCGATACGTTTGCGTGACCCACACGAGCAAACCAATCAGGATTCAAGATTCATACACAGTCAAGGAATCACTCCGAAACCTGTTACAGTGTTATGTACGGTTATTTTTACTATACAGTGCTAAAAATTTTAAATCTGTTTTGGAAAAAGAAAAGAGTCACGTGACCGTGTCTCTGGAAAACTCCTTGGCCCCGGTGTGTTAAGCTTATAGGGCATCAGGTTGTGTGGTGTTGACTCAGTGCAAGGTAAGCGTTCATCCGTCAAGCATCGTGATCCTCTATCTCTCCGCACAACCGACTTGAAAATACCTCCACTAGGAATCTTCCTATACCATAATAAAAGTGATCCACGTTCTCAGATATCACTAGAAAAAGGTAAAAATGTTCTTTAATTGCAATACTATTCAACAGGATACATTTAAACTGAATTAAAACAAGGAATTGAGATTTTTTTGCGATTTTTTCTGGAACTGGTTAATACGAACTTTCCATAGCAGAAACAGGTTGATTGCAGCAAAATCGACTGTTCTAGATTGCTCAAAGTACACCATAAATGGGAGCAAGCAATTAATACCACAATTACAACATGTATTAATGTTAATAATAACACTACAATAGGGTAATTGTGGTTTATAATAAGCTCTATTGTTTTAGCTGCTACTTAGTTACAGTAGGTGTTATCCGTGTTGTCAACTTGTTATGGAATAATATCTCGGCGAGAGCAGAAACCTTGAACGAGAAGAGAAGAGAAGATAAGAGAAGGGACCTTGGAACTTATTTCACGTAAAAAATCGTTAACAATACGTCCTGGTGAAAGTTTGTGGATGCGTGCAAAAGTTGCACAAAAGGTTTTCTGCTGCATCTGTGGCAACCTACTTCTGTTTGCGGTTTATATCCAACATCACGCGAAAGCCACTAACACACACAGTTATCGATGTTATTCTAGTTATCAGAGTTAACATTTATTATCTAATAAGTTTCTGCAACTTTGGGTGTAACGTCTTAATGAAGACTGGGCGGATGTTTAAGAGGCATCCTTTAATGAAGATGGGCGGATCGCAGACTTTTTAGCACAAACTTTCGGGACTTTAATATCTTCTCATTACTTTTTCCGACCCGCTGATGACATGGGTCCATAAGAAACGGTTAACTTATCGATCAAACTCTGGAAGTATCGGAATTCTCACTGCTGGGGAGGGTTGTGGGATGTTACGTGGGGAGGGGGACATTCCATAGAACATAACATTGATTTACCGCTAGCACACTAAAGGTACATTCTAAAAACCTTAAAAATGACAGAAGACAACGCTATAACGAATGTAGCTTTGATTATTCAGTATAAATTTTTATGAAATGATTTTGTGAATAGGAAAATAAATTGGGTAGAATGTCACCGGCACTGACCAACGGACATTTAGGAGGATCGGGAACGTGGAGCCCGACCAAGAGACGTGGACCCATCGCCGCTGAATTCCAAGGACCCGGTCCCGCCGCAGTTGCCTTGCCGTCCACCCTTGGTACGAATTATCGACCCTGGAATCTGAACGACTAGAAATGAAGTGTTTCATTCATCAATGCTAATATTAAGAACTCGGGAAAGATGACGCCATTGCTTTGAATTTTCAGATCACCTTTTTTTTTCTTTATAAGTAGATACTAAACAAGGGGAAACGCCCAAACTTACAAATATGGTCAAAGCTCTCTAGAAGCTTGTAGCTTTACTTTTTTATTTCTATTTTTATCGCTGGACATCATTTCTCTTCTCTCTGTGAGCTGCCACCAAGAACAAGAAGAAGAAAAAAGCAACAAGATGAAGACAGACAGGCAGAAAACAAAGTGAATGGCGTTATTTCCCCTGTACATGACAATAAGCGATAGACGTCCAACTGTTTTTATGTTTTCCTTCAGTTTGGGTTTGCATACTGATGTTTTTTCTTGTCTTCCTGTTTCTTCCACAAAATCTTCCGTCAAAAAGGTTCGGGTGGCGGCAACGAATCAACGAAGAACAGGGCGCCTGCCTTTAGTTTCGGAGTCAAAACCGAGGCCAAGACCGATAGTCCAGGACCCGGACCGGGCCAGTACAATGTAGCAAAGCTTCACCATAAAGGTAGCCTAACCTCAATACTTGACTATTAAGCGATATAGACTCTATGCCAAACGATAGCAGCGCCACAGCTGCCACGGTTGGAAACTCGCGTCGTCTGCGAAACAGCGTTACGTCATATGACACTATCAGAAGCTTGTCCTAAAACAGCAGACGACGCGAGTTTCCAACTGTGGCCGTTGTGGCGCTGCTATCGTTTGGCATAGAGTCTATATAGTAGTATATATAGTATATAGTATATAGTATCCACTGAACCGGTTCACTAGGCAAAGACGAGGCTCCAGCACCTTCCATCAGCGGTCGTCCCAAAGACGCCAAGCACGATGTGACACCAGCTCCTGGTGCGTACAGTCCGGAGAAGGGCGAAAAGTTCGTTCACGAGTCGTCTCCCAGTTTCACCTTCGGCTCCAAGACTAAGAACGACAAACCCGATCCAACACCAGGTTTCTAAACTTTGCCATTTTCTTATCTAGCGAGACGTTGAATTAATGTTCGGTTTTGTTCCTTTGTGTTCTTAAAGTAGCGCCCAATGCATACTCGCTTCCAGCAGCCTTAGGTACGGGAGTAGCGCCTGCTTTCTCGCTGGCTGGCAAGGGCAAAACTCCGCTGGACGAACGTGTTCTCAACCCGGGTCCCGGACAGTACGACCCCAGCAGCCCTGACAAGTACAAGGCCCGGTCGCCGTCCTATTCCATCAGTAGCAGGACCAACATCCCTACTGATCACACCCAGAAACCTGGGCCGGGAGCTCACTCTCCAGAAAAGGTTGTGCGACAACTTGAACTGAATAATGAAATGATTCAACTTTTTAATTGTTTTCTTAAAGGCCAAACTGGATGCGAGTCCTGCACACACATTCGGAATTAAACATTCACCGTATTTGGGCAACCTGAAAGGATTCTGAGCATCGAGAATGAGAGATACCTTCAGACAATGTCTCTTTCTTTATTAGTAGATTTGCTTCGAACGGTTTCTGCTTTCCAGATTCTCTAATAACTGTTAAGACAAATTCAAATTTTAACCATGTTTTACACCGGTATTTTTCTTCTCATCTACTTACTGCAGTGAACTAGAAGAAATTTTCAGAAAATAACTTTGGTTTTCAGCTTTACTTCCCACTAAAGAATGTAGAGTATCACAGTTCAGTTGAAAAAATCTTTCGATTCAAGTAGCTGCCAACGGTTTCAGACTATTTCCGTCCCTTAATTGTGATAAAAACGTATTTGTTTCACATTTTTTCGGTGCTTTCAAACTAACTTTTCACTAAATTTGAAATCAATCCTTTGGAATTCGGTGCACAGTGTTTCAAGGACGAAAAACCAGACTGACACTGGAAGAAATAAAACGTTGCTTTTGGAATTATTAGGTTTCCTTGTATTCTGAGTTTGTTGTAACTGAGGGAAAGGACACTCTGACAACACGCTGTCAAACACAGGCACTCGACTCAACCTCACAGATAACTTAAGTCCACTTGAAATGAAATCAATAAGTTGATCAGAGAAAGAATTCGTCTGGCTATTTCTACGAGCACTTCTAAGTAGCAAAGGAAAATGACACACGGAAGGCAAAAGAAAAATTATGGGGGGGGGGCGTATACAGACTCTAATTCAATTAAGACGTATAAGGAACTCATGAGCGTGTGTGGTAGTTTACATTCAAGTTCATACTGCAGTACAATTACACGAAAAAAGAAAAAAAACTAAACAAATCAAATTAATACCTAAACTACGCTACGCTAAGTTTGAACATAGTGAAGTGGGGGGGGGGGGGGTTAGAAAACTTAACCTTGCATAACATGTCACAGTTATGTTTGGACTGTCTCGAGGATACTACAATTTTTTTCCAAAGGTTTTTCATTCGTGAATCTACGTTTCTTTCAATTTGAACTTATCCTACGATATGGGACTTTCCTCTTTTCACTTCCACAATCTAGGAATGGCGAGGAAAGATCCTGTAAATCCCGCACTCGGTATTCGGTCGCTTCTGTTTTTGTTTCTAAGACAACCGAACACAATTACATGAAAACGGAGGAACACGGAGTAAGACACAAAGATTATTAGCAAACAAAAGATTTACGTAACTAATTTTTGAAACAATATTGTGAATGTTTTTTTTTCTTCAGCTCATTTGTCGTGAGAGAAAAAAACGCCTCTATCGACTAGACGCAGAGTAAAATTCCAAAAACTGAAAAAGAGGAAAGGAAATAATAACACGCATGCTGCACTCTGTAAACGGTAACACTTTTTATGGCAAGTTAGATGATAACGCAAAAAACTGAACACTTGAAATTCGTGTTTCTTTTTATGTGATTTTTTTCTTAATTTTCTGAAATTATTTTTTTTTTTTTGCAAATTGTCCCCGTATCCCCGGTTGATTCTCGTATTTTTTTCCCGAGTTTTATTGAAGTCCCACCCATCACAGTCGGTTCCTCGAAGCGAACACTTGTTTGTGAAACAAAACCAAAAACTGTTTTTCTCTTTTTTTCCTCTAAATTCGCAATGTTTCATTTAGCCGTAGTCTGGTAAGCGATAAATGTTAACCTCTAAACTACGTTTACCCTATTTAGGGGAAAGGGGGAAAAACACCTATACGAAATATGTTAAATCTTGTCGAGCTTAGTTCCAGTGGCGAAGCATGTAGGTTACGGTTCTCTCTTAGGCAGAGCCTTCAGCAGCATTTCCGTTCACAGTGGCGGCTTTAAAGCCACGGGTTCCGTCAGGTCCTTTGGGCTGACGCAAAACCGTAAGACGCGGCCCGTTCTGTTCGTCCACCGAAAAGGTGCGCATGCGCGAAACCAGCCAGTCGGGACGTTGCGATTCTCTGCAAGAGAATGTTTACAAAATACATTAAAACAACGTACGAGACGCAATAAGTGATTGGCGTACATTTTAGTCACGTGACACGCAGAGGATTTTCCAGTCCGCTGGTTGGTGATAACGACAAACTCGACGTTGTCTCCCGGCTGTAGGGGGGCGTTGTCCTTGACTTCGGAGAGGTGGAAGAAGAGCTTCTTGCCGTCCTCCACCTCCATGTTGAGGAAACCAAACTGACCCTTGATGGCGTCGACGGTGGAGCGCAGCTTGCGGCGGGCGCAGCGAATCAGAGTCGCCCGGCGACGGTCGCCGCACAACTCCACCTGGAACTGAACAGGGTCGCCGCGCTGTAGAAATTCTTTCTTGTTTACCAGACTGGTGATACCGAACTCGAACGTCGTGTCCTCCCCATCAACTGCAATCAACAAATCAAGTCAAATCATGAAGTATACCCAATATACGAAGATAAATAATGAATAAAATCGATCACTGTTTCCACCTTAAGTTTACCCTTTCCCCCCTTCTGAAAATATCAATCTCCCATTTCTCTCCTTCGCGTTAGAATACAAAGTTACGCTTTTAAACTTCCCTCCCCCCTTTCGAGACCTAGTTTCACCTTCTCAGGGGATAAATATACTCAATATAAAAATGCAAATAATGAATAGAAAAGATCACTGTTTCCACTTCCAGTTTTCTCTTCTCCTTTAGGGATGGCTCCCTTTTCTCCCCTTCTCCTGAAGATACTAATTTCCCATTTTTTCCCTTCGCGCTAGAATATAAAGCTACGCTTCTAAATTTCCACCTTCCATTTTTTTCCCTTCTGAGACCTGGTTTTCCCTTCCCAGGGAATTTCCCTGCGAAATGGAAGCACCGATTTCGATATTTTACAACCCGATACCGATTCTTAAAAATCTAATGAACAAAATGAATAATAAAATAAAAAGTACTAATATCCAGACCTGTATCATCATAAACCAACTCAAATCATCAAATACTAAAATTCAGAGTTCAAAGGTAAATTTACCGTCGCTGCCAAGCTTGACGAGGCCCGCGTAAGACGACTGGTCGGGGTTGACGGAGCGCATGGGGCGGACGACAACGCCGTCGAGGATCTGGTCTTCGACCGTGCCGGCGGGAATGCTGCCCTTTGGAATGATTTTGACGTTTTCGGCCGACGTTTTGCCTCCCGGTTGGTTTTTCGTCGTCACAGAGTATTGTACCTCCTGGCCAAGGTCCAGATCTTCAGGGTTCCCGTCAAAATTACTGCAAGACAAAATTTCAGTTAGCAATAAACAGCTCAATTTATTATTACAATAGCCATGAGCCAAAAAACAAA
The DNA here is from genome assembly GCA_002872375.1 of Eulimnadia texana. Classification (NCBI taxonomy): domain Eukaryota; kingdom Metazoa; phylum Arthropoda; class Branchiopoda; order Diplostraca; family Limnadiidae; genus Eulimnadia; species Eulimnadia texana. The sequence goes on along the minus strand of NKDA01000001.1, from coordinate 31,988,384 downwards.
AAAAAAAAAAAAAAAAAAAAAAAACAAAAAAAAGAAAGAAAGAAAGAATAATAAAGAAAAAAAGAGTAAATAAAGTTGTTTTAAAATTAATTGATCTATTATTATAGCGGTCAAATTGATAACAAGAGTAGAAAGTGAGTTGATTTTAACCCATTTGACCTCTGTTTACCACCGTGGTAGGAGTGATCACGTTTATTTAAAACCGATAGTTTAATCCTGGTGGATACCCTTTGTTTTTTTTTTTTTTTTTTTTTTTTTTTTTTTTTTTTTTTTTTGCTCACGGCTGTAATTTATCAACCTGTAGTGGAAGAAGATTTCTTTGTCGTGAGTGCAAGTTTCGATGAATCCGAAGGAATCTTTTAAGGCAGCTATGTATCCCTTTTGTACGACGGATTCCGATTCTCCATTCAGTCCGGTTTCCTCCTTCTCCACGCTCGCCTTGCCGTTCCTGGCGTGTGCGGCCGCCTTCTGGACCACGCGAATGTTCAGTGCAATCAACTCTTTATTGCGTTTGCACTGCGCCAAGTCAAACTCCACCTAAACGGACAAAACAATCAACTCATTAAACACTCAAAAGTTTAAACCTGGATGAATCTATTAGTGAAAAAGTAAATACCTCGTCTCCCAGGCGGGGGCTGTTCCTGATGTCGCACTCCTTCGCGGTGAAGGGTACGTGCTCCATAATGCCGTTGTTGAGGACGGACACGACGCCGTTCTCCTCGGCGGCTTTTTCGCCGTTGAATTTGCTCGGGCTGCGCTGCGTCCACGACGTCGGCGGCTCCCTCGTCACCGTGCCGACCATGTTGCGCTGGATGATCACCTCAAACTGGACGCTCCCGGTCGGCAGTATCTTAATACGTATAGCGCTTTGTTTGCTGGGTTGGCTTTGATCCTGAGAGCAAAGCAAAGATAGTTAATTCGACAATTCGTAGAGTCATATTCACCAAAAAAAAAGAAAAAAAAAAGGATACAGCATCGGAAAGTGAAATATCACTTTTTTACGAGGAAGTTTGATTATTATTTTATCACCTATGCATATTTAGATAACAAATTGTTTGTTTTATCAATAATTAAATAGATTTATTACAAAGTTACTTTATAAATAGCGAAACACAACTTTGAACTTCGCCTATGCTGTATCCTTTTTATCGATCATGGCTGTACGCACATATTCTTATTCTTACTTAATGTAATTATTGTACTTAGGCTAAGTGATTGTACGGTTCCAAACCTGAGTAATGGTGAATTCGACTTCTGAGTTAATATCAATGGTTTCCTGTGGATTGACGATTTCTGAGAAATGGAAGAAGACACGCGCGTCGCGCTCGGCGCAACGGATGAACCCGTAGCCGTCCTTGATGGTGGCCACAATGCCCGTTTCGCGCTTCTCGCCCGACACCTCGAACGACTCGTCGAGTAGCTCGATGTTGGTAGCGCGCTGCAACTTGTCGCGACGGTCTACGGCGATGTTGAACTGGACCCAGTCACCATGTCTGGAAAAAAAAAAAAAAACTGCACTTAGTTTTGCTTTAAGAAAATATTCGAAAGTACGAAGCTTTCGTGTCTAGAGCGGAGGAGAGGAAATAATCAGTGTTTCCACTTTCAGATTCCCTCTTCCCTTATTTTCCCCTTCTCCCCCTTCCGTTCTAGAATACAAGCCTTTAGTTGCAGATTTCCCCTTTTGGACTCTGCCATTCTCCCCCTCCATTCTAGAATACAAGGCTGTATTTCCAAATTTTTCCCTTTCGCCTCTTCCCTTATTTTTCACTTTCCAAGCCCCATTTTCCCTTTTCTCGGGGAATTTCCCTGCAAAGCGGAAACACTGGCCAAATAACTAAAATGTCAAGAAACCTGAGTGTGTATTCGCCCTTCTGGTCCTTGTCTCCGAAAGGTATCTCGACTTCAGAGCGATCGTGGCCGCGATAGCGCAGTCTTCCAGACAGGGGCTCCGCGTTCAGGTTGGCGGCAGCGCCGCGCTCAAGCGGCTTCAGTACCTGTCCCCTCAAAGTCTCCGGGTTGACGTCCTCAAAGACCACCGTTCCCGGCGGCAAAACTGTGATGTTGCACGCCACCTCTTTCCCCTATTCATTATAAACATTCACAACACTCAAATATAAATGGAATATGCCTTACTTATACTTACTCATAATTATTAACTTATTTTTTTTTAATACTTTGCTTTCTTTTTTACTTTTCGAACTTTTTAATTAATAATTACTCACTTATACGCAACTTACATTTTTGGTTTGTATGGTGAACTCGACGTCGTCACCAACCGTGAGGGTCTCGGCAATGCCCTTGGCTTCCGAGAAGTGGAAGAAGATTTCGCGGACCACGTCGGCTCGTTCGATGAAGCCGAAGCTCTCCTTGAGCGAGCAGACGACTCCCTGGTAGCGAACAGGCATGGCCGGGTTCTCCAGGCGAATGTAACGAGCTCCCAAGCTTCCACTACAACAACCAAAAACTTAATAAGACGACAGAAAGCTTACTGGACGAAGAGTTATGTTCATAAAAAAGGTAGAACATGGGACGGTTTGACAGTCGTTTTTGACAATTTATCAAATTATTTATGCATTAAATTTAGTCGCGACGATTACATTGACTGTATTTTAACTAAATTAATGCGTATTACAAAATAATATTACGATTTTCTTGCAAAAATTAAGAAAAAAGTGACGTTTAGCGTTTAGCTTTCCCATGCTGTACCCTGCTTTTTATGAACACGACTGTATTCTAGAAACCCAACCTGTGACTGGTGGCGATCTGAAAGCTGACTTTGTCTCCCAGGCGCAGAGTGACGTTTCCTTCGACGTCATCTTTCGAAAAGGGCAGGAAAAAGCATTCGCCCCGATTCTCGTAACTGATGCGGCCCTGCTGCCCACTGCCGGCGACGAGTTCGTTGGTGACAGTCCCAGTCACTCGCTCCTCGCTCAACACCTAAAAGTTCCACACAAAACGTGAAACGCTAGAACAGTGTTGGGTATCGGCAAATATTTTTTTACGATATCCATAAATTTGGTTCATTGCCAACTTACACTATTTCTTTGTAATTTTCACGAATATCATATTAATGAATGGAAGCATCAACTGTAGTTATTTTACATTCCAAAAAAAAGTTTCTTTTCTCTTCGTTTACAGTTTTTCCGGATTAATTTTAAATTCAATTTCACCAAAAAGTGTTTGTAAAATATCGGCAACCCACCGATATACAACTCAGGACAAAAAGTAAAATGTTTAAGAGAAATGTTGAGTTTACCACTTCTGGTGCAATTTTTGACACCATGCTAGCGATAGGCTTGCCATTGCGGCGGTCGTAGGTGACTTCAAACTCGACAGGGTCACCGATCTTCAGGTGCTCCACGTTGCCGTCGAACTGACTAAAATGGAAAAACAGCCGGGCCTGGCGCTCACAACACTGAATAAACCCGTACGAATGCTATTTAAAGGGCAAAAAAAAAAAATTACAAAAAATTAGTAATTAATTAGCTACTACAAATTGAGTACTGTTAATTCAGTGTTTCCACTTTGCAGGGAAGTTTCCTGAAACAGGGGAAATGGGATCCGAAAAGGGAAAATCTAGAACTACAGCCGGTCTTCTAGCACGGACGGGAAAAAGGGGGAAAAAGGTTGAAATAAGGGAAACGGGAAAAAGAGGAAATTGAAAGTGTTGATTACCAGAAGTTTTTCGATGATTCCAGTTTCACGCGGATTGTAGTTGGAAGGTGAACTCGCTCCAAAATCACGACGACCATGAGCAAAAGTGTTGGTGGGCGGGGCTCTGGGGCTAGGCTCCTCGCCAAACGCCGAGTTGGGATTGAAGGTACCGATATGAAAGTGTCCAATAGGAGGTGGGCTGGGCGGGCCTTGGGCTCCTCCGCCAGCCATGAAGTGACCAATGGTGTTGGTTGGGGTGCGGGGTTGCTGAAAGAAGTTGTCTGCCGTGCTGGTGGGTCTGTTGCTGCTGTACTGACCAAAGCCGCCGAAGCCGTTGGTCGACGAGGAGGAGGATGCTGCTGCTGCTGTGGAAGGGAATGGCGAGGACATGGGGTTGAATCCGCTGAAGCCACCCACAGAAGAAGAGCTGCCGTTCTTCACAAACAGCGGGTTCCACTGAGAGTTGGACATCTTCCACGCTTTCGAGTTTCGGTATTCAATTCAAGACACAAACAATTGGATACTGGCTCAAACGAAACAGGAGACAATCAAAATTTTTGACAAGAAAATGTGTTTTGTTTTTCAACTTTGAACAGCGAAGATCAACATAAGACAAGAGAGTACAAGGAGGTTTTTTTTTTTTAAATTTACCAGACTTTTTTTTTTACCTCCTTTCAATTTTTTTTTTGTTTTTACTCAGAAATATCACAGATAAGGCAACGCCGGTAGATTGCTAAGCTTCGTAAATCGATGCAGAGATTGTTCTCAAAAAAAAAAAAACAAAAAAAACGAACTGAAAGCAGAGTCACTTTTTTAGACAATTATGCCACACACTCGACAGACAAGCCGGGCCTCTGCGAGACCGGGTCGAACAAAAAATCGGGAGGGATGAATTACACCTGAGCCTTTTCCTTGATTTGGTTGCCGTTTACTTTTTGGCGACGCAACACACAGCTCTCACAAAAACACGACCTACAATATGATTATGATAAATCTTGTGCTTGTTAATGGGATGGGAGATTTTCCAAGTAAAAAGAAAGAAAAAAACTTTCAGAGTCCTCTTTTCACAAGTTGATGATTTGGCATACAACGCTAGAATATCGTTTTTCAGTGAACGTTTGTTTTTGTTGCTCCGCGGGTCTTCGATTGTTGCAGAAAATGAGTCTTTTCGCTTCGGAATCCAGATGTTGACCAGCTCTCCCAGAACTGTTGACTAAACTGTAAAAGAAAATAAAAAATCAAAAATGAAAATCAATAAGCGAATACACTGAGCACACAAAAAGGGAGTCTTCCGTTAAGACACACGACAGTAACCTTCTCGCAGGCTTGAGATGTTCAAGTAGAAATGATCATAAGCCCCAGACCAAACTTAAACGTTTGACGCCGTTTACTATCTTGGCTCAAGCAAGAATAACCCTTAGCCCTTCGGCCATTAAACGCATGGATAGTACTTAGTCTCTCCAGCTTTCAACCCTTCATTTTAACTTGTTTTCTACCCTCAGTTTTGTTTAACTGTCCTAAACATAAGTTTAAACTTATTCAAAGCAGTATTTACTTGAAGATGTGCAAATTAGTTGACGAAAAGCTTAATTGTAAACGTTGAGACATTTACCCTTGCACGCGCCGCAGCACCACAGACACGCCGCCATGATGGTTGTGCATACATTAGTTCTGGAAGCTAGAGGGCGAGATGGTTGCCCTGTTTCCCGTGTCATTGCTGCAGCGTTGCCAGGTCGTATTATAAATTTATAAAAATAAAACTATAATAATTAATAATCATTTCATCATAATTATGGGTGAACTGAATTAGAGATAAATTTAATTATTTTAATAAAAAGAAAAATAAATTAAATCGAAATAAAGCTCAAGCATATTATTGTTTGCTATGGTTATTTGAATTCATTTCATACAAGCGGCTGGGGCTAACTAATTGAAATGTCGATACGAGTATTTGTTCAAAAATAATTTTCGTAATCCATATTTAACAATTTAGCTATCATAGAGTTTCTGGATTTAATTAAATAAAGATCAACGCCATCTACGGCCGTTGATTTGTACTATTTACAATTTCTTTTCGTTAACGAATGAAAATTCTTGTACAATTTTCAGAATCTGCACAAGCGTTGGTTCAAACAGATTAAACAATTCAATTGTTTCGGTAATTTATGATAATTATCAAATACTAGAATATTCAGACTCTATAATTCAACCGTTGAAAAACTGGAATTAATTTTAATAGTGATCATCGGATATTACATTAGCGAGATTACACCCCTAATCCAAGTGGCTGTTGGCTAACTAATATCTCGAGATTATAAATAATAACACACTTAATTGTTCTTCGAGCCCTAGATAAATCATCCAAGGAAAGATCCACAAATTGCATGATAACATCCCGCACACACTGACCCTAAATTCTTTATATGCTTTTACTGGACCAGTAAGAGAGATATTACTCTACCGAACCATTAACAAGAAAGAGTGGGCAATTTGATGTGTCTTTCTGGTTCGCTGTAATACATCTCTCTCGCAGGACCATTCTAAATGAACAAATTTGGTATTTTATCACGATCAACTGAAAGATTAAAATGCTGCGCATACTCGTGGAAAGAGTCCAACGCACCGTTATACATAAGTTACTCTTCGAAAATCATCAATTCTGCTCTCGTCAGAAGCATTCCGTTAACCTTCGCGAAGCGGTTTGAACCGATTCTGCACTGCTTCTTCTTTCTGAACATAATTACATTTCAACATATATAAGCTTCTGTCACCTAATGATGTTAAATTCAGTTTATAAAACTACCAATCTGATAAACTATCCAACAATAGTAACGATGTTCAACTGAATTCGTCTTATGAGTACGATGTGCTTCTTGCACAAAAATTAATGTTATCCAAAGAGTTTATCGTTGTTCAGTGTTGTATATTTCTTAGATTCAGTTCAGTAGTTAGTTTCTGCACTATTTCAGATGCACAGTATGAAATTTAACATTGAATAAATTAAATTAGTCGAAATAAACCATCTTCAAAACACCACATCCCCAGCAACTTCAGTTACGTTAAGATGACATCTGCTAAAGACACTGGCACATGCATCTCTGCCTTGGGCTCCCGTGGAAACAGCAGTATCGAAGGCCAGGTACGGAGATCCTGGATCCTGACGAAGTGCTAGAGCAGGATCAGACTCCCTCCTAGATTCAAAGCATCAGTCACGAGAACAGTTAAGTCAAAACTTTACCAATAATAGTGAGAAATCACCTGGCAATGTTCAGGAGCAGCAAATCTGAAGTTAAGTTATCAAGACTGATGTCCTTTTCGATTCTTGTGGCTTCCAGTTCACAGAGGTAACGCAGGAGACAATCGCACTGATCCAAGGACCTTACAGTCTGAAAGAAACACTTAATTGTTAGCTTGTAATAGGCTGAATGTTTGGGAACTCATTACCTGAAGCACAGATTCGTCTGCTTGACGTCTCCTCCTGCCAGTGAACTTGAACGGGAAAAGGCGTAGTTCCCCAAAAATGAAAATGTACAGTAAGAAAATGGAAGCAACGAGCCCTTCTTTTGGTGTCAGTTTTGCGTAGTTTCCAGTAGGACCGAAATTCAGATTGGAAACGCTAGCGAAAACGTTGCCTGCTATGACAAGAACTAAAACCAGCAAGTAACAGAATTTGATTTTCATTTTTGTCTGTCCAAACGAGTCAGTGTCCCGGACTAGGATTACCAAGCGACTGCACTGTTCGATACAAAGTTTCCACCAAAAATGCGTGTATGATTAGAATCATGGGATTTATAGCCGTCTGCAGTCTTGCGGATATTACTGGATGTGACTTGAATTAATTCACATTTCTGGTAAAGTTTAATGGGATGTGCCCATTCTCTCCAAGTTTCCATGATTCCAGGTTCAAGGTACCGTTATGTGAGAGATCGAGATTCGCTTGATAACTGGGTTTAACTAGTACGTTTTTGAACCAACTTCCGCCTAGTGAAGAACGTTCGTTCTGTCTGAAGCCCTCAAGCTATATGTTGACAGAAATTCGTTTAACTAAAAGCTATTCTATGTTAAACATGCATACGTTTAAAAATGTAGACGTAACCATGCGATACATCTAGGTAACGAGACAATGGCATGATTAATTTCTTTAAAATTAACGCCTAAGATCTTTCAAAGTGCTTTAAGTTCGAAGTAATTCAGTTGAATTCGTTCTGAAATTTTCTGAGTAACACTTTGAAAAAAGTAGTTTGGAAGTAAAGAATATAATTTATTTTTAGTTGACGTTACCCGGGATATTCGAGCGCATTAACGGCGAAAGTTTAAGGTCTGAGGGTTTAATTCGAGAGTTCATGCTTCGGATTTTAAGTCTGGGTTATAAGTTGAAACTTACAAGGGTAAATTTCTCATTGCCGAAGCAATGAAAGTCGTCATGGTTAATTATAGAAGTCGGTTCTGTGAAAACGTTCGGAAAGTTTTAAGTGCACATGGCTATAATAGATGAAGTACAAACCAGGGAATTATTTAAAAAATCTTAGTGTCAGGAAGGCATCGAAGATCTTTGAATATAATGTAAACCGCGTGATACATATGAAAGTTGTCTGTTCGGTCGCTAGAGGATGAACGTGCGGTCAACGAATGGATCATCGAAGCAGATCGGAAAAAGAACAGATGTGGGCGAAAACTTAGCGTCACTTCAAAGTAAAGTTGATGAAAACCTTCACAGTAGTTTTAGTAAGATATTGGCCACAGTTACATGGATGCAAGAACTCAAAATTTTTCATTCAAAGGGGACAAGGCTAGAAATGAGGTTGAGTATGAGGCAGTAGTTGTAGCCAGGAAACTGACAGAAGATCTCGTCAGACAGCAACCGCAGGGACTTCATTAATTTAAACTGAAGGCAAGAAATGCTGTTCTGGGGGTTGGAAGTGAGAAGTATGGGTTCAGATGATGAGGATTTCCTGGAACAAGCAGTATTTGAATAGACTCCGGGGAAGGGGAAAAAGCTTGCAAAATCTGCTTTACTCATATTCTGGGTGACTTATTGTCAGGCAGCTGGATTTCCGAGTTGTGTGTGCCAAATTATGCATCCAGTTTATTAACCCTGTGACTCATGCCCATGTTGCCAATGACTGAGCTAGGACCATTTACGGCGAATAACAAGAATGACCGCTTTGAAGGCATGTTAAACCCAGACGCTCAGAAATTGGCAATCAATCCTTGCACCATGCGCTACAGATGAGGCGACCCACTCGTCTCTTCCAAGCCCAAGCTTCACAGGCATTCTATTCAAAGGTAAAAGAACATGTATGGGGATCGGAGAATTAAAAGGGAGAAATACTCTTGGATTCGATGAACACTCAGATTCCCCGGTTGTAAAGTTTGCAAGTAATTATGAAATTACAGTTACAGCAGTGTTTAAAGGCACTGAGTGAACCATCTGCTCGAAATTCACCAGATTGCTCAACAGTTTGAAGATAGACTCCCTCATCAGCTAATGTTAAGACACGATAGCCAAGTTGCGAAAGGTTCTAAACAAGACCTCCAAAAACCGTACACTTGAAAGGCCCATAGACTAAGTTGATTTGTTAGGGAAAACCAGGTGGACCGTACACTATTTTTCAAAGCGCGATGGGTACAACATTTGGACAACATCAAGTCAACTGTACTTTTGGGGTGTGATGACAAACGGAGATAAACCATCAGGATAAAAGTGCGGTGTTCAACGCCTGCAGTGTGAACTAGGAGTGAAATGGCGCTGGTTCATGAAAAACCTGGGTGAGGATCCTGGTTTGCGCTGGAAAGATACCATTCAGTTTGGAAATTTCCAGCGGAAAATCTACAAATCAAATGCAAGGAGTCAACTTTCAGCTAAATTTTTGAGAAGATTCTATGGCTTTCAGGGGTACGAGGATAACGTGGCCCAAAGACCTCTTGTCTCATTCAACAGGTTGACAGAGAAAAAGAGAGAGAGAGTGAACAGTTTCAAGCACTTGAATGGCATGAACGTTGCGTCACTTACAAACGAAGAGGTGGGGTATTACTAACATGGGAAAAATATAGACTCCGGTCAGACTGAAAGGAAGACGCCTGGCCAAAGAAGTGCAGGGTCCAGTGGGTATTACGATACCATTTACATTAATGCGTGGTAGGAAAGACGATCCAAAGTGTGCACATCTGAGTTGACATCCGCGGATAGATGAATTGGAGAATATACCCTCCCATACGATTTGGATGGCAAGAAACTGAATGATGAGTTTATCCGTTTGGAACCAGTCCTTTCTGCCTAAATTTCACCTTTTACCGAGCCGAAATTGAACCTAAAAAGCGGTTTGTGTTTGGTGCAGCTGTGTTTATTTCTATGTTTGGTTTAGTTTTTCGGTTTTAACAAACTGAACGGGCTCAGCGGTTCGGTTAACAAAAACGGTTTGATCTGCCCAACTATGAGACTAAATCTTACATTACAGTAATTTTTTGCTTCATTTGTTTATGAGAAGTGCACATGTTCCCTTGGTAGTGAGACAGCAAATGATGTATAAAATTAGGAACTATATTTCATTTGAAACAGGAAAGTCTCGGAGGCGGGGGATATCGTTACCTCAAACTAGTAATTTGAAGGTCTCCCCACGATTGTACTCTTGTTTTCTTTCAATCTGTACCCTCTCCGTCGTCTTATGGTTTGCCTGATTGTGTCACATTCCTGAAGAAGCTCGTTAGACGAAAAATCCATCCCCTTCACCCTACACAAGGTTGCAACTCATCACTAATCGTCATTACTAGTACAAAAGGGTGACTATTCACGAAAAGCTCTCCGTGAGCAACACTGTTCAATTGACAATCCATTGAGTGAATTTGAATCTGAGTTGATATTTCGCTTTTTAAGTTGAGCTTTTACGTATGGAAATTGCGCCAATGCAGGGCACGGGGGAAAAACCTGTGCTCCTATGGCTTACTCAACAAAATATCCCAAGAGGTGAAGGGTTAAGGATACAAGTTTGGCTTCCTGGCCTACTGTTACCTCCTTTATGCGACTTTTTCACTCACATGCGACACTTTCAGCCATTACCTGAAGTTTTTAATGTCAAGCTCGCCACCCCAGTCCCTTTCTTTGATAAATTCTAAATATTTATAATCAATATAATAGTGAATCAAATAAAGTCTCCGTTTTATATAGAATTATTTAGGATCTGTGCGACATTTTCTTATTTTTTCCGATTTCTTCTGTTCAGATATGTGGTATTGGAGGGAGCTCGGGGCAGTTTGCTCCTGTTGTCCCATCCTCTGGGCTGCCTTGGTTGAATGTTACTCAGGGAGAACAGCGTTAACATCCGTGAAGCTTGGGTCGAAGGATGTGATCAGGGGAAGAGACGAGAAAAGGTTCCAAAAACACTGAGTATCAATCCGATCGAGTGGTGCTTTTCACCGCCTGCTGGTCCCCATTTCAGAAATGGTGGGAAAGCCTTAGGGTGCCAAGGCGGCTCTAATAACTATCTTAAAGAATAGCGCCGAAACGATGAAGTCTTGCAAACTCCGATTGTCATGATGGAGGCCCTGATGAATAGTTCAATCTAAACATGTGTGCTTGTCGAACCAGTGGACCTGGAGCCCGCCAAATCCAAATCATTTGCTATTGGGTAGAGCCAATTCGGGTATTCCGTAAGACATTATCGTGAAGGAGGATGCGGGGCATTACGGCGCAGTAAGAAACAATCACTGCATCGCAAGTAACAGCTTCCTACTTCCGCAGAGGTACTTCAAGGAGTGTATATCCCCTACAGTTTAGAATGTTGCTTATATTGAAGGCCGCCCACACTAGTTGAGGGAGTCCTGATAGTTGACTTAGACTCATCAAATAGACAATGTTCTCGAAACGTTTCCAAGGAAGGAAGGAATATGTAGGTTCACTAATACCGTCCACTAGTAACGGGGACCTTAGTACCTTTTAATGCACTGGTACTGGCTTACTCTAATCAATATTATATAACAAACCTGAAAATACGATTAAAAAAAACGGGTCATTACTGTTAATGTCTCGTTATTATCGTCTTATTGTACGATTCGCTGTACGTTGAAAATAACAACGTTCTATTATAATTGACTTATATGTGAATCAAACGCGTGTATTTGACGATAAGTTCATTCTTTGCAGAAAAAAGAGGAAATTTTTTGTTGTGAGTTTTCATTAAGAACAATATGGCAATACGAAGAAGAATGAATGAAGGTCAAGGAATAACGAACTTCTTTTATAAAATGTTGTAACAGGACTAACACGATCATATTAAAGACTTGTAGATACTTAAAGTAACATTCTGATAAATCCTTTCTTTTTATTTATTTTTTTTTTCGAGCTTCAATCTACTTTCCAGTTTCGTTCTTTTTGTACCGCGATGACCTATCCTGTAGGACTTCGCAAGCGCTTCAAATAATTTGACCGTTGTTTCTCAAGTTAAGAAAAAAAAAAACCGGAAGCAAGAACGTTATATAGGCATAAGATCATCAGCAGGAATTGCACTGCAAATCGGAACTTTCTCTGTATTCTAACTAGGTTTATTTGGCCTCACGTGGAGAGAGCTGGTAGGTCCTGAAACAGTTCCTGGAGGAGTAATATTCGAGGTCCATGTGTTAGGTGCGCTTCTTGAATGAGAAATGGCCGTGTTTGAAGTTGCATAAGAAGTTTCGGGATGAAGGTACTGCTGAGCTGCTCGCCTCTGCTGCTGCTGCTCGCAGTCCTGCTGCTGTGGCTGTGGCTGTTGTTGCTGGACGCAACGCTGCAGCAAATCTGGCAATGACTCCAGGGTTTCATGCAGCATTGCCAATTTATCCTCAAGTGCTGCCAGGCGCTCATCCAGCATTTGCTGACGTCCGTTGATATCCGAAACTATCTCGTATACCGTATTCTGTGTCTATAGAGTTATCACAGTTTAGTCAGGCCTGAGTAAGATATTAATCTACGTGATGATCATTAGGAGTTTTTATCACCTTTGCCATATCTGTGATAGTATTTGCGTTGTCCATTAGTTTTCGTTGGTCCATTTTCACTTTACGCAGAGCGTATATGGCGAGCAGAAATTTCCGCTGGTGCGTCCTCACTCTTCCCGGTACCACCCTTTTGACTAGTTTCGTGTGTTTATAAATAAGCCATGTCTCACGAAGAACATTCGCCGCAGCATTTTTCAACTAAGCGTAAAAAAGTATGTCTTTCAGGAGCATTAATAAACCCAATAAACAGAAAGATGTTGTAGCAGACATCAGTAATGCATATTAAAGAAAATGCATGTTTTACGTACTCTTTTGGTTAGTTGCGTATCCATCATGAAGTTATGAACATGTTTTTCCGCACGGGTCAGTTCCATTTTTCGCGAAACCACAGCTACCAGAAGGGCTGTGCACCCGGCACCCATCATTCCTGTGGTAACAGCTATTCCGCGGCCGCAGTAGGTGTTGGGAACGATGTCTCCATAACCCACGCTGAGGAAAGTAATGGCAATCAACCACATGGTGTTGAGTAAATTGGCATGCTCCTCGTCGTGATATCTGAAAGTAAACGAAAAAGTGGTTCAGGTTTCGTCCCTTCTAGAAAAGTGTTGAAATTACGTTTAAGTACTGCTGTGTTCTGTCGAATCTTATTGAGTTTTAAAAGAACACGTTTATGTCAAAGTTTATTCGGCCAAGTATTTTCAGCTGTTCCATTACCTTTAGTACAGCAATAACATTAACGCACGAGTCATTCATTCGATATAATTCTGTACACTGCATTGATATTGATTACGTTTAAATAGAATTGTCAAACTAATCCATGCGTACCTTTCACACTGTCGTAAAGTCCAGCTGGCAATAATCCATAGAGAAACCATGAAAACTAGAAGCACTGTTCCAGGGCAAATGGTCATGAGGGTCTTTAAAACAAACCGGGTATTGAAATTGATCCGGTTGAGAGCCCCAATACTGCGAGAAGAAGCATCGGTAAACAGTTTACTGTGCAGCAGCATTACTCTGCATATGAGGTATAATCGGAGAAACATGGGTAAACTCAGGGCTACGTCTACAGGAACCCATTTGGAGCCGATAACTCCGCCGTGGTTGGCTAATTTTGTAGTCCACAAGAAGTAGTATTCGCCAGGTATTGGGTGAACGGCGCAGATAATTAGCTCGAACGTTATCTGTCCGACACGTTGCCACGTCATGGCAATCCGCCAGTCGTCGGCGCAGTTATCGATTAGGAAGAGCTGGAAAAAAATCAGTCAATTAGTATCACCGGGTGCAATTCGTCCGTCTATTAGCTCTTGCAATCGCCTCGTTTCCGACGATCAGCTGAGATAGCAGCCACCTAATGCATAGCCACTAAGGAGCAACAATCAACCTAATTCAGTTCAATACTGGGGGACACGTACTCTCAGTGAAAAATTATGTGAAACCTCGTACGACGATAATTTGTGTTATCAAAAGCTTGTTCCTTACACGCTACGAGTCGCACATTGTTCATTCTTCAGTTCATTCAGGATTAATCAGTTGTCCCTTTACGCATATTCTTTATAGATGAAACGTAGGTAGTGCATACAAAACTTTAACGTTCAGGTTGCAAAAGCCCGGATCCGTTTAACTGCAATCGGACACGTTTTTCGTAGTTTCCTCCGATGTTTTTGAATCCTTAATAGTAAGCCTCAGACGCTAGTCTTAATTTAGTATCTTATTTCTGGAACAAGATGTAGTATCAAATGTATCCAAGGCAAAGAGGACGGAATGTGGAACTCGAAGAGAAGAAGCGTAGGGTTGAAAAGACTTCAAACGCACTCAAGGCTCTGTTCAAGTGTAAGCGATACTGTTGGAGTTGCATAAACATTCTTAATAGAACGTAAGGAATATTTGTAAAATGTATTTTTAGGTAAAGCAGTTGTTTCACCAGATGCATCAATAAAACACCTTTTTTTTCGTCCGATGGCGTCGGTCAGAATGTGTGAGGATAGGTAACCTAACAGATCGCATACATAATTCCGGGACATCTCTATTTTTAGCATACGTCGTGCATAAATGTCCTAAATTAAGAATGTGAATGCTCCTCTTGGGTCAAAATCATAGGTTGCTTTTTGAATCATACCACATTTCAGGCATTTTTCAGTATGAAACTATGACAAGAAGAAAAAGAAGATAGTGAAACTTACAGCTACCTGTACTTCCAGCGCGTGGTAGGCGACGATTAAACCCAACAAAATAACAGTTGACACGGAAATAAGTGTTTTCAAGGCCGTAGAATAAAAAGACGCCTGGTGGACGAAAAGAAAAATTTGTTGAAAGTAGTTGAACGTATAGAATGAATGCTACGTAATACTTTTGTGTAGACTCCAGCACTAGCCAGTTCGTTTTCAAGAACCATGACGATGATACCGAACATCCCAATAACCAAGGCATAATCGCTTATACGTTTCCTTTTTTCGAACAAAGCCTTTCGACGTCCCAAGCGATATCCGACGTTCGGCTTATGTTTACCGGTTGGAGGCGCTGTGCTCTTGCTGCGGTCTTCCGTATAGCGAGGATACTCCGAGTGCACACTAACCTACACAACCGAACAATGATTCATATAAACGAAGCTGCTTACACGAAGAAGTAGTGCGTATAAGAGATTAGTCAAACATTAACGCAAACTGTGTGACTAGTTCAATTTGAAACGAGGGTGGGATATCAGGGAAAACGAGATTAAAGTTATTCAAGAGTACGTTAGGTAATATATAATATATCAGTTAATATACTTAATGAAGTGCTATAGTAATAAGGCTATTTTTTTTTAGTTTCTCCGTAGGCTAGTGATAAAAAAGAAGAAAAGTTGTAGAAGTGTTGAAATTTATTACGAGCGCAGTGGTTGCTTCCTCGCTGGCGCCGTCATTTTTTCCGCCCTGAGCTTTCATGGAAGAGGGAATCGAGAGAGTAGACACCGGTTTTCTCAGCTAGAAGATAAATGGAATTAGTGATAAATGACTTTGACTATTACGGTCATACATCTTCAGTGGTACAATTGTAAGACATTCAAGGTGCATTCTTGTGGGGTTCGTGAAGCGGTCAGGAGTTTATAGTTTACATCTCGGCTTTGATATCGCCTTGTAGGGAACTTACACAACAAGGGCTACGACAAATTCTACCATTAATACGTCACCATCGAATACCCTTGTTGGGGAATAGTCATCTAGGTTTTGAAAGGAAGACTTGCAAGAAATCCTCTACTCTTGCACCAGTGATGAAGTCTTGGCAAAGGTAATGACATAGCAAAGAATTTGTTACTATGCCCTGCAATTAGCGAACTAGTCGACTGCGCCATTCAAAGCCGCCTCCACGGTGCATAATGGTGCGTCAAGCATTTACAATACTACGGGTGCGATGACGGGCAAAAAGCTTTTGCAACATATTCAAATCTACTCAATCCTACAAATAGTTGTATCTCGCCAACCTTGTTGGAAAGCTGGATACAGAAACGCCAGCTTGTGCCAAGTGCCCTTGTACAACTTAAAAAATACAACACTTACACCATAAGAAACTGAAAGAAATCAAAATACGGCTATCGATCTAGACATTAGCTAACGGCAAGCGTTTTCCCAGATTGCCATAAAAACGGACTTGATGGTGCAGTGCAACTGAGATTTCAAATACTCATGTGGGACTTTTTTGTTTTTGGTAATCTACAGCTACAGCCGTATGGTTAATAGTTAGAGTGTTTATGTCACACCGTAATGCAGACAGCAGGAATGGCAGGATTCAGAGTTTCGGAAGCTGCATCCGTGTAGGCGCGCCGGAAGCGCGATCGTCGAAGTTTCGTGGCTGACTGCAACTGAATTCACATACGTCCATTTAGTTCTTTTTAACCTTGATTAATTGAGCGAGATACGTCATCTAGTTGGTTAAAACTTACAAAAATCAGGAGGTACTGAGTACGCCAGTTCATTGTTAATGATCAATCAAGCTTTCGTACGATTGATCAAGTTTGTTTTATATAGAAGCTAGCGAGTGTTTGTTGGATGGGGTACTGGCACTTTTGCTTCGACTTTCGGTTTATTTGTTGTTCACTTGCTATTATTTCTAGAGCTTAGCCGACCCCATTGATTGCAACTAGATTGGTGAAAACTGCCCGTAGTAAACTAGCGGTAGTAAAATGTACTGTAAAAAAAACCAAATCATCTAGAGACCGAGGATGTGGTTCATACTACATTATTTCTTTAGGTAAACTCGCTATTTTGAGTATTTAAGATTGATTGAATAATAATAGGATTCTGAAGGCAAACTCAGATAGCTTTGCGAAGATATAATATCCCTATAGACCGGCTACTGAAATTAGAATCAACTAAATATTCTGAACGAACGAAATGTCATCATTAAAGGGCGTAATTTTTATCAGTGTCTTAGACGTTCGCATTGAAGTTGTGATTCTGCTTTAGGAGTAAAACTATGGTAACACAATAGGAAAAGGCTTACGTATGAGATTTATACTGAAATTCAACGGATCCTGAAACGATAAAAGAAGAACTGACGAACAAGGACGAATGTTCGTTTGACGACACGAGGTCCACACTTACTGGAATAACAGAGACGTTGATTACCGACTCTAACAAACGTTCGGAAAGTACGTGATATGTTTCTGTCATTTAGGATCACCAACGTGACGAACTTCGGTCGAAGAAAAATTGTACCCTCGTCACACCAGTCCCGGCGGGAAATCTTTCTACACGAGTTGAACAGCGCAAAACAATTACCTTTCTTTAACTTCGTTCTGAATAAGCCAATTTCAAATGACATCTTTCTTTAGCAGTGCTCGCAAGCTATTAATTGTGCCTCATCCTTGACGTTCTCCCATGAAACACACAGTGACTTTACATAAGAAATCTGATTGCAGAGGGTAAATTGATTTTGTCCGGATGTGCGTTTTATTCGACAAATAAGACGAGGGAACGGCTGGAAGAGGCATTAACTAGAATGTCGCACTATCGCAAAAGTAAGATTGCTCTCGGTTCCCTCACTTGTACGACACTAAAAAAGGGTAAATAAAAGAAGCTCGACAAATCGAAGCTTGAGACGAAATCAATTCTATCGCCCTTTCCAGTCCTACCGAAAGGCAACATTGAGACTGAAACGCCGAAAAACTCCTTCATTTGAATTCCTAACTGGAAAAGCAGACCTGGTTTACGAAAAGTAATCAAAGTCAAGTTAAGTCAAGTTTGATGGCATGAAATTAGATGTAAGAGAATTTCCAGCTTATGGCATAGAAAGGCAAAGTAACGAAACCAAATGTCAGGGACGCCCTACTCACAATTTAGATAAACAGTACTTGAATAACTTCTATATTTAAAGCGGTAACCGCACAAGTTTTGGAGTATGAACTAGTCGGTTATCTTAACGTTTGTAAAAGCCCAAGATGAAGTGGCATCTCTCCTGAAGTGCTGAAATAAAACAGGCTACTTGGCACAGATTCTTTTGGCCACAGTATACCCGGGATCTGTAAGATATAGCATGAAAGCCCTAGCATTTCTGGCCTAAGGCGTAGATTATGATTAAGTTGTGCTTAATGAAGTGGTCCCGTCACGCGGCATTTGGTGTCTAAAAGCCACAGTACAAGTCTGGTGGAGCATTGTGCGCACAGCACATGTGATATCGATTCGAACCCTTCCTGATACCATGCTCTTCATCTCTCTCTCTCTCTTTTCTCTTCCTCTTCCAGCATCTCTCTCTCACACACACTCTCTCAACGTAACACATGAACAAGGGCAAACAAAAAAATGAGCGATTCCATACCTACTTTCCAAGGAAAAACAGAAGTCGGTTTACGTTTTTATGTGAATAATCACATTGGCGAGTTTAAGAACAAGAAGTGGGTCTAGTTAATTTAGTTATTCCATTTCAGTCACTCCTGTACCTCTGACCTTCGACATTTTCATTATCACTCAGTCCGGAAGTGTTGTGTACGTCTGTTTGCATAAATAAAGACATGACATATATCGTTTTGCGTCACCCTGCGCGGTGAATTTCGACTATTACCATAGTGATAACTATAGGGTTGAACTCTCAACTTACCAAAAGGCACGGTCCACTATTGCAAAGTTTCTTGAACATCATCAGAACTGACAACAGCATAAAAACTGCAGTGCCCCGTTTGCATCACAGGTTTGAAGAATCACATAACTGTAAGCAAGTTTGTGTTTTACTTGATGAAAAAGGCGACAAGCCGCACGAAACGTTCAGTCGACCTCTACTGACCTCGCTCCAGCTCCCCACTGTCCCTCGCGTCCAAAGTGCAGCTACTGGCAATACTCCCACCCAGTGTCGATTACCGTTTATATCGATTACTCCGCTAAAGCATCGCGATGAGCACGGTGTCCTTCACGCTGTCCATGACAACAAACGCTTTGTTTTCCCTCAAACAATCGATATTCGAACCCACCAAAATCGATTTCGAGAGTTTTGCAGCAATATGCCAAGTTTTCGTGTTGAGATAATATTAAAAACCTCTCTGCTGTGTTCTACTTCTCCAGAGTTAAGGCTGATGTATTAGAAACCTAATCAACTTGCAGGACGCGCTCACACCATAAAGTGCACAAAAGGACTACCTCAAGTCAAGTAGTTCGAAGCACTTTTCTGCCAGGGGACTTATTCCAGCTACTAAAAATGGCCAGGCACCCCCTAGACTTATTATTCCCCGCCTACTTGAGTAGAATGGGGAAACAGGCCATAGTGCAAGACGTCAGACCGATATTGGTTCTCTCGGAAGGCTGTCAATGCCATCTGGGCTCATGGTTGCAAGTAAGCAGTTCCACGGAGACAAAATCTTTTCACATCGTATAACAAGATCATTTAAATGCAAGCTACGACTGCCCTGAAGCCTACATCCACGGCCTTCACAACAGTGCTTGGCCTAAAGCCATGCTTCTCTCTCCGAAATACTCGTTTACAATTAAACCCCATTTTTGCTGTCCCTTCTATCTCAAGTCCTAAGCCGGCGATTCTGGTGACTTTTGAATCACATAAGCCGTTAGTGAATTTTCCAGAAGGCGAGAGTGACTCAGCTCCTTGTTACGGAGACGTACTAAAAATGTTATGTCCACATTTACTAACCAGCAGATGGCAGTAATAGCTTAATA
Source organism: Eulimnadia texana (assembly GCA_002872375.1). Lineage (NCBI taxonomy): Eukaryota > Metazoa > Arthropoda > Branchiopoda > Diplostraca > Limnadiidae > Eulimnadia > Eulimnadia texana. The sequence continues at coordinate 31,968,627 of NKDA01000001.1, read as the reverse complement.
CTCGTGAGGCAGAAAGCCTCCGATGTTCAGCTGTTACTTCCGTCTCGCGCCTGGCACAAGACATAATTTACAAAGATTTTTTGCTTCAAAACTACCTGGGTGTAAAATTAACCTCGATTTAGTCAAGGATCCGCTGCACTTAAACAGTCCGTTAAGCATCTCAAGTAATAAGAAGAATAAAAATTACTTAAGTTTGCACCGTTAAGATACGCTCTGGATTTGATAGTCGTCAAATCAGCGCTTTGACAAAAATAAAACAAAAATTTGTCTTGTTCCAGTATGGTAGCCCATCAACTTGGTTTTATAGAACCCTTTGTCACATTACTTTGGAAGCTTACCCACCAAAAATCTTCTTTTATTTAGTGACAGTAAATTGTCAGGTTAAAAAGTTTGTTGAAGAAAAAAAATTCACGAAAAACATCCGTTTAAAAATTTTAGCAAACTAACCGAGTCATATTTGTTCTCCTGTATGTCCTCGCAAATGCAAGATCGTGTAGTAAAAAAAAAAAAAAATAATTACCTGCCGGAACTGCCTGAAAGCGCCGTTGATTCTAAGTGTATCGGCAGCTATTCCCGCTATGGCGTCTCCAGTAGTACCAGCTTCTTTCAGCTGCCGCAAGGAAGCGCTGGCATGCCCGGCTTGGCAATGACAACAGGATGTTTCAGGGTGCGAATGCTGGCGCAGCATGCGATTTTCCCGATGGAGGGTAGTTAATAAAGTCGGCAGCTGAAGGGAGTCGGGAACGGGCTGTACGGAGCGCACGCTCTCACGCGATGTCGCTCGCGACAGGGAGAAAGAGAAAGGCTGATGCTCGCAACAGCGGGCTCGGGAAGGCGTTATGTTATGATGATGGTGGTGAGGGTGATGATGAAGCATCGGATTCCGAGTGTAGATTCGCGGGCTTTCACCGGTTAGAACACAGACGCGGTCATCACTGTTACCGCGGCGATAATGCAGTTCAATATCAGGCACTGAACGATTTTGGGCAGGGTTCGACTCAACCGAACTCTGCGCTTGTGGGCTATGGTGATGAGCCCCAACAGATACTGCTAAAGTATTGTTGTTGCTACCCAGTTCTTGACAGCCGGAGTTTTTCCGGCTGCGGCACGATGTCTCTGTCGAACTCCAAGGACTGTCCCTAAGTTCCGGAGGTCGCTGCTCGAACGATGGAGTGGTTAATAGCGGACGTGTTTGCTTTAGAGTACGGTTCTGCGGTGTCGATGTAGTGCTGATGGTAACGGGAGACAAAGTTGACCCTGAGGCAACGTTCAAAGCCACTTCTGGAGGAGACAGATCCATCAAGAGATTGTCGGTGGAATCACTACGCGAGATACTTGATCCTTTTTCCGCTGAGAAACTCATCCTCGGCACTTGTCTCAATATCACACGAATTGTACTGAAAGAAAAATTAATACAAGGTATTAACTGCTGTGTAGTAACAATGCATTACGCAAAAAATAATTTTTTTTCTCAATCCCTGAAATGATGGGATTCGATTAACTTAATTGCGGTATCTATGCTATCGAATTAAGTATGCTTCGCATAACAGAGACTTGCCTTGGGTTGTGTACGCTGACTATAGCCTAAACCTCAACTGAAATCTTTTCAGTAGTCTTTTTCTTAACAAAAAGAAGCAAAGGGTAAAGTCAGCCAATTTTAGCCCAAGTCGAGCTAGGCACTGAAACCAAATGTGTCGAAATTAGGAACTGCCGGTTCGAGTCTTCAAGCTTGTATCTGCAAGGAGAAATGTTTATTTTTTCTCCCATAAACCAAATGAGCCAACCAATTCATCCTGGAAACCTAAAATATGCCTTTGGGACGTTGAACAAAATTCATCTTAAAGATAACTACACACAACACACAGCTGAATATCTAACATACATCCCATTACATGTCAATACTACTTGCTATGTTTTCCCCGGGCATATGCTCGTTTTCTTAAGTAGGTTGCAAAATATTGCAAAAATTGCAAGTCTCGTACTTTGCGAAAGGACGTAGAACTTCCACTTAAAAAATAATTTTTTTGCAAAAGTTACTGCCCGATTTGTAAACTTAAATTAAAAACTTCTCTCTGGAATCCAAAATTTCACAACTCTTCGTTCGAACTTTTAAATCAAGACATTTCATTTAAGGATCTACTGAACTAGTCGCTAGCTATACGAGTTTTAGCGATTGAAAAATGTTTGGTGTTAATGAAAACTGGGTTCTATGAATCTTAGAATGTCTGAGATGCTGAGGATGTATCTTCTTAAATATTACATCCTAGCGAACTACATGGTTTAATCACGTGTTAAAGCTGTCATCAGCTTTCTGCCCAATATATACCTTTCTATTTGGAACGGAAATAACATGTAACGAACGGCAACGAAAACAAAATACATCACTGCGCATTATAATTGGCTCTCTTGTTATCGTACGAGTCTTTTTTTTGGCATGAACGTATACCGTAAATTGATGGAAAAATCTGTTCCCAACCGGTTAAAATTTGCCTATTGCGTTTCTGTTTGGTGAACATGTTTTTGTTGCAGTCTTTACGGGTACATTGTTCGTACGTGTAGTTTGCGGTAAGATCTCTTTCTATGAATGGAGTGTTCACATATTCAAGTAATCATAAACGATACTTGCATTGGCAACTAATATATAAACATGCTAGCATCCACGAACTAAATTTCTTTTCCACATTGCAATTTTGCTATGAGATTTCTTTTTTTGTAAAATAATAAACATAGTAAAAGCTACTTTCAGAGAGATTGTGTAAGAATGTTTCGAAAAAAAACACATCGTAGAGACGCACGTGATGTAGAACTCTGTTCGTCAGACTCTATTCTGCTACTTCCATGTGCTTCCCTGTTTTCTTCCCCTTCGTAATTTGATCGAACCACTTTAAGGATTATTCGGTGTAGATCCATGACTAGGGTTAAGTAACAAAGTGGGTCTAAGGGCCTTACCTAATCGAGGCAAAAGACCAAGGGTGCAATCTATCTTCAACTTAAGCTCCTAAAAGGGATCAACATGGAACTGGTATCTTCACCTCCGCCGGAAGCATATCGTTAATTTACCTTTGTTACAGTCTTCGAACAGTTCAGTGTACATGAATGCATCCTACTTTCTCGCATTGTTACCCATACAACGAAAATAGCAGTTACAATTGGAGATTCAAGTAATTATAAACTGCTCTGTATTCTATTCCGTACATACACCTTAATTGCTGCCTCTCTATGAACCTTCTTCTAACCAAGTGTTGGAATAAAGCTAGCTGAATTCGTTAAGAGCACGAATTCAACATTCACTAAACCTAAATAGTATTATAGACTGTATATTTTGGGTGAAGTTGGAAGCTTTCAAGCAGCAGTGCCATGCAGTACGAGTAAACGTACATAAATTTTGATCTTAGACTCCGTATGTTCAGAGAACTCAAAACAAAAGCTTTTGATGTTCAGGCTTCCAATCATTTCAAGGGTCAACCCTATATCGTCGAGTGGTCAAAGCGCGACTAAATGAGCTCGTCGTGACGCTCTACAAGTTCGTAATAAAAAAAAAACAATAAAATCCTGATTTCAGCACGTTCAGGCGTTCGAATGACAGCTCTAAAGTTTTTGAAAAATAGGGATGAACCGGTATCAGTACTGTATCGGTGTGTAAGAGTAAACAATCACTAGACTTGCAAGTTTAACTTCGGGTTGTCCCAAAGGGGGCTGAACATACATGAACTTTTAATTGCCGTCCATTTCAGGCGCACGAGAAAAGGTTTAATACTCCCGGGAGTTTTCTCCTTAATGAGAGTTAATCCTTGCTGCGTCTATTGCGTCGTCTACATCATCCAAAATGAAGTAAGAGCGAGAAGCGCATAAACTGCGACACTGTTTTTCTACTAACTATTAAGTTCCCAACTGGTGAATTACCTAGCTGTCTTGTCATACTGTAATTAAACTATGACGAATTGCAAGTGTGATTTTAATACTCAACAAAGTTTTCTGCTAAAAATTTACCAGGAAATACTAGATGGCGACAGCAAATAACTGAACGACTAAAGACAATGTCTGAACTGAATTACTCAGGTTGAAAAATGTTCTTCTTTTCTGAACCAGCACTAGTACTTTAGCGTGCTATTTTCAGTTTGTATCTATAATGGTACTTAAGCAGGTGGTTGCAAGATAAATCTCGGTTATTGCCTCTGACAAGAAATATTGATCCTTTTGGTGAAAGCGACGCGTGAAGGTCTGGTTTACGAAGAACAACTTACACTAAACAAGATTTATGACATTTTTTACGTAATTAAATGTATCGTTTCATTATGTTTATAGATAGCCTTGGAGCTCTCATACTAGTAAAATACTAGTTGAGATATCCTCATACCGATAGCTTGGTCCGTAGTCAAGCAAGCATCTATGCGTTTTACTAACAGTATATTATAGTTCGCTTACTTCTTCCGTGTATATACTAAAATAATTCAGTGAACTTGGTGCAGCAATAAAATATGCGTTCAAATGTCACGTCTTCTATCAGCTCAGGGTCATTTAAAGTTTGCGGTAACGCTGACCACAGTGCTCAGTGGTCCAGTCGGTCACCCTGGGAATCAAAGTTCAGCATGACGGTGATTACAGAGTATCCTATTTTCAACTTGCGATATCAGACGTCTACCTACTTCGATTTCAACGCGTCACTGGGCTCCACTAAATTTCCTAATTGCTCAGTTACTAGTTTTTCGCGAAATTGTTACCGTCACTTGCATTTTAGGGGCAATTTATGGTGTAATGCAATGGCGACACGGCCGCGGTGGAGGTCGCACCTATGAGACTATGATTAAGATCTCGTACTTTCCAGTTGACAGATTGGTTTTCCATCTAAAACTTGGGATGACGAAGTTCTGCTCTAAGAGTTCTACTTTGTTGTTAATACACTTAATGGACATCGGAAAACAATTCAGAATGAAAAATGTCATTTCTCATTGTTAGTAGTTGCATCCACCAATTGTGCTAGACGAATATAACCCATTATTTCATTATATTCCTTCTTGTACGGTGTTACTTCAACTCGGTATTCAATACGTTTAAGTTTTCTCATTTGTAAACGTTTTCTTTCCAGCAACCAAAAAACTTTTACTGTGATTGCCTGCCTTACTAACGGAACAAACACTAAATATGACAAACTCCCTAGAAGAGCATATCCTACATCAACAAATTAAAAAAAACTGCTTCACTTCAAAGCCTTCTTTCTCAAGGGTAAGTATCTTATTAACTAGAGTGACGCAAAGAAAATCAAGAACAATAATCAGTAGTGCTTAGTGCAGACGACAGATAAATCCGTGACGTCTTAGAAAAAGCAAAAACTAATGATAACAGCGTTGCAAAATCCAAATCGGAACTACAAATGAAGTAGGACTTCATGACTTCGTGTTACACAAACATCCACCAGCGTTTAGTAGACTGTTATTGGGGGAACCTATAGCAATCTGTTTGGCGAGCCGGACACGGCAAATCGAAATAGATGATGTCTTAGGGGTTGCGGTGTTGGGGAAACTTTTTAACACAGAACTTGGAGACTAATGAAAGGATTAATGAACGAGGAAAAGGTACTTGCATGATTAAAGCTAGATCATAGACCTTTCGACGATTATGGCTTTCCATTTCTGCGTCTTTTGGGAGGATAGTGTACAGCCAATAAGCTAAAGCAACTATTAATTTGGTATGATACGCAGATGGCTGTACTATGTTAACTAAACGAAAATCGTGATACATGTTCGTGAACACTTGACGTCACCCATTTGATCCGGGAGATCAATTTCTGGGATGGGAAGAATAAGAACACAACGGGGGCAGTGGTAGGATCGTTATCTCACGATAGCATCGCTATTAAGCTTGATGGATGCATTCTCTAACAATAAACATGCTACACTCCCTTGGACAACCATCTATTCAGTCAAACAAATTAGTGATGCCGCTCTGACGTAAGCCGACACCATTGTTTGACCGCTAGATCAAACTTGACACCAACTTCCATCAAGTATAATACAACGGATTGATCAAGTAGGCGAATTAATTTCCTATCGTTCAGCAACTGGCAAAAAAGTTCCGTTATCCAATACTGGCATTGCTGATTCTGACTCTCTAGTTGAATGGGACTGCCCGAATCTTCCTTGATTCCTCAACTTTTTCAGCAACGGTCTCGGCAATGCACTTACGATGCCTGTAGGTCTAAGAATTATCTCTCGTTTTACAAGCCGTTTATGTGTTTCCATTTCTTTTTACATTTCCACCGCCTATTTGTATACATTTACAAGAAGGCCCAAATCAGGGCATAAAAGAGAAGCTACCCTGTCGAGATTTAAGCATATGTGCCTGAAGCTCAAGTTCTTTGTAATGGTAAATTGGTGTCGCGTGAAAAACGGAAAACGTAAAAAAGTAAACAGCGAACTTGTTGGGTCCTAGTAGGTTCTACGAAAGAAGTTAACGTTTATTTAAACCTGAGAACCGTAGGCACTTTTCTCGCACAGTAAATCATTATGCATAGAAGTAATTTGTAAATGCCGAATATCATGTCTAGCAATTTAAACAGTTTACCTTTTTACATGTTTTAGAACCAGCATACTGATGTCTTCGTTTCGTCACGTAACAGTTAAAAAAACTGCAACCTGACGTGTGTTTTTTACACCCGTTCACAACTTGGTTATCCTGTGAGATTGAGGTTAGAACTTGCTCGGACGACACGGCATCCAATTCTGCATGGCTGCTACCGAGTCTGGAGAGATTATTCCGGTAGCTTTCACACAGAAAACTTTCATTTCCAATAATGCTTACTTTTTTACGGAAAGTGCTGTGACCGTGAATTTTTCGTTTTTTCAAAAGGAATACTGTAGACTATACGAAATTTTAAGAATACCCTTTACAAACTCGGCTCATACTACATTGAAGTTTTCACTGTTCTTTTTTTCCCATGATCCTCCCCACAGAAAGAACGAAATTCAGTAAAACTCATTCCATGTGAACATCCCAGCTATTTTATGAAATCTGGATTTTTTTTACTGTTGAATGGACAGAGTTATCACTACATATCCGGCCCAAACATCATTTGCTGTTTCCGCCTATTTTTGCTTGTGCTCTAATGGGCAGTAAATTTCGAATGTTCTTGTGTTTCTCGAGAGAGCACTATACGAGCGCTGTTCGAAACTTTCAGTAAAATCAACATCGTTACGTCAAGTTCTTTATGTTTGCAAAGAACTTAACGATGCGGAGCGTAGTTAACGAATATAGCTATTCGTCGATGTAACCCTTCAGTTTCGAGTAATTAACGACATGAGTGGAATCGTCGAAACACTATGCATATAGCATTAAACGTGTTTTGTAATAATTGTCTACACTATGTAACTGTCAAAGGCTTTATGGCATGAACTCCTTTTCCTGTTCATGACTATAAGGGTGATATGACAATATCATACTTGTGTGTTAAGATAGATGCAACATGGGTGAGTTGGCTCATACATGATTCAAGCGGTATGATGACTATCACGGGAACGAAAAAAGAATCAATAACCACAATGTCGGGCTTTTAAAAAAGAAAAGAACACGAGTATGTCAGCTTTTTTGTGTACTTAAGATAAGCATGTCTGATGCCCTATCGATTAGTTTGTTCTAATGACCGCTTTCTTTTCAGGGAGGATGCAGTTCGAAAGACTGTATGGATCCGACGTAAACTAGGCTAGCAGTAACTCGTCTTGTAGGAATAAATATTCTGAAGAGCAAACATGCACGCGTTATTTGTGCTGTATTTGCATAAATACTGGATAGAAGCGACACTTTCAGGCCCTGCTTTCAAGCAACTTCGTTGCTCTTAAAGTCAGCTCTGTAAGGATCAAGAAGTATGCTTAATGACTGGATTCATTCTTCAACTTGGATATTGAATTTTCCATGGATTTTTTCCAGTAGAAATTAAAATTGCCCTTAGTTGCTGAAAACTTTCAGCTCGGGGTATTAAGGACTTGGAAACTACGCCTTTTTTGTGGTTACCAGATTCCTTTTTTTCCTTTAAAGTCTCCAGTCTCATAGTCGTTTTAGTGCTCGTTGTTCTTCCGTCCCTTGGGGGATCGTATTTCATTTGGTTATAATTTAACTTCGACCCTTTCTGCGAAACATAGGGGGCAACATACAATCTTCTGTACACCCTTTCAAGGACAGAAATTGCTGACAGAAGAGGTGTCAACTATTTTGCAAGCGCGCATCCTTGAAAGGATTATAATTAAGCTTCGTACGTCTTCATTCGTAGATGTCTAACAGAGAACAACTCGAGAAGTCGCGGAATAGACTGGATCGCGATAAAATAATGACATGTCTTGATTGGAACAACCCACTTCATTTGCCTGTAAGAAAACTTTCAGAGTGTTTGGGCTTCTGATAATATATAGTACGTACAGATAGTGCGTAAGTGCTAACAAGAGCTTCTTCTGTTAACTCTGCAAAAGCTCTAACATGAAGAATAAGAGAGCATGACACATTGATTCACGTTGTGGATGTACTACTTAACTGAAAAAGAAGCTTCAATATCAAGCAAAATGGAAACCAGCTGGTGAAAATTGGGGTTCTCTGGACATTACCACGCTAGCAAGGCGCTTCTCGTCAGTAAAATTCACACCTATCGGTGATGAAGTTTTAACTAGAAGTAGATTTTAATCGTTCGAATTCTGTATCTCCAAACAATGCTTTTAAGAAACCAAAGATCGAATTGGTATCAAATCGAAACAGAGGCATCCTCCAAAATGATAAAGTTTACTTTGAACCAGTCATATTGATTTCTCGACGCCTCTCTTTGACGACAACTTTGGTAAAGCCTTGTCGAATGTTGCACGTTCTGGTTTCATTGGAATCAGTGATGTATAGCAGGCAACTCTGTACAGCAAATAATTGGATATTCTCTTATGATATCCTAAGAACCATAAAAAGAGGGCAAAATGGGAACAACGTAGTTCTGTCGCGGAATAGGGTTTAAAAAAAAGAGCGATAAAGAAATCATCGACCTGTAGCGTCTTACGGATTGATTTTCTGTTTCACGGATGAAGGGGTGCCTAGAATACTTGCCGAAATGCGAACGAAACGTGAACGCCCATAATAAAACCACTTTAGTGGTAGTAGACTAGAATTTACCTGGTTACATGGGGTTTAATCAACCTGCTTCCAAAGTACCAGCTACGCCGAAAACTATTGTTTTTCTCACGAGTTTAGTGGGGTGCGTGTACTGGTCTAGCTGGCGCTGTCGCTGCTGTGCAACTGTCCCTTGCCAGAAGTGCATACGCTACAGAATACTAAAGCGGACAGGCGCAGTATGTTGCAATCAAACAAGGTTTGATGGGACACAATGATACGCCGGAAAAAAGGATCCCATAAAATTTTCCTCAATAAGAGTTTTAGTATCCCACATTATTACTTGTGCCGTAGGAGAATGCCCTCCATTACTTTGTTTTGTCCCTGCACAATTCCACGCATTTGATGTGATACGCCTTTAACTTAAATTAGTAAATGCTACGGTTTTAAGAAATCGAAAATAAACACGAATTAAACTTAGGAAGCCACGTGAGCTCCCGGATAAGTGGCCTAGCCGGATGTTCCCGAGGTACGAAACACCCGGCTAAGTTCTCGGGACCCCTTCTGAGGAGCTTTTTTTTCGTCCATTACTATATTAGAATCTATTTAATGTCCACTACTAAATATGTCACGTATACATGCAGCCTGATTCAGATCAGCAACAGTTCTGGACCATGCAATATTAAAACTAATTTACCTAAACCTATTACCTATGTATGATAAACCTGAGTAAAATACTTATAACCATTCCAGAAGCTATTTAAGTTCTCATTAATAACAGAAGTCGCCATTTCCAGCTCTCTAAGCCTGTAGCTAAGAACTTGCTTGTACCAAAACCAAAATAGCATCTGTATTCAAAAACGGAGAGGAAAATGTAAACAAAACCAATTAGGGCGGGTACAGGGTTTGAGACGAACTTTTTCTGTTAGTCTGTAGAGTCCTTTAGCAACAAGTAATTTATTTTGCCAAGTCGTGCATTAGGGAATAAGCATGATGATAGGTAGCCATTTGATTGGAACTGTGAACTCGGGAGTACATGTTTAACGTGATGTAGTTATTATTTTGCGTCGTCCAGCTAATCAGCTTATATTACACGTATTAGGTCCCTTGCAGATTGCGAACTGACCTCAACAAAGCAAGATTACCCCTTTCACAAGGCAATATATTACTGATCTCTGTGAACTACTTATATGCTCCCAGGCTCTTTCTACACAGGGTTCTCTTTGTGAAAGAAACTTGTCAGTTTTTTCGAGCACCTTTTCTCTCGACGGAAATTCAAAAACGTTGATTTAATTAGGGGGTCTTGTTCTCTGTCCCCAGACAGTTGCATCTCGGGGGCTTCATCCGTGAAATATTTATACACAGCCGGTCTGTTTCTGATCAATAACTGGAGTTTTATGTGAGGCTTCAGCTCCAAGGTTCCATCGAATTCCTATCCCAAAAGTTCCGTTGATTTTCTGTCGAAAATAGTACAACAGATAAAAAGAAATATTCCATTGTCTGTATTCGCATCTACGGCAGTGTCTACACGGCAATGAGACTATTATTAACTCAGTACGTAACGGATCCCTTTGGCCAGGAAACCTCAAGTCTTCGTTTCGAAAGCCAAACCTTTCATTCACTCCATAACGATCATTCAGGAGGTTCCCAAACGTTAAGAGCAACGACATGTCATGATGGTTTCAACTGATAGCTAGCATATGTCGCTGTTACCTTTATTATGCAGGAAAAATAGCACAGGGACTGCAGCACTAAGTCTTGGTAGCGACAATAACCCTTTATAACACAATACAATAAACTGTACACATCAACGTATCTAAGCTGTAATATTACCTGGTAATTATTTCAATTAACGAACATGTTCTGTTGACGAAACAGATAATGTCAACGGATACGATTAATCTAAAAAGCAAGGTGTTTTTCTTTACTTCGGGCCCAAAATGCCACATTGCCATGGCACTAAATGGAGTGTAAAGCCGCTTTTGTCCATACGCCAGGTTTCCATTAATATCATCCATAGCCCCCCTTCCAAGCTCACTGCCTATGTACCCAGTTACGAATGGGATTTGGAAACGGTACCACCACTGGACAGGAAGGAGGATTCCGACTCGAATACATCAAGCAGTCTTTATTACAAGATCTTGCGGAGTTCTATTTCATTTTTCTCTGATAGTGAAGAGACGTTCTCAGTTCACGCCCTCTTAGATGCATCTTAGAAGCCTTGATTGTTTCTGACGTTTACATGTTTGAAATGCGGAAAAATGTTCCTTCGTTAGCCTACTGCTCAAGATAGACGAAGAGGTCTTCAGCTTTTTTTCACGTTCAAGTAGCAATCAAGGAATTTCAACCCAACTGTTTCTTATGAGGATGAAAAAGCGGTAATCGATTAAGAGTCATCGTTTAGTACGATCGAAAATGGAAATCTATGTTAAATCGTCGTACCGTTACCGTAGTAACCCCACTACGCAAGTTGTTGGCAGGAAATCAGTTTCGACCCGGCCATATTTTACTGAAAACAGGATAAAAGCAAAGTCACTTATTGACCCAAAGCTCTAGTCCTCGCCCACTTACATTTGTTGCGCAAGCCAAAGTTGCAGAGCTAATTAAATTTCAAGAAAAGTAAAAAGGCAGAATTGCTTATTTGGATTGAAGAAAGACGTCAGCAAGATTATCTACGTGGAATAGTGCCCCGCACGGGATTTAAGAAACAAACGAGCACAACAAAGCAGTAGGGCAAAGTTGTCAAATTATAGTTTTGAAACTTCTACTTCAATTAACTTCACACACTGTCTCTCAAGTGTTCGTCAGAAGACTGCGTATCAGTTTGGTGCGTTACGAAAAGTCTGGTTTTGAAACGCTATGCGATAGGGATTTCCCGAAGGTTCATACTTCCTACTCGGTGTATAAGCGAAGATCTCTAAATTGCTTGTTACTATTCAAGGAACGCCGTGGAGACGAGACTCTGCTGACAAAACAGGTTCGTGCCACTTGAAGGGTGATACCTATTTATACTCTGGCTAACAGAAAGTTTATTAAAAAATGCAATGTTTGGGTTGAATATTATGAGTAAGCGAACCTTTCAGCACGGAAAGCACTTCTGGATTTAATAACCGTAGGTCCCTATTCCTAACAAGGTAAATTTCAGTACGAATGGCCTTTGCCTTGTGGTGTGTCTTTTAAATGCATAGTGGAATGAGGCTTTATTGCGGTTTGAGGATAGGTGGGAAATTCTTGCAACAAGAAGAGAAAGATGTGAAAGAGTAGGACAGTTTTGTGTGTCAAAATCAGTGTATTTGTCTGAGGCTAATCAAAAATGAACATGTCTGTTGAACAAAATGTGAAGAACATATCAAATCCATATCTGTATCAGGAGCGTAGCTAGAGGGGGAGGCCGAGGGCCGTGGCCCCTCCCCCGTCTTAAGAAATTGTGTAATTCTTCGTTAAAGTTAGCAAAATGTAGACTTTAGAGGAAAAAATTGTACCCTGCCCTACCCCACCGCTTCACTAAATCCTCATCCTCCACCGCCCCCCCCCCCCTTCACTGAATCCTGGCTACGACCCTGATCTGTATCGGTCTGTGAAATGTTCATTTAGCAACATACGCATGAATTATTACACACGTCATGTAAACATTCAAGCTTGCATATTACCAGTGAATTTTGGAGCTTCTGGTCTGATTAACCTGATCCGTTTGATAAAAAGATCTTATCTAAGATTGGAAGCAGAACTTTAAGCAGCAAGTTTCTGTCACACCAGACACAGCAGTCCATTATTGTGCTCAAGACGTGCACTGCATGAAGACAGCATTCGTGCTCAATCGAGGATCTATTTCAGCTGGGTTCAATCTGTTGAACTTAACCTTTGCGAAGCCATCGGGTGTGCTACTGTTGCACAACTTATCCGGTACTTGGATGGATGAGACTCTACATCTGAACCAATATTCAGCTATTAGAACAGTTGGTCAGTTTTAGTAAATTCATCAGCAAGTAAAATTTACAGGATATTCGGCATATACTTCGCCGACAGGGCACTTGAAATTATGCATCCGTTACGTGTTATGCAGCAGGCGCGAAGATGAAGATGCTATCTCATGGCATAATAAAGCTCTTAGATGTTGAGTGCATCAAGTATGCACCAATAACATGGCTCATTCTAGCTAGACTGATTTTTTTTTCTGAAGCTTGCCGAGCACCTAGCTTGTAGTCTCATAAGAACTAAGCACGGTTGATATTGAACCAAACACACAGGTTGAGCTATCACAGGCCGGTTAACGTACACATCGTGTGCAAAAGCTCAGTTTCATATCCTTTGTATAGGGTATTCATCATTATTAATACTTTTATCGACCTAGTTTACGAGCAAAGCTAGACTTGCGGGCTATAAGCAATGGCGAACTAATTTGACTTGATTTATCGCCTAACCTTATTACTTTTATCCTGTAATCTATCCCCTGTCCCATTTCAGCTAACTAGGGTGGCTTGCGTGCAAGTAACGCATGTTGCCACACATCGGCACAACAAAATAACTTGTATATTGAAACAGTGTCTTGGCTAGCTTAGAACAATTTAGTTCTGACTTTCTGAAGTACTGATCTGATAACGTCATCAGCTCTAACGAGGCAATTTGCCTTGTCACAAAGCCCTCAAGCGTGTTCGCAGTTTGCTGGCTCGTAAGCGAAACTCTGTCAAGCATCTTAGTGTTTACAGCTTTTGCATCCTACATGGCAAAATTCTATTAGATAGGAACACTACTATAAATAAAGAGAACGAGCAGTTGCCAGGGGCTACCAGCGTTAACACAGTCGTCGAAATCAGGCAACACAAAGCCCCCACAAATGAACAACGCAAGATAGTCTGGAATTTAGAAAGAAGGCCCTAATGGCCAAGAGTTTTACCCAGATCTTCTGAGGATGTGTAGTGAAGAAACAGTGAATTGAACCGAATAGAACACTGGCAAAAACTAAACGTAAAACGTAATAAACATTAAGCTGACCGCGACGGCACGTTGTCGATCGATACTGTACGTGTAAGGGCACCGTCCGTTACCAACCCGCCTTTGCGAATTCGTTCTGCGCGACCTTTAACAACTTCTATACTTGTGCGATTAGTTATACTCCAGTGAAATATTAAATGACAACTTTAGCGTTCACCATCATAAAGTATGCTGCCTCTGAGTCATTGATTAAAAGAAAGTCCCTTCTCTCAAGGGGCTGAGGTCCGCGGATGAAGAAAATAGCCCTCGATCACTGTTTTTAGTATCATAAAACGTAAATTCTTTTACTCAAGACATTTCCTAAGTGGAAAAAACTGTCATGTAAAGTTCCAGTTATTTCATCTGTCTATTCACTGTTGCGTCCAGAATTCAGAACCAATGCATCGGAGTGAACAATTGCGTTGGATGTCTCGGATAGCGATCGCAAATGAACTTGTTACCAGAGACGATCGTAAAATCTCAAGCGAGGCGCGTAACTGGGTAATACAGCCGTATAAAATGGAAGAACCGGCCAAAGTTACAGGGTTTGCAGACCCTTTTGATCTTAATGCAAAGCTTAAGTAAAATGTGGCCTGTGACAGAGAAACCCACCCGTAGAACAAATTGCTCTCGCATACTAATCAGTATCCATATAATGTGTATATCAAGACATAAACGCCGTAGCCGACTAGCTGTTGTTCTACTAAGCGAAAAAACATGGTATGTATTCTCGTGTGAACTCCTCTACAAGGATCTAGACATGGCTCTAACAACAAGCACATGTACGTATTCACAAAGACGTTGTCGCTTAGCGTCTACTACTAACGGTGGGGGGAAACATAACCGCGAAACAAAAAGTTGACGAAGTCGCTGTTCACCAGTTTTCATCATCACCGTAAATCTGCACCACGGCACATTCTAGAAATGCTAGCCATCTAGTTAAAAGAAACAACAGCAGGAAAAGATGAAAGCATACGTGCCTCGTGTAGTTGAGTGTATACTAAATCCTTTTTTGTCTCCCTACGTGTTTGCCACGTGCGCTATACTGAGAACTGCGATTTTTCGAGCTCGCGTATGAAGTCCACTTCAGCACATCGAGGAATCGCTATCAACTTAAACCTTCGTGAAATTCACAATGGTACAGTGGAGACATGAGTTTGTTTACGCACAAGAGTTGCATTATGGAGCATACCCATATAGGCTGTATATCTTCGTCGTTAGTGTAACAGAGGTCTGGAAACTGCAGATTTACTACATAACTTACACTGTTAGCCTTAATAACAGGCGACTAGCGCTCTCTCCCCATTTGGCCCAACGAAATTGACCAAGAGGCTACACTCATATAGGTCCGGTCGCAAAAACATAACCGCGGTTCATGTGAAACCTCACTCCGGAGTAACTTTTTGTCAGAAGAGTACAAGTCGGAACCGTAAGTAGACAAAAGAAACCGCATAATGTACCGGTGTTATGAGTAAACTTTGAACGAAATGGAACTGAAAACGAACGGCCAAATTTTCAGACAACTGAATTGTCCGCGGAAGATATTTGGACCTTGTAACAACGCTTCCACGCATGTAACATATGCACACAAAGAACTAAGACTTCGGCACTGAAACATTGAATATTAACATAATGAATGACAAAAGACAGTTCATGCCCAGTTTCATTGTTGGTTGAGTTTAGAGTAAATATTAAACAGAACAGCATCGAAGAGGGGTG
Organism: Eulimnadia texana; assembly: GCA_002872375.1. Classification (NCBI taxonomy): domain Eukaryota; kingdom Metazoa; phylum Arthropoda; class Branchiopoda; order Diplostraca; family Limnadiidae; genus Eulimnadia; species Eulimnadia texana. The sequence continues at coordinate 31,952,865 of NKDA01000001.1, read as the reverse complement.
GCTAGTTAAGGTTTTTCAAATATTAAACCGGAAATATGGTGTAGGCTTGATAACTTACAGTCACCAGGCAAGCTATGTAATAAATATTTTATTTCACAAATCAATCATCATGGTATATTTATTGAACCCACAAAAACATGTTATCAAAAAATAACCGAATGTAACAAGTGCTTGCAAAACAACAAGTATCGTGAGACTAGTTTCAGTTCTCCCACACACACACAAAGAGAAAATAAATCACTCCTCGATAAAATCACGACTTGATTGACAAAATACGATTGCGGGGGGAAGTGTGGAATGTGCAAGTTGCTGCATTGGGAGATTGAGGAGATTCAGTGATGCGAGCCCATGACTGCGGTGACGAGGGCCAGCGCCAGGAAGCCTAAGAAGTGAAAGACAACTTTGGACATCACGTCTCTGTCGTCTGCAAATTCGGCAGGCACCAGCTCCACGAATGTTACGTGTACGAAGATACCCGCAGAGATGCACTGCAAGATGGCGGAGGCTACAGAGCCTCCAACTCCTGGAGCTTGCTGGATAACGATACCCAGGACTACGCCGAGCGGTACAGAGACCGTGAAGAGCAGAACGTACTTGAGACCCCTCTTGAGACTCATATTGTGGCGAGCAAGGGTAATGCCTATAGAGAAAGAAACCAACGCCTCATGAAAGAGGATGGCAAAAAATAAATGGAAGATCCTCATCCGCTCTGTCTGCAAACCAAGGGCCATTCCTTCAAAGAGCGAATGAATGCCGATTGCCATATAAAGCATGGCAAGACGGAGGAGTCCTTCGGGTCTCTCAAATGCTTCGTCGAGGTGTTTCGAACACCCCTTCACAATCTTTCTTTGTTCTTGGCTGGCGAGGTTCTGCGAGAATGTGGGTGGCAAGTTTTCGTAAATGTTTTGCGTCGTCTTTTGATTCGGACAAAAACTGATCGACGGGCTCTCCGGCGAGACGAGCTCCATGCTGTTCGGTTCTGTCAGAAGGTTAACCGCACTCTCATCATCGTCAGACCCAAAGTACTGAGAAGATTTGATGCTCTGCACTTGGTTGGCATTACTCTGTCGAACCATTTGTGTATCAGTACATACAGCGTCTTCTTGTGCACGAAATCTCTTGCAGCGAGGAAGAATTTTCTCCGTGGCCATTATGAGAAAAAAACCTAGTATCATGATACTCTCGGCTACAGGGAAGTCAGTCTTGACGTGAAGAAGTTCAAGGCAAGCCAGCGTTTTGTCCCGTGCGTAGGGTATGAGTCCGAGAAAGCAGACTGCTATAAAGACACCGCCAGCCATGCTATTACAAAAGGACATTATTCTACGAGTAGTTGAACTTAGATTAGACTTGGAGGCGTCAGTGCTCTTTTTAGCTACAATACAAACTGGTATCAGTGCGCATAATGTCATTACAATGAAAACGAGAAGAGCACACACGAAAAGTAACTCGTAAGTTTCCATTCTAGTGAAATTCAACTTTGATCAAGCTTCCTACACTCAAATAAATACGGTAGTGATATTTAATGTGACTGTTTCCCAAGTTAAGATCGCATAAACATCTTCTGCAGTGTTTCCACTTTGAGGTTCCCTTTTCCCTTGAAGAGGGTCCTCTTTTCCTTTTTCCCTTTCGCTTGTAAAATATAAAGTTCCTCTTTTTCCCCTTTATGGTAGATCTCCCTATTCCCTTATCCTCTTCCCTTATTTTCCCTTTTGAGCTCCAGTTTCCCCTTTTTCAGGGAATTTCCCTGCAAAGCTGATGCACCGGTAGGAAACAGAGCAGAAAAACATAAAAATCCTAGCGACATCATGTGATAGTTTTCTGAACTAAATTGCATATCCAAATTTTTATTTATGTCTGAGCAGAAATCGTCATATATATCTATTGCTTTCCAACTGCTAAAGAAATCTAATCGCTTATCTGTAAATGGTTGGTATTATTTGCTTAATTTTAACGTTTTTTTATAATTAGTTCGAGTTATGTGTGATGAATTGAACGCTATTTGACCGCTAGATGAATGAATTGCAGGTTTTCTATTAAAACATGACATAAAAGAAATGCTACTTCATTAGACGAAACTAAATAACTCCATAGTTATCAACATAGCATCTTTAAACTTATGATTCAAACTTCAACTGTATCCTGTCTACAGTAGTATACGATTCTAACTTTCACCGGCAGATGGCGTTCTCATTACTTGTTAAATGACAGTATTTTTTTCCGCTACTCATTTATTTCAAGTATTTTAAAATTACTAGGTAAATTCAGTATACAAAAATTCCGAATTAGCGTTTCAGTTTTTTGCGTGTGTGTTTGTTTCAGTGCCTGCGTCACACAGTTGTCGGCCATTTTTGCCTGGGGACGAGAAGCAGGTGGCGCCGGAATCTGGAGCGGCGACTGCGCGAAACTGGTAAGCAGCAGAGTCAGAGTCGGTGGACGGCGACGGCCTCCGACGGACAGCCGTTTCAAGTCTCGTCAGTATTTAGTCGTATTTTCGAGTGAACGCGACACGCTGCAGTTGATGCGTGGGATACGAGACAGTGCCTAGGTTCCTGCAACATCCTTTTGCGATTTGGATTAACCTTCGCGAGAGAACCGCACTGTTTTTCCTGAATATTGTAAGCTTTTAGTGGCCCGTGCTGTGTGCATCTGGGCTTCTTTTCTTTGTGTCGGGCGACAGGGGAAACGAAATGGGGGACGGAGGGTAGAGAGAGAGACTAGAAGCAGAAGGGAATGTAGAGGGGAGGATAGAAAACAGGCAGACGAAAATCTTGTGTATTGTGTCTAGGTTCCTTTTAACAGCAGCTAGGGACTGGCTTTACTGCATAGCCGTTAGGCATAGTGGTCCTCTTTACTTACATTTCGCAACGTTAACAGTCAAGTTTTGGGCCAAGTATTTAAGCATTTTGTTTACTTTTTCTCTTTGTGCTTTACAGGATACAGCCGTTGCAGTTAGTTTTGCTTTCTCAATACTGCAGTCGTTTATGAAACGGAATGAGGCCGTCATGAGCTGTAAGACCCTAACGATTACGCCTAGTTCAAACGTCTGCTCTAGGAGTGGCCAAGCGCACTACTAGTGCTAGTTGCTTGGCATCGGGAACTCGCTCGATTCGACACCGCTCACCGTGGCGATGTCTCTAGGCTATTTCATGAACTCACGCTGGGGTGGACTCGCAGCTCTAACTGCTCAAGCTGATGAATTGCAAGCTCTCAATCCGGCCCCTTTTGGTGAAGAAAACAGTAACCAGTTCGCGTTCACCTTGCCTTACGCGGCTCCTTACTCGCTTCCCAACCCGTACCCGCCAAACCCGACCTCTTACACATCTCTGGCCCCGAACGAGCTCGGACTCAACCTCAGCCTCAACCAGCTGAACAGGTTAGCCACACCGCAGCTGTGTCTGGATGAACGGAACCTGGGTCTGAAATCTCTGTATCCAGCTCCTATACCTCCAGCCGGGCTGGGACTTGGCCTTCTTGGCATAGAGGACTCAATGGTTTGGCAGCCGCAGCAGCCCGTCTCTCTCGTCGTTCCACATTCCCACACGTTACCTCACTCCAACTCGCAGGCGTTGGCGGGAACGGCCAGCCTCCTACCACACACGCTGCTCCAGCAGCAGCACCAGCATCAGCAAATGCAGCTGGGATTGCAGCAGCCCGGAGCTGCCTTATCGTTACCACTGCTGGCGCCGTCCATCGCTTCAGAGATGCCCAGCGACAGCCCCTCATCGCAGAGCTCGACCAAGAGCGGCAGCGCTGCCAGCGGCGCACTCGCCAAAGCCAAGGCCAAACCCCGTCATCCTGAAGAAGTACTCAAATACTTCAGCAACGTGCTGACACAGTACGAATGTCAGGAGATACTTAACTACCCGAACATATATTTCATCGGGGCGATGGCCAAGAAGCGGCCGATTCTGTCGACGCACAACTCGGGCTTTGACGACGATCAGGACTCGTACATTCACGTGGTCCACGATCACGTGGCATATCGTTACGAAGTCCTGAAAGTGATCGGGAAGGGCAGTTTTGGTCAAGTGGTCAAAGCCTACGATCACAAGAATCACATGTACGTGGCCCTGAAAATGGTGCGCAACCAGCCGCGCTTTCACAGGCAAGCCCAGGAGGAGATCAAAATCCTGGAGCATCTCAAGAAAGAGGACAAGGATAACAAAATGAACGTGATTCACCTGTACGACTGCTTCGTGTTCCGCAACCACGTGTGCATCACCTTCGAGCTCCTCTCCATCAACCTGTACGAGTTGATCAAAAAGAACAAGTTTCAGGGATTTAGTTTGCAGCTGGTGCGCAAGTTCGCACACTCTCTGCTCCAGTGTCTGGAGGGACTTGCCAGAAATCGCATCATCCACTGTGATATGAAACCTGAGAACGTCCTCCTCAAGCAGCAAGGCAGAAGCGGTATTAAAGTAAGTATCAGCCGCCTATAAGAAGTCAACGGCCAAACACGTAGCAAGATAATTTTTCTTTTCAACTCGGAATATGGAAACTCGTTCTGTAGGAAAGCTGTCATCGTGAAAGCTCTCCATTAAAGGAGAAATAGGCTGTTTCACTCGAAAAAATATATTTTTTTTCTGTCGTTGGCTTATGTGGGGTATTAAAAAACCACTTGGGTTTGCGGGATCTTCGTTGCCTAGTATTCAAATTGGCAGGAAGTTGCGAAGAGCCTGCAGCAGTTGTTTTTGCGAACTGCGGTCGTCTTGAGCAAACGGCAGGGGAAATGGGACGGTGACCTTGCACGACCCGAGGTCACAAGGGGAAGTCTGAACCTCTGGAGGAATGTTCGTTGTGTGCTAGGTTAAATATAAATTTCTGTGCGGTTCTCCGAGTAGCCGTGCCCTCAGAATGAGGGTTCAGAGAGAGGTGTAGAAAAAAAGGATAACGGAACTGCGGAGAAAGTAATTCAATCCCCTTCGAATGGAAATTCCAGACGAGTCACATTTGGTTCGTCGTTGCAGGGTCCGGGTTGCGTTATTCATTTCACATGAACTCGTATTGGGGCAGCGTTTGATCGAACCGGAATCGAGCGAAATGTCGTCTTGTTTAGGACGCTGGTCTTTCTCATCACCGAACTTTAAAAACTAGCTGTACTGTACAAATAACAAGTTCTAGGAGTAGGTCGCGGCTTGAGATCCCTTAAGTTCTTTATGTTGTTCGTCGATCAGCTGGTGTCAGATCCCCAGATCCTGCCCCTGTCTGGAGAATCCCATAGCGGAATCGAACATGTCGAGGGGTGGGGGGAACTAAAAACAGCGCAGATGTGGGTTGAAGGCTGTTGGACATTGATCGGCTGCGCAGTCCGGCTCTCTTCCCGCATGTTTTGCGAGTATTTTTGCCCCCGGTTCGTGTCGTTGGCCAAAATTGAAGTCCCCGGGACGATAACTGCGGCTGAGGGGGAAAAAGCCCGGTAGTTCGGCGGACAATTAAACGGGAAACCAACTACCATGGGCGACGTGGTTCTTGGCCAGTTCAAGGGCGGTCGTTGTGCGTCCGTGGCCACCTAGCGGCGTACACCTTAAGAGTTTCGTATAATATTCTTTGCCTTCGTTAAGATATTGAGCATTTTCTCGAACTGTATAGTAAATTCATTGATTAGTAAAGAATAATGACTAACGTAGTTAACGTGACGTCCCGATTGTTATTATCTTGCTGAAGACTAATTCAAGTTTTCTATCAAGATTAGTGTCCTTCTGAAAGCTTCTTCCCTGTTTGGATTAAGTTTCAGGTTTTCGTGTTCTTTATCTCCATGTTTCGTGTCTCCTACTTGGGTTTCTTGTTCTGCGTTCTTTGTCATTTGTGATCTGAAAAGCTCGTCAAGTTTCCACTCGGACGTTGAGTTTCGGTCGTAGCTATTGGCCTTCGACGGAGGATTTGAGGGGAACGTAAAAGGAAAACGAGGAAAGCCGTGGGAAGAAGGCTGCTAATGTTTGAGGATCGCGTTCTCTTTTTATGATTCAATGGATTTGGAAAGTTAGAGACTTGGCGGCCGAGGGCGTCGCTCTCGTCCCCTGGCTTTGTCCGAGAGGGAGAACCGCAGTTGTGCAACCGATAACCGCTCACTTGGAGACTTAAGACTTATCTTGGACAGTTTGCACAACCCCGTAATGAAAGTTCTCCCTGGCTGTTTCCTCTTTGGTGCACGCGGGATACTCAAGGTTTCGCCCTTGGGTCTGGAGAATGTTTGCCATTTGCTGATTGTTTTCCCCCTCCCGTCTAACTTGAGGGCCAACGTTATTTTTTGTCCAGGTTTCTTGCTGCTTCAGTTATGATGAAAAGAGCATCGTGAGATGGGAGTGACCTGGCGAGAGGCAACCTTGATTGCCTTGAGCTAAGTAACGTTCACTCGAGCCCAGCTTTGAAATATGCCCCTTCGGACCGCAGCAAGTGTCCAAAGCACGCCTAAAAAGAAAAAGCCCAAGAACCAAAAGGCGCTACGTCATGGTCAAGGCAAACGACCGGCCGCGACGACCAGCGATCGTAAGACGCGTCGCAAGCGAGGCATTGCGACAAGATAGGTATCGCACTTTCACCTGGATCAACCCATGTAGGGATTGGCTACTCTTAGTAGCAGGGATACCCTCGAAATTCGTTACTGAAAGTGCTATTGAAAAGTAGCAGACCGGAGGCTTTTCTGGGTAACGATGAGAAAGTTTCTGTCTGCAAAGGTCATGATCGTCATGCTTTCACGTAGAAAGTCTCCGATCCTTCGTTGTCGGTACGTGTGAATCACCCTGGTCCACAAGTTTACCAACTCTTAGCAGTTGTTATGTAGCAATGTTACTATGCTCCTTTACCAAGATGGGTAGCAAAAGTGACCCAATTAGGTAGGAAGGCTCCTGTGCTGTCGATAGGATACCCTTTAGCTATATCGATTAATCCCAGCGGAGATAATCTGGCGGTATTTCGCTATCGGGAATGAAACTTTTGCCAAAGTAGGGCTATTCATAGTCTGTTGGGAGTTAGCTTTCTCCTAAAAAAACCTACAGTAAGCAGTTTACCTTCGTTTTTTGTTTTGTTTATGCCTCTCTCGTCACGTACCACTAGCCGGCGTACTATCGTTACTAGGAAACCACTATCCCTAAAAGTTCGTCTGAAAGATTCTCTGACTCCTGTCCTGACTACTGAATGACTTAACGTCGAGACGGTGTTTATGTCCGCAGCTTACGGGCACAGTGAATTCTGCGCGTATTATTGATTTGTCCTAATTACGTAGAAAACGAGGACAGTTTTTTGTTCTTGTGTCAGGTTCTCTTACGTAGGATTAACTGTCAGCGTTTTTCATCCCGTTTCATTAAAGGATTCCGCTGAAAACCAAGTATAGGAGGAGTCTGTAATTCCCCAGGATGACTTTTTGAGGTCTCAGTGACTCGGTGTGGCTACTTCTGTCCCTAAAAAAGTTGTTTCTGGCTTTCTAGTATTCGTGAAGACGTGCAAAAGCAGAAATACTGGTTCTTGTGGGCTCCTCGGTTTTCTCTTACCTAGAAAACATTCGAAGGAAATATGAGGAAGTTCTTAAATATAGAAAGAGCAAGTATGGAAAGGAAAAGAAAAAAGAGAGGAAAAAAAACAAGTTTAGACGGAGAGAGTTTATTTTTGACGCTTCATGAAGGATTGGGAAGTCTCTTGCATCACGGTGCTGATTGGGACATCATCCCTATCGCTGAAAGACGAGACTTGTTCCTCTTCTAGTGCCGAAAAGGGGGGGGAATGGTTTGGGAAAGTCTGAAATAATCAGGATAAGCTACCAGAATGGTACAGTTTGGCTTAAGATTATAGTTTGTACGGGAAAAAGTACCCCACGACTTATTTTTTCTTATTTGTGGTTGCCCTGCAGGTTATTGATTTCGGTTCTAGTTGCTACGAGAACCACAGAGTCTACACCTACATCCAGTCACGGTTCTACCGAGCACCCGAAGTTATATTGGGTCTGCGTTATGGCCTTCCTATCGACATGTGGTCACTGGGTTGTATATTAGCGGAACTCTACGTGGGTTTCCCCCTCCTGCCCGGCGAGGACGAAGCCGACCAGCTGGCCTGCATGATGGAGATCCTTGGCCTGCCGCCCACTCGGATACTAGAGCAGTCAAAGAGGTACAAGATGTTCTTCACCTCCAAAGGGTGGCCTCGCTACTGTGTCACAACCCTGAACCCCGACGGAAGCGTCGTCTTCCACGGCGGTTGCTCCCGGCGCGGCAAGGAGAGAGGACCACCCGGAGGCCAGAGCATCGCCACGGCCCTGAAGGAGCGCGGTCAACGATCCAGCGGTTCGTCGGCGGCTAACAGTAGTGCGGGCGTAGCGACAGCCGAAAGCGCCGAAGACGAAAGGCTCTTCGTCGACTTCATTTCCCGCTGCCTTGAATGGGACCAGGACTGTCGAATGACTCCGGAGGAAGCTCTGCGACACAGCTGGCTCCGAAGGAAGCTACCTAGGACGCCAGCTAAGACTGTGCCGGTCGTCCCGGAGAGTCCCTCCCGCCTCGCGTCGTGGAGGCTGCCCGTTTCCAGCGGCGTTCCTGGTGCAATCAACGGTCTGGGACCGAACAGTTGTATTAGCGACCGTTCCAGCAGCGGTGGACCTGATGTCATGATCATCGGCGAGACACCAGGAGTTAACGGTTCCGCCACTTCCTCGTCGGCAGCGGCAGCCAACGGAGCTTGGCCCCCTGTTACCACGCGCGTTTTCATGCGGACCCGAAGAACCGCTATGAACGAAACGCTCACCGCCGCCCCCTCTGCTGGATCTAATTTGGCAGTTAACAAGCTACCTCATAGCGGCAGTACCGGCTCACTGGCTAGTGTCCCGGGGGCTGCGGCTGCCGGTCAGAGACGCTACAGTACGCGCCTACCAGTTATCGATGGCTCGTGCTTCCCTAACGGACTCTCAACTTAACAAAACTTGGGCTGAAGGAAAACATAGCAGAGAATTCACGAAGCTACGAGAAATTTCTAAATCATTTTTCACCCCCTCCCCTATTTTTCTTTCTTTGACGATTGCGAATGATTCTGAAGCCCCAAGTCACACTGTGATCGACCGACTAGCCGCCATTTCTACTGACTAAACGACTAAACAAGCAACAGGACACACCCTTGACCCCCCTTCGTTGTGTGGAAAATTTAGGAAGTCGATGAAGAAATCTCGAGGGGATTTTAAGTATCTGGGAAATTTTGGTTTCTAAACAAAACAAGGAGGTACATTTTTTATTTTTACTTTTATTTTTATTTTCATTCGGGACAATCACGAAAAACCCCAGCAAGCGTTCATTAACCTCTTCCACACAACTGAAACTGAGAACAAGGTTTCTCACAAAACTCTGCCAGATCTCTCACCTTCGCGGACTTTTTTTTCATTTAACTCTTTGTTTCCTCCTCTGACTTCAGACAAGGATCTGCTGTGACTTGATTCTCTGCTCCCCTCCGGATATTATAAACTTTTCTCTCCCGAAAAGTGGCCTGGGACGTTACTGTAAATTTCAATTGGCGCAACGAAATCATGCATGGAGTGAAGGGAGGAGAAAAAGAAAAAACAGATTCTGAAAACCAGGCTCACATGTGATGATCTCGCATCTTCTTATGGGAAATGACGTGACAAACAAGTGACGGAAAAAGCAGTGGAGGAATCTCGTTTCTGGCTAACTCGCACGGCCACACACAGATGTCGCCTCAAACGACCGGACTTTGCTGCGTCACTAGAACAGACGACATAACCGTCGCGTGGCAATTTTTTCATGATTTTAAAAATGACAGTGGCTTAGGGACCTTTTTTCTTTTCTTCATCTTCTTTTGCAAACACAAAATGATTTTAAGTTTAAAAAATAAAAAACAACAACTGTAGTTTGAAAATTGTAGAAAGAAAACGATAGACTTGTGAAGTGTTTTCAGAGATGGACGTGTTTCTTTTTTTCTTTTTCTTTAGGTTATCCTAGTATTTTTCAGCGATAATGAAAGAATAACTACGACTTGTTTGTTCTTTCAGGATTTGTGCATTTTGTGTAAACGTTTGGTCCTCTGAACTATTTTCTCTTCGGTCAATCATTTTTTTGCTGCTGATGTATCCAGGCCTTGAGTCTTCTTCTTTCGGGCAAGTTTTTCTCGGACAAATTGTACAAGCCCGTTTTGCAGTAAACTTTTCATAGACTAAACGAAGCGAAAAGTCCAAGCAGCCTTTTTAGCGTCGTAGTGACAAGACCAACGTACTCTTTTTGTTTTTTTTTTTTTGTTTTTTTTTTTTGTTTTTTTTTACGGGATGTCAGCGTTTCATCTTATTTTAAAATTGCAGTCCTTTATACGAGGGACAGAAACGGTTCGAACCGTCTTGTATTGAACCGTCTTGGATAGTAAGAAGAAAGAAACAACGTCAAGTGGCATTCTTCTAATTGCGTGCTTCATTAGTTTGTCCCATGCTTTTTTTCCCTCCTCTTTACTTTTCTGTGCACTTCATCTCGTCCTACTACCCTCTTCTACCCCTCTACTCCCCCCGTACACGTGAGTGTGTGTGTAATGATCGTGCTCTTAAAAGAAAAAAAAATCGATTACAAGAACCAGAAAACTTCATCGGTTCGTCCGTCCTTATTGTTCACTTCTAAACGCGTCCCCCGCTTTAGCGGACACCGTTATTAAATCAACGCGAAATTATTTGCAAACTTTTTTGGGCACCAAAATGTTCCGCAGATTTTTCTGTAATTTTTCGTGTATTTGAAATGCCGGATTCTTGTTTCAGTATATTTTGTATAACTGTCCGCAGTAGAGGGGCTGGTCTACAGTGGGCTTCTCTATAGCGGACACCGTTATCAAATCAACGCGAAATAATTTGAAAACTTTTTCCCACCAAAATGTTTCGCAGATTTTTCTGTAATTTTTCATATATTGAAAATGCCGGATTCTTGTTTCAGTATATTTTATATAACTGTCCGTAGTAAAGGGGGTAGTCTACAGCGGCCATTTTGGAATAGGCCCTATTTTCGGTTGCAGACGATGTGTTGCCTAGCAACTGGGTTCCGATTTTAAATTTAGTTCTCTTACGGTTATTTTCAAAATTCTGGAAAAAAAAGTCTTCGAAAAAAAAATTATTTTATCCAGCAAGATATGACCCTGATGGATTCGGCCACCAAGAAGATTGGGACCCCGTGTCTGGCCATCACCAAAAAATATCCAAAGTGGGTGTATTATTTCTGTGACGCATAGCTCGCAACAGCAAGGACGAAAATATTTTAAAGAAAAAGACGGGAAAAAAGCGCAGAAAAGTAAAAAATTCCACGACCTTGTCTTTTTCTGCAAAGATTAATCGTTATAAAAAGGTAAAAGTGTGTTTTTTTCCCCTCTCTCTGCATTTCTCGTTTTTGGGCGGGAAATTGCGCCCAGCGCCATCTAGCGGTCAAATTTTGAACTAATTTGGGAATTCTCGTAGAGATACGAGTTGATTGAATATTAATAATCGATTTTTGTAATACAGAGCAGATAGTTGTTTGAGTTACAAAGCAAAACCGAAAAGGCACCACAAAAGTCACCGTCATTTTTAAGTGGGTACTTATTTCGCATGCAAATGAGACGGTATCTTTTGGCGACATCGTTTGTGTTTTATCCACAAAATCGGCGCTTTTCTCTTTGACTTTATCCCCAAAACTGGAACATTCCATAAGAGACTTTTACCTTTTGCCAGTCATCCAGTTCAGTGTATCCTGGATTTTTAAATGAACTAGAAAGATCAAATAGTTGATAGATTACTTACTAAAAAGATTATGAAACAGAAATAATAAAAAAAAAACTTATGGATAATTAATAATAATAATAATTTCCAGTTTTGTGAAGAGTCAGGTGGCTGGTTTGTTTTATTGTCCATTTTCTTGTTGTAGTATCCAGCAGCAGATGGAGGAAAATAGTTTCTGTTCAAAAAGTCCCGCCGCGGTGAAGGACGTTTACTTGCCAATGATTTATCGACTGCTTTTTATAGAATCTTTATTAATATTATTATTATTTCTACATTAGTAGTAGTAGTAGTAGCAGCAGCAGCAGCAGTAGTAGTAATAGTAGTAGTAGTAGTAGCAGCAGTAGCAGTAGTAGTATTTGAAAGTGCTAAAGATTTGAGACGGTGCGCCATGGTTAAAATAATGGAGGGAACAGTGGCGCCATCTATTGACGGAATTTTCGTAACTTTTTTTTTTATCCGTGTCGAATTTCTTGCGCAAAAATTTTCGCAAGTTCCCGTCGTCTGTGGGCAGAGTTATCAACTGTTAATATCTTGGCCAAATAATAATATGATAATTAGAAATAATGATAATAACGAATAATAATTATTATTGATTATATATTCGGACTAGGAAATTAATTACAGATAATGAGACTCTGTTAACTAGTATTGATAATGAAATCTGTGATAATATGCGATATTAATGATATTTGGTAAATATGGATTAATATTATGAATGGAATTTCCAAGGGGTCCGAAACTCCGAGGGAAAGTGGTACGAAGATTATTGGATAACATATGATAACACGGAGATAGCATGTAGATAACAGGCTGATAAAAGTGATAACATGACCCAGGCGTACGAAGATTATTGTAAGTTTCGGACCCCTTGGGAATTTCTAGTTTATTTTAGATTTAATAGTTACTAATTAAATTATTGATTAAATAACAGAATAATTATTTATTCGTGCTCTGTATTAAATTTAATTAATTTTAAGTTGAACATGTTATTTTATTTATTTTATTTATATTATTTATTCTATTTATTTTATTTATTTATTTTTGGTTATCCGAGCTTGAGACGTTTATCCGTTGTTGGAGATTTCTATCGGTTTGATACTCTTCTTTACAAATATTCGTAGGTTTGTTTTTTGGTCAGGTGTAAAGTGAAGTGAATAGAAGGTCACAGATTCAAGGCCGTTAGTGCGACGTACCTGGCGCGTCCATTGCCCTCCGTACGGTTCCTTGGGGACCCCTTTTTGCGGTTCCGCAACAACAACAACAACAACAACAGCAACAACAGTAGCAGAGATGGTAACAGGTGCCACTGGAACAACAGTATTGATGATACAAGGTGAATAATAGCAAGGATAGAGGGTATTGGACGTAGGAATGGCAACTACAACAGCTACAACAGTTGCGACAAGAGAAGTAGAGATGGCAACAGGTGCTATTGGAATAACAGTGTTGGTTTATATCGTGAACAGGGCCTAGGATAAGGGGTATTTGATGTAGGAATGGCAACTACAACAGTTGCGACAACAGTAGCAGAGATGACAACAGGTTCTATTGGAACAACAGTATTCGTGATATGTCGTGAAAAGGACCTAAAGTAAAGGGTATTTGATGTAGGAATCACGACTACAACAGCTACAACAGTTGTAACAACAGTATCAGAGATGGCAACAGGTGCTGTTGCAACACTAGTACAGATGAAATATCATGCACAGGGCCAAGGATAGTGGCTGTTGTTGCGGGAATCGCAACTACAACAGCTACAACAGTTGCATCAACAGTAGCAGATGCTACAGGTGCTATTGGAACAACAGCATTGGTAATACATCATGAACAGGGCCAAGGATAGTGGCTATCGTTGCAGAAATCGCCACTACAACAACTACAACAGTTGTGACAACAACGGTGGATATAGCGGCAGGTGCGACTGCAACAACAGTACTGATAATATATCACGAACAGGACCAAGGATAGTGGCTATTGTTGCAGAAACCGCCACTACAACAACTACAACAGTTGTGACAACAACAGCGGATGTAGCGGCAGGTGCGACTGCAACAACAGCATCAATGATAGTTTCCAAAAAGAAGAGCAAAAATAGTGTGTATACTCTTGTAACAATCGCGACTACAACAGCTACAACAACTACATCTACAACACTTGGAACAACACCGTCAACGATCTTATCATTTGAAATATCAAGGACAGCGGCTTCTGTTACTTAACTTACAACAATGCCAACTACAACATCTATAACACTCCCAACTACAACACCAACTACAGCATCTACAACACTCCCAACTACAACACCAACTACAACATCTACAGCACTCCCAACTACAACACCAACTACAACAACAAATCTGTTTTCCGTGTTTTCTACACTTTTCAAGACAACGTCACTTCAACTGTTCTCAACTATTCATTTAATCGTAGTTGTTAGCAATAAAATAAACTACTAATTAGTTTAACTAATCATTTATTTAATTACTGAAAAAAATAATTAATATAATAATTACTACAACTTTTTCCAGAAAATGAGGAAATGTTACGATTCGCTGATTCTGTGCAATTTTCTACCGTTTCATTGGCAGATTTGTGCTCCGCAGTAGCGAGAAAGCCAATGAACTACGTTGAGAAAATACCCTGGACAACGTCTTTGATAACCTGATAACACAATGATAACACAATGATAACACAGTGATAACTTGATCATAGGAAGTGGAGATTGAGAAAACGAACCCAAGAAGATGACCGGTTCAACAGGTTTTCCCATTTGGCAGCAGAAAGGAAGGCCGAATGCTTTGAGCTAAAACTCCTTCAAACAACCTGGAATGTGGAAGCGAAAATGGATGATAACACACGATAACAAAAGTTTTGGGATAATCGTGTAGTTGAAGACCCCCCCTCCCCCTCCTCACCGTCCTCTTGTAAAAACCTCATGGAAAACTTCTTGGGAGCTTGGGAAAGTTATGCGACCTATATACAAGTCGAGCGTGACTTCTTGTGTGCAAGACCAAGCGTTAAGGCCAAGGCAGTTCCCCCGCTTCAGACGAGCAACGCGAAGAGGTAAAGCAGCGCCACCACGGGCGTTTTTATGAACTACTTCAAGCACGGCGCTGTATTCCGTTGCCGTGAGACCAGTACGTAGTTCAAAGTTTCACCGCTAGATGGCGCTGACGTAAACCTGTGGCCGAAGCTGCCTTACTGCGTTAGCGTTGACGTAGCCAGACGGCCTTCGAAGGAAAGTAAACCTTGTTGGAGGCTTTATTTGATTGCATAATGATAATGAAATAAAAAAAAATTTAATACTAAAAATGATTAATAACAGTAATAATTAAATTACAAATATGCGAAATTTTTGATCGACGAGTCTTTATATCTTCAAATGAATCGGTGAATCGCAAGTTTGTTGTGCGATTCCAGCTTGTGTTATCAACGTGTTATCACGGTGTTATCGCATGTTATCAGTAACTATGGATGGTTCTTGTGATTTCGAGTTATTTTTGGAACATTTTTTAAGTTTTTTTTTTGTTTTTTTTGCAGGGAAAAAACAAGTGTTTCTACTTTCGTGCTGCTTGGGCGTTTTCTGGTGGGACCCCAGAATTTAGCACAACGAGATTATCTATTTATTTCTTAACAGAAAATCTCACTTTTTTGCACGAAAAACTTTCCATTAAATATATCTGCAGAAGCTGTTATCAACGGTTATCAATTTGTTATCCGTGGTTATCAAGTTTTTTTTTCCCCCAGTGGTTGGTATGCAGTCAGCGCGTTGAAGTCTCCCGCAAACTTGAAAAGCGGAAAATTTCGCGAAAAAAATCGCAATTTCGCAGCTGTTGAACGCAAAAGGCCTTGAAGGGACACTGAGAAAACTGTTTCTACGAACTTGTCATTGAACTGCTATTTCTAAAAATAACTGTCTCCATATCAAGCGCCCAATATGGTGACTGGCTTTTATCATCCCAACTTCTCGGAACAAGAATCTGACGAAATTACCCAGAAAATCAAACCCTTGCCTGTTATCATGGGTTAACAAAGTTATTGTCATCATCACTGCCAACACCTGTTACCAGAGAGTCTTGAGGGAATTCACCTGAAGGCTTGTGGAACTTGAGGAATGCGTCCCACTTCCACGACGTCACATAGCGAGTCTCTAAACTCGCGCCCCGCTATAGCGGACACCGTTATCAAATCAGCGAAAACGAATTGGCAATCCTGCTTTGCACCAAAACGTTCCGCAAATTTTTCTGCGATTTTTCAGTACATTTGGAAGTGGAAATTTTGACGAAAAATGACTTGTTCCGCTGTCCGCAGTGGAGAGCTCAGCGAAGAAAAGTGCTTGGGACTTGGGGAATTTTTGTTCTGTGTGGGAAAAATGCTAAAAATAGCAACAGAGTCGCACTGCATGACTCGGCACTAAATAGGAAACTATTGTTACACCACCGCACAAATAGCTAGAAGCTATCCAGACATTCCAGACTCAGAACTTTCATTGCAACTTTTTTTATTCGGTGTAAGCGATAACAGGTTGATAGCAGGTTGATAACAGGTGATAACAAGTGATTCGTAAGACCTTTTAATCGATCGTACCGTTACTTTATTCTAGAAAAAAAAACTGCGTTGTGTTAGTTGATCTACTTTCCCGCAATACCGAGAAGGTATGACGTCAATGAGTGATACACCCAATCGGTGTTATCAACCTGTTATCGCCTGTTATCAGTGTGTTATCATTTTGTTATCAGCCCATCACTTCTGCAAAACCAGGCAATAATCGTAAAAATTGCGATAAATGTAGTAGTGAAATAGAAAATAATAGTGGTATGGATAATTGCAGAAACTGAATCTGTCGTATGCGTGGACAGGTTGGAAGAACGTGCGACTAAACGTAACAGTCTCCACCAATTCGACAGATTAAACATACCAGCAATGAAAATGATAGACAACTGAATCTGTCGTATACGTGGACAGGTTATAATAACATACGACTAAAACGTATCTGTCCATTGACTCCGCAGGTTAAAAATAACAATACTAAATGATCAAGCTTTAATCATAAACTAAATCTGCGGAATACGTGGACAGGTTATAAGAACACACGATTAAACCTGACACTGTCCACTGATTCGACAGATCAGCTGTATCAGAGCCTCTGGGGAGGTTTGGTGTTAGAAAGCGGCTTGCCATTGCGCAGTAACCTCGGGAATTTCCAGCGGAAGAAGCGTGTGGGCGAAGGTCCGTTTACTTTTACACCTTCTACAGTTTCAGATCTTTTCTCTCTTGGTCTGGGCCGCGTACTTGAACTCATTTCACTTCTTCAACTAAATACTTAAGTAAGTCAAAAAGTAAGTCGATAGTTTGCTGATATTAATAATTTTTTTTTTATTACAAGTTTTTCTTTCTCATCGTAAGTTTTCTTGCAAAAATAATCAACAGAAAAATAATATGCGGTATAAGTGGGCACACACGACAAGTATGTACAAAAAAAAGCGCAAAAATATGTACAATACACACATTTTGTAAATGTTTTCTGTCTGCATCAAGCGTCTTTTGTGATATTCGACGCAATTATTTATCATAATAAATAGTTCAGCAGCTGCAAGCTATTTAGGAACAAAGTAGTCATCATCATCTATCTCGAGGTTTCGAGGCTTTCACAGTCGTTGCAGAACACACACACGCAAAAGATTCGTTTTTGATTGGAGCTCCTCCACTAGTTCTCTCCCCAGTGACGCGTGAGCAGCATAAGTTACAGGCGAGGCAGTTCTTATGGCAAATCAAACATCGACGACATTGGCTAGATCAGGGTTTTTTCAAAACACTTCCCTTGAAACACAGTGGTAAATGCTGCTAAAAAGTCTTTGGTCCGTTTTGAAGAGTAGCGAGTCGAAGAAGAGAATTTAGCAGGTTTCCACTGCCATGGGAACTGCACCCTGACCCAGATCTTCGTGATAGAGAACTGCCTCCATGGCGTACTCACAGTCGAGGAGATCCATACTCGATGATGACGACAGCGGGGAGGAAGAAGTGGACGATTCCGAAGACTCGGATGGGAAGGAGCCGACGATGAAGTTGGCTTTGCGACTGCTAGGAACGGGGATGCTGTGTGAAGAAGCTTCAGGGGCAACCGCCACCGGGGAAGCCAGCTGAGCAACGGGGGTCGAGACCTCACCGTCGTGCAGCCAGGGGTGGAGGAGGATGTCCTCGAGAGAAGGTCGGTTGGTAGGAGAGTACTGGAGCAGACGATGGATCAGGTCCTTGCAAGACTGCGACAGAGGCATGGAAGGCTGGAACTGAAGGCAGGCCCGAGCAATCTGCTCGTCCTTCTCGAAGGGAATGTCTCCGCAGACCATGTCGTAAAGGAGGATGCCCAGAGACCAGACTGTGGCGGGCACTGCGTGGTAGCGTCTCTGGCGGATCCATTCGGGTGGCGAGTACACTCGGGTTCCTTGAGAAGAAAGTGGAACATTTAGTAACTTGTAATATTTTGATTTAGTATGTTAAGTCTTTGTATAGGGATAGCGAGAGCGTATTGTTTCTAAGGGCCTAAGGTTTGGAACCTGGTCAAAAATACCACGCGGAACTTGGTAGACTGAATCATATGACTGAGACTATAAATAGCTCAAAGCAAGTGATCAGTGTGAGACGTAAGCACAAGGCTGCGTCATCGTTAGGAATCTCACACCAACCAAAATAGATCAACAAGGAAATGTAAAAGGAAAGCTTCCCTTTTCCCATATACAGCTAAACAAGCCCTCCCCAGCTCGATATGCTCTCGCTACTTTTGCCCTCTCGTCGTCTATCGAGAAATGCAACTGTTTCTTTACCTTCAAAGTCTGTGTAGACGGTATCCTTGAGGAAAGCGCCAGATCCAAAGTCGATCAGCTTCAAAGTCAGAGTCTTCATGTCGACCAGAATGTTCTCATCCTTGATGTCGCGGTGAACGACTCCAGCACGATGGCACTGGATCACCGTCTCGACAACCTGGCGGAAGAAGGCCTTGGCCATGGACTCGGGAAGAGGTCCCCGCTCGGTGATGAAGTCGAACAAGTCCTGGACATTTTCCATGCGCTCCATGGCGAAGACGAAAACCTCTCCGAAATCGCAGGCGTCCAACAGGCGCACAACACCAGACACGTGCGACACCTGGCGGAGCAAGCGAAGTTCCATGGGAACTCGGAAGCCGTTCAACTATACAAAAGTAACAAGAAAACAACATAAGTAAACTGTTCAAAAGATCGAAGATTAGACGCCAAAAATAGCAAAGTTTGAATAGGCTTCAAAAATAGCAATGAATGATAAAGCGTGCAGGGGCTGTACCACCCGCGGAGTATCAATTTTTGTAGCCTTTTTTTCAAACAAGGGGGTGAAAAGTAAGACTTACTTGAGTCCAGGCGTTGATGGCGTTCTTCTGAATGTACTTGAGGGCCACAGGGAGTGAATCCGTGGTTCTGATGCCCGCGAAAACGGTACCGAATCCGCCCTTGCCCAGGATCTGACCAGTTCGCTGGTATGCCCGCAGAAAACTCTCACGGTCCATCAGACAGAAATTGTCGACAGATGCCGCGGTCATTGCAACTGCTTAAAGTGTAAAAGACCCGAATGAGTATTTTTTCGACTTGTTAGTATACGTTGAGGGTTTCTGAAGCAATGAATGACATTGTGTCAAGAACCAACCTGCAATGTCGTCTTTATCCGTACGCTGCTGCTTGACTGGCGAGAGAACGCTGCACAATTTGCGAGAAAGCATTTTGAAATGTTTCGTTGATTGAATTTCAACTTTTCACAAAAATAATTAGATCGAGCCGTTTAAAAGCTTCGATGAAAACACGTGGCTTGTAGAACTTAGAAATTTTTCTCCCTTTTAGTGAAGGCGCATTGAATGGAGAACTTGCTTGTACGAGAGCGCAAGAAAGTATGATCCGCCTGCAACGACTGCCGCTCAACTTATAGGACTGCAGCTAAGCCGCGCTCGACTTATCCAGGCTCAAACAGCTTCGTATCCCTCCGCCAGCCCTGCACCACGAGGTAGGAGACACGAAAAATCTCAAATAACCCCAAAACTACATTTAAATCAATCAAACCCTACTTAATTATCTTTGGTATCAACTATTATAGCAGTTATTTGAAAGTGGAGATTTCAGTGAGAGAGTAGAGTGAAAGTATGCGAGGCGCTATTTGAGGCTGCGTACCATTCAGTCTGGGGGGAAGTACCCGCCTTGCGGGAAGAAGAAAAAACGTGGGGACCTTCCCGCGCTGCCCGGATACTGGTATTCCCAAGCCTTGGGTTGCATACCAAAGGGCCCCAAGGCCCCTTGGAATAGGAGGTCCAAACCGCGCGGCCATTCACTGTTAAAGGCAAGAAGGGGAGAGAGAAATTTGGAATTTATTTTACGGGAAAAAAAAAATTTCTTTTAAAAGGCTCCTCTTCTCTTATGCCGCCTTTTTGCCTTGGTGGCAAAGTGAAGCGGAGGGAAATTTTTTCCCGCCGTCTGGACTTTTTGTGTGGCCGAGTTTTCCCGCCATGGCTGTGTTTGGTCTTCCCACGCCTCGGCCAAGAGGGCGATGGTGCAATGAAAATTTCCCGGGAAATCAAACTCCGCCATGTTTTCTCGCTCTTTCCATATCTCCTGCGCAGTACAACGCACAAGGAAAAAGGTCATCTCTGCTTCATGCGATTTTACGCAATCCCACACATACAAGAATGCTTTGATGCAATAGCGTGCCAGCATTCAAAACACATACAAAACGTGGGCTAATTGTTGCGTTTTGACGTAAAAAGGCCCTTGATTTAGCATTCGCATCACGCAGTATGACTACGTTTCAATTGTTTTTCGCCTTTGTGTAAACGTCATATTAGGCAATAATCTCTATTCTACTAGAACTGGAGAGAAGTGTTTTATGACCCATGTTTGTTCGCCTAGGTTTTAAGTCAGACTTCTTAACGAGGAATTGCTGATCCCACGTGTTAAGCCACAATTCCCAAGAAGTTGTGGCAAAAGAACTGAGCTTCAAAAACCGGACTCAACCAAATACCGAGACTTAATTTTATGTAATTTACAAACTGCTTGAATGTAGTCGCCTACAAGTTACCGAAATTTGTTCGCGCTGGTTAAGAGCGGAAAAGGAAAAGCGTCAAAAAGAGGGAAGTTTGGTTTCAGTTATATAAATCTCTATGTTAACCGGGTTATACACATGAAGCCTCTGAATCTCAGTTTCGTCCCTTTTTTTTTCCTTTCCACAAACATTTTATGAATATGTGAGTTATTATTCTGGCCCCAAAAGAAGAGATTATTCAAATCAAACCGCACGCGGGAAGCCGTAATCAGTTGAACTTGATAGATATCCGTTACTATTTTTCCGGTATCCTGGAAGAGACTCAACACCCGGGTCAAAGTCACGTGATCAATGTATGGTTTCTTACGAATACAATTAGATCTTAGAGCAATTAAACTCTGTTCACTGTTCTGGAATAAGTGGTAAAGCGGATTCTTGGTAGAAGAGCTTCGGTCACCTTTTTCTGGGTACTAAGCTCAAACGCTTCCAGAGAATATTGGGGGAAAAAAATGCGATTTTTTCGATGATCAGGAACTGTGATTGACCTTGGTTGACCTCGGTTGACCTTGTCATTGCAACTTTCATCAGAGACGCGTTCTGCATTGTTAACAAGAATCGATTTATAATGGAAAAAAAACGAAGATATGCGTGTAGTGTTTTAAAAATCAATTTTCAGGAATCGGTTGATTTGTTTCATTGACCTCAGATGACCTTTGTAGACCTGAGGTCAGTTCAAAAATCTAGTAGCTGTAGTAAAAAAAATCGAGGTCAAAAACCCTCGCGTGTATCACATGGAAGAATTGGGACCAACACATGTTGGGGCGTACCGAATGACCTGAGTTGACCTGGGTTCCCAAGGTTGGGGACCTCAAAGTTTTCACCAGTTGCCATGTGAAAACCACGGGGACGGAAACTACTGTGAATGACCTGACTTGAACCTCCCCAACCCAGTTCCCAAATGTTTCCCAAACCCTTCTAAACAGAATCGAGGTCAAAGCACTTTTACTGTTAGAACTCCTCACCACTGATGAAACATGTGAAATGTAACGATGACCTTGGTTGACCTCACGTACTCCTATCGATCCACTAGCTCAGTATTCATTAGAATATCGATTGATCGTACTGAAAAGTTCAGAGACTCGTATATGTTTGATATGACCTCGTTTGAACTTGGGTCTCCCCCTATGTTTGGGCCTTGAGACACTGGTGTAACTGTGTCGAACACAGACGAAGGGTCAAACACCCCTTGGTTGTAGTAAACACATGAAAACGTTGGCTACGTGAGTATGTGAAGGGTGTACATTGCCCCTAGAGGGGTTCGCTGTTTTCCAAATCAGCCTGCAAACCTTGCAGGGTCCAACACAAATGCACAGTTATACAGTCAAATTTATCAAACACGACCTTGGCCTAGCTTTTTGCAGTCGACCCAGTATGAACACATCACACAAAAGGTCACGTAGTCCCCAAGTTTTTCTTGCTTTCGTAAGGGTGTTGATTTGTTAGTTCTAAGTTACACGATAATCTAGTGATTCCGAAAAAGATGTTTAGTCTACTGATAGAACCTGTGTTTGATCAAAGGATCTCTGAGTTATCCAAAGTCACTGTGCAAGCAAAAGAGACGGCTGAACCGAGATTACGTTCAGTGATGAGGATTTTGAAGCTGAGACCAGGTACTTCCATGGAAGTCGCAATGCTCAGGGACCTGTTCGTTTTTCTCGGTAGCGTAATTTCTAGACTGTTCCACGACCGCGAAGTTGGCATTATAGTTTTTCCCGTAGTTCCATCGGATTATAAACAGACAAAGTTACACACAGAATCCGTTAAAGCTCGACAAACAAGATGAGGACTCCTCAACAGATTTGTCTAAAACTCTATCATTGATTGTCACTTAATTCTTTTGTGTAAATCCTATTTAGGGAATCCTGTACAAAGACTCTTAAAGATTCGTGTGTTGTTCTACTCTCAAATAGTTCAGTGATAGTTATTTACTAGTTTACAACCCTTCATGTGACCCCGTTTCTGCAAGTAGGTCAAGAAAACTTTTGAAGAAAAAGCAAAGAGTTTGCCAGGTCAGAAACGATAACAAGGTGATAACACGTTGATAACAGCGCGTCAGTAGCATGAGGCGATAGAAAATCGATTTGTGTACTGTACAATGACCTGGGCTGACCTCGATTTCTCAGTTCGACCTCAGGGGGTCTGGCACCTACTATGGCAAATGGGGGAAGATAGGTCAAGAAACCTTACAGTCGCAGTTTTAATCTTCTAATAGGTCTGTTATCACCTGTTATCGTATGTTATCACCTAGTTCCGCAGTAGTTGGAAGTGGATCAGAGGATGCAGATTAGTCGGAACCTTCAGAACTGAGCTTAGTTGACCTTGTTTGAACTCGAGCGGGATCTTCGGAGTTCAGGAACCTCGGCCTGCATCTGCGCAGCTATTTTTAGGCACTCGGCAAAGATTATTGACCTGAGATGACCTCGGGTGACCCTTGGTCAGTCCAGTGTTTACAAGCCATGCATAGCATGCGAGGAGAAACCCTCTCGTTTGAACTCGCATAGACGTGTTCTGAAAGCGAGCTGTGTGACCTCGATTGACCTTGCTTTTTCTTATAAAAGGTCAAAATTTTTGCAAATCTTAGGTCAAATGAGAATTTATTCGACGTAGGTTAATTTGATGAAGAAACGTTTGACCTCGTTTGACCCGAGGTCGATCACCAGTTTCGAATATGAAACGAAGTTTCGAGGTCAAAAACCTTTTTTTTGTATCTGACCTGGGAAAACTTATTAGTTAGTGGGGGGTGGGGAGTACCAACCAGCATTGACCTGAGTTGACCCGTACGTCTCATGCAGCAGGAAACGCTCTCTATAGAAATGGCGGGAATCGCCAAGACAAGGTTTCTGACCTGCGTTGACCTCCTACATGACCCGGGGTCACACTAGCTTTTGCAGATCATCGTATAGTTTGGAGTGTATTGACCCGAGTTGCTGTTCCTGACCTGATCCGACCCGTTTGGAACCCTTGGTGCTGACTAGAATATTGACCTTTAATGACCTGGTTGCAGAATAGATGGGAGGCCTTGAGAAAGCGCGATTTCAAAACATTCGACCCATCGAAACTTGTCCAGAGACTCTATTTGACCCGGCCTTTGACCTCGCTTGACCCGAGCTACAGTAGGGACAGCCCATTAAAGCTCGCTAGTGCGTCACCACTACGATAGGCTG
Source organism: Eulimnadia texana (assembly GCA_002872375.1). Classification (NCBI taxonomy): domain Eukaryota; kingdom Metazoa; phylum Arthropoda; class Branchiopoda; order Diplostraca; family Limnadiidae; genus Eulimnadia; species Eulimnadia texana. The sequence continues at coordinate 31,928,877 of NKDA01000001.1, read as the reverse complement.
ACGACTGGAATTCCAGAGCTTTCGGAACTTCCTCAGCGTCACAGTCCAAACGTACTTAACTCGACCTTTGACCTGGCTTGACCTAGCTTGACCTAGCTTGACCCGGGCGCATCCACAGCCAGGAAAAATGTCCAGAAATAGAAGGATTTACTCTAAATCGCATCCAAATCCATAATCCGCACAACTTCTTGAGAAATCGTGGCTTTTTGTGCGATAAGTTGTACTGTCAATAAGATTTCTACTTCTCGCCGGGTGTTATGATCTGTTCACTTGAAAACGCCTCTGTTTGTGTGTACTCCCGTCAACTTTTGTGTTAAAGCAAATCGCCAAAGCGGATCAAACGAGAAATCACGAAACTGCACGGTTGATAGAGCTTACATAAGATTTCAGTCTCTCTAGCCAAAGCGAGTAGCCCCCAAGCGGCTGTCTTTACAAGTTCAGTGTGTTGACCACTGTTGACCATGGCGTCCTCAAGTGCTTGTCAAAACTAAAACTTAAGATTTTGTAATGAAAAGCATGCTGTAGAAAAAATAGAATAAAAATAATAAAGTTTACATGAGATTTCAATCTCTCTAGCCAAATGAGTAGCCCCCAAGCGGCTATAGTTGTAAGTTCAATGTGTTGACCACTGTTGACCATGGCGTCTCGAATAGTCGTTAAAAGTTTTTTTTGAAATGGGACTTTGTAATGTAGAGCATGTATTGGAGAAAAAGTGGAGCAGCAGACGTCGGCTGCAAACCACGAGAGAAATTTTCTGACGCCCACAACGTTTGTGCGTCACCAAGAAGGGGGGTCGGCTGCGATTGAGAATCACGGGTCAGTATACGCAAGAATCTTGATGAGAATCATGAATCTTGATAGCCAAGACCCTAAAGAACCTACGTGAACAGTTTTGGAATTGGTAAAATTGCTGCAAATTTTTTAAAAAATTCAAGAAGTTTTGGTAAAGTTTCGCCGCCCCGCTGTTTGGATGTGCGTCAGCAGACGAAGCTTTTTTAAAAACCATCAATGAGTATGACGTAGTACATTGTCCGTTTGTTTCCTCTCTAAACACACGTGGATTCTTAAGCAAGAATCTTGCAAGAATCTTAAAAAGAATCCTAAGAATCTTCGCAGTTCTTCGAGAATCTTGCGAAGGAAATTCCAGCGCGGATTTGGGTCCCACAACAAACGTTTTTATTCAGTCGGCCGAGGTCATTCCGGGTCAAACTCGAAGCGATTTGGAAACGATCACAGGTCAAGGTTCGCGATACTTCGATGACATACCCCAGGTCATCTCAGGTCACTTGCAAGAAGTAAGGAAATTCAGTAAAATGACGATCACGTGACGATCATGTGAGGTCAATCAAAGTCAGTCAGGATCATTCAAGGTCATTCAAGGTCATTTAAGGTCAACTGGTATTTTGACTCAAAAATTTTTCCTTGGTGAAATTTTCAACTTCCGTTTCATTTCGCGCTTTTTTCTCTTAAAAAAAAAGGAAATTTCCGAGGTCAAGTCGGTGACCTCGGATCCAGGGCAGGTCAAACGAGGTTAACCGGGGTCAAGTTGATTCAAGTTCCCGAAAGCCGATGGTCGTTGTGCTTAATTCGCCAAATGATGAAGTGTAAACGTTTAGTAGCGACAACTTCGTCAAAACTTACGGCTGATAACATCCGATAACATGATGATAACATGATGATAACAGTTTTCTACACTTTTTTGTTATATAAAAAGGTTCTTATATAAACAGTGTGTGGCAACTAACACTCATGGATTCCAGGAAAGGAGCTTACTAACGAAATTTTCTATTTCGACATACTAATCTTAGTCATGTTATCATCGTGTTATCAACGTGTTATCAACGTATTCTCAACTTTAATAAGTTACAATTGGCCAAAACTGGTTTGGGTTTTGATGGCCTTGACCTTGATTGACCTCGCTGGAATTTTTCCAGAATGTATTTTGGACTCCATAGAGAATTGCATGTTTTGATAAGGTGGGTGAAGTCTGATAACATGCGATAACAAGGTGATAACATGATGACAACGCGTTTTTGAAGCGAGATTTTGATAGAAGAGACATTGAGCTATGTTTCGGTTGCAAAAAGGTCATATTAGGTCAATCGGTTGTGTTTTAAAAAATTTCGGAGAAGTTATGGGAAGTTTTACGCAGTTCTGAAGAAATAGTGGAAGGCCTTAGAAAATATCGGTTTCTTGGAATATTTGTGATAATCCCAGATTTTCTGAATGCCCTGGCATTCTGCTTCATTTCGAGCCCAAACTCGATGGTGTTATCAGCTGTTATCACCGTGTTATCATCATTTTTCCGAGGGACGGTAGCGCTGGACAGGGAAACTCGGTCCTAAAATCGACGAAAATCAACTGATAACACAGTGATAACACTTTGATAACATGGATAACAAGTTGATAACACTGATAACACTGACAAAAGATTTGTTTTTGGCTAATCTGATTATTTAAAAGTTTTTGTATGAAGTCATGGAGGATTTGCGAAATTCTGCAGAAGCACTTTGAACTCCCAAAACAAATCAGGTTCTGCGGAAATTTATGATAATCCCAGATTTTTTTTAATGTTCTGACATTCTGCTTTATTCCGAGTCCAAACTCGATGGTGTTATCAACAGTTATCACCGTGTTATCATCATTTTTCCAAAGGACCGTAGCGCTGGACAGGGACATTGGGTCCTAAAATCGACGAAAATCAACTGATAACACTCTGATAACAAGGATAACAGAGTGATAACACTGATAACACTGAAAAATATAAATTTTTGGGTAATCTGATTATTTAAAAGTTCCTGTGTGAAGTTATGGAGGATTTGCGAAATTCTTCAGAAGCACTCTGCACTTCCAAAACAAATCAGGTTCTTCGGAAATTTGTGATAATCCGAGATTTTCTTAATGCCCTGATATTCTGCTTCATTTCGAGCCCAAACTCGTTGGTGTTATCAACTGTTATCACTTTGTTATCAGTATTTTTCAGAGGGACGGTAGCGCTGGACAGGGAAATTGGGTCCTAAAATCGACGAAAATCAACTGATAACACAGTGATAACACTTTGATAACACTTTGATAACACTTTGATAGCATGGGTAACAGGTTGATAACACTGATAACACTGACAAAAGATTAGTTTTTGGCTAATTTAGTTATTTACAAGCCTTTTTATGAAGTCTTGGAGGATTTGCGGAATTCTTCGGAAGCACTCTGAACTGCCAAAACAAATCAGGTTCTTAAGAAATTTGTGATAATCCCAGATTTTCTTAATGCCCTGACATTCTGCTTCATTTCGAACCCAAACTCGATGGTGTTATCAACTGTTATCACCGTGTTATCACCATTTTTCCGAGGGACGGTAGCGCTGGCCAGGGAAATTGGGTCCTAAAATCGACGAAAATCAACTGATAACACAGTGATAACACTTTGATAACGTGGATAACAGGTTGATAACACTGATAACAAACATCTAAAACCACTATCCGTATTTCTCTTCACTTTTCTCGCTTGTTATCCGGTTGTTATCATCTAATCCGTGTACAAAGATTTTGTTACTATCGATAGGTATTGATAACCTATGATGATATTTGTTCTGAAAAAAATGCTGTTCCCAGAAGCTGTCCATTAAGTTGTTCCACTTATTTTTTACTAGAAATCTGCTAAGCTGCGCAAAAGTAGCGATTTCTGCGAAGAATTGCGTGGCGAATCGCACACTCTAGCAAAACAGTGCGCAAATCCCCAGCGCCATTGACGCCCACCTACGTGCTATCACGTGTTATCAACGTGTTATCAACGTGTTATCAAGTGTTATTAACTGATTATCAGGTGTTATCAACGTGTTATCAACGTGTTATCACGTGTTATTAACTGATTATCAGGTGTTATCAACGTGTTATCAAGTGTTATTAACTGATTATCAGGTGTTATCAACGTGATATCAACGTGTTATCAAGTGTTATTAACTGATTATCAGGTGTTATCAACGTGTTATCAACGTGTTATCAACGTGTTATCAACGTGTTATCAGGTGTTATCAACGTGATATCAACGTGTTATCAAGTGTTATTAACTGATTATCAGGTGTTATCAACGTGTTATCAACGTGTTATCAACGTGTTATCAACGTGTTATCACGTGTTATTAACTGATTATCAGGTGTTATCAACGTGTTATCAAGTGTTATTAACTGATTATCAGGTGTTATCAACGTGATATCAACGTGTTATCAAGTGTTATTAACTGATTATCAGGTGTTATCAACGTGTTATCAACGTGTTATCAACGTGTTATTAACTGATTATCAGGTGTTATCAACGTGTTATCAACGTGTTATCAACGTGTTATCACGTGTTATTAACTCATTATCAGGCGTTATCAGCCGTCGTCAGTGTTACCGATATGCTACACACCTTCCTAACCCTTGATAACACGTTACTAATCCTTGATAATATTTTACAGTTTTATTAACCTGATGATAACAATCTTGAACCGTAAGCTGTAACCCTTGATAACACGTTAGTAATCCTTGATAATATTTTACAGTTCTATTAACCTGCTGATAACAATCTTGAACCATGAGCTATAACCCTTGATAACACTTTACAGATCTATTAACCTGCTGATAACAATCTAGAACCGTAAGCTGTAACCCTTGATAACACGTTAGTAATCCTTGATAACACTTTACAGATCTATTAACCTGCTGATAACAATCTAGAACCGTAAGCTGTAACCCTTGATAACACGTTAGTAATCCTTGATAACACTTATCAGCTCTATTAACCTGCTGATAACAATTTAGAACCGTAAGCTGTAACCCTTGATAACACTGATAATCATTGTTAACCCTTGATAACAGGCTTCGGAGAGGTGTCATAAGACCCTGCTGGCCAGTGTTTCCCACTTTTGCAGGAAAATTCCCCCCAAAAAAGGGGAAAATGGGGTCTGAAAAGGGAAAATCTAGAAGTAGTACCTGTATTCTAGCATGGAGGGGGAAAAGGGAAGAATAAGAGAAGAGGGGAAAAAGGGAAAATCTAGAAGTAGAGCCTGTATTCTAGCATGGAGGGGAAAAAGGGAAGAATAAGAGAAGAGGGGAAAAAGGGAAAATTGAAAAGTGGAAACACTGGTGCTGGCATTGCGAGCTTATGGGGAATATCCCAAACGCTGGCCTCTCTATAACGGACACCGTTATTGAATCAACCAATAAGAATTTTTTCATTTTCTTTGCACCAAAATGTTTCTCGAATTTTTCTGTGATTTTTAGAACCTTTTTTGAATAAAATATCACTACAGAAATATTTTATACGTGTGTCCGTAGTAGAGGAGATTAGCAATATTCCAAACGCTAGCCCCCTCTATAGCGGACACCTTTATTTAATCAACCAATAGGAATTTTTTCATTTTCTTTGCACCAAAATGTTTCTTGAATTTTTCTGTGATTTTTAGAACCTTTTCCGAATAAAATATCACTGCAGGAATATTTTATACGAGTGCCCGTAGTAGAGGAGACTAGCAATATTCCAAACGCTAGCCCCCTCTATAGCGGACACCGTTATTAAATCAACCAATAAGAATTTTTTTATTTTCTTTGCATCAAAATGTTTCTTGAATTTTTCTGTGATTTTTAGAACCTTTTCCGAGTAAAATATCACTACAGAAATATTTTATACGTGCGCCCGTAGTAGAGGGGTCTGGTCTTCAGCGACCTTTTCTAGCATAGGGAATATAGAATCGAATGGAAATAAGTCAGGTCATCCGAGGTCAAGGCGATTTGCTTTGCTACTTTTGCACTTTTCCCGGTAATTGCGACTAGTTTAAGCAATTTGCTATTTCTCAAGAAATCTGCAAGTAGCAAAGAAAACTCCATTTTCGCTGGAAAAATTCGTAAAGATTATGGCGTGTGCTTAGCAAAAAGCCGTCATGCGTACGTAGGCTGTTATCCGAGGTTAACAAATGTGTTATCAGAGGTTAACAACAACATTCAGAAGCGTTATCAGTGTTATCATACGTGAACAAGTGTGTCGTTTGTTCTCAGTACGGGACGGTAGCACTTTGAATTATGTTGTTAACCAGTGATAACACGTTGTTAACCTCGGATAACAGTAAACAGACCCCCCCCCCGCTTACGTTGTATTTATTAATGGAAATAATAGTAACACCTGTTTCAACACTTTTTCTAATTCAAATTGACGTCAATCAGGTGTTATCCACCTGTTATCCGTGGTTAACAACGCCTGGTAACCGCGGATAACAAAATAGAAAGTCACGTGGCAATTACGACTGAGGCAACAATAGGAGAAAGTAGAAAAATTTGATTGTTTTATTGTTGTTATTGTTGTTATCCATGGTTATCAAGTTGTTATCATGGGTTAACAAGTGTGTTATCAGGATGGTATCGGTATCAACCGGTTTTTGGAGGAAAAATGCTGAAAACAAACGAGGAAAATTCACAGATAGTGATATCACCAAGGCCGTGGGGTACGAAGTGTTATCATATGTTATCAACGTGTTATTAGGTGTTATCAAGTGTTATCATATGTTATCAACGTGTTATCGTGGGTTAACAACCCCTTATTGTCTTTCCAGTTGATCTTCTTCATTGAATTCCACATATCTCACAGTTCTGTGCATGTTATCAGCGGTTATCAGTGTGTTATCAACGTGTTATCATGGATTACCAGCCTGTTATCACGTGTTATCAACCTATCCCCCCGGTTTTATTTGAATTTCTTTATTCAATTCCACATATCTTACAGTTCTGAGCGTATTATCAGCGGTTATCAGTGTGTTATCATAGGTTACCAACCTTGTTATCATGGGCTACCAGCCTGTTATCATGTGTTATCAACCTATCCCCCCGGTTTTATTTGAATTTCTTTATTCAATTCGACATATCTTACAGTTCTGTGCGTATTATCAGCGGTTGTCAATGTGTTATCAGTGTGTTATCCTAGGTTACCAACCTTGTTATCATGGGTTAACAATACAAGGACGCCCTGGCGGCACCGGTCCGCGGCAGATGCTACTGCCTCGTAACCCACACACGCACCATCCATTTCAGTAAATTACCACTAAATAAATAGGAAATAATAGTTATACATTTAATAAATCAGACAGCACTGTTGATACACTTTTAGAGTAATAATAAATTATTAATAAATGAGTCATGATAATAATAATAATAGAAATAATAATAATAACAGTAGTAATGATAATAGTAACAATAGTAATAGTAATAATAATGATAATAATTAAGTAAAGCTCTGATAATAATAATAATAATAATAACATTAATTAATTAATTAATTAATTATAACCATTCATTTCACTAAACTACCACTAAATAAATAGGAAATAATAGTTATACATATAATAAATCAGACAGCACTGTTGATACACTTTTAGAATAATAATAAATTGTTAATAAATGAGTCATGATAATAATAGTATAATAATAGTAATAATAATAATAATAATAATAATAATAGTAATAATAGTAATAATATTAATTAAATAAAGTTCTGATAATAATAGTAATAATATAATAGTAATAGTAATAATAATAATAGCAATATAATAATATTAATTAATTAAGTAAGTTATAATAATAATAATAATAGTAATAACATTAATTAATTAATTATAACCATCCATTTCACTAAATTACCACTAAATAAATAGGAAATAATAGTTATACATATAATAAATCAGACAGTATTGTTGATACACTTTTAGAGTAATAATAAATTGTTAATAAATGAGTCATGATAATAATAATAATAATAGTAATAGTAATATAATAATATTAATTAAATAAAGTTCTGATAATAATAATAATAATATAATAATAATAATAATAATAAATCCTGTTATCACCTGGTTGTCACCTGGTTATCAAACTATTTGAATTGCTCGTTGATATTAATATATTTTTCACCATCATTTTTCAAAATTGCATAATTACAAGGGGGTCCGAAACTTCCAATAATCTTTGTACACCTGGGACTTGTTATCACTTTTATCAACCTGTTATCTCCATGTTATCTCTGTGTTATCACGTGTTATCAAATAATCTTCGTACTCCTTTCCTCGGAGTTTCGGACCCCTTGAAGTAATACTTAATACAAGGGGGTCCGAAACTACCAGTAATCTTCGTACACCTGGGTCATGTTATCACTGTTATCAACCTGTTATCTCCGTGGTATCACGTGTTATCAAATAATCTTCGTACTCTTTTCCTCGGAGTTTCGGACCCCTTGAAGTAATACTTAATACAAGGGGGTCCGAAACTTCAAGTAATCTTCGTACACCTTAGGTTTTTGTTATCACTGTTATCAACCCGTTATCTCCGTGGTATCACGTGTTATCAAATAATCTTCGTACTCTTTTCCTCGGAGTTTCGGACCCCTTGAAGTAATACTTAATACAAGGGGGTCCGAAACTTCAAGTAATCTTCGTACACCTTAGGTTTTTGTTATCACTGTTATCAACCCGTTATCTCCGTGTTATCTTCATGTTATCAAATAATCTTCGTACACCTAAGGTCATGTTATCACTGTTATCAACCCGTTATCTCCATGTTATCACGTGTTATAAAATAATCTTCGTACACCTAAGGTCATGTTATCACTGTTATCAACCTGTTATCTCCATGTTATCAAATAATCTTCGTACACTTTTCCTCGGAGTTTCGGACCCCTTGTATAATTATTATGATTTGCATATTTGGTTGAAGACCCGACCAAAACCAAAAAAAAAAAAAATAAAAAAAAATCAGTTGACGTCAATTGACAGCTGTGCGATGGGACACACTTGCGTTATACATACGCACTTGGCCTCCAGGGATCGTAAACAGGTGATAACAGGTGATAACATGATGATAACAGGTGATAACATGATGATAACAGTTGATAACAGTAAGAAAGAATAACACGTAAGATGTATTTTAGTGATAGTAGGTGGATAACAGGTTGATAACAGGTCGATAACAGCTGATAATAGGTGATAACAGGTGATAATAGGTTGATAACAGGTTGATAACAGGTGATAACAGTTGGTAACAGTGGTGATAGTTAGAAAGAATAACCCCCACAGTAATAACGTTTTGATAACATGGTGATAATAGTTGATAACAGGTCGATAACAGGTTGATAACAGGTGATAACAGATTATAATAGTGGTAAAAGTAAGAAAGAATAACACGTAAAATGTATTTTAGTGATAATAGGTTGATAACATGATAATAACAAATGATAATATGTGGTAATAAATTATAACAGTTGATAACATGATGATAACAGGTTGATAACAGTTGATAATAGTAAGAAAGGGTAACTTGGAAGATGTGTGTTACAAGGGGGTCCGAAACTCCGAGAATAAGTGTACGAAGATTATTTGATAATCAGTGATAACACGTAGCTGACAGGGAGATAACAGGCTGATAACAGTTGATAATAGTAACGAAGAATAATAGGTAAGATATATTTTAGTCATAATAGGTTGATAACAAGATGATAACAGGTCGATAACAGTTGATAAAAGTTTGATAACAGTTGATAACAGGTCATAAAATATAATAACTTATGATGATAGTTGATCACGTGATGGCAAAGGTTGATAACAGGTCGATAACAGGCGATAACAGTTGATAGCAGGCGATAACAGGTTGATAACATTATGATAACAGATTGATAACAGTTGTTAACAGGTGATAATAGGATGATAATAGGTTGATAACAATGAGATAATGGTAAGAGTAAGGGGTTCGAAACTCCCAATAATCTTCGTACACTGAGGACGTGTTATCACTGTTATCAGTCTGTTATCTCCTTGTTATCTACGTGTTATCGCATGTTATCACATAATCTTCGTACACTTGTCCTCGGAGTTTCAGACCCCTTGGGTAAGAGTCTCCATGGAACTTGACTTGTACTGTTGGAGTATGAATGACGGATAAGTGGTTGATAATGTGATAACAGATTGATAACATGATGATAACAGTGTGGTGAAGGTCGCAGTGTATCGAGAACTGGGGCTTCCGTTTTCCTGTATTCATTTGCAAAGGCGTCATTTGAGTCCTGTGTTTGGCCTGATTGCCCAGCTCTTCATTCATTCACTAATTCATTCGGTCATTCACTCACTTACTCGTTCGTTTATTCACTCCTCCCGTAGTCATTCATTCATTCACTCACTAATTTGTTCGTTTATTCACTATGGGATCATAGTCATTCATTCATTCACCCATTCATTCAGTCATTCATTCACTCGCTCGTTCGTTTATTCACTCATCCCGTAGTCATTCATTCATTCACGGTTCACTTATTCACTCAGCTCTTCATTGATTCACTCATTCATTCGGTCATTCACTCACTTACTCATTCGTTTATTCACTCGTCCATAGTCACTTATTCATTAACTATTCACTTATTCACTCAGCCACTCATTCATTTATTCATTCGGTCATTCAGTCACTTGCTCGTTCGTTTATTCACTATGAGATCATAGTCATTCATTCATTCACTCATTCACCCAGTCATTCACTCACTCACTCATTCGTTTGCTCACTCATCCATAGTCATTCATTCATTGATTCACTATTCACGTATTCACTCAGCAACTCATTCATTTACATATTCATTCAGTCACTCGTTCACTTACTCAACAGTCATTCCCTTGTTCATTCACTCATTCATTCACTCGTTCATTCGCCTAATAACTTCATGCACTAGCTCATCATGAATTCACTCATTCATTTCATTTAAGTCACGTCATTCACTCATTCATTCATTTATTAATTCAGTCATCCACTACTCACTAATTCATTCATCCACCCATTCGTTCGTTCACTCACTCGTTCACTCAGTCACTTACTAATTCACCAATTTTTCATCCATTTATCAACACTCATTCATTCATTCGCTCACTCATTCATTCAATCATTCACTCATTCATTCAGTCTTTCATTCTTTCATTCACTCGCCTTCTAATTCATTCATTCACTCAATCATTCATTTATTCATTCAATCATTCATTCACTCACTCATTCACTCAGTCATTCATTCGTTTGCCTAAAATGTTCACTGACCATGGCCCCCTTCTCCTTTAACATCCATACCGAGTGTATGTCAGTGTGTCAGTGTGTAACTCAGTGCGTAACTCAGTGTGTAATCAACTGTATCGGTGTGTGAGTGTGTCGGTGTGTGGTAACCCTTGAGTGTGTAAGTGTGTAAGTTCGGGTGTGTACAAGTCTCGGTGTGTCAGTGTGTAACAGAGTGTATAAGATGAGTGTGTAACTGAACGTGTATCTACGGTCAAGTGTGTAAGCGTGTGTGTAAACAAGTGTGTCGGTGTGTAAGGGTGTGTAACCATTATCAGCCTGATATTGCATGTTTCCACTGTGCAGGGAAATTCCCCAAAAAAAGAGGGAAATGGAGTTTGAAAAGGGAAAAGGGAAAATCTAGAAGTACAGCAGGTGTTTTAGCACGGAGGAGAAAAAGGGAAAAATAAGGGAAGAGGGGAAAAGGTAAGTTTAGAAGTACAGCCTGTGCTCTACCAAGGAGGGGAAAAAGGGAAAAATAAGGGAAGAGGGAAAAGGGAAAATCTAAAAGTACAGCCTGTGCTCTACCAAGGAGGGGGAAAAGGGAAAATCTAAAAGTGAAGTCTATGGTCTAGCACAGAGGGGGAAAAGGGAAAAATTGAGGGGAAAAAAGGGAAACTGAAAGTGGAAACACTGTAACACTGGATAACAACACTTGACCGATAACAGTGATAACAACGGATAACACTTGATAAACATTGATAATAGTCATCTGTACAGAATAGTTAGATGGGTTTTAAAAAAGTAGTTTGTTGTTGTAAGACCTTTAAACTACTTTTGGTCACGTGACTACACTTGGTAACAACTGATAACATTTTGATAACCGCTGATAACAGAGTCGCGTATATAGAGCATAATCAAAGATCGGAAAATAGTAGATTTTTAGTGTTGTTGTATGTTGTTGTATCGTTGTCGCTACAACACTTTGGTAACCGCTGATAACAGAGTCGTGTATACAGAGCATATAATCAGAAAGAGTAAAAAATGAACGTTTAGTGTAGTTGTTGTACGTTGTTGCATGTTGTTGTATGGTTGTCGCTACAACACTTTGATAACCGCTGATAACAATTTGATAACCGCTGATAACATACACGTGTAAATGGAGCAGATAATCAGAGATTGGAGGAAAAAATTCGATTTTTTTAAGGCACGGTTGTTGTTGCTTGTTGTTGTATGGTTGTCGCTACAGCACTTTGATAACTCTTGATAACACTTTGATAACCGCTGATAACACACACGTGTAAATAGAGCAGATAATCAGAGATTGGAGGAAAAAAATTCGATTTTTTTGAACGCGGTTGTTGTATGTTGTTGTATGGTTGACGTGATAAGGTTGTTGATTTGCCTACGTGATGTCTGCTGAGTAGTCGGCAGTGGAAACCCAATGCCACAAGAGCACACAGATACTAAGGACTCTGTTATGCAAGACCAACAACACGTAGTAGTAGATAAGCACTACTACTACTACTACGCTACAACACCATACAACCCTATTCTTAGTCCTACTATTACCGCTGCTGCTGCTGCTTCTACTTCTACTTCTTACTACTTATCACTACTACACTGCAACACTGTTGCTACATCTAGTGCTGCTGCTGTTAGTACTACTACTACAACTAATGTTGCTGCTAGACCATCTACCACTACTACTTCTACTACTACCACTACTACTACTATTTGCACTACTACTACTACTTGTACTTCTACTACTACTACTACTTGTACTTCTACCAGTACTACTACTATTACTACTACTACTAATTTTACTACTACTACTACTAATTTTACTACTACTACTACTACTTTTACTACCATTACTACTATTACTGCTATTTGTACTTCCATTATATTTGTACTTCTACTACTACTACTGCTACTACTACTACTACTACTACTACTACTACTACTACTACTTTTACTACTACTACTACTACTACTACTTTTACTGCTACTACTACTACTGCTACTGTTACTACTACTATTTGTACTACTACTACTACTTTTACTGCTACTACTACTACTACTACTTGTACTTCTAATAAAACTACTTACTACTACTAACTACTACTAGGCATTACGTAAGCAGGCAAGATTCTTAAGATTCTTGTTAAGAATCTTAGTAAGAATCTGGGAATTTCCTCAGTTTGTTGTAGGGCACGTGTGTGGGACGAAACGTGAGAAATGATGACCATGAAAGGTTATGGCGCCTATCCGGGGTTAACAACTCTCAAGATTCATAACAAGAATCTCAAGAATCATAAAAAGAATCTTGAGATTCATAAGAATCTCAAGAATCATACAAGAATCTCTGAAGGAACCTCCAGAATCACGGAAGAATCTTATAAGAATCTAAGAAAACTAATTGTAATCTATCAATAAAGATATGGAAGAACAGATGATAACACTTGATAACATGATGATAACACTTGATAACAGTTGATAACAAGCAAGGAATCTCCAGAATCATATCAAGAATCTTAAGAATCTTAGAAGAATCTGAGAAAATTAACTGTAATTTACAAATAAAGACACGGAATATCGGATGATAACACTTGATAACAGGTTGATTACAGTTGATAACATGATGATAACACTACAAAAATGGTGGGAAGAATCTTGAGAGCCTTGTTGCTAAGTGTCCCAGACGAAACCGACTTTCACACACCGCGCTCCAATAACACCAACAAGATAACACACTGATAACACACTGATAACACACTGATAACATGCTGGTAAAATGCTGGTAACACGATGATAATACGATGATAACACGGTGATAACACACTGATAACATCCTGATAACACGCTGATAACAGGCTGGTAAGACGGTGATAATATGCCGATAACACGATGATAACACACTGATAACACGATGATAACATTTAGTTTTAATAATGTCGATAAACAAGTATTACGTATTTACTTCACGGGGTCCGAAACTCCGAGGAAAAAGTGTACGATGATTATTTGATAACACGTGATAACACGGAGATAACAGGTGATAATATGATGATAACATGACCTAGGTGGACGAAGATTATTGGGAGTTTCCGACCCCTTTGTATTAAGTTTTACTTCAAGGGGTCCGAAACCCCGAGGAAAAGTGTGCGAAGATTATTTGATAACACATGATAACGCGTGATAACACGGAGATAACATGATGATAACATGGCCTAGGTCTATGAAGATTATTGGGAGTTTCCGACCCCTTGTATTACTTTTATTACTCATTGATTTACTATTATTATTTATTCACTTATTCAAGGGGTCCGAAACTTCCAATAATCTTCATAGACCTAGGCCATGTTATCAGTGGTATCATGCTGTTATCTCCGTGTTATCATATGTTATCAAATAATCTTCGTACACCTAGGTCATATTATCACTGTTATCAACCCGTTATCTCCATGTTATCTCCGTGTCATCATATCTTATCAGATAATCTTCGCACACTTTTCCTCGGAGTTTCGGACCCTTGCATTTATTATTATTAAGAATTATAATTATATCTATTACTCATTATTTTTTTATTCAGTATTATTTTTTTGTATTTCAAAATTCAGTATTATTACATTATTAATTTATTATTTATTATTCCTGATTTTATCATTATTATTATTATTATTATTATTTTTTATGATGATGATGATGATGATTATTATTATTATTAGTATTATTATTATTTAATTCATTTTATTAATTTATTATCATTCAGTATTATTTTATTTATTAATTGATTATTTAGTACTATTATTGCTATTATTATTACCATTACTGAGAAATGTGACAAATATGTTACATATGTAATGTAGGTTTTAATTGGTAACTTAATTACATAACTTTCGATACAATTCAAGAATTTAAAAAAAAAGAGAGAGAATAATTCTGTATTATTATATTATTAATTTATTATTTAGTATTCCTGATTTTATCATTATTATTATTATTACTATTATTACTATTATTACTATTATTACTATTACTATTATTACTATTACTATTATTACTATACTATTATTACTATTATTATTGTTATTATTACTATTATTATTATTATTATTTTTACTATTATTACTATTATTATTATTATTATTACTATTATTACTATTATTGTTATTATTACTATTATTATTATTATTATTATTACTGAGATATATGACAAATATGTTACATATGTAATGTAGGTTTTAATTGGTGCCTTAATTACATAACTTTCGATAAAATTCAAGAATTTAATTTTTTTTTAAGAGAGAGAGACTAATTATTCCTACGTAACCCTATGACGCATACCAAATGAATTTTTTTTGTATAGTCTAGTCAAGGGGTCCGAAACTCCGAGGAAAAGTGTACGAAGATTATCTGATAACATGTGATAACATGCGATAACACGTAGATAACAGGGAGATAACAGGCTGATAACAGTGATATCACGACCTAGGTGTACGAAGATTAATCGGAAGTTTCGGACCCCCCTTGTATTAAGTATTACTTCAAGGGGTCTGAAACTCCGAGGAAAAGTGTACGAAGATTACTTGATAACATATGATAACATGTGATAACAGGTTGATAACAGTAATAACATGACCTAAAGTATACGAAGAATATTGGAAGTTTCGAACCCCCCCCCTTGGGAAAAGTATACGAAGATTATTTGATAACACGTGATAACATGGAGATAACAGGTTGATAACAGTGATAACATGACCTTAGGTATACTGGGATTATTGGAAGTTTTCAGACTTCCTTGATTATCAAACCAAAAAATTAATAATTTTAAAAACATTATATAATAAGAAATAATTTAATAAAATTATAGTAATAAAAATTTATAAAAAATATATAAATATATAAAATAACAAAACATATACATATATAACAAATACAAAACATATATAACAAACTATATAAAAAATAATAATATAATAAAAATAATTCAATCGAATATAATATAATATAATCTATAATAATTCAATTAAATAATTAAAAAATTCAAAAAAATATATTTGAATAATTAAGTAACATAGTGATCTGAATACTGATAAGGTGGGCGTTTTTCTATTATATAATTCCATAATCGTATCTATCTATATTATATCTATATATTATTATTATATTACTAGATATTATATCTATTATCTTATAATAATATAATCTATTATATATAATATATGAATACATAAAATTATAACACAGCTTAATTATTATATCTATATATTATTATTATATTATTATATATTATTATATATTATTTATATTATATCTATAATCTTTTTTTTATTTCATTAAAGCACGTAGGCCTAGGCCCATAGCTGGTATCTATAATCTTATAATAATTCAATCTATTATATATAATATATAAATACATAAAATTATAACACAGCTTAATTATTATATTTATTAATATTTAATAAAACTATATTGAAATTATTAGAGATTTTTTTAAAATTTATTCCTATTATACAAGTTAACGCCATTTG
The DNA here is from genome assembly GCA_002872375.1 of Eulimnadia texana. Classification (NCBI taxonomy): domain Eukaryota; kingdom Metazoa; phylum Arthropoda; class Branchiopoda; order Diplostraca; family Limnadiidae; genus Eulimnadia; species Eulimnadia texana. Next base: position 31,912,308 of record NKDA01000001.1, on the reverse strand, counting down.
GTTCACTGCGAAATTCCGCTCATAGATGGCGCTACTGGGCAAGGCCCGATTGCTGACCTACGATAATAGGTTGATAACAACTGATAACAGCATTTAAAAAGGCGTTGAAAACAAAAATTCATGTAATAGGTTATAGTGGAATTTTTTTCCCTTTTTTTGGAAGTTGAGGAATAGTCCAGCGATAGTTGATGGTAGTTCGGGTAGTGCTTCCACTTTTTTCCCTTTTTTCCCCTTTTTCCCCTTTCCCTCTTCCCCATTTTCCTTATTTGAGGGAATTTCCCTGCAAAGTGCAAAGCACTGAGTTCGGGATAAAGTGACGGAATAGTCCAGCGATAGTTGATGGTAGTTTGGGTAGTGCTTCCACTTTTTTCCCCTTTTTTCCCCTCCGCTTGAAAATATCAGTTTCCCTTTTTTCCCCTCCGCGCTACTGAGTAAAGCTACATTTGTAAATTCACTTTTCCCTCCATTTTCCCTTTTCCCTCTTCCCCATTTTCCTTATTTGAGGGAATTTCCCTGCAAAGTGCAAAGTGTGGGATAAAGTGGCGGAATATTCCGGCGACAGTGGATAGTAGTTCGGGATAAAGTGACGGAATAGTTGAGTTAGTTATGGTAGTTCAGGATAAATTGACGGAATAGTCCGGCAGTAGTTATTAGTAGTTCGGGATAAAGTGCCAGAATAGTCCGGCGATAGTTGTTGGTAGTTCGGGACAAAGTGACGGAATAGTCCGGCGATAGTTGTTAGTAGTTCAGGATAAAGTGACGGAATAGTTGAGATAGTTGATAATAGTTCGGGACAGAGTGACGGAATAGTCCAGCGATAGTTGATGGTAGTTCGGGATAAAGTGACGGAATAGTCCGACGATAGTTGTTGGTAGTTCAGGATAAAGTGACTGAATAGTCCAGCGATAGTGAATAGTAGTTCGGGATAAAGTGACGGAATAGTCCGGCGATAGTTGATGGTAGTTCGGGATAAAGTGAGAGTCGGGATACGGAATAGTCCGGCGATAGTTGTTAGTAGTTCGGGATAAAGTGACGGAATAGTCCAGCGATAGTGAATAGTAGTTCGGGATAAAGTGACGGAATAGTCCGGCGGTAGTGGATAGTAGTTCGGGATAAAGTGACGGAATAGTTGAGATAGTTGTTGGTAGTTCGGGACAACGTGACGGAATAGTCCAGCGATAGTGAATAGTAGTTCGGGATAAAGTGAGAGTCGGGATACGGAATAGTCCAGCGATAGTTGTTGGTAGTTCGGGACAAAGTGACGGAATAGTCCAGCGATAGTGGATATTAGTTCGGGATAAATTGAGAGTCGGGATACGGAATAGTCCAGCGATAGTTGATGGTAGTTCGGGATAAAGTGACGGAATAGTTGAGATAGTTTGGGAAACTAGTTTTTGTAGTTGGATTTCGTGGAAAAGAGGAGAGTTTTGGTTTTGGCTGATAGTCTGTTACCTAGGGACTAAAAACTGGTTCCTATCAAAGGTCTAGTGCCTAGCAACACAGTCACAAGTCACTTGGCCCTTTAAAGATTCCTGTTAAGATTCTTGAGGATTCTTGAGGATTCTTGAGGATTCCTGTTAGGATTGTTGAGATTCTTGAGGATTCTTGAAGATTCTTGAGGATTCCTGTTAAGATTGTTGAAGATTCTTGAGGATTCCAGTTGAGATTCTTGAGGATTCCTGTTAAGATTGTTGAGGATTCTTGAGGATTCCAGTTGAGATTGTTGAGGATTCCTGTTAAGGTTCTTGAGGATTACTGAGGATTCCAGTTGAGATTGTTGAGGATTCCTGTTAAGATTCTTGAAGATTCTTGAGGATTCCCAGTTGAGATTGTTGAGGATTCTTGAAGATTCCAAGTTAAGATTCTTGAGGATTCCTGTTAAGATTGTTGAAGATTCTTGAGGATTCCTGTTAAGATTCTTGAGGATTCTTGAGGACTCCTGTTAAAATTCTTGAGAATTCCAGTTGAGGTTCTTGAAGATTCTTGAGGATTCCCAGTTGAGATTCTTGAAGATTCTTGAAGATTCTTGAGGATTCCCAGTTGAGATTCTAAATAATTCTTGAAGATTCTCGAGGATTCCTGTTAAGATTCTCGAAGATTCTTGAGGATTCCCAGTCGAGATTCTCGAGAATGGCAGAGTCCTACAATTTTCCCATATAGTTTTTTCCCAAACGTAAGAGCGTGGGAATCTTGGGAATTTCGTTCGGACTTGGGATTCGGGTTTTCCCGAATGGTTTCGTGATAAGCAGACGACAAAAACTGGGTCGCTTAGTGTCTGGGCCGAGATAAAAAAAAGCACGTGGGACTAAACGTGTGGACGTAAAATGAAAATATTTTTCCCACAAATTTTCGCTTGGAATCTCCACTGTTGGGACTAGAGGAGAGAGAAGCCTATGGACGAGCCACGTGGAATATATTTTCCCACAAATTTTGGCTTGGGAATCTCCACTGTGGGGACTTAGAGGAGAGAGAAGCCTATGGACGAGCCACGTGGAATATATTTTCCCACAAATTTTCGCTTGGGAATCTTGACTGTGGGGACTTAGAGGAGAGAGAAGTCTATGGACGAGCCACGTGGAGTATATTTTCCCACAAATTTTCGCTTGGGAATCTCGACTGTGGAGACTAGAGGAGAGAGAAGCCTATGGACGAGCCACGTGGAGTATATTTTCCCACAAAGTTGGCTTCGGAATCTCCACTGTGGGGACTTGGAGGAGAGAGAAGCCTATGGACGAGCCACGTGGAGTTGGGTTCATTCATTCTAAATTGGGAATCTGTTGGAAACAATCAGCTTGGGGGATCATAAAAAATCGACCTTTCTACGAGCAACATTGTCCGCTCTGTAACACTGTCCGCTCTATGGTTATTAAGAGCCTCAAAGAATTCTTCCCCTTTCATTAAAGAAGTCTCAGCAAGAGGTGCCGCCCATCCGCGTTCCACAAAGACGAGGGCCCTCCGCTGAAACTTAAATATCTCTGAAACTGTTTGACTTGGACAGCTGAAATTTGCACAGTTTGTAGCTGAGACATTGAGCTAACTTTGAGCTTAGTTTGAAAACTAACGGTGAATTAGCAGAAGAATGGTGAATTTTAACAAATTTAAGTATTAGTCAAAGGCGCCGCCGATCAGTTTCATAAAGTCTAGGAGCCTGCGCTAAAACCTCAATATCTACAAATCTACTTGACTTACAAGGCTGAAATTTACACAGTTTGTAGCTGAGATATTGAGCTAACTTTAAGCTTAGTTTGGAACCTAACGGTGAATTAAAAAAAGAATGGTGAATTTTCAAAAATTTAAGTATTAGTCAAAGGCGCCGCCGATCAGTTTCATAAAGTCAAGGGGCCTGCGCTAAAACCTCAATTTCTCTAAACCTACTTGACTTACCAGGCTGAAATTTGCCCAAATTGTAGTCAAGACAGTATCCCATAATTTGGCAAAGTTTGAAAGTAACCAAGTTATAAGAAAAGTAATGGCGAATTTTCAAAACTGAACTATTGGTAAAAGGCGCTGCCGACAAGTTTCATAAAGTCAAGGGGCCTCCACTAAAACCTCAATATCTCTAAACCTATTTGACTTACAAGGCTGAAATTTGCTCAAATTGTAGTCAAGACATTACCCTAGAGTTACACAAAATTTGAAGTCTACCAACAAATTAGCAAAAGAATGGTGAATTTTCAAACACGAGGCTTCCGACTTTTGCTTCTGGCCACGGGAGCTTGGTGGGAGTGTTGAACAAATTGCAATTCTATTCCTGGCATACCAGACTGCTTTTTATGGCTACTTAATCGCTTGGCACCAGGTAAACGGGGCTCGTAACGGAGGTCTATTTTCGGTACCGTGAAATGCCAAGTTTTCCTTGCCTGGAGCGTCTCACGAAATCTTCGGGGCCGCCGCCGCCGCCGCCGCGCTTGTCTGCCACCCCAAAGGCCCGGGCCCTGTGCTTGGCCTCTTCGCCGCGCGGCCCGGCGCAACAGGTGGAACCGTCAGCTGAGGAATTCCTTTTGAATTATTCACCTCAACACCTTCACACAATAGGCTCAGACAGACCGTGGGATTCTTCTCAAGATTCTTACTAGCGTTTCTCATAAGATTCTCAACACCCCATAAGTTTGTGGAGGCTATTTTTAGACTGGGTAAAGATTCAAGTGAATGAATTAGTGAATGAATCAAAGTATATTTACACTTAAAACTTACTTGTATGTGTTAAACGTGTAGGTTTTCACGTAGGCGGGTTTGTCTTGTGCACATTCTGGTTTTTCCCACAGACACTGACGATGAACTCGACATTTTTCAGGTCCTCCGCAACACTTGAGGAAGCTACTCTGTTGACACCGTGGTTATCATCATGTTATCAAGTGTTATCAGCGTGTTATCAGCGACAAAACACCTTCCCAGAAGCTTAAGATCCTGGAATATGTGTTATCATCATGTTATCAACCTGTTATCAAGTGTTATCAAGGGTTATCAGCGACGAAACACCTTCCCAGAAGCTTAAGATCCTGGAATATGTGTTATCATCATGTTATCAACCTGTTATCAAGTGTTATCAAGGGTTATCAGCAACGAAACACCTTCCCAGAAGCTTGGGATCCCTAGAATATATGTTATCATCATGTTATCAACCCGTTATCAGTGGCAAGGGGTCCGAAACTTCCAGTAATCTTCGTACACCTGGGTCTTGTTATCGCTGTTATCAACCCGTTATCTCCATCTTATCTCCGTGTTATCACATGTTAACAAATAATCTTCGTACACTTTTCTTCGGAGTTTCGGACCCCATGATCAGTGGTTATCAACCTGTTATCGCCTGTTATCGACATAAGGCCTACTTTGCCTGATTTACTTTAATTCATTATTATTATTATTATTATTATTATTATTATTATTATTATTATTATTATTATTTTTATTATTTTTATTATTATTATTAAATATTAATGAAAAATTATTTTTATGAAAATTTGCAAATTCAAAGGTGACCCATGATTTGGCGAATCTATTTTTAGCTCATATCTGCGCACTGTATTCTAACATAAAAATAATAATAATAATAAATAATAATGATAAATAATAATAATAATAATAATAATGATGATAATGATAGTAATAAATAAATAAATAGATAATAATAAGTAAAGTAATAATAATAATAATAATAATAATAGAAAAATAAATAATAATAATAATAAATAAACAAATAATAATAAATGATAATAAATAAAATAATAATAATAATAATAATAAACAAATAACAATAAATAAAATAATAATGATAATAATAAATAAACGTAATAATAATAATAATGCTAAATGAATAATAAATAATAAATAAATAAAATAATATCAATAATAAATAATAAACGTAATAAAATTGGATTCTTAATCCATATTTGTGATTCCCTGAATGATTCCTGAACCAAATTTATTTCAATGTAATTCCTTATAAGAAGATTCTGGGAAGTCGCCATTGAAATTCCCTGGTGGGAAAACTGCAGCACCAGGTACGGACTCTTATCACAAAACTCTCTAATTCAGGAATTTCCCACTGAAAAAAAACTACAATTTCACAATTTATCTATGTTATCACCTGTTATCACTAGTTATCACTTGTTATCCCAATTATCAGTTGACCTTCCAACCGTAGAAAACCAGCGTTTCCACTTTTTCCCCCCTTTTTTCCCCTCCACTTGAAAATATCAGTTTCCCCTTTTTTCCCCTCCGCTTGAAAATATCAGTTTCCCCTTTTTCCCTCGCTCCGTGCTACAGAGTAAAGCTACATTTGTAAAAATTCACTTTTCCCCTCCATTTTCCCGTTTCCCTCTTACCCATTTTTCCCTATTTCAGGGAATTTTCCCTGCAAAGTGGAAGAAGCAATGGTAGAAACCTCTTTCCAGCGCTTCCACTTTGCAGGGAAATTCCCTCAAATAAGGAAAACGGGGTTGAGGGAAAGGGGAAAATGGAGGGAAAAGTGAATTTACAAATGTAGCTTTACTCAATATCACAGAGGGGAAAAAAGGGGAAAAAAGTGGAAGCACTGCCTCTTTCTACGGCGCCACGGTTTGAAAAAAAGAAAGTTTCGCGCCAAAACTGGAGGGGGTCCGCTACGTCCGCAACCAAGAAAAAACTTACCGCGAAAATTCAAATAAAAATTATTATTATTTATTATCTTAATTATCTTAATTATCTTAATTAATCATTATATTTTATAATTATTATTATTTATATTTTTTTCTGTTATTATAATAATTATTATTTTGATTAAAATTTGAATTTTAAACAAAAATGGCGGGAAATCCATTAATGCAGCGTAGTATTCAAATAAAATATCATTATTAATTATTATCATTATATTTTATAATTATTATTATTTATATTTTTTATGTTATTATAATTATTATTATATTTATTAATATTTGAATTTTTAGACAAAAATGGCGGGAAAACCTAGGTGCGGCGTAGTAGGCCCAAAAAAATTACCACGAAAATTCAAATAAAATATTATTAATATTTATTATAATTATATTTTATAATAATTATTATATTTATTAAAATTTGAATTTTTAAACAAAAATGGCGGGAAATCCATTGATGCGGCGTAGTACGTTGGCCTTGGTGCGGCGGGCGCAGACAAAATACTCCGCGAAATAGCGCGTCAGTCTACAATAAATATTTTTAAAAAATTTGAAATAAAATACTAAAATTTATATTATTTATAATTAATCAAATTATAATTCATTATTATATTTGAATTAAGTGTGGGTTATAAGGAAATATTAAATTTATTAAAGTTTGAATTTCGAGGACGTTCTACGACCTGAGGAACGCCCTTGTTTTGGATTTGCCAATTCGGATTTTTGCAAAAATATTTAAATTAAAAAAAAAAATGAATTAAAAAAATATACAAAAATATTTAGAATTAATTTTAATATTTTAAAAAATATATATATTTAATAAAAAATAATTAATTTATTAAAAATTTTTTTTAAATCAGATTAGGAGGACGTTCGACGGCCTTTCGAACCAGTGCTTCCACTTTCAATTTTTGGCTTTCCCTGGTAGGAGCCTCTGTTTTCCCTTTTTTTCCCCTCAGACAACAATTTGTTGATTTTCCCCTATTTTCCCCTCTCATTTTCCCGTTTTCCCTCGTTCTTCCCTTCCATTCATAATTAGTGGAAAACACAGCTAGTGATTTATAAGATTTATTTCGTGATTAATTTGCAGTTCCAAAGGGGAATATTATTATTGTTGACAAAAAATGCGTTAAATAACATGTCGCTATAGAAAAAAGTCAAATTTAACGACGATTTTAAGATTTCTCCAGTTTCCCTGGTTTTTCCCCTCTTCCCCTCTTTTTCCCTTCCAAGTGTCATTTTTCCCTGAAATCAGGGAATTTCCCCTCAAAGTGGAAGCACTGTTTCGAACGCCTTTGTTTTGAAAAAACCAAATTCGAATATTGAAATAATTTTTATTAAAACTAACAAAACAATTAATAATAATACTTAAAATAAATAATGATGATTAAATATAAATATATTTAATACTAATTTAATTTATTTTTAGAAAAGAATTTTTGAATTGGAAAAAATACGAAGGACGTTCGATACGTAAAAGAACGCCTTGCTCTGTTTTGATTTGGGAAATCAGTCTTCAGTGCGCCGCGGTCGGAGTCGGACGTGCGTTGCGTGGCTCCGCAACTTGTATTGTATTTTCCCTGCAGAAAAAAACTCTTTTTAATTGTTTCATGAATTTCTCTTTCGTCCGCGGGATTAATATTTTCCAGACCCATTGCCAGCAGAGAAAGGCGCCATTGATTTGTTTTTGATTCAACGTAATGCTGTCGAGAAACTTGGAACTCTTCTCACGTTCGATGGACAAGGAACAGGAGAAACCGTTAGACAAAAACGGTAAACAAAATCAAAACAAACTTCATTTTCAGGACATTAAACACCCTACATTAATACCTTAATCATCAATTCAGTGCAAATTTAGATTTTTTTTTTCAAACCTGTAATTTAGTTACGTAAGGGTAAAAAATTTTGCAGAATTTTCCCCTCAGGTGTCGTCAGGTAAGGTCACTTTCTAAACGTGACTATCCAAAATGGCCGAAAAATATCGATTTTCTCTCGAAAAATAATGATTTTTCTGCTTTCTGTGTGGAACAGCCATGGATTGTACGCCGAGTCCTTTGGGCGTCGCGGCGTCTGGATGCGCAGCGTCGGCGTCGTCGTCGTCGTCAGCGTCGTCGGCGTCGATTTTGTCGGACCGCGAATCGTTCAGCAAGAACTACCGTCTGGGACATGTTTTGGGAAAAGGCGGGTTCGGCACCGTTTATTCCGGAATAAGAATCCGCGATGGACTACCAGTGGCTATTAAACACATTCACAAGACCTCGGTTACCTCGTGGAGTCAGGTTAGTAGTAGTAGTAGTAGTAGTAGCAATAGTAGTAGTAGTAAGACTACTAGTAGTTGTAGTAATAGTGAAGAGAGTAGGAATAGTAAGAGTAGTAGTAGTAGCAATAGTAGGAGGCGTAGTAGTAGTGGTGAGAGTAGGAGTAGTAAGAGTAGTAGTAGTAGCAATAGTAGGAGGCGTAGTAGTAGTAGTGAGAGTAGGAGTAGTAAGAGTAGTAGTAGTAGTAGTTGTGGTAGTAGGAGTAGTAGTAGCAGTAGTAGGAATAGTAGTAGTGATAGTAGTAGTACTAGTAGTGTTAGTGGTAGTAGCAGTAGTAGGAATAGTAGTAGTGATAGTAGTAGTACTAGTAGTGTTAGTGGTAGTAGTAGCAGTAGTAGGAATAGTAGTAGTGATAGTAGTAGTACTAGTAGTGTTAGTAGTAGTAGTAGCAATAGTAGTACAGTAGTAGTAGTTGTAGTAGTTGTAGTAGTAGTACTAGTAGTGGTAGTTGTAGTAGTAACAGTAGTAGTAGTTGTAGTTGTAGTAGTGGTAGTAGTATTTAGCTATTAAACTTGATACTTTATTATAATTCAATATTACATAATAATAAAAATTAATTAATAAATTAATTAGTGATTTGATTGAATATATTGATTGTTTTGGTTTAATTATCGATTATAATGGAAATTACCGATTTTCCCACGGGTCACTCAGATTTCCCACGCTTTTCATTCCCACAAGAAATTGAACTAGTTTTTTTTCGTGTGTAAATGGGAAAAAGAGAGTGTAGTGTGGTAGCAACAGCAGTTGTAGCGTTAATAGCGGTCCAATTAGTAGCATTATAGTGGCAAGAGTAGTAGTAGCATGTGCTCTAGCAGCTATAGTGTAGAAGTGTAGTAGTAGAGAAGTAGTAGTAGTAGTAACAAGAGTAGTAAAAGTAGTAGTAGTGGTAGCAGTAGCATTAATAGTAGGATAGTAGTAGAAGTAGTAGTGATAGCAATCGTAGTAGCAGTATAGTAATAGTAACAAAGAGTAGTAGAAGTAGCAGTCGTATAGCAGTAGTATAGCAGCACTGTTAGTAGTAGTAGTAAAGCAGTAGTAGTAACAAGAGTGGTAGTAGTAGTAGTAGAAGTAGTAGTGATAGCAGTGATAGTAGCAGTATTCGTTAGCAGTATCATAGCAGCAGTGTTAGTAGTAGTAGTAGTAACAAGAGTAATAGTAGTAGTGGTAGTATTAGTAGAAGTAGTAGTGGTAGTATTAGTAGAAGTAGTAGTGGTAGTATTAGTAGAAGTAGTAGTGATAGCAGTTGTAGTAGTAGTAGTAACAAGAGTAGTATTAGTAGTAGTGGTAGTAGTAGTAGAAGTAGGTGTGATAGCAGTGATAGTAGCAGTATCCGTTAGCAGTAGCATAGCAGTGTTAGTAGTAGTAGTAGTAATAAGAGTAGTAGTAGTAATAGTAGTGATAGCAGTGATAGTAGTAGTGTAGTAACAAGAGTAGTAGTAGTGGTGGTATTAGTAGTAGAAGTAGGTGTGATAGCAGTGACAGTAGCAGTATCCGTTAGCAGTAGCATAGCAGCAGTGTTAGTAGTAGTAGTAGTATAGTAGTGTGTAGTACGAAGCGCGTAGTATATCGATTTTCTCCACTGGGAGTATCGATCCATGTCCGCGCTGTTTTCGTCTCAGATTCTGGCGCTTGTCATGCCAACCGTTTCCCACAAACAGCTTCCCAATGCCCTACTTAAGGGCTTCCCAAAGGATTTCCAAGGATTTGATAGGTTCCCCAAGCCTTTCCCAAAGGATTTCCTAAGGATTTGATTGGTTCCCCAAGCCTTTCCAAAGAATTTCCCAAGGATTTGATAGGTTCCCAAGCCGTTCCCAAAGGATTTCCCAAGGTTTTGATAGGTTCCCCAAGCCGTTCCCAAAGGATTTCCCAAGGATTTGATAGGTTCCCCAAGCCTTTCCCAAAGGTTCTCAAAGCGTTCCAGTGCATTTAACAAGGCTTTTGTAGTTTCCCAAGGTTTTTCCCAAGCTTCCCAACGGTTCTTAGAAGATTCCCAAGGCCTCTACAGTTTCCCAAAGGTTTCCTGAAACTTCCTAAAGGTTCTACGAACAGTTCCAAAGCTTCCCAAGGGTTTCCCAAGCATTCACAAGACCTTTTTAGGTTCCCAAGCCTTTCCAAAGGTTCTCAGAACATTCCCGAGGTTTTTCCCAAGCTTCCCAACGGTTCTTAGAAGATTCCCAAAGCTTCTACAGTTTCCCAAAGGTTTCCTGAAACTTCCTAAAGGTTCTACGAACAGTTCCAAAGCTTCCCAAGGGTTTCCCAAGCATTCACAAGACCTTTTTAGGTCCCCAGCCTTTCCCAAAGACTTCTCAAGCCTTCTCAAAGATTCTAAAGGTTCCCAAGCCTTCCAAAGGTCCTTGGAACAATCCCACTCCTTCCAAGGGTTTCCCAAGACTTGAAGACGTTCCCAAGCCTTCCCAAAGGTCCTTGGAATAGTCCCAGCCCTTCCCAAGGGTTTCCCAAGAGTTGTAGAGGTTCCCAAGCCTTCCCATAGTTTCCCCACACCTTTCCAAGATTCTCAAAACATTCCCCAAGCTTTTCTGAAGACCTTTGTAGGTTCCCAAGCCTTACCCAAAGCTTCTCAAACACTTACAGACTCTTCCCAAGCCTTCTGAAGGTTTCCAGAGCTTTCCCAAGGTCATTAGAACCTTCCCGAACCTTTCCCCAAGCTTCTCAAATGGTTCCCAGCCTTTCCCAAAGCTTCCCACACCTTCTCGAGGCTTTCCCAACTCTTCCCATATACTTACAGACTCTCCCCAAGGTTTCCCAGAGCTTCCCAAAACGTCCCAAGATGTACCATCTTCAGTTCCAACTAACTTCAATCAACTGTTATCACATGTTATCCACTGTTATCAAGCGTTATCAAAGCGTTGCGCCACGGGGAATTCCGAGAACCCCGGATACCGTGGGATATAGAACTTCCTCTTGGGAAAACTCAGTTTTTCCCACTCGTCCACTTCCCCACCGCAAACGTAAAAAAAGACGCGTCCTATTCAAATTTAATGTCCTATTGCCACGGAAATAACTGTTAGAGCCACGGCACAAGTCCCTTAAAGCCACGGTATTTATTTAATTTGCCGATTAAGTGTCTAGAGCCACGGCAAAATGTTTTAAAGACACAGCAAACTATGTTAAAGCCACGGGAAACTGTCCTAAAGCCACGGTGTTTGTTTAATTAGCGGATTAAGTGTCTTTGAGCCACGGAAAATTGTCTTATAGACACGGAATTGTCTTATAGCCACGGTTTACTAAGCTTATTGTCATGGCATTTTTAAACGTCCGTACCAATCAAACGGCAATTGACACTTTTTACCGTGGCCTTAGTTGCCGGAAGTGTTAGAGCCACGGTACTCGTCCACTTCCTGACAATTTGTCAAGTGATCGATACTCCTTCCGTGGCTCTAATCCCAAGAATCTTAAAGCCACGGCATAAGTGAGACCAACCACTAGTGACACTTATTCTCAATAATTTTATTATAATACATAATTAATAATATATAATTTATAATTATATATTAATTATATAATTTATAATTATATATTAATTATATAATTCTATAATATATTATAATTTATATATTTATATAATATTATAAGAGATAATAATAATATATAATTAACATAAATATTTTAATCTTCATTAAAAAAGATTGGCAACGTCCGCGTTCCGCTGGAAGTTTGTCTGCTGCGTCAAGTATCGCAAGTCACTGGCGTAGTGCGACTGCTTGACGCTTGCGACGCCGGCGACATCTTCGTGCTGGTCATGGAGCGAATGGAGGCGTCGCAGGATCTTTTCGACTTCATCACCGAACGCGGCGCCCTGTCCGAATCCACGGCCAAGAGTTTCTTCAGACAAATCGTCACCACCGTCCTCCAGTGTCACCGAGCTGGAGTCATCCACAGAGACATCAAGGTACTACCCCCTGCTATCATAATCTGTCGAATAGGTGGACAGGACTAGAACTTAAAGGCGAATATCCCTTCCTGTCCGCACAATCGAAAAATTTTGGTTTAGAGTATTCTGCAGCCGTAAAATACTTAATCTGTCGAATAGGTGGACAGACGGATGTATTAAGGGCATATTTACATTCTGTCCACACATTGTGTTCTGAATCTGTCGAATAGGTGGACAGGACTAGAACGTAAAGGCGAATATCCCCTTCTGTCCGCACAGTCGAAAAATTTGAGTCTTCTGCAGTAGTAAAATACTTAATTTGTCGAATAGGTGGACAGGACCAGACCTTAAAGGCGTTAATCGCCTTCTGTCCACACATCCGACAGTTCTGCTGTATTTGTCCTGTATTTGTCGAGTACGTGGACAGAGCAAGTTCTTACAGGCATATTTTTCATTCTGTCCACACACTCGACAGTTTAGCTATATCTTTGTACCTGTTATCAGTGTGTTATCACGTGTTATCATCTTTTGCAGGACGAGAACATTCTGGTCGACCTGAAGACGTTGAGTCTCAAGCTGATCGACTTCGGATCGGGCGACTACATCAAAGATGGCGTCTACACAGACTTCGACGGTAAGTCACACCCCCCACTAACAAGGACAGTGCTTCCACTTCGGAGGGAAATTCCCCTAAAAAGGGAAAACTGGATGTCAAAAGGGGGGAAAAAATAAAGGAAGAAAAACATAGAAGTACACCTTGTTGTCCTGGATGGAAGGTGAAAGGGATACTTGATTTCTAAAACAGAAGGGGAAGAAGGGAAAATAGGGGAAACTGAAAGTGGAAGCACTGAACTAGTAGTCAATAGTTAGCAAGCAGATAGTCAGTAAAAACAGTTGATAGTAGTAGTAAATCTAGCTTACATTATAGATAGTCCAGATATCCCGAGCAGTTTCCCCTTTTTCCCCTCTTCCCCTATTTCCCCCTTTATCTCCTCGCTGCTAGAGTTAAGGCTATACTTTTAGATTTTCCCCTTTCCCTCTTCCCTTATTTTCCCTTATCCCTCGCTGCTAGAGCTAAAGCTATACTTTTAGATTTTCCCCTTTCCCTCTTCCCTTATTTTCCCCTTTTTCTCCTCGCTGCTAGAGTTAAAGCTATACTTTTAGATTTTCCCCTTTCCCTCTTCCTTTATTTTCTCCTTTCTTCCCTTGCTGCTAGAGCTAAAGCTATACTTTAGATTTACCCCTTTCCCTCTTCCCTTATTTTCCCCTTATCCCCTTGCTGCTAGAGTTAAAGCTATACTTTTAGATTTTCCCCTTTCCCTCTTTCCTTATTTTCCCCTTTCTTCCCTCGCTACTAGAGTTAAGACTATACTTTCAATATCCCCCTTTTTCAGACCCCATTTTCCCCTACCCCAGGGGAATTTCCCTGCAAAGTGGAAACGCTGAATCCCCAGTTAGTAACTGTGTTGTAGAATGCTTTTTAACAACGTGGGAGTTCTGTGGTAGTGAGTTGGGAGTTATTGGGAGTCTGGTGGGAGTGTGGGGTGGCTGGACGGAAGTGTGGGAATTCTGGTTTGGTTCGTCCTTTGAGTGCACATAGTAACAGCCGAAACTTGAACGTGTCGGTTAAAGTTCAGCGTTTCGCTGAGACATGATGAGGGGTGTGGCACTTGGTGTTATCAAGTGTTATCATCGAATGAGAAGTGGTTATCAGTTGTTAGTAACTGTTATCTATCATCTTATTAGTACATTTATTGTTGGTAATTGTTGGTGAAGCTGCGAATCTCTTTAAAAGCGCGCGCGAGAAAAAAATTCGAACGGGAGAGAGGGACTTGACCTGCACTGGGCCATCGGAATGTCGCCTCGCCCAGGGCAAGGCCGTCCGACCGCGCCGCGTCCCCCGCCTATGCACTGGGCCGTAGTGGGGTTTCCAGTTATGCAATCCACTACAGCCCAGTGCACGTCTCGACTGCGGCCCCGTCGATTCCCAACACATGCACTGGGTCGTAGTGGGGTTTCCAGTTATGCAACCCACTACGGCCCAGTGCATTTCTCGGCATTGGTCCCGTCTCGACCCCACCTATGCACTGATCTGTAGTGGGGTTTTCTCTTATGGCAATCCACTACGGTCCAGTGCACGCCGAAGGCCGCGACCTCGCCCCATGGCCCAGCGTGGCCGAACTCACGTGGGCAGCCAGACTCGCTTGCGTGGCGCGGTCTTGAAGTGAGGGGGAAACCTTGTAATGCGAGTCTTTTGAACTTTTTCTAACGGGACCTTCCTTCGGTGATTGTTGGTAATGAGTCAAGTCCTCGGGACAAGGCGTGTATCCTGGCAACTACTTGATAACCTCGGATAACAGATACAATAGACAGATCGGCTATCATACTAATAACATGATAATACAACAAAATCTACGAGACTTGAGACGTTGAACGTAGTATATTATGATAGGAAGTTGTATAGAGACCTTGTTATCATATGTTAATATGTATTATCAGTGCGTTACTGCTTGATAACCTCGGATAACAGATACAATAGACAGATCGACTATCATACTAATAACATGATAATACAACAAAAATCTACGAGACTTGAGATGTTGAACGCAGTATAATATGGTAGGAAGTTGTATAGAGACCTTGTTATCATATGTTAATATGTATTATCAGTGTATTACTGCTTGATAACCTCGGATAACAGATACAATAAACAGATCGACTATCATACTAATAACATGATAATACAACAAAAATCTACGAGACTTGAGATGTTGAACGTAGTATAATATGATAGGAAATTGTATAGAGACCCTGTTATCATATGTTAATATGTATTATCAGTGTGTTACTGCTTGATAACCTCGGATAACAGATACGACAGACAGATTGATCATATTACTAACAACAGTATTACAACGAAATCTACTAGACTTGAGAATTTCACCGTAGGACAGTTTGATAGGCAGGTATCTTAGAGACCCTGTTATCATGGGTTAACAATCTATTATAAGTGTGTTATCACGTGTTATCATTATGGGACATATTGTGGGTAATTATACAAGTCTGTTTGACTTACGGCGCGGCCCTGTTGCTAAGGTAATGCTTCAACAATGGGAGAAACGTGCATTCCTCGACGTATTCCAACCGAATGGGGGTCCGCCACTCTCTCCACTTGCTAACCTATGATAACACGTTGATAACATATGATAACCGTGATAACCACACAACACGATACCCGCAATTTTCGCACTTGTTTTACATCTTCGCCATGACCCCCGGCAAGCCAGTGCGACTTGATAGGGAAACTTTGTTAACACGTGATAATAGGTTATTAACCGCGGATGATAGTTTTTTAGTGCGGCGCTATTTTGGGGATTTGGATTCTGTTGCAGCTGTAGTTCTAAGAAAACGCCATCCATCTTGGTCTGTTTCCGCCTTTCTTGAGTCATCCGAGCTGTTATCACAGGTTATCAACGTGTTATCGCAGGTTATCAACGCAAATGGAATGCGGAAAAAAAGAGCCGTTTATGATTTCCCATGGACGGACGGCTTGGTGAAGGTGTCTGGAGTAGGGGGGGGGCGACGACACGAGGCGGGTCGGAGCGCGTAACGCGCGAGATTGTCGTCGCGCATCGCTGAGGTCTGCTGCCGGGTTCCCAGACAACTTTTGACCACCCGCTTCGATTCGCTGATTGTTTTTTCAGCTAATTAAAAACCGAGAATCTTAAGATTCTCGCAAGATTCCCACAAGAATCTGAAGATTCTTGGCTGAGAGTCTTGAGATTCTTACAGGATTCCCTTGAGAATCTTGAGATTCTTGACTGTGAATCTTGACATTCTAACAACATTCCCTTGAGAATCTTGAGATTCTTACAAGATTCTTGGCTGTGAATCTTGAGATTCTTACAAGATTCTTGGCTGTAAATCTTGAGATTCTTACAGGATTCCCTCAGGAATCTTAAGATTCTTGGCTGTGAATCTTGAGATTCTTACAGGATTCCCTCAGGAATCTTAAGATTCTTGGCTGTGAATCTCAAGATTCTTACAACATTCCTTTGAGAATCTTGAGATTCTTACAGGATTCCCTCAGGAATCTTAAGATTCTTGGCTGTAAATCTTGAGATTTTTACAAGATTCCCTTAGGAATCTTGAGATTTTTACAGGATTCCCTTGAGAATCTTAAGATTCTTGGCTGTGAATCTCGACATTCTTACAACATTCCTTTGAGAATCTTGAGATTTTTACAGGATTCCCTTGAGAATCTTAAGATTCTTGGCTGTGAATCTCGACATTCTTACAACATTCCTTTGAGAATCTTGAGATTTTTACAGGATTCCCTTGAGAATCTTAAGATTCTTGGCTGTGAATCTCGACATTCTTACAACATTCCTTTGAGAATCTTGAGATTCTTACAGGATTCCCTGGAGAATCTTGAGATTCTTACAAAATTCCCTTAAGAATCTCAAGATTCTTGGCTGTGAATCTTGATTCCTTGAAAGTGTAACTTTCGTGATGTTGGTGAGAGGTTTAAAAAAAAAAAAGCCCCAAATGGAGGAAAACTTGTTTGTCCAGAAGCGAGTCCACTTCATTACTGGGTTCCAGGAAATCCTATCAGAGACCTTCTATCATTTAGTATTAGTCTGTTAACACGTGATAACAGTAGTTAAAATAGTAACACGATGATAATAAGTAGTAGTGATATTAACAAAAAAAAAACAAATTAAATGCAAGGGGTCTGTAACTCGGAGGAGAAGTTGTACGAAGATTATTTGGTAACATATGATAACATGGAGATAACACAGAGATAACAGTGATAACATGACCCAGGTGTACGAAGATTATTAAAAGTTTCGGACCCCCTTGTTTAAATGTTAAATAGTAAATTTTTCGATATTACGTCCGTCATTTACTAGTAGTTTGTTAACAGTTGATGATAGTGAGAGATAGTTGTTGCCCAGCGGAAAATTAAGGATGTCGGCGACATCCTGAACGATGTCCTTAACTTGTCCTGAATATCCTGAACCACGCCCGATCGTGGATGAGTAAAAAATATTGCGTCGAGAATTGTGAATCTTGATTTTAGGAGAGGGGCACCATGAAGTATCCTGAAAAGCGTTTTTTTCAGGACGCTGTTAAGTATCCTGAACATGTATTATTCAGGCATTCCAGTGTCAGGGTCCTGAACACTCCTGGAAGTGGGCCAGTTTCACTGCAGCACAGTCCAGTTCAAAGTCCTGATTGGCATCCTGAAAATGTCCTTTTCAAGATATTTTCAGGGTCCTGAAACTATCCTTAATTTTATGCTGGGAACACGTAGTTTTCTTCCATAGCTTGTTTGGTAACTTTCGATTGATAGTTGATAACAACTGATGATAGTAGTAGTAACCGTTGATAATAGTTCGTACTAATACGATGAGGTCAAGGGGTCCGAAACTTACAATAATCTTCGTACACCCAGGCCATGTTATCACTATTATCAGCCTACAATCTCCGTGTTATCACATGTTATCAAATAATCTTCGTACACTTTTCCACAGAGTTTCGGACCCCTTGGATGAAGTTGAATAATAATCTCGGTTGACTGCTTTTTGTTCGTTTTCTTCGTTAAATTTTACATTTGGCCTTGTTGATAACTACTGATAACAGTTGATAACACTTGATAACAGTGCCCAGAAACGGGTGGGGAAAAACCAGTAGTGATAAGTAGTGCAGCTATCACGCGTTCATAGAACTGGATGAACCAGTTGTTGATCATTAGTTATATAATTATTATTTCTTGGTATTACGAGAGTTGTTTCCAATCTGTCGAATGTGTGGACAGCAAGGAGAGCGCCTATTGAAACGGTGGACCTGTCCACCTACTTGAAAGACTCGTTACTTTTGGCAGTAGTATCATTATTACGAGAGCTGTTTCGAATCTGTCGAATGTATGGACAGCAAGTAGAGTGCTTATTGAAACGGTGGACCTGTCCACCTACTCAACAGTTTCGCTATTTTTGCCAATAATATCATTGGTACGAGAGCTGTTTCGAATCTGTCGAATAGGTGGACAGCAAGTAGAGTGCTTACTGAAACAGTGGACCTGTCCACCTACTCGACAGTTTCGTTATTTTTGCCAATAGTATCATTATTACGAAAGGTGTTTTCGAGTCTGTCGAATGTGTGGACAGCAAGCAGAGGGCTTACCGAAACAGTGGACCTGTCCACCTACTCGACAGTTTCGTTATTTTTGCCAATAGTATCATTATTACGAAAGGTGTTTTTGAATCTGTCGAATGTGTGGACAGCAAGTAGAGTGCTTACTGAAACTGTGGACCTGTCCACCTACTCAACAGTTTCGCTATTTTTGCCAATAATATCATTAATACGAGAGCTGTTTCGAGTCTGTCGAATGTGTGGACAGCAAGCAGAGGGCTTACCGAAACAGTGGACCTGTCCACCTACTCGACAGTTTCGTTATTTTTGGCAGTAGTATCATTATTACGAAAGGTGTTTTTGAATCTGCCGAATGTGTGGACAGCAAGTAGACCGTTTACGAAAACAGTAGACCTGTCCACCTATTCAGCAGATTCGTTATTCCTATGATTTCTATTATTATTATTATTATTATTAGGTACGCGCGTGTATTCGCCTCCGGAGTGGGTGCGTCACCGTCGCTACCACGCAATCCCTGCGACAGTCTGGTCGCTGGGCATCCTCCTCTACGACATGGTGTGCGGCGACATTCCCTTCGAGCAGGACGAGCAGATCGTGCGCGCCGCGGTACACTTTCGCGCGCCGCACCCCTTGTCGCCCGCCTGCGAGGACCTGATCCTGCGCTGTCTCGAATATCGCCCGACGGATCGCTTGTCGCTCGAGCAGATCTTAAGTCACGCCTGGCTTCAGGAGCTTAGCGACACGCCACAGCCCGTCTCGACGACACCACAGAGCCCTGTCGCGTCGCACGCGTCGCTCTCCGACGCGCTGCTCGCCACCGCTACGGCATCGACGACTATCCCCGTGCCGCGTAGATTGCCGCCCACCAACCTCGGCGGCTCGCTACCTTCCTCCGCCGCGTCGTCGGCCGTGTCTTCGTGCTCGCGCGACAGCCTCGACGACTTGAGCTCGCCGCCCGACATCTGCGCCACGTATCCCTTACGACCGACGCCTGTCGTTGCGTTGCGCGACGCCAAGCCACCAGCGCCGGACTTCGCCTTTTGACCCCGGCCGATAACGCGGCGACAGACGTCTAGACCCGGATTAGTGCGCGTTCCTCAAATTATCGATTTCTATAAATAACTTTTTTAAGAAAATTTTTTTTTCAATAATTTTCGAATTCGATTAACGATATATTAATAATCGATAGTCAAATTTTTAATCGATACTTTAGCGTATTTTTAAATGGCGATTATTTAAAAACTGACATAACCGGAGGGGATTTAAATTTTTAAATTTTTTTTTTAATAATCGATTTGACGAAAGTATCGATTTTAAAGTATCGATTGACCTTATACCCTTTCGTATTGATCCCACTAGAATAAAAGGCCAATTTTTGGACGCAATATTTTCGACGTTTTTTCGATACATATCGATATTTTTTAGATAATGCTGCCACCAATATACTCCCCTCCATTATGTGTGTATGTATGTATAACCGATATATATATATCGATTGAACTGTTTGAAAAATCGATTGAAAAAATTTTTTTTTCAATAATCTGTTATCGATATGGAAACCTCATCTTTTTTGTTCCTGTAGCTTGGATCCCGTAAGAAAAAAAAATTCCCCGACGTGTTAATCGATTCATAGTTATAATTATAATCGATAGTTTTACTGTTGTAACACAACTATTTTTTCCCTGAAAATAGGAAAATTTTTTCCCTGAAAAATTACTAAAAAACATTTGTAATGTGTAATTTATTCGTCTGTTGTGTGATACGTGTTGTGCGGTCTTGGATTTTTAGTTTGAAAGAAAACATTCAAAATTTCCCTTTTTTCCCCTCGATGGGGGGGAATTTCCCCTTTTTTACCCAGCGGTTTTTCCCCTCGATGGCGGGAATTCACTCTTTTTTTTATCCGAGCAAGTTTTTCCCTTCTCGAGAGGGGGACGGGGGAATTTCCCCTTTTTTGTCCTGGAGTTTTTCCCTTCTCGAGGGGAAAATAGGGGAAATTTTTTATAAAGGACGAGCCAAGCTCGATAGTTGGTTGAGTATTTTTGCCATAGCCATTTTTCCCATGGACCAAAAAAAAAATTTTAAATTACTATAATAGTTAACTTGAATTAAATTCAAACTATTTTTCTCAAACTATCGAAATAGTAAATCTGTAAAACTTTAAAGGAAAAACTAACAAACAGGGCCATTGAGCAAAATTTAAAAAAAAAATCCACTTTTTCCCACGAGTCCCGAAATTTTCCCACGCTTTTTCCCCCCGAAATAAAAGGCCGTTTAAAAAAGGGGAAATTTTTTTTCCCCTTCACGTTTATGCAGAGAACCTATTTTTGCAATAAAATTGTGAAAAAATTAAATTTCTGTCAAAATGAGAAAAAAATTTTTGGTTTGACTTCAGATGCCACAGCTCAAGAGTTTGGTGAACTTTCAATGAAGTTTTAGTGAAGTTTGTGTGTGAAACTCTGTGTGAAATTCTGTGTGAAATTAAACTATATCAATACATGGCTTTCTAGTTTTGTGTTTCTTTTGCAAAAAAAAAGTCTTAATTTATTATAATTTAAGATATAAATTCAAAATTTCCCCTTTTTCCCCCCTCGAGGGGGGAATTTCCCTTTTTTGAATTTGATTTGAAAATAAAGTTAGGAAGTAGCGAACCCCTCCCTGTTGCCATTTAATTTTTTTTACTAATTTTACAATTAATTTAAATAATAATATATTATTATTATTTGATAAATAAATAAATAAAAGTCTTAATTTATTATAATTTAAAATATAAATTCAAAATTTCCCCTTTTCCCCCCTCGAGAGGGAAATTTCCCCTTTTTGAATTTGATTGCCATTTAAATATTTTTTTTTACTAATTTTACAATTAATTTAAATAATAATATATTATTATTATTTAATAATTATATTATTATTTAATAATTATATTATTATTAACAGTCTTCATTTATTATAATTTAAAATATAAATTCAAAAATTCCCCTTTTCCCTCCCTCGAGGGGGGAATTTCCCCTTTTTGAATTTGATTGCCATTTAAATATTTTTTTTACTAGTTTTACAATTAATTTAAATAATAATATATTACTATTATTTAATAATTATATTATTTAATTATATTTTAGTACTTTGCCCGTCTCAGATGGGCAACTTTGACGTCATTGGTAAAAACCCAACTTTTACCCAAGTCATCAGTGTTTGCATTTCACTCCCACTACACGTGGCTGGCGCTGTTATCAGCTGTTATCAAGTGTTATCAACTGTTATCAGTCATTTGTTTTTGCTCCCGTCAAAGGTCTTATCAGCCGAAATTAAGGTTATTTTTGCACTTTTCAAGGTCCTCAATGGATAAAGAATCGATGAATGAATGTTACGTGAAAATCAATTGACGTCAATTGATACACAGCAAGTTAGTTCAAGTGACCTTGAATTTACGGTGGATTTTATTTTTTTTTTTTTTTTTGTTTTTTTTTGCGAAACTGCGTTTTAGGTGGACAAATGTATCCCCGGTGAAGCGAAAATACCCTGTGTCCAAATGAAACTGCTGAGTCACTGTTGACACTCGTGACGTCAGCTAACCTGTCAGTGAAGCTGCACTCGGGATTCTAAAAATAAACTTTTCATCAAAAATTAAAATAATTGAAATTAATCTAATTTAATTTAAATAGATTAAATAATAAATAATAATAAAATAATTTAAAAATGAATAATAATAAAATAATTTAATTAAGTAATTTTAATTAAAATTAAATAATAAATAATAACGAAATAATGTAATTTAATTAATTTAATATAAATGTAATAATAAATAATAATGAAATAATTTAATTAAATTAATTTAATTAAAATTACATAACAAAAAATTCAGGGTTCTTTATTATAACGGTCTAACGAATTTTTAAATAAAATTTAATAGTAATATTTACTATTAATTATCTTAAACAGCATTATTAGAAGTAAAATATATATATTATAAATAAATATTAAATAAATAAAAATAATAAATAAATAAATATATTATAAATAAATAATATATTATAAAAAATATTTAATAAATCAAAAATAAATAAATAAATTAAATTAAGTAATATTTTTTAACAAATCAGTGATTATTTAAAACATAAAAATTTTGAATGAATGAGTAAATTAAATAATGTAAAAATTGTTTAGGATTAATTATGTTAAAATAATTTATTTATTTATTTCATTATCTATTCTTATTATATTATATTATTTATTATCAATATTTACAATATAATGATGTTAAAATAAAATATTATAATAATAATAATATAGTGAAAATAAAGTTAGGAAGTAGCGAACCCCTCCAGTTGCCATTTAAATTTTTTTTACCACTTTTACAACTTACTACGAGTGGAGTTGGCGTAAGGGAAAAAAAGTGATGAATGAAATCAGCGGATGTTGCTAAAAAGATCACTTCCGGTCCTTGTCAATCAATTTACTTTCTCCCATTGACTTTTATTTTAATTTTAATTTTTTTCTCTCTCTAATTTTAATTTTAATTTAATTTCTCTCTCTGTAATATTTAATTTAATTTTAATTTTTCTCTCTCTCATTTTAATTTTAATTTAATTTTTCTCTCTCTAATTTTAATTTTTAATTTAATTTTTCTCTCTCTAATTTTAATTTTAATTTAATTTGCTCTCTGTAATTTTAATTTTAATTTAATTTGCTCTCTCTAATATTTAATTTTTTTTTTTTTTTTTTTGTGTATTGGACTGAAGCCCTCGTGGGGCCATAGTCGAACTCTGTTACATTATCGCGGAATTAGTGGATTTTTTAATAATATGAAAGGAACAAAGGGTTTAGGTTTCAAATCTGACTGGAGAATTGGTACACATATTGGATCAATTTTTTGTTACGCGTCCAGACTTCCTACTGAAGTTGGCTATTGCTCTGAGGTGCCCTGGGTCGGACAGTATTGAAGTTTCGATGCGGCTTGTTTTGGTGGCTTTGAGTAGTTCTTTCCTTTGTTTGTCGTGTTTTGGGCATGCTGTCAGAAAATGCTCTACTGTTTCCCTGATTCCCGGACAGTTTGGGCAGGAGGGGGACTCTGTTAAGTGAAATCTATGTAGGTAATCATTCAAAGGGACGTGCCCCATTCTAAGTTGCGAGACGATGCTGCTCTCTTTCCGTGATGTTGCTTTCGGTAGTTGCAGTCTCGATGATGTGACTTTTGGTTGGATCCTGTATAGGTGCCGTCCTTTCTGCGCCTGGTCCCAGTGTCTCTGCCATCTTTCTATATAATGATTCTTTAGTTGGATCTTGATTGAGGATTCCGGTATTGGCATTGGTGTTATTTGCAGGGCTGTTTCTGTGGCTGCTTCCTTGGCTGCTGTGTCTGCTAATTCGTTGCCAGGGATCCCACAGTGCCCGGGGATCCAGTTTATGCTTATTTTGTGTTGGGATGAAGCACACGCTTTTAGGATGTTCGATATATTGCTACACTTGTCGTAAGTTCTGAGAGTGCTTACCGCGCGCACCACTGACTGACTGTCGGTGTATATTTTAACGGTAGATTGTTCTTTCTTGGTGGCGGATATGTGAGCTATTGCTTTCCTGATTGCCGTGGCCTCTGCTTGGAAGACGCTGGTTGTATTCGGTAGCCGGATTTTAGAAGGCCTTCGGATTGGCTGCGGTAGCTCCGCACTGTAAATGACGAAGGCCGCCCCTACACCCCCCTCGCCTTTTGATCCATCTGTGAAAATGTGAATGACTGGTTTGCCGGTGTCTCCGCTGCTTGTGAGCTGCCCTTGTTTCGGAGAAGCATTAGTTATTATCTTGGGCAGTTTCCATGGTGGTATTACTGCCGGTTTTCTTTCTACCTGTCCAAATTGTGGGGCGATGCGTTCTATGCAGGCTCTTTTGGCTAGCGTTGGTGAGTGGGCGATGCTCTTTTTTGTTGGCTCTTTCTGTAGCCACTGATGACAAGGGTGGTGTTTTCCGTACCGTATTATGCGGAGGATCTCGTGGAGACGGTACAACTCCAGTTGTAGATCGACCGGCATCAGTCGTGCCTCCACATCAAGCGCCTCTGAGGGACTTGTGCAGAGGGATCCCGTAATTTGAAGAGCCGCTTGTCGCTGGACTTGCTTTAGTTTTCCCACTCGAGTGTGGGTTACGTCAGCCCACGCCAGGCAGCCGTACCTCAATATTGGTAGAATTGCCGATCTATAGAGGGTTCGGAGGATGTCCTGCTTGAGACCCCATCTCTGTCGCGCAAAGCATTTCAACCTGGTGAGCAATCTGGATGTTTTCGTTGTAATGTGATCGATGTGGTATGACCATTTCAGTTTTTTATCCAGAATGACTCCCAGGTAGTTTACTGTTGGCAAGGCAGGCAATACCTCTCCGGTTAGCTCTATCGGGACTTCGTTGTTTTTTCGCTTTCGCGAAAAGTGAATTAGCTGTCTTTTTGCGTTTCCGAATATCATTTTGTTTTCCTCTGCCCATCCATCTGCCTCTATCAGAGCTTTCTCCAGGTGTGGCTTATTGGATTCAACTGTTTTCCCCATACAGAGTATGGTTGTGTCGTCCGCAAAAGCCTGGGCTATGATGTTTGGTATTGCATTTAGCCTAGCTAGGCAGCTGTCGGTTGCTATTGTGAACGCGACAGGTGATAGGGGTGAGCCTTGGGGAACACCTTCGACTGTCCTATACAAGTCGCTCTGATCTCCGAGATAATTGAATATCTGCAAGGGTCTGTTTTTGAGGAAGGCCGCGATCCAGTTACGCAAGTAGCTAGGGATTCCTTTTCGTTCCAGGGCTGCTACGATCAACGAGTGATCGAGTTTATTGAATGCGTTTTCCATGTCTAGTTTGACCAGCGATAGTGTCCCATGTTTTTTGAAGCTCACCTTAATGTTTTCAATCAGATTAAGTATGGCATCCTGTGCGGAGATTCCCCTCCGGAATCCGAATTGGAGGGGGTGAAGTGAGTTGTTGCTTTGTACCATGAAGGAGAGGCGTTTCGCGATGATTTTCTCCAGAAGTTTTCCCATTGTATTTAGCAGTGAAATGGGGCGAAAGCTCTTGGGGTCGGTGTAGTCCTCCTTGTCCGGTTTAGGAAAGAGTAGTACTTTGGCGAACTTCCATGAATCCGGGTAGTGGGCCAAGGAGATTGACGCATTGTATATCTTAATTAAGATGTCTTGGATAGTTGGAAGAATTTGTTTTAGGACCATAGCCGGTATGCCATCCTCACCTGGGGCTGAATTCTGTCTTGTTGTAGATAGCGCTAAGTGTATTTCTACCGCTGTGACTGGGGGAAACGCACTGCACCCAGTTCTTGTTGTAGACAGGTCGGTTGTATACGAGCTCGGTAGCCCCAGGTTGAGTTTTCTTGCCGCTATGTTCAATGCTTCCTTCGCGCTCTTCGCGATCTGCCCGTTGTCATCTTTGAGATCCAGCTTTCCTCCTATCTTCTTGTTCCCTCTTGAGTGTCTTTGATACAAATCCCAGGTCCTTTCGAGGTCCGCGGTGTCTATGCTTTCCTGAAAGAAGGTTCTTTTTGTCTTTCGAATATCTTTCTTTAGCCGGGCTTTGCTTATTTTGAGGTTTATTAGGGAAGCGGTGTCTCGCTTGATGCGCCATATTTTTTCGAGCCGGTTTACTTTCCGTCTCTGTAGATCTAATTCTTCTGTCCACCACGGCTGGTATCGCTTTTGTGGCTTAGACTTGGGAACTGCCGTATTTATACCGCGTTGGATTATGTCTGTGAGGTGTTCGACGTGCATATCTATCATGTCGGGCGAATTGATTTCTGATTTAAATATTGTTGTGGCATCTAATTCCGTCGACACGAAGGAACTTAGGAGATGCCAGTTAGCCTTTCTGTAGTTGGGAGTCCTGCGTGATGCTTGGAACGTATTATGTGAGAAATCGACCTGTCCCTGCAACACATAGTGGTCCGAGGAGGTAGCCCACACGTCTTCTCTGCATACCTGCACTTGGCCGATTTTAGGGGATATTGTCAATGAGGCTATTGTGAGATCTATTGTGGATGTGCTGCCATAGGGGCTCAGGTAGGTGTATTCGTACGGTTTGCTGACCATGGTTGAATCTGCTGATTGGATGAAGGCTATCAGTTCCTGTCCATATACATCTGTGCGCTTATCCCACGTGGTATGGTGAGCATTGAAATCACCGCCGATTAAGAAGCTGGGGAACGATTGTAGCAGAGATTGTATCCATGTCAGTTCGTTTTGGAAGCGCAAGACTGCCTGCTGGGAGTTTCTTCGGGCTGTTTTGGTTGCCTGTAGTAGGAAATTATAAGTAGGTTGAGGGGTTTCCACACTATGGACGCTGCGAAACTGGAACACTTGTGGGTAAACCAGTTGGACGCTGGAAGTTCATTGTTGAGTAGTATGGCGGCTTTGGATCCTTGTTGTGCGACTGCTGTCCAGCTTCCCGGCGTGTAATCTCCTAGCTGCTGAGGAGTTTCTTGGCAAAGTAGCATATTTACCTTTCTTTCATTGGCGCCGTTAATGAGCGCGTGCAGTACTGGCCAACTTCTCTGGGTATTTAACTGTGCAAATTTTAGATAGATCTGTTTACTAGACATTGTAGATGGTGTTCAAACGAATGACTATTTGTTGGAAGTTCGGGCATTGCTTTGACCACGTAGGGTGATCGCCTTGGCAATTCGAACAGGTTGGCCGGTCCACAACTTCGTTGCATTCTCTTGTGTCGTGATCTTTCGCGCATTTTGCGCATTTAAGGGAATTTCTGCAATTTTTTGCTACATGGTTGAAGCCTTGGCATCTGAAGCAGCGCGTTACTAGGGATTCCGTGGATAGATTTTCTGTTCTGAAGATGCGGTTGAACATGTAAAGTTTCCCTTCTTGAAGAACAGCCTCTTGGACCGCGGGGTCCGTGAGGGTCAGCTTCAGATGTCCTCCTATGAAGTCCCCTTTGTCGTCTTTCTTTTTGAAGACGAAGTTGGCATTGCGTATTTTATCCTTAAGTACCGGGTTCCTCACGGTTAACTCCTGGATAATCTGTGTCACCTCTTCTGCTGGAGCGCGTCTGATGAGAATGGGATATTCGTTGACTGGCGCACGTGCTGTTGTGATTTTAAGGGAATCTTTCTGTAATAGCAGTGTCTTCATAGCGCTATCACGCTGTGTTTCGTCTGGGAACGTCAAATAGCATTTGTTGGCCCTCCAGTTCATTTTTTGGATGACGGGGCCTCCTGCTGACGAGTTTAAAGTGCGATCTAGTTTTTCGGTGGTTAGCGCGTCTTTCGCTTGTTCGGAAGAGGTTTCCAGGATCAACGTGGTTTTCTTAGATCGCTGGGCCATCGGTGCTGGGAGCTGATTAGATTGTGCTGCAGTGGCTGGGCTTGGTGACCCTCCGAGGGCACTTGCAGCCACTTGGGCATATGATCGTGTTGACGGTGGTTGGGTCTTGACCTGAAACAGTACCTTTTCCGCTAGAAGGCTCTTCAGGGTTTTTATCTCTTCCTCTTTCTCCATTAATTGTTGCCGAAGTCTTATAATTTCTGCATCTTTCTCTGTTGTCGTCGTAGGCAAAATGTGAGTGGTGTTTCGATAAGGGAGTCGCTGGATGTCGAAATTATTCTGAGTTCGCGGTGTTTCTGGAGCTGGAGAGACGTCGCTTGTACGTTGTGGCGAGGGGTCTTCTTCATCTGAGGATAGATCCGATATACGTGCATCATCCTGGTCGTTCGGTACGGGCGGAGCAGTATTACTTTCTTGTTGGTACTGGGGTACCGGTTGATTGGCCCTGTACCCTGAGTTTTTGACCTGTCGTTTTGATTTACAGACGTCACAGTACTTGTGGGCTCCCGATTTTGGGACGAAGGCCTTGGAGCATGTGACGCATGGTTTCGGCTCGAAATCTTTTGGGCTCATGTTGCTACCCAGTTTTACTGGGGCTGTGTCTTGCAACAGACCGCTTAGCAACTGGCGTGGCTTCGCGCCTATGCCCTCTTTTCCTGTCTTTCTTTGTTTTGCCCCCCTCTTTTCCCTTTTTGTTTGTTTTGTTTTGTATTGTTTTTTTTTTTTGTTTTTTTTTTAATCAGTTATTAATTAGCTACTATTCAACATACCGAATAATTGTTTGGGACCACTGGATCGAATGTCTGTCTGCTTTCACTGATTTCACTTAATTTGCAAATTGAAAACACTTTGACTCTGCGGAGCGCTCAAGAACACGTCCGAAGAGGTCGAAGGGTCAAACCGAACTCCTAATATTTAATTTAATTTTAATTTTTCTCTCTCTAATTTTAATTTTAATTTTAATTTTTCTCTCTCTAATTTTAATTTTAATTTAATTTTCTCTCTCTCTAATTTTTTTTATTTTAATTTAATTTTCTCTCTCTAATTTTAATTTTAATTTAATTTGCTCTCTCTAATTTTTAATTTTATTTTAATTTTTCTCTCTCTAATTTTAATTTTAATTTAATTTTCTCTCTCTAATTTTTTATTTTAATTTAATTTGCTCTCTGTAATTTTAATTTAATTTCAATTTACTCTCTCTAATTTTTATTTAATATCAGTTTTCTCTCTCTAATTTTA
The DNA here is from genome assembly GCA_002872375.1 of Eulimnadia texana. Taxonomy (NCBI): domain Eukaryota; kingdom Metazoa; phylum Arthropoda; class Branchiopoda; order Diplostraca; family Limnadiidae; genus Eulimnadia; species Eulimnadia texana. The sequence continues at coordinate 31,883,252 of NKDA01000001.1, read as the reverse complement.
ATTTTAATTTAATTTTTTCTCCCTAATTTTTTTATTTCAATGTAAATTCTCTCTCACAAAATTTATCTTATTTTAATTTTCTCTCTCTAATTTCTAATTTTAATTTAATTTATTTCTCTCTAATTTCTAATTTTAATTTAATTTATTTCTCTCTAATTTTAATTTCAATTGAATTTCTCTCTCTTCCTTTTTAACAGTGATAACACGACCCAGGTGTACGAAGATGATTGGATAACATGTGATAACACGGAGATAACATGGAGATAACAGGTTGATAACAGTGATTACACGGCCTAGGTGTACGAAGATTATTTGATAACATGTGATAACACGGAGATAACATGGAGATAACAGGTTGATAACAGTGATTACACGGCCTAGGTGTACGAAGATTATTTGATAACATGTGATAACACGGAGATAACATGGAGATAACAGGTTGATAACAGTGATTACACGGCCTAGGTGTACGAAGATTATTTGATAACATGTGATAACACGGAGATAACATGGAGATAACAGGTTGATAACAGTGATTACACGGCCTAGGTGTACGAAGATTATTTGATAACATGTGATAACACGGAGATAATATGGAGATAACAGGTTGATAACAGTGATTACACGGCCTAGGTGTACGAAGATTATTTGATAACATGTGATAACACGGAGATAACAGGTTTATAACAGTGATAACACGGCCTAGGTGTGCGAAAATTATTGCAAGTTTCGGACCCCCCCTTGATTTCAGTACATTTAATTTGCACTTATTGCATTTGTCCACATTATAACTATTACTATTACTAATGACTAATGACTAATAATTAGTATTACTAACGACTAACTTAGTAACTTAGCTTAGCAATAACAATCAACGCTATTACCAACAGATACAACCAAAATATTGTATACAGAAGCATCTAATGATGCCGGCGTTGATAACAGTTGATAACAGTTGATAACACCGGCCCCCCGGAAACAAAGAGTCACGTGTTCAATTAGCCGTCTGCTATTGGCCAAAGTCCATATTGTCCCCAAATGAGTTGGCTGCATAGAGGATTTTAATTTCTGGTGATCTAGCTGAAAAAAGTAACTGCGCATAACGTCGATTGACGTCAATTGACGTCGATTAATCCTAATTGACCCACCTCGGACCACCTTTCCCCCATACAGAAACCTATACAAATAATCCGGTAACCGTTCCAAAGTAATCGGATCCGACAATCTTACATAAAACTATTAATTATTATAAAGTAATATTAATAAAAGCTGAAATGTATTTGAATGGACGAAAATAGTTGATAATATATCAATAACAAGCGGTAAAAAATAATAGTTTGTTAAATATAGGCGATTGTAGTTTATTTTCAAAATGCAGCATTTTTGCCGACTTTAACCTCAGTTTACTCTAAAACTAACTTAATTTCAAGACTAATTCTATGATAAACCTACAGAACAGAGATAGTTTAAGGAAGCTCTTAAGCTAAAATTTCAGAAAAGTCAAAACTTTGTTTAAATCACGATAGGCTATTCTGGGTAGAGTTGTAAATGGTCTTTAGCAAACGGCAGTTTCGAACGCCATACAGTTCATTCACAAAGTCGATTGAAAAATATTTTCAGAATGCAACATTTTGAACAACTTTGATTTTAATTTGCGATGAAGTTTGATTAATTTAGTAATTAATTTTATTATAATTCTACAGAACAGAAATAGTTCAAGAAAGCTCATAAGCTTCAATTTCAAAAAATGCAAAACCTGATTCAAATCAAAGCACACGAATCCGGGTAGAGTTGTATCGTCCCTTAACAAACGGCACGCCGTATAATTTATTCATTAAAGCGACAGAGAAATATTTTCGAAATACAACATTTTGCCCATTTTAGCCTCAATTTACTTCAAAACTATACAATATTTTCGACTAATTTTATGATAATCGTGCAGAACGAAGATAGTTTGAGGAAGCTCATAAACTAAAATTTCAAAAAATTCAAAACTTCATTCAAACCAAAGCGTACTAATCCGGGTAGAGTTGAAAACGCTTTGTAGCAGTCGACGCTTTCCAGCACAATTCAGTACTAACACTACTAATACTATAATAAAAGTTTATTCTATTTTTTGCTCTTATGGCCAAGTCCTAGATTCCTTTCTAGGAAACAAACTTTTTTTGGAAAAAAATCCTATTGTTTCTTGTGTGGGAAGGATTTTTTCCCTCCCAATAGTAAATCCATTCCCGCGGGATCACGTAGGAAATATTTTTTCCCTTTACTAGGATCGATTTTTTTAAAGACTCTTATGGAAGTTCCATGTAGTGAAGGTTCTCAGCTTCCAGAACTAGGAATGATAACCACTGATAACAGATGAATTACCAAGTGGGATAAGTTTGGCCTCATTAGGCCTGCTAAAATACATTAGGCCTAATGGCCTTTCGTTGCAGGCGATTAACACTTGATGGGATAGGGTAAACGGGATAGACGATCAAGTTAGAGTTTGCGATTAACACTTGATGGGATAGGGAAAACGGGATAGGCGATCAAGTGAGAGTTTGCGATTAACACTTGATGGGATAGGGAAAACGGGATGGGCGATCAAGTTAGAGTTTGCGATTGACACTTGATGGGATAGGGAAAACGGGATAGGCGATCAAGTTAGAGTTTGCGATTAACACTTGATGGGATAGGGAAAACGGGATAGGCGATCCAGTGAGAGTTTGCGATAACACTTGATGGGATAGGGAAAACGGGATAGGCGATCAAGTTAGAGTTTGCGATAACACTTGATGGGATAGGGAAAACGGGATAGGCGATCCAGTGAGAGTTCAAACGGGACAGTTTATAAACTCTTGAAAAGGTAATTTGATAGTTGGATGAATGGGATAGTTTAAAAAAAAAGCATTGATGGGATAGGTAGAAAAAATCTCAATGGGATATAAATGGGATAGTGAAATGGGACAGTTTTGTAAATCAATGAGCGACATATGTTCAATATGAATACCAATGAAGTATTCATTACGTCTCATCGTTTGGGAGAAAATGGGATAATGACACGAAATGGGATACTTATGTTATCAGTTGATAATATCAAGAAACCGTTGAACATCTGGAATCCCATTCTGTTTAAAATACACCAGTTAATGATTTAATTACCGATAAACTCAACTGCAGTAATGGGATAGGCAAAGATGGGATAAGAATGAGATAGGAAACATGGGATAGGAATGGGATACACAAGCCATAACAGATCAAGATGACGATAGAATTGGGTTGGACAGGTAAAATGAGATACATTTTGCGATGGGAGAAAATGGGACACCAGTAGGATAGGAAGAATGATGTAGGAATGGGATAGGAACGGGACATAAAAGCCTTTAGAGATGAGGATGTCTAGAGAACTGAATGGGATGGGCCCACTGGGATGCATCCTGGAATGGGAGAAAACGGGACACTTGCGGGATGGGAAAAATGGGACACCAGTGGGATAGAAAGAATGATGTAGGAATGGGATAGGAACGGGACACAAAAGCCTTTAACAGACGGGGATGTCTAGAGAATTGAATGGGATGGGCACACTGGGATGCATACTGGAATGGGAGAAAACGGGACACCTGTAGAATGGGGAAAATGGGATAGGGAAAGATGGGATAAGAATGAGATAGCAAACATGGGATAGGAATGGGACACATAAGCCTTTACACATGGGGACGTCTAGAGAACTGAATGGGATGGACACACTGGGATGCATCCTGGAATGGGAGAAAACGGGACATCTACGGGATAGGAAAAATGGGATAAGAATGGGACACAAAAACCTTAACAGATTGGGATATTTAGAGCACTGAATGGGATAGTTAAATATGGGATACACTTTTACGATAGAGAAAATGGGACATCAGTGGGATAGGACGAACTTATACAGGAATATATTTAATATTCCTAATAACAATAATAATAATAATAAATAATATATAAAAATTTACATTATATAGGAATGGGATAGGTAAAATGGGATAGGAAAATGGGACAATATTGTTAACATCCGAGTTCATCTAGGTCAGTTTTCCTACTTTCCAATCTTCCTTTTTTCCCTTCTTCCCTTATCTTTCCCCTTTTTTCCCCTCCGTGCAAGAATGTACAGGGTCTAGATTTCCTCTTTACTCTCTTCTCTTGGTCTTCCCTTTTCAGACCCCATTTCCCCCTTTTTCGGGGAACTTCCCTGCAAAAGTGGAAACACTGATCTAGGTGCAAGCGTACTCGTCCACTTCACCCTATTCCACCCATTCTCCACCCACAGGCCCACCCACCTCCTCACCAGTCACGTGACCTCCCTGTCTGTCCTAACCACCCACCCACCCACTCCCACCTCCCACAGGCCCACCCTTCTGCCAACCAATCACGTGACCTCCCTGTCTGTCCTAACCACCCACCCACCCACTCCCACCTCCCACAGGCCCACCCTTCTGCCAACCAATCACGTGACCTCCCTGTCTGTCCTAACCACCCACCCACCCACTTCCACCCTCCCACAGGCCCACCCTCCTCCCCGCCAGTCACGTGACCTCCCTCTCTGTCCTACCCAAGTACCCACCCACTTCACCCTCCCACAGGCCCACCCTCCTCCCCGCCAGTCGCGTGACCTCCTGGTCTGTCCTAACCACCCACCCGCCCACTTCCACCTCCCACAGGCCCACCCTCCTCCCCGCCAGTCACGTGACCTTCCCTGTCTGTCCTAACCACCCACCACCCACTTCTACCACCCATTAACGACCTCCTCCCCTCTCCATTTCCCAGCGTAAAGTCGTATTAATTGCGTATCGATCGGTCTGGCCCGCGGAAGACTAAACCCTTCTACTACGGACAGTCGTATAAAATACACTTATTGCACAATCGCATTGAAAATACTCTCAAAAATCACAGAAAAAAAAATTGAAACATTTTGGTATAAAGAAAGTTTTAAAATTATTTTAAGGTGAATTAGTAATGGTGTCCGCTATAGAGAGGCACGCGTTCAGGATATTCCCTATACCACTAACCCCTCTACTGCGGACAGTAGAATAAAATCCGTTTACTGCACAATCTTATTCAAAATACTTCTAAAAATCACAGAAAAAAATTAGCAATTTTTCGGTATCAAGAAAGTCTTAAAATTATTTTAAACTAATTTAATAATAGTGTCCGCTATAGAGAGGCACGCGTTCAGCATATTCCTTACGTGATTAACCCTTCTATTGCGGACAGCAGAATCAAAAATGTTTATTTTAATATCTCGCTGAAAATACTTTTAAAAATCACAGAAAAAAATTAGCAATTTTTTGGTATAAAGAAAGTTTAAAATTATTTTCAGGTGATTAAGTAACGGTGTCCGCTATAGAGAGGCACGCGTTCTGGCCCTTTAAATCCGGGTAGGGTGCGGGGGGCAGCCTATTAAAGGGCGCGTAACGCGGCGGCAAGTCTTTCGTGGGACACAACAGACGTGCTCGCTGAACACGTGGCCGTCGCTCGTCATTTGTTTTTCTTTTGTGCTTTTGTTTATTTACTTGCTGGTCCGTATTGATCGATTAATCGATTTTTTTGTGTTTGTTAGTTATCGATTGATCGATTTAGTTACTACATTAGTTGATTAGAATTAAGGTAAATTAGTCGATTAAATTTGCTGAGTCATTGATTCATCGGTTTGCTAACTTTTTGACTAATTAACGTTGGTTAATCAATTAATAGAGCAGAGTAATACTACTACTACTACTACTATTATTATGACTGTTACTACTACTAATAGTACTCTTCCTCCTGCTACTACTACTACTACTACCACTCTTGTACTAGTGCTGCTATTACTACTACCGCTACTACTATTATGACTATTGCTACTACTCGTACTACTACTTCTACTCTTCCTCCTGCTACTACTGCTACCACTCTTGTACTGGTGCTACTACTACTACTACTACTACTACCACTACTACCATAGTTACTTATACTACTATTATTACTATTACTTACCATTTCTACTACTATGACTATTACTAATATTACTATAGTTACTGTCACTACTACTACCACTTCTACTTCTTCTACTACTATTAACACTACTACTACTAAGTACTACTACTACTACTACTATTACTATAGTTACTGCCACTACTACTACTACTACTACGATTACTACTATTACTACTTCTACTACTACTACTACTCGTACTCGTCCTATCATTTCAGTACCTCTACAGCTACCAAGACATCAACTAGCACAGCAACTTTTACTATTACTAATAACTGCTAATTCTCGGAACCACTGGAAGTGGTAGCAAAGAGGTCAAACTACTGCTAGTACTCGTCCTATCATTCCAATACCTCTACAGCTACCAAGACATCAACTAGCACAGCAACTCTTACTACTACTACTAATAACTGCTAATTCTCGGAACCACTGGAAGTGGTAGCAAAGAGGGCAAAGAAGTCGGTCGGTGTTGTAAAAAACCCCGAAGGTCGCTATTTGCGTCATCGGCTGTAATGACTCCAACGTTTTCTCGTTTTGTTGGTTTCGTGTGTAGCCCACCAGCGGAAAAATACACAAAAACTCTGGGAAAATATAATGAAAAAAGACATTGTCCCAAGGATATATATCATAATCAAACATAATCCATATTAGAATTATTGTTAGTTAGAAAGTAATGGTAGTCGTAGTAGTAGTAGTAGTAGTGGTAGTGGTGGTAGTGGTAGTGGTGGTAGTGGTAGTGGTGGTAGTGGTGGTAGTAGTACAAGAATGGTAGTAGGAGTAGTAGTAGTAGCGGAAAAATACACAAAAATCTGGGAAATATAATGAAAAAAGAAATTGTCCCAAGGATATATACCATAATCAAACATAATCCATATTAGACTTATTGTTAGTTAGAAAGTAATGGTAGTCGTAGTAGTAGTAGTAGTGGTAGAAGGAGTAGTAGTAGCAGCAGTAGTGTAGTGGCAGCAGTAGTAGTAGTGGCAGAAGAAGTAGTAGTAGAAGTAGAAGTAGAAGTAGAAGTATTAGTACGAGTAATAGCAATAGTCTTAATAGTAGTAGTGGTAGTAGTTTTAGTAGTAGTAGTGGTGGTGGTAGAAGTAATAAAAATAGTACTAGTAGGAGTAGTAGCACTAGTACACGAGTAGTAGTAGCAGTAGTAATAGTAGTAGCAGGACGAAGAGTAGTAACAGTGGTAAAAGTAATCGTAGTAGTAATAGAAGTAGTAGCAGCAGTAGTACAAATAGCAGTACCAATATATTTGAAATTAAATAGTCATATTATTATTATGGTAATAAATCAAATATAAATCCAATTAAGACACAATTTTTTCCCTACACAAATTAATATATCCAATTATTACACATCATCAGAATGTGACCAATAGTCAAGATGACAAATATTGTCAACCTAAAAATAAGACGACAAAAGGCAGACCACCCACTAAGGGAATGTAGTCTATGGTGACCAAAATAGGCAACGTTGCCACGTTAGTCCAGAAAAAAAATACAAATATTTAGAATAATTTAGACTGTCCTTATGTTATTATTGTTATTGTTATTTATTATTATTATTATTATTATTATTGTTGTTATTATTATTTATTATTATTATTATTATATTATTGTTATTATATTATTATTATTTTTATTATTTATCATTGTATTGTCATTTATTATTACTATTATTGTTATTATTATTATTTATTATTATTGTTCTATTATTATTATTATTATTATTACTATTTATTATTATAATTATTTATTATTATTGTTGTTATTATTATTATTATTATTATATTATTATTACTGCTACTGCTGCTGCTACTACTACTACTTCTACAACAACACCAACAACAACTACCACTTCCACTGCTAATACCTCTACACCACTACTACTATTACTACAACTACTACTATTACTACAGCAACTACTACTACTTCTATACCACCACTACTATTATTACTACTACTACTACCACTACAACCACTACTACCACTGCTCTTAGTACTACTACCACCGCTACCACTACTACTACTATTAATAGAACTGCTACTACTGCTACTAGTGCTACTACTACTACTACTACTACTTCTATACCACCACTACTACTACTTCTGTACCACCACTACTATTATTACTACTACTACTGCTTCTACTACAACAACCACTACTACCACTGCTTTTAGTACTACTACTACCACTACTACTACTTCTATTCCAATACTACTAGTACTACTACTACACCCACTACTACCACTGCTTTTAGTACTATTACTATCACTACTACTACTTCTATACCAATATTACTACTACTTCTATACCACCACTACTAGTACTACTACTATACCCACTACTACCACTGCTCTTAGTACTACCACTACTACCACAACTACAACCACTACTACTATTTTTTCCATTACAGGTTTGTCGAAAAAGATAAAGCGATATCTTAACTTAACCTTCATAAATGGCCAACTTTTAATTTGGCTTCCATTTTTCTTTTGTGTTGAGGGCAGCACAAAAGTTTCTTATCTTTATGTGACACTGACAATTCGACCCGAACTTTTCAGAACAAAAACTTTCAGCCTTTTACTTTTTACTTTTCTTTCAGTTTCGGTATTATCTACTTTTGCACTACTTTGATACCACTAGCAGTGGTGGTATAGGTGGTACTCTTAGTACTACTACCACTACTACTACTATTACTAGAACTGCTACTACTAGTACTACTTTTGCATTACTTTGATATCACTACTACCACTATTACTAGAACTGCTACTACTAGTACTACTTTTGCATTACTTTGATACCACTAGCAGTGGCGGCATAGGTAGTGCTCTTAGTACTACTACCACCACTACCACTACTACTACTATTACTAGAACTGCTACTATTGCAACTGCTAGTACTACTTTTGCACTACTTTGACTCCACTAGTAGTGGTGGCATAGAAGTAGTAGTAGTGGTAGTAGTAGTAGTAGTTGTAGTAGTAGCATTAGTAGTAGTAATAATAGTAGTGGTGGTATAGAAGTACTAGTAGTGGTAGTAGTTGTTGTTGTTGTAGTAGTAGCATTAGTAGTAGTAATACTAGTAGTGGTGGTATAGAAGTAGTAGTAGTAGTGATAGTAGTAGTACTAAGAGCAGTGGTAGTAGTGGTTGTAGTAGTTGTTGTAGTAGTAACATTAGTAGTAGTAGTGGTAGTAGTAGTACTAATAGCAGTAGTAGTAGTTGTAGTAGTAGTAGCCTACTTTTGCACTACTTTTATATCACTAGCAAGATCCCTAAAAGCTTTTCCTATACAAAAAATTCTCCGATGTTTCGCCCAAAACCCTCACAGTGAAGGGCGTGTCTTAAGCAATGGGCGTGTCTTGAGCAATGGGCGTGTCCTCTGAGGGTGCAGTAATTTTAGCTTCTCTCAGAGGAGGCCTAGTGTCTGAAATCCCAAATTTTTTTTTTGTGTAGGCTTGATGAATAGTCAACGGACCAGCACGCGGAAGCTATAAGATCCCCCGGCTTAATTAAGCGCGCGACACTTATTAAATATTTAATATTAAATTTAAAAATAGAAATCTTTTTATTATAATGAAAATTTGAATTGCATTCTACATAATAATGTCTGTTGCAACTTTTGAAAGTGTTCAAACTTGAAATTTCCCAGAACTCTATTTTTGGTGGAGTTTGCAATTGTCTCTTGTCAAAAGGCTTTTCAGTAAATCGCTTACATTAATTCAGTTTTAAGACAACTTGCAATTTTCGCAATTGCATTCCGTTTCGGGATAACGACTACAACTTTCGGAACAATCAAAACCTGATTAATTGAAAAACTCCAGTTTTGGTGGGGCGCCAATCGCGTAAACGCTGCTTTCAAATCAAACACCTAAATCAATTAAACTTTCAAACAAGTTGTCATTAAAATAATTGCATTCAATAGTAAAATCCCTACTACACACGCTGCAATTAACAAAACTTAATTATTTCAAAAACTCGAATTTTGGTGGAGCTCCAACTGTACCCACCTCATTTTTTCAAAGTTCCATTGATTTCCCTATGTTCTTATAATATCCATACGGCTTTTTAAATAAAATATTCATACCTCATCCATTGTATATGTATTAATTATAAGGGGAACCATTTTATATAGCTATAAATCATATAAAGAGAGAAAGCCATTTGAGTTTTTTGGCCAAACGTTTATTTCGCCTGGACAAGAGAAGCCGTGCAGTTAATGTGGGATTAATTTGCCCCATAACAATACCCAGCACCAAATCAATACGTATAGACCTTATTCCATAAGAGGCCTCTGTACACCACTCTCTCTTACTACGGACACTCGTTTTCAAAAGTTTTTCCAAGCAATCGACTTGAAAATAAGTCTAAAAATCGCCAAAAAATCTGAGAAACACTTTGATACCAAGAAAAGTTGAAAAGGTTAATAAATGGATTTAATATGTGTGTCCGCTATAGTGAGGTGCGCTTTTAGAATAGTCCTTATAGACCTTATTCCATAAGAGGCCTCTGTAGACCATTCCCTCTTACTACGGACACTCGTTTTCAAGAATTTTTCCAAGCAATCGACTTGAAAATGAGTCTAAAAATCGCCAAAAAATCTGAGAAACACTTTGATACCAAGAAAAGTTGAAAACATTAATAAATTGATTTAATATATGTGTCCGCTATAGTGAGGTGCGCTTTTGGAATAGTCCTTATAGACCTTATTCCATAAGAGGCCTCTGTAGACCATTCCCTCTTACTACGGACACTCGTTTTCAAGAATTTTTCCAAGCAATCGACTTGAAAATGAGTCTAAAAATCGCCAAAAAATCTGAGAAACACTTTGATACCAAGAAAAGTTGAAAACATTAATAAATTGATTTAATATATGTGTCCGCTATAGTGAGGTGCGCTTTTGGAATAGTCCTTATAGACCTTATTCCATAAGAGGCCTCTGTAGACCATTCCCTCTTACTACGGACACTCGTTTTCAAGAATTTTTCCAAGGAATCGACTTGAAAATAAGTCTAAAAATCGCCAAAAAATCTGAGAAACACATTGATATAAAAAAAAGTTGAAAATCTTAATAAATTGATTTAATATGTGTGTCCGCTACAGTGAGGTGCGCTTTTGGAATAGTCCTTATAGACCTTATTCCATAAGAGGCCTCTGTAGACCATTCCCTCTTACTACGGACACTCGTTTTTAAAAAATTTTCCAAGGAATCGACTTGAAAATAATTCTAAAAATCGCCAAAAAATCTGAGAAACACTTTGATATGAAAAAAAGTTGAAAACGTTAATAAATTGATTTAATATATGTGTCCGCTGTAGTGAGGTGCGCTTTAGGAATAGGCCCTATGAGTGCTTCCCCTTTTCTCCCCTTTTTTCCCCTTTCTTCCCCCCTCCGTTTGAAAATATCAATTTCCCCCTTTTTCCCCCTCCGTACTACAGAGTAAAGCTACATTGGTAAATTCACTTTATCCTCCATTTCCCTCTTTTCCCTCTTCCCCATTTTCTTTATTTAAGGGAATTTCCCTGCAAAGTGGAAGCACTGGGCCCTTATACAGTGTTTCCACTTTTCAATTTTCCCTTTTTCCCCTCTCCCATATCATTCCCCTTTTCTCCTCTTCCGTGTTAGAATAAATGGATTCTACATGTCTTCGATACTCTCTTCTCTTCTACTTCCCTTTCCAGCCCCCGTTTCCCCCTTTTTCAGGGAATTTCCCTGCAAAGTGGAAGCACTGGGCCCTTATACATAGGTATGTCCTTCATAGAGAATCTTTTGACTTTCACCTGGAAGTTCAATGTATAATAATATATATCCTTAATATATAATATAATATCCTTATATATATAATATATATAATATAGAATATATAATATAGGATCCTTATTTTACCTTATGGATCCTTATACTTTCACCAGGAAGTTTAATGTGAAGAATATATGACCGAGTATATATATATATATATATAATGAACAATAACGAATAATATTACAATAATAATATAATAATGAAGAGTATATACTTAATTCTAATAATTCATAATATTACAATAACAATATAATATAATATAATATATAATAATAATAATATAATATAATAATTAATTCATTCTAATAATTCATAATATTACAATAATAATACAATAACGAACAATATAATTCATTCTAATAATTAATAATGTTAGAATATATAGAATAGCGGATAATATTAGAATAATAATATAATAATGAATAATATAATCCATTCCAATAATTCATAATATTACAATAATAATATGATAACGAATAATATAATTCATTGTAATAATGAATAATGTTAGAATATATAGAATAGCGGATAATATTAGAATAATAATGTAATAATGAATAATATAATTCATTCTAATAATTCATAATATTACAATATATATAGTATAACGAATAATATAATTCATTCTAATAATTCATAATATTACAATAATAATACAATAACGAATAATATAATTCATTCTAATAATTCATAATGTTAGAATAATAATATAATAACGAATAATATAATTCATTCTAATAATTCATAATATTACAATATATATAGTATAACGAATAATATAATTCATTCTAATAATTCATAATATTACAATAATAATACAATAACGAATAATATAATTCATTCTAATAATTCATAATATTACAATAATAATACAATAACGAATAATATAATTCATTCTAATAATTCATAATATTACAATAATAATACAATAACGAATAATATAATTCATTCTAATAATTCATAATGTTAGAATAATAATATAATAACGAATAATATAATTCATTCTAATAATTCATAATATTACAATATATATAGTATAACGAATAATATAATTCATTCTAATAATTCATAATATTACAATAATAATACAATAACCAACAATATAATTCATTCTAATAATTCACAATATTAGAATAATAATACAATAACGAATAATATAATTCATTCTAATAATTCATAATATTAGAATATATAGAATAACGAATAATATATATATAACCCACAGAACCGACGTCAGGGAATGAATCCTTATAGGAAAGGTGAACGCTTAACAAGTTGAGGATTTACATTTTTTTAAAAAAAATTGTTAAGAAAAAAAGAAATCCAGGAAATTGCTATTATGAAATTATGTAGCTTACGTATTGCTAATTTTTTTTCTTAAAGTTCCAGTAGAGCTTATTCTAAAAAAAGCGCTACTAGAAAACCCAGCCCCGCTACTACGGACAAAAGTATAAAATACGTTTACGTCGGAAGTGAAATTGAAGTACACCTAAAAATCATAGAAAAATTCGCGAAACATTTTGGTGCAAAGTAAATTGCAAAATTCGCAACCGTTGATCTGATAACGGTGTCCGCTATAGAGAGGCAAGCCTTAAAATGTACAATGACAATACCAACCTCTCTACTACGGACCGCTGTATAAAACACATTTACGGCACAATCTCACTTAAAATACGTGTAAAAATCATAGAAAAATTCGCGAAACATTTCGATGCAAAGCAAATTGCAAAATTCCCAACCGTTGATTTGATAAAGGTGTCCGCTATAGAGAGGCAAGCCTTAAATGTGAAATATCACAAGGCCAACCTCTCTACTACGGACAGTCTTATAAGACGCGTTTATTGAAAAAAGTCATTTAAAATACATGTAAAAATCACAGAAAAATTTGCGAAACATTTTGGTGCAAAGAAAACTGCAAAATTCGCAACCGTTGATCTGATAACGGTGTCCGCTATAGAGAGGTAAGCCTTAAGATGTATATTGGCAGTTCCAACCTCTCTACTACGGACTGCTGTGTAAAATACGTTTACAGCGGAACTGAAATTAAAGTACATGTAAAAATCACAGAAAAATTCGCGAAACATTCTGGTGCAAAGAAAATTCAAAAATTCGCAACCGTTGATTTGATAACAGTGTCCGCTATAGAGAGGTAAGCTTTAAAATGTAAAATGACAATAGCAACCTCTCTACTACGGACTGCTGTATAAAATACGTTTAGGTCGGAACTGAAATTAAAGTATATCTAAAAATCATAGAAAAATTCGCGAAAAATTCTGGTGCAAAGCAAATTGCAAAATTCCCAATCGTTGATTTGATAACGGTGTCCGCTATAGAGAAGCAAGCGTTGGGAATACTCGCTCTGTAGTAAGTTTTACCGTCAAGGTCTTGGAAATTTACGTTTTCGTGGGAGCGCGTTAGGATCGAAGCCAAAAGTATTGGTCACGCTACACGTAAGCGTAACCTCAATCCTCGCAACACAAGTGGGTCAAGTATTGAGTTACTATGGAAACCGTGAAACTGTGTGTATCGATGGGTACTCGCTGTATAAGTTCACGTCAACAATCACATTTGTTAGCAAAGGGTCGGCAACTTGGCCTCTATGCGTTTACGCGCTATCGACCTGTCTTACTTTTAAATTTCATTATTTTAAAATTTTAATAATTACATTCTATGCGTATGCCATTAGCGCGTATTGTGAAACAATCTAAACTTAGTTTTCTCTGTAAGTCCAGTTTTGGTGGAGCGCACAAACAACTGCGCATATCTGGTCTGTCAATCTACTACCTGAATTAATTGCAATTTACCGCAATTTTGATATTGTTGCAATTGCATTCTATTTTAAGATCACAAAGACAGGTTCCAAAATTGCAAAAACGTAAATTTTCCAAGAACTGTCTTTTTGGTGGACGTCCAACTGTACCGGCCCCGCGTTATTAATTACCTACCTAAATCAAGTACACATTATCATAATTCAAAATTTTAATAATTGCAGTCTATAACCAAGTTACTAATACTGAGACTGCAATTATCAAAACTTGATTATATCAATAAATCAATTTACGGTGGACGAAACAATGACCCCCCCCTTTCGTTTAGAAAGACTCAGTATCAAGATAACTTAATTAAACGCTGGCTTTTTAATGAACTTATCTCCGGAACCACGTTTTACGTATAACTGGTTACCAGAGCAAGAAATCCTTACATGGTAACAAATACCAAGTTGACAGAAAGGTTACAGTACCAAGTACGGAGCCTTTTTGAAAAACCCAGTTCTCCAGGTCGCACACACCCATTCTCAGTAAACAAACAGTAAATTTACATTCAAATCTAATCTTCATCATCTACATTGACAATACAACCGAAAATAAAATAATTAAAGTAATATTTCATATTTGATATGGCGTGCAGTTAGTGTTGGGTATAGGACTCTATGCCAAACGATAGTAGCGCCAAGCAGCCGCAGCGGCCACAGTTGGAAACTCGCGTCGTCCGCTGTTGTAGGACAACAATCTGATTGTGTTACATGCAGTGCTTCCATTTTGTAGGGAAATTCCCTCACATAGGGAAAATGGAGGGAAAAGTGAATTGACAAATGTAGCTTTACTCAGTACCGCGGAGGGGAAAAAAGGGAAACTGATGTTTTGAAGCGGAGGGGGAAAAAGGGAAAAAAGTGGAAGCACTGGTGGGAAGCAGCGGTTCCACTTTGCAGGGAGATTCCCTCACGTGGGGAAAACGGGGAAGAGAGAACGGGGAAAATGGAGGGAAAAGTGAATTTACAAATGTAGCTTTACTCAGTAGCGCGGAGGGGAAAAAGGGAAAAAAGTGGAGCTGGCTTATACTCCATGTCAAGTAAACATATGGGAAAATCCTCTGAAAAATTAAATAGGATTTTTTTTCAAATCCCACTTCAGTGTTATCACCGTGTTATCACCGTGTTATCAGTGTTATCATCCTTCTTCTTTAGCTTTAGGCGGCCATTTTTAAAACCCACGTGATATGCCCCGAAGGAGTGAATGGGAAAATGGCAGTGCTTCCACTTTTTTCCCCTTTTTCCCCTCCGCTTGAAAATATCACTTTCCCTTTTTTCCCCCTCCGCGCTACTGAGTAAAGCTACATTTGTAAATTCACTGTTCCCTCCATTTTCCCCGTTCCCTCTTCCCCGTTTTCCCTGTGTGAGGGAATTTCCCTGCAAAGTGGAAGCTCTGTTTCCCACCAGTGCTTCCACTTTTTTCCCTTTTTTCCCCTCCGCTTGAAAATATCAGTTTCCCTTTTCCCCCCCTCCGCGCTACTGAGTAAAGCTACATTTGTAAATTCACTTTTCCCTCCATTTTCCCCGTTCCCTCTTCCCCCGTTTTCCCTATGTGAGGAATTTTCCCTGCAAAGTGGAAGCATTGGAAAATGGTTTGGTGAACATAGACCTCTCTACTACGGGCGGACGTTTAAAATATTTGCATAGGAAAATTTCACTTGAAAATGAGTCTAAAAATCATAGAAAAATTCGAGAAACATTTTGGTACCAAGAAAGTTGCAAAATTCTTTAAAATTGATTTAATAACAGTGTCCGCTATAGAGAGGCGTCCATTTTGCATAGGCAAAACTACAGGCAAAACACCTTTCGCCAGAAGTTCCGCAAATTTTCCTTTAATTATCAAATATTATAATTTAATTTTTATTAAGTCACCACCCACTGATAACACTGATAACATGGTGATAACAGTGATAACAATCTGGAGAAAGTTATCAACCCATTAACAGCAGCAGAAGGTCTTCCTGACAAACACCTGCCCCGATTATCTTATCCAGGGTTATCACCTGTGTTATCACTTGTTATCACCCTGTTATCTTCCACTCCATCGGTGAGTTGCCAACCCCCCCAGCAGCTGCGCATCTCTTGGCCCCTCGTAACCATAAGGCTTCTGGAGGGGGTTCGTAACTTGTGAAAACAACTGAGTGATAACATGATGATAACACTTGATAACATCTGATAACAGACTGTTAAAGGTCTGGGTGACATAGTTGTGGAATGAATGACAAGTGATAACATGATGATAACACTTGATAACATCTGATAACAGACTGTTAAAGGTCCGGGCGATATATTTGTGGAATAAATGGCAAGTGATAACAAACTGATAACATGGTGATAACACTTGGTAACATCTGATAACAGATTGTTAAAGGTCCAGGTAATGTATTTGTGGAATAGATGACAAGTGATAACAAGTGATAACATGGTGATAACACTTGATAACATCCGATAACAGAATGTTAAAGGTCCGGGTGACATATTTGTGGAATAAAGGACAAGTGATAACAAAGTGATAACATGGTGATAACACTTGATAACATCCGATAACAGACTGTTAAAGGCCCAGGCGATATATTTGTGGAATAAATGACGAGTGATAACAAACTGATAACATGGTGATAACACTCGATAACATCTGATAACAGACTGTTAAAGGTCCGGGTGACATATTTGTGGAACAAATGACAAGTGATAACAAAGTGATAACATGGTGATAACACTTGATAACATCCGATAACAGACTGTTAAAGGCCCAGGTGATATAGTTGTGGAACAAATGACAAGTGATAACATGATGATAACACTTGATAACATCCGATAACAGACTGTTAAAGGTCCGGGTGACATATTTGTGGAATAAAGGACAAGTGATAACAAAGTGATAACACTTGATAACATGCTGATAACACTCTTCCGGAAGTGCGACGGAGAAGCGAAAAAAAGGTCAGCTTGCTAAAATTAGCGCATCGCGGATGACCCTTGACCTTTTTAACGATTTCCGCAATATTTCTTTTTTTCGTAGCTTCTTATTAAAATTCATATTTTAATAATATTCTAAATAATTAGGTTTATTATAACACTACTACTACTACTACTACTACTACTGGCACTACTACTACTGCTGCTATTATTTCTACTACTACTCTTCCTACTACTACTACTACTACTGTTATATTACTACTAATCCTACTATTTGTCCTACTACTACCACTACTATTTTATTACCACTATTAGCATGACTACTGATACTACTACTGCTACTACTACTACTACTACTGTTATATTACTTCTAATCCTACTATTTTTACTACCACTACTACTCTTCCTACTCTTACTACTACTACTACTACTACTGTTATATTACTACTAATCCTACTATTTTTACTACTATTTTTACTACCACTACTACTCTTCCTACTCCTATTACTACTACTACTACTGTTATATTACTACTAATCCTACTATTTTTACTACTATTACTACTACTACTACTACTACTACTACTACTACTACTACTACTACTACTACTACTACTACTACTACTACTACTACTACTACTACCGCTACTACTTCTACTACGACTACACTATTTATTATTAATACTAGATTTAATATCATTATTATAATCATCACGCATCGATTTACTTTATTAGTTGTTGAAGGGCGGATGTGAGCATCGCAGAAGGTTACGTCGATAAGAATTCGCTGATGCTGTACAAAATCTCCTCTTTGATCCGAGCCGCCGGAAGTACACGAGTCACGTGTTATCACCTGTTATCAATATGTTATCATGTTATCAACACGCTTCACTACAGCAGCTCAGGTTGCAATCTCTCTTATCACCTTACTCATAATTAAGTATCTTTTAAAATAATAATAATAATAATAATAATAATAATAGTAGTGGTAGTAGTAGTAGTAGCAGTAGCAGTAGCAATAGTAGTAATAGTAGTAGCTGTAGTAGTAGTAGTAGCAGTAGTAGTAGTAGTAGTAGCAGTAGCAGTAGTAATAGTAGTAGTATCAGTAGTCATGCTAATAGTGGTAATAAAATAGTAATAGTAGTAGTAGCAGTAGTAGTAGTAGTAGTAAAAATAGTAGGATTAGTAGTAGCAGTAGTAGTAGTTGTTGTTGTTGTTGTAGTAGTAGTAGTTGGCCGTTTTGGGTCTATACATTTACGCAGTATCGTGTGTGTTAATTTTACCTTTCAATATTTTCAAATTTTAATAATTACATTCTACGTAAATGTCCTTGGTGAGTCTCGTGAAACAATCTAAAATTAGTTTTCTCAGTAATTCTAATTTTGGTGGAGTACACAACCAACTGCGCATATCTGGTCTTTTCAATCAACCACCTGAATTAATTGCAAAATGGCCACAATTGGACATTGTTACAATTGCATTCTGTTCTAAGTTGACTAAGACAGGTTCTAAAACTGTCAAAACGTAAATTTTCCCAGAACTGTCATTTTGGTGGAGAGTCAACTATTCCAGTCCAGGAATAGGAGGAAGAGGAGGAGTAGTAGTAGTAGCAGGAGGAGTAGCAACATTAGTAATAGTAGCAGCAGTAGTAGCAGGAGTACTAGTAGTAGTGGAAGTAGTAGTAGTAGCAGTTATAGCAGTAGCAATAGTAGTAATAGTAGCAGTAGTAGTAGTAGTAGCAATAGCACGAGTAGTAGCAGGAGTACTAGTAATAGTGGAAGTAATAGTAGTAGCAGTAATAGCAGTAACAATAGTAGTAGTAGTAGCAATAGCACGAGTAGTAGCAGGAGTACTAGTAACAGTGGAAGTAGTAGTAGTAACAGTAATAGCAGTAGCAATAATAGTAATAGTAACAGTAGTAGTAGTAGTAGCAATAGCACGAGTAATAATAATAATAATAATAAACGAATACTACTACTACAACTACTACTACTAGTACTCCATTAACTATTTCTACTACTCCATCTACTACTGCTGCTATTCCTTCTACTACTCCATCTACTACTGCTACTACTACTACTAATAATACCAAACTACATTTCAGCACTTATTTTCACCTTATTTAGAACGTTCTTTTACTATTCTATCCACTTCTTACTACTTTCACTACAAATGACTGTAAACACTTTGTATTCGGAGCTTCATTGATGGACTATGGTCCATTTCCCACGCATCAGAAATAATCCACAGCAAAAACTGAATGAACGTATCAAATTCAGCCGATTGAATGAAAAACGCATTTCCGTAGCCGGTGTACTCATTACAATAGGTTTTACATTTCGTCAATTGTCATTTCTCGGTCGGTCCCTTTCTGCTATGGCTCAAGCCACACTCCTATTGATTCCAGTATCTACTCACACTACTAGAAAACTAGCAGTCTGAACTACTCACACTACTAGAAAACTAGTAGTCTGAACTACGTACTACTTAGTAACTTAGTACTAGTCGCGATAGTCATCAGTAAAGTGAAGACATCCTCCATCTCATTGATGCCAGTATCTTCTCACACTACTAGAAAACTAGTAGTCTGAACTACTTACTACTAGAAAACTAGCAGTCTGAACTACTTGCTACTAGAAAACTAGTAGTCTGAACTACTTACTACTTAGTAACTTAGTACTAGTCGCCGTAGTAGTCTCTAGTGTTTGGTGAATCAGTAAAGTGAAGACGTCATCAAGTTTTCCAAAGTAGCTATTGGCTTCTGTTGTCTCTACTAGTTATTTTTGTACTACCTACTACTTAGTAACTTAGTACTAGTCGCCGTAGTAGCCTAGTGTTTGGTGAATCAGTAAAGTGAAGACGTCATCAAGTTTGCCAAAGTAGCTATTGGCTTCTGTTGTCTCTACTAGTTTTTTCTGAACTACTAGTTTTCTAGCAGTCTGAACTACTTACTACTTAGTAACTTAGTACTAGTCGCCGTAGTAGCCTAGTATTTGGTGAATCAGTAAAGTGAAGACGTCATCAAGTTTGCCAAAGTAGCTATTGGCTTCTTTTGTCTCTACTAGTTATTTTTGTACTACCTACTACTTAGTAACTTAGTACTAGTCGCCGTAGTAGCCTAGTGTTTGGTGAATCAATAAAGCGAAGACATCCTCAAGTTTTCCAAAGTAGCTATTGGCTTCTGTTGTCTCTACTAGTTTTTTTCTGAACTACTAGAAAACTAGTAGACTGAACTATTTACCACTTAGTAACTTAGTACTAGTCGCGATAATAGCCTAGTATTTGGTGAATCAGTAAAGTGAAGACGTCATCAAGTTTGCCAAAGTAGCTATTGGCTTCTGTTGTCTCTACTAGTTATTTTTGTACTACCTACTACTTAGTAACTTAGTACTAGTCGCCGTAGTAGCCTAGTATTTGGTGAATCAGTAAAGTGAAGACGTCATCAAGTTTGCCAAAGTAGCTATTGGCTTCTTTTGTCTCTACTAGTTATTTTTGTACTACCTACTACTTAGTAACTTAGTACTAGTCGCCGTAGTAGTCTCTAGTGTTTGGTGAATCAATAAAGTGAAGACATCCTAAAGTTTGCCAAAGTAGCTATTGGCTTCTTTTGTCTCGTTCATCTTCTTCATTAAGAACTTTTGTCGGACTTTTTTTTCTCTTCTTTTTGTGTCTCTTGGATTTTCTTGCTAATCTGTTATCATGTGTTATCAACGTGTTATCAACGTGTTATCGCTTCCTGCGGATGGAGTAGAGTCGCCAGTATCGATTGACTTGGCGCCAAATGGGAAATGGCAAAGAGCAAAATGGTCCTGACCTTTTCGCATTTGCCAAAAAACTGCGCATCAGTTCCAGTGTGTGTTTCCACTTTCAGTTTCCCCGTTTTCCCTCTTCCCTTATTTGTCCCCTTTCCCCTTCCCCCTTCGTGCTAGAATAAAAAAGGCTATGCACTTCTAGATTTTTTCTGTTCCCTTTTTCTTTATTTTTCCCCTTTTCCCGTTCGTGCGAGAATGAAAGGCTGCACTTCTAGATTTTCCCTTTTCTCTCTTCCCTTATTTTTTCCTTTTTCCCCCTTCGTCCTAGAATAAAAGGCTATGCACTTCTAGATTTTCCCTTTTCTCTCTTCCCTTATTTTTCCCTTCCCCCCACCTTCGTGCTAGAATCACAGGCTGCACTTCTAGATTTTCCCTTTTCTCTCTTCCTTTATTTTTCCGTTTTTCCCCTTCGTGCTAGAATAAATGACTATGCACTCCTGGATTTTCCCTTTTTCCCTTCGTGCTAGAATAAAAGACTATGCACTTCTAGATTTTTCCTTTTCCCTTTTTCCCTTTTTACCCCTTTTCCAGGGAATTTCCCTTTAAAATGGAAACTGACCAGTTCGTACAATACTGATAACCCCCTTGATAACATTTTACTAACACTTAATAACGCTGGAAACAGCTATGAGAACAATCGTATCAAATATCCCAGCAAGTCTTCAGGTTTCCCCACTTTTCCCATTTTCCCATGAGCTTTCCATTCGGCGTGGGGGCACAAGGGAAAACGGCGGGGGTCTGGGGGGGGCTGACCAGGAAAAGCCCCAATTCCTTCACTGAATAACCGAATTCCTCAACCGTCTAGACTTATTCAACTGCTTGTCTTCTCCCCACCCGTTCCCACAGCCTCCCACAGCCTCCTACAGCCTCCCACAGCCTCCCATAGCCTCCCACAGCCTCCTAAAGCCCCCCACAGCCTCCCATAACCTCCCACAACCTCCCACACCCTCCCACAGCCTCCCATAGCCTCCCACAGCCTCCCATAACCTCCCACAACCTCCCACACCCTCCCACAGCCTCCCATAGCCTCCTACAGTCTCCCACAGCCTCCTACAGCCTCCCACAGCCTCCCACAACCCCCCACAACCCCCAAGGCCAATCCCCAGACGCAGTAGACATTCCAGATCGACCAGTGAACCGCTAGTCCATCACAATAGCGAGTTGTTGCCATGGTAACGAGTAAAACTCAAACCAACTACCCTTATAGAAAAATGATGCGCTAGCCATACGTCTGAATGACCCCCTGAATGGTGCATGACTATCATGGATTCAGCTAGACGATAGTATGAAATTGGCCCACTTTCACACGGTTCATACGCTTGGATTTTTCAAGAACTAAGTCATGCAGCATTCAAGCTCTCATTCAGAGGGCTCAGTTTTAGTAACTAAAGTGAATTCAGCTACTATTCAGCTAGTGTTCAGCTACCTAGTCCTTCGGTACTCAACCGTATGATTTTTCTATCGGGACTTGACTATTCGTTTGAACTATTTTGATTATATTACTATTCCACTACAACTTTTCTGATAATACTAGATAACACAACTAGGTTATCTAAGTTTTTAACCCCCTTTGTGGGGTTGATAGTAAAAAGTAGTAAATTTAGTTGGTAAAGAAAGCTTACACGCACTTAAAAGCTTCCCACAATCTCTCTTTCACTCTAAGTCCTAAACTCAAATAAGACTACCCATTAAAACGCTACCCTAGACTCTATGAAAACTAGGACCCCATTGACAAATACTAGACCCTATTCTATGAAAAAAATCCCTCAAAGTAGTGCCAACTATTATAGAGGAAGAAAAAATAGTTCAAAAGATTAGCTGTAGACTTTTTCTCATGCTATACTTTACCACCACCACCATCACTACTACTACTACTACTATTAATACTACTACTACTACTACTACTACTATTTTTATGACTACTTTTATCATTACTATTGTTACTACTACTACTACTACTACTGTTGCTACTACTACTGCTACTACTACTATTTTTATTACTACTTTTAGTACTTCTACTGCTACTACTACTATTTTTATTACTACTTTTAATATTACTACTGATACTACTACTACTACTATTTTGTTACTGCTTTTAGCATTACTACTGATACTACTACTACTACTACTACTACTGCTACTACCACAACTACCACTCCTACTCCCACTACTTATTATAAATGTAAGACTAGAAATGTAAGTTAAAGTTAGAATTTCTAACTAACTTTTCGACTTTGAGAAATGTGTGGCATTGTATAAAAGCCAACGTAAATAATTGAAGAAGAAAAGGCCTTGTTAACTTGACAAGTTTGTCTGTTGTGTTAAAGAGACCCGTTGTTTGTTTCTCAGACATGCGTTCCCCAGCTGCAAAACCCGCGGGATCGTTGCTGTCATTCACTTGTTATCATCCTGTTATCATCCTGTTATCAAGTATTGTTATTAATGTTAAGTTGTGGACCCCCGCCTTGTCGGAGATTTCGCGAAAGCCTGGCAAAGCGTATAGTCAAACCCCACTACGCCCTAGTGCGAGTTTTACTTTAGAAACAAGGCAAAGGAAGGCTTACACTGGGCCGTAGTGGGGTGTACCGCATCATCGTCAAACACAGTATAACCTAGTGAGATGCAATTAACTGTAGTGGCGTGCACTGGGCCGTAGTGGGGTTTACTGCGTCATCGTGGTGGGGTACACTGGAACCTGGTGATTTGTGAAGAACAGAGGTGGGATGCACTGGGCCGTAGTGGGGTTTACTGCATCCTCATGGTGAGACACACTGGAACCTGGTAATCTGTGATGAACAGAGGTGGGATGCACTAGACCGTAGTGGGGTTTACTACATCATCGTGGTGAGGTACACTGGAACCTGGTGATTTGTGAAGAACAGAGGGGGATGCACTGGGCCGTAGTGGGGTTCACTGTGCCGTAGTGGGGTTTGGGAACGCTGCTGTCGGGAAACGATCACATGTGCAATACCGTGAAAGGCCCTATTCCAAAGCTTAATATCTTATTGTTACACCATGGCAGAAAGATGACGAGAGGGGTTCGACATTCCCGAGAATCATGGTAAGAATCAAGAATCACAGCACCGAAGAATCTTAGGGAGTAGCGAGCCCCCCTGTGGGAAATAATAGGTAAAGCAGCAGACAATACCTTATGTTCTGCTTCAACTTTACAAGAACTTCGTAACGGCAGCAGTCAGATGCACTGGAAGGGGGGGTTAGCCACTCCGTCACACGTGTTATTGTTATCACTGTTATCACCCGATCCTGTCTGTAAATGGTAGTGGAAGTTACAAACCCCCCCAGCCAGACACGGCAGGTGTAGACTGTGGACAGACATAAAAGAAGTTTGATATTATTCTTTAGCCAGGTTTTCTTCGTTGGGGACTACAATAAAGCACAATGCAATGAACACGGCATCAAGGAGGCCTCGCCATTATAGTCAAGGGGTTGTGAAAAACCTCCCGAGTTATCAAGTCCCGGGGCCGTGGTTTCCCTGCCGTATTTGCGGCATTGTCACATTGCAAAAGGTACTGAACAGAAAGAACGGTATACGAAGATTTAAAAAGAAGTATTTACTGAGAACACGTGGTTATCGCCTTTA
This sequence comes from Eulimnadia texana, assembly GCA_002872375.1. NCBI lineage: Eukaryota > Metazoa > Arthropoda > Branchiopoda > Diplostraca > Limnadiidae > Eulimnadia > Eulimnadia texana. The sequence goes on along the minus strand of NKDA01000001.1, from coordinate 31,858,312 downwards.
GAGCCCAGAATAGAGAACTCAGCTGTATCCACATGGCTTTTCTTCAGGGGCAAATACACCGCAGCGTTGCCAGATTGGTTTTTTCTCTCTCTCTCCTCAAAAATTCAAATTTAAAAATTTTATTCTCATTATTGAATTATGAAAATTACTAAAATAATCAATAAATCAGAATAGAGAACTCAGCTGTATCCACATGGCTTTTCTTCAGGGGCAAATACACCGCAGCGTTGCCAGATTGTTTTTTTTTCTCTCCTTTAAAAATTCAAATTTGAAAATTTTATTCTCATTATTGAATTATGACAATTACTAAAATAATCAATAAATCAGAAAAGAGAACTCAGCTGTATCCACATGGCTTTTCTTCAGGGGCAAATACACCGCAGCGTTGCCAGATTGTTTTTTTTTTCTCTCCTCAAAAATTCAAATTTAAAAATTTTATTCTCATTATTGAATTATGAAAATTACTAAAATAATCAATAAATCAGAATAGAGAACTCAGCTGTATCCACATGGCTTTTCTTCAGGGGCAAATACACCGCAGCATTGCCAGATTGGTTTTTTCTCTCTCTCTCCTCAAAAATTCAAATTTAAAAATTTTATTCTCATTATTTAATTATGAAAATTACTAGAATAAATCAATGCTTGGTTGTTAAGGTTTAGTGTGGACTAAACGTGAGTATCTTATTCGTATTAATGTGGTATTATTATTATTTTTATGATTTTACTGTCGTTTTGTGGGCTGGTATGTTGCTTCTGCTTCACTTGGGTTTCGGCTCCAAATGTTCGGTAAAGAAATCGAAGGGGGGCCCCTAAAGAATCATGGCGTGCAGCTGCTCTTTCGGGTAAAAAGAAGAGAAATTTATTAAACACAACACCTGCCGCGCAAGATCGCCTCAAACTGTGTGCGCAACACACTGTCTGCCAACAAGTTTTTCCGCAGACCACGTGGTTAAGTGTTCGTCTGCTGGCTTGAACCATCCAGAGACCCACATGATGGTTAACCCTTATTCTCTATCATCTTGTTGTTAATGATCATCAAGCTTCTATCGCCTAGTCTTAGCTGTGTTTTGACGAACAAGTTTTTCTGTAGACCACGTGGTTAGGTGTTCGTCTGCTGGCTTGTACCATCCAGAGACCCACATGATGGTTAACCCTTATTCTCTATCATCTTGTTATTAATGATCATCAAGCTTCTATCGTCTGTTCTTAACTTTGTGACGTGTATGTTTTCCTGTAGACCACGTGGTTAAGTGTTCGTCTGCTGGCTTGAACCATCCAGAGACCCAGAAGATACTTATCCATTATTCCCTATCAGTATGTTATTAATGATCATCAAGCTTCTATCGCCTAGTCTTAGCTGTCTTTTGACGAACAAGTTTTTCTGTAGACCACGTGGTTAGGTGTTCGTCTGCTGGCTTGTACCATCCAGAGACCCACATGATGGTTAACCCTTATTCTCTATCATCTTGTTATTAATGATCATCAAGCTTCTATCGTCTGTTCTTAACTTTGTGACGTGTATGTTTTCCTGTAGACCACGTGGTTAAGTGTTCGTCTGCTGGCTTGAACCATCCAGAGACCCAGAAGATACTTATCCATTATTCCCTATCAGTATGTTATTAATGATCATCAAGCTTCTATCGCCTAGTCTTAGCTGTGTTTTGACGAACAAGTTTTTCTGTAGACCACGTGGTTAGGTGTTCGTCTGCTGGCTTGTACCATCCAGAGACCCACATGATGGTTAACCCTTATTCTCTATCATCTTGTTATTAATGATCATCAAGCTTCTATCGTCTGTTCTTAACTTTGTGACGTGTATGTTTTCCTGTAGACCACGTGGTTAAGTGTTCGTCTGCTGGCTTGAACCATCCAGAGACCCAGAAGATACTTATCCATTATTCCCTATCAGTATGTTATTAATGATCATCAAGCTTCTATCGCCTAGTCTTAGCTGTCTTTTGACGAACAAGTTTTTCTGTAGACCACGTGGTTAGGTGTTCGTCTGCTGGCTTGTACCATCCAGAGACCCACATGATGGTTAACCCTTATTCTCTATCATCTTGTTATTAATGATCATCAAGCTTCTATCGTCTGTTCTTAACTTTGTGACGTGTATGTTTTCCTGTAGACCACGTGGTTAAGTGTTCGTCTGCTGGCTTGAACCATCCAGAGACCCAGAAGATACTTATCCATTATTCCCTATCAGTATGTTATTAATGATCATCAAGCTTCTATCGCCTAGTCTTAGCTGTGTTTTGACGAACAAGTTTTTCTGTAGACCACGTGGTTAGGTGTTCGTCTGCTGGCTTGTACCATCCAGAGACCCACATGATGGTTAACCCTTATTCTCTATCATCTTGTTATTAATGATCATCAAGCTTCTATCGTCTGTTCTTAACTTTGTGACGTGTATGTTTTCCTGTAGACCACGTGGTTAAGTGTTCGTCTGCTGGCTTGAACCATCCAGAGACCCAGAAGATACTTATCCATTATTCCCTATCAGTATGTTATTAATGATCATCAAGCTTCTATCGCCTAGTCTTAGCTGTCTTTTGACGAACAAGTTTTTCTGTAGACCACGTGGTTAGGTGTTCGTCTGCTGGCTTGTACCATGCAGAGACCCACATAGTGGTTAACCCTTATTCTCAATAACATTGTTATCAATGATTATCAAGCTTCTATCGTCTGTTCCTAACTGTGTTTTGACGAACAAGTTTTCTGTAGACCACGTTGTTAGGTGTTTGTCTACTGGCTTTTATCATGCAGAGACCCACATGTGTATTTGTATTCATTATTCTCTATCATATTGTCATTAATTATCATCAAATTTCTATCGTTTAGCCTGAACTGTGTGACGGTACGGGTTCTGTTGACCGAGAATCTTGTTTTAAATGCCGCTTTTCTTCAGTGGGGTTTTTATTTGAAAGGGCCATTGTTGTCAGAGGAGTACGCGTGTGTGAATGACGTAAGACCAGAGCACATGCCCCTGCTTGTAAAGAGCAGGGGAAGGAAAAATCAGCATGGTAACTGTCCTGTCATCACCAAGCGTGCTGCAGCAGACACCGCCATCTTGGATGCGGTATTCGATACCCTCCCCGGGCTCAGCTACCCTCGTCTCGCCCTCCTGTGGATTTTTTCGTCCGTTACAGGGTTCTAAAACGTTCTTATGTTTCACAAAAACCTCTTCTGATTGAAGTTCACCTAGCGTAGCGAATTAATTTAGGCCCTTTCTGAAATGTCTCGCCGCCCATTCAATTACTGTACGCCCCTTCGAACAAAAATGTCCGAGGGACCGAAAAAAAAGATTGCTCTCAACGCCATCTATGGACGTTGTTGGCAGTAGTACAAGTTTTCTCTGGGAAGATTCTAGAAGCTGCGGATCCCTTGGTATCATAGGGTGAAGAAGGGGATCAGATGTCGAGATAGGAGGCAATAGGAAATTGTCGCTTGGATACCAGCAGACGAACAACTTCCTTTGGGGTTTCCTCTTCTAGGGGGGACCCTACGGTTCTATACAGCAATCTCCAGAACATCTCAGTCCAATGTTATCGTATGTGTCTAGTCGCGTAGTGCAAACCCTTTCTGTTTCGAGAGGGGTATGTTGTTATCGTGTACACTTTTGGTTAAAGCAGGGGTCACGTTACAGACCGAGCGAAAGCTATGCATGCCTCATTAAAAGAGGGTTAACTCCCCCCCACAGCCAACACATCCTCCTAGCTTGGTGGTTAACCATTGTTAAGCATGATGAGACCAAGTTGTTGTGAATTGACAACAGAACCGTGCAAATACAACAACAACAACACTTTCTGTACCGCGATTACTGTGTTATCATGGTGTTACCATGTCATGGGATCGTGAAAGTTTGGCATAGGCCCTTCGGTGGTGCACGACAACTGTTGACGTACGTCAACGAGGGGATTTTATCGCATGCCGTTTCGCTTACATACTTCATCGACCAAGGCTGTCTGTGAACAATTACCCGTCTTTTGCCAAGTCATTCGTTTAAAAGTCTCTCTGGGCCTCTGAACTAACCCATTGCAAGATTCTTGGGATAGAACTATAACCTAGATTCTTAAAGTTATATAATACAGTTCGAAAGAATCTCAGGAATTAGTTAAGAGCCCGCTCTACTTCTTTCTACAATCAAATTATGGAGATAAATGACTGCTGTCGTGTTATATGTAGATTCCTTTTCTAGTCAAACCGCTGCATGAAATATAGACCTCTACAAAATCTAGACGTTGGATATCTTAAAGAAAGCTAGGCCCATTCTGAACTCACGAACCTTTCTTTGAAGAATCTTGCGGGACACATTCAGTTGTTTAAACTTTTGAATTCAAATTTCGGGTCCATTATAACAGACCCTGTTGGAACTGAAACGGGTGGGAGATACTTTGTCTCCGGTATGAGGCATGGTGCTTTTCATAACTCAGTGTCAATTACAGCCATAAATTCTGCTCCACATTCTGTGTGTCCCGCAAAAAACTCTTCAGGGTTCGTAACTCTGGCCCATCGTCTCGGACCCGAGCCAAAAAGGAAAAAAAGTTTCTTCAAGGATCCTACAAGGCTTAAAAATTGTACCCCAAAACACAGATTCCTGGTAACATGTTCCTGTGTACTCCATGATGTGCCGTGAAACCATGTTTTTACAAGTTTTCACAGAGGATAAATCACGGTGAAGAACGTTAAACCATCGTCGAAACCGCCTTGTGTGACAAATGAACCATTTCGTAACGGTATTTTCCATTTCTTAAAAGTTGTTTCCTGCCGCCAAAAGCAGAAAAAAAAGCCTCTCGTGTGACAATCTATCCCGCTCTGTAACAGCATATCTCTGGTCTGGTTCATATTTTCAAAGGGGGAGGCTGAGTTCTTCTCTTTTTTTCTAAGTTTTGCTGAGAGGTATAACATGGTAAAGCACGTAAATCAGAGACTAAACTATGTTCCGGTATTCCCGAGACGTCTAGACACCGCATGGCAGCCAGCCAGCCAGCCCGCCAGCCAAGCCAAGCCAAGCCAGTCAGCCGGCCAGCCGGCGTTGCCAGACCCACTAGCGGTTATTTTCTGCTTCATCATTTTCTTATACTTTGTTTATCAGCTTAGTTCTTTTTCATATTTTTTCCCCTTTATTTCTATTTTCCAATAAAGTTTTTCTTTTTTTTTACGTCTGCTTTTTTTTGGTGTTACAGCGTTGCCAGATCTATACATCGCTTCGCAAACTACTCGCTGGAGCATTTCATGTAAAGAGTTCATGGTAGATGAGTTTCGAATAGAAATCGACAGGTCTGAAGAGCCCGTTGACTTTGAAAAGCCTTTTAATCTCACACATCTATATGACGGGTTATATACATGCTCTTATAAAAGACTCGATCGATATTCTTACTTCTCTATTAGCTTTTCCCCTTTTCATAGTTCTATTCTTACAGATTTTTTTTCCCCTCAACTTTTTCCTGTTCAGTTGTTCACTTGTATTCAGTCGGAGCGAAATAAAAGGTTCCAGTAACGGATAGACTGTCAAGTAGCTCAACCCTATGTGATATTAGCATGTCAGCAGCTTGTGGTTGTGGAAAACTAGTCCGATGACTACTACTACTGCTGCTGCTTATCGTAACTGCTACAACTACTACTACTACTACTGTTTCTCTCAATAGAAGCATTTAAGAGAACAACGTCTAATTGCTGTAAGATTTTCAGGACAATTTTTAAGGGTCTTCAGTACAATTATCGTATTGTTTTCCCCCAAACCGCGGTATCTGGGATTCACATCTCGGGAGGGTTAATTCTACTCTACCCCTACGTGTACCCCATAGTCCGATGAGGGGTTACCATAGGGGCTAGATGTAGAATACAGGGAGAAAAGGGGGGAAAGATTGTATAGGGGTCTCCCCCCCCGTGTTATTACTGCACGCTACCCTGCTGTCTATGAGCAATTGTCGGGGTCTATGCGACTGTCTAGACACTGTTCGCTATGAAACTTGTTCAATTACGATAAATTGAAGCATAATTCAGTATACAACTCACAAGTAAGGGTTAATGTATAGACTAAATCAATCGAGCTCAAATCAAGTTGTACGTTTCTGTGTTGCGGGATTTTTCATGGAAGGGAAGGGGTTCAGTTAATTAGACGCGTTGCGCTGGGGCGTATAAACGCAAACCATCAGTCTATTTTTCTAGCATGTTGGATCGATTTAAATCACGCGACCCCGGCTTTAATTGTATTAAACTATATTTTCGTTTCATGGATTGGACTTAACTCTAACACGCAACCATAGCACTCAAGCGCATCTTCACCAATAAGTGCAATTTCATACTATTTTGTATTATAATTACTATTATTTTGTAGCTGATTAGCATTTGGGTTATCCTGTTATTGTTATCTATTGTTATTTATTATAACGTTTTATAGTACAAAAAGCAGCAAACAAATGAACGCTACCGCGGGTCATGTGAAGCGGAAGTACGTCAGGTACGCGTGTACCCACGCCGGATGTTTGGGTCCATTCAGTAGGCAAAAAAAATAAAAAAAAATAAATAAATAAATACATTATTTACATATTATAAAAATTCAGTAACCAACTCAGTAATAATAATAATAGTTCACATTAAGCTGTCTGTTGTTTTAATACGTAAAAAAATTTTGAATCGACTAATTAAATTTCATATAATGTATTCCTAGAATCCGGTGATTTCGCTTGGATTTTCACAGAATTGTGGAATTATGGAAAGTTTCTGGTGGTCAGGGCCAATTTGCGGTCAGCCAGACTTAGGGACGTCTGGTCCGGGGTGCTTGTAAACCGCAGACCTTGTTCCGCAGGTCCACCATAGCCTAGTCGTCAGACTTGTAACACACGTGAGAAAGTGGGGTAATTTTTAACCCAGCACTTGGGAAATTGTTCCTTAATTAAATCAAAAGCAATTAGTCATTTTCCGCTTGCTTGACCATGTGACCATATATCAGGCCTTTCTTTCCCACTTTCATTGAGATTCTCGTAAGATTCTTCAAAGGAAAATCTTTGAGTTTTACTATGAAAGTTTTTTTTTTCTCAAGGCTGCAGACCCCCTGCAGGCCAAACAAGGGGACCCTGAGAAATAGGAGATCAACAAAAAAGAGGCAAAACACAGAAGCGTGGCTTTTTCCCGCCATCTGCTCACATCCGGCGCCCTACAACCGAGGGGGTTCGCAGCTATTATACCATTATACTATTAGAATTATAATCTACTTTATAATTCATAATACACGTCACACAACACTAAAAGCATTATACCCTACCATGAATATTAATATTTCATTCTCAAGTACTATAGAACTGCGGCTGATAATCGCGAATTATATTATTTATTCAAATATTTACGAATTTATTATTTATTATTTAATATCCTCTGGTTCGCGCGGGAAAAATTGGGCGGCTGTTAGTTAGAGTGGCGACAGCAGCGCCAGCAGCGGGCGTCCGGTGAACTATAATGGTGACCTTGACGCCTGAAGTCCGTTGAACTTCACGCTACAGTCTTGTAAAACCACGTAGCCTTGGAATTCGCTAATCGTGAAACTTCCTATTCCGGTTTCGAGTTAAAGCATCTAAATTACAGTTATACATTATAAAATAGTAATTCATAAAAGATAATAAGTAGATTTAATTAGATTTTATCAAAACAATCGAAGCTTTCTTTGGCAAATTGAAAGCGCTTGAATGTCGCTCAACTTATAAGTTGTAGAACCTGATCCAGATTCTTAAATGAGCTTGCGATAACAGGTGATAACACTAGATAACATGTTGATAACACGTTGATAACAGGACGATAAGTGCGCAGTTTAACCTGTAGTTGCGAACGTACGCGGACCGCGATTCATTGCATGGGGAAACATGTTTGCAGGTCATAAATAATGCGGCCTTTGTTTATTTGAAAATTATTTCTAATTTGCGGTGACTCTGTTCGAGTAAATAGCTCGTTGTGTACGTTAATAGTTGTTCTTTTCCTTGTCTTTATTGTATTTTGACAGGTGGCTGCTCGCTACTGAATTCAAATGGCCACGCAATGATGAACGCACAAAATTTATTAGCTAAAACAGCCGGCACCACTGCTTTTTAATTAATTTTATCAACCAGTTATCACACTGTTATCATATGTTATCACTATCTATCGCTTGTTATTTGATCCAAGAATCGTTTGGAACTTTCTAGATGCTTCCAACTCGTCCCGACTCACCTGCGAACATTTCTAAGAGACGTTTATGATTTCAGGTCGTTTTTCAGGGCTCGTAAAAGGTCCCCAAACGATCTTGAGTCATCTGCAAACCTGCAGAAAAACGTAACTCACTATAGTGATTCATTTACGGTGCATGAGACTCATTCAGTTGGCCACATAACGCTACGTTTGGGAGTCACCACGCTCACAGAAAAAGTATTATGACTCTCCAGAGAGTCAGTCCGAAGTGATGAAGAGTCGCAAGCTCCAAGTGAGTCACACAGACCATTTATCATGTGGTATAGAGATCTCTAGGTCAACAAGAGTCAGTTGCATAAGTCGGTTGGACTCGCGAAGCGACTCTGAACTTTTCAGGAATGCTTACTCAATGGTTAGTTTAGCGTCCTCTTTTTTTATGACACGCAGTACCATTGTACGCGATGGGTGCATAGAATAGTGCAAGTACCCCTGGTTTGGCATTGGGTGGTCCGCAGACGCATCATTCATACGTATGACATGTGATTATGAGGGCTGCACAAGATGCATCAGTTGACTACGGGACCCACTCGGCACATGGCGTACACTTGCACAGAATTTAGCACGTTCCTGGGGTTCCTTGGCCTGTAGGCATAGAGGACTGTCTGTTTCCAATGCCTAAAAATAAGCTCCCTATCTTTTTGATCCCTCTCTTTCCCTCTGCAACATGCTTGACAATCCTTCTCATCTATTTCTTGATTTGTTGCACTGCTCCCCAGCTCGAATTCTGGAGCTTCTAAATCAGCTAACTCAGTTTCGAGCATGGAATATTTTCACGTTAACTTGCATACACCATATGATCTAGTTATTACTGGTCATTATTCTAATACGGTAGGATCGGGGCCCTTAGCTGTTTGTTGCTGGGGAACAATCCATCAATTTCGATGACGCAGTTGCTCCAGCCCTTGATGTAAGTGTAACCAGCTCAATAAGAGACGCGTGTCACCCCCGCCCAAAAAAAACGGGGCGTCAACTCGCATCATCCTGATTATACATTCTCTGTTTTCACTGTTATCACTTTGTTGATACCTGCAACTGAACAGTCTCATTAACGTGACGATCTCTCGAACCAAATGTTTCCTGTACCACTGCGACCTCATTTTTATCCACTTTTTCCACCGTTTTTATCCAGGGCTTCAGCCTACTTTTTTCCCTCTTGCATTTTCTTTGTACGTTAGGTGATGAATGCATTGCAACAAGGAAAATACATGTCAAGTTACATGTAATTTTGTAAAAACTTCCGCAGACTTGGGTAAAACTGTTTCCTTCTCTTTCTGTCCAACCCCCACAAAAACTCAGTCCCACATGTTTCAGTGATATTTAAATAAACCCAACGCATTTTCCCACGGGATTTACATCCATCACATTTCATCTTGGATACTAGTGTTCTTCAGTTTTTTCCTCGCATGAGATTTGTGCATTAACATATTCAATAAAACTTTTTCGATAAGGTAAAACCAAGTGGGACGAACAAAGTATACACAAAGCCAACAAACTTCGTTTGGCAACCTTCACTTGTTTACCATGTTCTGGAGGTGGAAAAACAACCTGCGTAGGCGGGAAACAACCGTCCGCATTCCGCGAGTTTATAGAACTTTTACAGGACGAGAAAATACCATGGCAACTGTTCACGAGCCAAAAATCTGAATTCAAGAAGCTCAGAACTTAAGACGGCTCATAAGTAGCGTAAATATTACAGCAGCTAACAGGATTTGTACCGAATGAATGGTAGTTTGGGAATCTTCTTGTCATCAGAGCGACAAGGAAGATTATGGATTGCTATAAAAATCAACCATAAACCGACTGGTACATGTGTGACGTCACAAGTGTTTCCAGACAGTGTAACGGCCATGTCTGATAGGAAGTTACATTTATTGGTATGACTAAAACACGGCTGCTTGTTACACCCAGAGGCTATAAAATTCCAGACAGTTTTCTTCTACAACCCCGACATCATCAACGTCATATCGCCGTGTAATCGCCAGGTTATCATTTGTGGTTTTGTCCAATGGTGTCGACAAATTCAGGGAGCTGTCTGCTTTTTCGGCCACTGTCTTAAGTGGATTCGCTGCAGCTAAATGAGGCGGTTAAAAAGCTATTTATAGTGACTTGGACAAAAAAACAAAAAAAGCGAAGGGCGCGTGGGAAAAAACAATAAAGACCAAGTAGCATGAAATTCATTGAGTCGATAAGTGAACCGACGATTAGTTACGTCGCAACTTGGCGAAAACGGAAGAGGCGTGGTGGCGTGTCGCGTCACTAAAATAATCCCACGTTTCCTCAAGTTCGTCCACAAGTTCACATTTCCAGCGGGGTTTCTTTTTATAAATTTAGTCTCCCACCTTGCCCTCAATTTCCTGTACTTGGGACACCAACCACTTTCCCCTACATGGCTCTTGTAAACACAGCCACATGGCAACTACGCAAATGAGCCTACACCCTCTGTCAACCTATCTTCAAACAACAGCTAAAGCTACCGCTCGTATCCAGAACTTTGACTACCTCCGAAAATTTTCATTTGTTCGGCGTTTGTATTGTTTGCTCTGGTCTTTTGTGAAACTCTCTCAGGTTTTACTGACAAAACACTTCTTTCTGAATTGAGTCACTACAATCAAGGACAATTAGAAACGATTTCTTGCCTCAATTCGTGCGCTCAACTTCCCCGAGAACAAATAGCAAGTCTTAAATCAACACACAAAAAATAAAAAGCCTCCAACATTTTTCTGCTTCTTAAGCACCGTACTTTACGTTCTCTTTTGCTCGGTTCCGTTCGCTCAACATTTCGCGCCACAAAAAAATAGAAACCGTAAAAATCTAAGCACTAAGATGGCAGCACCGCTCAACAAACTTTTTACCTCAAAAATTCCTGTAAATAAGTTACATTAATTTTGAGACCATCTACAAACATTTTCATAAACTAGAAACGTATTACTACCTTCTTCTCATGTTTTTTACGTCCATTTATCAATATTTCATAGCTTCTACCCCCAGAGCCAACATAAGGGAACAGCAGTTAAAGCAGTGTTTCTACTTTCAATTTCCCCATCTTTCCCTCTTCCCTATTTTCCCCTTTTGCCCCTCCGTACTCGAACGCAGTGCTTCCACTTTTGCAGGGAAATTCCCTGAAAAAGGGGAGAAACGGGGGCTGGAAAGGGAAGAAGAAGAGAAGAGGGTATCGAATACATGTAGAATCCATATATTCTAACACGGAGGAGGGGAAAAGGGGAATGATAAGGGAGAGGGGAAAAAGGGAAAATTGAAAAGTGGAAACACTGCTCGAACGCAATCCTGTACTTTCAGATTTTCCCTTTTCAGACTGCAGTCCCCCTTTTTTTCAGGGAAATTTCCCTGCAAAGTGGAAAAACACCGAGTTGAAGTTTCATCCGCCGTGGGATAGTTGTACTCAGGGGCTGTTCAAGAAAAAAGGCCGGGACCCCGAGGCGTTGCTTCCCTTCAGGGGCCACGCGGCACCGGATGTCGTCGTCGTCGTCTCGGAGGGGTGAGACGAACGGCGGGGAAAGAACGCGGGGCCCCACCGTTGGTTTCGTCGTGTAGCGGAAATGCCTTTTTGTCCGAGATTATTACTTTTTTCTTTTTCGCTACGTTCTATTTTTACTTCACGCTCTAGGTGTTGAGGGTTTTTCCCTATCACCTGTTTTTTTTTTCTCTTGTCGCTATATAGACGTTATAAAGAACGTCTTTTATTGCTCAGTAATCTCTTTTGCGCTCTGCGCGCTTTCTGAAGGTTTCAGGCGCGGCCGCCATCTTGAGTGTCTTGGATTCCTGGAGTACTCAAGATGGCGGCGCTGCTGTTTAATGATTACCGATATACATTTCGCATCACGCTAGCTTGGCTGTATCATTAGGTTATCAGCACGTTATCGTGTTATCGCATAATCTCCATACCCAGTAAGGGGGGGAGGAGACGGTTTGTTTTGACGGGGATTCAATGACCCTTGCTGCTGGGGAAAAGAGAAAACTAGGGTCGCCAGACAACACTTTCCCAAGGTCAAATCAGGTCATCGACCCTCGGTTCAATCGAGTTCAAAGGTCACGCTGAAAGAATAACCCTTTCGTCTGCTGCACGTAGCATCCACGCCGGTCTACGTCTATCACCATCATCATCATTATTATTCATATTTTATGGATTTGTTATCAAGTGTTATCAACATGTTATCATAGATAATCAACTGTAGGGTTTCTAGGGGGTTGCCAACTCGTCTCAAGAATTCCATAGTGCCTGTTGGGAACAGCTAGAGACATAAATAAATAAATACTAGGCCGTCTCTAGCAAACAGCCCTAGGCCTAACTACGCTGTACAGGAAACACATATGCAGTGATAATATAGTGATAAAATAACGATAAAATAGTGATAACAGTGAGGAATAAATGTAAATGTTAACACACCGATAGCACGTTTCAGTATATTTTTGTCATTACAACAACAACAAGGACAATATCAACTACTACTATTAATATTATTGCTACTGCTGCTGCTACTACTACAGTTACTACTACTGCTGCTATCATTATTATTGTTATTGGTGTTAATTTCCAACTCCAACTGCTGCTACTACTCCCTACTACTACTACTACTGTTACTACTATATCTGCCATTACTACTACAACTACTACAAAAACTACAACCATTATTACTACTACAATAGATACCACTACTTTTATTGCTGCTACTAATACAACTGTTGCTACCCCGACTACTATTACTACCACATCTGCCGTTACTACTACTACTACTACTGCTCCTACAACAACGACCACTACTACTAATTTACTGTTGCTGCTGCTGCTGCTACTACTACTCCTTCTACTCCTACTACTACTAATGCTACTACTACTACTACTACTACTACTCATATTATTATTATTATTATTATTTTTGAAATTTTAGGTAATTCTTTGCGGAACGGGCCAAGAGGGAGAGGGTTGTTCACCCCGAAAATGGCGGGTGTTTTTCTTCATGGAAAACCTATTGAAATTCGCTGAAACCCTAAACGCCGTGTACTTTCATTAATATAATGAATTTCACGAATAGTTTCTGCATTGATTTAAGTGGTTATCTACTACTACTACTACTACTACTACTACTATTTCTACGACTACCTATAATAATTCAAGCATTACTACTACCACATTACTATTATTACTACTCCTAGCCAAGTTACTACTACGACTACTACTGCCATCACCACTACTACTACTACTTCTATTGCTACTACTACTACTACTATTACGGTCTACTGTTGCAAATGTCACTATTACTTCCACTATACTACGATTAGTATTACTACTACCAGCACTACTATTATAATGACTATTATTGCTACTGCTACTACTACTAAGGCTACTACAACTATCACTATAATATTACTACTACTGCTGGTACTACTGCTACGACTACTCCTACTACAACTGTCACTGTTACTTCCAGTACCACTCCTAATACTACTATTAGCATCATACTACTATTGCTACTACTAGAACTATCACTATTACTCCCACTACTACTTTTAATACTTCTTCTACCACTACTACTGCTACCACTTCTACTACTATGATGATTACTATAACTGTAATTATTCCAGTTATTATTTTTTGGGTATAGGTTTGTGAAGTTTTGAACCCTTTGGGACCGAATGTTTTGGCCATATTTGGTGGTCCTCTCCTGGAGTCTGGTGCCGTCCTGGAATTGGAATTCCAGAGGATTAGCTGCAAGAATCTTAAGTGGAACTTTGAAAAAAATCTGAGAGGCCTAAAACCTTTAGGCCTACTTACCAAAACAGACGACAGCCATGAGAATGATAAATTGCGTTTGATAATAATAATAATAATAATAAGAAGAAGAAGAATGGTAGTAGTAGTAGTAGTAATTGTAATAACAGTAGTAGAAAAAGTAGCCGAAGAAATAGTAGTAGTACTAGTAGTAGTAGTAGTAGCAGTAATTGTAATAATAATAGTAGTAGAAGTAGCTAAAGAAGAAGTAGTAGTAGCAGCAGCAGCAGTAGTAGTAGTAGTAATTGTAATAATAATAGTAGTAGAAGTAGCCGAAGAAGTAGTAGTAGTAGCAGCAGCAGCAGCAGTAGTAGTAGTAATTGTAATAATAACAGTAGTAAAAGTAGCCAAAGAAGTAGTAGTAATAGTATGTAGCAGCATAAAAACAATAGTAGCGATATCAATAATAATGCTACTACTACTACTACTACTGCTACCAAAATAATAAGAATAAGAATAGACATTTTAAATTAAATTATCAACTCAGCGCCATCTTTTGGCAAACATTTACATAAGATATACATTTTTAATAAAATTTATTTGCTGATATTCACGCCATCTAGCGGCCAGATTATAGTAAAACATTCTACCATAATACAACACAAAATTACAACATAAATATTCAAATTACGACAAACGGATATCAAAGTTGATAATTACCAAGGGGTCCGAAACTTGAAATAATTTTCGCACGCCTAGGTCATGTTATCACTGTTATCAACCTGTTATCTCTGTGTTGTCATATGTTATCAAATAACTCGCACACTTTTCCCCGGAGTTTCTGACCCCTTGATAACTATAGCCTGGTAACATCCGATAACGCATTGATAACCTGCGATAACAACGTGGCTAATCTGATGATAACCTCCGATAACATTGTTAACAACTGATAACATAACGTGAAATTTAACCTTCACGAAATATAATACATCCCTTCCGAAAACTGAGTTTAAAGCAAAGGCGCGTGTTATCGGGTTTACTAAAAGGTGTTATCATCATGTTATCAAGTGTTGTATCATCGGGTTTCTTCCGCTTTTCCGCTTCCGCAATGCTCACCAAGTATTCTGTTATCACCATGTTACTATCCGCTGAGGCTATCATCCTCGGTTACTAACTATTCAGCATCCCACTTCCACAGTACTTACCGAGCATTCTGTTATCATCATGTTACTATCCGTTGAGGCTATCATCCTCGGTTACTAACTATTCCGCATCCCGCTTCCCACAATGCTTACCGTGCATTCTGTTATCATCGTGTTACTACCCGTTGAGGCTATCATCCTCGGTTACTAGCTATTCCGCATCTCGCTTCCCACAATGCTTACCAAGTATTCTGTTATCATCATGTTACTATCCGTTAAGGCTATCATCCTCGGTTACTAACTATTCCGCATCCCGCTTCCCACAATGCTTACCGAGCATTCTGTCATCATCATGTTACTATCCGTTGAGGCTATCATCCTCGGTTACTAACTATTCAGCATCCCGCTTCCACAATGCTTACCGAGTATTCTGTTATCATCATGTTACTATCCGTTGAGGCTATCATCCTCGGTTACTAACTATTCAGCATCCCGCTTCCACAATGCTTACCGAGTATTCTGTTATCATCATGTTACTATCCGTCGAGGCTATCATCCTCGGTTACTAACTATTCCGCATCCCGCTTCCCACAATGCTTACCAAGTACTCTGTTATCATCATGTTACTATCCATTGAGGCTATCATCCTCGGTTACTAACTACTCCGCATCCCGCTTCCACAATGCTTACCAAGTACTCTGTGTTCATCATGTTACTATCCGTTGAGGCTATCATCCTCGGTTACTAGCTATTCCACATCCCGCTTCCCACAATGCTTACCAAGTATATTCTGTTATCATCATGTTACTATCCGTTGAGGCTATCATCCTCGGTTACTAATTATTCAGCATCCAATATGGCGGCGGGGAGACTGGTAATGAATCCATCTAATGACCCAAAAAGCCAATAATGTGGCTGATGAATGCTTTCCTCATGCTCAATATCGGACAAATTTCATTCACCCACTCTCCTGAGAACAGTATCGATTGATTGAATCGATTATTATCGAGTATATCGATCCACGTACTGCTGTAAACCTGAATATTTCCACGCTACACCAAACTTTTTGAAAGTACTATAGGGCCCTATTCCAAAAGCGCACCTCACTATAGCGGACACACATATTAAATCAATTTATTAACATTTTCAACTTTTTTTTATATCAAAGTGTTTCTCAGATTTTTTGGCGATTTTTAGACTGATTTTCAAGTCGATTCCTTGGAAAAATTCTTGAAAACCAGTGTCCGTAGTAAGAGGGAATGGTCTACAGAGCCCTCTTTTGGAATAAGTTCTATTACACTGGAAGTGGAGGGACCAAATTTCGCAGTTAGTTTTTCATTAGGTGAATGAACTAATTACATGGTGGAAGAGAGGGGGGGGTGGACCAATTTTAGCAACTGGGCAAGTCCTTCATCACTTGGTCTGACTGATGACGGTCTTTGAATTGAGCAGCCCAGAGCGGGCGGGCGGGGGGCAAACATGTTTACTTGTAGACGCCAAATTGGCAACAAACGTCTTTGGTAATATACGTTGTGCTCATGGGCTCGTGCAAAATATTCGCCCGAAAATATCCCCCCGGAGGACAAATTTCAACTTGGTCTGCAAAATAGTCCACGTCCAACACCAAAACAACTACGAACCGGAGAGAAAGAGAGAGAGAGAGAAATAAAACATTTCAGCTTGAAAAACAAATACGTTAAATGACAGACAATGGCTATTCCTTGTTCTCGAGAGAAATCGGGGAAATATCAACAATGGTAACTCGATACGATTCGCTTGAAAACTGCGTTTTGCTCGTTTCGAACCAACGTCATCTAGCGGTAATATTCTGAACTATTTACAAGTTCGAAAGCTTGTTTCCTTGTTCTCGAGAGAAAATTAGCGAAATATCGCCACCGTAACTCGATACGGTTGACTTGAAAACTGTTTATTTTGCTCGTTTCCTGTTTTGGTGAGGGCACACTGTGAACAGCGCCATCTAGCGGTGAAATTTTGAACTATTTGCAAGTTGAAAGGGCAACCAGGGCTTGGCCGCCATGTTGAATCTACCTCCTTACACGATTCTTCTCTATTATACTATCACATTATTAATACGTTTAATATTACTATTGCATGTTATCACGGGATTTTGTAATAATTATGAAGCTCTGTTGACCTTTGGCTTGTTGTTCAATGCAAAGCTGACAAAGTATTACGTCTCACTGATAAAATCTGGGGTTTTTCCCATATGTTGTATTTCCGGAATTTAAAACATTCCATTTTAATGAAAACCTTCCCAACTAACCGATGGTGTTATTAATTAACTCTAACACTATGTGAGAGTGAAATTATCATTATAAAACGTAAAACCAAAGGTTCCGTTAATTTTAATTAAGTTTCAACAACACGGGACGAATCAACCGATGATATAGAAAATAAGGTTCTGAAGCTTCGAAATCGTGACTTGTAAACTATTTGACGGTAAACCTGGATCACAGTGATAAGATAAGGCACAAATAAGATAATAGTTATTCATACAGTGATAACAATTGCCTCGACACAGCTATCACCAAATTTACGGCTTTCAGTCGCGTTCAGTGTCCTTCATGTTCGCTTGAAGGACCTGGTTTTACTGTGAGAACATGCAACTGCAAGGCAGAAGAACGATTAACCATCGTTTGCTGTTAGTAGCTTGTATCTGCTTTGTTGGAGGATGTCTCTTCATCTCTGTGTTTAAAATCAGTTCTTCCATTCGTTCCTCTAGTGAAGTCAATAACAATATGCGATCGTTGAAAAGTGACGACCTCCTCACGGAAGATGTCACTGAAGCAAGTATTGAGCAAAGCGTCGACTACCTCATCTCCAGCATGGGTAGTTATTCACGTTTACACAGTTTTATGATTGATTTTTAATCCGGGTTCTGCTTTGACAACAGAGAAAAACTTTTACTCGCACAGTGACTTGAAGGTTTTAAGCCAGAAACTTGCCGCGCAGATTTCAGATTACGTTCTGACCAAACTGAGTCAAGCCAAAGTGGCGACGCCTTACGGCAACTGCTGGAGCAACAATCGGGAACGCAATATTACTAGTAAAAATCTTTGAATTTTATTCTCATATAATGGTGAATGATGTTTAATTGGATCCGTTCAGATTTACCAGTGGTTTACGTGGTGACTCCGACATTCCGGAGACCGGAGCAAATTCCGGAATTGACTCGCTTCGCCCAGACTTTGCTGAACGTTCCAGCGGTTCACTGGATCGTCGTCGAGGACTCAGACTCAACTTCTCCAGAAATCGCTAAACTCCTCTCTAGATACGGGATTCCCTTCACTCATTTAAACGGTACATATAGTCCTTACCCGTTTATGAAACATCTTATCTGTACTTTATAAATTACGTTATGTTTTTTGTTGATTTTTAATAGCAAGAATGCCAGCCAAATATCAGAAAGCTAAAGTCAAACCACGTGGAGTATCGAATCGCAACGCTGGTTTAGAATGGATCCGCCATAACGCACAATCAGGGGTTGTCTACTTTGCAGACGACGATAACTCGTACGATCTACGTCTCTTCGAAGAAGTAAATATTTCAATCGAATCATTGAATTAACCAAACCTTCATTTATAACTTATAGTATTGTAAGATAGCCCTTCAACTCTTCAGCTACACTCTCGCGATTTTAGGGCCTTTTAACTAGTCTACACGTTACAAAGTGAAAACACTTTAACCAGGTATAAGTTGGGCTGAGTAGGGACTTGAAAACTCAAACAGCTTTAAAAGTCAACCGAGGTGAATATCTAGGAAAGTTAAAAATTGAGAGTGCTAAAAATTCAAACAAGTTATTATGCTGGGCACGTTAAAAAGCTAGGCGAATTAAGATACCGGGCCAGTTAAAAACTCAACCGAGTTCAAAAGCGAGGCGAGTTATATTAAATGTAATTTAACCGCACTATTAATCAGCCATATGTGTAACTCAGTATGTGATAATTCCACATTTTCGCTTAATTATTCCATAAATATTATAATTTATTTGGAAAAAAAGGTCTTGAGCAGAACCGATCCCGTGACACCTCTACTACGATTCGATTCCTCTACTGATTGTGCCATATGCACATATTTCCAGTTCATCAACTTACGGTGTTATTTTACCAAACGCCTTAAAATTTGAAGCGCTTTAAAATCTTTCTCAAGTTATAATGTCATTGAGTTGAAGGATTAGTCGAGTTAAGTTTTAAACACGAGTTGAAATTCTATCAAGTTAAAATTCAGGATGAATTAAATGAAGTAACCGAGTTAAGAATTTTAACAAGTTTACATTCTGAATCTCATTAAAATTGTGTGGTTAGTCAAAGTTTCATCGAGTTAATAGAACAACCGTTTTAAAAGATGTAAAGGAAATTAAAACTTGACCAGGTTCAGATTTAGACCCAGTTAACTGACTTGAATAAGTCAAAATGCCGCCAAGTTGAAATTTGTGCCAGATTAAGATTGTAAAGCATGTTAAAATTGCCACAAGTTAAAATCTAGAGAGAGTTTAAGTATACCTGTCACAGTTAAAATGACCAATTGAGTTATCATTTGAATTGCATGAAAAGCCAGACCAAGTTAAAGTGCGATTTTTAACGGGTTACAACCGCGTGAAAATTTTTTCACTAGGTATTTTCGTCCGTTTTCAAAAAAATCCTTGATTTTAACTTGGTCTTACCACATTAAAGCCTTTTCACACGGTTTGAATCAAGTTAAAAGTCGAAAAATCGCGAGAGTGTAGAACTTAGAAAACTAGGATAGATTCCCAGCGGAAAATTAAGGTTGTCGGCAACATCCTGAACGATATCCGTAACAAACCCTGAATATCCTGAGCCACGTCCGATCGTGGATGAGTAACAAAAAATTGTGTTGATAATTGTGAATCTTGATTACTGAGGGCACCATTAAGTATCCTGAAAAGCGTTTTTCTAGGACGCTGTTAAGTACCCTGAGCATGCATAATTCAGACATTTCAATGTCAGGGTCCTGAACACCCTGGAAGTGGGCCAATTTCACTGCATACATAGTCCTGATTGGCATCCTGAAAATGTCTTTTTCAGGATATTTTCACGGTCCTGAAACTATCCTTATTTTTCTGCTGGCTTATTCTTCCCTGTGCTTTGGATAGTAAGCAGTCCGGACTGAAAATTCTCATTGAGTATTTAGAATTTGGAACGGAGACTCAAATGAGACCTCAGTGAGATCTCACGACCTTTTAGAGTTTTTCACTGAGATCTCACTGAGTCTCCGTTCCAAGTTCTACATACTCTATGAGAATTTTCAGTCGGGGTTAGTTTTAGTTAGCTTACTTACTGGTTTGCCGTTACACTTGTTAAAATGTTTATCGTCTTTTTGCAGATGCGGTACACGAAGAAAGTATCGATGTGGCCCGTGGGTCTGGTGACGAAAGTAGCGCTGAGTTCTCCCGTGGTCCAGGACGGGAAAGTCGTCGATTTCTTCGACGGCTGGATCGTCAATCGCAAGTTCCCCGTCGACATGGCCGGTTTCGCAGTCAGCGTGCAACTCATCAAAGAGGTTACGTCCTGAAATACTTTATTTATTTGAACGAATACCTACAATTTTAATATGAAATTGCAGAATTCAGACATTAACATGCCTTACGTACCTGGTTACGAGGAGGACGGGTTCTTGAAGAACCTGGGGATCACCAAAGACGATATCGAACCGAAAGCCAACAACTGCACCACAGTACTTAACAAGAATAATAATAATACCAGTACAAAATTTCATCCACTCTCTTTTGCAGATCCTAGTCTGGCACACACAGACCAAGAAGAACGATCTCGCTGACCGCAAACTGGCCGCAGACAGCAAGTACAAAGGAACCAACATCGAAATCCTGCAGGATTCGTTAGTCTAACACAAAAATCCAGTGTTTCCACTTTTCAGTTTTCCCTTTTTTCCCCTCTTCTCTTATTTTTCCCTTTTCCCCCTCCATGCTAGAATACAGGCTCTACTTCTAGATTTTCCCTTTTCCCTCTTCTCTTATTTTTCCCTTTTCCCCCTCCATACTAGAATACAGGCTCTTCTTCTAGATTTTCCCTTTTCCCTCTTTTCTTATTTTTCCCTTTTCCCCCTCCATGCTAGAATACAGGCTCTACTTCTAGATTTTTCCTTTTCCCTCTTCTCTTATTTTTCCCTTTTCAGACCCCACTGTCCCCTTTTTCGGGGAATTTTCCTGCAAAAATGGAAACACTGCAAAAATCATGTACAGGGAATATTCATATTTTTAAAATGAAAAAACAGCTCACTGTGAATTTATGTTTTAGGGATTTCTAGACAGAATAAACTATTTATATAGTAAAACTTGTGTACAGAACATACCCCAGAAACTATCCAGTCAAGTCTTGGTAATTTTGATTTGAATCAAGTTTCAAAACCAAATCAAGTCTTTTTTCTTATTCATTCATTCATTATTATTCCTGTCACTAAAACCAGGTTTTTTAAACACGAGTCTTTTGCAAAACTACTGTCTTCTGGATCTCAGCCCTTACCCTAGGCATTTAAACATATCTATCTTGTGGCGTTTCACATCCCCCCGTCTGCTATACCCTGTACGCCTAATCTGAATTTGAGAATACTCATACTAAGATTTTATATGACAGTGTGGTAGCCATGAGGTCTGGTAGCCCGGCGGTTACGACCTCCGCTCTTCGCTTCTGGGTCTGTGGGTTCGATCCCACTCCCAAGTGAGGCCTATTCCCGGGCCAGCCACTCTAGGCAGTTGGATGAAGGAGTCTGCCAATTCCCTCCCTTACACTGGGCATAAGTGGCCATGGACACACAGCCTGGATGTTCGACACGGAAAGAGAGAGAGAGAGTGTGGTAGCCATCCACAAGTCTAAAACGTAGGTTGCAATGGTATATATAGAAAATTTGACAGACTTGATATGTGGAAAAAGGGAGTTATAGTTTATACACGTGAGAGAGAGTAGTTTTCTCCCCACATCACTCTTGATTTGGTTTCGACAAACTAGTTAAACTATTTCTCCAAGCTATTTTCAGCACATCCGAACATAACCTGTCGATACTCAGCATGGGTATGGTGATTGGTATGACTTTTCCATTGTTCAAAAATGCAATGAACGGGATGGTTGAAAACGCAAAGAAAGATCCAGAGGGCACAGGAGAGTTTACTCTTTAATATTTGGCCTAATACTCGTAACTTTTTACCATCCATAGAAATTTAAGATCAACAGAAATGCATAGAGATTTTACGTTACGCTGAAAGGAAACAAGAAAACGAGAAAAGAAGCTGTCCTGAACTAAATTTTTCCTCTGTAAAGTATAGTTTGGAAGTTGATTTTGCAAGCAGTTCGACACATGGAAGGTGTATGTACTATGGCATGAGAGCACTGTACCTAGCCGCCAATGCTTCCACTTTGCAGGGAAATTCCCTAAAAATAAGGAAAATGGGAAGAGGGAAAAGGGGAAATGGAGGATAAAGTGAATTTACCAATGTAGCTTTACTCTGTAACACGGAGGGGAAAAAGGGGAAATTGACATTTTCAAGCCGAGGGAGAAAAAAATGGGAAAAAATGGAAGCACTGCTAGCCGTACATGCTTTCAGGACTAGATTTTCAATTTAAGGGGCCTGTACTGATGCAGTACCAAGTGCACGAGATCCACAAGATTCATAAAAGATGCAGAAAACAGTTACTTTAAGAAAAGTATCTGGCTGATTTGATTTGAACACGCTAGAAATTTCAAAACGATTTGATTTTAATAAAATTTTTCGTTGATTTGCCCATCACTGCTTGATGTTGTTAAGACTGAACGTGCAATGTAAATAAAAATTTGGTCTATTGTACTACATGATAAACTACAATAATCGCAGTACAGCAGACACAGTAATGACGACTAAATAACTTGTACAATCAAGCTTTACTACCGGCATTGAGACTTTCAGAACGGCGGATATTGAAAAAAAAACAGTAAGAAAAAAATCGGGAAAAGATTCTGGACCAATACACTGGTAGTAAAGCTTTTTTCTCTGTGGAACACATAACATCATCTGGGCAATCGCACGCGACAAAAAAAAGTTCCGCTTTACAAAGGTGCGCCCGCACAGACGAGGTTTCAACGCGAAGATTTTGGCCGACTCTGTCCCGTTGGTTTTTACTGCTTGTCTTCCTTTTTGTCTTCGCTACTTGTGCTGCTGCTGCTGCCGCTGCTCTCGCGCTCGGCTGCCATCTTCTTGTAGGCCATTTCGAACAGCTTGAGGGAGGCCTGCTGCAGTTCGCTGGTCGCCTTCTTAATCTCTTCGGGGTCGGTCGAGTCCTTGTTGGCGAGTATGTCGCGCACCTTAGTGATGTGTTCGCGAAGCTTGGCGCATTCTTCAGACGGCAGCTGGTCCTTGAACTCGTCCATCTTTGTCTCCGTGTCGTGAATGATGCCTTCAGCCTGGTTGGCCGCTTCCACGCGCTCCTTCTTCACCTTGTCCTGGGCGGCGAAGGTCTCGGCGTTGCGCACCATGTTCTCGATCTCGTCCTTCGACAGACCGCCGCTCGACTGGATCACAATCTGCTGCTCCTTGCCGGTGCCCTTGTCGCGCGCCGAGACGTGAACGATGCCGTTGGCGTCAATGTCGAACGTGACTTCAATCTGGGGCACGCCGCGCGGCGCGGGGGGGATGCCGACCAGCGAGAACTGGCCCAGCAGCTTGTTGTCGGCCGCCATTTCTCGCTCGCCCTGGTGAACCTTGATCTCTACCTGCGTCTGACCGTCAGCGGCCGTGCTGAATACCTGAGACTTCTTGGTCGGAATGGTCGTGTTGCGCTGAATCAGCTTTGTGAAGACGCCTCCCAGCGTCTCGATACCCAGGCTGAGGGGCGTCACGTCCAGCAAGAGCACGTCTGTGACGTCTCCGGCCAAGACTCCACCCTGGATAGCCGCACCGACAGCTACAGCCTCGTCGGGTTGACAGCTTTGCTCGGTACTCGGCCAAAAATTTCTATTGAAAACAAACACGATAGTTGAGGTGTTGAAAAACCTGACTGATCCACTGTTTCCACTTTACAGAGAAATTCCCTGGAAAAGGGGAAACGGAGTCTGAAAGGGAAAAATACGAGAACAGGAAAAGGGAAATTCACAAACGTAGCTTTGCATTCTATCACAAAAGGAAAAAAAAGGAGAAAGTAAGGGAAGAGGGGAAAAAAGGCGAAACTGAAAGTGGCAACTGGACTGGTGACTGAATTTACCTTTGACGGTTTCCTGGACCTTGGGCATGCGGCTCATGCCTCCGACGAGGAGGACGTCACCAATATCATTTTTGCTGACTTCAGCGTCCTGCAGGGCCTTCTGGCAGGGCGCGACGGTGCGCTTGATCAGGTCGGCCGTGAGGCTCTCGAACTTGGCGCGGGTCAGCTTCAGGTTCATGTGTTTGGGTCCAGAGGCGTCCATAGTCAGGTAAGGCAAGTTGATATCAGTCTGGGCCGAAGACGACAGCTCAATCTTGGCCTTTTCTGCAGCTTCCTTGACGCGCTGCATGGCCATGGGGTCCTTGGTAATGTCGAGACCTTGGTCACGCTTGAACTCTGACACAAGGAAGTTGAGCAGCGTGTTGTCGAAGTCTTCACCGCCAAGGAAAGTGTCTCCATTGGTCGACTTGACTTCAAAGACGCCCTTCTGGATCTCAAGGATCGAAATGTCGAAGGTACCGCCTCCCAGATCGTAGACTGCGATGATTTTGTCCTCAGACTTGTCCATGCCGTAAGCCAGGGCGGCAGCAGTGGGTTCGTTGATGACACGGAGAACGTTAAGACCTGAAATCTGCCCCGCGTCTTTGGTGGCCTGTAGATACAGCAGCGTTAAACAATCTCTTCATGCAATTTGCGAGTTAATGTTTCATACCTGACGCTGAGAATCGTTGAAATAAGCGGGTACTGTGACAACAGCGTTTTTCACCGGGGTGCCGAGGTACGCTTCTGCGGTCTCCTTCATCTTCATCAGGACGAAGGCTCCAATCTGCGACGGAGAGTAGACTTTTCCCTGGGCCTCAACCCAGGCGTCACCGTTCGAAGCGCGGACAATTTTGTACGACACAGTTTTCCTAAAAAGTTAACTTATCTTATTAAACAGAAACTTGAATGCTCGAATTAGTAGAGTAATTGTGAACATCAGTAAGATTGTGTCAACAAGATTTTTGTTTTTAAAACATTCAGTTGACGAAAAATTAAAACATCATGTAAACTAAATGAATCGTAGAATAGAGTAAATGGCTTTTTACATGTCCTTCTTCACTTCAGGGTCATCAAAGCGGCGGCCAATTAAACGTTTAGTGGCATACAAGGTGTTCTGGGCGTTTGTAACAGCCTGGCGCTTGGCGGGCATGCCAACCAATCTTTCTCCATCTAGATTAATAAAGGTAAAACATTGGATAACCACAAAAAAACGAAAAACCGAAGTTGTTTAAGTTACCTTTTGTGAACGCTACGACTGAGGGAGTGGTTCTCGAACCTTCGGCGTTTTCGATAACTTTGGGCGTCTTGCCTTCCATCACTGCAACGCAAGAGTTGGTGGTACCCAAATCAATACCAATGACGGCCCCCTTGACTCCGTCAGACTTGTACCGCCTTTGCAGTTCGAACGAGGTCTGGACGCCATTCTGAAATACGCAAATTCATTAAATATTAAGATTATAAATAATCAAAAAAACGTTGCGTGTGAAGCTAACGCTACCTCTCGTTTCTAACAGATCTTAACTTCTACCAAAGTTCCTACATCAAAAGGGAAATCAGCAGATATTTGAGGACTCTTACAGATATCTCAGGACACCATTCAAAAATACACAATTTCAAAAGCTTGATTAATCGTTACGTTAGCGACTAACGCTACCTCCCTTTTTTCATAAACCTTGACTTCTACCCAAAATTTCTACATCGACAGGGTAATAAGCAAAGATTTGAAGGGCTCTTACACGTACATCGATAATTACGCAATCGTTACATAAAGTTAGCCATTTAAAATTAGAAGAGACGCCATGCCGAGTGAGGCTAAGGAATCACGTGTTACCTTCTTGGCTAAGGAGGCGATACCTCGCTGATGAACGCATTCGGAAGCGATTCCTACGGAATCTTTCAGAACCCTGGAACATAATTTAGCTGCGTGCAACATTTTCTACTTCAGGATCCTTTCGCGGTTGGACAAAGAGTGACGAAATTGAAGATCGCGGTGCCGGGCCACGTGCTGACGAAACGAGCTTCCAGAACGGCGGAGAACAAGAAGAGCTGTAGACGACCCATAGCGTTGCCAGATTCACTAATTTCATCAGCGTTACATAATTTTTTATTTCATAATAAAAATATGTTGCACTTTTGTACTTACTCGTTAACTAGATTTATTTTTATTTTTTATTCTATTCTATTCTATTATTATTATTATTATTATTATATTAATTATTATATAATAATATAATAATTAAAATTTAAATTATTAAGTTAAATTAAATTAATACATTAAATTAATTAATTACTTAAATTAAAAATTAAAAATATAATAATATATTATATAATAAATATAAGTAGAATAATTATATTAATTATTATATATCAATATTATTATTATGTATTATATTATCTTCTATTATATTTGGATTATATTTATTATTATATTATCTATTATGATCTCTTTATACAATTTCTTCTATTCTTTATTAGCAAAAATTTATTTAACTGTTTTTTGTATCCTGTTGTATAACGTGAAATTTGGTACGTTTAACATAAATCCATGTGTTGACGTACTCAAATTTGCCTCAACTTAACCATTTTGTTTAAAATGTTATTGATAAAATATTGATGTAATTTCCATTGAAGAAGCTGCTAATATTATTCAAGTATTTTATAATTACGTTTTTATTAAATGCACCATTCGCATTTAATTCTACGTATTTGTGTTTTCCTTCTGTAATAATTAACTACGAAAATATAAAAAATTGTTGTTAACGAATGTACGGAAAAAATTACAGATTATACGAAAAACTTCTTGATTTTTATTATTATTGTCAGGCTTTTCAGAACATGTCAACAAGTACACATTTTTAATAATCAGCGAGTTTTTAATCAAAAATATACAAATACTAAATGAGAAAACGCTGAACAGCAATCACTGCGGGTCTAGTCAGGGGTTCGGTTCCCGTAACCCTGAATGGACCATTCCTCTTCTCGCAAACCCTCCTCTTCTCCCTTGTTGATTTTTCCTGCTGCTGTGAGAAGGGGCTTTATTCAAACTCCTAAGCATCACAGAGTTCCCAACTTTCTTCGCCGGCATTTCCAGGTCCTACACACAAAGCGTTAATTCGAATTAACTTGAAAGTACGTTGTTTTCAGTACCAGGAGATCCAAGTATCGTTTGTAGTTATTGCTAGTAAAATCTCGGCTCATGGCGTCCTGAGCAATTCTGGCTTCTAGGTCTAGTAGTTCTTGCGTACGAGCTCCGATGTCTGTTTCTGTACGGAACCCTGGACAAAACAGTAACAATGAAGAACTGTTCAGGTCAAAAGAAGACAACAGATTTACGAATAAGCCACTCGTAAGCCATTTCGGGATCTGGTTGGTATCTGATGCAGGACTCGGCGGCCTGCAGATAAAGTCCCGGTCTGATACTGCACCGCGATTTTCTCCAGTCAAACAAGTTATACTCGTTCAGAATAAACGTAAGGAAAAAAATGTCCTCGTCCCTGCCGCATTCCAGCAGTTCTGGGACGATTAAAACCAGCGCATCACGCAGTGCTTCGTAGTACGGAGCTTTTAGCAAAACAGCAAAATCTGCAAACTCAGAAAAGTTGGGTTACATTCTGGATTTAGAGTAATAATAACAACTATACCTTTTTGAGATTCAGCTCGAGGCGCGAGGATTTCTTTCAGTATCACAAAAAACTTGTAGAGGCCTTTGGCTGTTCCCGTTCTGAGGTACAGCTGTGCAAAGTATCTGGTGAACTGCCCCAAGTCTGTGATGTCACTCTGCAGAAACTGTCTCGCCAAACGCTCCAAAAACGGAACGTCCTTTTCCGTTATAGAGCCCGGTAAAGGGCCTGGATCGTGACCTGCTTGCAGACTAGGTGTTTGCGAACCCCACAGTACAATCTGCGAACATGGTGGGCTTCCCACAAGAATCTGAGATTGAGGTTCGCGGGAAGTGGTGGGGAGCCTATCGAGGGGCGAGAGCACCTGAGGAGGAAACCCGAACTCCCGCGGCTGGCCGAACGCGTTCAGGGGACTCATAAAATTAGGAATGCACGGATGACTGGGAACTTCGCGATGTCCCGGCCACGGGAAACGGTTACCCACTGGATCTGACCCGCCGGAGAAGCCGTATGGAACCTGATACCGGCTGTGAACAGTTTTTCTTCAAGTTTACTTCTCTGTCGGTTATCCATGAAATTCAAGGCAACATTTTCAAGTTCCCTCCTCTCTGGATCTTGTAACGAGGTAAGGGAAGCGACTGGCAGGCGTTCGATTAGCTTAACCAGTCCAGCACAGGCCTTCTCTGCAGTTTTATCCTTCTTCTCAACAAAACTACATTCAAAAAATCCAAATTAGTTTAATCCAACAACTGAGGAAACGAAAAGTTTACTTTCTAATGTCGGTGCAGTAAAACCTGACGACCATTTTGACTTCGTAATCGGTTGGCTCGAACCGTTCGCAGTGGTTCAGGGCCAAGTGAAGGCCGTACGAAAGGCCCTCGGTGTTTTCAGCGTCGATGAGAGGTCTCAGCATCCGCCGCCACGATTTGGCGTCCAGAGTGTTGGCTTTGTCCAACTTGAGGTTGTGCAAGAGTCTGTGAATCTTCTCGGGAATGGTAGCGCGTGGTGTGGTGGGCGGCATTCGCTCGAACAGCTTTGAAAACAGCGGCGAAAAATGTAGGTGGCTGTAACTTGGATCTAGCAACAAGTCCAAGATCATCTCTACAGCCCGGACAAAGTCACCATTTCTCTATTTCAGTTAAAAAGAACGTATTACTCATATTACATATCATATATATGTATATATATATCATTCACTGATAACGTACCTGTAACAAGGCTTCGCAAGCAGCCTGCAATAGTAGTTCGTGGTCCTGCGGGCTCAGGTCCTCAATAATGGCGAATTTCCTATTCTTGATGTTGTTCAGAAGGATTCGACACGTTTCAGTGTTTTCTTCCTCCTTCAACATGGTCAGCAAATCGAGAGGTTTGTCGGCGTGGTTGTGAACACACTCGTCTTCCAGGCAAACTCCTTCAGACAATTCGGTCGGGCAAACTGCAATGTACAAATATTTATTTTTAACTACTATTACTATTATTATTCTTAAAAATATTGATTGTCATGATTATCAGTTATCATACTATGTTATTATTATAACTTTAGTTATTACAAATTATTAAGCATGAACTATAAAAGGAAGTGGTGTTTGAACTACCTCTTTGTGGTGCCAGGGTCACAAGATCTGGAATATCGTTCTCCTGAACTGTCGCTTCAGTCGAATGTGATTCGCGGGTAGTAGCTTCGCTTTCAGAGAATGAGCTGTCTTCACTAAAATGTCGTTCGAGACCGTTCAGCAATTCGTCGACTGAGTCTTCCCTGTTGCTATCAGATACATCAGCACTCTGCTGTTCCACACGAACAGTTCCACTGCTGCCGTTACTTGTCGAGGCCTCCTCTTCATCTAATATATAGTCCTCTTTATCGCCGATAGTGAGGCAATAGTCGTTATCATCATTTTCATCTATCGTGTTCAAAAATTAGTCGTCATATTGCTAGCTTTAAAATCATATTTGAAAATTAGATACCAGAAAGTGATGATCCTTCTGCTTCGACTTCTTTCACATTATTGGGAGAGTTCTGTATCGACTGATTCTCAGTTGTTGTAGATTCTGCGTGTTGTTTGCTAGCTGCTGGAACGCTCGACTCCTCCGACAAAGCACCGTAGAACTCGTGAACAGTATTCTTTTCCGAGAAGGTCAGACTTTTGCGTTTGCGATTCCCGACAAACGACGTGAGTGCAGGCTTTGCCGGGAGTGTCGGGGTCGGAGAAGACGAGGCCGCGTTCTCGTTTCTCACTGGGGAAGACTCTGACGCATCTGACATCAGAAGCGGGGGAAGACCTACTGAATTCGGACCCAAAGCTACCGAATCTTCGGTTATAGCTATCTGAGAAACGGCTTGAGGATGTCTCTTCACGGTTCCTGGTTTGACTTTCGGGATTTTGTATGACTTCATGGAAAATTTTCCGGTTTTTTTGGACTCTTCCCGTCCTTCTTCGGGAACTTCTCGCAGTTCTGGTGTATCAGCTGTTTCAGTATTGGAGCTACTCGGCTTTTCTGATTTTTTGTGTTTTTCTTTACTTGATTCCTTACTTTTTTCTTTCGAACTTTTGTCGTTTTTGTCGTGTTTGGTTTTCTCGAGGATGTCTTTCTTTTTCTCTTTCTCCTTCTTTTTATCAGACTTTTTTTTGTCTGAACTTTCCTCTTCGCTCTTTCGTCTTTCTTTCTTCTTTTCTGTCGGTTTCTTTCCGGAATGATCCTTGGACTCGGTGTGTTCTGCTACATTCTTTCCATCCGTTACTGTCGCAGTCCCGCTTGTTTGTATCCTTTCGGTCTGTTCGATAGTTTTATATTTATCTGTGCTTCGGGCAGTGCTGTCTTCGGCCTGAGTTTGAGACCCGTCAGACTCCAACAACAGCCTTTTCTTTTTCTTTTTACTTTTTGTTGGGTCATGATTAGTTTTTTCTTTCTCATCGTCAGAGGCTTTTTGGTGTACACGTTTTCTCGACTCGGCATGCTTTGCTTGTTTTTTCGCATCTGTTCTCTCATCACTGTCAGGAAGATCACCGTTTTGTACCAACGTTGCAATGTCTTCTGTACCAGTATGAACGTTTTCTGGATTCAGGGTTACAGCTTCCTCGGCTCTCTTCTCGCAACTCGATTCACTTGGGTCTTGGCGTTGGTTTTCCACAGAGCTTTCGTGAAGAACAACTGCGGGCGGGTGAGGAAATCTCCTCGTTTGCGAAGCGATGAAGTCCTCAGATAATCTCACCAATCGCACCTCGCAGTTTCTCACCACTTTGGGGATCAGATATCGAATGTCCTGCAAGGAAAAACGTGCATTAAACATATTTTAACCACTTAAGCAAAATATGTTTTCTTACGGTGCATCTCCTCATTGGATATTCAGATATCAACCCCGTCATTGAGTCTGGTTGCACAGGTCCTGCAGATTGTTCGTGTCGACTGGTGGGCTCGGAAGTCCTGCTAACAGTATAAATCATAACTTCGGAAACATTACTGGTATAACTCAATCCATTACTCTTGTGTACAAGGATCTACAGAGATATTCGCTGGTCTAGAACTGTCTACGGTTATATGAAAACTGCAGTTCGGACAAGACAAGTCGTCTGTTTGCACAGCGGCATCACGTCTTCCTGAGTTCGGAGCTGGCAATTCTTTGATGACCTTGTCCGGGGCATCACAATCAGGAACAGTTTGAGGAGATGATGTTCTGTGTTGGGTGAAAGAGTCCGGTAAATCAGAATTCGTTGCCGATCTAGGCCTCCCTCCTCTGCTGTTGATAACCGTGCGGCTCATTCTGCCACCTAGTAAAGGTTTAAAATGAAGTTAATAATAAATCGAATCTTCCACACAACAAATAACGTTACCATACTATTACAGTAACGCAAAATAACTTAGAAAAATTTATGTTGTATTCCAAACGCAGGTTGTAAACAGAACGCACCAAGAACTCAAAATAATTGTGCAACGTTGCCAGACTGTCCAACAAAATTAATGCGCCAACATTTTTATATTGAATTAAATTAGTATTTAACGTTACCTAATCAAATGAAATAAAATTTTTAAATAAATAATGACGATGAAAAATTCACCCGTAACATGTTGCTAAAAAATAAAAAATTAAGTTAATTATTTTCTTCTTTAGAAATTTAGGTTAATTCATGATTTATGATGAAAAATTCTTTATAAAGAATCAAAATAATTCTAAAATATTTTTAGTGAAACAAGGCAATTCGTGCCTCTATACAGAAGTATTAAATTTAAAAACTCAGTCTAATGCTGTAATATCAGTGTATTGCTGAATATAACACAGTAACACAAGTTTGTCATTTTAAATGGGAACAAAGCAAAGGGCACTAAAAATCTCGGTTCCGCATTATGTGGATCTTTCGTTACATTTATTGTTTCATTATTGGCAATTGGGCCCAAGGCACCGAGTTTTGTCCATAAGCCAGTTGTAAGCTCTCAAGCGATTCTGCCGGAGAAGTTCTGCGCCGACGACTTCCTTTACCCTGGAGTGGTAATCGTTCACCCATTTCAGCTGTAATCAAATTTTAAAATCATCAATAAAGCAGTAATTACCAATCGAAACATTCATATAACATAACACACTACTGCTAAGTACTAAGTAAGTCCCAGCGAAAAATTAAGGATGTTGGCTACATCATGAACGATATACGTAACATATCCTGGATATCCTGAACCACGTCCGTTCGTGGATGAGTAAAAAAACTTGTGTTGAAAATTATGAATCTTGATTATTGAGGGCACCATTAAGTATCCTGAAAAGCATTTTTTTCAGGACGCTGTTAAGTACCCTGAACATGTATTATTCAGGCCCTTCCAATGTCAGGGTCCTGAACACTCTGGAAATGGGCCAATTTCACTGCAGTAAGAGTTCTGATTGGCATGCTGAAAATGTCCTTTTCAGGATATTTTCAGGGCCCTGAAACTATCCTTAATTTTCTGCTGGGAGTACTAAGTTAGTTTACCTGATCGTTGCTCAGCATTTGAGTATTGATCAGTTTCGGTTCGAACGGCACCAGCGTCACAACGTTGAAGGCAAAAAACTTTTCGGGAAATTCAGTCTAAAGAATAAATCAAGAAAAATCTAATTATTGAGATTGATGAAAATAGTTCGAATTTTTGATTCTCGTATCTGGTACCTGAAACGTAACGTTCACCACTTGAAGGATACTCTCGATTCTCATTCCGTATTGGCCTTCTTTGTAATAACCAGGCTCTAGTCAAGAATTATACCAATAATTAAACGAGTAAATGATTTAATATAATCCTAAATTAGGTTTCAATACCATCTGAGAAGAAGTAATCTTCCTGAAATCTGTTTTCCTCACTACCGCTCATCCCCAAGTGCGTTGGACCTGAAATAATAGTAATTATTAAATAAATTCTAGCGATTTCAATCTTCATAGGAAAAGCTAAAATGGAGAAGCAGCCCCAGCGGAAAACTAAGGATGTCGGCCACATCCTGAACGATATCCGTAACACATCCTGGATATCGTGAATCACGTCCGATCGTGGATGAGTACAAAAATTTGTGTTTAGAACTGTGAATCTTGATTATTGAGAGCACCGTTAAGTATCCTGAAAAGCGTTTTCTCAGGATGCTGTTAAGTACCCTGAACATGTATTATTCAGGTATTCCAATGTCAGGGTCCTGAACACCCTGGAAGTGAGCCAGTTTCACTGCACTAAGAGTCCTGATTGGCATCCTGAGAATGTCCTTTTCAGGGTCCTGAAACCATCCTTAATTTTCTGCTGGGGCCGTAATACAAGTTTTGTACTTTCATGGACACCGAGGAAAGCACCAATGCCGTGTCCCGTTCCGTGGAGGTAGTCAAGGCCGACCTGGAACAAAGGTTCCCTTACGATTAGGTCGACTCTTTTATCGGAGAGCGTCCGAGGAAAAATCATCCGAGCGAAATCCACATGACCCATTAAAACGCGCGTGTATTCGCGACGCTGATCTTCGCTTGGCTCACCCATGTGCAAAGTCCTCGTTACGTCTGTAGTCCCATCTACAATACCAATAACACATCAAACATGTAAAAAAAGAGAATATTATTGCTTATTATTATTCGTAAGAGGAACTTGAGGGTAGATTTAGGGAAGGTGCACGTTGCTTGGATGTGTGTACCGAAGTATTGTCCTCCAGAATCGAGTAAGAAGAGACTTGAGGTATCAATGGCTGCATTCGTTTCAACAGCGGGACTGTAATGAACGATGGCGCCATTAGGTCCGAATCCGGCGATAGTTTCAAAACTGGAACCCATGCTACCGTCTAGTTGCAAACGGTACTGCTCGAGTATGTCGACAGCTTTGAGTTCATCCCACGCAATACCAGCTTGAACCTAATTTCGCACAATAAGATCAATTGGTTTTACGAACTCAGCGGTAAAACGTAACAAACTTTACTTGTTCTTCAAGTAGAGAAAGGAAGTCGCAAAGCGCTACTGCATCCTTGATGTGGGCGTTAATCATTCCAGCAGCTTCGACTTTGTTTTTCTTAGCTTTCAACACCATCACTGGAGATTTGATCGAATGTCTGATACCATCAGGAACCTTTCATATTTATTGTTATACAAAATTAATAGAATATGAACGTTCGGTGTTACCGCATTGTAAATAGCGAAACTGCTACCGCCGGTATAAGAGTAACGGGAAGGAACTAGAACCTTTGAATGGTTCTCAACCAGGCTAGGAAGGTCGGTGGGGAAATTGACGTAATCGAAAATGCTAGAATTTAGGTCAGATTAACTGAAATACAATGGTAGGTTATTTTGAACTGGGATACTTGACACAGATGTCTGAATGACAGCCGTTGCTATTTAAATGCTGGCGAATTTCGTGTGTAATTTTGTCCTGGTCCACGTACAAGAGGACTTGGTTCATGTCAAGGAAGACGTAAGACTGGAGCATCGGTTCGTAAGGTATATCATAGCCTCTGAGATTTAGTAGCCAAGCAATTTCGTCCAGAGCGCTAACAATAATGGCGTCCGACTGACTAGAACTGAGCTCTTTTCTAAGCCGACTTACTTTGTCCTGCCAGCTTTCACCTGCAAAAAATTTCACGAGAAAAAAAATCACTCACTAATTGGATGTTCAAGTCAATAGTCCAGCGATCGAAAACTCTATCAAATAATACGAGTAGTTTGTGTTAAACTACGACAAAATGGAGTTACCACTGTATTCCAAGGGATGAATGAAAGCTGGTTTCTTGTTGGGTTCAGGACGGCCGTTGGTAGTGTTCCAGATCAGATCGATAAGATTTGTAAGCTCAGGAACGAAGGCGATTTGGCCTTGATGGAAACAGAGAATATGAAGCATTCAAACCGATTTAACAGCTGCTGATATGTTAAAGATACCAAGTTCTGCCTGATATCCTAACCAGGAATCGGCCCCAATTAGCGTCGGATCTGCTGCTGCCTTTTCTTCGGTGCTTAAAACTTCTTGTAACCAAGCTCCAATTGAAGGAACCTAGGCAGATACCAATAAACTGTGTGTTGTATTCAATTTTAAATCAAGTATTGATTAGAACTGGTAGTTATATATACTCCGGGTTGGTTTTCTTTCATGAGGATCCAGTTACAGTCGAGCTGTTGTTCAGCTTGCAAGAAATAGCGGCCGTCGGTCCACAAAGCGGCAGCTGATCGAGTGACGACGGCAGTTCCGGCGCTTCCAGTGAATCCGGAAATGAACGACCTTCGCTGGTCACAAGGTGCCACCATTTCGCTCTTATTGGACAAGAAATCGTTTGCTTATCAAGTGTTTTGCTTCCGACGACTAATAAATATTCTACTACTTTCTTATAGTAGTCATGTTGTAGGTTCTTTTTACCTGATGAGCATTATCACTGGTTATTATGTAAGCGTGGTACCCAAACTGGGTTAACTTTTCTCGTATATTCTCCAGGCGAAGAGTTGTGTTCACTCGGTTTGCTGGAACTGGAGCCCCGGGTTGACATGAAGGACGGTCGTTGATCGTCGGTGAGCGTCCATGAAAAAATTCTGCGATTTCTCCGATAGCTTCCAAATTCCTCTTCACGGGAGTCGCCCACGAGATGGTAAGACACGCTATAAACACGACCCCGGTTTTTACCACTATACGTTTGATTATATAAATTAAGTGTAAACGAATATTAATTACCCAAGGAAATGACAATCCACTTCATCCTGGTGTGTAGCTGAAACCTTCTTGAGAAGGTTTGCCACTGATACGGCAGCTTTTGACATTGGTTGACAAGGTTATCTCTTAACTTAGGGTACACGAAACTAACAATAGCACAAAACAAATCAAGATCGCCGACTCGCAATGACGCTTCAAGCGATAAGATGAGATAAAAAAACAAAATATCAAAATCGTAATTGACAGCTCGCAGTTCAAACAACAAATGGTGAAACAGATAAAAAGTAATATACAATATGAATGAATTTGCACAAACAATAGATGTAAATTCATATGATGTACAAAGTACAACACCATACATCATTTTGCAAGTATCTCATACCGTAAGATTACGAATTAAGGGAAAGGATAGCTTTGATTGAAGCTTTCAAAGTAAAAGTAACTCGCATTTAAGTATTTCCCATTAGTTGCTGGGTCTCTGAACATCTGTTTGATACAAATCTGGGTTCTTTTCTCCTTTTTTCTCTTTTCAAGCCTAACTTGTGTCTCACAAGTTTGTTCCATGGGGCAAAACTTCTCGCACCCCTGTTATTGAGGAGGCTGAAGTTCAACAAACATTTCTCAAGGATAGCTGAGTTGCTAATTTGCATGGAAGTTTCCCCCTAACATTCTACATTAATTCACATCATTCGAAGATTTTGTACACTTAATTTTCAACTGAGACAGTCAAAAGTAAAACTGAGAAAGAGAGACCTACGGAGACTGAAGAAGGCGTATACTGAACTCGAATTTTTCTTGTTTAAATTCATCTATCAGTCCTTTGTTCGGGGACATCCCAGAAACTTTCCAAATCAGTGACGAGCTCTAAAGCTAGACTGTTTCATGAAAACAGACGCAGATATTTTACTTTTTATTTCAACGATGAAAACCTCTTTGAACTTTGTGTTCCTAGTCAATCCATATCCATCCTGTAATTTTACTTTTAATGGGTATTGTTTTTTTCTTCGTATTTTACTAAGAAATGCTGGTTTCCATGAAAGCTAGTTCTTTGTCATTTTCAATCCGTTC
Organism: Eulimnadia texana; assembly: GCA_002872375.1. NCBI lineage: Eukaryota > Metazoa > Arthropoda > Branchiopoda > Diplostraca > Limnadiidae > Eulimnadia > Eulimnadia texana. Next base: position 31,821,216 of record NKDA01000001.1, on the reverse strand, counting down.
GCTTTCATTAAGGGATTTCTGTGGTGGAGCAGTTGGCATAGTGGCTTTGAAGTATATGACAAGACTTTTGATGATGCTTCTGATGGCTTAGAAAATAGTAGAAGGAAATTTTGGAGTAACGAGGGATTGTATTGCTTTTGCTGCTAAGAAACCAGCTACACTGACTCAGAGAGATCGACAACAACTAACCGACTAACTACCCTCTACTCCATTATACGTAGTGCTGAAGGCATGATTAGGCATAGGCATGGAGAGGCATGAAGTCACAGATTTCTCAGATGACCCATGATGCAGCTGACCTTGACACCTCTCTGTAACTGAGCGAGTCGTTTTGACCGTATCATATAGTTTCAACAGATTTTGCTAACAAACTAGAACTGACTAAGTTGAAAAATATGTGATAATACTATTTTATTACACATTTTTTCCTTTTCCGATATTATTGTGTTCGTTAGCATATCCTTCTACCACTTCATAATTTTTTAAAGCAACACAGACTGCGGTAGCAGCTAGTTATTCTTGAATTTGAAGACCAAACAGGGAAGTTTACGAATAAATGTGTCTTATTGCAATCTAGACTAAACCGATTCAATTATTTTCAGTTGGACCAGTAAATCTTATTCAGCTATTTTTCTGTTCTATTTCTTGTCTCAGTGAAGTCTGTTCAGAGTACTTTGACTCGTTTTGTGAAAACTTTTGTTAGTTTATGTGTTGGTTGCTTCGCTGCTGTACAAAACACGCGTTAGAACTGGTCAATTTCCGAACATGAATTGATAACAAGTTAAAAAAAAGCAAACACCTACTACTTACTTCTTTTAAGGGGTTTGAACCATTTTCGAATCAGTTGTCGTTTCCAGGCACCAATACCAACTAAGTACTATGGTTAATCTTATGGACGCCCAGGGGCATAAGCAGGCGTTAGACTCCTGGGTACTGTGGTAATCCAAATTGGTGTACTGCAAGGGTGGAACCGAAACGCTGAAGAGGCTTCAGGGCTGGACGAGGACAATGCAACACGTAATATGCGGCAATCCAACGTTGCAGACTTCAACGTTTAACCTTGTGACGACCTCTGGAGAAAATTTAATGATTTCCACTGTGCAAGTCAAACGAAAGATGAACAGCTTAAACAGAAGCAGAGTTTAAGTAGGCTATGTAGGTTGCTATGGGCTATTAAAGCACTAAATCATGCGTTTGTATGGCGGGGTCAGTTCTTTTGTGGATGCATTGTCCAATCAGATAGCCCTGAAGAAACTTTGTTGGTTCTCAATGAGTTCTCGTGAAGGTTAGAGTTGTGTAAGAAACCTGCAAAATTCGTCCTCGTATAAAGTTTCGAAAACCAAGATATGAACTTCATTGCGAGGCACAAGTTCGAACCATTTTTCGTGTTCACAGTAGAACGTAAAACGTAATTTTATTTCTCTTCTTTGCTACGATATAAAGATACACGGCACAGGGATACCTACAAGAACATGTATCAGAAATACTATGTCGATAAATGCTAGGTAAAAATCAATAGACGAAAGAGCTAATAGGATTCTAATGCTTTAGTTGTGTTTGCTGGCTGACTTGTCGGGAGCAATCCAGTGGAAAATCTTTTATATTTCGCGCTTTATTCTTTCTTGGCCGCGCTGTGGCGACGAACGTTGGGGACATCGTACTCCTCCATTGATTTTCCGCGCGGTTTGCGTTGATCGTTTTCGCCACCGGGGCCGTCCGATCCTATTGTATTCCAAAATGATCAAAATTTGCTTTAAAAAACTTCCTCATTTAGATAAAGATGCGTACAGATTTACTTGTTTCTAAGGCTTACCTGCAGAAATGGTGCGAATGCGGTTAGAGCCGCCGTGAGCTGCGGATAGAGAGCTCAGTTTGCCCAGTCCTTGGACGAAAAGCAATAAGTTGTGGGCCAGTTTGTCCGGCTAGAAGCATTGATAAAAGCTTATTTCATATTTTAAGATGTATACCATTATAGAAAAATAAGCTCAAGGGTAAAGTGGTAATTGAACGGCCATTAGAAGGGGAATGAAGGCGTAATCTTCTTACAGCTTCATTGAGAACGTCTCCGACGTTGTCAATTTTCAGCAGAGTTGATTTAGTTCTGTTGAGGTGGGCGGCCATCGTATGTACCGTATGCAAATGTGAAGCTAGGGAACCTGTCACCAGCAGGACATCGATCTTCAGTTCCTCCTCCAGTCTCTCGCTGAGATCAGTTCGACTGTGAATCAATTTCGTAAACCCAGATCATTAAATCAATCACATATATCAGTTACCTAAATTACTACAGAATTATTCTGAAACTTTTAATTATATCGCGAGAAACCTTTGTCGACAACGAATACCACTTTCTGTTTACTCGTGTAAGATTATACGTTTTGCTAAGTGATACTATGCACAGTGAGGCGATATTTACTGAACATCTGTTGGCCATTACCAAAGCAAAAGAAAAACAAAGAAACTCTACTGATGCCATCAAATCATGAACGTCCACATTAATCAGCTTTAGTACGGCTTCACTGACCCTATAACTGTCAGTAGCCTAGCACAGACTAGTACTTCTAGTAATTAATTAAGGCCGCAAACAAACCCATAGGGTCTCCATAACATATTACTTTCTTAATTAGCAAATAACAAGGGGTCTGGAAACATGAAACATCGGGTTTCCCAGTTTGTTCCTAGTAATCCGGTATTGAGACTCCCATGGGGACAACGATATGATGGCATGCGATAGAGCTTATTGATAACCAATTGATAACCTTGATAACAAAAGACTGGAAATCTGAGATGATAGTTCAGCGTTGTATCGTCCCCCACTGGGGAATGCTTAATATGGTTTTAACCGAGAAAAATTGAGGATGTTATCCATGGTATGATGGAGTATCAATTAGCCTCATAGTGAAAGATATGGAATTACTTGAGGAAAGTCTCGACGTAACGCCGCAAGTTCCGGGGATTTATGGAAGTGCGTAGCTTCTTCTGGAATTCCGCCATGACCTTTTCTTTGTTGTCTGCGCTTTCCAGTTGCTGTAGATCAATAAGTTTTGCTTGAAGACATCTTTCGAAAACTTGTCATGTGTAAACAGAAAACTTACCTCCTCCAAGTGCTGAAGCGCAGTAAAGAAGCGGATGAAAATATACAAATGAATTAAGAATAGTTAACTTTCATTATTACTGAAAATTGCTAAGTAGGTGAAAAGTGCACTTACACATCCAAATTTATGGAACAAAAGGTACTGCTCAGCTGTGGGGTTCATTCCAACGTTGGATAGTTTCCAGTTGATGAGCTACAATGGAACCGATGTAATTTAGTATCAACTTTCACATAGCTTCTTACACCAAATATAGGATTAGAATATGTTGGAGTTCTGAGTACAAGTTCTCCAACAGTTTACCTGAGTCCCGAAGTACTTAATTAGTCGTTTGGGGGAATGTTAGTTCAACGCGAATAATTTACCTTATCTTTGAAGTACTCCATAACTCCAGCAACAGTTGAAGTGCAGTGAATGAGAATAAGGCCGAGACATCGTTGAGGGTAAGCCATTCCAAAGCGGGCCAGAATGTTAGCACCTGCTCCTTCGCCTAATCCCACCACGTACTGAACACCGAAGAAATCCAGAACTTCTGCCATGCTTTCTCCCAGTTCTTGCATTGATGGGTATTGAAACCTTAAGCCAAAATACAAACAAATATTATATTAATTCGATTAAAATATCTGGTGAGATACTCCCAACATAGAACCTTGAATATTTAAGAATATTTAATACTAATAAGCAGGTCACGAAATAATTTATGGATCTTACGTCGTCGTGGCATCATATGAATAGACATAGAGGTATACGACTATGATCGCTTACTAATTCAAAAATATGACTCGCGAAAACGTGGGAAAATTCGTGAATTATTAAAAAGTATTGCAATGACTCACTCTGATTTTTCATTTTCTGGAACGTGACGAGTTTTATCAAGACTGATCCATGAAAGTATCTTGACGCTCAACTAATTCCAAGACCTGATGCAACTCTGAGAGTATGTGCACTATGAACTGAAGACGTGACTAGCAAACTAAGAATACTTGCTTTATCAATACAGTTAGATCAATATTTCTTTTGGTTATTACTGGGCGAAAAGACCGTGCTTGCCGTATAAACATACCGTAATGTAATTTATGCACTGAAGCCCTTGTGTTATACTCAATTACTTTGCGGTGAAAGCACATGAGGGTCTATACGAACATATTGATGAAGCCCACGAAAAATATTTACCCGCATTAATACGTGAGAAAAGAGCAACACGTTACACGGTTTAGAGCATAAAGACATGTTCTGAGGTATAGAGACGTCGTCCGTCACAAATGAACAAAGTGAGTACGATTATAACGAGGAGACGGAAAACTGGGAAGCAGTTTTCCCTTTGTTCTTCGCATAATAGGGAATAAACAGGGAACCTAATAGGACAAGAACTATGGGCAGTTCCCAAGGAGCGTTTCATAAAGAGCCTGGAAAGCATCTTATCGATCCCTAGCGTTTGCTCACTTATTGTTTTATGGTGAGCGGTTTTCACCCAGGATACACGACTTGAATTTTTCTATATCTATAGCTAGGATAAGATGTTCTGGGATTTATCAAGAGGTACAGTGATGTAATAAGACCTGAAAACTCGATAATTACATTAGGGTTTACTGATGTTTTTATCAAGGATTAATCGGTTTCGTTCTTCTTTGCTGTCAAAACGAAGGAGTCGAAAAAAATTGGTCGTAATCTTCAGCCATTTCGACTAATTTTTTCGCTTCTCTTTTGGCCACTAACATAGAAAACTTTTTGCTTATATTGTCAGCTTGTTTTCCTGGAACTGTAATAATCAAAGGTCCTTGAAGGACCTCTGACGAAGACGTATTTACTGCCATGACAAGGCTTATACCCACGACTGGACAGCTAAGTACACTTTTGTTGACCCAGTAAACTTTGGTCATTTATTAACACGCCCACTACAGCTGCAGCAGCAGTAGTAGTAGTGGCGATAAAAATAGTAGGAATGAATAAGAATAGTATACTCTTCTGCTAAGTCAGGGGCGTTATCTTCTTGGCCAGGCAAATCGACATGAATGAATACGGAGCGCTCTTTTACTTCGGCCATGGAAGGATGTTCCACGAATTTGCAAAACTCGGCATCTGTTATAAGAAAGACAATTCATTACTTTCTCACTCTTTCCAACGATAAGAAAACTTAAGATAAGTTCATTTTTTTAAGCCATAAAGCACTTTAAGAAGTTGTAATTTCATTGCAAATAGCTTGGAGAGATAATCTCCTTGGCTACGTGCAGCGATTCAGTTGCAGTCGAGGACTTTATCAGAACGAAATTCTCGAACGGGTTAACTTACGATTGCAACCCATGTCATGCACGGTGAGGAAAACAGCTTTCGCATTGGCGTGGCTAAGGTTTCCCTGGGGAAGAACAGTAACAATACATAATTTAACAGTAGTGTAAAGACTTAACGACGGCTGTTACAACAGAGATTGATAATGTTCTTGTACCAGTTCATTCTAGATTTATCGAAGATGTAGGAAATCGCTAGTTACCTGGATGTAAACGGTAAGGTTTCCACAACGAAGAGTTGCAACAGTATGTTTCTACAAGAAAAAAATTAAATAATTTAGGTGCATTGATTAGGACAGGGGATGCATTAAACAGCGGAAATTTAAAAATACACCGAGGAAATGGTAACATTTTATCTAGCTATAAAGCTTTTTGTAACAACCGTTAATGTAACTAATTTGCCAAAGCCAAAAAAGGATGAATGTCAAGTGCTTAAAGTAAGTTATAAATTTACGTAAACATAAATCTAAAAATAATCAAGTACTTCTTCTCTGTGCGCAATTCCGGCAGGCAGACTTCCATTATCCATCTTGATGATTTTCTCTGGTGAAAATTTCTTTGTAATTTGAGAGAAGCGTATCGATCACTGTGGCAGTGTGCGATCAGATCGGTACTAATATGCTCGGAGCAGTGCAAGTGAGTCTTAGTAGAAAAGCGCACGTCCGCCGCGCAGAAAAAGCTTCTCGAAGGCGTGGCAGGATTCGTATGTTACCCGATAAAAGCTTCCTGTACAAATTTCATTACATGTAAACCACGTTTTACGTTCCACCATATTCATCTCGAGAAGGGCAGGCGACGCTAAGGTTAACGATAGCGATAATAGTAGTCTTATAACAATATTCAACTTCTATTTCTTACAGAAAATGTATTTCAGTTTCTTGTAAAGGAAAGTGTAATGAAACTGACTTGTAGCAAGAGTTTCGAGACCACTTCACTCTGAGCTGACGGCGCAATCCATCACTGATAAGTGAAGAGTCCATTTTGCTGGGACTAAACATTTACCTGCGATTTTTTCTGAGTCAACTTTCTGGGATATGATGCACTAAATTTTACTGAATGAGAAATCTCCAACTTAAGTTATTTAAAGTTCAAGTTTTCAGTATTCAGCTCAGTGGCGCAGGAAGCGGGGTGGCAAGGCGGGCGACCACCACCCCTAAAATCGGAAATTTTCTATATCTTTGCATTAGAGCACATGTAAATAGTGCCTTTTCGCCACCACTACCAACTGAGGCTGCATTTCGCCACCCCTTAGATCGGAAATTTTCTATATCTTTGCATTAGAGCACATGTAAATAGTGCCTTTTCGCCACCACTACCAACTGAGGCTGCATTTCGCCAATCCTGACTACTGGGACTTCCTGCGCCGCTGATTCAGCCCATTAGGGATCAGTGCATTCCGATATCACTTTTGCATTGATTCTGATAAATGGGTGAAAATAATGCACCGCAATTTTGGTTTTAGTACGAACAGTTATAATGGACGCGGATGAATTCCAATGAAATTGTTGTGAAACATATATATTTAATTCATGATTCGAAGGTACTGAATTTCAAACAGGTTATAATCACGAATGACTAGACTACGGGATTCTAACTTCAGCATATTAATAATGGCGTACGTGATGGTTATAGTGTCATCAAAGAGACACTGTGTGAAATTTTGGAGTTCATTTCAACTAGGTGTCGTAATTTTTTCCTGAGAAAATAATACGAAATTCACTGCATGACTTTATCATGTTTCCTGAACTGAAATTAGAAATCTAGATGGCGTCACAGATTTCTGTATTGCATCAAGCGCTATCTTGATATACACGAACCATTACAAAATCACAAATAAACTTGAAGAGGAAAAGTCAATTTCAAAGTGCTTATTTTCTTTCGTGTTTTATACGTAAACTACTACAATGGTGAATATGCAAAGCTTATATTCATTTTAATTATTAGTTCAAACTATTCCCGCTAGATGGCGTTTTATATAGGACATCCGAAGCACAGTATAAGTATAAACAGTACTGAGGCTCCCCTATCTCCCCGTGCTAAAGCCGCGAGCAGGAAAGCAGCGCCAAATTTCTGCGGATGGCAGCAATAGGAACTACGACTGCCAGAAGGTGATCAAGTTTGGTTCTTTACCTTGTTTTCAGATACTCTGAAATGTTAATCGCCCAATTGATCTAAAGCGCAAGATATCTCTATCGTAAGGTGCGCACAATCCTGGCATAGAGCAAGAGTGCAAGCCTTGATCGCCGAAGGCATTCATAGTTCCGATTACTGCCATCAGCAGAAATTTGGCGCCACTTCTCTGCTCGCGACTTTAGCATGGGGAGATGGGAGAGCCTCAGTACTGTTTATACTTATACCGTGGTGCGAAGCGGCCGAAATATTACGTTTTTTGAGTCGCTCTGCCTGCGATTTTCTACAATCGGAACGATTACCAAAAACTTCAATCAATTGAGCATGGCTATGCCGAATTCTGAAGATCTGCAAGCTGTAAGAATATGTCTGAGTCATGTCATGATTTCGAAGCTCGACGAACGACGATTGATTTGAAGTTGTGGACCAAAGCATTCAAACAATATGGCGGATCAGCAGTATCGTGAACGTACGTTGTTATGTTAAGTATAAGTAATAATTTAGCACGGTAAGTTAAATTTTTAGCCCTATGACACATAGTGTTCGAAAATGAGTTATACAGAATAATGGTTTTGCCAGCTCAAGGAGTATGTTGTGAAATAAAACATTAACATGAATTGTTCTTTCTGTTTTCAGTTGTTCTTCCTCCAGTCACTTGCATCGTTGGAAAAAATGGTTACTTCCCAAGACAACATGTTTGCCAGTATAAAACGTAACGTATTTTAAATTAGTTTTCATACGTGAACGTTAACTTGAGTAATCCTTTAAAGTCATTGAATATAATGCAGTGTAAATATTACTGTGGTAATCTCACCATCGTGTTTGAATAATAATTTGGTGCAGCCATTGGCTAGTGCATGAACACTCGGATCATCACTTGTAAAGGTGTTTCTAGGAGGTTCTGCCGAAGCGCACTACTATTTGTCACGATAAAAGATGGCTTGACACTACTAAATCAGTGGACTTTGGTGAGAACTTGCATCACTAAGGCAGATGAGAAGAACTTAAATGGCACAGTCAAACACAAACTAACTCGGTGCGGAGTCGCAATCTTAATCAGGGGTCCAGTCTAGATCTTCATTGAAACATGAAGGTTTTGACTCTCTGCTGTGTGAGCCTTATGCAATAAACTAGGGGTTAAATAACAGATGCATTTTGCACCATGCTTAGCGTCATTGCACGTTGACCGACCTGGTCTAGTGGTAGCTACTTTAGTAACCTTAGTAGTAGTAAGTAGAAGTAATCTAGCTATGTGGTAAGCTGGCTTGCTTTAAGCCAATTCACAATCGGTAACATGACCAGGGCATTGGATGATGGTCTGCAGCTGGCCACACGTTTACCAAATGCCTACCGTGGTACGTTACCCGTGTGCAATTTTTATAGGAAATTTAACGGAAGGCTTGAATGTCTCACATACGATATTTCTAGAAAACTCACGCGAGTAACGTACCACGGTAGGCATTTGGTTAACGTGCAGCCAGCTGCAGACCATCAGCCAATGTCCTGTTCAAGTTACTTGAAATTGGACCCAGCTGGTCATAGTACCTTGAATTACCAGGGTACAGAGCTACGGAAGTGGACGGGGATTTTGTTGTCGAAGTCTCGATTCTTTGGTGTAAAAAGTGAGTTTTAGGGCGAGAAAAGAGGCAGGTTTTGTTGCGGAGGAAGATGAACTAGAAGAGACGGAGGTTTGCATGGACGGACTCTGAAGAATTTACGTCCAACAGCGGGAAAAAAAACAACACGAAGCTCACCAAAAGCTCACGAGATTATTTAGCGAGAAGGATGACGATCGAACCTCCGAATCCTAATGGCGCAGTTGGAGGAAGGTGCGGGCGATATGTAGGAAATATTATCAGCTCTAAATGGAGACGGAGATTTCAGAACGGACTAGGAGTGTAAAGATGCAGATCCCTTGTTAGAAATTCCAAACAAGGTCGCGAATGATGCTCAGGAGACGAATAATAGTATTACTTTACGCTTACCGAGGATACACCTTCAGTCGCGTCCAAAGCGGAGTGCATCTTCTCGTGGCTCTATGCGAAGTGTGTCCTCGATGTCAAAAGGAAGCACGTTTTTCTTCTGGCAACCGCTTTAAGGAAGTTAAGTGCAACAGAGAGAATCGAACTGAAGTTACATTTGGCATACGAAGAGTCACAACAATATCTGAAGGAAATTGGTAGGTATGGACGGATCATGACAAAATGTGGACCGGATCAGGTTCACGGTTCAAACGAAGACCACGAATTCGAATGACTCGGTTCGGTTCATTCCCAAAAAGTACGGTTTTGCATCAGGATGAGGTTCGTAGGCGCATAGGTTCAAATTTCGGTTTAACTTTCGTTTCATTTTCAATTGTTCATGATATACAAATCCATAATGCGCCAGGAAAGGACATGAACATTGGAAAGTGCTTATAAACATATTTACTTTGTACTACCCGACAGAAAATTCTCATATGAGAATTTTCTCTCATGTAGAATTTGGAACAGAGATCTCTGTGAGATCTCACAGCATTCTCAGTGAGATCTCACAGCATTCTCAGTGAGATCTCACAGCATTCTCAGTGAGATCTCACAGCATTCTCAGTGAGATCTCACAGCATTCTCAGTGAGATCTCACAGCATTCTCAGTGAGATCTCATAACATTCTCAATGAGATTTCACACCCATTCTCAGTGAAACTTCACAATATTCTCACGTGTTCTTACCGAGTTGTTGTAAAACTTTCTGGACATTACTGAACATACTAACGAAATCATTACGCAAAAATTACTAAGTGGTCTCCTGTATTTATTTGCTGGGAAGTACGAGGCCGAAGTAAGGGACTGAAATGTAAAAAGTTGTTAAATGAAAAAAGAAATTGATGTCTGATTTATTTCTTCTTGCCCGTGTCCCGAATCTTTATATTCATTTTGCTGATGATGTCCACTTCTTTAGCTTCCTTGTAACGGCTCTGCACTGCCTCTGTAAGATATAAAACGCATTTGGTGACAAATTTGCAACATTCAGGAAACATTAAATTCAACATACCAATTATTGCATTTACTCTTTCCTGAGGAAGGGCTTCTTTATCTTTCTTTCCTCTAGCCGAGCACCTTCGAAGTTGATTTTGCGTCAACAACCTGTCCATCAGCATGCTGACCAAGTTCCTGAAATTTTTAGAACTTTCACAGCACGATTCGATGGACCGTGCATCCAGGTAGTTTACTAAGCTGAGATTTTCCAGCTTCAAAAAAAAAAAATACAAGTAAATTAAAACCTGCATTAAAACTACTTGAATACAATTATATAATGTAAAATAATGATTATAACTGCGTATAATATCATGCGTTGGCATCTTTTCCGGCACCGCTGCTACCCACGATGGCTTCTTCGTTGTTCGGCGGAGTTGGATCCATGATTTTCTTAAGATCATCAAACGATGATATAGAGATGACGTCTTCTGCCCTTAACGTGGTAATGTTGCCGGAAACAAATGATGCCTCGTCTGATTCCTTGGCGACAAACTTCTCAAGAAGTCCCGGAAGATCTGTTGAATGGAAGAAATCAAGAATTTGGTATTAAGGAACACTATCAGTCAGAGTTACGTTTTTGATAGGCGTAGTTCAAGTTACGCAAAGTTGCTAGCTCTTGTTCCTGCAGCCGAATTAGTTCCGTCAGTTCTGAAATGCAAAAGGAATTTAAAACAAAATAAAATCGACAGTTACTCTAATTACTGATTAATGATTTACATTAACAGTAACCAAATAGTGAATAGTTTCAATAAATTATTTAATTTGATTAATATCTATGAAGTAATTTTCTTAATTAATACTACACTACATTTCTCTAAACGCTTGATAAACAGTAAGTCAGTCGATTGTACATAATTAAAATATAAGATTAATTGATAATTTAATAACAACTTATAATAATTGATAACTTTTTAAATAATATCAAACGATTAATGTTAATTAACAACTTATAATCAATAATTAATAATATATTTGTTATTTGTACTTAAGAATTTAATTATATAGAGTATTATAGTATAATTAAATTTATATTACCTTTAATCTTGCAGCTACTTTCTTCCTTTACTGCCTGCAACTTCTCGCGCAGCTCTTCGATGGTCTCTTTTTCAGAGGAGGCCGCAGAATTGTCTGCAGAAGTTAACGCTTGCAACTCCTGCTGAAACAATTTTTTGAATAAAAAATTTTCATACTTGAATCTGTTGTTATTACTGTGCTGTTCTTGATTTTAGAGTTCCCTGCGTTGTGTAAGGGCTAATTTAGGAAATAAGAAGACGATGGAGGCCAATGAAAACTATAATTTATTCAACTGAAAAAAACCGACAACATTCCACTTTGACATCTGATTAGCAACTGATTAAATTATACTGAGGTAAGGGTGAAATTAATAGGTAAGGGTCTGGCTATCTAGCGGCAAAGTAAGGAACTAAATGAAAGGAACAATTATTCAGAACGTCCTCCCGCCCGACAAATGTCGCTGATCCTTTTACTGGCTTCGACGGCAGCTTTCCTTCTAGATCCGGGACGGGGACTGTCTTTCTTAGTGAATGCCTCAGGAACGACTTCAGGTTCTGGGGGTGTTGTCAACTCCAGCGGGATGAGTTTCGATATCGGGCGGTTCGTCATTCCCTTGTTAGTTCTGATGGTGGCAACTCGAACTTTTCCGTCGGGTCCGCGGTGCAGGCGTTCTACTACAACCATCTTCCAGAATAGTCGCTTCTTAATTTCATCTTCAACGTGTACGACGTCGCCGGTGTGTGTAACCTCTGCTGGGCAGTTCGGTTGGCACCGGCTAAATTCAAGAAGGGAGGTCAAATACTCCGCCTTCCATCGGTTCCAGAATTTCTGGAGCATTTGACGTTTAGCAATTAGAGGGATTCTATAAACTGTGGGTTGTCATAGTCAGGACCATGTATAGGAGAGCAAGAATCGCCAAATGGCAGGGGACGAAGACGGTGACCCAGGATTAATTGTGAGGGTGTGATAGCGTCTTCATCTTTCAGATCGGTGGAGATGTAAGTTAAGGGTCTGTCATTAATGATCGCTTCAACTTCTGCAAGTAGGGTGACGAGTTCCAGCAAGCGGAGACTAGTTCTTCCCAAGACTTCCTTGAGTGCGTTTTTGATCAGACCAATCAAGCCTTCCCAAAACCCCCTGGACCAGGGTGCTCGTTTCGGGATGAACTTCCATTCGACCCGTAGTTTGAGGAAGGACTGTTTGACGTCAAGGTCGTCGGCCCAGCTACGGAGTGTTTGGGAAGCAGCTTCGAAGTTCGTGGCGTTGTCACTAATCAGCATTTTCGGTACTGAGCGTCTACTGCAAAAGCGTCGAAAGGCGCGCAGAAAGGCATCACGACTCAGGTCTTCTACTATTTCTAGGTGGACGGCTCGCATTGCGGCACATGTAAACAGGCAGATATAAACCTTGTTCAGTTGTTTCGAGCGGGTAGGCTTGAGAAAGAGTGCACCGGTCAAGTCGACTCCGGCGACTTCGAAAGGAAGGTGCCGAGTTACTCTGAAAGCTGGTAGTGGAGGCGCATTAGGGGCTGGGTAGGGTTTACCTGTAACTTTCTTGCATATGACGCAACTGCGACAGGTACGATTGATCAGAGACCGCAGGCGAGGTATCCAAAAATTGGTCCGGATGGACGCCATTGTTTGGTTTACGCCACTGTGAAGTGACAGTGTGTGGTAGTAAACGGCAAGCAGTTTACTCACAGTATCCTTTCGATGGAGTAGTATGGGTTTTTTGGTCGCTTCAAGGAGATTCGAATTTCCTATCTGTCCTTCGCATCTCAGGATGCCGTCAGCGTCCAAGAAAAGATTGAGCTGGGAAACGAGCGAGGGTCTCGATCCTTGAGGGCTCTGCAGGTACTCGATCTCATGTTTAAAGAACCTAGTCTGAGATCGACGGCACAGTAAGAGTTCTGCCGCCGCTACTTCCATCTTGGTTAACGAGCCTTGGGTCCTTTGCTCTAGGTTTGCTGTAGTGTTGCGTTTAAATCTTAGGATCCAAGCCGTCACTCGTACTAGTCGCTCCCAAGAGCTAGATGGGGTTTCGAGGTTCATATCGGAAGAAATGGTTTCTCCTTCGTCTGTAGAGGTGACAGTTACCAAGGTTTCGCGGAGACTGTGAAGGGGCCAGAGGGACCGATCGGCCAGCCATCTTGGTCCCGTGTTCCATGTAGATCCTTTGAGGGTGTCGTAGGTGACTCCGCGTGTGCACAGATCTGAAGGATTAAGCCCACTTGGGCAATGGTTGAGCGGCATGTCGAGGTCTCCTAGAAGTTTCGTAATTTCTCGGACACGGTTGAAGACGAACGAATGTTCGTTCCATCCTTCTCATATAATCCTAAACACAATAAAAAGACTCAAATGAGAATGTCAATAGAGCCGGTAGATAATATACTAATGTATACAATAACATAATAACCAAACATGGAACCCCCGCCCACCACTCACCCTTCCCCCTAGCATATAACCACCCACACCACCACCCACTCAAAACACAACTTCACGATTTTCAGCAGCCAACACCAAACGGGAAAGATTTGCCTCCGCCGTTCAAGCCACAGCAAACGAAATGGCGACCCATTGTAAAAAAAACACAAAATAACCTAAATCACCTCCCTAAAAAACACCTTAGGACCTACTAAGACACCGAACTTTTCACTACACATTAACACACCACAAATACACCCCATAAAACCAACAAAGCTATTATCAACAGAAATTGGAATGGATTAATTTAGATCTGAACGCCTTGAAACGAAAGTAGTCTCAATAACTCAACGTGCTTCTTATAACCTAGAAGTGGAATCAAATTGAATCAGCTGGCGTTTAATTAAAGACGACCTATAGTTACCCATAGTTGAAAACAGATTTCTTGCAATCAAGTTTATTTCTTCCAATTTATTTCGTTATTGTTTTTTTTTCAAGGGAATTTAGTAATTAGCGACAATTCAGGCCACGATATTCGTGTTCGGCTGTGCTTATGGTTAGGCAATGGGACTTCCCCATTTACAGTAACCTATTCCAAAAAGTAGTGATGTCTCCGAGTCGGATTCTTTGGGCTCGAGTGGCTCGGAGGCCTAAGCTCGAGCGGCTCGAGGTCTCGAATCAGCGCCACCTGTATTTTACCTATGTAACTATAATCAGGACTATGTACAGGGAACGGCAAGTTAACATGATGTGCTTCAAATAATTTATTTTTTTTTGCTTGTAATTATCGGCTGAATAACATTAAGAAGAATAGACACAAATCGAAATCTTATTACATCGTCGACACCAATGGCTCCTGAATATTTACTGGAGCCAGGAGCGAGAGGAGTACCTGGTATTGTCGTCCAGTGTTATCAACATCACTGCGTGATATAGACCCAGCCGATCTTGCCGCTTTAATTGTCATATTACCTACCATTTAAAACGCTCTTTCGCAAACAGATTAGCTGTTGCTCGATCACGGAAGATATGCGTTGTTAGCCGGGCCAGTAAGAGCTAGTACATCTCATCTAGTTCAGTGCGGATTCCCTCCTCCAGGAGGGCTCGAATAATGGCCTAGGACTGGTCATATTCGCCAGAATGTCAGCGCTTTCGATCACAACTGAAACTTCACGAAATTACTTAACATCACAATTTCTCAGAGCCTCTTTTAACAATTGCACATCAGCTAGTGATATTGTTAATATTCTAGAATTTGAATTATCAACGATCTCCTGAGAGTAGGTTGACACTTTTTCTAAGTTTGATTACTCCCAGACAGTGCATTCCTCACTGCTACAAAAGGAATACCTAGGAAGAAATGTTTACGAATTTTAATGTAAACAAAGTTTCGTTGAATCAAGCCAAAAATTTTGGCCCGAGCTTAGACGAAAAGCTTGAGCCCTCGAGGGGTCGAGCGCTCGGACACATCACTACGAAAAAGCCGTCTGAGGAGAAAGTGTTGCTCTTAAAGGAGTACTGACATCAGCGACTATAAAGCGATAGTCCGCATCACACACCCCTAGCAGGACTACGCTGAAGTATTTCTTGTAATTGGAGGATTCAGTTCCACTCTATTTGGCACTCGTTATTCGAAAATGCTTTCCATCAACAGCGCCAGTGCCGTTTAGGAAGTTCCACTGCTTCCGTAACCTTCAGGCCAACTCCGTAAATGTTGCTTTCATGGTGCCTGGAGATAGATTCGCGACAGTATTTATGCCACAGAACTTAACATTTTCTTTATATCGTCTCGCTCATTGTTGAACAGCCCAGCTATTAATGGAACGACAAGAATTGACTTTGTCCTGTGGCCAGGAAATGCGAAGTAACAACTAAATGTTCCCCAGGTGGAATTGTCTTTCTAAATCAAATGTATGAACGCATCAGGTGAGGTTTCACCAGATCCAAAAACTGTCCCGTGTTGTCCACGCACAGTTAAAAAATTTCTCATCAGCACTGCCCATCAACTCCTCATGAGAATGTATGTATACGCACCATGCGATGTGCGTTTGTTAAAGCACGGGCAAAGCGCAAAATCTTCGCTCGTCCCTCTTGCAGTCTCTCCACATGAGGGATATGCTTCCAAGAAACAAAATCTAATACGCAAGGAAGCCTTCACGGGAAACTGAATTGTCGTTGCCCATCTAGTATTATTTGCATTATAACCTTGCGTCTGATTGAACAAACAAATTGAAATGTGACACTAGTGTGAACATACTGTTTGGGTGTCTGCGGCAACCATGTCTGGCTAAGGGCGTTTTTGGGCAGACAAGACGCCCCAGCACTTAGTTGGATTGTCGGATTAGACAGTATATGGACTGGGGATCTCAAGTCTCGATATTTGGAATATTCTCTAAGCACGGCGTCCTACTACTTCCCTACCTCCTTCAAACAGGCGAGATACTTCCTTCTTCTTGATTACCACAAACTTTCAGACGGCCTGATGTAATTCGTCTGTAGTTTGTGGATTTGTTTTAAGCCAACAGTAAATGTATCACCCTTCTGACGGTAGCAGGACATACATTCCTCTTAAGCAGGATACCATGGCGCCTAGTTGTATACTTACATGTTTCCTTTTCACCACGAAACGAAATCCGTGACATCTAATAAAACGTGGAAAAGTTGCAGGGAAGATCCGTTGTTCACCATGGTAAAGAGTAGGATTGGGCGCAAGTTCAAGCGAGGTCGCCAGCCATGGGATGTCTAGTGGCAAGAGATTCGTGCAGCAGGTAAGATTGAGTGGAGGATCTCCTCCAGTGAGGTATTTTATGGACAAAAAATGTGAGGTAACCGCAAATTCAAAACGAAAACATGATTACTTCCGGTGCCTGAAAGTTAGACGGCTACTACTGGATGTAGCGTGTACAGACAAACTGGCCTTCTTCTGGCTTAACCGCATAGGTTGTACATGAAATGCTTGAACGTTTAAATTAACAAACCTGGGTTGTGTGCGTCACAGTTTTGTGTAACTTGACCACTTGCGTATGTCCGGTGCAGGAATTCTAAGCCCTTTCAAGATTTTTATCACGTTAATGCTGTCGATAGTGAAATGTCCCGTGAAATCCAGTGCAAGTATAAACCTTGCTGTGAACAAGTTCACCGACGTCTGTCATAATCATTGAAGAACAGGTTCGTTCGTCGACGTAGCTACGGTATTGTTCGCCCCAACATTCAAGTTTGAAGGCCCAGCTGGATCTTCAGATAGCGCTTGTAAAGAAAAATCCAGAATGTTAGAAATAAATAAGAAAGAATATTAGAAGAAACCAAGGAGGTTGCAGTGTAGTGTTGGTTGTATAGTGCAAACTGCTACATGGTCGTCGTCGTCGCTTGGGGTGATCGAATAGCCAACGAGCTTTGGCCTGTACGTGTATCCCTGTACGTGAACCAATTACACTGTGAGTTACCCGGGAAGGTTCTTAACAGATACTTACCAGACGTTCCACTGAAGGTAGAGGCTCGTTGAGTTCTCTCAGAGAGAAAGATGAATGCTTGACGGGCTTCCCCGTTGCTCGAAGAGCTACTTACTTGGTACTTACCGAGGTGTTCGGCTGAAGCCAAAGTCTGGAGCTTGCAGGGTTCCCTTGAAGTTGAAGCTTGAAGGTAGTAGCATACCCTCTGAGGCTGAACCCGGATGCTCGTAAAGTACCCCCGCTGCTCGGAGAGTTACTTGCCCAAGTTCCATGAAAGCCTTAGCTTGATACTCCTTGAGGTCCCCGTGGCTCGGAGTTCAAAGCCGTAGCGTTCCCTCGAACCTGAAGTAGCATGCTCGTTAGAGGTCCCCCGTTGTATGGGGAGTTACTTTCTAGATACTCACCAGACGTTCCACCTAAGCTAGAGGCTCGTTGAGTTTGTCAAGGTCCCCGTCGCTCGGAGCCGTAGTGTTCCCTCGAAGTGAAACATGGAAGCTTGTTGAGTTCTCTCAAAGAGGAAGATGGATGATCGTTGAGGCTCTCTGCCGCTAGGAGTTCAGAGCCGTAGCGTTCCCGCAAAGTACAAGCTTGATGATGACCCACTTCCCTCGTAGCTCAAAGAGTTGCTCAGCGGATATCTACCAGGAAGAAAGCTTAACTAATTTGATTCCAAGCTCCTTTGCTGCTAAAGAATTCTTGTTGCTGTACCAATACCAACGTTTAGCTTAACGATCCTGCAGATTAATAATCTACCGGCAATTTTGTGACAAAGGGCTCGTTTGTGCTTTTGTTCTTTTTGGAGTTTTGAGAACTATTGTTTTACAGGTAAGAACTGAGGAACAAGATTTCCTGCGAGTATAACATTAGTTTACAAAAGATACAGATTCTGGAAGAATCACGCAGTGTCAAAACCAAATACACCCACATCACGGTATGCGTCTTAAGAAATTCTACAGTAAATAAATAATAGTTTGATTGGAAAAAAGACCGTTCTTCTTGGTTATTATGTTGCATGTGAAACAAGATAAAGACAAACTGCACCACAAAGATGATCGCTTCATCAAACTGTGCAAAAATGCAAACATGCAAACCTTGCTATTCTGGCAAATGAATCGTAAGTAAAACTGGTCTTAACATAGACCAAAGCTGTAGATGAAACATGGAAATTAATTCTGAGAAGAAAAATTTGGGCAAATATTATCGTGAAAAGCACAGCAAAAACAAAGTAAAATGAACCAAAAAGAAAGCAAGTTAAGTGAGTTGCCGTTATTCCACTGAAAATGAAAACAATTCCAGGCACAAGGCAAGACCAAGAGAACGAAAAATTAAAGTTAGTTCTAGAAAAGTTTTCTACTAGGTGTTTTAGAATCCGGAAAAGACGAACAAGATATATGAAACCGAAGTTAAAAGCCAAATACAGCACAGCATAGGCAGTTTGTTATTTTTTTTTATCCTTTCTTGTTGCGTGGGATGAGGGCCCATTCTCCATTAGCTTACGTAGAGTTGTGTAAGTCTTAGGCTATCCAGACCTTAAGCGCTCGTGGCGAGACTCCGATCTACGTGTCGAAGAGGGAGGCGAACGTTTGCGGGCGGAAGTCCTGTATTCCTGGGATTTTGAGAAAGAACATTCCGGAGAGCGTCGATCAGATGCCCGGCGCCTGGACTTGGAATAGGTGCGTACGGGGGAACGAGAACGAGAACGGACCGAGGGCGAGACCGAGCCCTACGCAGCTTATCAGACATGCGATAATTTTCAGCTCTGTTAGGAATAAGACAATTATTTATATTAGCTCTTTTGTTATCACAATAGTATCTTGATACTTCTTTACTGCCTATCTCCAATATCTCTGGAGAAGGCGACGGATCGCGCGGACGGTTATGCCCGCTTCGTAGACCATTTTTTTTCGCCGCACATGATGGAGTCTGCGAACGTCTGGATTCTGTGTACAAGATTAGTATACAGTGCAGGTGAGTTGTCATTAACCCTAATAATTGCTTACCGTGACATTCAGCTCCTGCTGGTCCTGAGTCAACCTTGGCCTCATGCTTTTGTTTGAGTGGTGGATGTTCCAGGTACTGAAGTGAGTGGCATCTGACGGGGTGACGCAGGGGCGGCGATTCTGGATGTTGGGGAAAGCGGAGCCAGGTTGACATCTCGGGGAAACAGCACGCGAGGGGACTTTGCCCTGCTCGGTGGTGACCAATTCGAGGCCACATCTCTACTCTTTGGTGACATCGAGGTCCTCATTTCTGTGCGTAGTGTCGAGCTAAAGGTCTTTTGTCTCCCAGATGAAGGATCAATCGAGAAATCAACGGACCTGTGGGGTAAAATTATTTCATGCGTGTTACCCACTTATCCGACGAAGAAAGTACCCATCATCACTCTCGCTGAAAACTTGTGGAGGTGCCGCCTTCTTTTTGATCATCTGTCCTGACCCTAACATGGGGGTCTTTGCCGTCCTCTCAGGTGTAGGACTACGGAGGACCTCCTCGAATGAATCAGAGCTGGAGGGGCCATCAGAACTGTAGGGTAAGATAACGTAACTTGAGTCACTGAATTACGAAAACACATAATTCCTTCATCGTTATTTTCTAATAGCATTTTATGATTACTTAATATTGTAACTGTGTATTATTGTAAATTACACCTTTTAAATTCATTGCTGTCATCCAGTTCACACAGATATCTGCGTCTCCTTGCCAGCCGAACGAACATTCCCGTCCTAAGGAATGGTTTCAGAGATGAACCATTCACGTTGCAAAACTCTGCGAACGACTTCGAGTCTGGGCATTAGGCGAGGATGTGGAGTTCCTTCAGTTTTGTTTTTTCGCAAATCTGCATAAGCGTGACCCGTGAAAGTTATTTCTGTGTTAATTTTAAATTTATCGATTACTTACGCTGCCAATTCCCTGCAGGGCCCCGAGAACTGCTACTTTAATATCAGTTTCGGAGTCATCTTGCTTGACGAGACAGCTCGCCAAGGCAAGCGGGCGGCTTTCGCTGAGACGCTTCTGGGTCGGTCCCAGTAGCTTGATTTTTTTTTTCTGTGAGAGAAGAGAGAAGTTTTGAGCAGACCGAAGAGCTGAAACTAGGTGGCTGCCCGTTTCACAGCCCCGCGTGCCTGTTGGTCTTTTGGCGCTACACGGCACCCATATAACACTAAGCGACTTCGTAAACATCTTTTATTGGTACTCATTGCTCCACCTCACTTACGTTTCTACCCTGGCCCAGTTAATTGCCTCAAGGTTTAGACAGTATAACTTCAGTCTTTTAAGAGCTGATGCCACCGGGGCCTTGTTGCAAAAAATTTCGAACATGTCGGACAACTCAACACTTCTTCCCTTACCGTTGCTTAAGGGCTAAGTAAGCAATTCTTGAGAGAATCTTATGGTCCTCTTCACTTCCACTACGTCTGAATGCGATGCTGTTTACCACTCCCTGCCGGTGAACATTACAGCTTCTCTTAATACTTGAAATAGTATAGAGGAAAGTAGAAGTTAAGTTTTTATAACAGCAACTATCAAGAAACTGTAAATGCACCTTTTCTATCCGGTCTCAAAACATCCATTAAGCTTTGGCTCTAGGCGTCAGTGTAACGCATGACCCGACCAGCAACAGCCGCACCGGTTTTAATTCGGAGAAACAATTTGCTGTTAATTTACCAACACCTTCATGCATCCAATGTTGACCTGAAAGCCTTGTCAAGATAACTCGCTATAGTTAGGAACTCAGACGTTACATAATTGAAGCACCCAAAGGTTAGTCGTGATCAGACTGTACGTCTTCCATTTTCAACTTCGCTGACGAGTAGAGAAATGCTTGTAATATGTGCCATTCACTTGATGTTACTAGGAAACGAAAATATATGCGCTGATGAAACTTTGTATTTGAACTTACTTTCAATTCATTCGCGTTTTATTTTGTCAGTGTGTTTCATCAAATGCCTCATTTAACCGGCTTAAAGCTCAGCAGTTTTTGACCGGGTGTCATGGTGTACCCGCAGCTCGAGATAAGCTCTACCACAGCGCGCAATTGTTTAACCCTAACATTGTTAACCAAGTCCTGGGTGCGTCTATTTTCTACCAACTGCGGGAAAAGTTTTTGAATGTCAGCCGTGCGGACCACCATGGAAATGGTCGTTCTTAAGGGGAAAGCTAAATATGATTTGGACTTGTAAACTTCTTTGATCTTTAAACCCACATAGAAAATGAACAAGTATTTCTGTTTTTACTTATGATCTATGCAAACCATTGGGTTAATTTGGGGGGAGGGTCTCGATTTGCGCTTCGGCACAACGCAGTTAGCAGGCACGGTTTTAACAAAGTTTAGATGGCATTTCCAACATTTCAGTTGTTGAGCAAGTTGAACTTCGTACGGAAGATTTAAACAATTCCTCGCTCAGCTTTTAGTTAGAAACTAAACGGACGGTCTCTGCAGCCCTGGATAAAGAAAAGGACGAAAAAGTTGCCTTGATAGAAGCTTTGAAGGGATAGCAGAACGTCTAATGACAGTTACAAAGTCCAGCTAAACGATATGATGAAGAAACAGTTTTCTTTCCAGAATATAAAGCACGACAACATGGCTGTTCGCTTCTACACAGGAATGGAATCTCAAGAGCAGTTCCTAGTTCTTCATACCTTTCTTGATCCAGGCCAATGGGGAGAAAACATTCGTCAGTGGCGGGGACAAAGCGGAACTTACGATGCCAGCAGCCGCCAGCGATCCGGGAGGCACAGCACACTCTGTTCCGAAGATCAGCTATTATTGGTGTTGTGCAGACTACGCTTGAATCTCCTTGAACCGATCTTGGCCAGCGATTTGGTATTGTGACAATATAAAATTTACTTGTATTAACTCTCGTTCTGCGCTCTCCAAAAACTAACCAACACTTTCTATTTACCTGGGCCTTTCAATACTTCTTCTTGAGCTTCCGTTAAGTGCTATTTGATTGGTTTCGTGGAAGTTGCGCTACTTTCTCCAAGCAAACTTCCACGAAGCCCATTTCGCTAGAACTCGTCACCACTGGCGTGCCGTGGGTATTTTGTGCCCTGGGCAAGCACCATAGTCACCAGTGCTGGGGACTTTTTTGCCCCCCCCCCCCAATACCAAAATTGTGCCCCAGAATACTCAAAAAAAAAATCCTCTGCCCTGGGCAGCCGCCCCCGTCGCCCACCCTTTGCACGCCACTGCTCGTCACAGTATTAGCCAAAGTACAGTTAGCAGGGTGCTGAGTAGCTGGATAAATTATATGTACTTGCGCTTGGGATCCTTGCAGATATGGCCTCCAAAAGGATTACATCGTAGAAACCATACCACAATGCTAAGAGAGAGGTATCCGACAACTAGAGTGATAATTGATGCGACGGAGTTAAAAAAAAACCCGAAATCATTCATGAACAAATCAAGTTTATTTTCTCATTACAAGGGAACTTGCACATTCAAAGGATTGCTTGGCATCGCACCTAATGCTCTAGTAACGTTCGTTTCGGCCCTTTATTCAGGATCTACGTCCGACAGACAACTCACCGCATCTTGTGGCATACTGGATCAGGAGTACCAAAACGGAGACAGCGTCATGGCGGACAAGGGTTTTGACATAACTGATATCTTACCGGAAGACGTTAGTCTCAACATACCACCTTTCTTGCAGACCGGTCGCCAGTTTACACTGGAAGAAATACGTAAAACACAGGACATAACGTCGGCCCGAATTCACGTGGAGCGCAGAATTGCAAGAATTAAAGGCTTCTGTATACTATCTTCAGATATGACACAGACCTTAACTCCCGTTATTAATCAGATATGGACTATACGTGCCATAGTGAGTAACTTTCAGAGCCAGATAGTTCTTGATCCTAAAGTGTCACCACTCGAGCCTTGCATAATGCTGGAATGTAACAAAGAGGAAACAGGAGAATTGGTATTATAATTTGATTTTATGTGATGTCTTGTTTATTAAATGCAATCAGTCAAATACACTTTCAATTTCTTTAGCTCCAAAATGCTCCTGTGTTAGCTGTCATTGCAGTAAGACGCAAGGTTATTTTAAAAAACTGACAAACGGTTGGAAACATTGAAACACTGATTACGAAAAATGAAAAATTACATTGAAAAAGGTACTTTTTAAAATTATGTTAAACTAGGTTAAATATTGTGAGGTCTTGATTAGAGCCTCACGTATAAAAGCCCCGCCCACTGGCGTGGCACGTGCGACCTTACTGCGCAGACGCGAAAGACGGAATGCGGAAGTGGGGTATCACGTGCACCCAGGGGGCCAGGATCGGAAATGGGGTCACTAGCGGGTATAAAAGCTCGTCAAATTTTCGCTAGAGGTAGAACTTTACCTAAGTTCTCCGGCTCCGGTCCTTACCTCCTGATTACTGTAAGTGTCTTACCCATTTACTCTAAAACGCGAAGCTTATTCTTGTATTGTGTGCCGTGCCTTGGTCCAATACATTTTCAACCTTAAACCTTTGTGAGTTGGGAGTGGCGCCCACATAATTCTAGGGTCCCGAAATTACACGCCACAATATTTCATGACGAAGACAGAATTGCTCAAAGGGTCGTATCGAAAGACAAATTCAAGTAACACAAACGTGATATCACGCTACAGATACTTTTGATAGAAATGGAAGAGCTTCTCCGAAGTAGAGGTGCGACAATTTATGAAACATGCTCTTCCACATTTGATTGTCAAATCGGATCCTTTGTATAATCAAGCCTTTGAAAGTGAATACTACAAAATCACACCAGGTGACTCCGCAAATGGCCATTTGCCCAATCATTTGATAGAAATAGTCGTGAATTTTTTTCTAGTTCCACTGACCCATCGACTAGTTTAAGGTACTCATTCAGGTTTCAAAATTCTTTAACTGTTCCATTGCGTGCTGTCCATGGGCATTTAATCTCAAGGATGCTATAAGGGTCCTCCTCAGAAGCATCATACACACGGCGATCTGGGGACGCTCCGAACCAATACATCTTTGGGTCGATCACGAGTCCTGCAAGCGAGACGGAAATATTCCTCCCAAGCGGTGCAGTGTCGCAATGTACAGATTAACAGCGTACGACTCGTGTTTTAACCCTTGCCGAGCAGGAAACGTCCTCGATATGTCTTTAAGAAAGAAAAGATCCTTCATTTGGCGGTCACTCCACCGGTCCCTGTGCCTCATGACCTTTCCAAAGCGACTTGCTGTTAACCTACGAAACAAGTAGTGACGTAAACGTATGAAAAACTTCTTCATTCAACTTGTACATCCGAATACCTATTCAGTCGGCACTCTCCAAGTTGAACTTTCTGCTTGAGACTGGCTGTCGCGCTCTATAGCAACAGATTCGTCCAGATTTAGCTGCAGTTCTTTTAGGAAGGAAAGTTCTTCCTGATTTCTAGAGCACCAGGCACAATAAGCTGCAGTCTTAATCGGGAATACCCCGTACTCCGCTTGTGTGCGAGCTGCAAGTTGAGGTATTCCTTGGACCAGGCTAGTAACAACATGTACAATTCAAAGTAATATAATTTGTAACAGAAGTAAGAAACTTTATAGAAACTAAATTATCAATGGTACCTCATACTCGTGTTTGTTCGAATTCAGTTGGTGATCAAGAGTACAAGTGTACAGAATCACCCCAACACGAGATGCGCTGACGGTTGGTTTCACTGCTCGAGCAAGCATCAAACTGAATTGAGAATTGATCCCAGAAGATGCGATAAGCTTGGCAGTGCTCTGCTTGGCATTTTCTAAATGCTCTTCTCGGGGTCTTTTACGAGCTTCATATACTTGAAATAATTCAGGGCCACAATTAGTCAACTTAAACGAAAAGCAATCTCGACTACGAACTTGGCCCCACTGCTGACGAAGCTCAGTGCATGCCAGCTCACGAGGAACTTCAGTGTAACTATTCTGTTGGTACACCATTAAAAGTTTCAGTAATGCAACGGCATGATTGCAAAATCCTGAGCGACCAACAGTGCAACTGTATTCGACTGTTTTAACAAAGCCTGCTGGCCCGTTGCTTTCACGAAGTGTTTTGTTGACGAGTGAAAGCGAAATGTTGTGCGGCACTTCATTTTTTTTCATGCTTCTGTAGCAGTTGGCCTTTACTCGAACAAGATTGTTTGTGATACATAGAGAAGTTACTACATGATGAATATACTGGTTCTTTAAAAACAAATTGCTACGCTTGTAGTGTCTTGCTGAGGTTGCAGCAGAATCATAATAACTTTTATTCTTTGTGGCGTTATTTAGGGGAGATTTAACAAATATTTACTCGAGTCCACATTGGTAGATACTTCCATGATTTTAAAAGTAAAATTTCTCCCATTATCGGCTTGTATTTTGTGTAAATAAACGAAGTAAACAATCAGGCCATATAGAAAACAATGCAAATATTTTGGCAGCTTGTCCTAAAAAAGCAGATGATGCGAGCTGCAAATGTGGCCGCTACGTCTGCCTGGCGCTACTATCGATTTCTGGCATAGAGTCTATTGCAGGTAACTTTCTGTCCGTACCCTTACTCCTCTTCAGCACAAGCTTAACCGCAGATAATGTGGATGTATTTCCCACATGTTGAATAAGAGTGTGCTGTTCCAACAGGTTTGCTACATATGGCGCACAAATCGTTCAAGCTGAACGGATTGGAAGCTGCTGCTTGTTGTTATAGCTCACATTGTGCATCATGCTGCCCACCGATGTACTCAGAAGAGGGGACCTGCAGTCTTCTTCCACCTTATTGTTGTCCTCGGTGGACTCATTGCAAAGTCTACAGATAACCTGGAGGCCACCATTTTCTTCATCGTAATCATCAAGAACTTCTCCGCAACTCAAATGTACCAGTATACCACAGCTGAAGCATGAGTGGTCGGTGCCAACGCCTTTCTTGCATACAGGGCATAGTTTATCAGAAGACCCCAAATTCTTCTGGCTAAGAGTGGTTCTTGTAAGCTTTAGTCGCCCATCCAGATCGTTCAGGTACTTCAACAAAAATTCTTCCAGGAAACAGGGTGTGAAGTTTGCAAGGAGTTTGTTTTTCACGAAGTTAAAGTGAGACTCGTTTTCAGAATTACTTTCCCTGGCCCTATTCCCGTAGAATGTCGACATAATGCATGTAGAAAGAGGGTCAAACTTAAAGAACGTGTCAACAAGACAAATCGGCAACTTAGCGCAGTTGTATGCATTCGGCTGGACTTCTTCATCATCACGATAATTAGAGATGGAGGACTGGGCCTGCTGTATGATGCCCAGGCTAATATTTCTGAACTTGAACTGGAACCCATGTCCTCTAAGTCTTTTAAATCATCATAGGTCACATTCGCCTCAGGCAATAAGACAAATTTGCAGTGGAGATGTTCACTGGCTTCAGTTCCTAGACTTTCTTTCATTTCTCTAAGAATGCCTTGCAAACCTTCGTCTCGAACCTCTGAAAGCGCAACAATACAAAGTCCAGAAAAAATGCTGATGAGCTCGTCGAAGTTAATGGCTGTGATGGTTTTGCAGATCAAACCCATGTAGAAACGTTTAATTTCGGCAAAAATGCTAGGCAAGGTAATTTTGAAATTAACTTCACCATGTGGCCACAATCGAACCGTAGCCAAACAGTTGGAACCACCTCGCTTTCGTCGTTGCAGCGACGAAATCGAATGTGTGGTAGCCTTCCAGCGTACGATTGTTGAATGATAGGGCACATGCGTTCAACAGTGCCTTCCCATGGTCGGTAACTACCTCGTCTGGATAAACTTCTGCCTTCCTCAGCCAACTGCTAAGCCAGTACGATATGGAAACTGTGTCCTGTCGTGCAGAAAGCATCTGCACAATAGTTGCGCCTCGAACCGTACCTATGTACAGAAAAACCTGCTTCATCTTGGTGCTAGATTTGGATGGCGCCTTGATGGACAATTCTACCAGGGGCATCGATGTGCATGATTATCCTCCCTGTTCGTTTACCAAACCGGTAGAGCTCTAGCTGTTCTTTTGTCCAAAAGTGCACGAAGAATGGATCAACTCCAATGTCGTGCACGCAAGTTGGATATCGCTCCTTGACTTTAAGCACGCCAGAAAGCATTCCCAATCTGATAGACCGTCGCAATCGTGCATTCAGAGATCTGGAAATGAGTATGTTGAGATTAGATTTACAATCAAAACTTTTTCACCTGTTCGAGTAATAATTGTTTTAGCTGTTCTGCTAGTCCCCTTCTATTCCCGCGCGCAACTGTGCAACACCAGATCGCATATTTCACAGAATCGGAATTAAAAAAGCGCCTTGCGATATTTCGCCACGAGTTTTAGTCCCATCTAGCGCGCAACTATCCATTGTCGACTACACCACTTTTAAATTCGCAAACTGCATTAACGTACCGTTCATTTTGAGATTCTCGTTATCCCCTGTTAAGTTCCACACACTAGGTGTACGTGGCATTGTGATTATATTCAAACAATATAAGGAGAAGTCGACTGTTCAAAGACTGAAGACAATATTGATATTGCTTTTAAAGCAATCCGTAGGAAACTGTCCTGGTACTGCGAATCATTTCTGTGACCAATAAACAATTGTGCAAGTAAGGTCGTTCGCCCAGTCCTAAGAGTCCTAAGAATATCATAATTGTTCTTTTCTCAGAGTGTGATTGTCAGCAACCGAGTCAAAGTCATAGGTCAATGACTGGAAATGCGATGTATATTTCAATTATTTTGAAAGCAATTCATGTATCTTCAGTTCGGAAAGACATTGGAAAAGATGACTTTCAGAAGTATTCTGCATCAAGTATTTATTTATATGTGTTTAACGTGTGTAAATCATTGTTGCTTGAATGCAGTTTTTCGTACAAGAGCGGTCAGGTCGAGACTCGGACTGTGCAGCACCCCTAGCGGGCGACACACCTCTACTGAAGAACTAGGGGTTGATCAGAGTTGACGTTAATCAAAGCAACGATGATAGTAAGATTTTTTCTCTATTTTTTACCCTTCTTCCCTTCGAAAGTTACATCGTTTGCACCGGTTTATGACACTTTATTATTGACTCCGAGTTTTCTCCCATAAGAGTACCATGCAATTTTAAGTTAACGTTAATTAAATCACCCGTGAGGCTTAGAAATTTTTTGCATTTTTTGCCATTCTTCCCCTTGATCATTACCATCTTGATCATCATCAATTACCATCATTACCAGTTGTATCATTACCATTCATGATCCAAGTTTTACCATTAACTTTAATTATTTTGCTTGCTAAGCGGGTTTTTCAGTTATTAACGATTATTTCACCAACGAGGTTTTACCAATTAAAGGTATAATTTTTACCATTCTTCCCATTGATGGTTCTCTCGTTACCATCCATGGTTAGTGTTTTACCATTCCGTGGCCCTGCTAGCTTGACACACGTCAGTTTGACAGGTGAAAGAGCCCGCCGCGATCCAAAAACAGAATCATCTCACAGGTTTGGCGCCAGTCGTAGTCGTAGAGAGCTTCTCTACATGGGGCACACCACAGGTTCTTGCTCAAAGAACGTGCAATGGATCCTGAGAAGAACAATAATCATATGTCTATAATAGTCGCATTTGTTACCAGGAGTCTTAACCCCATCTGGGTTGTGATGTTCTTTACGAGGGCACTAAACCGTAGAGAGCCGTCAACCTCGAACAACTCGTCCAGTTTAACTTCCTCATGCTTGAATGCCTCGAACGATTTAGTACTTCCACTCGATACTAAAAGACAAGCATATTGTGCAGGCCCACACAGTTGCCTGTTCTTGGTTCAGTGACCTCATGATGGAGCAGCAAACGAAGGAAGCAGGATTGGATTTGCTTCACCGTTGCATTATCCGAGTGGCCAGCTCGGATAATCCACTACGCTTTCGGTTTTCGGCTGTCAGTACGGGCCTTTAGTAACATCAAACTGCAACGCTTTCATCCACATTTCCGACATCGGTTTGTTTTTCATAGGAAACCTGGCCGAAACCATGAAATGAAGTTAAAGGAATAATTCAAAATGCCACTATGAACTTACCTAAAATAATGTGAATTATCCGTCGCTCTTTTGCACTTTTTGCATACCACCAGTAGTGAACCATCTCGAGAAGTTCACTGCAACATATAGCAGTTCATTCCAAATTGAAAAGGGTCATTTCTGAGCGGACTTGTAAAAGTAGTTCGAACTTTTCCTTTGTTCTCGCGTTTGTATACCAACCAGCTGACAGAGGTTTGTTAAGTAACAGATCACGTGGCATGGTCACGCGACCTAGGTCCGCCAGTATAATTGGTATAGCCTGGTGGCGGCCTTGGAGGCTTCTATCACTTTCTTTTTTCGAGCCCTTGCTACATTAGGGCCTCTCGAGATATTCATGCTTGAAGACGTGAATACACCCTGCACAGTGCTGTAAACGTGGATCTATCTTTTGTAAAACCGTGTTGTTTTTCGCTGAACCATCTCTACCTTGATAGGAGCTTGAGGGGTTCCAATTCAGCAAAGTTTTGATACTAAGTGAATGCCGTCACATTATTGAAGCTTTTATTGAAATGGTTATACATTGTCCGACAAGTTTATTCAAGCGACCGAGACAGCCTTTCAAGGCATATGAGGTGGACAAATGCAGCCCGTGGCATGTGCACCCAATGAGCACGACATGGGAGTACCTGTCCTTGATTAGGGTACTAACCGATTTGCGCGCGCGAAACACAGTGTTCGTCGTGTCCACACATAATCCAGACCAGTTGTTGGTGTTGATCTTGTGCTTATTCAGGACTTCCTCCAGGGTATTAAACAAACCCCGTGCAGTTGCATCGGAGCAGGGTACCAAGTCCAGCAAACCGGTTTCCAGTTTCAGTGTTGCCCAATTCGCGTATTCAACGATACCGGCCAGCTGCTTAATCCAGCAACGTTAGTTGTCTCGTTCATGTATAGAAAAAAGCTTGTCTAAGACAGTATAGCCAGAATGCGCTATTGGTGATATTGTGAGTTGTAAATAGCCTCACGTGAATCTTTTGGGAATCCAACAAGATAGTACGATACGGCACAGTGAGCCCATGGTGTGCGTACCGAGCCACCAATGTATTCCCATAGCCGAACCAAGTACCACGTTGCTCGAATGCCCTGGCATGGTACAAGTCGAAGCTTGCCGACCAACTATTGTGCCAAGGCACCGTGCATGGTCTAATACAGCTTACGGAGCCATTACACTTGTATGTGTCTTATTCTTATGAGGCAAAACTCGTATAAAAGGGCCCCAAATTCTATTCTCGGGGCCTCAGTTTCGATCAAGCCTTGCTGCGATCAAGACTCAGTACCGCGTACTTCTGAATTCATCCCCCGACTTCTTCAAGTGTCGCTCTTCGTCTACAGTGTTGGGTACAATACACTTTGCTTAAGCCTACTTGACGGTTGCCTATCAGTATAATGGCGAACCGTTTTAAAAACGCTCCCAAATTATCACGTCAAAATATGGTGCGAAGCCCCGTCGTATGACACTGGAGCCTTATGCTTACCCAGACGAACCTTTTCTAAAACATGCTTCGCTGGCAGAGACTTAATCAGCGCTGGAAATGGTTCAATAGTACTAATCGCAAGGTTTTTCTCCGCTATAAAATAGCATAGTTGTCCCTCTGCCCGCTTATCTGCCGAATCCAGTGAGCATCGTGCTCAAGGATTTCTGCTACCGTTCGTTCTTCTCGCGCTCCACTAGAAACTCCAGATGTTTCCTCCTCTTTCCATGCTTCGGAAGTTCTGACTTCCCGTAAATTAGGAATCTTAGGTTGCAGACATTTTGAACCGTAGGGATCTCCCGTAACTGGTGTAAGCCATCAGATAAACTCGGGGAGTTGCATCCAGGATGTTGCAAACTTAACCTTTCGAGCTTGCTTACTGGTCCCTGAAGACGCCAGAGCTTTACTCGTGCTACAACCCAAGGATAACCATACACTGTTTAAGGTGCTTGAGAAAGGTACAGAAGTATTTTTTATATTTGAATACTATTTATCTGAAGAGTTCTTTAAATGCTTCGTTGGCGTCGCGAAATTGTCCTTGCCACCGTCACACTCGCTATCGCTTGACACGGTGAATGTGAAACAGAAATTCCCTTTTTTTAAGGGTAGGGATTAAAAGTAATGAATTTCTCGAATCTAGTTTTGCAGCTCGAGCAAGTCGAAGCCTCAAGACAATACAAGTTCGAGCGCGCGGAACATCGCCACCTAGTTTCTTAATGTTCCATTAAACTGAATAATGATGTTAACATATTGAGGAAAATAGCTTACCATAATATGGCAGCGATATTCACATTAAAGAAGAACATTATTAAGCCCATCTTAACGGATTGGTTATTAATAATATGTTATGTCCACAGAAATCTTATTCTACGAACTGAATAAATGTTGCAACTCGAGCTGTAAGTTTTAGCTCAAGTTTGGACCGAAAGCTCGAGCGCTCGAGAAACCCACTAAATAGAAGGTTTACTACAGACGTAGTACTGGAAGAAATCGAGGCACCCTTTTAGCCACAAAATCAACTAGGACTGAACGACGTAAAAAGTAACGGTTGAAAACTAACTGTATATCGGTCTTCCAATCTTCAGTCATAGCATCGGGTTCAAGTTATCGGTTCGCTTGTGCGATATGCTAATGTGCGATAATGATGAAAGCTTGTCGGCTATTTTAGGAAAGAAGAGATATATAGTCCAGAGACGGGCGATGAACTCTTTGCTGGGCTATAGCAATTCTCGTCGATCTAACGGTGAACAAGACAAGTGTAATTTAGTATTATTTAACTCTCTTCGTCGATATGCAATGTTACTGCTTAAGTTAAATCTCTTAGTCAACGAGTACTCGAGTGTCCCGTTCACGCAGCGAATAGTGGCACGACAAATCATTAATTATTTACCTTGGAGACAAATCATAGAAAGAAGAGGTCACTTTGGCCTTCGGCTGCTGAAGCTTGTCGCGGCAATTAGAACAGCATTCCAGTTCGACGAAGACTCGCAACAGACCCCCCCCCCCCCCACGTATGCTACCACGGCTGATTCCGGTTGAAATGGGATGGTCCCTGTTACAACGAATTCTTCATCAAACTTTTATTACAACCATGAAAACTGTATCAAACGTCTTACGCGGCGGGTGCTCCAGTTCGTCTAAAATTCCGACGACATCTCCAGTTAGTGTATTCAGCAGTTCCTTCGGTCGTTTCTTTCTGGATTCATTAGCCCATAGATTTTTATACTAGCTAGATGTTTTGCGTTTCAAGGGAACATTGCAATTGATGGAGGCGTGGGCAATCCCTGTCCGGAGGATCTTCTCGATGGCAAATATTACTGAAACTGCGTCACCTTGAAAATTTCCTCCCAGCATCTGTCTAACAGCACTGAAGCGACCCTCAATATTGTCGCTAGAGAAACCTCTAGTTAAGACGTACGTGAAGCCTTTCTCCAGGAAAAAGCGAACAACAGCTATTGTTGATTGAGTCGTTAAAATCAAGGCTTCATACGTTTCATCCGTCAAGAATTGGCGGGATTTATCCTTAGTCGCCTTTCCCCGCTGAGCCGTATTGTTCACCGTGGTTTTGATTGCCTGTTCGGAATTCTTGACAGACGCTTCCCAATCTCTCAAGTAACCGAGGAAATCATCCTCCATCCAAGACAAGCGCTCATTCTCCATGTCATAAAAAGGCATTTTGTCCAGGAGCCGCTGCCTTATGTACTGAGTTACGTTAGAGATATCGTTTACCGAAAACCATTTGTGGATTATTTCCATGAATCTCACGGTCTCCTCCGACTCTTCAAAGCCTGGAAGGCCTTGCAACTTGATGGAAGCTACTACTTCTGGGTGGAAAATATCAACTGCTAACTGAACTTTTTGCCTCTCTAGGTTGTTCGGCATGATATATTTTTGTGTTAAGCTCCTCGCCGGACGAAATGGTGCTTTCTTTTGAAGAGTGTACAATTTACAGACAAGGGAAAATTTAACAGCTTTCCCATCGATAGTGAAATTCCTATCAATAAACTGTTTCCGCACGTTTTTCATGACGTGACAATAGTCAAAGCACAGAAAAGAGATTGGTATATGCAAGGGCTTTCACATGTCTCAGCGACAGGATCTACAGGATGTGGTACCACATGGTGAAGAGCACCAATTTCGTTCATGAGGCCGAACATTTTTACATTGACTGAATAGTTATCTGTCACAACACGAATTACCATAAAGCTCTATAGGCTTCTATTTCTTTAATTACATGGATGGTCAACTGATGTAGCTGTTTCCCTGTCAAGTGGATGACTAGAAAGAATGCAACCGGTATGTTAAAGAATGCTTTCAAGCCGATAAACTGGAAGGAGAGAAGTTTGTTAGCAAACTGTTCGTTTTCATGTTCGCTTGCGATGCCTCCCATATCAACAGCACCAATGAATTTATCCAGGCACTTGACGTACTTCTCGCCCGGTTTTATAGTCATTTCGTCAATAATTAAGGATCCGTTTTTATCTAAATCAGACAAACGGATCGCCTCTCGCTGAAGGCGTTGCCGTACCAGAGCTGTTACGCCTACTTCGCCAGTTGATTTACCCGTATACGATCTTAGGGTGTTGCGGCACGGAAGTTTCACTATTTGCGACTGTCTGATAAATTCATAATTCGACGATCCACGTGCTTGACGAATTATGGAGTATTTAATGGTCGTATCACTCCAGGCAGGATTTCTGCGCGATCGTAGTTCTTTAGCTAAAGCAAATCATGTGATTAATCTCAGTCTCCCAGAGATCTACCAGTAAAAGACGCGTTACCTGATCAATCATAATTGTTGAATATGTGTCTCCTTGGTCACATTTTTCCTTGAGTACCTTCAGCGTCGGCAGCAGATCTCTAATGCCGTCGGTCTGGGAACGGGGACTCCAGCGTTTTCTCCAGTTCAGTCGTTTTTTATACTTTTCTTCTCACCGACGCACGTAAAGCTCGGATAAGGTTTCCCGTTTTCAGCTTCGTCCTGCTTGTTTTACGAGTCCTTACGCTCCTTGAACCATGCTGCTGGCAGGTGAGGTCTTGATCATCTAGATCTTCCCATTCATGCTCGTCCTAGTTGTTGGGTCCTGTGGAAAGCAATTTTTTTAGAATGATATAAGCATATTTTTTCAAAAAAGAAAGGACCATGTTCACGTAGAGTTTCTTGTTCTTAAACCGTAGGAACAACCAGGGTAGTGTCTCGAGTCCTTGAAGCATCTTCAGAACATTTGTCTGTAGTACATATCTGTATTACTAAAAGGATTATTTTTTGTAATTCAATCTTTGATAAATTTTTAATGCGTTCTACCTTGTTGTTTAACTTTTTTCGGTGGTGAATGGCCGGCCTGTAAAGTCTCCTCCAGAAACACGGACGGGACTGCCGTTTTATGCAGACGCTTAGTCCCGCTGACGTAACTGTCCTCAGAAAAGTGTAAACTACAAACGCAACTGCCATCGCGAATTTGTATGCTCTCGTTGAAACCTACACCGTTTTCAATTGCATATAGCCATTCTTCTCGTCTTTTGCTATCTGACGGAAGTTGATGAAATGAAAGATGAGTAAGGTTTCGTTTCCGGTTATTTTTGCAAAATTTTACTATACACGTTGCCATCATGTTGATTGTTCGAACGTGAATGAATGGTTTTCCAGAAAAATGTATTTTCCATAACCATGAGTACCCTTGTCATTCTACTTATAAATCGATATATAGTTGAAGTAGAGCTTACGTGGCTCTTTAACTCCAGAAATAAGAAAAAGAAATTTTTGAACAAGATGGTGGCCCTTGCTATAGGTACAAATAATAACAAGAATAAGAATAAAAAGAGTGATAATAATGAATTAATAATAAGGGAACAATTTTACAGCCTAAAAAAATGAAATTCAAATTTCCCGTGCCCTCGCTGTGAAGAATCCTTATTTTCCTCTTGTTGTTAGTCTCGTAATATTATCATGCCATTTGTTTATTTTTTCGGTTTCTTTTTGTCTTTCAACTTGAAAGTATCACAAGAGCCCTTTGGACTGGTTATAATACGACACAATTTGTTTTGTGTTCGTTATATTGCATACGGACATGGGCTTCAGTGTGCATGCTAGTTAACAAAACATTATAACAATCACAATAACAAGAATAATAATAATAGTGCAAGACATACATAAAATATGAACGAAAATTTATAACTACACTGTTAATCAAAAGGTCATGTTTTGAGACCTAAAAGGGGTCGTACGTTTTTTGAGCCTTGTAGTTAAGATATGAGACCGTGATCCTAGATTCGAGACCCTTTCTTTAGATTGAGTCCTAGGACTCAGAGACGAGACCTTTATTTAAGCGAGCCCCTAACTTTGATTCGAGACCATCGCCTATGTGAGTACCCATCTAGTAAATGAAACCTTTTTACGAATGAGTCCCTGGATTTGAGTATGAGACCTCACTCTTTGTGAGGCCAGTCGGGTAGGACGAGACCGTTTATCACATGAGGCTGTATTTTAAGAACCAGACCTTTTCTTTATGTAAAATGAGACCCATATTTGTAATGATAATGACCAGAAATGTGTAAATTGAATCCAAGAATAACATTTATTTTCCAAATTTTTCTTCCGTATTTTTAGAAAGCGGGTGCTTAAAAGTTACGAAAACAGTAGACACGACACGTTAATTTGGTAGCGGGATGGACGACAAGAATTGGATTCAATTCTCTCTTTCCTTTAAATATTGGTTCATACTTTCTATTAAATGCTGAACCCTGTTAATTTTTTTGGATTTGGAGTTTGGCAAGTTCATTACGAATTCTTGCAAAAACAGCATGGCAGGAAGAATGACATTGGGATGTTGCATATTGAATACATAATATGCGGCCAGGATTATTAGAACAATTTCAGAACTGCTTCTTTCAGTTATCTGTAGTACCGGGTGCTGTTCCACCACCAGAACCAGAATTCTCGATCCTATTTCTGCGACGAAGGGAGTAGCGTTGCCGCTGGCTCGAGCCGCGTGTCTTCTATATTACTTCCCGCCTGCATAGAAAACATATGAGAACAACCAATAAAACACGGGGTGGTTGTAGAAGTACCTCAATGCACTGCAACAAGTACTTGTGTCCTTCTTTGGTCCTCCTGTTTCCAAAGGCAATGGCTGGGAGCATTTCGGAGAGCCACTTTCCCAACAAGATCTGAATATATCACATTCAGATTAGATAGTTATTGACACACCACAAACATATATTTAAATTGGAGTCTTACAAGGTGTTTTAGTTGCTATCCTGTCAAAATCAGCTAGCTCTTCGCTCAACGATTTGCCAGGATCTGACCTGGCAAGTTAGACGATCAGAGGTGCAATCCTTTCCCAAGATGTTTTCACCGTAAGGGAGATAGACTCGTCGTTGACGACACGCTCGAATTCTTCAACGAACTAAAAACTCTTTCGCCTTAGTGCATTAACTTTGTTGATATTTATAAACATACCAGGTCATGTAATTTTAGTGCGGGGTAGGTTTTGAGGATTTCGGGCACCGGCGCACTTCGGACGACGCTGTCCCTTCTAAAGGGGTAAGTTTCAGCCAGTAAGACTGATAAAGTCTCAATGTACGGATTTGCTTCTTTGAATGCCTCGCTCATCATCTTAACATTCATTTCGTGGGTTGATTTATCGTCTTCACGAAACTCCATGGTGAAGGAATCTTGACAAGGGCCGAGGTGCAGAACTTTTTTCGCCTTCCGCCTCCTGACCCGCCCTGACTGTCTTCTTCGCTGCGTATCTAGTTCTACGGAGGCAGGGGACTTCCGAAGAGCGGTCAAGTACTTCTTCCGCATAACTTTAATGCGCTTTCGGAGTGATTTGCGGAAAGATCCCTTGAATTGAATGTCAATAAAAGATTTACTGAAATATCAATTCACAGATTTTCACTTAATGTTGCAGTTGCGCTGAAAACTTACAGCCGGAATGCCAAGCGAAGTTAACAATCGCGGGAATGCTTATGTGACTTCTTGTATGACTCTGTAGCAGTCCACTCGTGATGGGTAAATTTTGTGCCTGTTTAAGTTGTAACATCAGTTATAGGGCGTGGTTTAACACTCAACTTCAGTACCACAAAAATAATACCGAAACATTTCCCGTGCAATTACTCTAATAAAAGAGCTTCTGTATATGGGGTGCAGGGGCTGTCCTTCCGCCATCTTCGCGTTTAAGTCAGCAGGAAGCCTATATTTGAAAAGATTTTGAGACTCATAAGCAACGGAACTAAACTGTTGTGATATTGTATTTCTTACGAAGGCAGAATGAACCGATCAGGA
Source organism: Eulimnadia texana (assembly GCA_002872375.1). Taxonomy (NCBI): domain Eukaryota; kingdom Metazoa; phylum Arthropoda; class Branchiopoda; order Diplostraca; family Limnadiidae; genus Eulimnadia; species Eulimnadia texana. The sequence continues at coordinate 31,783,558 of NKDA01000001.1, read as the reverse complement.
AATTTTTTCTTGAGGTCCTGGTTCTTAATTTTTCGAATGAACTCATCATCCCCAGGAACAGTGTAGAGCTGTCGAAATCGCTGGTGCCTTCGTCCTATAATTCACAATAACAGAACAAACGGAAATTCATTGACAGTAATCTCAGTAACAAAAAGACGATTAACCATACCTCCACTGAATCCTGGGTACAATCTATTATAGCATCGGCAGCTTCGTTCAATGATTTCTCAGACACCAAGACACTTGCCGAAGCGAACGAGAGAAGCGGTTCCAGGTGTGGTAGCTGATTTGATAGGGATGCAGGAGATGATACCTGGTGGACATCCTCTGTTTTTAACTAAACAGAGTGTAGATCAGTGGTACAGTAAATGGTTGTGGTTTGCATTACCTGAACTTGGTCGATTTTGTTGTTCCCGCTTGGCACGTTCACTGCAGAGATTGCGATAACAAAAACGTACACGGACTGGAGGTTGTTGATTTCTTCGTACAAATCAATATCTCTTAACTGGCCCCCTAAATCTTCATCAGCTATTTTTAAAACCACATTCAGGTCGTCGAAAGAAACGTAGTTGAGCTGCTTTCGCAGCAAGTCATCTTCCTCTACTCCTAATTTAAACGCCTCGCGCAGCTATGCTACATGAGACAGAGAGGAATTCTGCTGTACCTCGACTTTAAAGCTTCTTTCCTGGTACTTTAAAAGCGCAAAAATTTTTCGCGACATTCGAAACACGTGTTGAGTTGACCGAGTTTGCTAGAAGGAATTGGATCGTCGTGATCGATTCGATTGTCGTGATTGGCAGTGCCGTGCGCGTCGTGACCTTGCGGGTTACGACCTTGGGTTTTGCGCACGGCGCAACAGTGTTCGAATCACTGTGTAATCTACTAGACAGCGAGTTCTCGGCTCTATCCCTCCCAATGCAGCGTTTTCAGACACGAAAGTGGCACACCGCTGGCAGACTTTCGAAACTCTGCCTGACCCGAAGCAAAGCGCGTCTTTGAAAATAAAACCCGCCGCGCTGGTAGCACATGTTTCGTATCATCTTGAAAAGAAACGGTATCTGAATAATGTGTTTAATCATATTAGTTCGTTTAATACAAAATGTATTTCATAAGAAAGAAACACTTATTCGCATCCAATTAATCAATGAAAAATTCATATCTTCATGTTATATAAACGCAGAAACAAAATGTAACTTCAAATTAATTTTCGAATCATTGAGCAATTCAAAATCTCAAACATAGATCTTAATTGGTTAAACTTGTTTAACGATATTAAGTTTTCTATTTTGCTCCATCTTTTTGGATGTCAGGTTTTCTTTAATTGAGCGATTCAGAAACTTTACTCAGTAGTAAATCCTCACTCTAACGAAAAAATACAAAAACCACAAAACCGGGAAACCGGAGCATTCCACACGGGGTATGTTGATCATGAGCTGAACAAGTTTTTCTGCAACCCCATCCTTATAGCAAATGTTCTTGAAGTTGTCTTGAAACAACTGCTGTCACTGAAGCAAAAACTTAACGCAAAGACTAGATGGTGCAACCAACCCACCTATTGGTTCATTAGTGGAGTACGCTTCCGAGCAAATGAAATCGTATCCAGGATCCTGAATTTCCATGTCATTCGCTACAAACCATGCTTCACATTCTTTACAAGGATGGCGCTGTAGCAGTTTTCACACGACAAAACCGATGGCACAACGATAACTGAGGGCTTCGGTCTCGCCTAGTTTAAGTTCATTAAGCAACTCAGCAGTATCCTCCGAAACAGCATCGACGTCAACGTTGTGATGTGAAATATGGTTTGCAGACTGGTTTTCCGTACGAATTTTTTTGACAGGTGCCTCAGAGCCTACGTCATCCAGGTGTATTATAGTTTTCTTTTTGCACCAGTTTTTGAAATGAACTGTTTTCGTTGTTCTTCGGGAACTTTTTGGCTAGCCGTATCATCCTCGTTTACCTTTACCTCCCTCTTCCTGATTGTCGCGCTAGGATCAGCAGTTTGCGAAGAAGCGCTACTTTGTACAATAGAACACACAGTGTTAAGTTCTAGGGTATCGTTTTCGCAGTTTCTGCCCACACTCTTGAATTCAGTGACCAGTTTAAGAAGGCACAGCCTCTTATACGACTGCGAAAAGTTCCATGGCGAAGGATTCAGCTTCCATACACCTTGGTAGCGAATCTGTCCATAAAAGTTTTTTGAAGGGTCCTGATTTAATCTCCTTGTGAAAAGAAGACCGAACCCCTCTTTTGCCAGATCACCACAAAACTCCAGCAAAGCGTTAATAGTTTGGCACCAGCCCTCAATACAACGCATGGAAACCTTTGCAGATTTTTTATTCAGTACCGTGATCGATTTAACGAACTTACGCAAGCTCACAAGCTCTCCTCTGTGATAGCTGTTGCCCCGTTTAGCTTCATTTATTGGTTGTCAAAATTTCTTCTTGTCAGCTACGGCATTACTATTGGATATGTCGAAAAGTCTGTCGAATTTGGCAGCAGCGGTGGACAGGCATAAATAGTCCTTTGGAAGCTCTTTTCGAGTGACATGTTGTGACAGCCGTGCTTAAGGAGTAACTCAACACTGAGTAGCCAGCTTTACCTTCATTTTGGAAAACGAAGTAAGGTTTATATGGGTTGGTGAAATTTTTGGAGCTAAGGGAAACTTCTTCTTCCTGTCCAGCTGACGAAAGTGGACTAGCTGACTCCATGTGGCTTTCTGCTTCCCAAACACTAAAGTATTTTTATTCATATTGTTCCGCAAGCTTTTGATTAGATGGGGGGAATCAAACATATAATAATACTTCCCTTTATAATGAAATGAGGGCTTCTGAGGAGACGTTCCAAGTGAAGCGGCACAAGATGAAAAGTTGGACCCCTGGTCGCTTATAATCACTCGGATGTCCCCACCCACCTGTGCAACTGCGTCAAGGCAGGCCTCCAAATAGTTCTTTGACGCATGCTGGTTAAGAGAATTTGTACAGAATACGTAACCAACTGGAAGCTTCCACTTCCCTTGGATGCTGGCAACTATGAAGACTAGAGCAGAGTTTGCCGGGACATCGGTACCGTGGTCACCGTAATCTTCGAAACTAACGATTTTATCCTTTGACCGGTCGTTATAAATTCTCCGGCAGACTCATTTCATCTACCATCAGGGTTAAGATCTTTTCCTGGGGGTTTTTGGCCGTTCAGTTTTCGTCTTGAGTATTTTCATGGCCAGTTCAGAAAACCCGCACGAAACGTCTGCTGTTTTCACCCACTCGGTCAATGTTTTCCGTGACGGGAGGGCGAATATCTGCCTCAGACGGTTATATGAAGCATTTCCGGACAAGCTAAGGGTCAGACCGGTTACTTTGTCCTGCTGAGAGTATCGGCGTTGCTTGGGTGGGACTCCGGCGTTACGCACTTGAGATTCGATGAAAGACTTAACCTCGGGAGACAGATTTGATTCGCAAAGGAAGTCCGTTAAGGATCGGTTCTTTAGCTGCTGTATTTCTTGCTGCTGCTGCTCGATTAGTGCATATTTCTCAGCCAGTTGTTGCTCAAGTTTGCCTATTTTTTCGCAGCATATGAAATTTTATTGTGCTGTCGTTTCCACAGCGTAACAGCACGCTTTTCGCTTAGGGCCTTTAATGTTGTCGGCGAAGATGTTGTCGGCCTTCCTCGCTTCTTTCTCCTGTTTTCTGTCCGGAGATAACTGGTATCAGAAGCTTTTCTCGGCGGGCGCGGAAGATCTTCGATAACCATCGGTTCTACTGGAAATATCATTCGAGCAATTCCACCTTGAGATCCTGGCTCGGCAGTGAAGACGGGTGGTTCTAAATACAACAACGTTATTTGATATGGAAACTTAATGGAGATTGCTTCCAAGCCTTTCTGGTACTTACGGCCATCGTCTGTGGGGTCGTCTATCAACATGCTTTCAGTTTCTTGGCTACTTAATTCCATTGTTTCCTTCTGCAAGCTGGGCCCTTGCGATACGTTAACCTCGTTATCCAGTAGAAGATCAGCTACTGCATCTCGGATCAGTCGATTCTTTTCCGTTGACGTAAACATTTTGTTAGAAAAGTGAATTTCACAAAGCCAGTAATTTTTCCCTGTGTAAGTTGGAGACAAGCTACTGTCGTTCGACGGGCCCGATATGATGCAACGGGCCCACTTGTGGAACCTACGATACGATATACACAAACTGTAAAAAATGTGGATCAACAGTAATACAGAACGAATACCTCTCTCCTTTCGGGAAAAAAAAAGAATTTCACTGCTCCATTAGTTGATGTAAAAGAACAACCTGGAGCCGAGCAAAATTTTCTGGGCATTGCGCTATATCCTGTGACTTGATATGTTTAATATTTTACTATCTTTAGTGACGCTGTGTGATGCAGTTATCTTATCAATATACTTTGTGAGCCTTAAAATCGTCAGCGGATTCAATGTAAGTTCACAGTATCGATAATCTGGGTCAACTGTCATTTTAAAAAAAAACTTATTTGAATTCGGCGTTAGGACCTCATTACCATAGGCTTCACAAATCAATTTCCGTTTTCTACGAATAAGTTTCAATTTTTTAGGTATTGATTTCATTCTAGCAAAATTAATAAGCATCTTACCAGAAACCTTTGTGAATAATGATTTTTTTTCTCTGTATATTAGTATTTCTACTTATTGTAGTTCATATTTATTGCATGTTTTGGCTAAATAACTAATGCAGTATAGTTGAACAGATTGTAGTGTATTCACAAATCAATCATACATTCCGGCACAAATTTCAACATCTATATTTTTATATTGCGAGTAAAAAAATAATTAAAAAAACAGTATGCAAAGTTCAACAAAACATCCCACAAACGGTGCTTAAGTTGAATGACGCGCTTTGCTTCGGGCCAGGCAGAGTTTCGAAAGTCGGCCAGCGGTGCGCCACTTTCGTGTCTGAAAACGCTACAATGGGACGGATAGAGCCGAGAACTCACTGTCTAGTAGATTACACTGTGGTTCGAATGACCGTGGTTGTGAATGGAGGTTCAGTTGCCTTATACTGTGTTGTCTTTGTAGTAACGAATTATTTATCGTGTTTGTGTTCATTTGGTGGAGAAATGATCGAGGCATTATTATTTATTTGCATTGTATGTTTATATTCTCTAATCTGTTGTTGGCACTGTAAATAGACAAACTAAGCACACCTGATCTCGAATTTCTTCAACCACGTTATGGATAGTAACAAATGGCGTGCCACCCACACCTAGTTCCAAGATCTGCCACCAGGAGTCAGCGTCGAAACATATTTTTTTTAAGTGTAATTAGTTACTAATAAAGCGTTGAATATCACGGTTTCTCATTTTATTAATATACTTCAAAATTTTTTAAATAAAATTATCTTAAAATTTTGCCCAAATACTACCAGTGATTTTATTTGGCAACGTTGAATGCATGAAGTCCAAGAGTCTGCTTGTTTACATCTGCCACATTATAGTCATTTGACATCTAATTTGAGTTTACTGTACGAAACAAAGCACAAACACACAAGTATAGTTCAGTGGTATACTGCGTATTCTGTTAAGGAATTTCAAGTAAAGAACGCTTGCTAGCGTCTTAGTCAACATTTCCAATTATTGCAAGTGGTGACCATGAATTCAATTAAGTGTGGTATGTGTCAAGATCGTCTCTGTTACAGCAATAGGACTGGCTTGAGCATCTGCGTAATTCGCATGATAGAAGTGAAAACTTTCGGCATGTAAGCATATACGAAAACTGCCTGAGAGCCACGGTCGAGCGACAGTTCGTAAGCTATGACTCGCTCCGCCGTCACGTATCTATGGAACATTGTTCTCAGCAGAAAACAGACATTGCTGCAGTTCATAGTTTCCCTGCTGATTCTTCGGATGGCTATATTCAGTCAGGTATAACACGTCTTTTTGTATCCTGCACTCCTGATGCAGAGAGGACAGAATTATAGAACTTAGTTAATATGATTATTGCCGTTATTAATATTTATTATTATTTATCTCATTAACTAAATTCTATATTTATTATACTTATTATAAATATATTACAATGAATATTAAAAGTTATATTAAATATGATTGATAATGTAATAGCCCATGTAAAAATGTAGTATACTGTAGTACATTTCAAAGTATACTCAAGTACATGAGTAGTATACCCCAGTATGCTTCAGTATACGTTAGAGTGTAGTCTAAGTATACTTCAGTATAAGGGTAGTATGCTGCAGTATGCTTCGGTATACGTTAGAGTGTAGTCTTAAGTATACTTCAGTATAAGGGTAGTATACTGCAGTATGCTTCAGTATACGTTTGAGTGTAGTCTTAGTATACTTCAGTATAAGGGTAGTATGCTGCAGTATGCTTCATTATGCTCATAGCACACTGTAAGTATAATTCAGCAAATGGCCAGTATACTACAGTATGCGTCAGTATATTTTAAGTATAGTATAAGTATACTTCAGTACGTGGGTAATATACTCCAATGTGTGCTCCATCTTATACAAGAAACTGATGATACGAATTTTTTGTAATGAATAACTCCAGTACGAAAGCACATGCATTGTGAGATTTTTTAATGAAAATGCTTGAGGTGTGTAATAAAGAAACAATATTCGACGACCCACTGCATTATAACGGCTCACAAATATTTTGATGTGTAATACATCTAGCAGAACATGTACACAAATTAAGAAAACTAAAACTTTAACTGTTTTTCCTCTATGCATCCTCACTGCTGTTATTTACTGTACAACAAAATAAGAGGAGAAGGTCGTTAATTAGGTTTCCGTACAAGTCAAGTTATGTTGTGTTCTGAGATTTACATACAGGTCAGCAGGTCGTTACATCGATGGTATGAACCGGGTACCGAGGGAAATAGGTGTCAAGTTCAACTTGTACTAAGTCAGTAGTTGCGTACGGGTTCCGGCCGTTTTCAGTTCTTGTACAAAGTGGGAGAGCCATGTCTGATTGACTTGCAGAATGAAATATGATTGACAGGTATGGGACAGGCCATTGATTTATATACGGGAGAACAAGATGCTGCTGCCAAATATCGAAAACGTTGCTTGAGCCCAAATCTGCACACATTTTTGCAATTCATTGGATATAACACAACTAGGTTTGTATTCATTGGCCCTTTCCAGTAGCATCGCGATGTTTCCAAATGTGGGATTATAAAAGTGACGCTGTTAACACTGATATAACAATATATCTGTATGAGTTGACTTATTTAACTTTGATTACTTCGGGTCTGCAATAACTTATTTATAGTTAAGAGTAGTATGAATATAACGTACAGATAAATATATTAAACATATTTCAGTTCATGTACAAGCAATTTCCGTAATTCCTAAATCAATATTCTTTCCCGCCATATTCTCGCGGAAACTGAAAAAAGATATTATTTTCTAAAACCTGACCTGTGTTTTTGCACCGATAGTATTCCCATAGGAATGCTAGGTCAGAAAAATTCTCTTAGATCTGGGTTAATGAGTTCACACGGGGTCTGCAACTCACGGAAAGGGTATACGAAGATAGTTTGATAACCATTTCATAACACGTAGAAAACAGACGAATGATTACTGTAATAAAGTAACGTAGCACCAGTTCAATGATAAAATGGTAAATAAGTACGAGAAAAATATATATATCGTACTTCGTGGCACGGACAATTAATTTAACTTTGCTTACCTCTGATCTCCTGTATTGTATGTATTAACCCTGGACTTCGGTAGAACACGTTAAAACCTATGAAGAAGTCGTCTTTTTATCGGTTTAATTTAAATTTGACAATGTGTTTCAGAATCATAAGAACCGCCAGGTCGCTGAATTAATTATTATAATTGTCGCTGAATTCACGAAATAAAGAGAAAATCCAAATAGATGAAACCTAAGCCCGTTTAGCTAGCGTTGCATTGTCATATATTACAATATTCAGTTAAAGGTGAAATCGTTGCTTATATCAGTATAACTAGACGAAGTATCATATATGGAATGAGGTTTCAAGAAAGAAAAACTTTTACGTAACAATGCATATGTTTTTATCACTTTGCCATTTTATTACACGTGTAATAAATGTGTATGGAAGACACACCATACACATAAGATACGCACATATCTTGTGCACATATACTGAGTCTCTAAATAATGTTTTCCCGCCAAACTCAGTTTCGTTGTTTATTTTCCAATACATTCAACACTTTCCCGCCAAATCTGCAGTGCTGAGAGGGTGCGGGAGGCAAGTGCTAAAACTGGGCGATGGGCACTTTATTCCGTTGGTGACAGTAAGTCATACGGTTGTAAAGTGAACTCTTGTTTTTTCAACAGCACATACGACATATAAGAAATATATGTACATAAAAATTTATTTTAACCTTACAATTGCTGAAGTATTCACAAACAAAGTCGTGACATTTTCGAACGATTTTTTTGCCAGTAAGCTATGGGTGGGAAAGGGATCGCGGAAAACCGCCCGCTTTACAGCCATAAAGTACCCCAATTGTCTTTTCTTTATAATTTCGCACTGATAGCGTTGACGTTTTTGCGCGATTATTTTGTCATCAACGATTTCAAGCCGTTTTCTTTTTCCTTGTTGCTGTCCGCCACGAGGACGAATTTGAATTTTGTACCTTCATTCCATCTTCAGAGTTCAAGCTTTTCGCCAGCGCGAGCCGAGCTTTCCTATTGAAAAGACTAGCGATTTATTTTCCTTCAGTATGAAAAAATTCTGTCTTTGCGAATTCCCTTTTGATAATACGATTGATATCTTATTACTCGATTTACTGAACGGACCCAAGGACGAACCTTTTGATTACGAAAAGGTGTACACCGTAAACTGGCGAAAAGGGAAGGAAAAAGGAAGGATCTTGGAAGCACGGGTCCTTCTGATTGACGGTGAGTAAACAGAACACAACGTCGTCGTCTTTACTGTAAATTTAAATTAAGTATTCGCTATTTACATAACATGGTGAAACTTAGTATGAACTCATTTTAGAAGGTACGCTGTTATAGCATATGGATGATGGAAGTTTTACTTTTCGGAGATTTGTGGTCCCTATATATTGGATTACCGCAGCATTTATGTTACAGCGAACTGAACCTTCTCACTCAGTTGCTTTTATTCACGTTCATGCAGATGACGCATTATTCCTCCGCAACATATCGCTTGAAATCGAAAGCGGGAAGACGTCTATAGACAAAATAGTAGCCTCTAGAGAAGTCGACGTTACATCCAACGATGCTCCAAATAAATGTAAACGGGAGAGGAGGAAAAACCGAAAGTACGAAGATGTAAATCCGGACCCTGCGGACGCCGAGGACACTGAAGGGGAGCACCAGCTGCAGAAGCGAGCCAACAAAGTTGCTATAGATCAGAAGAAGAAGAGCAGGTTGAAAGAATTCAAGGTGTGTTTATGAATTATTTGCTGTGTGTGCCAACATTCTTCTAACTTTCTTCCAAATAGAAATTGTATTCAAGCATCTACGGGGGGGGGGGGGACGAGCGAGAAGCAGCGAGCCCAGATCCTTGTTCAGAGAACACAACTGAAGACCCCGCTGGTAGCTGCCCTCCTGACAACCCTCTTCATTTCTCTGGAGTAGAAGGTATTGCTTAGTCTGAAAAGCATTGTGTTGTAGCTTTTTCCAATTTTCTATCCCAGGACTCCGTACGCTGATGAAAGAATTTAACAACGAGTCTCAGGCGAAGTTGAAAGGTATTTAATTCTTGATTATCTTAATCTTATGTTATCTTGAATAATTAACTTATCTTGAATATGTCATGTTACAAATTCTCTCACTGAAATGTTTTTCCTTGCATTTGATGATTTGATTGCTCGCGCCGAGACTGCCGTGACGAAACTGGAATCTCGAGCGACTGATTCTTTCTGCTCTTCTACGAAGCTGCCAACAGCAGCTGAGCCAACCAGAAAGGTAATTATATCATTTAAACTGCGTAATGCAAATCGGTGTCATCGTGCAATTATATTTCAGGTAAGCGGAGGAACAAAGAATCAGCGTAGCGTATTGGGAACACCTTCAACAGTCCCCGCATCGCCTTATATGGTAGTAATACATAAACATCGGTTTACAATTTAACAATGGCGTAATAGTATTCTAGTTGGATTATGCGGATTCCTCTGTTAGCAGACGGCTCGGTTTGAGTATTGACCAACAGGACGACTGCTTCGGTCAGAGCCCCGCGGATGATTCAGTGGCTGCTGGGTTGAAACCAGAACAGGATCTTCCAAGAGCCAGCAGCAGTGTGACGCCATCGATGGTATTATTTTTGCGGTATTTAACAGGGGACAGAATCTTATGTTTCTTTCAGTATCTGTTAGCCCTGTAACAACGATAATAGCACCAACGATGAATTCGTCATTGACCTGTCGCAGCTGGATAGTAGCTTCCAGATGTAAGAACCAGTCGCTGTCAAAGTTTGTTGGATCTCGGATGACCGGGATATTTAGCAGACAATACTTGGGAAATCATGCTCTGGACAAGGGACCTGGAAAATATAGCCGCACAGGAGCAATAGTACGACAGCCGATGGATGTGGAAGCGCGACAAGCCACAATACGCAAGTATTTGCAGCCAAGGTCTTTTTCGCAAATAATTCAACAATACCACTTCTAAATAAGTAAGGTATGTAACATGTTTCAAAGAAATCGTTGGACATGTCCGTTCCTTAACCTTTTTTTAAACAGCAGATTGGACGAATAGAAAACGGGAACATGGAAAAGAGGAAAACAAGGCGCGATGTTTTACTTTTTGTCAAGTATAGTTCTTTTGGTCTCCTTTTTTGTCTTGTTTGTTTCATCTATTAATCGAGGATTTTTTCGTAATAATTAATAATTCAGAATTACAAGTTTCTAGTCTATTGGCGCATCAGATAGCTACATAGTTACCAATATCACGCACATGTTTTTGTTGTAGTTTCCTGAACAATATATGACTTTTTATGGTAACCAACATTTGTAACTTTGTTTTCTTTGTCACATATGTTTAGTACTACTACCATTTGTAGTACTAATTTTAGTATATTTATAGAGTATTATTTTTGTAATTGTAGTATACTGGCAATTAACTTCTAGTATATTTCGTAGTATATTTGGATTATATTTTAAGAATAATTTTAGTGTATTTTTATTGTACTCCCAGTATATTCGTAGTATATTTTGCATATGTTTTAAGAGTACTTTTAGTGTATTTTCATTATACTCCCAGTACATCCGTAGTATGTTTTGTGTATATTTTAAGAATACTTCTAGCATATTCTCAGTATACTTCGTGACGCGCTTTAGAATGCATGTAATATGCTCTCAGTACATTTTTATGCATACTTTTAGGATACCTTAAATATACTTTTAGTATGTAGTGCATGGGCCAAATTAGTATACTAATCCATCATACTAATAGTTTACTACTATCTGGTATTGTAAAATATACTAAATTTTTACTTGGGTTAGTATCCAGATTTGCAAAGATTTATTTGTACTTGAATTATTCCGCCATCGCAAAAGACGTTAACTACTGTTCCTCTTATCACAAGAAAATCCGTCGGTTATAAAATATCTTTTGCGCCGATATTTTTTCGCATTGTATGTATTTTGGTTTGAATTTTCATTCATGAAGAGTGGGGTTTACCGTGAAACTTGCAAAGTGGTACAAAGTTCTACCACTGCGGTCGCTAGTTGACGCCCTCACTTAAGCCCCACCTACAGGTTACAGCGAAATACACGGGGAGATACAAATTGTGACAGGCTTTAAGTTTAGAAGGCTATGGTATTACTTGACTGCAAATTAAAATGGGCCGAAAATGGCTAATTTTAGGCTATAGTTTACGCTAAAAGTGGAAGCACTGTCTGAGAGCAGTTGTGGAGCTCTTTTATAGAGCTCTAAGGGTACCCAATTTGATCCTTAATACCATGAGGAAGAGAAAGCGATCCTTGATCCATGAACTGTGACCTCATGCGATTTTTAGTGCGAATTTATGTTTGAGGATTAAATAGACCATGAAAATATTTTCATAACTATTCATTTTAATTCTATACTGATATTAAAGTTTAAACAAGTTCTCTTTAACAGTCGTAACCTCTAAATAAATATAAAGAAGAATATTGATTCTTGAATTATTTCTTACGATGATATTCATTTTTGAATCAATTTCTATAAGATTCTTGGTTCTAGGTTTCTTATATATTAACTTTTGAATAAAGATTCTTGAAGGTTGGGCAGCAATATTACATTTAGGAGTATTAAAGTTGTATTGGGAACCACAGGAAGAAATGTACAGGTTTGATTGCCCCTTATTGAAAATAGGTATATTACACATGGTCAGAGTTTGCTTCAAAACTGCTGGTATATTCTCACATAATATTCTTTGGGATTGGGGTATAGAGAAAAGTAGGAATTAATTAAACGAAAAACAACAAGACTTGAAACACATTTCGACAATTTCGATGCGGATAATTCTTTATTTTAATCTAATTTTAACTGATTTAAATCTTCTGTGGCCTGGAATTTTATGTTACCAGCAGCTTTTCCGGCTTTACGATTATTTAGTGCAGTCTATTGCTTTTCTTGGGTAGTGAAGCTCGAACCTGACCATTTTGTTGTACACTGGAACGTTTTGAACGTTCACGTGCGAGTGATTTGTCCGTATTGTTCATTGTAATCTTTTTGTTACTCGTTTACCTACCTGAAGGACTGAATAATCTACCTAAAAGGTTTTCATCGTGATAGTGTTTCGTCCATTAGAAATAATGACTGTGAAAACTATATGGCTGTGATTATCCGTAGTGTATGGTCTGAAAATCATACTGTTTTACCTGTGGTCCATAGATGGCAAGGATGACTCCTTCTACTTCTCATAGATGGTGTGGATGTTAACAGGTACCCAGCATGCATATATCATAACGGGTGATTGCACGTTGCGCCTTGTAATCTTCCAAAATCAAATTGACGTACTTTTGTAGCCGCAAGGTAGAAGAGGGAAAAAAATTCTGGTCGATTGCCAGAAAGTTCCCGTGACCCAGGCCGCACAAAACGAAATGAACAGCAACAAAACCTGAAAGAACCAAAAAGAGAGGCCGCTGGGATTGCGCCAGTAACATGCAGGGGTGAGAAATTTTACTCAGCATTCATATAATCTCTCGGGACGTATACTGATATTTTTTAGACTCGCTTGAGACCATGCCACAAACAAGAAGGTTTCCTCCGATATATTATAAAGAAATCATCCGAAAACTGTATCCAAGTGCTATCAAACATGTTGGACGTCTGCGTTGCAATTGGCGAACCCCTTGGGTCTTTTGGCACAGCAGATTCAAAAAGCTTCGTTTCTTTAGTTTACCACCTACGGAGGACGTGAACTTGACCGAAACGCTCACATTTTACGTTTTTGTCGCACAAACACTTTCTTGTTGCCATTTGCATCACACTTCATGTATTGACCCGGAACCAAATTGAACGCACTGTACAACGTGCCGCTATCAGCCATTCATTCTAGTGGGAAATTTCTTCTTTTTTCAATTTGTACCCTCTCGAACTCCATGTTATCAGTCTGATCCTTTTTTTTTAAATTGAATGATCCGATGCATGGCGTGTGAAGCTAACCATTCTCCAAGGTGACTGAATGACTGTTTATCTTTCTTGTCATAGCGTTTATTCGTAGGAGTTTGGCGTGATTTTATATGTAACCAAATTTTCAGACTTACCGTATGTTGCCAGTGTTTGCCGAGGCCGTCATCGAAAGACGATTCCGGGACTTATGGCCGCCAAAACTAGCAAAGATGATAAGGTTGCAGTTCTAATAATTTCCACAGCCGTTAGCCACGTATTCATAAGCGCCCATTATGGAGCCCAATGAATATGCAATAAAATACGGGGTCAAAATTGTGATGCTACACAACCTATCGCATTGTTCTGTTTTGATGATAACCTTCTTTTGTATTACCACATTCCCCTCAACCCATTCATGACTTATTGATATTTTCCACGGCCTTTATTTCGGTCTTTTTCCGTGCTGCCTTCAGACTATATGGAGGTTATACCTCCACTTCATTCCCGTTATTTGTATGGCTCTTCTTTAGATCACATTTTAAAAGGTTTTTTTTAATGACTCTACGTAATTTGTGAAAGAGAGAGAAATCTCGGACAAACCACCTGTTGTGAAAGATATTTTCTGCGTTGTGGCTTTTTCCCCCATAGTCTTTTTCTCTTACGTCAGTTCTTACCTGTGGTAATACATCATTCAGCGATATAGGAAGTCTAGTTTTGTTGCATCGATCCAATCATGCGTGCTGTAATTCTTCAAATTCGGCTTTTCCCTGCTGTTTTCTGTATCGTGTGTGTTCACTTTTTTCTTCTCCCCCGCCCTCAACGAACGAATCAATTCACTGAAGCGGAAATGAACTGTTACGCGCCACCTCCAAGTTGTTCTTTTCCTCTGGAAAATTACACAAGTTATTATTTATTTTGGAAGCAACAATTAACCGCAGGCTATGGCGTGATGGCGATGGATGATAGATGGCGCCGTGGCAGTCATCAGTAAAGTCTCCAGATGAGGAACCAAGATGAACTCTGCGTGTAACGTTGCTTAAAATCCCGTAAAAACGCTGGGAAGCCTATTGTATGAACCTGAGCATTTTCCCAAGAATTTACATGTTTTGAAGAGATATGATTTGTACATGTGTACAGTGTTTGCATATACAGGAAAGTGCTGTCCCGCAAGAAACTTTAGTTGAGTCTGGTTCAAGTGTTGTATCAGTAATATGTTTAATTACTTCGCATGAAATGGCAGATTCTAAAGGTGGTATGCAAAATAATAATTCCAGGTTTCAGTTTCCATTCAGTGGAGAATATTCATAACCCCTGCGTGTGTCACATATATCTCAGTTATACGATGATCCATGTAAATTTTACGAGTTTTTTCATTGCGAAAAAAGGGTGGTTTCTCCCGCTGAGTCATTATGGCCATTTAAATAGGACTGGATCTTTCATTTAGAAGAAAAAACGCACGCAAGCAATAACTTGGCCTGACGGGTCATTCAAACCCGGGAAAACCGTTAGCAAAACAAGATAGCTCGGCTTAGCGTAATCTTTTACTCAAATAAAGTAGTCTTCAGCTTCACATGCAAGTCATCCATATGACGTCCTTTACAAACCAAGGAAGAAAAAATCATATTTGTTGTGAATTCAGATTTATATGACTGTATTAATTAAGTCGTTTTGAATGAATTACTTCACATGTTTAGTCACGTTCAACCCATTTGCACTGTTACACTGGTGAACCACACAATGCTAACATACTGTAAGACTGATGATACTTGATGGGTAAAAAGTGATAGTACAAGTTTTGTGTGAAGGAAGTCATAGTAAATAGTTGGTGGTCGTGCTATGCTTTGATTAATATGCTCACGAGGCACGTGGGTATAATTTTCACCTCGAGAAAATTTTCTGTTGTTGCGGTCGAGTTTTCCCCAAGCCAAAAAGCCCGAGACTTCCTTGGGGCTTTTTATTTTTCTATTCACCATGGTTTCCCTTCCATAACTGTTCCATTGTATTACGGCACAAGTTATTAATCGATTGCCAATGACGGTGCCGAAGCTTTTTTTTTTTTCTTCCTATTGTGATCCAGTCTGCAGATCATATTTTCTGGATGAACGCACAGTGTCCGCGATACGTCTTCCGTGACTCTGGAAATCCGGGGAACAAAAAGAAAATAAGTACCAGGGTAGAACCCGGGGAAGACGTGGGATCTTCATCGGTTGTGAGCGTGATGAGATAATAAAACCAGTTTCTAAATATAGAACGAGACCCTTTGCAGGAGACTTGTTTTCAATTGGTTCAGCATCGCAACCTCCAGTCCATATATTCACAGCAGGAGGGCCGCACAAACTGCACAACTCTTCAAATAACCATCAAGAAGGTTTAACAAAGCTTTCCCATATCAAAGACTAAAACTCATCACCATTAAACCCGCTGTAGAAAGTTAGATCAAAATCAGTCTTGGTTGATGAATACGAGATATTCGGACACAAAGAAATGTCACGTTACGGTAGGGAGCATTGAGATAGCTATATGCTCTCTATATGACTATATTTTACTCCCTTATTTATCATCGTATTAGCAGTATTCGTCGTCATGTTATCGGTGGTTAGTACCAGAAATCTGCAAATTTCGACTGTAGGTTGAAGGCAGCTTGAAACGAGTGTAGCTCCGTGGGGCAAGCTGCTACACCTGCGGTGGGAAAAGCAGGCCGCTGGTTGAACAAGTTCGTCAGTTATTCGGTAACTTCGAAAGCTGCAACAACTATACGACAAACTCGGGAAAGAAAACTTCGCCAGTATATTCGCCTCACGTCGTTTGGGTTTTTAAAAAGATTCATTTATGAGTGAACACAGCCTTCATCAGCAGAAGCCAGAGAGCACGTGAATTTTCTAAGCCATCACGCGGATATCCCCTTTCACTTGATTCTAATCACATAGCAAATCTGCAGGTCAGAATAATGCACTGTATTTTTATATAGCAAACAAATAATATAAACTATATAATAGTCAGTATGAATTATTGAAAATAAGGTTCAATTATTGTGTGTTAACAGATGGTATAATTATAAGGTACTGTTTTGCAAACGAGTATTGATAACATAGTGATTAGATTCTATTTGATGGATAAGACAGGTGATAACAAGGTCATAACAAGGTGATAATACAGGTGTGACTTACAAATTATAGCAAGTAGTACTTCGATTTTAAATGCCAGTTCATTCATGTGTGAATATGGCAACCTTGGAAGTTATGGTTTGGTTCCCCCGTCTTGTTACTACCGTGTTATCAGTATGTTATCCATTCTGTTATCAGTGTTATCGTTCATCCCCAACCGCAATCTCTCACTCAGCTATTACGGGAGACTTACCCGCTCCCGGTAAACTTTTATAAGGCACCTACTTTATCGTACATTTGTATCATTATGCTATCAACATGTTGTCCCTGCGCTTGGTTGTGAGGGTTGCGGACCCTCTGGACTGTGAGGCAAATGACCCAGACTCCAGAGGGCCCTGATGACGTAACAGTGGAAGGGGTTGGCAACTCGGAAACTCGAAACAAGTGTTATCAACACTTTATCAGAGGTTCCTTTTTTACTCAGTGCGTCGATAGAACAGCATCTTGCGATGACGATGTGATAATTAGCCTAATTAGTTATTCAAAATGAATGAATTTAAATAAGATTGCGATACGATTTTCTCCCGGATATTATTGGGCGTTCTGAAGAAAAGCACAGAGAACAAGAGTAAATCATAGGCACATCAGATTTTAATGAACGGCCCCGTGAAAAAGCCCCAACTATTGTAATTAGTTTCAATGATTACACCTTTTCTTTCGAATCACGTGTAGCTAACAAGAAGAAAACTTTTAAAAAAAAAGTTTAAAAAATCACAGTTTTGCACCTCTCCCAACCAGTTGTTATCCAGTGTTATCAACATCATTAGTGTTATCAGTATTACCAATGGATGATAGCGTTTGCTCCCAACCCGAAACGATGTAATTTTAATACAGCGTTTGCGTGCACGTCCTGTTATCGTGTTGTTATGGTCTGTTATCATCATGTTATGAGAATTATCGTGGTTGGCGTTGAAAATGCTACTTGTTTTACGAGTAGCCAATTTCCGCTTGCTTTGCCAAGTTCACTTGCGGTGATTCGACCTTGATGACAATTCTGGACTCGGTCCAACTGTTTATTATTATATTATCATCATCACATCATCATCGTCGTTATCATCATCACCGTAGCTACAATTACTATTCCCAATCATGTATTTATTGCACTTGGAAGATCACCTTATCAACTAATATCTGGAGAGCGAACCCTTCGATCAGTTCCATAGTTGGTTCCTTTACAAGGTATCCGCAGGTGTTATCATTTATTATCACATGTTATCAACCTGTTATCAGCCTAGCTGTATCGCGTTAACTACTTATAGCAAACCCGGAAGAAGACTGGGCGTGTGGCCTCGAAGTGGCACTTGGTAGAAAACTCGAACCCACGGTACTGCTTTTGTTATCACGTGTTATCACCCTGTTATCGTTTTGTCATCGCCATGTTATTTATAGACACCTGGGACGTGGGACTGGCAACCATGCAATATCATTTTACAACTATTATCATTGGTTCGAGTGGTTGTACAAGTCTTACAATATGGTATAGAGCAAATGATATGATAGCATGTGATGACGCGTTGATAACTAGTCTTGGATACTAGGAAGTTGTGAACCCCCCAGGTGGGCTATAGTAACTAGGACGTGAATGACTGGGGTCTTCCACAGAGTCCCAGTCATTCACATCAATCGTCTCAATAAGACGAAAAACGCTCGTGGCGTCAGCAGCCCTAGTCTCATCTCCGCGCCGAGCCCTCCAGATATTCTATCGCTTGTATCCCCAGCTTTCACCCAAACACCACAGTAACACCCGATAACACCCAGTATCAGATAATGTTCATATACATCTACAAGACGACTAAAAAACAAGGTACTTTAAGTTCTTTAGGGTAAAAGATATCAAGATTCCTGGTAATTGGTTAGATACGAGGGTAGTAATGGACCTGCTGGGGTAAATCGCTTTATTCTTGATTGATCAATCGATATGAGACTGATGACTGGAGGGGCCAGATGGATGGCTGGCCTGATTCTGGCTGGCAATATATTGGTGTTTACACAGGATTCAGCAGCAGGTCGTCTTCTCCTGTGAAATGGATGTCGAGTGGGGCGCTTTGCCTCTAGCTGACTCACGCCTTCCTTATACTTGTACACCTTCATTTGCATAAATCCAAAAGCGTTTAATAAAAACACAACCTGGTGAAGAGAAAAAAAAAACATCAAAGTATACTTCAGAGGAAAAACTTCTCTACTGGCTTATAAACCGAAAACAACGGTACCTCAGTCTTATACGAACTTGGGGCTTTTCTTTGGCCTCACAATGCGTGCAATCAAGACATAAAATTAGAAAATAACTATTCTCGTTAATTATTATTTATTTAGTTAATGGTTCTGAAAAAACACTCTATTTTTTCATCGTGTTAAAAAGACTTTTTTCGCTTTAATAGGGACACGTAATGGAGCAAGTAGGCCTAGCCCCTCCCCGGCTGGCGCCTGTTAGTGGAGTTCTAAATCAGGTATGATTTTTTCCAGTTGTTTTTCATGTTAGTCTTGAACGTTATTAAATTATTCTTAAGCTTTATTTATAATTAACAGGGAGAAGGTGTAATCAAACCTATAGCGTGTCGCCCACAAGTTTCCTCGGCAACAAGTACTCCCATCATGGGTAACCGTCATTCAGGATCCCAGCAGCAGCTTCACCAGCAACACCCTCAAGGACTGAAACCGGTTCGCAATCCTGTGAGTGGATCGAGTAGTTCCTCGGAGCAGCGTTCGAGCGAAGGAAACCCCAGGAACAGTCAGCGCCTCTCGTGGAATCGGTCGGAAACAGCCAACTGCGGCTCAGCGAATGGACTGTGCAGCCTGCCTTGCGAATCGGTCACACTTCCGAGCCGCAGCGGTGATCTGAACCGGAAATTTGGCGGCTCACTGTGCAGCGTGGCTTCTGGTTCATCGCTACTGTTGAATCAGGGGCGCCAGAGACCGCCACCTTACCGCCAGCCGGTAGCTAAATCTTCAGCGGTCTTCAGCAGCTCGGAAGTGCACCTCGACCGAGTCACTAGGCAACAGACTGCCCAGCAGCGACTGCTAGGAGGTTCTGAAGTCAACTTGAGTAACCTAGGCTACTCTGCTAACGGCAGTGGAACTCTACCTCGAACCAGATTCGTCCACAACAGCGTTCATGCTGACAACTCTTTGTACAGGTTCGTGAACAAGCAACACATCCTATCTCTAATCCATTATTAAGATACGTTTACAAGCACAGTTGCAGTGGTAATTACAGCAGTTCTGCCGGGCGCAGTAGCTGGGCAGGACTAACATCTGCTACCCAGAGTACCAGTGGTAGCACGTTAACCTTAGCTGCTGATGCAGAACGCAGGGACGATACTGCTACCCCCATAGTCGAAGGAGGCAAAATCAGGTATTTGGCAATTTGTAATTCAGGTTTTGTGTGTATTTTACTATTGGATTCCAAAGGTCTTGCACCCAGGTGAATAATACGGCAGAATCTGTTGATAGCCTGGGTGATTTTGACGAGGATTCAGCCCGAGACAGACCTTCGCCTTCGGATTCCGGAATCGCGGAGCTCGAATCTCTGCTCAAGGAAAAAGACTCGGAAATTCTTCTGCTCCGAGAAACCCTAGAACAAAACGAGGCTGTTATATTCCAGGTAATCAGTGGCGCATAAAAGCAATGAAAATGTTGAATGAATCTTTTGTGCTTGTAGGTTTATCAAGAGAAAGAGAAGAGCTGGGAACGAGAGCTGAAGAAACTGCGGACTTTTTACGAGGAACGCATTCGCGCAGCAAAGCAGCAAGCGTCGCAAGCCGAGCGTCAGCTGCAGCTTCTTCAACAACAGTGGGACGCGGAGAGGAAACAGACCAAGCAGCAGATACAACAGCTGAAAAGCAGCAATGAAGCATTGCGCAATCAGCTGGACGAAACTTCCTGGACGCTTTGCCACAAAAACGGAGAACTCTCTTTAGTCAAATCACAGCTTAAAGAAGCACAGGCAAGTCGAAGAACAGCGCCACCCGCGGTGATTTGTCGAACTATAAATGGGACAAGCTTTTAACTGAACGAACACCACTTCAATAGTTAAACCTAGTCATTCAAGAATCGTTCAACCTTTATTCTTGTAAATCTAGTTCGTTAGTAGAACTAAACCAGAGTGTTAATTATCTTAAAATAAGCTTTTGTTTTTGGCAGAGCGATCAAAATCAGCGCTGTCAGGAGGTAGCCAAACTGCGGGGTCAGCTGAAAGAAGCGCAAGAGTTGATGCAAAGCACGCGCCAGAGGCTGGAGAACGTCCTCTACGAACGCCAGCAACAAGAGTCTGACCGCCTGACATCCCCGCTGGCTTGCAGAAAGTTCGGTAGCCCCGAGACTTCGGACGTGGTCCAACATCTCAAGGGAGAAATCCTGCGGCTCCAGCGAAGACTGAACGAACAGCAGCAACAAACAGAAGTGGAAAGACAGGTAACAATTGAGTTAGAAACCAACAGTAGAATTTTTCGTTCTTGTGCGACACGTATTTTAGATCTGGGAAGAAGAGAAGTCTACTGTAATGCTGTATCAACGCCATTTGCAACAGCAGTATGTTCAAGCTATGAAGCGAAACCAGCAACTAGAAGAAACCCTGGGCTTGCTGGGTTTCACAGGCGTCCCTGCGATCAGCACTTCACCCAACCCTGCGAAAGAACAGCCCTTGCTTCACCCAAATCAGTTTGCAGCGACCCTATTACGATTGACTTGGATTCGACAAGCAACAGCAGCGGCAGCGAATCTCAGTGCTGAAAATTCTTACAAACAAAAACTGGGTGTTTTTTAAATTATACATTTTGGGCTTGTGCTCTGTAGAACTTTTATTTACTTATAAATTGTGTATAGAAATATATGACATGAATCTCCGAACCCAAATACACGTAACCTCGCTTATTCGAAACTGTTTATTTGGAAATAACATGCAGAAGGGAAAAAGAGCCTTTAGTAAATTTGGAAATTAGAGCATTGGGAAAAAATTTGACGTTGATTATTTGTTCAGTTTTGGCCAAACTCGTTCTGAAACTGACGTGAAAGGAACTGCCAGTACTCGATGCGAATCGGGTCTGCTTCCGTGGCCAAATCTTGCAACAGCTGTTTAAAAAAAAAATTAATACAGTAATACTGAGAGTTAGCAATAATGAAAGTGTACTACTAACAATTGACAACAATGGTACCGCACTAGCAACTTTTTTCTTAGAGACCCGCGTATAAAGAACGGTGCCTTTTGTGGTGCTTTTTCGGTGAACCTTGAACGGATGGTTCGAATTTTTAGTTTAAAATTTGGGCGTGTATGAAGGTTGCAGGCTACTACGAAAAGTCACCGTAAAAGGCACCACTCAAGTATCTTCTATGGTGTTTTTTTTTTACAGTATAAAATTATTTCTGTGTAGGGATTTTTTGCAATTACCTCGAAACTTTGCTTCAACGAGTTTTCCGTTTCGATTTTCTTCGTCATTTTCTCTTCAAGTCGGTCAACAAGGAACGCCAGGTAGTGAGAGATGCGGCAGTTGTGACTTGCCAAATACTCGCAAAGCTCCTCAACAACGGGATGGCCGTTTAATCCTCCCTCGTGAAACTCTAGAATCCTAAAACATACGACATATATTACAAATTGTTGCATACAGAAAAATGCTGCAGTACCCCCGCAGATAGTTCCAAGCACTCTCGTTGTCCTTAACTTTCTGCAGAGTTTTCTTCGTGAACTCGAGTTCCCGAGTCAGGACGTCTGCTGTGTAGCCTGTAGTGTTCGTTATTACAAAATACCTCTGATTCCAGGCCGAGTTGTTTCGCACATCTTCTTCGAGAAGCGACTCGACATATTCGAGTTCCTTCTCGAACAGCTTGTAAGTGTGCAGGACCCACTGCCTGTGCTGCCAGGCATGGTAGTTTTTCGAATCCTGCGACAGAATTATTTCTGTAAATCTGAGCTCGGCTTTTGGATCGCCAAGCCATTCGACTAGAACCCTCCGATGATGCCTAGTAAATTTTTAGAAATTTAAAGAAAAATATAAAACTGAAATAAAAGTCAATAAGTTACCAAACTTGATAGTTCTTGGGGTTTTCTTCGATAACAGTGCGGACGAAAGCAAGTTCATCCCGCAGGTCTTTGTTCAAGGTTTTGATTAATAGCCTCCTAGCAAATGTCAGGCCAGAAATAATTTAAGTTAGAATTACAAAATTATTACTATATTACCGGTATTGCCATGTGGTGTAATTTGCTGGGTTGAGATCTACAGCATCCGCAGTCAGTTTCAGCGCCCGTTCCGAAATTTCATTGGAGAGGATGACAGCTCGCAAGTAGTTGTGAACGTCTTTAACTGAAAATTTGAAATTTTTAGCATTATTAAGAGTTACTATCTCTTTAACTTAATTGGAGTGTTTGACTTATGACTGTATATTACATTTTTCTGAATATGCTATGGCGACAACTGGGAAAGACCCTTCGTCTAGAGTTACAGGCTCTACGTCTTTCCATTCGGGCCGGTCTCGATACAGGACCCACTCTTCATTGTCCACATCGCTGTCAGAGTCGGAAGTAACGTTTTTGCGACCTGCATCCGCTTCGGCCATTTTCTTAATTTGGTTAAAAAGGCGTTTGACAGTCGGTTAATTCTTTTTATACTGTAAATACATAATATTAAATTAAATTTGCTATGAGGAATAACAATATGCATGCAGTATAATTTAAGTAATTAATGCACAGTGGACTACAGACTATTAATTAGTAGTTTTGACCAAGCAAAATTATCTTCATCAATATAACACTAATCGATAAAAATTTATAAAGTAAGTAGATCAAATTATGAAAGTGTTTGATAGACAGCTTTAAATATGTTGTAATTAAACTTGGTTAATAATTCTTACGTTAAAATTTAGGTTTTGTCAAAACTGTTTCTCCGGTTCTATCTTCCAAGTCCAAACGACAATAAAGATAATATAGCGCCACTGTGGTGAATATGAAAACTACAATCAATAATATTTCAAAAATTGTTTGTATAGTAAATTAACCTTAATAGAATTTCATTTAAGTAAATATTAGTTGTTACCGTATTTAAATACATTATAACAAATGATTAATTTACACAAATGTCATTATATGTAATTTAAATTAACAATTTAGTTTTTATACTTAATACCTAAAATTTAAAATATTTGTAAATATTATTTTTGAATTTATTTTATTTTATTGTAATGTTCTGTTATGTGAAATTCAAATTCTTAAAAATTAATTTTCAACATTTGGCAATGTTGTGAAGGATGCGGCCATCACAAGCAGTGCTCAACTTTTCAGGGAAATCCCCTGAAAAAGGGAAAATTGGATTCGAAAAAGAAAAGGGAAATCTAGAAGTAACCTTTATATCCTAACACGGAGGGGGGAAAGGGGAAACTGATGTCTTCAAACGGAGGGAAGAAAAGGGAAAACAGAAAGTGGAAACACTGGTCACAAGGGTTTTTCTTGGGATTGTGTCTTGTTTACGTTTTCACGAAGGTAACAACGCTAGTATAATACGTCATTGAACATTAAATTTGAAAATATAAGCTTCTTTTGTGTTTCTGGTCCAAAATTTTTTCCCCGATTAAGAAAAAATTGTTTTCCGTATTATGTGGAGTTCAGAAAAACCGTTTCTACAATGTTTACACTTGTTAAAAGTAGAAATATAACACAAGTCACAAGTTTTGTTTCTGTTCAAGTTTTCAGATGAGTTTCTTCATTGGAAGCGAAGCCGAAAATGCAGGACCGTCTGAAAGATTTGTTCTCTGACTTGGGCCGGCGAAATTTCCGAGGAGTTCGGCCCTGTCCCAAGTGCGGGACGTACAACGGGATCCGAGGTTTCAGCTGCAAGAACAAATCGTGTGATGTTGTTTTCAAAGCAATCAACGATCGGAGAAAAAAAAACACGGTCGATGTGTGCAGATTACAGAGCGGAAATTCTAGCAACCAGGTAAAGACTAGTAATTATAATCATAACCTAAGAATTTATCAATATTTTTTTTCTCGATTTAGATATATTCTGTGAGGCTGCGGGACAAGGGACCAGACTACCGGGCCTTTGTACAAGTCAGTACGGAGCTTATAGACGGAGGTGATGGCAATATTATGGCAAACCAGAGCGCCCAGTGCTTCGTGGAGGCCTGTTTGAAGATTTATGCGGCGAACGAAGATTTTGCAGCAAATTGTTCGCACATTAAAGCCGTCAGCAATTGCCAGTCAGACTCAGAAGTCCTGTCGGTCAAGGCCTCGTTTGTTGATTCGCTCAATATCAAAGCAGATATCAAAGATGAGCTCCTGGGACTGCTTTCGAGTAGCACAGAAAATGGGTAAAAAGCCTTAAAATAAGAATTAATAAAAAATAACTATAATTAATAAGTATAATGAAAATAAGAAACAATACAAATAACATAACTATTTTATTAACTTGGCAACTTAAGAATAATTAAACTAAGTGAAAACTGGAACGTGTAATAG
Organism: Eulimnadia texana; assembly: GCA_002872375.1. Lineage (NCBI taxonomy): Eukaryota > Metazoa > Arthropoda > Branchiopoda > Diplostraca > Limnadiidae > Eulimnadia > Eulimnadia texana. The sequence goes on along the minus strand of NKDA01000001.1, from coordinate 31,758,389 downwards.
GAAATTTATTTATCAATTATATAATATATAACTTGCTGAAATAAGTCTAAACTAAGAAATATTAAAATTAAACTTGTAATGTATTTGCACTATGAATAGATGGTAGTATAAATCTGTTATTAAAAGATTAGTGAGTAGTAGATAAAATTTTTTCAGAATGGAGATTCCAGTTGTGCAGCGAGTTACGAAAACCATCTTCGTGGTGCGGACAGATAAACTGGAGAAATTCCCGCTGGGTTTCCTGCACTGCGCCTTTGTGGACGTGAAAAACAAGTTGGACGGAATCGAGAGAAAATTCTACTGTCCTTGTCGCAAGCTTAAAGGCAACGTGGAAAACACCAGAGACTGCGTTCACTACTACGCCTGCCTGGTCGCTTTCCTCAGCGAGGAAAACCTGACGACAGAGTTCGCCCAGCAGATTCATGTCTCTGGAATCCTGGCCGTCTCGCTGGGAGAAATGGAAGTGAGCGAGATGCTCTGTGGGGACGTCTCCTTCACCCTCCCCGAAGACGGTTCAGTCATTACCGGCACTTCGAACCTGGCCCTTGATAACGAGCTCAATACAGATTTTCTTAACCCGCCTATGGATCACTCTGATACTTCCCCGTCCATAGGTGTTGCGATAACGGAAAATGAAGTAGAGAAAGAATCTGCTGATATGATAACCAAAGACTCGTCTGAAGATGTGAATTTAACTCTACCCATCGAGTTGAACGTGGCGAACCTGAACAGCTTTTTAGTCAGCTGCGGGGATCAGGTACTGCGAATATCTTCTGCGGGCAAAGTTCAGATCCCGGCTCTTAAGAAAGATAACCTCAAGTCGCTCATCGTTAAACCCCCTGTGAAGAAAGCAGTCCCCGGTAATGAAGACTCAGTTTCTCTAGGCTTTCAGACGTGGCTAGCTTCCGTTACAGAGCGAATCAACCAGACTGTCGACCTCAGGGTCCCTGAGAATCCCAACGCTTTGGTCTTCAACATTCCGCAGGCTTTTTTCGAGTGCTTGCGCGAGAGAATCAGTTCGGGAAACCGCAAAAAGCGCCTGCCCAACGAAACTGTGGTCGTCGAGAGAAAAGACCAGCCGCCTTTCAGAGCTGTTACCAAATACACGTGGAGACTGCACAACCCCCTTTTCGTGAAACACATTTTTGATACCCCTTCAGTACGCTATTTCGAAAAAAAAAAATATTGTTTCATTTAATAATAGTTACGTTTTCTTAAGGTTTCGTTACAACTGTCGCGAAGTTTTGTCGAGAGTCAGAACGGGACGTTGATTCCCGCGTTACCCGAAAACGAAACGCCATCTCTACATAAGTCGGGATACTCACTACCCGTGCTGAGACCCCGAGAATCTCGAGCTTACCTCAAAATCGGTTTAATAATTTTTTTACAAATTTTATTATACGTTATTTTTTACAATGGAAATTGCTTTTTCGCAGCTCTGGCGTCTCCGTTCGTGATCGAGTGGATCCCCGACGTTTTGCCCGTGTCGAAAGTTGGCGAACTGGTCGTTAGGTTTCAGCTGCAACATCAGCGGCACAGTCACAAACGACCGCACTCTTCGCTACAGCAGACCAATGACAAAGAGAAAAGCTACGAACTCGGTTTAATTTCTGCTCTTTGATTTTTTTTTTATGTCGTTTCGACTTCATCGTTGTCTTTTTTTAAGTTTTAAACGTTTTATAAGAAGCGCTTTTTGTTTTACTAAGTGTACTACTTTTTGTTCATGTTCATGTCGATTTCGTTGCAAGATTAATAATCTACAGACTGGAAAAAAAGGCACATTGGCAGCCACTTTGTTGTTTCTTCGCTTTTTTCCATAAGAAACGCGGAAGAAAACCAAAAATTCAGAGCAAATAAGTAATAGAAAAGCATAAAAGCAATAAATAGATTTTAAGTTTTTGAAAAGAAGCGTTACTTGGAGTAGTCGTCGTTTGGACAAGAGTCGAGCGGACTAGATTTGGGAACTTGAACAAAGAAATCGCGAAAATTGCAATTGTCTTCTTTGAAGGCGTTTTTGGTCATGGAGAAGTTTCCAGCGATGAAAGGGTCGCTGGGGTAGCTGACGAAACTCGGTCCAGTGCCGTAGCTCGGATACGAAGCCGGATACTGAGTCGGTGCCGAGTTGGAGAAGCCGGAACAGTAGTCGTAGTTGTTGGTCCACTCCTGATTGGAGGCTGGCGGGTAAGCGAAGCTAGTAAACGGCGGGAGTAACGTTCCGAACCCGCCGCTGGAACTGCTGGAAGTGTTGGTCATGTTGCCGGAACCGGGGGGCATGGTGGGATGCGTGAACTTACGCGGAGGCTCCCGTTTGCGCCACTTGGCCCGGCGGTTCTGAAACCAGACCTGGACGCGCGACTCGCTGAGCTGCAGGCGAAGCGCCAGCTCCTCGCGCGCGAAAACGTCAGGGTAAGGCGCTCGCTCGAAGGCGCGTTCCAGCTCCTCAAGCTGAAACGGAGTGAAGGTAGTTCTGGAAATAATAAATTAAATCAATTATAATCACCATCGCTGTTAAATTAATAGAAATTCAGGTGTACCTAGTTTTCTTCTTCTTCGTGCTGTTGGAATTGTCGCCTTTTTTGCTGCTTTTTCCCTCTTTTTTGGCGGTCGTGGGAGCGGAACAATTTGAAATGTTCTGTGCGGAATGCTGCTGAGCGCAGGAGGGCCACGTCGGTGCGGAAGCCGCGGCCCCTGACGCTGCGGGCCCCGCTGAAGGATTGCCGAGGTCTTGCGAGTCGTCCCCGTGAAAATCGGCCGGGAAATTCAAATCCGTATGCTGAAAGCCCAACATGACCTAAAAAAATGAACAAGATTTTATTAATGATTAGTAATTTTAATTAAAATTTTTAATGTTAATTAAGTTGTTTGAATGGTTTATGAGAAAACTACCTGGATCGAATGAAAATTGCCGCGCGTTTCTGCTTGCGCTTTAGCAACAACCGTTGAATTGAGCGCCATATTCAAATCGGCTTACTGTTACTTACTTACTTGATGAGGTTGGCTTTTTTCTTAAGCGTAAAATGAAAGCACAGAACGGTGAAAAGCAAAGAGACAAAATTTTTCTGCGAGTTTGTGTGAGCCGTGCAAGCGCTGAAGTGACCGCAGTTTGACCTGATGCTGAGCGCTTTTTATACTGAACCCAACGCAAGCGGGTCACGTGTCCCCCTGATTCTTTCCCCTCTCCTCGTCCCCTTTTTTCCCCTCCTCTGTCGTTTTTAAATGATTTCCATTTTGGCGTTCTGTGGTAACAATGACAACGAGCGCTCAATTGGTCTCAATTGAAGCAGCCATTTTGTCTTAACAAGATAAATGGGCGCCCACTTGGTCCCAAAATCAACCAACTACTTCCTTATTAAAGCCAGTTATAACGTCAATCTTCATAGTTTCGTCTTCCGTTATTTTATTCAGTATTACGTAGTGCACTTTAGAAATATAAATTCCAGTTCATTCATTAGAATTAATTCTATGAATTAAACTTCATTAATAAAGTTAGTATAAACTATTGTCAATTAATTTTCAAAACTCGCGCCATTTTTCCTGGGACTTTTTTTCCGATTCGATTCGATTCGTTTCATCTTGTTCAGTTTATCAGCATGAAATTATTACACACACGTGTTATAATTATCTCACATGTGTTTTTTTGTCACCCTCCTTTGTAACTATTACCGAACTAATTAAATTAATTTTAAGTTGAATTGCAATTAATTGGCCATTTTTGAAGGGCTGTTTTTCCACAGTGGTCATGAATAAAAAACCCCCCGCTGCGAAACAAACCACGGGGGCCAATGGGGTTGTCCTGGAACTCCCCACCTGATAATCTGATAACACCTGATAACATTTCATAACACCGCAGCTTGAGAAAAAAGGACGTTTTTGTTCATCAATTGTTTCCCACAGACCCAATGCTTTGGATGGGGGTCACGTGCGTCCAACTGTATATGGTTCTTCCTAAACAAAAACCAGTAGGTCCTATTGGCTTTTGATTGCTTTATTTGTCCGCTAAGTGTATCGGCTTCATCTCGATGGCTATCTTCAAAACCCGCAAACGTCCCTCTTCAATGGGCCGTGGGAAAAATACACAACAGTTTTGACCGCCCAGAAAAAGAAAAGAAAATCCAAAAAAAAAAAAAAAATCGCAGATGGCCCGTGCTCGGTTGGTATTTCCCGGTATTTGCCTTGTACGGACAAGTCAATCAAACTTTCTGACAGCAGCACTTTGTCAAAATTATGCTTAAATTAATGAATATTATTTTAATATATACTTTGAATAAGATCAATTAAGTTATTTGTAAGTATATTACTTCATCCAGTTATTATTTTTATCATCACTTATTATTGGCGCGTGGTCTGGAATTGAATACGTAGTTCTTGATTTGGCCGCTAGATGGCGTTGTGTCGCAAACTATCGATTGGTTTCAAATCAACACAGCAACCATAACGATTGTTTTCTCTCTTCCAGTGCTTTTGTTTAATAATAACAAATACATGCAGTATATGCGGCTCACTAAACATTCATGAAATCTCTATTATAAGTATTAAGTATCGTGCTAAATGCATATTTGGGATCCATAACCATAAACACTCGGATGCTGACTTGCGCAACAAAGTTTCTACCGTTTTCCATCATAACTTGTGTTTGGAGTTTTTTTTTTTCTTGAAACAGAGAACCAGAAAGATCCAGTCCTATGTTTACAAATGATGTCCGTATCAGTTTTGAAATTGTTTAAAACAGTAAAAAGTTGTCCAAACAAGATCTGTCTTCTCTCGTGTATTCCCTCGAGCGTGTATCATCAAAAACTCAATACAGAATCATGTTTTATATTCAGAAAGCCATTATCCAGGAACAGATATATAAAGTTGTCTGAAAGGTTATTTTTGTATTGAGTTTGTGTACGGAATAATGAGGGGGCTCAGTATTGCGCCTGTGTTAAGAGTAAAAAAGCCAAGTCTGGCAACGCCGCAGCAACTGGTAACAGATAATGGCCCGGGGGTAGAAGCAAGTTCCTTCAAACGCGCAGCAGAGCTCAACTGAGTCTAGTCGCAATTTCCAGCATTTCCAGTTCGTTTCTTACAGTAAGTAATCTATGAACTATCTAACTATCATCTTCAACTATTGTAATATGCATATTTTGTAACATCACCGCTAGTGCGGAGATCTAAATCTTCCACGATCGATTAGCGGATCTGGTGAATCTGTATCTCTAACCTCTATCATCATTAGTTTCGTCTTAATTAGTAGTAGTAGTACTGATTATATACTTAGTAATTTTTTTTTTAATTAAATGGAAGTAAACTTACTAACGGGCTTAAATAAGCTAGATAGTGTACGTAACATAGTTTGAAGAGTAGCTAGTTTTGTTTTAAATGTGTTGGGTTTGGTTTTAATTAGTAATGAAGTTGTTAGTTATTGACTTAGTCATGGCAGAAAAAGGAGTGTACAAGAGATAAGCCTAATCAGTAGTGCTGAAAGGGGGGCGTAGTAAAACTAATGATCCTCTAGCCGAGTTAATTGAAATACAATTCGAGAATAAAAGTTAATTAACTTATGTAGGGACTTGGGTTAAGGTTTAAGGGTAACAGCAATATTGCCTGGGAATGTGAAATATGGCGGAGGGCGGAATTCAGTAATCTGAGATGCTGCCTCACATTTTTTCCCTTGGTCTATTTTCGTTTTTCTCTCTCCCTCTCTTTGTGTGGAAAAGGAAAAAGTGTCTTGTAACAGGAAAAAGTTTCATTTTCCTTCAAACGAAATTTTCTCAAGAACCAGAAACGGGTTATAGTCAAGGGAGTATGCGAGGAGGCGGGAGGGTTGGTCGGCCGCCATCTGAAGACTGGAATCTTAAGATGGCGTCTGCTTTCTTTGTTCAACTTTTGAAGTATACAGTTTGAAAGTGGAGCTAGTTTTTTTCCTCCTTCAGAAGTTGTCGAACCCTATGCCATGCAATCGACCCACGAGAGAAGAAGAAAAACACGACAGTGTGCTAATATTGAACCAGAAGCAAACTGTAAACACTGACGTATTTAAACAAGAGCTCTGTTTTACTTCAAAGTATCGATACTACGTTATCTCGACTGTTAATAAAGACGAACTAAGTAACTAATGATGATGAGTGAAGCTAATAGATGCGTTTATGAACAGAAGTTAAGCGTTGAAGACTTAGCAAAAGCAGCAGCTCTACTCGAGAAAGATGAAGTGGACTCTGGTTCTGGTTGTTTTGGTGGGAGTTGCAGCGCTGGTTGCCAGCGAGCAGTACGACGACGAGAGGCTCTACGACGACAACAATGGCAGCAGCGTCGAGACCAACACCAGCGACGAATCCGACGAGATCGATCAAGGTGCCCGTGTCGCTCGCTCTCCGAGGAGACAGCGACAAGGCAATAAAGGAAAAAGTAACCTACCTTCACATCTTTATCACATACCGTATATTCCTTATTATTGTATTTAATGTATAATTTATGATTAATTCTTTCATTGTTTAATCATTTAGACCCGACAGAAAAGTCGTACGGTTGAGTACCGAGTGACTAGGTAGCTGAACACGAGCTTCCCTCTGAATCACTAGCTGAGCAGTAGCTGAACACTAGCTTCCCTCTAAATCACTAGCTGAGTAGTAGCTGAGCACTAGTTTCCCTCTAAATCAATAGCTGAGTAGTAGCTGAACACTAGCTTCCCTTTGAATCAATAGCTGAGTAGTAGCTGAATACTAGCTTCCCTCTGAATCAATAGCTGAGTAGTAGCTGAACACTAACTTCCCTCTGAATCAATAGCTGAGTAGTACCTGAATACTAGCTTCCCTCTGAATCAATAGCTGAGTAGTACCTGAATACTAGCTTCCCTCTGAATCAATAGCTGAGTAGTAGCTGAACACTAGCTTCCCTCTGAATCAATAGCTGAATAGTAGCTGAATACTAGCTTCCCTCTGAATCATCAGCTGAGTAGTAGCTGAACACTAGCTTCCCTCTGAATCAATAGCTGAATAGTAGCTGAATACTAGCTTCCCTCTGAATCATCAGCTGAGTAGTAGCTGAACTCACTTTAGTTACTAAAACTGAACCCTTTGAATACGGGGTTGAATACTGCATGACCAAGTTCTTGAGAGATCCACGCCTATGAACCGTGTGAAAGTGGGCCAATTTCACACTATCATCTAGCTGAATCCATGATAGTCATGCACCATTCAGACGTTTGACTAGCGCATCATTTTTCTATCGGGGAATACTAACTAAACTTTTTTAATCAAGTTTTTAACAAACCTAATCGACCGTAAACGCTCTAAGTGGTAATCAAGACTCGAGAGCCCTTCAGTATTTGAACCGTGTTGATTAAAAAATCTTCTCGAACCTTTCCCTCGCTTTATAAACATAATTTATGATATTGAAATATTTCTGGGAATTGATTTGCTTGTGCCAAGTCTGGAAACGTGGAGATCTGATTCTGAGTTGTCAAAGTGGAATTCGTGGGTGACAGCAACTGATCCTGGAGAACGTTTTCTATATCCAGGATCCTGGAAAAAAGCAAAAATATAAGATATTCCTTGATTAAACGCGCTTCCTATCCATATTGATCCTCTTCTTTTCAAGTTGGTTGGCAACTGCGTATCGAGAACGGTTCACTACAGTGACGAGTGTAGAGCATCAAGGGGGTCTGAAACTTGCAATAATCTTCGTACACCTAGGTCATGTTATCAACCTGTCATCTCCATTGTTATCTCCGTGTTATCATATGTTATCGAATAATCTTCGTACACGCTTTTCCTCCGAGTTCCAGACCCCCTTGCAGAGCGTATTCCAAAACGCGTGCCTCTCTATAGCGGACACTCGTATTAAATCAACACGGAAAGTTTTTGAAACTTTTTTGGTACCAAAATGTTTCTTGAATTTTTCTAGGATTTTTAGAGGCATTTTGAAGTGAGATTTGCTTTCGAAATTATTTTATGCGCGTGTCCGTAGTAGAGGCGATAGACCATATTCCAAAACGCGTGCCTCACTATAGCGGACACTCGTATTAAATCAACACGGAAAATTTTTGAAACTTTTTTGGTACCAAAATGTTTCTTGAATTTTTCTAGGATTTTTAGAGGCATTTTGAAGTGAGATTTGCCTTCGAAATTATTGTATGCGCGTGTCCGTACTAGAGGGGCCGGTCTTCAGTGGCCATTTTGGAACAAGGTCTATAGCTACGGGACTCGTCACGCTATCCACGAAACATAATACCTGACCATAGACTTAATAGCAATATAAGATAATAATAATAATATTGTTGATGTATATAGATTGCCGCTACACCAAAGGACCGTGGAGTGAGTGCGATACCGCTACTAACCAGCGTTCCCGCTCGCTGACGCTCAAGAAGGGCGACAGTACGTGCGAGGCCAGTAAGACCATCACCAAGAAGTGCAAGAACGCTAAGAAAGGTTCAGCAAACTAAATCACAACTATTTACTATTTATTATTCTACATTACAGCGACACTTCAAGACTTTATTCCAGTATAAACCAGTTAATCCAGAATATCTTATTGTGAGAGAAAGAGCTATAGATACCTGATTAGTGAGTGATAGGTTCTACTATACTGGTATAACTTCGGGAATAGCGTTATCTCTCAGTATGAGATTATTCCTGATTCCTTATTTATACTGGAATAAGTCCACAGTGTTACCGTAGCATAATATTTACTATTTTACGATCTAGTTTTACACGGTAGAAGACGTATAATAAATGTTGTAAAATTTCAGTACATACTAATTCATTTAACAGTAGCTGATTATCTCACGAGTTAATATCTAAATTACTCTTGAAATTATTTAATTAATTAACAAAGTACGTTTTCTTCAGGTGGACGTCGCAACAGAGACTGAAGATCGCTTCTACCGTACTCGGGATCGATCATCTAAACTTAAAAGACAAACAATTTTGATCAACAAACTTATTAAGCATCATGGATAATCTTTTTTTCTCTCACTTGTCTCTCTCTCAGTGCTACTTACTACGTTTCCCTTTCAAAAGGAAATTTACATCAAATATACTTTTACTTTAGCATTTTTCCTACTCGACAACCTAAGTGTAACGTCACCCCCTTCCATATTTCATTATGTCACTCTCTAGTTTGTACGTAAATACAGTCTACATCTTTCTGTCAAACAGCTTACACTATATTCACCATGAATTACTACACCGGTAGAGCTTTAGGAGTAGCTATCTTGCCTACCGTATAGGCTCCTGACTAGCAATTTATACTAGAATAAATTAAGCAGTATAAGCTGGTATTACATTATTAGTTCTAGGTTAAGATGTAGAAATGTATGACTTGTGAATGAAAATGAGCAATGTGGAGCAGACAGTCTGTATTTTCCCGCACTTCCATGACAAATTTGATGAAAAGTTTATGCGGTGAGAACACAGCATCCACCAACGGCCCTGATTTTCTCTTCGGCTTCCTTCGAGAAGAATTTGGCCTTAACGATGACAGGCTGCTTGGGAAGGTTGCCCTTGCCAAGGACTTTGTAGTAACCCTACAGATATCAAATAAATAATCCATTAACAACTTAATTCTCAGTCAAAAATTGCAGCTTGGCTTAAACGCACTATTTAGAAGAAAACGTGTTAAAAAAAGCCAGCGGTCAGGCTACCGAGCATTAGGAAAGAGGCCCAGCCATCCCACAACAGCTTCCTCGTAATTTTTTTCTACTTCCTTTGCACAGCCAGCACTGTCCTGATTGGCGTGCACGATCCTCGACGAGCAAAAAACTCGCGAAGCAGCGCACACTAATTACAATGTGGCGCTTTAAGTGCGGGAAGAAAACGTTAACTATTGATGTTAAAGTATTACCGCTCGCACAACATCGATGACTGGTGCCTTGTTTTCGGGGTGGTTCTGGTACTTCTCCTTTGTCTGGTCAGTTACCAAGGTCCAGATCTTGTCCAGGTTGATGGCTGGGCAATGGTACTGGTTCTTGCGAATGTGGTACATGCGCATACCAACCTATAGTCAAGAAAAATAACATTATTTTTTAATCTACAAATAGTCGAAGATTATTCTCCACCTTTCCAAAGTATCCAGGGTGGTACTTGTCAAAGTTGATGCGGTGGTGGTGCATACCACCAGCGTTACCGCGACCACCAGGGTGCTTGCGGTGCTTTCCTAAATTACAGAAATATCATTAATATATAGAAAAATCCAATATTGAGTGTTTGAAAGTAATTGAATGTGAAAATTACCAACACGACCGTGGCCATGGCTGACATGACCTCTCAGCTTCCTGGTCTTCTTCTTGTTGGTCGCCTAGAAATAAAATCAAATACATTATGAACAAAATTTTTAGCCCGTCGTGATTTAGAAACATTGAGCAATTGATTTTAAATATTGAAGGCACAAAATAGTGAAGGATGTTTAAAATATTTAAGGATAATTTGGATGGAGGTAGAGAGAAGCCACTCACCATGTTTACTGAATCGGCAGAAGGCCTCCGAAAGACTGCGTTGCCAGATCGCTGAAAATTTCAAATAAGATCCAGTCGTTCCAATTTGTTTAAAAAATTTGTTTACATATTAACTGACTAAAATTTTACATAACTAAAATATTAGATAATTTAATAATAGAAAAATAATAAAAATTCATAAATTAAGCTGACATAAATTTTCTCTAATACATTTAGAATGACTAAATTATAAATATTTATTTTATTTATTGTATTTATTAATTTAATTACAACTTCAAAATAATTGATAAATTAATTATTTATATATAAAAATACATGCATAATAGATTCTATACATTAAATGAACAAATAAGTTTTAAAAAATCATGAAAAAAATAAATTAAGCCAACTACAGCAATATAATATTAGCATTAATAAATTATAAACTATAAATAACAATAATTTTAATAAAATGAAACTGAAAAATGCAATAAAGTTTCATTTATCGCTTAAAGCATAATTATATTCAAATGAATTACTTTCAAATACATACTATATTCGAAACGTGAAATCTAAAATCGCATCGTAGATTAAATATGGTAATATAAATCGTTCATCGTATTAAGAAAATCTAACATGATGTATTCTTTATTATATTTAATTTTCAGATAACTTTCATATACAGTATAGAGAACATTCAGTAACACGGCAAGTTCTCTCTCCCCGCGTTAATGCCGCGAGCGCGAAACTAGCGCCAAATTTTTGCGGGTGGCTGCTGTTGGTACTAAGGCTGCATTGAGAAAACTAAGGCTGGGCGGCTGAGGCTTTGAGCCCTCATAGTACCGACAGCAGCCACCCGCAGAAATCTAGCGCTAGTTTTGCGCTCGCGGTATTAACGCGGGAGATAGGACTTGCCGTGTTACTGAATGTTCTCTATACTGTGCTTTCGAGTGCTTCCACTTTTAGGGGAAATTCCCTGTTTTCAGGGAAAAATGGCACTAGGAAGGGAAAAAGAAGGGAAGAGGGGGAAAACCAGGGAAACTGAAGAAATCTTGACTTCTTTCTACAGCGACATGTTATTTGACGCATTTTTGTCAACAAATATTAGATTTCCCTTTGGAACAGCAAATTAATCATGAAACAATTCTTACAAATGAATAACTGTGTTTTTCACTAATTACGAATGGAAGGGAAGAACGAGGGAAAACGGGACAATAAGAGGGGAAAATCAAAAAATTTTTGTCTGAGGGGAGAAAAAGGGAAAATAAAGGCTCCTACAAGGGAAGCCCAAACTTGAAAGTGGAAGCGCTGATACTGTGTTTTCATATCATAAATAACGAAAAGTTTTCATACTCGCCAATCCCCACTACCCACGTATTGAATCAATTAATTAGCGTTTACTTTGCAAAAATCTCATGTTATTTCAACTTATAAAATAAACTTCTTGTGAATATTAAATACACACTAGGCAATACTGCTGATTGTATTTTTCGTAACAAAAAAATTTCCGATTTCACACAGCGAACAAAAAAGAAAACAAGTAAAACAAAATGGCGCCCGAAATTTCTCACACAATACAAAGAGTCAATTTTCTCTGCTTAATTTAAGTTTTGGTTCTGGTGAATAATTTAATCGAGGGAAATGATATCGGGCGAAGACGGCCTGCCCTGGGTGATTACGCTGCTGCTTGACTCGTTTCTCCGAAGTCCCATCCCGTTCCACGCTGCTTCGTTCAAACCTTTGAAACCAGAAAGAAACGAATTAACAATAAATTAATAAGTAAAATTATTGATGTCTAGCTTACTGTGGTAGTGATTAGAGCTGCTTATGCTCGACTGATAGGAACTGTCATACTGCGAATAACTTGGTGTGCCGTTCCCTCTTCTGCAAAATAATCGTTTAAATTTATAAAACAATGTTTCACGGAAAAGTAGTATACCCAGAAGACGAAGAACTTGTACTTGTTCCGCCAGTTGTTAAGTTAAGTCCTGTTAAAACAAAAACGTTAATTTTTGTTACACGAAAACATAGTTGCGTATTATACGATCTATACCCGCAGAGTTTGTTCCGATCATAGGAGTTTTGTTAGGAGGTTTTGCGGGTTCGTCATCGTCGCTGAACGTCAGATCAACAACGTCCTGTTTCTTCTTGGGCGGAGGTTCCTGGCTGTCAACTTCAACGTCCACTTCAGCCACTCGCTTCTCGCTTTTCGAGGGCTTCTGCGTTTCAGCCACCTCTTTCTTGGCAACTAGGCTTGACCACGAGCCGTCCATGTCGAGCTGGACGTCCAGACTGTCGGGCGATAGGAGCGGAGACCCGAGAATCTCGGTAAAATAGCCGTCGATGGCCAGGGTGTCGTACGTGATGGACTTGTCACAGACGGGGCAGACCCACGTGGGTTTGCGCTCGTTCATCTGCAGGAAGAGCAAGGCGTCGAAACATTGCAAATGCCCGCAGGTGGTCGAACGGCAGGGCAGGACCATTCGCATCTTGCCGAGAGGACACATTAACGACACCCTTAACGTCGTTGTAGCGATTTCCATATCAGAATCTTGAAACAGCTTCTCTTTGATCAGACCTCTAGTGTATTCTGCTGGTCTTAAGCCTTTGTTCTTTAATCTTTGCAGCAAATCGGACGAAGAGAGCTTGTTGACTACGAAAATGCCCATAACGAAGCCCCGACCCTGAAGATCAGAGCTCCACGTTATGTTGACGTAGTTGGCGACCAGGGGCGACAGACGACATAAACTGGTGATGTTCACCGGTCTGGGAGGTCTTTTCGGTTCGACGCCTGGTTTGTTTGTGGGTATTGGGTTGGGGAGAGGGACGACTTTACCGTTTACCTTGACCATGACGTTTGGCGGGAAGCAGTCCTCCTGTTCGCAAGACGTTTCGTACAGGGAAAATCTCATCTGAATTTGAGTCGTGAAATCAACTTTCGATCCCGGGCGAGCGTCTCGGGTAGTGGCGATTTCTGTCGCCTGGTGAGGAGTTAGGTGAAAAGCGCAGCTTGTTTCGTTATTCCTGCCCGAACTGGTTTGCGGTGTGAGCATGGTGGGTCTTACGAGTTCTCCGACCAAATCGTAAAACGGCAGCTTCTTGAACTTGACGTCAGGGTGCACAGGGCCTCCCGAACCTGCTCCTGACCCACCCACTTGTTTGCTGTAGTTGGTCATCCCAAAAACACTGGCTGCGTAGGGATTTCTCCCCTGAAGAGTTGCGTGTTCGAGGTCTGAAATGTTGTAGCCTGTCCCGCCGGCCAAACTCCCAGAATTCTGGAGGGGCAGAGACGTCAAGGGTCCTGTCTGTCCAAGCCCAGACAGACAGTCTGCCGTCTGTGCTGCTGCGGCATTTTGTTGCTGGACGAGTCGGTAGAGCTCTCGTATCTTGGCGTTGATGGCGCTAGACCTTAGTTTAATCAAATCTAGAGCTCTGACTTGCAGTTCTGTTTTGCGACCAGATCGACTTCTTCCAGCAAAACTCAACAACATATTCAGTTCCGAGATCCGAAAGTTCATCACCATATTTCTTAGTAATTCAGATTCCGACATCTTTTTCGTTTCGATACAGAAGCTGCAAGCTTAATGAAATCCTTAGATTAAGGGACGCACATTTGATATTTATTTTCTGAAGCAAATAAAATAAAGTTATAACGCGTTGTATTGTGTTTGATATTTCGTTGATTTCACAAGCAACAGCATTCATAGCAGACATTTGGCATAACAGCGTTGCCATTAAAACAATAAATCAAATAATATAAGCATTAAACAATTTATTAAGCTTATTTTCAAAATTTAATATTCTTTACTGTATAATTCCAATTTCACTATTTTAAAAATAATTAAACGAAAAATAAATGCTAGTGACCGCTAGAGGGCTTTATTTACAATTTTTTTTTAAATTATCCCAAATACCACGTGAAAAAGCTTTTAATTCAAATTTTCAAACATTGTATCGAATGTTTGATAATGGCTTCAAATAAAGAAGATCTTTTCGATAAAGCTAAAATTTCTTCTCTAGATTCAAACGACTTGAGCAAGAAGGGCAGCGTTGACGAACCTATAGTCGATTTAATCGCCTACATTAATTCATTACCAAATTTCTTTACAACCAGCTCATGTTCAGGGCGAATAATAGTCTTTGCGGAGGTAATCTGTATATTTTTACATTAGTTTAATAATTTTAACCATTTTTAAAATAGGAAAATCCCTTGCAGAAACAGGGATGTCTGTGGCTGTTAACCAAACACTCGCCCTGCAGCCCCGTGGAAGTTTTAGAAAATGTGGACCCGAAAAAAGGAAATTTAACGTTTAAATACGAACCTTTTGTCCTTCACGTTCAGTGTCGATCAGTAGACGATGCACAGTCGTTGGTTTGTTTACACTTTTAATAACACTAATCCTTTTTCTAAATGTTCGTTTTTCTGTTGAAGTTAAGTTGTGGTGTCCAGGCGGGTTTCCGCAATTCGGGGATAAGTCTAAAAGCCAGGAAAAACAAGTCGCAAGAGTGGCCTAAAATTATGGTTGCGATTAGAAGTACCCACGGTCTGGAGGTTCCCTTATCGTCAGAAAACGAGTTACTTGTCAACGAAAAGGTAATTGAAATGTTCTTGAATAATTTTATACTTAATATTTGGTGATTTGTTAATAGTATATTGAGCATATCACTCTTAAAGCCAACAGCCTAATGGAGGAGAACTTCAAGCGGATATCCAGGTTTTTTGAGAATGTTAAGGAAAAATTTCCTGTCGTTAGTAATGAAACAAGAAATACATGAAGATTTCAGTTTATTTGACTTCTCGTTCAGAAAATGTTTTATTTCTTCTTTTTGGCTTGAACAGCGGCGGGAGTTGCAGTCGCAGTGGGCTGGTACGTTTTCTGCGACAACTGGTTCACTTGGAACAAGTGGAAGATCGACAAGATCAAACTAGAAAAAAAAATTACAAATTATCGTGCAAAACTGGGTCTAACTTCATAGTTTTTCATTTCCTTTTTCAGTGCCTGTTCACAACTGCCTGCATCGTTCAAGGACACAAAAAAGGCACCACAAAAGGCACTGTCGTTTTTATGTTTTTAAAATAACTCACCACACGGTGGCGCAGATGCGATGGACCATTCCCGCAGCAGTGACGGAAACAGCCAGGCAGATCAAAATCTCCGGAAATAGTTTCATCTGAAAACCCTTACCGAAGAGCGTGCTTTCCAGACTTCCAACTGCCTGGATATAGTTAAAAAAAAAAAAAAAAACGATAAGTTAAGTGACAATCTATGGTCAGAATAACAAAAAAAAAAAAAAACGAGCAAGCTATTAGTCTCGCATATACGAGTCCTAAGTTCAATAGTAATTTACTAACTTACTGTCAGGAAAAACAAGAAGAAAAGTGAACCGAGGAAACCTCCCAACAGTGTCAAGGGTTGTGAAGATGTCAG
Source organism: Eulimnadia texana (assembly GCA_002872375.1). Lineage (NCBI taxonomy): Eukaryota > Metazoa > Arthropoda > Branchiopoda > Diplostraca > Limnadiidae > Eulimnadia > Eulimnadia texana. Next base: position 31,742,546 of record NKDA01000001.1, on the reverse strand, counting down.
CCAGTGTTTATACATTTGCATTCCCGAGAAAATCAACAGCGAAAACACCGACGACAGGGCGAACGACATCCCGCTCGACACGGCTGCGACAAAACAAAAAACAACATAATTCCCGCAAAAACGTTTCATGGTGGAACTAAATTACCCATTTCTTATAGTGGGAGTCTTTTTGCAGGCTCTTTCAAACGCAGACAGCAACAAACAGCGTTTTTTGACAGCTATACCCTGATATGTACGTGGCAAGTAATCGATTACTAATGGAATCGATTACTAACGGAATCGATTACTAACGGAATCGATTACTAACGGAACCCGATTACTAAATGAACGATTACTAACCAAATGATTATTTACGAATCGATTATTATCGTAATCCATCGATAAAAATCGATTATTATTCAAATTGCTTTTTATTATTTATTATTTGATTATCATCCTAAGTGCTAAAAGAATATTTAAAATTAAAATAGTCCCAACGAAATATTGCGTGCCCAAGGGTTATCAACCATCTTTTCTTGTATTTGCTACAATATTTTATCAAACAGCGCATTATACAAGGCTTTAATCTAATTATCAATGTTTATCAACGTGTTATCTGGGTGTTTTCGCATATTGCGGAATCGAGTGACCAAGTTAGTCACGGAGGATTGCTCACAAAGCAGAGTGAGTCATCTTTCAATGATCCAAGTCGTCGTTGTTTTGCGCAGGATCCGTTTACACAAGAATCCTATATTGATCGATGAAGTGGCCAGTCAGTGCTTCCACTTTTCGGGGAAATTCCCTGAAAAAAGGGAAAACTGGGTCTCGATAGGGAAAAAACAAGGGGAGGAGGGAATTCGGAAGCATAGCTTTGTAATCAAGCAGGGAGGGGGAAAAGGGAAATTAGAGTCCTCTATAGGGGAAACGGGGAAACTGAAAGTGGGAACTGGCCAGTTTACCTTAAGATTTCCTCCTACACACTTGCACTCTACAGCACCGCATTTTTTTACATAAAAATCTATACAAAACTTAACTAAAACAACGCAGCTTTGTATAAATGGCAAGAAATCCTGGAACTTTCTACGAGACGCATTTCATTTCAGTGTCTCAAGACCGTGAAGAGACCTACGATTCGTGTCAACACATCGACTACCTCGTTAGCCATCCCATTTTCAATACAAAACAGGCGAAGGAATGTGATCTGAAGCGTTGGACTTCGTCTTCCAGTATCTCGAGCTTGAAAACCGCTTACAGCACTGAAGATGTCAGTCAAATCGCTGAAGAAAAGCTTGAGCCTAAGCTTGTAGAAGCAGACGTACACAACCAGGTGCGGGTGAAGCCTAACCTGCATCTAACGCTGCCTGTCCGGGTGCGCAAAATCCGCAAATTCTGCGACGTTTTGTCGCCGATTTCTGACAAATCTCAGGAAATGAGTGAAGCTGAAACTCTGAATAATTCCGCAAAAGTTTCTGCGACTAAACTGACTAAACTACGGCCTGTCTCACTATTCGCAAATGCGCTAGAAAAGCAAACACTTCACGGATCGGACAGCGGGATTTCCTTAGAAACAAATTCTTGTGTTTCACGTGAAACTATCACAAGTTGCACTGAAACTTCAACAAATGATACAAACGAAGTTCTTCCATTTCTAATGCCAAAACTGAGAAGAAATAAAATCTTTGCCAGCAATACAATGGCCTCCCTATCTTCAGGACCACAAACCGATCGCCAATTAAGTTTAAATTTTAATTTAACTACAATTAGCAGAACTTTAACTTTTAGTTACGAAGTTGACGAGACCCTTCCACTTGAGAATCAGAGGTAAAATCCGAGTTTTATTCATTAGATTTTTAGCAACTTGAATTTGATTTCATAGCTGGTACCATGGATGTATTACTCGGCGAGATGCACAGAAGATGTTGTCCACCAAACGTGAAGGATATTTCCTCGTAAGAGATTCGCAATGTAAACACAATGAATACTTCTTCGCCATCAGGTACGCTACACAGTCCTTTTTTTCATCTCAATTGACGGGTATTCAGGCGTTGTAGCCCATGAATTCAGGGTGGAGGGATTGCAGATTCAACTGCTAAGAGTCGGTGGTCTGGGAAAAAAAGGCCTCACTTGGGGTCGAGTGGGATCGAACCCACAGACCCAGACTGTCCGACGGTCTGGACCTAAGGTCTTAACCACTGCGCCACCAGCGCCCCACGCTCATTTTTTAAATATATTATATATATAATTAATGATATTGTTTTATATAGAGGCTACAGCGGTGTACTACATCTGCAGATTTTTTCAGTGGAGAAAGAGGATTCGAGTTATTTCATTCAGTTCGGGATACCCACGTTAAATGGAATTTTATTCGATTCGGTTCCGTTGCTTGTCAGCTACTGCATGAAGAAGGGGATCACAACCAGGGACGGTGTTGTCATTTTCCCATGCCTTCCATTAGAGGATAATTTGGTCTAAATATTAATTTAAGTAATTAATATAACTTTTTGGTTGAATGGAATGCCTTAATGTTTGTCCAAAAAATTTCCCTTCGTGTCCTTCATGGTCGTCCAGGATCCTCGCTCGTTTGTATGATCCGCCAGTGTTTCCACTTTCGATTCCCCCTTTTTCCCCCTTTTTCACTTATTTTTCCCTTTTTCCCTTCCGTGCTGGAACACAGGCTGTATTTCAAGATTTCCCCTTTCCGCTTATTTCCCCTTTTTTCCCATCCGTGTTAGAACACAGGGTGTGCTTCGAGATTTTCCCTACTCCCTCTTCCCTTATTTTCCCTTCCGTGCTAGAACACAGACTGTACCTTTAGATTTTCCCTTTTTCCCTTATTTCCCTTCCGTGCTGGAACACAGGCTGTACACCTAGATTTTCCCTTTTTCCATTATTTCCCTTCCGTGCTGGAACACAGGCTGTACTTCTAGATTTTCCCTCTTCTCTTAGTTTCCCTTTTTCCCTTCCGTGCTAAAAACACAGGCTATACTTTCTAGATTTCCCCTTTCCCCTTATTTTTCCCTTTTCTTCCTCCGTGCTAGAACACAGTCTATGTACTTCTAGATTTTCCCTTTTCCCTTTATAGACTCCATTTCCCTCTTTTTTCGGGGAATTTCCCTGATAAGTGGAAACACTGATGATCGTAGATGATTGTACAGTGTCATAGGTGGAGATCATAGGATGTCATATCATACCTCACGTGTTGTAGTACTGAGTGTATTCGTCATGTTGTTGTGCTATCCAACGTTGTTCCTTCAAATAAAAATTAATGTTTGTTAAAAGAGAATGTATTCATTCATTAATTAAAGAATTACTTACTTTAATTGAACATTTACAACTAATTAAATTACAATATACTTAACCTTTTAAATATATGAAATTTCCACTTCCCATATATATCCCAAGGGGTCCGGAACTCCGAGGAAAAGTGTACGGAGATTATTTGATAACACATGATAACACGGAGATAACGTGGAGATAACAGGCTGATAACAGTGATAACACGACCTAGGTGTACGGAGATGAATGGAAGTTTCGGACCCCCTTGTGTTAAGTATTACTTCAAGGGGTCCGGAACTCCGAAAAAAAGTGTACGAAGATTATTTGATAATACATGATAACACTGAGATAATGTGGGGATAACAGATTGATAATAGTGATAACACGACCTAGGTGTACGGAGATGAATGGAAGTTTCGGACCCCCTTGTGTTAAGTATTACTTCAAGGGGTCCGGAACTCCGAAAAAAAGTGTACGAAGATTATTTGATAATACATGATAACACGGAGATAACGTGGGGATAACAGATTGATAATAGTGATAAGATGGCCCAAAGTGCACGAAGATTATTGGAAGTTTCGGACCCCTTGATATAACCACTTTCGATTTCCCATTTTCCCCTCTCTTTCATATTTTCCCCTTTTTCCCCTCCGTGCTAGAACACAGGCTGTACTTCTAGATTTCCCCTTTCCCCTTTTTCCCCGATTTTCTTTATTATTTATTATTATTATTATCTTATTACCAAGTACTAACTTCTCAAGTATACTATTAATTATAGTTCTTATTCCCGTGAATAAGTTATAATATTTATGAATATATTTATTATAAACAATTTATTTAAAATAAATTTAAGATATTTTGATACGAAATTAACAAAGGATTTGTGACTTGAAAAAAAAACAAAAAAAAAACGTGACGGTTTAAACCGTCTGTTCCGCGCGCGTTGCTTCTTTCCCAGAGTCTCGAAAAATCAACAGTCTGGAAAAAATATTATAATAAATATTTAATAAATAAGAAATAAATAATATAATAATTTAATAACAATATAATAATAATATGATAATAAAAATATAATAAATAAATAATAAATAAAAAATATAATAAATAATAATAAATAATAAATAATAAATAATAATAAATAATAAATAATAAAAGAATAATAAATAAATAATATGATAATTTAATAATAATATAATAATAATATGATAATAAAAATATAATAAATAAATAATAAATAATAAATATAATAAATATAAATAATAAATATTACATTATATTAGTCTAATCTGTATTATTATGCTCAAGGGGTCTGAAACTTCCAATAATCTTCGTACACCTAGGTCGCGTTATCACTGTTATCAACCTGTTATCTCCATATTATCTCCGTGTTATCATATGTTCTCCAATCATCTTCGTACACCTAGGTCGTGTTGTCACTGTTATCAACCTGTTATCTCCATGTTATCTCCATGTCATCACGTGTTATCAAATAATCTTTGTACACTTTTCCTCGGAGTTTCGGACCCCTTGAGGTAATACTTAATACAAGGGGGTCCGAAACTTCCAATCATCTTCGTACACCTAGGCCGTGTTATCACTGTTATCAACCTGTTATCTCCGTGTTATCATATGTTATCAAATAATCTTCGTACGCTTTTCCTCGGAGTTTCGGACCCCTCGATCATATTATTCTGCAGTTATTTAAATCATATTTAATGGTTAACAATATTATATAATAATAATTGATTACGGTTTAAAGAAATAAGCAAATTGCAGAGATAAATAAAATCCCAGCAGAAAATTAAGGATGGTTTCAGGACCCTGAAAATATCCTGAAAAGGGCATTTTCAGGATGCCAATCGGGACTCTGAGTGCAGTGAAATTGGCCCATTTCCAGGGTGTTCAAGGACCCTGACATTGGAATCCCTGAATAACACATGTTCAGGGTACTTCACAGCGTCCTGAAAAAACGCTTTTCAGGATACTTAATGGTACCCTCAATAATCAAGATTCACAATTTTCAACAAAACTTTTTTTTTACTCATCCACGATGCGGACGTGGTTCAGGATATTCAGGATATGTTACGGATATCTTTGAGGATGTAGCCGACATCCTTAATTTCCCGCTGGGACGACTAAATTTTCACAAATTAACTTGAAATTTCTTAATAAATACATTAATTAATAACATAATTAGTCAGAAAGCCAATTAGCGAATTGATAAATCTTTGAGTAATTAAATAGAAATTAATTAATAACGAGGTTGTTGACGTTTTATGATGTAAGACATACGTAACGGTTAAGTACGACTGTCCTGCTGTGCTTTTTGCGCTTGTGTAAAAACCGCCATTTATTATTATTATTTTTTCTGTCGACGGCCAACAAGTAATAATTTAGGAAACCATTAAGTCAAAAAATATTCAGTAGCGCGGAAGAAAAAAGCGGTTGCCGTTTAGCCTCAGTCGCCAGCAGACGACGCGTAGAGACAGGCGCTTGCAGCAGCAGCAGCTCACAGCACAGTATAGAGAACATCCAGTAACAAGGCAAGTCCTATCTCCTCATGTTAGTGCTGCGAGCGCGACACTAGCGCTAGATTTCTGCGGGTGAGTATTGTCGGTACTACGAGCGCTCAAAGCCTCAGCCACCCATCCTTAGATTTTCTCAGTGCAGCTTTAGTACCAACAGCAGCCATCCGAAGAAATTTGGCGCTAGTTTCGCGCTCGCGGCATTAACATAGGGAGATAGGACTTACTGTTTTACTGAATGTTCTCTATACTGTGTGGCTCACAGCGAACAAAGATGGAGGTCTCCAAATCGCTTTCCGGCTGCAACTCGCAATGCGGTTCTTACGGAAATCAACGCAATTGCTGTAATGATGATTTACTGAACGAGAATTTCGTCAGTTTGGTCTTGATTGCCGGTTCCGCGCTACTTTTTTACCTCATCTTGTACACGGCCGTTTCTGCCGGACGAAGGAAGCGACGCAGCGCTGAACTGAAATTCAACGAAATTCAAACAGAAAGTAAGTAATTTAAGTTAATGGTGTAATAAAATAACTTGTTCATAGCTGAAATATTTGATAATAAATTTATATATTAAATATGCACAGTACTGAACACTTTATATCTAAGAATCTAAAAGTCCAGTGGTGTTTATAATAAATGTCCAGTTATAGTAGAATATAATTTATAATAATAATAAAATCGTCATACGATTTTTCTTACGGTTGAATGTATTTCAGAGGAAAATTAAGGATGTCGGCTACATCCTTAAAGATATCCGTAACATATCCTGAATATCCTGAACCACGTCCACATCGTGGATGAGTAAAAAAATTGTGTTGAGAATTGTGAATCTTGTTTATTGAGGGCACCATTAAGTATCCTGAAAAGCGTTTTTTCAGGACGCTGTTAAGTATACCCTGAACATGTATTATTCAGGCATTCTAATGTCAGGGTCCTGAAACTACCCTTAATTTTCTGCTGGGCTATACGAGTCTGTAGTATTTTATAATACTATTTTAAAATATCTGATTATTGTTATTTACTTATTTAAATATTTCATTTTCCGTTTAGAATTACTGTATATTTATCAAGGGATCTGAAACTTCCAGTAATCTTCGTACACCTGGGCCATGTTATCACTGTTATCAACCTGTTATCTCTAAGTTATCTCCGTGTTATCACACGTTATCAGAAAATCTTCGAAGACCTGACCTCGGAGTTTCGGACCCCTTGATATTTATGAAATATTACATTTTTGAATTATTTTTACTGGTGAATGGCTTCACGGAAGTCTGAATCTGAATGTAGCGTTTATTTTTCGCAAGTCTTTCATTCATTTTTGCATGTCACTTTTGTGGTTATGGTCAGTACTATCATTACCCGACTGAAAATTCTCATAAAGTATGTAGAATCTGGAAGAGAGACTAGGTGAGACCTCAGTGAGAAACTCTAAAAACAGTGTCTCCACTTTGCAGGAAAATTCCCTGAAAACGGGGAAAATGGGACCTGAAAAGAGAAAATCCAAGTACAAGACTTGTATTCTAACACGGAGAGGGAAAAAGGGAAAAATAAGGGAAGAGGAGAGAAACGGGAAACTGTAAGTGGAAACACTGTCTAAGAAGTTATGAGATCTCACTGAGTCTCAGTTCCAGATTCTACATACTCTATGAGAATTTTCAGTCGGGTATCGGGAGACTATTGGTATCTACCACTGAATTACCAAAATTTCTGAAACTTTCAGTAATCTTCGTACACCTGGGTCATGTTATCACTGTTATCAACCTGTTATCTCCTTCTTATCTACATGTTATCGTATGTTATGAAATAATCTTCGTACACTATTCTCCGGAGTTTCAGACCCCTTGTGAATTACTACTCGTAAAACAGTTCTAACACGTTACAATTGTCAAGGATTCCTCTATACGATGAAGAGCATTGATACCATTCATTTGATACATAAATATATATATATATATATATATAAGGGGGTCCGAAACTTTGAGGAAAAGCCCAGCAGAAAATTAATGATAGTTTCAGGACCCTGAAAATATCCTGAAAAGGACAATTTCAGGATGCCAATCAGGACTCTGAGCGCAGTGAAACTGGGCCACTTTCAGGGTGTTCAGGACCCTGACATTGGAATCCCTGAATAATACATGTTCAGGGTACTTCACAGCGTCCTGAAAAAACGCTTTTCAGGATACTTAATGATACCCTTAATAATCAAGATTCACAATTCTCAACACGATTTTTTTTAACTCATCCACGATGCGGACGTGGTTCAGGATATTCAGGACATGTTACGGATATCGTTCAGGAGGTAGCCGACATCCTTAATTTTCCGCTGGGAGTGAACGAATATTATTTGATAACACGGAGATAACATGGAGATAACAGGTTGATAACAGTGAAAACATGACTCCAGGTGCATGACTATCATGGATTCAGGTAGATGATGGTGTGAATCTGGCCCACTTTCACACGGTTCACACACTTGAATTTTCCAAGAACTGAGTCATGCAGTATTCAATCCCTTATTCAGAGGGTTCAGTTTTAGTACCTAGAGTGAGTTCAGTTACTATTCAGCTAGTGATCCAGAGGGCAGCTAGTGTTCAGCTACCTAGTCATTCGGTACTCAACCGACATAGAACACAGGTTATATAATATTTAGAATATAGTATTTACTATGAAATAAGTTGGGAACTGTATTTAACTATTCACAGGATGTGGTTATTTGATCCCCATAATTAAAACTCCATTTAGCTTTTTTTTTTTTAAAAAACTAAAGTTTTTGAATAATTTCACGCACAACTTATCTTTAAACACTACAGAACCATTGAACGCTAAACCCTCATTATTTTTGGGTTTAACTGCTACAACAAAAATGTCTTATGTCAACTGAACATAAAATCGTGATCCAGGCATCAAGTTCAATGCTTCCACTTTGCAGGGAAATTCCCTTAAACAGAGTAAACGGGGAAGAGGGAAAGTGAATTTACAAATGTAGCTTTTCTCAGTAGCACGGAGGGGAAAAAGGGGAAAAAAGGGAAAAAAAGAGTGAAGCAGTGATTCACTTACATCTATGACTACCCGAAGGAAAATGGCACCCAAGTTAAATGGCAAAACACTGCGAAAAGGAACCACTGCGGTGTGTTTTTGGTATATTCACGATAACTTCACCCAAAAGACGCCGTAAAAATCACCGTCCCTTGGAAAATGTTCTCCGTGCACTAGCATTGGAAGTTGTAGCTAGTTCCCTTTACCACCGCTAGATGGTGGAAGAGCACATTTTTATAAAAATACAGATTGATACGTAGTTCAGATATCTGCCGCTAGATGACGCGCATCCCACTTCTCATGATAGAAATTTATTACCTCATTTTAATATATTACCGTAATTTTAAATAACACATTAAAAAATAATGCTGCAGCACTGCCCTGTGTTAAAAATCGCTATTGATGAGAAAAAGGTATAATAACATACTGTAATATAACCATATAATATCAGTATAGTAATCAATAATGATAAGAAGTAAACGTAAAGGACCTTCATCTATATTTCCACATATATGGAGACCCCCAACGATGACTAGTACAAATTCTATGTTAACGGTTTATGTGTGCCTCTCATCTGAGTCTAGTTGTACGGACAAAAAAAACCGTAGATAATTTATAAGAAAGTCGCTATCTAAAATACAAGATGATAGGAATTGGGAAATGATAAGAACCGTTACATCCAACCATATGTTTCACGGCACAATAATCGTGTATTTGAACTCGTCCTCCTCCATAGCTTCTAGCACTACAGTCATTTCCTATGCCTATAAGACATTTTTGTCGAGTTTCTTAACTAAAAGGTCCACAATCTTAAAAAAAATTGTACAATAAAAATAATTTAAAATGAAACAAAATCATAAAATTCAAGTATAAGACACAGTACTTTTGTAAAACGAATATTCTTAATATTAAAATTTGTATTTAAATATATAAGAACGATATATTTGAATGAAATAAGTTACCATGGATTAAAATCTCTAATTTTAATTATTGTAGTTGATTTAATTGAATTAGTTATTTCTAGAAATGTTTTTGAAGATCTGACAACATTGCCTGTGTTTGTAACGGTCAAGGCTTCAGAGTTGGTCCAGCCAGCATTGGAGTTTCGACTATCGTTGCGCCATCACCGTCAGCTACTCTTGTTAGCCTTAAAAGTTCCCAATTTTGCTTTAACTGTACATTTTCTTCTGCGTGTAAAGTACTGACAAGCAGAAAATTTGCGAAAAAATGAAGGTGTTTGGTTTATTTTCTAGTTTGTTGGTAGTGTTTCTTATGGGATCGCGTATCACTTTTGCTGGACGCTACCGGGACGAGAGCGATTTAAGAAAACAGCAATTACTGAACCGGTTTAATGGGTATCTTAATGATTTCGGTTATGATTCGTACAGTCATTACCCAGAGCAGGACTTTGTAGAACCAGTGCATCAACAGTTTCAGCTCAATTATCCACAGCAGACAACTAATGGTATCGCAGATAAGTTGATGGGTTCTTACAGTAGCAATTACTATTACGGCGATAATCAGTTCATGGATTCTGTGGGTTCTTCAAGTAGTTTTTCTTCGATTCTGGGCAAAATGTCAAGTTTTGCTGGGGGGTCCTTCAATGACGAGACCATCATCCCCGGCTTTGCGTTGGTAGCAGTCTCGCTACTGCTGCTGTATCTCGTTACCAGCACTGCTACCACAGGCAGGAGATCAGCCAGTGATAATGAACTGGGCCCTATCTCTGATGGAGCAGAGTATCAGAGTAAGTTATTAGCAGTTAATGTTAATTTTTATCAAAGTAAGTAATGAGCCGTGAAACAAAGTCACGGTTCCGTATTGACGTGAGAAGTGATTGTGTATGGAGGACAAGAGATTTGGTGAGAAAAATTGTTCTAGACTTATGAACCGTCTATGGGTTCTACGGTCACACACAAGCGAACAGAAGGCGGAACAGTTGAACCGTTACTTTGACGATCCATCTGAAAACGTTGGTTCACGCTATTGACGCATCTGACTTATGGCTAGTTTAAAACCACAGGTAACTTGAGACCATCTATCAGTATCGCTGGTGCTAGGCCTCCGTCAACAACTCTCGACTGCCTGAGACTTTTCGCAATCCAAGAAAGACTTGGGTAGTTCATAGTCTTCAAGGTTAACTCTTGCAAGAGCTTAACAATGAACAAACTGATTGTGGTACTGATTGCTACCTTATCGTCTGCTCTTCTCGTATCTGGTCATACGGAAGAGCAAGGATCGGAGGACCAAAGTGAAATGACGTGCAACTTCGGAGACTGCGAGTCATCGTCCAAACCAGAGTACGAACTTGAACTCGAGTCTCTCATAGCCAAAGTTTCGCCGCTCTTTCAGATTATCAAACTGAACCGTCGCCTTGAGAAACGTAATGAAGATGGCGAAGAAGAGGAAGGAAGATCGAGAAGATACGGACCTATCGGTGCTTACAGCAATTCGTACGGAGATTACGCTCAACAATCGTCTTACGGCGGAGGTGGAGGAGGCGGATGCTGTGCATCCGGCAAGTCGGATGATCTGCTACCCATCCTGGCTTTGGTAGCACTTTCTTTGCTACTCCTGTACCTTATCGTTCTTGCTACCACCACCACCGCCGCGGCTGCTAGGAAACGCCATAGAAGGTCTCAGAAGTTTCTTAACGAAGCCGGACACGGAGACGTCCTACCGGAGAACTATATTGACAAATTCGAAGCTGTCGAAGAAGGTTGTAACTTAAAACTAGAACAGTTAGTTATTCCCCTATTAAGGAACTACCTAGGTTTTAAGCTGTGTGACTAGGTGCTACTGTTAGCACACAGGATGACTCAGCGTTTTTTTTCTTGTTTCATGCGGAATGACTTGCTAAAAACTAGCGCCAGACCTTTTAAGATTATCTCGTAACGGTTCATAGTTAGGATTATCTAATTGGCAGTTCGTCTTAAAGTTTACGTGATTTATGAAGTTTTAAAAGAAGACTTGAGATATTCTGGTTCTTTCATGCGTGCAGCTATATAGTTCCGGACGGTTAGAGGCATCCTGCTCGAGGCTATTCCAGTTAGGACAAACTGTTGATTTCATAATTAGTTTTTTTTTTTTTTTTGCCTTGAAGGTCAATCGTCACTTCAGAAAACTTATTCCTTAACTCGCCAACCCTTATACTCTGATAGAATAATCTGAAATTTTCCGGATTTTTTTGCAGTTCAACTTGATGGTCCAACATGGCTGAGCCTGGTTCACGAACTGTGGGAACAAGATGGCGTCTCAAGGGATCCTTCGTGTGCTCAACATACTCTTTGTCGACTCAATGCTCTGGCATCAGAAGCTCCTGAGAAAGCCGGATGGGCAGTCAGTCTATCAAGGTATATTACTTAATACCTACCACTTGACTAGAGCTGATTTAGTACTAATTTAAACGCTTTTTTGCAGTTTGCCTCTGAGTTACTTGCTCCACCACCGCCATGAGGCAGGGTTCGGTCTCTACATGGAAGCAGCCATGATGGGAAGATCCGGAGCTAATTGTAGTCTGCTCTACAGTGGCTGTGCTCGCATTAATTGATAGTTTTATGAAATTTTTGTGTTTGGTGTTGTTGCTATTCGTTCTATTTATCCTGGGATTGGGTTTAGTGGTTTCTCAATGATGTTAATGGCGCGTGATCCAATACACTTTTGGGCTGTATGAAATATTTTCTCATAAATTATTATTCAGTTCATTATGTTGAATCATATACTATATTTATTTCAATATAGTGAATGCAAAAAAATCAAAAGAGTCCTATAAAACATGTTTAATTTTTTTTTATTGCTGTGGTTCGAGGCAGTGTCTTAAAATAGTAACTTTTCATACTTTGAACTTGCCGTCTATAATATCACGATACAACATATATGATTCAAATGTGAAGAACCTCAAAACTCAAGTGAGGAACCTAACTGAGTCTCATAACTCATGTGAGACTTTATGACTTTCACTGAAACTTATGCTTAGTCGGAAAACTTCATACGAAACACAGATGAGTTCGTTGTGAAGTTCTTCATGTACTGCTTTATGAGAACTCGTATATTTCTCAGTACTCTCATATGTTAGACTCGTTCTTAGATCGTCAGTACATCTTATTTCATGTGCCTATATCACAGTTTAATATAAAACATAAAGGGATATGTACTTTTTGTATGCGACCATCTCTGTACATCTTGGTCACATAACTATCAAATATGGTTCCGTTATAAGCATATCCACATTTCTAGTACCGTTCATTCTCATCATACTGAAGCCCACAGGGGCATATAGGAAGCTTTTTAAAAGAGCAAGGAACACCAGTACAACATATTAGTATATTTGTATGTCTGCATGCATTCAGACCCTGCCAAACATTTTCCCTGAGCTTTTATAAGTTGGCTAATCAACCGGGAAAGTCATGAATAAACAGAGATTAATTATTTTACTACCTATTCTGATTGGTGCTGGACTTCTCGTGTCTTACCAGAACGATACACAGATACCCAGAAACGAAGAATCATCGAGTACAGAACCGAGGAACTTCACTAAACGAGACCTTTCAGGACACAGCTTGGTTGAAGTATCGCCTAAAGCCGATTACGAGGTCGAACTGGAACGACTGATCTCGAAAGTAAATCCTTTGTTCGAAGTCCTTAGTATTGAGCCAAGTCCTCGTAAGCGAAGCAGAAGCACTGCTGACGAAGAAGCCAGGAATCAACGGTATCAAAATCCAGTCGGTGCTTACAGCAACTACTACGGAGACTACGCATTAGGTTCATCTTGTGGCGGAAGTGGTTGCCGTTCGGGTTCGACCGATCTCCTTCCGATAGTTGCTTTGATATCTCTGGCAATTTTGTTCCTCTATCTCGTCGTTATAGCTGCCACCACTACCACAGGTCGTCGAAGACACCGGAGCAACATGCAGAGCTCTTCCGACTCTGCTGATGACTCGAACAACTACGTCGACACTGTCTACGATCTTGACACAAGTTGCATAATGTTAATTATGACTCTATGAACACAGTTTAACCTGTAATAAATTTATAGCGATCATTGATGGTCCTACATGGTTGAGTATGGTCCACGAGATGTTGCAGTACGATCATCTCGCCAGAGATCCTGCGTGTGCCCAGTACACGCTGTGCAGAATGAACCACATAGCGACGTCCGCAAACGATCAAGGAAGTCTTGCGGTTACGCTGTCAAGGTATCGATACTCGATTGCGATAAGCGACAACGTTGATTAATCATGTCTTCTCTTTCAAGTCTGCCGCTAAGCTACCTGCTTCACAGGAAGAATTCCGGGGGATTCAGTTACTTCATGAATGCTGCGCTGATGGGCAAATCAGGTGCCGACTGTACATTTTTCCACAACAAATGTATGCAGTTACACTAATATTTACAAACGAGAGTGCAAACATCATGTTCATAAAATTATCGAAATATCATCATATGTAAGAATGCAGATTCATGTCGATAAATTATACGTCTCGAAACTGTGAATGCTTGCTTTCTGAATTAGCAACATTGATCAGTAGCTGAACAAACCGTTTGAGCAACAGTAATATCTATAAACTGTATTTAAATAATAAAATTTAAGTATCACGAACATCGAACCAGAACTCTGCTCTCTTAACAATGAAGCATACTTCTCTTGTGCTAATATTGCTTGTAAGAATGCATAACCAGATGACGGGAAGGACGAAACAAGATTATGGCCTAAAGAAAGCTTAGCACAGAAGTGATCGAATGGTGCACGTCATCATCAGGAAAACTGTGAAATTTGCAGGTGCGATCAGTTCACTGCCATGGGCCTCAGAGTTCGTGAATTTTACATGCTGTGTAAAATATCTTGCATAAAATAGATGTAAACATGTGGAAGGCTAGAAGTAAATTAAGTAGTTAGATTGCGTAGGCTATAGGTAGACAATTCAGTTTTTTAATACAAATGATTGTATAATATCCTATAGTTGGATTCAATGTTCTTATTTCTATTAGCACGTCGAGAATAATAGACAAAATTTGTATAGTCTTTAGTTTGCCATTTGACATACTTCACCGACATGCTCTAGAGACTTGGCAACATTGCGCGGTTTCTGTACCGCGTGCCTGTACAGCCAGGGGTCTCAGCAAGGAAGCGCCATCATTGAGGTTTCAACCGCCGCGCCGGCATCATCCATTTCACACTTCGGTTCAGTCTTTGAACCGACAGTTCTGAATTTTCCCAGACTAATCTAGATTACGATACCGTGTATGTCAACAATGAAAACGCGTCTGATTGTTGTGGTTTACTTCTGCTTCGCCGGGTTACCGAGCCTTGTGTTTACATCGCAAGGAAATCAAACAAATGAGCTCTCGCCACTTGAGACTTCTCGCCAGTACAGCGGTGATTACTATCAGCAAAACCCCTACAACAACTACATGCGACAACCAGGTTACCAGTTCAACAAGAATGCACCTGGTTACTACTATCCGAACAACCCAAACGCGGGAAGTTTTACTAGACGGTGGATTGGAAAACTGAAGAACACTTTCCGGAGAAACGATAACTATGGCAACAACTTCTATAACCAACCTCAGAGCCCTGTGATGGACAAGATCCAAGGATCTTACAGCACGTTAAGCCTTTCATCGCTCCTCGGCAAAATGTCAAGTTATGAAGAAGGATCTTGTTGTGGGAAGGACAACGTGATCATCCCGGGTGTTGCGTTGGTAGCTTCGTCATTGCTGCTCCTATACTTAGTAACTAGTACAGCTACTTCAGGCAGGAGGTCAATAGACAGTCATAGCTGGAACAAAGACTCGTCTCATCCAAACAGTGGTAAGCATAATGTAATCTGAACCTGGATTTTCGAAATTATGAGTATTTCATATTTTGTGTCGGTACAAGCTGAAATAGTATATTTAAGTGTTGCAATTTAAGTTAATGCTCGTATGGATGTTTGAGAAATAGCAATTTTGGCTTCAGCCTAATGGTCACACGTACATGTTCGTGAAAAAAAGGCGGTACACGTGGACGCACCGTTAGTCTTTTAATTTACTTTTATGAGACTCGACCAGCCTCTTGGAGACCGCCAAATGTTTCTTTTGGCCAAAACCCAAAGGGTTAGGGACTGACTCAGTCAGTACCGGTAGAACCGTCCCTGAGGAACATCTGCCTTTAGCGAGTAGCTCGACAAAGTTTGTCTGCAAGATGAACAAGAAACAAGTAGTCGGTTTCATATCAGGCGTACTTTTGGCTGGATCGGTCTTGATTTCGTATCAAGGGGAAGAAAGCAATTCTCAGCAAGAAGCAGACGAAGTTCCGGCTGAACAACCAAATAGTTCTGGTTTGACTATTTCTTCCGCATCATCAGGAGACGACAACCTCCAGTCATACAGAACTGATTACGATGGGGAGCTAGAACGCTTGAAAGCCAAAGTAACTCCACTCTTTGAAATCCTTAATGACGTCCCCGGTGTCTCGAAGAGAAATGCACGGCAAGCCAACGTTGAGGAAGGCCGGAATCGTCGTTACGGAAACATGGGTGCTTTCAGCAACTCGTACGGAGACTACGCACAACCTTCATCCTATGGCGGTGGTGGATGTTGCTCACAGTCCAACGACCTGCTTCCCATTCTAGCTCTAGTGGCTCTTTCGCTATTGCTGTTATATTTAATCGTGCTGGCAACAACTACAACTGCAGCAGCCCGACGTCGACGACGATCTCAGAAGTTCATCTCAGAACCCGAACACAACGACGTGGCTTACGAAGACAACATTAATGGTGTTGATGATGCAGGTTTCGATTCATTTTTTCATTCATAACTCCTTACATCTAAGCTAGTTCATTTTTTCCCCAGATTTAAAGTAATGTTAATAGTGATTCGCTGAGTCATGTAAGTATATACATGTGTAGCTAGTTCTCGGCGTTTATCCTACCTTTAAGTGAATTACCAGAGGGAGGATAGGACAATATGAAAAGATAAATGTTGGTATGGTTGTGTTCAGTGGAACGTTTCAAACGTATGCTCCAAACATATCAGGGGTTCACTGACCGCTTCTAGGAGCGGACAACGTACCGTAACACAACGCCTTCGGTTCCCCCAGACGCACTGTCCATAATTTAGTGGGCTTCCCTTGAGGAAGTGAGAGTCAGTCACTCTCACTATCTCGAAGCACACAGGTCTCGAGAGCCTTCCTCAAGTCAGTGGGTAGTTCCAACTATCAAGGCTTTGTACAACGTTTCTATACAAACATGGCCACCTCAAACCTACCACGATCTAATAAAAAACGCAGTTGGTTTATACTGTGCTTGTTGTGTTTCATATCAATGCTTTCGGTGTCTTTAAGTGAAGATTATCTCGCACTTTCGGACAGCGCAAATATGACGAATAGTTTTGTCTACAACCCGCAAAACTACATTTGCTCAGACCCCGACTGCGGTGACGTCCTTGCGGCAGTAGCAGGTCTAGCCAAGCGACTACTCAGTGACAAAAGGATTTACGGCGGGTCCTCTCACAAAGAAGAAGCACAGTCGAGGCAGTCCAACGATTTTTACTCATCGTTTCTCTCTTCTAACAAGTTGAACAGATTTAGCTCGGATTCGTACTCCGGTAACGACTACGGTTACAGCAATGGTGGTTACAGTAGCGGCGGCTACAGCGATTCAAAATACGGCTCCTCCAGCGATTCGAAATACGGCTCCTCCAGCGATCCATCCTACGGTTCCAACTCGAATTCTTACGACAACAGCAGAATGCCAAACCTTCAAGGCAAATATGGAGGGAACATTATAGCCTCGGCTTCTGGTTACGATGAAGGTGGAAGCTACGGAGGTGGAAGCAGCTATGGCGGAGGTTACGGAGGTGGTGGATCGTACGGAGGAGATTGTTGTGGCAAAAAAGATTCACTACTCCCTTTGCTAGTTGTCGGTTCTCTAGGCTTACTGGCATTTTACCTATATCTAAGAACAACAACAACAGCTGCGGCTCGTCGCTTAAATGATCTCGGCGATGGTGATGAGGATGGTACAAGTTCATGCTTATAGAATAGTTAGACCTAGATCTATCAGACTCTACTGCATCGTATTTCGAAAACTAATTTGCAATGTTCTTACTTTGCCAGTTTACCTCGATGGACCGACATGGCTGAGCTTGATCCACGAGCTGTGGGAGCAAGACGGCGTCGTTGAAGATCCTTCATGTGCTCAACACACACTCTGCCGAATGAACAACATGGCCATGTCGGCACCCGGACAAGCAGGATGGGCAGTATCTATGTCCAGGTATGCTTCTACTTCCATTAATTCAATTAACTACTGTAGTAGAACCCATATGATAACTGATATTATCCTTTACGCAGTTTGCCTCTCAGCTATTTGCTCCACCGCAGACATGATGGAGGCTTCAGTCTTTACATGGACGCCGCTCTTATGGGAAGATCCGGAGCCAACTGCACGTTACTGTACAACGCTTGTTCTCGTTTGCATTAAATTTTGTTTATTTCTCAGTGAATCATATACTCAAGTTACATTACATAAATCTTAAACCTAAGAACTTGAACTCTGTATTCCTGTCTTTCGTGTAGACTCTGTACTCTTCTAAATAATGTTAACAGACTTAAACGAATTATTATGATTGTGTACTCGGTTTAGTGGTGGTCAGGGTGGAAATACAAATGGGTATTAAAAAAAATATGTTTTCGCTTCTTCTGTATTTATTATAACAAATTAAACTAAAGGAAATGAGCAAAAAAAATCACTTTTTTCTGTGTCCAATTGTCATGGAAGGCTTCAGACCACTTCATCCGGAAAATTTCATAAGTTTCCTTAGTAATTAATCAAGTCTGTCGACAATAAAACTTCTTATAGAACCACAGTAATGAAAGTTTGCAATGAAAAGCTATTTTAAGAATTGAGATATCCAAGTTTCATGGTTTCGTAAACGTAACAATTGCGGTTTACGTAAATTCGCACAATTGTCGTGGTATCAGAGTTGTGTGGTACCGGTTTTCTGCAAAACAAACACACGATAAAAGAACCACCGGGGCGTGGAAACCAATACAACTTCATTCATTACTTTTCTTGCCTCTTCATAACTTAAAAACTTCAAAGTTTATCAAGTACAATAACTAGAATAACAACAGAGTTTTCCTTGTGATGTTACACATGTTCCGGGTGTTACACAGTAAATTGCTATAATTGTCCACGATTGTGTTGAAACACAGAAAACGTTCAAAGCATATCAAGAGACAGATGGTTTTTCTTTTGATGCAACTTTTAGCGAATTTACCACACGGCGTGACATTCTCTCATCTCGTGAAACGGACATTCAACAAAACCATAACATCTGGCTCGGAATGAACTCAAAACAAAACTTAATAAATTGAATCCGCTCGCAGAATTTATGTGACGGTTTGCACTGTGTAATGTGCGTGTGCTTGTTTGTAAAACAGTTTTCCCCTACAACGAACAGGAATGAGAAAAAAATCTTCGTTGGAATGTACGGAACAGATGCTGGATGACCATTCAAGAAAATTGAAAACCTCCTACAGCTTTTCATACAGGAATTCATACGGAGATGTGTCTTAAACTTGATTAAGGTGTACTACTCATAGTCTATTCTGGTGTAATTTTTGTCCAACATGTCATACCTAAAACGTATTATTAATATGAATCTACGTTTTACGATAGAATAAAACTTAATGTCATGCTAGAAGGTTGTAAAAATCTAAAAATAGTTCGGTTGAAGGGCAATCAAATCTGGGAAAATTCCCATATTGGTTTGGTGTAATAGCCCTTGTATATGCCCGTGTTGGGATATGACTAAACAACGGTCTCACCTCAAGAGTTCAAGTTTATTGGCCGTTTTACTAAAAATTCTACTTTCATGCTCAATGATCATGATGAGATTACATTGCGGTTAATTTCGTGTGAACGCCTTCAAATCATATCTGCATATTGTCACGCGGGTACCTCCATTTCTTCCCATACAACTTGCAATACATAGTGTTGTAAGTATAGTATGTGTATATGTATGCACATAGTGTTGTATAGTATGTAGTAAATAGCACATTAAGTATAGTGTATAATACTTATAAAATATAATATACAACATGTTTGATATAAATATAAAGATTTGTGACAGGCCGAACTTATTTTCAACTACTTGATGATGTATGGCTTCTTTCCTTGAGGCTTACAGCCTATGGCTTGTCCTTATCTTAATTTTGTTGGCTTTCCCAGAATCGATGATGCCTCAATCAACGGTAAAAACCGTAAATTTCAGAAAAATACATCGTTTCCCTTATTATCTGAATGTATAGATAAGCAATACCTACCGGTCAAGAGTCAATGTCCGCGCTGTTCGTCGAGTCACTCGAGGCGGATACTCAAAAATCTTCACATACGAAGTCGTCGAACTGTTTTCTGCTCGGAGCTGTTCGACCTCCCCAACACATTTTGGAAGATTCGAGAATCAACCACCCGACTGAAAATCCTCATAGAGTATGTAGAATTTGGAACAGAGACTCAGTGAGATCTCAGTGAGAAACTCTACAAAGTTCTGAGATCTCACTGAGCCTCTGTTCCAAAATCTACGTACTCTATGAGAATTTTCAGTCGGGTAGAATCACGAAAAAAAAGTGGCACAGGAAGTCTCAGTAGGCACGGGTGCCGAAATGAAGTCTCAGTTGGTAGGAGGTGTACCAAAAGGCACTATTTACATGTGCGTATATGCAACAGTATAGAAAATGTCCGATTTCAGGGGGTGGTCCACCCTGCTACCCCGCTTCCCGGGCCACTGCAATCCGAATCACGAAAAAATAAACTGAAAATGTTTTTAATGAGAGCCGACGATTGATGAAACAACAATGGACACAGATTGCAAATGGAGGGCTGATGCTAACCTCCGTCCGGACAAAAAGAAAATGGCTAAAATCAACATTTATATTTAAATTTATAAGTATTATTAACCGAATTATTTAAGTTAAATTTATGTTACAGATTTTATTATAAACTATGTATCGGTATTTTGTTTACGAATTAGTTTTTACATACAAATGTTTAAATGGCCGTAGATTATGCGAACCGCATGTGGACGGGTATAACGGTATCGCCATGTTTGTGATACGGTCAAATGCTTTACCATTTCCCCCTTTATGTCCCCTTATAAATATAAATAACCATTACGTTAGATACAGTTAAGAATTTTAGTCTGAAGGTCAGTATACTGGAACGAATGGTCAAAACTACTTGCCCGATAGAAAGGTCATACGGCCGAGTACCGAATGACTAGGTAGCTGAACGCTAGCTGCCTTTGAATCACTAGCTAAACAGAAGCTGAACTCACTTTAATTGCTAAACTGAACCCTCTGAATAAGCAGTTCGATACTGCATGATTTATAAGTCACTCGGTTGAGTACCGAGTGATTAGGTAGCTGAACACTAGCTACCCTCTGAATCACTAGCTGAACAGTAACTGAACTCACCTTAGTTAATCAAACTGAGCCCTCCGAATAAGGGTCTGAATACTGCATGACTTAGTTCTTTTGAAAATTCAAGCATACGAACTGTGTGAAAGGGGGCCAATTTCACTCGCCAATCATCTAGCTGAATCCGTGATACTCATGCACCATTCAGAGGGTCATTCAGACGTCTAGCTAGCGCATCATTTTCCTTTCTGGTCAGTAAGTATATCGTTCATACACAAATCGTTATAATGTAGGATAATATCATAAATCTAAATGTTGTATAAAACTACGACATTATTTGAAAAGTAAAAAAAAAAAAAGTTCAGGATGTTGTGTGGATGACTCGGAGAGATGAAGCAAAAGCAACAGGTGATGAACATGGCCTCCATTAACTTTCGACATTCACCGCTATGTACATACAACAGAAAATTTGCTATTTTACAAGTTTTTTTTTTAAAATCTTCCATAGGATTTGGCCTGAAAGAAAACGTTCTCGCCTAAAGATTAATCTCGAAATAACGGTACGCTAAATACTACAAAGTGATTACAAATAACAACAGTTGCTTCACCGCGTCCTTATTTCCACCTGAATAATATTACATGTATACACAGTTACTGAAATTATTTCCAACATTTAAGAAGGAAAAATTTTGAAAAAAATGTACTGGTTTAAGAACCTGCTGTATACTTTGGATCTATACACCCAAGTAACAAGCGACGGTGCCTTTTGTGGTGCCTTTTTAGTCATCTTGAACTAGGTAGTTTGAACGTAGTTTAAAATTTAGGTTTACGGCGAAGCAGGCAACTGTTAAAAGGTACTGTGAAAAGGCACTGTGGTGGTGCCTTTTATCATTTTTTACGGTATAAAACATTATTGCTCGAATATTTTTTAAGTGCTCAGTTCAGCCAATCTTGAAACCAATTTTGTAAACGCTCTGTAGTTATTCTTTTTTGTTATTCTTTATTAATATTATAAATAACATACGTAAAATAGAATTAGACTAGTATGATGATAATGTTACCTTAATTATATATATATATCAATATTTTAAAATTAAGTTAATAATTTAAGATAAATGCGTATCAGGTTAGAAGCACCCTTCACCTAATTATTCGTAAACAAAACATATGATTATTACTATTTCCCACCATTGCTCCCTTTTTGTAGGGAAATTCCCTGAAAAAGGGGAAATTGAGCTCAAAAGGGGAAAATAAGAGAAGAAAGGAAAAGGGGAACTTGGTAGTCTTATATGGTATATGAAGGAAATAAGGGAAAAACAAGGGGGGAAAAGCGAAAAATCCCTCTTCAGGGGTAAACGGAAAACTAAAAGTGAAAACTGTGTTTCGAATACCTGTCAGAAGACGTAGGTGGAATGGAAAAACAAGAATTATATTTAAAATACAATTTCGGTAGCCAAAAAAGGGACGTCCAGTCCAACTGGACACTTATCCGTATATTCTCGCTGGCCGCTACGAAAAAGGGAATCGAACTAGTTCGAGAACTGCAGGAAAACGGCTTTCTTCCCGACTCGATGATCTGCAAACTTTGTCGAAAAAAAATGTGTCTACAGACCAGAAACAAAACGCACGACGGCTGCGTCTGGCGCTGCAGCAACAGGATTCCGCTCGATGGACAGAAGTCAAAATACTGTCATTCGGAGAGGAGCGTCCGCTCGAACAGCTGGTTCAGGAACGCCAGCCTAACGCTAATGGAGATCCTCACCATCACGTATATGTGGTTCTACAAACTGAGACACGAACAAATTATGCACGAGCTAAAAATAGGCACAACACACGTTTCCTTCATTTAATATTTTTACATGAAGTTTTAATTGGAGATGCATTTTCATTTGCAGGGACTGAGTGTATAGCAGACTGGTCGTCCTATTGCCGGGAAGTGGCTGTCGAATATATTATTAGAAATTCGGAAAAAATTGGAGGGAACGGAGTTAGTGTCGAAATTAACGACTCGAAATATGAAAAAAGTATATCGTTCCTATATCTATTATATTTATTATTAATAGCATTCATTTTATAATGATTATTATTTGTGTTTAGGAAGGGACGTGAACGGTCAGCGGATTTCCGGAACGTGGTTTTTTTCTGGAGCAGAAAGAAACTCAAAAAAATGTTTTCTCGTCCCAGTGTCCGAGCGAACAGCTTCGACTGCGATCAAACTAATCCAGGATTGGATTTATCCAGGAACAATTGTTTATACAAACTGCTGGAAGGGCTGTTTGAATCTCCCGTAATTTACATAAATCTTCACAATATTTCCAAGAATATTTTACTCATTATTTCTATGAAATTGTTGTTAAAATCAGTTACTGATAGTAATTTCTTTGAAAATATTTATTTTTAAAACAGGGAATATCGTGATTTTTTCCGCCTCTGTGCCATTTACGGAGTGACGTTCAAAGACCTGGAGATGCAGGGTGCAGCGTCGGCTGAAGGCGTCTGGTCCAACGTCAAACATTCCGTCCCGTTCCAGGTTAATCGGGACGATAAAATCCTCGGGTATAACGATCCCCAAAATTCAACTAAAACTGAAACTAAATTCCTGTTGAATAATTAATAGTAAATTTCATGATTACTTCCAAGTTGTAATGAATGGTTATTTGGTTTTCGTTACATTATATTATATTTTAATAATTTCTTTTATTTTGTACATAACTACAATATTTACTTTATTTCTTGTTTGTAAATGTTTTCATTAAACTAAAGAACTATTATTTTCGTATACAGGTACTGGGCAACTCATATGCTGCAGCAGAAAGTAAGGGACAGTCCTGATCCCTTTGCAGAGTTTATGAGATCAGCAGCACTCTTGTACACGGATGTTTCCTCCTCAGCTCTTGGAGATGATATCAATACCCCAGAACCAGATAATGCGAAGAGAAACACGGAATTTGTTTACCCGAAGATCACGTTATAGATTTATGCGCGTTAGTTTCCGTGTTACTGTAGTTTGAATTTTTACGAAATGTTGATACAGTTTTCATGTTGTGTGTTGTATTGTTGTTATGCCGCAGAATATGAATTTGCGTTAAATTTTTACAGAACTGATATTTTTATTTAGATTAATAAGAAATAATTCTACATAATATTTAATTTTAGAGTATTATTTCATTATGAATTAGCGTTAAAGGTTATCTTACTAAGTTTTTACCAAGTTACCAGTTAGTGTCCCATGAACAAGCTCAAAAACGAATTTTTAATTATATGGATTTGAGTTATTTAATTAATATAATATTTAATGACGACTCAATTTTTCTTTTAATATAATTGCATGATTTAAATGAATATTTTACAATAATTCGTTATTATTAATAATAAATTTAATTTATTGATGCGCATCAACGTTTGTTTATGCAGTGTACTGTTTAGTAACAACCTTCATAGCGTCGCATTTAATTTGAATTTTTAACGGTTATTTGATTGTTGACACAGTGCGTACAAAAAGAACGTGGAAAACAAATGCCGAAAATATTTTGTATATTTAATTAATTATTCAAATAATTAATGGAAAAAAATGAACAGCCCCACGAAACAAGTCCGTTTCAACATTCCCGAGACTCTGGACGGGAAACTATGTACAGCAATTCAAATGAGACAATACGAGTAAGCTTTTGTTTGTTTTCAAATTTTAGTACAAAATACTCTTAACAATTATTTTTCATATTCAGACGAGTAAAGCAGCTTCTCCAGTGTGGAGCCAGACCCAACGAGCTCGTCAACGAGACAACTGCAATGCACTGGGCTGCGGGACAAGACGATTCGACTATGTCTCTCGAAGCCATGAAACTATTATTAAAATTCGGAGGCGACCCAAACATCAGCTTATCAGCAGGGACTTCTCCCATTCATATAGCGGCAAGCTGGGGCTACACTAACATGCTGAAACTGCTGGTCGAAAGAGGAGGAGACCCGTGGCGTGAAGACGGGGACGGCTGCAACGCTTGGGACCTTGCCCTTTCCAAATGCCACTGGGACGTTTTACGATACCTGGCCTCGTACATGGAAGATGGAGATTTAAAACCACCCAAAAAAGAAAATGTTACAATTACTTTCACAGGTTCTAGAGACCTCTCCATTCTCAACAATACGTTTATTTACCATTCGTCTTCTTCTGCTTCGGTCTTAAACCAGATGTCCATAAACGATGAAAGTTTTATGAATAACGCAGCTTTCATGAGTTCAGCACTTTTAGAATCTACGATGGCTTCTGCACAAGTCGAGGAGTACTCGTACAAAGACGAGGACTTTGGCGTTAATTTAAGTGAAATAAGATTTCCTCCATTAGTTTCAGAAGACTGTCTCTTGAATAACGCTATCTGCTCAAACGAAGATGACGATGACGACTCGGAAACTTCGATAGACTCGGAAGAACTGATTAAAAATCTCAAATCTCTGCGGTTTACTTCAAGCGAATCAAAATACCCAGACGAGCTCGTGGAACTTCTCGAGACTTCTATAATATTCAGCAAAATAAACCATCCTTCTGTTAGATTAGACCGAGATTTTAACTCAAGTTTCAGGCTGCCGAACCCAGGAAAAGCTCTGCGAGATGGTTGTTTGCGAAAATCGTTTAACTACCTTCTGCTCGACCCACAGCTGATGAGCTCAAATTCTTTTGTGAGTCAGAACGCTTCGGACCTTCCGACCTTTTCCGAAACTTCCTCTCGGCCATCTTCTACATTGGCAAGGGAAAACAGACCCGCCCATTCGAACACCTCTACGAAGCGATCAAATCCCGAACCAAAGCCTCATCCTCCATCACGGTAATTATCAAAAATATTGAAAATAAAGTATTTATCATTATTGGTGTTATGTTACTATGATTTCAGGTTTCCTCAAAAACGAAGAAGATACTAGAAATCTGGACGAGTGGTCAGGGTGTCATCTCGTTACAAGTTTTCCAGAATTCGTTACCCGCCGAGGCGTTTTCCAGAGAAGCTGCTATGATCGATGCTATAGGTACTCTTAATAATTATTATTATTATTTATATTTTTTTTCAGATTTTATTACTCTTGTTTTATTGGTTAACTGGGTGTAAGCCAAAAGCCGTGCCTCTTTACAGCACACATATATAATAAATCGATTTCAGAAAATTTAGCAATTCACTTTGCATAAAAGTATTTCGTTAATTTTTTGTGATTTTTTTATGTATTTTAAAACCGACATTTTTTATGATTATATTTTAAGTCGTCTGCCCGCAGTGGATGGGTTCGTCGTTAATGGCAAATTCAGCATAAGCTTTAAAACCAGCGTGTTGTTTATTATATTATTCCATATTTATCATTACTGTATATTATAAATAGCATAATATTTCATACTTCTTATATTATATAGATGCATACTTAACACAATCAATGATTTTCGTTCTTTAGGACTATCCAATCTGTCAAATGTCAAACGAGGAAGTTACTACGGAATCTGCACTGCCTGGAGTTTGACCGAGAAACGTCAGTGGGGCTCGTACTTGCTGGCCAAGGCGTTTCGCATATTCCTGCACGAAGGCGAGCGACAAATCTTTCCGTCCAACCTGTGAACCACGTACAATTCAGACAGTTAATGAAATCCGATTAACGTTGATTATTTACTCCCCCAAATCAGCTAATTATTCATTTCCATGTGTTGTGCAACAGGTTTTTTATTAGTGAGATATCAGTTATTTTATTTTTCTATTATTGAGTGATTTTGACATTGTTTGCTGATTGACATACGACTCTCCTGCAATTATTATATATATCCGATTCAATTAAACTTTTACAAAACATCAAATTTGTATTATTTAATCTGTAATGAAATAACTCTGATAAATTATTAATTATTTTATAAGCTGAAATAGTTAATATTTCAGACACTAGATGGCTCTGTCTCTCAATGTTTACATCCTATCCACTGCTCCCACTTTGCAGGGAAATTCCCTTAAAAAGGGAAAACTCGGTCTCAAAAAGGAAAAATGAGGGGGAAATAACAGATGTATGGGTTGATATCTTAGATGGAGGAGAAAAGGTCACATGATATCTGCAAGGGAAGGGAAAAAAGGGAAAAACCGTGCCCTCTTTAGGGGAAACGGGAAACTGAAGATGGAAGCACTGATTCTAGCAATATTCAACAAGAGGCGCTTACTTTATTAATTTGACTTTTTTAGCTTCAGTTCCAGTTGTTTCAGTTAATTAAGAATATTAAAATAATATCCAGTAATCTCAGAAGAAAATGGAAAACTCTGGATTTGTCCTATATCGGCAAGGTGACCCGGTATGTTACGTATTTCGCACATATTATAAAACACCACTGCATTACAACAGGGTCTATTTCTTCTGAATTTTATTTTAATGTCTAGTAAGTATTCATTTATATGCTTTTATGGTTTTTAATGATTTTTCAGGATGCTGACGAAGACGAAAATGTATGGGACGACACGGCTCTGATCAGAGCTTACGATAAAGCAGTAAAAGTTGCTAAAGAAAAGGTAGCGGCCAAATTGGGTTTCGTCGAGGGTGTAGATTACTCTGCCGAGGAAAAAACCATCAAAACTGAAACTTCGTTTTCGTCCACACCCACAGAGTCGGGTAAAAAAGTCAAATCCAGACAGTGGAAAGCTGGAGATTACTGCCGAGCAGTTTATTCGGAAGACGGAGAAATTTATGAAGGCGTTCTTGTTTCTGTTGAAAAAGCAACGGCAAGCTGTATTATTCGATACATAGGTACGAGATCAGTTGTTAGTTCTTTACATAATAAAATATTTTAAATTTAACATTAGGTTACGAAAACGAAGAAGAGAAGAGTATTTCTGAACTTCTGCCTTCGAGTGGGGCGAAAGCTCGTCAAAAGCAACAGTCTGAAGCACAAGACGCAGAAAATCAAATGGACGACAGCGAACGATTACAAGAAGTCCAAAATGAAACGCTCAACCAAGAGGAAATGAGCAGAAAGGAACCGTTCAACGTCCAGAATGCAAACGCTTTCTTTCCGAGCTTCGGGAGCGAGAAAAATCTTTCGATTCCACCCCCACCACCACCATCACTCTGGCCGAACCCTCCGCAAAACCCACAGAGTTCAGAAAGTTTGTACTCGATGCTGATGGCCTGGTATATGGCGGGATATCATACAGGTTTAAAGCACTGATAAGCTGAAAATCTAGTCTCTTATATAATTTGTTTATTTAATTTCGTCCAGGACTATATCAGGGACAGCAGATGAGCCAGTCTCAGAGCCCGAACCCGCAATCAGGGTCACATTTTAACCAAACTCGATGAAATATTTGTTCGCTACCAGCAGTTTTCGCTGGGTATTCGAGCGATTTTCTCTTTACACAAGAACGCAAATAAACAGGTGGATTATTTACAGTGAATTTTCTCTGTGAAATACAGAATTTTTTTTCGCTTTTAGCTTTTCCCGATATGAATTTCAAAATATATCGTACACGTTTAGACTAGGATATCGTTCGCATACAGACACGTCGTCACATAAACATAACGTATGTCTCAGTTACATGAACAAGTTAACAATAAAGATGATACTAACCGATAACAACGATATTCTGTCTAGTAAACTGGAATTACTTGTTGACTTTTCTAATTCTACGCTCCCCATAAAAGGTTTATTTGGACTAAACTCTGCGTTTTGCTGTTTTTCAGTCTCGGGGTTGGCTTCCGACCATCTGGGGCGCCAGTCGTTGCTCGGCTCTTCGGGTCGTTCCCGCTCGTCGTAGAAAATCTCGGTCCACAAAGGCGTTGACGGTTTGCTCGACGCTTTTCCTATGACTTTTAAG
This sequence comes from Eulimnadia texana, assembly GCA_002872375.1. Classification (NCBI taxonomy): domain Eukaryota; kingdom Metazoa; phylum Arthropoda; class Branchiopoda; order Diplostraca; family Limnadiidae; genus Eulimnadia; species Eulimnadia texana. The sequence continues at coordinate 31,713,509 of NKDA01000001.1, read as the reverse complement.
AAACCTTTTCGTTTTAGCATAAATAAGTTAAACGAAGCTTAGAAAACTTACCTTGAAGCCGAACGTGTCCTTCCGAGTCTCCGATGGAGTTTTTCGAAGCGCATTTGTAAATCCCGTCATCGGCCGAAGCGACGGAATGAATGTGAAGTCGCAAACGACATGTGTAACTGTTGACGTCTATTTCTTCCGTCCTGTACCGTCCATTGGGAATGATAATCTCTCCTGAAAATATATTACATATATCATTAATACTGAATAAAAATAGCCTATAAAGTAAACGCAATCGATGGATAATACGTAACGCCTTGTGCAAAAGTGACGGTGCCTTTTTGGTGAAGTCGTGAATAAGTCACCAAAAGGCACTGTAGCGGTGCCTTTTTAAAGTGTTTCGCACGGTATGAAACACAATTGATCGGACTAGTTTTGCGTGAAAGCCAGTGACTTTCTTCCCACGTAAAAATGAGTCCCTAGTAATGGTGTCATACCGCACAAAGCACTGTTAAACGGCACTGTTATAGTACTTTTTCGTAGTTTTGCAGTTACTTTTTACAGTGCCTTTTCACATAGTAGCCTGCAGCGCCCCAAAGCGTCCAAGCTGTGAACTTAAAGTTCAACTGCCTAGTTCAAGGGTACCAGAAAGGCACCGTAAAAGGTACCCATCATGTTTATGTGGTTTAGGTTCATGTTATCTGTGTTATCCTGGGTTATCATCGACTTGCTTATGCGTCCTAATCTGCGTGAGGGAGATAGTTACGCGCAGTTAAGTGAATAGCAAACACGCGCTGGAATTTCAATGAAGACAAGAGCAGAATGGGTATCTTCGTTAGCAATTGATGGTGTGTCACACATTCCTGGAACCTAAACCTAGGATCCTAGGATATTTGGGAAGCTCTGGAAAAATTTACGACCCTTTGTTGTGCAGGAATGCACTGTCTATACTTCTTCTAGATAAACACAACCCAGATAAAAATAATGGTGCCTTTTGCGGTGCCTTTCTGGTAACCTTTGAACTGGTGCGGTCTAAACTTGGATGTTTTAAAGAGCAATGCAGGCAACCGTGAAAAGGCACCGTAAAAAGGAACTGACAAACTACAGAAAGACACTGTTAGTGGTGCCTTTTATAGTGTTTTGTACGGTGTAAAACACCACGGCTAGTATGGTCGACAACTCAAAAAGTAGTTGGAAAGTAGTTTGCAGTACCCGTATCTCTGACCCAGTAGTTGATGGGTTTCGGGGAGGCCTCGACGTTGCACTCGAGCGTCGCGTTCGATCCCGAAGAAGTTCCGATAACGGAATTGGGAACGTGGATGATAGGATAAACTATTAAAAATCAAACGAATTACTCAGTTATACAAGATTTTCCTAACAATTTACATAGTATAAATCATAAATAATAAAACTATTCATAAAATAATGACTTGTAAGTATTCAGTAGTTACTAGTAAAGACTTACAGTGTACGTTGAGGACTACTCGACGACTCACAGATGGCGGGACTCCGTTGGTAGCAATGCACAAATACGCACCCATCTCCGATCTCGTTATTTTGTGGAGAACTAAGACTTCTCCCTCGTACTGCGTTTCTACAACAAGAAAAATCATTAAACAAATAACAAAAGTAGTTTTTAATGATATAATATTAGTACTGTTACCTCGAAGTTTGGGTGAAGCTGCACCGTTGTTCCGGATGACGAGGTCTTGCCCGTCCTCTCTGCGCCAAGTGACTCGAGGCTGAGGGAACCCTCGCACTTTGCATGAGAGCCGAGCCGATCCGCCTTCCGGTACCAGCATTTCACTGCCGCCTTCGCTGAGGATATCGGGAGGAATGACTACTTCCAGAAAAGCCATCTGTAACAAAAACTTGACTAAATGAACACTGACAGAATCTAGAGTTTCCATAATATCGTCAGCATTCATTAGAAGGCAAATTATACCTGATGTCGCATGGGTTCAGTGTTAATTTGGCACATGTACATCCCTCGGTCGGATCTGCGCACATCGCGAATCTGCAGAGTCCACGTTTGCAGATCGTTATGCAGAACCGACAACCTAGCGTTGTTTGTCAACACTCGATCGTGCATTGCGATGATACCCTTGTCATCCGCCTTAATCCAAGCCACCTATTCGCAAATTTTTGCTAAGTATATATTATATATATATAACACATTATATGTTGTGTGTGTATATTAGAAATGATAAAAATCTAATTTAAAATTGTGTAAACTGTTTTGAACAGCGGTTCGGGTTTCGGTTCAACTTAAACGGTTCAGAGCCAAATACTGTCTGCACAATTGTATTCTAGCGCCTGAATTTGCTTATGGCATTCTTCCGAGTAAACGTCATTGTCACATAATTGGATTTCTCGACGGAAAATGTAGCCCGTGTTAATTTCCTTGGTGTGTGTAGACAAAACGTTACCCGGTGAGTTCCTAAGTTATGCACGATGCAGGTGAATGAAGCGTCTCGCCCTTTAGCCACCGTTAAATTCTCCATTGCCACTCCGAATTCCGGCTGCTGCAACGTGTTCAACTGATGAGCTGCACAACAATTAAATCAAATTAACTCCACTCATCTGGAAAACTAGACGCTGTATGGAAGTACTCAAAACTAGACGCTTTCGCCTGAAAAATTAGCGCGGAACTGCTCTCTCGATGTAGTTAGTTACTAATTTTCTGGAAAAAGCATCTAATTTTTGGACACTTCTCTAGAAAACTAGACACATTGAAGTGTGAAAACTAAACATTTGGTCCCTGGAAAAATAGCGCGGGACTGCTCTCTGGATCTCGTTAACTAGCGCCTAGTTTTCGTTATCAAGTGTCTGGTTTTCTAGATGGAAAAAGTACCTAGTTTTCTTGACACTTCTCGAGAAAACTAGACACTATTAAAATTTACAAATATACACTCAGCCTAAAACTGGCGCGGGACTGCTCTCTGGATCTAATTAGTAAGTGCCTAATTTTTTTGCTAAGTGTCTAGTTTTTCTATATACCAGAATCGCCTAAGTTGTTGGCCACTTGTGTAGAAAGCTAGACACTATAACCATCAAGTAACTAAGCATTTCATCTGAAAAAATCGTCAAGTGCCTAGAATCCTAGACATCAAAGCGTCTAGTTTTCTGGACCTTCCTCGAATATAGCCGCAGAGTGTCGGGTTGGTTTCGGAACTGCGGAAATTGCTGGTCCATTACTTCCACTAAACATTTCCGGAGATGGACTTTCGGTATATATTATCATTAAAGTTAATTAATTCCTGTAGCTGGTAATTGATTCTTTTTTTCTTGTTCTGGTCGGAGGGTGTCTTATCTGTTACTCTTCACTAAAGCCACTGGGTCAATTTGCGGCTGCTAAAAGGCTAAGCGAGCGGAAAACGAACCTCTAGTTTTTTCTGTACTTTTTTTTACTGTGCTTATAAAACTACATTGCAGTATTATTTAATTATAATAAAAGAAAATCGTTACCTCGAAATGCAGAAGTTGGCGTGAGCAATAATTGGTATAAAACCAAGGCAAAAGTGAGAAGTTGTGCAGTCATTTTCCCTAGAGGAAACGCCACTTAAAAGTTGTTGAAACTCTAATCATGTATTTAAAACATTAGTTCAGTCTATTAAAGTTAAAGTATCAACTATAAACTATTTAACAAGTATCTGATACCTTTTTTTAAGTTACAGAGTGTGGCAGGACGATGTTGTCTCGGCGAGATCTGGAATCTCACTGAGGCCCAGATGCAAGATCAAACGAGATTAAAATAACATGGACACGCGGAAACTTTTCATAAAAATTCTTACAAAACCCCTTCATCGAACAGTCTTCATAGATAGTACAAAATATTTGTGAACAACTATTCCGTTCATTAATAATAATTCTGCAAATTAAACTAAGATTTTCCTATACGATTTGCTAAGAGTAGTAGCGCTATGGTGTAAATGTTATCTCTGTATACTACATATGCTAAACATATGCATATGTGTTAGTTTTTCTAGAATATGTTATCAAACAGAGTAAATTTTCTTTTTCTCTCTGGTGATATTTTCCATATTGAGTAGTTCGTTAAGGAAAAGTGTATGCTATAGTAAGTCAATGTTCAACATCTTTGATGTTATCGTTCCACGTCCCGATCCTTAACGAACCTCTACCTGATCCGATAGCAAAAGATGTCAAAAAGTCTCTCATTTCATTCGTCCTCTTCCTCTATAGTTTTCCCGCTTTTTTCGCTTCAATCTTAAACAGACTCTTTTCTATCCAACAGAATAGGAGATCTATAAACACAAACAGGGAAACGAAATTAGAGTTTGCTGTCGTAGAAATCGTAAGCATTCAAAGTATCGATCTTTTTTAGTTCTACGTTTGAGTTATTTTAACCGAGAAATGCTGTAATATTCATAAATTAAGTTAAATTATCCTAGAAAGAATATTTTGTCATTGAATCAGTAAATAAACAGGTAATTAGCCTGTAAAATGGAGGATCTTTAATTAGTCGCCGAACAATGAGCGTACTTAATTGAAACGGGGTGCAGTTTAGGTGCAACCTTCACTTTAAAATTTCGTCTGCTCCAGCAAACAGGGTATACTGTTTGGTGTTTTATAGTATATTTTACATTCAAATACAAGTTAAATCGATAATTTTGGCTTTATAGCTGTAAGACGTACTTGTGACTCGCTCGTAACAGCCGACGTTTCAGCCATTCTCCCCTTTATTTTGGCGAATTATAACCGGCTTAAAGTTCCCAAGTAAGGATTGACAAGAGTGGCCAAGAGTTAATACCGGCTTAGGCTTATTACCAGGGTATTAACCAAGTTGGATCTAAGTTGATCAAAGTATAGAACAAAACAAAGTAAAAGTTTGAAGTTTCTTTGGGTATGTTTTCAAAGTTTGAGGATCTAAGAGTAGAATAAAATGAACGAAAGTCCCAGAGGTTCTCGTTAGATTGCTATTTAATGAAAGGCACAAGGTAATTGACTTGTATTTCGGCCTAAGACTGCCTTTTCATATGCAATGGAGGGCACGAAACTGGTGAAAAGTTCACAGTTTGGAGTCTTTGAAAGCTAGGCGATGAAAGACAAAGTGATGGACCCCTCCGTTAGAGTGGGAAATTGAAGACTCGCTTTTAATGCCAAGACGAGGTAGGTTGTTAGATTGAACCGGCTTGACGCCTGCTGAATGACTAAGTCAATTACCGCGCTGGCATCTTGTTCTTGTTGTCTCTGCCGGATTAAACCGTTTCTTCTCGAGCCGAACCGAACCCGAGGAGCCGAGTAAATGTTGCGGACCCTGTTTCTGGTTTGCCATTAACCAAGTTAGGCTGTTTGAGCGGCACTGCAATGTAACTAACTTGTGTTGTTTAATTCGATCTGTGGACTACTTGGCAAACCTGTCACGATTTCTACTTTGAGCAACTTATGTGAACCTTTGGGTCCTTGCATATTTACTCCCAGTATGCACAAAATATAAACCTTAAAAAAGGACTAAAAAAATCATAAAATGAAGCTGATTTGGTAGAAATGTTGATCTTTTGAGTTGCTTTGTTAATCTCTTTTCTTCTTTAGTTTATCGTGAAAAATGAAAGATCATTTTGGAGAGTTTATCTCCAGAGACAATGCGAGAGAGACTTTTCTGGAAAGCTCCGAAAAGACTTAACTCCCACTTTTTCGATGAAACATTCAGCAGGTGTATTAAGTTCTGGGGATTACAGAAGCCCAAAGTCAGTTCACCGATAACATGCGGATAACATAAAGATATCGAGTCACGCACTCTGTCACTAATACAGAATCACACAAACAGATCTTTCGACAAAACTCTGTGAACTTTTGTCCGTACTGTCTCTGCACATCATGCGATGGTATATCATGAAGCTGGAAATCTTTATCAAGACCTTTGTTATCATCATTATCATGCTGATAAAACTTCGCAATGCTTCCCTAGGCGATTGATTGCTGGGAAGATTCATCAAGACCGTGGCATTTTGTTCTGCACTTTTACGGGTCGCCTGTCGCTGAACAGATGAATGGGTGAATCACTATGCCCTATTGACTGCCGTTGAAAAGGGTAAACAAAAAGCACGTGCCCCCTGATGAAAGGTTACCAATCATCTTCTCCAGGGTTTCCTATTAAAAAAACAACAAAAGGAGGCTAACACAAACTTACCCCCGTAACGGAACGATACTATCCCGCTTCGAGCAGAACGATACTGAACGACGAAAACCCGAAAGAAATATCTGACTGAAACTTTTACATCGCAATTATAATGTTAATAAAATTTGAATTTTGATCGATGCAAAGTAAGACTCAAGACAATATGTGGGGCTTCGGGATGAGCCAGCGGGTAACGAGATCGCTTCGTCGCTTCCCGTTCCTCGAGGAACGGTACCGAACGACGAAAAAGCAATGTGATTAAAGCTTTACGTGGCAATTATAGCGTTTTGATAAAACTGAAGTTTTATTGATAGAAAGTAAGACTAAAGAGACAACATGTGAAGTTTCGGGACGAGCAGCGGGTAACGGGGCCTCGAGAACGATACCCGTGTCGCTTCGTCCAGCTCCCCGAGAAGTGTCACCAGCCCCTCGGTGTGCCAAGTTGATGAAAGTTGGGAGCCCCTGATACTTTTCGATCTGGTCGCGGACAAAAACACGGGGGGAAAAGCAAACTTTCGACGCGGCTATTTTATTCATGAACCGGTTAAATGGCCGCATCCAGGGGAAAAACCTACCATTTTACCTATTGATACGATAAGACCAAAGTCGGGCTAATTTATAATTAAAATTGTTTTCTTTAGCCGAAGAAGAACAAATGCGATTTACACGAAGAAGAAAACTTTGCCATCAACTTGGATTTGTTCTTTGACATGTCGACACGTTGTTTATGGTCGATTTTCTTAACTACTTTTCAATTGAATTCTTTCTTAGTTGAAGTTATAGTTAATGTTAAAACAGTTAAACTATTAATTATGTTGTATGTGCTGTTGAATTGCGGACTGTAGAACTCTGCAACCGGAATAAATTCTGCTGAATCATTCTTCATGAAATATTTTTAACAGTGCTTTTCTTCAACTATATTTCGATCCCTTAACTCAAATTTTCTCATTTTCAATAACAATAAAGACAGTATTCAAATTCTGTAACTTGAATTAAAGTAATTTGATTAAACAAAAGCAAGTATATACATAATACTATGTAGCTTTTACAAGTCTGTTACCAAGTTTCCACTAAGAATATAAAATACAGAAATGGAAGTTAAGTTATATTTATTTAAGATTATTTATTAATGATAGAATGAAAATTTTAAGTATTCTTTTTTAAAATAATGTTTTAAATGACAAAACTTTACGCCATCTAGTGAGAGTTTTTTGAACTATTTGCAGCAATCGTTTGTAAAAGGCCGCTAGATTCACTTAACTTTATTGAATTTATTCACAGGTAGATTGAAAATATGTTAAAATAAATATTACCATTTTAATTAATTTCTCATTTAATGTAATTATCTGTCCTGTTATACGTAATCAATCCTCTGCAGGGCCCGACAGTTTTGCTTTCTCCCACAGTTTCATTGTCACATTTTTGTATTTGTATTTAAAATAATATAGAAAGTAATATAATAAATATTCATTAATAAATTAAAAAATATTGTATTTTAATGTTTAAGTAAGAAAATTGTAAGAGAGCAAAGCACAAAACTCCCCAACAACTTTGGATTTTGATAAAAAGGATTTTTTCCAACGGTTAAACAGATTTATTGAAATAATATGTAAAGTGGTTAACTATTTTTAATAATAAATAATGTATATTCCGGATAATGATGCAAATTAAAATGAATAGTTAAGTGGACGCTGAGGTATTGATTTATCCGGCAACAATGGAGACCTTTTATTCAATCCTCCCACTTTGGGGGGGGGAAATATCCCTAAAAGGGGAAAACGGAGTCTAAAAAGGGAAAAATGAGGGAAGAGGGAAAATTGATGGAAAGGGAGGTTCATGACTAACAGGGGACAAGGGGGAAAGTGACATATTCAGGAGGAGGGGAAAATAGGGAAAGTAGAGCCCTCTTTAGGGGAAAAGGGGAACTCGAAATGGAAGCACTGATCTTTATCGAAGGGAGGTCTGTTTGCGCAGGCGAACTTGCGAAGGTCGTCAACAGTGTACACCTGCGAAATCGTCTCTTCATTTATTCGATTGTATAAAATCTGTATTTCATCATGGTAACTAAATTCTCTATATTTCGTATAGAATATTCATTTCTGCGCCCAGTTATCGCTATTAGTTTATATTATTGCTTTTATTTACGTGGAAATAAAGCTTTAAATGAAACAGGGTTAGACCTTGTTTACCCGTATAGATTTTTGGTTATATATAGTATAGGATACTTGTACTCCTTATAGATTATATGAGTACTTTTATTGATTTTTTGCCTTTTTTCCTATTACAAATCATCAGGGTAATGAAAGCTCTCTCCCGATGGAAATGTGCTCCAACTGTAAGTTTTAAATCTAACGTCAGACGTTAAACGACTGATTTTAAACGCTGAGTTATTTTCACTAGTCGATGCCGACGAGATCAGAAGGCTCGGGAAGAGGTTCCGCAAACTCGACTTGGACAATTCGGGATCCCTGAGCGTTGAAGAGTTCATGTCCTTGCCTGAACTGCAGCAAAATCCGCTCGTGCAGAGAGTCATAGACATTTTTGACCAGGATGGCAACGGAGAGGTCGATTTTAAGGGTAAAATCATATACGCAAGCTTGTGTTATGTTTTTAACCACGTTTTTTGTCTTCGATAGAATTCATTCAGGGAGTATCGCAGTTCAGCGTCAAGGGGGACAAGGAATCGAAGCTGCGTTTTGCCTTCCGCATATACGACATGGACAACGACGGAGCCATTTCGAACGGGGAGCTCTTCCAGGTCAGCATTTCGATAAAGTGATGCGTTGTTTCAGACTTTTACTTGTTTCTTGATAACGCAGGTACTCAAAATGATGGTGGGCAATAACTTGAAAGATACTCAGCTACAGCAGATAGTCGACAAAACGATCCTCTTTGCCGACAAAGACGAGGACGGGAAGATTTCGTTCGAGGAGTTTTGTGCCGTAAGTTTGTATACTCTTGCCCGCTTTTCAGTTGCGTTCAACGTTTCGTCTGTTTCAGGTCGTGGGCAATACCGACGTTCACAAGAAAATGGTTGTCGACGTTTGAGGCATCAGTAATTAACTTGAAATATTCAAAACTTTTGAATTATTGGTGTGTTGTCGTTTTTTTCACTTTGAAAATCCTTTTTATATAATATAAATGAATTGCGTGCTCCCCATCCAAATTTTTTCGTTTTCGTCAAAACAGTTGTGTCGTTTACGCCTTTTCCCGGTTGTTCCGATAACTGCGTGCAGTTTCCTAAGTTGATATCAAATTTTTATTTATGAAATTTTTCTCTGCATGTCCTATATTTTTCATCCAGTTCTTTTTTTTTGTAATTTTCTTCAAGAAGTTTTCCTCACAAAAATATACGATGATTCAGCTTTCACAATTTTTTGTCTTACAAATAGTAATAATGTTTTATAGTAAATTCAATGAATGATCAAGAACTTGATTTGAGAGAAAAGATAGAATATATAATTTATTTAATAATTATAATATTACACTTTGCATATATAAATGTGGGGAGTTTTTGGAAAAAAGAGAAACAATAAGCCACAAATCTCTTGAAAGAACCAAACGGGAGTTTCTTATGTACATACGTAGTTGTTACAAAGTCACGAAAGTCATTAGAAAGTCTGGAAAAAAAAGTTTCGCCAATTCTGAGAAGCAAAGAAACGCAGCCCCTGATCGAACAAAATTTGGGAAGACGTTGAAATCAAGGACTGCAAGTCTGGCTTCTCATCATGGCGGAATATCGTCAAAAGACAGTCTGAATCGTCGTTGGATCGTCAATAAGGGTCAAAGTTACAGTCCGGTAGATGGGAAGCTCGTCTTTATTGCGGGGCTAGTTTACAAGGACGGCACGTGTTTGCAGACGTACTGAGTGCTGCACTTGCCTCCACTGTTGCGGAAGTCGACTGCTTCTTGAAGACCGTAGACGATATCCTCGTACTTGGGGTTATAACCGAAGATACTGTAAGAGGAAAAAATAACCGTTTTTAGACTTAGGTTTTCCTTGTACATATTTATAGTGGGGCAGCATCTGCGTGTGTGCATTTCTTGTTCGAGAAAAATACATGTTCAGGTCGAACGCAGTTTTCCTGCAACGGATTTACACGTCCTATGCCGTGAAACAAAACTCTGGTTTAACCACAGGCGAACACGAAAAGCATCTGTTGTCTGTACTACTTGAAAAAATGTCGGATATAAATCTAAAAACTTCCTGCTGCAGGGACAAAGTATTGCCGATTTTTACAGTTAGGAATCAAAGGGGTTTAACTGGTTTGCTCTGTAGCTAAAAATAGATTTACCCTTTAGCGAATTTAGCTCCTTTGAGAAGCATTTTGGATGCAGAGAGGTACTGCTTAGCCTTGGATGGTTCTTCACAAGCGACTCTGTAGAGACAGTCGTAGTCGTCAGAAGTGGAACCCAGGGCAAAGCTCATCATCATCATGAGGTCGGACTCGTCATAAGATCCGTGCGCTTCGTTGAAGGACCTTCCAACGCCAGCACCGAAGAAACCGAAGCCGAAGATGATGGCCTTGATGACCAGCAGGATGACAAGGTTGGTCAGGTTGAGAGTCAACACCTCGCTGGTGGTTGAGCTGCGGGCTACTTCCTTCAGCAGAGCTTTGGTCATCTCCAGCAGAGGAGTCTTACCGCTGCCCGGGTCCACGTCCCCAGCGACTGGCCCAGGGAAGCACCGCAAGCTCCGGTCGCTAACAGACCCATACCCAGTAATGCGGAAATATAAAATCGTCTGCACATTTTTTTGCTAATTCCTTTTGCTGATGAGCACCTGAAAGAAAATCGAAAACTAGTTTTAATATTCATAATAACAAATTTAAATAAAGAATTAAATTAACTGAATTCTAAGTAGATTTCGACTAAATTAAATTTTAAATTCATTCTGAGTTTAAAAAAAATCTTACAAATATTTCTTGTATAGTAATAGTTATTATAGTAAAATGTGTAGCTTACCTTCACAGCTTAGTTTAAACCGTGTAAATAATCAAGTCGAAGCTGTGGTTTAGTAGCTGATAGTTATTTTTCTTTAGTTTTGCTAGTTTTTGTGAAACACGAATCAACGAAGAGCAGAGCACGAGGGGACGTGGAAGATACTGCCAGAATCACCAGGTAAGTTGTGTGCTACCTGTGCATCCAAGACGGCCTTTTATATGGCACGTCTTCCGGCAACCATCCACAACACCAAAAGGTACATCCCCACACTTTACTCCGCGCCCCCTATACATGTATATAATGTGTGTATAAATATTACGGAGAATTTTACGATAATTATGATTAATGTTTATCATAAACGAATGAGTGAATGAATGAATGAATGAATGAGTGAATGAATGAATTAGTTATTCTTGTTATCACTATTTATTATTATTATTATTATTATTATTCCTAAGCATTAATTGTTTATTTATCAACTGTTATTAACTTCTATTCGGTTTTATCGTCATATATATCATCCATTATCATCTGTTATCATCAGTTATCATCAGTTATCATCCGAGTGTTTTAAATATAAGTTTCGGAAACGAGTTACCAGCTTTCTCTTCCATTTCAGTTGATGAATTATGTTTTAAAGCGGAAAATTTTTCCGAGAGATTTTTTCTAGTTTGGTGCAGATTGAGAATCCGCCCTTTGACGTCGTCATTTTGTTCGATGGCAAAAAGTTTCACTTCCGTCGCAATCTTCTGTGGCGGAAAGAAATCCGCGACGACGCCCTCGACGCCTTGAAGAGAACACAGGGCGCTCTACTGAACTTCGACACGCTTTCTCCGCAAAGTGACTTAAAGTAAGTAAGTAAGTAAGTAAGGGGGAAGAAAGTAGTAAGTAAGCAAGTAAGTAAGTAAGTAGCTTTGAGTAAGTAAGCAAGTAAAAAAAGTAGCTGTGAATAAGTAAGTAACTAGTAGTGAGGAAGTAAGTAAGTGAACGAGTGAATGAGTACGACAGTTAGTAAGTAATCAACGAATTAGCAATCTAACTGATTAACCAGCAAGTAAGTAAGTGAACGATTGAATGAGTAGGACTGTTAGTAAGTAAGCAGCTAGCTAGCAAGCTAACTAATAAACTAATAAGTAAGTAAGCAAATGAACGAGTGAATGAGCAGGACAATTAGTAAGTAAGCAAAAAATCAGCAAGCTAACTAAGTAACCGGTAATTAAGCAAGTTTAACTAGCAAATTAACTAGACAGCTAACTTACGAACTAGTAGGCAACGAATTAAATAACTACTTAATCAAATACGCTAAAAGCAAAATAGCTAGCTGAATAAACTAACTGAATAGTAAGTAACTGTTTAAGTAACTATCCGAGTAAATTGCTAGTTTACCACTAACTAAGTAACTAACTAACTGACTGACTAGCTGAATAACTAGTTGACCAATTAGATATTCGACTAACTAATCGACTAGCTAAGCTGTCTAACCAAGTAAATGAACGAATAAACTAGAATGTGATTGATGGATAAGGGCCATAGTTCAATAACCCGTGAATGTGTAAATAAGCCTTATGGGCAATAGGACCTGAATCGATGGATTCGACACCTTGAAGGCTTACGAATCTATTATCAGGGTTAACAGCGTATTATCAAGTATTATCATATGTTAATAGCCAGTTCTAACAAAGCGGAACACTGTACTAGCACAGATAGATATTATAATGGGACGATAACATGATAACGCGTTGGTAACCAGTGATAACAGTGGATGAGTGTCTAAAGGATGGACGTCTGAGTTACAGTTGCCCTATGGGAGATGAAAAATCTGCTTCTCGGCATTTTGTAACGGTATTACAATACAGGTATCCGCAGCAACACCTGCAGGGTATTGTCATCTTCCTCACCCAGCACACTTGTTATCATCTGTTATCACTTCTCCGTGAAGTTATTTTGAAGCGAAAAGGTAAAAACAGGAGGAAAAAGGCGTTAGCTCCTTTTGGAGAACTGTTGTGGTGGAACCGTTACGTTATTCCTCCTGGTGACTCCTCACTCGAAACGCCATAAGATTCTTCAGGGGCAAACCTTGAGCTTTTTCCTCCATGTACAACTCCTGCATGTTCTTTTTTTCACACCAACAGACTTCAGGGTTAGTAGGTTTCAACCGCACGTAATAAAACCACACAAGGAAAAACTGCAGACGACAATATCAAGTAGCAGAATCCATAGATCAAAGATTATAGATCCGATTCTGATACTAACGCAATTTATTCATCGTTGTTTTTAGTGTTTATAACTTGTGTTATCAGGTGTAGAATTGGTTTAGGTATTTTGTGACATAGTAGTGGTTCTAGAAGAGTTGAATTATGTAGTTAACGGATAACAAACAAGGAAAACTCGTACGAAAATTGCGGTGTGTTGCTTTATTCCAAAGCAGATGGAGGTTTTGGTAACAGGAAATTCACGAGTTTTTCCCGATTCTCAACAAGGAGAATTTTCTAACCCAATTATTCGAGTGGATAGTTCTAAATTTCTTACAACAGCTATTGATTCTCGTAACAGTTGTATTTGGTTATCGAACAAAAAAAAAACACACATAAAGGACAGTTATACTTTCTCTCAGTACAATGCGACACATTCGATATGATGGAACACTTATTAATAGACATAGGATATAGTCGGAAATTCTTCATATTACGTGGAGTGAATTAAAATTCGTCGTCATTGTCGTCGTTGACGGGTTTGGTGCAGTAAAATTCGTGGCATTTGTTTTTACGAGCCGCCGTCAGCGATTGCTGGAGCCATTGATTCGTGTCCGCCTCCGGTGACAACCTAGTGAACAGATTACACGAAATTTCAGTCAATATGCAAAAATGTTTTAATAAACTAATAGTATATTTCTAAGTCAATATATAATAAATGATCAATCGTCCTTGCAGCAGGCAAACTCAGTATCGTTGAAAAATCGATTCAATAAAATATTAGTTATAACCAGCGAGAACTTAGTACATTATATTATATTTATAGTACGATAATCAAGTCATTTTTATAATTATATTAATTATTTATAATATCATTAGAAAATTATTTGAAACTAAATGAATATCGTGTACTATTTTAGTTCATGGTTTTATCACTAGGTGGCGTTAGAAAAGGAAAACAAAAAACTCACGCCGAGTAGAAGAAGAGGAAGCTGTCGCGGAAAGGTGTTTCCTCCAGTTCAATGAGATTTTCGCAGAAAGATTTCTGTAAGCATTCAGCGTCTGTCAGAGCATCCATAGGCGGCAAGTAACGAGCGAGTTCCTTGCGCAGGTCTTTCGGGATCGGGGCACCTTGGAACGGTAAGCTATCGAAGAGAGATGTCGTTTCGTTGCTGGCTGTTTCATTGAAGGCTCGTTTTTCTCTCAAGTTCATCAGATTTGGCGTTTCAGTCAACTGAGGCGAAGACTCGTTAGGGACGTCCAAGTCTGCTCCTCGTTTTCTTCGCCCAAAGATAACTGTCGGCATAATCGGCAGTGCGGCCATAGCACCGAGCATCATGGCACCTTTGAAGAATTTCTTCTGCATCGATTTTCTTCCTCGCGCAATTATCGGTGGGCCAGAATATTTGTACTCGTAATTAATGTTCAGCATAGGGTTTATGGATGATCCCGGATCTCGAAGGGGCTGAGAGGATGGTGGGGAGTTGTAACCGTACGAAGAGCTTGGAGGATTGCTCTGTTGTTGGTTTCCTTTGTTGCCTTTAGACTTGGTTAAAAACTTGAAAGGTTTACCCTTTTGCTTGTCTTTTTGTGATGTCTGGAAGGGTGGTGCGGGGGCATTCGAGATTGGATCGGACTGGGGAACGCCATAGCTCGACGACGGGGGACTCTGCGGAACTCCGTAAGAAGAAGACGGAGGACTTAGAGGGACTCCGTAAGAAGAGGACGGGGAACTCTGAGGAACTCCGTAAGAAGAAGACGGAGGACTTAGAGGGACTCCGTAACTGCTGGAGAAATCCTGGCTTGGCACGCTGTAGCTGGACGAAGCGTCGAAAGAGGCAGTGTTCGAACTTCCCGTATGAAGAATGATTGTAGCTGGAAAGCTTTGAAGCGAGCTTTGGGCAGTCAATGCTGGGGCACTGGAAGCCAATCCATAACTTGACGGAGGACTCTGGACCGGAGCAGAAAACGTTTGCCCGTACCCTGATGTAGGGTTCAGTGCAACTGGAGGACTTAGCAGCCCATAACTAAAAGAAGGACTTTGGACCACTGAGGGGCTTTGTAGAGGTGTTCCGTAGCTGGAGACAGGGTTCTGGGGCGCTGAAACGTAAGAAGAAGTCGGGTTCTGGAAATTGCTAAGTAAAGGCTGGGACTGCAGTGAACTTCCGTAACCTGAAGTTGGGTTTTGGAAAATAGGATTTTGTGCTTGGACTCCATAACCAGATGAAGGATTGCTAAATCCGCTTGCAGCATTTACGGAAATACTGTTGAAGGATTTACCAACCGTTGCTGGATTCTGGGACGCTCGTGAATACGACAATGACGGTGAGGCTTGCCCTGTCTGAAGAACAGGACTTGAAGCAGAACTGCCGTATGAAGGTGAAGCTACTGGATTGCTAGATGCAGGTTTATAAAGGTTCGAGTAGCTTGAACCGTAAGATGTAGGACTGGGAGATGGGCTGGGAATAGCTATGGGCTGTGGTGGTGGTGGGGGAGGAGGAGGTGCAGGGGATGGAGGTGCAATGATAACGCTTGGAGGAGGTGCTGGAGGCTGTGGATCGTTTTGCGGTGGTGCGTTTTCGCCGTTGGTGAAGTAGTAGTTGTAGGTGTTCTGAACTGAAGAGCCAGGCTGCTGTGGAGCCTGCTGTACTGGTGGTCCCTGTGGAGCACTGGAAGGTCCTGCCGCACTGCTATAGCTTGATGACGGTGCAAAATTTGGCTTGTCTGCTGAAGGTCCAGTTGGAACCCACGCCTGTTGGTCGTACGATGACGCCGGTGGAGCAGACGGTGCCTGAGAGTAAGAAATGCTTGGAGCAGAAGAGGGAGCTTGCTGATAGCCATAGTTGCTAAATATGGCGTCATTCTGACCGTTTGGAGTCACAATGATAATTGTCGGTGCAGCCGCTTGGGGCGCTGACGCCTGGATGGGCGGTCCCTGCGGTACTTGGAACGAATAAGAGGGCGCTTGAGGGCTGATGCTGAAATGACAGGCAGTGGAGATGAGCCATAACCAGAAGGTGCCGACTGAGGTGGCGCGCTCTGTGAACCGTGAACCGAAGCTGGTGCAGCAAACGGTGGGGAAGGCGGCTGTGGCACCGGTGGCGCTGGTGGTGCTGGTAGCGGTGGCGGACTCGGTGGTCCCACAGGAGGAGAAGGACGTAACGGGGTACCTCCATTACCTCCTCTGTAACCGTTTCCTTGATTCCCGGCGTTTGTAATCGTGGATAGGACACTCGCGATATCGGTTGAAGGTGTCAGCATTGCCTGAAGCTGAGCCCATGTGAGGCTTATTTGATTAACCTGCCCGTTAGACTGGACATACGCTGTTGGAGCAGCCTGACTCTGGATAGCTGGAGACTGGGGACTGCTGTAATCTGCGCTGGACAGAGCAGACGGAGGGGCTGCTTCGAAATTTGTCGGGGGTGCAGGGGTTGAGGTCCTTGTGCGTCTTGATCAAAGAGAGAACTGCTTTGGATCGGTGGTCGTGGTTTCGAGTATTTCGACGGTGACGGAGAGGGACGTGCTGGAGAAGCTGGAGGGGCTGGAGGTGCGAAGTCCGACTGCTCGTCGAACAGACTGGGAGAGTTGGATGAAGATGAAGAAGAATATGATTTAGACTTGCCGTAGTCGTTGAAAAACTGCACTTGGAATTGCGCTGGAGCTGCTTGGGTTTGTGGAGTCTGCTTGACGTGAATGTGAACGTCTTTGCTGGAATTTTCGTCAGGTTGGTCACGTTGATTAGACGAGTAGCTGGAACCGAAGTTTGACTTGTCGTTAAAGTTGTTTACCACAACAGTAGGTACGAGACCGACGACTGCTGTTGGAGTTTCATCCTCCATATCAAAGAGAGATTCTTCATCGCTGAACTGCGAATCGTCCAGTTGGGAAAAGTAAGTCTGCTGCTTTGTTTGAGTTAGCGGGCTGTTTAAGTTTGGTGAAAAATTCGGCGAAGAATTTGCTTCGTAACTGCGGCCACCCGATCCACGTGCATTTTCGTAATCAGGTTTAAGGACAGTAAAACTTTTACTTAGCTTTCGTATTGAAGGTGAAGAATCTGATGAACTACCCTCAAGTTCCGCATCGTCAAAGAGACTTTTGCCAGAGTAAGACTCGACTACAGAAGTCAAAAACAGTAAAGCAAGCAAGAATATCAGTTTCAGAAGTGCCATGGTTCAAGTAAACTTTTTACAAACACGAAGACTTTTTTTGTTGCTGCTAGAACATATCTGTTGAACAGTAGGCAGTGGGAATCTAGCACGAGTGTCACGAGAGAGAACTGCAGCGTTCCAAGTGTGACCCCAAACTGACTGGACGATAAAGCATTAAGGGACTCATGTATTCGGTGACCTCCTAACAAGCGGCTCAAAACGCGGGGTTTCACAATGGTATCCGTCCCGACCATTGTAACCTTAGGCGAGTGAAAGATTTACAGTCAGCCCGACCTACTGGATTATTATGCAGCGTTGCGACCACCTCCAAAGCTTTTAATTGGTGTGGAGAACAACGGGTTGCCGCGGTCATTTCACGCTTTGATACACTAATCATGTCGCCTATTTGCATAAATTTTGATGGATAATTAATTCAGATGGCGGAAAAGTAGCCACCTTTGGCGTTGCGGGGCTCTCCCTTTATTTTCTCTCGTCACGAATGGATTTTTTTACTTTCATTAAAAGTGCGTAATACAACAGTCCATACGCCATAAAAACTTCTGAAACCTCTTCAGTTTGCTTTAGTGATCCTCGTTTGTTTTGCTTGATGTTTATCGGCCAAGATTAATCTGGTGGAAGACTATATGACTACTTCCTACTACTTGACCTCTTTGTAGATGACAAACCAGAAGATTGTTGACCCTCACGAAGGGCTGTACTGCCAGGACATGAGAGAAAAAGATCTTGACATTCCCGCATGAAACTGTGAAACTTGGCCTACATTTTCACCCAAGACTTCAAAACTTGGGGCAAAAGAAAAATCTAACCAAAATTTGACTTTTCACGTAAATAGTCCTTGACCACGTTTCACGGATGAATACCTGTTGACACTTTCTGGTAGCGAACAAGGTCAAGTA
Source organism: Eulimnadia texana (assembly GCA_002872375.1). Taxonomy (NCBI): domain Eukaryota; kingdom Metazoa; phylum Arthropoda; class Branchiopoda; order Diplostraca; family Limnadiidae; genus Eulimnadia; species Eulimnadia texana. Next base: position 31,695,181 of record NKDA01000001.1, on the reverse strand, counting down.
AGGTTAGGGTTGTTGTAGGACCACGACAACACACGTCGTAGTGTCAATCATGTGTCCCCAACACAATAGGACACTTAATCTCGACTTTTCCACACCAATAACGAGGTAAAGGGGACTCCACGATGACTTTTCATCTTTTCTTGTTCGCCATTACAGGTCAAGGATAAGTTGATCCGTCCCCTGAACGACCAAAACAAGGTTATACCATCTGCGTGTGTCAACATGATGATAACACGTAAACAGATAGAAACTTTAAGCGAAAGTTGAGGTACTAAAAAGTTTAAGACAGTCCTCTGAGATTCGTAATACGAGATAAAATTAGCGAACGTCGTGGGAATTTTGAAAATTTCAGTGAACATTTGTTTAAGAGCCTTACGAGATATTTGAAACTCAAACCCAAGAAATAGTTGTGAGGGAACCGTGAAAGGCAAGAGAAACTTCTTCACCACGCTGCGGGCTATAGGTTATCAAAGGTAAACTCTTCTAGGTATTGTAGTTGTCAGTGTTTATGAACAATTTGACTTCAATATTCTCGAAGTATTCATTCGTATTCATTCTTGACAAGCTCCGTTATGATTCTCTAGTTCCTCGTGTAAGCGAATCTGTCGGTATTTGTTAGAGAGATTCTTAGGATTGCATGAATTTTGGATGAGTAGGCGGCTGGAAACGCCATTAGCGGCAGTAAAAAAGGATTCCCTTCGTAGCTGACGTGTTTTTGTAATGGAGAAACACCAGGGCACGTGAAAGCAGGTCACTGCCGTATTCTCCGCAACAGGAAGAAACCGACACAAAAAATTTCCAAAGACTCATCTTCACAAAAACATTTTATATTCTAATGTAAAACTTTCGCTTTAATGGGCTACACACATTTAAGGAGGACGATTCGGATACAAAATAATGTGCTGAAATAATACAAACGTAGTGCTGAATCCAGTCAGCCACTTATTTTGCAGAAATATTACGTTAATTAAGCGAAAAAAGGCAATTGGCAAAATAATTTATCGCAAAGGAAACAGAGAACTTTGCAAACTTTATGGAGATTTAAGGAAGATTGTGTTTTCTTGTGGGGAAAATTTTTATCGAGGTCCTCCGTTAGATTTGGGTGCAGCCGCGCTTTCTTTGACTTGAACTCCGCAAGCGAAGGCGCTGCAGTCTCGGCGTCTTATGGCTTCCATGACGTCAGTGGTAAGCGTCTGAAGGTTTTCTGCGATTCCAGAGTCCAACCTACATCAGAAAACGTTAGTTAAAAATCTGCAAAGGTAGTAGGAAATGTGGTATTTACAGTGCGAGGAAAGTAGACATGCGTTTCTCCATAAGGTTGACAGCATCGTCGTCTTGCTGAATCATGACGTCGCAGAAGATTCGCTTAGCGCAAGGGGTTTCCTTCCAGTTGTCAACACCTGATTTCTGCAGCTCGGACAGGAAAGACCTCTGCGGAGCGTTCAGGCTGGACATGATAGTATCAACAACGTTGGTCTTGGTAGGATCGTCTTCTTCCAGATCGTCGATGGAACGTTTAAAGAGTCGGAGGTTCGTCACTTTGGCCAGGGACGTCTTGTTGGAACCGGCAATGGCCACTCCAGCTCCCAGTGCCCCAAGAGCCAGAGCCGCACCTCCAGCCAGAGCCAAGGGGACAGCAATCTGGGGCTGAGCCACTTTCTCGCTGAACTGGTTCACTCGTTCCGGGATACCGAGATTGTAGGAGATTTTGTGACCAGCTTCAACGATGGGGTCTACAACAGGCGAGGTCAAATCGTGGAACTTGTCTTTGCTCTTCTGGACCTGCTGCTTCAACTTGTTACCAAGGTTCTCGATCGGATTCAAGGGAACCTGCTGCTGGTAAGGATAGCCGGGGTAAGAGTAAGGGTACTTCTGAATAGTCGAGTACTGATCCTTGGGAACTGGGACTGGGACTTGGAAAGTGGCTCCGCCCGTTTTGTAGACCTGGTCGCGAATCACGAACGAGTTCTGAGAAGCAGGGAAGGAAGAAGGCTGATTGTAGTGACCCTGGTAGTAAGACTGCTGCTGCTGTTGCTGGTAGGGACCTTGAACGCGATCGCTAGCTGCTTGGTAAGGCTGCTTGTACTGATTCTGGTATTGGGTTTGGTACTGGTTCTGGTATTGATTCTGGTACTGGTACTGGTAGTAGGAATCGTCCGCACCGGAACTGTAGCTCGGAACCGAAGGTTCGCTCACCTGGGCCGGTTCAAAATCGAAGGGGCTGTGGTCATCGTGAATCGATTTGGCAGCATCCTGCGAGACAAAATACACGGGTCTGCCATCCACCGAGGAGACCTTGACATTCTGCTGAGGGATTTCAAGGGCCTGCTGTTTGTTGTTCTCACCAAAGCGGACAATACCTCGGGCATCGGTCTGATTCTCCTTAGCCAAATCGCTTTCCTCGAAGCTTTCCGTACCGACGGTATCAGGGAGCTGTTGTACGTCGCTTTTGTTGTTGTAGTAGCTCTGGTAGTAGAAGGCAGGGTACGGCAGAGAACTGGAGAAGGTCTCATCAACTTGGCTCGGCTTGAACCCGTCGTTACTGGCGATGGATCGTCCGGCATTGGGTCGGTAGATGAACATTCCTCCTTCATCTTGGGTCGCGTTGTTTTCTACGAGGATATTATTGATAACTCGAGCGTTTCTCCAGATTTTCTTGTCGTTAGGATCGTCTGGTAGGCGGATTCCTTCGATAACGGGGATACCCTGTTCGTCGATTGTCACTTTCTGGATCTGCGCGGTTTTGGACGAGTCTTCAGAGACGCCTAGCGACAACGAAACTTCAACCGGTGGAGGAAGAGGAATGTCCTGGTACTGGTTCTTGACATCGGTATTCAGGGCACTGCTTCTTCTTCCGGACTCGATTCCGGAAGGACTAGATTGTCGTCCGGATGGAAGGCCGAGTTTCCATCGGAAATGGTTTCGTTGTCCAAAGGTAAACTGAATGCTGCGCCTACAAACAGCAGCGCGAAAAGCAGCTGGCGTTTCCACATTTTGTTTCAACTACAAAATTCAAATTTAATAAAATAAGTTACAATATCATAAATCTGGAAATATGTATAGTAAATCTCTGATTTTTTCTAAAAATAGTACAACTAATTGAACTAAACCATCGTGTGAACTGAAAATCCAACCGGCCGTGTTAACTGGATCACTAAGTCAACTTAATAAAACAACCGGAGCGAACAAAGCAAAGCTCCAAACAATAATATAACAATAATCTAATATAATTTATTAAATACCTGAATATTGTTAGAATTTCAGGGAGTGCTGTGTCACTAGCATCCACTTCTGAGCAGGTTCTGTTTGCTTCTGCGGACTGTTGGAAGAACAACTAGTCCTTTTAAGTCGAGCAAAAACGCTTTGCCAATCGCCCTGCTTGCTGTTCAGCGGTGTTGGACTGGGAGGGAGGAAGCCTGAAAGATCCGGCTGCTGCGTACTGTGGCCGATTGGCTACTGCGTCAAGGCGGGCCACGGATCTAACGCTTGCTGTGTGTGTGTGTGTGCCAGCCACAACTTTCCCGGACCTTGTTACCGTGGCCTACATTCTCTGCTGCGGGGTCATAGCCACCACCGCCATCGCTCCCCCTCTTCTTCTTTTTTTATTATGAAAAATATATTTAATTTGACTTTATATTTGTTTTTGTTATCAGAGGTTAGTAGAGTAACTAGTTAACATATTTAACTGTAAAATAATAGTTAATTATTGTTAATATTTTATATAATCAAGGGCGAAGTATACAGTCGCGTATTTGATGTAATAGTTATAATAAATATATTACATTATATTTACTGTTATTTGTGTTATCAGAGGTTAGTATAGTAACTAGTTAACAGACTTAAATGTAAAATAAAAGTTAATTATCATTAACTTTCTCTTAAATTTGTGTTAAAGTTGAAGACCTGGTTCGATGTTTCACTCGTATTGTAGTATTACTACTACCACTACTACCACTACTACTACCACTACTACTACTACTATTACTACTACTACTAGAGGTACTGCTACTACTCTTACTACTAATCTTACCACTACTACTACCACTACTGCTACTACTACTACAACTACTACTGCTACTACTACTGCTACCACTATTGTACCATTATAATGGGTTAAATGCTTTCTCCCACTGATTTAGCCGGCAGATTTTCCCCAACAATAGTAAAAGCGTTTTCCCAACTTTTACCCAACGTCACATCCGCTACTTTCCCTTGTACTTTTTCTTTTCTTTTCCTTTCCAGATCCAACCGGACCATTCAGTTCCAGAAATTATGTAAAAATTATTCCTGTGAATGTTATCATGGGTTAACAACTTGTTATCACGGGCTAAAAATATGTTATCACGGGTTATTAAGACGTCATTCTGTAGTATGTCATTTGCGAGTATGTTGTATAGAATGTTATCATGGGTTAACAATGTGTTATCAAGGGTTATAAAGGCGGTATTCTGTAGTATGTCATTTGTCAGTGTGTTATATAGCCTGTTATCATGGGTTAACAATGTGTTATCACGGGCTAAAAATATGTTATCACGGGTTATTAAGACCTCATTCTGTAGTATGTCATTTGCGAGTATGTTATATAGCCTGTTATCATGGATTAACAATGTGTTATCAAGGGTTATAAAGGCGGTATTCTGTAGTATGTCATTCGTCAGTGTGTTATATAGCCTGTTATCATGGTTTAACAATGTGTTATCATGGGTTAAAAATATGTTATCACGGGTTATTAAGACCTCATTCTGTAGTATGTCATTTGCGAGTATGTTATATAGCCTGTTATCATGGGTTAACAATGTGTTATCAAGGGTTAAGAAGGTGTTGTTAGAAGTTATGAAATCTATTTTGTTATTTGTCAGCGTGTTATATATCGTGTTATCATGGGTTAACAACGTGTCATCAGAGATTACTAAGGCTCTGTTCTATATTGTATTTGACAAACACCTGATAACAGGTTGTTAACACTTGATAACAGGTAGCCAACACTTTATAACACGTCAATAATATTTGATAAAACATTGACAACCACTGATAACCACTAATAACAGGTTGATAACATTTAATAACTACTGATAACACGTTGATAACACCTGATAACAGGTAGCCAACACTTAATAACACGTTAATAATACTGGATAATAAATTGAAAACCACTGATAACACGTTGATAACACCTGATAACGATTGATAACACGTTGGTAACCACAGATAACACCTGATAACAGGTAGCCAACAATTCATTGCAGGTTGATAACGCATGATAACACTTGATAACATATGAATAACCACTGATAACAGGTTGATAACACTTGATAACATATGTTAACACCTTATGACACCTGATAAAACGTTGTTAACCATTGATAACGGATTATTAATACTTGATGATAGGTTGATAACACTTGATAACACATGATAAAACCTTATAGCACCTGATAACACGGTTGATAACCATTGATAACGAGTTGTTAACAATTGATGATAGGTTGATAGCACTTGATAACCATTGATAACAGGTTCAGAACACGTTGATAACAGTTGATAACACGGTGTCCAGGTGAAACTCGATACGGTCGCTGAACTGTTGGTGAAAAGGTCAATTGTCAAGTTTCTTGGTGAAAGTCACGATCCGCTTGAAAAATTAATTTCTCCAGCAGAAACTGGAAGAAAATTCAGTAATTCCCTATTATCCGTGGTTAACAACAGTTATCAGAGGTTATCAAACTTTGTTATCTGATTTAAGAATATTTTTATGAACGAAAAATGTGCAAATTTCAGAGAGAAAAGTGTTATCAGTGGTTAACAGTGTGTTATCAGAGGTTATCAACGTGTTATCAACAGTTATCAAAATTTTTTCTGATTTAAATAATAATTTTATACATTAAAAATTCGCAAATTTTGGATTATTATTATTATTATCAAAGGTTAATAGTGTGTTATCAAGTGTTATCAACAGTTATCAAACTGTTTTCTGATTTAAAATATAGTTTCACACTTGAAAAATTCGCCAATTTCGGATTTTCAATGTGTTATCAGTGGTTAACAACGTGCTATCAACGAGTTATCAAGGGTTATCAAGTGTTATCAGCAGTTATCTGCCCCTATTTTTCAACTTAAAAACCAGTTCTATTGAAAAAAATCGCAAATTTCATATGGTCAGCGTTATCCGTGGTTAACAAAGTATTGTAAGCATGTTATCAAGGGTTATCAAGTGTTATCAGCAATTATCTGCCCTTATTTTGTGACTTAAAAAATCGTTCTATTGAAAAAATTGCATATTTCAGATGATCAATGTTATCCGTGGTTAACAACGTGTTGTCAATGTGTTATCAAGGATTATCAAGTGTTATCAGCAGTTATCTGCCCCTATTTTTCAACTTAAAAACCAGTTCTATTGAAAAAATCGCAAATTTTAGATGATCAATGTTACCCGTGGTTAACAGCGTGTTATCAGGGCTTACTAAGAGTTAAGAGAAAGCTGCAGATTTTTTAACGAGAATTTGATTTTCTCGCTAACTTTCTCCGCACTTTTTCTCAACAGTATTGCACAATGCCATCACTGAAAGGTGTTATCAAGGGTTATCAAAATGTTATCACCGTGTTATCAAGTGTTATCAACGTGTTATCATCACTTTGGTGACTTGCTATATGTTCATTGCGTTTTAGAGGGTTAACAGCAGTGTTATCATCATGTTATCAATCTGTTATCACTGTGCTATCAAGTGTTATCTGGTGTTATCAAGGGTTATCGTTGCGTTATCAACGTATTATCAATACTTTTTGAACTTGCCATATGTTCACTGCGATTTAGAGGGTTAACACCAGTGTTATCATCATGTTATCAACCTGTTATCAGGTGTTTTCAAGTGTTATCAGGTGTTATCAAGGGTTATCATTGTGTTATCAACGTGTTATCATCACTTTGTGGACTTGCTATATGTTCATTGCCATGCTGAGGGGTTGACACCAATGCTATCATCATGTTATCAAGTGTTATCATGATGTTATCAACGTGTTATCAAGTGTTATCAAGGGTTGCCATCACTTGGTAGACTTACTATATGTTCAATGTAATGCAAAGCGATTAACAACAGTGTTATCATCATGTTATCAACCTGTTATCAATCTGTTATCAAGGGTTATCAAGGGTTATCATTGTGTTACCAACGTGTTATCATCACTTTGGTGACTTGCTATACGTTCACTGCGATGTAGAGAGCTTCACAACAGTGTTATCATCATGTTATCAATCTGTTATCAAGTGTTATCAACGCGTTATCAAGTGTTATCAAGGGTTATCATCACTTTGTAGACTTACTGCATGTTCACTGCGATGTAGAGGGGTTAGCAAAAGTGTTATCATTATGTTATCAACCTGTTATCAGGTGTTATCAAGTGTTATCAATGTGTTATCATCACTTTGTAGACTTACAATACGTGTTCACAACAGTGTTATCATCATGTTATCAACCTGTTATCAGGTGTTATCAAGGGTTATCAGGTGTTATCAGGTGTTATAAAGTGTTATCAACCTGTTATCAAGGGTTATCAGGTGTTATCAAGTATTATAAAGTGTTATAAACCTGTTATCAGGAGTTATCAGGGTTATCAACCTGTTATCTATTTCATAGTTGCATTGCTGTCACGTAACGTAATACACAAAAAGGTGAAAGTTTCCCGGCTTCCATGCGTGTCGAAGACCTGTTTTGATAACACATGATAACAACTGATAACATCTGATAACAGGCTGATAACATGTGATAACACGCAATATAACAATTGACAATAACGACACTCACTCCGTAGCCTGCCAGGACGAGCTGATAACCCTTGATAACAGTTGATAACAGTTGATAACAGGTTGATAACATGTGATAACACGACCTAGATGTACGAGGATTACTGAAAGTTTCGGACCCTTTGATATTTTAGTGGTAATAAGTTGATAACGTGATGATAACAGGTTGATAACACGTGATAACAGCAATCATACATTGCGGTGGCCTACCAAGATGGTCTGATAACATATGATAACACGTGATAACCCTTGATAACAGTTGATAACACATTACTTATGATTCATATGGAAAGGAGAAAACGGACAGTTCCGCTTTAGCGTTGCGAAACTTCCCTAAATAATGTAGACCGGAACTTCGAACCAAATCGGGAAAAAGAAAATTATTATTATTATTATTATTATTAGTTGTAGTAGTTGTTGTTGTTGCTGTAGTTGTAGGAGCAGTAGTAGTCGTAGTAGTAGTAGCAGTAGTAGTTGTTGTAGTAGTAGAAGTAGCAGTAGTAGTAGCAGTCGTAGTAGTAGTAGCAGTAGTAGTAGCAGTATTAGTAGTCGTTGTAGTAGAAGCAGCAGTAGTAGTAGTAGTAATAATCGTTGTAATTGTAATAGTGGCAGTAGTAGTAGTCGTTGTAGTAGTAGTAGCAGTAATAGTAGCCGTTGTAGTAGTAGTAGCAGCAGTAGTAGTAGTAGCAGCAGTAGTAGTAGTAGCAGTTGTAGTAGTAGCAGTTGTAGTAATAGTAGTTGTGGTTATTGTTGTTGTTGTAGCAATAACAGTTGTAGTAGTAGTAGTTGTAGTGTAGTAGTTGTGGTTATTGTTGTTGTTCTACCAATAGCAGTTGTAGTAGTAGTAGTTGTAGTGTAGTAGTAGTAGTGGGATTGTTTTTATTATCACTATTATTTCCATAATAATGATAAAGTTTATCATCATAATAATTAGTAGTAGTAAGTAGTTAATAGTACTATTACTATTTAAAAACTATCTTCCCAAAAATAGTGATCGTATTATTTTCACTACGCCATCTAGCGGTGAGAAAATGAAAAAGATGAATGGTTGACAACATGGTGATAACCAAGGGGTCCGAAACTCCGAGGAAAAGAGTGTAAAGATTATTTGATAACACATGATAACACGGAGATAACATGGAGATAACAGGATGATAACAGTGATAACATGACCTATAGGTGTACCAAGATTATTGGAAGTTTCGGACCCCCTGGTGATAACACGTTGATAAGTGGTGATGATAGGTTGATAACTGCCGATAATAGGCTGATAAATGCTGATAACACGTAGTTAACAGGTTGATAAGTGTTGATAACATATGTTGATAACACATGGATAGCACGATCATCGTAGGCTGGCTAGAAACTGGTCATTAAGTGCTGATAACACGTTGATAACAGGTTGATAACATTCATAAGTGCTGTTAACACGTTGATAAGTGCGGATAACGCGTTGATAGCCATTGATAGCAGGTTGGTAAGTGCTGATAACACGTTGATAACAGGTTCATAGCATTCATAAGTGCGGATAATAGGCTAATGAATTCTGATAACAAGGTGATAAATGCTGATAACGGTTGATAACCATCGATGACAGGTTGGTAAGTGCTGATAACACGTTGATAACAGGTTGATAACATTCATAAGTGTCGATAACAGGTTAATAAACTCTGATAACAAGGTGATAAATGCTGATGAGGGTTGATAACCATTGATAACAGGTTGGTAAGTGCTGATAACACGTCGATAATAAAGTTTACCTTTGAATAATTCATAAGAGAAAACTGCCGCGCTTCCGCTTTGCGCGCGTTGCGTTGCGTTGCGCGGCGTTACGTCAAGCGACAATTTTTCTCCAATGGAGGACGGGAATTAATTTGAATAATAAATATTAAATATATTTTTCATTAAAATTAAAGAGAAAGTTGTAATAATTAATTAATACAACTAATAAATCAATTTTATTAATATTTTAATTATGTAATTTAATATTTTATTTTATTGGATTTTGCTGTAAGTTTATTATTTAAAGCATTTATTATTTAATATTAATTACATTAGTTAATATTAGTTAGTTAGTTATAAGTTGGTTATACTAGTTAATATTAGTATTTGGTATTTAAAGCATTAATTAGTTAATATTAGTTAGTTAGTTATAAGTTCGTTATACTAGTTAATATTAGTATTTAGTATTTTAAGCATTTATCATTTAATATTAGTTATATTAGTCATATTAGTTAGTTAGTTATAAGTTCGTTATACTAGTTAATATTAGTATTTAATATTGTAAGCATTTACTGTTTAATATTAGTTATATTAGTTAGTTAATTATAAGTTCGTTCTACTAGCTAATATTAGTATTTAGTATTTTAAGCATTTATTATTTAATATTAGTTGATATTAGTTAGTTAGTTATAAGTTCGTTATACTAGTTAATATCAGTATTTATTATCTAATGCATTTACTATTTAATATTAGTTATATTAGTTGATATTAGTTAGTTAGTTATAAGTTCGTTCTACTAGTTAATTTTAGTATTTAGTATTTAAAGCATTTATTATTTAATATTAGTTATATTAGTTAGTTAATTATAAGTTCGTCATACTAGTTAATATTAGTATTTATTATTGTAAGCATTTATTATTTAATAGTAGTAATATTAGTTAATATTAGTTAGTTATAAGTTCGTTATACTAGTTATTATTAGTATTTAGCATTTAAAGCATTTACTATTTACTATTAGTTATATTAGTTAGTTATAAGTTCATTATACTAGTTAATATTAGTATTTAGTATTTCAAGCATTTATGATTTAATATTAGTTATATTAGTTAATATTAGTTAGTTAGTTATAAGTTCGTTATACTAGTTAATATTAGTATTTAGTATTTTAAGCATTTACTATTTAATATTAGTTATATTAGTTGATATTAGTTAGTTAGTTATAAGTTCGTTATACTAGTTAATATTAGTATTTAATATTTTAAGCATTTACTATTTAATATTAGTTATATTAGTTGATATTAGTTAGTTAGTTATAGGTTCGTCATACTAGTTAATATTAGTATTTATTATTGTAAGCGTTTATTATTTAATATTAGTTATACTAGTTAATATTAGTTAGTTAGTTTTAAGTTCGTTATACAAGTTAAGTATTTCAAGCATTTATGATTTAATATTAGTTATACTAGCTAATATTAGTTAGTTATAAGTTCGTTATACTAGTTATTTTTAGTATTTAGTATTTAAACTATTATTTAAACTATTATTTATTTTTATTATTTCAAGTTAATTTATCGTATATTTATAATATCAAATTTATATTTTAATAATGTAATATTTAAATATTATAAATTTATAAATACTGGGCTATAATATTTTATCTAAGATTTATATTATTATTATCTTCGAGCATGTGTATCTAGAGCAGTGCTTCCACTTTGCAGGGAAATTCCCTGAAATAAGGAAAATGGGGAAGAGGGAAAAGGGGAAATGGAGGATAAAGTGAATTTACAAGTGTAGCTTTAGTCTGTAGCACGGAGGGGAAAAAAGGGAGATTGTTATTTTCAAGCGGTGGGGGGAAAAAGGGGGAAAGGGGGAAAAAGGGGGGAAAAGGGGGGAAAGGGGAAAAAGTGGAAGCACTGATCTAGAGAGGGCATTCTATAGCGAAGCCCGGTACGAACCTGGCTAGCTGCTTGTTCAATGGCGGCCATCGAGTCACGTGATGAAGTCACGTGATCTGTAAGTAGCCGCAGGCAACTAGCCAAGTGAAACTCCCAACGGAACGTTGGACCGTTAGTGCCTCCGGCAGAAGTTGACCAAGGAGACCATGTGACGAAGTCACGTGATCTGTAAGTAGCCGCAGGCAACTAGCCAAGTGCTACTCCCAAGGGACTGCTGGACTGTTAGTGCCTCCGGGCAGAAGCTGACCACGAAGACCACGTGACGAAGTCACGTGATCTGTAAGTAGCCGCAGGCAACTAGCCAAGTGCTACTCCCAACGGACTGCTGGACCGTTAGTGCCTCCGGGCAGAAGCTGACCAAGGAGACCACGTGACGAAGTCACGTGATCTGTAAGTAGCCGCAGGCAACTAGCCAAGTGCTACTCCCAACGGAACGTTGGACCTTTAGTGCTTCCGGGCAGATTTTGACCAAGGAGACCACGTGATGAAGTCACGTGATCAGTGGCCCGCCATTATACAAGTAGCCAGCCTTACGTTTTATTCAGAGGCTTCGTTGCCCTTACTTTGTACTAGGCTACGTTGAAGCAAGGCCCTCTCTAGGTATAGGGGGTATTCTAAAGGCGCGCTTCACTACAGCGGACACTTATATTAAATCAGCTTATTAATATTTTTCAACTTTCTTGGTGCCGAAATGTTTCTTAAATTTTTCTGTGATTTTTAGAATTTTTTTCCAGTCACATTTGTTGACAACATTATTTTATACGAGTGTCCGCACTAGAGAGGGTGGTCTACAGAGGCCTTTTTGGAATAGGGTCTATTACGTGCTCGAAGATTTATATTATTATCATATTAATTATTCATGTCCCTGGTAAATATTAAAATTTTCGTTTCCCCACACAGTTTGGGGGCAAAATCCCATTGCGTTGGGAAATGGTGGGTGAAAAGGTCGAATTTTATGAATAATATTGAATATATTACAGTAAAGTAAATCTTACTACAAAAATAATATTTAAAGAATATAGTAATAGTAATAATATAAACTATAAACTTAGTGGCAAGAAAATGGAAATTAATATTATAAATACGTTGGAAAATAATTCAATTAATTACTAAATATACACTTGTTCATATTTCAATGTAAAAGTTTCCAAAAGTAAAAATTTTACATTGAAAAATCGTTGAAATAGTTCAAAAAGTTACCGCTAGATGGCGTTTGAGTAAAAAACAAAATTCCCATAATCAGATCAACTTCAACTTTTTTGAAATACACAATTGAATAAAAGAATTTTATTTATATTTATATGAATAATTTTGATTATTTTGTTAACTAAATAATAATAATATTTTTTGCGGTATTTACGGCAACATGGCGGATCTGCTGGCACAACCCTTCGTTTTCCCAACAGAAGAAAAAAGGGCTTTAGTAAAACTCAATTTAATAAAAACTCTTACCGAATTAAGCTAAATAAAGGTAAAATTTAGCTTCTTGAATCATTTTTCTATCGTTTGATTGCCAGTAAGTCTCGAAAAAAATTTTGTAAGTATTTTTAATGTGGAATCGAAAAAATTGTTTTTCTTTCTCAGACGCCATTACGCGGTGCCGCGAATTCGTTCAGCAGTAGAAAAATGGTCTTCAGAAAAATACAATTTACTAAACATTCTTCCTGTATTAGGCAAAATAAAAATAAAATTTAAATTCTTGAAACATTCTTCTATCGTTTGATTGCCAACAAGTCTCGAAGAAACTTTTGTAAGTATTTTTAATTTGAAATCGAAAAAACTCAGTTTTCTTTCTCAGACGCCATGACGCGATGGCGCGAGTTCGTTTAGCTGTAGAAAAACGGTCTTCACAAAAATGCCATTTAATAAAAACTCTTGGCGCATTATACTAAACTAATGTAAGAAACACCTTCTTTAATAATTTTGCTATCGTTTGGTTACCAACAAGTCCCGAAAAAACTTTTGTAAGTATTTTTAATTTGGAATCGAAAAAATTGTTTTTCTTTCCAGACGCCATTACGCTACACTGCGAGTTCCTCCAGCAGTAGAAAAACGGTCTTTAGAAAAACAGAATTTAATAAAAATTACTAGCGCATTATACTAAACTAAGGTAAGAGATAACTTATTCAATCATTTTGCTATCATTTTGTTACCAACAAGTCCCGAAAAAGCTTTCGTAAGTATTTTTAATTCGAAATCGAAAAAATTGTTTTTCTTTCCAGACGCCATTACGCGATACTGCGAGTTCGTCCAGCAGTAGAAAAACGGTCTTCAGAAAAACGCAATTTAATAAAAACTACTAGCGTATTATACTAAATTAAGGTAAGAGATAACTTCTTTAATCATTTCGCTTTCATTTGGTTACCAAAAAGTCCCGTAAAAACTTTCGTAAGTATTTTTAATTTGTAATCGAAAAAAAGTCGTTTTTCTTTCTCAGACGCCATGACGCGACGCCATTAAGTTGTTGGGCCGAATGAAGTGCTGGGCGATTGAATTCTTCATTGATTAAATAATAGTAAATAATGGTTTGAATATTTCTACGTTTGCCAATGGTTTCTTTTTTATGAGAAGGGTCTTGCCATCATTTGAGTTCTAAGAGTTGATTTGCGCAATTATCTCGTTAAGGTGCTAGCAACTTGACTTGTAGTTGAAGAAGACAATCTAACAGTGGAGGAATTTGATTTCTGGAAGCCAAATTGCTTTATCATAATTCTATTTGTGTTCAATATTTATTTTTGCCTCAGCTCAAGAGGAGATTATCTTTTTGGTGTTTCGCTATTGTCAGCCCATATTGCTGGGGAAAATTTTGCTACTTGTTAAGTGTCATGGCCGCCCGCGGAGGAATGTGCTGAGTCATCGTCAGCTTCTCGCTTGCACAGGCCTAGGAATTTCCATCGAAACTATTTAATGACTATAATATCTCATTATTTTTACTAATAATACTCATAATCTATTCATTACAGGCTTAGCGTCGTCTGCTGTTAGAAAGGAGATTTAACAGCAGGGGGTGGTCCAAAGGATTATTTGTGAATTAATTAGCAAGGAATTGGCAAAAGTGAGGATAGAAATGAAAGAAGAAGATGATGAGGGAATGAGAGTAATGATGGTATCTCGGATAATAAGCTTCATCTATCAATGGAAGTGTAAAAAGAGACGTGTTGATAAGACACACACAGACATGGATCCACTCCATATTCACTAATTGGGTTCAGAGATTCTGAATCTTGCCCAAGAATCTTGCCAAGAATCTTGCTGACAATTCTATACTCATAAATCTCAAAAAAATTCAGTAATTATTAAGTCAATTTAAACTAACGAACAAATAGTATAACTTCTATGAATTGGATTTTGCTGTTATCCGTTTACTGCTTTGTATCATAGTGTTATCCTAAGTTACTAACCACGGATTGGGTTCAGAGATTCTGAATCTTGCTGACAATTCTATACTCTTAAATCTAAAAAAAAAAATATTCAGTAATAATTAAGTTAATTTAAACTAATGAACAAATAGTATAACTTCTATGTATTGGATTTTGCTGTTATCCGTTTACTGCTTTGTATCACAGTGTTATCCTAAGTTACTAACCACGATAGATGTGACAAAACTAGTTCGTTGATAGTAATACAAATAATATAACTTCTATGTATTGGATTTTGCTGTTATCCGTTTACTGCTTTGTCTCACAGTGTTATCCTAAGTTACTAACCACGATAGATGTGACAAAACTAGTTCGTTGATAGTAATAGCGGATAAAGGCGTGTTGCTAATTGGTTTGGTTAGATGATAGTGCGGTATGAGAGACGTGACTGTGGCCTTATTTGCCGCTCTCCTGTCTTGTTTATTCCCTTTTTAGAAGATACCAGACGACAAGATCTCCTTTATTTAGCAGATAGTTTACACTTGCATCTCCAGAATATAGCAGATCAAGCTAATCAACGCTTTAACCCCCCACCACATTACAAAACCTCTATTTAGTATCAATTTGTACTATTCGATAAGATCTCCTAAATTTTGAATATACTACGGATTTACATATGCATAATATAGCAGATCAATCTAATCAACGCTTTAACCCCCCTACCAAATTATAAAACCTCTATTTAGTATCAGTTTGCATTGTTCGACAAGATCTCCTACATTTCGGATATACTACAAGGATTTACATATGCAGAATATAGCATATCAATCTAATCAAGAATTTGACCCCCCACCACATTACAAAACCTCTATTTAGTATCAATTTGTATTATTCGACAAGATCTCCTATATTTTGGATATATTACGGATTTACATATGCAGAATATAGCCGATCAATCTAATCATCAATGTAACCCCCACCACATTACAGAAGTACTTACAAAACTTACACAATTTAGTATCAATTTGTATTGTTCGACAAGATCTCCTATATTTTGCATATACTAAGGATCTGCATCTCCAGAATGCAGCTGATCAAATGTATAATCTCTTCAGTAACGCTCCTATATAGCAAACCTCTATTTAGTATCAATTTGTACTATTCAATAAGATCTCTTGTATTTTGGAGATACTAAATGATTTAGATATCCAGAATACAGCAGATCAAATTCATAATTTCCTTATTAACGCTCCCATATAGCAAACCTCTAATTAGTACCAGTTTGTATTATTCGACAAGATCTCCTATATTTTGGAGATACTGCGGATTTACATCTCCAGAATATAGCAGATCAAATTAATAAGCACTTAAACGTTACTGCGTAATATATTTATCATCAAATATAATAATTACTACTACTACTACTACTACTACTACTACTACTATTATTGTTATTATTACAACTTTTTAGATTTGGTTGTTGAGAGTTGTTACGTGCCGGGCACACGAGTATTGTTATCACATGTTATCACGTGTTATCATCTGATCTCTGACTGGGCAACACCTATTCTGGGATACTACAACTACAGTCACGTCAAACGAGGATCGTCTTGCTGTTGTCTTGTTTTCATACAGACAGATGTGTCTTTCACATTTTTATTTTTGCATTTTGAGACAAGTTGCAGCTGTATGTAACTTCCAGGCCACGGTTGTATCGCAAAAATGTCATCTACAACATCAACAACAACTGTACGGACTATCCTCGAGCCGCTACAACACTTCTGCAGCAACTCGGAAATCAGTTAGCAAACACATTGGTTGGATTATACTTAATTAAAATTAAATTATGAGTTATTCCTTGTTACCTACAACATCTACAACAGTTACGGACTGTCAACTTGCCCCTACAATACCTCTACAACAATTCGCAAATCTGTTAACAAACAAATTAGTTGAAGTTTATTTAATTGAACTAAAATTCTAAGAGGTTGGGGTTAACTACAACATCTACAACAATGTACGGGCTATCCTCCAGCCGCTACAACACTCCTACAATAACTCGCAAATCTGTAAGCAAACACATATTAGTTGAATTATGTTTAATTAAAATAAAATATTAAGGCGTTCAGTGTTATCTACAACATCTACAACTATGTACGAACTGTCCACGAGTCGCTACAACACCTCTGCAACAACTCGGAAATCAGTTAACGAAAAATTGGTTGAATTATGTTTAATACATAGAAATTCTATGAGGTCTAGTGTTATCTACAACATATACAACAGTCTACTAGCTGTCAGCTTGCCTCTACAACACTTTTACAACAACTCGCAAATCTGTTACAAACAAATTAGTTGGATTTTGTTTAATTAAATTAAAATTCTAAGGTCTTCCAGGTTATCTATAACATCTACAACAGTCTACAAACTGTCACCTTGCTCCTACGACACTTCTACAACACTTTAGTAATCAATAAAACAACAATAAATTAGTTTAACTACATTTAATCTAACAAATGTTAAAATATTCAAGGCCATCTACAACGGAATTACTTACAACCTCTAGTCCCTACAACACTCCTACAACAACTCAGAAATCAAATAACAATACTGAATTAGTTTACCTGATGTGATACAAGACAACTCTAAGACAATCAGGATAATCTACAACATCTACAACAATCGCGGTACTACCCACTTGCCCCTACAACACTCGTACAACAACTCAGAAATCAATCAAGAATACTGAATTAATTCATCTACATTCGGTTAAATTACTATTCTAGATATTCAAGGTCATCTACGACATATACAACAATGTTACAACAACTAAGAAATTAATCAGCAACATATGAATTAGTTCTACTACATCCCGTTTAACTACAATTCTAATACATTCATGGTCTTCTACAACATCTACAACAAAATACTTATCATCTCTTGCCCCTACAGTACTTCTACAACAATTTTGAAATCACTCAACAACAGATGAATTAGTTCAGCTACATTTAGCCTAACAAGTATTGACATTTTCAAAACCGTCTACAACATCTACAACAAAATTACTAGCGACCTTTGGCCCCTACAACACTTCTACAACAACTCACCAACCAATCAACAACACTGAACTAGTTCAGCTACATTCAATCTAAACAGAACTCTCAAGAAAACATCGGAAGTCCAAAGACTTTCTTTTACAATTTTTCCGTTCAATAACTCGATAAAATATTACAAAATTAGTTAAACAACATATTACTATATCTTGTAATAACAAATACTCCAAATTATATTAATAAAATATTTGGAAAAGTAGAAATTTCGGCATTTTCCGAGTGGACGGTTTTGGCTTCAGGGGCGCGGCGCGGGGTCAAAGATGGCGGCCTCGCCCGGGGCGATGCGGAGATGGCGCGCTGTTGACAGATCGCGAAAAGAGAAACACATGTCGCTTTCCTTGACAAGGATGGACAAAAAAAATTTTTTTTCCCCGTTTTTGAACTTGCAGAAGATATTCGAGACCAAGTTTCTTGTGCAGTGAACAACAGTAGGCCAAACTTCCTCTTCTACAACAGTTGACATTTTTGCGCGCTTCCGTTTTTCTGCTGCGTCACTTCCGGATCCTCCAACACTCCAAACCGACGGCTTCCGTTTCCCGACGCAAAAACAGCTACTGAACTCCTCTTGTTGTTGTTGTTGTTGTTGTTGCTGCTGTTGTTGTAAGTTGTCACTGCTGTTGTAGTAGCATTACGGGGGGGGGGGGGGAATTCAAATTTTGCGAAAAAATTTTCGACTGACTTTTATTAATATTACTAATAACTTATTATAATATCCAAGGGGTCCGAAACTTCCAATAATCTTCGTACAACCTCGGCTATGTTATCACTGTTATCAACCTGGTTATCTTCGCGTTATCACATGTTATCAAATAATCTTCGTAAACTTTCCCTCGGAGTTTCGGACCACTTGACAATATCTTAAAAGTCAATGAATTATTTATTATTAAATAAAAGTTTATTATTATTTATTATTAAATTAATATATTTTTCAACAATTTTTCCGTCTGTTTCTTATGTATAGTGGTCAATATAAATGAAATCCGAAATCCTACAACACAAAACAGAGATGAATGGGAAAAAGGTCCAGGAAGAATAATTATAATAATAATAATACTACAGGAAGATATGAAAATGGCGGGAAATTTGATTCCAGGGCTTTTTACTCTCTGTTAAGATGTATGGTGTGAAATGTTTATTCAAGCGCATTTAGCGGTTTATTATATCATTTTTTCCGAGCAATTGTATAGAGTCCGCCATGCCAGCGAGTGTTGGATGACAAGCTGAGCGCTCAATAAAATCTCCCCTGGCCATTGGCTGCCTCCAGCCAGCGAATCAACAGCGTTGCCAAACCCACATAATGGTACATGCAGAAGCAACCCATTCAATACCTCCCGCCTCAGCACAACGGACATTGATATTAAATCTAATTTTTAATATTTTTCCAAATTTTTTGAACGTGGTTGTTTGTTGATTTTTTCTAAGATTTTTCAGCTAAAAAATATTTCAATAAGTTGAAATTTCGATTTTATATGGGTGTCCGCTATAGTGAACCGTGCCATGCGTGGTTTAACATGCAGAGCAACCATTCAATATAGCGCCTCAGCACAACGGACATTGATATCAAATCTAATTTTAATATTTTTGGAAATTTTTTGAACGTAGTTGCTTCTTGATTTTTTCTAAGATTTTTCAGCTAAAAAATATTTTAATAAATTGAAGAATTGATTTTATACGAGTGTCCGCTATAGTGAACCGTACCTTACATGGGTTTAACATGCATGCAGAGCAACCATTCAATACCGCGCCTCGATACAACGGACATTGATATTAAATCTAATTTTTAATATTTTTTGAAATTTTTTGAACGTAGTTGTTTGTTGATTTTTTCTAAGATTTTTGAACCAAGAAAAGTCTGGTTATGTTAAAATTTCGATTTAATACGAGTGTCCGCTATAGTGAACCGTTCCTTACATGGGTTTAACATGCATGCGGAACAGCCATTCAATACCGCGCCTCGATACAACGGACATCGATATTAAATCTAATTTTTAATATTTTTCAAAATTTTTTGAACGTAGTTGCTTCTTGATTTTTTCTGAGATTTTTCAGCTAAGAAATATTTCAATAAGTTGAAGACTTGATTTTATACGACCGTCCGCTATAAAGAAACTCGTCCTACGGCTCCATTAATGGCGAACCCCGGCACAACGGGCGCTTAATTTAAATCTGGATTTCGCTAATTTGAAAATCTTTCTACACCAAAAGATTGCAAATTTTTAAAGAATATTTTTCAATGAACTAAATTTTGCAAATCTCTGACACGCGATTTTATACGCGTGTCCGCTATAGAGAAATCTTAGATTTAGCCGGACAGCGTATGATACCGATAATGATATCGCTTCCATAGCGGACACGTATCCAGCTTCTCAGTTTGACTTTTTCCAAAATGTTTTTAATCCAAAATATTTCTCGATTTTTTTCCAGAATTTTGGTGTCAAGAAAGTTGTGGAATAATAATTAGAAGATTTGATTTCGGTGTCCGCTATAGCGAAACACTGGCGGAGGGGAGGTAAACGGGGGGAGTAGGAATTGAATATTCCGCTGGAGCGCAGGTCCTCGTTAATCGATGTTGCAATTGTTCAGCAGCAAATGGGAGTTTCCTCTTTTGTCCACATCAAGAGACAAGAGAATGAAGGGGGGTCCGCTACTCTCAAGATTCTTGTCATGATTCCCAGATTCATGGAAAGTTCATAGAACGATTCAATTTACTGCAACAATTTACCCAATCGACTGCGTTTGGCAGGTTTGCTGAAACTTTGGACTATATATACCCGGGGAGGGGTCCAGCAATTCTATCAGAGTTATCGCTCTGTTATCAGCTTGTTATCATATGTTAACACTGGTTAAGAATGTCGGACAATAGGAGCCGAGTTAGCAACTTCTCTCGAAAGTTTCCCTGAAGTTGCAAAGCGCAAATTTCCATCACAAAATCCTCTTGACGCACTCCACCATCATAAGGGCCCGGAAACTTGTTATCAGTGTTATCAATCTGTTATCAGATGTTATCAACGTGTTATCGGAAAATGAAATATATTTATTATATTTCAATTTATTCTATACGGTATTACTCTATTCCTATTTATTTCTATTATTCTATCTATCCCAATAGAAAATTTATGCGCTAGTCCATACGTCTGAATGACCCTCTGAATAGTGTATGACTACCATGGATTCAGCCAGGTGATAGTGTGAAATTGGCGCAACTTTCACACGGTTCGTACGCTTGAGTTTTTCAAGAACTAAGTCATGCAGTATTCAAGTCCTTGTTCAGAGGGTTCAGTTTTAGCAATTACAGTAAGTTCAGCTACTATTCAGCCAGTGATTCAGACGGAAGCTAGTGTTCAGCTACCTAGTCATTCGGTACTGAACCGTTTGACTTTTCTATCGGGATATGATCTATGTCTGTACGGAAATGTTATCAGTGTTATCAACGTGTTATCAGTGTTATCATCTACTACTACTACTACTACTACTACTACTACTACTACTACTACTACTTATAGTACTACTACTTGTACTACTACTACTACTACGACTTTTCTATCGGGATATGATCTATACGTCTGTACGGGGATGTTATCAGTGTTATCAACGTGTTATCAGTGTTATCAACTACTACTACTACTACTACTACTACTACGACTTTTCTATCGGGATATGATCTATACGTCTGTACGGAGATGTTATCAGTGTTATCAACGTGTTATCAGTGTTATCAACTACTACTACTACTACTACTACTACGACGACGACTTTACTATCGGGATATGATCTATGTCTGTACGGAGATGTTATCAGTGTTATCAACGTGTTATCAGTGTTATCAACTATTACTACTACTACTACTACTACTACTACTACTACGACTTTTCTATCGGGATATGATCTATGTCTGTACGGAGATGTTATCAGTGTTATCAACGTGTTATCAGTGTTATCAACTACTACTACTACTACTACTTGTAGTACTACTACTACTACGACTTTTCTATCGGGATATGATCTATACGTCTGTACGGAGATGTTTATCAGTGTTATCAACGTGTTATCAGTGTTATCAATGTGTTATCAGATGTTATCAACCAAGTCTTGATGTCGAGGTCTCCATGGATTTGGCCAGTCGAGGAGGAACAGGAAAATTTGCATCAGAAAAGCCGCACACAATAATCGCAAATTTAAGACTGGGTAAATTCAATGGCTGAACACCTTCCGCCATCTTGGAAAATCAAATTTCCTGGGAAAATACTGTATTATTTATAGAATTCTAATAATAAAATGTAATAATGTATAACAGAGTATGAATAATATAATGATAATAATAATTATTATTATTATTATATTTGTTGTTATTATTTTTATTATGCTACTGCTACTACCACTACCACTACTACCACCACTACTACTATTACTATTGCTACTACTACTACTACTACTACTACTACTATTACTAGTGATATTACTACTACTACTACTATTGCTACTACTACTACTACTACTACTATTACTATTGCTACTACTACTACTACTACGCTGCTACTACTACTACTACCACTACTACTACTACTACTACTACTACTACTATTACTATTATTACTACTACTACTACTAGTACTACTACTACTGCTTCAGTGTTTCTAGTATTACTACCATGTCTGCTACCATTTACTTTTACTACTACTACTGTTGTAATACTGTTGCTGTACTGTTACTACTACTGTACTGTTGCTCTTACCATTACTTTTACCGTTGCTGCTACAACTATGCTACTGCTATACGACTTCGGTGCTGCTACTACTACTATCACTTTGCTTACTTCCAGTGCTAAGTGCTCATACACACTATTATACATTTATGTTACTACTATATTACTGCAACTTACTTCAGTGCTATTAGTGCCACTGACTACAGTGCTAACTACTAGTTCTAGTGCTAATACAAGCTACTATTACCGTTACTACCACTTACTGCTCTTACTACGGTCTTGTTAGTATCTTACCACTGCATTGCTAATTCATATACAGACTACTAGTATATGATAATGTGCTACTACTACTACTACTACTACTACTACTACTACTACTACTAATAATAATAATAATAATAATAATAATAATAATACTGTTGCTTCTACTACTGCTACTGGAACTAATATACTACCATCAATGCAACTACTATTTCGATGCTGTTACCACATTTTGGCACTGCTGTAATTCCACAACTTCTACTAGTATACTACTACTAACATTGCTGCTACTGCTTAGGTTTAGTTCTACTGCGATTAAAATTGCTACTTACTGCTACTTCCACTACCCCAGCTATTAGTATGGTAATAACTACCACTGCTACTACTATTATTTACTATTAAGATGCCTCATATGCACCCAACTATTTATACTCAAAAAATACTACCACTACTACCATACTTTTTACTACCATATGCTGCTACGGGTTCTACTACTACTACTACAACTGGTTACTGCTACTACCACTAATTGTAAATTGTTACTTCAACTACTAGAATTACTACCATTATTTACTATTAAGTTGCTACCCAATAACTATCTCTGCTATTTACGTTTAAATCACTACTACTACAAGTCTCCACAACAACAACAACTACTACTACTACTACTGCATCTCTACTGTTACTTTTACTGCTACTGCTTGCGACTACTACTCTCTACGTCGACCACCACCACTACTACTACTACTACCACTACTACTACTACTACTACTACGACCACTACTACTGCTACTAATTACTACTACCCCTTCTACCACCACTACCAATACTACTACCACTACTACTGCTATCACCACCACCACCATCATTATTACTATACTACCGCCACTATTATAACTACCACTACTACCACTGCTACCACTGCCACCACTGCTACCACTGCCACCACTATATCAATACTACTACTTGCTACTACTGCTACTACTTTTTTCATATATATCCTCGCGTATTCCGGACTACAAAATATAAAAACAGTCCCTTACACCCGTCGGCTTTCACACACAATTTTCAAGGGGTCCGAAACTCCGAGGAAAAGTGTACGAAGATTATTTGATAACACGGAGATAACAGGTTGATAACAGTGATAACATGACCCAGATGCACGAAGATTATAGGAAGTTTCGGACCCCTTGGTTATATGTTTACAATACACATTAATTATATTCTATTTTCAGCTAAAATATTTGTAGATCCAAGCTAATAAAATAAAACGTAAGAAAATAACATTATTAAATTGATCTAAATTAATAATAATAATAATAATAATAATAATAGTAATAATAATAATAATAATAATAATAATAATGATAATAATAATAATAATAATAATAATAATTAGCAGTAAAAACTACTAGTAAATTACTAAAAACTAGTAACAACAAAAGAGACAGAGGAAGTAGTTAATTTCCCAACTACTTTACCATTAGCACAGCAACCATTTTCCTCATAGGCTTTTCCATTAAGAGAGAAGAAAAGAAGAAGCGAAAAAATGGAAAAACTAGCTTTTAACTACTTTTGACTAGTAATAGTTGGTGGCTATTATTGCAGAAGGTACAAGGGAAAAATTGAAAAACTAGCTTTTAACTACTTTTGACTAGTACTAGTTGGTAGCTATTCTTGCAGAAGGTATAAGGGAAAAATTGAAAAACTAGCTTTTAACTACTTATAGTTGGTGGCTATTATTGTAGAAGGGAAAGATTGAAAAACTAGCTTTTAACTACTTTTGACTATACTAATAGTTGGTAGCTATTATTGTAGAAGGTATAAGGGAAAAACTGAAAAACTAGCTTTTAACTACTTTTGACTACTAATAGTTGGTGGCTATGCTTGTAGAAGGTATAAGGGAAAAATTGAAAAACTAGCTTTTAACTACTTATAGTTGGTGCCTATTATTGTAGAAGGGAAAAATCGAAAAACTAGCTTTTAACTACTTTTGACTAGTAATAGTTGGTGGCTATTATTGTAGAAAGGTATAAGGGAAGAGTAGCAACATTAACTTGTTACAAGGTGGGCGCTAATAAGGTGGGACGGTGCGTGTAATTTACTTCTTTGTCACCAGCGGACATGGGACCTCAAAGAAGACCTAATCAAAGCCGGGACCCAACTATAGAGTTAATGGACTTGTCACACCAACTGTCAAGTCAGCAGCTAGAGCTAAAATACCTGAGTCCTTAGCTTCCCTCCTGTGGTCATTTTCTAATCCACTTAAGCACCTGTCAAACGCAGCACCATCTTCAACTTCCCATAGAATTTATCTTACAGTTGAGTACTGAATGACTAGGTAGCTGAACACTGGTTTCCGTCGTAATCACTAGCTGAACAGTAGCTGAACCTACTTCAGTCGCAGCACCATCTTCAAGTCCCCGTAGAAAAATCATACAGTTGAGTACTGAATGACCAGGCAGCTGAACACTGGCTTCTGTCTCAGTCACTAGCTGAACAGTAGCTGAACTTACCTCAGTGGCAGCACCATCTTTAAGTCCCCGTAGAAAAATCATACAGTTGAGTACTGAATGACTAGATACCTGAAGACTGGCTCCCGTCTTAATCACTAGCTGAACAGTAGCTGAACTTACTTCAGTTGCTAAAAGTGAAATCCTCTCGGAATAAGGGATTGAACACTGCATGATCTTAAAAATTCAAGCGTGTGAACCGTGTAAAAGTGGGCCAATTTCACAGTGTCACCTAGCTGAATCCATGGTAATCATGCACCATTCAGAGGGTCATTCTGACGTTTGACCAGCATACCTTTTTTCTATAGAGCTTCCTCTTCTTTTCATTTCCAGCAATCTACAACGGACAAACATGTCTGTCTGTCTGTTTGTCTGAAGGTACAACAAGCAAATTCGTTGAACTTTTTCAGTTTATATTTAACACTTTTCAGTTTCAAGTGTGGCCTTCTTCTGGAACCAGAAGAAGCAGAAGAAGGACACTGAAAAAAGGTGTTGTCCGTGAAGTCCGTTGTACAGCACAAGAAGTTGAGGACCCTCTGGTAAAAGGCTGCTGGTGGTGACGCCTTTTTCTGCTGAATTTGATTATTTCTCATAAATTGTCAAATACCCTTTTTTAAGGATATCTTTCAGTGTTTCAAGAAAAGTAATCAGAGAATTTTAATTACCCGTTAAGTCCGTTGTACAGCACAAGAAGTTGAGGACCCTCTGGTAAAGGCTGCTGGTGGTGACGCCTTTTTCTGCTGAATTTGATTAATTCTTATAAACTGTTGAATACCCTTTTTTTAAGGATATCTTTCAGTGTTTCAAGAAAATTAATTAGAGAATTTTAATTACCCGTTAAGTCCGTTGTGCAGCACAAGAAGTTGAGGACCCTCTGGTAAAGGCTGCTGGTGGTAAGGCCTTTTTCTGCTGAATTTGATTATTTCTTATAAACTGCTAAATACCCTATTTTAAGGATCTCTTTCAGTGCGTCAAGAAAAGTAATTAGAGAATTTTAATTAAATTATAATTAACTTTCTTTTACATGGGAATTAATCTGCAAGATGAAATCTCTATTGTTAAGCAAGAAGATCAAAGTGTCTCTGCTTTGTCAAGTTGCACATGGTTGCTGCTGAATCGTCAGATCAAGAGGACTGAAAATGAAATATGCATTTAAGATATGAAGCCACAAAAAAGGCCATTCAAGACCAGCCCCTCTACTACGGACGGATAGATAAAATATACTTGAAGGAAAATTACACTTGAAAATACTACTAAAATTCACAAAAAAATTCAGGAAACATTTTGGTATAAGCAAAGTTTTGAAAATCTTTGACTCTGATTTTATAAAGGTGTCCGCTATAGAGAGGCAAGCTTTGTGGATAGAACAGTAGAAAACGTGCCCCCCGCTATAGCGGACGCAGTTATTGAATCATTTTTGCCAAAATTTTGAAACTTGACTTACACGAGAATGTTTCTCGAATTTTTTGCAATTTTTTAAAAGTATTTTCAGTGAACAATTCTTATCAGAAATATTTTATTCGCCCGTCCGCTACAGCGAGTGGAGCGTTTAGCTTAAAGAAGAGTAAAAAACGCGCCCTCTCTATAGCGGACACCATAATTAAATCACTTTTAAAAAATTTCAAAAATAAGGTTATGCAAAAATGTTTCGCGAATTTTTTGCGATTTTTTGAAAGTATTTTCAGTCAGAAATTCTTATTAGAAATATTTTATTCACCCGTCCGCTATAGCGAAGTTGTTCGTTTGCTGTGAAGTGGAGTACCTCAGATAAGAAACAGCAGTAGAGAAGCGCAAAACGGAAAGCGCTTACGATTGGTTCTTAGCCCGCCATCTTCCCTCCTTGTCGGCCATTTTGGATCCAATCGAGAGGTGATTACGTCCCAGCTACATGGCGTCAACAATGCATTAGTCTTGATTGGCCCTTTCCCCCTTCAAGGGAGGGATGAGGACCACTTTTCGACGCCGCGCCACATTTGGTCCCACCTTCCTTTCACACCTCAAAGCCCCAACGAGGGACCATATTTTGACGACTTGACAAAAAACGGTCTTAGAAGTGCTACAGAAAGGCAAGGAGATGTAGGACCACTTTTCGACGCTGCGCCACATTTGGTCCCACCTTCCTTTCACACCTCAAAGCCCAACGAGGGACCATATTTTGACGGCTTGACAAAAAACGGTCTTAGATACGCTACAGAAAGGCAAGGAGATGTAGGACCACTTTTCGACGCCACGCCATATTTGGTCCCACCCTCCTTTCACACCTCAACGCCCCAACGAGGGACCATATTTTGACGGCTTGACAAAAAACGGTCTTAGATACGCTACAGAAAGGCAAGGAGATGTAGGACCACTTTTCGACGCGGCGCCACATTTGGTCCCACCCTCCTTTCACACCTCAAAGCCCCAACGAGGGACCATATTTTGACGACTTGACAAAAAACGGTCTTAGATACGCTAATGAAAGGCAAGGAGATGTAGGACCATATTTTGACGGTGTAGACATAAATGGTCCTGCGGATGCTTAAAGAAGGAAAGTATGTGGGGACCATATTTTAATAGTATGCCAAAAGTGGTCCTGCGGGTTGAATCAAACAAAGCTGGGATGCAGGACCATATTTTGACGGTGCGCCAAAAGTGGTCCCATCAATGCTAAATGAAGACAGGGATGCGGACCGTTTTTTTATACCCAGCTAAATCTGGTCCACCCTCCCCCCAGATGGATAAGAGGAAGGGATGAGAGGACCAGTTTTAGACGGTTTGCAGCAAAATCGTTCCCCCTTACTTTCTTTTGCCATTAAGATCCTAGGACCGTATTTGGCATGGTGCCAAATACAGTCCTACCTTTTGAGTGCTTTATGGGAAACGAGAATAGAAGCTTGCAGCGGGCGGGACCGATTTTCACACCACGCCAACGCAGGACCCCTGTATCGAATGGCAAAAGCGGTGGACCAAATTTGGCAGCAGGTCCAGATCTGGTCCGGCCCCCTTTCTATCCCCAACTGCTAAAACGGTTCCGATGTGTCGGAGGACTGGGTAATTGCCTGGAGATGGCCGCCGTAGCCAGATACTAGCGAAAGAGTTGGCCAAAGCCGCACTTCTCTTCAGTCGCGTAACGGGTCTGAATCAGTGAACAGAATCTCTATTCTACTGTGAATTTTGATAAATCTTTTTATGAACTTTCTTTAACTTTAGCCAAACAACATTTTCCGACACTGAAAAAGTTTTTCCGAATTGAGTTGTGCGTGATTTTTAAGCCGAAAAATGAATCTTTTGCAACACCCGGATCGCAATTTGCATATGGCGCCTCCAGGTTTGCTAGGAGGCCTAGGAGCTGCTGCAGGATTGCTAGCAGCCTCTTCAGCAGCAACTAGCAGCTCTTCAAATTCACTACCACAGCGATCTCCGTTCGCTATTCAAGAGCTGCTAGGTCTGAGTAGCAGCACAAGTAGCACGGGTAGCAGTGCTTACGCTCAGCAACACCAGCAGCACGAGCACATGAGCCACGCTTACAACCAGGCCATGATGGTAGCAGCTCAACAACAGCAGCACGCTGCTTACCATCACCAGCACCACAGCAGCACAAGTAGCAGCGAGACTAGCAGCATTCAGGCTCACCACCAAGCACTTTCAGCTCTCTCAGCAGCTGCTGCAGCTAGTTACGCGGCGGCTAGCGGTCGCTGTAGTAGCTATAGCTTTTCACATCATCAGAACTTTGCTGCTGCTGCTGCTGCGGCTGCTGCAATGGTCGGAGATCCGCTCAGCTCGGCTGGAAGAATGTACTTCAATCCAGCGGCTTTTTTGCATCAGCCCAGCGCGGCTGTCGCCGCCGTCGGTGCTGGAAGCGTCGGCGTGTCGCCTATCACCGGCGGATCCGTGTTCTCGTCCCTGGATAACGCGGCTAATAACTCCGCCGCCGGTAAGATATTATTATATTAATTAATTATTATAATATTATATATAATTATATTTAATCGTTATTTTCAGAAAGCGGCAAAATAGTTTTATATATATTTTAAATATACACTAAACATAATCGTTATATTATTGTAGAATTTTAATATTTATAATAAATATATTATTATAAGAGTTATTAAATTATTTAAATATATTTAATGTATTTGGATAAGCCGCCCCGTTTAAAGGGACATCCGACTTGATAGAAATGTCACATGTCGTTACGACAAATTTTGTGTCACTTTTGAATAAAAATCTTCACAATTATTATATTTACGGAATAAATTTATTTAATATATATATAAATATATTTTTATATATATTTATATAAATTTATATTTCTTTCCATTTTAAAGATTCATATGTTTTATTATTATTCGTTATTTATTAATAATTTGAATTGTAAATTAATCTGTTACATTATTATTATTATTATTGTTATTATTATTATTATTATTATTATTATTATTATTATTATAAATGAAATAGTCCTGTTAATACAGCGTTCCATTATTATTTATTTATTATTATTATATATTATTTTATTATTATTATTATTATAGTATTTATTTATCATTATTTTTTAAAAGATATTTTCAAACTAGGTGTTGTATAGTGTTGTAGCTGTAGTACTGTAGCAGCGTAATGACAATAATAATAATTTATATATATAAAATAAATGGATAACTAAAACGCATTTTAATTAATTTTACTGTTTTTCTGTTCTGTATTTTAATATAAACTGAAAATTAATTGTAAAGATTGCTGTTTGCGTGTACGGGGCTAAGTGTTGTAGTGTTGTAGTACTGTAGTAGTAGTATAGTTATGCAATAGTAACTAATACAGAAGATGTAGTAGATAATTTAAATTTCATTTTGAGACCCTTTACTCTTAATTTAATATCTCCTGCAATCTTCGGTGTTGCAGTGTTGTAGTGTTGTAGCAGTGGTGAAATATTAGAGGTAAAAAAGTATTAAATTGATTGGACATATTATTTTTACGTATCGGGACTTGAATGTTGTTAGTGTGATAGTAGTAGCAGTGACAACAACCGAAAATAATGAATGATATTTTTACAAGACCAGGACGTAGTAGTGTTGTATACACTACAATAGCGATGAACAACAACAGTAGTTACATATACAGACCCAAGTGTTGTAGTGTATGTAGTGTTGTAACGTAGTAGTTGTTCTGTGATAATTAGTGTAATTAACAATATTACACAACAACAACATGACAAACCCTATATTAGTCCATTCCTTTATAAATATAAGTCTAACATCTACTAGACTTATAATAGGTGTTGTAATGTTGTAGTGTTACAATTAGTGTAATATAAAATGCCAGCAACACTACATAACCCCATAAGTGTTTGAAACATCTACAAAACCTAGGTGTAGTAGTGCTGTAATGTTGTAGTGTTGTAGTGTAAGAACTAGTATAGTTAAGCCAACAACATTCCAAACCCTATTAGTGTCCCTAAACTCCTACAAAACCTAGGTGTTGTAGTTTGTAGTGTTTAATGTAGTAGTGTTGTAGTGTAAGAATTAGTGTAAGAAATAAAGCCAACAACATTACAAACCCTTTAAGTGTTTCTAATCTACAGAGCCTACGTGTTGTAGTGTAGTAGTGTAACAGTTAGTAATAGTTAAACAAACCCAACAACATTTCAAACCCTCTATTAGTGTCTCTAAACATCTAACAAAACCTAAGTGTTGTAGTGTTGTAGTATCGCAGTGTAGTAGTGCAACAATTAGTAATAGTTGAGCAATACCCAACAACATTTCAAACCCTCTATTAGTGTCTCAAAAACACCTAACAAAACCTAAGTGTTGTGGTGTTGTAATGTAGTAGTAGTGTTGTAGTGTACGAATTAGTAATAGTTAAACAAACCCAACAACATTTCAAACCCTCTATTAGTGTCTCTAAACACCTAACAAAACCTGGGTGTTGTAGTGTTGTAATGTAGTAGTACTGTAGTGTTGTAGTAATGGGGCGTAGGGGTAGGATTCTATAAAACTGTCGTAGTCCGCAGTTGTTAATGGCGTCCACAAAGACGTTCATATTAAAGGGGAAAAAAATAACGAGGAAAAAAAAATCATGCACACACATACAAACACAGAGACATAAGTTAAGGACTACTACACTACAACACTACAACACCCAGGTTTTGTTAAATATTTTTTTGAAAAATAAGGGAATAAAAATTTTTTGTCATTATGAACTGTGGTGTAAAGTCTAGAATTACACACAAGGCATTGAACTTAAGCTTCAGATGTGATGTGCATTATTTTCTTGGTGACATATCGCATTGCATTGCATTCATTCACTCATTCATTCACTGATTCATTCATTTCTAAAATTAGACAAATTAATTCACCATTAAGCTACTATCAACAAATTTTATATGATTATTATAGCTAGTTATTATTATTTTATTATACAAGGTTCTGTGATCAGTAGTAGTAGTAGTAGTAGTAGTAGTAGTAGTAAAAGTAGTAGTAGTAGTAGTAGTAGTAGAGTTACATACACGGCATTGAACTTAAGCTTCAGCTGTGATGTGCATTATTTTCTTGGTGACATATCGCATTGCATTTCATTCATTCACTCATTCATTCGCTGATTCATTCATTCCTAAAATTAGACAAATTAATTCACGATTCAGCACTATAAATAAATTTTTATATGAATATTATAGCTAGTTATTATTTACATTTAATTAATGAACTATTAGAGATTCAGGTGTTTATAAGGTCTTTACAAGGTTCTGTGATTATTAAAATTCTGATAATTAACTGTAATTAAATTAACATTTCAACTGTTTTGTGAACTGGGAAAGTTGCGGACCCCCTAGTGTAGGATATTTCTCGCTTTTAGTGAAAACATCCTTTCATATTTTGTCGCCGGAAATCCTTGTAGACAAAAGATATACGCTGCTGAGCAAGTCCCTCTCTGTCTCTCACACATACTATAACCTCGGCAGTATCAAGTTATCAACGTGTTATCAACGTGTTATCAACGTGTTATCAGCTGTTATCAAGTCAGTGCGGGGGGGGAGGACTTGTCCCTTTCTGGGTTTCTTGCCTGTAGTACAAGAAACGAATTGAGTTCTCTCACACATACTATAACCTCGGCAGTATCAAGTTATCAACGTGTTATCAACGTGTTATCAGCTGTTATCAAGTCGGTCGGTGGGGGGAGGACTTGGCCGTTTTTGGGTTTCTTGCCTGTAGTACAAGAAACGAATTGAGTTCTCTCACACATACTATAACCTCGGCAGTATCAAGTTATCAACGTGTTATCAGCTGTTATCAGCTGTTATCAAGTCAGTGGGGGGGGGACTTGTCCCTTTCTGGGTTTCTTGCCCGTAGTACAAGAAACGAATTGAGTTCTCTCACACACATACACTATATACCTCAGCAGTATCTAGTTATCAACGTGTTATCAGCTGTTATCAGCTGTTATCAAGTCAGTGGGGGGAGGAGGGGACTTGTCCCTTTTTGGGTTTCTTGCCTGTAGTACAAGAAACGAATTGTGTTCGAGTCTCCGATGGACAGGATCCGTTAAGTGGATTACAAAGGTGGCCATGTGTATTGGGCTAAATGGGATAAACGGCGGGAGCACTCTTCCCCAAACAAAAATCTTCAACTTAACTTTCTAAATATTTTTCAAAAAATCGAAAATTCATTTTTTTAAAACTTTATATTCAAATACTTTATTAAAAATTATTATTTATTTAAATGAATATAGGAATCCTCAACTGTTAAGCTTCTGGTTTAGCCACATTTTCCAGTATTCAACTAAATGGGATAAACGGCGGGAGCACAGTTCCCAACAAACCCTTCAACTTAACTTTTTAGGAACTCAAAAATATCCAGAGTTCATTTTTACAAATTTTATATTAAATAATTTCTTCATAACTATTATTAAGTTTAAATAGAATTAGTATATAATCCTCAACTGTTAAGCTTCTGGTTTAACCACGTTTTCCACCAATTTTTATCTGGGTTTCCAGCTACTTTCTATGTAAACCTTCCTAAGGCCTCAACAATCTTGAAGAATCTAGAAGAACCTTTTAATATCTTTTAAGGATCCTGAAGAATCCTCAACTGTTAAGCTTCTGGTGTAATCACATTTTCCACTAGTTTTCATGCGGCGTTTCAGCTACTTTTTTACGTGAACCTTCCCAACCTCACGAATCTCTTAAGAATCTTGGAAGAATCTGGAAGAATCCCTAAGGATCCTGAAGAATCCTCCACTGTTAAGCTTCTGGTTTAATCACATTTTCCACTAGTTTTCATGCGGCGTTTCAGCTACTTTTTATGTAAATCTTGCTAACTCAAGAATCTTAAAGGACCCTTATGAATCTGGAAGAAACCTTAAGAATCCTGAAGAATCCTCCACTGTTAAGCTTCTGGTTTAACCGCATTTTTCACTAGTTTTCAACCGGCGTTTCAGCTACTTTTTCACGTGAACCCTCCAACCTTCAAATTCCTTTAAGAATCTTGGAAGAATCTGGAAGAATCCCTAAGGATCCTGAAGAATCCTCCACTGTTAAGCTTCTGGTTGATCCACATTTTCCACAATTTTTCAACCGGCGTTTCAGCTACTTTTTTACGTAAACCTTCCCAACCTCACGAATCTTTAAGAATCCTGGAAGAATCCTCCACTGTTAAGCTTCTGGTTGATCCACATTTTCCACAATTTTTCAACCGGCGTTTCAGCTACTTTTTTACGTGAACCTTCCCAACCTCACGAATCTTTTAAGAATCTTGGAAGAATCCTCAACTGTTAAGTCTTGTGGATGTGGGATGTGTACATAGAGTTGTTAATGAGTTTTTATGGGGTTTCTGGCTAATAGGTTCTGTCAGCTGACATGGCCACTTGCGCCCCCCCACCAAGTTGACCCCCTGGTTTCTATTAAACACTTAAATGCTGGACATTGTCCACTTTCAATAGCTGCCAATAGACGCAGGTTCGTCCTCAATGTGACATGCACAATGCACAAGATGAACCTCCATTTCCCCACTTTTCCCCATTCAACACTCACTCACTCACTATCTCCAGCAACCATCTTTCCCCCTAAACTTTATCCCAAAAGTAATTAAACGTTATTAATATTAATTAAGTTTATAGCTGGTTTGTGTTGACGGAGTTGAAAAGGAAAAGAAGTGAACTAGTTAAGCTCATTAAGAAATGCTTAATTTAATCAACTAATGAGAACTGCTTAATGGAGAGTCTAATTGATTCATTTTTCAGAAGCGGGACTTGCTCACGGGGCAATGCTTGAAGACATGCGTGACAGACTTCCTTCAGTCTTCATGCCACTCGGTAATCAATATCCCATCTAAATTAACTCAGTTTCCATAAAAATCCAGTTAATATATTTACACACAATAAGCCTATATAATAGAAAGCACAGCCCACATATTGCTATCGAAATAAACCCAGTGGTATGAGCAAGTTCATGTGTTATTGGCATTTCTCCATAGGGCCGCACATATTTTCCCCCAAAAAAAGGCCCCACCTCGCTATAGCGGACACTTATATTAAATCAACGAATAAAAATTTCGGACTTTTTTGGGTATCAAAATGTTTCTCAGATTTTTTGGTGATTTTTAGACGTATTTTGAAGTTGGATTTGAATGTGGAAATATTTTATACGCGTGTCCGTAGTGAAGAGGGCTTGGTCTTCAGTGGCCTTTTTGATGGAAGTCTATTGCCTACTCAATTGGAAGGGGGAAGGCTTTGATAATAGCCGCATTCCGCAGCTGGTTTTGATGATAATACATGCTGCAATATACTGATTGATTAATATACAAGTCAGGAATCGATCGAGTGACATCCGAGAACTAATTTTGGGATTTTCTTTTTTGTGTCTGTGGATTAAATAAAAAAAGGTCTGGACGGGAGAGAAGCGCACGTGGCTGCCAACACCAAGATGGACGACAACAGCGCCGCAGGCAATCACAACGCTAGCGCCACCAACGGCCGCAAGAAGAAGAAGAAGAGAAGGCACAGGTTCATTCACTCATTCATTCACTAACTCACTTATTCAGTCAGTTATCCGTTCGTTCATTGGTTCAGTCATTCACTCGACCACTCACTCACTCGTTCATTCATTCACATTCACTCACTGTCTCGTTCATTCATTCATTCGTTCCTTCAGTCATTCACTCACTCGTTCATTCATTCAAATTCACTCAGTCATTCACTCATTCATTCATCTTGACTTAGTTAACTATATTAACTTAATTTAACTAATTAACATCAGAAATATATTTCTAGATTACTAAATTATGACAGTTCATTCACTCGTTCATTCAGTCACTCACCCATTCACTCCATTCACTCACCCATTCATTCATCTTGACTTAGTTATAACTATTATATCTTAATTTCATTAATCACAGTACGGATATGTTCATCAATTTTTAAATTAACACCATTCATTCACTCAATCGTTCACTCACTCATTCACTCACTCATTCATTCACCCATTCATTCATCTTGACTTATACTTAACTCAACTAATTACACATTGCTAAAGAACTAAGAAGTTTTAATTACAACTAATCACATAAATATATATATATATATATATATTATTATTATTATTAAATATAAATATAAATATATAATATATTTAATATAATATTTATATTTGCAGAACGATTTTCACAAGTTACCAACTAGAAGAACTGGAAAAAGCTTTCAAAGATGCGCACTACCCGGACGTCTACGCTCGGGAAATGCTCTCACTGAAAACCGACTTACCAGAAGATCGAATTCAGGTCAGTCTATCGATACACTACTCAATAATCGATACTTTGATCACTTATCAATCGATATGTTCATAAGACAGCAGATTAAAATTCCAAAATATCGATACACTACCCAATAATCGATAGTCTAATCGCTTATTAATCGATATGTTCATAAGACAGCCGATTAAAATCCAGAATCGATAGTTTGATCACTTATCAATCGATATGTTCATAAAACAGCCGACTAAAATGTCAAAATATCGATACACTACCCAATAATCGATAGTCCAATCACTTATTAATCGATATGTTCATAAGACAGCCGATTAAAATTCCAGAAATCGATAGTTTAACTACTTTCCAGTCGACTAATACCCCACTCTAGGTACAAAGCTTGTTATAAAAGCTACAAAGTTGTCGAGTTGCATTAGAGTAGTACTAGATTGGCTTACAACAAATCCGATAATCGATATATTTATTCCTGATTAGTGGGTAATCGATTCCACTTGACTAGTCTTAATACCCAATCCTATAGACCTTATTCCAAACAAGACCTCTGTAGACCACCCTCTCTACTACGGACACTGGTGTAAATTAACTTTTTCAATTAATCGACTTGAAAATACATCTGAAAATCGCCAAAAAATCTGAGAAACAATTTGACACCAAAAAAATTGAAAAATACTAATCAGCTGATTTGCTATGAGTGTCCGCTATAGTGAGGTGCACGTTTGGAATAGGCCCTATTACTAAGCACAAGTCTCGGTTTGCTGATTTCACCATTTACACAGTCTTACCCGATGAATAGCCGACTGAAAATTCCTCATAGAGGATGTAGAACTTGGAACAGAGACTCAGTGAGATCTCATAAAACTTTAAGGATTTCTCACTGAGATCTCACTGAGTCTCTGTTCCAAATCTGAACACAAATTTGACAGAATTTGCAACAGAGACTCAGTGAGATCTCACAAAACTTTTAGAATTTCTCACTGAGATCTCACTGAGTCTCTGTTCCAAATTTGAACACAAATTTGACAGAATTTGCAACAGAGACTTAGTGAGATCTCACAAAACTTTTAGGATTTCTCACTGAGATCTCACTGAGTCTCTGTTCCAAATTCTACATGCTCTATGAGGATTTTCAGTCGGGTAATAAATTAAGATGACTGAAATAATTCAGAATAATACTATAAAAATTTATTATAAATAGTGTATGTGAATATAATAAGTGCTAAGGAATTTAGTTAGTATTGATTCATTGTAGTAAATGGCGCTTACAAGACTAGCAAAAATGTATAATACTTACTAGAATAATGAAAAATTTAGAAAATAGTCAAGTATGCTGAACAACGCCTGAAATTGTTCTGAAGGCCCCGTTATAGAGATATGCCGTTTCAGGATGCTCAAGGTGCTGAAATTGGTCCGTTTTCAGTAGGTTACAGGATGCTGAATTATTTTCGGCGAAAAGCTTAGGCAGGATTGAGGACCCTGAACAACGTCTGAAATTGTTCCGAAGGCCCCGTTATCGAGATATGCCGTTTCAGGATGCTCGAGGTGCTGAAATTGGTCCGTTTTCAGTACCTTACAGGATGCTGAATTATTTCCGGCGAAAAGCTTAGGCAGGATTGAGGACTCTGAACAACGTCTGAAATAGTTCTGAGACCCCGTTATAGAGATATGTCGTTTCAGGATGCTCGAGGTGCTGAAATTGGACCGTTTTCAGTAGGTTACAGGATGCTGAATATTTTCGGCAAAAAGCTTAGGCACGATTCAGGACGCTGAACAACGGCTGAAATTGTTCTGAAGGCCCCGTTGTACCATAAACTAGTATTACACTGTCGCGGGCA
Source organism: Eulimnadia texana (assembly GCA_002872375.1). Taxonomy (NCBI): domain Eukaryota; kingdom Metazoa; phylum Arthropoda; class Branchiopoda; order Diplostraca; family Limnadiidae; genus Eulimnadia; species Eulimnadia texana. The sequence continues at coordinate 31,657,187 of NKDA01000001.1, read as the reverse complement.
AGGCACTTTCACGGATTCAAAATCCGTGAAAGTGCCTTGTCCGCCGACAGTGTGTATACTAGTAAAATCTGCTCAGAATTAATTACTAATTTTATCAACTTTATTATTATTATATTATTATATAATTTAATTTAATTTTAAAAATTAATTTAATATATATTAAATGTAATAAATGGAGTTTGGTTTGGAGTAACGGATTGAAAGATGGTCCATTAGAAACCGTAAGCAGAACTCTTTCACTATTCAATCCTTGAAAAAAAAAACTTTCAGGACTCGAAATCCGTGAAAGTGCCTTGTGTGTATACTAGTAAAATCTGCTCAGAATTAATTAATATAAATTAAATATAATAAATGGGATTTAGTGGAGAGTAACAGATTGAAAGATGGTCCATTAGAAACCGTAAGCAGAACTCTTTCATTATTCAATCCTTGAAAAAAAAAACTTTCACGGATTAGAATCCTTGAAAAAAATATAAATCTAAATTTAAATAGAAAATTTATTAGAAATCTAGTTATAAATCTTTTTTTTAGAAATCTCAGATATATATATATATATATATAAGAAAACTTTCACGGATTCAAAATCCTGTGCGGAGAAGGTACTTTCACGGATTTTGAATCCGTGAAAGTACCTTGTCCGGGACAGTGTATATACTAGTAAAATCTGCTCAGAATTAATTAATATAAGTTAAATATAATAAATAGGATTTAGTGGAGAGTAACGGACTGAAAGTATGGTCCATTACAAACGGTAAGCAGAACTCTTTCATTATTCAATCCTTGAAAAAAAACTTTCACGGATTTTCACGGACTAGTAAGATCTGCTTAGAATTAATTAATATAAATTAAATATAATAAATGGGATTTAGTGAAGAGTAACGGATTGAAAGTATGGTCCATTAGAAACCGTAAGCAGAAAACTCTTTCATTCAATCCTTGAAAAAAACTTTCACGGACTCGAAATCCGTGAAAGTGCCTTGTATGTATACTAGTAAAATCTGCTCAGTATTAATTAATATAAATTAAGTATAATAAATAGAGTTTAGTGGAGAGTAACGGATTGAAGGATGGTCCATTAGAAACCGTAAGCAGAACTCTTTCATTATTCAATCCTTGAAAAAAAAACTTTCACGGATTTTCACGGACTAGTAAAATCTGCTCAGTATTAATTAATATAAATTAAGTATAATAAATAGAGTTTAGTGGAGAGTAACGGATTGAAAGTATGGTCCATTAGAAACCGTAAGCAGAACTCTTTCATTATTCAATTAGCGAACAAGCACCAGGGTTTCGGCAAATGCTTCAAAACGACATCGTCCATCTTGATTATCTGTCAAACGGTTACAAAGAGAAGGGGGAGAGCCTGATAGAAAAGTCATACGGTTGAGTACCGAATGAATAGGTAGCTGAACACTATAGTCTTTCCGCTGAATCACTAGCTGGACAGTATAGCTGAACTTACTCTAGTTGCTAAACCCGACTGAATAAGGAGTTGAATACTGCATGATTTGTAAGTCATACGGTTGAGTACCGAGTGAATGGGTAGCTGAACACTATAGCTTTCCTCTGAATCACTAGCTGAACTGACTTTAGTTGCTAAACCGAACTGAATAAGGAGTTGAATTTTCTATTTATGTATTAACAGTATGATTTATGTCATACGGTTGAGTACCGAGTGACTAGGTAGCTGAACACTTATAGCTTCCATCTGAATCACTAGCTGGACAGTATAGCTGAACTTACTCCAGTTTCTAAAACTGAACCCTCTGAATAAGGAGTTGAATACTGCATGATTTGTAAGTCATATGGTTGAGTACCGAGTGAATAGGTAACTGAACTCTAGCTTCCCTCTGAATCACTAGCTGAACAGTAGCACAGTAGTACGAACCGTGGGAAAGTGGGTCAATTTCACACTATCATCTAGCTTAATCTGGGGTAATCATGCACCATTCAGAGGGTCATTCTGACGTTTGACTAGCGCTCATCTTTTTTCTGTTTGGAGGGTGGGAGGTCAACCAATGTCACCATAACCGCGGGTGAAAGTTTCCGCAAACCAATTGATGATCCAGTAATCGTGTAATCGTTGCTATCAATCGACGTCAATTGACGCTCTCCCCCTCTATGCTTTTACCCCGCAATCTGTTATCATCATGTTATCAATCTAAATTTACAGTAAAACTAATTTAAATACTATAACTATTTATTTAAGATATATTTTCATTTTATATATATTTATATTATTTTATACGTTACTCTTAAGTCCAGACCGTCAATTGACGTCAATTGACGAGTACAGCATCACTTGGATATCATACTATTTTCATACCATAATATCTGTGGTTTTCCGTAGATCACAGATCGTCAATTGACGTCAATTGACGACTAACAGCATCACTTAGGTATTATACTATATTCATACCATAATATCTGTGGTTTTCCGTAGATCACAGATCGTCAATTGACGTCAATTGACGACTACAGCATCACTTAGACATTATACTATTTCCATACCATAATATCTGTGGTTTTCCGTAGTTCACAGGTCGTCAATTGACGTCAATTGACGACTAACAGCATCACTTAGGTATTATACTATATTCATACCATAATATCTGTGGTTTTCCGTGATTCACAGATCGTCAATTGACGTCAATTGATGAAAAGTTTCTTGTGTGACGAGTGGCGGGTAGCCATAAATCGATAGGTTTCTTCTTTAATGGCCTTGCGGGAGGGTTGTAATTGAATTACATGTTTCCGCACATTGACTAAAAAGGTCCACAGCTTATGGCCACTTGGCGGAATGAATGAGAACAACCATTCGTTACTTTTACCCAACGTTGTCCATAACAACCCGCTCCAGCGCGTTACCATCAATCCCCTATAGCTCCCTCTCTCAAAGCAAAAAACCTTTAAGTGATCCTACAACCCTACAACCCTACAACCTACGATCCTACAACAACCCGCTCCAGCGCGTTACCCATCAATCCCCTATAGCTCCCTCTCTCAGAGCAAAAAACCTATAAGTGATCCTAGAACCCTACAACCCTACAACCCTACAACCCTACAACCCTACAACCCTACAACCTACGATCCTTACTTTTACCCAACGTTGTCCATAACAACTCGCTCCAGCGCGTTACCATCAATCCCCTATAGCTCCCTCTCTCAAGGCAAAAAACCTATAAGTGATCCTACAACCCTACAACCCTACAACCTACGATCCTTACTTTTACCCAACGTTGTCCATAACAACTCGCTCCAGCGCGTTACCATCAATCCCCTATAGCTCCCTCTCTCAAAGCAAAAAACCTATAAGTGATCCTACAACCCTACAACCCTACAACCTACGATCCTACAACCCCCATCCACATCTATCCATTTGATATTTACATCCCATTTACATCATCGCGTCCATTTAAATTCGTTTGGAAAAACTAAAATTGTTAAACTCGTAACTCAAAGAGTACAAAGTGCAGCTTGATGGTTCATGAGGCCGCTGAAGACGAGCTTCTCTATTACGGACAGTCGTATAAAATACGTTTATAGAACAATTTCATTGAAAAACGTCTCTAAAATTCACAAAAAAATTCAGAAACATTTTGATATAAAGAAAGTTGAAAAATTCTCTGGCGTTGATTTTATAACGGTGTCCGCTATAATGAGGTACGCTTGATAGTATACAAGGCCATTGAGGACCAACTCCTCTATTACGGACAGTCGTATAAAATACGTTTATAGGACTATCGCACTCGAAAATGTCTCTAAAATTCGCAAAAAAAATTCAGAAACATTTTTATATAAAGAAAGTTGAAAAATTCTCTACCGTTGATTTTATAACGTTGTCCGCTATAACGAGGTGCGCTTGATAGTATACAAGGCCATTGAGGACCAGCTCCTCTATTACGGACAGTCGTATAAAATACGTTTATAGGACTATCGCACTCGGAAATGTCTCTAAAATTCGCAAAAAAATTCAGGAATATTTTGATATAAAGAAAGTTGAAAAATTCTCTACCGTTGATTTTATAACGGTGTCCGCTATAACGAGGTGCGCGTTTCGCTATATCAGTCCCGCTGAAGACTAGCCTCTCTACTACGGACACACTTATAAAATACTTACATAGAACAATTTCACTCGGAAATGTCTCTAAAATTCACAAAAAAATTCAGGAATATTTTGATATAAAGAAAGTTTTAAAATTCTATAGTCTTAATTCCCAAACGGTGTCCGCTATAGAGAGGCGCGCGTTTCGCCGTATCAGGCCCTCAGCTGTTGGAGCGCGTAACGCGATACCATTGGCACCTCGTCGAGACAATAGTTCTTTTGTTTCCCGGGGTGTCAGAACTCGACGAAACGCACAGGGTTACAAGGACTACACAAAAGCTGGAAAAAAACTTTTGTTTTCATACCCCATTTGGGTATATATGCGTATAGCCTATCAAATAACCGCCATTTTTTCCCCATCTGATATATACCTTGGCAAATAAGTGTAAGTATACCCACGAAATCTGGCCAAAAAATACGCAATAGGGTATGAATGATAACATGTTGATAACAGTGATAGTTCTATTCCATCCACGTTCGACGTTTTTTCCCAATCTGATATATACCTTGGCAAATAAGTATAAGTATACCCACGAAATCTGGCCAAAAAATACGCAATAGGGTATGAATGATAACATGTTGATAACATATTGATAACACGGTGATAACACTTATAGTTCTATAGGTTCGAGAAATCTTTTCGTATGAATTTTCTGCATTTGTTTAAGGATCTGTTATCTGAGTTATCCCCATGTTATCATAGTATTATCATAGGCAATGGGATATGAATGATAACATGTTGATAACACGGTGATAACACTTGTAGTTCTATAGGGTCGTGAAATCTTTTCGTATGAATTTTCTGCATTTGTTTAAGGACCTGTTATCTGAGTTATCACCATGTTATCATAGTATTATCATACGCAATGGGATATGAATGATAACATGTTGATAACACGGTGATAACAGTTATAGCTCTATAGGGTCGTGAAATCTTTTCGTATGAATTTTCTGCATTTGTTTAAGGATCTGTTATCTGAGTTATCACCATGTTATCATAGTATTATCACTCTATGATCATCTTATTATTCAGTTGCTATTTTTTTCAAACGCTCTGGTGCGTGAAAAAGAGTGTGAGAGCGCCAAACGGTATGTAAAGAAGCCTACTGAAGACCGGCCCCGCTACTGCGGACGGCCATATAAAATACTTTAACAGTCCAATCTGACTTGAAAAAATTTCTAAAAATCACAGAAAAATTCGCGAAACATTTTGCTGTAAAGAAAGTTGCAAAATTCTTATCCGTTGATTTTATAATGGTGTCCGCTATAGAGAGGCGCCCGTTTTTTGGTGGTAATAGACCTTAATAGCAGGGGTCCTATGTTCAAGATGGCGGCTGTGTATGCCCCGGGGGATTGTCGCTGATTGGTTGGCTGGCGTGTGGCAGGCCCAATGGGTGAAGAGTCAGCTGATTAGCCGAGGATTTTCACATATTAGTCGCTGGCGTATTCATTGACACGTGGCGTAATTGCGATTAGAGCCGAGTAATCAAAATCCCTTCTCATTATATCTCTTCGCTATGGCGCCTTCACATAAGCCCCATTGACGCTAAAGGACGCCCCCATTTACTCACTAAAAAAAAAAATAATTCATAAAAAAAACATGGTCGATAACAGATGATAACACGTCGTGTATAGACTCTATGCCAAACGACAGTAGCGCCAAGCAGCCGCAGCGGCCACATAAGCCCTGTTCACGCTAAAGGACGCCACCATTTACTCACTAATAAAAAAAAAATAATTCATAAAAAAACATGGTCGATAACAGATGATAACACGTCGTGTATAGAATCTATGCCAAACGACAGTAGCGCCAAGCAGCTGCAGCGGCCACAGTTGGAAACTGCGCGTCGTCTGCTGTTGTAGGACCAGCAAAGCAGGGTTAAGTCACGTGACACCATCAGAAGCTTGTCCTACAACAGCAGACGACGCGAGTTTCCAACTGTGGCCGCTGCAGCTGCTTGGCGCTACCATCGTTTGGCATAGAGTCTGTAAAGTACTAGAACCTCTAGTACTTTTATTAATTAATATTACATATCCTGAATATCCTGAACCACATCCGATCGTGGATGAATACAAAGAAATTGTGTTGAGAATTGTGGATCTTGATTATTGAGGGCACCATTAAGTATCCTGAAAAGCGTTTTTTTCAGGACGCTGTCGGCTACATCCTGAACGATATCCGTAACATATCCTGAATATCCTGAACCACGTCCGATCGTGGATGAATACAAAAAAATTGTGTTGAGAATTGTGAATCTTGATTATTGAGGACACCATTAAGTATCCTGAAAAGCGTTTTTTTCAGGACACCTTTAAGTACCCTGAACATGTATTATTCAGGCATTCCAATGTCAGGGTCCTGAACACCCTGGAAGTAGGGCAATCTCACTGCACTCAAGAGTCCTGATTGGCATCCTGAAAACGTCCTTTTCATTATTATCCCACATTATTATTATTATAATTGTTAACAATACTTACTTGCATAGCCATTCAGTAGGACATAGATACGTTGGGACAGCATCAGTTAGACGTCAATTGACTTTCGTTACAAGGTTTCCCGCTGTGGTCTGGGTAACAAATAACAAAATGGCGGAGGAAAAATCACCCGCTTTTGTAATTACAAACCAATTAGTGGCGGCGTGGCCACAAGAAATCCGAACCCCGCGGCCGAAAAAAAAGCCGCCATTTTGGTTAATGCCCCCTTACGACCGCACGCTGATACTACTTCCCTAAACAAACAGGAACGTTGCCAGTCTTTTGCAACTTATAAAAATAATACATAATAATATATTAACATATTTTAGATATAAATATCGTCATTTTACTTCATAATTTATAAATACTAGTAAATTTCATTGTTAATTGCGCGGAAAAAATTAAGCAATTAAACAGCGCCATCTAGCGGTGAAAAAGTGAACTACGTGTTACTTTTAATGGTGGTGGTGGTAAGGGGAGAGGAGTGATATTAATATTTTGACGTCTATATTTTTCTCGGGTAGGACAAGGAAATAATGAATTTGGAAGTGTGTGTGTGTGTGTGCTGGTGTGGGGAGGGAGGCCATATGAATGTTTTTGTGAGAAATAATGAGTTTGGAAGTGAGCCCTGACACTGAATACATTATGCATAGAGGCGTCAATGGTCCAACAAACGGGGCCGTGAGAACAGATACGCTGGCCAAACGTAGATATAACCGAGATATAATGGCCCGCAAACAGGCTCACATAATGGCTCGGGCTCGGCCCATGGCCCACAGGGTCAAACCCTACACCCCTTGGTCACGTGACAAGCCCCGCACTACGGGGGCCAATCCGATTGGTCGTTACATTTAGTGTAACACGAGACGTATAAATCAAAGGGAAGGGAAGGGAAGGGGGGTCGACAACTTTCAAAAACCTAGCCCCCTTCCAATGATAATATTATCACTTGTTATCAATTCCCAATATTTAAAAAAATAATAATAAAATATAAAGAATCGATACCTTTAATAATCGATATTATTTTTTTAAAAAATAACTTTAATATTTTACTTAAATATAAATAATAAATATTAATAAAAATGGAATTAGTTAAATTTAAATATATATTTATGAAATATAAATAATACATATCAATAAAAACATAATTATTTAAATTTAAATACATATATTTTGGAAAAATAGGTTAGGTTGTAGTTAAATTAAAATATATATATTTGAAATATAACTAATAAATATTCATAAAAGCAAAATTATTTAAATTTAAATATATATTTATAAAATATATATATATTGTTTTTTTTGGAAAAATAGGTTTGGTTTTAGTTAAATTAAAATATATATATATTTATGAAATACAAATAATCAATATTAAATAAAGACACAATTACTTAAATTTAAATATATATTTTGGAAAAATAGGTTAGGTTGTAGTTAAATTTAAATATACATATTTATCAAATATAAATAATAAATATTAAACAAAAACACAATTACTTAAATTTAAATATATATTTTTATGAAATATATATATATATATATATATATATAATTTTTTTGTGTGGAAAAATAGGTTTGGTTCCAGAACCGGAGGGCCAAGTGGCGGAAGACGGAAAAGTGCTGGGGCCGAGCGACCATCATGGCCGAGTACGGGCTGTACGGCGCCATGGTCCGCCACTCGCTGCCCCTGCCGGAGACCATCGTCAAGTCGGCCAAGGAAAACGAGTGCGTCGCTCCCTGGCTTCTCGGTAAATTCAACTACACACAAAAAAAAAAATTACTAAATGAACATATATTAATAATATTAATATAGTAATTAAAAGTAATTATAGAATTTTTAGAAGTAATTTAGAAGTAGAGATTAGAAAGTAGTCCGTTGATCCCTGGCTTCTCGGTAAATTCAACTACACACACACATATACAAAAAAAATTACTAAAAGAACATATATTAATAATCATTAATTGTATAGTAATTAGAAGTAATTATAGAATTATTGGAAGTAATTTAGAAGTAGAGACTAGAAACTAGTCCGTTGATCCCTGGCTTCTCGGTAAATTCAACTACACACACACAAAAAAATTACTAAATGAAGATATATTAATAATCATTAATAATGATATTAATAAAGTAATTAAAAGTAAATTATAGAATTTTTAGAAGCAGTATTAGAAGTAGAGACTAGAAACTAGTCCGTCGATCCCTGGCTTCTCGGTAAATTCAACTACTAAATGAAGATATATGAATAATCATTAATAATAATATTAATATAGTAATTACAATTAGTTATAGAATTATTGGAAGTAATATTAGAAGTAGAGACTAGAAACTAGTTCGTCGATCCCTAGCTTCTCGGTAAATTCAACTACACACAAAAAAACTACTAAATGAACATATATTAATAATCATTAATAATAATATTAATAAAGTAATTAGAAGTAAATTATAGAATTTTTAGAAGTAATATTAGAAGTAGAGATTGGAAACTAGTCAGTCGATCCCTAGCTTCTCGGTAAATTCAACTACAAAACTAGTGCATGAAACTAAGTGAATGAACTAAATGAAACACAGATTAATAATAATTAATAATATTAATAAAGTAATTAAAAGTAAATTATAGGATTTTAGAAGTAATATTAGAAGTAGAGACTAGAAACTAGTCCGTCGATCCCTGGCTTCTCGGTAAATTCAACTACAGAACTAGTGCATGAAACTGATTGAATGAACTAAATGAAGATATATTAATAATCATTAATAATATTAATAAAGTAATTAAAAGTAAATTATAGGATTTTAGAAGTAATATTAGAAGTAGAGACTAGAAACTAGTCAGTCGATCCCTGGCTTCTCGGTAAATTCTAGAAATTCAAATTCAATTCTAATTCACAAAACTAGTGCATCAATTAAATGAATGAACTAAATGAACATATATTAATAATAATTAATAATAATATTAATAAAGTAATTAGAAGTAAATTATAGAATTTTTAGAAGTAATATTAGAAGTAGAGATTAGAAACTAGTCAGTTGATCCCTGGCTTCTCGGTAAATTCAACTACAAATAAAATAAAAACTAGTGCATCAAACTAAGTGAATGAACTAAATGAAGATATATTAATAATCATTAATAATATTAATAAAGTAATTACAAGTAAATTATAGAATTTTTAGAAGTAATTTAGAAGTAGAGATTAGAAACCGACTGCTACTCTCGGTCGTTAGGCTTCCCGGGCTAACGACTGCTAATTTTTATCGACTACCACTAACTCACTACTACAACAACAGGCCCATTACTACTTTCCACAGCTATCAAAGTTAACTTCCAGCAGAAAATTAAGGATAGTTTCAGGACCCTGAAAATATCCTGAAAAGGGTATTTCCAGGATGCCAATCAGGACTCTTGAGTGCAGCGAGATTGGCCCAATTCCAGAGTGTTCAGGACCCTGACATTGGAGTGCCTGAGTGGTACATGTTCAGGGTACTTAACAGCATCCTGAAAAAACGCTTTTCAGGATACTTAATGGTGCCCTCAATAATCAAGATTCACAATTCTCAAGACATTTTTTTTTATTCATCCACGATCGGACGTGTTTCAGGATATTCAGGACATGTTACGGATATCGTTCAGGACGTAGCCGACATCCTTAATTTTCCGCTGGCCTATAGTCAACAACACTACTTTTAATAGTTAATATTAAAAGTTACAATAGAACAACAACTTTTTTCAGACTTAAATCAACTACATGTATTGTTGTATTTTACCAGTACGTTGTACACTACAACATTGACAACACCTACAGTTGTTTGTACAAACCCTATACTACAACACTAACAACATCTGGGGCTATTAGTTAACTCAATTGTATTTAGTTGTAAGGTAGACATCGAAAGTCGATCAGATATCATACTACAACACTAACAACATATAGACTATTAGTTAACTTAATTGTAAGGTAGACATCGAAAGTCGATCAGATATCATACTACAACACTAACAACATTTGGGCTATTAGTTAACTTAATTGTATTTAGTTGTAAAGGTAGACATCGAAAGTCGGTCAGACATCATACTACAACACTAACAACATTTGGGCTATTAGTTAACTTCATTGTAATTGGTTGTAAAAGTAGACATCGAAAGTCGATCAGACATCATACTACAACACTAACAACATACGGACTATTAGCTAACTTAATTGTAAGGTAGACATCGAAAGTCGATCAGACATCATACTACAACACTAACAACATCTGGGCTATTAGTAAACTTAATTGTAATTAAAATTTACAGGCATGCATCGGAAGTCCATCGAAGCGGCTCACCAGCTGACCAGCGGCGACGAAAGCAACAAAGACAACGACATGGACGACGACGAAGACGACGACGACGACAACAACGACAACAACGATGCCAAATCAAACAACCGCAGCGCCAACAGCGCTGCAACCACAACAACAGTCCCGCTCAACGACTCGCGAACCCTACAACAGCAGCAACAACTCACCATCGCCCAGCTACAACACCACCACCACCATCAACAACAACAGCAACAACAACAACAACAACAACAACGAGAAGGCGAGTTCCTCAACTCTTCCGAATCTTCCTCCTCTCTCTATTGAGAAACTACAGAATCACGCAAGATTCTTGCAAGAATCTTAATTAGAGAATCACGAATCCTTGCTGCAACACCCCTACAACCTATACAACACTTATTTATAAAAAAGCTCAAAACGGCTATCAAGATCTTCGACTCAAACATGTAGTAGATTCTCCATAAGTTGTACAGCAACAACAGTTGTAGTTGTTGTTGTAGACACATAATGTGGTTGTGTGGCTTTTTCCCCGTCTATTTATTTGATACAATACTTAATTTAATTCTAATTAAACTTAAATTAGTAAAAAAAAATTGATTTTCTCGTGAATTTTGTTCCTCGCAAAACAAGAAAAATGCCAAAGTTCTTTTTTGAATGTAATTAAATATTTTCAGCTTATAATTTTGCAATTCATTTTTTGAGATAATTTCATGGAATCTGTACAGTGAATTGTTGTGTTTGTGTAATTATTTCCAATTGGTTTTTTAATTCGATTCACGTGTTCCTCATTTTGTGTGTGTAATTCGCTTCATGTAAAGTTTTACCATACACTCGAATTCTATGGCGAAAAATCACTTTCTCAAACATTGCTAACAAACTGATAACAAGAGGAAATGGAGTGAAGGCTGATGGATGTTATCCACGGTTGTCAAAGTCCATTATCTTCCATCGCCATTTTTTTGAAGCGGAGCCAATTCAAATATCCCGCGCCCAGAAGAGCGGGTCCCAAATTAATATAACACGAGAATATATTATTTGATCAGCCATTTTCATTCAAACGATTTTTTGTTTTTTAAAAAAAGAAAAAACCTCTAAAGTATTCTCGTAGTGTCAGAAACAAATCAAGGAGAAGTGTTCGACGTTTTATTCCAAGTGCCGCCATTACAGTTGGTGGATTTATTGATTCTGACACGCTGATTCAATGATATTGCTACTCCAAAAAACCACTCCCGCCTTTTTTTTTTCGCTACAAAAACTCAAAACTAAACTGCTGTTTTTAAAATCCCAGATAAAATCGATACAGTATTCAAATTGGAATAAATCAGGCTATGCTTTCCGGTTTAGGGTCCTACAGTAGCGCCATCTAGCGGCAAAAGTTGGAACTAAATGCTCTTGAAGCTCCTAAAAATTTATACTAAACCAGTAATTTCGTCCTAAATATGGCGTATATAAGAATTAAAATATGATGTTATATTTATGTAAATATTTTTTATAATTTTAATTAAATTTTTAAAAATAAAATTGTGCCGTGTTCTAATTGATTTAGTTGCGGAAGTCCGCTGTTTAGCCCTAACGGGATTTTAGTCATTTGACATTGCTTTGCAACAAACGCACTGAGACAGAAACATGTGGAACTACAGAAAAAAAAAACAAACCGACAACTTAAGTTTATTATGGTAAATCATGTTAACATCAAAACTAGATTTAGTATTATCGCTAATGAAGTAATATACTTGCTTTTTGTTTTCCGGTTGACTTGAGAACAGTTGAGGAAACTATCGAAGCCAGAGCAAAGGCGTGGATGACCTTTTTCCAGCAGAACTAATTAAATTTACAAAGAAAATTTATCAAAAAGCAACAGCAAGCAGCTTGCGTGACGGTAAGCACTGCTAACCATGCTTGGTTGGCCACGACTCCTCAACTTGCGGAGTCTTTGTTTGTCGCAAGTCTTCGGAGCGATCGCAACTCGGCGGCTGTTCTCCCCGGAAAGTTGAAAAATGCGGATTGTAATCCTAATTTGTGGTTTATCAATACTGCTGTGTACTAAAAAGGTAATTTTTCATTATTAATTTACATTATTTGAATTGTTATGTTTTAAAACTATTTATTTCACAGAGCTATGCAACGCCAGAACTATTCGACTTGCACGGTACGTTTGATTAAAGTTTATTACACTAAATGAATTAATCATGTTTATCTGCTTCTTATCAATTTTATCATTTTTAATTTTAAATAATTTTTTTTACAATAGTAACTATTATTAATAATCTAATTTCTACAGCAGCAGGTAACAATACTGAGGTCGTGCTAATCCATTACGGGAAAGAAACCGGAAGAGAATCTAGGAGTTTCCGGGATACCGGAAGTTTCCACTTCCGGGCCTTCCGTCGCAGCTTCCACGTGACCTTGGGCCCTGCCGATTGGTCAGGACTCGTTTCTTCGAATTTCGCGCTCATTTTTCGTAACCAATCGGGAACGGGCACCATTGCCAGCGACCTGTCAATTGACGTCAATTGTTTCCATCAAGGACACGTCAGTGTTAAACAAGACACCAGCACTGAAACAGTACAAGGAACTGCAGCTATTAACGTCTGTAACGGTCTGGTATACACATTATTTTAACTATTAGTATTATTATTATCAACTTTTATTATTCTATGAACGTATCTGTCCATGTAAACTAGTTCAGAACTTATCTGTGAACTATCCTGTGTTATTAATCTATGAACTATTAATATTTATCGTTATTATTCGTTAATTAAAATAGAGAGGAGTAGTCTTGAACGAAGATGGCCGAGACTTCTACGTCCTGGAGCCGCTGCAGTCTAGTCCGGACGCTCACTTAGTGCGACGCGTGTCCGTTTCCGAGAACTTGACGGACGCGGACACGTCTCAGAAGCGGACACGCGACCCATTCTTCAAGAAAAAACGGAAGAAGCGAAACTTGGAAGAGGAAATCACCATAGAAACAGCCATTTTTGTGGACGAGCCTTTGTTTCGTCACATGCGGACAAGTTTCCCAACGGACACGGAACTGCACCTGACGCATTTCGTGCTAGCAATGATGAACGCTGTAAAAGTCTGAAATTTACTCAAACTTAAACCATCTACTACTACTACAACTACTACTAGTACTGCTGCTGCTACCACTACTATTACTACTACTATTACTCCTACCGCTACCACTATTATTACTATTACTATTTTGCTACCACTACTGCTGCTACTACTACAGCTACCAACTTCTACTAATACTGTTACTACTGCTGGTACTACTAGTACTGCTACTACTTCCACATTACTACTTACTACTACTACTACTATTGCTATCGCTACTACCACTACTACTACTTAAAAGTAGTTTACTTTATTACTACTGCCAGTACTACTACTTACTACTAATAATTACTGTAACGTCTTGACGATTGAATTCTAGGTGCAGTTGCTTTACCAGGACGAATCGCTGGGCGTTTCCGTCCGCTTCCAAGTGCAGCGTCTCGAGATCTGGACCCGACAACCGGACGAACTTCATCTTCAGCACAAGACTAGAAACGATATCGACCGTTACCTGAACAGATTCTGTCGCTGGCAGAATGCGATCAATCCTCGTCAGGACACTGATCCTCTGCACTGGGACCACGCTCTGCTTCTCACGGGACTCGACCTCTACTCCGTGGGTCGAGACGGACAGGCCAGCGATCAAATTGTCGGTAAAATAACTTCGTTCCGGAGTAAAGCGTTTACCATAGCGCACTGCAGTAAAACTGTATTACTATACTGCAAACTACTAGACTATATATACCACACTTATAGTTTATGACTATAGTATCGCACTCTAGTAAAACTATAGTATGTTGCAAAATGTTTGAATACCACACTCTAGGTTAAAACTATAGTAAATCATCACTAGGGACCACCACTCCAAACTATAGATAACCATGTTATTAACAATAAGACAATCATACTATTGATCAAATCATCAAAGGCTTAGCTCCTGTGGGTGGTATGTGCTCAGCCAAAAGCAGTTGCACCATCAACGAGGGTCGCCATTTTGAAAGCGTCTACGTGGTGGCGCATGAGATCGGGCACAAGTAATCGATTTTGTTATTATTTATTGCTAATTAATCGATTCAAATATTAATTGAAAATTAATGTTCATTAATTTTTAGCTTAGGAATGCGCCATGATGGGTTAATGAGTGGCAATGATTGCGATTCGGGAAGTTTCATCATGTCGCCCACGTTGGGAAGCGGCAAAGTCACGTGGTCGCCTTGCAGCAGACGATATTTGCAGAGCTTCCTCAAGTAAACAAAACATGGCGGATAGTCCGTTACCATTATTGAATTAGTTATTCATGTTATTTTATTCAGTATTATTTTGACACATTATTTTATATTATATTTTATTATTTATACGTTTGTACATTATTATTTTATTATTTATTTAAGGGATTAATTATATATTATTATTTTATTTACTATTTAGTAGCAACACGTAGCATTACTAAGCACTTACTTATTTTTTTTTTATTGATTTTTGTTAGTACGGATCAGTCGCACTGCCTACGGGATCGGAACTTCGTTTCGCGATGGCTACAACACAATGCTACCGGACTGCTACCCGGCCAGAGATTCACAGCAGACGAACAGTGTAAGCTTGCTACTTGTTAGTAATATTTACGAGTAGTCCTACCTTAGAGGTGCATGACTAGGAACTATTTACGACTACTACTGCAACCACTACAACTCGCTATCGTCTGTTACTACGACAACTGTGACTTGTACTAACTAGTTTTACTAACAACTATTTTACCAACAACTACTGTGTTAAATACGCTGTTCTCTTAGTGTTATAGCTACTACTATTTCTGCTACCATTACTACTTTTTGCTACGTGCTACCGCATTTCTTGTATTAATATGCTGCTAATGAGCATATTCTGCTATTGTTAGTACTACTGCTGCTTACTTTTAACAACTACCCCTTCTCTACAACTGGCACCATACGGCAGCGCTACAAGCACCAAGCTACTATGCTACCACGACTAGCCTATTATATCCTGCTATTATAGCCAGTGCTACTACTGCCACTATTACTAGAATTATTCTTATATACTACTCTAATTATTTCTAAAGTAGTAAAAATATTAGAAACCAAGATTACTTCGTTAAAGTACCTCATTAGTCTTCTTGAACTACAAATACTACTACTGTTGTTCAAAGTTGTACTATACTGCTACTACTACTGTTACTGCTTCCACTACTGCTACTGCTTCCACTACTGCTACTACAGCTACTACTGCTACACTGCTACTACTATTATTACTTCTACAAGTTTACTACTGCTTTTAATCATACTACTAGCCACTACTAGCTACTATACCATGTTGGCTAGCTAGCTGGCTTACCTCTCCTAATTCATCTACTTTTCACCATCCTGCCACCCCACACTAGCTATACTACAACTAACTACTAACCAGCTAACTGACTAATTTTGCAATCCTCTAAAAAGGTATGCTAAGACACGGCCCCGAGAGCGTTCACTGGCAGCAGCAGCCGGTGCACGAGGTTTGTCGGGACCTTCTCTGCGTGAAAATCAGCAACCGCTTCCAGCGACAGACCGAGACTCCCTCGCGCATCCTGCCCTCGAAGGAACCACTTGTGCTGATGGACACGTACCATTTTCTATACTATAAAAAATGAATATATTCTTATTATTCTTGTTAGTAGTAGTAGTTGTTGTTGGACTCCTCCTCCTCCTCTTCGTGCAACAACAACAACAACTTCTACTACTACTGCTACTCCTCCCTCCTCCTCCTACTACTCCTCCTCCTCCTTCTATTACTATTACTACGACATCTACTACTCCCACTGCTGCTGCTGCTCCTCCTCCTACTACTACTAGTACTCCTACTACTTGCTACTACTACTCCTTGTAATACTACTACTACTACTTCCACTAGTACTACTACTACTACTACTAGTACTCCTACTACTGCTATTACTACTCCTAAAACTACTACTACTACTTCCACTAGTACTACTACTATTACTCCTCCTCCCCCTCCTACTGCTAGTACTCCTACTCCTACTACTTACTACTATTTCCACTACCTCTACTCCTCCTTCTCCTTCTTGTCCTCCTCCTCCTCCTTCTACTACAACTACTGCTACTATTTTTGCTAATATTACTATTTTATTTCACAGTGGTGCCGTAAGGGTCAGTGCGTTCTGAACCTCGACTTGAACAATCTAGATTCCTCCAGAGATTCCGGCAAGAATCTTGAGAACCTTCGCTGGGAATCTCCAGCCAGTTGCGTGTCTCCATGTCTCTACGCTGAAGACGGTTCTCTCCACAACGGCAGTACTGGAATCGTAACCCTCTACAACAAGTGCCGATCTTTCAATCAAAGGTTATTTAAACATTCAAATAATATATATAATATGAAAATACAAACAATATAATCTATATTCCTAACATAATTTTACCGCTAAATAAGTACAATAAGGGTTTCAGAAAACTTTAAAAGACTTTTCAGTCCTAACGTGTTGCAACTTACAAGAGCCTTCTGATAAAACCATCCAATAATACGTCCAAATTTAAATTGTTCATTACGTGGGTACGAGAGGGTGCCAGTACAACGTGGTACAATCGACTTCTGTGCCACAAGAGACGAAAACGAACGCTAAGCTGAGCACGTTCCAGACTGGCGCTGTTAGAACGATTTTGATAAATTTACTAATTCAGTCAAACCACCAATATTCCTTTTTCCAGCTAGCCCAGAAAGTCCGCCCAGTGGTAAAACCACCGATTTGGTGGCTACGCCAGTAAAATTTATTTTACGATTCGTTTCTACAAGAATTAAGGGAAGTTAGTTTACCTTCGGTAGATGCGATTATCGGATTGCTTTCCTGTCAGATGGTTGTCCGTACACATGGACAGATGCTAATTCTTTGTCCTGAAGACGTATGGGAATCAGCACACATACTTGTGCTCGATTAGGACGACCCACACTGTGAAATCTTTCTTGACTATTTTCATTTCCGTGCGAGTATTTAACTCTTCTAGCTGCTTTGCTAGTCGGAAACGGACTGAAAAATGGGACTTCAAAAATTCGCGAATACATCTCGGCTCCGAGTGCAAATGAATGTAGATCCCACGGGGCCAATATACAAATAATATCTTTCCAAGTCCAAACGAATCTGAATCCATTGAGAGTCAGGACATCCTTGTATTTTTATTTCAAAGACATTTTCACCACCTAGACGGCAAGTGTTAAGAGGTTCCTAAATGGCCATACCGCAGGGCTCTCTGGTCTCGCCCCCCGTTTGTGCTTTTATTTAAGCCGCCAAATATTTCATTCAAAAATTTTGCAGCTACAGTCATCCGCATTCTACACTAGCACTAGTTAATACCTAGCAGTGTTCCTACTTTCCAATCTTCCCTTTTTCCCCTCTTCCCTTATCTTTCCCCTTTTCCCCCTCCGTGCAAGAATGTACAGGGTCTTGATTTCCTCTTTACTCTCTTCTCTTCGTCTTCCCTTTTCAGATCCCATTTCCCCCCTTTTTCAGGGAATTTCCCTGCAAAAGTGGAAACAGTGATACCTAGTTCCCCGGGGGGGGGGGGCTGAATCACCCGAGCCCCCTTGTACTCTACGCCTATGCAGTGCTTCCACTTTGCAGGGAAATTCCCTCAAATAGGGAAAATGGGGAAGAGGAAAAAGGGAAAATGGAGGGAAAAGTGAATTTACAAATGTAGCTTTACTCAGTAGCACGGAGGGGAAAAAAAAGGGAAAAAAGTGGAAGCACTGCGCCTATGATATATACTTCTATTATAAAAACAAACAAAAAATAGTATAAGTTAAAATGATCAATACGGCAACTAAAAAATTTAATTAATATACTATTTAATTCTTATTAACTACTTAAAAATTTCAAGAAAAATCGAGAGATATCATTTGGTGACATCTTTCAAATACTTTCTCATCTTCTATAACTGAACAATATAATAATAATTTTAATAATTTACATTTTTTTACAGAGAGGACTGCGCTGGTTTTCGTGCTGGTTACCAGACTTGCTCACCTGAACAGGTAAACAAGAATTGAAATTTGATTTTAAGATTAACAGTTTAACATAATATTGTATATTTTTGTAAAGATTTGCAGAAAATCTGAAAAAATCACAATCCAGCAGTACGCAGACGTCATTTGCAGACGAGCGGCGGTGTTGGATAACCTGCTACTTCCTCAAGCTGCGCTCACTTACTCAAATAACGATCGTAAGGAAAAATTCTGTTAATTAAAAGCTATTTATTAATATCTTCATCTTTTATGAACATAAATAATATAGTAACATTGTTTAATATTAATAGCAAAATTAGTGGATAGTTCTCTATTTAGGACTAAAATATAATTCGAGAGCAAGAAATTATTTGAAATAAATAATTTATTAATTCTCAGTTATTCTAGTAGCACAATTAAAGTTTAAATATAGTTTTATTATAATATATATTTGAAGCAGGGCTGTTCGATATCGACTTTTTCCAGTATCGATATTATTGATATGATATATCAGTAGCTGTCTTGAGCTTTTTTGATATTGATAATATCAAGCTTACCCATTTTATTTTGATATGATATTGATATGATATAACAGCTCAGTTAACAAATATCGATATCAATATCGATATTTTTATTGATATTGATATCGATATCACTACTGATATTTGTCTTTGCGGATGTGTGGGTAAAGTATATTAAATTTACATTAAGTTTTCAACCTGTGTCTTGGATAACGAACAGTCTTCTCATAACACCACTACAACTGAACTGAATCAGTCCATTACGGTCAGTCTCACCTACCTGGTAAGAACAGGTGTGCATTTCAAAACAGCCATAAGGTTTTTTAAACATAGCTTTTTCTTTGAGAGAAATTAACAATAATGTATTACCTTCAGATGTGCTGAGGTATTTGATATATTCGTGCACTTAATAGACGTCTTGCATAACTTGCACTTAACAGGTTTGCAGTCAATAGTGACCAAACAATCCCAAGTTTAGAACGAATTTATTACTTTCTTTCTCCGGTTTTCTGGGAGACAGAATTCTGACCTTCATCATCCTCTAAAGATAAAACGATTTCTTCGTCATCCATGGTTCGGAAAATATTTCAAAGACATTCTGGTATCGGAGGAACGGAAGGCGAAAAGTAATAGAAGCGGACGTGGCGCTTAAACCTCCACTAAAGACAGAATATTCTCTCTTCCTTCAACGTTCATGAAGAATCTGCAGAAGTGAAAGCGAGAATTGGGATTTCGCGCTCAAACTTTTGTATCTTCAGTCAACGTTGACAAGTTTACTATGAACTATAAATATCAAAACTTGATATATCAAATATTGATATCTTTTAAAAGGGATATCGATATTCTGATATGAAATATCGACTTTGTGGTTAATTTAATTTGATATTGATATATCAAGCTCTTTTGAAAATAACCTTGATATGATATGATATGATATATCAAGCCCAAAAAGGTTGATATATCAATATTCTTGATACTGATATTGATATATCGAACAGCCCTGATTTGAAGTCTAGTTAATGAATTCGAATTTTTCAATTTTATTAAAGTGAGGTTTAACATTTCTGGGAAAATTTACTATTAATTTACTATTATAATTAAAGTTTTCTCATTAAAACAAAATTATTTAATATTTTATGGATTTACAGCAAGAAGAAGCTGCCAGATCTGGTGTTTGCAGAGATCCGGAGGGTTCTACTCCAACTCGTGGAATCTTCCCGACGGGACGCTCTGCGGGACGGCACAACTTCGGAACGACGTAAAGAAATTGGTCTGCGTCTCAGGTATCTGTCAGGTAAGAACTTATTTCCACTAATTTTACTGACAACTGTAAATTATTTCACTTAATTTAATTAGGAATTTTCTTGTGAAGAAGGCACGGCTTACAGACTGGATCCCGAGGTCTGCGGGAAGCTGTCGCGTCTCGACAAAACGAACAAAAACGACATCGGAGACTCGAAACATCACAAACTGGGAAAATTTCAACAGCAATGGCAGTTGATGTCTGGTTATCGGGATAACTACTTTGAGTCTATCAAGCCAAGCCAAATCATGGAGAACGGGATAGCGGTCTACGAGGCTGGGCCGCGAACGACAGATTTCCTTCACTCGCAAACTTCCCGAACAAGTGTCGGCAAATGGGGGCCCTGGGTCCCGGCTAGTTCTTGCAGGACCTCGTGTTTGACTGGGAGCCGTGGCTTGCGATTAGTTGTTCGGTCGTGCGAGGAAACGAGTTGTCGGGGGAAGAACTCGAGCATCCAGATTTGCACAGCACGGAATGAGGTAAAGTTAGTAGTTTTATTTATCTACTATTTTTGGCACTACTACCCACGTTAAACATGACGGTGCCCTTGGTGGTGCCTTTTTTGATTACCTTGAACTGGTAGTTTGAACGCAGTTTCACATTTTCGAGGCATTAGAGCGTTGCAGGCTACTAGAAAAGTCACCGTAAAAGGCACCGTAGCGGTACATTTTTACAGTGTCTTGTAGGGTGATACACAACACCGTTGCTCGGACTCGATGGTATGTGGGTAGTAGGGTTCTTTAATTGCTACTACTGCGATTCTGTACTACTGTAGTACTGCAATATTACTGTTTTTGGTTTTGTATGCTACTGTTCTACTGCTATATTATGCTAGTGATACTACCACTCGCTTTAGTTACTTACATGTACTGCTTGCTTGTACCCTGTACTACTGCTACACTTGTAACTTCCATTACGACAATTACTATTTTCAATTACAACTACTACTTCTAAAAACTAGCTGCTGTTAATACTATTACTTCTACTACTACCACTACAAGTGCAACTGCTACTACTAATGCTATACTGACTCGAGTACTAGTTTTAATACTAGTTCATATCCCTACTAATGCTACCACTCCTACCATTATTATAATTACTGCTATAACCATTGAAACTACAACCACTGTATCCCTACTACTATACTACTGCTACTACAACTACTACGAATAATGTTGCACAAATTCCACTACTAGGGCTAGTAGCTGTAACAATCTCCCGCCAGTGCTACCACTACTATCACTATTACTAGTACTACCACTACAATTCTGCTACTACTACTAAAACTACTATTAACTAATACTACCACTATTATTACTACTACTATAACAATCACTAACTACTACTATCATCACCACTACAACTACTACAATAACTCTTGCTAACCCGATTACTACTACCACTACTACTATAACTACTACTACTAAGTACCACTAACTACTACAAACTATTACCATAACTACCTCTACTACTACCTCTGGTACTACACTACTACTAGTACTACTACCCAACTACTACTGCTACTATGACTACTACTACTATTATTACCACTAGCAATCCTATAATGACTGCTGCGATTACTACTACTACTACTAATACTACCAGTGCCATTACTAAAATACTTGTCTAATGAAATGCAGGACTGTACAACCCACAGCAGCATAGTCGATTTCTCCAACAAGATCTGCAGCCAACTCTCGTGGACCAACTCAACTATTACCAGCTACGGGACTCAACTAACAGAGAGCACAGGTAACAAAGTACAGAAATCAAAAATTACAACTTAACTTAACAAATGTAAATATCGGAACAACCGGAACAAAAAATCCACGTTTGGAATAGACAAATAAATTCTACAATTAAAATTTATATGCACATTTGTAATAAAATACTAAAATAAGAAAAAAAACACACAAATGAGAATAATTAAGTTTCAGTTAACATATCAAAATAATTTATTATTAATAGTCAACTGAAACGCTCAAGACAACCGAACTATAGAAAGATGGTAAACTTAATCATATATATTATTATTATTTGTTTATTCACCGGCCTTCAGGACCGCGACATGAAGAAAGATACATTTAAGCCAGTGTTTCCACTTTTCAATTTTCCATTTCCCCCCTCATCCCTTATCTTTCCCCTTTTTCCCCGCTCCGTGCAAGAATATACAGGGTCTAGATTTCCTCTTTACTCTCTTCTCTTCTTCTTCCCTTTTTCAGACCCCATTTCCCCTCTTTTTCAGGTAATCTCCCTGCAAAAATGGAAACACTGATTTAAGCTTTCATCCATAAATTTACAAACTTGACTATCATGGAACCAAGGGACTAGAGTGCGTTTTGTATGAGTAGTTCTAATACTAAATGAACATTTTCTCTTTCCTTTAGGTGGGCTGGGATTCTAATAGATTCAAATAATTTTTCTCGGGCTGAAAATAGTTTTGTGCAGTCTAATGTTATATGTGCGTGGAGGTTGCTGTAGGGACGTCCTCAATTCAGGCAGGTATTTCGGGATGCCATCGGCCCATTCTTTAGGTTTAACCAAAACCCCCAGTCTAAGGCATGTGATAGCAGATCAGAACTTTCTTGATATTCGAGGATTGGACAGGTAAACCTCCGGAGCCAAATGCGGGCGCACATACTACATAACCTCTCAGCGTTTGGAAATTTTTCGCTGCTGCGAGAAGTGACTGCATTGCTTGGTCTGTTCAAGGGGTCTGAAACTTCCAGTAATCTTCGTATACCTAGGTCATGTTATCACTGTTATCTCCTTGTTATCATATGTTATCAGGTAATCGTCGTACACTTCTCCTCGGAGTTTCAGAGACTCCTTGGGTCTTTTACTCGGTAACTTGTGCTGGTTTGGGCCGCCGTGACTTTGGGTCCGTACATCCACATGAAACTCAAACCCAGGGAACTGAGTCTGGTTTTTATATTCAAAGCCCAACAGGGAATGTTTTTGGAGCTAATTTCCAATTGATGTTTTAGGGCTGTTTTA
The DNA here is from genome assembly GCA_002872375.1 of Eulimnadia texana. Taxonomy (NCBI): domain Eukaryota; kingdom Metazoa; phylum Arthropoda; class Branchiopoda; order Diplostraca; family Limnadiidae; genus Eulimnadia; species Eulimnadia texana. The sequence goes on along the minus strand of NKDA01000001.1, from coordinate 31,633,410 downwards.
GCCCAAGTATTGTCATTTTTATTATATAATTTGCAGAAATACTTGAGTGACCTGGACTGACTCAGTACAACTGGGGGTAATTCTCCAGCCTCAATGTAGAGACCTGGGTAGGCGGTGAGTCTCGGGATTGTTCAAAGAGAAGTGAATCCACTTCTTTTGCTATGTACTTGTCATTTGAAACTGATAAATCCCCCAGACTTTCCGCACCATAAAGTAGTACAGTCATGTTCATTAAAAAAAGGGTACAGCACGGGAAGGTTCTACGCCACTTTTCCTTTGTTTTTACGAGAATGTTTGAATATTTTTTGGATAATACATGTATCTTTACTTAAAATATAGTTTGTATTATCAATAATTATATACTTTAATTGTAGAATAACTTAATAAATAGCGGAAAACGACTTTGAACTTCACCTATGCTGTACCCTTTTTCATTGAACATGACTGTACACTCTGTACTTTGGTTCTAAAAATTTTGAACAGGGCTAGTGGGGTCATGTACTTCAGATACTTGTTTTGAATTGCTTGGTGGAAAGCGATATTGCTGGAGTTTGCATTTTGCTATTTCACATTTTCTTTGAAGGACCCTGACTGCGTAAAAACTGTCCCTAAGTAGGAAAATTTGCTTACGAGTTCTAGTTGCTTGCCGTTTAGTACCCACCTCTCAGATCTGGCCAGTTTCTTCCCTTTTTTGATGACTAGAACTTTGCTTTTTCCCTTCATTTATCGTTAGTCTCCACATTTCGCAGTATGATTCTAGTTCTTTGGGCGCTCGTTGTAGTCCTATTTGGGCTGTGGAAATAAGTACTAGGTCATCAGCAAAGAGCAAGTGTGTCAGCTCTTCCCCGCAGTGCTTCCACTTTGCAGGGAAATTACCTCAAATAGGGAAAATGGGCAAGAGGAAAAGGGGAAAATGGAGGGAAAAGTGAATTTACAAATGTAGCTTTACTCAGTAGCACGGAGGGGAAAAAAGGGAAACTGATATTTTTTTAAGCAGAGGGGGAAAAAGGGGAAAAAGTGGAAGCACTGCTTCTCCGCACATGTGGAATCCGTGTAAATTTACCTAAGAGATTCACGCACACGGTGAAATCAAATTATAGATTTACATTCAACAAACTACGAAAATAAAAGTATAATCTATTAATTATACTATAATACTAAAATAGTATTTATTATTATTTTTATATATTAGACTTAACACACGGTACAAATAAAATATATTTCCAACCAACATTAGCGTCTTTTCATATTATATTAATAATAAAATAAATTCTATAATAGATTCTTCGTGTTCCGTGCACTGTTACCACAGGGACCTTCAGCTGCCTATAAGAATAGACGGTGAACGCGGCTGGTTTCCTTCTGGAACCAAATGCCACTACCTGGACAACCGGTTCTGTGTCAGTGGACGTTGCCTCGTAACTAAATCACTCTTATTAACTCTAATTCATGAATTAAAACTGCAATTGAAAAAATTTTAATCGATAAATAGTATACAACATAATATATTTAGTCGGTTAAGAATAAAATGTATTTAATTCTAATTAACTAATCAATTAAACTGCAAATAGAGATTTTAATCATTAAGTAGTATACAATATAATATATTTAGTCTGTAAGAATAAAACGTATTTAATTAATTCTAATTAACTAATCAATTAAACTGCAAACAGAGATTTTAATCGATAAATAGTATACAACATAATATATTTAGCCTGCAAGAATAAAATATATTTAATCAATTCTAGTTAACTAATCAATTAAGCTGCAAACAGAGATTTTAATCAATAAGTAGTATACAATATAATATATTTAGTCTGCAAGAATAAAATATATTTAATTAATTCTAGTTAACTAATCAATTAAGCTGCAAACAGAGATTTTAATCAATAAGTAGTATACAATATAATATATTTAGTCTGCAAGAATAAAATATATTTAATTAATTCTAGTTAACTAATCAGTTAAATTGCCATCAGAAATTTTAATCAATAAATAGTATACAATATAATATATTTAGCCTGCAAGAATAAAATATATTTAATCAATTCTAGTTAACTAATCAATTAAGCTGCAAACAGAGATTTTAATCAATAAGTAGTATACAATATAATATATTTAGTCTGCAAGAATAAAACGTATTTAATTAATTCTAATTAACTAATCAATTAAACTGCAAACAGAGATTTTCATCAATAAGTAGTATACAATATAATATATTTAGTCTGCAAGAATAAAATATATTTAATTAATTCTAGTTAACTAATCAGTTAAATTGCCATCAGAAATTTTAATCAATAAATAGTATACAACATAATATATTTAGTCTGCAAGAATAAAATATATCGAATTAATTAATTCATTATATTATTTGCCAGGCTTTCGACCAGGACGGGATCCCGGCAGACTGAAATTCAGCCTTAAAAAGTCGATTTTTCTTCACACTAGATTCAGGCGGTGTTAATTTTTACTTTTCCGTGCAAAATCTCGATACAAATTACAAGGAAAAATTATCAAATAATCACGTAATACAACAAAACAAGGATTTAGTGAATCACATTCATTTCCGAAGCAAATAATAACGAAATCTGATTGGATACTTAGCTTTCGGGTTTCTTCAGTACTAGTCGCTTCGTCAGCGGACTGTTGTAGATCCAGTTTTCGCCCACCAAGTGGAACAGCTTTAAACAATCAATTAAAAAAAATTCGTTAAATTACAAAAAAAGGACCGCTGCTACAACACCTACTACAACTACCACTACTGCTACTACAACTAGGTTACAATTTGTACCTTAGTTTTCCAGTCTACGTTCTGCTCTTTACGCAATCTAGCCTCTTCTCGCTGTCTGTTCTCCAGAAACGACTTGGCTGCTGTAGCGCGGGTATGTCGTTGAATCTACAATTTTAATTACTCATTAATTTAACTAAGATTAATTAAATTCAATTGCAGAGAGTATACGCAAGTCCGGCAGTAACTTCGCGCCACAGGCGACGAGACTCGTATTCGTTCTGTTCAGCAATCGCTTGCACCAGTTTGCGGTTGATCTTCAGAGCGTTCACATCCACGAAAGCCTCTGTAGCCTATTTGTTAATTAGTATTAATTTAATTTACCACAAAATTTAGCAAATCTTGACAAGTCTCTGTAGCCTAGAATTGCATGAATCCTGGGCGGAATGGATCCTCGCCAAAATGGACCCTTCCCTGTCTGCTGTAGCAAAAGTTACTATACCTTCCTTACCTAACCTAACTTGATTTCACCCTCAGTCCGAGGCCTACCATCTCCATCTCAGCCCTGCAATGGATTTTCCATAGGCCTACTCGATTGGCAGGGTCTAGCCTACTTTTTACATCCCAAGTGATATTTTTCTCAGGGTCCATTCTGGGGAGTCCATTTTGGCGAGGGTCCATTTCTTCCAGATACCAATTGCATTAATATTAATTTAATCACAATAAAATTTAATAAATCCTGATAAGTAAACTCAATAAAAGTCTCTGTAGCCTAAAATGTCATTAATATTAATTTAATTACAATTAAATTCAGTAAATCTTAGTAATTCAACTCAACAGCAGTCTCTGTATTTAATGTTAATCTAATCACAGCTATAATTTAGTTAGATTTTCATAAATGAACTCACTCCGTCACTCCATTTGCCAGTCATAGCCCCGTTCCATTCGCCCTCGACAACGAGGAAAGGTTTCCGTTCGCCCGGCTGGAAGATGTCGGCCTTGATGCGGTTCTTCTTGCCGCCGTAGAACGGCTTCGTCAAAAACTCGACGTTGGCGTTGTAGCCCGTCTTGGCGCAGGAGATGTTCACACTACCTCCAAGCTCTACCCAGGGAACCGTCAAAATAGATCTGAAACAAACAAGAGTAACAGCCAAGTTCATTAAAAAGAGGGTACAGTATGGGATGGCCAAAGGCTAAGTTTTCTTTGATTTTGCACAGAAATTATGATATAACGTGATAATGTACAGTCGTGAGTAAGCAAAACAAAAAAAACCTCCGCCACGTAATAGAGAAAGGTACTTTTACCTGAACTTGTCTACTACTATAGCTATCAATCGAGGTCAAAACGAGGTCAAGGAAGCTTGAACAGCGTTAGGTCACTCTAATTTCCATCCTTACTGACCATTCGACCGCTGCAGTAGTAGGCAAGTTCCAGTGCTTCCACTTTGCAGGGAAATTGCCTCAAATAGGGAAAATGGGGAAGAGGGAAAGGGGAAAATGGAGGGAAAAGTGAATTTACAAATGTAGCTTTACTCAATATCACGGAGGGGGAAAAAGGGAAACTGATATTTTGAAGCGGAGGGGGGAAAAAGGGAAAAAAAGTGGAAGCACTGGTAAGTTCAGGCAAAAGCGCCCCTCTCTCTGTTCTACGTCGGGGAGATTTTTTTTTTTTTTTTTTGCTCAGGACCGTACATTAATTTAGTTAAAATGCAGTTAATTTCATACATTCCAATGAAACTATTGTATAGATTTTGTTACTAACTGGAAGAAAATGACTTCTAATCTTGCCGTGCTGTTCCCTTTCTTAATGAACATGACGGTACGCTAAACAAACTCCAGGTTAAGAAAAAAGTAGCATACTCAAAGTATACTAAAAATATACTAGAAGTATACTACAAGGTTTTCAGGTTCTACAGTCACACACGAATTAGATACAGTTAATGAATATAACGTAATAACCTGCTCACAGTGTTCACACAGTATAAAAATAAATTTTTTATTTATTCTTAATAAATAATTTAATAATAATTTACTAATAATAATAATAAATAATAATAATTTTACTAAATAATTTATTTATTTAGTAAAATTTCTACAAGATCACTGTTAACGAAAACAGCAATGTACCAAGTGATATTTTATAAAATAACAGGATTTCATATTTAAATAAGAATCAAAAATTATGAAAAAATATCTCCCGTAAGCGTAATGTTTAGATGTAGTTATATTCCATGTAAATAAAAGTCTTTAATTATTATGAATTCCTTTTCCCTAGAAGGTCCCTGTATAACCTTCACCTACCTCTCACTGACCTCCAGCCTTACTTATGCAGGGAAATTCCCTTAAAAAGGGGAAAACTGGGTCTAAAAAAGGAAAACCGAGGGAAAAATAACACAGAAGTATAGCTTGACATCCTACGTGGAGGGGAAAAGGATTCTCGATACCTACCAGGAAAGGGAAAAAAGGGAAAACCGTGACCTCTTTAAGGGAAAACGTGAAACCGAAAGGGGAAACACTGCATTGTTCCAGCTTTAGTTAGTTCTGATCCTGATCCCCTTCTACTAAACTAACCTTCCAAGCTTCTTACTAATTACAGCACCATCCAAACCATAACTCAACTCATTCATTCCTTCATAACATAATGTTCAGATCTTAACGTATAGGACTGGAAAATGAAGAGAAATACCTCCCGTAAGCGTTGGGGAAGGTCACGATGTATTCTTCGTCGTAGTCGTGAAGCGAGATGCAGCCCTGCCCGATGTGGTGCACCCCGACAGACAGTCCGAGAAACTTGGATTTCGTCCAAATGTGGGCGCAGAACGAGATGCGCTTCTCCACGTGTTCCGCATAAAAAGCCGACACTAAAATCGTAAATATCAAAATAATCCTCCCGAATGAACAAAAAATGATTAAAATTATAGTTAACACTAAACGCAGCAATGATTAAAACGTTGATTTACTATTGACTGCAATACAAAATATACTAAATAATAAGATATTGATTACAATGATTAAAATATTCGTAAAAAATTAGTGAGTTTCCCGGATACCAAACAGACTGTTCGAATATCCGAACGCCAAGTATCCGGATTATCCGGATATCCTGCTTCTTTTATAACATATCGAATAACATTATGTTAACATTGGCTATCCTCTGATAGTATCTACGTCCCAGATGTACGTTCCCAGTTCACCCCAGAACTTGCCCAGAACATTTTGATCATCCACGCTGTCAAGCGTCCAAGGGAGCTCAAACCGACTCCTCGGCCCTGGGTTATTTAACTTCCAAAATTCATCGAGGGTAAATTTCTCTGGAAAAATTAGATTCTGTAGGTTCCTGCAAGGTCGAAGCAAAATGCACCACGGTTCTGTGAGCGTACACACACCAGGGCTTACCACTGGCCACACCCACAATTCTGGACTCACCTCATGAAAAATGAGGGGTTCTTCCTGCAGAATCAACGTATTTAAAGAGGAATAAGAGAAGCTTGCGTTCAATTTGTGAAAATGTGATGGTCGCATTCTTCAGCGGCGTGGGTGAAGAAGACGCGACGTGGATCATCTTGTGGATGAGGTTTTTAGCAGAGCTTCCATTCACTCTACAACGGTAAACCGGTTCGCAATTTGTATATACTGGGCGATACCACTTCAGCGTTCCTCTGTTCGTAATGTGTAATGTTGCGGCTTCTTTCTGTTATTAACGCTTACTTCTGCGTTCCCTGCTTATTTTGTCGATTAAATCATCTGCTCTCGCATTTCTTCAGCTGGCCAAGTATTACTGGACGTAGGAACTTTTGAGCAAAAATGAAGTTCCACAGAAGAACTCAATAAGCTGATAAAATGCTTTCCGATTCTTCTGGAAAAATGACATTGCAAGGTTAAGAGCGGAATTTTCTCAACGTAAACAACAAAAAAAAATCCTTATTGGGAAAAAGCCCTTCATGCAAAAAATTATTATTCGGATACAAAGTCTGTATCGGAATATTCGACCACTATCCGGATTATCCGGATGTCCGAATATACGGGAAATTCACTAGTAAAAATTAAATAATAATTAACAAATCCGTTAATTAATGCTATCAGATGAATTATTCCATTCATAATTACAATTATAATTAAATTCGAGTTTCACAAATTATTTGCATATATTTGTTTCTTTATTTACCAGGTGGGTGATGCGACACTTGCTCGGCAACAAACGTCAACTGCTCTCTCGAACACCAAGGTATCGGTCCGTCGGAAACCTTTTCGTTATTCTAGAAAACAACCGGGTATGTTCAGATTATCAATTCCATAATTAACTCAAACGATTTTAATTTACTTTCGTTTGCGACTTTTCCACATCCCACCAGCAGCGGAACGTTTCCCCGAGGATCGGGTTGTACGGTTTTTTGGCGACTTCTGATTTGCGGCCCGCGTGAAACGCCGAAAGGTACCAACGGACCACTTGAACCATTCGGTCCCGAGGCTCTGAGAAATCCGTAATGCTAGAAAAATAGATGGAAAAATGGACTCAAAACCAGTGTTCCCACTTTCGATTACCCCTTTTACCCCTCTTCCCTTATTTTCCCCTTTTTACCCTCCGTACTAGAATACAAGGCTATACTCCGGTTTCCCCTCTTCCCTCTTTCTGTATTTTTTCCCTTTTCAGACCCATTACACGGAATTTCCCTGCAAAGTGGAAACACTGTTCAAAACGCACTATGGCTTGAAACGAGGAAACTTTTCGATTACCTGGTGAAGATGTCGGGATGTGCGAAGAAGTCTGCGTACATTTCCAGCAGCGAGCGACGTTCAAGGATGAACGTGGGTAGAACCACTTTGGTTAGATCCATGCCGATTTTCACTTGCGACAGTAAATGCGATATCACACTGCCGTGCGACTCCATGGAACCAACTGGACAAATATATATATTTAATATTATTTTTATCATTTATATCTAAAAAATTTATAACTAAATAATAATTAAAAAAAGTTCATTAATCCTTAACAAATACATACATTAATGATAATAAAATGCTCCATTAATAATAATATAAACAATTCTGATTACCAGAATATTTTAGTCATGTTTAAATAATATCTATTAACAATTACGTCTGTATACCATTACCGATAAGATAAAATATAATTTAGTAAAAATAATAAATAGCAAACTTGTAGAAAAGTACAATTTATTGGTAAATAGCATAAATAATACATTAAAGCAAAAAGCTGAAAACTTACAATCGTTTTCATCGTCCATTTCGTACAATTCTGCAAAATTCAATGAAAAATTCAAAAGTTAAGGTTTGATCAAAAATTAACTCAAGATTCGATACCGTCATAGTCAACAGCGGCAGCCCCACTTGTTTTCTCGCCCTCGACAGAAAGCGACATTGGTTCAAGGTACTCAGCAGACTGCTCGAACGTTAAATGCGAACTAAAAACATCAAAACTCATTACTGTAATACAATGAACATTACAAAAACGCTTTATACTCCATAAAAAATTAAATTATTAAATAAATCAATTAAAATCAATTAAATAATTAATAATAAATAAATTTAAATAAATTAAATTTAATTATAAATACATTTAAAAATAATTATACTTGGGGACAATAGGCGACTGTCCCATATGCTCGTAAGCGTCAAAGAAATCCTCGTCTTCCGAGCTCGAGTACGAGGTGACGGGAATCGAGTTGGCCAGTGACCCGCGGCTCGGGAATCCCGAAGAGCTGACCGATCGCTCGGGAGCTCTGTCGTTCTGATCGAGCGGGAGGGTGCGACTTTCCAGACACTCGGACGCTACCTCGATACCAGTCTGCACAGGCAAACTGTCCATGACGGTGATAACCGAGTCGACATCGGCCGAAACTTTGTGACCCTCGGGAAGTCTCAGCAGACGAGCCGCTTCACCAGCAGCTGACAGGGGTTTCAGGGAAACCGCTGAAGCGATCTGTACCCCGTTAAAGGGCTGGGTAGTATTCTGGAATAAAAATAATCATAATTAAATACTTAACCTTATAAGTTTAAAATATTATATTACCTTTGCAATTTGTAGCAAGACGATCGAGTGTTTGATGCATTCCAGAGTGGCCTAACAGTTGAAATATTGTAAATTTCACAGTTTTTGGTGATTCATACATTTTACTCACATTTGCATGATCCTTAATGTTACAAAGCTTCGCCTTGGACGTTTCGTCGGACGTGTTTTCGATCCGCAGTTCTAGATTCTATCAAATACATATTTAACTGTTACAATCTTTGAATTATTTCATTGACTACCTTTATTCCACTATTATCCTTGAATTCCGCATTAACACTGATCATCTAATTTATGTATTATCATTCACTGTTATTTATTGTAATTAAATTTCTTCCTATTATTTATTCTTATTAAATTTTGCTATTAGTATTTGTTATTTATTTCAATGCCATCATTTATCGTAATTATTTATACTTATTAAATATATTATTAATATTCTGATTCATTTTAGTATTACCGTTTATTATAACTATTTCTTATTATTAGATTTATTATTGATATTTCTGATTTACTTCAATATCATCATTTATTGTAATTATTCGTTATTACTAAATTTATAATTAATATTTGTCATTTCTCTAAGTGTTGTCATTTACTGTAATTTTTACCATTCTTAAATTTATTCTTATCATTTTTCATTTGATGCATTACGCATTTAGTGATATTACATATTACTACTGAATAGTTACCTTAATTTGATCAATAAGAATTTGCAAATAAGCGTCAGATTCGGCCAGTTTCTGATCAAAATCGTGCATCGTTGGTGCGGGTCGGCTCGGATCCAGCTTCTGCAATTAAAAAGCTGAATAAAATGAAAAAAGTTAACAGTAAAAAATTTTATTCAATTTGTAACTGAAACAGATTAGCTAGCGTTAGAGGATTTTGCTGGATACCCATGTTCTATACTGAACAAAACACTGTAAAAAGGCACTTAGTGGTCCCTTTTTACGGTTTCTCAGTTTCTTTTGCAGTAGCTTGGATTGTAATAATGCTCCCAAGCTTTAAACAACGTCTAGATCACCATTTAAAGGTCACCAAGAAGGCACCACAAAAGGCACCGTCAATTTTACGTAGCTAGCTTACCCTCTGCAGTTGTGCGTGTCGCAAAATCGTGTCCTCAAGAGCCCGGATCCATCGTTCGCGTTCCTCGGGATCTTTTGACTGCAGGTGAAACACTTTCCCGTCGACAGTAACAGTGAATGTGGTATCGTCCTCGTCATCGATTCCTACGACAGCTCCCTTCAGTCTGATGCATCCTCGACGAACTCCCCTTGTCATTTTTTCTCTCGACTAAGTAACGACCAAGGGTAAATTGAATAAAGATTACTGATTTATTTATATTTATTTCGCTACTAACTGTATAATAAGAGAGAAGCCCAGCGTTGTCGTCCAAAACGAACCAGCGGTACTGCCACCCCTGCATCATGTTCGTCCATTTGCTAAGCGGTCCTTCCATGTTGGCCATTTCTTCTCTAAAAAAAACACAAATTTTACTGAACAAATAAGATTAGTAGGCTAATGGATACTCTTTCCATCTAAAGTGAAGTATGATAAAGTAAGCTTGATATGACATGTCTCACCGTAAGCAGGAAAAGGGACCTACAATTTATATTTATATGTGCAACCCTTTGTTATTTCTTTATTATTGTTGTAATGGCATGCAATAAAGTAAAATTTTCAATAATGGTTAAATCTTAATTTCTGCTATAAGATTACAAGCAGACGATGAGTAACTGTCAAACAGTATTTCCACTTCGTTTTTCTTTTCCCTTTTTCCCCCTTCACATGTTTCCCCTTTTCCCCTCAATTTGTATGTATTCTACCTCGTTTCTATATTTTCCTTTTCCCTTTTAAGAACATGTTTCCCCCCTTCTCAGGGAATTTCCCAGCAAAGTGGAAGCACTGCTGTTCGAATGATCTACTTAACACTTTGATACTTCGTTATCAAACATTTAATTATGTTTCTTAGAAAATTAATACATCGCATTATCTTTTTTAGAAAATAAGATAGCCAAGTAAGCCGGATTTATTACAACTTTGACATTTGTTCAAATACAAGGCGAGGCACTCAACATTTTGGGGAAAAAAATCAAGTGAGAAAATGTTACAACTTGTCGCAAAAATGAATAACGCAAGAAAAAGCTTTTCACAAGAGTGGAAATTTATTTGTCGTCAAAAGCTTCCTTTACTATGGCGCTTCCAGAACTTCTTAACATCTTCATGGCCTTCTTTTGTCACGACCATGGTACGTTTGTTGGGATTGTGCCAGACGAGGACGTCCAGCTCTTTCGCGTAATTCTTCAGCACTTCGAAATCGGCCTGCGACAGGAACTGGTTGTATAGGACGCCCTCGCTGAAGGTGAATCTGTCTCGTTCCAGCTCCCACAGTTTGATCTGATCCGCGACTGTCGGCGGAAGAACGGGGGTCTCTTGTGGCACTCGCCGTGAGCGTGCTGCCTCAGGAAGGAAATTATTTGCTCGGCAGTAATGCCGCTTTTAAGAGCCTGTCGAATACTGTCTCGTGTGATCACTCCCACCACCAGGTTCGGGAAGCGGTACATGAGCTCGGAAAACAGGCCCAAAAGCGCAACTTGCAGGTTTGAATCTGTGTAAGCGTATATTCTGTAGTTGGTCTCCACAATGATGTAGCCCGCGTTAATAGAACCCGCTAGAGTGCTGATATTCTGTGACGTTTTCCTGGGGCCTGATGCTATGTCGATGGCCAGCCGAGTCGGATAGAAGCGTCCGGCTTTCCTCTTTTAACAAAATTTTATGCAAAAATGTACAAAATTCATATTTGTGTTTTTATATTGCGTTACTTTGCGTTGGTAGACTAGTCCAAATTCCCTGAGATGTTGCAAAAACGTTAGCAAGCTTTCGCTCAAGCCGTCCGTGCTATAATCCTAAAAAATACCAATAAATTCAGTCTTTCCACTTTGCAGGGAAATTCCTTATAAAAGGGGAAAATGGGGTCGGAAAAGGGAAAAATAAGAAAAGGGAAATCTGGAGTATAGCCTTGTACTGTAGTACGGAGGGCGAAAGGGGGAAAATGAGGGAGAAGGGGAAAAGGGGAAATCGAAAGTGGGAACACTAAATAATTAAACCTATGAATATTAGATTTGTCATTCATTCATACTTGGCCTAAAGTGCTAAAACTGAGTTCGAAAAGGAATGCCAAGCACTCGGAAAGGTCAAGGCCTCGATCCGAGGTAGTGTCCAAGTACTGCAGGAGGAAGTACCACACTTGAGCAGCAGTGTCCATCAACAGAAACTGGAATCCGTCTTTTGTTATCACCACAGAATTGTCAGTTTCATCTCTAAAACATTAAATAGATAATTAACCTGTGGACGAGGTACCCGAGATGGCGAGTGAACGAATTACTTTTTCATCAAACCAGCGTAACGCAAGATTTCGACAGCTTCTGCCGAGATACCCTCCAGCTGCTTGGACCCTACCATGTAGTGCAAAACAGACTCCCACCTCTCCATTGCATAGGAGTCGAGAAACGTGACGTCCCTCGCTTTCGGATCTACTTCTTTTGGAGGTTTGATACTCCACGGCTGCCCGCTGGTTAAGGAAACAATAAATTGACTGTGAGGCTTATCTTATGATAGAAACATTACCCGCCGAGAAGACTACTTTTCAAATTTTTCCTAAACGTTGAGCTTAATATCCAGCCTGGAAGTCCTCCTGGAATACTTGCACCTTGCCAAATCCTGAGATCAGTTAACATTTTGACTACAGATGTGTGTTCCCTGTTATAAAATCAACTTTACTCGTTACGTTTTCTATCAGGTTTAGTTTAACGTGACTTACTTTGCATGTGGCGGACTGACCCACGAGCCCACGACTGCCTGCGGGACAGCTTGCTCGAGAAACAGCATTCTCATGACGTAATGCTTTGCAAGCTCTGGAAGTTCTCTGAAAAAAGCAAACACCTTAGTTAAAAGAAAACAAAATCTAGTTTTTCAAGTGGGATACCTGAAGACGGCTAAACATGTTGCAGGCCGGTTATATAAACGATCTAAAACATTGGGAGAAAGACTTTGCAGGTAACCGTGTAAATCTTTACATTTTAAGGCTTTATTCTGAAGTGTCATTCTTGATCTTGAGTTACAAAATACGTTTTTAACCGTCGGTTTTCAAGCCTCAATTTACCGAAGCTTTGAGTCGGCAAAAAAACACGTTGGGCCTCTCCACTCTGCTGAATGACTGGAAGAAAACAATTCCGACAATTAAACCATTTAGTTCTTTATTCAGCCGCTAGAGGTCCGCTGTGAAGAATTTAACGAGTGGATCCTACAATTAAACAAATTCGTTTTTTCTTTAGCCGCTAGATGTCGCTCGTGTTGATTTATTTATCACCTAATTTGATTTGATAAGGGAACAACACACATGTGAACTCAAAAACGCCTCTTTCTTGAATAATGACTACGTGAACACATCATAATTTAGTTTATAAAATGATCACAACTCTTGTAATAACTAGTCTAGCTGGAGGAAAGTGCCTTTCTAATCATAGGAGCAAAATGAACGAAAATATGCGTACGGTGATGGCCGTCTTACTTAATTTGACTACCTCAGTTGTTATTATATTTCTGAACAAATGGTTGTACCTTAACTTGAAATTTCCCAGCATGCTCTTAACCTTGTTGCATTTCAGTACGACTTTCTTGTGCTTGAAGACGTGCCATGTCGCTGGTTTATTCTCTACCAAACACATTCCGATCAAAACCGTCTTCCCGCTATCTTTATCATTCTGTGGTTTTGTCGTTTTGACCAATCTTAGCCTCGAGTACAACACTGTCGGGACGTTTCAGGTTGCCAAGGTTCTCACCACGCCCTGCGTACTTCTGCTGCAGTGGAGGTTTTACGGGAAAACAACACCGGGAATCGTCACCGCTACCATAGTGAACCTAGAAAATAGTCGAACAGTTATCTTGTATTATATTTTCTTCTGCCCAGGTCCCGATTCTTGTCGGAGTCTTCCTAAGTTTTTATTATGACATCAAGTTCAACGTTATGGGGCTACTATTCGCTACCTCTGGGTAGTAGTCACGTCCGTGTACCAAGTGGTACGTATTTTAGTGCTCTACTTCTTTATTAACAAATTAAGACATTTAGCTTGAATAGCTCGTCGGGCAGAAGCAGACTGAACTAGAGATAAGTTCTATGCAGTTGCTCTACTACCAGGCCCCGCTCTCTGCGATTCTTCTCTTTTTTCCTGTGATTTTACTCGAGCCAGTCGGAGAGGTGTTCGAACATTCGTGGACGTTTCTGGAATTGGTATCATATCGGATAAAGCTAGCGGACCTTAACTGAACTATTGTGTTGTGAACGTATAGGTAGTGCTTCTAGCCTCCTGTTTAACGGCGTTCGGAGTCAATCTCTCAATTTACTGGATTATTGGAAACACTTCTGCCTTAACGTTTGAAAAATTTCAGTATAGCTCTCTTAGTTTACTTAACTGATTTTGTTTATCAGGTACAATATGGTCGGCCATCTTAAATTCTGTTTGACGGTTCTCGGTGGATTCCTTCTTTTCAGTGATCCAGTTAGTCTGAATCAGCTGGGTGGCATCGGACTTACGCTTTTAGGCGTTCTGTCTTATACACATCTCAAGGTAACTTTGTTTTCTGTGCAAACCCTAGCAAAATAACGATTTTGGTTGTAGATGAAAGCAGACGACGAAAAGAAACGGAAGAGTGCCAAGATGATCCAACATTGTTAAAAATCCCAGATTATTTCAAAGGAAAAGAACAAAGTACTGTGTTGTTTGTAATTGTTGTGTTGCAACTGAGAGCAAAAGAAAAGTGTCACAGAGAAATTAAAAATACAGTCATTAGAGGTCTCGTCTGTTGTTTCATTCACTTCAAGTGCCATATGTTTCTCCTTAGCTGGCGACCTACTCTCATCACCTCGTTAAGGAGGCGAGGTCATCCCAGGTCAAGGCGGAAGTCATTGGCTCCAGCTGTCACCAGTTGGCTAGAAACCAAAGTCACGTGACCGTCGAAAAGAAACCGAAGGGTTATAATAAACTGAACCCCTAGCGCTCTACTTTTTTATTCACCTTGCTCTTCTCCCCCTTTGCACAGAGCGGCAGTTTGTGAACCCCGCCACTGCTTGGTAATTCGTGGGCCGGATGTTTACGTGCCCGTGTAAATCTTATAGCGCTTGGCATGAGTGAGAAATGCAAGACGCTTTAGCCGCAAAACAGTTACCGAATCAGACGGCGGGGGAGAGAAAAAAAATGCAGAAACTTTACGCTCGGCACGCAACGCTAAATTAATTTACCAAGCCCCCTGCCACTTGGTGAAATCCATATGTTTTACCCGATATGACCGCCACCGAAACATTTACTCGAAATGAAGCTCTCTCATTTCGCCGCCAAAATAGAGAATATGCATTAAGTTCATTAAAACTTAAGTGCTATGTTTAAACACACTAAATTCCGCATAAAATAACGAATATTGCTTACACAGCAGATCCGACATGTTTGTAAATAGCATTCAGAAAGTTTTAGCTACATTCTTACGGAGGGAGGGACGAGAAATAGTAAGCAATCTCACAAAAGCTATCAAACTAAGATTTCCCTTTTTTTTTGTAGTGATAACTATCAAAACGCGGGCTGGGGTATTCGTTGATAAGCATAGAAGCTAAGGCATATCTGTGAGAGATTAAGGCGGCATTGATTAATCTAGGGTGTCGAAACAGGGCAGCAGCTATTTACCCAGTCTCACCATGGCTTGGTGATCAGTGCTTGCTGAGAACTTACTCGAAAATGAAGTCTAGTGCTCCGTTAGTCTTGGTCGTCTTGGTTATTTATTTGAATTTCATGTTTCTCAAAGGTAATTCGTGTTTTCTCTTATTTGTCATATCTTAAATTTAGTTTTATACATCTCAAACTAACAAACTTTGATAATATTAATATTAAAATGCTAGAGCGCTCTGAACGTGCCGCCTACGCATCCTTCAGTTCCCTATCAAAATTTTACGTTCATGTATTTACGATACATGCATTTTCGCAGTGATTAAAACACATGCGAAATTGCATAACTATTTTAGACTTTAAAAAGTAGCTATCTGGAACTGTAATGGAACCAGAACTCAGGGTTGAATATAGGTAACAAACCAATTGGAATCCTATAAAATTTCAGATCAGTGGAGTTTAAAAACTTAAAAACTAAGAAATCCCAGATCGTGTCTCGTATAATTTTTTGTTAGTTTTTTAAGTCAAGAAAATTCAATCGTAAAAAGGTTTCCATACATTTATTCTCACAGTTCGTTTGTCATAGATATACGTTGTCGTTTACTATACTCGTTTGGTTAAGTTATTGGGAGAAATTTTACCTGTTGAACTTCGTTTGAATGTTCCCTCGGTGACTAGATATAGATCCCATTAAACTGCAATTAAGGTTATCTCCTAGAACTGAAGAATCACTTAAGGGAAGTATCAGTTAACATTTCGTAATGATTGATAGCTGCACTGGAGCCCTCGCTAGACCACTGCTGCAATCTGGGGGTCAACTGGGCTTCAGAGAATCTGCAGTGCTCATCGTTCCCAGCTCCTGTGGCGGGGATCCCTGCTGAGCAGCAAGCTGTTTGTTTATCGGCTGTACATATTTGTTGTCTGCGTAAACACAGGTGATTATTGACATGGACGATTCGTGTGTACTTCAGGCACCAGTCTCACAGTGATTTTGTGTATTGTTGTATCACATAGGGAGCGACAGTGCGACGATGGCAAACTGGCAGCTAAAGCAGATCGCGAGTGCTCTGTTAAGCGAGAACTCGGAGGAGAGTATCATAAAGTAAATCCTAAACTAGCATAGTTGTCTTATCGATGGTTGTAAAACTTTATCTTAATAACCACTTGCATTTAAATCGACTCCTTTTTCAACACAAATTTTAATAATCAATAAACTTGAACTTCAATTTTAGTGTCCCTAACAAAATCCTTAAAAGTATAGTGTTTCAGCATACTTTGCTTATTAATCAACCTCTTACGAACCATATTAAGGACTGCTGCGAAGGATGTAAACTTGGTTTAGTAGCGGGTTCTATGGGAATGGGTTGTTCTTTCCGCACATTCCGGTTCGGAGCTCCGTGGGATGAAGCGTATGCTTCATGCTGTCATCAGGCTATTCCTCAGGTAATCTTTATACTGGTTTCACACATCTTCCGGTAAAGCAAATATTTACTTTCGACATTAAGGTCTTCCGGCCCACTCCCCCACAACCGTGGCCTCCTAGGCCTGCAGTAACAAGACCCCCTGCTCCTGTAGTCCCAACACCGGTTCCGACTCTCGAATCCCCTGACTTGTCACCCCAAATTGGTTTGTTATTTTCCTCTTGCTACATATAAATACGTTTTTATTTTTAACTGAACTGTGTGGTACTAATTTAACTGTTTGATACAGAGGATGATTTATGTGCCAGATTCTCCGGTGAACTTTGCGCTCATATTTGTGTACCAACTCCCGGCTCTTATCGATGTGAATGTCGGGAAGGTTTTACGTTATTAGCTGATGGAAAGTCGTGCCAGCAAGCAACTCAGGCCGACAGGTCACTCCCAAGTTTTTACTGTTACTTATTTGCATTTTCCTTTCACTTGAATGAACTTTGTTCGAACTGATTTGTTCTCGAGTAGATGTGTGCTGAACAACCCATGCTCGCAGAAATGTTTAGACACTGGGGTGGCGGTTGTCTGCTCCTGCAATCCTGGTTATCAGTTGGCATCGGACCAGCGCAGTTGTTTGGGTAACCTTATTATTTTTTTACTCGTTTTTCTGATCTCTAAACAAACTTTTTGTATCATATAGTTTTATTTGTTTGTTTTTTTGGGTCTACTGTAGTTTATACTCTTATATTGCATTACTTGTGTAGATATTGACGAATGTAGCCTTGGAACGGACAACTGCGACCCTCTCTCACAAATCTGTCGCAACAAACAAGGAAGTTTCGTTTGTGTGAACCGCGACGGAGCACCAGCTCCACCGGTAGAACCTCCAGGAAACGACGCCGGTGACGGAAGGTGTCCTAAAGGATTCCGTTTTAATGCAGAGTCCCGGGTGTGCGATGGTATTGGTTTAAACTTGTATTTGTGACGTGCAGAGTTCATTTAAGTTTTTAAACAGATATCGACGAGTGTTTATCCGGACGTGCCGTCTGTGAATCTAATACTGTCTGCCAAAACTCTGTCGGTTCTTTTACCTGTGTCCGCAAACTGCAGACAGAATGCCAACCCGGATTCCGTTACAATGTACAGTCACAGGATTGCACAGGTATAAAAATTATATTAAGGGTACAAAATAGAAAAAAATTTGATTCATTTTGTAACGAAAAATACAGATATCGACGAATGTAAAGAACAGCCGAATATCTGCCCTCGTTCTAGACCAGTCTGCTTGAATCTTCCAGGATCTTATGTTTGTAACTTACGTAACGAGAGTGCAGCAGCTCAGCCCTCTGTCACGTGTCCGGCAGGATATAAATTCAATGCCGTATTACAGGCTTGCGAAGGTTTCAGTCTGCATGGTTTCTTCCATATTGCGCTTACTACGCTTGATGCTTGCTTTAGTGTTCGTTAGGTTTATATATGTGCATTTTATTTCAATTCTTATTTTTTTCCCGCGCCTTTCAATTACTAACGCCACCTAACGGCACGAAATTCAAGCTAATAAATACGGAGCATGAAATTTCGGAACTATAGTTCTACTAACGGCTGGCCGCTGCTCTAACCATGCTGAGGATAACGCTATTGCTGTAAGTACTTAAAATAGGTCTTTTAGTACAACAAAACAATTTGTTTTCACTTCAAGATGTTGACGAGTGTACAGAAAAACTAGACTCTTGCCAACCCAACCTGGAAGTATGCATCAATCACCTGGGAGGCTATCGTTGTGAACCTCTTAGCGATTGTCCTCCTGGTTACACGTATGATGATGAGGAGCAAGTTTGCATGGGTTAGTTACACTTCTAGTGTAGAAGTAGATTTTGTAAAACCTTATCCTTACTAAGTCAAAACGAACTACTGCAGATTTGGACGAATGTCTGAATGCCCAAATTGAGGGCGGGGCAGTGTGCCAAAACAACGAACGCTGCATAAATACCCCTGGTTCATATGAATGCGAACCCAGTTGTCAGAACGGGTTTCACCCCAGTCCCGAAGATCCTAGTCGCTGCATTGACATTAACGAGTGTTCCCTGGGATTGGATACCTGCACTCTTGCAGAAAAGTTTGTTAAACTAGCTGAAAAAATTACAGCCAAACTGATAGTTTCATTTAACAGGTGCATAAATACCATCGGTTCGTATACATGCGACCCTCTGAGACCTGTCATTCAGACAGCAAGCTTTACCGTTTCAACCACGCCTACAACAACCACGCCAACGCCTGTAACGAAAACGACAACTACACGAAGTACTACTTCGCGGACCACTACTACTCGGACAACTACCCGCAGCCCTACTACTACTACAACCACTCGTAGTCCCACCACAACTATCCGTAGTGTTACAAGTACTGCTGCATCTTCTAGTTGTCAGCCCGGGTTTCGAAGAGATCCTACGAGTGGCCGATGCAGAGGTCAGTTATCTTTACCGGAAAATTTTGCGCTAGGTCCAACTGTTGTGTCAAACAACAAAGCGTCTGAAAATGTTTGACCTCAGTATTATACATGTGATTAGACGTGAACGAGTGCGAGGAGGGTCTCCATACGTGCAAGGTTGGAGAGGAAGACTGTGTGAACACCGTCGGTTCCTTCCGCTGCAAACCTCTTCCTGCATGTCCTTCAGGGTTCCGAAGAGACAAAACTACCGGAAAGTGTGCCGGTAATCATACATATTCCTTCCTAGTAATTTATCATCAATCTGAACAGTAGAACAGGCAAGAAATGTTCAGTTACTACACTGTTTTCAATAGATATCGACGAGTGCACGGAGAACTCTCACAGCTGTCCTTCAACTACGTTATGTGTCAATTCGTACGGCTCTTTTGATTGCAAACCTTTCCCGTTTTGCCCGCCTGGGCATCGGTACAGTATTCCGGGACGTCACTGCGAAGGTAACATTTCCAAGTGAGATTATTCAGGGGCTAATCGAGTTCATTGTAAGTACAATCGCCCCTTGAATCCGTATTTTTGTGAGAATCTTACTGTCTGGTAGTGTTATCTCTCTGTTGCTTTCGTTGCAAGCATGGGGCTCTAGTACGGTGGTGGTTATGTCATTCTAAGTTGAGGTTTACTGTAACCGAGATATACTTGTAGATATCGATGAATGCGCTGAGGGACTGCACAACTGTACGCGCGAGACGCAAGCTTGCGTCAATGCAGTGGGGACCTTTCGTTGTGTGGATCGGGAGCCCACGTGCGGATTCGGATACCGCTTCAACTCCACTGTTCGCCAGTGTGAAGGTTTGTTTTACATCAACCCTCCTAAACGTATCATAACTTTCCTCTATCGTTATCGAGCACTTTAACGTTTCAAAAGATGTTAACGAATGTGATGAAGGAAGTTCGAACTGCCGCTCGTTCGAGCGGTGCGTGAATACCGTTGGCAATTTTAGGTGCGAACCCAGGGTAAGCGAGCGCTGCGCCAGAGGTTTTCGCTTAAACCGCCGAACGCGGCAATGCCACGGTATGTTCCGCAAGCAACACTATATCAAAGCTATAATACCGAAAAATTAGGCTTAAAGCGACAAACTATGGAGTATGGCCTTAGCATGGCTAGTAAACCCAGATTTCACTGAGCTCTTACCGAAAATGCGTTCAGATTTAACCAATTACAAACGGAAATTTTCGTTTCAGCGCATGGAGAAAAGCTCGTTGTTTCATTTCATAAACTGCTTATAAATTGTTTAATGCTTTGTAACTTTTCAAGACGTGAATGAATGCGCCGAAGAAAAAGATCTGTGCAATCAACAAACCGAAATCTGTATCAACGAGCGTGGTGGATACCGATGTGCTCCGAGACCGCGTGAAGTCCCAACAACATCTGCACCTTCCAATGCCATTGCTTGTCCCAAAGGCTACAAATACAGCGAAACTGCTCAGCGCTGTGTGGGTAATGAACCTTATCTGTCTGTTTATTTGTGTGTGGTTAATAGTGTGCTACGTTCATTTGTTTGTAAGTTTGCTACGATAAGAACAATTCATGAATTTAGCCGTTCGAACATTCAGCAGCTCTTTTAGAACAGCTTCAGTTACACCACCTATAGTCTCTAGACATGATTTGAAACATTAGATGTGAACGAGTGCCTTGAGGGAAATCCCTGCCAGCCGAACCAGCAGTGCGACAACACGATTGGGAGTTACATATGCCGATGTGCACCAGGCTTTCGGCAGAACCCGTCCACTCAGACTTGTGAAGGTAATTTACAACAACTTCGTCTTGATTATATTTTGCGAGCCATAACATCGCTTCAACGCTTTTCAACTAATCTGGCGACTAACAGATATCAACGAGTGCTTACTGGACTTGCACAATTGTGTTAACACACAACGCTGCGACAATACCATTGGGTCGTATTCCTGTGTCAGAATTACTAGCTGTGGCACCGGATATACCTTTAACATCAATAGCAACAGATGCGAAGGTACGTTACGTTTCACGTTTCTTTCCCCCGAAAATCTACTTGTGATTTATTTTACTCCATTCAAGGTTTGGTTAGAGCAACTGACTTTTTAGTTCAGCTAACGGTTCACAAGTGATTTCTTAATATTAATTGAGAGTTGATGAAATTCCCTACTTTTCCAGTAGGCAAGGGCTCAATCAGTTTGATTTCGCATTATACTCTTAACGTAGTCGTTAAACGATACTATCCGGTAAAACTACGGTTTCAACCCTGAAATACCCGGAAATATTATTCAAATTTAGACGACGATGAATGCGTTCTGGGTACCCACGACTGCCAGAACTTGGGGCCGTTATGGCAATGCCGTAACACAGAGGGCTCCTTCCGCTGCGAGAAAAAGCGCTGTGAACAAGGTCAAGTTCTTGGTGAAAACGGTGAGTGTGTCAAACCAGACTGCTCGCCCGGTTTCGCACCGGGTCCACGTGGAAGATGTAACGGTAAGGCTTTCTCACTGTTCATAGCTTGTAATCACTGCTCTGCTTTTTAACTAACATGATGCAGTCATTTAAAATGCAAGCTAGCTTTTATTATCAAGCCGTAAACTTTCATTATGTTTATTTAACCGTGAAGAGGCTAGCTATTGAAAAAAAAATCAAAAGAAATAAAAAATTGCACGCTTTGCAGATATCGATGAATGTGCTCGCGGTAATCCTTGTCCTCGCAATCAGCGATGCATCAACACAGTGGGATCGTTCCAGTGCGTGGGTGGCCACCAGTGTGGACAAGGATATGATTTCGACGAAACTTCGAATCAGTGTGTTGGTAAACGAAATGTTTCGTTTTCGTAACTAATATATATACATTTAATACGTATCGATCAAAGATGATTATGATGGATTGTCCCTAAATTGGGACTGTCGCTGCCAAAACCGCCGACCTGGTGGCGGTAGAGTCAAGATGGCGGCTTAGAAACGTTTGCGATTTTCGCAAAAAGCGTTGATTAGTATAACAACAAATTTCGATTAAAATCTTATCAAAAGTAAATTTTGGAGTAGAAAAAGTAACAATTGACTTAAAACTTCAAGTAATTATTTATTTTTAAACTTTAATTTTTAATAATTAAATATCAATTAATTAGTAAATTAAAAATTAACTACATTAATTTAAGTATTAATTAAACTTCAGTTAACTAAATCTTAAATTTATTTCTGTGTGATATTTGTCTGCTGTTACCATAGAAACCTCAGTTGGCAACTCTGCGTACGTCATCTTGACCCCGCCCTAGTCTACTAGGCTTGAACTTATCGGACTTTCACTTGCCGCAATGGGCGAGATAGGGAAAGAGTCTATCTGTATGATTTGTGGTATCGATATTGCAACTTGCATTAGTTTTGCAAATACTAATCGACCCGTTTGATGGATAGCTCATTAGTTAGTTCACAATATTTCTTCCAATGTTCTGCTATTCTAAAAACTAGCGGAAACCGTGAAACTAAAGTGCAATTCAGCGATTGTTTAGGGCTTTCGTTTGATCTAATTGTTAGCTAACTTTTTTCCTCGAGGTCTTGATATTTATCATTTACAACGTAGACATCGACGAATGCGCGCGTAACATCCATGACTGCAAGAGGGGCCAGACGTGCCAGAATCGACCGGGTGGGTTTTCGTGTACATGTCCCCAAGGATTCATGCTATCTTCGACGAGAGATTGCGAAGATATCGACGAATGTGTTCGTTATGCCGGACAGGTTGTAATCTGAAATCACTCCATCTACTCACAGCTGTTAACAACTTAAACGTGTCACAGATTTGCTCGACCAACTCGGAGTGTGTCAACACCCCAGGATCTTACCGCTGTGACTGCAAGGAAGGATTTAAAACTGGACCAGACGGTCGCAACTGCGTTGGTAAATAGACCATGTTCTTAAGATTCTAAATACTCTTAACGCGTCGTTTCGCAGACGTCGATGAATGCAGTGAAACTGCCAGACTTTGTCAGCAGAATTGTGTCAACACTTGGGGTAGCTACCAGTGCAGTTGCGAACCTGGGTACACTTTAGGTCCTGATAACAGGTACAGAAAAAAGTTACAAATCCACACATGGTTCAGACTATAGAAGGAAATAATAAATATTCCTTTCAGATCGTGCCAGGATGTCGATGAATGCGAACTTTACAAGGGACGCGGTGGTTTGTGCAGTGGTCTGTGCGTCAACGAGCCCGGTAGTTACTCTTGCAGGTGTCCTGAGGGGTACCGCTTATCAGCCGATGGCCGGGTTTGTCAAGGTAGTCTTACTGCTTTCCTGTAGACAAAGTATGCGTCAAATTCTACTTTAAAATGTTGCTTAGACATTGACGAATGTGCATCTGGTAACGTGTGTCGATCTGATGAAATTTGCTTGAATACTCGCGGTGGCTATAAGTGCAACACGATCGTCTGCCCACCCAACTACGTTCGCGACACGGAACATCGCAAGTACGTGAATTTTCCATTTTCTACATCAGATTATAGTTTTGTTCACGGTTATGCTGTAAAGGGCACGAATGAACGGATAATAATTGATTGTCTTGTTTTCTTTTCTCTCTTTTTTTATTTTGACTAATTCGGAATGCACCAAATTGCGCCATCACGGGGACTCTGTTGCATGTGTGTTGATCTAAAGTCGGTGTAAACGCGCTTCGCTTGAGTGCCATTCCTGGGACACGGATTGCCTTCGTAGACCGGTTTCATACTCGTACAATTTCCTCACGTTCCCCTCGAAAATTGCCATTCCACGAACGGGACAACTGGACCTTTTCACCATGCGAGGTCCGCTGTGGCAGACAGCCAGTGTCAAGTTTGCCCTGGAGCTCAACGACGCCCGATCGCCCAGTGGTATCGATGCTGCCAAACGTGAAGCTTTCACACTCCGTCGGTCGTCACACAACCAGGCTGTTCTTTCGCTCACCAAGTCACTGACAGGACCTCAGGAGATCGAGCTCCAGCTCAATATGGACATGTTTCATAATGAGGTCTTCGGAGGGGTGGCAGTGGCCAAGATATACATCTACGTCACACAATACGAGTTTTAAGCCAGTGTTTTCTTTTTACTAACCGTGCTTCCCTACCCTCTGCCGTTAAATAAATCCGTGGATCAGTGGATTTGAAATGCTGCATGAGATTTAAGCTTTTTTGGCTTATTCTGTCTTCCCTCTTTTCGTTAATACGTCAATACACAATATTAGAGGCCAGTTATATAACAGCGATTAATCAATGATATGTTTACCTTGGTTAAAAATTCAGTTCAGTGATAGTTTATTCCGGATTTTATTCGTTGGATGACGAGTGAACCTTGTTTACACAGTCATTGGGCTGACGGCGAGATAACCGTATGCACCAAAAAATGTCCACCGAGGAATATTCAGTGCCTTGTCAACAACACCCAAACAATCAGCTTCCAGCGTGTTACCATACCCAGCGTGACAAAGTTGGAGCGACCATTGGTAAATTTATATTTTTAGTTCATAGACGACTAAGATGTTGCACTAGGCTCAAGTGTATTGTGAAGGTTGTAGCTCGTCTGCAAACTGTGACAGTTGGGAGTGGATGGTCTTACCGCGTTACCTCTGAAGTTTTGACCGGCAACGAAGCTGGATTTTTTGCCGCTGTCAATGAAAGAAATGCTGGTGAGTTGAAACTTAGCAACAGAGATTTATTACTTGAATTTTTTTCCATCCCAAAATGGTTACTAGTACTAAGAACGCTTCATTGAATGCAAACTGTTTTCAACTCCATTGAGTTAAAACAATTATTAAAGCTTCAGTACAACTCAGCTTTTCATGAGACGTCGTGAATTTTATAATGCTTGAGGCATTTTGCTGTTCACTAGGTGCTTTACAGTTGATCAAACCAGTCAGGGGACCGCGGCAGTTCTCCATCCAGATGCAAGTGAACGTCATAACTCATCATGTGCGGACGCAAACAACGCGTCACGTGACATTCATTGAAGTGCATGTTTCCGCCAACGAGTCATAGAGGGACTTGAGCATTTGTTAAATCTTTCAAAATTTATATCCCTGTTTCGTATTTGGCTTTGAGAAAATATACGGTTCCACACTAATTTACAACTCAGTCTTGTTTAGTTCAGGATTCTGATTCCGTCCAGCTATCTCTCGAGCAGAATACGAAAACCGTGTGCCGTTACAGTGTTCTATATATCAAATTACCGGTCAACTCGGAGGAGGAACGGTAAGAGAACAAATCAATGTCTTGAAGGGGAAGCCCTTCTGTGGAAGAGATTTACTGTGTATTGCGTTAATAATAATGAAGGAGGAATAGACGAGTAAAAGGAACGCAGTGGAAATGGCTGTAACTTGTGTCTTGATGCGAGCAGTTCACGAGTACGACATAGAAGCGGCCATCTCCCCTGCACGATAATTTAATAAGCTGGGTAATTTATTGGACGCACTCGATTGGGAAGACTCAGTTTGGCGAGATACTAAAGGTAACTAGGGCTTTATAGGCTTCCAACCTCTTATATTTTTCTCCATCAAAATGGCTCTTACAATCCTTTATTGAGACGAAAACATTTTCGATATTATCATATTAATACCATCACATAAGAACATACAGGATTACTTGTAGTTCCCGTACCAAAGTATAACAAACTGTAAATTTGTAAGGTTCAGTAAAATAGACAAAAAAAAGTTTAAGCATGTAATTGATCCGTTGGAAAATCGAGGGAATACTCGGCAGTGGAAACGGGATGTAAGAAATCTCTTGAAAAGTGGACAATTTAACCTTCACAAGGCGTGACTCAATTAGCTAGCTTACAATTAAATCTAACCGACAGAAAGAAACCGAGATTGTTTGTGACCCTCCACTTAAGACATTAATACCAATTAGGGCCGGCACTGGTCTATATTTCCAATTACCGGAGCAGTCAATTTGAATTAGCAGTGCTCGTCCTTGACCACTTCACCCGTTGGACCTATTAAAACACCTCTGCTTGCTGTTTGGAAACAAAAATCAAAATAATGAGATCACGAATAGTTACAGAGTTGTATTGTGCACTGATACCCGACTATCCTATAACAATAACACCAAGAGTACTCTAGAATCATACACGCTTGAAAAAGTCACGCCTAAACAGATTTTTCTAGAGTAATGCTTTCAGCGTGTTGCTTAGCCTTTAGTCGGAGATCAGCAATACTTGAGTTTCTTTGGATAGTGAGATCTTCAGCTGTTGTAGTCAGAGAGTTCGCTGCGGGTGCCGGGTAGCCCAGCCGGCAGTAGTTGGCACCGAGCAGTCCAAGTGTCCACGGATAAGCTAGAGATGTCGGATGATGCAGAAACCATGTTGCTAACGACGGTGAGCTTATTTGGTCAAGGAAACTTGGTTGCGGGAATATACTTGTCGCCGGATTCTCAATTCGCGGCAGGAGCGGATACTGAAAACTACCAGGCGCATGCATGGCGTCGGAAGGAGCTGAAGAGGATTGAGTTCCCCTTAGCACACTACTTTTTGCCGTGGATGAAACATACTGCAAAGTAAGGTTAAAGTAAGGTAACTGAATTCAGCAAAATATTTCAGAATTTGTTTTACTTCGCTTAGTAACGAAGTACTGAAAGTAGGAAGTGCTGGCATCGGCAGCTGCGGGACGCTAATAGACGGTGCAGAAGTACTGAAAGATTTTAAATTGATTAAAGGGGTTGTTGAATGGGTAGAGTGGTGAAGTAAAGGTCCCAGGCGACTAGTATTCTCCACACTACTAGGGTGCGTTGGACGGTGACTTACAGGAATCCCCATAGCACCTATTAATAAAATAAGTAACTCTCCATAAGCAATTTAGAGGGAAAACAGTGGAAAAATAATCGATCGTGAGGATAGCTTTGTTGCTTTTAATTGTTTTAGAACATAAAATTGATTTACCTTTGCCGTGAGAGTGATTTTCGTGTTTGCGGCATTTAGCACGGCGGTTCTGGAACCAAACCTAATCCAGGAGAAGCGAAAAAGTAAAGATGACTGTTAAAGGGGACAACAATCAAGTTACCTGAACTCTGGCCTCACTGAGCCCTAATCGCTGACTAAGCTCTTCCCTCATATACGCGTCCGGGTAGTGAGTTTCATCAAATAGTCTCTCCAGTTCTGCTAATTGCTCCAAGGTGAAATTCGTCCGGCTTCTTCTAGGCTTCACTTTCGGGTGATTGCTAGGACTGTCTGTTTCTTTCACAAGATCACATATAAAATCCTCATTCTTTGCAACACCACAAGCGCTCTGATCCTCCTCCTTCGTAGGATCACCAGACTCCGTGCTATCGGCTACAGCAGCATATACTCGTGATTTCGGTACAGCAAAATCCGAGTTGGTTTCACTCGCCATTGCCGTTTTCCTCTTGGGATAGTTATTTAGCAGGTCAATGATGGGCTAACATGAGCAGTGTATTTGCATTCTGTAAGAAGATCTGAATTTCCAAAACACGCTTGCACTTTTTTAGTACCGAGTTATTCTGAACTACAGGTGTGTTGAGCACTGGACTCCTATTTCGATTCGTACGGGTCACGCTTACCGAACTTAGAAGCCGCGAACTTGACAGAATGTACTTTAGCTTAGATCCGGAAAATGTAAGAAAAGGCTAGCTGGATGTGGATATCTGTCAAAGTTGCTGTCCTGCTGGGCAGTACGATGGTAGTCTACGGAACAGAAGGGTAAAATCGCCTGAAGGCATGGAAGAAAATAGGCGGGACTTGGTTTCGTATTGGACGGAAGCTAGCCAACAGGCGAACGGTATGGAGCTACCAAGAATTAATCCTGGTTCACTGCGACTGCTCGGCATATGAATAAACCCTACCAAAAACAATGATTTTCTTCTCCTAAATCCCCTCGTAATTCTTTCTCAACCCCTCGCTTTTTACTACTGCTCATGCTTATGGCGCAATCTGTCAAGGAGCGATGGCTGTAAGCAAAGCCAAAAAACGGCGGAGGGAAAGGAAATGAGTAAGAAAAATATGTTTCCTCGTGGTTATTAAGAAGTAGAGAAGCAATTGTTGTCTCCTGCGGGCGTCTCCCTGACTCGGCTCTACTCTCGCTTACATTACTCTCTGTCCACATAACGGGCAATTCTGTTGCCATGGATATGCTATACTAGCAACTTAAGAATTAACAACCCGGGGCCACAAATGGTTTGGATTGGTTCTAAATGGAACAAACCAGACTCCCCGTCTAAAACAACATCTATAGTAAGACAGAAAGATTTCATGGGTCTTTGGATATACGAAGATGTGGAAGTTACGGACGATTCACTTTCAGTGAGCAAAGTGGAGGACGAAATCAAGCTAACAATCGACGCGAAGGGGTCACGTAAATGAAATATTGAGTATAGATTGAAGTGCTCACTAATGGTAGTTTGGCCATGTCTCCTTATGCCGTTTTGATACACCATTGTCGCCCAGCGTGTCGCCAACGCGCCTAATGGCTGCATCAATCACTATTGAACCGACCAGAAAGACGTTAATTGCAGCTCGCCAAACAAATAATCATACAACCATTGTTACAAACACAGAACAGAACACTACTTCTAGATCGTTGTTTCTTGCCTTACTGTGACTTGTGTGCGAATACATTGTTACACGGATGTGTTACTTACAAGATACAGCAACGTCCTGCACGCGTATAGACTCGACGCATGGGCACCAAATTGCATTTGAACATGTATAAATTTTCATTACAAGCAGAAGGCACGTCATAAGGTAGACGATGGGAGCAATTCATCAAGTAGTATGGTTTTGGCCGTTGCAGCTGCCTTAGGGGAGAAGGTTAAGCGGGGTTAGCTGAAGCCCGGAGGGTAAACAGGAGGGACCGAGTGGTTCTATATAACAATCAAAAGGGCCCCATTATATACAACAATTCAATTATAACCGTCTCAGTCGTTCATCAAGACTTTTCTGGTCTTCCCGGAAAAGGTCTCGGCTCAACCAGCAATAACCGCCCCTGAAAACCTTTCATTTCCTGACCCTACACGATCCGACTTGTATTAGTTTGCAGTGCTTTGAGAACTTTGCCACAGCTCCCAGCTTTACTAGAATGTTCACAAATGATCAAACCTAGCTTATTGATCTTAGTATCTTTGAGCAACCGCAACTAAGTCTTGACTAGATGGCTCAGGAATCATAGGTTAGGTCCTTGTCAAGATAGAAGATGCAGAGTTACTCCCAATATCTCTTGCAACTCAGGAGAAAATGCGGTAAGAAAAATAATAAACCCATTTCGTATGTGGGTATGGGTCCATGGGTACTGGGCTACTAGACGCAACTGTAGTGGTAAAGTAAGCAGCAGAGCTAGCCGTAAATCGTACAGGCAATCTCGCTAATTGTAGAGATTGGAGAATTTTGGCAAGGAGAGTTCTCTGTTTTGCGGTTCACTGTCGAAATTAATGAGCCGTGCAGCGCCTTTCTCGAGACCGGGACGAGGTGTGCCTCCAGCAAAAACGGAGATAAACGAGCCCCACTTGTGTCGAAAAGACCCGTCTAATCGCCACTTAATAGAATGAGCTCCAAGGGGTGCGAAAACTTCCACTTTCATTCCCCTTTTCTCTAGTAGAGAACATGATAGTATAGCGATACACATTTGGATCTTAAATGAAGTGTTCTAAACAGCTAGTGCAATAAACGACAGCAAAACTTTTAAGTTTTCGTTTTTTAGTCTTTCTCATTTTGTATGATCCTTTTTCGAGTAGCGTGCCCTTTCAGTAAGCCCAATCTCGTCTCACTTAGTCTTCATTGTGTCTAGGAACAAACTACCAATACTCACTTCTTTAACACCCACATCGATATAAATTACTTGGGGCTTACACCCCTCTTAATTGAATTACTTCCTTTTTTAGATAGAGGCTTCCCCCTCCAGAACAACATAACGAAACCTACTCATGTGAGTCTCTTTTTTATGGCAGAGCAGTACAATAAATTCACAGTGAAATCGGAAATCTTCCTTGAATAGCAAAATATGAGAATTTGATGCACAGATGGTTATTAGGGTTTCTGTTGCGGGAACCATAATACCGCTATATGAATATAAATGGAGACATGGTCTTGGCACAAGATGCTTGGAGGAGGACCAATTCGATTAACTCACCCTAATAGATACAGGCCATATACCAGTTTCCGTATGACCAAAATGGCATGTATTATCGTAAGGCAATCATACCCCTTCGGAAAGCTCGAAGCTTTATAGTTAAATGTTGCTCTACGCCTGCGGTTAGATGCTCGCAGTCAGGACGATTTATTTACTGAGCCGGACTGTCGCAGCGGTCTGTATAAAGACCATCATGACTGGTAGAATTAATATAAAACATCTTGGCTGTACATTGTTGCAAATGGTAGCAGCTAAAATGCTATGCTACTCCTGGAGGAAGGTTAAATAAAGGCTTCCTAACTGCGTTCCAGTGGAGTTTGTAAACGATTTCTAACTATGCGCGTGAATGATTAATGAACATGATATGTTTTTATATATGTAAATATGTATGTTTTTTTATATTACTGTAGGTGACAGATAAAATTTGAACGAAAGCTGCCGTGACATGGAACGAAGGCAAAAAAATAAGCGAAACAGGAATGATGTAGTACGATTACTGACTTGTTAAACACGGGGATCAAACTGCGTAAATACAGCCCATTAGACTGCTCCTTGCATCCCGCAAAAATCATTTTCTCTTTCTTCGTTCACTTAGATTCTCAAAAATACAAAGCAGATAAAACAAAATGTACGCTTTGTAAGAGAGTGATAGTAAACTCTAACTTGACTATGCCTATGTGACGGGGAACTGCATGCGCAGTTGAAATTTTCGAAATTGTTTTAGACGGAATAGATTGATTTAGAAGGGAAGAGAATCTGGATTCTATTTTTTGTGTAAAGCTACCGAAACAATGTGACGTGTAGACCAAGAAAATGAAAGATCCTAAAGTTTAAGATGAAAGGCTTCAAGGTTTTATTTTAAAGTTTAGAATTTGAGTAAACGGAATCAAATTTAAGTTGTAGATTAAAGGTAAAATAGTATTAGGTAGATTAGTGCAATGTTTGATTTGAATTCTTAGGATGTTTGATCAAGCGAGTAAGAGAAAAAATTTCGGAAAGTCCGTAATTACTGAGCCCAAGAAAGATTCATATTAACTCCTGGGAGTTGTTAGCTTGTAAATACTCCCAAGTTCTAAATAAAGATGGTGACTATAAGGAAATTCGGCAGGGAAATCATTCGAAGATCTCCATGTTACTGGCCTGAAAATGGATGGCTTCAAGACCTTGAGGAAGGCTTAAAGACCTGTTAAAGGAACGCCAGAGAAAATCATGCGGAATTCCGGACGTACATGCCCCTCCACATACTGGCGCCTGCAACACTGCCCCCCCCCCCTGGAGCAGTACTGGCCCGCCTGGCAAAAAATGGGATAGCAAGACTGGCCCCCAGTTGCAGCCAGACTGGCCCCCACCCAGGAGAAGGGCTTTCCCGCCATAAACATGATGGGGTTGTAAAAAATTGGCCTTTGAAGTAACGCATTATCCTCGGGCGTCTTCCAGGGATTATTAATCCAAGTATTTCTTAAAGTTCATAGAAAAATGATTAAATTGGCTGCCACACCGATCGGTACAAAAGATGTATCATGTTTATGCCGGGAGAGCCCTTCTTTTGGGTGGGGGCCGGTCTGGTCACTGGCGTGCCGTGTGAGGGACCAAATGGGGCATCGTGCCCAGAGCCCACGATCTTGAAGGAGGGGGGCCGAGCCAAGGCCTACGGTCTTGAGGTGGGCCCCAGCCAGGACCCATGGTCATAGATGGGCCAGATCCACGGACTTTGATGCGTCCCAGACTGGGCATACTTCTTGAAGTCCCATAAAAACTAACTCTCCTGGGCCTTAGCAAGGGTATTTTTTTAAAACTTCTGCTTAAAACCATTGTTAACCCAGCAATTCCTTGAATACCCCTAGGATTTGACACTTGGATAAGCATAAAAAAGTCAGATATTTATTCTTAACGTATTACATTGTTTGGTTTACTTATTATCGCATTTTCTTTGCTTTCCAATGGACTATTCCTCGAACATAATCAGAATTTGTGCATTGGAAACCCGATTTTTCAGTTGATTAGCATAATTCGAAGAATGTGATTCAAATTTTCTTTCACAGTCGACTGAAGGTTCTAGAAACTTTTGTAGGATTACCAAACAGAGTCGTAATAGACGACAAAATCAATAACTATTTTCAGTTCAAGTCAAGCTTTCGACTCGTGCACATCAACAATTTTTTCATCATGGTTTGCAAGCATTAAGTGGATGTCAGAAGAGGAATTTGAATGAGGTTAGGGCGCTAGAAGCTAAAAAGTGTACTGGTGCCACGGACAGGTCTGGTTCGTCAGACGTTCGCGATTGGATTCGGAAAGCGGGAGTTTTGTTTCGTCGACAATAGACTTTATGCCAAACGATAGTAGCGTAAGGCAGCCGCAGCGGCCATAGGTGGAAAATTCGTGTCGTCTGCTGTTTTAGGCCAAGCTTCTTATAGTGCCATATGACTAAACGTTGTTTTGCTTGGTAAATAAAATAAAAATAGGTTTAAGTAACGTGGTTTTAAAACTTAAAAATGCTCTGTTGTGTTCCTGGATGCAGCAACAGATCAGGAAAGGCCTCGACTGCGAAAACAAAATTATTTGTCAATCACTTCTATCAATATTTCAATATAACCATATTTCAGTATAATTCAATATAATTATATTTATCAGTGATCAATAATATATTCAATATAAATAATTTATATTAATGATCTAATCACTAATATATATATTTTATTTTAATAATATTTTACTTTCATGAATATTTCAAAAAAATGATTTATTTTCGCAGTAGAGGCCTTTCCTGATCTGTTGTTGCATCTAGGAACAGAACAGAGCATTTTACATTTTAAACCCACGTTTCTTAAACTTATTTTTATTTTGTTTACCAAGCAATGCGACGTTTAGTCATATGGTACTATCAGAAGCTTGTCCTACAACAGCAGACGACGCCAGTTTTCCACCTGTGGCCGCTGCGGCTGCTTGGCACTACTATCGTTTTGCATAGAGTCTATAGCGTCCGGTTCCAGTACTCCTGAGGTAGACTCTGTTGGCTCCAACTCGAATTTGGGGAATCCAAGTAAGTGATTTAGATGCATTGAGCTTAGAAACACAAGGAGTTGTGAGTTCGGATCTCGAAAGTCCCACATTGACAACTATGGTATCAATCGGAATGTCAGAAGCTCCTGACAATTGTAGTGTTACTCGTGATGTTCCACTAGATTTTTACAAGGCTGATCCGGCTAAGTGGCCCAGAATTTTGAACAATGACGTAAGGAGTTGACTTGTTGAGGCAGGGCCAATCGTCGATTTAGATCAGGATTTTTCAGCTAGCTGCAAGGTCCACGATAAGCGTAAAGTTTCCAAATAGTGTTCATTTCTAAAATTCGAAAGGGCAAGAAGAAAAGACAAGCTGGTTGCCGTTAATTGGTGTTAATCGTTTACACTGAGGTACACAAAGGGATGATGGATGCAACGCAAACGCGTGTTTGAACCTTGTCCGTGTTGAGTCTCATATGCGACATCAAATATGGTTTTGGCCAAGCCTGATACGATCGAATTTATCGTGAAGCCAAAGACGAGCTGTCTAATATCACTACGCGGAGACAGTTCTGGTGTCTAATTAGAACATCAACAAAATGAGTGTTCTTATAGGAAAATAAAACTGTATTTTGCTCAACACATCCTCTTTTCCCTTCGCTTATATCCAGACTGCCATCCTCCTCACCGAGCCCTGCCCTTCTTGGTTCTCCAGAAAGCACACCCTCCAGGGTTACCATAGTAAAAAGAGAAACAACGTGAAGTCAGGACACAGTTAAGGGTTTGGGATGAGCCCCCTCCCCCCCCTCCCTACTCTACGCCTATGGTTGCACAAATAAATTAAAGAGTTCAAACGTCCGTTACAAGAGGAAAAGACAAGGATATTGAACACGAGGCACAAAATGGCATCTCGAAGTATACTGATTTTGGCCAGTAACCTTAACAAGAGAACTTATTAGTCCGAGAGCAACTATAGTTATATTATAAGCTCCAATTTGAGGATAGGGAACATTGTTGCAGAATACAGGATGTACAAACCTAGGGGATGGATGATGTCAGGCTATAGGGTTACCCTGGACGTTGACACAGCACTCCAAAGGTTTATCGGAACGGGAAACAAAGAACTTGAAGACATTTTGAAAAGTGATTCGGTTACTAATTAGGTGTACGACTTGGGTCGTACTCGAATCGCATACTGAAAGTGCAAAGCCCATGGTTGGTGTTGTGTTCAAAACTGGGATAAAACTTACATGACGAATCAGTAGGACCGGTCAGTTGATATCTTTATTTAAGAGCTTAGTAGAGGGTGGTATTAGTTTCAGAGGTATAGAAAATGTCTGTCCTTGGTCCATGTAAAGATGTGTGATCCCCGAATAGCTTCAAAACCTCAAGCTGTACGGTATGCAGCTCATGAATCGCTCAGCTTATGATGGCGGCATCCACGGGCTAGCCAATTAGGTGAGAGCAAGTGAAAGCGAGTGAAAGTTCTCATCAGGTATGGCAATACCACTATATTAGCACGTGGTTCCTGTTCGAAAGACGCCACAAGACGTGACTGCCCGCCTTGCAGAGTTTAACTACCACCCTTCCTATCACTTCAAACCTACGTGGCTGAGATGGCAGGGTTGGCCTAAGCTTTGGTCTGTCGGCCACACCGTAAGTACAAGACAACCCGCGAACATGGACATTGCCGAACTTTAATGGGCTGATTTAGTGCGTGCAAGTCGAATTCCTGCAATATCACTGTTCATAGTGCGGTGTTCGAATCTTAAAAAGCTCAGTAACATCATAGTTGATGGTTGGGTTCTCCATTTCAAGTAACATTTCACAAAGTCTACTTCAAACCTCAAACCTCACTCAGGGCTCCATTACACATTAGCCTCTCTTGACATATACGTTAATGTGGTCTAAGCTCAAATCTTCTACAAAGAATTAGATATTATAAGAAGGGGATAAACAAATATCACCAACAGCGCTTGTCTGGTCGATGGTCTATGCTGGTTTTAATACAACTAAAAGCGCTGTGATCTTACACTCACGTGTGTAGTTTCTGGACCAGTTCATTTCAAGATATCTCACTAGCTGAACATGGACTTCTTTTGATGTGGTTCTGGAGTTTTGTTGGAAAATGAGGCACTCCAGCCATATGTTAATCACACAACGGTGCGAGTCAACTACCCGAAGAGGCATGAGCTAAGCGATGGGATTATGCGATGGAAGCGTGAAAAGATTGCAAGCGCACCAGTTGTCTAGGAAAGTTGCTCCGCATTGTACACGGATACATGGGAATGCCTTGTGCAAAGTGTAAGCCGACTTGAAGGACCGCACTATGAAAAATAAACTTTTTGTTCTTGCCGATAACTCGGTAGAGATCCAAGGCAGTCAAGTTCAAGATTAGAAATGGGCGACACAGGAGCGTGGATCTCTTACTGTTTCTCCCTAGGGTCAGGATGGTCCAGTATGTTAGTATGATAAGCCGGCGTTTAAAAGGTGACCTAACGGGAAACAAAAGATGCTTCCATTCTGAAGAGTCTACGTAAGAATTGTGAATGGAATGACTGTGTCATCATACATACCATGATGGAACCTGACGAAGATGTATCCGGAGAAGTGAAACAGGGCGGTTATACTCCCGATAGCTCGGCAAGAGAAGAACCTTAAGACGGTAAAATTTCAAGTTCGTTACGGGGCACACGGCTGCTTAGATGCCGTTGGTTTGTTTCTAGGAATACCTAGGGGTACTTCCTATTTGTACGGATGGCGGTTAAAAGAGCTCTAGCTTTCACAAGTACGATTTGTTTGTACTAAATTTTACATTCAGCTGTGATGCTCACGGGGGGGGGGATTCGTGATGAGCACCTCATTATTGGAGCTTTTGGGGGGGAGGAGGTTTCAAGGGAGTCAATTCGAATGTGATATTTCGTTAGCTTATGGGGGTGCAGCCCCCAGACCTCCCTATCTGCATTTTCCTTTGCACTTAGCATTTCGTGTTACATTGTGAACCTATTAACTTTGTAGTACTTGACTCGCCGACAAAAAGCACCATTTAGTTCAATGCGATTATACCAATAAATATCATCAACTAGATGAATGTTTAAGTCTGAACCCTTCTTGAAAAATCATTGTTCATATAAACGTACCACAGGCTCAACAGGCCGAACCCAACACAGTTTTAAGAGGTTGCAATATGCAGTCTCTACAATCGATTCTGGTCGATGATTTACGAGGGAGAATACGATATTTATGAAAGTTTTAGGGAAACACTTTTGCTAGTCTTGGGGAGTGGGGGAGGACTCTTGGTTCTCTCGAAGCGTTAAATATAACCCTTGTGGAAAACTACTATCATATAGGAACAACGTTTACCAAATATTATTTCCTCTAATGAAGGATATGGTCATGTATAGTTCATTTTATTTTTGTAGGTTCTAAAATTATTGTGGGTAAGTCGGCGGGGGGGGGGATCAGCACCACTGACATTTAGTACAAAATTAATTCATACTAATCAT
The DNA here is from genome assembly GCA_002872375.1 of Eulimnadia texana. Classification (NCBI taxonomy): domain Eukaryota; kingdom Metazoa; phylum Arthropoda; class Branchiopoda; order Diplostraca; family Limnadiidae; genus Eulimnadia; species Eulimnadia texana. Next base: position 31,596,461 of record NKDA01000001.1, on the reverse strand, counting down.
TCATTATTGTTATCTTCCATTAAAAAGCAAAATTTAATCAGCATAAAGCTTACCAATTATCGTTATCATTATGCAAGGATTATTACTATTGTAATACTCCAGCCAATCCTACTTTTGCTCCAAATTGTAGCTCACTCAGATACTAACACTAATTGCTTGTTGGAATTTCGTGTCAAAAATCCAGTCGTCCCATGGAAATCACCTAGGAGACGTTTTTTAGTACTATTTTTCTTTAAGTTTTTCTATTATTCCGAATTCTTCTTCCAATTGCAAAATAAACTGTCATCTGAATCCGCAAAGCGTCTTACAAATATACAAATTTTTGTCTAAAAAAGGATAATTGGCTTTTACTAGTCCCCCATTAACAGTACGCACACAGTATGGCCCCACGGTGTATCTGCAGGAGCCGAAGCCATTTTCTGAGGTCAAGGAGCCAAAAACATGCACTCCACTGCGTTGCGCATTACTAACAGAAAATACCTTGGATATTGTGTATTTCTAGGAAAAAACTGGCTGAATCTGCGTACACAAGTCTTCATGAGCTCCTATCACCCCTCCAGATATCAATATAACATGCTGCTCTTGATAACCATAGGAAATTGGGAAATGTATAACTAAGGATCCGTGGGTACTGCAGATCTTTCACTGTGACTTCCGGAACTACGAAGTTTTTAGCTTTTATTGATAGGATTTGATTTAACTGGTGTTTTGTCTGGCTCGGTCGAATCTCGGGAACATAATTGTTCGTTTTCTAGAACAGATCATGTGGAAATGGAAGCTGGTTTTGCGGGAAAACCGGCTTTTCGTAATTTGACTGCACGTGAAAAGTCACGATCATGGGTTTCCCCATATCCCTTTCTAATATGTCCATGACACAGGGGCTGAATACGAAGTATGTGATGGTCCCCCTTGTTTCTGCATACAAAACAATCAACTATGAGTGATATTTAAGTATTTGGGAAGTATTTTGAGGAATTAAAATAAGAGAAAGTTCTTTTGTTTGTTATTTCATGTTTTAATTCGTCAATTGAAAGTATTCTTTACACCGACGTGGCTTTAGATTTCAGACTTTTTTTTCTAAAGACGGTTCTATAAACTAAGATCATAGGTCTGAATGTGTTTATATACTTCTATATAATAATTTCTGATAATTTTAGACTCTAACATTCATTGCAAGGCATTGAGTTTTGTAACAAGTCTGAGTGAAAGAGCAGATTAAATCTCTCATAATTTGACGTATTGGCAAACTCTGGATGCAGTTCGCCTTCCCTTTATGCCAATGGTTTGCGCAACGGAAAGACCAAACCAACTCTTACTGGTTCAGATCACGTGGAAAACGTCGGCAAGAAAAAAACAAGCGTGAAAGCTGATTCATACTTGCATCTTAGTATACCAGCGATGGAGCTGACTGGCACCGCTTATTCTGACAATTGACCGAAAATCATATAAAAGTCGCTGATTCAGTAGCTGTTCAACAACAGTTTCAGCTGCGATTCTCATCATGGAAGGGCGTGCTGCAATTGTCTGTGGGATACTGTTCTCACTCACCATAATTTCTGCTGTAAGAGAAACTTCAGCTCTCCTAACTTTTTAATAATTATTATTATTCTTCGTTTAATTTTCTAGGCTTCAGCATCAGACAATGTTCTGGACAGTAACGGCAGCAATTTTACTGCCATTACCGACAACAAAACTCTCACTGACTTGCTTGCTCCAGGCTTTGGGCAAGTAACTATACTCAGCATAAGCGAATCTGCGCTACCAAATGGCGGTGTACGGCTCACCGTGGCTGTGAAGCCAGCAAACGCATCAGAGATAAAACCAGCTCCAACTGAATCTCCACCTGCTGTGAATAACACTACAATTGGAGTTCCCATTCTCTCGTCTGAAAACTTCAGTGGATCTACAATGCAGACTGATTCATCGGAATCTACTTCGCCTCTGCCCCTTAGCGTTAGCGAAAACGGCACAACAGCTGATACTTCTGTTTCCACTATAACTGTTGCCGCCATAACAACTAGCGCTCCTGAAGCTCTTTCCACTAGCTCTTTCTTGAATATTGCCAGCACTAGTAATGACACTGCAGTTTCTTCAGTTTCATCAGAGACCAACGCTGCTGCGGTAACCGAGAGCGCGACTGTTGCCCCTGCAAGTTCTATCTCTCAAACAGACAATATCTTTGTAACTCCAGCAACAAGCGACGCAAATCTTCCTGCAAATACAACCGTCACATCTACAACAATGAATGGCGCTGTTACTACCGATTCCACCAGCACAGCATTTGCTCCAGTGGGCGAAAGTACTGCAGCATCTACTACAAGGTATCAACACCGAATAACTCACCGCTGGCGTACCACAACCCGAGCCACAAATCGCGCTGGGCGAGAAATTCCTTCATCAACGCCCAGTTCCACAACTACAGTAACCACTGTACCTACCACGGGAAATGTATCAACAACTCCTTCTACTGTTGTCACTACTAAGAAGCATCACCACCACGGTATCTTTCATATCCATAGACGTGCAACAACAACAACCAGCACTACCACGGTTTCTCCGACGACAAACAGCGTTCGACGGGATATTTCAAGAAGCGCTCTAACGACTACTTCTGATCCTACTTCTACCACTACTCTTCCTACTTCTACCACTACGCTTCCTGCCGTTACTGGTGCACCAACTTCCTCGCCGGCCACTGAAACGACCACGCATAAGCACCACCATGGTATTCTTCACCTATTACACCACCATACAACCGCTACCTCGACCGTCTCCCCGACAACTAAGCGTGTTCGTCGCCAGGTATTAGACGCTACAACCAACTCTTCTGCTACACCTTCCGTAACTACCAGTAGTGACGTTAAACCTCTGCGCCCCAATTTCTCTCGAATCCCACCAGGGACTACTGCTATACCAGTAGCTACCTCGACTACTGCGACGCCATATCCAGTAGCGCATAACTCCTCAACTCACCGGCCAAAATTTCCCACTCGGAGAACTGCACGCCCCTTTGTCCGTCCCCACCCAGCTGTTGCTGCTAACGCAACAACTTCCGACTCCAGGGTTCCCGTCGAAGGTTCTACTACTACACCCACCAACACAAGGGGCTCCCTTGGCTCAGTTTCTTTGCCAGACTTAAGTAGCTCTCCCGCGATTATTCCAGGACCTCCGACAACCTCTGGAAACTGGATGCCAATGACACCATCTGCTGATCAATCCACGAAGAAACCTTTAACTTCTCTTGTCCAGGAACCTACGGCTACGCAGTCCCAATAATAAAAAAATAGATATAATTTAATTGCGATTTGTAGTTAGAATTGCTTCACTATGAATGTTGCTGGAAAGATTCTTGAAATACACATGCTAAAATCTTCCAACCGAACAGTGTCAAGATAGTCGTTAGACTTTCCAAGTTAGAGTTTCGTGGAGGACGGGAAAATTTTACCAGAAAATGTTTTGTTATAAAGCTTAGTATCAACAGAATGCGAATAAAATATTACAACATTTCGTCCGTGAAAAAGAAGAGGGCGCAAAACAAAAGTTACGACAAAAAAAAACGTTTAAACAAGTTAAAGTACACGATGCCAACTATTCTTCAGAAGTAAAGAAATGAATAATTTTCATAATATCATCCGTAAGTATAACTAATCAAAAGTGTGGGAGTTATAACAGAGAAAGGGATCAGCACGAGTGGGTCAACGAGGTAGTGTAGAAGCTGCATTAAAGAAAATAAATTGCACTTTGCCATGCACGGGTCAAGACCCTCTCAGGCAGCGTTGGATTACACACTCTACGGCTTCCTTGGCGTCCTCGAAAACCGGTATGCTTTCACGATTAGCAAGATCAGATAAGTAGGAACGGCCTCGGTTGTAATCCTTGATGGCCATTCGTGTTAGCTGTTGAATGATGTCAAATATGGATACGTTAGGCATTATTACAGCGTCAAGTTTTGTTACTACCTTTTCGCCGTCTATTTCACAGTTATCCGTCAAGTACTGGATGCACAGCACTACGTTACAGCCGATACCAATATAGTGGGCCGCCAGCGCCATTGCCGAGAGGGACCTGGACTCGCGCGTTATAACGAACAGCAGTACGCGACTGGAATCCATAGCTGCAGCCTCCATGGGCAGGAATCTACGACTCCAGCAGCACATTTCGGGGTTGAAATATGTCAACCCGCTTTTCCTATTAAGAAGCAGCCAGGTGAGGAAGGTTCTTTACAACTGGTACTTGGCCTATTTCGTTACTTGAGTAAAGGGATAGCTATCTGTTCTCTCCACGTCGAAGAACCGCACGATCCTCCAAGGTAGACGTCCTTGATGCCTCCTACTGCCACTTCGGGGGAGCAGCTATCGCACCTGGTCACCGGTTTCGGCCGACCTGATGAATGTGAATTAGAGCTGTAACTTTCTTACACAAACCCCATTGTTCAGTACTTACAAAGTGCTCGTGTCACTGGGGTGGCAACTGACTGCAGAAGGGCCGACGCTTTGCTGACTACAGTGTTCCAAGAGCATTTGCTGGTACTGGATGGGCTTTGAAATTCGGCTATGATGCAGCAGAACTGATTAAAATTTACCGACGAATCTAAAAGTTTGATATTCTTTTTCATTTCCGTAATGACTGCTTCATTTAACGGTAAATTACCGCCGTTGCAAGCGATGATATGTTTCAAGTCGTCAACAGAAAGATGTCTGTTGGTGAGTATGCGAAAGGCCATACAAATCTAAAGAAGAAAATCACGAAATAATTTGATAAACTATTTTTTAGAAGAGAATGTGTTCTGCGGATTACGTCTGCGAAGCTGAGTTTTCCAGAGTTCGTAGTGTCTAAAGCATTGAAAGCCTCCCGAACTTTCCTGTAAATAAAAAGGTTTTATCTCGAAAATGTTTTCAACTTGCAAAATTTGTTGGAATTTTTTTTTCGATTAACTAAGCAATTATGCGGAAAAATAAAGTGCAAGTAAAACGTTGGAAGTAAGGCCTACATTAGCTTGTAACCCACTGGGATGTGAGGATACTTGATGGGGACAACACCGTCCTCGAAGCTTAAATCGGTGATCTCGATTCTTTTTCTGAAAAGCTAAAGTTTCCATTATGAAAGAGCGAAATTCTATTGAACGGGGAAAAGTTCTGTCGGTTTTACCTTGGCCGTACACTCTAGTGCAGATTTTATATTGCTAAATACTGGCGTTTCCTGCCTTTCCACGAGATCCTGAAGTACCATTTGCCCCGCAGACAGATCCTCGTATTCCCTATGGAGAAAAACACAACGCTAATGATAACAAATGAATGAGGTGAATATTAGAAATAACACAAGTATAGCGATTGTAAAATAGTAAATGAATATGAAACAGATTAAATTTATCTCACTCTTATCGATTACATGTGGATTAAATAAAGAAGACGTATAGCAGATTGGACTGGGCTACGTACTGCTTGGATATGGGCTCGCCCCATATGAGTTGACCGGGTCCTTGGTAAGGTAGAATAACTAGAACCAGCTTTTTGCGAGTGGCTGCAGTGTACGCGGCCTCGATGATGGACGCGACGCTCCTCGTCTGTCGATCGATGACGAAAAATAAAACAGAGGCGCTCTGCTTCGCCTGGTGCTCCAGCTCGATTAGCTCGGGACCCCAGTGAGACACTTGCTGCAAAAACATGATCAGTATAATTAGAAACTTAGGTACAAAAGATATGAACATGGATTACTGGATTATAATAGGTAATGCCAAGATTCTTCAGGAATGGTATTGCGATTTCTTCCCTCCAAGTCGTAGGGTTACAAGATCCTCCCAAAAAAACTTCATACTTCGATGTGGATTCTGGAAAGAAAGAAACCCAGTGAAATAGATTTGTTAAAACTTTTTTTTAACTGTGATCATCTGCAGTACAAACTGATCACTATCAGATGACTGATTAAACGAATTATACTTACTTGAGATCTTTTTCTCACTCGTTCTCTTTTCAACGCTGCCTTTGTCTGAGATTTTGGATATCTGAATCGGCTGGGGGATCCTGGAACATAGAAAACAGAGAAAATTGTGCTGATTCTGAACCAAAATTTTGTCCCGTAAAGAAATAGTAATTTTTTTACAAAGTTCTAGGACAGAAAAAGTTTTAAAATATTTCGAAGTAGCAAAACTAATTAACACAATTTCATTGATTAACAGATTAACAGAAATAAAAACTGATTGAAGAAACGTAATAATAAAAATACGATTGCGTCATTCATGCTGTAAAACGTTATCACGTGCAGGCAATTAAAACTTTCATTTACGCACTCGAGCTTTTCTTAGTGCTCTCCAGTTATTGTTATTATCAGTGTATTCTAGAGTCATCGTAACATATTCCTATTACAATCAAGAAAACCTCGAACGGCCAGCTATGATTAAGATGGCTTACTCTCTTTCATAGCATTTTTTCAATTCCGTGGCGAATATGCAGAACTCCCCGAAGGTCAGAAAATGAGAAATGGGCGTGGATTCTGGCGTCGAATGGGCGTGTCCTCCGAGCATGAGTTGATACTCGCGGGCATACTGCAACATTTCAGCAACCTTGACAAAGTTTATTCGTACAACAACTGTCATTTTTGTGTCGAGCCATCATCAAAGGGAGAATACCTGTGATTGTGATGGGTAGAACAGCAACTGGTGAAAAATTGCCTGCACTTTCTCCGCGGGTACATGTTTTTCGCTAGTCGATTCTGACCCTGCATACTTCAGCCAAATCTCATACAATTCCCTGCAAAAATAAATAAATAAACAATCGTTCGCTTGTTTCTTTTCCGTTTCACTGCCCAGAGAGAAAAAGTCATAAACGCCATAATGGAAACGTTATCGAAAACATTGCAGACGATGATGTCATTTCCTCTCTTCAAGAATTTTTTTATGGGTCCCGACAACTTGAAGGAGCAGTAACCGCTGAAGTCATCAGTGCAGTCATTTTTGGGAGGTAAACAGCTTGAAAATGCCCACTCCCCGACTGTAGGAAGAAAGTTTATTCCAAAATAACTTAACACTTATAATGTTCACTTCAGACAGGGCTAATAATAAAATCTTGGCTGAATGTTCCATAAGTAACCAGTGGTGCAACAAGAACCATTATTTCCGCCTTGACCGAAGCCAAAAGACACAAATCAGGACAGTGAACTTGTTCCAAAATAAGATGGCGTTATTTTAAGAACCAAAGCTAATACTGAAGGACTGCGCATTCCCAATCTGAATGAATACGAAACGCGTGGACACATAACGTTGTTTGCCGGGGTTTCTCGGTATACAGTTACACACAGAGCTAAAAAAAAGTGCACCTCGGTTGAAATGTGAAAAATTACGTGCCAAAAATCTCATATATTTCCTTTGGTTTCTTAAACTTTCCGACTCAAAGCTCAGAAGACAAAAAATGAGAGTAAGTTAAGTTGTAACTTATTCTGGAAGACATTCTTTCGAATCTCTAACTGCCAAGAATCAAGTAAATTTGACAAGAATTTTTTTATCAGTGACCAGCACAATGGCATAACACTAATTATCCCAAGTAGACGCGAAACCCTTGGGATTTCGTAAGAGCCCCTTGGCGTATCTAGAATGATCACACGAAAGCCCCTGTATCTATTATTCATTTCTGAAATGATCGCCTGTTCTCGGGATAACAGAAACGGAAAGATCTTGTATCCAGCTTTGCTAACATATCCAGTTGTCGAAACGGAAACGAGCCTTGAGTGGAAGAAAACAGTAAATAGTTATTGTCGACTGCTGTTTGACTTCTAGACGTCTTCTTCAGAAATGTTGATTTTTCTGTCCGGCTTATGCTGACCCATACATCAGTGTCGGGATATTTGAAGGGTCGCTATGAGAACCGACTGCAGAATAATTCCTCTTTTGTTTCTAGCCATGCTATTTCATTCGAGTGCAAGCAGATCCGTCTACGTCAGGGCCTTTAATGATGTCATCGTCCACAGCAGTCAAGAGGTTACGAAGCTTCTTGAAAAACAACCGTGATTCAGCTTTCTTTTCATTACTTCGCCTTCGATTTGAAGTGTAACCCAAGGTTCAATGCTATGATGCCCCAAACTTACAAGAATTTCCACGTTTACCGTAAAGGTAACTGAAACGGACTTAGAAATTTCCCATTTTCCATCTCCTCAGGCAACAAAGCTACTACAGGGCCCAGTGAACTACTTAAGTTTCTCTCCCGAAACGCAGTAAATATCTTTAGATCGTTTTTAGTTTTACATTTCATGATTGTTTTCATTAAATGTGGAACGTCATTGCTTGAACTGAAATAAACGGAAGCTTTTTCACCGATTTCTGCTTGGAAAATCCTGTTGCGAACAGTTGAAATTTGCAATCGGCCACTGTAAGAAATGCGGAAAACGCATACGGAAAAGTCAGCCGCTCCATTTCTTTTGAATGGTGGATGGAGGCGAAGCCCGACAAGCATACTGTATAGAAACTGTAGTTTCCCCCACAGGTGGGACGGTGGGGTCTGGAGTACAGGTCCTCCCACTTTGTCACGTGGGTGTAGGGTGAAGCCCGCGGCGAGAGAAGGAGAGAGGGACGGTGGGCCGCAAATATGCCCGCCAGGGGGACGGTGTGTGCATTGGTCTGAGGTCTGAGGCTAAGAATGTCGATGACGTGAGCGGCTCAAGCGTTTTGAAAGCCAAGCTTCGAGTAATTGCGTATTCGGTCCACTATATTATGTAAATAGCGTAATCATAGGTACCACAACGTTGCCAATTACTTTTCATTCCGTTTATGGCTGCTGGAGTAAAACAAAAATATCGACGAAAGACAATAGGGCGGAGTATTCCGTTGCATAAATTTTCTACGTGACATCATACGAGGCTTTTGTTTATGCAGTCATATTTTTTCCACATTTCTTCGCTTCGTGATATTTTTGAATTATAAGTTCTGAATTCCGATAAGAGCTTCACGTCATCTTCTAAAATAAAACCGAGTCGACGAGGCAAATTATATATACGTCCGACTACAAGAACACATGTTACTGATCCCGACAACATTACCCTGAAAACTAGCTGGCCAGTGTCTTGTAGGAAACAGTCCCTGGTTTCAAGTGACCTAAACGTTCGTAACACTAGTGGAATAATTTCTAAAATATCAAACAATCGTTTTTTGAAACTCCGTAGATTATATACCGAGTAATACTGCCATATACTCCCGAGTGTGCCATTTTGGTGCTAAGCTGTTCGTACTGACGTGCATCCGTTAACTCAGACGAGTTCTTGTCGAGAAGCATGCGGATGCGACGAGGTAAGATCCGCTGCTGCTCTTGGTGTTGGTGTGACATCCGCACGGGGCAACCCACTTCATCGTGGCCGCACGGTAGGCGAATCCGTTGCGGATCGGGAGCCAGGGCTGTTGCAAAGCTTCAGTAGTCCACTGACAACATTTCTCCACCCGACAGCCGAACGATTAAATCCTCGAATTACGCGCCAAAATCAAAGGATGTCTGTTATTGGTTTGCAGACGAATATAGAACCAAAGAGAAAGCGGTTTGATGAGACGCATCACCACACGACTTCACGCCAGGGCTTCTCGGCACAAACTGAGACGCTTACGCTTCAAGGCGCCCTCTTTTAACGAACCATTCAAGTCCGTAACCGCCGTTCATCAAACATACACAATTAAAACTAGTCATCCATAAGGATTAAACCCATGTGACGAATATTTATTAATTTACTAGCTTCCATGCAAGTAACTCTGAATTCACAAATACACGTCAAGACCTTGTGCTCCTGCCTCCCGCTCAAACTGTCGACTACTCTTGTTGGCTATAATAATGATATTCAATTTATTTTTAGCTACGAGCAGAAGAATTTCTTTTGTATAAGTCGTGAAGGACGTCACAGATATTGCTGCATCTTCTCACTGGCAAGAGTAAACAAAATTAAACAAACAGAAACGTCCCCCACCAAAAAAAAAGATCAAGTTGAAAACATATGGAAACCCCCACTAGGGACACCCTGCTTCATGCATGAAAATGAATGTGTGGGAGGCTTCAACACAAAATCCTTATTCACTTTATGACTATTTAAGGAATACAACACACCATAGCCACACGCTCCTCAGCATCCTTTTTTTCCTTTCATGAACACACATTAACCTCCATCGAACTCCCAAACCCCCAGCGTGCTATCATGACGATACATGACAAGAAGGTGGATAGCAATATAAGAAGACCTTGAGCTAAAATTTACTATTGCCACAATAGATTTGATGGCTCTTGTAATGACTATGTGTGAACCACTGTAACATATAGGTTTCCAGAACTGCAGAATTTAAGGTGCGTTTCAACTATTCTTTATGGTTTCTCGAAATTGACTGCTGGAAATTAACGAAAGCTGGCTTCTAAAAAAATGCCATTCAGAGTCTGTATTTGCCGATCATGATTTAATCTTTCGTTTTGTAAATACTCTTGAACTTGTCTACTTCACGGTCTGTATTCACATTGTGCAAGAAAGTTTACAAACGATTTGTACTACAATCTGCTATACACCAGATGTCTGAAGAAACCGGACTACGCGTGTACTTTGCATTTATTCCAGTACGTAAGAATTCTTTACGTTGTGATCGAGATAAGACCGTACGAGAGATATGAAAGTTATGAACAGAAGACAGCGTCATCTAGCGGCAGAATTTCGTGCTAAAACCGTTTCAGTAGCTAAAGCAGACTGTTCACTACCAAATAGTAACTCGGCAACTTGTTAAAACAATACTATAGTATCTAAATAACTAAAATTATAAAAGCTGTGTTCAGTACTATTCACCTTATCTTTAGTAAAGATGAGCAGTAATAGTATGTTGTTTTAATTCGTTTCACTACCAAAGTACAATGAACTAATCTGAACTGATGGTCCATCTCGACATGTAAAAGTCTTAATTATCTAATTAGTATTAATGCGCTAATTAGGGGAAGACGAAATAACGTAAAAACCCAAGGTCCCAACAGATGGCGAGTAACCCAAGTTCTAGTAACAGTAATGTAAACGTTATCGGTTGATTTCTACATACAAACGTTTTTACGTCAGCCACCACAGATACAGATCAGGAATTTGGTGGATTCCCATTAACTACTGACTTCGATACAGACTATTGATATTACTACTGGCTTGTGTTTCAGAAGACATTTTAGCGCGTACTCCATATACTTTCAATGCACTGTAAGAGAGCAAGTTAGCTGTCATTGTAAGGAGTGTCTGACGTGCGTAAGTAAGCGAGATATGCGTTCTTAATCTTACATACTAGAGATTTCATCGTATCAGCTGAAACAAGAAACCGAAGTAAAATACCCTTGGTTGAAATCCACTGGATAATTAGTAACGAAGCTGGGGATAATACATGCATCATCACTACTAACTGGGATGAGCCCCAACATTAACATGGCTTTGAGGGTGGGCATATATCTTAGGGGTCATAAATTAGCAGGGCTCCTCAAATTAAAATTAATTGAACTCCCATGTACGTGATACCACAAGGAAATTCCCCCTAAAACAAAACAAATTCGATTTAATTCATACGAAAAGGCTACATAATCACATAACGATTCCAAATGTAAAGGAAAACTGTTGGGAGGTTGTCGATCTTCCAAATGTTTGTATAATTTTTGCGGTATACATTATGGTGCAGTTTGTTTCGTTTATACAGTGCCGCACAGAACGGCGACAAACACTTTTCTTTTTATGCACGAAGGTTGCCAACTGCGAGAGTACTGCTTAATGTAGCTTGCATAGCAAGTCAAGGATCTCCTGTAGTGCGAAGTATACTTTACATTTGCCATTAACACATCCAAGGCCGCGATTTCCATACGCTGACGTCACTAACACAGCCCGCAGTAGAAACAAAGACAAAGTGCGCTTGGGTGTAACTACAACAATTTACAAATCCCGGACGGACGCTCTGTTCAAGGGGTAAACAAAACTTAAACAAAACGGTAATGTCTCTCCTGAGACATCTTTTCCAAGGCATCAAGTCATCAAGTCGCTTCATTCCCATCATGGCCAAGTTATACCAGACTTATTTCCTCTCTGTATTCTTATTCTTTCTATTCGATACGCTTAAGCATTTTGCGTAATCGTGTATATATGTGCTCACAATATTGCACAACTCCGTGTAGCTTTATAAGGACCGAACACGTGTAATGGAAAGCCACAAGTTAATAAACGGGAAAAGCATAGCTACGCTTCTACAAGTGTTTATCGTTCCAAGCCTGGCAGTGTTATAACCGTGAGCTTTCGTCAGTATAAACACATGCCTGTAGCGACAAGGTTTAATGACGAAATTAACTTGCTCGTAAACTGTGATGTTTCCTGCTGAAACTTCAAAGGAGTGAATCTGGGACATCGCTTTTAGAAGCTGCTTCTTAGCACCACCGGCTTACTGCAGATATACTTTCGCACAAAATGCAAAGGTTTCGTCTAAAATTTGACATCCTGCGTCTTCGCTGAGTGTACTTTGCTACGAATAGCAGGTAGAACGGTTCACATTTTTTCACGTATCGCAAGCTTATGTTTTCGAACTGCATGTTTCGTAAGCAGTGCCACATGCATGGACTAAATAATCAGTATTATCTAATGTTATTGGATTCGTGTTTCCTAATCTTGGAAAACAAATCAAACGATGGTAATTAGTTCACCTAGGTTTCGCGCTTGCGCTAGGACTAAAGGGAAGCATTTCAGGCCAAAGAGATCAGGCTGCTCTCTGGCAAACGCGCAGTACAAGCTATGATTTTCACGTGGACTGTTCATACTTGAGCATCGGGGAGATCATACAGAATTCCAAATGGAGTTGAAGCTCCTTCACAGTGATTTTCATTTCATGCAAAACTTGAATCAAACTACGACGGACCAGTATAATTCGTCCGTCGATATGCCGGTTGCTCGACTTGATGACAACCTTGCTCACATTCGAGATTACTGGGCCCTGATCCTGGTCCTGTTCCCGTTTTTGACAGTGTTCGGTAATGTTCTGGTGATTCTCAGTGTCTGCAGGGAACGATCGTTACAAACAGTGACCAATTATTTCATCGTCAGCCTAGCCGTAGCAGATCTTCTCGTGGCCGCACTCGTTATGCCCTTTGCCGTCTATGTTCTCGTAAACGAAGCCAATTTTTTCTTGGACATCCTTAGGTGTCTCTGGAACTAATTACTCAACATAGCAAACAGCCGTGTGTTGCACTAGATATATTATGCAATAATTTATTTCCCTTTTTATCTATAGTTTATCAAATTTCGTTGTTTTAATGCTTCTTTTCATGGGTAATAGTTGCATAATGTGGGTGTAACAAGGAAACTTTATGTTACTTGTAGGACAAATAAGCGCTGCACTACAGGAAAGTGAAAACTTTTGCTTTGTTTTTTTTTAAATTGATTTTTCCAACCAATTTTAAAACGCGGCAGCCATCACATCGCAGCACTTTTAGAATACTTTCCTATTCCAAAGTATACATAAGCAACAGGAGATTACGCCTGAAATGGTATCTTCTTAACGCACCTTATGGGCTGTCATAAGACAAAAAAAATGTGAGCGAGAGAATTTCGTGAGCCTAGCAGATGCTCCGATAACACATTATATTATTTTGATCGAGTGCCGTCTGCGAACACTTATGGAATCTTCGGGGGACCTCATTTCTCAACTCTTCGCGTTCTCCGAAGAACATTGTTGTGTATAGTTCTTTAAAAAAAAAAAGCAAGACAAGTAGGTAACTCAAAACATAGCCTTTCAAATTAGTGCCCCATCGTCTATTAGATAACTTAGAAGAAAGCTGTGTAAAACGTTTCATCGAGTTTCGAACGTTCATTTACCTACAAAATTCAGCCTCTGTAATCAGAATGACAGTTTTCTGCTACGTAATTCAATGGAAAGCAGCTTCCATTTTCCATGGAAAAAATTATCTGAACCAGTGAAGAGGAACGAGGTATAAAATTATGCCCATGTGCGACCCGCACATGGGCACATTCCGACTGAGCGAAGTAATTGGAAATTTTCTCTAATTTGACAGACCCTTTTCCAGGGGCTTGCTCGATTCATAAAAGTCTGTATGCAACAGCCGACAATAATTAACTTAATTCCTAGCATTCACTTGGAGATATCTTGCATCCTGTAGTAGTATCCGGTTAGCGTGTTGATATTTGAAACACTTTCGCTATGTATTTGGACTGGCTGATAGACAGTTTGTTCATCTTACAACGGCGAGCAGTGAAACAAAAAGAAGTGACTCTTTGTTGCAGAAAAGGTGCTTTTCTGGGGACTTTTCATCTCAGTTTATATTGCAAGACTTCTTAAGTTACACAGCCGCTCAGTGCAAAACACGTCTGTCGCTTTCCAAGAAAGGCTCTCAAAATGTGACACCTTGTGTTCTCAACATCTAATCATTTTTTTTGTTTTTTTTTATCTTCCTTAATACATTTCCTTAGAACGTTGGAAAACTTCAATAATTGCCAGAAATACTTTCACACAACAGAGTTGAAACAAGCACAGAAAGTGTCTGATAAAACAGAATCGAAAACGGACATTACCATTGAAATATCCAGTTATGTCGAATTGGCAAATACTAGAGCGATTTGATACCCAAGAGTAGCGAACTTGGGAACCAGAGTAAATCGCCATTAAACTATACGTTTCGTTAAACTAGGTGAATGTAGAATGGGGTTTACCATCCATAATCTGCGATTTTTACATCGCCATGGACGTCACTTGCAGTACCTCCTCCATCTTCAATCTGGTTGCGATCAGCATTGACAGGTATTCAACAAAACTTTCAAGGCTTCGTTGTAAAATAGTTTAGAATTCAGTTACCTTAGTATTTTCTAAACGAACGATTTCACTTCAAAATCGTTAAACTTTGCAACAATTCCAGGCACTTATATAGCTAATCAAGTATTTATTTACGATTGATGCTAGAATACCTGATTAGTTATGTACCAGTTGTTAGGACTTAAATTTTTTCGATTGTCTTTGATCTTGTCGTCTCCTCATGTTGTATGAGGATGTTACGAGGTTAAGTATGGCTTAATTGGGCAAAGTTCACTAACAAGACTACCAAGACTTGTTGGTTCTCTCGACCATATTCAAGGGGCTCACAGAGATGTTGAAGTACGAACACTAATTTTATTTTGTACGAGACAACTGCTTAACTAAAGTACATTGCTGGGTAGTAAGAACATTCCGTAATGAAACTTAAGTTACTTTCGGAAGGATCATACGAAATTGACTTTGCTAATGAAGAATTTACCTCGGAGGGGAGACGCGGCACAAATGAAGAGTGGGGTATTAAATAGAGCAAGCTCTTCAAGGTAACAAGCACTTATTCCGGCACGAAAAATAGTTTCATCAAGAGGTGCGGCTTTTGCTTGGGCTTGGGAAAGATCGATACATGAGTATTCCGAATGATGTGCGAAGTATAGCTCAGGAAGCTTTGGTAAATCAAAGAAAGATAGAAGAATGCTTACACAAGAACTAATCTAGGTTTGTTCATCTCGTGAAAGGTACATGGCAGTAACTCAGCCCATCAAATATGCACGACATAAGAACGGTCGCCGAGTGTGGCTGACTATTGCGTTGGTTTGGCTCATCTCGGCGGCTATCGGTTCACCCATCGTACTTGGATTGAACCATACGCCAGAACGCGACCCGACGCTTTGCGTTTTCTATAACGCCGACTTCGTCATCTATTCTTCGCTATCTTCCTTCTACATCCCCTGCCTTATCATGGTGTTCCTGTACTACAATATTTTTAAGGTAAGAAAAAAGTTTTTCAGATAAACTGTTCAAGCACTACGGGCTATCATGAAGCGATGCTACGTGTGAAACGTGCTTCCTGTTTGTCAACAGAGCGGCTAGAAGAACACCTATTAACTAATTAACGCAGTCAATAAAGTTAACAAAGGATGAACACAAAAAACGGCTTTCAGACCGGATGAACTACTACGACTCTTGCGATGGGAATAACAGAGTAAACAAGTCTCTTTGTCCGGTGACAAAAGTCGAACTACTGTATATGCATCATCTTAGGTTATAAAACATACATTTTTTCTCGCTTTTATGTATTTCTCTATGCAAGTACGAAGAGCTGCGCGTAAAAGATAGCATCATTATGTGGGCTTCTTGTATAAGAACTCCTAATTTGTATCATATTCGGGTTTTGTGCTACAGCTTTAACAAGCAGAGCAAATTATGTTTAGCAGTGCATATTTTCTCCTCAACATTATTATGAAACAGATATTTCACTCTTCTTCTTAGGAGTCATGTGAAGAAACTACAACTAAACTTCGAGTCTGGTAGATAAGAAATCGTTAGAGTAGAACAACTAGGAATCGGAAAATGCTACTCAGATTATGTACGAACGAGGAAAAAACTACAATCGTGCTTTTACTTTTGTATACCATTCAGTTTCTGAGTACTACCCAAAAAAAAGGTTTGACAATTACCAGGCGACTGAAATCAATATAGTTGCCAATAAATGTAAGTACCCTGAAAAGTGAAAAGTTCATGCGCACATTTTCCTAACTAGATAAATAACTGAAATGTGTTTATATGTAATGAAACAATGTGAAATTTTGAAGAACTTTAGGAGCATATGTTTCAGGTGATCCGACAGCGAGCCTTGAGAGCTGAATCTTCGCGAAAGTACTCTGGTTCCGCGAGGCATAAGCAGTACGCCGAAACGGAACTGATATCTCCACTGGCCACGATTGCCCGGAACTCAGTTGTCGCAGCTTCTAGTGTCGCCGTTATGCAACACAATCTCCGCAAACTACGCAGTCAACACGAACGTAGAGTTGTCGATCCCCTCAGTGCTAGCCAAGTATGCTTCCCTTTTTTTCGATGTCGCATGTCCCTGCCATACAGTCAGCATCAACTACTTTTTTTTTTTTTTTTTGATCTCATTGACGGGTATGCAGGTGTTAGCTCATAACCTCAAGGGGAGGAATTGCAGATTCAACTGCTAAGGGTCGCTGGTCTGGGAAAGGCCTCACTTCGAGTCGAGTGGGATCGGACCCACTGACCCAGAGGTGAAGGGTCTTGACCTGAGGTCTTAACCATTGTGTCACCAGCGCCCTATCAACTACCATTATAACAACAAGACTTGTGACAGTTGCAGTTCAACAGTTTTTCAATGCTTTCAGGTAGATGAAGAGCTGGAGGATCCCGATTTATGGGAAGAATGCAGCCCAGTACCTCGAGAGGATTCCACGGATTTATTCCTTATGGAACAGTGCACTAGTTCCAGGTAAATCTATGTTACTAGAAGAAGCATCAACTCAAACTCGTAAACAGGATCACTTACACACCTGTTTGAACAGAATGTGTTTGCTTACATGTTTTTATGAGGTGGACTTGGCAAGTCCGTTGGGTTGTCTTGACAGCTTGCTTCGCAAGTGACTGAACTACCTCTTGCGATTTTCATTTCAGAAATTCTCCAAGACTTCTGAAAGGTGACAGTGACAACAACAGGAACGAAATGACAGGTTGTCCCGAAGGACCCAAGGAACCCGTCACAACAGTTACTATACAGGTGACATTTCATTCTGCTAGAAAGAGAACCAGAAATTTTCAACTTGCTTAAGAAGCTAATCATAGTAGTACAATCAGTTGAAGCTGTGCGTCTTCTCAGTCCGGTAAAACTTGATACGCTGTCCAAACGGAGTTAACGAGGAGAATAGCCAAAGCTTAGACGGCACTGTGTGTGGTGTGTTCATTTCACGATGGTTTGTCATAGGTGCAGGAGGAGCAACTGAAAACTGAGACTGATCAGAACTGCTGCGGCGGAGGGAACCTAAGGCAGACTGCAGGAACAGGCTTTGGTCCCCGTCATGGGAACCTCCGCGATAAAAAGTTCACCTCTCGTTTCACCATTTACAGGTTGAACAAAGCAAGTCGCAAAAAGCGAGAAAAATCAACGGCCAAGAAAGAGCGTAAGGCGACGAAAACGTTGGCGATCGTCCTGGGTAAGAACAGTTACAATTGTTCTGTTTGCTTTGCTTGGTGGTACAAGGGTGAACCATTTCACTGTTGTTTTCCAGCGTGGTTAAAGCGATAACTTAATAACCAGTCAGTCACTTTCACTTTACGTAGTGCTAGAATGAAAACATAAATTTTTTAATAGCCAGAGCACAAGTCACCCCCGTTTGCTTATGCTGTGATTAACGTTTACGATGCATTTACGCCACAACTTACGTTGCTGCGTTCTAAAATGTGTGCACTGTACGGATGTGGAACATGTTGTCGCTATTTATGAACCCTATATGCCAAAAGGAGCGCCCCCAACCGTTGATAGCTGTAGGTCTCAATCAAACGCAGGTGTTGCCCAATCTGCAGAATCAGTATTTGTCATGATATTCTACATGATTTCGTCTGTTCATTAGTGACGAGAACGTACTTTGTCTTTATTCACCAAGTTTCACCATGTTTAGGTTTTAAGGTCTTGTACTATAAACAGTGACTTGGTCAACAGCAGCAGACGACAACAATCTCCGCTTGGGGATTACATTTCTTGGGAAAGGGCCTATACTTTTATTTCATATGTGTACAACAGGCCATTCACATTTTTCGTTTGAGATAATCACAACGATCACTGAAGACAAAAAAGTAATGAAATTACTTTATGGTTCTAGGGGAGCAAATGGAATGTTTCGCTTATTAGACACGTATTATCAGTGTCTGCGTAGTAATAATACAAAAGACTGTGCATCACTGCGGAAAAGAACAGCGAGTGAAATGATATTGTGAACTTGCACAGGTGTATTCCTCGTCTGTTGGGTCCCGTTTTTCACGTGCAACATTATGGATGCGATATGCTCCAAACTGGACGGGAACTGCCAACCTGGAGTTACAGCCTTCATTCTAACCACCTGGCTCGGCTACATCAACTCGTTCATCAACCCTGTTATCTACACCATTTTCAACCTGGAATTTCGCAAAGCTTTCAAACGGCTATTGAACTGTTCATAGATTGGACCAACACATCCAAACCTATCATTTCTCTTTTTGCTTGATGGTTTTCTCTGTTTCATTTCTGGCTTTCTGTTTGCACTCATTCACAAGTTCGCATCAAACAAATAAAATTCAACAAATTTATTCACGAAAAATTTTTGAGACTTGTAATTCCTTGATATGCGTTTTAGCGCGCTGAAACAAATCATTTTGCCATTCACATGCAATCATGCAGAAGTAAAGATTATTTTTTTTAAAAACCCTATTGAGGATAGATGCGTAAGGATCGCTTTTCAGTGGACGTGCCAAGACGAACCGCTGTCAAAAACATTGATACTCTTTTATCCAATCAATCGTGGTTGATCTTTTATTACAGACGCGGCCAGCCTCTTGGATTTCCTCCAAGAGCCACTAGCTAATTGCTATTGAAGGATTTTTCGGGGCGGGATTGTCATTAAAGGATCAGCTTTTCTCGCTCATTTCCGTGCCAGTCATTTTCCCCAAGGCGTCCAATGTATGTGCATAGGTAAGGATCTTAAAGAAAACCTAATAATATCTGTCTCTGTTTATTACACTTCAATGCTGCCAGGATTTTCCCAAGAATTCCGGGCCTTTTCAGATTGATTCAACAACCCAGCTGATTAGGTGGACAATATAACAACGGTATTGCAGTAGTATATTTCATACACAATATTTTTCTTGGTTAGAATGAAACTGTACATGGAAGGCCACATGAGTACGAATCACCTAATCTATGGATACACAATATACAGACGTTCAAGATAGGAGCTTTCGGGAAGTGTTCACTTGTAAGGCGCTCCGAGCTTCCAGGATGGATGCGCCTGTGCCACCAACTGTACCTCTCTGGGTGAGAAATGAAGTATGGTGGATATGGCATTAACCATGTGAGCCTGGGACTGCGATCCAGGTCTCGTTAAGAAATTGAAAATAACGTTTTTTAAATATTCTAAGTTGGCGCTCTCTCTCGAGCTGTTGCGTTGCAGGCGCTCTACGCTTTCACGCAGCGACTGGTGCGCTGCTTTGTTCTCCTCTTCCTTGGCCGCAGCCGTCATTTGCAGTTCTCGCAGGCATGTTTCCAGCTGACCTTTCGATTTTCGCAGACCCTGAATCTCGATATCCTTTCTGGCCAACTCTTCAACGTAGTGCAGAATCTGACCACCACTAGCAGTAGCTCCGATGGCTAACGACGCCAGAGGACCCAGCCCTTCTGGCCATTCAGGCTCGTTCTCTGCTTTAGCGGTCGACTCTTTGCTGGCTGGGAAAGGGTTGATTTGCAGCATGGAGCGCAGATTGCGAATTTCCTCATCTTTTTCTTCCATCAGGTTTAGCGATCGCTCTCGCTGCTTCTTCATCTGATACTCCAGGTCGGCTATGCGCAGTTTGAGGTTCCTTTCCTCGGCGAGGAACTCTTCCTTGAGACGTTCGCGTTCCTGCAGCATAGACTCTTCAATCTGCCGAACCTTGTGCTGGTTTCTCTCCTCGCTTTCAAAGAGCTGCTCCATCAAAAGCTTCAGCTTGTCTTGTAGCAAACCGACCTCACTGGCTGCACCAGTCTGCTGAAGAGGACGTCCAGCTGAATCAACCTGTGTTCGATACCTTTCAAGTTCTTCTTCCAGACGTTTCTTCTCTAAATTGCACTGACCGTGGTCTTCAATGACAACTCCACGACTTTGCAAATAGCCTAGCACAAATACCAAAAACGTTTAACGTAACAATTTAATTTCATTACGTTTTAGTTCAGTATTTCCACGTCCAATAAGCCTTAGCAGTCCAGCCCCTTCAAACTCCACGTTTGCTTCACCCTCGTAATTTGATTGGACCAGAGGTCAAAGCCGGGCTTTTCTCTCCCTGGAAAAAACGGCCACGGAAAGTTCCTTGAATTGATATGGGCAACTCGACAATTCTCACTATGGGCTCTTATGGAAGAAAAACTTTGATTTAACTTTTTGACATCGAAATCGAGGCAAGTCCCAGAAAATGAAGTTCATTTCCTCATAGAAGAAACTATGGGCTATTTTTCTGTTATTTATAGGGATGTGGGCATGGTCATCCTAATTTTTAATTTAATTTACAAGACGTCTGGCGTACGCATGACGGGCGAGGGGTGCGCTTTAGTATTACTTTTCGCCACTTACTTCAAATACCGAAGCGCGGCAATTTTTCTGATTTACAAGATTTCTCTTGATAATAATTAAATTAGAAATTATAGAAATGTGCTGTTGGCGAAAACAGCGCGTATTCATTTGCTTTTCTTGCGGATTATATTTGCATATTACGGTTACTTACATAAGTTAAAACTTGATCATTATGGTTTTGTGAAATATTATGTGCATCGTGTTAAAAATTCATTAATCTTCCCATACTTACAAAAAACTGCCCGAAACTTGTTTTCTACGAATTTTTGGAACAAGATTCGAGAACTGAACTGTAAACAGCATCAGTACTGTTATTTTCTTCATTCCTTCCATTGTGTTTCACGTTTTCGAATACGCACTGCCATGCCTACATGCGTACAAATAAGCTAGGCTAGTGCTCTAAGTATACAGAAGCGCTAGTGCGAATTACAAAATTTACACTCGAGTGACCAAGGCGGGACAAAGGCCTCAAACGCTTGTGGGAATACTTATTCTCAAAGGCGGAGTTGGGGGCCGGGCTGCTAAGGCTTATTTCCCCTTTTCTCTTTTCCCTTATTTCCCCTCCCCCCTCCCCCCCCCCCGTGCTAGAAGACCGGCTGTATATACTAAATTTTCCCTTTTTTCCCTCTTCTCTTATTTTTCCCTTTTCAGTCCCCATTTTCCCCTTTTCCGGGGAACTTCCCTACAAAGTGGAAACACTGTTATAGTTGTATTACCGGATATCTGAACAGGTTCTCCTAGGCTCTGATTCACTGCTTGTGCAGCCGTGTACAGTTTGACGATTTTCTCCAACAGAAGAACAGTGTCCGAACCCGCTTCTTCGGGATCACAGGAGTCGACATACGAATGAGTGGCTGTTCTCTCCAAGGCGCATAACTGATCCTGTTGAAAAATGCGACAAACTAGTCAGTCTGAAGCCCACATGGCACACATTTGGGGTTACTTACTTTGAGAATGGTTATCGTGGCCAAGTCCTGCTGTCTTAAACGATCGTAAGTTCCTATGGTCTGAGAAAGTTCGGATAAGCGGCCTTCTAGAACAGCGACTCGGCTCTCGTGTGAAGCTACGAGCTGGCGAACTGTTTCCTCAGCCTCAGCAGCACGTTTCTGCTCCTATCAACGTACTTAAGTTAATAATGCTACTCCTAATATACCCACGTAAAGACGAGTCCGAGCAATAGTGTTTTATACCGTAGAAAACACTATGAAAGGCACCACTGCAGTGCCTTTTCGTAGTTGCCTGCATCCTCCTAAAGCGCTCTAATTATAGACTACGTTCAAGTTCAAGGTCATAAAAAAGGCACCAGAAAAGGCACCGTCCTTTTTGCGTGGGGAATAACTCCGTAACTAAGGCCTACCAGCTGAACCGTTGACAGATGCTGGGCTTTCAGCTCGGCAAGTTCTCGCTGCAGTTCAGTAATTACGGGAGAAGGCTGGCTGGCTACTTCTTCGCACTGACGAAGCTTTGCCTGTGTTGATTCCAGTTCGGCAGTAAGTTCCTTAACTCTATTTCAGCGTTTAATTTAAGTTTTTAACTGCACTTGAACTGAAATTATGTTTTAAATACTTTTTCTCAGCAACTTCGAGTCTGTTTACTTGAGCCGTGTACTGCGAAAGACGGGACGACTTGACGTTAAGTTCTAATTGTAATGCCTCTCGCAGCTGTCGCTCTTCCGCGATGGTTTTCTGCAGTTCTCTGTAAAACAACCAAATTTAATCAACGCATATCAGATACTAGTTACTTTTTTTATATCATTATTCAAGTCTAATTCATCAATCACCTTAGAACTATTTGATTATTTGTAGTTTCTTTACTCCTTTCAGACTTTTCGGCCGACAGTTGATTTTTAAGTTCCAAAATTTCCTGCCGGAAGTTCTTGCACGCTTCGTCAGCCTCGCTACATGCCGCGGCAAGCGACTTTTCCAACTGAAATACAAAAATTCATAACTAAGTTTCATATATATTAAAGTCTAGTTGTGTTATTGGGATAAAAACCTCATCTCGTTCAAAGATGAGCCTCTTCCTGTCGTTCTGGAAACTTGCTTCTATTCGGGATTTCTCTGCAGAGATGGCTGCCAGCGATCCGAGTAACGTTGTTATCTTTCTCTGCAATACTCTGGCATCTTCAGGCAATTCCTGTATATTAAGATCGTTAGAGTGAACATATTTCAAACAAAAATTTAAAATTTAACTTGTTCAGTATCTTCGGGGAGGCTGTCGTCTGTGCTTTCAGGTTGTTTTTCAGAAATATCTTGATCTTCCTTGTTTTCGTTTATCCTCGTTACCAAGGGTTGTGAAGACTCGGTTAAAGCTCGGAAACTTTGCTCAAGGGCCTCTTTTTCTTTCTGCAGTCCTTTGTACGCATGGATTACATCTATTTTCAAGGATAGATCATATTTTAGAGACTTGGCTTAATTTTGTTAATGTATTGTTTAGCCTGAGAACCTCTTAGTTTCTTTTCGTATCGCGCTATTTGCTCCTTCTGCTGTTCCACGATTTCTTTTAAATCTTTTTCGCGACGAGAGCCCATTATTTTTTTCAGGGCATAATAAGATATTATATTTCAATTAAAATAATAACCCAGATATCAAATTTCCAGGTACTTATAAAAATTAAAACTGCAATAGCAAGTTACAGGTGGATCGAATTTGACGTGTTTATTCGGCTATATTGATTTACGCCATCTAGCGGCCAAATAATCAACTATTTTTGCATTTAATTTTTATTCTGATTTTATTCTTATTCACTTATACTTAAAAGATTCATGTTAATAAAAGAAATGTTTAGGTATCATATAACGGTGAGATAACAGACAGATATATATATATATATATTAGTATAGCTGAATACGTCAGTAGATTTTCGCTACGTAGATATGGAGTAGTCGTACCTTTAAACTTTCGTAAAAAAATCAAATTAGATTGTAGATAACAACTGAATGTTGCTCACAATTTTTGCTAAAATGAACGAAAGACTCAACTTTTTAGTGCAAAAATAGCAGAGTAGCTTTATTTTGCACTTGTTTTCATATGTGCTAAGTATTTGTTTCACAGAATCACCACAGTTTGAAGGGGAAAAAAAATTTTTGGAAGGAAAAAATGTAGCGGGACTAGGAAGAGGGTGGTAAACAGCGGGAGGAGCAAGAGAAGCTTGAAACATATTAACGTCAACAAAAAAATCTGCAACTGACAAATTAATTAGTCGATTAAGAAGATTGAAAAGGTGAGTCTTGGGCTTTTTATGTCATCAATTGCATTTTACATGCGATCTGTTGACCTCAGCTTTTCCTCGACAGCCTCCTGAGAAGCTTCAGAAGCGTCAGTTGCCTAGAAAAACAAGTTAATTATTATTATTCTATTGCTCAGTTGTAGAGGTACGAGGTACCTGAATGTATTTGGCAACTCCGACCAGGGCTTTCTTTAAAGCATCAAACGACGATGAATACAACATCTTCTTCTTGACTTTGGCGTTGTCCGGGCACCACGACATCAGGAAAAGTTTCTGCTTCTTACCCTACCGCCATTTTTATTTTAGAAAAGTGTAGAATTTTATGAAACATGAGTGAAATTACTTCCTGCGTTCCCTGGCACTGGTGAGTGTACTCGAAATCGAAGAGTCCATATCTGCATTCGTGCTCGCCGTTCTGCGTGACCTGCAGGTCGGTTAAGAACTGGTCGTAAGTAGCGTCACGATCACCTGCACGACATATGAAGACGATAATGTATAAGATGGATATCGACAGGTTTTTTTAAGTACCGGTTTTCTCGACATCAATGAATCGCTCGTCCTTGATGAAGAAGACGACATAACGATACTCCTTCTTGGACTTGATTTTCTCGAATGCCAGTTTGCAGGCGTCAGTGACAGTCACTCCAGAAGCCTGAAATTAAAGAAATAAATAGGTAAATAAGGTCAAGTTAAACATTTTTCTTAGTCTCAATTGCCTACACCTACAAATGAAGCCCTAAACGAATCCTGACAATTAAAGCTTAACTTTATTCTATAAATGACAAGCAAAATCAAATACCATTGTTGTTAATCAGAGCTCTGTGTCGAAGATCAACTGGCAGACAGGATCTGTGTCTTATGAATATTTCAGCTCAAATGCCGGTCCTACAGGCAACGAACAAAATGGCGGCTTATTATATTCTGCAGAACAGTATGTCCATGTCTAGTTTCCCCTTTTCCCTTAAAGAGGACTAAGTTTTCCCTTTTTCCTTCTCTACTTAGAAATCTCGGTTTCCCCTTTTTTCCCTTCCATAATAAGCCACTCTTCCCGCTTTCCCTCCATTTTCCCTCTTCTCTTATTTTTTTTCCCCTTATTTTCCCTCCATTTTCGAATATCATGCTATTTCTTCCAAATTGTACTATCCCGTCTTCCCTTATTTTTCCCCTTTGAGTCCCAAGTTTCTCAGTTTCAGGGAATTTCCCTGCAAAGTCAAAGGACAGATGGCGCTTGTATTTTCTCTCCATTTTCGCCTATTCACGCAGAGGATCCACTTTCAAACTGCGCGCCACCAAACAACGGACGTTACAGTCATACAACTAGTTTAACAAGGATTTATCAAATAAACATTTTATTCGTCTTTAAACGTTATACTGTTTATATTAACAACAAATTGTATTTTTAATAACTTTAAATCTGATTTTTATTGAAATGCTGAGGAACCTCCATACAGCACCATCTAGCGGCAAGAGTTATTACTAAAAACAAAAATTATGGAATCGCTTGTTTCTATCATTCTTATTATTAAATACTTTATTTATTTTTGTATTCTTTTGCTATGCACTTAAAGTTTCATCAAGAAGAAGAGAAAGAAATTGTGCGATTTAATTAATGTGGGAAAAAAAACTTGCGGGAAATTTCCTTTTATGGCCAAAAGTAGGGTTTGAATTTGAGTCATTTCCGTCGGATCAGTGTTAACGTATTGAACTGAACTACCTTATCATACTCATATCAGTACAAAAACGAAACACAAATAGATACTGACACACGATATTTCAAACAAATAGTAAGTATGTCTTGCAAAATTTTTTCGAAATCGGCAGTAAATTTTATAAAGCAAATAAATAGTTGATATTTTCGTTACAAATATTAGCACACAGAGTCAACCAAACATGAGTAAGTTGACTTGATGATTTAATTTTTTAAACATAAAAGTAAGAATCCAATCATGGGTCTGGGTAAACTGCAAAATGCAAAATGGTAAAATGCAAACTGAAAAGGGAAAAAATAAATAGATGGGACAATACCAGTGCTTCCACTTTTTCCCCTTTTTCCCCCCTCCGCTTGAAAAATATCAGTTTCCCTATTTTCCCCTCCGTGCTACTGAGTAAAGCTACATTTGTAAAATTCACTTTTCCCTCCACTTTCCCCTTTCCCTCTTCCCTATTTTCCCTATTTGAGGGAATTTCCCTGCAAAGTGGAAGCACTGGACAATATTTCCCCCTCCGCTTGAAAAATATCAGTTTCCCTATTTTCCCCTCCGTGCTACTGAGTAAAGCTACATTTGTAAAATTCACTTTTCCCTCCAATTTCCCCTTTCCCTCTTCCCTATTTTCCCTATTTGGGGAATTTCCCTGCAAAGTGGAAGCACTGGACAATATTTCCCCCTCCGCTTGAAAAATATCAGTTTCCCTATTTTCCCCTCCGTGCTACTGAGTAAAGCTACATTTGTAAAATTCACTTTTCCCTCCACTTTCCCCTTTCCCTCTTCCCCACTTCCCCTATTTGAGGGAATTTCCCTGCAAAGTGGAAGCACTGGACAATACTAGCAGAAAGTGAGTGCGGCTCCAAATTATAATAGAACATCCCGAGTCAAATTCGCAATTTCAGATTTAATTCTACAATAGTCAACTAACTTTGATGTTTATATTTTCAGAATTGTAAATTTTTTTTTGTGATAAAAACGTTCTAGTATCATAGATATATAATAAAATCTATGACCAAAGCTTCACTTCAGTATTTTCAGTTACAAATTGTAATGTTTCCGAAGGAAGAAAAAAAAAATCATCAGATTAAGACAGCTTTGTACTGAACACTGAATATATCTTTGACATCAATGGCTCTGTTAGATTATTCCAGAACCTGTATAAAGTTTTCAAAGGAACTTGAGCAGTTGTGTTACATCTTTCTTTCTGATTCTGTTCTGGAAGCAAAGGTTCTAGCCATCTGTGTTCAAAACTGAACAATTCCAACAATCCTGAAAGTTAACCCTGTTGGAGATATAGTCCGCATTAAGCGATTGTTTGCTTTCGTTGGAAGTTTCAGTTCCAGTAAGGAGACATTTTGTTACATTTTCATGTTGATTCAGTTAAGTTCAAATAGTTTTCCATGACTCCAGAAGCTTCAACGAAAGTTTACAATCAGTTGGCTATTCGTATATCTAGTTTCTGCTGAATCTACCGAGTCCATTCTGTCTTGTAATCCTTTTCAGATGTCTTTCGCATCTTTTTCTAGATTCTCTTTTCTGATAAAACGTTTGTTACGACGTGATTTTACTACCTGCTACCGCTTTACTAGTTAATACTAGTACTGGTAACGATACGTATTATTTCTGCAGGCGGTTCGTATACGGAATTCAGATGAAGTGTTCGCTATCTGAGCAAAATGCTGGACAACGTATGGGACTGACGACTTAATTTAATGTAGGCAAATTTAACTCCTACCCAACTGGAAATTCTCATAAAGCAGGTAGAATTTGGAACAGAGACTCAAGTGAGATCTCAGTGAGAAACTCTGAAAAGTTGTGAGATCTCACTGAGTCTCTGTTCCAAATCCTGGATACTCTATGAGAATTTTCAGTCGGGTATAGTACTGGGAATAACAAGAAACGTATAAACGAGTCATTTCTTTGTATTTTAAATGACGTTTTATGTTGACTGGAAAATCCGACTTATAATACAGTATTATTTTAGATTACTTCAACTATGTCGTTCCCTATTAACACATATCATAATGGATCAATCAAAAATGAATGTTGAACACAAAATTCGCAATCTTATTCGTTCTTTATCTTTTTAGGAAACTCTTAGAGACAATACTGATTTTCTGGAAAATTTTTGGTTGTTAGAAGTTGCATTGGAAAGGTTTTACACTTGTTTTTAGTTCCAATAATCCGAATCCCCATACAACACTATACTGATGCAAAGTTCTCTTGAAAATAACTTCAAATTGAACTAAAATAATGGGACTGGGGCCAAGAACCGACCAAATACTCCAGTTGGAGATCGAAAAGTGCTTGGATGGAATATGTGTTCATGTATATATCCAGCCATGCTAGTTCAAATCGAGGTAAGACACAAAATAAACAAAGCAATCCATACAGTTTTCGTAGCCCCGAGTATGTTATTCAACTCACGCTCAGATCTAAATTATGCGATGGATTTATTTAAACTTTATTGCGATCCTTATTTTCAGAGGAAACTCTTTTCAAGATAATTGTAGAGTCCAAGAAGTTTCTGGCAACTGCAAAATGTCAGTTGCAAAACGTGAAATGCAAAATGCAATATGCAGTTTACCCAGACCCAAGAACCATTTTACTTTCAAAATCAATTTAGAATTGATTCAGCGCCATCTAGCGGAGAAATATTGAACTACTTTCTGTACTCTTCGTCTGCTTTGTTGTTACCTCATATTCACGTTTCATCTGAGAAACGTTATAAACTTAGAATAAAAGTAAATTCGCAATTAAATTGTAACATGTTCCGAAATATGATTAGCGGGTTACAGCGAGCGGCCAACACTCTGATCATGGCCCCCACACTTCCCGCATTCAGCAGCATTCTCAAAAATCAAAGCAGTATACCTTAAGATCCTTAAACTCCAATTTTAAAAACAGTTTTTGTATCTCAATGTGTTATTTGTGTATTATAACAGGCTTGGGCACGTTGAGCAAACTGCTGTCACCCTTCTCGCTGGCTGGTACTCCGCGGGCCAGACCCATGGCCACGCTCGAATACATGCACAGGCAAGGGCCACACATCAAAAAACGTCCCCCTCGTCAGCCTCTAGATGGAGCTCCGTTGAAAAAAGGCGTAATACTCAAAACGCTGATCAAAAAGCCCAAGAAGCCCAACTCAGCGAACAGAAAGTGTGTCCTTGTTCGACTTAATACTGGAAAAGAAATGGTTGCCTATGTCCCGAAAGAAGGGCA
Source organism: Eulimnadia texana (assembly GCA_002872375.1). NCBI lineage: Eukaryota > Metazoa > Arthropoda > Branchiopoda > Diplostraca > Limnadiidae > Eulimnadia > Eulimnadia texana. Next base: position 31,567,197 of record NKDA01000001.1, on the reverse strand, counting down.
CAACCTCCAAGTAAAATCTTACTTAAAATAACTTATATATGCTTATTAGTTTTAAATGTCTTTTTTTTTAAAATAGGAACACAATATTGTGCTTGTCCGAGTGGGTCGAGTCCAGGATCTGCCTGGCGTGAAACTTAAGTGCGTTAGAGGCGTCTATGATTTGGGCCACGTTGTGAAAAAGAAGTAAATCAATGTACAATGTCTCGAATAGTACAATAAAATTTATTAGAAAATCCTCTTCCGTATTTCGGCAACAAATTCATATGGTCTCTTGATAAAACAACAGTGTAAAGAACATCAAAGTCGCTCGTCAAAACGTTAAAGCCAGTCAGTGATGCCTAATACAGAAAACGTAACTTAAAAATGCTACCGGGTTTTAAATCACTTGTAAAATATGTACCTGCGGAATGGCCATTGTTCTTCCTTGTCCGTCAGCGGGACGAACATTACGTCCATCAACGGAGTACGCTGGAACGTTCCATCTTCCATTTTGTCGATTTGTTCCAGATACTGATGGCCTCCTTCAGGTCCTACAGGAATCACCAAACGACCGCCAGGTTTCAGCTGTTCAATCAGCTACTCGTAGCAAAGGAAAGTTGTATTAGTGATTATTTTTGCCCATGTTTTTATCTTACGTCGTACGGAAGCTGTGGGGCTGCGGCTCCGACATGGATCGCGTCATAGGGAGCTTCCTGAGCAAAGCCTTTCCGTCCGTCACCAACTAAGCAGACAAAAATTACTCAAAATATAAACCCAAGGTTCAGTTCAACATTACCGACAAACTGGACCCTGCCTTGCTCGAGCAGCTTCGGCATGTGGTGCTTCACGTTTGACAGAGAAACGTCAACCAGTTCGGGAATGTGTTCGATACCAATAGCACGTCCTTTGTCTCCCATCTTCAAAGACAATCATAGAAACGGTTATTTCATGATGTTTATGAGTCCTTACCATAAGAGCCATGCAGACAGTCAAGTAGCCGCTTCCCGATCCAACGTCCAGAGCTCGGGTTCCTTGCCTCAGGTGTTCCTTCAGGATCTCCAGAGCGTAGGCGTGCTGAATAAACATGTTACGTCTTTACAGTTAGCAGCTGTCAGTTTACTTAATGCAGAAATTACCATATGAGGAGCACTAATCGTCACACCATAGCCAATGCCCTGAGGACTGTCCATGTAAGGATTGTGGTGACAGTAGAAGCGTCGATCCACCGCGAGCATGGCTTCCTCGACTTCATCAGACGTAATCACTCCATGGGCTACAACATAAAAACTTCACGTTAACACCGTTTCGCGTTATTACTATTCAGCACTCGAGTTAATATATGGCAGAAAAACATAGTTTTACATTTGTGTTACCTTTTTGTGAAACTACTGAGATTTTTTACCTCTGAGATTCTTGACCAGATCCTGGTTGTTATGTCCGTGCGATCTCCAAGCCATGGTTCGACTTTGCGGATGAAGAAACAGCAAACCCAGAGACGTTATGCTGGCGAGCGCAAATTTGTAGCGAATCATCAACTCGAGAAAACTGCAATTCGCAATAAAGTATTGCTCCTCACAACGAGCTATCTTAAATATGTTTTGAAAATCCGCAGGGGAATTGAAAAATTACTGCGTGAACCTTGAAAGTTACTTTCGCTTTGCCAATCGTTTTCTCAGTAAGGGCCTAATGCAATAACGTAACTTCGACGTTCAGAGACGAACAAAATGCCTTCACAATTTTTACAATAATGATTTGCTAAAACAAATTATTAAATAAGATGCGTCAAACTCAGAAGTAAAGTTTATTTTTGTATGATATAAATGGATGCAAAAGCTTCTGTTAAGTTTCCGTATTCATAGATCGCTAGACTCTTTGCTGTAGGATAACTTTATACGGGGACGGCCATCGGATTAAACCGCTTTCGGTAGACGGTTCAAGGGTTGCTTCCGGTTCATCTGCCAGCTGGAAGTTGAACGCCTGGAACAAGTAAGTCAAGAAGACAAAAAGCTCGGCACGGGCAAGACTCTCCCCAAGACACTGACGTCTGCCTGTAAATTTTATCAATGATAATGTAAAAATATAAACTATATTTATTATAATGAATAGTTAATTTTAACCTGTAGAAAAAGGGAAGAATCCCTGAACGTTGCGACGCAATTTCATCTGCGAATCGAGAAAATGTTCGGGATAAAACTCGGAAGGTTTCTCCCAGTATTTTTCACTGCGATGAGCGTGTCCCAGGAAAGCCATTACAAGAGAATCCTATTTAATTTCTTATTAGATAAGTAGATTTTAGTGTAAAATGTGTGATGTTATTATACCTTAGGTATAACGTAGCCTTCGAATTCGACATCTTCCAGTGTTCCATGTAAAACTCCTAATGGCGCAATATCAGCGAATCTTTGTATTTCATGGATAACAGCATCCGTGTAAGGCATTCTGTATGTTAATAAATAGTTCTACTTCAAATTTCCTGACTATTTATGAGTTTGATCCAACCGTTCGCGATCGTCGAGAGCTGGCAGACGATCCTTACCGACGACCTGGTCGATTTCTTGCTGCATTCTCTGCTGCACTTGCGGGTGTTTGCTGAGCAGCAGAATGGCCCATCGCAAAGTTGTCGAAGTTGTCTCACCCCCAGCAGCGAATAAATCACCCAAAGTTACCACCAACTGGACATCTATCATTATTCATTATTGCAACATGGAATTACTTAGTCTTTGGATCTCTGTCGTCTGCAGGTGTTGACAGAGCTACAGCGTTTCTCGATAAAAGTCTTATTGATTCTGACTTCGATTTCTGATTAGTGTGATACCGCCACGTTCGAGTCATTTCGCAGGGAGATTATTTCTTGGAAAGGGGAAAACGGGGTCCCAAGAGGGAAAAATAAGGGAAGGGGCAGGGAGATTTCTTGGAAAGGGGAAAACGGGGTCCCAAGAGGGAAAAATAAGGGAAGGGGCAAAAGGGAAACTGTAGAAGAGCGAACCTTTACATTTTAACACGGAGGGGAAAAAAGGGGAAAAGGATATTTTGAAGCGAAGAGGAGAAAAGGGAAAACTGAGCCCTCTCGAAGGGAGTACAGAAAACTGAAGACTGGAGGTGGAAACACTGAATAGATTGTTGTTGTGAATTCCTCTCCACATTGGGACAGTAGCTCGGTCAACAGTTGCAGACGACATGAAGCTTGTAGCTATCGCCGCTAGGGGGCCAGACTTCTGGAAAAGGGTCTATAGTAAAACTTACCCGTAAATGTAGGGTTGTTCTTTTTCATTTCGTCCAGGAAATAATCTATAAAATCTTCTATACAGTCACCATTGAACTTCTTTTTATGTTCATTGATTAATTCCTGTATAGTAAAACGAACATTAGTTTTCAACTTATACCAAAGCTACGGAATGAGAAAGTCATTTACTTTAACATAATTTTCGAACTTGTCTACGGTGTCCTCAAGGCGTTTGAGTCCAAGCAAGGATTTGGGAAGCCATTTTGCGATCCACGGAAGAAAAGCAACAGCGCCAAACTGTCCAGCTTGTTGAAAATTCAAATTGATGGCGTCAATGAGACCCAGAAATGTAGGATCATCATGACGCATTCTTTTGCCTATATGACAATTAACACAAAAAAAAATCTAATTACAGTTACTGGAAAAATATACTGTAAAGTTAGTAGAACCTGCAACAATTCCCCAGACAATATTGGTGATTGCAATATTCAGACTCCAACTGAGATCCGTTGGTTGTCCTACAGATTGTTTGAGTATGTTGATAATTGCTAAAGCCTCTTCTCTAATGTGCGTTTCAATACTCGATTTGCCCATGCCGAGGTCTCTTAGATGGCGTAAAGCAAATCGACGTTGTTCGTGCCACAAGTCGCCATTAGAAGCTGCTAAGCCTGCCAACACATTTGCTAATCAGTTGGGAAATCATTAAAATGCGATAACCGTTTACCGTGTCCTCCGTGACTGAACAAGTCAAAGAACAGAAAGCCATTAGGCCTTGAGCTGAATCCCGGAAGAACGAAAGCTTTGCGAATCAAATCGTAGTCGGCAATAATGACAGTATTCCACGAACCCATCTGGACTGTAATAATGGGTCCGAATTTTCTTACCAGTTTCTCAATGTCAGTGTACGGATTCTGAGAGTCCATGTAGGGTAAATAACCAACCACAGGCCATCCTTTGGGACCTTAAAGTAAGTAAATTACAACGAAAAAATAACTGGTAAACTCAAATTTAAGATGTAAATAAAATACTGAAAGACGTACCTGGTGGGATTTTTTTTGAACTCTTTCCTTGAACCTTTTTGTAAAGAATGAAAGTGACAATGGAGAGTAAAATAAGCACAGTAGTTGAGACGAACATTTTGGCCTTTCTGACTCCTGACTGGCATTAATTTTACAGCGAAGGTCACTTTTAGGTCTTTTATCTGCTGGTGTTTGTTTTTTGTGTAGGTTCTGTACATACTCGCTTCAGTTATCAGGTGACACATACTCAGCTAAATAACAAGCATACTCAAAACTAATTATTGTCCTCAAAATTATCGGCTATTATTGATTAATATTTTAACTTTCATGTAAATTAGGAAAAATATAAAAGAATTATTTAATCTGACCCTGAAAAAATCAGAGCCACCTGTAAAATATGTCAAATATTCGAAAAAAGTTTGTACTTGGCGCCCACAGCATAGAAAGTGCAACGTTGCCAGATTTTATAATTAAACTTTTACATTAATACTTTAGTCTTCAAAATAATTATAATAAATAAAATACGGTATTTTTTGAATGAAAATAATTTTATTCAATTTATAGAATAAATTTTGTAATTTTAGTTGCGAAAATTGTTGCAGGTGACGTGTCATTGACACATGGCTGGTAAACAGTATCAGTCAAAGGAAGGACAACGGCACCACTTTCCACATTAAAATTTGCGAATTCAACCATGTTCCGCACTTAATTGATCAGTGCATTCCAATTTAGCGTAATTTTCTTAAAAGTTAGGACTTTTGCAATTCCATTTAATCTTTAGACAAGGTAAATAAAAAGCTCTAAACTTTTCTCCCTACAACTGACAGTTTGCCGGCTTTGACAGCAACTATCAGCTGACATTTTTTTCCTCAACATTTTCCTTTTATTCGGGTTTTTGTTTTCAGGTCACATTCAGTTTAAAAGACAGAGCAAAAGATGCTGCCGTTATCACAGAGAGATTCCTACCATTCCCGTGGGAAACTTTCGAAGCTGCGGGAAAGCATCGTCGGGTGGATGCGGCTGATTCTATCGGACAAAAATTCGCGAAATTTGCTGATGTTTCTGCTGCTGAACTTCTCGTTCGCGTTTGTCGAGCTCTTCTACGGGATCTGGACCAACAGCCTAGGTCTAATCTCCGACTCTTTCCACATGTTCTTCGATTGCACGGGTCTTTTGGCTGGACTTGCTGCCTCTGTTATCACAAAATGGAAAGCCAACGACAGTTACTCCTATGGCTACGTCCGTGCTGAAGTGCTAGCTGGCTTCGTTAATGGACTCTTTCTTCTCTTCATTTCGTTTTTCATCTTTTCTGAAGCCGTGGAAAGAGCTATCGAACCTCCGGAGGTCAAGCACGAGCGTCTCTTTCTCGTCTCGGTTCTTGGGTTCATTGTTAACTTGATCGGCATTTTTGTTTTCCACCACGGGCACGGACATGGCCACAGCCACGGCGGAGGGGTCACGGCCACTCTCACTCACATTCCGACGAACCCATGAGCATCAAAGTGAGCCAGTCGTACTCCAACTTCAACGATAACCACAACCATTCACACGGTAATTCACACGGTCATTCACATGATCACTCTCACGGTCATTCACACGGTCACAATGAGATGCAGGCCAACGGTTCCCAGATCATGCATGGAGTCTTTTTGCACATTTTGGCCGATGCCCTCGGTAGCGTTGGGGTCATCACTTCAGCAATTTTAATGCAACTCTTTGGCTGGATGATTGCTGATCCTATTTGCTCCATGTTCATCGCAGTCCTGATTGCTATGAGCGTCTTTGGTCTTATCCGCGATTCCATGCAGATCCTTATGCAGCGACAGCCGAAAGAACTAGACAACGTCCTACCACAGTGCTATCAGAGAGTGGCTCAGCTTGAAGGTGTTTTATCAGTACAGGTACTTGTTTCTGCATAATTTCTAGTCTACAAAGGAAATTTAAACTTTCATTTGTTATTTTGCAGGAACCTCATTTCTGGACTCTGTGTTCTGGAGTCAATGTTGGTGCCTTGAAGGTGGAGGTTTCGTCCAAAGCCGATGCTCGGTACGTGACACAGCACACGCAGATGATTTTTGCAAACGCCGGTGTCAAACAGCTTCATGTCCATTTGGATTACGCCAATTATTGAACATTTGTCTTTATTCCTTTTAAAAATTTTTTGGAAATTTAATAAACTATCACTTTGGAAAGGTGTACAGAAAAACAAACAGGAATAAATGGATGTTCATGTCTTGCAGTAATAAATTGAAAACGAAAAATCGTCTTTAAAATCTCCCAGTCTTGCTTTTCTGTGTATTCCCCCGAATAGCATCTCTCTTACACAGCACATAAAATTTGCAATGTCGATGAAAATTTTGCAAAATGATGGAAGAAGAGTCAAGATAGAAAAACAAACACCTTTTGCTCGCGAGCCGTTTTGTATTTCATTTACAAAAAAAATTAGCAAAAATTGTCGTTTCACAGGTTAAGAATTCAACTCTGTGTGAAAAAAATTACTTTTTCCCTTCAAGTCCTTTCCTGCTGTTGACCTGCTTGCGTGGAGTAGTAGTTTTCTTGACTACTGGGATCTCTTCTTCTTCCTCATCTTCATCAGAGGTAAGGCCATTTTCCATGCTTTCTTCTTCTTCAGAAGTGGCACTAGCGATTTCGTCTTCTTCCACATCGGGGGCAACTTCTTCAGGCTCGTCCTCGCTGTGTTCGTTCTCCAGCTTGCTCTCGTTTGTGTCCACCTCCATGTCCGACATTTCGTCCCACTGGTCTTCCGATTCCGAGCCTGACTGGACGGGCCAGTCCCCTTCGTCGCTCTCCTCCGCGCTCGAGTCCTCCTGATAGACGAGCAGAGCCTCGGCGGGTAGTTCGGCCGGTGCTGCCGACTCCTTGTTCAGTCGCCTCTCCAGCTGGCCGAGCATCAGGTCCAGACGCCCGCGCAGCAGCGACAGTTTGGGGAAGAGGGCGGTTCGCGCCGTCATCAGCGACATCATGGGTGACAGCAAGGCGACAAGGTCCGGGCAAGACGTCAGGTAACCAGCGTGATTCTGCAAGATGCTGCGCAACCACCTGCGGAGAAAAGACGTGACACAGTCAGCACAATGGAATTTAACATCATCATCTTCTTCTTCTAATAATAATAATAATAATAAGTAATAAATGATCATTACTTGGCATATGAATGATTAGGGTGTCCCTTATACTGCAGCATTCGCGATATCTCTGACAGCAGCGGCAATAGCGACTGAACGGGGATTCTGCGGACAGTATTGTTGATGACGGTCTCGTCGCCTCGGTCGAGGACGCTCTGCAGCAGCTTAGAGTCCCTGCTTTGCAATCCCTATCAACAAAACACAATCGATATTCAGTTATATTTATACGATTACCACTGTGGGACGAATTTTACCTGTAATAATAATTGCGCCAAGTTATCGGCTTGCGGTGGGGCTACGGCGTCGGTCGCCTTCTCTATGCTCAGTGCGCTGAGTCTCTGCTCCATGGGCAGGGCGTCGCGCGTGTTGGGCGCGGATTCGGACGTGCGTCTCTTGCGGTTGGGCGTCTCGCCCGCTGCCGCCATAAAGCCTGGCGTCAGGAACTTGACGTCGCCTGTGACGGCCGGAGCGCGCGTCTTCAGCGCCGACGACTCCGCAACACTCTCCGCCTGCAGCGGGTCGCGACGCACCAGGCAAGTCACGGCGTCGCATGTCTTGGAACACTGGGGAAAATTAAATAATCCATATTACGATATGTATCACAGTTTAATCGTGTGATAACGAAATTAGAAAAATAATAATGAAGACTTAATAATGATTAATTAACTAAATTAAGTGCTTAATTGCGTTGTATTCAAAAGCCTTATACGCCTACGCATAATATAACAACATATATTACGTAGCTTAGTATTTCAGTTATTCGTTTATTTTGCATTTAATAGTTACTCTTGTGAGCGAAGTTAATATTCTCAAATTTACACAGACAAGTCCACGACATTATAGTTATCTATCTCTGCGTAATATTATTAGTTTTAATTTTGCTACTTACTTTATGAGCAAAACTAATACTCATAAATGTATGTATTCAAGTCTACAACATTATAATAATCTATCTATACATAATATTGTATGTGAACCTACAATCTTTTCGAAAGCCGGTCTCAAGAATGATCCATAAACCAGCTGAACGTGGCTCTCGGCGTCTCCGCAGCTGTACGAGGCTAATACCGGTAAGGGTCTAGCGTTTCCTGCAGTTTCGCTACCAATGTTGATCGTCACCTTGGGTTGAATTGGCTTCTTGCTACTTCTGCATAAAAAAAGTCGCAAGGTACAATAACTGGATTACAGAAGAACGGGAAAAATAAATGTACCCGTTGAGATGGTGCTCAAAAACGTGCAGAGATCCACTTTTGGTGATGGCGGTGAGAACAAACGGTGTGTCCTTGGACGCAGGATGGGAAAACTCAAACGAAACGGGCTCATCCTGAAGTGCGAAAGAGGCTAGAGCATTAGTAGCCTTCTGTCCTTCGGCAAATTTCCTACAAATTCACAACTGATAATAAAATCTTGCCTATGTACTAAGTGAAAACATTTTACCAGACACAGATGCTTCTGTCGTTCACAGCCGCACTGAGGAAATAGCCTCCGCGTTTTGATTTGTCGATGGGGAAGTTGACAGCGGAAAGGCAGAGTACGTCTGAAACGTGTCCTGTGAAAGACGCAATTACCGTCCTTGTCTGAACGTCCCAGCACTGAATGGCCCGTCCCGCAATAACTAACGTTGAATCGTCCTGCAGAAGTGTCAATTTAACCGCTGGACCTTTGTCCATCTTCCACTGGCTAAATACAAATATTCATTGAAGATAACAAAAAATAATAAATTTTCTTTTTCCTAGTGGAGATACCTGAGAATATTTCCTCTGACGTCCCATTGGATAATGCTTCTGTCTTTGCCGCAGCTGAAAATCTGTTGACCGTCCCCGCTCCAGCAGAGTCCTGTGACCTTGCTCGTGTGACCTCCCGCGAACTGGCAAACGAGGTCACCTTTCGAAACACTGTACAGAAGAATGGTTCCCGCGGCTGTACCCAGCGCAATAACATCTCTGAAGTCATTTTCCGCTGAAGATTTCTGCTTCTTCTTCTTGCGAGAACTGCCCTGAGATGATAACATCAGCAAATAACGTTAGTAACAGTGATTAGAAGGTTAAATTTTCAGTGCAGGTTAAAAGATGATAAAATTTACAGGTTCTGTTTTCGGTGAAGGTGACCAGCACATGCAAGTGCAATAGGCTGACAAATGAGCGCTGGGAATGTATTCTTGTTTTAGAGTTCCCGAATTGGCTTCCCAGATTCGCAATCTGCCGTCGGAACTGGAGTGCGCAAAATATTGGCCATTGCTGGAGAAGGCGCTTTCTTCTTGAAGTGCCGCCATTTTCAGTTGGCACGTGGGACTTCAGTGAATAGCAAGTTGGACGATACGACGGATGTTTTCGAAAGTTCGTCTGCTGCAGTTTGACTTGCCATTCGCTTTGCACAGCGTTGCCGCTTTGTACTTTTATACTTTACTTACGCAATGAAGTATTAAATATTAATTAAATTTACAATTAAATTAAATTAAGTTTTAACAAATAAATTTAGATTATTTATATGATAATATTAATATGAATAATAATGATCTGGGATATACAGTTCTTAATGTCATTATTCTAAGATAATAATGCAAACACATGATTGAACTAAACCAATTGATATATAATATACATAATATATAATGTGCATATGCATTAATTAGGTAATAATACTAGTCATATCAGTAACACTGTTACAGATATACTATGTATGATATTAGTGTCACTGATAATGTATCATGTAAGATGAATAATGTAAATAATAAAACTAATATTTAATTTAATATTATAATTTAATAAATAATAAGATATTTGGACCTCATTTGTCGGGTATGTGGGGCATCTACCCATGACCCCAAGGGGAGGGATTGCAGATTCAACTGCCAAGGGTCGCTGGTCTGGTCTGGGAAAGGCCTCACTTGGAGTCGAGTGGGATCGGACCCACAGACCCAGAGGTGAAGGGCGCTGGTCTTGACCTAAGATCTTAACCATTGCGCCACCAGCAATACCAATAGAATATAATAGAAAAAAGGAAAATGTTCCAGAAATCTGCGATAAAAATGCATATTTCAAATACGTCTAATCTTAATAATTCGCAAATCCGAACAATACTAAATAAAGTCTAGTTCTTATTCATTATATTATTAAATTATTAACTATATCTCAAGTAATTGTACGAGCTTGAAAATTTCAGGTGACTCGGAATATTTAATAGCAGTGTATTTTGCAGCTGACTGATTTTACCAATTCTTTAATTAGTTAATTTTAATTATGCTATTTCATACATCGTTCGTTACTGGGATAATCAAACAGCTGTGTATTGTAAATGGGAGGCCAGAATAACTGTCACAGGCTGGTGGACTTGATTGTTTTCAAACAGGACAGGAATCTCGATCCCGAAATCCCGCAAGGCACTGCAAAAAATATAAAACTATTGGAAGCCCCAAACAGAAATATTAAGAAAAACTCGTAAGAAAAATAAAACTGCGCAGCAGCTTTCTTCTATTGCTCCATTGCCCGTCTCTACTGATACTCTTCAAGGAATTTCTCCTGGAAAGCTCGGAATTTGTCCAGCATCAGTTTAAGCTTCTCAGGTTGTGGCAGGATAGTGGTCCTTTGAAAAACACACAAAATTAGTTTTTAAAAATAGTTCGTTTAGGTCTAAGTTTATGAATAAATACCTAAAATGATAAGTTCCAGGTCTCTGTCCGAATCCCGATCCCGGAACACAGCAAATTCCAGTATTTTCCAGCAACTGGAAAGCGTAGAAGACATCGGGAGCCTGGCCCAACGATTTGGCTTTCTCTATGGCTTTGGGCGGAAGAGTTACCTACAAGAAATTAAGCTAATTAGCAAGACTCTTGAATATAAAAGGGCACCCCAAAAGGCACCGTCATTTTTGCGTGGGACTCTGATAGCTTTAATACCTGTGGGAAGGCGTACATGGCACCCTGTACTGGATTGCACTTCATCCCGGGGATGGAATTGAAAGCATCAGCAATCATATGAGCTCTTTCCGACAGTGATTTGAGGACAGCTTTTTTCTCAGTCTCGAACTGCTCGTACGAAGGCTCCCCAGGCTGTGGAGGATTCACCACCACGTCCATTACAGCCTGTACAAGAATTAATCACACTTACATCTGCTCAAGGTTTATTACTATAGTTACTTTTACTAATTTTGTATTCATATCAACTGTTCGGTTTACTGATTTTTAGTTGTTTACTCATTTTTTATTGAGTTTAATTAATTTAATTATAGTTATTCCCTTAACTAATATTTACTTTACTAGATTCTTTACTGTATTACCATATTTTCATACTAAGTTTTATTCTATACTGTAATTATTATTATTATTATTATAGTTTTACTTGACCAAGGACTGTGGGGCACAATTTAGCAGATATGCTTTTTTGCAACATGGCGCGAACCTGAGGGTCCAGGTTAAGGACCTCACCGTAGCCTCCTCGCAAACCGCACTCTCCCATATATCCTGCAACACAAAAATAACCTTAATAACGTACTATAATAACTTAAACAATACAAATAATAATAATGCTTACAGAAATCATAAATATACAAGTAATTCGATTAATGTGTGAAAAATTCATTCTTAAACTATTAAAAATACAATTTATATTGATTGGTTGGTTAATTCAGCGGACCTTTTGAGCAGGACAGAAACGAGGCGATTTCCATGTGATTGTAAGGCTCTCCCATTTCGCTAATAACTTTCTTAAACGAGTGGAATTTGCTGCCCTCTGCGTAGACATTGTCTTGGTACACCTACACGGAGTAATAATAATAATGATAATGATGATGATAATAATAATAGATAATAATTATTCAGATATACCTCATCCGCAAAAATGAAAAGCTTCTCTTTGTAGGCAAACTTGATGACAGCTTCGATATTGTCACGTGACAGCACTTGACCTGAAACAGCCCAATCAAAGGTCAGTAACAACAATGCAGTGTTTCCACTTTCAATTTTCCCTTTTTTTCCCTGTTCCCTTAGTTTTCCCTTTTTCCCCTCCGTGCTAAAATACAGGTTTTACTACTAGGTGTTCCCTTTTTCCCTCTTCTCTTATTTTTGCCTTTTCAGATCCCATTTCCCCTTTTCCAGGGAAATTTCCCTGCAAAATGGAAACGCTTCAACTATGATAGGTATACGGGTGCAAGAATAACTAGATTTAATTTACCAGTAGGATTTCCAGGATTAATAACGACAATAGCCCTGGGTTCGCAGTGGTTCCTGGCTTCTTTAATAGATCTTTCCAGTTCGCTGATATCCAGACCCCAAGCATTATCCTCGTCCAGATAATAGCCGACCTACGATAATCATATTGAGAAGGATAATAACAAGAAACTTTGCAATTCAAAAAGACCTGTTGCATGTTGTACTCGACAATGGATGCGGAATACAGCGGGTACTGCGGAATCGGGATCATGATTCCGGTTTGCTTTCCTCCAGTAGTTGCCAGCATTTTAAGGCAAGCCTTTAAAATGAGTTAATAAATAATTAAATGCAAAGGATCTTTTATTATATCAATATCTGCCATACTCTGATTCCTTCAGATGCACCAGCACACAAAATGATATTATCTGCACTTGCTGGGAAACCGTCACGTTTTTCGATGAACTGTGCTACGTGCTTGCGGACCAGTTCCACGCCCACAGAGTCGCTATAACAACCTGCGATAAAAAAAAATACCAGTTATCTTTTTATGTGTATTGTTATTCTTGGCTATTTTCAGTTGCAACACTAGACTTTTTCTTAAAAATAAATGTGGTTTATATATAGCACTTGCCAACACTTCCTTTAGTTGCACTGAGAATGTCTCTGGCCCGCGACTTAGCGTCTTCAGGAAAATCGGGACTCTCGAGAAGCGAGGGAAACGAAACGAGAGCCACAACCTGTCGGATAAACGTAATAGGTTTCTGTCCCATGGCCTGGGCGTCTCCGATATTTGCTTTAATAACTTCGGTAAAGGGTTTCTTGACACCCTATCGTAAAGAAAAGTTAGTACAGACTCTACGAAGTATAATAATACTTGGATAAAGAAGTTACATTCTGTAGTTCTTTTTCTATTTCAGTCGCTCGAATGACCAGAGGTCCTCGAACAGCATATTCCATAGCCCGGACTCCGGGGTTGAGATTTTCCAGAGTGATGACTTTGGGATCCATTTTGCGAGTGAACGACGTTGAAAATTGTCTGCCTGGTGCAAATGCGGAGCTTAAGTGACTAGTCACGATTGCTGTTTCAAACGAAAAGAGGGTTAAAGTCCGCGCAAACGTCAAAGTTGAAAGATTAAAAAAAAAAGCACCTGTTGTTTGGCCGGCCAAGATCCGCGACCACGTGACTGGGTTCAACCCGCACTTACCCGCGGGCAACGAGGCCACACCCCTGGGCGAAAGGCGAACTATCAGCTGATTCCACATCTCCAAAAAACTCGCTGAAAAATAACCACAAACTTAAACCGATTTATTTCTTATATTTAATCCAAAATGGTTCACTTTCTGCAAAAAGAGTTTTACTAGAATTTAAGGATTTTGGTTTTGCCTGATTAGCCGCTTAGAAGTAAGCTTTTAAGCTTCGTAATTAAGTTTGAAATTTGGGTGTTGAGAATAAAGTTTAGATTGTTCTTGCTTTGTAAGTTTCATTCCAGTGGAAACAATAAGTAAAGGTTACCTTTGAATAAATAAATTAAGTCAAGATGGAATGTAACGGGAATGCACCGGGGTACAAAAGGCACTTGCTCTGGTGACTGGGTTCGTCGAATGGGGAAGCGTCTGCAACAGGTTGTTCAATTCAAAATGGCGTCCCATTGGTCGGAGCCAAAGCGCGGGAAATTCAAATTCAGAAAAACGCTGAATCATCTACCGGCTGTGAAAAATCGTTCGAATTTTCTAATCAAGTTGAGAAGGCTATATGAGAAGAAAAATTAACATTAAACTAGATTAAAATTTACAAAATAATTCAAACATGAATTGGAATGACTGAATGACTGAAATCACGTTTACCAAACATGATAAATATTTTATATCAGTAATTTTAGTTCCTCGTTTCTGACCTTTTGTTTGTCCAAGTGTCTAGTTTTTAGTCATTTCCACCACAAAACACCAAATATAAGACAAGATAATACAATCTGCATGTTTGGAAAAGCTAGTTGAACGATGGTTATCTCTGTATATGTATATATTTGCATTGACAAAATTAAACAGTACACGTTCAGCACTTAAAACGGTGAGTAAACAATTTGCAGATGTACAGGGAAACACGATATAAATAACTGATATTCTATATGCGCAACGGGTTCAGAAACCAGGAGAAAAGAGTCGTCACATTGCAAGTATATATACTTCAACCAAGTGAGACATAAATATAGTATTTGAGTTTTAAAAACTGTCCGCTTTTCTTATAGTGCTACTTTCCAGCCGACTTGATAAAACATTTCCACGGGGTGTGAAGGTTGAAGAAACAAGAGAGGGTTAAGGCAGTTGGGTGATATTAGCTCCCGCATACTTAGACAACTAATTCAACGTTATTTCTACTACTTATAAAAAGCAAGGAGAAGGAAGCCAGGCTTTGTTTCTGTGATAGGAATATTAACATATCTTTGATTACTCTTCATTACCTCCCAATAAAGGAAGCACATCGAAAAAAAAATTCCCTACAACAATCAGGCATTCCACTTCTGATAAATATATATGTGCGTGGGCATTTATATTGGATCTAATAATTTTTTTTCCTGTCATTTAACTGTTTTTTCCCTTCGGGATAGAGTTAGAAAAACTGTAAAAAGTGTAAGCGAAAACGTTGAAAGATATTTAGAAAACAAAAAAACGTCGGTGGATCAAACATCACCGATTTTTCCTCTATGATTTTCTTTCTACTCCAGTTTGTTTTATGGCATCTTCATGGGTGCAGTACACGAGGCACTGGAGTTTTCAGCAACAGCACGCTCTCGGCAGAAATGATTGGCAACGCGTTGTTGCGATGATAGTTAATTAAATGACTGACGCTTTCAAAAGTGCGATCCTTTGTTCGAACCTAAAAATCGACAATTTATTTCATTACACGTTTTTCGTAACAAAAACCAAGTTGTGCACGTACCACTCCCTCTGGATCTACGAGGAGTAGATGCTTGTGATGACCAGACTGCATTCCAGTTAAAACGTACTGGCCCGGGGAGCCCTGTGATTCCCTCACTAGAAAATCTCCGTCCTGTACAACACATTACTTGAAAAAGTCACATAGGAAGACAAACTTGTAGCGCATTACGTGTTTCAGCATATTCTCTGCATCCTTACGACTGATCGGTCCGTGAAACCAAACTTCTTGGGCTAACTGAGCTTCTTGCGACAAGCCAGGAGCACGTGATGCGCCTGGTTTGCTTGTAGCGCCGTGTACCATTGCCTGGGCCGAACCGGGCCTCACGAAACGAGCACCCTGTGTGATACGGGTAGAGGGATCTGCTGCTCCAGCAGATGTTTCCTTGCCTATGTTCAACGCAGGATTAGACGCAGAAGGAAGAGAAGACAAAAACGGATCTGCAGAAAAACATTGATTCACATTATATGCTCCAAGAACTTGATAACTTATAAATAAAAAACAATAAATAAATAAATAAATAAAGACAACTTGACAACTTACGCATGTCGAACGGATCCTTTATGTTCAGCAGCGACTTGTTTTCCGTGGTGTTGCCCATTACTCCATTGACGTATTCGTGGTCAGGGTACCTACTAGCCGTCGCGCCAGATACATTAGGCGTGCTGATTTCTGAGCTCAGGTCGATAAGGTTATCAGAGAAGTCCACAGCTATCCCGTGCCTTGTTGCGGGTCGCTCCAGACACGCCACCCTGCTTCCGTTCCGCGAGAGTGTGCTAGGGGTTGAAGGTGACGAGGCTTGGTAGTTAGGCAGAGGGGGCACGGGAGGTGGGCCTACGTCAGGGGGAACTTTGCCTGGAAGGTCATTGTAGTACTCAGGATCATCAGGGTTCCAAGAAGCAGCAGCGTTCGAAGTATCAGTACGCGTAGGAGGAATGTCAACTCTGGGAACAGAATAAACCTAACTGAGTTTCACAGTTCGAGAGACAGCACTTCAGCTTGTGCTAGAACTACAGTGCAGCCATGAGCAAAAAAAAAAAAAAAAAGAGTATCCACCTAAACTGAAGAAAAGTTGCTTTAGAATGAGCTTGTCTATTACTACAGCGTTCAAATTGATAACAAAGGTGAAAATTGAATTGATTTTAAGATTTGGAAGTCTTTTGACCTCTGTGGTAGTGCTCAAGCCAATTTAAAAGCGATGTTCTTTAAATCCAGGTGGATAATTTTTTTTGCTCATGGCTATACAACACTTCATTCCTAATTACAGAGCGGACAAGATATTTGCAAACCTTTCTGGGACTGCAGATCCACTGCGCGGAGTCCTCTTCAAGTATTCCTTAAACCTGAGTTCAAATGCTTGTCCTACAGTGGTTATAACGTCCTGGGCAAGACCTCCTCCACATTCTAGAACGAAACAAGCTCGCCCGTGCCAGCTATCTTTTGCTACGTACGCCACAAAATCTAGCGTGTCCTGAAATGATATAAAAAAGCAGTTAAAAAAAGCAAAAACGGAAGAAATAAGGGGAAAATAACACAAGGATTAAGGAAGAAGATGAAGAATAACTAGGAAACATAAAACTGAAACAGAACAAAGAAGTCAACTCAGGAGTTAGAAAAAGGAGAAAGTTAAAATTGACGAGGAAAAACAAACCGCATCACCGCCGGATGCGAAAGAAATGTTTGGCATATCGTGGCAGGCGACAACGTTGTTGCCCTCCAGCGTAGTCAGGCGCAGGCAGGAGCTGGTTACAGTCAGCGTTACGTCGCTTCCCGCGTGCTGCATTCTGGGTGCATCGCCCAAGATTCGCTGGATCCGACGATCTACCTATATTTAGCAACAAGTCGGTTCAGCCTTCTTTCATAGTTTTTTCTTATATTCTCTGGTTTCCTGTCTTGTGTTTATCATAGTTAACTACTTCTCTGTACCGTGTGTCATTCATTCACTTTGATATCAACCGGTACAATAAAATTAACGTAATATCGTAAAATTACTTTGCGTTTGCGATCCACAGTTTTCAGGCCGGCAGCTTCACACACGCGGTTGATGCATTCTCTGTGAGTAACGAGTAAATTCAACAAATCAGAAAACGCAACAAATCAGAAACAGTGGAAATGAACTTACTTGGCTATTTGTGATCGTGTATCGAAATCCAAACTCTTCATAGACGTGTTTACCTCCAGGCAACCTATATACTGTAAGAAAACTTGTCAATTGCTTGCTGAATAATGTTATTGCAGAGTAACCTACCCGAACTACGTAAGAAATTCCCTCGCCACCGATCAGAAGATCGGAGTGGAGCCAGCCTCGAGCTGGTTTATTGATAAAGCTGCGGCTGCTGGCTGTGCTGTTGGAGCTGCTGGTGCTGTTCAAGCTATGCATTTCTCCGGCTGTTGTGTGGGACGACGACGGAGGAACGCTTACCGTGCTGGGGACAGGTTTAGAGGTCCTCGATGCGTCCGGGAGCCAGGCAATAATAAATTCACCTCCTTCTACGCAATGGCGTTCCAGAACCGGAGCTTCCCGAGTTCCATAAATGACTGTTTCCGGTATAGGACTGGAACGTGGCGATGATTTGGGACTGCAGCTTAGGGTGGCACTGACTTCACCGCAACTGCAGCAGCTGCTGCCGGTTATACTACTGCGCTTGGTGGACGATACTGAACGTATTGCTTCTACCTTGGGCTGCTGAAGGAAGAGCTCTTGAAACACTGGAGATGCTGGAGATTCTCGTTCCTCGACAAGATTCACCTGTTCAAGAACAGTATTAAGACATAATAGTAATATCAGCATTAAGTTAAGCACTGCTAGAACGGCTGAATCAAGTATAGGCGAATTTAGTACCTGACGACTGGTTGTTTCGCTCTTGTTTCCACTGAAAGCTTCTGCGAACGTACACCACGTGGACAAAACTTGCGGAGTTACTTGTCCTCGAACCGGGACAGCCGGGCCCGGCCCTCCACGGTTGACAAGAACAGTGCGAGGTGGAGGCTTTACCGTAAATTTGTAGTTCCTCTCAAGCGAACGAGAGCGAATACGTGCTGGAATAGGGGGTGGAGCCGGGTGGATCCTTACGTGGGTACAGCGATCAAGTGATCGCGTCCTGCGCTGGTTTCTCTCAGGCCAGACGTGGCCCTGTTGCTCACTCAAGTGTCTGTGCGGTAAATCGGAAGTCGGAGTCCTCGACCTGAATCTTGCCACTGAGCAAGAATCCGGTTCGCTGCCGCTACGCCCTGTGGCGCTGGACGAAAGAGCTCGCTCAGCGTGTTGGGACGAAGGTCCCGGACTCGTCCGTTTGAGTAGATTTCGAGCTTTACCCAGAAGATGAGAGGACCTGTTATGACTGCGCCGTTCAGTAGGAGGCGACTCGCTGAAAAGCCCGAAGGTCCAAGCTGTGCTGTGTTTCGAGTCGGGATCGTCTTTAGTTGGCGGTCCTTTGAGAGTGGCAAAAACCGTCCACGTATTCTCTTCGCGCAAAATTCGATGCAAGTTGTTGTCGGAACGAGACTTGGGTCCGACGCAAAGCCTGTGCAGTTCTTGGTCTGAACGAGATATAGCTTTCCACGACTCCTCAACACAGGCGTCCTTGTTTTTCTCTAAAGTTTTGCGGCGCTTGAGACCTCGTACCAAAGAGAACGGGTTGGCAGCTTTAGGGACACTAGGGTAGGGTGGATAAACAGTCGATTTGTGCGGGTGGGAGAATGTTTTAGTGTTGGAGGTGAGCTGAATGCTGCGGACGTCGAAGGTACCCTCCTGGGTGCGACCGGAATCGAGCTGCAGCGGCTGCGACTCGTCGCTACTGACCGGGGCGTGGCGCGGTGGCTGACCTTTCCGCCAACGGCCAAAGGCCGCTTTGATTTGCTGCTGAAGCCCCGTAGTGGTGCTGGACCCTGCTGATATCAAAACCACGGTTTACGCTTCTTTCAGATAGATTTATGAGCCACTGTTATGACATCTATTGCAGTCGACTCGACTCTTATTACAAGAAAATGAATAGTAGATTTATTCATAAATACTATAAATTCGGTTTCTATGTTGTTTTTTACTAAACGGGAAAGGTACCCTTGACAGTAGGTGGCGTCAAAGTCTGACACAGAGCAACTTTATGCGGACTGTGCAAAACGGACGATGGCTCGGAGCAACTGCGACCGCGAACCAGGCCTTGTTTCTCTCTGCCCCTTATCCTTGAATTCTTCTCATGCGATGCTGCACCTAAAAGAAACAGACGCCTCAAATTAGCCGTCAAGCAAATTACTTGAAGGATCAGATGAAGGACTTTGCGGTGCAATTGTCCCAGATGTTCCTGGGGCCTTCACACGACTTGCATTATTAGTGTAACACTGGCTGTTGTGTACCATACTTGCAACGAACTGTACTCTACTAATACAACCAACACCAACTTACTTTGTAATTACTCTTATGGTTGAAAAACTACTTCAGTTAATTAATTCAGGTTTTTGGATTCTAGGGCAGAAAATGTCAGTAAGTGTACCACAGGGTATGTAGATAAAGTAATCTAAGGCAAATCTCTATTCACAGTGACAACACGGCTGAGCGAACACAGACGCAAGCAGCCTCTGTTTCTGGATCTTAATAGAAACTTCTCGTTCATGTTATAAGGACGCACTGTAACATATCAACTGAGAAACGTTAATGAAGAACAAACACAAGTCTAGACATAGATGTTTCTGTTTAAATCATGGACTGGAATCTCGTACAGAGATCTCGCACTGGATCTACGTGTAATTGCTGAGTGTTGTCAGTACGCGATTAGACCTTTGCGTAAAGATAGCTTAAACAGCGCGTTGGGTAAATGCTCTATAAGTATGTAGGCTATTCACAAGACAGAGATTACTAGGTACGGCAGCATAATATTTATACACCATTATGGAGAACGAAACCGTTATTGCAGGCACTTTCAGGGAATTATATAGCAGTGCTAGTTCCAGATAATTTCACCAGACCCACATATTTAAACCGCCTATGTTGCATGAAAAGCGATGTGGGCATTTTAAGTAGGTAAAAGGATGCAAGTAATACAAGTAAAAGCGTTTAAATGGTAGAGAATGGGGTTTTTAGGGAAACCAGGACTTACTGTCGGTGACGAGTAAACTAACATTGGAACCACGCTCCTCTTGCAGATTGCGATAGGGTTTGGATTTAAATCCCTTAAGCATCCTAGTTCATTCCTTGGGTCATTATCCGAACCCGACGAACTCACAAACCCAAGTTCAATGCAACACCAACGCCTGTGTCTCTCTATACTGGCGGATCCAAGACGAAGCTTCGCTGGTGAATTTTATGTCATCTTTGTCCTCAGTGGAACAATGACGGCTTCGTAGACTTCTAGTTCACCTTGAGCGATCAGATTATAAGACTCCACACGTTCAATAAGTTCACTCCACTTGGCTCGCTCTGTTACACATGTTTCGTTCGTTTTTTTTTTCTTGGCCACGGTTGTCAATGAACAACTAAGTTACCTTTCATGTTTCGCGCTTTCTGGCAACTCTAAAACGGATTATACGCAAAAAAAAAACTTTCTCACGTAGCAGAAACTTCTCTTGCGTCAAAGCCCTACCAGTTCACTAAAGATATAGGCACCAGGCACAGCCCACGGGTTCTCATACCGTTACTTACTGATCATCAAGCCTTCTTATTATTTCTTTATTTTTGTCTCTGTTTCCTCCACGGGTTGAAGGTTAAGGGTAAATCGCGGGAGAAAGGTCGTGTCCCAGATGAAATTAGTTTTGCTCACAGAAGAAACTGGTAACGCCTTTCACGAATTCCACCCAGTAAATGGGTCTTTTCTCTTCGCATATTGTGGGTATTCAGTACTTCGTTATGACTGCATTCTCAACTAAAGGTGTACTACCAAAACAGATATGGTACACAAACCACAAATCTGGATTTCCGCAGTGTTACACACTACTTAACAAGGACTATGTAGCAGGATTCTTGTGTAGTAAGGATTCTTCCACGATGGCCGACTAACTTTTTCGTAAGAAAACGCGAAAACGAATCAATGAAACAAATTCCAGATAAACTTTTGGTTAGTTCGATAGCGGAATGAGAATAGTGACTTTTATATTATATTTTTTGTTTCACGCAAAAAAAAAAAAAAAAAAAAAAAAAAAAAATACTTCTCCTCTGGGAAGTAAGGGAAGGAGAAAGGAACGTGAATGAAAAGTAGCTTCACCGGGTGGAGAAAACTCGGTTGATTCAGATTTGGAAAGTTAAGTGAACGTTAAGAGTTGTAGTTCATTCTGTTGAAAGAGGTAAGTTATACCCCCTAGTCTTGTTTAACAGGGTTTCGGCTTCCTCTTGACCCGGTGAATGAGAAAACGAACGATTCATCACAGAGCGAGCGAAGTGGGTCGCAAACTGGCACAGGAGAGCGGTTCTCTAGCAACCGAATTCACTTACCTCAGACCACGTAACAGAGCTGATGCATAACATGACCAAATTGAAACACTATAGACTTGACGTTTTGCACCGGCTGCCTCCCTCTTTTGTTTTGACTAACAAAAGTTGACTGGGCTATGTAGGAGGGAGAACGCCCACGCGCGCAAATCGATAGTTTCGTTGATATCCTGGCAACGTGAATCGACGTCGGTCGGCGGGAGTGGCAGGAGAACACACCTTCCAAAGCAGCCCCACAGTTCTGCCGGCTTCTCACAGTTTTTCTCTTTTCTCTTAGAACGGGGCGCCACTGATTGTATATATATATAATCGCACGATGCCATTCATCGGCGAGCAGGGTGTCTAAAAATAATTCTCGACACGCGAGAATGGCACCCCGGCACAGCGTACACAACACACATGCACCAGACCTACTCGTAACATACTGGCCTCGTGCTGTGCTTTTCGCCAAACAGCCGACGCAAATATCAAACTACCGCTGCCTTCAATGGGAGCCGGAAACAATCTCCTGCCGCAAACAAGAGCAGTGGCACAACCAATAAACCAGGTCTGCGGATGTTGTCGTCACTGCTTCCGCTGCGGCGTACACGTCCGCTAAATCACGCCCATACCCCCAACACCACTTCCGCCATGTTTTTCAGTTCCTCCTTTCCACGGATCGAAATTGTAAACGGCAACCGAACTTGAGATTTCAAACCGAATGTTTCTCAAGAAAGGTGATCCGTTCGGGGCGAGATCTGCTGGGCAACTAACTATCGACTGCCTAGCAACTTGAGCAGAAGGCGCGACGTGGCACTTCACCTTCTCCCCGAAGCGAAGAGAAGCGAAGCGCACATCACCCACGGGCCAACGGTAAACATTGACGTTTTCACAGAA
This sequence comes from Eulimnadia texana, assembly GCA_002872375.1. Classification (NCBI taxonomy): domain Eukaryota; kingdom Metazoa; phylum Arthropoda; class Branchiopoda; order Diplostraca; family Limnadiidae; genus Eulimnadia; species Eulimnadia texana. Next base: position 31,544,458 of record NKDA01000001.1, on the reverse strand, counting down.
CAGCCTTCGTACCGTGCGCCGCCATTTCTTGTGGCCGATCGCGGCGACTGCCAACTTTTGCTCAAACCAAAGCTCATGATTCTCGCACCCCAGTTCGCAGGTTCCCTGGTTTCATACGCCCCACCAGATTTCTAGGATTGGACCAGACTCGTTACGAACTCTTGGGTTTAACAGGTCACAGTTTCTCGAAGTTGCACACCCTTCGCCTCCCGATACTGTTTTCATTTCTTTTCCGTCATGGCCCATTCTTCTTCTAGGCTTACTTTTTTCCTATTTCAGTCTCCTTCGCTTACCCATTTTCTTCTTGCCAGACGTTCATCTCTGTTTTATACCGCATGCAACGATTACGCTTCCAGACCAAAATGAAGGGAACAGACCTTGTTATTTCGGGTGATAATCAGTAGTTTGTAGTTGGTGTAGAGTCAAAATCTAAACAACACATAACAGGCGCGATCAACACGATACGGTGATGATGTAACATCACAGCATGACAAGTAAGAGTGGTTAACAATAATGGGACGACAACACGAAGATGTGAAGAACTGTCGTTCCTCCATTACCGGAGTTGTTGTTCGATAACTACTATACTTTTCTATTGGGCTTTAGTAATTATTGACTCATCTTTTTGGATGCGTTGCAAGTCCAGGTTGAGGTTGGGCATCTCTCTTCAAGGATGGGTCAGAGGAAGGGCAGCTAGGTGCCACCCATGTGAGCTGAAGAGCTACTTTCATATGCATAGCCAGGTTTATGGTGATAAGGTCGAGTAACAGCAATGAGATAATTGGCATCGATATACGCCCCAAATTGCAAACAGGCAGCCGGGGAGGGTGGCTATACGGGGAATACAGGTTGAAGGTGCAGCAGCCCGAGACGAAGAGGACATGCGGAGCAGACGAGTGCCTTGAGCGACTGATGGCGACCGAAGAAAAGCAGGTTGAGCAAGATAGAGGGGTTGGAAACTCTTTTTCACTGACGACAGAGAAAATTCTTTGCTGGTTCTGACTGCTCCAAGTACGCTACCTTCTACGGAATCTTATTTAAGGCAATCTCTAGATTTTAAGAATGGTGAGGAATGATCCCTTGGAGGACTGCGGTGATAGTAACTCCCGCTCAGTTGCCAGCCCCCTGGGCACAAGCTCGAGGTCGTCTAACTCACGCATACCGAATGAGATGAAACAAACCCAAGTGGAGATGTTAAGGCTGGGCAAGGCAAGGTTGCTTCAAACATACATAAACTAAAGGGCTCGCGACTCGTCAGACCCTAAAGTTCACCAGAAAGACAAAAGCCAAGTACCAGTCACCAAATCTGTTGTTACCCAGTCCGAAAGGTAATAAACAAGATATACGTTCCAGAAATTGTTAAAACAAGAGATGTTCCTCGATCTTCAGAGAAAGTAGCTTCCCCTAATTTTTTCGGGATTTGTCTAAAGTGAAGACCTTGCCATTCAACACCTGTCCCAACTAGGCAGCCAGACCCATTCAATGGCGGCCGCCACTTCAAACTCTTCTTTCATCAAATGGTAAACCCAGCAGCAATAAAAGAATATACAATCAGTACTTGACGGCTATTCGTTTATTATGTTCACGCATTACTTTCGACAAAGATGATTATTCAAGGCTGATAGTAAGGTTTTCCAACGCACAAGTTCCTCCATCTTGACGAGGCATTTAACCATGAAACCTGCTGAGGCTGGATGCACCTTTTGGTGGTGGCCCAAGGTAAGGGCACGCGCCGTGATTCTTTAAGTTGCATCTTAGACTTTCGGGCCGCTTCGCAACAAGAACCTCTTGGACGGGTGCCCAATACCTGAGGATCCATGCCTTATACAGCAAAGTACACAACATTCCAAGCAAGCACCAGACACACCCAGCTCAAAAAGTTTACTTTAAATTCTTCACAAAATGCTTCGATCATTTTCCGCCGTCTTCAGTTTTGCCCATTAGAGCGCTCTGAATGCCTTTGATTACTGGCGAACAAGGTCGTTCAGAAGTGAAGTTCATTTCCTGTCACTTCAGTCGACATCTGTTCTACAGATGAGCACAACGAGTGTTGCGCATGATTTCGAGAGCTACGTCGTTCACTGAATCACGTAATCAAACAGTGAATATTAAAAAAACTGAAGATAGTATACCGTAGGAGAGCTGAATTTATGAATGAACATGCAGTAGCAGCCTACCACTCATTCTGCGGTTTTCATGGGGTGCGCTGAGCGATGTTATAAAATTTTCACTCAACCAGTTTTATGAGTTGCGAACCCTGGCTACTTCCGGTCGTGCTTCGCCGGAAGATTATCCAGATATAAACAGCTTCTTCTGCATTCCTTTTCCTCTTCAAAAATCAACTGTACTTTTCTATGGAGGTATCTCAAGCAGATGAATACAACAAAATTAGATTTACTGCGCGATAACGGCATGATAGCTTCAGGTCTGTTCGCTCTGGAAAAACCGTGATTTCGCTAAAAGTTAAAAGCTGTATGTCGTTAGAAGTGACAAGATTCGCAATTTTTTTGAAAAGACACATTGAACACTAGATTTGGTATGAGCGTTGCTCGAAACCAGAGCCAAGTCTTGCAGACGAGCAACTGCGGGATGAGATTATTTCAAACCAGAACGAGTAATCAGTAATCGCAACATGTAACACAATTCGACTTACTGGTAATAACAGAGCGTGTGAATTCGACAGCTTCTTCGCATGGGGAATATTGGCGAAAGTGAGTGATATTAGCACCCAGCACATATCTGGTAAGGATATGGTTAGGCGTGGAAGAAGAAGGATACACTTAGAAATGAACAACATTACAAATTTTCTTTACCTTTCACAGATTTGCTGGGTACTCAGTCGTCATTCGTATACAGTCTTACTAACGGGAACACAGGGAAGGTGAACTTAATACACTGTAACATAGAGATTTGTCTTGATTTCATTCATAGTTACGGAACTCGCCCAGTTGCTTCGCTTGTCAATTTCGTTATCTCGTTTTTGTCATTAAGTGTGCGACATCAGAGACACCTACCGGGAAAACTTGTACTTACAGAATCATTTTTATCATTTATTTTATGTTAATATTGGTTGAATATGAAAAATAATAATTGTTGAAGGAATATGATAATTTAGAAGTGTTAATTTCCACTTTACTATTTGTAGAAATTATTCACGAAGGATTTAGTTGGAGACTGGACACGTCAAAATCAGCTGATTCAGCGGCGGTACGAAGTTATCGGCTGGGGCTCATTGAAACATCCAACCAACTACACAAACATTATTTTGTATGTTCCGGTTGATGATGCTCTAAAAAAAAGTTTTATAATGCAAAGTTCACCCGGTAGTAACAGAGAAGAAATGTTTATTATTAAAGGCTTAGAGAAAATATTGGCCGATAAAGAAGTCAAAAGAAGCCATGTTCATTTGGCTCAACTGCGAAAAGCTTGTGAGACAACTCTAGGTATTACATACAATTTACTGTACTTAATTTCGCTTTTAGTAAATACAATTTTGGGTATGAATCACAGAGGAACTGAAATCCGAATCTAAGAAATCTCAAGGATCGTTACCAGAAGAGGAAAACGCAACTTCTGCCGCACTTCCCTTACCCCGCAACAGCACGATCCCCGTTGTCAACGCAGAAAAATATTATTTGCCTTTTGAACTTGCCTGTCAGAGCAACGTCCCGCGCGTTGTGGTCATAGCTCTCGATTGCTTACAGGTAACATAGATCACTTCATTTTTAAACATAATGGAAATTTAATTTTTTTACTGATAGAAACTCACTGCTTATGGCCATATCAGTGGGACAGCACCAGACCCCCACAACAATCAGCGTCGGTTAATTGATCGTGTTGTAGCTACAGTGTGTGCGTGTTTTACTGGACCTCCGACAGACGAAAGCGTTCAGTTGCAGATCATCAAGGTATATTTGTGAATTAACCTGCAGAAAATGTACACAGGTGATTTGTTTTTATTACTTTTTAGGCATTGCTAACTGTGGTAACATCACAACATGTCGAAATTCATGAAGGAACTCTCCTTTCGGCTGTTCGGACCTGCTATAACATTTACTTGGGAAGCAAAAATTTGATCAATCAAACTACTGCCAAAGCCACGCTGACCCAAATGCTGAATGTTATATTCACGCGTATGGAGCAACAGGCGGTATTAAATTAACTCTAATTTCTTTATCCCACTAATATTACAGCAAAAAATTATTTAAAAGATTGAAGAAGAAGCTGCTGCTGCAAACAGACCTGAAGTTCAGCAAGAAACTGAAGATGTTGATCCTTCCCATAGGAGTGAAGCTCTGGAAGTCGTTTCTGCGGTACTGGAAGAACTCGTTAATTCTATCACAAACGGTAATTTAAATTATAATTATTTTTGAATAAATTATCTGTAATTGAGCTGTATTTGTGAAGGGGATAACAATTCCACTGATCCTGATGCGAAAAGCGAGAGCAGCGCTGGAGGCATCCCTCCTACACCAACGGGAACTACTTTGCCCCGTGTTCCTTCTCAGGTTATTTAAGACAAAATTAACCCTTGAAACCAGAGGTGGGCGGTTTGAACCGTGAACCGAACCGACCTGAACAGGTTGAGTTCACCGAACCGCCTACCTCTGCTTGAAACTCTGTTTTATTGCTTGATTGATAAAAGAATTATTTTTCATTATGATTATTGCTATTTTCATTTTTTTATGAATTCTATTATATTTTATAATAAAATTTTTCTTATTAATTAGTTATTTTATAATCCGAAAGATCTTATTGATGTTTTCTTGACTTTATGACTTTTTACACTTTTTCTCATTATTTTTCGTATTTTTATTTTTCTTATTTTAATACTTTCTTGTATTATCGGTCACTTCTCGTAACGTTTTTTCACTTGTTTTGTCACTTATAGGAGAGTGTTGACACGCTAAGTGCAGTGAGTGTTGGCGGAGCAGACGAAGGTGCAGTAGCCGGAAGTTTTAGCCACATCTTTCAGAAGGACTGCTACTTGGTTTTCCGCTCCTTATGCAGACTAGCCATGAAACCTCTGCCTGACGGCATACCAGATCCCAAGTATTTATTAACCTAACCACTAATTCACTTTCAAATATGTGTTACTGATTGCTATCTGTTATTTTACACTTCATACTATTAGGATAGAGTTTTATTATAATATCCATCTAATCTATCTAGTTAAAATGTATTACATAGTCTTGTTTTCAAGTATTCATGTCCAGCCAATATATTCACTTTTAGATATGTTTTACTTATTGTCATCTATTATATTATACTTTATACTATTACAACAGTGAATTTAATATAAAAACTACCTTACTTATTTAGTTAAAGTGTCTCGCTTAGTCTTATTTTGACTTTTTGATCTGAGTTATTAGCACTATTAGTTATTTTCATTTTATTTCGTCTAGATCCCACGAGTTGCGGTCAAAGCTACTCTCGCTTCAGTTGCTACTGTCTGTGGTCCAAAACGCCGGTCCTGTTTTTCGCCAGCACCCGGTGTTTCTGGCGGTCGTGCGGCAGTATTTGTGCGTGGCACTCAGCCGAGATGGCGCCTCGCACGTCATTGAAGTTGCCGAAGTTTCCCTAGCCCTGTTTTTAGCTCTTCTGGCCAATTTTAAATCTCATCTTAAGAAACAAATTGAGGTTTGTATCATTTACTTTACGCTCTAAGCCCATTTTGCGTTAATAAATCTTGTTTTAGGTGTTTTTCCGAGAAATTTTTCTGAATATTCTGGAAAATCCGAGTTCCATGTTCGATCATCAGTGGCTAGTGATGCAGGCTCTGACGCGTATAACCGCCGATGCGCAGAGTGTCGTCGATCTGTACGTCAACTACGATTGCGACTTATCCGCCACAAACATTTTTGAACGGTATTTGAATATAACTTGATTTTCCTGAATTCATTTACAAACTAAAGTTGTTCTTTAGGCTAGTCAACGTTCTATCGAGAATTGCCCACGGACGTCAGGCCACCGAGTTACGAACCACACCTGTACAGGAAAAAGCCTTGCGTGTCAAAGGGCTTGAATGTCTTGTGGCCATCCTGAGATGCATGGTTGAATGGAGCCGGGAACTTTACGTTAATCCCAATGCCCATTCCAACTTGGGTATGCCTAACACTTTTTACTCTTGTCTCTTGAAAGGCAAATTAAAATCATTTTTGTTGCAGATGCTGAAAAAGCTAAAGAAACCACTGCAACAGACGAGCCTGAGAATCAAGCGTACCCTAGCATTCAGAACGTCAATGGAAGTGCCTCTGCTGGAGAGTTATACGATCCTCGCCAACTGGAAGAAATGAAGCAGCAGAAAGACCTCTGGGAGCAAGGAATTTACTTGTATTTTTTTTTCGTAGATTTCGCATACACATTTCTAAGCCTTTTTGTACAGTTTCAACCGAAAGCCCCGGCGCGGAATCCAGTATCTCCAGTCACAAGGCTTGCTGGGCGAGGATCCTGAGGATATTGCTGAATTTTTACTTGCCGAGGATCGTCTGGATAAGACGGTAGTCGGCGAATTTCTCGGGGATCCCGATAAGTACAACAAAGAAGTCATGTACGCCTACGTTGACAAGCTGGACTTCACGGAAAAGGACTTTGTCAGCGCCCTCCGCCATTTCCTCGAAGGGTTCCGTCTGCCTGGAGAAGCGCAGAAAATCGACAGGCTCATGGAGAAATTTGCCGCGAGATACTGCGATTGCAATACCAGGTAATCTTCCAGGCGGTGTTTCCACTGTGCAGGGAAATTCCCTGCCAAAAGGGAAATGGGATCTGAAAAGGGAAAATTAGGAGAAGAGGAAAAAGGGAAAACCTAGAAATAAAGCCTGTATTCTAGCGTGGAGCGGGAAAAGGGAAAACTAAGGGAAGAGGGAAAAAGGAGGATGGAAAATGGAAAATCTAGAAGTAAAGCCTGTATTCTGGCGCGGAGAGGAAAAAGGGAAAAATAAGGGAAGAGGGAAAAAAGGGGGACATTGAAAGTGGAAATACTACTTCCAGGATCTGTTCATATGAATGTACTGTCCCTCTAACTTACTTAGTGATTTTTTAATTTTTTTTGCGGTCCTGAAGGCCGGTAAATAAACAAACAAATAAATAGTTTTTTAAATTGTTTTTGTTTGTAGTTTGCGGCTGTTTGCTAGCGCGGACACTGCCTACGTCCTTGCCTATTCTATCATCATGCTGACAACAGACCTGCATTCACCGCAGGTGAAAAACAAGATGACTAAGGAACAATACATCAAGATGAACCGCGGCATCAACGATTCGAAAGTAAGTTTGGTTAAATCGTAATGATAAATTGTGGACGTGATGCAGTGTTTCCAAAAATGAGGAAATTTCCCCGTTTAGGGGAAAATCGAGTTCGCGGAAAAAAAATGGGGGAGAGGGGGAAAATGGGGTAAAAAGCACCAAACATGGAGATTGATGGGGGGAAATCAAGGAGAAAGCTTGATGGGAGAAAAATGGGGGAAATCTGTGATCCCCTGACGGAAAGTAGAAAAACTGATGTGGAAACACTGACTTGACGTTTGGTTTAATGGTATCTAGGATTTGCCGGAAGAGTATCTGAGTCAGATCTACGACGAAATCGCGGGAAACGAGATCAAGATGAAAGTGACGTCTTCTGCGGGAAGCACCAGCAAAGCGATGAAAGCAGGTGAAACTACTTTTTGTTGTTTACGTTATTTTGTATGATTGTATTTACGGTTGTGTTATAGGTGCTGCAAATGAGAAGAAACGTCGCCTTTTGCTCAATCTGGAAATGGAGGCTTTGTCTTCGACAGCCAGGCAGCTTATGGAGTCTGTCAGCCATGTCCAAGCTCCGTTTACCAGTGCCGTGCATCTGGAACACGTCAGACCCATGTTCAAGGTATATAGAATGTATCATACTATTACGGAGAGTATATACTTTGAGATAGAAGCAATTAAAACGAAATAAGAAGTAATAGTAGTAAGTGTGAGTGTAACAAAAATTAGTTAATAATTCGTAAAATTTTAAAAAATTGAAACATAAGTGATGTACTTAAGTAATAGTTAATTTTAATAAAGCTAATGATAAATAGTAAAATAATACGTAATAATAATCATGATACTGCTACTGCTACTATTCTACTGTTCCTACTACTACTATTGCGATTACTACTGCTACCACTGTTGCTACTACTACAACTACTCCTAATAATAATAATAATAATAATAATAATAATAATAATAATAATAATAATAATAATAATAATAATAATAATAATAATAATAATAATAAATGATAGGTTGCATGGACACCTTTCCTGGCTTCCTTCAGCGTGGGACTTCAAGATTGCGATGACCTCCAGATTTCCTCGCTGTGTTTGGACGGCATCCGCTGTGCTGTTCGCATTGCCTGCATATTTCACATGTCCCTGGAACGTGACGCTTTCATACAGGTACGATCTCATCCACTAATTAAACTAATTACTCTAATTAACTTGATTTTCTCCATTCAAAACTGTCCACTGCTGATCTAGGCTCTGGAGAGGTTCACTTTGCTAACAGCAAATTCGCCGATAACGGAGATTAAAGCAAAGAACGTCGATACGATCAAAACGCTGATTACTGTGGCCCATACTGACGGAAACTATCTGGGCCATTCGTGGCTGGACATTTTGAAATGTGTCAGTCAGCTGGAACTGGCTCAGCTGATTGGTACTGGAGTCCGTCCTCAGTTAATTAGCCCTTCAAGCAATCAGCATTCGATGCACAGTGCAACTGGCGCAAGTATTAAGATGCCCAGTATTAATAAATAATTTTCTTTGCTAATTTTGTGTTAGTAAACTATACAGGTAGCAATCTGAACTTGAACTTGGGTGCTGTCAACCTGAACTTGAACCTACCCGCTCTGAGCAGCAATGCCGGCAACACGCTTCATTTATCCGACTTGCCTGGAGTCAGCTTCAACTCCCTGGACCGTAAAATACATACCCAATCATTAAAAATTAATAAATTATGATTACATTTTTTCTTTTTTAATTCGTTTTCGTCTAGCGAGTCTTAAGGAGTCGATAGGAGAAACGAGTTCGCAAAGTGTAGTTGTTGCTGTAGATAGGATTTTCACGGGATCCACTCGACTGGATGGCGACGCTATTGTCGATTTTGTCAAGGCCCTATGTCAGGTATCATCTAGAGCATATGAGTTAACGCTATACGTTAGATTTGGTGATAACTAGTCGTAAAATTTGATTAAATAGTGAATATTGTACTGAAGTCGTAGCGTATTATGTTTTGAATGGAAGTGTTTCCACTTTGCAGGGAAATTCTCTGAAAAAAAAACGGGAAAAATGGGATCTGAAAAGCGAAAAATAAGAGAAGAGGGAACAGGGAAAGTCTAAACGTACGGCCTGTATTCTAGCACTGAAGGGAAAAACAAAGGAAGATGGGAAAAGGGGAAATTGAAAGTGGACACATTGTTTGAATGAGTCTTATGGATTGTTTTACTGTTGAAAAGGTGTCGCTGGAAGAACTCGCACACCCGTCACAGCCACGAATGTTTAGTCTTCAGAAAATCGTCGAGATTTCCTACTACAACATGGGCAGGATCCGTTTGCAGTGGTCTCGCATCTGGGAAGTCTTAGGTACCAACTAAATAACTCAATAGTCATTTAACCAATATAATATTATATTGTCTTGCATTTGTATACATTTATAATATAGCATATAGTATAGTATTTATGATAGATAATATAGGCCAACTTAACTAATTCTAACGAATATTGCACCTGGAAATATTTCTATATTGACCAGTATGTTGTATTTCTTATTCATACTCAGTCTGAATAGAACTGATTACTCTAATTCATAAAAAATAATACCATAAATACTAACAGTAATAGTAAAGTAATATAACAATTAGTTAATTTATCATATATTTCTTCAGCCAACTGAGCTTTCATTTTTTCTGAATTAGTTGTAATTAAGCTGTATTTAAATATATTATATAAATTCAGCATATATAATTAGTTTAGTTTTTTAAAATTTTTCCTATTTGTTTGATAGGCGAACATTTCAATAAAGTGGGGACGAATGCCAACGAGAATATTGCCTTCTTCGCTGTGGACTCCCTTCGTCAGTTGGCCATGAAATTTATTGAAAAAGGCGAACTGCCCAATTTTAGATTTCAAAAGGACTTTCTACGGTATATAAATACTCCAGTACAAGTTATTTACAGCCATGAGCAAAAAAAAGGTATCCACCTTGGTTAAAGTACATCGCTGTTAATTTGGCTCGAGCACTACCATAGAGGTCAAATCGAGGTCAAAGACTTTCAAAGCGTAAGATCAGTTCACTTTTCACCCTTGTTGCGACTTTGACTGCTATAGTAATAGACAAGTTCATTCTATAGCAACTTTTCCTTAGTTTAGGTGGAGACTTTTTTTTGCTCATGACTGTACATTATAATGAAATTCCTTTAACATTTATTATTATTACTGTACATGATAATAAAATTATAGCAACCAATCACCGAAACATTTAATTATATACATTTGTACGAATTTTTACTTTAATCATGGTTTCGTTATTTATCTCGAATTGGTTTATCTTTAACACTACAGTTTTTCCTTTTTATAATCAAGTTTAGTTAATTAAATTCAGTAATTTACTAATAATCAGTCTGATCTATTTCTTGTTGTAATAGTTTAAATTTATTTTTTTTTGTGTGTGTGCAGTCCTTTCGAGCACATAATGAAGAAGAACCGATCGCCCACTATTCGCGATATGGTCGTTCGCTGTGTAACGCAAATGGTCCACAGCCAGGCCGATAAGATCAAGTCCGGCTGGAAAAATATCTTCAGTGTTTTCCTATTGGGTATAAAAATTATCTTAAATGTTATTAATTAGTTAAACAAGATAGTTAAATTCTTATAGCGGCTTCGGACACGGACGAAACGATTGTGGAGCTGGCCTTTCAGACTGTCAACAAAATTGTCACCCAGCTGCACGTGGATAATATGGCCGCCATGATCGACAGTTTCCAGGTTAGACAGAATGAACAGAAATCATCGAATATGAAATATTAAGGTTAATTATATCTTAATGAAAATAAAGGACTGTGTTAAATGCCTTTCGGAATTTGCCTGCAATCCGCTGTATCCGGACATTAACATGGAGGCGATCCGCTTGATACGTTTGTGCGGACGCCATGTTGCGGATCATCCGCAATTGTTCCAGGACGGGGGGTACTTGGGAGACGAGGTCATCAACATGACCTCGGCTGTCACTAACTTGGGAATGATTCCCGAAGAAGAGAGGCTCTGGATCCGCGGCTGGTTCCCTATCCTCTTTGAACTGAGCTGCATCATCGGACGCTGCAAACTGGACGTCCGCACCCGAGCCTTAACAGGTATTCAACATAAACTGACAGCTTATGTACGCTTGGTTCACAAATCTGTCGAATCTGTGGACAGGCTATGGAACAGTCTATTATAGACTCAAGTCTGTCCACTGATTCGGCAGACTGGCTCTCTCTTCTTTTTTAAAAGAGTTAATTATTAATAACTTCATTCAAAATAATTAATTTATTTTATGCAATAAGTGAGAATTTAGGAAAAAAAAGTTGAAATTTAGTAATTGTTTGTGCATTTCCTATTGTTTTTTTAAGAATAAATAAATATGTAATTAAAATGTAAATGAAGTATTATTATTCCAGTTCATTAATTTTGGTTTTTCTGTAGTGTTGTTTGAAATGGGGAAGCAGTACGGTTCGACATTCCGGCCTCACTGGTGGAAGGATCTGTTCAAAATCATTTTCCGCATCTTCGGCCAATCAAAACTACCCGACCAGCTGTCGGAGAAATCGGATTGGCTGACAACCACCTGTAACCACGCCCTCTACGCCATGATTGACGTCATGACCCAGTACTTTGATCTGATTGGTCCCATCCTCATCGACGACGTCATCGCTCAACTTCTTTGGTAATTTAACATTAGTTGACTGCCATTATTATATTATTTATTATTTATTTTGCATTTACATTTTTAATGCACAAATTTCTATTATTATTTTGACAGTTTTTTTCACATTGTAATACTTTAATTACATTATATTATAAATTTTATTTTATATTTATATTTAATATTCATATTTTATACTCATATTTTAACTTACATTTTCATGCATTTTACATAATTATTATGATTATTTGATTATTCTGTGTATAAGTGTATTATAATCTATTAATAGTTATAAATAATGTAAGAATGTCCTGTATGTTTTACTATAGTTAACTACTTTTTTCTATTTTACTTCTGTATGTTTTACTATAGTTAACTACTTTTTTCTATTTTTACTTACATTATGTTATATTACTATAATTTCTTAAAAAATCATAATGAATCTGATCTCTGTATTAACAGGTGCGTGACCCAGGAAAACGAACAACTGGCCAGGTCGGGAGTGAACTGCCTTGAGAACTTGGTCATCAGCAACGGACCTAAATTCGATACCAACACATGGGACCGCATTTGTCTCTGCATCAACGATGTTTTTCATTTAACCCTGCCGCAGGCCTTGCTAACCTGGAACCCAAACTCTTCGGTAAGCAATACACTTTATTTTATATTTAGCTATTTATATTTTTGCATGTTTTTCCAAGCCGAGCGAAAACCAAGAAGTCCGCGATACCCAGCGCCTGTTCAACGCGCTGCTGGTCCAGTGTCTGGTGCAGCTGGAGCTGATTCACACCATCGACAGCGTCGTCTTTTTCCCGGCTACTTCGCGCAAGGAGGACGCGGACCTTTTGGCGTCGGCTCAACGGACCGACGCCATGTCGTCTGCCCTGGGCCCCCGGGGTGATGACCAAGGCATGTTCCAGCACATGAGCACCGGTCACCTCCTGAAAATGGTGGACTGTCTGGCCCAGTCGCATCACTTCGCGCGCAGTTTTAATTGCAACGTCAATCAGGTTTACTCTAAAACTAGCTTCTGATGTCCAATGGGATCTTAAAGGATTTTTAAAATTTTATTTCAATAGCGGAATATTCTGTGGAAGGCTGGATTCCGTGGATCTGTTAAACCTAATCTGGTGAAGCAGGAGACCCAGAGTTTAGCTTGCGCACTGCGAATACTCTTCAGACTGTACCAGGATGAATCCAGAGCACCAGGTTGTAAAAATTAATCAATATTAATAAATCTAGATAAAACAAGAGAACATGTTTCTACTTTCCAGGGAAATTCCCTGGTAAAAGGGGGAAATGGGTTCTGAAAAGGGAAAAATAAGAAAAGAGGGAAAAGGGAAAATATAGAAGTACAACCTCATGTTCACGCACGTAGGGAAAAAGGGGAAAAATAAGAGAAGAGGGAAAACAGGGGAAATCGAAAGTTGAAACGCTGTGAAAACAAAAAATTACGAAAAATTATAATAAAATATGTGCATTTTGTGTGCGAGATTACATAAAGTAACAATAAATAATAATACTTCGTAAGCAACTTTACTGCAATATACAACTGCAGCATAACTTGACAATAGTACAGTCATGTTCAATTAAAAAAGTGTACAGCATGGGTGAAGTTCAAAGTTGTTTTGTGCTATTTATAAAGTTATAGTACAGTTAATTTATATAATTGTTGATAAAACAAACTATATTTTAAGTAAAGGTACATGTATTATCAAAACATATTGAAACATCCTCGTAAAAACAAAGAAAAAGTGGTGTTTAACCTTCCCGTGCTGTACCCGTTTTTAGTGAGCATGACTGTACATTACAGTTTATTGTTAACGGGGTGATTTGTTTTCATTGCAGGATGGTCTGAAGTCGGATCTCAATTAAGTCAGTTGGGTAAAGAAGCGCTGGAATATTATGTTACATTGGATGCCGAGAATCATCGCGATGCCTGGACCCCGCTCATGCTGCTCTTTCTGTCCCGCATCAGCAAGCTGCCCGACGACAAGGTGATTTTAAAATGCTTTTTCTTCGTTCAGATTAATAGTAGAAAACAATTTTTTGTAAATTAAAGCCAGCATTTCATGGTAGCATTAATTATTATTCATTTATTCTGCTTTATTTTTTTTGTGTTATAGTTTCGGACGCACGCCAGCCAGTGGTATCACCTGCTTTGCGAGCTGGTCTGTTTTGAGCTCAAGCCCGAGCTGCGTTCCCTGTTGCGGAAAATTTTCCTCAGAGTCGGCCTGGTGTTCCACGTCACGGAATAAATTTTTTGTTTTTGCAATCAGTCGTACGATTTGGGGATTCCAGTGTTTCTGTCAACGTGATTGCTCGACCGTCCTTTGCTTTGTAGCCAGTCTGCCGGTTGATTTTTTTTTTTTGTCATAGACTTGTTTTATCCAGTTAAATGAAGTAAAAAAAATGGAAAAAAAAGTTATTTAATGCAAAATGTACTAGGTATTCTTAGTTTCTGTAAAGTACAACTATGTATTCTCTCTCTCTCCTGTTTTTCCGATTCTTCAAAGTTATAGCAATTTCGTTATTAGATTTTATGCGTGACCCGCGAAAAAGTTGCTCAAGAAATCTTTCGGCTTGGGCTGAACTGTTTCCTTGAAGTAATTCATGATGTGGCCCTTCTGCTTCCAAATCTTCACTGTTTCCACAAGCTCCATTTGGCCCTGTCATACAAAAAGATGTGAGAAATTATATTTAATCATAGGGATTCATAGATTTGTTAAATTAATGACTTTATATGTTACCTTGACCACCAGCATATCAATGACTCGAACGTCAGTAACGTGACGATGTTTCTCGAACTCGTCACGCAGCTTGGCCCTGCACTGCTCAACACTTTTCGGGATGTCGTATTCCACAACTGAAGAAAATGTAATCAAAGTTAATTATAAACGCGATTTTCAGATTATTTGTACGTACCTATGTAAGGGACCTGACGGTACCAGGCTTTATACAAATTCAGGACTCTTTTGCGGGCTTCCGCATTATCCATGGAAAGGATAGGGCGGACCTGCTTGACTCCAGTTTTCAGGATACTGCCAGCAGTGGAAGCCATCTTAAATGTTATGAAAATGTCTCAAGATGCAATTATTTGCGTCCTAAATAATAAATGAAAATCGCTAGCAGACTATATCAGTCCCGAAAACCTTGAAAAGAAATTTGCAGGTTACGATAAAGGGGAAACCGCAAAGGATTAAAAGTATTTGAAATGAAATAATTTTAGTTAATCAATAATTAATTAATTACTGAAAATAATAACATTAGTAACTGGAAATTGAAAATTAAACCTTTATTTTTATTTAATAGAAAGATTCGCCCTTTGCTTTCGCCCTAGTTTTCGCCCCAATTAATTTCGCCCCTATGATTAAAGTAGATTGAATTAGCATGAAAGAAATCAATAAAACGAAATTATAAAGGGATTAGTAAAAATTAAACGTATTGAAAAGTAGTTAAAGTTTTTATAAGAAGTTATGGAAAAGTATTTTTTGTGACTGGAGTCCGTTTAGACTCAACCTGAAACAACTCCGATGTAAACAAAGTTCGGCTGGCTCTGTCTATTGTTTTTTTTAATTGCAGAAATAAAACTTGGAAAATTAAAAGAGATGTCTTTCACACAGGTTCGTTAAATAACTGATTGAAATTTATATTATATTTACTGTCGAATATTTACAACTAATTACAATTGCTGTCATGTAACTTTTTATTATAATTATTTGTCTTTCCTGATACAGGAAGGAAGTCGGGATTTTGTTGCGAAGACGAATTATGTCCCGTTTTGCTTGCCTTACCCGCTGAGTGAAATTCCTGTTGTTGACTGGGCTGATATGGCGAGGACTTACCTAACGGATCTACAATGGCTTCTGTCGCTTCCACCAGAAATGTAACCTTTTTCAGTACCTGTGAAAAAAAACGTGTAAAAAGAGGGTGCCTTTTGTGGTGCTGTGTTGGTGACGCAGAAATAGAAAGTTTAAATATGTGGTAAAATTAGGGCGTGCTAGTTGATGCTAGCTAGTGTGAAAAGGCACTGTAAAGTGTAAAAACGAACTAAGAAACTATAAAACGACATTGTAGTGGTGTCTTTTTACAGTGCTTTGTACGGTTAAAAACAATGCTCTTCGTACTTGTTTTTATGTGGGTTTAACGTAAGATAATATTATTGTTAAAGATTTCTGACATAACAAGTGAAGAAGGAGACAACCTGATATTCAGAAAATTAATTTTGTATATATTTTCTTCAGATAAAGTATTATAGTTAAAGTAGTCAAGCTGAACAACGTCTAAGTAGTCAAGTAGTAAGTTTCAGTCAGTGCACTACTTGCTATTACAAGTACTACTGCTACTACTGTCATTACTGACTGCTACTGCTACCACTATTAGTATTATTGCTATTCCCACTACTATTAGTATAACTACAACTACTACTACTAATGCTGTTATTACTACTATTTTTACTAGTACTACTACTACTGACACTATTACTTACTAAGTAGCATTTTCTTACTTCACCCCCAATACATATTTTACATATTGCAGGTTCTGGAAGCAGGTTAGTCAAGAAGAGTCTTTGCATGCGAGCTTAACTTCGTTCCTGCAGGAAGCTCCTCGTCCACACACGGAAGAGTTCAGCATGATAAGGAATTCAGAATCGAGCTCGTTGTTTTTCGAAATTTACCGGGACGTCTTCCTGTTGTACGCTCGGATGGCAACATATAAGGAGTCTGATGTAAGTTTATTATGACTACAACTACTACTACTACTACTACTGTTGCTGCTACTTCTATTGCTACTACTACTACTTCTATCGCTGCTGCTGCTACTACTCCTAATACTACTTCTGTTTCTGCTGCTACTACTGCTACTACTACGTCTATTTCTGCTGCTACTACTGCTACTAATACTAATAGCACTACTACTACTTCTATTACTACTACTAGTACCACTGTTATTATTTTTTTTATTATTATTGCTATTACTTGCAGAACTACTTTCGTACAGCAGATGTTTACGGAGAGCTGATCTACGACAAATTCGTGTTTGACATTGCCAAAATGATGGACCTGTGTGCTTTGTACGGAAGCTGCAACACTCCGTTGTTGTCCAAGATGATTGCCAACATATTCCACGTACAGCCCAAATATAATGAAGATCTGGAACAAGCTGCCGCTTCTATGTCACAAGTATACTTGAATCCACATTTCCAAAAAAAATTTCAAAATAGTGAACGTAACAAATAATTATGTTTCTTGATAACTTAATAATAAAATTCATCAATCAATTATAATATTAATTGTTACAATAATACGTATTTAGTTTGGTAGTGTAGAAGTTCTTATTCATTACTATTAATGTTTAGTTTATGTTACTCCGATTATATCGTAAATTAATATACAATTATTCTTATATTAAATAAGATAAAAGTATACAACAATATATTATGTATAAACTCCAGGCTATTTATTTCGATTAACTATTTTTCATAGATAACTCAGTTATCCAGGTAAAAAAGTAGTTAAAATTAGATAAAAATTCATTAATGGTGTTTAGTAGTAGTAATTAATTTGTTGAATTAATAATTAGTAGGTATATTAATCTGGGACGTATACTTAATACGTCTGTAACACTTGTAGTACACTTCTAGCACAGTTTTAGTACAATTAAAAGTGTACTAGTGTTTTGTTGTAACCTGAGTAATTGTGTTAGTACAAATAAATTAAAATTTTACAATTAAAATTTAATTTTCAGATTTTTGGGCGAATTCTCGAGCGGCTGGGCCTGGAGGCCGACGGTTTAGAAGCAGCCGCTGCTGTCGCGCAGGACCAGGGCGATTCAGTTACTCCAGAGGATCTGAAAGACACCATTGACTACTTACTAGATATTTCCGTTACTCTATCATCTTTCCTGGACGTTTATCCACCCGCCAGTGACGTTTTCGTCAACCACGAACTGCCGAAAAGGTTAAAATTAATTCACTCATCAAAAGCTGTATTAATATTTTATTCTATTTAGTTAGGAAGTTCAATTTATTAACTGATTTTGACCGTAATATTAATGCTGTTTTGATTTAGTGACATTTTCTTAAGATGACTTGAATAAAAAAATCTAAATTTTATTGATTTGTTAAGTTTGATTAAAATATTAATTAATTCTGATTACGGATGGATTAGGATTATGCGTTTTTACGAAGCTGCAGTGCCTTTTCTGGGCAATTGCCTGTCTAAGACGAACCTGGAAAACAAGGAACGGTTCAGCAGAATTTTGATGTTTACCCGAAAGCAGCTTATCGGCATCTGCCATAGCCTGGTTTACTGGACGGCTATTCAGCCACTGCTAAACAACTAGTAAGGACTTAAATCCACTTTTAAGCAAGTTCGGTTTGAAAAATTTCGTTTTATTTGCTAATTTATCAGCGAACCGCAACTGGGAGAGCTTTGCGGCGAGAAATGGCTGCACTTAGTGTCGATGTTCGTCCCGGAGAAACATTTCCTCGTCGACTACGACCGGCTGTTCCCGCTGGAAGAGGACGTGGAGCTGATTGCGCAGTCAGGGGTTTCCGTGGATCCCCTGCGACTGGAGTACATCCGAGACGCCTTGAGAACTTATCTGGACGAGTTTGGATTGACTTCTTCCGCTGCGGTCAAGTCAGGGGCTTCAGGGGCGACTCGAGCCAATGGTCGTGCCGAGGACCATGACCCGGGCATTGACCAGGTTGCTGATGTGGCTATCACGTCACTTGTTACCCAAGTCAAGGACCTCTTACCTGATCTGGAGGAAACACTCATTAAGGTACCAAGACAAAAATAATTTAAATTTACCAATAATTATTTGATCTATTAGTTGCAGTTAATTTATTTTACATTCATTGTATATTTTCAAACTATTATTAACTATTATTGAATAATTCGTAGTATCGGGCGTAATGTGGTAAATTAGGAAAGTGCACTAGAATTAATTTTTTAAACCAAGCATTTTTTTTTTCTTGGCATTAGTATTTGATTCCTAAGAAACTACTTCGTTTTGTAAGACAGCATAATATGAAGAATGATTTATAATTGCAATTGGTATTATTACTATTGTTGTTTGACAGCGTTGCCTGGAGCATTACGATTACAACGCGGAATCTGTGATCAATGCAGTGCTGGAAGGGAATTTGCCTCCGCATTTTACGGAAGAGAAGAGAGAGCCTCCGCCCGCTATCCTGATGAACGACACCCAGAAAGAAGACAAAGCCATTGGAAAGCAACGAAGAACCAAGTATGCACTAATACTTGAACGTCAAATTTTAAGAAAATGGAGTATTTAGAATTGAAAGTTAAAAATAGAAGATTAGTTTACTCCTATAGTCGTAAGTCATCACTGTATTACGATATTAGGATGATTATTATCAATAGTAATAGTGGTAGCAGTAGTAGCAGCAGTAGTAGTAGTAGTAGTAGTAGCAGTAATAATAAAAGTAGTAGTAGTAGTAGTAGTAGTAGTAGTAGTAGTAGTAGTAGTAGTAGTAGTAGTAGTAGTAGTAGTAGTAGTAGTAACAGCAATAGTAGAAGCAGTATTGTTTTTAGTAATAATAGTAGTAGTGGTAGTAGGAGTACTGGTGCTATTAGTAGTAGCAGGAGGGGTAGTAGTAGTATTAGCAGTATACCAAATCAATATTATTATTGCCACTATGTTGATACTTCGAATATGATAACTAATTTTTCATGTTTTATTTGTAGGACCGTGAGATTCGAGGAGCTGAAGGATTCGCTGAACACAAAAGAGGTTCCTAAATCTATGATCCTGGAAAACGTCGCCAGAATGACACAAGAAGTAAAATCTAAATATTTACAAATCAGCATAATATCTGAGTATTTACTTACAATATTACCGATTAATACTTTTTTATACAACCGCAGTTAACGATATTGGTTACTATGGCATATTACTGTAAAATATTAAAATAAAACCTTTAAGAAATAAAAATAAAATAAAATTAATAAATAATTTTATTCTTATTTATTTTATTTATATATTTATTTTATTTATATTTATTTTATAATAAATAACATTTCAATAAATTAATAAAATAAACTTAAAAATAAAAAATAGAACCTTTAAAATGTATGATATGGCTGTGCCATAACTTTAATTTATAATTCGTGACTGTATTTTATCTTTATTCAGTGACGACGTTATTCATTGTTTCACATATAGTATACGAATAGTAAATATATACTCAACAAAATTTGTATCGAATATTGATGTAATTTAATGTGAGAAAAAGAGAAATAATAACGTATTTAGAAAATCTGTAAAAGTAAATACTATGCTGCGTTGTATACTGGGATGTGTACTTATAAAAAATGCTAAAAATAGAACTTGATATAATTTTAATTGATGTTTCAAAAATAATCTCAGTACGACGACGAATACGACGACACGTATGACAGCCACGCCGTCGGAGCGGCCGAGCCGGACGCCTCGGAACTGGAGGCAGGCCGAGCTTTTGTCACACCACGCGTTCTGCGGGGCAAAGAGGAGGTCGAGGACGAGGAGGAAAGCGAAGACGACGAAGGAGTCGAGGGAGGAAACAGGGAGCCTCCCCGTGATCATTTCGTCCAAAACCCGGCAGAGCTACGCGAGCGGGCCGAGCAGCGCTGGCAAAATCGCCGGGGAATGAACAGAGCTCCTCCTCCCTCGCGAGATGTTGTTGGTGAGTTACTTCACAATTACTCGTTCCCTTACCTCATTTATCATTTATTAATGTAATTATTTCGTTTTAATTATTAATTCTATTATTTTTTCTTTTTTATTATTTATTATCATTTATTGATTAATTTGTGATTTTTAGGTGGGCCACGAGGTCAGGGTCAGGACAAAGACGTCCTGATAGCCAGACGTCACAAAATGGAGAATAAAAACCGAGGCCGAAGACATATGGCTGATCGAAAACGGCGGGAATTTTAATTTTTCCTCGTGTAAAATTATTTGCTGTTTAATTTTTTTTGCTTGGATAATTTCTCGGTGTATTGGATAGAGAAAAATCACATTTCTTCCAGCTGCAAATAAAAAATAAAATTTATCAGGTCTAAAAAAGGGAATACGAAAAAGGGGGGAAAAAGGGACACGTTATCAAGGCACCAGATCGTGGATTACTATTATAAAGGGAAAAAGCTATGGAATGATTAGTTGATTAATTAATTTATGTTCAGTCTGCGCTTGATCGAAGGATCTTTGATTTTCGGCGAGCAAAACATTGGCTCAAGGACGGAAATTTCCATAAGGCCGTCTTCGGAATGGCGGTTAGGCGAAACGGATCGCTGGGGCGTCATGACGACTAAAGGCGATTTTTCGGCATCGGCTTTGGGTATCTTGATGCGACCCTGATGTTCCAGGATCACTGGTTGTGGACTGTTGGACAAGAGTTTGCCTATTTTGCCTCTAGTCCACGAATCGGGAAGCTTGGGCACTTTCTCGGAATCCGTGTAGACCTGAAAAATAAAAGAAATTAACATTCTTGCAGAGACAAAAAGCAAAAATTGCAAATAAAAGGATTACCATAGCAGCTGCCGGAGCCCTGTGCAGTACAGTAGGAAGTACAGGTTCTTGGTGGACAATGGGGTTCGTCTTAGTTTCTCGAGAGGCCCAGTACTCGATACTACTCTTGCTGCTGACTGTAGATTTATTTGTTAGCTTGCTGGGGGTGGTTTTCACGTTCTGGATGAGGATAGGCTCCGGCTGACTGCGAATGTAAAGACCCACGGGGCTCTCCACGGAAGATCTCAGCGGCTTCAGCAAAAGGGGTTTGCGTTTGACGTTTGAAGGTGACGCATAAATTTTAATCGGGGTCTTGGGGATAGTTTTCACAGTGATGTTTCTTGTAGAAATTGCTGACGCTTGCGAAGCACTGTAAAACAAATAGCGTGAGTTAAAATACAGTTAATTAATTTACGTTATATGATGAAATAGTTATTTTACCTCGAAGTTGGACGATCATACAAAATCAAAGTCTCATTTTTGTTCACCAGAGGACCTTCTTCACAGTTATCAACAAAATTTGAATCGAACGTGGCGTTTTCTTCCGGTTGTTGATTTTCTTTCTCTTCCAGCTGTTCCTCTTTGACGGCTGGCACGTTTTCCAGCTTTTCCTTTTCCTCATTTTCCAGTTTTTCAGCGAGCGCCAGCATTTTCTCGATTTTGTCCAGCGAGTCGTCCAGTCCGCCCTCGAAGCTTGGCCGGCTTTCTTTTTCCGAATTTATCAGACTGCTGTTACAGCTGTTGAACTCGGAGCCTGAAGTGTCAGTCGAAACTTCATACGATTTTGCTTCTTCTTTTTCCAGTTCGCTAGGACGGTAACAATAATCTTCCGATTCACGAAAATCCATCCTGAATCTCTGCGTTTCAGTTATATCCCTAAGAAAAGAAACAAACGATTAACCGTTTTGATTGCAATTGTTATTCATCCCACGTCAAAATGATGGTGCCTGTACGGTGCTTTGGACGGTATAAAATTGCTGGGACTCATTTTTACATGGGATATTATTGTGTGAACTATATCTTACTCTGGTTGAAGTGTTTTTCTTGGCAATCGACGGCGTATTTTTTCTTCTTTTTCAGTTATGGGTCCCCAGAATATTTCGCTTTCGGAATCTGAGCTTGTTTGGTTTTCACTTGGAAACCTGTCAGACATTACAGAATTATTTTATTAAATGAAATATGGAAATATAAAATCGACCGTTGGGTTTCTGGGATGTTATTTTTAAAATGATTCAAAAATCTAGCGCAGCGTTGCCAGATGGTTTAACAAAATTATACTAATATAAAAGAAAATAATATATTTTATTTTAGCTTATTTATTTTGCTAGTTAATGTTAAAATTGATATTAATAATTAACATTAATTTCATTTCATTAAAATTCTTCAGTTATTTCAAAAGTAAGTTATATCAAAATACTATTTACAAAACAAGATGGAGGTAAACTGTAGAATGGAAAACAGGGAAAATGCGAAACGGGTGCAAAACGCTTTAACCTGCGGTAAAAATCGTACATAATTCTCCTTAATGATTATCCTGGATACAACGCCGAACAAGTTGCGCATCTATATATTTTGTGAGACAAATACAGCGGGTGCCTAGTTCACAAAAGTGGGTACTCGTACCCAGTGTTTCCACTTTGCAGGGAAATTCCCTAGGATAGGGGAAAATGGGGCTCTCAAAAGGGGAAAATAAGGGATGAGGCAAAAGGAAAAATCCGGAAGTATAGCATTGTATTCTAGTGCGGAGGGAGAAAGGGGGGAAATAAGGGAAGAGGGGAAAAAAGGGAAGAGGGGAAAAGGGGAAATTGAAAGTGGAAACACTGCTCGTACCTCATCTAAAACTGTATTTCGTATGAACCACTCATCCGCCTCCGTTCGTTTGGTGTAGTACATGTCCAGCCAATCCGCCGCGCCACCCTTGTATTCTAGAACACTTCATTCCCTTACCTCTTCACTTTGTATTCGTTGTATAATCACCCATGATGCAGTGCTTCCACTTTTCAGGGAAATTCCCTTAAAAAAGGGAAATCTGGATCTCAGAAGGGAAAAACAAAGAGGAAAAAATAGAAGTATAGCTTGACATCTTAGATAGTGGAGAAAACGATATGCGATATCCACAAAGAAAGGGGAAAAAGGGAAAACCGTATCCTCCTTAGGGGGAAAGAGAAGATTGAAAGTGGGAACGGTGATATAATGGAACCTGGAGACTACTATGAAATATGTCAGGCCATTATGGGACACCTTCTTCTTACAGGGCATGTTGAAAAGCCAGTACTAGGTCGGAGTAATGAAGACGCTCTGTGACGGATAAGCTCTTCTTCATTACTATTACATTATTTAGTTCATAATGAATAAAGTGTAGTCAATAACAATATAGTTAAAACTAGTAGGGCCGTACGTGCTACCAAAATATTTTACGACACACTAATTAGTGATACAAAGAATTTTTAAAACAGGCACGATAACTGAAACGAATGTATTTGGCCTACGCCGGGATAAATGAACATGACAAAAAAAAACGACAGCAGAAAGAAGTGGAATTAATATTAAGAACGAAGAGCACAGAAGAGAATTTTACTGAATGAATTAAGAAAACGAAAACCTAATTTGATTTAACTGGTTTTACATTCCGGAGGAGCAGCGGGTACTATCTCTTCCTCCGATGGCTGAGTTTTCTTCTTCAGTAGACCAACACGCGAGGAAGTTACTGCGGATTCGTGCTGAGTCTGAGGCGCAAGTTTCGGAGGATTGTCCTCCGCAGCTTCCGCACCTTTGGTGTGGAAATCCGACGCAACCGATGCTGGAGAAGTGTCTGTAGTCTTCGTTTCAGGAGAGCCGTCTGCCTCCTTGTAAACCTTCTCCGGCTTGCCGATCGCCTCGTAGTACAGGTTGTGGTACTTGATGAGTTTCAGCTTGATTGCTTCGTAAGACTCCAAGAGACGGTCGCACTTGGTTCGCAGGCGTTTGTTGTCTGCGTAGTAACTCTCCATTTGCAATCGCAGCTGTAAATCAAGAGGCAATAAATAATAGTAATAATAATAAATTAATTATAATAATATTACAGAGGCTCCAGCTCCGGGAGTGGCCACAGGGTCTGTCTGCGTTTCCACTTCGCAAGTCGCAGAGCGGGTTACCAAGGCCTGCGACGTTTTCCTCGGGACAACAACAGTCGGGTTGTTTGACTGCGAAGTGGCAACAGTTCGAAGATGCCTCAACTCAGCCTTGTATTTAGACACCTTACGAAAATAAAGATTGATTAATAACAACAAAATAATAGTTAATAATAATAATATATTACTTCATTATCGTGGCTTGTGATTTGCTTCTTAAGTTTGGCTTTTTCGACAGTAAGCTGTTCTTGGGCCATCTGCAGTTTCAGTTCCAGAGCCACGAAGCAGTTGTAGAAACCAGTCAGTCTTCCGCCCATTTTCTTTCCATGACGAGATTCCAGAACTTGGAAATTTTCTTCAAGTTTGTCCCATTCGCTGGCTTTCTGCTTCCAGACTTCAGCTTCGGCGACAGTTTGCTTGTCTCTGTTGCTCAGTTCCTGACGCACTTGTTCCAGTTCCAGTAACGAAGTGCGGGCCTCTTGGATCTCAGTTCTCAGTTCAGCGTTGCTTCTCTCCAGGATTTCTGTGTGCTGCTTCAACTGGTCCACATCTTCCTGCAGCAGTTGCGATTCCAGATTCTTCTGTTCGTGAAGATCAGCTTCTTCTCTCAGTTTTCCTGCTAGATTTTCGTTTTCTGTTTTCAGCTGTCTGAACTCTTGCTGGAGTTTCTGCAGTTCCAGTTCTTTAGCGCGCAGATTCTCAACTTCAGACAGCAGCTTTTCTTTGTCTACCCCCGTAAGCGACAGCTGTTCTTCCAGAGAAGTCAAACCAAGTTCCAGTTGTTCTAGTTTCTTCTCCAGATCCGCTTTTTCCGAACTCAGCTGCTGGATATCCTCGTCTTTGGAGCTGAGCTGAGCGCTCAAAGTTTCGTTTTCCGTTTCCAGGTTTTGGATGTCCTGGAGAAGTTTCTCTTGTCTCTCGTTGACAATTTGTTCGTAGGAGGATCTTTCCTGCTGCAGTTCGGTGATTTTGTTCTCCAGGTTATCAACAGACGTCTGTAGTTGGTTTTCTCTCTCTTCTTTGACAGTACGGAGGTTATAGACTTCGTCTAGCAATTCCTTCTTCTCGCTTGTTATATGCGAAATCTGGCCCTGCACATTCTCCAATTGATTCTGCAGCAGCTCGACTTGAGTCCGGAGGTCACTGTTCTGCTCATTGATTTGCTTAAGAGCTTCAATTTCGTTCAGAAGCCTGTCTTTCTCAGTGGTGCTTTCCTCCATTTGAGTTGTAAGAGTAGAGATACGGTCCTGGAAAGCTTCCAGTTGATTCCTAAGCTTCTCGATTTCGTTCTGAAGTTCATTGTTCTGCTTGAGTACTTCAATCTCGTTCAAAAGCCTGTCTTTCTCGGTATTGGATTCCTCCATTTCAGACGTCAGAGTAGAGATACGGTCCTGGAAAGCTTCTAGTTGATTCCTAAGCATCTCGATTTGAGCCTGGAGTTCACTGTTCTGCTCACCGTGTTCCCTGAGTGTTTCAATCTCGTTCAAAAGTCTGTCTTTCTCAGTGTTTGTTTCCTCTATTTCGTTAGAAAGAGTGGAAATACGTTCCTGTAGATTTTCCAGTTGACTCTTCAGTTCTTCGTTTTCCTCTTTCAATTCGTTACATTGCCCTTCGGTCTGCTTCAACAAATTCATCTCGTTCAGAAGTCTGCTCTTTTCTACTTCGCTTTCCTCGATTTCAGCTGTTAGGATACTCAAACGTTCCTGGAAAGCTTCCAGTTGATACCTCAACTCTTCATTTTCCTCGTTT
The DNA here is from genome assembly GCA_002872375.1 of Eulimnadia texana. Taxonomy (NCBI): domain Eukaryota; kingdom Metazoa; phylum Arthropoda; class Branchiopoda; order Diplostraca; family Limnadiidae; genus Eulimnadia; species Eulimnadia texana. Next base: position 31,518,164 of record NKDA01000001.1, on the reverse strand, counting down.
AATCTGCTGCTTTGCCCTTCGCTCTGTTTCAACAATTCGATCTCGTTCAGAAGTCTGTTCTTCTCAGAGTTGCTTTCCTCAATTTCACCTTTTAGAACGGAAATTCGGACCTGAAAAGCTTCCAGTTGACTCTTGAGTTCTTCATTTTCCTCAATTACTCTGCTATTTTGCCCTTCGTTTTGCTTCAACACTTCAATTTCATTCAGAAGTCTGTCTTTCTCCGAGTTGCTTTCCTCGATTTCAGTCCTTAGAGCAGAGATACGGACCTGGAAAGCTTCTAGTTGACTTTCCAGCTCTTCATTTTCCTTATTTGATGTGTTGCTCTGCCCTTCTTTTTGTTTCAGCAATTCAATTTCATTCAGAAGTCTGCTCTTCTCAGTGTTGGATTCCTCCATGTCGGTTGTAAGAGTAGAGATACGGTCCCGGAAAGCTTCTAGTTGATTCCTAAGCGTCTCTACTTCATTCTGGAGTTCACTGTTCTGCTTAAGTGCTTCAATCTCGTTCAAAAGTCTATTCTTCTCAGTGTTGCTTTCCTCCATTTCGTTTATAAGAGTAGAGATACGGTCCTGGAAAGCTTCTAGTTGATTCCTAAGCGTCTCGACTTCATTCTGGAGTTCACTGTTCTGCCCATCGCTTTGCTTAAGAGATTCAATCTCGTTCAGAAGTCTGTTCTTCTCAGTATTGCCTTCCTCCATTTGAGTTGTAAGAGTAGAGATACGGTCCTGTGAAGCTTCTAATCGATTCCTAAGCATCTCGACTTCATTCTGGAGTTCACTGTTCTGCCCATCGCCTTGCTTAAGTGTTTCAATCTCGTTCAGAAGTCTGTTATTCTCAGTATTGCTTTCCTCCATTCGAGTTGTAAGAGTTAAAGTCTGGCTCTGGAGATTTTCTAGTCTAGTTTTCAACTCCAGAACTTCGCCTTCCGATTCAGTACTTTGCTTTTCTGTTTGTTTCAGCAACTGAATCTCGTTTAGAAGTCTTTGATTCTCGCTTTGCAGGTTTTCAAGCGCTGAATCAGAGTCCGCATTACGCTGGAGAAGATTATTTCTGTCTTCCAAGAGTTTCTCCAGTTCTCCGGAATCTCTGGAACTCGAGGCTTCAAGCTGTTCCATTGAAACGGCCTTCTCAGATCGCAGATTTTCGATTTGTTCCAGAAGTTCGCGTTTTTCCACGACGAGTTGTTCCACAGCCGATTGCTGAATCGCGGAACTTTCCAGTCGCTGTCTCAACTCGGCGTTTTCCTGGAGCAGACGGTCGTAATCGCGTTCCTGGTCTTCCAAGACAGTCTGGAGACTGGCCAGTTGCTGGCGAATTCGCTCCAGTTCCAAGTTGGCGTCCTCGACGTCGACTTTTTCTTCAACATCGCTCAGGCGTCGGATTTTGGCTTCCGACGGAGTGTCGCAGGGATATCCCGAAGCGTCCATTTGTGAAAGTGTCTCCGATAAAATGCTGCTCGGTCGTTTCTTGCGGGAAAACGCAGGTCCGGAAAAGGTTACGTCTTCTTCCAGAGCGCGCAGTTCGTCGGCCAGCGAGAATCCTATGATAACGAAATAATCAAATTAATACACTTTTCTGTGGTTTTAAATTAAGTCAGTTTTAGTTGCATTTACAGTTCTGTGTTATATTTACAGCTCTATATTATAGTTTTAGTAATCTATGGTAGCACTGATTAAAGATTAGTAGACCATTAATTTACACATGGTTTCTATATTCCAGTAAAATTTTACATAAGTTAATATCGTAGTAGACTACTGTCAACAGTGAATATAAAAGCTGTTATTATGTGATCAAATGTTTATCTTTTATACAGGGTTCCTACTGAAAAATCTTAAATCAAATTCCCTGATTTCCCTGACTTTTTAAAACGCATTATACTTTCTAGAAGGTACTCAGTAGAGGCTTGAGCAAAGGTTAGTTGAAACTGAGTGAAAACTGAGTGGAGTGGCAACTCAAATTTCCTGACCTTTTCCTCATTTATTACCAATTCCCTCATATTTCCCTGTATTCCCTGATTGAAATCTTATTCCCTGACTTTTCCCTGATTTCCCGGTTTCCAGGTCGGTGGGAACCCTGTTATATATATAATGCATAAATAGGATAAATAAGCTATAAATTAGCAGTTTACGTGCTAGATTTATTAGTAACGTATAAGTAACTGAATAAAAAAGTTCACCTCCTCCGTTTCTGTTGTTCATGACTGGCAAACAAATGGACTCGTCCATTGCTTCACGTCTCGACTTCTCTGCCCAGGCCTCCTGCAACGATTAAAAAAAAAAAAACAGTAATAATAATAATAATAAACAATAAAATAAATTATCAAAATAAGTAATAAAACAAATAATATTAATAATAACATCTAAGTTTTACCTCCAGGGCTTTGCGCAGCTCCGCTTCAGTAGCAAGGTGCTGTTCCAGTCTGATGTTCATGGCCAGTTGCAAATCCTCTTTCTCCTTTCCCAGCTGCTGAAGTTGCGATTTCAGCTTCTCAACGCTCACGGTAAGCGCCTCGTTTACTTTCCTGGCTTCCAGGTACTTGTCTTCCACGTCCTTATGGCAACGATGTTCAGCAGCTTTCTTCTCCAGCTCTTCGATCTTGGCGTTGGCTGTCTCCAACTGCGCCCGGAGATCCTTAAAGAATACAGCGAATATTATTACTACAAATTTAATATTATAAACTAATATATTGAATATACTCACTATTATTAATATTGTTACATAATTCAGAACATGTTTTTTTTTTACATTTTTTGAATATTATACTTCTGTCACGCTTCCTTAAACCTATACATATAGTATAGTGTTCATTTCGCAATATTTAGTGAATATAACTTAATATTACATCTTCTGTGTTCTCCTAGAATAATTCAAAAACATTTGTCTACATTTTAAAACGTATTTTGCTTTAAATTTGGTTCTTATAATTTATGCATGAAATTATTCTCGGCAGATTTAATTCATTAAATGAAATATTACGTCTTCAGTCTTTTCCCTAGATGGTACGAGTTCCAGCATCTGACAATCAGGGGCATCAGTGTTGACTCCGACGTCCACTGCCTTGCTCTTAGGCGCAGGGGCTGCGTTGAAAAATTTCGTCGCATCAGTGAAGGTCTCGTCCTGGAAGGTGAAATCTGCCACAGACGCCGCGGTCTCGTTCAAATTCCCCAACGGCATCATCCTGACAACTGGACAAAAATCGTTGATTAGAATCAGTGTTTCCACTTCGCAGGGAAATTCCCTGAGAAAAGGAAAAATGGGGTCCGGAAAGGGAGAAATAAGTGAAGAGGGAAAAGGGGAAAATAAAGGAAAATGAAAGTGGAAACACTGATAAGAATTTGAATATAATAAGAACAAATTTGTAAAAGTTAATAATTTTGTGCTAATGTTTTAAATTACCAGAAGTGCGGCCTCTGATTGCAAGTGATCCAAACGTGGGCAAAGAATCCTGTTTGTAGCCTCCCCATGTCATTCTCCGCATTTCACGCAATTGCTTTTAATAAATTCAGATTAATGCATTTCCGATAAATTCATTAGAAGTAATTGTAAATGACTGTTCATTAGAAGAAGGGTACAGCATGGAAAGGTTAAACGTCCCTTTTTCTTTGTTTTTACGAGGATGTTTGCATATTATTCGATCATATATACATAGTTGGTTAAAATATAGTTTGTTTTGCCAAAAATCTTATTAAATAATTTTATAAATTGCGGAAAACAACTTTGAACTTCATCCATGCTGTACCTTTTTCTTTTGAGCATGACTGTACATGAATTTTTGATATACCTGCTCTTCGATCTGAACTTCATGGGACGAGGGGTGGAGACTGGACACAACCAGCTTCTCGTTGAGTTCGCGAATTTTCTGGTCTTTCTCTTCCAAAATTCGGCGGATATCGTCACTGGCGTCTGCCTTTTGTTCCTGCGTGTCCCTGTCTTTGAGTTTCTTCTCCAGGTCGCGGATTTGGTTCAGGTAGCGCTTCAGCATTGCCTATTCAAATCCCAATCAAGTGTAATGATTTAGAGTTATTTTCTGTATAATTAGATTTAAAGCCCCAAGTAAAACTTTACTTGCGAACTATAGTAAAACTATGTACTATGTTGCAAAATACTAAAGTATCACACTATAGTTTACAGTTATAGTAATTTTTTTACTTGGGGCTTCCTAGGTGTTGCATACCGTAACAAGATAAACTGACTTGTATTTGCTTGAGCTCCACGCTCTCCAAAACACTAACTCCCTTTTTTATTAACACCGCCCTCTTAACACTTCAATTTGACCTTTCTTTAATCGATATTTAATCGGCTTCGTGTAAGTCGCTCCGCTTTCTCCAAGCAAACTTCCACGAAGCCCATTTCCCTAAAACTCGTTACTGTACCAAGTACTATTATTAATTCAGCTGGAATAAAATCTTTCTGTAGCAGTTGCTTTTAGAATTTTCTACTTGTTTACCTGATCGGAGACGATTTCGTTCACTTCGGCTTTGTTGCGGACTTTTTTAGCCCTTGATGCGAAATTCAGCGTTGAACGGGTTTCGTCAAAAGCTGACGGTGTAACTGCAATAAATAATTAACAATCACTAAAAATGCAGTTAAATAGAAAAGCGTAAAGTAAGTACGCTAAAGAAATCCAAGTTTATTCTTTAACAAATATTACTGTTAGAAATGATTTACAATCACTAAAAATGTAATTAATTAGAAAATAGTAACTTAAAGTATACTAGAAGTATCTAATTTGGTACCAGCACAAATAATAGCCGTTAAGGCATTTCCACCGAGCGAAGTTCTGAGCAAATGGGTCAGCTTGCTGTCCCTAAAGTTAGCAAACTCTTCGCCATCGCTCAACTGCTTGATGACCAAGCTGAGAGTAGAGAGGCTCTGGTTAATGGCACATCCTTCGCGAAATCTTTCTCCGGTAGTGTTCGCCTGGTACGTCTTCTCTGAGCCAGCCAAGTCGACTGAAAAGCGAATAAAACTCAGTAAATGGTTTCTGAAAGTTTTAAAAATGTAATTTACCCAAGTTAATGTGAGAGACCTGAACTCCCTCATCATCGGACCCGCCAAGGCGACTTTCCACGATAATTCGAAAAATGGCATGCGAGCGGGAGCTCCGTTCGTTCATGTTCGTGGCCCCGACACGTCTTTGCCTGTCTCCCTGGGCCATGCATTCGAGAACTGAGCTGAGACTGTTGACCTCCCACTCAGTCAGGTTCAAAATCTGAACGTTAGCCTGTCCCAGCTCTTGAATCTTGAGAGGCTTCTTCTCTCGAGCCAGCAGGTCATTCAGTTGTTCGTTGTAGATCTCGATGTAGGAAACTCTGAGAAGAAATTCTCTGCCTGGAGTATTTTCAATGCTGTTGAAAATGTGGCCGACCGCGTACTGGATCATTCCAAACTCTTTTTGTCGGCCAATCATGGTGTACGTTTTACCAGAGGCGGTCTGGCCGTAAGCGAAAATGGTGACGTTAAAGCCTTTCATTGCTGAATCGATGAGCGGTTCAACCATTTCGCTAAAAACCGTTGCATTGTCCGCTTCCCCATTAAAAACGCGATCGAAACAGTAGCTGCTCTGGACTTGTCTCGAGGCTGGATCAATTTGACAGACTTTGTTTTCCATCTCCGAGATCCAGTGAATTTCAGCGTTTCGCTGGATTTCGCTTGTCAGTAACGGCCGCAGCCTTACAGCAACTTTAATATTGTCCCCCATTTCCTATGTCCTTTATGATAAAATTAAGAAATAAAATAAAACATGTTAAAATATGTACAAAGGTTATACTTTTTTCTTTCCAGGAGGTCTAAAATTATGATTGTGTATAAGTATAAATTGCTGACGTATATAAAGTTATTAAAATTTAGTCGTGAAATGAGAGCCTTTGACTGCTCTCCCTTGTCTCTTTTCCCCAACTGCCAGTAAACGAAAATTCAAAATAAATCCGTTGAATTCTGTGCAGCGTTGCCAGGTGTTAAAATCTCTACGCCACTTGTAAATACAAAGTAAAATTATACTTGACATATTATTAAGTTTAATAATCTCTATTATTGAAAGAAAAATTATATTTAATGAAAACATACTAATTCTAAACTTTTTCATAATTTCTAGGGATTTGCGCTAATTCTAATTCGAATTTAACAATTGTTTAACAATTCTAAGGTAAAGGGAACTATAGTGCCATCTAGTGGGATGATATACAAAACTGAATATTTTTTACTATTTATTTACACATCCCCATTCTTGTATTTTTCATTCGATTTCTTCAAAATGAAGGCACTGATCCAGCGAGTAATGAACGCGAAAGTGACTGGTAAAAAATTTTTCCCGATTCAGCACGCTTTCACATTCTAACGTTTTTTCACCTTTGTAGTGAACGACGAGGAAATCAGTTCTATAGGAAGAGGCCTTTGCGTCTTGATCGGGATTTGCAAGGACGATACTGAAAAAGATGCTGAATACATGTATCTCTTGTTAAACTACATTATTTTTAGACTTGTCATTGTATTTTTTTTTCTTCTTACAGAGCACGAAAGCTATTGACTCTCCGCGTGTTTGAGGACGAATCAGGCAAACGCTGGTCAAAGTCTGTTGTCGACCATGGATACGAAGTCTTATGTGTTAGTCAATTCACACTTTATCACACATTGAAAGGAAATAAGCCAGATTTTAGAAACGCCATGGGTACTGCCGAGTCGAAAGCACTGTACGAAAAGCTTTTAAAAATGATACGCAAGCAGTACAAGGACAGTTTAGTTAAAGGTATTAAACTATGATTTAAGATAGAGTATTTATTAAATATTTTTCTTCCCCAGATGGACTTTTTGGTGCCTATATGCAAGTACATATCCAGAATGACGGCCCTGTGACAGTGCAAATTGAATCACCAGTCGAGACACCAAATAAATCTACAGAATCCTGAGAACTCATAAATAAAAATTATTTCAGCATCTTTGTTGTTTTCTTATGTCATAAGTTTATTAAAAGTTTTCACTGAAGGGTGTTAATGAAGATTTTTGGGAGAGTAAAACTATTAATTAGCAACGGGAATTCCATATAATAGGGAAATTCCCTGGAAAAAGGAAAATTGGGTCTCACAAGTGGAATATGGGTTAAGAGAGAAAAGGGAACTTGGGGACCTGTATCTATATTCTAGCACGGAGGGAAAAACGGAGAAAAATAAGGGAAAATAGGAATGAAACCATACATTTCAACATGGAGGGGGAAAAAAGGGAAAACAGAGTCGTATTTTAGGGAAAAGGGAAAAATAAAAGTGGAAACACTGCTTGGCAACCCTGGAACAGTTGTTTACTATCTTGTAAATTTTTAAATTTAACATTCGAATGGAATGCGAGTTTTGTTAAATTTAGTATTATTTTTGTTAACGATTAAGCATGGATAAAACACCAGTTTCGACCAAACAGTGGAAACTACGGTTGAAAAAATCACCAAGATCTCCAGCGTTAAGTAGCACGAGTCCACAAGGTTTGATTTCACGTTGTTTATGTTCATTTCTTCCATGAATTATTGCATTGTGAAACGTATAAAACCAACGAATAATCAATTTTCTATTGGATGAGCGTATTTATTATTTGTCCTTAAAGTTTATGATTTTGTTTGTCAGCATCTTCTCCGGCCACGACACCCAAACGTCAGTCTCGTTCCTCGTTATGCCCAACATTTTTACTGTGGAACCAGGAATCATCTCAGGGAGGATCAGACGTAGTCTGGGACACAACTTCGCCTAGTGCTCATCACGTGGCAGTATCAACTACGGGCAGGACACCTCTCAGACGTCGTTCGTCAGGGGACACTACCTCAATCCCTTGCAAAAAAAGCATTGTCACGTTTTCTAATGAATATGACCCAGCGTTTGCAGAAGACCTTGAAAAACTGAACGAGCTTGTGAAATCGGAAATTGAGGCGGTTAAAACAGAACCCGGTAACCGAGTACAGACTGAATACGATACCGAAAGCCTAGCTGAAGCTCTGGACGATACTGATGAAGCTGCTGACGATATCCTCTCCGAGTCGATTCTTCAGATGACTCAGTTCGCTGAAGAACAGTACATTAAATGTATAAGCATAAAGGTCACAGAACCAGAACCCAAACTTAACTGTTCCCTGACAACAAATAACGAAAGCCCTCGACTCGAGAAGAACAATATTTCAGATTCCAGTCCTTTTGACGACGACAGCATGGACACTGTACTCTGTGATGCTTTGGACAATATAGAAAATGTGAAAAGCTCTAATGTAGCCGAAGCTAAACCTCACGTTCCTGAACCCAGCTCGACGGATGACGATTTCTTTCAGCCAGAAGTTCTAGAATTCATTAGCCAGATCGAAAGTATGGTTATAAACTTGCTTAAATATCTTTAAACTATCATGTTTTACTCTCAGGTTCTGCTAATCTTCAACAAAAAGCCACGATAGACGAAATCGAGAGGAAGCGACAAGAAGCCATCCGAAGAAGACGGCAACGAATGCTAACCAAGAAATGAATTTGTTTCTATTTTTGTACATTAAATTTCCGCCCAGTTGTCTCAATACAGCAATGTAAATTTTGTCGATTACTTGTTATTAATATTTTTTAAATCACGTATGGGATGTAAGCAAAAACTGAAACGAGGGAAGCGCCATTAGGGGCCAGCGATACTCGTGTATGTTGAAACAATGTTTGGTAAAGGTAACGCACATGTTAGGAAAAGAAAACACGGAGCAAAATCATACACAAAACTTAAGCAACTTCGTATATATTATCAGAATAAATATTGGGCTGGCTTTTTTGCTGTCGCATTAGTTCAAATCGAAGTCAAAGGTGTTATATGTACATGCTGTAGAGGTAGGAAACAAAAGGGGACACAGAGAATTCTGCAAAAAATAAAACTAAACTAAAACCTACTTCAGGGGCCAAGCACAGCTTCGCCCAGTGTAAAACAGCCATGTACAAGGTAGAAAGAAAACGATAAAAAGCAATTTATGTACATGAAATAAACTAATTTCGTTCCTCTGTCTACCAAGCATCAGCATGACGATTGAACCTCTTACTGCGAGGTACCGTAGGCGACAAATCTGACGGACTTATGCCGACCCTGGGGAAGCCACGTGGTACAACGTCAGCATACTCCTTGCTTTTCTTCTGAGCAGGCGGAGAAGCGAAAGTTGAAGAGCCTTTCGGGTACATTCCCGTGGTTTTCCTGCGGTAGAGAACTAGGCCGATGACTAGGCCGCAGATGACGATGCTCGCTAGAACCGAGAGGATGACGATAACAGCCAGGTAGGGAGCTTCGATGTCGAGAGCCTGCGAGAAGATTTCACGAGTCTCGGGAGTTGTTTCGAAATGCTCGTCATTTTTGGCAGACGCAGCAAAAGGGGCCTCGTCAAACTTGTGCGTAAAGCGGGATGATGTGGCTTCTGCAGCCATGCTGTGGCCGTCCATGTCTAACGTCAAGTGCCCCGATTTCACCTATTTTTACAATTCTCATTTAGTTACTTAGTTTGTATTATTATTGTGCTATTTAATTTACCATATCTTCCAGATGATGGGCAACATCGATTTTGTTGTCTCCCACGAGAGTAAACGTCAGGATGGTAGCTTCGTTTCCACTGCGAATGAACACCTTTTCTTCGGCAGTGCGAGCGGAAAGGGCAGTCAGGAGCTTAGACATTTGGATTTGAGCTTCTTGTTCCATGGTGGCCAGTTTAGCTACATCGTCGACACCCATAGCGGGGAAACCCAGAGTGACGCTTACAGAAGTGATCGGTACAACCTCTGTTTAGAAGAAATCGGATTAATTGATCAGTGTACTTATTCATAACTGTTGGAAAAATGAAACTTACGGCAAGTTCTTTGTCCCGGAACGAAGAGTGATATGTTGGCAATCTGGTTTCCGGCTTCGTCAACACACCAACAACGAGGGAAGTGCTGATTGGATCTTCCAGGTATGCACTGCATGGGTTTAAATTTGCCCGCTTCGTCACATTCGACCACAAACTCATTGCCGAGTTTCAGATGGACCTGTCTCAGTCTCTGACACCGGGTCAAAGTGTCGTCCTCTCCCAAGGACTTACCGCGGCCCGTAACTTTGCTGGACTTGCTAGGTGGTGCAGTGGTGGTAGTAGTGGTAGTGGTAGTTGTGGTACTGGTTGTAGTGGTTGTTGATGTTGTCGTTGTAGTTGAACTAGAGGTTTTAGGTTCGATTTCCTCTACCGCGGGCTGGTCATTCGACATTCGTGCATCGAGCGACTCAAGGTCAGCAGATTGGCACTGCACTGGCTTTCCGTCAAAGTCGATGAAGTAAGCCGAGCAAGTGCAGGGGTCGACCGTGCAGGAAGCTTCTTCGAAACCGGGGCAACTTAGACCGGAACAAGCTGCGTTACGATCGCAGACTTTCATCTCACCGTCAGCTGAGAGATCGGGGCACAGAACTTGACCTACAGAGAACAGTAGACGTTTTTACATTGTTCGATTCAAAGTGGGATTAGAGAAACTGTTACCTGGACACCTTCTCTCGCACTGTTCTTTGGTATAGAAGTTATTAGCGTTTCCTCCACAACCTCCGTAAATGAACTCTTCACATTGCTGGGTGATACTGTTGTAGAACCAGCGTTCCATGCTAGCGCGACAAAGACCTTCTTCCACTGGAAGTTCGCAAATATTTTCTGCCGAGATAAAGTTAACGTTAATATCACAAACGAGCATAAACCGTTAGTTCGTTCTGTCCGTACCTGGTTTTTCACATTCTGCCTGGCACTCTTCAACAGTTTCGAAATTGTTATCGTTGCCCTCGCAGCCTCCGAAGATAAACTCTTCGCATTTCTGAGAAGTGGCGTTATAGTAGAAGCGGTAAAAGCTTGCACGGCAGTGTCCGGATTCCACTTCTTGCTTACAGCGATCGGTACATACGACTGGTTTGCCATCGGTACTACAAATTGCACACATGTTAACAGTGCATTCACTTAAAACACCATTCTTGCTAAGTTTTACCTGATGAAAGAAACTTGGCAGTTATTGCAAGGGTCTGCTACACAAATGGCTTCAGGGTGCGCGGGACAGCGGGCTTCAAGACATTCGTTGCGACACACGCGAGGTTTAACTGCGGGGTCCGAACAAACTGGTCCGAGTGCGCGTTGCTCCAAAATTGTACCTATTGAAACGATAGGAAGATATCGTAAGTTATCGGGGAATACCCTTCACGTTAACTTCAAATAATACATCCGCACTAAATTGTTACGAATCAAGTTTTGATAATCATGATGTAATGGGTTTGGAGTCTTACCATTTGGTGAACAGCGGACAGTTCCTCTAGTGATCGAGTCGTCAATAGGATTTCCATTAGAATCAACGCACCAACTCAGTTCACCTTGATGCTGCTCTCGGTTGTACTCGCCCTTGAGCGTGCACAAAGGTGGAGCCAGGGACATAAGCAGTGGCCCTTCATCTTCTATAAAGATATTCGCATAGTTGTAAACCAATGCTGAAATGTAAGAGAACAAATGTGTTGAAATTACCTTCAGGAGCGCTACAAGAGGCCCTACATCCATCATAGCAACACTTCGAACGACCGAAGCAGTCCGCATCAATACGACATTCGTCTGGTTGATCCTCTTTGTCTAGTGCACATCCAAACTGGTGGGTGATGGCGGGACAACGTCCTGGTTTGGGTAGGAGGGTAGTGGGCAGTATCACCGGATTGCTGCAAACAGATCCGCACTCGCCAGGGCAGCAACGTTGAGCACCGGCGCAGTCGGCGTCCGATATGCACTGATCAGCGCAACCTCCGGCTCCGGCAAACTTCAGTGGAAGGAAAACAAAGTAAATTAGCCGTTGCTCGAGCTTTTTTCTGAATTAAATGCTACATACTTGAGACAATACACGTAAGAAACTGCGCGATCGAACCGGCGGGCAAAATCCTGGTTTGATAGCATCTCGCAAAGCAGGGATGGTACGAATAGTTGTGCTTGTGGTTTGCTCCCTGTTTGGTTCTTTCTCGTCCAGAGCTTCAACTACGATTGCATCTAACGAATCCCCAACTTGTGCATCTCCTGAGATTACGATAACAACATAAAAATTTGGAGATCAAATTATTTTTAATGTATATAGAATACAGATGCTTTAACAGCTGAAGATTCAGTGTATACCTTCAAGGGTGTTGTCACTAGGAACTAGCAGACCGCTATCAATGGACAAGAGTTTAGCTTGGCGATCAGTGCTCGGCGCGGCGTCTTCCATTACATCACTTTCAGTGACATCAAGTCCAGCGTCAGTGACTTCTTCAGCAAAGTTGGTGGCGAAATCTTCAGCAACAAAGGTTGTGCTTTCCTCCTCTTCGGCTACGATGGTGGTAACGTCATGTTCGTCAGAGAATTCTGTGACATTTTCAGCTTCAGTTGCGCTTTCTACTTCGCGCAGCGCACGCCGGAGAGGGGGGGCAGCGACGCTAATGATGGCCCTAGGGATGAACGGCACCATTTCTGCATCTTTTTCGACGTGGACAAATTCGTCAGCGTCCAAATCAAGTGCCCGAGAGAACTGGTTACGGCTTCGCGCGGGACCTGACTGCCGGACAAAAGTGTGCGCATTCCACGGCTCTCCCTGTTTCCTCCAGGCGTCGGAGTTCATGAAGGTCTGCACTTCCCTTTGACAAGACGTCAAACCAGCCGAACAATCGACGGGCTTTCCGCTTGGATCGTAAAATGTGACCTTGCAGCCTCCGCATGGATCGACGCGACAGGTGGCGCTCGGATTCGCAAGGCAGATCTTGTTTTCACACAGCGTTTTATTGCAAACGTGAATTGCAACACCTTCGTCGCAGATTGGGGCGTCCAGTGCTCGGTGTCTAGCCTGTCGAACTCCGCAGGTTGGTTTGCCGCGCGTAAGGGTTCCTTTAATAGCTTCGCCATCTTTGTCAACGCACCAGCAGATACCGACTTCTTCGAGGCACTGAATCGATTCCCATTCTCCAGTGTTGGAGCACTTGGGCATGAAAACCACTTTCTTGAATTTTTCGGCGATTTTAGCGTTCTTTTCGCGCAGCTTCTCGCAGGGAGAAAGAGAGGGACAAACCGATTTGCAATCCTTTTCGCTGTCAAAGTTGTTCATGTTTCCACCGCAACCGGAGTAGGTAAAACTTTCACACTTGTTGCGTTTTTCGCTAAAATGCCAACGAGTCTGAGTACCATTGCAGTTGCCTTTGCTCAGTTCTTGATGACAAACTTCCCTCGGCTTGGGGCAGCAGACAGCAAATTCATTGAGGGGACTCAAGTGACATTTGTGTGACGAAGGGCACATTGAACCGAACGGTCCGCACTGGAAAGAGGCGCCAGTTTTGATATCTGAAACAATAAAACAGATAGATCAAGCATGAAGGATGAATATTTTGCAGTTTTGTTACCTGTCAAGGGTTGTCCATAAGCACACGGGTTTTCCCGCTTGGGGAGGCACACAGGAAGAGGAGGGCACGGTTGTCGGACACAGTTGACATTCACCATCCTGCATTCTTCGGTGTCTGAGCGACAGGTAACCTGATCGCACGGGTTGTTACACTGACAAACGGGGCATCCGGATGCATCGATCTCAAGGCCGTATTCGCAGTTCAAGTTACAGTCCAGCTGCGGACATGTTCTCGGTTTGCCACAGACAGCGCTCAGACCGGGTGGGACTCGAGTACCGGCGATTTCGGTTCCTTCTTGGGTGACGCACCAGCAGACACGAGTTACTGGGTCGCACTGGATGGGCTCGAAGCTTCCATCGTCCGGGCGGCAGCGAGGAATGAAGATCTGGTTAGCAGGAATACCACTCTCACGAGCTCTGTATTTCATAATGGTTTGCAAGTGCTGACAGGCTGTTTTCAGTAGCGGCTCCACGCACTGGGTACCACAACCATTAGAACAGCATTTGGAGGTACCGGTGCAGTCATTATCCGTCTTGCATTCATAATCACAGCTGTCGACAGCTACGGGGACCAAAAACGGACACTGTCCGTCTTTCACAAGTTTGGGAGCTGGACAGCAGAATCCTATATTGGTATCTTCGTCCGTTTGGCATGAATATCCACTCGGGCAAGACTTTGCTCCGTTATCGCAGGTAGTCATTTGGTTCGTTGCTGCGTTAGTGTGAGGTTCTCCTTCCGCGCAAGTAGGTTGTACATCCAAATCCATACGTCTTAGATCAACGCAGTATGGCAGTGACGGGCAGAATGGCTCCTCTTCGCATTTGGTAGGGACCATCTGACATTGCTGCCCTGGACCGCACCGGGCCGATTCACAAGGATCGCGGCATTCGCACAAGGGGCATCCGGTTGCGTTATCCATCTGAAATCCGTAATCGCAGCCGAGTCTGCAGATCATTCCGGGGCATTCGGTTTCACTGCGAGGTTTCTGGCAAGAGATGGCGTCTCCTTGCGACACGCGGGTTGACGGGAGTTCAACACCGTACTCGTCGACGCACCAGCACTGACCCTTTCCGTCACACTGGACCTCCTCGAAATCGCCGTTTGCATCGCAACGTGGCTCAGGAATAGCTGGGATGTATCCTGCGGGAACTGTGTTACGACTCATAGTTGTTTGACGAAGAAGTTCACAGATGGTTGGCAATCGTTGGTCAGCATCTAAATGGTGTTTACCGGCCGGTGTTTCGTCTATATTAACCAAAACAAAATATTATTCAAATTTTCGTTTATATGTTGGATAGATCCGCGTACCGCGTTTAGGTGGTTCCGGACAGCAGAAGTTTCCTGAATGAGGAATACTGAAAATGCAGCGATAACCAGTAGGACAGCTGAACTTCAGTCCAACAGTGCAGTTGAGGGGTTCGCCGGTGATGGAGTTTTCCAAGTACTTGCCGAATGCGCAAGGCTCCATGAAGGCTTTTTTACCTTTATAAAGTTGAAAGAAAAAACAACGTCAACAAATGAGGTCGCAGTTTTTGAAAGAAAGGTTCTTACAGACTGGTTTAGCAGAGCATGTAGTGCTGTCACAGTTCTCCTCGCGTTCCATAACGCAGCGCTCGCCTTCTTGGCAACGATAATGATCGCACGGATTGTCGCATTCACAAGTGGGACAGCCGCGGTCGTCCACACGGAATCCATAGTCGCAAGTGACTGCAGCACACAAAGAAGCGTCGCAACCGCTGCGGGCTGATGCAACAGCTAAACGGCGTGAAGAAAAAGTATAATAAAATAACTAGAATTACCGGGTGGTAAAATGTCATCTTACACTGAGTTTCGTCGCAGTTGACCGACTTTGCAGATCCCATGGAACCCTTGATTTTGTTGCCCTCATCGTCAACACACCAGCAGACAAGTCCGTTTCGGCTGCACTGCTTTCGTTCAAACTGACCATCCGCGTTACACTGAGGGATGTAGCCTTTGCCCGAGCGCTCGTGCACCGAGAGAAGCTCGGCTATCTTTTGCTGTTGCAGGCAAAGAGTGAAGTTATGAGGCGGGATGCAATGCTTTCCGCACTGGTCGCTGTGACAACACTTGTCGGCTCCTTGACATTCTAAATCGTGGACGCAGGGGACGCCGCACACCGTAGAATTGGCGCTAATTTCCATGTCTCCAGCTGGGCACACTCCGGCTTTTTGAAGTTTTTCGGCAGCCGCGCAGCATACTCCATAATCAGCGCCTGCAAGGTTGAACCATACATTAAGAATAGTTCAGAAAACGGCTTAGATGTATCCATACCTGGCTGAACAATGCATTCAAACATCTCGGGACAAGTGGGTTTGCCGACTTCTGTTCCGCACAAAAAGGGTTTGTCTTGACCAGGGATCGCTAAAGGAGTTCCTACAGGACACAGGCTTTCCAGTGACCTTGCTTGTTTGCCTACAAGATCATCTCAGATATTATAAATTCACATTTGTAAAATCATTTCTAGTGGTTTACATGTGGGAACCGGAGGACAGGGCTCTTTGTCGCAAGGCACTTCTTCCAGCTGACAGGTCTGAGTTCCGGGGCATCGTACTCCGTTGCAAGGGTCGCGGCATTGACAGAGAGGGCATCCATCTCGATCCAGCTCAAAACTGTACGGGCAAAGCATGCGGCAAACAAATCCGGCGCAAGGTCTGGGATCTACATTTGGGAAAAATGAATTTTGAAATTTTGGGGGGTTTTGAATAATCAGGAGTTTAAATTACTTGAACAGTTGACGAGCTCCAAAGATCTGGCGCGAGTTCCGGCCAATTCAAATCCGGATTCATCGACACAGAAGCAGTTTCCAGTGATGGAATTGCACTGGACGGGTTCGAAGTCGCCAATAGGGTCGCAGTTCATTACGGCTAAGTCGGATTCGTTTTGTCCCAACGCCCTTGCACGTTTCACAGTTTCGACTCTGTGCCGTTCGCATGCTGCATTTCAGGGATATTATAAATCATTCAATTAAATCAAATACTATTACATAATTATCCTAGCTTTACAATAGTTTTATGAATGAAATGTATTAAGGAGAATGTTGTTCGAATAAATGACGGTGTAAGGGGAGAAAATAACGGTTTCCCAGTGCGTTGGTGACGCTCCATGACCGCGGAAATGTGTGGAACCGAAGCGAAAAGGTCTCTGTGTCATACGTCCAAAAGTACCGCTTCATTTGCACAATTACATAAGCTACCACAGAAGTAGGATCCGTGTTCTACCTAACGTCCTTACTGGATAAGTTTAACTTAGATCCTGGACTCAAGCGATTGTTTTACTTTGATAAAAACCGCCATCTTGAATTTGTGCAATGGAAATCCACTTAACGCTGAATGTGGAAATGTGTGTAAAATGGCCAGAAGCAACGTTTTCTTCAAAACTGTAAAAGTGTACGGGAGAAAGTGGGGCAGGGGCTTCTTCCAAAATTGTTGGACATTGACCTCAATCAAAAGTAGCCGTTTTCATTAGGAGGCTAGGCGAGCTTCTCTAGTCAGCAATGTGTCACTAGGTCAGTGACTCGAATGTTTACAAGATTTTTTTTTTTTTCAAGCCACAAATCCGTACGGAGATGACTTTCTAATTTCCTGGATCTTAGTACCCGTGCGAACAAAATGGTCTTTTAACTAACGAGGGGCAGTTAAAAATATTTGGTGCAAGTGGAGAATAGCTCAAGGGGCAAAGTTGTAGTGAACCGGAGAAAATGTCTCGGGGCGAGAAAGTTCCCCCAAGTGAGATTGGACGTACTGACTCCTAATGGAGCTTCTCCAGTATGCGGAAGAACGTCCTAGATTTGTGGATACTTTCATATTTTTATCCCCAATACAACTGATTACGTCAAATGCTTTCTTGTCCTAACATCATTCTCCCCATTCAAGTGACGGTGCGTTTCAAATCTGCGGTCTGAAAATTTGGTCACAAGTTTCACTCGAATCTATAACCTGTTCTATCAACATTTCTTCTCAAATTGACATGCAGTAACCTAACTCTTTTAATTATCGATACTTCCGTGATAGCTTCACTAATAGTTTCCAAAAATAAGCAAACCGCTAATGAGAAAGCGTAATCAACCGCATAAACTTTTACGTTACATTTGAATGAATACTTCACATCTATAGTTACTTCACCTCGCCTTACTTTTTCCGGATTTTACGTTGTTACCCAAAATTAAATGTGTGATACTTACAGGAGAGAATGGGTAGAACACACAGTTTGCGGCATCCATCAGTACAGCATTTCGAGTCTCCATTGCAATCTGAATCGGTGCTGCATTCGTCAATCCTATTTTCAGGGCACTGACTCGGGCTACGTAATCCTTTGGAAGGACATCTTCCAAGATGCTCTTCTACTGAATCATAGAATCATTGCATTAGTCTTCAAGTACATACATGTTTAGTAACGAGCATTAGAGTTGCTGCGGTTATCTCTTCGATATGCTAACGGAATATAAGTCGTGAGAAAAAAGTAACGGTCGACGATTAGTACGGGTGAAGGGGGGTCATCTTTCCATAGGGGTTGATTCGTGTGTCTGTTTTGTCTTTGTGAACTTTTACCCCGTTATTCCAGGCCCCGAGGGATGTAAAGTTCATTTGAATTTTGCTTTCCCCATGTAGGTTTCCACAGTTGAAGAAAAGCAAATCTATAAAGTCTTCAAACTTCAAAGAACCCGCGTATTTCAAACACGAATTGACGAAGGCCTTGAAGCAAACAATAGAGCCAACGTGAAAAAATTCTTTTTCGGGGAACAGATATCCTGAAGACATTCAAAACTTTCTACATCAGTTCGGAATCTTTAAATGTTTGACTATCGCTGGAACAAATGACGGGGTGTGGTCGCCATGCGTCATACGTGAGCCACAAGGGGAAAAAAAGTTTAAGGAGGAAAATTTCAACTTTGTTTTCTTTTTATCAAAAGCTTGAAGAATACAGTGTTGAATTTTTTGTGCTTTTCAGTGTGCGGTATTCAGGTCACCGTTCGAACCAGTTGTCCATGGTGACCCCGTTTTGGCGCACTGAACCTCTAGGTCACGTGACCATCAGAGCCTTTCCAGTCCCCATAAAAAAAACTTTCAACTGAAATAACTGAATCTATTCACATCTTACCTGCATTAACGTAGCAGAGGGTAGCAAGTAGCGCTACCACTGCAGTAGCGCAGCGGAGCTGCATTCTGGTTCCAAGAAGCTTCGACTACTCGAACGCGGAGAATCTTTCAATCCAGAAGGATTTTTCTATAAACCTGTAATGAAAACAATTAAAAGCTAAATTAAATATTGAAGATAAGCAAAAGCCTCGAAAGGTGCACAGACGTAATGAGGACACCGGACATCCGCTACCTGTGCTGGCTTTGATCGATTCGTATCACCCCCAAAGGAGGTCTCAACTTTGAATGTAATCCCTGACTAATTGTAACTGTAAATGATCTTCATAACTGTTCTTAAGTGCTTTTACGTGGAATCTTTGAATCCATAGCTTGAGAATTCTATTATATTGCAGTTGTTTGTTGGATACTTGGATTGCCTGGATTCCAAGGATCCTTCGCATATTTTTCCAAGCCTTAAGTTTCAAGCTTCAAGGCCAAAAGTTGAGAATTTTCGATCTGAACGATTGTATCCTGTCTTTGAGTTGCCAGTTTCCGAGAAACACTTGCCTCCCCTCTTTGTAATCTGTAAATATTTCAGCAGAAACCGCGCCCTTCCCGGACAACTCATCTCTCTGAAGACAAGAAGAAAACACAGAACCTTATCCAAGTTTAAATACAATTATTTCCCATTGAAATAAGAACTGAAGAAGCTTTCAGAAGAATCGGCGATACGAGAAAGTAGGAAGTGGGTAACACGCGCCCCCCAACCTCAATTTCCAGAAAGTGGGTAACATCCGTATTGTTATTTCTTCACAAATCCATGGGAACTGGTTGAATTTTCCCTCTACACAACATTAAACTAGTTTCGCCTAGTAACTTGGACTGTGCTGTACTTGTCTCGTTATCTTGATTGTCATTAAATTTTGCCGCTACGTAGAAACAATAGGTTACCGCAACGTCCATTCATTCAGCTTCTCTCTGACGATTTAACTTGAACTTTAAATTAACTTATTATAAGAATAATATTTTTACCTTTTTGTAGTGGTAAGTATAGTTATCCGGGCTGTGAAATACTGTTTTTATTTGGCACGGTTGTTTTCGTATAAGTTGCGGGGGTTGGTGGGAAAGCTAAGAGAATTGGTGTTGTTTCTTCAGCCAAGGGAAGGTAACGACTGAAGGCAAGTCGAGGACCGGCTGCAGTCCTTAACAGCCCTGGTTTCCGGTTAGAGGGCTTTGAGAAATTTCTCCTTGGCATGAGACTCGGGAGAAATCTTCTTGTCCGCCAGGGTCCGCAACTCACCTGTGCGCTTTTTTTCCCCCAGAACATTTCCAAAGCTCAGCATAACTTATTTATCTATATTAATAGCTAGAATGCAATCTACAATAGTGACTTAAGTAATAACATGAAATATTATGTTTAAGTATAGATTCTATGATTCTGATTCACGGGTTAATGTATCTACAATTGCAGACAGGTTTTGATAAGTGAAATACAAATAACAGGTTCGTGTTAACGAAGAATTTATCAAAATGTTATCATCTGTTACCAGTATTACAGGAATGTTAAATAATAATAAAATAGAATTACGTTCTAGACAGTGGTGAAAGACTATGGAAAAACTTGGAATTTTTGGATAATTTCTCATGACCTTAACCTAAAAAATTAACGGATTTAGCTTTTTCTGGAAAAATTGCGTTATTCTTGCTTTACGGCCTTCTTAATAACCAAATCTGGAATTGTACGAAATAATCATTTCGCAATCATTTGTTAATATCTCTAATGCAAATCCATCAGTATCATGATATTTTAGTAAGATACTCAATGTCTCCACTTTAAATTCTCCTGTTGTCACGTCTTCCCTTCTTTTCCCCTTTTTCCCCTCCGTGCTGGAATACAAGTCATACATGTAAATTTTCCATTTTCCCTCTTCTTTTATTTTTTTTTTCTTTACAAATTTCATTTCCCCTTTTCTTCAGGGAATTTCCCTGCAAAATGGAAACACTAAAAGATAGTATCAAAATAGAGTAATAGTAATACTAATAACAAAGCAGACGTTTGAAGTGAAAGCAAAATTTTCTCAGCTTGAGGTGATCGTTTTACTTCTCAAACATCTGCCTTATGGTAAAGTCTCTGAAATTCTTGTGAATTTGTTCTTCTTTTGCTTTCGTTTCTTCTCAAAGACTTTTCCTACGCAATTCATCCGTGTCCAACAACTTTCCCTGTTCCCAAGAACAAACTGGAACGCACAAACCCTTTCCTGCGTCACAATCCCACGTGAAAATAAGTCCGACCAACGGTGTTTTATACCGTACACAACACTGTAAAAAGGCACCACTACAGTGCCCTTTTCGTAGTTTGTCGGTTTCTTTATACAGTGCCTTTTCACAGTTGCCTAAATCACCGTATAGCGTCAGAGCGTCCAAAAAGGCACCGCAAATGGTACCATCATTTTTATCGACACATTATCGTGAGATTCCCGAGCAATGGTGTTTTATACCGTGCAAAACACTGTAAAAAGGTACCACTACGGTGCCCTTTTCGTAGTTTATCGGTTTCTTTATGGAGTACCTTTTCACAGTTGCCTAAACCGCCGTATAGCGTCAGAGCCTCCAAAAAGGCACCGCAAATGGTACCATCATTTTTATCAACACATTATGGTGAAATCCCGAGCAATGGTGTTTTATACCGTGCAAAACACTGTAAAAAGGCACCACTACAGTGCCCTTTTCGTAATTTATCGGTTTCTTTATACAGTGCCTTTTCACAGTTGCTTAAACCGCCGTATAGCATCCGAGCGTCCAAAAAGGCACCGCAAATGGTACCATCATTTTCATCGACACATTATCGTGAGATTCCCGAGTAATGGTGTTTCATACTGTACAAAACACTGTAAAAAGGCACTAATAAAGTGCCCTTTTCGTAGCTTGTCGGTTTCTTTATACAGTGCCTTTTCACAGTTGCCTAAACCGCCGTATAGCGTCAGAGCCTCCAAAAAGGTACCGCAAATGATACCATCATTTCTATCGACACATTATCGTGAGATTCCCGAGCAATGGTGTTTCATACCGTACACAACACTGTAAAAAGGCACTAATACAGTGCCCTTTTCGTAGCTTGTCGGTTTCTTTATACAGTGCCTTTTCACAGTTGCCTAAATCGCCGTATAGCGTCAGAGCCTCCAAAAAGGCACCGCAAATGGTACCATCATTTTCATCGACACATTATCGTGAGATTCCCGAGTAATGGTGTTTCATACCGTACAAAACACTGTAAAAAGGCACTAATACAGTGCCCTTTTCGTAGTTTATCGGTTTCTTTTTACAGTGCCTTTTCACAGTTACCCGCATCGCCTTAAAGCGTCCAGTCATGAAAAAGACACTGCAAAAGGCACCATCATTTTTATCGACACATTATCGTGAGATCCCCGAGCAATGGTGTTTTATACCGTACACAACACTGTAAAAAGGCACCACTATAGTGTCCTTTTCGTAGTTTATCGGTTTCTTTATGCAGTGCCTTTTCACAGTTGCCTAAACCGCCGTATAGCGTCAGAGCCTCCAAAAAGGCACCGCAAATGGTACCATCATTTGTATCGACACATTATCGTGAGATTCCCGACCAACGGTGTTTTATACCGTACACAACACTGTAAAAAGGCACCGCTACAGTGCCCTTTTCGTAGTTTATCGGTTTCTTTATACAGTGCCTTTTCACAGTTGCCTAAACCGCCGTATAGCGTCAGAGCCTCCAAAAAGGCACCGCAAATGGTACCATCATTTTCATCGACACATTATCGTGAGATTGCCGAGCAATGGTGTTTTATACCGTACACAACACTGTAAAAAGGCACCACTACAGTGTCCTTTTCGTAGTTTGTCGGTTTCTTTACACAGTGCCTTTTCACAGTTGCCTAAACCGCCGTATAGCATCAGAGCCTCCAAAAAGGCACCGCAAATGGTACCATCATTTTTATCGACATATTATCGTGAAATCCCCGAGCAATGGTGTTTTATACCGTACACAACACTGTAAAAAGGCACCACTACAGTGCCCTTTTCGTAGTTTATCGGTTTCTTTATACAGTGCCTTTTCACAGTTGCCTAAACCGCCGTATAGCGTCAGAGCGTCCAAAAAGGCACCGCAAAAGGTACCATCATTTTTATGAGTACTGAATGCTATGAACAATATTATTGTGAGATTCCCGGATTCCGGACTTGCACTTTTTTGGTTGAATGAAGAAACAAACCAAGGTCAAATCGGGGTTAACTTTCACTCAGTTCCAAGGTCGTTTGGAGAATCAAGAGGTTTTGCCATAAAGATCCTGGTCTATGTTTTCCAACGGGGTTTTCCCATTTAGCAAAGACTATTGTACTATTATTGTCTATCTATTATTGTATATTATATATTTTAATATATATATTATATTATACATTTTATAATATAATAATTGTATACTATCTATTATTGTATCTTCTATTGTAATATTATAGTCTATCTATTATTTTTTATTATATATTTTAATATATATATTATATTATATATATTAGAATATATAATATAATAATTGTATTATTGTATACTATCTATTATTGTATATTATATATTTTAATATATATATTATATTATACATTTTATAATATAATAATTGTATACTATCTATTATTGTATCTTCTATTGTAATATTATAGTCTATCTATTATTGTATATGATATATTTTAATATATATATTATATTATATATTTTATAATATAATAATATAATAATTGTATTGTTGTATACTATCTATTATTGTATCTTCTATTGTAATATTATTGTCTATCTATTAATGTATATTATATATTATAATACATATATTATATTATATATTTTATAATATAATAATATAATAATTGTATTATTGTCTATCTATTACTGTATATTATATATTTTATAATATGTAATAAAATAATTGTATTGTTGTATACTACCTATTATTGTATCTTCTATTGTAATATTATTGTCTATCTATTATTGTATATTATATATTTTAATATATATATTATATTATATATTTTATATTATAATAATAGTATACTATATATTATTGTATATTATATATTTTAATGTATATATTATGTATTATAATATAATAATAGTATACTATCTATTATTGTATCTTCTATTGTAAACTTCTTTTGTATTTTATTTTTACTAAATACTCTTGCACTATTATTGTTAACGTTATGATTTTTTTTTAATTTTTTTATTTTTTAATTTTATATTAATTTAATATTTTTTTAAAAGTTTTTTTTCTTGTAATAGAAAAAGTCCTCGAGTGAACAACCAAGAGGTCGGAAACTTGCAATAATCTTCGTACACCTAGGTCATGGTTATCACAGTTATCAACCCATTATCTCCATGTTATCCTCGTGTTATCATATGTTATCAAATAATCTTCGTAGACTTTTTCCACGGGAGTTTCGGACCACCTCGTGAACAACTATCTCTCGATTTCTAATTTCGTTGTGCATTCATATCAAGTACGAGGTCTTTCCCATTTGCTATTGACTTCTTTGTGGCTTTTTCATTGGATTATTTACTCTCTATTTTTCAACCAATGGAGTGAAGGCTTTCTTGAGAAAAAAAAATCCGCTTTGAGACGGTTCGCTTCCTTCCGTATACGTTTGTACAACTCGGCGAAAAACTTGAAAACTTCTTTTATAAGTAAATATTAGTAATAATAATAGATGAGGTATTCAGTACGATTCATGACAGGAATCATAGCGATTAAATTAACGTGCTCTACTTACTGTGAATTGCTGGGCTATAGGGCCTATTCCAAAGGCGCACCTCACTAAAGCGGACACTTCTATTAAATCAACTTATTACAATTTGGAACTTTTTTGGATATCAAAGTGTTTCTCAGATTTTTTGACGATTTTTAGACTTATTTTCAAGTCGATTCATTGACAAGGTTATTTTACACGAGCGTCCGTAGTAGAGGAGATGGTCTACAAGGGCCTTTTTGGAATAAGGTCTATTGAGCAAACTTTTTGGCTACCTGATGACGTCATATCCGCTTGTTTCCAGTACAAGTCGAGGCCGCACTTCTCATAATATTCAGTTCAAATATATTACGACATGATTTCAGTAGTAAATCTAACTATTAATTACTAATCTAAATATCCAATTTAATTTGAAGTAGTATAATGTCCCAGCAGAAAATGAAGGATAGTTTCAGGACCCTGAAAATATCCCAAGGCGTTCGAAACTCCGTGGAAGAGTGTACGAAGATTATTTGATAACATATGATAACACGAGGATAACACAGGGATAACAGGATGATAACAGTGATAACATGACCTAGGTGTACGAAGATTACTGGAAGTTCCGGACCCCTTGAAATATCCTGAAAAGGACATTTTCAGGATGCCAATCAGGACTCTGAGTGAAGTGAAATTGGCCCACTTCCAGGGTGTTCAGGACCCTGACATTGGAATGCCTCAATAATGCATGTTCAGGGTACTTAACAGCGCCCTGAAAAAACGCTTTTCAGGATACTTATCAGTGCCCTCAATAATCAAGATTCACAATTCTCCACACATTTTTTTTAATTTTTACTCATCCACGAACGGATATGGTTCAGTATATTCAGGATACGTTACGGATATCGTTCAGGATGTAGTCGACATCGTTAAATTTTCCGCTGGGGTCGTAGAACACTAGTGACGTGTTGACACTGTGTAATGAGTTTATTTGGGAATAAGTTTGGTGTTAACATGATAATAGTATTGGTAACTGATGATAATAGTGGCTTATGGAGGGATGGGCAAGTAGAGTATAAGAGACTGGCAAGGACTGGTACCACATGAATGTTCTATTGCGTTTGTTCGTTTAACCGATGGTTGAGCACGCCATATCGCAATCAGGCCTTCCTATAGTAGTGCTGCCACATATAAAATATACAAAATCCATAACAAAGTACACGAGAAAAACGAGTAGAAATATAGAACAGATAATAAAATGGATGATAATAAGACTAACAGATACAAAATCCATAATAAAATACACGGGGAAAATGAGCAGAAATATAGAACAGATAATAAAATGGATGATAACAAGACTAACAGATACAAAATTTGTGATAGAATACACGAAATTATCGACATGGGTCTGAAACTCCGAGGAAAAGTGTACGAAGACTATTTGATAACATATGATAACACGGAGATAACACAGGGATAACAGGATGATAACAGTGATAACATGACCTAGGTGTACGAAGGTTATTGCAAGTTTCGGACCCTTTATTGGTAAAAATTCGTAACGAATAGTGAAACTGATGGTTATAATAAACTAAAATATACAGAATCTGTAACAAAATACACGAGAAAATAAGTAAAAATACATAGAAAATAATGAAATGGATAATAATAAAACTAAAATATACAGAATTTGTGACAGAACACATGAGAAAATCAGTAAAAATATTTAACAAATAATGAAGGAGGTATTAAAACGTATTACTTGTAAATGACATTCGTAAATGGACATATTAACCTGTAATCTGCGTGTTATCATATGTTATCATGTGTTATCAGATATAGTTTGTAACTAAATCATAGAGTTACGGACCCCCTTTTTGTCACATTCTGAAAACACGCATAACCGAGGTCACGCATTGCCGGTAATGACATCAGTGTTATCAGCGTGTTCTCAGTGTATTATCAGTGCTTAGTTACGTTAAGTTAGTTAACCGACAGAAAACACTTAGCTGAGACTCACCTGAGAATCAGCTGAGACTCGGGTGAGAACCGGCTGAAACAGGTGAGACCTAGGGGAGAGTTAGGTGAGAATCAGCCGAGAATCAGGTGATAATTAGCTGAGACTCGGGTGAGAATCAGCTGAGAATTAGGTGAGACTCAGGTGAGAACCAGCTGAAACAGCTGAGACCTAGGTGAGATCAGGTGAGAACCAGCTGAGAATCAGCTGAAATAGCTGAGACCTAGGTGAGAATTAGGTGAGAATCAGCTGAGACTCGGGTGAGATCAGGTAAGAACCAGCTGAGAATCAGCTGAGTCTCAGGTTCCAAATATACAGCCTAAAATGAAAATTCTTAACTGAGAATTTTCTGTCGGGTACAGTTAGTTAATAAGTTAGTAAAGTTAGCTAAAACTTTGCAATTATTGCTTAATGAACAGAGGTCGTAATATCAATTACAATATTACAAGAAACTTGTATACTTTGTGATACTCGGAGCTTTTAACTACTTACGTCTACGTCTACGTCTACGTCTACGTCTATGTCTACGTCTACGTCTATGTCTACGTCTATGTCTACGTCTACGTACGGAAAGCAGTTGCGCACAGCAATTTGCCGGGGAAGCGTCAAAAATGTGTAGTGCGCAAATAGCATCACACGACTCCAGTACAAAAAATCTCGTGTCCCTCTATTGTTCGCTAGTCAAGTAGAGCGAGTGAATTGGCCTCAGTTGTTCGGCGAAACGTTCCAAGTCGTTCGCCGCAGAACCAGCGGGAGGTTTTTCGCACAGATGCGCGCAAATCGCTCGTCTGACTGGCCATACTAGACCCAATTACAATGGCGAATCCTTCAGAAACAGCTCTGGATATCTACGATCTGGAATCCATGACTGAACACACTAGAGAGTTCGATGAAAAATCAGAAGTTTCCTCAACTCAGACAACGACGAGAACCAGCGTTTTCGATCGACTCTACGCCGACTCGCGTTCTCGTAAAAAGACCGAAACTAAACCTGAAGATCAGAAACAGAAAACCGAAGCTAAAGTCACGACGAAACCTTTGAAACAAGTTCATTCAAAACATCCGCGAAAAGTTTCAAACGAACCTTCTACTACAACTCGGAACGAACCTACGACTCACGGAGAATCTGATTTGGTGAATGAAGTCCACGAAAATTCAGCGACAACTTCCAACGTCTACGAACGACTTTACAGAACTTCAACGCAAGCCAGAAAAGCTTCGCAGAAACCGACAAATGAAGCTACTGCAAGTCTCGTAACTTCACACAGCGAGTCTAACAGGTAGGAATACCCGACTGAAAATTCTCATAGAGTTATGTATGTAGAATTTGGAACAGAGACTCAGTGAGATCTCAGTGAGAAAACTCTAAAAAGTTGTGAGATCTCACTGAGTCTCTGTTCCAAAGTCTACATACATAACTCTATGGGAATTTTCAGTCGGGAAAATGGAATTTTTAATATAGTTAATCGGTTATTGTTGTTTTAATGATATTTCTGGGTAATTTGTAGGTCTAATTTAGGCCCACGCAAAACAAGGGAACAGAAAATTTCCAAAAAATCTTCGCCATTGAATCTAACGGAGAGTAATCACGATGAACGAGAACCGGAGGACCGGACTGCGTCGGAAGCGAATGCAGAAGTCAGTAAAAGTGAATCTGCGGAAACAGAAACAAAAGAGTATAGATTAATCAATGTAGTAGTGATTAAGATGGATTTTATGTAATGGTGGCTGTTATTTTAGTGAGGAACCGAACTTCAGTTTCTTCTTCGGACGCCCTCTTACTGCAGTCAAGTCGGCCAGACCGATTCTACGAGTTCCTCCGTCAGCTAAAATCAAGAAACACAAAAAATCCAAATCTTGGGTAACAATTAATTACAAAAATTCATAGGATTATCATTTATTCTAGTTTAATTTGATATCAATTATGCATGGTGAAAGTGTGTTTGAGCGAATGGTTATTCATTCATTTGAACGGTCATTCATTTAAAATCAATGAAAAGTAGTACCTGGTTTATTTGAATAAAAAAAATTGTATATTGAAATGAATAGCGTATTCAAAGACTGCCCGTTATTCTGATCGAGCGGACTTCCCTGGCCCGAGGAGCCCTTCCCATTCTGCCCAAACCACTGGCCTGCATCTGTCTTGTACTCAATATCCTCATACCGGGATCAGGTAATAAAGATTTCAAACCTATAAGAGGAAATATTACGATTATAAATATTTAATTGAAATATTATTTTTTTTAAAAAAATTATGATAAACTGAAACAAAAAGAAAAGCGGGCTCGTCTGGGATTTGAACCCGGGAACAATACTTCAAGCTTCAGTTATTAAGTTAGACTATAAAAGGCATAGTATGAAATATTACGATTATAAATATTCAATTGAAATATTATTTTAAAAAAAAATTATGATAAACTGAAAGAAAAAGAAAGGCGGGCTCGTCCGGGATTTGAACCCGGGAACAACACTTGAAGCTTCAGTTATTAAGTTAGACTATAAAAGGCATACTATGAAATATTACTATTATAAATATTTAATTGAAATATTATTTTTAAAAAAATTATGATAAACTGAAAGAAAAAGAGAGGCGGGCTCGTCCGGGATTTGAACCCGGGACCTCTCGCACCCTAAGCGAGAATCATACCCCTAGACCAACGAGCCTTACTTGTATGGGATACATGGAAATGTATAAATGTACGATTGAAGATTATATGTATTTATTTAAAGGAACAATATTAAGCGGCTTTTTGGGACTTTGTTGTGGTGCCCCACGGTTTTCTGTTCGCGTGACATCGGAACATCGCTTTCTGGGTCTGGTTATAAACATCACAATCGGAGTCTTCCAGATCGTTACCATCCTCTTCTGCCTGGTCGGCTGGTGCTGGTCTCTTGGTTGGGGAATTTTACTCATGCAAAATTCTGGTAATTGCTCATATCAATTCTGTTGTACGTTGAATATTGGAATTCAGTGCCGCATTTATATTGCAGAAAAGTATAAGCGATGGAAGAAAAATGCGAAAAACGGCGCCAATAATGAACTGCACATCCACGATGAAGATGATTACATCTCTACCATGGATTCCTACAACAATATTCGTTTCTAGTCTAGAAACTATTATCCTACAATTTTTCGTTAAATTATTGGAAATTTTTTATATATTTTTATTCATCTATATAGACATATTATCAAATATTATTCATAGTCCGTGCGATACGGTTTTCATGTTACCAGTGTATTTTCGTCATCTATAATATATCAAATTTATAGTTTCCTAAAATCTAATTTACTCAATGATTAATAAACTGCTGTAAAATGTCTTTCATAGTTTTACTTAAATCGAAATAATTGTTCGACTGAAAATAACGTAATATTTTTGTTTACGGCTCTTACTATCACATTATTATTTTATTGATATTTCTTCGTTACAATAACAGGTATTAAATATTTAGAATTATATTAAAAACATTTTAGAATTATTCATATATCGTTTCATGAATGATTAGTACTTATCTTTGTCGATAGATGGCGTATGATAAAAGTTTATGTCGTCTGCTCCATCATATGTCTTGAAAAGAGCCGTGTGGGAAATAATACAAATATTTAAGCACAAATCAAACTTGCTTTTTGTAATATCAAAACAGTTTAAAACAAAATGGCGTTTTCTTCGGGAAGGAAATCGGCTGTTGCAGGAGCGGACCGTGCACTTGAACTATTACGAGTTCTTCCACGCATTTCATTATCTAACCTGAAAAGTAACCCTGGATCTTTTCATAGGGTAATATAGCAAAATTATATTTACATACTTGAATTATTATATTTTCCCTTTATCAGACTAAGCGGGGTGCAGGACAACACGGAGGAGATAAACACGGCGCGGGAAACAAAGGTTCTGGTCAACGACAGAATTTCATGCGGCTTGGCTACGAAACGGGAAACAACCCGTTTTATTTGCGTTTTTCTAGAGAACCTTACTACAAGGGTCACCAGTAAGTTTATTTCAAAGCCAAAGCTTAAGAGCCACTTATAAATAGCAATCAAAACTATGTTTTGTTTTTAGTTTACGCAGGGAGTACCCGCCCCTGTCTCTACTGCAGCTCCAGACCATGATCGACACAGGACGTCTCGATGCTTCAAAACCCATAGACTTAACAGCACTGTGCAACACAAAGCTTTTTCAGATTCACCCCGACCAGCGGCAGTACGGCATTCAGCTCACAGACGAAGGTGCAGATGTTTTCAAAGCAAAAGTCAATATCGAAGTCCAGTGGGCCCCCGAGCAAGTTATCGCTGCTATCGAACGTAATGGAGGGGTTATCACAACTGCATTTTACGATATGCATTCGTTATGGGCAGTCACGGACCCCATAAAGTTCTTCAGGAAAGGTTTGAAAGCATAATTACTTAACCTTTTTAAAACTTTAAAGCTAGTATAAATTAACCTAGGTGTTGCAATCCCTAAGAGGCAGTTGCCTCCCGAAGATATGGCTGAATATTACGCAGACCCTAAGTTTCGAGGCTATCTTGCAGATCCCGATCTTATTGCTGAGGAACGTTTCAGGTTATCGCAGAAGTACGGTTATATTTTGCCCGACTTAAAGTCCGACCCGCAGCTGGACATGCTGCTCGAACGCAAAGACGCGCGTCAGATCTTCTATGGCCTTCAACCTGGTTGGCTGATCAATTTAAAAGATAAAAAAGTATTGGCTCCCAAAAGTGAGAAATTAACTGAATATTACAGCAGTTAATGACGCGGTGCATATTTTTCTAAAAACCAGTTAGAATGTTGTAATAAAAGAGATCGGTAGAAATGAGTTGCTCGTTTCTTTACTTGATAAGAAATTAACAAAAGCGTAATATTTTGGCAAATTTACCGTTTGCGGGAAAGACATAGAACTCATCACTGCATCTTTTCATACGATCACAAATGTAAAACAGTGCTGGGGAAAACTTATGAGCCAGAAACAAAACACAAAACTCGGGTGCATACGACAAATCAGGGGAAATTTTTGCTACTATCTGTCAGGAAAGGTACCAGACACCGAGGACACTTGCTTTCACCCCGGGCCGAATCAACGCACTTGCGGCACATCTGAAAATTGTCAACACATTAATTTAAACCATGAAAGAAAAGAAGAGATAAAATGATTATAGAAAAGCTTTGTTGGATAAAATTTTCTCTTTACAACACAATGGCGGCATTTCCCCTGCGTGACGATAAACAGTTGGTCCCTGCACCAGGAGTAGCCCAGTTGGACGAAACATTCCGAACAGCAACTGGCGTCGGAGCTTTTCAGCAATGTGTTGACCTGCTCGCAGAAACCGCATGAGGGGCACTGCAGCTTCTGTTGCAGTCTTCCCACCAAGTTCTTCGACTAGAAGACACAAATAAACGATTTTCTGAAACATTAAATACACCGTATTCGCACTGCGGGATTTATTCTACTATAAACTAGCAAAAAGGGGTACACTGCATATTGAAAGAAGGCTTATTCCTCAAGTTATACCAGTATAGTGCGCTTATGTGAACGTCTTACATAGATTTAATCAGATATTGCAAAACGCTTAAAAATACACATCAAAATGAAATATTATTATCAATATATGCATTTAGTGCCAGTGTTTCCACTTTCAATTTCCCCCTTTTTCCTTCTTCACTTATTTTTTCCTTTTTCCCCTCCGTGCTAGATTACAGGCCGTATGTTTAGGGTTTCTGTTTTCCCTTATTTTCCCCTTTTTTCAAGAATTTCCCTGCGATGTAAAAACAGTGCTTAGTGCTTAATCTATTTATGCTTACATGGAGCAGATATATGCTGTTCATCAGGCAGTGCGAGGATTTTGCCCATTCGATATCTATCCCGTGGTTTCGTAAAACGTTCAGCGGATTCTCGCACCCGACACAGCGGCAGTTCAGGCAGAGTTTACCCTGACGTGCACAAGAGCAACGCTTGGACCTAACGTTTCGTAAAAAAGACAGAAAAAAGTTATCTATCTCTTGAACAGCAAGTCCTGAATTTAGTAAATATTCTTAAATAGTAAAAAACCTGCAGCTGACTTTACACGAACAAATAGTTGCGACAAGTCCTTTATCGCTGGCTGGATCAATGGACGTTGCAATTGCTGATTCAGAAGGTTTGCCTGCATTTTCAGCATCGGCTTTCTGTTGATGTTCAAACAAGGCATTAGCAATACACGTTAACTTTACAACGAAATATTACAAATGAGAAATTACCGTATTTTCGGTTAAGTCAGCGTTGTGTTGTGGTAACTGCGATTGAAGCAAAAGACTAAAAATCGGACTACAATTAATTAAATGTGAGTGCAATCTGCTAGCGATTTCTGCTTTCGAAAAAACAATGTAATGTACAGCGCACCGTCCCAGTTCGCCTTCAGTGAAATCTGTATCTGAAATTTTTTCGTAGACACAGCATTTGGACTGTCCCGGGAAAGTGGTGCGGAATCCGACAAAAGCGAATGGTTTCGAGCTCACCGTCACTTGAATGCAGCTCTCTGAAAACCACAGTCCAGTGACAGACGTAAAAGGCACTTCAATAGAAACCACTCTGGTAACTAGTACTAGATCAGGCTCAGTTGCAGCTACCCGAGCTGGAATCTCGAATTCGTAAACAAATTTCTGAGCGCTGTATATAACTTTCAGGCGGCAGAGTTGGTTCGGATGCCTGGGATCAGCGACTAACTGGAAGCTACCGATCTGCAAAAGCGAAAAATCAAAATGCCTGGGACGCTTGTACGCATCGTCTAGCGTAAAACCATGCGGATTCATTGGTAAGAGACTCTGTGGGTTAGATTGAATGTTTGCAGGAATTCGAGTCTCTGGAGTGTTGAGTGCATCCGAAAAGCTTCGCCTGCGGACTCGTTTCATGCGAGGCTTTTTTGTAGTCGGTTCATCGGCACAGCTTTCTGCGGAAGGCGAAAGTATCGAAGAGATTGTAGTTTCATTGCCGTCCACTGAAAGAACTTCTTCGACTGTTATATTTGAACTGGGACTGAAGATATCAACGGGCGAGGGGCTGATTCCAGTGTTGGAAGTTTCGCCCTTGGACAAAATGGTTTTAACTTTATTCAACTTATCTTTAATGTTCAGCATGTCCCGAACAGTTAAGTAGCGACGCCTTTTTGCTTGACCAGGAATCTTGAAAAAATTTAACAACTCTTTGGAACATTCAGGGACTAGTTTACAGAGAATATCGGTGCCCCCGACCCTTTCCCATTCATTCTCGAGGATGCCCAGATCTAGTTCGGGACTTTCCCTGGCCCACGAGTAATAATGTTCTCGCAAATCGGGAGAGGAGTCCCAAAACGAAGGACCCTGACTAGACAATGATTGTATATCTGAGGGAGTTGTTTCTATTTCTATTTCGATATTGGAACTCGAAGGCTGCATAAAGTTTCCATTGTTGTCCTGGAAGCTGAGTTGTAGATCGTAGTAACCTGTCGACGGATCGGGTGTTGAAAAGTGTTTAGTCTCGTATGAAACGACAGTTTGGACAGAAGCTGTGGCTGAAGCATCTAACGATACATAAGGGTATGAATCTGTCGTCAGGCTTGGTATGTTATAATTGAAAGATTCAGCTGTATTATGATGTTCGTCTGCAGAAATCAAAGAGTAAAAAAATAGTACGAATATTTAGTGATTGTAAATACCAAAACTGCTTCCGTCCACGTTCCAGTCAGTCGAATGGAACTCGAAATCTAGATCGGGGGCTTCAACGTTGTGCTTGTTGTCGTCCGGAGTGTGTGTTACAACCGCAGACATTTTAGTGGAAGTCAACTACTTGACTGAACTTCCATCTCCTGTCGTCATTCTAGTAAAAAGAAACCTTTAAGTTATTTTTCAATCTTAACTCTGGGTCCAGATATCGAACAAACTGCTCAAATGTTGAAATAAAACTTTTCCACCATTATAATTTTATTGTCCTCATTTCAAACACATTAAATAGTATCTCTAAACAAAATTGCTTGTAAAAATAAATCAACTATTATTTTTCTTCGCCACAAACCACGTGGATAAACGTCCCTTCATTTCTCGTCGAAAACTTCAAAGTTATTTCTCATAAAATGTTACACTTTAACAAATGGTTCTTGCCAACAAATTTAGAAAATCTTTTACCTGTCTTCTTCTATTTTGTGCTGTCCTTTCAGAGCTGCGATTTTTAATGGATGAATTTTATGCGAAATGTTTCGTTATAAATACCTGGCCTAGGTAAACGAAATGAAAACAAAGCGCTGTTGCCAGATCTCTACTTTAAATAAGTAATATATCAAAAATAAATAGTAATTTGATAATTAACAAAATTTGTATTATTCAGTTAAATTTGAATATTTTATAATATATCATGTATATATTTATGAATAAATAACTAGTCTGGTATTTATTATTTGAAAATTTAAATTACTCGGTAGATAGAGTATTTTAATGTCATTAGATCTATTTAATTAATTATAGATTTTATTAATAAGAAATATGTTAAATACTGTTATAGTAAAATTAAGTTTTATTAATGGTGATATCTTAGTAATCGATAGTTAAGGATTATTCTTAGCAATCGATAGTTGACAAACAAACCTCCTCTGGTTTCCCGTATAATAAATGTCTACATGGGACCCAGCCCCAAGGTTGACAACAACAATGCAGCTTGTGAACTAAAATCCTGAAAAAAATAATAACTCGTCGCGATATTCCAAAGTTTCACGTAAAAACCTTTTGTCTACTGTGAAAATTTTTCAAATTTACCCTCCAAAGGCCAGTGCAATACGTTGTACGGAAATTATTCAGCTTAGTAGTGAAATCGTCTTAGGCTTAATGGCAGTCTTTTGTTCTGTTTTATTCTAACTTAAAACAATTGTCTTTAGTATAATTTACTTTGTTAATCACAGGCCGATGATTTAATTTTCGTCTAAGTAGAATATTTGTTTTTGTTAATAGTAACAACTCTAACATACGTCTATTATGAAGCAACCGTTTCAGTACCTCGATCCACTGAATGTTGATTAATTTTATATCTTACCGCAGGTTCTAATGAGTCGACTTGATTGTATTCACCCCGTCGCTTTTCTACGATAAAAATGAGGTACGAAAAAACTGAATTAAAACATAATTTAAATCCCAAACGTTTTTTAAGCATCATTATTAAGTGCTTAAATGATTTTTTTTGCTCGAGTAACATACGATCCAGGTTGGTTTTTAAAGAAAAAGGGCACACCCATTTCTGTGTAAAATATTACCGCATTAGTTGATTGCTACCCAACGAGCAACGGTGCTTTTTACCCTAGACAACACTGTAAAAAGGCACCATACAGTGCCTTTTCAAATTTGCCTGCAAATCGCCCTAATTTTAAACCAACATTCAAAGTGCCCAGTTCAAGGTAACCAAAAAAGGCACCGCAAAAGGCACCGTCAGTTCTACGTGGGTAGCTATAATTCATCAGTGAAGTCAAGAAACATGGAAAGGAACATTTTTTGAGGTCTCAACTCCAATTGTATAAACAAAACGGAACCCCTTGAAGATAAGCAATGAAACATTGCCAGCTAAATATTTACACAGACGGTTTATAAAACACATTGCCTTTTTAGAAAAATTAAAATTTAACATGTATCCAGTCTCGGAAAATATTTATTCCTCAACCATTAACGGGTGAAATTGTTAAACAGAAAGGTAAATGACTTGGGGAAACGAGTTTTCTATTGTCAGTTGGTTAAGCAATTGATTTGTTCAAAGTTCAGCGGCTACCCCGAACTTGGGTATTGATCGCTGAGCAACTCAACCGCGCCCTTTTCACCAGCCCACCCACTGGGTTGAACTTGGGGGTTGCCCATTGAAAACCACCCACCTCCCTAACCTTCTCAGTTGCCTCTCTTACTTATTTTGATGCCTTTTCTACGTGCTGGAAGCTGTTGGTTTAGTCCCGCTCTCTTAACATTCGCCATTACAAGTCTATGGCTAATCTGGGCGAGTTGTCATTTGCTGTGGAAGTCGAGTTAGTTTGCGTATTGTTTACATAGTAAGTGTGATCAGGTGATTGAATGTCTTGCTTTTTTTTTTTAACTAGTGAGGTGAGTATTGCCTCGGCCAGGGCCTCGGTGATGGTCTACGACGATGCCAACAAGCGCTGGCTGCCCAGTGGTTCCTCTACGGGACTGTCCAAAGTGCACATCTATCATCACACCGTCACCAATGCGTTCAGAGTGGTCG
Organism: Eulimnadia texana; assembly: GCA_002872375.1. Taxonomy (NCBI): domain Eukaryota; kingdom Metazoa; phylum Arthropoda; class Branchiopoda; order Diplostraca; family Limnadiidae; genus Eulimnadia; species Eulimnadia texana. Next base: position 31,481,714 of record NKDA01000001.1, on the reverse strand, counting down.
GCAGAAAGCTACAGGATCACGAGGTTTGTATTTCAATATATATATATTTTTTTTTTTTTAATTTTGTACTTTCATGTATTCATTTATAAAATTGAATTTATTAAATTTAATTAAGTTGAATGAAATATGTTTCTGTTTCTGTAAAATTATATTTTATTTGTATTTTACAGTTTGTTTATTGATTATTGTTTATCAAATATTCATGAAAGTAAAAGATAAATGTATGTATGACTGAATTAGCAAAACACGTTTAAATAAATGAATTAAATTTTATATTGTAATTAAAAGGTGGTGATCAACTGCGCCATCTTGCGGGGTCTCAAATACAACCAAGCTACTCCAACTTTTCACCAATGGCGCGATAGCAAACAGGTCCATTTGTTAATTACTTATTATTATTAATACAATAATTATTAGTAATTTATTAACCAGGTCTATGGACTGAACTTCAGCAGCAAAGACGATGCCGATGCCTTCGCTAGTGCCATGTTAAGAGCCTTAGAGGTATTATTATATTCTAATTAATTCTATGATTATTATTCATGGTTGAATATTGCAGGTGCTGAGCAATAATCCTGCACGGTCTGCTCCATATCAGAACAACTACAACAACCAAATCCCTCAGCAGCTACAACAACAGCAGCAGCTACAACAGCCGGTGTATCAGCAGCCGTCGTATTCGAGCAGTTGCAGCTATGAAGAGGACCTTTACGTGCAATCCGACAGGCGACCATCACAAATTCAGCAGCAGCAGCCACAGGTATAATCTTCAAGAATGATAATAATTTACAATAATTTAATTAGTGAAATAACCGTGATAAATAAAAATATAACACATTAATAAAATGAAGAAATAAAACAGAAAATAAATCAACAAATAAAATATAAGGAATGATAATAAAATACAGACAAATTAAAATGTAATAAATTAATGTGAAATGAATAAATAAATGAAATAGTGAGCTACTACAAGTAAAATTTAAAATTACTGTATTACTGTACTATTAGAAATAACTAAATCAGACATTAAATATTTAAGAGTAAATTAAAATAAAAAAATAAACAAATTTATGCATAAATATAGGAAAAAATAAAAGTTGTAAAATGAAAATGGCAAGCCACTTCACCAAATTTCTTAAATAACCTTATTAATAATAAAACTTGAAATCATTGTATTACTTGAGAGTTAAATAGTATGTTGTACTATGTTACTTTATGTCAGATTATTATATTATTATAAAGTAACATTATTATTATATTATGCTGTAATTTGTTGCTTTTTCTGCAGGTTCTGAACCACTCAGTTAGCAATCCCACTCTGCAGCCCGCACCGGTAGTAGTTTCTTCGGGCCATCACCGCACCAGTTCGGCACCGCAGCCTCCACCCGCTCCGCCCGTGCCTTTAGCCCAGCCCGCTCAGCCCGCCCCGCCCGCCCCTCCTCCACTACCCATGCCCCTGGGAGGCGGCGGGGGAGGAGGAGGCGGCGCGGGTGGAGCTCCCCCTCCCCCTCCACCCCCTCCTCCGGGTCTTGGGCGTTCGACGAGTAACGACGCGGCTCCGGAGCCGGGATCTTTAGCCAACGCCTTGAAAAACGTGCAGCTCAAGCGGAACAACAAGTCGGCCGAGAGCAGCTGTAGTAGCAGCAGTAGTAGCAGCAGCACCTATGGCACTATCGGTAAGGGACAAGCGGAAAGACCCACTATTGGAGCTCTCGGCTCTATGATGGACGAAATGACGAGGACTTTGGCTAGACGAAGGGCTGCTGCTGAAGGAAAAGATAATAGCAGCTCCAATTTACAGGTTTGACGTACCTTTAAGGATTAAATAAGGATTTTTAATTGATTAATTGTAATGATAGGACGACAATCAGGAACGCAAGTCAGTAGGTCGCTCATTGAATGAATCTGGACCCGGTTTGGCGAGTGAATCGCCTCGTAACGGACGTAAAAGGTCGGGATCTAATTCTGATGATATTCGTATCAACGGCACTGATGGATCTGTTTACGATTTCGAATCTCTGAAACAAGAGATCCTGCGCGAAATGAGGAAGGAAATGAACAAAATCAAGCAGGATATTATCGAAGGTAACATAAATTTCACAAATTTTCTTACTAATTATTATTATAATGATTAATTCCAGTAATTCGCCAAGAAATCAGCCGACGATAGACGTCGAAGACTCACGAATCTCTGCATTAACACAAATCTGATGTGCATAATAATGATTTTTTTCAGCTTATTATTTCTTGTGTCTGCCATTAACGGAAGGAAGCAAGTTACGTTTAGGAAGAAGGAAGAAAAAAACAAAACTTGAAATTATGTCAATAAAACTTACAAAGTCTGCCCCGTTTTCATTCCAGCCATTCCCGATGTTGGAACAACCCTCTGCCACATTCTCCAAAACACTTGGAAAATAAAAATCCGTTTTTTTTCCTGCTTTCTTCCTCTGATTTTTTTCCCAATTTTTCCTGTTTTTATTTGCATTGCTATATGGATGTAAGAGAACAAAATACATTTCTAATTTTTCGTCTTTTTTGATTTAACAATCTGCTTCTTTCTTTGTATTTTCTGGTATATAAAAAAAAAATTATTTGCCAGTAGCGATATGATTCCAAGTGACAAACCCTATGCAAGCTACTGACCACACCAGTACGAAAATAATCCAGGCTACGTGTTTAAAAGGAGAAGCAAAAGCATTGCTAACATTATTTTGGCCGTATTCTTGAACTAAGGCTTTCCTTGCGTAAAATGCTAGGCAAGCGGGAATGATGTACTGGACTCCAGCGCCAGCATAAGATCCCGTGATTCCTACCAGAAACTGGACATCGCTAGTAATTACAGCCACGATGGTTGGTGGAATAAGAGCCAACAGGGGAAACAAGAGGCGAGTTATCGTCCAATGATAGTGCGAGTCGTCTTTTCTGAGGATCAGCTGCTTCAGATTGTTGCGTAGCGTGATGGCGATGATAGGAAACGACGTGCTCAACGTAAACACGGGGAAAAGAGCGAGGAAGTAACGCAGAATCTCTTGTCCCACGTCGTAGTCTATGTTTATTCAACTTATATTTATTCGTATTAGTAGTGAATATTAAAAAGTACCCTTGATTCCGAGGAAGCTGACTGCTGTCGAGAAGGTTTTCGTCGTTCCGCACCGGTCGGGGACGAAGTTGAGCGTGTAAAGGTCTTCGAGAACGGGGAAGGCAAAGATTCCGGTGAAGGCCAGCAGAAGATAGAAAGCTGTGATCATGATATAGTCGGAGATGAGCAGCTTGTACAGGTTGCGCTTGGGTGAGATGGGCGTTACGAGCGAAGGTAGCGAGTGGTGGCACATGAACGAGTAAACGCAGGCCCCGAACAAGTTGGGGACTCCTTCGATGATGGCCATGGAGGGGTTTCCTAAATCCTGTGGACTGTAAGTTGCCAACCTGATGCAGGCCAATACGATCATCACGATAAATGCTGGAAAAATACGATAATAAATACCAAATTACTAAATGATAATCAATAATCAAATTTAATGCACTTAATTATACGAGAATGCAATAATTAGTAATATTTAATGAATACTAGTGTTACAATAGTTTTACGAATACTTAGTACAAAGATAAAATTTTACAGACCCAAAATTATTCTTATTCTTATTATATTATTATAATTATTAGTTTATTATCATTATCACTACTATTGAATATTTATAGATTTTTTAACTGGAAAATTGCTATTTTTACGTAATGCAAATTTGTTAAATTTATAAATAAATAATTAATATCAAAAATTAATTTATAAAACTTTAATTATGCAGTTATTTCTTACCAGTCCAGCGAATAAGAGAAGTGACAATTTGCAACAATAAAGTTTTCTGCACGTTGAAAAAGGCGAAAGACCCAATCACAACCACAAAAGCCACCTGGTCAATAAAATCCATTTGAAAATTCAACATTAAATCAGTAATAATAACACTTGATACAGAAATGTTAACTATTAAGTATAAACACAAATATCATCATTTAATGATAAAAATAAAAGGTTGCAATAATAAGACGTCTGACGTTTTTCATACTTGTTTTGATCATTATTTTTTCATATTTTATTATTACATTTATTTCCTTATTGTCACATGTATAAATATTTAAAAAAAATACCATGAGAAGGCGGTAGGCATTATCGCGGCTAATATTCGTGTTTTCCCAACAAAGGTCAGTCCCATTCAGGGTGGTGTTGCAATCGAGGCCCGGTGGGAAGTAAGTGCTATGATAATAATTATAATGATATTAATAGTAATAATGATGGTGCCTTTTTCGATGATCCTGAACTGGGCACTCTAAAAGTTGTTTAAAACTTGGACACGTTCGGGCAATACAGGCTACCGCGAAAAGACACCGAAAACTACAAAAAGGTACTGTAGCGGTGCCTTTTGACATTGTTCCGGTATAAAACACCATTCCTCGGACTCGTTTTTACGTGTTTACATTGTCCAATGATAAAAAATCTAGAAAAAACTGGAATTTTGATTGGTATTTACCAGGACACATCGCGCAGTGATTTTCCCACGGCTGCTCCGTAAATAGCCAAGTCACCGTAGAGATAAATGGCGATGCACAGGTAAAATAAAATCATCCCCACTAAATCATAAACAGTTTATTTAGTTTAATTTAATAAGTTTTTGAAAGAATTTCTGTAGACTTTACCTTTATTAAAAAACATTCCTGCCATTCTTCCCTGGAACGTAGAAAATTTATAAAATTTTACTAAGAAAAAAGTTTTTGGGATATTTGAGGATTGTATTTACGAGTTCCACAGTTTCCTTGATATCGCACGTCTCCGCGGGCTCCTTGACATGTTCCTCGTCTTTGTGAGGATCGACGAGTTGATCGTGACTGGCCGAGGGATCCCCGACATCTCCTGACTGAAGCAGAGAGTAATTGACGCGTCCGATTTTCTTCCGTCGTACTTTGACACGTTGTAACTGAACGAAACGAAAAAGACGAGCGAAAAAACAAAATTAGACAACATACCCGACACGAAACAAGTGACTAAAAGACAACATTTTCCCTCAAACATTTTTGCAAAGTCAATATAACACAAATAGTATTTAGTACATAAAAAATACCCTAGACAAACTAGACACTGTCGGCACTGATTCCCAAATTTCATTGTTAACCACGAATAACATCCTTCAATTACCCAACGTTGATAAAAACGTCCCAATGATATGTAATGAACAGTTGCAAACTGAGATATTAATTACAAGGTGAGTTGTAGGTGACGACGGAGGCGAGCTCTCGGAAATTGATCCATCGTGCGATGCTTTCTCGCTGTTTTCCGCAATCTCGGCTTTGTCCCGCTGCTTTCTGAGAACTGCATTAGCCGCGGCCATACTCTCCACGACAAACGTCAGAGTGATATAACTAATAAAATTATATTTCTTCATCATAAAATGCATAATTAAGGCAACAAGAGTAAAAAGATACCTGACAACACCTAAAACTATGATAATGCACAAACTGATGATCCATCCTGCGTTGGCGAAAGCCGCGGGTAGCGTTAAGGCACCAGTTCCGACGATCAGGTTGAAAATATAAATTAATCCAATCTAGATTAACAATCAGTAATCAATTCACTGTTTAACGACGCTATCGAGAAAACGAACCCATGGCGAATACGTTGATTCTGCGTGTGTTCCAGAGTCTCCAGCCATTTTTCCAGCAGATAAATTGAGTTACTGACGTCTAAAAGCTTTGAATATTCAAAGAAAGAAATGAACAAACTTGAAACAGCTTTATATTCAACGTTATCTTCAAATTGTTTTTATCTTCCACAGACAAGGTGGGATTTATACTTAGTGACAGGACAGACAGAAGCATATTTGTGAATTATGTGACTTTTGTACTTGGATATTCTAGATTTATTGAGCAAACATTGGTAATACTCACTTTGCCACGTGATTTTCTCAATATTTACTTTACCATTTCAAATCTGAAAAGTCTTTTTTTGTCCTTTTGAAAGATACGGAACAGGGGGGCGTTTTGTTGACGTAAACAAATCTTTTGTTTTCGGACGAATCAGCTGTTAGTAACCGGATCCGTAAAGTAACCGTTTCCATTACTGAGAAAATTTTGATAATTTTCGTTCAAGTTGAAGACCATTTCAACTTAGGACTTTTAATATAAGAAATAAATAGTCTTAATTACTAATGAAACCTTTGTTAACGGTATTATTAATCCTAACTAATTTTGAAAAGTGTTTATTGATGATAATTTTACTAATATTCAAATTTTAAGTCTTGGTATGAGACGATAATAAGATGGTCGACACACTCAAGTAATTTAAATTTTTTATTTTACTCCTAGATGGCGAGCGGCATGTTTTGACACTTGCCCGTCCATGCCCACTGCTTTTCGTTTACAGGGAAATTCCCTTAAAAAGGGAAAGGGGGTCTGTACAGAGAGAGTTATGGATAGATCAAAAATGAACGTGATGAAGGGAAAAGAGTTTTCCTTTCACAAGTGTACTTGAGGAAATGAGGGAAAACTCCGAGTTAAAGGGAAGAAAAAATTCGCAACATCGTTTTGAATTCGCCATTTAGCGCCAGAACCCGACGCGGACACTTCCCCTCTCCCCGTCTCTTTAGGCAGCTTCTTAATTTTTGTTTTAGAAGCTTTAGTTTCGCCATCTCAGTTCTTTATGCCTTTTATTGAACTCAAGTTTTAGTAAATAAGGTAATTCTTCAAAATGAGTAACCTCCTTCATTCCACTAAGAGTTGTTACTTGACATGAACTAGTTGATTTTCTGATGTGACTGATTGTTTTGGTCATATTTAAAATTCATGTATTACGAGCATAATTCATAATAATAGAAACCTGTACATCGAGCAGATGTATGTTGTTTTAGTTGAGGTAATATTCGTAACACCCAGCCATGACGCTTGTCATTTAGACAGGAATAAACAAAAGTCTAACAGTTTTGTGTACATACTTAAATGAATTTTTTTCTATGACTAGTTTACGTTATTGGGACCAGCACTGTGTGATCCAGAATGGAGACTTTTACAGATTCAATCCCTAGAAGGCAACCATCGCAAGAGCCTATGATGTACCGCCTGCCGACCAGACGCCAGGACAACGAACGCAAGCCATGGGTAAATATAAAATGGTCTCTAAAGGTCTAGCGTTCACTGTAGAAAGTCACAGCTACAGTGCCTTTTTGCAGTGCTAAGGAACCCTAAAAGGCACCGCAAAAGGTATCATTATTTTCTCTGGGTTGTTCTAACACGTATGTTGTGTATAGGTTGACCTAAACTCGGCAACACTTCACTTGTCCTCTTCATCAGCTCATCTTAATGAACTGGCATTTCCTGTTAATGTCTGCAAAATGGACGATGGTATTTTCAGAGAAGTGCGAGGGTACTTCACTGCTTGCTGGCTGGAGTACAAAAATTATAAAGACGTTTGCGTCAAGGGATGCGAAATGCACTCCTACAATAATGGTAACTTGAGTATTAACTATATGTTATGTTTGATTGCTGATGTGAATTTTATATTTTTACCTGGTATATTATGTCAAGGTTGTTTGGTGAAAATTGTAAATGATGCTGCCAAGAACGGGATTATCAGGAATGCTCGTTTGGAATCCAGGTGCAACTTCCCACTTTTCGAAGAAAAGCCGAGAAGGCCTTTTGCCGAGATTGTGCTGAACGTTCAGTGCGTTTACAGTTGCTCTGATTGTTCTAAGCTGATCGTAACAGAAAATTCTGCAAACAGAGTTCACGCTGAAATGAAGCTCGTCATCGCAACTTTTGCCGAATTGTAAGTAGTTGTTAAAATACGCCTTGAATGAAATTAAGTTTCCGGTATTTAACGTTTCAGGAATGATCTAAGCGCCGTGCAGATTACTGAGGAGTCTTTTAATGTCGTTTTCCGGGACAAGCCGAGCCGCATGTCGGTATAAGTATTTCCACACCAACTTCTGCAGTTCTAAGTTTACTAGCCGTTTCACTTAGTTTTGTAATACGTATTTATTCAAACAGAAAGCTGAAAACACTAAAGATCTGCCGATAGCAACAGAGAGTGTGAACGCAATACCGAATGGGAAGCAGCCATCAAAGCGAAAGAGGCACAGCTCGTCTCCTGAAACGGTTAACGGAGAAAATCACGATCTGCCATTTCACCACTTCATCGTAATTCGGCAATAGATATTTTCTAGGCGTTTTTTTTACTTTATTGGAATATTATTTATTTTATTATTATATAACTTACGTTATTACCATTGAACGTATATTTTGCATAAACTGCAGGTTCGTCAAAGCTTTGCTGCCGAAGTACAGCGACTGTTGGCAGCTTGCAAAATAAGCAACTTGAACTTTTCTTCAAACGGGTGATTTGTTTGCTTCCTTTATTATCTAGTAAAGAACTGATGATAATAATAAAAGTGAAAAATTATAATAAAATGAAAATAAGAGAAGAAAATAAAAGATCCAAAATAAAGTAGAAATAAACTTACGTTTTTTTTTATTTCAGAGTGGAGCTCGAAAACCTTCTGGAAAATCTGGTACCTGAAGACGAACCTAATTCAGTTCACACAGGGTCAAACCCTGGATCCCAGGGACTGGATGTTGTATTTAAAGAAAACCCGTCTCTTTAAAAGCCTTCGTTCAAAGCTGAGATATTCACGAGTCGATTTGATTTCGTGACATTTTACAAACATCGTCTTTTGTCCTGTTTTTAAATTTCTAAATTATTCTTCAAGATTCATTGATGATTGTCTGCTTAGTATGTCTGCGGTATGAGTTGCAGTGTTACCACTTTCTGTTCCCCTTTTTCCTGTCCGTGCTACATTATAAGGCTGTACCTCTAGATTTTCCCTTTTCTCTCTTCTCTTGTTTTTCCCTTTTCAGACCCCATTTACCCCTTTTCCAGGGATTTTCCCCGTAAAGTGAGAACACTGATGAGTTTTTGCCATTGTGTGATTTTATCAATGCTGCTGTCCCGTTAATTTAAATTATGCAAAATATATAATCGAAGATCTATTTATAACCGTTGGTTTATTAAATTTTTCATTTAAAGGTAAGTTAAACTAAATCACTCCATTTCAAACACACTATGGACAGCAAAAAATCCACCCACCCCTGTACAAACCAAAGTAAAAGGCCAATATCAGAAAATCACTCGCTTTCAACCAGTTCACACACTTTTTCAAACAGCTATTATCTAAATACAGACAAAATTCGACTAGATATCTGTTTCAATCGAAATCCAAGAACTTGACGTTCCCGCTGAAGCAATACTGCCGTTACTCAGGGGTTTACGGCGTTGTTGGACTCGTGCTTTATCACCAGGTTTAATCAGGGGAGCAGTCTCGGTCTCGGTGAATACTATTAAAGGCGGCGGTTCGGTCTTAGGTATCTGCTGGCCTTGGCAATAGACGCACTTCAGTCTCGTCTTTTCCGTTTCCCCGATGAATGAAGGATACGTCTGCGTTCCCTGGTCAACACTTTTCAAACCGTCGAGGTAATTCATGGATCGCGAATGAGGAAGACCTGGAACGGGAAGTATTTTCTTGTGCCGTTCTCTCTCCGTTGTTTCCCTCTGCCGTTCTTCTAGAATTCGGGCAACAATCGATGCGGAAACTTCTTCGTCACCAGACAGGCTCTGCGTTTCGTCTTCTTTATTTAAAACAAAAAAAAACAATCAATTTTAGTGACGATATGCATAACGATAAGATACCTGCAGTAGATGGCACTGAATAGATAACTGTAGTCGGAGGAAAAGCGCTAATCGGGACTCGGATGACTTTGGCTTGCTTTTCCGCTGCGGAAGATTTTTGGATCAGAGATGGAGACGGCAAGTAAGATTTTGCCTTTTCTTGCAAATCTGGAGGAAGCTAAAACATTTTACCAAAAAAATTTACTTACTTTGTCCATAAAATACTTGAACTTATGCTAAATTACCATATTTAGTTTGCATGGAGTAAAATTCATAGGGTTGCAATGAAGCAGTTGAGTGGCAACAGCGATATCAGATTTATAACGATCCTGTTTTTTCGAGAGGATAACACTTAAAATAATTGTTACAAATTGGAAAATTCAGTTATACTTTACATTTTCTTCAGTTAGCCTTTTATTGACTTCTTTTGATTCTAGAAATTGAGTGTTTAGTGAAGCTATTTGGCTGCAGAGCAAAGTGCGGTCATTCTCATAACGATCGACGATGCGCAAAAGTTTATCTTCCAGGCCCTGATTGATTTTCAGTAACTTTTGGTGACTAATAAACAACCTGGAAAGCAAGAAAATAAATTATTATTAAATACACATGCAGGGGAATCAACAAAACGAGAAAATAAAAATCACCTGTCATATTTTTCTTTTAATAACTCGAGTTGCTCGTGCAGTTCGTAAACATCCCACGACTCGGGCCTGGCATCTGGATGCATAATAGCAATTCCCAGAGCTATTTCACTTAATTTCAATTAAAACAGTCAAAAGAGTTGGTTTCTGGTCCAAACAACCTGAGGGAAAAAGAAAAATATTAATAAAGCTACTACAGTTTTAATAAAAATAATGAAGCGAAAAGCATCAGATTTAATGGACAACATACCTAAATCAGTATTTTGGCTTTTATATTTTGAATTCTGTTAGAAAATCAAACTCGACTCGTTTGTAAACAAGACTATACTTTTGACGTTTGACAGCTAGCTGACAGGTTAACGTGGCAGCAGACGAAAAAGAAAAAAATAACATCAAAACAATTTCAATAAATAATTATAATTACAAAATGAATAAAATGTGATCAATTTCATACATTTTACTTTTTTCCGCATTATTCTAATACTGATAAGCAATGAAATTATATTTTTGTACTAAAAAAATAACGAGTACAGCGGCGGAATGCAGGTTATCGCAACCTTTATTTGAGACAACTGCAGTGGTTCCACTTTGGAGGGAACTTCCCTTAAATAGGGAAAGCTGAGCCTGAAAAGGGAAAAATAAAGGGAAAAAATATAACGTATTAAGCTCCTAGACGGAGGGGAAAAAAGGATATATGAAATCTACATGGAAAGGGGAAAGAAGGGAAAACCGCGCCCTCTACGAGGAAAAACGGAAAACTAAGAGTAAATTGATAGAAAATTTTGACAGATAGCGGACACGTCACATAATTACGAACGCCGGCATCAAACAGCGTGAAATTTAGCCATGGAGCTTTTAAAAAAGATTTCTTTAGTTACTTTTCTTTGCATCTTAACTCTAAATAATCCCAGATTATGCGAAGCTAAAGGCGAATCCAAATATTTGACAGAAGAAAACTGGGAAGAAATGCTGAAGGGCGAGTGGATGGTCGAATTGTAATGAATCAAATTATCCTGTGATCTTTAATTGTAATTTAATAATGCTTGTATTTAGTTATGCGCCCTGGTGTCCCGCTTGCCGAGCACTCGAGCCTGTCTGGAACGATTTTGCTTCATGGAGTGAAGACCTGGGAATCAAAGTGGGACAGGTTGACGTGACAGAAGCCCCTGGATTGAGCGGACGTTTCATGGTTACTGCATTGCCAACGATATACCAGTAAATACCTATCTAATTAATGCTCGTACAATTACTCGTTTGTTATATAACTTTCTCTTAGCGTTAAGGACGGCGTTTTCCGCCAGTACCGCGGATCTCGAGACAAGGACGAATTCATGAGCTTCATCGAGGAGAAGAAGTGGCAATCCGTGGATCCCATTCCCTCGTGGAAATCCCCGTCTTCAGTTCAAATGTCTATCGTCTCTGGATTCTTCAAACTGACGGTCATCATGCGCAATATCCACACCGAACTGACAGAAAACCGCGGACTGCCGATCTGGGCTTCGTATCTCGCCTTCTGTGTTGCTACCGTCGTGCTGGGGGCAGTTCTCGGAGTCATCATCGTCTTCATAATGGACTGCATTTGGCCCCCTAGACCTCGAACTGCTACTTCGAGCACAGCTAAACCCAAAATTGTAAGAAAAAAGCCTTTGCGAAGCCTTTTTTTAGCTGATAAAATTTATTTGAATGTTTTTTTCAATTAATTAAGGATGATACCAAAGAAGACGACAAGTCGCAGCAACCTTCATCCGGCGAGGAAGAAAACGAGAATGAGGAAAAGGTTGACGAGCAAACGAACAGCTCTCCCGACGTCAGAAGAAGGCGAGCCCGTAAAGCGGAATAGGTTTAACATTAGAGGCTAAGAATTGTGTGCACAAAATAACGCATATCATTTGATAAGAGGTCCCAAAAACCTGTGTAAAAGACTCAGAAAATTGTCAGTTACTCTTTCACATTCCAATGTTTTTTTTCTTTTCATTTCTTTGGTCTCGACAACTTTTTTACGAAGTGAAATTTTTTTTCAAGCACGTAGCTTATGGTCCCAACTGCGGAAAATAAATAATTTCACAAAAAGAGCATAAAAATTTTATTCCCCGGCGCAAAATAAGTCAAAATTTTCACTACGCAAGCTTAATACTAAGCTTCTTAAAAAAGGGAATATATAGAAATTTGTTCTATTGCTACGTGTTTCTGACGTCGCTAACTTGTGCAGGTACTTGAACGACGATACCATCCATGTCTTCTGTCAGCGTTACTTGGCATCCTAATCGAGACCTGTGCATAAAAAAAAACGTGAAATAATTTCAGCGAAATGATAATAATTTTGATTATGAAGTTTTACGTTTCTGTGAGGCCGAACGCCAAGTCGAGCATGTCCATTTCCTCGTCACTGGGTTTGCTGGGCAGTTTTTTGAAATCTTCCTCTTTGAAGATGATGTGGCACGTTGAACATGATAACGTTCCCTCACAAGCACCTTCAGGAAACACAAATAACGTAAAACGGTAATCGAGAGGAGGTTTCTTCTCAAACTACGATAAACAAACTAACCAAAACCTTCAAGGTCGATGTCGTTGTTGACAGCCGCGTCAAGGAATGTGTCTCCAACTTTCGCGTTGACTTTTTTCTCGATCCCGTCACGATTGATAAACGTTATGGAAATCCTGCAAGAAAAAATGATAATTGATAAAGAGATACATGTCTACAAACTTATAGCAAGTATGCGCACATTTTTTTATTATACAAAATCGCTGAAGTCGTGACGTTTTTTCTCTGTGTTGTGGCAACGACTGAAGTCGCGTTCCTGAAATGCTGTACTGCGATTGATGATAGAGTCGAAAACCTGAAGAGTTGGGCCATTTTTTGGACTAGTTCACACTGGGGATTACCTAGCTAACTGTAAAATAAGATGATTTGATGAAAAAGTTAGTGAAATACACGTTTCATCGGATAACCTCACAAGAAAAACAAGAACAGGCAGATGAAGAAAGATGAGAGGAAAATATTTTTTGGAAATCAATACGGCTGTATGACTTGCAGAAAATAACAGAAAAATACTATTTAAATGCAATATACAAATAAGATAACGGAGCAGAAGTCGTAAATGTTAACGAGTAATTTTACATAATAATTTTGTTGTTTGCCCTCGTCTCCAACTTCACTTCAAGGTGCTGCCACCTATGAGTAGGAAAATCAACTTTATGCTAAATTTCATATTTATAATAACATTATATTATCTTTGATTGAAAATTATTACATTGTGTTAAAATGATGAAATTAAAATTGATATTAATATTATTTTATAATTTATAAGAATCAAAATTTATCTTAAATTCAGCAGTTCGTAAAGTTCAGTTTAAAACTAGAGGCACTCTAGTGATAGTATCACGCTAAAATTACGAAACTATTGTTTAATGGATCGAATAGTTGCCGAGTAAGTTAATGAAACTAGTTTTTGTATAGTACAATATACAATTAGAATGTTTATTCATGTTGAGGAGCTTTGAAATTTACGCAAGCGACAGATAAGAGTGGGATATTTCTTAACCGTTGTAGTTTGTACGACATTACGGACTTGTTGCATATCTACGTGGTAGTATTATTGTTGTAGCTTAATACGATTTCGCTTATTGTTTGCTGACTTGAAGGTCAACGCAAGCAGCAGTGGAAAACCGAGCAAGATGAACTGAAAAATTTTCGAAAATGGGTCAGTGCACGACTGAGATAAAAGTGAACGTTATCAGTTGGGCAGAAACGGCAGACAGTATGGCGACTCGAACGTGAGCCACCCAAGGGACTAAAGTGCAAACACAACACAAGACCTTGCAAAGTCAACATCAGCCCAAGGGCTAATGCCCATACTTTGCCGAGGCCTACAAAGGTGTTTATTTTCGTTATGCCCAGTGATTGCGTAGTGACAATAGAAAAAAAAGAGAGACCACTTGGTCAACATTGGCACTGAAACCGAGAAGCTCTATTGCCATTGCACTCCATACACTCAGGTGTTATCAACCTGTTATCAGAGTGTTATCGTACATTCTCAGGGGATAGTTGCGAACCCCACCTTGTTCATATCTCAAAGTGTAGGCGATGCGATGGTGGGGGGGTGCGAGGAATTTTACCTTGCAGCCCTGTGCGTTCAGGTTACACGAGCACAAGGCACTTTGGCAGACAGTATGGCGACTCCTACACTTGAGACCTAATATGTTATGTTATATGTGTGACTCTGGCCATTCTCATGTGCATGTATGACCCCACCTGGAACAGGACACTTCATGCTTGCTGACACCGCACAAGTCATGCAAAGTGTGCGGCTCTTATTCTCCACTTTGATTGCAACTTTTACTAAAACCTTTGCTTCGTTTTCTTCTTTTAAACTAGCAGTAGTGTTAGCTGTACGAGTAGCAATAGTCTGTATAAGTTCAGTAAACTAGCAGTAGTATTAGCTGTAGAGGAGCAATAGTCTTTATAAGCTCAGTAAACTAGCAGCGCTGATAGATGTGCGAGTAGCAATAGTCTTTATAAGTTCAGTAAACTAGCAGTAGTGTTAGCTGTGCGACTAGCAATAGTCTTTATAGGTTCAGTACACTAGCAGTAGTGTTAGCTGTAGAGGAGCAATGGTCTTTAAAAGTTCAGTAAACTAGCAGTAGTATTAGCTGTACGAATAGCAATAGTCTTTATAAGTTCAGTAAACTAGCAGCGCTGATAGATGTGCGAGTAGCAATAGTCTTTATAAGCTCAGTAAACTAGCAGCACTGAAAGATGTGCGAGTAGCAATAGTCTTTATAAGTTCAGTAAACTAGCAGTAGTATTAGCTGTAGAGGAGCAATAGTCTCTATAAGCTCAGTAAACTAGCAGTAGTTTTAGCTGTGGAGGAGCAATAGTCTGTATAAGTTCAGTGAACTAGCAGTAGTATTAGCTGTAGAGGAGCAATAGTCTTTATAAGCTCAGTAAACTAGCAGTATTGTTAGTTGTACGAGTAGCAATAGTCTTTATAAGTTCAGTAAACTAGCAGTAGTATTAGCTGTAGAGGAGCAATAGTCTTTATAAGCTCAGTAAACTAGCAGCACTGTTAGCTGTACAGAAGCAATAGGTTTCATAAGTTCAGTAAACTAGCAGCACTGTTAGCCGTAGAGGAGCAATAGTCTTTATAAGCTCAGTAAACTATCAGCGCTGATAGATGTGCGAGTAGCAATAGTCTTTATAAGTTCAGTAGATTAGCAGCACTGTTAGCTGTACAGAAGCAATAGTCTTCATAAGTTCAGTAAACTAGCAGCGCTGATAGATGTGCGAGTAGCAATAGTCTTTAAAAGCTCAGTAAACTAGAAGCACTGTTAGATTTTAAGTTTCTTTTCACTTCATGTTACTTGATGAAATAATAAAGTTTACTGTATCACGTTAATGGGACAAGTTCAGTTTTTAAGTAATATTTCACAGAATAGTTAAGAAATGTTGGGTAAGAAAAATCTGGAGCTGTCCACGTCAACGACAGAAATGTGAAACCTCAACTGCCTGAGCCTTGAAAGGTCGCAAAAGTTTGAATGAACCGCGGCTCAAACTCACAAATTTGCGGTTCAGAGACTATGAACAAGTCATTCGACACTTTCACACAAAAATACACACACAAAAATGAGAATCACGAAGTCGTAACAATTTATACGTCTCAATTCGTATTCCTTAACTAGTTTATGCATATCAGATGTGATATTTATTGTCATTAATTTATCTTATTAAATTCATTTAATTAAGATATTTAAATTCGTCAAGTAAATAACATTTGTAAGTTTTTGCGTGTCGCACGTATCGGAAGCATATCCCGCAGCGCAAAGTATACGTAACCCGGAACTCCATAAAGAGGCGGAGCTTTGAATCACGTGATGCCCCGAGGGCATAAATCAGTGAGCCCCTCCCCTTCCCGAGGAGCCAACCAATGGAAGAGAAGGGGAGGCGGTACTTGGTGAACGTGAGTTTGCCTGCGAATGACAGATTAAACGGATGAGAGGCTTCGCATCGGGTATTGGCCCAGAAGCCGGCGAGGAGGGGGAAAGGCCCGTTACTGAGGAAGTAGTCGGTGGAAGGGCGGAGAAAAAAAAAAGGGCGAGGAGTAGGATTTTTTGCGTTGTTGGCGTAGTTGTGCATGACTTGACGGGTGTCGGAACAGATTTGGTGTGGCACAGAGAGAGCAGAGCAGCTTTTAAGTCGTACGACCGCTTGCACGGAAACGCACACGGCAAGTGTCTAATTAGCCAGGAAGCAGATTAAGCAATGAGCTGAGAGATCTGTTGATGGTTTTTTGCGCTTCCCCCAGAAACGTGACTTGGATGCGTTTGTTTTGTTGGTTGGCCTCTCTGCCGTAAGATTTTCGTGTTGTGTGTGTGTGTGTTTCGAGTGGTGCGGATTGCCCCCCCGCCGTAAGTGTGTGAGGCTGCGTGCTTCCAGAAGCTCAACGCTTGAATAGCGTGACCCTTCAAGATTCGATATCTTTATCAACCCTCCTGATTAAGAACTCGACTGATTTTTCTTGCACGATCCTCTGACTCATCGTCACCCACCGGACTTGAACTTGTATTTCTGACCAAGTCCTCGACCAGACAGAGCCAAAAAAGAAGAAGGTAAGTCGCCTCTCCATTCATCAACACGAAGCGTTTGCATTGACGCCCATTAAGTCAACTTGGCCTGTCGACCCGATGACTTCCCTCTTTTCTTTATACGTACAATAATATGGCGAAGTGTGTGATACTTCTAATGAGAACCATCGACTTTTCATTTTGTCAAGCACACAAGGAAAAAATCACAAGAGCAAGAGACTCGACAAGCGATATAGTCTTCTTCTTGTGTTTCAGTGAACAAAAGAGACACTAAAGCTCAAAAGAAACCTCTCACCAGAGAAATATCAAAAGTTAAATTGTCAAGAGAGTTCAGATCTGCAGTAAATATAACTGCTGTTACCATTTCCCGGAGTATGTAAAGTATATACTAGAATATTCGTGTGAAACTACGGAGAAAAATCTTTGTTATGATAATGTATGCCGGTAGGAAGTTGGCATATCGTGCGAAAGGTGCCCGTGTGTTACCTGATACTTCCTCCGCTATGGAAGGGCCTATACGTAGGCCTAAGAGAGAAGTGAGAAATACAGGCCGACTTGGCGTTCAAGGTTTTGCTGCTGGGACTTGTTGAAGAAGGGAAATGAAGTATTGCTTTTCAAGTTTGGGAGAGAAATGCAAAAAGCTGAAAAGGGGGGCACATGAAACGTTTAAAAAAATATCAAGGGGGGCTCCATGGAAATATCGGTAAAACGGTGTGAAATGGACGCCGCTTTTACCGCCCACGCCCTTAATGACCACCATGGGACTCGACTGTGAGGTCGTTTCTTCAGAGTACAGGTGCCTACCATTGAATACGAACAATCAAGTTTTGACCTTTCCCCAAAAAGAAAAAGAGGATAGGCCTGTCGGCTCACACTGAAGAATTTCTCTCGTTCTAAGCGATAGTGGCCATTCAGGGAATTAAGGAAGCCATAATAATTAGGAAAAAAGTCCTGGGTTTCTAGGTCTCCGTACAGCTCGAAAAGTGCGATTTAGATGTCAAAAAAAGTGGCCAAAGAAGGGTCTGCAACTTGTGCTACAACTAATACAGAGTTAGGTTTTGCGTGTGAGCATTTTTGCAGTAGTAAAAGTGCATCCACTGGGGCGTTGTATGTGTTGTTGCGACATGTTGTTGGTGGTGTTCCCTAAGGAACCATAGGGAGCGGATCTAAAGGGAACCGTAATCAGTGTCAGGAAGCTTAGGTGTGATAATAGCCCCCTGCAAACATTAGTTGGCAGCAAATAATGAAAAGTGGGTTTGTGTATATTAATGCCTTTCATAGCCACACAAGAGATAAGCGAGCAGCCCAGGCCTAAAAACTGCACCAAGTCTCAAGATCCGACACATACCATAAGAATGTTTGATAAAAGATTTCGATCTATCGATAAATGTTCTGTTTTTTTTTCTTTTTTTCTTTTCTTAAATTAGATGAAGGAGAAAAGCAAAAATGCAGCGCGTTCTAGGCGAGAAAAAGAAAACGCCGAGTTTCTGGAACTGGCTAAAATGCTTCCATTACCTTCGGCCATCACGTCGCAACTGGACAAAGCATCAGTGATTCGTCTCACAACGTCCTACTTGAAAATGAGACAAATTTTTCCCGAAGGTTAGTATATCCTTAGTGTATTCATCGATAATTATGATTGTATTATCGTGTTCATCGATATAATTGTGAACCAATAATGGGGCTGATGCTGTTCAGGAGAGAGGGGAGAAGTTTTGTGGATTGTTACGGAAGAAGCACGTGCCCTTATCAATCGGGTTGCTCGAATAAACGATGTACAAATCTATGCTCTCTGAGGGACACGACACACAAGAATAACTATGGGAGGAGGGGAAAGAAAAGAACATAATCAGCCCAGTTTAGTTGAGATCAAGCAAAATGCCAGACACCCTGCAGAGCTGTACAAGTGTCGCACTTCTATCTGCCCCGCCGGGTTGTGGGTGCTGCTCTATAGGCAGGGGAAAAATCTGCTGGGCTGTCGGGGTCGGGGACTCGGTAATTTGCACTATGGTGAAAGTACAGAGGAAGTGCCGTAGGAAGCAGTTCACAAGTTCCAAGTCCGAATGCTCCAAGAATCTGAGGAATCTTTTTCCCAAGATTCATTCTTCGGGACTGAAAAGGCTAGGATTGTTTAGTTGGCCAGGGATTGATGATGAGAAATGCTTATGAATTCGACTGCTATATTTATCGGTGTGTGGCCATTAACAATGGGATCCGCTTGTTGAAAAGCAAAGGGTTGGAGAACGGGGGGTGCATCCTCCGCCAAACAACAATACCCTTTGCCTCAATAATTGGGGGCGTGTCGTGGTATTGCACTAGGAACACGCCCCTGGTCACGTGACCGACTTCCGAGCTGATTATTATTATGTATTCTGGTTAAACAAAAATAATAATAATAATAATAATAATAATGAATGAATGTTGGGTAAAAGAAATCGATTGGATCGATTGACTGATTGATTGGGGGCTAGGGAAAATCTTGATATATTTGTGCCGTTTCAGCAAAAGGTTTTAGCCAACAATGTTGTCGACGATAAGTATGAAAAGTGAGGTGCTTTTACAAGAATAGCGGGGGTGGAGGGTCTAAAACCATAAGTAATACAACGAGAGAGGGATGAATATGCGGGGGGCTAGGGGAGGATGAATATCTCTACTACCTATCACTATTATTATTAATTCTCCCTATTCATTTGCTCTGCTGTTATCATCTATACGCGGGCCGTAAGTGGGGAAAAGCACCGGAAGTTATCCAGCTTCCGCAACAACAAAAAAAGAACCGGTAGTGATTTAGATGCGGGATGATTGGGAAATGTTTCCTCGGCTCAGATTTCCAGTCCGGGATTTCATACGAGATTCTTAATTTTATGATTTGTTTGCTTGGCAGGTTTGGGCGATGCTTGGGGTGCTGCTCCACCTTGCAATAATCCACGGGAAACGTGCATTAAAGAACTTGGCTCTCACCTCTTACAGGTAACATTATACTAATTAATTCAATGAATAAATTACTCACCCTGACAAATAATGCGCCATTCATAATTTTTACATATGGTTTAACCCAATGAAAAAAATTTAGAAATATCCAGTATGCTGAACAACGTCTGAATAAAGTTCTGAAACCATGCCGTTTCAGCATGCTGAAGGTGCTGAAATTGGCCGGTTTTCAGTACGTATCAGCATGCTGAATTGTTTTCGGCGAAAAGTTTAGGTAGGACTGAGGATGCTGAACAATTTCAGACGTTGTTCAGCATACCGGATATTTCTAAATTTTTCATTGGGTTTACTATATATATTACAATAACTCTAAAATAATCAAAGTGTTTACTGAAAGTTGAAATTTTCATTTCGCAAGTTCAGTTTGTTGGTGGGGGTGTAGAGCAAAAAATTTGCACATAATGGGTCAGTTGTTGAGTGGCATTTGAATTGCAAGGCAGGTTACAACAATGGCGTGTTTCCTTTTAGTTTCTTTTGTCCAAATCTCTGGAGAAACAACAAAAATCGGAGAAAAGAAAGTAAAAAAAAAAAAAAAAGTTTCGGAAAATCAGCGGAAGCATGGGTTATTCCGTACCGTGGAAAATGGCGTTGACTTGTAAAACAAACGGGCCAGGTCAAAGGTCCAAAAGGACTCATTTGGACTCAGCTCATATAACCGTTTTTCCACCGTTTAAAAGCTCAAAGTCATTTCAGTTTTTTTTTCTCTCTCTCTTTTCAAACTATTTTCTTGACTTGTAATTCACTGTTTGATTTCCCACGCCGCGAAGTTTTATAGATATTATAATTTTTCGTGTTCGCCGAGTTGATTTCACGAACCGTGTTAAAAGGCACTTAACTTTTTTTTCTTGTTTTTTGACTAGCAGTTTCTTAGGGCAGTTAAAATGGTTGAACAAGCATAAAAATACTCGTAAAATGAGCGAAAGCCAATTAAGTTTTTTTACATGTGTGTTCAAAGTAACAAGTAAGAACGCTCAGCATGAGAATTTTCTGCAAATTATTTCAATGAATAAGGATTATCTATTAAGTAGTATTATAATTATATGTTGTGTGATATAGTTTAGTGTTGTAGAATAATAATGGTAAATTTTGTGAATTAGACACTGGACGGTTTTATCTTCGTTGTAGCGCCAGATGGGAAGATCATGTACATATCCGAAACCGCCTCGGTTCATCTGGGACTTAGCCAGGTAAAAACATGTGCTACTACTACTACTACTACTACTACTACAATTAGTTCTGCTGCAACTGCTCCTCCTCCTCCTCCTACTACCACTATTGCTACTACTATGACTATTACTATGACTACTATTTTTACTATTACCACTACTACTACTACTACTACTACTACTACAATTAGTTCTGCTGTAACTGCTCCTCCTCCTCCTCCTACTACCACTATTGCTACTACTATGACTATTACTATGACTACTATTTTTACTATTACCACTACTATTACTACTACTACTTCTACTATAACTACTACTATGACTACCACTACTACTACTACTACTACTACTACGGCAATTATTTCTGCTGCAACTGCTGCTCCTCCTCCTCCTTGTCCACCTCTTCATACTACCACTATTGCTACTACTATTACCACTACTACTATTACTTGTACTTCTACTAAAACTACTATTATGATTACTACTAAGACTACTATTTTTACTACTACTATGCCTACATCTACTATACTATGTCTACTACTTTGTACGACTCGTAACTACTATTGCTACGTCCACCACCACTGCTTCTACTTCTACAACTAATTATGTTACTACTAAGTATTACGTCTGATTTTGAGTACTATTAAGAGCATACGACCATAGTACTACTACTACTACTACTACTACTACTACTACTACTACTACTGTTACTATTGCTACTATCATTATACCACTAATGCTTCTACAACTGTTACTGGTGCCCCTGTTGATTCTAGTACTTCATAGCTGGTACCACTAACTAGTGTGATTAATAGTGTTCCTAGCAGTGCCACTAATTCTACAAGTGCTACTTCTCCTACATGCTTCTACTACTAGCTTTAGCAATACTGCTCTTGCTACTGCTTGTTCTACTAACTATAGTACTGTTGATTGTGCTCTTATAGCATTACGAGTACTACAAAAACGTAAGCACCTACTACTAGTATTAGTAATACTACTGCTGCTACAATTACTACTACTATTCTCCCGCCGTATTACTATACTTTTACTTGTGTCCCTGTATTACTAAAGCTACTAATACTACCACTATTATAAGTAGCAAATACTGTCAAACTGCTTATTTCAACTATATACCCCTATACTACAATTAGTAGCACTGTCCTAGTCCAATATAACTAGTAAACTAGCCACTGTGCTGTATTACTACTACTATTTCTCACTACTGCTAATAGTACTACTATTATTACTTCTACTGCTAGTTATGACCCTAGTTTACTAATACTAATATCACAAGTAGTAAATACTGCCGAACTCCTGATTTCTAATACATTCCTGTACTTACTATTAGCAGTACATTCACTACTTCAATATTACTAGTATACTATTATAGCTACTACTACTCCCTACTGCTGCCATTCACCTATTCCCTCCTACCACTGTAGGCTCTCTAGTACTTAAAGAGGGGGAGGATATAGTTTTTGATTATAGCCGGAAGAGTAATACGCAGCAGAGAAGTTGTGAACGTGCCCAAGTAGAAGACTTGTGCTGGGGTCTCTAGTATGCGAAAGCATGCTTGGTAATATTTTCGGGGGCGCAAAAAGCGCCGCGTCCAAAAAAGGAATGTATCTTATGGGTCCGTGCGGAGGACCAAAAGACACGGACACTAAGCAACAGCACGAATTCACGTTTTCACGGCCTCTTCCAGTCGCACCATAGCACATACTTATATATACATGCCCCCTCTTTCGATATGGTCACATTTTAACGGACACCAGCTCACATACTGCTTCCTCTCCAAGCTGCTGCTGCGGCTGCTGCTGCGGCTGCTGCTGCTGTTCCTCCTCAGCCTTCCTGCTTATACCCCGAGCAAGTAACCATGCAGCAGCAGCAGCAGCAGCAAGTATCAAGTGGAAGACGCAAGTTAAGGATTCAGTGAAACAGTGTTTTAAGTGAAATAGATGTACAAGTTGAGTGAACACACGTGTGTAACTTGGGATAGAACGGGTTGATCTACGACGGAGCCAAGTGTTGTTGAATGTATCTTCGCTTGAAAAGGTCAAGCAAAGGTCACTAATCCAGGGGGCTTGAAGCTGCTTCCGGGCGTTATGGCCCCCCCCCCTTAAAAAAGTCATTCAGGATGCAAGACAGCGTATGCAAGTGGGCTAATCTATGTTCACATGTGTGTGTTTTAAGCCATGCCTTGTTGGGCTGATGTGCTTAATGTGTGTACAGACATGCACGCGCCTGACTCGACGTGAACTTCAATATGGCCGACTCGTTAATTACATGTAGAAACACAAATTAAAGCTGCAACACGTTTGAGTGCGTTTCTTAATGTCTCCTTTGTTTTATGCAATCTTTCATGGAGAAGTAATTTGTTTTTTTTTCTGATTTTTTCTTTTAGGTGGAACTGACTGGCAACTCCATTTACGAATACATACACCCGGCGGATCATGAAGAAATGACTGCCGTCCTGACTATGCATCCGCCGATTACACCTACAGGCCCTGGACTACAAGGTAAGAACTACATACATAATTAGACAATAATTGATCGTAATTAAGTACTGTAGTTTTACTGAGATAACATAATCCTCTTGTAAATAAATGCTAAATCAAAACTTGATGATTTAAATTTATTTATAAAGTTATATAGTAAATTAACGCACTATTGATTACAAAATTAACCCAATTTTTATTATTATTGTAACATACAGATTTAATCTTATGAGAAAAAACATCGAGTTCAGTTTCAAGATAATTCTGTAATTTGCAATTATACATTAACTAATTAATACACTTAACTTTCTCAAGACTCAAGCGTTGATATGAGTCTTGATAAGTAATTTTTAAACTTAAATTGAAAGTTTATTTTATTGATTTTTCCAGAAGTGGAACTGGAGCGGGCTTTCTTCGTCAGAATGAAATGTGTCCTGGCCAAACGAAATGCTGGTTTAACTACTGGAGGTTACAAGGTAATTCAAATTTTTCCAAATTTCACACGTTTAAAAAGCATTTCTGTATAAAATCCTATGCCTGTATTGATATTTGGTAGTTGCGAACCCTTTTTTTAGGGACAATTTAACAGAAGCCGATTGGTAAGTTGAGTGAACCGCGCGAATGGCGGGGGATTTAAAAGCTTGACGGATGATACAGCACGGGTCGGGTGTGACTTTCCAAGTCCCATTGTTACAAGCGGCTAAATCGCAATTAGCTTTCAAGGTCCCTAGGTTTCTGGCTTTTGGAGGATATATATCTTATAGAGGCAGAGGAAAAATCGAAAATTTGTGTTTATAGCCCCAGCAGTTTTTCTGTTACAACTTGGAAAAATCTTCTCGCCCAAACCATAGACCAACAGAATCCGCAGTCCTTGTAGCCCAAGCACGTTTCCACACTTATACCAATACACTAAAAGGAAAACTATTTTTTCAGTATGAAACTTGGCTTTGGAAATCTATTCAGTTTCTATTCCAAGGAATCATGTTGCAAGATTCTAATAAGAGAATTCAGAGGAAACTTGAACTTTCTTTTTAAATACAATTAATTTAGAGAATATTTTAAATGAATTTCTTATTACAAAGTAATTGGAGGACATTTTGAAACCTGAATCAATTCAGCAGCTGTTTCGCATAGTTTACAATTCAAAATTTCTGCTTCCCAGTGCGAAATTTTAACAGTTTGAAGTTCTAAAAATATCAAACTTTACGGAACATTAAATTTAACTTTTAATTAAAGCACGTGACTTTACTGCGAATCCATAAATTTGCTAAAAATGCATGATTAGCTTACTGCTGAATTTGCATTTTTGCGGTTTTAAATTGCGCGCCCCGGGATTCTTGTGTCGTAAGATTCTGAGATTCTTAGTTAAGATTCTTGGGTTGTACTTTCAGGTGATTCACTGTTCGGGCTATCTGAAAGTGCGGCCATTTGCTATGACGGATCTAGGCGCTGGATACGATTCCGGCGGAGGCGGTGGAGGGATGCAATACCGCAACATGGGCCTA
The DNA here is from genome assembly GCA_002872375.1 of Eulimnadia texana. Taxonomy (NCBI): domain Eukaryota; kingdom Metazoa; phylum Arthropoda; class Branchiopoda; order Diplostraca; family Limnadiidae; genus Eulimnadia; species Eulimnadia texana. The sequence continues at coordinate 31,456,628 of NKDA01000001.1, read as the reverse complement.
GTGGCTGTGGGACATTCGCTTCCGCCTTCCGCAATCACCGAAATCAAACTCTACTCCAATATGTTCATGTTCAGAGCTTCTCTGGACTTGCGACTCATATTCTTGGACGCCAGGTAATAGTTGAATTTAACTTAATTTAATTAAAATTAACTAGATTAATAATATTTTATTATAATGATGTTGTAGAGTTGGATTATTGACCGGCTACGAACCGCAAGATTTGATCGAGAAAACTCTGTACCAGTATATCCACGCTTGTGATGTTTTGCATATGAGATACGCTCACCATACTCGTAAGTTAACTCTTTTATTATTATTCATTCAAGTTATTTATTATGTTGTGTGTAGTGTTATTCAAGGGGCAAGTGACTACGAAATACTACCGTTTCTTGACTCGCAATGGCGGCTGGGTGTGGATGCAGAGTTACGCTACCATCGTCCACAACAGCCGATCCTCCAGACCTCATTGCATTGTCGCTGTTAATTTCGTTCTCAGGTAAGAATTCATTCAAATCCGAGTTTGCAATTGAAATAATGAGACGTTGGTTCAAATAATTAGCGACGTCGAAGTGCGAAATCTCCAATTATCACTGGAACAAACAGCGACAACGCCCAGTAGCACAGCTTTCATGGCGGCGTCTTCGACTCCGGGTTCGGCGGAGAGCTCGCAGATGAGCTCCCCGTCGCCGGTGGCCGCGCGGCCGGTGGCCTCCAAGTCACGGGCCGCGCTCTCGCGCCCGGCCAAGGCGCGCAGAACCTCGCCGTACCCGGTGCCTAGTCCTCCCGAGGCCATCACCCCGACGGCTCCCTTAGCCGCTGCCAGCGCCGTCTTACCTGATGAATACAACACACCTTGCCAAGTAAGATCTATTGAAATCACATTCGTTAGTAAGATTATAATAGTTAGTTATATAATGTAGTGATATTAATAAGTATACGTAACGGAATAATAGTTGAAGTGTGTGTATCTTTTTTAGTTTGACGAATGCAAACACCTTTCCAAGTAAGATCTAATAAAATTACCTGTATTAGTAAAATAATAATAAAAACGTATTACAGAAGTGTGTGGAATAACTATTTTAGTCTAGTGTGTGTTAAGAATGTATTAAGAATTATGTGTTAAGAATATGTATCAAGTGTTTTAATTGTATATATAATATAATTAGCATATATTGCATGTAAATAAAATATAATATTTGTATAGTTAAGATTTATGATATGACTTTAAATAATACAGAACCTTTATGGGTGTACCTAATAGTAAAATAGTGTTGCTAATGATTATTATTATTAAAATAATCGTAATTACAATAATTTTTATCTTATTACTTTATAACACTAAACTTTTCCAAGTAAGGTATATTCATATTGCTTCAAACAATACAAAACCTCTGAATCTTTAGTATACTGTTAGTATTAAAATACCTCTGTATAACTGTTATATTGACTGATACATAATATTTAAATACGATAAAACATAAATTTATTGTGGTTTTGATTGTAGATAGCTCCTATGGGTAGCGTTGACTACCGCTACGACTTGCAAGGGGTTTCCAGCGTCCCTTACGCCACAGCAGCGGCCATGAATGCGCACAACGGTTATGCACTACCCGCAAACGACGTTCATTTATACGTTTACGGTTCCAGCGAAGACGTAACGCCTTCTCATTCAGATCTGTACACGTATTACAGTGATAGCGGTATCTACCATCAAGTCCGGCAGTACCCGACCAACGCTACCCACCACCACCACTTGAATCAAGGTACCGCAACTCAAGATTCTTTGACTTTAAGAATCAGTTTTATAAGATTGTTATATGAACTTTGCAGTAGGCGAGGAACTGGAGACGCTAAGTGATCAGTACACCAGCGAAGATTCTCCAGAATCTCAGAGGATTAGTCACAGTCATCATCTGAGGTTATCGCCAGTGTCGCCAGCCACTTCTGCGGCCGAGGACCGACTCAACCCGATCCCTTCGCAGACAATCCTCCACCAGCACGAACTACTCGACGGAGAAGCCGCACATCGCACTACGTAAGTCACCAAACTTATTCAGATTTTCGGGATTCAGTAGAGTAGAGCTTATTCCAAAAAGGGCACTGAAGACCAGTCCCTCTACTAGGGACACACGTATCAAATAAACTTACGTTCAAACCTCACTGGGAAGTATCTCAAAAAATCGCAAAAAAATCGGAAAACAATGTGATCCGAAGAAAATTTGTGTGCTGTTTGCTGTTCATTTAATAAAGGTGTCCGCCATGGAGAGGCCCGCCTTTTGAATATGCCCTATAGAAACTTATGAGTTTAGGAACATTCTCAAAATGTTGAACAAGAACAACAACACTACGTTGACATAAGCTACAACACCGAATCCTCACACTCAAGATACTAAAATCCCGGGGATTTCTCATTCCATTAGTACGTAATCCGAACAATAACTTTGAAAGTATACACGAACGTGTCCTTGTTTAAACGAATCTAGTACGCGCGCGAGGGATTACTAGTTCAAGTAGTCGCACGCGAGCTTCCATTTCTGTGTATTAAATAGGATCAACCCGCAATTAAATAATAATAATAAAAATAATAATAATAATAATAATAATAATACTGAATCATTTACAGATTGAACGGTGTCTACGGAGCCTTTGGAAGTCTGGACGCTTTCAGCACAGCAGGGGTTTACGTTAACGAAGGTCGCAACAGTGGCTACGGCGGGGTCTACGGGTCCCACGACCCCAGCGCCGCCGGTGGTGGAGGCGGCGGGTCTCCTACGCGCCGGGCCCGGGAGACTTCAGCAGCGCCCCCGGTGAATGTGCCGTGGCGCCTGGTTACACTAGCGTTATTGTCGATGCCCAGCAATACCAAATGGGCTTAAGTACTGATTACTCGGTTCATTAAATTAGATTTTTCTTTCTGCTGAGTGATTCTTCTTTGATTCAGTTTTGATTATTAGTAGGAAAATTCGATGAATTTTTTATGATTTTTTTTTTATTGTCTGAGATTCATTTGTGGTGTGATTTCGTGTCATTTTTCTTTTCTTTTTTGTTTGCAAGATTTTCAAAAAGTGAGATTATATTTTGAGTCAGATTAATGTCCCATTGTGGAAAAACAAGCCTTGCCCATTTTCCTATGCTTGAAATAAAATATTTGATGATATACAAAATTTAGGGAGGAAACACCAAAGATCTGATTATCCAACACGTAGTTCTTCGTTTCTATTGAACTCGTATGAGGTCTCGTGCATTGTAACATACGAGTGAACAGACAAATGATGTCTCAAAGTTGAAATAAAAACTTTTAGTCGTATTTCTTTTTGTCGCATTATTTCATTTAACCAAATAAATTTAGAGCAGAAAATAAGGAAAATATAATGCAACTGATTGATGCTGCAAGAAGAGTCTTGATTTTATTTTAATGAAGCAAAAGAATGAGTCGAGGGGCATGTCGTTTCTATGGAAACCAGTTCATTTGAATTTATAATCACGTTATCAGCCAAAGAAAGTCACGTTCGTCTCTTTTGTTGGAAAAACAACAGAAGCTCCCGTTCAACAAAAATCCAGTTTAAAGAAAACACAAAATCATAAAACCGTTTACTGAAAAATTATCCGTAAACGTCCCACACCGAGATCAAACCGTCTCGAGCGGCGGCGAAAAACAAGTAGCGTTTTCCTAGACCGGGCAGCGAATCTTTTGGTGGAAAGACGATCTGCTGCGGAGTTTCGGTATGCAGTTTGATAACGCAGAGCGGTCGATAAGTTTTCGCACTGAAGATTCGGATCCTGTGGTCCCATCCGCCCGTGACGATAATCTTCGAGTCCTGTCGTACCGTTATGCATGAAAGGCCTGCGTTTGTTAGCGTTACTTCCCGCTGTAGCTCTAAATCTTCAGTAAAAATGTAAAGCTTTTCCGAAACTGTACCAACGAGAATAGCTTTAGATTCATTTAGGTGAGAAAGACAAGTAGGCATATGAAGGACAGTTGCTCGAGCGGCTTCACGATTTTCAGCCCATTTGATAATTGTACCGTTCTCATAAGACGATATGCGAATGTTTCCATTAATGAACTTAACTGCAGTAACTAGTCCGACGTTTTCTTGGACTCTAAGTTCGTCTACGTTTTCTAGTTTTGTAAGTGAGTATAACTTAAGTAAATTATTATCTGCAGGAACTATAATGAGATCTCCGAAAACGTCGCACTTGCAGAATCCTTGATGTGTTGAAACGATTTCTTTTAACAGTTCAAAAGACGAGGACCAAATCGAGATAGCTTCTTTCGACTGGCTGACGACTAGACTTTTTCCGCTAGTTGTAAAAATTACAGAAACCCATAAGATTGCAGATTTTCCCGCTCTCCATGAATATTTGGGTCGTAAGGCCTGAAAAAGAGGAACACTAGAAAACATTTTATAAAATATTAATATACCATTTACATACTTCCATATCCCAAACCGAGATTGTCCCATCATCACTACCAGTAACTAATTCCGGAATACTATTTTCATTCATTAAAAAACCTAAAGAGTTAACAGGACCATTTGGATTTAGAAGAAGATGAACTGGATCTGGTGTTTTTGACATTTGAAATATATTTTCGTACGGAAATAAATACAGCAGTGTTTCGAGTTCTGTTTTCGCTTACAGAGGGCAGTCTTTTCCCATTTTTCCCTTTACATACCATGAATGCAAAGCTAAACTTTTCCCCTTTCTTCCCCTCTTTGCTAGGATATACAGGTTGCAAATTTCCCCTATTTTGTACTTTTCGGGGGAACCCTTCAGAATAGAAGCACGGAGATACACACATTCACCATCTAGGAGTGAAAATCTTTACTATCTTAAAATATGATGGTAAAATTGAGGAAATTTACAATTATTTTTTTAAATGTAAACTACATTGACATAAGAAAAATTAACAATAATAAGGCATGAAACTTAAGACTGATTTATTTACACATAGTGGGACTTGGTAGTAAATTAACGTTAACTTAGAAAAAGACGAAAGAAGAAAATGGGAATAATTTTCAGAGAAAAAAGGCACAGAATTGGACGTGTTCGTCTAAAACCTGCACATTCACTCAGTAGCTTCGGGCGTTGCCTCATTTTCCGCTACGTCCGATTTTAATTCAGGTTCGGCCGTTTCTTCTTTGCTCAAACTTTCGACCGCAAGATATTTTTCCAAGTCTGCTTTCAGTTTTTGATTCTCTTGTCTAATAAAGAGAGTAAACGTCACTTGTTAATGTTTACCGATCAGCAATTTCTGCGTTTTCTTACTTGTAGGTTTCAATTTGTTGTTTAGCGGCCGCCAGTTCTTCCCTCAGCGATTCGAGCTCTGCCTGGTCGGGATGGGCGATACTCAAATGACTTTTCAGGTAACTGAAATGACAATAAAGAAACAGTTTATGATTTTTCGTTCATCGTGGAGTAGTTTATGAACCTGAGTGCGTCTGAAGGTTTTTCTGGCTCTTCGTAAAGGGCGACCAAAACTTTCGTCAAGGTGTCCATCACGCCAGTTTTTTCCATATAACGTCTGAAATCTTCGCGTTTGTTGTCCATTTTCGGTTAGTAAATGCCGTACAGGTAAATCTGAAAGCTAAAAGCGAAAGAAATTATTTTTTTTGTCGGAGGTAATTAATAAAAGTGTAGAAACATACCTTTTTGAACTCCTGTGTAACAGATGAATCGTGGGTGAAGATTTTCCACCGTTGATTCTATCCTCCGGCGTTGCCAGATTGTCATAAATAATGAATTGTCAATAGTGAAAAATAAATTACAATAATAATAATATTAAATAATAATAATAGTAATGATATCAATATAAAATAATAATAATTTATAATAGCATAGATAATAATAGTGATAATAATAATGTAAGGATACTTATAATAATATCAATGTATTACCTGATTCAAGTCTATAATTCAAATGACAAATTATTGTACTATCTATTATTCGTATTTATCATAAACTGAGCTAAATAATCGAAAAATTCAGTTGAATAATGTTATTGCAAATATATTTCTTTAGCACTACAATGTAAAGATGCAAAAGGTCCGAGAAATCAGAAGATGGATTTCTTGTCGTTCACTTTTAGACGAACGAAAAATTCAACAGAAAGTGTTTGGGTGAAATATTCAATATTCGGGAAAAAAGGTGATTAGATTTAAAGGAAAAGAAGAACAGGTGAGGGGCACTTTGCATAGATTTGCCTCAGTTTGAAAAATCCATAGGAAAAAGGTTCATATAACAAGTCCTATAGCAGCTGTAAGTTAAAAAAAAAAAAACACTTGAAAAATAGCTAGAAACAAACACTATATATTCCTAAATCAACACAAACGTTGAATAAATTGCTGCCAAAAACAAGTTTAATGAAAATAACACGCGGCAAGGCTTTTTCAATACGCAACAATTTAGATAAAAGGAGAAGAAACCTTCGAAATTCGTCTAAAAATCAAGAAAAACGGCCTAGAAATCCTACGGACAGGGCCTAGTCGAAAAATTCACTTGAAATAACAGTACGCTGCAGCGAAAAAAGACAGTGGAAAAGATAACAGGGGCAAGTTTACGAACTGATACTGATATATTTCGTGGGATTTCGAACGGTACGAACGAAACGAGGGAGTCAAGTCGAGGATCGGTTAAGCTAAACGACAAACGACTTCACGAGAGGATCGTGAGCGTAACGTTTCCTTTAGCGTTCTTGAGAAGAGCCACGGCCTCGTGGTGGGTCATTCCGTCGAGGGGCACGGAGTCTACGGCTAAGATCTGGTCTCCGGGCCGCAGGAGTCCGGACTGAGCCGCAGCCCCACGCTCAAAGACCGTCTTGACGAAGATGGGCAGGTCGCCTTGCGGGTTGCCCTTGCCGCCAACGATGCTGAAGCCCAGGCCGTCGGGTCCGCGCTCCAAGATGACTGTCCGATAGGAAGGTACCGTTGCTTCGGAGCTGGGACCCGGCTGAAGGTCTGCTGATGACGGCGGAGTGTCGATATGAGAAGGAAGACTGTTGACTGAAGGGGAAGAATCCACTGAAATATCCGTGTTGAGTGGGGCTGGGGTCCTAATTCGTTTCCGAAAATGAAAAATATATTACTTAACTGATTTCGCTTAGAAAATTAGACGAGAATAATGTTAATGAATACAAAAGATGCATTAGTTAAACTAATCGAATTGAATTTGATTAGTAAGTCGATACTTGCCTTTTTGTTTTTTGTTAGTTTTATAATAATACGTGTATTGCGGGATCGAGGGATTTTTTTTTTCAAGGGAATTTATTTATGAGTCCTTGGCAGCGATAAAAGTCAAAGAAATTTGGTTAATTCTAATAGAAAATTTCATGTAAAAATAAATGGAAATCTAACTACGCAAAAAATGGAAAATTATATAATATGATTTTATATGGCTTAAACTTATAAAAATAATACACTCATATAAATATGAATCAAATTCGGAAAATAATTTGAAATACTAAAATAATAAATAAAAAATAATGATAATAATATTATAATAAATCAAGGCCAAATAAAATTATATATATTAACAGTAGGAAGCCGAACTGATACAAACGTGAATAAAATTTCTATGATATTGTGTTATAATAAACTAATAATGGGGAGGGTGCTTACGAGTCTGCGGACGTTGCTGAGCGAGGACTTGCAGCTCCAGCTTTAAGGCGACCAACTTTTAAGTCAATTCTGCCCATGGCCGTCTTCAGGATAGCTGCTGCTTGTTCCTGTTATAAAAGAAATACGATAAAACTTAGCGTAATTCTAATGTAACAATATAATAGTGTAATAAATATAGTTAATGCAATAATTGCAATTTTTAAGTAATAGTATATAACGTAATTAATAAAAAGTAATGTAACAGTTTCTAGATTTATTTTTAAAGTCGGAACAGTAGTGAAACAAGTAGAAAATCGTTTAATGATTGTAGTAATACTGAATTCAGTTAATAAATAAAAAAAATAAATAAACATAAATAGATAATAAATGAATAATAAATTTAATTCAATAAAAATCATAGCTCATAAGTTGTACATCTTAATCAATAATAATAGTATAACGTTTTAGGATGATTATTATTATTATTACTATTATTATTGCTTTAGGAATGCCTATTCCAGAATTTAACACGGTATTCTAATACAATGTGTTATTTCTATAATGCCCGCATATATAATTTATTTAAAGTACGAAAATTATAATTGATTTAGGATTACGGGGATTACCTGGGAGGCTGTTCTCAGATCATTGCCGTTGACACTTAGTATCTGATCTCCTTGCATAAGACGTCCATCGGCTTCAGCTGCGCCACCCTTGACCTGCGAAAATATAAAAAATTAAGAACATAACTTCAGTAGTAGTATAGTAGTAGTAGTAGAAGAAGAATTAGTGGAAGTAGTAGTAATAGTATAGTAGTAGTAGTAGTAGTGGTAGTAGTAGTGGTAGCGGTAGTCGTAGTAGTAGTGGTATAGTAGTATAGTAGTTGTAGTAGAAGAAGAAACAGTGGAAGTAGTAGTAGTAGCAGTATAGTAGTAGTAGTAGAAGAAGAAGTAGTGAAAGTAGTAGTAGTAGTGGTAGTAGTAGTAATAGTAGTAATAATAATCTTAAAAATATTATGTTTTAGAAATTACCACATCAGAGATATAGACTCCAGGTCCATTTCTTCTTCCGACAATGCTAAGTCCCAGACCCCGCCCGGGTTTCTTCAGTAACTCGACTTCGATGATATCGAGCATGTCGTCATCCTTCAGCGAAGTCTCGTCCCGGTACACCATCATTTTAACCTATGCAAAAACACACAATTCACAATTAACGTAGAACAAAATAAATTATTTGTTCTTAGTTGATTATACATAATAACAACTGTACAAATAAATCAATAAGTGATTTTAATTAATCAATTAATTAATATTATTAACGATATACATCGTATAATGAATTAACCAAATCTAATAACACAATTTATTAATTGATTTTTACTTCTATATTGATATTAATAAATTATTATAATTTTAATAAACCAATTAATAACTCAGTTTGAAATTTACTTTGGCTGGGGTTTGTCTGAGCACAGCAAGGGCCCTGCTGTGTGTGATATTGCGAAAACTTTCACCATTCACTTCTAAGATTTGATCTCCGGGTTTCAGACGACCGTCCCTTGCCGCAGCTCCATCAGGGTAAACCTCGTGGATCAGAATAGCTCCCTATAACCATAAAACTCCAAATAATCATAAAATGTAATTTTATTAATTATAGAACATACCAAGAGCGTATCAGAGCCTCCTACGATACTAAGTCCCAGTCCCAGTTTATCCTTGTTGATTTCTATGGTGGTTTCAGTTCCCGGTTTGACTTCACAGGTTGCAGGATCAGGCGCCGGTTCGTCGGAAGCTTTTAACGTAAGAGACGTACTTGGATTACCGTGCTTACTGCGACCGCCGTGCTGTCGTAGAACGGCTTTGGGCGGGTTGGTCGAAGGATTAGGGGCTGTGGGATAATCTGCGTGGGGTTCAGGGGCGGTTTGCGGCTCTGGGGACTTAGGTGGTGCGTCGCTAGACGAGGCCTCACTACGGGCGGACTGAGTGATTTGCGCCAGGACCCGGTTCTGGGCCGGGGAGGAAGAGGAAGAGACGGAGGAGGGAGCAGAGGACGGTGACTGAGGCGCAGACTGGCTGCTTGGTTCTCGTTTCAGTCCGGGGATGTCTGTGACGCTACTGGACGTGGGCAAAGAGGAAGACGAAACGCTGCTATCTTTGGTGCTGCCCGCCAAGCGAAGGCCGGAATTGTGGGACGGTTTGGGAGGTAATGACGGTTTCGGGGGAAGTTCTATAATACGGAGAAAAGTAAAATTAAAATTTGACAAAAATTAGCAAAATAGATTCGACTATCCTATTTTTGTAACACTTACATGCAGTGGGACAAAGGATCGACATGCTCAGCGTGCAGAGATAAAATTAATATTTAAACATGCAATTTTAGCTTAATTCAATTTTTATTACATTATTATGAAAAATGATAATTTATTCAATGAAGAAAAAATCTTACTTGGCTTTTCAACTTCTTTCCCGGGCTCCGGTTTCGCGACAACCTTCTCGCTCGTTCCTGTTCCCGAACTCGATTTCGTCGGATTGCAAACGACAATGGTCAGCAGGCCTTCAGCTTTACGTAGAACTGACGCTGCCTATGATATTTTAATCCAAAACCAAAACATAATTAATTTGTAACTGAAACATAAACAGAATATGTAGAAGCCAAGACTCACCGTTTCATAGTCCGCGTTTAGAAGCTCGTCTTTGTTAACGCTCAGTATCAAATCGCCAACAGTCAGTCCCGCCTGCGTTTGCAAATTATTTTTATTATATTTATTGCTAATTTTCTAAAATTTCGCTATGTTTTTTTTGTTATTTTGTTAAGGTATATTTTTCCGCACCTGTTCTGCAGCGCTTCCTTCCTGGATATCGGAGATGAAAATGCCGTTCCCGACTTCAGCGTGTCGGCCTTCAATGATCATTATTCCCAGGCCTTGAGGTCCCTTCTTCAGTGTTATGACCCGCAAGTTCTTGAAGCGTGCGTACCGTTCTTCCGGAGACTAGTTTCGGAATTATTTTTCATTACACTTAATAATAAATAATATATTTTAATCTGTAAAAAATTACCTGATCGTCTAGTGAAACGGGGAAGCGCGTAATTGGAGGCACAGCCATGTCTTGCAAAGATCCCTCTCGCCTGAAAAGATAAAATCAAAATATATTTAATTCTGCATAAAACAAATCTGTATTATATCAATATTACTTAACAAAAGTGTATTTTATGGTATACAGTGTTTCCACTTTGCAGGGAAATTCCCCAAAAAAGGGAAAAAGGAGAAAATGGGCGTACGGAAAGGGAAAGCTAAGTGAAAAGGGAAAGGGAAAATCTAAACGCAAGGCCTGTATTCTAGTACGGAGGGGAAAAAGGGCAAAAAGGGCATTATGAAAGTGGAAACACTGATTGTATATTAATTTCTAATTTGATTGTTTAATATAATAATAATAATATAATATTAAATTTACCGTAGTACGATGATAGAGACTTGATTAGCCACAGCCGATTTGATTATTGCGGAAGCATTTAAATGGCACCGACCGTATAACACGTGACCATTGACCTGGAAACGGAGAAAATATATTAACAAATAATTGCTACGGTTATTATCATCGTTAACATCGATTGCTACCCATTAGCATTACTCCGAAACCCCACGACGGCCTAGTGTGACGCCCTTGGACTTTAAACGGGCATAATGATGGTCCATGAGATGCACTGGGCCGTAGTGGGGTTTGGAAATGTGCTATCAGATATAGCTAGCACTACAACTATTATTACTACTACTTACTAGTGCTACTACCATTGCTACTATTGCTATTATTGCATCGTTACGTCTACTAGAGCTTATTTATGAATGAATGAATGAATGAATGAATGGGTATGAATGGACGTTACCTCGAGGATCTCGTCTCCAATTTGTAATCGGCCGTCTTTATAGGCCAGCCCGCTGGGTTGTAAGCCACAGATGAAGACGGCCATTTTGGTGCGGTCCCGATGACCGGCCAGACTAATCCCCAGACTCCCACTGGCTGCGGACCCGTTGCCCGAGCTACGATCCAGATCCACGCGGACAACCTCCCCAGTCAAGTCGCCCCAGCGCTTCTGAATCTTCCCTGCAAAGCAATAATCAATCAATATTAATAGATACCACTTAATAAATAAGTAATGTTAGTAAATACAAATATTATGGAAGAATTCACGCAGTGAGAAGCCAGGGCTTTCAATACTGAACTGTACGGCATCTTCACACGCCATTTTCTTCTTTTTTTCTCTTATTTCTTTTTACGAACTCATCTGAGCAGAGCTTATTGATTTCCCATAGAAGGTTGCTGATCCCCAGAAAGGAGAAAAAGAGAGGAAAAAGGGCTTCGATTCATTATTACTTTGCCATGCAGGCGAACCTTTTAACCCTTTTTGCACTTGCCACACACTTTAACAACTTCATTTGATAAATTAAATTACATTAGATACTTCTACAATGATAATCTAACTTTAATTAATCACTAAAAGCACATAATAATGCCTAATTGATGTTTTTCTTTTGACACAGAATACAGATTTCTGGAAGAAAGTGTGTCTCTATTGTAGCAAATAGGAAGATCAGTTACCATGGCAACCGTTTTCGGGTGTATCTAACAGCTGTGTTTTGCTTCCCGATTCCCTGGCTGTTTTGCCACTGACACAAAAAAGTAGCCAAACCAAATATTTACCCGGAAAAAAAAATGTACAAAGAAATCAAACAAAAGGACATTTACCACTCAAGAAAAACCAAACACCAACGTCTATTATGTTAACAGATTGTCTTAAATAGAAAGAAATGTACCTGCTTCGAGTTCGGGTATCTCTACAATAGTCTCCATTAGGTTTTCTGTATTAGTTTCAACAGTATGTGCAGAGTCTTTTTTTTTTTTTTTAAAGCAGTTGTATGCAGTTGGAAAATCACGAAATAATCAGACACACATTGCGTGGTATAAAAGGTCAAACTGGTGTCGTTATCTTCTATTGTGAGGCCGAGATTTTGTGGGCTACATTTGACGACATCTTCGCGAGGTGCCGGGTATTGAACGGTCTACACCGCCGAGGCTGAGCCCCTTCCCTCACCAAGCGCCTGCGCCTTAACGGGCGAAACAGATACCCCAATCGCAGTGTCTCCACTTTGCAGGGAAATTCCCTCAAAAAGGGGAAAATGGGACCAGGAAAGGGAAAACTAAGAGAAGAGATAAAATGGAAAATCTAAACGTACGGCCGGTATTCTAGTAAGGAGGGGGAAAAGGGAAAAATAAGGGAAGAGGGAAAAAGGGGAAAATGAACATGGAAACACTGCCCATGCCCGCGCTGTATTCTATGGACCGAGTGCGAGATAACAGGAGATAACAGATGATAACAGAAGATAACATGTGATAACATCGTAAGGCAGTGTTTCCACTTTCAATATCCCTTTCTATTCACTCTTCCCTTATTTTTCCCTTCCGTGCTAGAAGACGGGCTGTAGTTCTAGAATTCCCTTTTTCCCTGTTCCCTTATTTTGCTCTTCTTAGGGAACCTCCCTGCAAAATGGAAACACTGTCGTAAAAAAACTATGATAACACAGGATTTGGCTGCCGAGTCTTTACAACTAATCTCGTTTCTTCTAATTACATCTAGTCTTTTCCCTTCATTGTTTTTTTTTGGGTAAATTTATGTCTGTCAGTCTGCAGACAACAGACAAGACGACAGCAAAACAAACCATTACCCCCAAGCGTTATGAAATGTCATGTTATTTGCGTCCGGGAAATCTTTTGGTAAAAATCGTAGGATTTTTTTTTTTTTTAGAGATTCTTGAAAAAAAGTTGTTAACCCTCCGTCTGGATGCAATTTGTGATTCCCGGGCACAAACACAAAAAGGCATCCGATACAAGGCACATTTCTAGCTCATTCGCAACAAATGGATCCCACACAATGAAAATCCCAAGATTTCTATCCTGGCATCATTCCAGGGATCCCGTCTTATGGCAGGGGCGTATCAACGTATCGCTACTGACGTCAAATAAAGTTAAACTTAAATCTTACAGTAATTATTCACAACACGCTTGTATAACTAGAGTAAAATATAACAACAGATATTAACCGTGTTTCCACTTGGCAGGGAAATTTCCTGAAAAAGGGGAAATCTGGAGGAAGACGGGGAAAATGGGGGAAAATGAAAGTGAAAACACTGGATATTAAATACCCTAATTTAGTGCAGTCTAATTAACTGGACTAATTAATTATAACTGTTAAATAGAATTTTTTTTTAAAAGTGAAAATTACTGTCTGTGTAGCCGAAGTCGTTTTCCTCGGTCTCGTCTGCAGCTGGGCCTTTGAGTTTGACGGCTCCGGCGCTGGCGCGATCGATCTAATCCATTATAATAATAATGATAATCCAATTAGCAGTCAATTAGACTTGGCCGTCAAAAGCAGAAAATCAGTGCAACGGATCCCGCAGGTAGTTCATTAATTAATCATTAAGCTACTTATAGTATTTATTAATAATATTAGAGCGTTTCAGTACACCGACAGCTCTAATGCAGAAGATGAAATACTGAATTAAATTTATAGATAAAAATGAAATAATAATACGGCAACAATGATAAAATAAAATAAATGATAATAAAATAATTGACAATGGCGGAAAAACTCGAAATTAATTTTATACTAATAACACGTAAATGAGAACTTAAATGTATATTTACGTCATAAATGATACAATGATAAATAAAGATTGAATATCAATTTATTTTTAAAAATAGTTATATCTAAAATTTGATTGTAAGCCTAAGGATTGAATAATTTAACTTAGACATATACCAATTGATATCACGATGATTACATTTTAATTAAATGAATAATTTTAAATGTTTACCTCGACTCCTTTGGCCGTGAATATGCGGCCCTGAAGTTCTCGTTCATCCTCTTCGGACTCGGAGCTATCAGTCCGCGTCAGAGGAGCAGCTGCTGCAGCTTTAATAACACCAGCCTGTGCCCGGAACAGAATTATTGCACTTAATTATTGTTAAGCAAGTTAGTAATTCAACATATACGCTCTCCATTAATTCATAAGAACGTAACAACTTTGGTTATAAGATAAGTTATTTTAGTATTATTCATTCATCAACTTTATTGCTATCGTGATTTATTACGTATATCTGCTTTACTTTTATTAATTTTATTTGTTATCATCATAAACTATTATAACTATTTATTATTCAAAATTTTTACGATTTTTTTTTATCTTCCAATGTAAATTAATATTATTATTATTAAATTAACTAATTATTTATTGCTATTATCATTTTACATTAGCCTACTGGGAGGGGCGGAAGTAGTTACCTGGATCACTTCCGGAGTGGGAGTCCTAGCCGGAAGTGGAGACGGAGGCAGAGGTGCAACTTTGCCCAGAGTCACAACGTCCGGTTCCTCCGCCATATCCAGC
Source organism: Eulimnadia texana (assembly GCA_002872375.1). Taxonomy (NCBI): domain Eukaryota; kingdom Metazoa; phylum Arthropoda; class Branchiopoda; order Diplostraca; family Limnadiidae; genus Eulimnadia; species Eulimnadia texana. The sequence continues at coordinate 31,441,595 of NKDA01000001.1, read as the reverse complement.
GGAGTCATGGCGCCATTGGGGATCGGGGTGATGCAATCGACGTCTGTTTGCGGTGTAGTGACATTTTCGCGGGAAGCGGGGACTTGCAACGTATTAGGTGCACTCACCGGAGGAGAAGGCGTATTTTCGCGATCCTGTTAAAAAAAGAATTAAATAAATAAACTATTTATGAGGCCTCTGATTGGTCGCTCAGAGCCAGGAGTTCTTCTACGATTAGTTGATTTTGAATTTTGCTTAAAAAACGATTGGTTACCAGGTCAACGAGACTCTGAACGAGGAAAATGACTGGATCTCCAGCCTTGCGGATAACTTCTACAGCTCTTTCATGGCTTGCTTCTCGTAAGTCTACTCCATCGACTTCAAGAATCCTGTCTCCAGTCTGTAATATCACATAAAACTTAATGAATTTTAACGTAATGTATTACAATTGAAGATTATTTACCCTCAGTTGTCCAGTTCTTCCGGCAGGACTATCCGGAAGGACGTTTTTGATAAAAATTCCCGTAATGGGAGATCCGCCGCCACTTGTAACGTCCACCTGGAGGGAGAAAGATAACAAATTTAATTAATTATAATATTAAGATGATGGGATTTTCTATTTTCAAATTTCAATTTTCTGTTTCAAATATATTCAGTTCGAAAATACATTTCATGAATATTGTTTAATAGGATTTACCTTGCCACCGACTATGCTAATGCCGAGGCTTTTGGTAGGATCCCGATCAATTTTGACGCTTCGTTCAGGACCCCAGTGACGACTCCACAGGGAAGAGACATTGCCGTTCTGCGGAGTGTTGCTACCCCCGGCCATTTTCACTATGGCGGAGGTTGCACTCGGAGCCTAGAAGTTAAACAATAGATAAATATGATATTTCAGCTCAAAAATGCTATAGGAAAAATAATAAAATAATAAAAATACCATTTTGGGTCACATAAGTAACAGATAAATAGTAACAGTAGTACGTAATAATAAAATTGCTAAATAAATAAATAATACATAATTATTAATAATAGCAAATAGTTATAATAGATTAATAATAATAACATTGAATAATAACAGTAAGTAAATAAAAAAACATAATATCTTAGCTCGAATAAACAGTAGAAAAATTGTAAAAATATTAAACGGTACAATATTATGTGAAAATACAGTTTTTAAAATTTATCTCAACTTCCGCGTGCGAACTACAACGACCAAAATTTAAAATATTCCAGAATAAAATCTATAAAGTGTATGTACCTGAGCAATTGTCGTGGTGAAGGACTGTTGCGGGTCCGTCGAGGAAGGCAAACTGATATCAGCAGCAAACGCCGTCTCTTCCTGGTTGGTCTGAACAAAGTCCGGGCTGATGGGACGAACCTCCGTGGTCTGGTCGTCAAAGTCCGTGCTGTTGATCGGCTGCTGGACGTCGACACTCTGCCAGGGGTGCGTCACCGAGCTGCTGGGTAAAAACGTCAAACAAAAAGCCAATCAGGTGACAGCCAAACTCAAAGGTCTTCTTCTAGCAGCCTGTTTTGCTAGGGATTCGCTTAATTGAATTTTGCCTCGACTCCTTGCGTTTCCTACTTCGACTCACCAGCCACGAGACATGCAATCAATAACGTGGCTTTATATGCTAATTTCATTTTAATTATTAAAATAAGTTTATTCAAATTATTTTGATACAGATTCCTTACCGCTGGTAATTGGGGTACGTCCTTTAGTTGCATTGGAATTTTCAGCAATTATTATAACTTTTATTAAATACATAATAAAATAGTTTTGAATTACCTTGAAGTTTTGGACTGAGCTTCTTCGGACATTTTCAGCAACGCAGATTGCCGGTAAACAGCAGCGTCCATAGCCGGAATATACACAATACTGGAAACAAAATACGCTGAATCAAATTCTTTGAATATTAAAAATTATATATTTAAATGCAAAACAAGATGCAAGTAATATTAAATATATTAAGTAAAAAAAATTAATCCACTCTAATAGTATAATATATTTTAATATAAAATATTATATTTATTATGTTAGGTGTAAATAATATTAAATATATATTCAATTAAATACAAAATTCCCTCAACAAATTAAGTTTCAAATGCACAGTATTACCTATATTATATAAAATAAAAGTGATATTAAATATATAATAAAATAAGAATAAACTTGATTCACTCATAATTAATTAATACATACTCAGATACGCAATACTAGTTTTTTTCATTTGAAGATTGAGTATTTAACATGAAACACATATTTAAAATTACATAAATTACAAATTAACTTAATTCTACCTGACGTCTGTGCTGATGAGTTGCGTTCTACGCAAGATGGCTCTGGCTTGCGAGTTGGTAGCGAATCGCACAGTTTCGTTATTCACCGAGAGGATGTAGTCACCAATGCGGATGGTCCCATCACGTTGAACAGCTCCACCCCGCGTTATCGACGTCACCAAGACTCCGTTAACTCCACCGTCCACCACTTCAACGCTAATCCCTTCATTAACAAACCAAAACAGCGATTTCAATTAGACTATTACTAAAAAATTAGCAGGTATTTCGTTGTAACTGAGCCTACAAAACCTGATTTCTTGACGAAATTTCAATTTTTTGGTGTGGTTTATGGGTTTTACCTAAAGGGTCACTGCCTTTTTTAATGCGGACGGTCCGTTCCAGCGCAGCGGGCAACTGGACATTGTCTACAGAAGCATTTTCTCCAGAGAAGCCGAGAAGACGTTCCGTAGCAACAGGTACTAGCAAAGGGTTCGACTAACAACAAAATCATCAATTTAATTTACTTCTAGCTACTACTTCCTCCAAAACAGATTACCGCAAGTTTCAAATAGTTTTCAAAAAACTCAACTCAAAAACTAATAGAACTAAAAAAAAGATGGAGAAATAAAACTGAAAACAGAAAAAAAAGTAAATCAAAATTGTATTACAGAAGAAGTTTGAATGAATACACATTAGGTTAAGGACAGTTTTTTGAAAGCTTTTTAATGTTTTCTGCTTCACAACAGGGTTAGTAATAAAAAAATGAACGGGTGTAAAAAAAAGTAACTGGAAAAAATCACTGTCTATGAACTAGCATTACCAGCTCTGATCCTTGCGAATTAGATATCTGCTCCTCGTCCCAATCGGGAGGTCCTGTTTCTGGTAACGGTGGGGGTAGCAATTCCTGCAACAAATACAACAAAATTTACAACTGTAATTACAACAGATAACAGTCAAGAGTGGAAAAAAGATCAAAAGCAGAGATTTGACTCTGGCTAAACAACTTCAAAGACCTCATTAGCGTTTCAGTTCAAAAAGTTTTCAACAACTATACGTTCCGGCACAAAAGTGCGGGGGAAAAAATACAACACTCCACGCGCTAATAAAAAAAAAAAAAAAAATAAATGAAAAGTCTTTTGCTCTAATCCTATTTGCAAGTTGTACGGTTTCTCTCTCTTTACGAGCTTCCAGCAGAGCTCAGTTGTTTGCAGTAATTCACGGCAAGCAGACGTACTGGTCCGCGGTTCCGCTTTATCATTCCCATATTTCACCAGCTAACTCGGTTAATCAGTGTACGCTAACCTGGTTAACTACTTCACAGAGGTAAGTTTTTTAACTTTCCCAACTGACTCTAACTTTATTAATAGAATTTAATTTTATTTAACTAGGTTTCTGACCATTTCTTCGGGTTGACTTTCATCGTCGTCGTCGTCGTCGTCAGAAGAGCTGCGGCTTTCATCGTCGCTGCTTTCAACGTAAGGTCCCTATAAACACACAAAGCAAAAAAAGCAAAAAATTACTTTCATTCCAGGAAAAGGCCCCATTTACACGAGTCCGCAGTAAAGCAGCAGATAATGCTTTCTCATGAAGTGTGAAATACAATATGCATCTTTTGGCGGGGCGTTTTTTCTTTCCTGTATTTGACTGTATCTTTTACACCAGCATTAAAGGGCTTTTGCCAAGCAAGCAAGGGGGGCGTGTGGATCAATAGATCCATCAAATATTTACCATAGTTGCAAACTGAAGAAATGTAGCCAGCCTTTTTTTCTAGCCTGTGCTATGATGAAAAACTATTCCATCCCGTGTAATTCGATTAGAGTGTCAGGTCTAGTCTATAGAGGCAAAAAATAACGAGCTGGAATCTGTATGATAAGAAGCTGCTTGTCCCTCGGCTTTTGGCTAAAAGCAATTCTCTTGTGTCGTGGTAATCAAATAGAGCCAGGGATTTATCGCTGGCTCACCATCACTTTTTATTCGCTTCTCCATCTCATATGAAAAGCCTCAAAAGTGAGAGGTTCCATAACTTGTACAGACTGGCTTCTTCTTTTCATAAGAAATCATTCTTTCTGGCTGAGTCCTACTCAGATTTTAACCACAGACAACTAAAATCCCCTTTATTTCGTCCTTGAAACACAAGTTTTCATAGCATTTAATACTTAATGGAAGATTCGCAAGTGGACAAGTTTACGGGTACAGAGCTTTGGGTACTGCATAGGGTCGGGGGGCGTAGATAAACGAACTGAAGTCCCGACTGGAATTCAGACTCAAGCAGAGGCCGCCACTTTCATAGCCCGTGTACGTAGCGGCCCTGGGCTGATGCTCAATACTTGCCTGAACTTCACTTTCCGCGTTCTCTTCGTCCAAAACGACTGGGTGCGGCTTGGCCACCCCGATACGAACGATGCCTTTGGGAGCGCCTTTCAGGGCCTGGACGGCTTCATCTAACGAGGCGTGTTCCAGGTTTATATCGTTGACAAAGAGCAAGCGATCCCCCGGGATTAAACGACCGTCCTGCTGAGCCACACCGCCCGGCACTAAACTGCGGATTACGATGATTGTTTCGTTAGGGTTCATAGGATCCTGTAAGTGAAACAGAATAGGCTCGTAAGTCATTTATATTCATAAATATCAAGTAGATTAATTTTTGTAAATTATGATATCATATTCAAAAGTAAAATATCGAATACTTTATACGCACGATTTAGATAGTTTGGTTGATCTTATGGTCATATATCTTACATAGATAAATATGTTATTTGCGTACGTAAATAGTAGTAAGAATAACTTTTGTCAGTTATTATACTAATTAGTATTAAGTGAAAGAGAATAGCCTCATCAAGTCGTTTTATGAAGTTTTTATGAATCAAAAAGCTGATTTACCTGGTAGTCGAGGATGGAGAAACCCAGCCCGCGATCTCCTTTGACTAATTCAATGATCTGGGGCTCGGAACTCCACGTGGCTAAGCCGGTGAGTGGCTCCAAACTGCGAGATCGATTCTTGGTGAAGGAAGAGTCGGCTGAATTGGAAGCTAGCGAACCGTCGGATTTGGCCTTCACCAAACGCTCGCTTGACGGAATCAGACTCTGCAGACTGCCACCCAAAATATTCTACGAAAAATATACAAATATATTATATACGTCTTCTTTTCAATGTAATATAATTCAAATAATAAGTGACAAAAATTAATTTCATTGATTATATACATATATTTTTTTCTATGTAAGATATATAATCAGATATCATGCAGTACTGAACTATCTAAATCGTATATTACAAAATAATATAAATTAACGTAATTAATATCAACAATAAAATTAATATAGATAGTATAAATAATTTAAACAATATAAGTAAATAATACAAAAAATTTCCCAGTTTTCACACAGGACAGAACTACAAAGCAACACCTACGCTAGCATCACAGCAACTGAATCAATACGAAACATTTAGTTTTAATGAATCAAAACTTTGTACTGTTACCTACTAATTAGCAGTTAATTAACAACGCATCGGAAGTGTATTGCTAATAGCTATTACTTTGTTAACAGATCCTAAACCGGATTTTAATTTTAAAAAATTTGTCTGGATTAAACTAAGTTTTTTTTTATGTATGGTAAATGACGACTAGCGTTCAATAAGCTCTCGGCTGCCAGATACAGCTTGCAGATAGACCAGGACAATGGATTATAATTACCCTGGCAGCAAATGCGGCCCTATCTTGGCTAGGATCAATGGGCCTTGACGGAACGGTGGCTATTAGGTTTCTCCTGGCACAGACCATTCGAACATCTTGCGGCAACTCCTTCAAGATACCAACAACCTCCACGTGGTTAAGACCCAGTAGTTTTCGTCCGTTTACCTAATTAGAAAAAGAATTCGACATGATAAAAAAAAACTAAAAGAAGAATTAAGCTAAACGAAAACTGTATCTGTGGGTAATTAATTAGTTAATTCATTTATTTTATTTTTTATTTTATTTTATTGTATTGATTACTAATTATTTAATTGATTAATTTATTCATACATCAGAAAATAAAAAAAGTTTAAAATAAAAAATTTTGGACAAATTGAGGAAAGGGGTCGATAATCAATGGACTGTATTTTGTGTGTCCTCACCTCGAGTAGTTCGTCCCCGCTGCGCAATTTCCCATTGACTCCTATGGGTCCATCTGGAAGTATTGATCTGATATAATGATGCGGACGGACTTCACGTCCCTCTTCCACGTCCACGGTCCCTTCCAGGCTGATTCCCAGACCACCTGCTGGCTGGAACTTGGACATCTGTGCCACGATGATTTCCACGTCCGCACCCACCAGATTCCTCCATTTGGCTATGCAATCAACAATCAATTAACTATTATAACACTTTCTGATCGTTTGAAGAGTAATATAATGGATACCATGTAACATATTAGTAGACCTATATATATAGTAATATTTAAATAATACATATTTGTAAGAACTTGGGTTTAATTAGTCCTTTATTAACGTTACTAATAAAATTTTAACTACCTATAGAGGAATAATAATATCACGACAAAATAATAAAATAATAATTATACATGCAGTAATATTTAAATAGTATATATTTGTAATAACTTTGGTTTAATTAGTCATTTATTAATCTTACTAATAAAAAACAATTGATTACTTAAGGAGGATGAATAATAATACGACAAAATAATATGTTAATAAATATACATAGAGTAATATTTAAATTATGTACAGTCGTGAGCGATAGAATCTACCCCAACTAGAATAGAGAAAGGCGCTTTTGCCTGAACTTGTCTACCACTATAGCTATCAATCGAGGTCAAAACGAGGTCACAGAAACTTAAACAACGTTAGGTCACTTTGATTTTCACCGTTGTTAACCATTAGACTGCCACATTAGTAGACAAGTTCAGGCCTTTCTCTATGCTGACGCGTAATTACTATTATATTAATTTTACTAGTGCAACATTTACCATACTGCACATTTACAACTATTGTTGATGGTTACGAAAATTAATTATGTTTGAGTTTCTCGCAACGAATCACCAAGTCGATACCGATAAATCGATATTTGGTTGGTAACTTGTCATTTAGGGTTGCTATACCTGTAAGTGCAGCTTCCGTGACCGGACTGATGCTACCGGAGTAGTTGTGATCAATAAATCTCTCCAGCTCTTCCATGGAGAGTCCGGAAAGGTCCAGAGCATCCTGTAGCTGTTCATCAGCTTCAGGGTCAATCCGATCAAGGTCCAGCTCATTTTGAACTTTATATGTTTGCTATAAAAAAAAAAGAAGAGAAAAGCAAACTATTACACACAACATAAAATTACACAAAAGTATTAAAATACAGGTTTGGGTTTCCAAAAAAAAAAATTAAGTAATTATTAAAAATTACAGGCACTTGGGGAATTACTACAGGCGAAACCGCAGGCGGGGAAGGCGACGCAGTGGGAATATCATTGCTGCTGCTGGGGCTGCTACTGCTGTTAGCATTTTGCAGAGTGGGAGCTGCCGTGCTTTCAGCCATCGCTAGTAGTAGCTGCTCGTACTTGGGGCCTCGTAGATAGCGAGCCAGTCGCAGATAAACTACTTGACCCGTGCTGCGCAAAACTTCCACTGCCTGCTGGTTGCTGAATCCGCGGAGACTCTGGGCGTCAACCTATTTAGACAGAATCAGAAAATTTTATATTACTACTTTATTATATTATTTATGAATTAATTACGTTAATTTATAATTACTATTATTAGAGTTATATTCATATCTATTAAATTTATTCTTTTTTATTTACAGATTCGTTTTACCTCGACAATCTGGTCGTTAACTTGAATTTTCCCGCTGATGTCGGCCACACTTCCCGGGTTAATACTTTTCACGAAAATTCCCGATAGTTCCTCTGTTGAAAATAGAATTTAGTTTTATTAATACGGAAAAACTTAAGTTATTTATATTTTAGGGCAAATGAATAAAACTAATTAAATTTGGATTCATAATAAACTGTATTAATTGTGAATAGTAATTAATAATTTACGTTATAATATTATAGTTAAAATAATGCAATAATTACAGTAACTAAAATCTATTCTGTAAAATTAATTAAATTAAATAAATAATGGACTGAACTAATCATGAATAAAAATGAATATTTCACAAGTTGTAATATTACAAGTTATAAGAATGCCTAATTAAAATAATTAAAATTTATAATTTATTTGTAATTTAAGCAAACAAAGCTCTTAATTAAACGATTAATTAAGAAACAATGCTATTAATTAACCTTTTTCGCAGACGTAGCCGGCGATGGTGATTCCCAGTCCCTGGTTGTCCTTCTTGAGTTCCACGTCAAAGGTTTCCACTTCAGGTAGGAAACGAGCTGCCATGTCGGGCTCCAGATTGACTTCGACGTTAATTACTTGACCCACGGCCAAATCGACCGTTTCGGGAGAGACCGGCACCACCGAGTCCGTCGTCGATGACGTCAGATGGGTCCCGCTTAAAGTGATCCCTGCCAGTGATTGATCTTCAATCAGATCCGAAGGCTGCTCTCCCCAAAAAACCAATGAAGAATCAGTTTAGAAACAAGTATTGTTGGGATCAGTGTTTCCACTTTGCGGGGAAATTCCCTGAGAAAGGGAAAATGGGGTCTGGAAAGGGAAAAATAAGTGAAGAGGGAAAAGAGAAAATCTAAACGTAAGACCTGTATTCTAGTGCATAGGGGAAAGTGGGGAAAATAAGGGAAGAGGGAAAAAAGGGGAAAATGAGAGTGGAAACACTGCATTGGGATTTGGAAACTTGATTTACGTGTAACTGCACTTCGCCTTCATTGAATTCCTGGGTCCGAGGCGAAAAGACGAACCTGTCGCCGAACTCATCGGCAGCAGCTGCTGAGACGTCGGGTAGGCCGTCGGCGGCGGCCATTTCGTACGTCTCGGCCAAGAAGCCGTTCTGCAGCAGAGCCAGATGCTTCTCGAATTCCTCCGGGTTGTTCAGCACTTTGGTCGGGATGATCGGCGCTTGGTTGCTAGCAGACTGTTAATAAATAATAATAATAATAATAATAATAATAAATAAATAAAATACTAGTAGGAGCTTAGGAATCCAATCGGAAGCGAATAAACATACACAGTAAGTTCAAGAAACATATTAATAATAAATAGTCCATAAAACTGCATAAAACAATTAAACTTTCTTGATACACGTATATAAATTAATTACACTTTTCGATATTGAAAATAAAATAAATAAAGCTTATATCCACATACGTAATATGCGAACATCTGAAACTTGTATACATTTACATGTTAGGCAAGCCTAGTATACACACAACATGATGGGCAAATGCAAATACAAATGTGTGTGTGTATATATAATACATATATAATGTTACATCATTCAATATTGATAATTTATATTTCGCTTAGATTTACGTATATAATATGCAAATATTTTGAACTTGTACGTATACATGTGAATCGGTAAAGCGAATACCTGGAGATGTGGGGAGGTGGGTTCAATAGGCCTGGCCACCACAAGTCGCACTTGTGTTCCGCACTGGCGGAGGACGGCAGCCACCTGCTCCGAACCCATCCCGCGGAGGCTGACATCTCCGATCTGCAGGATGTGATCACCGCTCTGCAACCGCCCATCCTAAAACCCCAGAAAATATTTTCCAGAGAATTAGTATCGATTACTCAACATCGTACACTCTGCCATCTTACTTCCTGTAACTAGTATTATTAATATTAGTAACATATTAAACTTAAACTAGAAGGCAGCAGGGGCGTAGCCAACGGGGTGGGGGTCCAGGGGGCCATGGCCCCCCCTCCCTCCTTCACCGAATCCTGACTACGCCCCTGCAAGGTAGAGTTTAGAGTTTCCGCATTATCGATACACATAATTCATTCAAATTACAATATCATCAAATAATTTATTACCGAGTTAGCCTTATGGATATCAACGTAAATTTATTTTGGGGGGAAAAAGGGAAAATCCTTTCAAACGAAGAACTGAGGGAGTCTTTCCTCCCCGGGATCCTGAAATCTAATTACACGCCCACTCCCATAAAACTCAAGGTCTCATCCTCTTCGGGATTTTCCACGTTTTCCTTCAATTATACTCCTACCAAATCTACGTCCCCTCTTCTATTCTCTGCGCTTACAAAACAAACAAATAACATTAAAACTTCAAGGCACATCGCTATAGCGGACACCATTAGCAAATAAACTTCAAACAATTCTAAAGTATTCTTGGCACCAAAATGTTTCTCGAATTTTTCTGTGATTTTTGGATACATTTTGAAGCGAGATTTTGCTTTACACGTATCATATACGCCTGTCCGTAGTAGAAGGGCTGGTCTTCAGTGGCCTATTCTGACTAAGCCCTTTTATTATTATTATTATTATTATTATTATTATTATTATTAAATGTGCTAATCTATTTGGACTTGGTTTTAGTGGTTAGGCATTACCCGATCCGAGACTCCGGCGGGAACGATAGTCTTGACAACGACACCGGTGCTTCGTCCACCGATGATCCCGAAACCGAGGCCCGAGCCATCGTTGATCAAGTCGATTATCTCCACTTGGGCCCATTCAGTGTTCAGCTGCACACAAACCAAAAATAAACAAATTATTATAGTAAGATTTTAATATTTAAGTATATAACTGATTGATAGTTCATGTAGACTATAAAATTTGCGGTTCTAACGAAAACCCAGTGTTTCACTTTCGTGCTAGTCTCCCTGTTTTAGCGTTAGCTTTTAGTGAGCAATATACACGCAAGTAGCAAAGCCAGGCCCCCATAAAACCATACACTTTACGACCCAAGTATCGTCCCCGGGTAGCAAGGTATCGAATCAATATACCCGGAATGGGCAGGCGGTAGGATAAAATATATATATATAAAAAAACTTGTTACAGAGTTAAGGTCGTCATTTTCTGCCTCACTGAAGATCCGGGTATTAAAACAACGTACTGGAGTATCGTGTACGTAAAGTACAACACTAAAAGTAACGATACCCCGTAACAACAAAGTGTAAAAAAACAACCAATCCGGACTAAAAGCTACAGCCGACAGAAATGAATAATGATTTTACGTTCAAGAGAATATAAAAATAATAACTACAACTTCATTAAATTTTAGAAATAAATTAACAAGCCAGTGGTTCCACTCTGCAGGGAAATTCTCTGAAAAAGGGGAAAATAGTAAAAAAAAAGGATCTGGAAAGGGGAAAATAAAAGAAGAAGGAAAAGGGAAAATCTAAACGTTACGGCCTGTATTCTAGTAAGAAGGGGAAAAAGGGAAAAGGGGAAAAAGGGGGAAATGAAAGTGGAAACACTGCAGCAAACTCTTTTCACATTTAAATTTTAATTAAAACCCAACTTGTATATAATTAAAAACAACACACTGCATAAAATCAAATTAACAAAAAAATTGAGTAATATTAATGAAATATGGAGTTATAAATAAATAAAGTGATTTATTATCCAGTAATTTAATTTTATTATCATTATTTTCAATCGGATATATATTTATTAATAGTTAATTTTACTAAAAAAATAAAATGAATTACTCAAAAAAGTATAATTACTATTACATCCTTTATAAACCGACAATTATTATTTATTACTTATATATTCTTATTTACACTATCACAAAATTTTGTTTATATTTATAATTTTACATTTCTTAATAGTTGTAGATATAGTTTTCTTCTAGTTCACTTTTTCTTTTAGTTTTTCTATTGTGTCGAATTCTCTTTCTAATTACGATATCGGATTATTAAAGAAATTAATTACCACCATATCGGATCCAGGTTTCGATTCACCGCTCAGAGCCGAGAGGGAGCGACCGTGTCCGGCACTGAGGGTCTCGCTGGCAGCCCCGAGGGCCGGGGTCTCGAGGGCCGGCGCCTCGTCCTCCGAGTCGGACGCCGACGACGACTCTGCGCTTCTGCTGCTGCGGTCGCTAGTCAAATCGACAAGCTGCGAACCGGAACGGCTGTGCAGGTGCTGCTGCGGCTGCGGCTGGTGGGCTACTCCCGTCGACACGGAAGAAGTGAACGGGAAGTCCGGGCTGCTTCCGCGGGCTACGACGAATTCCACGAGGCCGTGGGCCCGCTGCAAGATGCTGATGGCTTCCTGATGCGAAACGGCTGCGTCCAAGAGTTGGCCGTCAATTGCCAGGATCTGGTCGCCTTCACGCAAACGACCATCTCTGTTTGAGAAACATAATCAGGGATTTTAATTAAAATACATCTTCAACAAAACTCACACACAAAACTAGTAATATATATATATATAGATCGTAATTATTTTAGTCCATATTTGGTAATTAACATTATCAGAGAAATTTATTTCATCAAGTCTTCGCTAAACGTATTTACTATATAACTAATACAGCGTTCCCACTTTACAGGGAAGCTCCATGAAAAAGGGAAAATGGGAGAAGAGGGAAAAGGGGAAATCTAGACCCTGCATGTTCCAGCACAGAGGGGAAAAAAGGGGAAAATAAGAGAAGAGGGAAAAGGAGAAATCTAGACCCTGAATGTTCCAGCACGGAGGGGAAAAAGGGGAAAATAAGAGAAGAGGGAAAAAGAGAAATCTAGACCCTGTATGCTCCAGCACGGAGGGGAAAAAAGGGAAAAATAAGAGAAGGGGGAAAAGGAGCAATCTAGATCCTGTGTGTTCTAGCACGGGGGGGGGGAAGGGAAGAGGGGAAAAGGGGAAATTGAAAAGTGGGAACACAGCTAATAACTATACCAAAAATTATCATTTTGGACCCTCTCTGTTAATTAACATGACATGAAAAATTTATTGTATAAGGTCTTTCCTAAACGTAATTTTGCCCAAATTAATAATACAAATCACTAATGGTAGATTTTAATATTAATAATCAACCTTACTTAACCCAGAACTTTTCTAATATTTGGTAAGAAACGGGAATATCTGAGGAATAAGCAAGCCAATTTATTTATTTACTTATTTCATTAAGGGTATTCGGGCTCGCGCCCTTATAAGTAAATATTATAAGTAAGCCAATACGATAAAAATAATATAATATATAATTTACTGTGCACTAAAATATGCAAAAAAAATACATTTCCGATGATTATTTTGATGACTGATACTACAAATCGTAATAATAATAATACAAAGTAGCATTCTAGAAATTTTTAAAGTTATTTTATTTTCCATCGGCAAGTGTACTATGGTATTTTTGTGTGGCAATAGGCTGAAAGCCTTCGCCGAGAGTAACAAATAAATAAATAAATAATAACACAAAGTTTATAATAAATATAAATGTAAATATTCTACAATAATAATTACAAATTTTAAGTGAAAACTGGATAACTGTGAGTAACAGTAAATGCTAAACACGTCGACCAACCTGCGATTGCAAACTTTCTGGACATTCGCTAATTCGCAAACTTCAAATGACAAGCAAACAGTCCAAGCTGTACGTAAACCATCTCATTAAACTCGTAATACTCGCCAAAATGATACTATCGCAATCCACTTTCAAAGTTCCCATAAAACTTTAACGATTCCAGATTCAAGAATCATTCTCAAGAATCACATAAGAATCTTCTGTTTTGCAGGGTATCGAGATTTGTCCAAAGGGTCCGAAACTCCGAGGAAAAGTGTACGAAGATTATTTGATAACTCATGATAACACGGAGATAGCAGGGATGATAACAAGTGATAACATGACCTAGGTGTACGAAGATTATTGGAGGTTTCGGAGCCCTTGAATTTTTCAAAATCGCAATCTGCAGTTCAACGGTACTGGTACAGAATGAAAACATGTGATAACAGAACGATAACACAGTGATAACATTTAAAAAGTTAGTGCTCACAGTGACTTGAAATTAATTACAATTATTGGTTATTATTACTAAATACAGTATAATTAAAGTAAAACTTCGTTGTATTTCATATTATTATCCATTATTTCCATTAATAGTAGCAAATTACAAGGGGTCCGAAACTCCGAGGAAAAGTGGACGAAGATTATTTGATAACACATGATAACACGGAGACAGCATGGAGATAACAGATTGATAACAGTGATAATACGGCCTAGGTGTACGAAGATTATTAGAAGTTTCGGACCCCTTGGCAAATTAACCTTACTATTATAGAAATTATCTACAGCATGTATTCTAGTAACAAAATTGTCTAAATTTCTTAAAATTGCATTATTTAACAACCAGGGTCACATATTACTGATACACTATCACGTGTTATCAAGTGTTATCACTCTGTTATCACGGTGTTATCAAACGGACTTGGAACTTTTCCACTTTTTCCGGGGATTTGTATTCGAAACTCGTCGCTCATTTCACCGATTCTCTTCAAACGGGGAAAAAAATTTTCCCTGTTCCCCAAACGACATACACAAATCAACGATTCCCCCCCCAGACCTGATGACACATGATAACAGATGATAACACATTTTACTGCACTTACGAGAGACTAAAACCAAGTTTTTCCATAAGCGGAGAAGCCTTTGAAAAAGCACTCGCCGCTAATGAATTTCATTGTCTAGTTCCGCGTCCTAGGTTCTCGGTGATAACAACTGATAACACGATGATAACAGCAAAGTGGAGACACGTTAGTTCAGTGTTTCCACTTTCAGTTTCCCCTTTTCCCCTCCGTGCCCAGCATACGAGGCTGTAGTTCTAGATTGCTCCCCTTTGCCTCTTCTCTTATTTTTCCCCACCAGACTCCATTTTCCCTTCTCCAGGGAATCTCCCCTGCAGAGGGGAAACACTGCGATTGTTTTCTGTGTTTTTCTTAGGAACAGCCTATTCTCTAGGCATCCGCAACGCAGCAAAACCACGGGTCCGGCCACCGAAAATCAATAACAAGGCCCCCGTGACACACATATGCGTTTACGGAGGGTTACGAAGAAATCAGTCCTTCCACTTTTGCAGGGAAATTCCCTTAAAAAGGGAAAACTAGGTCTCAAAAGAGAAAAACAAGGGAAGAGAAACATAGAAGTATACCTGGGAATATCCAAGAATGGAGAGGGGAAAAGGACAGTTCACATTTACAAGCGAAGGGGAAAAAAGGGAAAACTGGAGAACTGAAAGTGGAAGAAATGTTCCTCGGGTTCCGGGGGAATCGTGTTTTCTCAATGCAACTTGAACCCACGTCAAACAAACAAACAGGATCTTTTTCCCCACTACAAATGCATTCGTTGCTTGAAGCCTGTGGGGGGAAAAAAGGGCAAAACGGGGAGGCTATTATAGTCGTTTGTCCTAGAGGATTGTCTAAACACACCCATTCTCGAAAAACTTGCAGCATATCGATCCCCCGCGCTTTTTTCTGCTTCTCTGTCTTCTTCCCTGCAACTTTTCAGAGTCATAACAATGATAGAGAAATCAATATCAGCTAAAGAAAACCTTCTCATTCATGGCTGAGTCCAGTACATACACCTGACAGGTGAAAAAAAAAATCCTCCATTTAAAGCAGTGTTTCCACTTTTGTAGGGAAATTCCCTGAAAACTGGGCAAATGGGGTCTGGAAAGGGAAGAAGACGAGAAGAAAGTAAAGGTGACATCTAGAACCTGTGTATTCTAACACGGAGGGGGGAAAAGGGGAAAGATAAGCGAGGGGGGAAAAAGGAAAAGTGGAAACTCTGATTTAAAGCTGTGTTGCCACTTTTCAATTTTCCATTTTCCCCCTTTTCCCTTATCTTCCCCCTCCGTGCAAGAATGTACAGTGTCTAGATTTCCTCTTTACTCTCTTCTCTTAGTCTTCCCTTTTCAGACCCCATTTCCCACGTCCCCTTTTTTTTTCCAGGGGAATTTCCCTGCAAATGTGGAAACACTGATTTAAAGACCCCGGTTTTTTATCTAGTTTCTATCCGGCTAGAGACCTTTACGAAATGCCTCGGTTAGAAACTTGAAAGGAAATCATGTCTCCTTGTTATGTGTCCAGCACGGCAGGAGGCAACCGTGTGGGGAGTTCGGCTCCAGCGACACCATCAAAAGAGCCCTGGGTGAAAAGAGGCAAAAGCCCGGGCTCTTCCCCTTTCTCCCTCACTCTCCCTCTCTCTCTCTCTCTCTCTCTCTCTCTCTCTCCACTCCACTCTACTCTACTCTACTATATTGATCAAGCAAAAGGGACGTATTGCGCCAAATACATACATGAAAGATTACTCTAGATAAGATACTTATAGATAAAGAGTTGGAATAAAGAATTGTGTATATCTTGCCATTGTGCGCAAAGCGATAGAGAGAAATTGGCTCCGACTTTTGTTCCGGTTCGCTGGTCACATTTTCCACTTTTCAGGGTCTCTCTGTATCTCTCTTGTGTATCTCTTTTCTTCCTTTTCACTCCACTTACTTGATCAGCAACGAAATAATAATAAAAAAAAGGTAGCAAAAGTCCTTCCCCTCAAAAGTTGCACGGGGAAAGAAAAAAAAAATGCAATCGATCCACAAAAGGCGTCCGAACTTAAGCTTTCAGCAAAGGAGACACGATTCGCTTCGTTGCCATCCAAAAATTCCGGATTTAAAATTAAGCCAAAACAATGGCGACTTATTTCAAGACAAAACAGAGTCTCACAAAGGAATTAGACACTCCTAATATTAAATACACAAAATGGAACGGGGCAAATCTGGACGCTGTTCACAGCAGAGGCCCTTCATGGCAGACTAAAGTAGCGCACGTCCCAGAGAGACCGTGGAAAAGCGCCTGAAACTTACCGCGCACGCGTCTGATTTCACAAAACACGTGCCTTGCCAATCACCCTATTATCTGGTCAATTAAATATTTTTTTGAGGGGGTCTGAATTATATACCTTCCCGCTATGCCGAGCGGCTGAATCTCCTGAATGAAAATCCCGAGATTTCCTTTATGGTCTGAACTTAGACCCACGACGCTGAAGCCGAGACTCTGGCCTTCGGGTTTGTTCAACTAATTAAGAGAAAAAAGATTAAAATAAGCGGGGAATGTAATTTTTAGTGTTACCTTGATTGATATGACTTCGCGATTGTTACCCGCAGCTCTAGCGGCCAGCTCGAGACTGGTAAGAGGTTTGGGGACTTCGGCCAGGATTTCTTCCTGCGCTTTCTTAAGCGGGGGGATGTTTTCTTTGGTGACGTCCTTGACGTCTTTAAACGAGGGTTTGACGTGCGAGGCCTCTTGTAGGACTGCCGGACTAATGACGAGTTTGCCATTAGCGTCAATGTCAAAATCAGTCGGCAGGAGGGACGGGTGCTGGTTGATAAGAGTCTGCAGTTCGCTTAATGAGTCCTGTATTGTCAGGATGCTCTTCAGCATGGGGTTGTTGAGCAGGCTCGTCAGCAGCTCGAAATCGCCATCGTGCTGATGAGAAACGCCAGAAACGCTGGCCGAAGCTTTGCGCTGGACCCGCTCGAGAAGAGCCAGAGCCCGCTGTGCATCTAGCATACCAGAAATTTTCATTTGCAATACTTTTAAACCGTAAAAACAGCGTAAAACGCCTCTTTTGAATGCGAAACTGATAGCTTACCTGTCGTCACGGGCATAGCGAACTAACTGACCCTAAAAATAATCCAATTTAAAATTTTCCCGTCGACCTTTTCCGTACTATTCCTTAGCGCCAATACTGTGAAGAGTTTTTTTCCAGTAAAAGGAAACGTACCAAAATCAAATTACGAAAAACTGAAGAAATTCACAAAACAAAAAAATTTTCCCCCGAAACGTCCAAGGGCCTGCCTTAAAAATAAATTCCAAAGGCTCTTTACTTTGCCCCAAGGTGTATAAGAAAATGCGTTGTTGCCAAATTTTCAAAATTTCAAATTTTTCCCGCTAGGTGGCGCGGGAAATTATCTAATTTATGAAAACTAAAAATCTATATTAATTAATTTAACTTTTGTTTTACTTAATTTAACCTTTGAAGAACTTAATTAAAAATTTTATTTTTTTTACTATTTCGTCGTAAGAGGCTTTATTAAGGTTTTACTTATTAATCATTATTTGCAATCTTATTTACTTTTGTTAATTACCAGCATGACTAAGTAAGAGCCCATTTAATCAAACTGCGGAGACAATTTATTTATATTTTTACAGTAATGGTTCAAAAATGCCGGTGAATAAAACGAGCAAAGGAAGTAATCAATAATTCATATCTAAAAATAGTTCACTTTTCCACCGCTAGATGGCGTTGTAGAAAAGTTACAAAAACCTGGTTAATTTCCATTCAAACTTTCATTCTACGAACCACAAAACACGAACAAAAGAGTTTCAAAGAAAATCAACGAAAAGAAATCTGAAATTTAAAGGAGAAAAAATAGAAATTTCCCTTAGGACCCCGTCAGCTGTGTTATCGACGACGTCACAAAAGAATAACAAAGCCACGCTGGGTTGTGTTGGTCAACACAGAGGCAGACAAAGACGGGCCTTGAACAAGTTCGGACGTCTTGAAAAATTTACAATTTGAAATTTTTAATATTATAATATATATATATTCAGTCCATTAATGCCTTTCTTTGCTAAAGACTGGCGGTCACCTGGAGAGGCCTGGGTCAAGACCCACGACGGTTGGGAAAAGCTGAAAATTCTCGAATGTCGCCGAAATTTGCAAGTCAACCCAAGTGCCAGGCAAGTCTTTAATTAATTAATTATTCGCAAAATTAGGATTTTTCATTAGTTTATGTCATGTTGTGTGAAAGCTGGACTTTTAAATCAATGCTGTAATGACTCACTGCGCAGGTACAAGTACGCAGAAAGGACTTAATAACCAGTGTTTCTACTTTTCAATTTTCCCTTTCTTCCCTTTTTCCCTCCTCGCTGTGCTTTAGAACGTACAGGGTCTTGATTTCCCTTTTTCCCTCTCCTCTGTGCTTACAACGTACAGGGTCTTGATTTCCCCTTTTCCCCCCTGCTTATGCTTTAGAACGTATAGGGTCTTGATTTCCCCCTTTTCCCTCCTCTCTTACTTTTTCCCTTTTTAAGACCCCATTTTCCCCTTTTTCAGGGAATTTCCCTGCAAAGTTAACCAAGTAAGAAAATAAAAAATCTTACCTGCGCAATCTTCAATGCGTCGTTTAATTTATCTAATATACGCACATTATAATGAAATAGGGATTCAGTAACACTAGATAAAGTAGATTAAATGTTTGATGAATATTAAGTTTTCAGTATATAAGTAAGCAAAAGGAACGACGTAGAAACGTTTCGAAAGGTTTGCCAAAAGAGGGTCACAAAGGGTTTGGAAACTTTTTAAGAATCTTGAAAGAATCTTGAAATTTTTGTTGCTATTTATAGAAAGTTTAGCAAACTACGAAACGCTTGTGAAACTTAAGTTTTCTAGGATTTTGCGTATTAAATTGTAGAAAATTCCCTGAAAATTATCATTATTGTATTTTTGGAGGATTATTTCAGGTTTTAGGAGCTTCTTTTTTGCTGTGTAATAGACCTTGGAATCAGTTATAGAAAACCCTGGCAATGGTTTACTTAATCTATTCAAACTGTGATTTAATATAATAAATAATATTTTGGTTCAGTAGTTTTCACGGCGAAAGTTTTTTTTTAAAGTCAGATTTATCGTGAAAAATTCAGAAGAGTTTCAATAAAACTTTTTTTCCCCAAATTTGAAAAGCCGAAAGAAAATGAAAGTTTGAAAAATGTGTGGAAAATTTTGAATTTGGCGCGCTTGGCTGACGGTGCCCTAAACAGTGTTGCCATTTTCAGTTTCCCCGTTTTTCCCTCTTCCTTTATTTCCCCCTTTCCCCCCTCCTTGCTAGAATACAAGCTGTACTTTTAGATTTTCCTTTTGCCCCTCTTTTTCTTAGTTTTCCCTTTTCAGACCCCATTTTCCCCCCTTTTCAGGGAATTTCCCCTCAAAGTGGAAACACTGGGCCCGAACGCAGTAAAACTTTCTAAGTAAAAAAAAAAATTAAAAAGAATTGTTATAATTATTATTTATTAATAAAATAAAATTTTAAATTTTTTATATTATTATTATATATATTTATTATTAACTTTAAAAATGAATAATTATTTGCTCGATTTTTTAGAGAATCGATTACAGCAGACGAAGGAGAAAATGGCGCCATTTCAAACCTGACGAATGTAAACAAACGCAATGGTAAACACTGTTTAACAATAATTTGGCAGATTTATTATTAAGGAAGTCCTGTGTTAATGTAAAATATGCCAGTCATTGAAGATTTTCTGATTATGAGCGTCTAGTTGAAATAAATACAATTAAAAGTAGAAACTTTAAACTACGACTCTCGGTTTTTTAACAAGATATGGTTTTTTTGTCTTCGAAAGATAACCTGGTCCCGCAGCCACACTGCCAGATAACTCTAAGGTGCACTAAAGAGGTAAATTTATACTTCATAATATTATCAGCTATTTTTTTTTTTTTACTAATTATTGGCTTTTTCGTTTTGCTCGCAACAGGTTGCGGGATTCAACGGACTGAGTGACGCCCTCAACCGTCTCGATTTTCACAACGCAGTGCAGGATTATCGCAGGTTTCCCTATATTGCCAAGCTGCTGAATCTGCTGCTTTCTCACAAGAGGATCACCACCCTTCCAGGCTGTGCTCAGAAATTTCTGCTAGGCCTGCTCGAGGAGATTGCCGTACAGGGTACGAGTTTTCTCATTCAGATTTTTTATATTTTAACTTGCGTTTCAATGTCAGCAGGCGATACGATTAATATTTTTTTACTTTTGCTACTGTAGGTCAAGCAAACGGACAGAACGTTAACGTTCTCCAGAGTCTCCTCGACGATTTACGACTGATTTTGCGTGGCGACCTCTGGTGGGGTCAACCACTGGGCTCTTCACAACTGTGGGGTCAGCACGTTCAAGTACTCGATCGCATTGATATTATCGCGTCGTCCGTCACTGCATCAAAGGTTGTTTGCTACATTTAAGCATCCAAATTCTTGAAATAAGAATTTTCATTTTCTAAAAGGGTTCGAAATGCGACCGGCATGAAGGACTCGAGTTCGAAAGTCTTCCCGAGGAGTGCGTTCGGCAGATACTCTTCCGTTTGGCCGATCATCGAGACTTGGTCAGTTTTGGAGAAGCTTACAGCGTTGCGCAGAAACTTTCGCATGAGCAGAGCGTTTGGCAGAGGCTCTGCACCTACCATTTCAGCCCGCTGCAAATTGAGTTCATGATGAATCAGTTGAAACGGGAAGAAGAGAAGGGAATCGTTAACCGTCCCTGTTTGTCGAACACTCATCGAGGAGGCCACCCTTACAGAGAACGGTAATTCTATTAATTTTTGTATAATTTTTTTCTGTACTTATTAATAAACGGAGTCTTTGCTACTAGGAACACGAGACGCAGTCCCGCAAAAGAAAATTTCAACGATACCAATGGCGACAAACTGGACAACGAGCAAAACGACTCGGCCAGGTATAACACGCCCTTAAATTTCTACATCTATCTCACATAGAAATGATGGTACCTTTTACGGTGCTTTTTGGTTATCCTAAACTAGGTAGTTTGAATTTAATTTAATAATTAGAGCGACGTAGAAAGGAACCGTGAAAAGGCACTGTGTAAAGTAACTGAGAAACTACGAAAAGGCACTGTCGCAGTGCCTTTTCACAGTTTTTGTACGATATAAAACACCACTGCTGGGCCTCTCATTAAAATCAATTCAACCTTGCTCGTTTGTTGTAAACTTGTAATAAGATATAGTGGATCTTTTTATTTTGAGTATAATATTTTGGTTTCAATGTGCAGGACTCAAGTATCGAGTGCTTTTCACGAGCACATAAAAAAGAACCGTGAACTTCTTTCCAGCTTGCAGAACTCTTCTGGAGAAAACGTCAATACTTCAAACCGCCGTATCAACTTTCAAGTAACAAATTACTATTTAATAATTCTAACTACTAATAATTTTTTTATAATGATTAAAATAACTAATAAAGAATAAATTTAAAAATTAAAGAAAAAATTTTTATTATTATTAATAATTTATTATTATTAATAAATTATTATTTGTGTTATTTTAAATTATTATTAAGTAAATTTTATTATTTTATTTTTGAAATTCTAACTGATAAATCATAAAATTAAAAATTAAGGAAAACAGTTGTTCGTAGTTACTAAATTAAATTTTCTTACTGTAATTATCAAATTCTAACTGATGAATAATAAATTTAAAAATGAAGGAAAAAAATTTTCATAATAATTAAATTAAATCTTGTTATTTTATAATTATCAACTTTGAACTAACGAATTACTAATTGATAGTTAAAACGAAAAGTAGTTTTTCATAATTATTAAATTAACTAACGAATATTTAATTAAAACGTTAACGAAAAAATTTTCATAATAATTAAATTGTATAATATTATTTTTGTCATCAACTTCTAACTTATGAATTATTAATTAAAACTTTTAACGAAAAACACGTTCACAATTTTTAAATTAAATTATATTATTTTTATTGTCATCTAACTAATGAATTATTAATTAAAACTTTTAACGAAGAATAATTGTTCATAGTACTTAATGAAAACTTGAATAAAAAATAATTCTTCAGACCTTTCAAAACGAATATAAATATGTATTATACATATAATGTATATTTAATATATAATATAATATTATATTGTATGCTATAACTCAATAAACTTAGATCTGTTGCTAATTTAATCATCGTAAATTGTATTTATTATCACCATTTCCAGGACGTCAGGAACTACCTGGACCAGCGATCGAGTTCGGCCAAAGCGAAACGCGTCGCGAAGCGCAAAGAAACGCACGACAGAAAGCCCGCAGACAAACGGGAAGGTGTCGTCGACTGGGAAGATGTTTATCACCGTCTCCGGCGCCACTTTGGACTGCGGGAGGAATACGCGGAAACCCTTCACTTGTGCAGACAATGCCGCTGCTTGTTCTGGAAGTCTCTGGGACACCCCTGCGTTGTCCAGGACAAAAGCAGCACCCTGAAAAACGACTCTCTCTACATACCCGTTCCTCCAGAAGCCTTCCTCAAGTTCTTCACATTGTAGAATATCTCCAGTAGCAGCTTAAATCATTGTTTCGTATTTCTTTCTAGTAAACAGCTTTCTTTTACATATCCTGTGATAGCAAAGATTAGATTCTTTAACGTCTCCAGTACTTTTTCTACTTCAGGAAAACCTACCCTAAGATTTTCAGGATCCTGAATGGGTCAGCTCGTCATTTATATTCGTATTTTATTTGGAATTTTAATATTTTATTCATTTTTGCTTGATTTCCCAGTGGATTTGTAAGTCCTGTATCGACTGAAACGAAAAATACAATTAAATTAACTTGAATTTTCCTTGGTTTTAGATTTGGTGGTGTCTTTTATGTCCTGTGATAGCAAAGATTAAGGTCTCCAGTACTTTTCCAGCTTGAGGAGAACTTACCCAAGATTTTCAGGATCCTGAGTGGGTCAACTCGTCTTTTCTATTCGTATGTTATTTGAAATTTTAATATTTTTGTCTATTTTTGCTTGATTTCCCAGTGGATTCGTAAGTCCTGTATCGACTGAAACGCAAAATACAATTAAATTAGCTTGAATTTTCGTTGGTTTTTGATTTGGTGGTGTCTGTATGTCCTGTGATAGCAAAGATTAAGGTCTCCAGTACTTTTCCAGCTTGAGGAGAACCTAACCCAAGATTTTCAGGATCCTGAATAGGTCAACTAATCATTTCTATCGTATTTTATTTGGAATTTTAATATTTTTGTCTATTTTTTGCTTGATTTCCCAGTGGATTTGTAAGTCCTGTACCGACTGAAAGGCAAAATACAATTGAATTAACTTGAATTTTCGGTTGTTTCCGATGATTTAGTGGCTTTCGGTTTCTTCGTTAGCTTCTGATGGACTCGTCCGCGTACGTGATCCTGCCACTGTTTTTCTCCAATCATCGTTTTGTTGCAGGTTTCGCAGTGGAACGCCTTCTGTTCGACTCTAGAGCCTTCAGTGACTGGAAGGGCCTTAATTTGATCAGATTCGCGTCCTTGGATGACGCATTCCATCACATCAAAGGCTACGTCCCGCACTTTCGGATCCCATAAGGAAACGTCCGTAGCGTCCAAGCCGTAAACGGGAGGTACCTATAATGGAAATAAAATATTAGTTTAAAGAAAAATAAATATACATAGATATATAAATATATAATATAAATATTTAAATATATGACATATAAAAATATAAATATAACATAAATATAAAAATAAATATACTATAATAAATTATTAGTAATTAACACTTTTTTGAAAAACAAAAATGGAGAAAATAATATTACAGTAAATAAACTAAATTAAATTATTCTAATGCTAATTTTTGTATAACTAATTTGAGCAGATAAAATTCAATAGTTTAAATTACTTAAATAATTTTTTCTTCTAGTGGGAAATTTGTAAAGAAATAAAATCACAGACAGATGATTTCTAACAGAAACCTTTAATTTGTTAATTAAGGCAAATTGTAATTTATAATTAATTTAATTTAATTAAATTAAAGTAAAAGTAAACCAAATTAAGTAAAATTCTTGCTTGGCGATCGGGAAGCATGAGGAAGCGGTTTTTGATCCATTTGATTTGCTTGCGGGCGTATCTCCGAGTGACTAGTTTGAGATTGTCCACGCCTTGCTGGAATAGCTGTTGACCACGTTCGCTCTTCTGGTCAGCAGGTGTCAACACCAGGTAATCGTGGAACTCCTTGAATCCGATCGACTGGAAAATCCCTTTGCTGTAATCAGCTTCCCTGAATAATAATAACAAATAGTAGAGGCAGCAGCAGCAGTAGTAGTAGTAGTAGGAGGAGGAGGAGGAGAAGGAGGAGAAGGAGGAGGAGGAGGAACGGCAGTAGCGGTAGGAGGAAGCAGAGAGGTAGTAATAGCAAGAGTAGTAGAAGTGGTAGTAAGGGTAGAAGTGGTAATGGTGGTGGTGGTGGTAGTAGTAGTAGTAGTAATAGTAGCAGTACTAGCAGTGGAAGTAGGAGGAGGAGTAATGGTGGTAGTAGAAGTAGTAGTGGTAGCAGTGGCGGCAGCAGCTGTAGTAGTAACAGTAGTATCAGTAGCAGTAAATAGCAGTATTAGTAGTAATGGTAACAGTAGTAGTAATAGTAGCAGCAGTAGTTGTAGTAGCACTAGTATCAGTAGCAATACTAGGAGTATTAGTAGTAATGGTTGCATTAGTAGTAATAGTAGCAGCAGTAGTTGCAGAAGCAGTACTAGTGGTAACAATAATAGACTCTAGTAATAGTAGTAGTAGTAATAGCAATAGCAGTAGTAGTAGTACTAACAGGAGTAGTATCGGTAGTAGTAGTAGTAGCAGGTTAGTAGTGGGTAGCTACAAAATAAAATCTTTTACAGCGACGGTTAGTCGTTAAGCTTTTCTTCTCAGTGGGAGATATTGAATTGCACATGAATGGAGATCATTAGACGTACGTTGGTGCGGGGTGGGGTCTTCAGAAAGGCTGATAACACGTTGATAACACTTGATAACACCTGATAACATGTTGACTGGGAAGACAAAGAGTATAGAGTTTCGTTTTTGTCGCCCTGTGTGAGTCATTATATCGATCGTAACTCGACCACAACGTCTTGGCCCTGTCTAGACGACCCCACCCTGATAACACTTGATAACAGGATGATAACAGCCAGCAGTGCCTTTTTCCGGTACCCAAAAAGACACCATAACAAACCCCAGCCATGAAGATCCTAGAACCCAGTTACGACAACAGTGATAACACATGATAACGTGATGATAACACTTGATAACACCGTGATAACAGCCAGCAGTGCCTTTTTATAGTACCAAAAAAGGCACCATAACAAACCCCAGCCATGAAGATCCTAGAACCCGGTTACGACAACAGTGATAACACATGATAACGTGATGATAACACTTGATAACACCGTGATAACAGCCAGCAGTGCCTTTTCCCGGTACCAAAAAAGACACCATAACAAACCCCAGCCATGAGGATCCGAGAATCCGGTTACGACAACAGTGATAACACATGATAACATGATGATAACTCGTCTGATAACACTTGATAACACTGTTTGGGTCCAACTGGGTAAAAAAATAACGAGCAAAATTTGCGGACCCCCAGTCTAGACGTCTCAGTTATGGTCTCGTAGTGTCTCCCATTTAAAGGGTTAACAACTTGTCCATAATCCCGGCCCGCTAATAAATTAACCAACAATTACCCAGTGTTATCAGCATGTTATCACGTGTTATCAACCTGTTATCATCATGCGATAGACTCGAGAAATGCAATAAAAAAACCTCCATTTCTGCTTCCCTCTGGTCTCTTGGGAAAGTTTGGGGCTTGGGAAAGCGAGGTCATGTGATAAAAAAAAAGCTTCCCAAAATGGTTTCTAAGGTCAAGGTCATTTGCAAGGTCACCAAGTCATTTTCAGCGTCTTGGAATCCGCGGGGGTCTCTCAGAAAAAAATAGCCATAAAAATATAAATATAAATATAAGTATATATATTATCAATATAATTATAAATTTACATAAAAATATTAATAATAATAGATACATTTATTTAGTTAATAAAATTTATTATAATTATTATTAGTTATGATTCATTAGTGATGGTTTTGATATAGGGTTATAAGTATACAGAATTCAGTGTTTCCACTCTGCAGGGAAATTCCCTGAAAAAAGGGGAAAGGGCATCTGAAAAGGGAAAATAAGGGAAAATCTGGAAGTACAGCCTTGTACTCTAGTAAGGAGGGGGAAAAAGGAAAGTAAGGGAAGAGGGGGAAAAAAGGGAACTGAAAGTGGAAAAACTACTACCACACTACTACCACTACTGGAGGTCTATTCCCGATCCAGCGATTTATACCGGAATAAACTCCTGCCGTGTGAAGAGTGTTAAATCAGTTTTTCCACTTCCCAGTTTCCCCTTTGTCCTCTTTTCCTTTTTCCCCTCCATGGCACTCTACGAGACCGTATTTCCAGACTTTCCCCTTTTCCCTTGTCTCTTATTTATCCCCTATTCAGGCCGCGTTTTCTCCTTTCTCAGGGAATTTCCCCGCCAAAGTGGGAACAAAGCAAGTCTCGTACTTGTTGTGGGCGATCCTGTGCTGATTGTAGAGCTGATGGAAGTCGGCGAGTTCGTTGAGCAAACCCTTTTGGAGCATGTCATCGACGCGGTCGTCAAGACGCTTATCTAACACCTCCTGCAGAGAAACGAAATTAATTCTTCACAACACGCCATCCACTCCAGCACGCTCACTTTTTCTACCACAAATCCTATAAAAAAAATAGTTTATAACATATAGAAACTTGTAGCTATAAACTCTAAACTTACTGCTTAGCGTAAAACTTGAGTCAAATATTATAGGGGCTTTGAAAGATTAGTAGCAAGTTGAAGTCTACGTAGATTGCTACCACAAATCCTACGCAAAAAATAGTTCAGAACACATAGAAACTTGTATCTAGAAACTCTAAACTTATTGCTTAGCGTAAAACTTGAGTAAAATATTACAGCGACTTGAAAAGATTAGTAGCAAGTTGGAGTCTACGTAGACTGCTACCACAAATCCTACGTAAAAGGTAGTTCATAACATATAGAAACTTGTAGCTATAAACTCTAAACTTACTACTTAGCATAAAACTTGAGTAAAATAGTACAGGGACTTGAAAAGATTAGTAGCAAGTTGTAGTCTATGTAGATTGCTACCACAAATCCTACGTAAAAAGTAGTCCATAACATATAGAAACTTGTATCTAGAAACTCTAAACTTACTACTTAGCATAAAACTTGAGTAAAACATTACAGGGACTTCGAAGGATTAGTGGGAAGTAGAAGTCTACGTTGATTGCTACCACAAATCCTACATAAGAAATAGTCTACAACATATAGAAACTTGTATCTAGAAACTCTAAACTTACTACTTCTAGTAGTAGTCTTAGTAGATGAGATGGGACGTGTCACATGTCTTGGTTTAGAGGAAGAACAAGAGGGGGGTAAGATGGTGGGATGGAGAAAGGAATCTGATTCGGCTAATAACCTTCTCACATTGTATCCAGAAAATGACGGTATTGGCGTATCGCAGGGGTCCACCCAGGCTGCAGCCGCCGTCCAGCTCCCGCTGCTCTTTCAGCAGCTCGCTATGGGGCCGTCCGTACTGCTGCCACACTTCCAGCGACCTGCCATCAAACACAGACAAATCATAGAAGCATTTCACAAACGCGCGCTCCCTCTAGAGCGGACACTCGTATTAAATCACCTGTTACGAATTTTTAAATTGTGCTTATACCAAAGTGTTTCCCTGATTTTTCTGTGATTTTTCCATATGTTTTAAGTAGGATCTGCGAAGAAATACATTTTAATCGGCTGTCCGTAGTAGAGCGGTTGGGGGCGCATAGGCCAAAACGCTAGCTCCTCTACAGCGGACACTCGTATTAAATCATCTCTTACGAATTTTAATATTGTGCTTATACCAAAGTGTTTCCCTGATTTTTCTGTGATTTTTCCATATGTTTTAAGTAGGATCTGCGCAGAAATAAATTTTAGTCGGCTGTCCGCAGTAGAGCGGTCGGGGCCGCATAGCCCAAACGCGTGCTCCTCTATAGCGGACACCGTTATAAAATCAACTATTACGAATTTCTGAACTTTCTTTACACCAAAGTGTTTCACTGATTTTTCTGTAATTTTTCGATACATTTAAAGTCAGATTTATGCATAAACTTATTTAATTCGCCTGTCCGTAGTAGAGCGGTTGGTCATTTAAATAGCCTTTCTGCATAAGCCCTTTAACTCTTTTCTCTCGTAAATAGTAATTCGATAGTTTGAACTTATTTCTCTGTGGCTTTTCTTTTGTTATCATCAGCCTCTTTCTTTCTATTCTCTTTTTATCCACTTTTCTTCTTTGTTTCCGTTTCTCTGTGTGTGTGTGTGTGTGTCTCTCGGTTTTTGGTGTCGTTCGTAATCTAAAACAGACACACAACTGTTTCAAATCCGTTAGCCAAAAACTTTTTCCCAAAAATCCTCTTCCCATTTCAGCAGCAGCAGCCGCTCGTTAGCGCGGGGAAAAAATTTCCCACGGGGCAGGGAAAAAATAACAGTGACATAAATTATACACTGGGGAAAAAAAAATTGTAAATACATTTTCAAACAATAAAAAATGGCGCCAAAGTGACGCCATTTTGTGTGTGCTGAGTGGTGGACCCAGGTGTTTTGCCCGGCTAAAACTTATGGACGAAAAAACTACCACAGTTGGCATATTCTAGGGGGTTAGCAACTATTCTAGACCATTTATACACACTATAGATGTTATCAGTGTTATCGGCTGTTATCAGATTATCGCAGGGTCATTTAGAGCACAGTTACGGACCCCCATCCCAGATTGGCTCCTCTATATTAAATATAAATACGTCTACGGTCTGAGTATTTCACTCGTCTGCGGTTTGTTTTATCCGGAAACTGCAATTTCACTGACCCAGATTAGAAGCAAACGGACGTTTTCCCATGTGCTGGAAATGTGTCTTTTTTTCCCCCCATCCAACAGTTTTCCCCGCAGTTACTTTCCTGGTGACTTTTTGGGGTCTTTTTTTTCACTTTACACGTCCTGGATTGCTCAAAAGTTACTCTGTAGTCAATCCAGAGTCCAAGTGCAAGTCCATTTCGGGAGTTCGTGGGAGTTCTGGACCCAGATTAGAAGCAAACGGACGTTTTCCCATGTGCTGGAAATGTGTCTTTTTTTTCCCCATCCAACAGTTTTCCCCGCAGTTACTTTCCTGGTGACTTTTCGGGGTCTTTTTTTTTCCCCTTTACAAGTCCTGGATTGCTCAAAAGTTACTCTGTAGTCAATCCAGAGTCCAAGTGCAAGTCCATTTCGGGAGTTTGTGGGAGTTCTGGATCCAGATTAGAAGCAAACGGACGTTTTCCCATGTGCTGGAAATGTGTCTTTTTTTCCCCCCATCCAACAGTTTTCCCCGCAGTTACTTTCCTGGTGACTTTTCGGGGTCTTTTTTTTTCCCCTTTACAAGTCCTGGATTGCTCAAAAGTTACTCTGTAGTCAATCCAGAGTCCAAGTGCAAGTCCATTTCGGGAGTTTGTGGGAGTTCTGGATCCAGATTAGAAGCAAACGGACGTTTTCCCATGTGCTGGAAATGTGTCTTTTTTTCCCCCATCCAACAGTTTTCCCCGCAGTTACTTTCCTGGTGACTTTTCGGGGTCTTTTTTTTTCCCCTTTACAAGTCCTGGATTGCTCAAAAGTTACTCTGTAGTCAATCCAGAGTCCAAGTGCAAGTCCATTTCGGGAGTTCGTGGAGTTCTGGATCCAGATTAGAAGCAAACGGACGTTTTCCCATGTGCTGGAAATGTGTCTTTTTTTTCCCCCCATCCAACAGTTTTCCCCGCAGTTACTTTCCTGGTGACTTTTTGGGGTCTTTTTTTTTTACTTTACAAGTCCTGGATTGCTCAAAAGTTACTCTGTAGTCAATCCAGAGTCCAAGTGCAAGTCCATTTCGGGAGTTCGTGGGAGTTCTGGACCCAAAGAAGTCAATTATAACTCCATTAGTTCTCAATGGGGGAGTTGGTGGACTTACATTTTTCCCAGAAGCTTTGCAACTCCCCATAATTCATAAATCCATAATCCCTACCCCCGGACCCCACCAGAAACAACCCCTTACGATTGTTATCAGCATGTTATCACCTGTTATCGGATGTTATCAGCCTGTTATCAGTCGTGGTCCGTCCCGACAGACAATTCTCATAGGACTGTGTAAGAACTTGGAACTGAGACTCTGTGAGATCTCGCAACTTTTAGAACTTTCTCACTGAGTCTCTGTTCCAAATTCTACACAGTCCTATGAGAATTGTCTGTCGGGACGGACCACGGCTGATAACAGGCTGATAACAGGTTGATAACACTGATGATGGGTCGGCCAAGAGTGATTAAAAAAGGTGGGCTTTGCGGGTATTCTTGTATAGTGCGGAAGAATAGGTGTTTGGAACAGGGTTTCCGTATGTTTGAGCCGGTGAAAGAGTTTCGACTGCCAAACTATTAGTCATTTGGGTTTTGAAAAAGATGATTTTTCATTCGCCAGTTTTCCCTCCAATGGACGAAGCAGAACAAGAAGAAGAAGAAGAAGAAGAAGAAAAAGTTTTCCGTGTGAAAAGGAGCGCGGGGTCCTGAATGGAAATAAATGGATCCCCGCATGACACGCCATTCCATTCAATGGCTACTCGCCATTTCACACGTCCGTAACCCATTCAGAGTAGCGATACCTTCAAACAAGTCCTGATAACATCCTGATAACACTTGACTACACCGAATCCACCTGAACAAGGGGACCGAAAGTCCGAGGAAAAGTGTACGAAGATTATTGGATAACATATGATAACACGAGGATAACACGGAGATAACGGGTTGATAACATCCTGATAACACTTGACTATACCGGATCCACCTGAACAAGGGGTCCGAAAGTCCGAGGAAAAGTGCACGAAGATTATTGGATAACACCTGATAACACGAGGATAACACGGAGATA
This sequence comes from Eulimnadia texana, assembly GCA_002872375.1. NCBI lineage: Eukaryota > Metazoa > Arthropoda > Branchiopoda > Diplostraca > Limnadiidae > Eulimnadia > Eulimnadia texana. The sequence continues at coordinate 31,409,874 of NKDA01000001.1, read as the reverse complement.
ACGGGTTGATAACAGTGATAACACGGCCTGGGTGTACGAAGATTACTGCAAGTTTCGGACCCCTTGAACCTGAAACATTTCATTACAACACGATTATAACAAAATTCAATTATAGTTTAATAAAGAATAAAAATATATAAATTTTTTTTCCTGCATTTATCAGTTCACGGCTCATTGGCTGTAGCTTTTGATTACTACGGGGTGTCTCGTTTCACGCTCTTCTGCATAATTCACCAAGCTTACACACTCAGCCGCCCACTCCTCTTCTCCCCCCCTCCACCCACCAATTAACCTGTGGGAAGTTACCTCCCACCTCCCTCTCCTCCCCCGCCCCCACCTTCCACCGCCCACTCCACTTCTCCCCCCCTCCACCCACCAATTAACCTGTGGGAAGTTACCTCCCACCTCCCTCTCCTCCTCCGCCTCCTCCCCCATCCCCGCCCCCACCTTCAAGAAAATGGGAAACAATGGCAGCGATACGTGACGACGAAAAACTGGGAAAAAAATTTTTTCTTTTTTCAAGTTTCCATTAATACATATAATTTTCGTCGTCTCGAGTCTCCAATCGTCCGGAACCGTAGTAGTGAGAGGCAGCTACAGTCCGTAAGTTAATCATAGTTTGCGACCGCTCTTTGATAGTTTCAATAGTTCGGCGTAACAGATTAGTTTTGTTACCTAATTTTGTGATAGTTTAACGTAGTAATTAATGAGAGTGTTGGCTTAACTAGTGGATTAGCTCCTCCGCACTTACTACGATAATAGTTAATAATAGTCTTTGACTAACTTAGCGGGTTAGCTCCTTAGTAGTTTAAACTACTTCGGCGTAACAGATTAGTCTGTTGCCTAATTTTGTGCTAGTTTGAAGTAGTAGTTAATAACAGTGTTGGCTTTACTAGTGGATTAGCTCCTCCGTACTTACTACGATAATAGTTAATAATAGTCTTTGACTAACTTGGCGGGTTAGCTCCTTAGTAGTTTAAACTAGTTCGGCGTAACAGATTAGTTTTGTTATCTAATTTTGTAATAGTTTAAAGTAGTAGTTAATGAGAGTGTTGGCTTAACTAGTGGATTAGCTCCTCCGCACTTGCTATACCACGATAATAGTTAATAATAGTCTTTGACTAACTTAGCGGATTAGCTCCTTAGTAGTTTAAACTAGTTCGGCGTAACAGATTAGTTTTGTTATTTAAGTTAACTTAAATACAAATAATATTTACAAATTTATTTTCTAAAATATAATGAAAAATTAAATTAATTAATTAATTAATTCTATAAATTTAACAAATTAATTTAAAAATATTTAATTTTAATTTATGTAATGTATTAGATTATTCAAAATTTAAAAAAACTAATTTAATTATAAACCGACATGATTACATTCTAATTGACGATAATCAACTATTTAATGTGCCGTAAACCTTATGAAGTAGAGGTGGGCGGAGGGCGGTGTACTTAGAAAGACGCCATTAACTTTAATACCTGATAATTTTTCTCCGGTTATTTGGATGTAAAACCGACGCCATTTCCGGGTCCACCTCGGAGAGCATCCGGTGCAAGTGGCCAGAGGTTAAGTGATCCACTCCGTCTTGACTGAAGACCAGATCCTTCATCGACTTCCGCACGTCTTCCCCACCGTCTCCAGCAGTACCAGCAGCTTCCGTTTTAGCCACCTTCACTTCCGGGGCTTCCGGAGGCTCACCGGAAGCGCTTCTCTTGCGATCTCTGTCGTAGAGCAGCGTCTCTTCCGATCCCTCTTCAATCAGGATCTTCCACAGCAGCGATTCGATGTAGTAATTGGTCCCGCCGACGATCACCGGCATTTTGCTGCGTTCCAGAAGGTTTTCTATCTATTGTCCCGAATAAGAAAAAGTGTGTTTAAAAAAAAAAAAAAAGCGAGGGGGTAAAAAGCGGGAGCGGAAGCTTTGTGCCCAGGGCGATAGACACCTTTAAGTATACAGCGTGTGTAACCGGTTGTTTACCGGAGGCACAGACACGTCTGAAAGGACCGTATCTCATTAGCCACAATGCTTCCTCAACTCTTTCTTTAACACTTGTAAACTTATTATTAAAGGCTCATTATAATTTCATTCATCGGCTTACGATGGGTAGTGCCCTGTTGCGGAAATCGACGACTGTGAATCGGGAAAGTGGCGACACGCAATCGATTAAGTGATGATCCACCAGGTCCCGCTCTGCAGCCGTCACTTTGTTCGTTATGATATCCAGGCCCTGATAAACCTGCAACAGAAACAAAAATCCGATTAAAAAAATTAAATTATCTATTAAACAATTTTTTACAGTTTTTATCTAAAGTCTGCCCGAGTGTTTCTTTTTCAATTTTTTTTATGGAGGTGATAGAAAAAAAGAAATGGGTCAGACGATTATAGCGTATCACGCTAGATTAAATTTAGAAGAAAGAATGCAGAAAAAAACGAAACATGCTAATCCACGCTGAAGATTTCGAGAGGCACGAAAAAAAGTGTCGTGCCGTAAAATTCAAGAAATCGAGAAACCAAAATTAACCGTTCGTCGAGTACAAGTTTCTCGTTTCTGGTAAACTTTCGGACTTAAACGATTTTTCAGGTTTCGGCTTTCACGAAAGTTATCGGTAAGAGGGAAAAAAAGTGGATCGAGATACATTTAGCCGTGTGGTGATTGTCGAGACGTTCCCGTTTCATTGCAGCGTCCAATTAAGACGTCTGTCTGGTCGATTTTTTCTGTCGAGTTTTCCCTTTCTCTTGCAACTCGTTCGGAACGGGAAAGAACTTACGTTCTGAAATATAATACTCGGCTCATTTACGACAGGTGAGAAATTCCAGTGTTTTTGAAACCTGCCAGCTTGTCGCTGCAACGAGATTTTGCAACCAAATTGCATAATCTCAATTTAAACGATACAGTGGGTTATCCCGAGCTTGATAACACGTTGGTGGCAACTGGTTTCAGTATATCTGGTTTTTTATAAAATATTTCTATGATCATTTCCATGTTCGGAATGACTTTTTAAAGGTCATTTCAAGGTTGTTCGAGCACGCTGAATGAATCGAAGTACCGAACGAGCCTAATATCTCGACTCGTGTATCGGGCAGACGCGAGATTCTCTCGGAACAGCTAAAATTTTGTAATATACAAATATTTTCTCTCGTTATGGTGTCTGTAGAAGTTAATTCGACGTTTTCGTAACTTAAAAAGTGATATTTATTACTAAATTTGTGTCTTGGATCAAATCAAAACAAACCAAAGTTTAACTTTAACATTTGAATTATTGATTCAGTTTTTATGTTTACCTGCATAGAATCCGCGCTGATGATTTCTCCTCCATATTTTTCGGCTATTTCTAGTGCCAATTTAGATTTGCCGGTACCGGTTGCGCCCAAAACAACAACAACAGGGACACGAGGAAAGATTTTGCTTAACGTCGAGACCGCCATATTTGAAAATCTCCACGGAAAACAAATGACGAACGCCGCGCGCGGGCTCTTTTGCAAAAAATAAAAACACCGCATAGTTTTTTATTGTTTTTTAAAATAAATTTATTCATATTTAATATTTATTATGATTATATTAATAAATTTTATCATATTTAAGTATTTTTCTATATGTTAATGTATGAGATTTAGATAAACAACTGTATACAGAGATAAGATTATCAGTGTGTTTGAGAAGTTGCTTTAGTAAATCTTATGAAAACTCTGTTCAGTCGCAAGTTAAATATTAATACACGTATTCATTTTAATTTTAAAACAATTGACGAGCGCTGCGCACACTTCTCAATGAACCTCATTCATTTAAAAAGCGTAAAATTGAATAAAAAGCTGAAATAATTTGCTAATTTTGTTTGTCACGGTCTTTGTTTGCTTTCTTATACAAATTATAATTATAGACAGCCATTAAATGGGTAGACAGCCACTTCTGAAACAAATGACGAGCGCCGCGCGTACCCCAAGATGGCGGGTACTTCACGAACCGCAGACATTCAGTTGAATGACAAATTTGTTTATTGTTTTTGACAAATTCTGTTTCGACGATCATTAAATACTTACAAGTCATGAAATGGATAGAGCAGCCGCGAAACAAATGACGAGCGTCTTGCGCATTTAGGAACGTCATTTCCTCGAACAAATGGATTCGTCTCTCATCGGTCGGGGGACGACAAAAGTGTTGGAGCTGTTTTGCCAATGCTAATGCCTAGAGGGCGAGATTTTGGCGAAAAAAGCTACGTGTTTTGGAAAAGTTTCGAGGACATTATCAAGTGGAACTAGCAAGAGGGTGAGCTGGAGTGCAAACAAAGTCCTTAAAAGTAAAACATGCTAATCAGTTACATTGTATTCCTTGAGCCTACCCTGCCGCTTAGATAAAAACCGGCACTGGGATCAACTTCCACAATCTTCAGAGTCATAAAATTTAACGTTATTATCTCCGTTCTATCAAGTATAGTTAAGTTTCTAGAACAAGTGCTTGATAAAGTAACTGAATCGCTAGCTGAATAGTAGCTGAACTCACTCTAGGTGCTTAAACTGAACACCCTCTGAATAAGGGCTTGAATACTTTATGACTTGGTTCTTCCAAAATTCAAGCGGACGAACCGTGTGAAAGTGAGCCAATTTCACTCTGTCATCTAGCTGAATCACTAGCTTAACAGTAGCTGAACTCACTCTAGTTGCTTAAACTGAACCCGCTGAATAAGGGCTTGAATACTTTATGACTTGGTTCTTCCAAAATTCAAGCGGACGAACCGTGTGAAAGTGAGCCAATTTCACAGTATCATCTAGCTGAATCCATGGTAATCAAGCACCATTCAGTCGGTCATTCTGACGTTTGACTAGCGCATCTTTGTTTTTCTGTCTGTGGGGTTAGTTCATGACAGACAATAACTTGGATTGATACTCGGTACTTGGTACTTGGATTGGTACTCGGTACTTGGTACTCGGTACTTGGATTGGTACTCGATACTTGGTACTTGGTACTTGGATTGGTACTCGGTACTCTGTACTTGGTACTTGATACTTGGATTGGTACTTAGATTTAACTTTGGTAGTAAAAAAGGGGTAAGTTGTGAAACTCTGGAAGCTTTTCCGAAGAATCCGAGCGGCTGGACAAGAAGATAATTGCACAGACAGTTTTATGGCCCTTGTTTCCAGTCACCAGTGACACTCCTCTCCGAATAAACAAGCCTCGAAAACACTGAAAATTTATCAATGTATCGACAGATATGCCCTTGTCCACCCGCCGACAACTTTCCACGTTGATAATGTGCCTTAACGGATGATAATAGTCCACAATAGTTGATGATACCCAGCAGAAAATCAAGGATAGTTTCAGGACCCTGAAACTAGCTTGAAGCGAACTATCTTCTAGACCCTTGAACTATTCGCCGACAACTTTCCACGCTGATAATGTGCCTTAACGGATGATAATGGTCCACAATAGTTGATGATACCCAGCAGAACATCAAGGATAGTTTCAGGACCCTGAAACTAGCTTGAACCGAACTATCTTCTAGGCCCTTGAACTATCCGCCGACAATTTACCACGTTGATAATGTGCGTTAACGGATGATAATGGTCCACAATAGTTGGTGATACCCAGCAGAAAATCAAGGATAGTTTCAGGACTCTGAAACTAGCATGAAAAGTGGCATTTTCAGGATGCCAATCAGGACTCTGAGTGCAGTGAAAATTGGCCCACTTCCAGGGTGTTCAAGACCCTGACATTGGAATGCCTGGATAATATGTGTTCAGGGTACTTAACAGCGTCCTGAAAAAACTCTTTTCAGGATACTTAATGGTGCCCTCAATAATCAAGATTCACAATTCTCAACACAATTTTGTTTACTCATCCACGATCGGACGTGGTTCAGGATATTCAGGATATGTTAAGAACATCGTTCAGGATGTAGCCGACATCCTTAATTTCCGCTGGGTACGGATCACACACAAGGCTTAGTTCATATGTGAGTTTCCAACATATATCAATGGAACTGTGGTGCTAGCTGGTTCCAAGGGGTCCGAAACTCCGAGGAAAAGTGTACAAGGATGATCTGATAACATCTGATAACACGGAGATAACATAGAGATAACAGGTTGATAACAGTGATAACACGGCCTAGATGTACGAAGATTATCACTGGTTCACTTTTCTGTGGACGGGGTGTAATGGAGAGCACTGGGTACTGTGTTGATAACACGCGATAACGGGGTGATAACAGGGTGATAACATGTTAGTTTAGGCTTAGGAGAGGATCATGGACCCTACGGTCTCTTGTTGCTAGGCCGCCATGTTTCCGTAACGGTTCCAGCTGATAAGGCGACCAAATACTTGCTTAAGCCTCTTCTTTTTTTTCTCGAAGATTCTAGCCCCGCAAGATTCTCAGATTCCTTGTCCAAGAATCTTAAGATTCTTAACTTATTGTTATGGTTGTTCACTGTTATTACTGTTATTATATTACTACTACTACTACTACCGGTACTTATTGTTAATACTACTGCTGCTGATATTATGACTGCTACTACTTGTACTACTACTATAATTGCTGTTAGTGTAACTTGTAATACTACCACTGCTGTCACTATTACTGCTACTACTACTACTACTACTACTACTACTACTACTACTACTATTATAACTGCTCTTATTGTAACTTGTAATACTACCACTGCTGCCATTGTTACTGCTACTACTACTACTACTACTACTACTATAATTATTACCACTACCATTACTATTACCACTACTGCTAATACCAGTCCTACTGCTACTACTGCTACCAATACTATCATTATTACTGCTACTATTACTACTACTACTACTACTACTACTTGTACTACTGCTACTACTAGTACTTCTACTAGTACCGGTAATACTAATACTACTACTACTACTACTATCATTATTACTGCTACTATTACTACTACTACTACTACTACTACTACTTGTACTACTTCTACTACTACTACTGCTAATATTACTCCTACTACTACACTCTTATTATTATCAACATCATTTGTTATCGTCGGTTCTCGCTTTCTGATTTTGGCTGTCTTGTTTTGATCTGTGTTATTATGTGGTTGTCAAATGTCAGTTGATGTCAATTGACGGCGACACGCAGCGTCAAGTGCCATTTGGAAAAACACGTGAACGATGTCGCGCACCATTATCAAATCCAGCATGTAATTACTTAATATCTATTATTAACTATTATTATTATTATTAAATTATATTATATTACTTTATTATTATTAACTGTACTGTAGACCCGTTTCCAAAATAAGCCACTGTTGACCAGCTCCTCTACTACGGACACACGTATCAGATACTTCTGCACGCAAATCCTACTTGAAAATGTGTCCAAAAATTAGCAAAAAATCTTGGCAACACGCTGATACCCCCAAAAAGTTGACAATTTCGTCAATTCGATTTAATATAAGTGTCCGCTATAGTGAAGCGTACCTGTAGAATATTCCCTATTTCAAAATGGCGACGGTACACCAACCCCTCTACTACGGACACGCGTATCAAATACTTCTGTAATCAAATCCTACTTGAAAATGTGTCTAAAAATCAGCTAAAAATCTGGGCAACACGTTGATACCCTCAAAAGTTCAAATTTTTGTCACGTTGACTTAATATAAGTGCCCGCTATAGTGAAGCGTACCTGCAGAATCTTCCCTAGTCCAAAATGGCCACGGTAGACCAACTCCTCTACTACGGACACGCGTATCAAATACTTCTGCAATCAAACCCTACTTGAAAATGTGTCTAAAAATTAGCAAAAAATCTGGGTAACACGTTGATACCCAAAAAGATTGAAAAATTCGTCAATTCGATTTAATACAGGTGTCCGCTATAGTGAAGCGCACCTTTGGAATATGCCTTGTATCATTGTGTGACATTTTATGTATAGTTGTGTTCAGTGTTTCCACTTTGCAGGGAAATTCCCTGCAAAAGGAGGGAAATGGAGTATGAAAAACGGAAAATAAGAGAAGAGGGAAAAGGGAGAAAATCTGAAAGTACAGTCTGTGTTCCAGCACGGAGAGGGGAAAAAAGGGGGGAAACTGAGAGTGTGAAACACTGGTTGTGTGTGTGGCGGACAATGTTTCCACTTTTCCCCCGTTCCCTTATCTTTCCCCTTTTTCCCCCTCCGTGCAAGAATATACAGGGTCTAGATTTCCTCTTTACTCTCTTCCCTTCTTCTTCCCTTTTCAGGCCCCATTTCCCCCCTTTTTCAGGGAGTTTCCCTGCAAAAGTGGAAACACTAGTGGCGGGGGGTATCTTAATTAATGGATCCACTTGAGTGTGTGTGTGTGTAATTCCGGAATTCCGGATTTGTGGAGATTTCTTATCTGAAAAGTCTCTTCTCTGCGGGGAAGGATTGCAAATGCTTGTAAAACACAGGGAAACAGGGGAAAATAAGAGAAGAGGGAAAAGGGGTGAAAATCTACAAGTACAGCCCTGTGTTCCAGCACGGAGGAGGGGGAAAAAGGGGAAACTGAGAGTAGTTGTGTGTGTTGGCGGGGTGGGGTATCTTAATTAATGGATCCACTTGAGTGTGTGTGTGTGTAATTCCGGAATTCCGGATTTGTGGAGATTTCTTATCTGAAAAGTCTCTTCTCTGCGGGGAAGGATTGCAAATGCTTGTAAAACACAGGGAAACAGGGGAAAATAAGAGAAGAGGGAAAAGGGGTGAAAATCTACAAGTACAGCCCTGTGTTCCAGCACGGAGGAGGGGGAAAAAGGGGAAACTGGGAGTGGTTGTGTGTGTGGCGGGGTGGGGTATCTTAATTAATGGATCCACTTGAGTGTGTATGTGTGTAATTCCGGAATTCCGGATTTGTGGAGATTTCTTATCTGAAAAGTCTCTTCTCTGCGGGGAAGGATTGCAAATGCTTGTAAAACACAGGGAAACAGGGGAATATAAGAGAAGAGGGAAACGGGGAAACTGAGAGTAGTTGTGTGTGTTGGCGGGGTGGGTATCTTAATTAATGGATCCACTTGAGTCTGTAATTCCGGAATTCCGGATTTGTGGAGATTTCTTATCTGAAAAGTCTCTTCTCTCTGCGGGGAAGGATTGCAAATGCTTGTAAAACACGTGTTATGACAAGAGCCATTCATCACAGGGAACCCCTTCATTCTCCCCTATATGTTCTTGTTCCAAATATAAGCAAGTCAGGTTGGCAACTTTCGAGAATCTTGGATCTTAGATCAAGATTCCCGAGAATCTTACCGTTCCGGAATCACAGCCAGTCGATGGAAGGATACCTGGAGGACTCGGAGACTTGGATTTCAGGGTCTCGTGAACCTGCAGAAGACACTGAATTGGTTCTGGAGTATTTAGTTTCCTACCCAACATGTTGGAAACTCTCTTAAAGCGGTAAAAATATGTGCCGCATTGCACACACGTGGAGCAAACGGGGTGAACTTTGGGCTTGGAGGGGGTTAAACACCCCCCAAGAAGTTTGTGTGGGTGGTAAGCGGGGTCGGAAACTCTTATAAAACAGTACACACTGTTTGTTATTATCATGTTATTAACGTGTTATGTCCCCGGACGATACGTCAAAACCCTGTAAATAAGAAAAAAAAACAACATTAATTGGAAAAAATTTACGTTGTCCCGTCATTTAGTAGAATCGCCTTTGGAGAGAAGACCTAGGAATGACGGGACAAGGCATAAAGGTTGATAGTATCCCCAACGTTGTCCCGTCATTTAGTAGAATCGCCTTGGAGAGAAGACCTAAGAATGACGGGACAATGGAGAGAGATTGACATAATCTCGGACGTTGTCCCGTCATAAAATAGACTCGCCTTGGAGACCAGCCTAAGGTATGTCGGGACAATGGACGGAGATTGACGTAACCCCGCACCTTGTCCCGTCATTCTATAGATTCGCCCCTGTATATTTACCACTGAATAACGGGACAACGGTTCGGTATAGGAAATTTATCGAAGTCAGCCTGTTATCAGGGTTTTTTTTTCAGCAATTTTGGGATTCCCAGGAAGACTTTGTAAAGCGGAACGAGGTAGTTAACTTCTGTAAGACCAGTTATTATGGCTACTTGTAATCATTGTGTTATCACCTGTTATCTTCCACGGTTTGAAGAGGGGGTTGTAAAATTTTCTTGGGGCAAATGGCGGACCCTTGTGCTGTTGGGGGGAAGGTGATGGAGAAGCGTCCAAGATGGAGGTGTGACCAAGAAAACGGAAATTCTCAACAATTAGCCCTTGCTGAAAAACGTGCTTGTTTTTGTTCACCCAACAAGAGCCATCCAAGCAAAAGAAACGGAGGAAGTTGGGAAACTTTCTTATTATTATTACGGCCATTTCCAACACGTTTTTTTTTCTTTAAATTCACAACGGGAAAAATAAAAAACCTCCAGGCTTTTCGTTTCGTTCGTAATTGAGTCAATCGAGAAGATGGCCAGACGAAACGCCGTAGGGAAAAATCCCTACTACTCAACAATTATTTTATTCAAATTTTTTTTTATTTTCCCGGTCAATTTGAATATTAAAATAAAAATCAACAATATATATATACACACGAAAAAAATGATAAAAAATTAATTTAATTAATATTAACTTAATAATTTGAATAATAGATTATTCTCTTAATAATTAATATTCAAATTTTTTATTTTCCCGGTCAATTTGAATATTAAAATAAAAATCAACAATATATATATATATATACAGAAAAATGATAAAAATTAATTTAATTAATATTAACTTAATAATTTAATTCATGGATTATCCTCTTAATAATTAATATTCAAATTTTTTATTTTCCCCGGTCAATTTGAATATTAAAATAAAAATCAACAATATATATATATATATATACAAAGAAATGATAAAAATTAATTTAATTAATATTAACTCAATAATTTAATTAATAGATTATCCTCTTAATAATTAATATTCAAATTTTTTCCCCGGTCAATTTTAATAATAAAATAAAACAATATATACCAGAAAACTGTTAAAATTAGTTTAATTAATATTAACTCAATAATTTAATTAATAGATTATTCTCTTAATAATTAATATTCATCAATAAATAAAGTGTAATTCAGCGCCGTTGTCCCGTGATTGTAGAGATTCGCCTTCTTCTCTGGATGAACTTGTCTTAGCGCGTAGGGAAAAATCCCTACTACTCACAATTATTTTATTCAAATTTTTTTCCCCGGTCAATTTTAATAATAAAATAAAATAATATATTCACAGAAAAAAAATTGCTAAAAATTAATTTAATTAATATTAACTCAATATTTAATTAATAGATTATCCTCTTAATAATTAATATTCAAATTTTTCCCCCGGTCAATTTTAATAATAAAATAAAATAATATATACACAAAAAACTGCTAAAATTAGATTTATTAATATAATTAATATTCATCAATAAATAAAGTGTAATTCAGCGCCGTTGTCCCGTAATTGTAGAGATTCGCCATCTCTCTGGATGAACTTGTCTTAGCGCGTCGGTTGTTGGGTGGAGGTTTATCAAAAGAGAATTTTTAATGAACCGACCAGTGGAGCGAGGAATGAATTGATTCTGGTTTTTACTAGCCTAGGCCTAGGCCTAATAGAACAGAATGGAAAAATGGGGGAAAAAAAGAGTTACGGTTATTCAAAAAATCATTTATTTTCATTAAGTCGGCAGCATTGCCCGGCTACGGAAGAAGAAGCGGCAGGCGGAAAAAACATGGAGGAACATTGGCTACCTGTTTGCCCTCCCAACCCGGTCCACATCTATGAGAAATATCTTTCAATTACTGCAATTTTCAAGGACTTTATTGAATGGAAAATGTTCATTAATCAATGGCCGATACGCGCATTACAAAAGATTTCCAAATCAGCAATAAGTAACGCCGATGGAAGACGATAAAATTCCTGAAAGGTGATACTTTTTTCTCTACCTCTCCATCCGCCATTTTTAGCCTATTATAATATGGGGTTCCGCACATTCCTTTTCGTATTCTTATTTTTCTTTTTGGAGGTCTGCGTACACAATACAGAAAAAAGTTGTGGAATTCTATCGAAAATAAGCTATCGATATTCAAACTGTTGATCCCTTATCGCTTATTATCGCTATTTCAAATTGGTAAGAAAACAAAATTTTAATCCGATTTTCTGCGTACCTTACAGCTACCCTGCAGAGTCCTTCTACTTTGGCCACAGCTTCAACAGCACCCCCACCCGTGGAGAGAGAGCTTTTACCAATTGTCGCCAATCCTTTATTATGTATCGATATATTTCTATATCGATACTTTAGTAAGTATCGATTATTCATAGCTATTATGTAGAATATAACGATACTTGGCGAATATCAGCTTCAGCTCCGTGGAGAGAGAGCTTTTACCAATTGTCGCCAATCCTTTATTATGTATCGATATATTTCTATATCGATATTTGGTAAATTATCGATTATGCATAGCCAATATGTAGATTATTTCGATACTTAGCAAATATGGATTATTCATAGCCATTATATGGATTCTATAGATTATATCGATATTTAGCCAGATATCGATTATTCATAGCCAATCTATAGATTATATCGATAGTTAGCAAATATCGATTATTCGTAGCCATTTTATAGATTCTATAGATTATATCGATATTTAGCCAGAAATCGATTACACATACCCATTACATAGATTATATAGATTATATCGATACCTAGCACAATATCGATTATTCACAGCCAGTATATAGATGGTATTTCTATTTCGATATTTAGCAAAATATCAATTATTCATAGCCATTACATGGATTCTATAGATTATATCGATATTTAGCAAAATATCGATTATTCACAGCCAATATGTAGATTCTATAGATTATATCGATACTTAACAAATATCCATTATACATAGCCATTTTATAGATTTATATATTTATATATATTATTTATATATTTTTTTATAGATATTCATAGCCATTATATAGATTATATCGACATTTAGCACAATATCGATTATACATACCCATTACATAGATTCTATAGATTGAATCGATACTTAGCAAAATATCAATTATTCATAGCCAATAAATAGATTATATTGATTCTATAGATTATATCGATACTTGGCAAAATATCGATTATTTATAGCCAGTATATACATGGTATTTCTATTTCGATACTTAGCAAATATCGATTATCATAGCCATTACATAGATTCTATGCCAATACATAGATTATATCGATATTTAGCAAAATATCAATTATTCATAGCCAATACGTAGATTCTATAGATTATATCGATACTTAGCAAAATACCAATTATTCACAGCCAATATGTAGACTATATGGAATATATCGATATTTAGCCAAATATCGATTATTTATAGCCTGAGGCAATTTCTTAATTAAGCTTGAAGACGAAGGACTCCTCAGGGCTTTTTCTAGAAGCCCGCGAAACAACAAACACTTCCGATTGTTAACTATCGATTTGTGATGACAGTCCCGTGACGAATCGATTTCTTTTTTCTAAACTATTCAGTGTTCCCACTTTCAGTTTCCCCCGTTTTCCCCTCTTTCCCTGATTTCCCCCTTTCTCCCTCTCTCCGCACAAGAATACAAGGCAGACTTGCAGATTCTCCCGTTTTCCCTTGTTTCCTTATGTTTCCACTTTTAGTTTCCCCTCTTTCCCTGATTTTCCCCTTTCTCTCTCTCTCTCCGCACAAGAATACTAGGCAGACTTGCAGATTCTCCCGTTTTCCCCTCTTTCCCTGGTTTCCCCTTTCTCCCTCTGCGCACAAGAATACTAGGCAGACTTGCAGATTCTCCCGTTTCCCCCTCTTTCCCTGATTTTCCCCTTTCTTCCTCTCTCCGCACAAGAATGCAAGGCGTACTTACAGATTCTCCCGTTTTCCCCTCTTTCCCTGATTTTCCCCTTTCTCCCTCTCCGCACAGGAATACAAGGCGTACTTGCAGATTCTCCCTTTTCCCCTATTTCCACTTTCAGTTTACCCATTTCCCCTTGTTTTCTTATGTTTCCACTTTCAGTTTCCCCGTTTTCCCTGATTTTCCCCCTTCTCTCTCTCCGCACAAGAATACAAGGCGCACTTGCAGATTCTCCCTTTTTCCCTTGTTTCCTTATTTTTCCCTTTTCAGGGCCCCATTTTCCCCTTTTTTCAGGAAATTTCCCTGCAAAGTGGAAACACTGGAACTATTTACTTTCCCACAGACGTTTTATTTTCTCTTATTGGTGTACTCAAACCCTTTTCCCTGTTTCCTTATATTTCCCTTTTCAAGGCCCCATTTCCCCTTTTTTCAGGAAATTTCCCTGCAAAGTGGAAACACTGAAACTATTGACTTTCCCACAGACGTTTTATTTTCTAATATTGGTTTAATCATTTGTTAATCGCTAATTTTCCCACCGTAGAAAAAGATAAGCTGAGAAATTGTAAAAAATTGAATGAAATCAGCGTCGTCTGTCTTGGACTTTGTTATCAACTGGACCACGCAACATGGCGCCCAGACTCTTCCAAGATGGCGTCCAGTTTCTTATCGGGACAAATATTGTCATTCAATAAAAAGGACATTGTCATCAATATTTTCATTCATAAAGTTCATTTTCTCAATCGTTTTCATTGTCAGAACCAATTATTTTTTCTTTATCTTTTGTTATTATTATTATTATTATTATTTATCAGCGAGTTATCAATCGTATTGGGTACGTTATTCCTAGGGTTCGCCATAGCTCTTCCGTAGAAATAGCCTAAGCGAGCTAATTTGGCACGGCAGGTGTGCAGGGTTTGCTGTCAGCTGATTGGGCTAATTTAGCCCCGGCTCTGTTTAAGGGGGGCGCTGGATCGGATGCGGGCGGGGTTAAATTGACTCGGTTCGTGGTTATATGATAAAAATCGGTGCAGAAATGATTTTCTGACGTTTCGTCTTGATGAATTGATTGGGAATGAAGAGCTAATTTAGCCCTAGGGTTTCTTTTTTGGCTGGGGGAGAAGAACAGGCCGAATACGAAGCGTGACAATTTAGCTCGGGGGACCTTCTTCCCCCCTCCGCTTGAAAATATCAGTTTCCCTTTTTCCCCTTGCGTGATACTGAGTAAAGCTACATTTGTAAATTCATTTTTCCCTCCTTTTTCCCCCTTTTTCCCTCTTCCCTCCTTTTTCCCTATTTGAGGCAAAATCCCTGCAAAAGTGGAAGCCACTGGTGGCCGAATACGAAGCGTGACAATTTAGCTCGGGGGGCCTTCTTGTCCCTTTTCCCCCCCTCCGCTTGAAAGTTTCCCTTTTTCCCCCTTGCGTGATACTGAGTAAAGCTACATTTGTAAATTCACTTTTCCCTCCTTTTTCCCTATTTTCCCTATTTGAGACAATTTCCCTGCAAAAGTGGAAGCCACTGGTGGCCGAATACGAAGCGTGACAATTTAGCTCGGGGGGCCTTCTTGTCCCCGGAGTGGGCAATCCCTTTTTCCCCTTGCGTGATACTGAGTAAAGCTACATTTGTAAATTCACTTTTCCCTCCTTTTTCCCCTTTTCCCTCTTCCCTATTTTCCCTATTTTCCCTATTTGAGGCAATTTCCCTGCAAAAGTGGAAGCCACTAGGTGGCCGAATACGAAGCGTGACAATTTAGCTCGGGGGGCCTTCTTGTCCCCGGAGTGGGCAATGGATTCCGGGAAGAAGCCCCTCTCAGAAACGACTTTGGTTTGTATTTTTAACCCTCCAGATTTTGCTCATTTGCCCTGTGGCCCATTCCGCGACTTTTCCAAGGAATTTTTTTTTCCCACTCAAAACTCTCAAAAAACTTCAGACAACTCTCAACTGAACTACCGATAAACTACCAACAATACTGACCACTCGTTTCAGTCTTTCCAACTTTCTGTTTTTCCCTTTTTCCCTTTGAAAGAGAGCTCTGTTTTCCCTTTTTCCCCTTTCCTTCATAAACTTGCCGTTCAGTCCATTCCCTCTTTTCCCTTTCACCTTAAAGAGTGCTCTGTCTTCCCTTTCCTCCCTTTGCTGGAGGAATATAAATTTTCCCTTTTCCCCTTTTCTTCATAAGCTTTCCGTTCAGTCCATTCCATCTTTTCCCTTATTTTCCCCTTAAAGAGTGCTCTGTCTTCCCTTTCCTCCCTTTGCTGG
The DNA here is from genome assembly GCA_002872375.1 of Eulimnadia texana. Classification (NCBI taxonomy): domain Eukaryota; kingdom Metazoa; phylum Arthropoda; class Branchiopoda; order Diplostraca; family Limnadiidae; genus Eulimnadia; species Eulimnadia texana. The sequence goes on along the minus strand of NKDA01000001.1, from coordinate 31,393,775 downwards.
AGGAATATAAATTTTCCCTTTTCCCCTTTTCTTCATAAGCTTTCCGTTCAGTCCATTCCCTCTTTTCCCTTATTTTCCCCTTAAAGAGTGCTCCGTTTTCCCTTTTTCCACTTTGCCTGAGGAATATAAATTTTCCCTTTTTCCCCTTTCCTTCATAAACTTTCCGTTCAGTCCATTCCATCTTTTCCCTTATTTCCCCTTAAAGAGTGCTCTGTCTTCCCTTTCCTCCCTTTGCTGGAGGAATATAAATTTTCCCTTTTCCCCTTTTCTTCATAAGCTTTCCGTTCAGTCCATTCCCTCTTTTCCCTTATTTTCCCCTTAAGGAGTGCTCCGTTTTCCCTTTTTCCCCTTTGCCTGAGGAATATACATGTTCCCTTTTTTCCCTTTCCTTCATAAACTTTCCTTTCTGTCCATTCCCTCTTTTCCCTTATTCTCCCCTTAAAGATTGCTCTGTTTTACATTTTTCCCCTTTGCCTGAGGAATAAATTTTTCCTTTTTCCCTTTTCCCCTTTTCTTCATAAGCTTTCCTTTCAGTCCATTCCTTCTTTTCCCTTATTTTCCCCAAAAGAGAGCTCTGTTTTCCCTTTTTCCCTTCTCTTCGAAAACTGTCAATCCATTCCATTTGCTCTTTTCCCTTTCGAGACCCCATATTCCCTTTTTCAGGGAATTTTCCCTGCACTGTTTTCATGGTTTTGCTTGTACCTGACTGCTACTCGTGTTGGCGTCGTAAACCGTGAACCGTCCTGACGTCTGTGACGTAAAACTGTTCATAAAAATCACATGACAACACGCATTCAACACGTGAATCCCGTTACAACTAGATCGGCTTACGTTGAAGATTCTTATCAAGATTCTCAAGATTCTAAGCAAGATTCTTAGATTCTAACTTAAGACCTTCCTCAAGAATATTCTCAAGAATCTTAAGATTTTTGCAAATTACAAAAAAAATTCAGCTTAGTGTATTTAAAATGAAAAAGAAATTTGCAAAATGTCGTGCCACTCTTCATTAAACACAACGTGAATCCCATTACAACTAGATCGGCTTACGTTAAAGATTCTTATCAAGATTCTCTAGATTCTAAGCAAGATTCTTAAATTCTAACTTAAAACCTTCCTTAAGATTCTTGTCAAGAATCTTAAGATTATTCCAGATTCACGAAAAATCACAGTTTAGTATACGTAAAACTAAATCAAAGTTTGAAAACTGTCGCAGTACTCTTCATTAAATACAACGTGAATCCCATAACAACAAGATCGGCTTACGTTAAAGATTCTTATCAAAATTCCCAAGATTCTAAGCAAGATTCTTAGATTCTAACTTAAGACCTTCCTCAAGATTCTTCACAAGAATCTTAAGATTCTTGCAAATTGTCAAGAAATTCAGTTTAGTCTATTTAAAATGAAATCAAAGTTTGTAAATTGTAGAACCACTCTTCATTAAACACAACGTGAATCCCATTACAACTAGATCAGCTTACGTTGAAGATTCTTATCAAGATTCTCGAGATTCTAATCAAGATTCTTAGATTCTAACTTAAGACCTTCCTCAAGATTCTTCTCAAGAATCTTAAAATTCTTTTAGATTCAGGAAAAACTGCAGTTTAGTATATGTAAAACTTAATCAAAGTTCGTAAAACGTCTCTTGTAGAAAAATTTCGATTTCGCACGCACGTCTTAACGCAGCGTGCAGTTTTACGAGCCACTTTCATTCATTCATTCAGCAACACCTCAGATTACGCTACAACACTACAACAACAGCTGATTCATCAATAATTCATCAGACTACAACTTGTACTTCTCCACTACAACAACAGCTGATCCATCAGTAATTCATCAGACTACAACTTGTACTTCTCCACTACAACACTACTACAACAGCTGATCCATCAGTAATTCATCAGACTACAACTACGATAACAGCTGATTCATCAGCAATTCATCAAACTACAACTTGTACTTCTCCACTACAACTACTACTTCTCCATTACTACACTACTACTACTACTATGACTACGAAAACAACACCTGATCCATCAGTCATTCATCCAACTACAACTTGTACTTCTCCATTACTACACTACTACTACTACTACTACTACAACTACTACAACAACACCTGATTCATCAGTAATTCATCAAACTACAACTACTACAACAGCTGATCCAACAGTCATTCATCAGACTACAACTTGTACTTCTCCACTACAACTACTACTACTACTACTATAACCACACCTGATCCATCAGTAATTCGTCCAACTACAACTTGTACTTCTCCACAACAACAACTACTACTACAACTACTACAACAACGCCTGATCCATCAGTAATTCATCAGACTACAACTTGTACTTCTCCACTACAACTACTATTTCTCCATTACTACACTACTACTACTACAACTACTACAACAACACCTGATCCATCGGTAATTCATCAAACTACAACTACTACAACAGCTGATCCATCAGTCATTCATCAAACTAAAAATTCTACTTCTCCACTACTACAACAACAACAACAACTACTACTACTACTACTAATGAAATCAGACCGATTAATCAATGATAAATTGTATTAAATTCCCCACATTTGTCACCCACACACTCGCAAATCGACACACAAAATCGGGATAAGCGTTTTTTGCTTTTCATTTGAGAACACAGTCACTTTTTTGCCAATCCGCAAACACACCAATTTTTGCACACACACACAACAGAAAAACTATAAAAAAAAAACAAAAAAATTCGCAAAATTTTTCCGTATTTGAAGCAAATTATCAGGGGCGATTCTTTTTTCTTTCCAGGCAAAAGGAAACCGACTGAAAATTCTCACAAGAGTATGTAGAAATCTGGAGACTCAAGTGAGATCTCAGAACCTTTTTTAGAGTCTCTCAGTGAGATTTAACTGAGTCTCTAGTTCCAAATTCTCATAAGAATATGTAGAAATCTGGAACTGAGACTCAAGTGAGATCTAACTGAGTCTCTAGTTCCAAATTCTCACAAAAGTATGTAGAAATCTGGAACAAGTGAGATCTCAGAACTTTTTAAGAGTTTCTCAGTGAGATCTAACTGAGTCTCTAGTTCCAAATTCTCATAAGAGTATGCAGAAATCTGGAACAAGCGACTCAAGTGAGATCTCAGAACTTTTTCAGAGTTTCTCAGTGAGATCTCAGAACTTTTCAGAGTTTCTCAGTGAGATCTAACTGAGTCTCTAGCTCCAAATTCTCACAAGGGTACGTAGAAATCTGGAACAAGAGACTCGAGTGAGTTCTCAGAACTTTTTTTCAGAGTTTCTCAGTGAGTCTCAGTTCCGGATCCTACATACTCTTGTGAGAATTTTCAGTCGGACAAAGTTTCTGTTGTGTCGTGTAAATCGGTAGAAATTTTTTAGTTTTTTTTCTGCAAATGCGGTACCATTACATTGTTCCTGAGGTCGTTTTCTGAATGAATCCATAGAATCCCTCGAGAAAAAATATTCCCACACACAAAAACATCCCAAGTTTTGAGCAAAGGAAAAAAAAAGCCGAAAAATTAAACAGAAAAATCAACTACAAGTTCCGAGAAAAAAAAATTAATTAATTCACTAAACCGAAGAAATTAAACTTGTTTCGACAAAAAAAAAAGAAAAAGGCACAATTGTACTGCCGTGGTTCCATCGTAAACGGGGAAAACTCAAAAATTTTTATTCTAGAATTTCTTGATATGTCTATCTTCTTGGATATCTCACTATCTCTCTCTCTCTATCTCTGGAAAACTGGAAGATCAACACAAAACTGGAACTTCTTCTTCTTCTTCTTCTTTCCTGTGGTCCAATTTACTCTAAAGCACAGCAGCAGGGAAAAAGAGGGAAAATCACATCAAAGGCACTTCTTATGAAGAAAATAGCACACGCAGCGATTCACTCAGCTCCCCGGGACACAAAAAAACAAAATTTTTAACTCAGAAAATTTTAACTTTTCAATTCCGGGATAAATCGCAGTATTAAAACAGGATTAATACTCACTATCCCGAAATTTTTTTTTCTTTTTTCTTGCGAGGGAAAAACAGTTGAGGTTCCTACGAACAGGAAAGCCAAGGGACAACGAAACTAAACCGAAATAAAACTCTTATTCTCGAATAAACGCGTAATTTGTCTCTCTTTTGTCTTCCACAAACAAACAAACAAAAAAATATAACGTAAAACTTAACTCTGTTCTCTTGTTTCTCTCTTACGTTCCTTAATGCGCAAACCCTGTACAAAAGGAGAGATAATTTCTTATGTACAGAGGTGAGGAAAATGAGAAAAAAATCCTATTTCTGCTTCTTGTCGTTTCTGAGGATCTTTTTTTAGTCTTCTTTGCAAAATGAAGGATTGTACAAATGTTACGTGAAATCTTGGATTACGGGATCAAATTTTTATATCAGCTTTCAAACTATGATGTTGTCTTTCGGTCTTAGTTTTAGATAGTTGTGTCGCCGCCTAGCGACGTCGCTGGAGGAGGTTGAGCTTTTTACGCATCTGCTCCTGCTGCTTCATCAGCGACTCCTTCTCGCGCTGCAGGGACCGCTCGTAGCTCGTCAGCCGGTGGCAGTAGACCGCGGCTGTCTTGAGGATCAGCACTTTGGCGGCACGGTCCGTCGCCTCGAGGTCCGGGATGAGGGCGCGCAGGTTGTCGAAGGCGTTGCGCAGGTCGACGCGTCGCTGCCGCTCCATGTTGTTGTGCAGGTTGCGCTTCTCGCAGTCCTCGCTGTCCGAGCTCTGGCGCGACGCGCGCTTCTTGGGCGATGCTGACCCGGACGATGCGTCGACGCGCAGTCGCTTCCTGCTGCTCTGCTGCTGCTGCGAATCGTCAGACTTTCGCTGCTGCTGCGCGGCGGTGGCGGCTGCTAACTGCATCTGCAGCTGGCGACGCACCAACGCCGTCGGCTGCGACGGAAGCGACGACTTTCTCGACGACAGTCCGCTAGATGACGCTGACGACGCTGCCGGCGCCACTATTGTAAAAATCTCATAAATTTCGCAATTTTTTCGCATTTTTTTTTCGCAGTTTTCTTACCTCGAATTTTGAGCTTGAGGGGATTGGCGACATTTTTGCACTGGGCTGTCGCGTGGTTTTTGCTCGACGACACGCTACTGCTGGTCGCTGCAGAGCACGGCTGGACGCGCAGCACTTCGCCCAGCGACACGACGTCGATTTCCTCTTCTGCAAAGATCGAAAATCAATCAACTAAAATCAAAATCAAGTCGAAAATTCCAGAAAAAGTGATAAAAGTTCCGTGAAAAGGGAAAAGGGGAAAATCTAAAACTACAGCCTGTATTCTAGCACGGAGGGGAAAGAGGGAAAAAAGGGGAAATTGTACTTCTCGTCAAGGTTACAACTTTACGCCAGTCTCGTATCACTGAACAAATAATCCATCGTTTCTGGCCACTTTCCCACACTTTCCCAAAAACTTTTGACAAAAATTTTTTTTTTCTTTTCCCAGCGATTCAAGAAACGTATCTTTTAGCTTCTCCTCAACAGGTGGGAAAAAAAGGGGAAAAAAGGTCGAAAAGTCCGAAAAATTTTTTGCCAATTAGTGGAGGGGAATCAAAAGGGCCTCGAGGTTTTCGGCCAAAAACTGACCAAAATCATCGCCGCGGGGAAACGCTAGAAAATAAGTAGTCACAAACTATCAAGGTTAACACGAAAACCACCGACAACACAAACTGATCGGGGCCAGACTAGACTGCACATCTTGGCTTCGTGCCCAGACTTTTTCCCCAAGGTCTTCCAAAAATGTTGCCAAGAAATGTCCGAAAAATCCTAAAAAAATTTTTATTCCGGAATAAAAATAAAAAAAAGGAAATAAGCAAAAAAGGTCAGGTAGCAGGTTAGTTTTAAGACGAGGAATCTCAAGGGCATCATCATCTCCTTAAGCGAGAGGCAGCTTTTCTTGCTTTGACCAGAGGGGAAAAAAACTTTTTTAATCGCCCGCCATGATCAATGAAATTCCATACAGGCCAAAACTAGAACTGGGAAAAATAATGGACAGGGGAAAGGAGGGGAAAAAGGGGGGGAAAAGATGATTCGAGATTTTACCCGAATCGGCGGAAGAAGGAAAAAAATAACGGACGGCGGAAAAAGTGGAAAAAAGGGGAAAAGGGGGGAAAAGGGGAAAAAAAAGATAAACGGATCTTACCCGAATCGGAGGGTGTTTCGATTCCCAGATTCTCGCTGGGTCGTCTCTGCGAATGATACGAGTGATCACTGTGGCTGTAACTGTGGTCCGGGAGTACGGTAACCGCGCTAGTTTTAATCACGGGCGGGCGGGGGTTGGTCGTGGGGATTTGGCTGGGCTCGCAGTCGTCGTCGGACTCGTTGCTCGACTCCTCGGCTTCGCTGTCGGACAGAGAGAGCGGCGTCTCGGGCCGGGTCGAGCCGAGAGTGTCGAGCCGGGGTCTCCGCGACTCGCAGGAGGGAATCAGCGACTCGCACGGGCTCTGCAGGCTGAGCTCGCGCTCCCTGCGGTGTTCCTCGGACGGACAGTGTCCGGCCCACATGCAGTCGTGCCGTAGTTCTCCCACCTCGCACTTGATGCTGCTGCAGCTGGCGGCTGGGGAAGGGTCGCTGGGGAAGATATCGGCGAGGAGCCACTCGTCGTCGAGAAAGTTGGGCACGTCCATGCCGAGCAAATCGTCGGGAAGACCAAGGTCGAGCTCCTCGTCCTCCAGCGACGATTTGACGGTCGCCGCGTCGAGGGGGTCGCGCAGCGGTGACACGGGAGGCGTGGGCAAGATGCCAAACTTCCTCCAAATATCGTCCGAGGGAAGAGATGTGGCCGAAGCGCAACTTTCCTCAGCCAGTCGAAAACTCGACGACAGGGAAAATCCCAGCGGACTGGATGACAGAAGACTGTCATTCACGAATAAATTATCGTAGTCGAACAAGGACGCCATTTGTCCGAATAAATGCATACAAAACAAGGCGGATAAACAAAAAATGTCACTTCTTTTCTCCTTTTTCTTTCTTTTTGGCTCAACTTCTTTTTTTTTCTCCCCCAAAGTCCCCACACACTTGTATTGTGTGCACCAAATTCAAAAGGGAAAAGGAAGCTACTCAGGGTGTTCCACAGTAAATAGAACGCGCGTCCCAAGTCGTTCCACGCTGCAGGCGCGAAAAAAATTTCAAAAATCTGGAAAATTTTACCCAAAATTAATTTTCAATTCCAACTCGACTCGATATAAAAAAAAATACTGGAAAATGATGGGAGAAAATTCCACTTACTTTTTGATAAATTTGTCATATGGGAGTTATCCGAGAAAAAAAAATTATTTTTTGCTTCACGATTTTACACCAAAAATTTTTCTGTTGCTCTGGGCGCTGCACTGAGGACAGACACATCCGCTCGCTTCGGACTCCACGCCCCTACTGAACCTAGAAAGCTTGCAACCGGCTCTAGTCTAGCGATCCCCGCACAGTCCCCCCGCGCCACTCAAGGCATGTCCATTCCCTCCAAATACGAGCGTCAAATAGCGCTCGTAGTATTTCTTTATCAATGAAACAAAATTACCCAAAAATTCTACAAAAATTGGATAAAAAGATGAATGAAGCTTAATGAAGTTAATTTTATTGATTGTCAATGGGTGATAGTTGTTTAGTTGATTTATTCAAGGGCGTAGGAATTTGCCGGATAGCGCGTATGAAGATAGCTGCACCAAGACTCAAGGCAAATAAGAAGCAAAGCCAACGTCTACGGAGAAAAGAATGGGGCCGGTTGCTGTGAACAGAATGCCCTGATTGAAAATACGTTTCTCCCCGTTGTCCCGTCTTGCCTATAATTCGCCTTGTAGGGGAATCTCTATTACGACGGGACAATCAAACAGTATAGGACTTTATCATAAATTTTTAGTTTATATTCAAAGGCCTATACTGTGCCATTGTCCCGTGATTCCTAGGTTACAGCATCTGCTTTTCCTGTCCCAATTTATGGCGAATCTCTATTATGACGGGACAATGCTAGAGTATAGGACTTTATCATAAATTTTTGGTTTATATTCAAAAGCCTATGCTGTCCCATTGTCCCGTGATTCCTAGGTTACAGCATCCATCTTTCCTGTCACAGTTTATGGCGAATCTCTATTATGACGGGACAATGCTGGAGTATAGGACTTAACCATAAATTTTCGGTTCATTTTCATAATCGTATACTGACGCAGTTGTCCCGTGATTCAGAAGTTGTAGCACACTTAACTACTTCCGTATTGCCAATACAACTATTTGCTACAACACTCGCTAAACTAAAAAATGACAATTTTATGGAATTGAAGCAGAAAACTTGCTGTTGCTGTTGGCAAAACCCAAAACCGTTACGCAAACTTTTAACTTACAGCGTTGCCACATATTCGCTTTTAAACTTTACATATTATTATAAAATCACTGAATAAAATTTTAAATAATATAAAATACTATTTCCATACTATTAACTATACTGAATAATATTATATATAGTAAATAGTTTAAATTTAAAAAAAAAAATTTTTCCTCCCAGACATTTGAACTTGTCGGCTGGTCTACTCACACGCCTACCTAGTCTAACAGCATTGCCGCACTGCTTAAAATAAAATAAAAAAATAACTTAATTATTAATCAATTGAATTATAAATGAAGGTTTATTTATTTATTTTTTTTTTGACATTTTCTGCGTGGTTTGCAACGCTGAGGTAAAAGTCTGGTGGAGGGATTCAGAGTGTTGGAATTCGGGAGAGCTGCTAGCTGTTCAAGTAGTTGCTGGGTCACGACTTGCTTGTAAGTTTTTCATTGAAAAAGTAGCAAGGTAACCGGTGCCCAAGGTAACACACCTAGACAAGACTTAACAGAGAGAGAGAGACTTGGTAAAAAAAAATAAATAAAAAAACTCACAATAAAAATGACATAAACACAAACGCATACCAGTCCGGTTATTCGCTCCACTTTACACGGAACCCTAACGGGGGGGTCCACCCCGTTAGCACACAGCTTACTGATTGATAACCTCGTGATAACAGGTTGATGATAGGTTGATAAGAACTGATAATAGTGGATAATACAGTGGATAATAAGTGGTAGGATGGCGGTGATAGGTTTAAAGCAGTAATTGAGGAATGGAGTTGATAACATGATGATAATAGGTTGATAATAGTGGATAATAGTGGATAACAGTGGATAATAAGTGGATAATAAGTGTTAAGATGGCGGTGATAGGTTTAAAGTAGTTGATAACAGAGGAATGGAGTTGATAACATGATGATAATAGGTTGATAATAGTGGATAATAGTGGATAATACAGTGGATAATAAGTGGATAATAAGTGGTAAGATGGCGGTGATAGGTCTAAAGTAGTTTGTTATTGAGGAATGGAGTTGATAACATGATGATAACAGGTTGATAATAGGTTGATAATAGTGGATAATACAGTGGATAATAAGAGGATAATAAGTGGTAAGATGGCGGTGTTAGGTTTAAAGCAGTAATTGAGGAATTGAGTTGATAAGAGGTTGATAATAGGTTGATAATACTTGATAATAGTGGATAATTGTGGATAACAGTGGATAATAAGTGGTAAGATGGCGGTGATAGGTTTAAAGTAGTTGGCAACAGAGGAATGGAGTTGATAACATGATGATAACAGGTTGATAATAGGTTGATAATAGTGGATAATAGTGGATAATAAGTGGTAAGATGGCGGTGATAGGTTTAAAGCAGTTCGTAATTGAGGAATGGAGTTGATAACAGGTTGATAATAGTGGATAATAGGGGATTGGAGGTTGTTAACAATGGATAATAGCTGGTAAGGTGGCGGTGATAGGTTTCATAATTGGTGGTTCAACATGATAGGTTCATAATTGAGAAATGGAGTTGGTAACATGATGATAATAGGCTGATAATACTTGATAATAGTGGATAACAGTGGATAATAAATGGTAAGATGGCGGTGATAGGTTTAAAGCAGTTGATAATTGAGGAATGGAGTTGATAACATGATGATAACAGGTTGATAAGAACCGATAATATAGAATTGGAGGTTGTTAACAATGGATAATAGCTGGTAAGATGGCGGTGATAGGTTTAAAGTAGTTGATAATTGAGGAATGGAGTTGGTAACATGATGGCAATAGGTTGATAATAGGTTGATAATACTTGATAATAGTGGATAACAGTGGATAATAAGTGGTAAGATGGCGGTGATAGGTTTAAAGTAGTAGATAATTGAAGAATGGAGTTGATAATATGATGATAATAGGTTGATAAGAACTGATAACAGGGGATTGGAGGTTGTTAACAATGGATAATAGCTGGTACGATGGCGATAATAGGTTGATAATAGCTGATAACAGAGGAATGGAACTGATAACATGATGACAATAGATTGTTAACAGGTTGTTAACGCTTGATAACACTTGGTTAGGGTCTATAACGCTGAATAACACATTGATAACCTCCGATAACATGATAATAACACTGGATAACACACTTTTTCATTCATTAAAACTCAAAACTGATGTCGCTATGAGAAAAACGGACGGTTTAACGCTTGATAACACATTGATAACCTCCGATAACACACTTTTTCATTCACTAAAACCTTAAAACTAAAATCGCTATAAGAAAAACGGATGATTTAACGCTTGATAACCCTTGATAACACTTGATAACCTCCGATAACACACTTTTTCATTCACTAAAACCTTAAAACTATAGCCGCTATAAGAAATGCAGGCAATTTAACGCTTGATAACAGGTTGCTAACCTCTGATAACACTAGACAACACCTTGATAACCTCCGATAACACGTTTTTTTCATTCATTCATTCATTCAATCATTCATTCAGACTTAAAAAACGAAGCCGTTTTTGAAGCCGCCACAAGAAATGGCGGTCCGTTTGCTAACCGGCTGATAACAAGTTGATAACACGGATAACAGGTTTGAGGAATGCGGTAATCGGAGACTTGCCAACCTCTGTGGACTTGATTTTGACTTTATGAAGTGAAAAAAATTCAAATCTGTTTGATTTTTATCGGCCGTCTGGGCGTGGTTCCCAGATACACCGAGACAAGGTCGTAAGCCGGACTTGTATCAATATAGTCACTCTATAATCAATTAATTCTACTAAAACTGTTACCAATCAGGTGTTGTTAACCTCGGATAATTGGTTCCTGTTGTCGGTAGGTTATCAAGTGTGAAGCGCGTAAGGCATTTAAAAGCGTCAGAGGCTTTTAAATCTGAAGACTATGGAATGTTATCAAAGGTTAACAATGTGTTATCAGAGGTTAACAATGTGTTATCATGTGTTATCAGCATGTTCTTGTATCCATATAGTCACTCTACAATCAATTAATTCTACTAAAACTGTTACCAATCAGGTGTTGTTAACCTCGGATAATTGGTTCCTGTTATCGGTATGTTATCATGTGTTATCAGTGCATTATCAACTGTGAAGCATGCAAGGCATCTAAAGAGGCAGAGTTCTTTTAAATCTGAAAATTTCAGAGTATTATCAGAGGTTAACAATGTGTTATCATGTGTTATTAGCCTGTTATCATGTGTTAGCAACCTGTTCTTATATCAATATAGTCACTCTATAATCAATTAATTCTACTCAAACTGTTACCAATCAAGCGTTGTTAACCTCGGATAATTGGTTCCTGTTATCAGTTGTTATCAGTATGTTATCAAGTGGGAAATATGCAAGGCATTTAAAAGCGTCAGAGTTCTTTTAAATCTGAAAATTTCAGAGTGTTATCAGAGGTTAACAATCTGTTATCAGCCTGTTATCATTTGTTATCAAGTGAAAAGTATCCAAGGCATTTAAAGAGTCAGAGTTCTTTTAAATCTGAAGATTCCAGGTGGTGTTATCAGAGATTAACAATGTGTTATCATGTGTTATCAGTATGTTATCAACTGCAAAGTATGCGAGACATTTAAACCGTAGGAAGGTTTTACATCTGAAAACTATAGAGTGTTATCAAGGTTAACAATGTGTTATCAGCCTGTTATCAACTTGTTATCAGTATGTTATCGTTTGTTATCAATTGCAAAGTATGCAAGGCATTTAAAGAGTCAGAGTTTTCTAAATCTGAAGATTCCGGGTGGTGTTATCAGGTGTTAACAACTTGTTATCGGTATGTTATCAAGCAAAAAAACGCGCAAGTTATCGAAATTTTGGAATTTTTCAAAGAATTTCCAGACCCCCCAATGCTGTTATCAAGTGTTATCAACGTGTTATCACCTATTATCAGTACCTTACAAGCAGTAGGAGGCAGTGTGATAACATGGTGATAACACTTAATAACACTTGATAACACTGATAATTATTTCACAGTAGACTAATTGTGATGTAAGGCTCCTGAATTTGCAAGGGGGTCCGAAACTCCGAGGAAAAGTGTACGAAGATTATGTGATAACACGGAGATAACAGGATGATAACAGTGATAACATGACCTAGGTGTACGAAGATTATTGGAAGTTCTCGACCCCTCGTGAATTTGAGTGAATAACATGCGATAACACGTTGATAACATAGATAACACGATAACACGATGATAAGATAATGATAACAGGATGATAACACTTGATAACATGATAACACCATGATAAGATATTTATACCACTAGATAATAATGGATAACACAATTATAACAGGATGATAACACTAGATAACAGGATGATAACACTGTAGTAAGATAATGATAACACTGGATAACACGCTGATAACACTTGATAACACTGGATAACACTTAATAACACTGGATAACAGGATGATAACACTGTAGTGAGATAATGATAACACACTGATAACACGCTGATAACACTTGATAATACTGTAGTAAGTGAATGATAACACTTGATAACATTGGATAACACGATGATAACAAGCTGATAACGCTGGATAACACTTGATAACACTGTAGTAAGTGAATGATAACACTTGATAACATTGGATAACACTTGATAACAAGCTGATAACACTGGATAACACAATGATAACACGATGATAACATAGAGCTCCTTGTTTGACTAAGCGAGCAAAGGATTTGCATAAAAATCGAATGAATCTCCTTGACGTTGAGGCAGAAAAAAAAATTGCAGGTGAATTTTTTCCAGGAGAAAAATTTCCTTTGATGACAAAAATATCAAGGGGTCCGAAACTTGCAATAATCTTCGTACACCTAGGTCGTGTTATCACTGTTATCATCCTGTTATCTCCACGTTATCACATGTTATCAGATAATCTTCGTACACTTGTTCTCGGAGTTTCAGACCCTTGAAGTAATACTTAATACAAGTGGGGGGTCCGAAACTTCAAATAATCTTCGTACACCTATGTCGTGTTATCACTGTTATCATCCTGTTATCTCCGTGTTATCAGATAATCTTCGTACACTTTTCCTCGCAGTTTCAGACCCCTTGAAGTAATATTTAATACAGGGGGGTCCGAAACTTGAAATAATCTTCGTACACCTAGGTCGTGTTATCACTGTTATCAACCTGTTATCTCCACGTTATCACATGTTATCACATAATCTTCGTACACTTGTTCTCCGAGTTTCAGACCCCCCTGAACAAAATAAAAAGAATAAAAAAGCTTAAGAATCTTACTGAGATTCTTGTAGGAATCAAGAATCTTCGAAATATATTAAGAATCATGAGTACATGACAATCAATTTTATTATTAGTAGTAGTATTAGTATTATTGATGCTACTACTACTGTTGCTGCTGCTACTACTACTACTACTGGTTCTACTACTACTTCTACTGTTCCTATTACTACTACTACTACTGCTACTACTGCTGATACTACTATTGTTTCTGCTACTACTGCTGCTAATACTACTACTACTACTGGTTCTACTACTACTTCTACTGTTCCTATTACTACTACTACTACTGCTACTGCTGTTACTACTACTGTTTCTGCTACTACTGTTGCTGCTACCACCACTACCACCACTACTACTACTACTACTACTACTGCCACTACTACTACTACTACTACTACTATTATTATTGTTATTATTATTATTATTATTATTATTATTTCTATTCGAAGGTTGTAGAAGATTAACGCAGAAGATAAAATTAATTTGGAAGATTTTCCGGGAGATTAACAAACACCAAAACGCCAAAAATTTCTTCCAAGAAAAATGCACAAGATTTGCCTAGGCCTATTAAGAACGGCCTACTGAAAGATAATCCCTCTGTTATCACCCTGTTATCACCTTGTTATCACCCACCATTTTCCAAAATTTAATTATTACAAATTATTTCATAAATTATAAATAAACAAGGGGTCTGAAACTCCGAGGAAAAGTGTACGAAGATTATTTGATAACACGTGATAACACGGAGATAACACTGGAGATAACAGGTTGATAACAGTGATAACATGACCTAGGTGTACGAGATTATTGGAAGTTTCGGACCCCTTTTAAATAAATAACTAAATGATAATAAAATATGAGTAATAAAATAACAGAGCAATAATTATAATAATTAAAATATAAATAATAATACAGTTTGAACAAGGGGTCCGTAACTTGCAATAATCTTCGTACACTTAGGTCATGTTATCACTGTTATCAACCTGTTATCTCCAGTGTTATCTCCGTGTTATCACATGTTATCAAATAATCTTCGTACGCTTTTCCTCGGAGTTTCAGACCCCTTAAATTTTTGAATAACAACGAAATATAAATAATAATATAATAATAGTAATAATAAATAATTAAATGACTACAAATAAACTTTCCATGAACCTATCACTGTTATCACGTGTTATCAACTGTTATCACCTTATCACTTGTTATCTTTAACAGCCCTCCCAACTTTCTACGACTCTGCCTATTGTTATCAGGCTGTTATCAGTGTTATCGGCATCGGGAGGTTTCCCAAGGCCTTGGGAAAAATTTCCCAATGTCGGGAGAACGGTGCAGGACGAGGAGAAATAATAAAAACTGGTGAAAACCTAATAAATTGGGCCTTTTTCGGGTTGCGGCAGTTCCAATATCGATTCGGCAGTACGGATCGGTTATCCGAAGTTTTGCCATATTGTTTTATGGCCAGCCCCCTGAAATGCTAATAAAAAAAGGGGGCAAATTGTTTTATTAGGCCTACCCTTGACTTTATGGATCTCTTGGGCACAAATATCGGTTTCCTCTTCTCATTTTTAGGCCCCGTTTTGAACGATTCTGTTCGCTTCGGTGGCCCTTTTGTTGTCTGTCCAAGTACCGGAGCTTCCGAAGAATCTTGGGAATCTTGGAAGAATCTTGGAAGAATCTTTGGAGGAAGGTTAGGGGTTCATGGAAGAAGGTTAGGGAATCTTGGAAGAATCTTTGGAGGAAGGTTAGGGAATCCTGGAAGAATCTTGTGGAATCTAGAACCTATGGGAGGAGGTTAGGGAATCTTGGAAGAATCTTAGAAAAATGTTAGAGAATCCTGGAAGAATCTTACGGAATCTAGGGATCTTGGAAGAATCTAGTGGAATTATGGAAGAATCTTATAAAAAGGTTAGAGAATCCTGGAGGAATCTTTGGAGAAAGGTTAGGGAATCCTGAAAGAATCTTGTGGAATCTAGAACCTATGGGGGAGGTTAGGGAATCGTGGAAGAATCTTTGGAGGAAGGTTAGGGAATCCTGGAAGAATCTTGTGGAATCTAGAACCTATGGAGGGAGGTTAGGGAATCTTGGTAGAATCTTTGGAGGAATCTAGAGAATCTTGGAAGAATCTTTGGAGGACGGTTAGGGAATCCTGGAAGAATCTTGTGGAATCTAGAACCTATGGAGGGAGGTTAGGGAATCTTGGAAGATTCTTTGGAGGAAGGTTAGGAAATCCTGGAAGAATCTTTGGAGGAAGGTTAGGGAATCCTGGAAGAATCTTGTGGAATCTAGAACCTATGGAGGGAGATTAGGGAATCTTGGTAGAATCTTTGGAGGAATCTAGAGAATCTTGGAAGAATCTAGTGGGATAATGGAAGAATCTAAGAAAAAGGTTAGAGAATCCTGGAAGAATCTTATGGAATCTAGAGAATCTTGGAAGAAGGCTAGGGAATCTTGGAAAAATCTTGGAAGAATCCTATAAGAATCTGGAAAAGAATCTTGGAAAAATAAGAGGAACAGAACAGAACACAAGTATATACTCACACTGTAGGACTTTATTCCAGTACAAATCTTCAAGCAGGGATAACTCTTGCAACAGAAAAGATATGTTTTATCCCTGAAGTTATACCAGTATATTATACATAAGAGTGAACGTTTATTTTCACACTGCAGGACTTTATTCCAGTATAAATGTTCAATCAGGTATAACTCTCACAGTATGGGAATGATAGGTTATCCCAGAAGTTATACCAGTAAATTATAGACAAGTGCAAATCCGGTATAAGTTGAATCGGGGATAACTCAGACGGTGGGAAAGATAGGTTTTATCGCACTAGGTATACCAGTATAGTATAGACTAGTATACGTTCACACTGCAAGACTTATTCCAGTATAAATCACCAATCAGGGATAAAGGAGGGATCAGTCTCACAGTATGGAGAAGATAGGATATCCCCGAAGTTATACCAGTATAGTATAGACTAGTATACGTTCACACTGCAGGACTTATTCCAGTATAAATCACCAAACAGGGATAAAGGAGGGATAAGTCTCACAGTATGGAGAAGACAGGTTATCCCCGAAGTTATACCAGTATAGTGCAGCAGAGTGGACGTATTGTTATGTCGAAAGTTAGGGGATGCGAGAGGAGAGTGGAGAGCCTCTGGATTCAAATGAAGGCCAGCAGCGGTCATCTCCGTTTTCACAAAGGCCAAAACGCCGAGCAGTTATGCCACTTCTGATGTTATCACTGTTATCAACTGATATCTACGTGTTATCGCCTCTTATCAACCAGCACTTTGTTCTGAAGACTCCAGCCACTAGGTATCACCTATTATCATCTTGTTATCACCTGTTGTCTACATGTTATCGCATCTTACCAACTAGTACTTTGTGCTGGAGACTTCAAGGGACTGGCTATCACCTGTTATTACCTTTCTATTAGGTGTTATCAACCTGTTTTCTACTTATTATCAACCAGTACTTCGTTCCACAGACTTCAGCGGACTGGCTATCACCTGTTATCATCTTGTTATCAAGTGTTATCAACCTGTTAACGCATCTTATAGACCAGCACTTTGTTCCACACGTTCTTTGTTCCAGAACCTTCCAACAAACTAGGTATCACCTGTTATCATCTTGTTATCATTTTGTTGTCATCTTGTCATCACTCTGTTATCACAGGTTACTACTGAGTGACTGCTGACTGAACTGTTCGGTGGTAAGCGTTAACGTGTACAGATGAGTTTGAACCGTTTCCCCACCGGTTTGTCCACATTTTTTGCCCAAAAATTCGAACATCCCGAGAATTCTTTCACAATAAGTCCAAAATTTCGGTTCAGCAATCAGTAAACCCAACCAAAAAACGGGCAAACCAAAAGAGATGAACCGAATTCAAACCGATCGGAAGGTTTAATTACGGTTCGGAGGGTACGGGGGCGAAATGTAGGCAGAAATGGTATACCGGCATTGAGCCGAATCTGAACCTAGGTATCAAGTCAAATCGAGCCGTACTCGAACCGAACCGTTAACAATTCCAAACGTCTCAAACCGAACCGGAACCGATGCTGAACTGAACCGTTATTGACTCTAAACACTTCGAACCGTACCTGAACCGAAGTTGAACCGAGCCGTTAACAGCTCCAAACACCTCGAACCGTTCTTCAACCGAACTGTTATCAACTCCAAACACCTCAAACCGTTCTTCAACCGAACCATTATCAACTCCAAATACCTCGAACCGTACCTGAACCGTCTTATTATTCTTGTCAAACCGTCTATCTCTGATCTTAATAGTAACTTTCCAGAGTTAAGGTGAAATGTATCTTTGAGAAACGAGCCGATGTGGAAGGTTTCGTAAGTTTTGTGAATGTTATCAGAAGAAGAAGAAGAAGAAGAAGGAAAAGAAGAAGAATAAGAATAAGAAGAATAAAAATAAGGAAAGGAAGAACAATAAGAAGAGAAGAAGAAGAAAATGAGAAGAAGAGGAAGAAGAAGAAGAGAAGAAGAGGAAGAAGGAAAGAAGAAGAGGAAAAAGAAGGAATAGGAGAAGAAGAAGAGGAAGAAGAATAAAAATAAGGAAAGGAAGAACAATAAGAAGAGAAGAAGAAGGAAAGAAGAAGAGGAAAAAGAAGAAGAAGAGCAAGAAGAAGGAAAAGAAGAAGAGAAAAAAGAATGAAAGGAAGAACAATAAGACGAAAAGAAGAAGAAGAGAAGAAGAGGAAGAACAATAAGAAGAGAAGAAGAAGAAAATGAGAAGAAGAAGGAAAGATGAAGAAGAGGAAGAAGAAGGAAAAGAAGAAGAGGAAAAAGAATGAAAGGAAGAACAATAAGAAGAAAAGAAGAAGAAGAAACGAAGACGAAGAGGAAGAAGAAGAAGATGGAAGTTGCGTGGAATTGATTGTGCTGTCGACTGGCGTTGTGTTGGGTTCGTCATCGTCTGGCGTTCCTTTTGTTCCCTGGAATGGCAAACAAATGAGAAGCTGTCCACAACATCCTATCATCGCCAAACATCAACAGACTCCACTACTTCCACAAACTAACCTCTCTTGCTTCCTTATTGCACGGCAGAAGATCCAGGTTATCAGTATTATCAACCTGTTATCAACTGTTACCAATGCGCTATCACCGAACATCTTAGACTCATCTACTTCAAACTCTCCTCTCTTCCTCATTGTACAGAAGGCTTATTGATACCAAATTTGTGTTATCCGTGGTTATCAACGTGTTATCACATGTTACTACCGACTTATCAACATGTTATCGCATCTATTTAATGGTCCTATCAACGTGTTATCAGTAAGTTTGTACCGATAAAGGCTTTATACTATGCGTTATTAGTGTTTTCAGCATGTTATCAGGTGTTATCAACCTGTTATCATCATGTTATCACGTAGGGCTACTCTTTTGGGGGGTCGGGGGTGAGCCTACCTTGGTAATTGACTGAGAGAAATGACCTGTCCGGCGAGCGGTCAGTTTTTGTTCGGTTCGGGCGCCGGGACACCAAGCATTGCTTGACCTTCTTAATTGGAATTCGGTAACTTTCTACATTCTCCAACTTTCGTTCGGTACCGAACAAAATGAGACTAAACCTTGAAAGTCGCTTACCTTAAAGCCAAACTGATGTTCGACCTGTTCGCTATCGAACACAAGGTGGAAACGATTGGGATTCTGGACCATTTCTGTGTTCTCGAACTTCGTTCGGTGCCGAACAAACCGAGACAAACCTTGAAAGCCCCTTACCTTAAAGCTAAACGTATGTTCGGCATATTCAGTATCGAACACAACGTGGAAACCATTGAGAATCTGGACCAGTTCTGTGTTCTCGAACTTCGTTCGGTACCGAACAAAACCAGGAAAACCTTGAAACTTGCCTACCTTAAAGCTAAATTGATGTTCGACCTCTTCGGTATCGAACATAATGTGGAAACGATTGAGAATTTGGACCAGTTCTGTGTGCTCGAACTTCGTTCGGTGCCAAACAAAGCCAGGAAAACCTTGAAAGTCGCTTACCTTTGAGCCCAATTAATGTTCAACCAGTTCGGTATCGAACACAGTGGCCACGTCTACTTAAAAACTGAGAAGTTCTAGGTTCTCCGGCTTTCGCTCGGTACCGAACAAAACCAGAAAAAAACTAGAAACTCGCCTATCTCCTAGCTAAATTAATGTTCGACTTGTTCGGTATCGGACATATTGGGTAAACTATTGAGAAACTGGACAAGTTCTAAAGGTTCTAGAAATGTCGCTGTTCTCCGAACAAAACCAGAAAAACCTGTCGGGTAAATTAATATTGACCTGTTTGGTATGGAACACGATGTATAAACTGTTAAGTACCTGAGTTAAGTCTACTGCTTCTGAAGTTTCGTTCGGTACCGAACAGAACAGGAAAAAAATGTTCATCCTGTTCGATATCGAACATAGTGGAAGGTCTATTGAGAATCTGTCAAGTTCTAGGTTCTCTTAACATTTGTTCGGCAGCGAGCAAAATGAGAACCACCTTGAAACTTGTTTTTTTTTTGTCAGTACTAATTGTTCGTCCTGTTCGGAATCGAACATAGTCTCTAGTTCTCAGCCATCAACCGCCTAGTTTCTAATCACAACTGCCATAAGCAAACCGTCCAGTATTTAAAGCGAACCGTCCAGTTCTTAGCTGTAGCCTCTAGTACTTAACCGAACCGTCCAGTTCTTGACTGAACCGTCCAGTTCTTGATTGAACCGTCCAGATCTTGGCTGAACCGTCTAGTTTTCGTATATAGTGTCTAGTTTTTAGCTGGACCGTCCAATTTTAAACCGAACCCCGTCCAGTTTTTGAACCCGAACCGTCCAGTTCTCAACTATAACGTCTAGTTTATAGAAAACCATCTAGTTTTCAAACCGAATCGTGTAGTTCGTAGGCAAACCGTCCAGTTTTTCAAACCAAACTGTCCAGTTTTAGCTATAGCTTCCAGTTCATAAGCAAACCGTCTAGTTCTTGGCTGAACCGTCCAGTTCTTTAAATGAACCGTCCGGTTCTTGGCCGAGCCGTCCAGTTTTTGCCGAACCGTGTAGATGATGGATGTAGCGCCTAGTTTTTCTAGACGGTTCCAGGAAGAACCCCCCGTTCCAGAAGTCGGCGGTGACGTTTGACAAATTCCAGCAGCTGCCGTCCGCTGCTGGAGATATTTCAACCGCCGATGGAATCTCCTAAAACTTACCCAAGATTCTTCCCAAGATTCTCTTGGGATTCTTTCAAGATTCTCTCCTGTCGGAAGGTTCCCAGATTCTTATCAACTGCCAGAATCCGTCCAAAATTAATTCCTCCACTCCAAACCTTCAAAGACAAACACAAACCACTTTAAAACTTTTAATAAATCTATATATTTGTATAAGATATTATAATAATACAAATACAAAATATTGTTTCTAACTTATTAATTAGCTATAGAACTATTTAATATGAATAAAATATTAGTATAATGGCAAAATACTTAACCAGTATAAATTATAATATTTTAATTAGGTGTATATAAATAAATATAAATTTAAATATTAAAATTACAGTTTTTAAGAATTTAGGTAGCGCTAGTACTTTCCCTATTCGAGTCGGTTGCTACCAGTTTGAATGGAAGGGGTTAGCGGAGCTGGCATGATAACAAGTGATAACAATGACAACACGGCCTGACTGTGCTACCCTTGTTAGGTAACGTGAGGCTGATAACAGGTTGATAACAGTGATAACATCATTAGAGTGGGTGGAGATTTTTGTGATTTCCGACCCCCTGGTTTTTAATGATTCCCAGAAAAAAATGAATCCTGTTGGAAATTGATTTAAATTAATTCAGAAAAACGAGTTTGGCCGCAAGAAAAACCAGAAGTCTAGGTTTTATATTATATTTATTTAAATATGTATTTAAATCATTTAAATTAAGAAAACTAGAACCAATAAAATCGTAGGAATAGGAGTAGTAGCAGTTGCAGTAGTAGATTTGGTAGTAGTAGCAGTAGTAGTACTAGTAGCAGTATTAGTAGTCGCATTAGCGTAGTAGTAGTCGAGGGGTCCGAAACTTCCAATAATCTTCGTAAACCTAGGTCACGTTATCGCTGTTATCACCCCGTTATCTCCATGTTATCATATGTTATCAAATAATCTTCGTGCACTTTTCCTCGGAGTTTCGGACCCCTTGGTAGTAGTAGCATTAGGAATAGTAGAAGCAGCAGTAGCAGTAGTAGCATTAGTAATAGAAGCATTAGTAGTAGTACCAATAGTAGTAGCAGTAGTAAGTAGTAGTAGCAGCAGTAATAGTAGTAAAAGCAGTAGTAGTAGCAGTAATTACAGTATTAGAAGCAGTAGTAGTAGCACTAGCAGTAGTAGTAGCAGCAGTAATAGTAGTTGAAGCAGTAGTTGTAGTAGGAGGAGAAGAAGTAACACCAGTAGTAATAGGAACAGAAGCAGAAGCAGTAGTAGTAGTAGTAGCTATGGTAGTAGCATTAGCAGTAGTAGCAGTAGTAGAAGCAGTAGTAGCAGTAGTAATGGTAATGAAATGTAATTGAATTTGCTTCAGAGAGATTCGTCCAGTGTTATCATATGTTATCAACATGCTATCACCTGTTATCATCCTACCTATTGTTTGCTGGTGCATTCCAGAAGATCCGAGTTTTCAAACTGTTTCCACTCGATTAGATGAACATGATTAATCCCAAAGATAAAACAAACCTTTTTCCCCAACAATTGATTTCCCAAAAAATCCCAAAAACTTCGGAAAAAATCCCAGAAAACTCCCAATTTATCTTCAGGCTCGATGATCCGTACCGGTAGCTTAAGAAGCCAGGGGTCCGTCATTCCCAAGATTCGCCACAGACCCTCTCAAGAATCTTGGCCAGAATCAAGATTTTTAATCACTTTTAACCAAAAACAAAGGTACCAGAGAATCACTCTGACACTAAAGATTCATTCTAGACCCCAAGAATCTTTCCAGAGTTTCATGAATCTTTAAGATTCTTAAAAGTTTCGCACCCGAAACCGTAGAGGCTCTTTATGCCGGACCAAAGGCAGCAAAACGGATAATCCCCGTTTACACGCATACTTACCTACCGCTTACTAAAATACAAATAATAAATGATAAATAATAGAAAAAAAATGAGTACACAAAAAGTAATCGGTTATTACCGGTTAAAGTTGTAGAAGTAATCGGATTCGGGTAAACGATGGGAGGTCGGTTTCTTTGGAAATGAATTTTTTTTTTCCTGTACGTTTTTTTTCCTCCGCTGTCGGTTGTTTGGGGAGTTTTCCATCTTTTTGTTGTGTGTTTCGTTGATGTGAAGCGAGTAGACATGTTAATCATCCGTCGGAAGGAATTTTCCAACGTTTCTCGTCCGAGATTTTTGCCCGCCATTACTGACGGCCATTTTCACGTCTGAACGCTGTACACAAACACCAACATGGCGCCGCCCCTGTGAGCGTTCGATTCGAAATAGAACGTCAGCGTTCGATTTGAAAAAGAACGCTCTATAATATTTCATAAAAATAATGAGAATATTTAATTAGCGTTAAGTAATGAAATAAATCAAATCAGAATCATTAAATATAAATAGTATTTAATAAATAAAAATGAATTTTACAAATTTTTAAATTAAATTATTTTAGCCGTTGACGTTCGATTCGAAATAGAACGCTCAATAATATTTAATAAAAATAATGAAAATATTTAATTAGCGTTAAGTAATGAAATAAATCAAATCAGAATCATTAAATATAAATAGTATTTAATAAATAAAAATGAATTTTACAAATTTTTAAATTAAATTATTTTAGCCGTTGACGTTCGATTCGAAATAGAACGCTCAATAATATTTCATAAAAATAATGAGAATATTTAATTAGCGTTAAGTAATGAAATAAATCAAATCAGAATCATTAAATATAAATAGTATTTAATAAATAAAAATGAATTTTACAAATTTTTAAATTAAATTATTTTAGCCGTTGACGTTCGATTCGAAATAGAACGCTCAATAATATTTAATAAAAATAATGAAAATATTTAATTAGCATTAAGTAATGAAATAAATCAAATCAGAATAATTCAGTATAAATAGTAGTTGATAAATAAAAATGAATTTTACAAGTTTTTAAATTAAATTATTTTAGCCGTTGACGTTCGATTCGAAAAAGAACGCTCTATAATATTTAATAAAAATAATGAAAATATTTAATTAGTATTAAGTAATGAAATAAATGAAATCAGAATAATTCAATATAAATAGTAGTTGATAAACAAAAATGAATTTTATAAATTTTTAAATTAAATTATTTTAGCCGTTGACGTTCGATTCGAAATAGAACGCTCAATAATATTTAATAAAAATAATGAAAATATTTAATTAGCATTAAGTAATGAAATAAATCAAATCAGAATAATTCAGTATAAATAGTAGTTGATAAATAAAAATGAATTTTACAAGTTTTTAAATTAAATTATTTTAGCCGTTGACGTTCGATTCGAAAAAGAACGCTCTATAATATTTAATAAAAATAATGAAAATATTTAATTAGTATTAAGTAATGAAATAAATGAAATCAGAATAATTCAATATAAATAGTAGTTGATAAACAAAAATGAATTTTATAAATTTTTAAATTAAATTATTTTAGCCGGTGACGTTCGATTTGAAAAAGAACGTCAGCGTTCGATTCGAAATAGAACGAACAATAAATATTTAATAAAAATAATGAAAATATTGAATTAGTATTAAGTAATGTAGTACATCAAATCAGAATAATTCAGTATAAATAGTAGTTGATAAATAAAAATGAATTTTACAAATTTTTAAATTAAATTATTTTAGCCATGACGTTCGATTTGAAATAGAACGTCAGCGTTCGATTCGAAAAAGAACGCTTAATAATATTTAATAAACATAATGAAAATATTTAATTAGTATTAAGTAATGAAATAAATCAAATCAAAATAATTGAATATAAATAATAGTTGATAAATAAACATTAATTTTACAAATTTTTAAATTAAATTATTTTAGCCGGTGACGTTCGATTCGAAATAGAACGTCGGGCGTTCGATTCGAAAAAGAACGCTCAATAATAATTAATAAAAATAATGAAAATATTTAATTAGTATTAAGTAATTAAATAAACATTAATCAGAATAATTCAATATAAATAACAGTTGATAGATAAACATTAACTTTACAAATTTTTAAATAAAATTATTTTAGCCGTTGACGTTCGATTCGAAAAAGAACGAACAATAAATATTTAATAAAAACAATAAAAATATTTAATTAGTATTAAGTAATGAAATAAATCAAATCAGAATAATTCAATATAAATAATAGTTGATAGATTAAAATGAATTTTACAAATTTTTAAATTAAATTATTTTAGCCGTTGACGTTCGATTTGAAATAGAACGTCAGCGTTCGATTCGAAAAAGAACGTAGAATAAAATATAATAATAACAACACTGAATAAAAACAATCTTGTAAAAATAATAAAATTCAATAATTTTTATTTTCGGATAGCTAAGAAGACTTACTAATAACAATTAGATATATAAATAACGAAATTTAATTAATAGAAATATCTCTATCTCGTGTTGTGTTCAGTGTTTCAGATTTTCCCCTCTTCCCTTATCTTTCCCCTTTTTCCCCCTCCGTGCAAGAATATACAGGGTCTAGATTTCCTCTTCCCTTTTTCAGGTCCCATTTCCCCCCTTATTCAGGGAATTTCCCTGCAAAAGTGGGAACACCACTGGTTTGTTTTGGCGATAGCGTTTGATAACCCGTGATAACAGCGACGGAATTTTGTTTGAATTAGATGATAAGACTCTTAATTGGTCCGCGTTGTATGTATCGTTGATGACATGACACATATCAAGTTATTTCATACTGAATAAACATGTAGTAAATAGTAAACAGTGTCACTTGTGTGTGTGGCCCTTAAGTGGATAGAGGGAGGGGGTCGGCAACACCAGAGATTCTTTCCAGGGATTCTTATCAAGATTCCTGAAGAATCCTGTGAGTCTTTCCAAGATTCTTATTAAGATTCTTATCAAGATTCTGTGAGGATCCTATGAATCTTCCTAAGATTCTTGAAGAATCCTATGAATCTTCCCAAGATCCTTGAAGAATCCTATGAATCTTTCCAAGATTCTTATCAAGATTCTTCAAGAATCCTATGAGTCTTCCCAAGATTCTTGAAGAATCCTGTGAATCCTCCCAAGATTCTTATGAAGATTCCTGAAGAATCCTATGAATCTTTCCAAGGATTCTTATCGAGATTCTTAAAGAATCCTATGAATCTTTCCAAGATTCTTGAAGAATCCTATGAATCCTCCCAGGATTCTTGAAGAATCCTATGATTCTTCCCAAGATTCTTATCAAGATTCTTGAAGAATCCTGTGAGTCTTCCCAAGATTCTTGAAGAATCCTGTGAGTCTTCCCAGGATTCTTATCAAGATTCCTGAAGAGTCCTATGAATCTTCTCAAGATTCTTGAAGAATCCTACGGAGAAATGTCTTCAGTAACGCAATACACTATACACACTCTATTGATAACCGATGATAACAGCTGATAGCATGCTCGTATATGGAATAGGCCTAGAGGAAACTAGGCCTAGACTAAGAGGTGCTGAAAATTATAGTGGAATGCATTCAATTTGGCCTTCAGCTGATAGTAGCTTAAACAATCCAGTGGTCGGTGTTATCACCTGTTATCACTTGTTATCTTGTGTTACTATGATCATTCATTTGACTATATACGAGAATGGTATTAGTGGTATCGCTACTCTGGGTAGTACCAAGGGGGTCGAAAACTTCCAACAATCTTCGTACATACACCTGGGTCATGTTATCACTGTTATCAACCTGTTATCTCCGTGTTATCAAGTAATCTTCATACACTTTTCCTGGCAGTTTCAGACCCTCTTGTGCAGTACAACGGGTGTGTGGGGCTTTGAACTAGGCCTATGTGTTATCTCTGTGTTATCAAATAATCTTCATACACTTTTCCTGGCAGTTTCAGACCCCCCTTGTGCAGTACAGCGGGTGTGTGGGGCTTTGAACTAGGCCTATGTGTTATCTCGGTGTTATCAAATAATCTTCATACACTTTTCCTGGCAGTTTCAGACCCCCTTGTGCAGTACAGCGGGTGTGTGGGGCTTTGAACTAGGCCTATGTGTTATCTCGGTGTTATCAAATAATCTTCATACACTTTTCCTGGCAGTTTCAGACCTCCCTTGTGCAGTACAGCGGGTGTGTGGGGCTTTGAACTAGGCCTATATGTTATCTCCGTGTTATCAAATAATCTCTGTACACTTTTTCCTCGCAGTTTCGGACCCCCCTTGGGTAGTACAACGGGTGTGTGGGCTTTGAACTAGGCCTGTTACTATTTGCCTAGCATTATAAAGGAAGCCGAAAGTTCTAGTATCTGAAGAGGAGCACGTGTACGGCAGTGATATAGGCTTCTCCAAGGGCGTTTCAGTGGTGGGGGGTCCGCTACTCCATCCAGAGTATGTTGATAACAAGGGGGGGGTCCGAAACTGTGAGGAAAAAGTGTACGGAGATTGTATGATAACACGGAGATAACAGGTTGAAAACAGTGATAATACGACTCAGGTGTAAAAAGATTATGGGGAGTTTCGGACCCCTTGCTTGATAACACATGATAACACTTGGTAACATGCCGATAGTGGATATCGTCTGGCTGCATGAAGGTCACTTGATAACACAGGATAACAAGATGATAACAGATTGTTAACATATGATAACACTCTGATAGCATCTTACGGGCTGTGTGGAGGCTTGGTAACATAAGATAACACTGATAACCCATTGCTAACCTATGATAACACTGTGAAAAGAGTTGATAACACTCTGATAGTAACTTACGACCAGTGAAGAGGCTTAATAAAATAAGATAACACTGAGAAGTTATTGCTAACCTTTGATAACACCGTGATAACACCGTGATAATAGATTGCTTAACACACGATAACACTGACAATACCTTGCTAACCTATGATTACACCATGACAACACCGTGACAACAGATTGCTTAACACACGATAACACTGATAATACCTTGCTAACCTATGATAACACAGTCCGGGGGGGGGTATCAATGGAGTACTGGAAACTTTGCGTTGGTGGTTAAATGGCTGTTGCTAGGGCCCTAGGCGGAAACTAGGGCGTTCTATGGTGCCACCAATGACGTAGGATTGTAGACTAGGAAACTTGTTATCTGTGGCAAAAGCTTTGAGACTTATGTAAAGCCCAACTGATATTTCTATATCCCCCAAGCCTTGGCCAAGAGTCACATTCATTCATTCATACATATTTATTATCCGTTGATTAATAAATAACTACTAGATTTATTTTACTTGAATCATTTTAAATTACCAATTAATTTTATAATATTTTATTTGGTTCAAAATAATTGTTAAAGTAATTTTTCATTCATTTATTTGATATAATAATTTTAATCTAATTATGATATTTAATTAATTAATATTTTATTTGAATCATCTTTTTAATAATTTTGAATTACCGATTAATTTTGTTATATTTTATTTTGTTCAAATAATTTTTAAAGTATTTTTTAATTCATTTATTTGATATAATAATTTTAATGTAATTATGATAATTCATTAATTAATATTTTATTTGAATCATCTTTTTAATAATTTCAAATGACCAATGAATTTTATAATATTTTATTTGGTTAAAATAATTTTTACAATAATTTTTCATTCATTTATTTTATATATATCTTTAATCATTTTAATTTCATTATGATATTTAATTAATTAATAATTAATTTTGTATCATCTTTTGAATAATTTCAAACTGCCAATTAATTTTATTATATTTTACTTTGTTAAAATAATTGTTACAATAATTTTTAATGTATTTATTTTATATAAATCTTTAATACTTTTAATTTAATTTATAATATTCAATTAATTAATAATTAATTTTAATCATCTTTTCAATCAGTTCAAATTACCAATGAATTTATAATATTTTATTTGGTTAAAAAATTTTTACAATAATTTTTCATTCATTTATTTTATATAAATCTTTAATCATTTTAATTTAATTATAATATTTAATTAACCAATATTTAATTTTAATCATCTTTTGAATAATTTCCAATTACCAATTAATTTTACAATATTTTATTTTGTTCAAATAATTGTTAAAATAATTTTTAATTCATTCATTGTATATAAATTTTTATATTTTTTTAATTTTTAAATAATAATATTAATAAATTTTATAATATAATAATAATAATTAATTACTTACTATATACTAATTATATATTATTACATACTTAATTTAAATTATATTAATTATATTTTACTATTTTAGTAATTGAACTATTTTTCTCTTATTTTAATCAACATTTAAATTTTACAATTTCATTTTTTCCACACTGTTTAAATTACTCAACTATTTATTACTATTAATTATTAACCGCAATGGCTATAGACGTTTGGTTTCTTGAACACAAACGCCGGTCGTTAAGATTCTTGGCCATTCCAAGATTCTTGTACGACACTTTGGTGATTCTCACATGAATCTTCAACTGAGTTGTTGACCTTTGACCCACCGACCCAATGAACTGCGGCCCAAAACTGCTGACATGAGCCGAATTCGAGCCGACAGTTTTATCGCAATACTCTTTAAAGGTCCCTTAACATGGCGCCAAACATTATCACCACGTTATTATTAATATTATTACACGATAGTTACATTAATCGGAATGAACGGTTGCCATGGCAACCGATAGAAAAGTCATACGGTTGAACACCGAATGACTACGTAGCTGAACCACTAGCTGGGTAGTAGCTGGACTGACTTTAGTTACTATAAAGTGAAACCCTCTGAAAAAAGGGCTTGAATACTGCATGACTTAGTTCGTGAATAATCCAGGCGTATGAACCGTGTGAAAGTGGGGCAATGTCACACTGTCGTCTATCCGAATCCATGGTAATCATGCACCATTCAGAGGGTTATTCCGACGTTTGACTAGCCCATCTTTTTCTGTTGGGGCCAGATAGATCCAGTACTGGACAAATAGATGAAGAAACGTGAATATATCAGAACAGACGTGGACGGGGCAATGTCTCACTGTCATCTAGCTGAATCCATGGTAATCATGCACCATTCAGAGGGTTAGTCCGACGTTTGACTAGCGCATCTGTTTCTGTTGGGCGGTAGATAGATCGAGTGCTGGACAAATAGATGAAGAAACGTGAATATAATAAAATGTACAGATAATAGAACAGACGGGGACGGGGCAATGTCACACTGTCACCTAGCTGAATCCATGGTAATCATGCACCATTCAGAGGGTTATTCCGACGTTTGACTAGCGCATCTGTTTCTGTTGGGAGGGGGCAAATAGATCCAATACTGGACAAATAGATGAAGAAACGTGAATATAACAGAACAGACGGGGACGGGGCAATGTCACACTGTTACCTAGCTGAATCCATGGTAATCATGCACCATTCAGAGGGTTACTCCGACGTTTGACTAGCGCATCTGTTTCTGTTGGGAGGGGGCAAATAGATCGAGTGCTGGACAAATAGATGAAGAAACGTGAATATAATAAAATATACAGATAATAGAACAGACGGGGACAAGGGTGGTTAGTTACAAGTCGACTAGTAAGACGACTCCGTGCCAAACTAGCAGATAAACCAAATATATAACGAGTAAACAGAATTGTCACTGAGCCTTGTTAAATACAATTTATGGCGCGGTCCCAGACGTTCAGCTCAAACCCACTTGTTATCCTCCGATACCACACGATAACAAGATAACCCCAGTTGATACCCTATATACCACTTGACTGTACATCGCTCATCTTTCTAGATTGATGCTGATGATGGATTAGAGTAAACTCGGATAACAGGACACCTCTACTAACCTCGGATAACACTTGATACCACACGATAATAAGATAACCCCAGTTGATACCCTGTATACCACTTAACTATATACAACCCTCAAGTTTCTGTACTCTCCAAAGTCTAACGAATAAACCGATGATGGAGAATTTTATCAAGATTTGATAACAGGACACTTCTGGTAACCTCCGATAACACGCGATACCACACGATAATAAAATAACCCCAGTTGATACCTTGTATACCACTTAACTATATACAACCCTCAAGTTTCTGTACTCTCCAAAGTCTAACGAATAAACCGATGATGGAGAATTTTATCAAGATTTGATAACAGGACACGTCTGCTAACCTCCGATAACACGCGATACCACACGATAATAAAATAACCCCAGTTGATACCCTGTATACCACTTGACTGTACAACGCTCATCTTTCTAGATTGATGTTGATGACGGATTAGAATAGACTTTGATAACAGGACACTTCTAGTAACCTCTGATAACACTTGATAACACTTGATAACATGGGGTAACAGAGGATAACGATATAACCGGCTTATAGAATACTAACAATGTACGCTGAATTATTATAAGTACTTTCATTATTATTATTATCTATTATTAATAGCAATTATTCATTCACTATCACTATCATTACTACTATTACTACTACTATAATTATTATTACAAGGGGTCCAAAACTCCGAGGAAAAGCGTACGAAGATTATTTGATAACACATGATAACACGGAGATAACAGGTTGTTAACAGTGATAACACGACCTAGGTGTACGAAGATTATCGCAAGTTTCGGACCCCTTGTACTATTCAAGGGGCTATTACTACTACTACTACTACTATAGATAACAGGTCGATAACAGTGATAACACGACCTAGGTGTACGAAGATTATCGCAAGTTTCGGACCCCTTGTACTATTATAGGGACTATTACTACTACTATGATTATCTATCATCTATTATTAATAGCAATTATTCATTCACTATCACTATCATTGCTATCATTGCTACTATTGCTATTATTACTACTATTGCTACTACTACTACTGCTACTACCACTACTACTATTATCTATCATCTGTTATTTATACCAATGATTCATTCACTATCACTATGATTACTATCATTGCTACTATTGGTACTATTACTACTACTACTACTACTACTATCTATCATCTGTTATTTATACCAATTATTCATTCACTATCACTATCATTGCTATCATTGCTACTACTACTATTATCTATCATCTATTATTAATACCAATTATTCATTCACTATCACTATCATTGCTACTATTGCTACTATTACTACTACTACTACTATTACTGCTATTACTACCTATCATCTATTATTTATACCAATTATTCATTCATTCTCCCAGTCTCCCAGTCTCTCTCTCTCTCTCTCTGTATGTGTCTGTGTTGGATTATATTGCTAGTCATGCTTCTCTAAACCTAAAGCCGGCTGCGGCGCTATCTCACTGTACAAACAGCGCACCGAACACAACAAAAAATTGTTCCATTTTAACATTTCATTACAGAAAAAAAATCCTAATGATAATCCTGATAGTGTAGAATGGAAATTTCCAAAACAACAAAAAAAAATCTCTTTGCTCCGTATCAAAACGAAATGCCGGCCATTTTTTGCTACGTCTGGACTCCCATGTTTTCGTTTTCTCTTTCATAAAAAAAAAAGTTTGAAAAATTAGTGTGAAAATAATATCTGTATATTCTATAGTAGTAGTAGTAGTAGTAGTGGTAGGAGTAGGGGAAGGAGTAGTAGTAGTAGTGGTAGTAGTATCAGTAGTAAGAGCAACAGAAGTATTAGTAGTAGTGGTAGTGATGGTAACTGTAGTAGTGGTAGTAGTCTCAGTAGTAAGAGTAGTAGAAGGAATAGTAGTAGTGGTGGTGGTAGTGGTGGTAGTAATAATTGTAGTAATAATAGTAGTAGTAGCTGTAGTAGTAACAGTAATAAGAGTAGTAGTAATAGTAGTAGTAGTGGTAGTAATGATTGTAATAATAGTAGCAGCAGCAGTAGTAGTAGTAGTAGTAGTAGTAGTATTGATACTAACAATACAAGAAGTAAAATAACTAAAACAGCAGGTTGGCACGATTGTTTAACACTTTGTTAACCTATGATAACAACATGATACAACACCGACAACAATCTTATCCGCCAGTATTGAACTCGGTTGTTAACTGGGCGATAACAGGGTTCTCGGACGTTGATAACACGTTGATAACAGTGGATAGGGGGGCTGTAAGTTGATGTCAATTGACGTTATCAGCTGGAAGCCTCTCTTGTTTTTCACCCAGTTGCTTGTAAAAGAGCCAATTTATGAGGTCGTAAAAGTCTTCTCCCCAAGAGGCTCTGTTATCGCTGGTTATCATTAAGTCCTTACTTGTGTGTCACTCTGTTATCATCGTGTTATCAAGTTATCATATTCACTTGTTATCAGACTTACCAAAGTTGTTATCTACTTATTATCACTGTTATCAGCCTCTTATCAAATTCCTATCTACCTGTAATCAACCATTACAGACCTCTTACTTACCTGTTATCACTCTTACCAACCTGCTATCGCTGGTTATCATCAAGTCCTTACTTGTGTGTCACTCTGTTATCATCGTGTTATCAAGTTATCCTATTCACTTGTTATCAGACTTACCAAAGCTGTTGTCGATTTATTAACACTGTTATCAGACTTACCAAAGTTGTTATCTACTTATTATCACTGTTATCAGCCTCTTATCAAATTCCTATCTACCTGCAATCAACCATTACAGACCTCTTACTTGCCTATTATCACTGTTATCAACCTGTTATCGCTGGTTATCATCAAGTCCTTACTTGTGTGACACTCTGTTATCATCGTGTTATCAAGTTATCCTATTCACTTGTTATCAGACTTACCAAAGCTGTTGTCTATTTATTAACACTGTTATCAGACTTACCAAAGCTGTTATCTACTTATTATCACTGTTATCAGCCTCTTAACAAATTCCTATCTACCTGCAATCAACCATTACAGACCTCTTACTTACCTGTTATCACTCTTATCAACCTGTTATCGCTGGTTATCATCAAGTCCTTACTTGTGTGTCACTCTGTTACCATTGTGTTATCAAGTTATCATATTCACTTGTTATCAAACTCACCAAAGCTGTTATCTATTTATTAACACTGTTATCAGACTTACCAAAGCTGTTATCTACTTATTATCACTGTTATCAGCCTCTTATCAAATTCCTATCTACCTGTAATCAACCATTACAGACCCCTTACTTACCTGTTATCAATTGTTATCAACCTGTTATCGCTGTTATCAACCTTTTATCCACCTCTTACCAGAGTCTTATACCGACCTGCTATCTTGCGTGCAATCAGCGTTGGTGAACCTCTTACCAAAACTCTTATCTATGGTTTTCTCCACGTCCCTGTTATCAACTTTATTTTTTCCCCTGGCGACCGTGTTATCACATGTTATCAGATGTTATCAGACGATAGTTTCGTGCCCTCCCCTGGGAGAGGAATGCAATTTGTTTGCTTTTTATTTTGTTTTGTGAAAAGTCTAGACTTGGACGCGGCCTTCTGGTACGTCATCAATGAAAACCCCATGAATGGGAAAGCGGGATTTCTGGCCTTGGGCTTCAACGTCTAACTTCTAACTTCTTCTTTTTTTTTATGGAACAAAATAACAAGAATCTGAATGAATGAAGCAGCAAATTCCAGTAACACATAACAACTAATACAAATAGTACCTATCAATATTAACATAATATTCCTGTTATGTGACAAGTTGTTGTTGGTATTTCGGCTAGGAAAATTTTGAAGACCCGGCAGAAGATTGAGGATAGTTTCAAGACCCTGAAAATATCCTGAAAAGCACATTTTCAAGATGTCAATCAGGACTCTGAATGCAGTGAACATTGGCCCACTTCCAGGGTGTCCAGGACCCTGAAAGTTTCCTGAAAAGGACATTTTCAGGATGTTAATCAGGACTCTGAATGCTGTGAAAATTGGCCCACTTCCAGGGTGTTCAGGACCCTGAAAGTTTCCTGAAAAGGATATTTTCAGGATGTCAATCAGGACTCTGAATGCAGTGAAAATTGGCCCACTTCCAGGGTGTTCAGGACCCTGACAATGGAATGCCTGAATAATACATGTTCAGGGTACTTGATAGCGTCCTGAAAAAAAAACGCTTTTCAGGATACTTAATGGTGCCGTCAATAATCAAGATTCACAATTCTCAACGCAATTTTTTTTTTTTACTCATCCACGATCGGACGTGGTTCAGGATATTCAGGATCTGTTTACGGACATCGTTCAGGATGTAGTCGACATCCTTAAATTTTCCGCTAGGGGATAGAAGCGAGATACTGCTGGAGTCGGAAAATAAATAGTTGGAATGTGAAATAATGAGGAAATAAAAAGGCCTGCAGAAGAGGCCGTTATGTGAGAATGGCGGGAAAAAAAGGCAAAAGAAGAGGACGCCGAAGAAGCGCTTTATGGCCAAATTTTCTCCAGGCTTAATAACCTCTTCACAACTATTTCCAACTTCTTCTCCAGCAATAACAAAAACGGCCTATACCGCCAGCCATGGGCTACTACTCTTCACTCACGATTCTTAAGCATCATTCCCAGATAGAAAAAGTCATACGGTTGAATACCAAATGACTAGGTAGCTGAACAAGTCATACGGTTGAATACCAAATGACTAGGTAGCTGAACAAGTCATACGGTTTAATACCGAATGACTAGGTAGCTGAACAAGTCATACGGTTGAATACCAAATGACTAGGTAGCTGAACAAGTCATACGATTGAATACCGAATGACTAGGTAGCTGAACAAGTCATACGATTGAATACCGAATGATTAGGTAGCTGAACAAGTCATACGGTTGAATACCGAATGACTAGGTAGCTGAACAAGTCATACGGTTGAATACCGAATGACTAGGATGCTGAACAAGTCATACGGTTGAATACCGAATGACTAGGTAGCTGAACAAGTCATACGGTTGAATACCGAATGACTAGGTAGCTGAACACTAGCTCCCCTCTGAATCACTTTAGCTGAATAACTAGCAGAACTTACTTTAGTTGCTAAAAAGTTGAGAGCCCTCTGAATCAAGGGGTTGAATACTGCATGACTTAGTTCTTGAAAAAATCCAGGTGTATGAACCGTCTGAAAGTGGGGCAATTTCGTACTACTATCTAGCTGAATCCCTGGTAAATCATGCACCATTCAGAGGGTCATTCTGACGTTTGACTGCTATATTCCTCAACTTAAATATCTTGCCCCGAAAAGGTGCAAGAATCCTACAGCGAGTTACCAGAGGTGTTACCAGTTGTTATAGATAATTTGGGGCTATTCTTCTTTTTCAGAAAAGTTGTGAACCCGTTTAAAAAATCTGACGAGGATGACCTGAATGCTTCTTGGGCTGGCCGCTTTGGTCGTAAAGCACCAGCTCTTGTGCTAAAAAAAAAAATAATTATATAGGATTCTTTCTTCAGGGCCGTTAGGAATCTTGTTTTAAGATTCACTAAAGAATCTTGCAAGAATCTTGAAAGAATCTTCATTAGATTCCTGCCACTAATAGCTTCCATATAAAACCACATCCCGCTAAAAAATCAACAAGAATTCTCTTCACAAAAAGAAACTGTGGTTCGCAACTAACTACTACACGCTACTTCAAACAGTTATTTAAAATACACAGACTTAGTTTTTACAACTTCTAATTAAACTAATGAATAGTGTAGGCTTTAAACTATGTTTTGATATTTTTTAATGAATTTTCCACGATTCTGGAACCTTCTTTTTTGGGTTGGAAATTATCAAGCTAGCGTCAAGCTGGTTCGTAACTATTTTCTTACAGCAACTACACGCTAATTCAAATAGTTATTTAAAATACACAGACTTAGTTTTTTACAACATCTAATTAAACTAATGAATAGTGTAGGCTTTAAACTACTTTTTGATATTTTCGGATTAATTTTCCACGATTCTGGAAGTTTCTTTTTTGGGTTGGAAATTATCAAGCTAACATCAAGCTGGTTCGCAACTATTTTCTCACAACAGCTACACGCTAATTCAAACAGTTATTTAAAATACACAGACTTAGTTTTTTACAACTTCTAATTAAACTAATGAATAGGGTAGGCTATAAACTACGTTTTGATATTTTTTTAATGAATTTTCCACGATTCTGGAAGTTTCTTTTTTGGGTTGGAAATTATCAAGCTAACATGAAGCTGGTTCGTAACTATTTTCTTACAGCAGCTACACGCTACTTCAAACAATAATTTAAAATACACAGAATTCATCTTTTAAATATT
Organism: Eulimnadia texana; assembly: GCA_002872375.1. Taxonomy (NCBI): domain Eukaryota; kingdom Metazoa; phylum Arthropoda; class Branchiopoda; order Diplostraca; family Limnadiidae; genus Eulimnadia; species Eulimnadia texana. The sequence continues at coordinate 31,356,902 of NKDA01000001.1, read as the reverse complement.
CAATTAAACTAACGAATAGTACAGACTTTAAACTACGTTTTTGATACTTTTTCAATTAATTTTCCACGATTCTGGAAGTTTCTTTTTTGGGTTGGAAATTATCAAGGGCTCTGGTCTGGTCTGGTGTGTACTACCGTCACACACGGAAGCCCTTTCTGGACGGAAGTTGCGGTTTTCGTACTCGTTTCTCTTATTCTTGTGTTCTTTCGTGTATTTATGTATATTTTGGTAAGGCTGGGAAATGATTGCTAATTCTCTATGCTTTTGTATGGGTTCCCTGTTTTGCGGCTTATCCTTGTGCACCAGCTGCTCGTTGTAAGACTCGTATCTCTAAAGCTCATCTCCGTATCAGTCAACTTTCATTCATTCATTCATTCATTCATTCACAAGTTCTTACTATCAACAAATTAGTGCCCTACTTCCCGATATGAATGGTGCACGATTACCAAGGATTCAGCTTGATGATAGTGTGAAATTAGCCCGCTTTCACACGGTTCATACGCCTGGATTTTTTTTTTTTTTAAAGAACTCAGTCATGCAGTATTCAACCCCTTGATTCAGAGGGCTTTCACTTTTTAGCAACTAAAGTCAGTTTTCAGCTACTATTCAGCTTAGTGATTCAGAGGGAAGCTAGTGTTCAGCTACCTAGTCATTCGGTACTCAACCGTATGACTTTTCTATAGGGGAGTATAGGGTTCACTTTTAGCAACTGGAGTCAGTTCAGCTACTATCCAGCATAGTGATTCAGAGGGAAGCTAGTGTTCAGCTACCTAGTCATTCGGTACTCAACCGTATGACTTTTCTATAGGGGAGTATAGGGTTCACTTTTAGCAACTGGAGTCAGTTCAGATACTATCCAGCATAGTGATTCAGAGGGAAGCTAGTGTTCAGCTACCTAGTCATTCGGTACTCAACCGTATGACTTTTCTATAGGGGAGTATAGGGTTCACTTTTAGCAACTGGAGTCAGTTCAGATACTATCCAGCATAGTGATTCAGAGGGAAGCTAGTGTTCAGCTACCTAGTCATTCGGTACTCAACCGTATGACTTTTCTATAGGGGAGTATAGGGTTCACTTTTAGCAACTGGAGTCAGTTCAGATACTATCCAGCATAGTGATTCAGAGGGAAGCTAGTGTTCAGCTACCTAGTCATTCGGTATTCAACCGTATGACTTTTCTATCTTGAAGGAGGGGGATAACCAGTGGTGATGACACAGGTTGTGGGCAGTTAAGGAACCGCATCAGTCATTTCGTCAAGCAGTAATTTCATCAAATTTACTGTAATAACCCACTGTTGCTCATAAGCAGGCGAATCCAAAGGAAAGGTGTTGATGATGGGCTTTGTGGTTTCCATAGTAACCCCCACAGTGGGAAATCATAGGAAATCATGCGAAAATCAATCTAAATTTACTTTTTCCCTCTACATATATACCCCCAAACGAAAGAAATCCTGACTAAAATTTGACTCTGTGGATGTTTCAATAGTAATTAATGACGACTGGTGGAAGAAAAATAATCATTTCGTCTGTCATATTTATAGGCTGTTTGAAAGTTGGTAAGCACGATGATTGTGGCCAAGGGGAAGTGAAATAATTATCAGACCAAGGAGCCGCGAAATCGGCACCGCAAACCCTTTGATTACCGCGGGCTTGATTATAAGCTGACCGCCTAGTCCCCCACGGTCCCCCACTTTGCGGGCCGCAGTGGGAAATTAATCCCCCACAGCCTTTCAGCCGCTATCTACGGTGTCCGCTATCCACAGTGCTTTTCACTTAGAGCACAGATGCGACGTTTTACCGGGAATATTGATCAAATGTGTGGATAAAGTGTTGAGAAAGTAAAGTACACAGCCTTTAGGATTGATTCACTGTTGAAACGAGGGTCCTAAAAATGGGGTCCTAAAAGTTAGCAAGGGTCCTAAATTCCGTATAGGACCCCTTGTATTTAGGAATACTTGTGCCAACTATGAATTGCAGAGAAAAACTAGTCAGATCTAGTTGGGGAAGGACTCGGAAGTTGCACAAACATGCATTTCATATTTCACCTTCCGCTTTTTAAGGCCCAGTAACGCTTCTGGGTCTGAACTTTTTTTGTAAGTTTTTCCTAGAATCTATTCTTAGAGGAAACAAAATCTTAAACTTTGGGGTCTCGTTCAATAGGCAGCATGAAATTAAGCGCTCCATTTAGAAAGGAGAATAGAAACTGAGCAGCGGTAAAAACCAAGTGCTGCTGTTGCTTGATTACTTGCCATGGGAACGGATGCATTTCCCGTCTGTTTTTATTTATTTATTTACTACGATTTACTATTATTTAAACCACTATTATTAATCAATGAAATATTTATTAATGTAACTACTAACTGTTTTATTAATTTTAATTAACAATTACTATTATATATTATATATATAATTATATTTATCTACAAATATATTATATATATTACTATTAAAGTTACATATATAACTATCTAACTATTTACTATTATTTAACCACTATTATTAGTCAATGAAATATTTATTAATGTAACTTACTGTTTTATTATTTTAATTAACTATTACTTTTGTATATTATATATATAATTATATTTATCTACAAATATATTATATATATTACTATTATAGTTACATATATAACTATCTAACTATTTACTATTATTTTAACCACTATTATTAATCATTCAAATATTTATTAACGTAACTATTGACTGTTTTATTCTTATTGTAATTAGCAAGGGGGTGCGAAACTCCGAGGAAAAGTGTACGAAGATTATTTGATAACATAGGATAACATGAGGATAACAGGTTGATAACAGTGATAGCACGACCTAGGTGTACGAAGATTATTGGAAGTTTCCGACCCCCTTGTATTAAGTATTACTTCAAGGGGTCCGAAACTCCGAGGAAAAGTGTACGAAGATTATTTGATAACACGTAATAACACGGAGATAACGGGTTGATAAAAGTGATAACATGACCTAAGTGTACGAGGATTATTGGAAGTTTCTGACCCTTGGTAATGAGCATTATTATTTGGTGTTATTATTATCAATCTACCAAGGGGTTCGAAACTTCGAATAATCTTCGTACACCTTGGACCTGTTATCACTGTTATCAACCCGTTATCTCGTGTTACCAAATAATCATCGTACAATTTTCCTCTGAGTTTTGGACCCCTTGCAATCTACTCATTGAAATAAATGTAATTAATAATTTATTCATTTCCATTTTGATTATGAATAATAATTTTCATTCCCTAAGGGGTCGGAAACCTCCAATAATCTTGGTACACCTAGGTCATGTTATCACTGTTATCAACCTCTTATCTCCGTGTTATCACGTGTTATCAAATAATCTTGTACACTTTTCCTCGGAGTTTCGCGGACCCCTTGATCATTCCCTAAATTAAATTAATTAACCATAATTGTATGAATTATTAAATCAATTATCACATATTAATATTATCATAATCATATAATTATTTTATATATATAAATTATTTATTTATATAATATTTTATATATATCATATAAATATATATTTTATTATCTATAATTATTGATTTTATTTAAAATTATTACACGGTTATTTATTCAAATCCCAAGAATCGTTTCCATGAATCTCAATTCCTCAGGAATCTTGAAAAAAAAAGAAAAAAAATCAAAAGGGTCAATGACCTCCGAAAGAAGAACAATGGGATCGCCCTAGGGGGTTGACAACTCCCAAAACACCAAAGTGATAACATCTGATAACAGTGATAACATCTACTTGCGGGAAAAAGGCCTTCTGAATTCTCATCGACCCACCCCCCTGTCCATTGTTATCAACTGTTATCACTTAATAAGGGGTCTATGTTTTGGGGCAAGTAGCGAACCCCCCTTGAATTTTTTTCTTTTTTTTTTACACGAAAATTTCTATAATTTTATTTTAATTAGCCAATTATTGATAAGTTTTGTTCGCTGGAAAAAAGTAGAGGAAGATGTTTATCGATTTTTAATCGATCTTTATGGAACATAATCGATCATTGTAAAGAATCGAGAATCGTTCTCTAAGAATCCGGAGGAATGTAGAATACGAAACAAGAAGAAGCTGAAATAGCCACTGGCTGAGTCAATCTTCCCATTGCCCATATGTTGTGTCCAGCCCCGAGGTGACCTCTGACCTCAGCCCGTTTCTCTCTATCCGATTACGTTACCGATTACTTCCTGAGTACTCGATGATTACTCTTTGACTGATGACACGGTTCATGTGATCGATAACGCCATTCTCTTTCATTAACACCCCTGCCACATATTCTGCTTAACGAAGTCACTGATCCGATTACTTTTCCCATACACCCAACTCGTAACTGTCACTGAAACGGTTACTGAACCGAGTACTCATTAACTCGGATACTCAACGCTGGAAACCGATTACTTAGTGAGCACTGGTTGTAACCATAGAGTAACCGTTACGGGTGTAGTGTTCCAAATCCGATTACTCTCCCATACACCTAACTCATAACGGTTACTGACTTGTACTCAGTACTCTAACCAAATCCCCATTGCACACACTGAAACCGGTTACTTAACTGAGTACTGGTTGTAACCGTAGAGTAACTGTTACGGGTGTAGTGTTCCAATTCCGATTACTTTCCCATACACCCAACTCATAACGGTTACTAAAACGGTTATTGACTTACACTCAGTATTCATTAACCGAATCCCTATCACACACACACACTGCATAAACCGGTTATTTAACCGAATACTGGTTGTAACCGTAGAGTAACCGTTACGAGTGTAATGTTCCAAATCCGATTACTTTTCCATACACCCAACTCATAACGGTTACTGACTCATTAACCAAATCCCTATCACACACACACACACACACACACACTGCACAAACCGGTTACTTAATTGAATACTGCTTGAAACCCATAGAGTAACCGTTACGGGGTGTGGCTTGCAAATCCGATTACTTTGATACAATCGTGCGACGAATTGCGAAACATAAAACGCGCCAAGGTAATCGCATCCGTTGCGGAAACGCTTCGCATCTGACGCGTCGTAAATTCCGCATCGCGTATAAAAAAGTACACACCACATTAAAGAAAAAACACAGAACCATATGAAAAAAAAGAAGAACGAAAATAATAAAAAGAAACAGACCAGTCTGTGCCGAACAAAGAGATTTAAGAATCATAAAAAAGAAGATTCCAAAAGTCTTATGACTAAATACGGGATGATGAAGATAATACGCACCAGATGGAGAACGACCGAGGGGGTCCGCTACTCATTCATTTTTTTTTTGTCTAGAAAAAAAATCACATTTATTCTTTGATGAATATTATCATTTACATAATTTATTTAACTTTTCATACTTATCTGTGTTCTATAGTACAGTATAGTTATTTATATTATACTACATTATATTTTATTATATTTTATATGGATTATTACTTATTCATAGTGGAGAACGATCGGGGGGTCCGCTACTCATTCAATTTTTTTATCTAGAAAAAAATCATATTTATTACTTGACGAATATTATAATTCACATAATTTATTTAATTTTTCATACTTATCTGTGTTTTATAGTACAGTATAGTTATTTATCTTATATTACATTATATTTGATATGCATTACTATTCATTCATGGTGGAGAACGATCGGGGGGTCCGCAACTCATTCATTTTTTGGTCTAGAAAAAAAATCACATTTATTATTTGATGAATATTATAATTTACTTAATTTTTCATACTTCTCTGCGTTTTATGGTACAGTATAGTTATTTATATTATATTACATTATATTTTATTATATTTTATATGCATTATTATTCATTCATACTCCAGAACGACCGAGGGGGGTCCGCTACTCATTCATTGTTTTTGTCTAGAAAAAAAATAATATTTATTATTTGATGAATATTATAATTTACTTAATTTTTCATACTTATCTGTGTTCTATAGTACAGTATAGTTATTTATATTATACTACATTATATTTTATTATAATTTATATGCATTATTATATATTCATCGTGAAGAACGATCGGGGGGTCCGCTACTCATTCATTTTTTGGTCTAGAAAAAAATATATGTTTATTGTTTGATGAATATTATAATTTACATAATTTATTTAATTTTTCATACTTATCTGTGTTTTTTGGTAAATTATAGTTATTTATATTATATTACAATATATTTTATTTTATTTTACATGCATTATTATTTATTCATACTCGAGAACGATCGGGGGGTCCGCTACTCATTCATTTTTTGGGCCTAGAAAAAAAATCATAGTTGTTATTTGATGAATATTATAATTCACATAATTTAATTACTTTTTCATACTAAATTTCTATCAACTGTTTTGAAATGTTATTAATTATCTGTGTTTTATAGTACAGTATAGTTATTTATATTACATTTGATTTTATTATATATATTATATTATATATATTATTATATTATATTTAAATGCATTATTACTTATTCATTGTGGAGAGCGATCGGAAGGGGGTCCGCTACTCGTTCATTTTTTGCCTAGAAAAAAAATCATATTTATTATTTTATAAATATTATAATTTACATAACTGATGTAATTTATTTAATTTTTAATATAGATTTTATATTTGATATATTTACCTGGTTTTCTATAAAATTTCTTATTATATATATACGTTTTCGTATATTATACTACATTTTATTACATAATATATTTAATATTATTATTTATACTTCGTAAAGCCCACGTGTACCGACACGAGAAATTCCTTCTGGTAAACAGTATCTAAAACCGGACCTTACTACGCCCCAATACTGTTATCACGTGTTATCAGACATGTTTTGGGGACTCTCTGACAAAAACACGTAAAACATGGACAAGCCACTTTTCAATTACGGGTCTGTATCAAGGGGTCCGAAACTTCTAATAATATTCGTCCACCTAGGCCATGTTATCACTGTTATCTGCCTGTTATCTCCATGATATCATATGTTATGGAATAATCTTCGTACACTTTTCCTCGGAGTTTCAGATCCCCTTGGTCTGTGTGAAGGGGTCGGAAACTTCTAATAATCTTCGTACACCTAGGCCATGTTATCACTGTTATCTGCCTGTTATCTCCATGTTATCATGTGTTATGGAATAATCTTCGTACACTGTTCCTCCGAGTTTCAGACCCCCTTGGTCTGTGTACTCCGTTGGGACATTTGCTGTTTGACTGTAGCAATACACAAAATCGAGGAATCACAAGAATCTCAAGAATTGATTCTCTAAATCCATCAAAAATCACGGTAATCGCCCAAGAATCTCAGGAATGATCCTGGAATTCCTGTGTGTGCATTTTAACAGCTTTATCAAGTCTGATTACTTTGGGCAGAACGGTTACTAAACGGTTACTCCCAAATATTCGATTCCTAATAACAAATAAATACATAATTCAAATATAACATGGATAATATTTAATATTTACGTTAATATAATTGCTCATATAATAATTCAGGAATAATTCACTATAAATAATGAACGATTAAATGAAATTATTTATATTATAAATTAATCTTAATTATTGTAATTTGCACTTCTATCCATGTTAAGTGTTATCGTCATGTTATCAGTGGGGTTTATAACATCGCTTTCAGCAACCAAAGATTCTCGGTAAGATTCTCCGTAAGATTCTTGATGGATTTTTGGGGGGGGTAAACAAACAAACGCCGAGTGAATCAGCTTTTGTTTGTAAACAAAAAACTTTTCCCACCCTGTCTTGGGGCCAACTTTTAGCCCTTTAAAAACATTAACCCTCCCCAAGGGCTTCCACTACACACAAAAAAAAAATCCCTCATAAATAACAATTAATAAATCATGGATGATAACACGATGATAACAGGATAATAACACCGTGCGAGAGCCCGTGTAATCTAATACAAAAAAAATGTAAAATATTTAGGCAGTTCTACAGAATCACGTGACAATGGTCGAGGTATATCAAGATTAATTATGAAGAGCAATTTAATTACAATTAAAGTCAGTGAATTATAAACCGTATTACTGAGGCGTTGTCCCGTGATTCTGAAGAATCGCCATGAATTCATTCATTCTGTTTTGATACGTCTGTGTTAGCTATACTTATAACCTCACACCATGCTATTAGTTTGTCACCTAGATCTTGGATTCTTGGGTTCATTTAAAGCAAACCAGAGGCTAATGCTGGGTCATTGTCCTGTTATTCCGAAGTGTCGCCCTAAATTCCATTAATTTATTTCAAAATTCAGGGAATTAATCTTTTTATACCGGTTTAAAGTGACAATACCAAACTCCCGTGTCCAACGGAGAAGTGGCTGGTCCCGTAAGTGGTCCATTGTCCCTTAATGCCGAAGAATCATCCTAAATTAATGAAATTTATTCAAAATCTGGATGTTGAGTTGTCATACCAGAAGTTCTATGCTGTGCCATTGTCCCGTCATTCCTAAGATTCGCCCAAAGTCCTATGAACGCCATTGTCCCGTCATTCCTAAGACTCGCGTAAAGTCCTATGAACACCATTGTCCCGTCATTCCTAAGATTCGCCCAGAGTCCTATGCTGAACCGTTGTCCCGTCATCCAGAAGACTCGCCCGAAGTGCTATCAACGCCATTGTCCCGTCATTCCTAAGATTCGCCCAGAGTTCTATGCTGAACCGTTGTCCCGTCATCCAGAAGACTCGCCTGAAGTCCTATGCTGCGGCATTGTCCCGTAATTCAGAAGAATCGCCCTGGTTACCGTTAACTGTAGCTACGGTTGAGTCGGTCACGTGTTTCCCGCCAAAACTCGGGGGCAGACAAAGAAACGTGGCCTAGACGAGAATTTTTCAAGAGAAAGCGGACTTTAAAGTTTTTTTCTCTTCTTCTTTTTCTTCTTCTTCTTCTTCTTCTTCTTCTGTTTACTTGTATCTTACCAATTTTTTTGTCAGAAGACGTCAAACTCTCTCATTTGAGAGAACGCCGCCCAGGCCTCACGCAATAAAATATTAAATACTTTATTTACCATTATTCCCAAATTACAGGACCGACATTTTAATCTGTATTGCGCCCAGCAGCGTCAGCCTCGCCGGGGGCCAGACATTTCTAACGAAACCTTTTATTGAAAACGAGTTCCTGTTAGCTCATATTCACGCAAGACCAGCTGCCCAGCATCATTTGCAGCCTTTTGTAATGAAATACTCAAGTTTTTACCTGTTTTGCAATGATTTTTCTTCGCTTGTTTGACACTGGAGAAGGCCGAACCATACGTAACACAACCGAACCCAGAAAAAGACGTTCGATTTACAATAGAACGCATCTCGGATGCGGCGTTGCCAAATAACAAATATAATTTTTAAATATATTTTTATTTAAATTTATTCATTTTAACTGCATAATTAGTTTCAATTTATATAAAACATTTTTTTTAAGTTTTTTTTGGCTGATTTCAATTTTTATGGGAGCGGGGCGTTCGAAACGGGATAAAAAGTCTTTGAGTAAAAAAAAAACAACAACAAACGGTTCTTGTCCAAAATGTCAACAATAAAATCAAAGGTATTGCTATACTTGAATCTGTCGCAATTTTCGGTTAAATTTATTGTTTATTTTGTCGGCTTTTAACAGTGTAAAATAAAAAAAAAAGAAGCGGGATTTTCAAGTCATTTACGCTTGACGTAATTGGCTATTGAGAAAAACCGCAGCGTTGCCATTTTTGTGAGTCATTTTCTCCCGCAGTCTGCGTTCGTTTGAGTGGCTACGAAAAATACTGTTTTTGGAAAAATAAATGTAAATGAAGGCTGGTGGCCGCTTTTTTTTTTGTATTTTTTGTCGACAAAGTCCCACCTTGGCACAATGGCTGATTATTTTTCCAAAACTATTTCAAACTCTTAGTGACCAGACGCATGAAACGCCGCTTTTGTGTGCGGTTTTGTGGTTTTCCCTTTAGACTTTCTCAACTTCTTTTCTTATTAAACAGTCTAACAGCTCTACTTGATTCCCCGACAACAACAACAACAACAACAACAACAAGAAAAAATACACACCAATCCCCCTCAGAATTCAGCTCTTCTTTTGTAGTTTTGCGTGTGTGCGTGGCAATAAATTATAGATCAGTAAGTAGTAATAATAATTCCAAACAAATTACAAAGCGTGCGTGCGTCTGTGGAGGATGGTCTGGCGTTGCCCAACAACTTTTTCTTGTCATGTCTGCGTTTTTGGGTTTTCTTTTTTTTTTCTTCTTCTTATCTCTGTCTGCCAGAAAGCTGGAAGATTATCACAACTTTCTGGAGGAATCGATAGATTTCTGGGGTAATTAATGGATTCTCCTTTTGTGGTGACATCAATGAATGACCAGCCCGATGCCAAGGCTAGAGACTATCGGCAATTAGATTCAACCCAGGCCATGCACCGTTGCCATCTATCAAAATACTGTCATATCAAAGAGAGATTTCTCCAGAAACTACTAGACTGGACTAGACCTAAATTAATTATTCCAGTAACGTCTTATCGAATTCCTTGTCCTGGAACATTAAAAAAAAAACTTAGGAAAAAAAAATCTATGCTGTAATATTTAATAAACCTGTTGTGGGACTACCTGCCTCCTTCCAAAATATAGTCTTTCCACGTCGCCATAGCAACAGTAAATTGAAACCAAAATTAAATTTTTAAATTTTTTTTTCTCAAGAAATAGTTTTTTTTTTGTGGATCTCGTAGAACTAGGTAATTAATTCTACATTAGTCTAGAAAAGAGACACAACAAAACTATGGCGCCTAGTATTTTTTAGTTCATCAAATAACGCTGCGTGGGTCTCTTTCATTAACTGGAAGTACAAGAATATAAACTATCAAAAATAGTTCATCTAACTAGTATTAACTACTAAGCAACTATCGTCCTTACTAGTCACTTGTATCCAATATTTTATAACTGTGTACAGTTAACAGTAATATTTAGTTTAACTTTGCGAGGCCTATAAAGAGTATTTACATTCACAAATCCGCTGCGTGGGTCTCTTTCATTAACTGTAAGCACAAGACTATAAACTATCAAAAATAGTTCATCTAACTAGTATTAACTACTAAGCAACCAAGCAACTCATCACTTGTATCCAATATTTTATAACTGTGTATAGGTTAACAGTAATATTTAGTTTAACTTTGCGAGGCCTATAAAGCGTATTTACATTCATAAAATCCGCTGCGTGGGTCTCTTTCATTAACTGTAAGCACAAGACTATAAACTATCAAAACTAGTTCGTCTAACTAGTATTAACTACTAAGCAACTATCGTCTTTACTAGTCACTTGTATCCAATGTTTTATAACTGTGTATAGTTAATAGTAATATTTAGTTTAACTTTGCGAGGCCTATAAAGAGTATTTACATTCATAAATCCGCTGCGTGGATCTCTTTCATTAACTGGAAGAACAAGACTATAAACTATCAAAAATAGTTCATCCAACTAGTATTTACTACTAAGCAACTTTCGTCCTTACTAGTCACTTGTATCCAATATTTTATAACTGTGTATAGGTTAACAGTAATATTTAGTTTAACTTTGCGAGGCCTATAAAGAGTATTTACATTCACAAATCCGCTGCGTGGATCTCTTTCATTAACCGGAAATACAAGACTATAAACTATCAAAAATAGCTTTTCTAACTAGTATTAACTACTAAGCAACCAAGCAACTCATCACTTGTATCCAATATTTTATAACTGTGTATAGGTTAACAGTAATATTTAGTTTAACTTTGCGAGGCCTATAAAGAGTATTTACATTCATAAAATCCGCTGCGTGGGTCTCTTTCATTAACTGGAAGTACAAGACTATAAACTATCAAAAATATAGTATCAACTACTAAGCAACTATCGTCTTTACTAGTCACTTGTATCCAATATTTTATAACTGTGTACAGTTAACAGTAATATTTAGTTTAACTTTGCGAGGCCTATAAAGAGTATTTACATTCATAAATCCGCTGCGTGGGTCTCTGTCGTATAGACAAGCAAAGGACAGAACAAAAAAAAAAAAAAAAAAAAAAAAAAGCTTGGCGAAGAAAAAAAGGGCAACACACATGTTTTTAAAGCGTGGGAAAATATGTGTTGTAGCCTATTAACTTTAAAGCAAAACCCCCTTGGTGAAGCGGAGGAGAAAAAATTTTGTAACAGGCATAACCCGATCGGATTTCAATGCAGTAACCTGACACTTTCTATCATGCCTCCATGCGTTTAATAGAAATTTCACAAATTCACAACTTACCCCTCCAACGACTATGATTTCAAAGGCCATTTCACAACATCTCGCATTAGTTGTCCCAGTCGCATTCCCCAAGTTCTGAAACAGCGGCTTATGCTTAAATTGGGGGAAGCCAATTTAAGTCCCATTTGTGGAACGTATAAACCTGTCTTATTAAGCTACAATTGGTTATCTCCTTAGCCCTAGTCGCCTAGCTAGTTTAACTATTTTAACTGGAACCGAAAAAGGGGCTACGAGCTTGGAATATGCTAATTTGGAGTAGTAAAAACAAGAAACCGATAGTTTATTGTTAGTATTATTACGGCCGAATAACCATCCATCGAAAAATTAGTTTTAATTACTGAAATTAATGAATTTTTAAGTTAACTGTATTTTTTTTTACTGGAATTAAGAGTTGTTGTAATTAAACGAAATTAACAAAATTAATACAATTCAATAATAACATATTATAAGGTCATAAATTTCACGTAATGGCCGCAATTTTCGTTTCGTGATTTTCGACCGTAAAGCAACTGTTGATTAACAAGTAGTTTATAGGAACATACGCACCTGTCTTCTGGGGAAAACAGAAATTACTAGGCACCAGCTTCTAGTTACACTTAACTTTAATGAGAAATAACAGCTTATTCAGAATCACGAATCACGACAAGGTATAAAACTGACAGATCATCAAGTTTTACAATGAAACTCTTTCGTTAGGTGTAACCATAAAACAGTAAACCGACAATTTTTTTGAGGGGAAAAAAAGGGAAAAAATTTCAATTGGGGAATGCCTAAGCCTACCCTTTGACACGCCTTCTGTAGGGGTCATAGATTTACAACAGCCTTGTTTTCTAATTTGGGAATACTCTGGGGACACTCCATTATGTTAAACGGAGCATTTCAAATTGACAGCAGTAGAGCCCCAGAGCCCGGAACTTCATTCCCACGGTCTCAATCATCACAATAAAAGATTCCTACATGTCCTTTCCCTTTTCATCACACTACACTACTATTATTATCCACGTTTTTTTTTTTTGCTTTCCCTTTGCTCTGCGTATAGGTATTTTGTTCTCCTGAATGAACTGCATGCGCTTGCGCTTTTCAGAACGGCCCCAAAAGCTCTAGGGGGGAAAAAATCTCAGCCCAACCCCTGAAAAGCCGCTCCGTTTTCAACGTGGGAGAATCCTGGGCCCCTGTTTCGCACTCGACGATCCTGGGCTCTTTGTGAACCTTTTCAAACCAGAATCCCCTGTGTACACATCACCTAACAACAGGGGCTTCGAGAGGTTTGGTATATCGTTTGTGGACTCCCTACCTCTGCTTCAGCAAGCCCGGAGATTGTTGACTCCTCCTGAAGCTTGTAGACCGAAATGTGTAATCTATCTTCGGCTAAGACGTTGCAGGATGGTTGTAGTAGTTTGTTGTAGCAGCAAATCGTCAGAGAAAAAAGGTCCAGGAGACCACTGGGCTGGCAACCGCGGCTTGAAAGTTAACATATAGCGTGGGAAATTGCTCTTTTGTATGTAATGGTGAATGAAAGCAGAACAGTTTTGATCGACTCTGTTCACAGTACGCTGGGTTGACAGGCCAAAAAATCTGCGCTCCGTGTCATTCGATTGCAAAAAGCCTCTTCAGACAATAGCCATATAAAAGTCCTCAAACAATGTACCCAGTTTTCCCACAAGGTTACCCACACGTTTTCCCACATTCCCATGAATCCTGTCGAGTGTTATGATGCTGTTATCAACTTGTTATCACCATGTTATATGACTTCTGAGTTTATGAACCCTTCTAGAGAAATAGGGCCCATTGAGAATCCTAGGGAAAACTATAAAAATTCGCCCAAAAACGAAATGGTTCTACAAATGGCCGCCTCTTCGCATTAATAGCTCCATAATTAAAAGCTCAGACTCTCAAACCTTGAGGAAACTATTTTCTTAAACAAAATATTTCGTAAGGATCTTCAAAACCAGAATCTCATCATAAAGTTCATCAGCATAAATGTTGTAATAAAATTTATACGTTTCTCTATATAACGGTCTCTGAACATTATCAGCGTTATCAGCCTGTTATCATCTGTTATCAAGTAGGTTTCTTCGGTTGATGTGATTACAGGGGACCACTATGGGTACAGGAGGAGGGGGGGTTTGCCATTGAAACTCAACTGCACGTTATAGCCGCCAATGTTTACAAATGGGCCAACAACACAGCACATTTGTATCGCTATTGTCACGGCGAAAAGGTGTCAAGAAACACGGAAAGAAAAGAAGAAAGAAAGAAAGAAAATAAGAGAATAACCACGATACAGTAAAACACTATCTATCAGTCCATTCTATCCATCCATTCATGTATCTATCGGATCAATTGTCACGCGATTACTTTTTTCAATAGAACTTATTCCCAAAAAAAAGCCACTGTAGACTAACCCTCTCTACTGCGGACACGCCTATACAATATTTCCGGATGCAAATCTCATTTGAAAATGTACCTAAAAATCACCAAAAAATCCGGGAAACATTTCGGCATCGAAAAAAGTGAAAAATTCTGTCAAGGTGATTTAATACAAGTGTCCGCTATAGTGGAGGAATAGTAGAATGTGCTCAAGACTTTGCACCTGGACCTTCCTGGCCTCTTCTCCGGCATGTCCCCAACGCGTTTTCCTTCCAAACTTTACCCTGCCACCCCTTGAAAACTTTAACTCCCCGACTCCCCTCTCTATACCAAACAAGCCGAGTTGTTCTATTGTTGAGGCAAATCATTGAAGATTGCGCATGTGCTTGCGTCTTTTCTTGACGGTTTCGCTTTCGGCTCAACAAGAGCCGGAGAGAGGGGAGGAGGAGGAAGGGAGCCCTCCGCCATAGAAAAAGGTATCAGGGAGGGCAGGTGAGACCTTTCTTCCCGCGCTCTTTATTCAAATGTCTCCATCCGGCTCAAGTCTTTTTGCTTCACCTCCTTCAACCCACCTACCCACCCAGTCTTACAATTTCTACAATCCCACAAACTAACCCACGGGGAAACTATTAGGATTTTGGTAGTGTTACGACACTATGATAACCTTCGTGAGTTCTGCGTTTATAACAGTTTTGCAATTATAGTTACTAATATTATTCAATTATATTCATATTATTGTAATATATAGGACGAACTATAGAGCTAAACAGTAGTTTTGAACGGTAGAATAAGTTCACTAGTTTGACACTGGAGGCGCCACATTCTAACGGTTGTGATTTTCAAACAAGTAAAAGTTTCATTGAACAAATTAAGCTGAATTATAGT
Organism: Eulimnadia texana; assembly: GCA_002872375.1. Taxonomy (NCBI): domain Eukaryota; kingdom Metazoa; phylum Arthropoda; class Branchiopoda; order Diplostraca; family Limnadiidae; genus Eulimnadia; species Eulimnadia texana. The sequence continues at coordinate 31,341,402 of NKDA01000001.1, read as the reverse complement.
TCTTCATCGTCCATTACCATCAAATACGGCTATCGCTATGATTTATCGATTGTATCTTTGTGGATTTGTCTAGGTTTTCTTGGATTGCTGGAACCACTGGTTCTTCTTAACCGTTCTTGTGTATTCTTGTGGGTTTACACCCAAGGGTTTAGCGGCTTGATAATATTACACGGAAGGGCGAACCGATAGGAAAACCACTGAAGCTCAAGATAGCGTTGTTTTCAAGTTCAAATTTCATGTACCTTCCCACTAATCTTACAGTTATAACCGTCCAACCTATAAAGCTTTACCAATTCCCATAAGCTTCTTACATCCAACGCCTGTTATCAGATACTTCCCCATGATTTTCCCGTGATTTTCCCAAAGTTTTCCCAAGGTGTCTCGTGTTCAGCGATTCTGAAAATCTGGAATGAAGCCGCACAGACTTGGAGGATTCCCAAGAGGTCGCCATAAAAGTATTTCGAAATCAAATCCTAGCCGTTGTCTGGTAAGTTAATACGAAGGGCTTTTAGGAACAAACAACGAGTCGCTGGTGGACATCACAGTATTCTCTTTCCAGTGTCGTAGTCGATTTACTTAAAAGAGACACACGAAGGGCCGCATTTCAAACTGTTCAAGTCTACCAGACAAACCCGATACATATCGTTTCAATTTGGCCCAAACAAGGCATCACTAAACCCAAACTGATAATGTCTATTGTCGGTTCCCATTGTGCTCACGTTTTTCCGCCTTGGAGAGCAGCGAGGGCCGAGTAATTAGTACCAATAGGTAGGTGGCCCGGCACTCATTAACACCAGCGCTGTCCGCCATGTTTTGTCTGAGCAAGGAGCGATCATTCTGTGGCTGATCAAGAAGCCATCGATAACTCCTCGGTCTGCCTTTTGTGAACACTTTTTGGCGCGGCTCGTTTAATACCCAAGACTTTCAAACAAGAGGCCGAAAACTGATAAACAAAAGAGTTTCGCAAATGTTTATGTCCCTAACTGTGGGGCCCTTTTATCAAGCCAACTCTGGGCGCCGACTCTTCTGTTTACACATGATTACAAGCGTGGGAGAGCCCAACTTATAGACTTGACCACAAACTTAAAACTTGATTTCAAACATAGCCTCATTCATAACTCAACTAATTCATTCATCATACATTGGAACTCTAAATCTAAAGCTCTAAATCTAAATTTGATCCTTAGCGAATGAATTTAGAATGAAACTCAACAAAACAGTAAGAAGACTAAATCTGAAGTTATAAAACACAAATAGCTGGCTGGGAAAGGCACAATTGCTGGCTTCTTCCCATTCTGTATCGCCCAAACTCCCTCCCTTAGGTTTCCCAACGGCTCCTTACCCATGCGCTTGGGAAATTCAACGCCACAAACTGCTATTGAATGTACCCCCCCAATTTTTCCTTCTTTTTCTATTTCTTCCAAGGAAGTTGCCCCCCCGTCCCTCTCTTTCTGGCTTTTCTTGTGCTGCTTCTTGTGTTGCAGCCCCCAACCGGGGTCGTTGAGCAGCCCCCGCAGTGGGAGTCCCTTGGCGGCGAGTCATTCTCCCAAAACGGACACATTTTCTGGACGCTAGGCCTCTTTTCTCTTCCAACTGCCCAAACTTGAGGAAAAAAAAATCTCTTCTAGAGGCAATTAAAGTCTATTACAGTATACCACTTCTCTGTTCGCCTCCATTTTCTTATTTCCTCCACCGTTCGTCTTCTTTTCTCTGACGTTTACCGTTCATTGAATCGCGTATCTTTTAAACCAGAAACAAAACTGTACCTTAAACGACCCTTAAAAAATTGGGAATTAGGCTAAAAACCACAAATGATTTTTTTTTTCTGGTAATTTTAACAAGTTGGTCGTGTCTTTAGTGGCTAAAGCACGTGCCCATAACTACTTTGAAAACTAAATGATACCTTTATGAATCATTAAATCTCATTTTTTCAGATACTCTAAAATTCAAATCATTTTTAGTTAAAAACAAATTACAAGAAACTATAAAATATGCACGCTCTATGAATTTTTAATTTGAAAAATCGATTAAACGGAAAAAGCGTTTTTAAGATTTACGAAATCTGGCAACGCTGCGCTGGAATGTCAACAGGGCTGCATGAGAAAGTAAACACAACAAACAACAAACTGATTTAGTGATATTAAAATTGATGGCGTTAAGTCGGGATTGAACATAACAGCTTGATTTACTGCTGTGAGGAAGAATAAACGAAACGTCGGCGAAGGAAAACAAAACAACGTTGGAAGACAACAGCCGCATGTTGTAATTGACAAACGTCAACAGAAATGCGTCCACGCGGCTGCGGCTTGCCACCACCGCCAACAACAATATACACAACAACCTTGTTGCCATTATTCTTAAGGTAAAAAGACTTTGTACAGACAATGCACGTCATTTTCCATCAGTTCGCGGACGACATCTCCCGAACCCGGTCGCCTCGTTTTTCCAAGAGGGCGTCACAATACAGATCCATCTCGAAAAACAAATAAATGGTAATTTCCATTTCAATTTAAAATTTACATTTCACAACAAGTATAGGGCAGTGATTGTTAACAATGGAGAACATGGACCAGCTCAACGTTCAAAGCGGGCATTTTCAACGAAAGCTAGTTCAGGAATTCTGTCGAATTCATCGGCCATTCTGTTCGTGTCGTCTCATTATCCCGAGTCGTCAACCCAGTTATCGTCATATTGGCAGCATGTCGTTAAAACTTTAAATTCTGTTTTATTTAATAGAATTCCAGAATCAGGATTTCTCGACAACTCTATCGAGGAGAAGCGCTGGACGTTTTTTGATGGTGCTGTGAAAGAGGGCAGCTTTGGAAGGATTTATTCAGCGCGCATATTCTGGAAGAGAAATGTGATATAATGAAGTGTTGAATACCGCATACTAAGGCCATTGTCAAATGTAACGGAGCAGCGGCCAGCCCCTCGCTGAAATCGTTTACAAAAAGGACCCAAACTCTCTGAAGAAGGTTGACAACTTTACGATATGACGCCATGACGTCACTGAAGGTCACAGCCACCAAGCTAGCCTCAACAAAACAGGCCCAAGGATCTTTTTCCCTTCGTTTTATTCGTTTAATTTCTGCATTTAAAAATGAAGATTCATCGCAATGCTACGCTACCCATCTTGATGCGGCCATAATCTGACAACATACTTGAATCGTACTATGATCTATCAGCCGAACGATTCTGGAACGTTACTGTAATCGATTCCAGTAAGTATATCGATCATGGAACAGGGTTTTTACCATTTTTCAAGCACTCCAACCCCCGTTTCCTTCAATAGGAAATTCGTTGCACGTGTAATGGCCCTCGTCTTTTTTCTTACCCTTCAATGAAAGCCCCACCCTCGCTTCGTTTTCCCACCAGAACAACCCCCACCCCAGAAATTCCTCTTGAAGGGGGGAGGGAGAAGAGTATCCCCCACGCACCAAATTTCATCGTAGATTTATTCACTTTAACCCTCAGTGTGATTTGATCCTAAAAATAGAATCTCCGGTTACTAAGCCACACTCTGACATCAAATGGTACGCAGTTTTTCGGGGTGGAACGCTATCATTTGGGGGTGAAAAAATCGAATTTTCCTCATTCCACTGCAGGAGGGTGAACAACTGATCCGTCCCCTATGAAAAAGTGAACAAGCAGAAAAGTACTGAAACTATAAAAATTCTTGGACAAGCCAGGAAGGGAGGAGAGGAGGTACCAATTCAGTGCCCCCCGTTGTTTCCAATAATTCGGAAAATGTTAACTGTAATCTTATGTACGGGGAACCGGACCCGCAAATGAGGCTTACGAATCCTATTAACGCTGATACGCACGGTACAATGAAAGATAACAGCTGAATAATAAGTTGATAACGTAATAGAACCATTGGTAACCTGATGAAGATTGGGTTATCAAGGTTTGCATATACGATTGCAGTGCGTTGATAGAGAGTTGGGCCTATTGTAGATGCTAGGGGGATGTTTTGATTAATAGCAGTTGAGGGTTAATGTTGTTTTGTCGGCAAGAGGCGCGGATTTGTAATGAGCCTATTGTCAGCCATCTTGGAGCAGACAACTTCTGAGTAGGCCATGCACTTGTTGTTTACGCCACTTTAATGATGCTACTGGAATGTCGCCCCCTACTGTTTCCCCTACCCAAACGACTCTTACCCTCTACCCTGACTAGTTATCACCATGTTATCACATGTCCTGGACACTTGTCTATCACTAGAGCAACGTTACGACTACATTTCCTAGCGTTATAGGTGGGTATCAGTGTTCTGGACTCTTGTAATCAACCTGGTATCGCATGTTATCATGTGTGAACACTGCTGATGATACCCCACACATGTAGTGCACTTCATTCTTCATACGTACAAAGAAATCACCTTTGCAACCCCCACCAAAACCCCATAAACCCCAGAACCGGCTACCCGTCATTTTTCACGTCCAACTGCACGGGGGGTTGCTTTGGGAAATTTTTTGGGAAAATTTGGGAGCTTTGGGAAGACATTAGTTAAAGCCCATATACTGACATGCTACCCACTGTTTGGTATATTAACCTAGCCCGAGATTCAGGATTCAAGATTCTTGATGATCCGGGATTTGTGATAAGAATCTGGTCGAGTCCAACAGATGTTAACTTTTTCTTTTTCTGGACTGTCGGGAGGACGAGGCCGCGAAGAGCCTGAGGATTTTGATCAGCCGTTAACCTCTGACCTTTGACCTCGGTTTCCAGTGTGTAAAAGCGGCAACATGTGTGACCTTACACTAGGATGGGTCCTATCCATCCCTATCCATCATGATATACGAGACGTACTTTTCACTACCGAGCACCCAGCAAATGCTCGTTTCTACCCAGGAACTTACACCCACTCACCCCCTCAACCTACCCCCTTGTCCCAATCATCGCCTGGGAGGGTTGAAACTTTCTTGGCCCTGGTGTATGCATACGAAATAATAATGTCAAGACCCTTTTGGTAGGCCTCAATTAGCCCTACTTTATGGTTGGCGAAAAAAAATTCCAGGAGTCTTGAAAAGTGCCAAGTGCCCAAGTGTATAGGCCTAGAAAAAATGTCAATTGGCGAGTCTTGTTCTTTGACTTGAACCCCCAAGCTGTAGGCCTATTGTCCGGTTCGTAGGCAGAAGCAGAAATATTCCTTCAGACAGATTTCTGTTGACAGGATAATAAGCACTGCGTCACTCGGTACTTTTTTTTCTTCGTCTGCTCCTTCTTTTTTTTTACAAACAATTGCTGCCAGTTTGTCATACGACAACATTTCTTGTCGCACAAAAATTCTATGAATGCTCCTACTACAAGCAGCTGGTCCTTCAGCTTTTATGTAAACATAAACTAATTATAATATCGGGACATGTACATATAGAATCTGTATTATGGAGATTCCTGGATATGATGAGAGGACAGCCTATCATTAGAGCCTCAGCTTCATGTTGAAGAGAAGAGACACTTTTTCTGTTGCGTATCTTTGGGTCGGTTTCTATCAAAATAGCTCGTCCTTTGACTAATCATGGCGGCAAACAGGTAAACATTCCACTTATCAACCTTTATGTCGACATTCCCCGTCTCTCAACACGAGGAGAATTCCCTAATACTAGAAAGGGCGGCATCTCTCCTCACAGGGAATCACAACACACACTACACACAAATACTTCACTTGTTACCTGCAAAACATCGTAATCTCCCAAGCCACCGGTTTTTGTTCCAATCAAAATGCCAACGGTTTTTCTCAAGCACGTGACCAGACATGTGAATGAAAAACCTGTATCGTATAATACTTGATGTAATAATTCTGATAACGATTGGAATGTAAAGTACCACTCGAGAGTACTCTGTTGTTGCTGTACCTCAGCGCAGCGATAAGTGAATAATAGTTCAAATTTCTGCCGCTAGATGGAAGCACACGATACGGTCAAATATTCGAAGTCCAGTTTCCCTTGTTGGATTTATTTGCGACAGTTTGTCGTTCGCGTGCATTACGGGATTAAATGACGAGCGCGGGGAAAAGATAAATCCAGAATCGCGACACATTATTTCGTTCGAGGGACGCAATCTAGAAGGCTTCAGAAAAATGGCCGTGAAAGAAAAAGCAGAAATCCAAGGAAGCTCAGAACATGATTGGAATGTTGACAGTGAATTGCAGCTATTTCAAATTTTGTGCTCAAACAAACCTGTCGGTAAGATAATTTACGTCTTTAACTTGTGCTGTACTATAATATTCGCTTTTTGTTTAGGAATTAATCGTTACTTTCAAATGGCGTGCATTGTCGAGAAACTAGCGAGTGCCTTAAACAAGGACGTGACCGCAGCCACAGTATGGGAACATTTGTCGACCATGTTCGACCTTGACGCTTTAGTAAGTCTGGCGTTATACCAAATTTGTTCAAAATCTTTTTAAACGTGAAATTTCAGAATGATTCAGAATCAGTTCCTTTTCCGATGGACGAGACAGACTTCTCTTTGCCGCAGAAGGAGTTCGAAGATTTGATCCTGCAGAAAGAGTCTGAGGTGAACGTCAAGCCATCGAAAGGAGTCAAGAAAGAAGAAAAAAAGGAGACAACACCAACTGGGGGAAAAACAAAAACTGCAGAGTCCACACCCGCTTCTTCAAAAGCAGCGCAGAAGAGAACTCGCACATCCACAGCATCCGCAACACCCACGACAGCAACGTCTTCAAAACGCCGCCGTATTTAAAGAATTGTTTTTTTTTCTCTCAGTACTGGTCGCAACAATACATTCATTTAATAAAAAAAATCAAGTTTATTGAAAAAAAAAATGACAAGGACACAAGTCATGAGGGCACAAAGAGCTATTGCTGACCTTGCTTCTTCCAGACGAAGGTACTACACGCAAGCAGCATATGCAGTTAACGCTAGTTTTACTTCTGGGAGAGAGAGAAGAAAAAAAGAGGGGAAAAAAAGACGGTGGGCCAACTGTCTCTTAGACGCAGTAACTTTTTCTTTGTTCGTTTCTCTTGAGGTGAAGAATTAAGATTTGCTGTTTTAAATACCAAAAAAAGTCTGCTCTCTTGAATGAAAAACAAGTGAGGCCTCTGAAAGAAAGTAGAACTTGATGTGAAGAGCAGCTCGAGATGGCTGAAAGCGAGGAAGACGCAAAACCACGGGACTAATCGTGGCTTTCGTCACTATCGAAGTCGCCCTCCTCTTCTGTCAGTGGAGTCTCGTCAGATTCTGGTTCGTCTCGCATCAATTTGCGTTTTAGTCCCCGCTGCTGAGCGATGTCAGCCTCCGTTCTCTCTTTGCGGAACTCGTAGACCAGTGGATATATGTGTTCGACTGCGGACTGAACGTTTGCCACAGACGGAGCTGTTAAAACAAGAAGAGTCTTAAACTGCTACTTATTAAAACAGAAGGAGAAGAAGTAGTAAGAGTGATAGTAGTAGTAGTAAAAGTTAAATAACAATAGTGCCAGTAGTGTTAGCGGTAGTAGCAGTAGTGGTAGAAGTGGTAGTAGTGGTAGTAGTAGAAGTAGTAGTAGCAGCAGCAGCAGCAGCAGTAGTAGTAGTAATAGACGTTACAAAATAGTAGTCGCAGTAGTAGTAGTGGTAGTAGTAGTAAAAAGATACCTGTGATTGTAATACTTCCAGTAGAAAATATCTTGAGTGTCGCTTTCGGTTTTTTTAAGCGGTACGTCACTCCAGGATGTAATTCAGGCTCATAACTAGTCGCAAATCAAAACGTGAATAGCTATGTTAGGGACTAGACTAAATGCTGCATACCTGGCCACATCTCTGTGGTTTGCTGAAAACGGTGTTATTTTGATAGCAAAAGGCATTGTGCAGGTACCCAGCACGTTAACGACACGATAGTTGGTTATGCGGCACCTCGGGTAGCCGATTTTCTGAATCTGTCGAGCAACTTTGCGAGCGGCTATTCGGGCTTGTTCTTCGCTCGTGGCTCCAGTGCACGTCACCTTCCCTGACGACCATATCGAGGCTGTTATGTAAGGCCGCCGTAATCTCATAGTAAGCATCTAGTATGATAGAAAAAACTAGAGTTTAGTCTGTGCTCGAGAGATGGAACAGAAAAACATTACCCCATTCTCTCTCCTGTATTCAACATTGTACCCGCTTTGTGCAATGTACTTCAGATTCAAGTGGCATCTGACGCTAAAGCTGCAGACCACATTGTTTATGGTAATATCAATCTCGGGCTCGTTTTCTTCGCTGACGGGGTCTGAGGAGGCAACTTCCGCAGCACCCGTTTCTGTGTGGGGCACCTTGGAGTCGTAAAAGCTATTGCTATTGTCACTCAAGTAGATCAGTTCGCTCTTTTCTGTTTTGACTGGCTGCGAGTGGAGCTCGGGACACGAGTTGCCGTTGGAAAGAACGGACGCTTCCACAGTCATGGCCATCGTAATCTCTAAATAGGAACTAAAGCCTGCAGTGAGAAAAAAAAATATTTCTAGTGCTATTAAACAATACACAAGGAATCAAATGAATCAAGCATGATACAGAGGATAGGCAATGTTAAAGAACAGGGAAGAAAATCTTTTTCAACACATGAAACAAAGAGGTCCAAGTATCGGCTCAAATTTGGGTTATTTAAACGTATGGCTATGGTCAGCTGAGCAATTTTAATAAAGCAACATTGCCTTATGTACCTTTTACAATTAAATCATCAAATAAGACGATTTACACGTTTTGTTTCGGGTTAAGAGTACATCCGCCTCCCACTCGACTGTTTATAACGATGGTAGTCGCCTCTCCACACGAGAAACGATTGTGTCACATTGGCGACATTTAACGCCATCTTCTGGGCAGTATTTCTAAGTTTAGTTTTCCCTTTTCTCTTAGAGAGGGCACTGATTCCCCCTTTTCCCCTCTCTATGCTAAAATACTAATTTACCTTTTCCCCTCTGTATTCCATTTTCCCTTATTTCCTTCTTTTCCGACCCATTTTCCCTGTTTCAGGGAATTTCCCTGCAAAGTTGAAGCACAGCTTCTCAAGTATACCTACGATTTTAATTCAATTATTAGTTTGGTAGTTTATTTATCTAAATCAAAATTGATAAATGAGAAAAATTAATAATTTATTCATTTTTAAAAATATTTTTGTACAGTTATTATTATTATCTCAAAATGAAAATTCCCTAAAAAAACACAGAATAAATGAAAAAATTATTCATTTAATTCCAAAAGTTTTAACTGAATTCTTAAAATTAATTAAGAATTTTTCCATGTTCAAAATATTCAGATTTTTTAAAAAATGTAAGAAATAACAAAATGTATACTAGCGCCTCCTTGGTTACTAAGGCATTAGCAATTGGAATTGTCACTTGAGGAGGAGACGGCGGAGTACGGGGGATGCGTTTCAGAGGCCAAGTTCAGCGGAAATGAGACACAATGACAATAACTTCCGCCTGATTTCTCATGTATTTTAATTAAGCGTTTTATTGGCCACTTTTACTCTTGGAAATCGTTTCCCCGGCTTCTTGCAAACAAGCGAAATGGCGCTGGGCGAGAAAAAAGACACACTTACACGCGATGTATTAGGTACACAACTTGGTTTAACATGAGTTAAAAGCATTAAGAATTGTTTACGTGGTTTTTGTGGGCGTAACCTATTTATTTGCTAAGGATTTACCTGACTTACTTTTTAATTTTGCCGTTTTCGATTTCTTTTTCAGATAACATCAAGAGTCTACTCGGAAGGAAAATCAAAATATTGGAGCACTGTTTTGTGCGAATGGAAACGAAGGGTGATAAGACGGAAACTAGAGTATTGGTGAGCAAAATTCTATAAATTTCCTAACAAAAATAATGCGTTTACTTTATAATTCGTTTACAGGTTCTGACTCCTTGCCGAATATTCATATTTACGAATAAAGTTCCTTCCAAAATCGATTTTCACATTCACTACCTTGACCTTCAAGCACTCGAAAGCAAAACCTCCACACAGGTATATAGCCTCTTTCAAGATTTATTTATAGCTCGCTACATCGCTTATGTGTTTCTAGCTTACACTAGTGACAGCAGATAGAAGCCACACATTCCACACTTTCGAAGAATTCAATCAGCACACTGATTCATTGGTAACTGCCATAGTGACTGCCATATACGATCTTTTCCCAGGGATTCCCGTCAAGTAAAACACAAATCTAGACTACAATACCAATATCTGACAAATGTTTTCTTGCAGTCAAGTTATACGCAAAATCGAAGTGAGTCCTGCTCGTCGAATGGAGCCCATCAGCAGCCTTGTTCTCGGCACTTCGACGCAGGAACTCAATCTGCCGTGTGGGAATTTTTCGCGTCAATACGCCTGCATGTGCGATTACTACGGCCATCCCTACAGAGAAGAAGTTGCCTGGGTTAGATATTTAATTCTTATAGATTTTTGCTGTATAAGAAATAATAACAAATAATTAATTTACATTTTTCAGGATGTTGACACGATTTACACATCCCACAACTCAAAAGAACTGAAGCTTCGCGATTTCGATCATCTTGACCAAAAGTACTGATTTTTATAAAGAAATTTTTATGTAAAATAACTTTAAATAAATAAATAAAAAATTTAGTATATTTTATTACAAGCTAATTTTTATACACACAGGATTTTTTTAACATAATTTTCATTTTTATAGAGATTTAATTCCGATCATATCATCTGTGGAGTACAACACCTGGTTCACAAAACTCCGCTGTAGTCAGTTGAAGCTGTCGCATGACTGCTGCGAGCGAATACTCTCCGTCGTTAGGAAATCGTCCTCGCTCGAGGAAATATATCTGGACAACACAGCAGTCAAGGGGTAACTTGCACACCCATAATTAGAAAAAGAATTCGACATAATACAAAAACTAAAAGAAAACTACATCTGTGGGAAATAGTCTATACAATAAGACATTGGAGTATTAATATTTAAATTTTTATGTGCTTTTTTCCAATGCAGGGAATTTGCCCATAAGCTAAGTCTGGCTCTGATCAGCAATAGCAGCAGTGCTCTGCACACCTTGGACCTGTCGCACAACCTTATCGAGGACAAGGGTATCTATTGATAAATGCAGCTTTGGTTTGTTCTCTTCTTCCTTTGTTTTGCTTTTTACTTTATTTATTTTTTTTTGGTTTTATAACCTTTTTTTGGTTTACTAACACAGCCTCTTGCATGCAGGCATAGCTGCACTTGCCGGCTTCTTGGCCAAGGTCAATCAAGGTCACCATTAACCCCTTTCACACTTTTAATTATGCATTTTTAAAACTTGATTCAGTCAGCTTAGTTACTGATTAACTGAGTTGAGGTAAATTAATCGCTCATTTATAATTTAATCGGACAGGAGCAACGCATTTGAGCTCATCCATTGCCAAAGTCAACCGTGGCTTATCCAAGCTGTGCCTCAGCCAGTGCGGAATAACCGGGAAGGGCGTGACCAGCCTAAGCCACGCCTTTTCCCTCAACAAATCGTTAACAACGTCCTTAACACACCTGGACTTAAGTCACAACGTCATTAAAGAAGAAATTAATGTAATAAATTTAAATTAATTTGTAATCAGTTACGTGAATTTGATAATATTTAATAATCTGTGTTTTATTCAGGCCGTCTGCAATTTTTTGGCACAACCCAACGTCCTGTCTTACTTAAATTTGACCAATACGGAAATTTCACTGGAACCTGTAAGTTTTTGGCATTAGTAAAACCGTAATATTAAAATCTTATCTAATAAACTTGTTCTTGTTTATTTTTCCTTTTTATTTTATACAATTGCATTATATTATTTTGTAATATTTGTCATTAATGATTTTATAATGTAAGGTGTTTGGTGCTCTGCTACGGGGCTGCACGACTCGACTTAGTCATTTGGAGTTGTCGAGGAACTCGTTCGCGACCAAAAAGGGCAAGGAGCTCCCGCCTTCGTTTAAACAGTTTTTCAGCTCATCACTCGCTCTCCGCTTCGTCGCTCTGGCCCACTGCAAAATCACGCCAGAAGCGCTTAAGTATCCCAGCTTTTATTTTGATTAATTTACATACACTCCACCGTTATTGCAAGTTATGATTCTATTTGAGTTATGATTTTCTCGCAGAAATTTGCTTCTGGGTCTTGCATGCAACGAATCGATTGTCGATGTCCATCTCGACTTGAGCTGTAACGTTCTTGGCAACGGAGGCTGCCACGTTCTCGAGTCTTGCATCCACGGAGTCCGCTGTCTTTCTACGCTCGATATCAGCGAAAACGGTACTTAACGATAAGTGTTTCTGTATTTTATACACTTTTTGTGCCATAAGAAAGCAAAATCATTGAACATGAAACCTATAGTGAACGAAAACTTCTGAAAACTTTGCAGGTATTGATGTGGAAATGGCCGGAGTTTTACTATCGATCAGCAGGAATAAGTCTCTGCGGCATTTGCATTTGAATAAAAACTTCTCGGCCCTGAAATCGAAACACGCTGCCGCAGTGCTCGACGCCTTTGTATATTTGCTTCAGGTACATTCTCTCCATAAAATTCACAATATCAAAATTTAATGTGTCTTAATTATTAATTGTATTAATATAATATTCTCCATTTTAGGAGGAAGATTGCTCGTTGCAGTCTCTTAGTCTTGTAGACTGCAAACTGAAGGGCGAATTGTACAGTTTAATCAATGCTGTGGGCAGCAATCAGTCTTTGCGTCACTTGGACCTAACGTACGAAATCCATTTATTCGCCAAAACAAGAAATTACATAAATAATTCCTTAATCATATTTTACGCTGATTGTACATGTGTATCAGTACAGTAAAATGTTGAATAATAATTTAGAGGTAACCTGATGGGAGATGCTGGTGCTCGTCTTCTTTCCAAGGCCCTGCAGATCAACACTTCGCTGCAGACAATGCTGATCGACCGCAACAACATCACCCTCCAAGGCTACAGCGACATTGCTTACGCCCTCGAAAGGTTTTTCTACTGAATCCTGAATAGTTCAGTGCAAATCAAAAAAGTTTTTCGTTGATTCACAGTAACAAGACTCTGCGTTATATTCCCTACCCACTGCACGACGTCGTCCTGGCCAGCAAATCGGGGTCCGAGCGCCTGGACTGTCTCTGGAGGCAAATCCAGGAGCTCCTGCAGCGAAACGGTCAGCCATTACGGGCGGGAACGACCCACGCACTTCGTGTGCAGCAGGGTGTTATCCTCAGCAGCACTCACCAGCTCCTCGACCGGTTGATGCTGCAGAATAACGAGGCCATCAGGACCGTCCAGCGTCAGACCCCTGATGCCAAACTGACAGAGATCGAAGAGACCCGAGGCCTTCTCGAAGATGCAGCTGGAGCCAAAAGAGTAATTACTATTACTATTAATAATAATAATATAATTATTATTATTACTATTTTACTTTCAGCTGCTGGGTAAACTTCACTCGTGTATCGATACCGCCGAGGAAAGCCTGTCTTTATCAGCAGCTCTGGAGCCGGCTGCTGAAAGTATTCAAGTCTTGCTCACGTCGCAACTTCAGAGTGTCGCCGACAACTTGGTGCGAAACGCTCAGGCTCAATGCCCCAACGTTATGAACGGCTTGACAGTGCGGGAAAACCTTAAGAAACAAATAGACGAAAAGGCCTTGTTCCCGCTGGATTTGGTCAAAACTTCTCTGGTGGACCATTCGTCTCTAGACATCATTACCAAGTTCAAGTAACTCAAATTTATATAAACTTAATCATAGCTGTAATTATTTATACCAAAATTTAATAGATAAGGAGCTTTAATTATATTTAATTTGAATTTTTTTCCCATTTTTAGCTCCATCTGCGTTTCCATGGCAACAATAGTGGCTGACAGTGTAACTGAGGAGCTGATGCAAGCACTCGCCAGAAGCTACAAAAACCTGGTGAGCGGTTTTTAACAAACTAGTAGTTAATTACTATATTCGTTTGCTAATTATTATACAAATAGTCAGAAAATCTTTTACTAAAATTAATACATGTTTAAATGTATTTAAAAGGTCGGTGAGGCAGCTACTAACCAGAAGAAGAGGTCCTCTACCCCCGATGTGTTGAAATCTCGCAGCAGGCTCAGCTCGGATGTAAGCGTTCAAGAAAGTAATGAAGGAGAAACGTCAAGTCAAAATGCCGACCCTTCACCGACTGTAAGCCTTTATTAAAAATTTCCATAATACTTTAGAAATTGACGAATATTTAGTATACCTTCTCCTTTTTCGATATTTTTGTCTTTCCAACCTTGCTGCCTATTTTAGCAATTGGAGTACCTCAACCTCGTGAGTCTCTTAGAATATTTTTCATACAATTTATCCTCTTTTCACCATAGTAGAACTTCGTATGCACAATTAGTGCAAATTTTTGATTCTTTTCTTTTGAAAAAACAGGCAACGCCTCAAATGTCGGGCAAACGTAAGCCTTTGCATTCTCGAAAGCTACGGCCTAAATCGGTTGTTGATTACGTCCAAGGAGTCTCTGCCGATGACATACCCGATTTAGTTCCCCCAGCAGACGAAGCCCAGGGTAACGTTCAGTCCACTTTCCACTTTGCTTCCACTTTGCAGGGAAATTCCCTTAAAAAGGGAAAATGAAGGGAAAACGGAAATTTCCTAAGTATGAACATGTACTTAGAAGCAGTATACGGCTGAAGTAGGTTTTTGAGCTCCTACGCAGAGCGGAAAAAGGGAAGAGGAATAGACATTTTTAAAGGTGGGAAAAAGGGAAATCAAGTTGTACCAGGTGAAACGAAAAAAGGGAAAACAGAGCCCGCTCGAAGGAAAAACCCTTAGTGGAAGCACTGGTTCAGTCAGTTCCAGTATCGTAGATCCAGTAGTTATACGTTTTTTTTTCTCCCTTAGGTGAAGACAATGTAAACGAAGAAGAGCCCGGGCTTGAAGTGGAGGAACAGACAGAATTGCCTCCTAAAGTGAACAAGGGACTTCCACCCGTCCCGTTGAAACACCTCGGCCTGTCCAGGCCTCGCAAGCCCAAGAGCCGCTTACCCACTCGACTGGCCCCAAAAGCAGGCCCCATGTCCACTTCGCAGGAGAGCTTGGACACGGAAGCCGATTTCAGTCAAGGACTGGAAACTTTTTTCCAAACCTCGACTGTCGCCACGACGACTGGTAAGTACAAGTGTAGTAGTTCAACGTAATGCTTAACGTGAACGCAGATACAACAGTTTACCTTACCTCCTTGTGTTGTTTTTAAGGTGGTAGCAGTGCCAGTCTGGGTGGTAGCAGCGGGCGCATTCGAGGCAGTCTGGGCAGCGTGAGTAGCGCGGAACTGGGGTCTCCGTCCCTGGATAGCATATCAGCTGATAGCAGTCCTATGCACAAGCCTGCGGTATCCGTCGCCGAAGATGTCATTGTGTCCAAAGAAGAACACGGGGAAGTTGAGCAAGACAAAAAGACGAGCGAGGAAACTTCGCAGAAAGAAAAGAAAAAAGACAGCGGGTATGAACTATTCACGAATAGCAACAACTATTACTATTATTTATTTTATCCTTATGTGACATGTACGGATTAAACTGTTATTTCATCTTGCATATTTAAATAAAGCATATAAATAATATAATGATGAATACGAATTATAGTACAGCACAGATCGGTAAACTTCACTTTTTTCCTAATTTTTGCGAAGATATTATAATATTTCGTTATTATATATAGTACGTAAGTTAAAATATGGTTTATTTAATCTATGGTAGTTTAAAATAATTATATGATATTTTCATACATTGCAAAATTACGTCTCTTAAACTTCTATGAAGATGACTGTGCTGAAAAAAATAACGATTCCTAATCATGGTTGTACAATTATTATTAGGCGAGGTATGGGCGTACGTCTGCTGTCATCAATATTCGGCAAAAGTCCGAGTCCAGCTCCAGTGTCAGACTCGTTGTCCGGGAACGCAGCCAAGTCTCCACTTCCTAAGCCTCGTACGCCTCTACCAGTTACCAAGGACATTTCAGAAGAGCAGCCAAGACCGAGGTGCGAATCCGAGTCGGATATCAAGAAGAGAAGCTCCACTAAGCTGGGCATAGGAGTCGGAGGAAACGTTCTCGCTGAAATGAAAGCCAAGCAGGAACGGCGCGTATCGGGTATCCTACGTCAGACCTCTGAGGATTCTGAAGTATCGGAGAGGAATGAACCGAAGTCTCGAGCCGAAGACTCGGATTCCGCCAAACCGAATCCTCTGGCGATCAAACTGCGGCCTGTCACTGCCACTACTCCGGAGGACGAGAGCAAGCCTCCTCTTCGTCCTAAACTACGATCGACAGGTTTAAATAACGAGGAAGGAGACAAGCAAGAACCTAAGCCGAACCTACTCAGTGGCGTTAAGCTGAGGTCTACAGGCATTAACGTCACTGAGAATATCTCGAATGCCAACGGAAGTAGCGATTCAGGACTTGAAGCGAGAAATCTTGCCCTAAAAACCAGGCCACCACCTCTTGCCCCCAAGCCAAGGCCCTGGTCTATCGTCAGCCCAGATAAACAGCCAGGTAATCGATAATAATATATAAGTTTGCCAATTTTGCAAACATTTGAATACAAAATTTACTTATATGTTTTGCAGATGACATTGATGATGAACCACCTCCGCTGAAACCTAAACTGAAAAACATTGTTGGTAACCTAAATCCTAATCAGGGTAAGTTTTGCGTTTTGCTGCACAAGTAGATTTTTACTTTTTCAAGTTTCTGCATGGAATTATTTTGATTGCTCACTTTTTATTTTTTTGCGCCTCCTTATTTTCTGCACGCACAAATTCGGTTGTCGCATTCGTAGATTTGCCTGAAGTTGTTGCTACCCAGCGTAGCCAAGTAGCTACCAAGGAAGTAGAGGTATACGCTTTTCTTCACTTAGTTCAGTTATTGTCACATTATATAGTTAGTTTGATATTTTGACGTATTAGCTTTACGTTATTGATTGCTTAGCCTACCTTAGCAGACAAACTAATGGTTTGTTTATGTTAGGACCAGGTCGACAAGCTAGTTGATGCAGTCAATTCGAAGATTATCGTCACTCCGTTGCAGTTTTTGGACGACCTTTCCATGGAAGACGCAGTAGATGTTTGATAAAATCTCGACTTAAGCGAGAAAGGACAATTTTCTGATTATTTTTACGTATCTTCTTCGTTTTTTCCTGCAGCAACTTTCTGACAATTTTTTAAAAACTCCCATTTTTTCTCTAAGTTCGCGAGGCATCTGTGATTTGCTAAGTTTTCAAAATTAGATCCAGTAATTCAGAACATTTGTGTTTTTTTCCCTCTTTAAAAACTTTTTGTCTTCCGTTCCAATTTTGTTTGTAAAACGATTTTTTTTGCAGTCTCGTAAGTAAAACAATTTCTTCGTGTCCATAAACGTTTTGATCTTTTATTGTTGATTCTACGAATATTTAGCAGAGGAGACTTGACATTAGAACCTTTTACCCGCATACAAAAAAAAATTAAGCGATTCTGATATAAAATCTCTACGATAAAAACTAAACTGGAAAGGTGAGTGGTCCCTCATGTGAGCAAATACAGGAGAATAACTAACAAGTATAAAGGCAAGAGTCTTCAGATGACAGTCTGTGATTGGTTAACCGTGGTTTATCATCTGTAGGTCCCTATGAGTGACGTTTAATGCAGTCGAGGATGTCCTGAACGTCCTCTTTGGAACCTAGAAACACCGGGCAACGCTGATGCAGCTTGTGAGGTACCACATCCAAGATGGCCTCCTTACCGGTAGATGCCATGCCTCCAGCTTGTTCCATAATAAAAGCCATAGGAATGCATTCGTAGAGAAGACGCAGCTATACACAAAATAAAATTATTATAAAATCAAACGGATGCAAGTAGATCAGTACTTTTCCTTGAGGAGCATCTTTTGTAGCAGGGTACATAAAAACTCCTCCGTATTTCAGCGTGCGGTGGACATCAGCTACCATAGAGCCAACGTAGCGCAAGCCGTAAGGTTTAGGACCCTAATTAAATGAAATTTTATTAATTTACAATTATTAAATTATATATTTTAGGTATACCGCTTTCTTGGAGTCGACATACTCTTTGACTGCGGGATCCCAAGTCTCGGTATAGCCCTCGTTGATGCTGTAGATTTTGCCGCGAGGCTTCACCTTCATGTCCTGCTCAGTGAGGACGAACTCTCCAATGGTCTACGGCAGTAAAAACCTTTAGACTAAATTTAACTAAATTTGTATAATCGAGTTGCTATACGGGATCTAAAAGGAATCCATTCACTCCATTTCCAGTCGACAAAACCATCATCGTAGCACTGCCATAAAGAGCGTACCCGGCTGCAACACACTGACGACCTGGTTGGAAAGCATCTACATCACTGGGAGCTCCATCTCCCTGTTTCCTGAAATTGTGTAAAGTTTTTACGAATCTATTTTCCCAGAAATATGAACTATTTACTTGAAAATCGCAAAAATGGAACCAATGGAGACGAGGCAGTCGATATTCGACGAGCCGTCCAAGGGATCGAAGCAAACGATGTACTTTCCCTGTTTCTCCGTCTCGACCTGCAAAAACTAAATTAGAGGATTTTTGGTTTAAATTGAATGGAAAATACCTCAATGACTGTTTCGTCTTCTTCGGAAACCAAGAGGCACGTAGTGTAAGAGCTTCGCAGCAAGTTAATGAACAGCTCGTTGGCTAAAACGTCAAGTTTCTTGACTTCTTCGCCCTGGACATTGGTTTGCCCAGCAATGCCATACCTTAGCAAAAAGTTATGACAATAAAGTTTTTAATTCTTAAGAAATTATAAGATTTTCAGTTACAGATTAGTGAGGCCTGCCCGTCTGACTGCGGAGCTGACCGCCTTCACAGCGGACTGGATACTCGTCAACAGCTGCGACAGATCTCCAGTCGCTCCAGGGATCTTCCTCTGCTCACCCAGAACGAACCTGGTCAGCGTCATGCAATTGGTATCAATTGGCTGGTTGCTCGACATTTTGAATCTGCGGTAAGACAAAAATTAACGGTTGAACGTTGAAAAACGAACCGCGTTTTTTTGAAAAACAAAACACTCGAACAGGTTGTGTCCACTCAGAATGATTAAAAATTAGAAATTCTGATTCTTTATTTTATTCTGCATCATTTCCTAGCCATGGTTTTTGTACCCACCACCAATATTTCAATTAAAATAACATTTTCGACTGTACAAAACAATAATATCCTTAACGTAAAAACTTTCCATATAAACTTACATAGAGAGAAAACTACAATCAAATTCTTAATTATACATTTACTTATTTCAATTTGTATTATTTATTCGTTTTTACCTTTTCCGTATTGAGGGATGTGGTTTGGTGCTTCAGGTCCGTTTGAAAGGCACTCGGCAACACGGGCGAATCAACAAGTGTCTCAAGTCACGTAAACACGTAAACAGGTGCGAAGGAAGAAAATAGTACACAGTTTTACCGCTAGATGGCGTTGGAATATTGAAAAATATAAGCACTCGCAGCATTTAAGCGAAATTAGTATTATCAAGAATATGGTTTATAACTAATGTTAATATAATAATTAGAAAATTAATTTGATGAAATCAATGAATTTAATTTGTTTAATGAAATCTTTTCAACTTGAACCATCAAGTATTCAAACTCGACTAGAGCGCAGCAGGCCTTCTTGGAGTTTGTCAATATTTGCCATAAAAATTCGTGAATAAATATTTAATTTAAAGAAATAGTGCAAATAATTGAATCAGCTCATAACAGAAATATTCATATTGTATAAGTAAATCTCAAGAGCTTACAGGTACTCATAGTAGCGTCCCAGTAATATAGTACTGTATACCTGATAACAGGAAACGACAGAACATGGATGAATGACTAATAAACACAGAAGAAATCTGAAAGCATTGCAGAATCTTTCTGTGTTCATTTGTTTGAATAGGAAGGAACCAGTGTTTCCACTGTGCAGGGAAATTCCCTGAAAAAAGGGAAAATGGGATCCTGAAAGGGGAAAGGCAAAATCTGAACGTAAGGCCCGTATCCTAGTTCGGAGGGGAAAAAGGGAAAAATTTGTGTTCATTTGTTTGAATAGGAAGAAAACACTGTTTCCACTTTGCAGGGAAATTCCCTGAAAAAAGGGGAAATGGGATCTGGAAAGGGGAAAAGCAAAATCTAAACGTAAGGCCCGTATCCTAGTTCGGAGGGGAAAAAGGGAAAAATTTGTGTTCATTTGTTTGAATAGGAAGAAAACACTGTTTCCACTTTGCAGGGAAATTCCCTGAAAAAAGGCAAAACGGGATCCTGAAAGGGGAAAAGCAAATTCTGAACGTAAGGCCTGTATTCCAGTTCGGAGGGGAAAAAGGGAAAAATAAGGGATAAAAGGGGACAAAGAAAGGGGAAACACTGGGAAGGACCCTCTTTCTGTGTACTAGGACATAGGCCAAAAGCGTGCCTCTCCATAGCGGACACCGTTTATAAATCAGCTATATAAAATTTCAAAATTTTCTTTACACCAAAATATTTCGCTGATTTTTTGCAATTTTTCTGAAGTATTTTAAGCGAGATAGTGCGACAGGTCTATTTGATTCTTCTGCCCGTAGTAGAGGGGGTTAGCCTTCAACGGGTAAACGACCCGTGAAGCCCTCACGTCTCAATCAGTGCTTCCACTTTGCAGGGAAATTCCCTCACATAGGGAAAACGGGGGAAGAGGGAACGGGGAAAATGGAGGGAAAAGTGAATTTACAAATGTAAGCTTTACTCAGAAGGCGCGGAGGGGAAACAAAAGGGAGAAACTGATATTTTTCAAGCGGAGGGGAAACAGAAGGGAGAAACTGATATTTTCAAGCGGAGGGGAAACAAAAGGGAGAAACTGATATTTTCAAGCGGAGGGGGGAAAAAAGGGAAAAAAAGTGGAAGCACTGGTCTCAATCACTGCTTCCACTTTTTTCCCTTTTTGTTCCCCTCCGCTTGAGAATATCAATTTCCCTTTTTTCCCCTCTGTGTTACTGAGTAAAGCTAAATTCGTACATTCAACTTTCTTTCCATTTACCCTTTTCCCTCTTCCCCATTTTCCCTATTTGAGGGAATTTCCCTGCAAAGTGGAAGCACTGGTCTCAATAGGCCTACAAGTCCCTGGTTGGCCATTGACACCAATCCGTAAAATTATACCGTCATTACAAAACAGTTACAAAATAATTTGCCAGGAATTGCACTTAGATATTCAACAAAGTCATTTTCAATTTTTGCTAAACTTAAATGAAATAAAAGTGGTGAAGTCTTAGTCAAATAGGACTACACGTTTTATCTTTGCTTGTTTTTGCAAGCACGGAGCAAGGGGTCCGAAACTCACGAGAATCAGTGTACGAAGATTATTTGATAACATATGATAACACGGAAATAACAGGGAGATAACCGGTTGATAACAGTGATAACACGGCCTAGGTGTACGAAGATTATTTGATAACATATGATAACACGGAGATGACAGGGAGATAACAGGTTGATAACAGTGATAACACGGCCTAGGTGTACGAAGATTATTTGATAACATATGATAACACGGAGATGACAGGGAGATAACAGGTTGATAACAGTGATAACACGTCTAGGTGTACGAAGATTATTTGATAACATATGATAACACGGAGATGACAGGGAGATAACAGTGATAACACGTCTAGGTGTACGAAGATTATTTGATAACATATGATAACACGGAGAAAACAGGGAGATAACAGGTTGATAACAGGTTGATAACACGGCCTAGGTGTACGAAGATTATTTGATAACATATGATAACACGGAGATGACAGGGAGATAACAGGTTGATAACAGTGATAACACGTCTAGGTGTACGAAGATTATTTGATAACATATGATAACACGGAGATGACAGGGAGATAACAGGTTGATAACAGTGATAACACGGCCTAGGTGTACGAAGATTATTAGAAGTTTCGGACCCCTTGGCACGGAGATTGGCGAAAAATTCGCCTGTGGCGACATACTGAATTTCCTCGAGTTCTCAAAGGTCGAGGTGGGCGTATCCTGTACTAGCCGAAAGCACTGCTTCCACTTTTGAGGGGAAATTCCCTCGAAAAAGGGAAAATGGAGTCTCCAAGGGGAAAACATGAGGGAAGAGGGAAAATGAAATTTTTGGCTAAATGTCTATTTTGCCATTAGATTTTTTTTAAATATCCATTAGAAACCCTAAAAATAAATATTGACGGATGGAGGAAGAGTAGAAAGTGTGAAGGGGGAAAAAAGGGAAAACTGAAGTTTTCAAAACGAGGGGGGAAAAAAAGGAAAGTGAGGCCCTCTTTGAGGGGAAACAGTAAACTGAAAGTGGAAGTACTGGCCGAAAGCAGTGTTCCCACTTTTACAGGGAAGTTCCCTGAAAAAGGGGGGAAATGGAGTCTGAAAAGGGAAGACGAAGAGAAGAGAGTACAGAGGGAATCTAGGCCTTGTACATTCTTCCACGGAGGGAGAAAAAGGGGAAAGATAAGGGAAGAGGGGAAAAATGGAAGATTGAAAAGTGGCAACACTGGCCGAAAGATAAGCAAAGTAACTCACGTACTCACTGAGATTTTGTCTTAGTCATCGTACGGACTTTCAGCAGAGAACACCTTGCTAGCGAAACGCATTTGTAAATTACCGTAAGTTCCTCGATTTTTTGACGTTATTAATCCTTTTATTCTGACTTGAATGTGTTAAAAAAAATGCTTGATTTGGTAGATCATGGGTATGATTATGAGTATCTTCTCCTTCTTGTGGCGTTCTGTTCCAGCCATAACTCAGGAGGATTCAGCGACTGGTCTAAGCAGCAGGCAGAAAGAAATCCTCCGCAAAACTTGGGGCGCTGCTAAAAAAGCAGATTTGAAGAAAGTCGGTGTAGCCTTCTTCCTCAAGTAATTCTATCGAGTCATTTAATTGATGAATATTAATAATTCATTCTAATTATTTGATAAGGTTTTTCGAGGCCCATCCCGAGTATCAGCAGCGTTTCAAAGGTTTCGCTGACGTCCCTCTTGAAGAATTGCCCAACAACAGAAGTCTGAAGGTACAGAAGAGATACGAGATAATCTAAAATTTAAAGATTCTAATTAAAAAAAAAATAATTTGCTTTGAATGAACAGTCCCACGCACTGAACGTTATGTACACAATCTCCTTAATCGTCGACTCGTTGGAGGACCTCGACGTTTTAATAGGAAATCTGAAGCGTTTAGGTGCCAGTCACGCCAAAATGGGCTTCACCAAACAAGATTTCGATGTAAGTTCATCAAAAATCTACAGTTTTGGCTTCATTTACTAAATTTCTGGTGATTTTTTTATAACGCAGAACTTGGCCGTGGTGTTTGCTGATTTCATGGAGTCCGCACTAGGATCGCGCTTCTTCGACAAAGAAGCTCGTCAAGCTTGGTCCACTGCCTTCAACGTAATTAACTCAGTTATCGGAGATGAAATCGATGCACATAATCAATGAATCAATGCCAAATTGTAACCTAATAAAACTCAGTCAGTCTGCCAGTTCCAGTCTTCACTCGTTCACTTCTCGAACTTTCATCACCTTTGATCAGATCATGTCAACTGCAATAAATTACTAAATAAATCGATTTTCTATCGGCCACGTATCGTTAAGACATTCCCGTTATCTAGTCACATGAGTCTGATAAGAATGTGCAAACTATTAATAGTAAATCTTGATCAGCTAACAACTAAGACCACTTGCTAAGATACTAAATGAAACTAGTCAGTAAAACGAGAAACTAATCAATTATGAATTAGTAATAGTAGTTCAATAACACTAAATTACTGTTAGTAAGATTTTTGAGCAGTGTTAATTTGAACCGTGTAAATCTGGATTGTTTTATCTGGTATCTTATCAAGATCACACCATCTCTCTTATCACTGATTAAAAATCAACTGTCCAGTATTAAGCAAGATTTAATTATCACGTTGCATTTTCTATAAATAAGTTAATTTTTACATTAAGTACACATTCATTCGAAAGTTATATCATGTTCACACTATAGTTTACCTCCGGAGGTAAATTTGCCCTGAAAATTTATCCTAGACTTTACCCCTGATACCTTATCCACCCGACTGAAAATTCTCATAGAGTATGTAGAATTTGGAACCGAGACTCAGTGAGATCTCAGTGAGAAATTCTAAAAAGTTGTGAGATCTCACTGAGTCTCTCTTCCAAATTCTACATACTCTATGAGAATTTTCAGTCGGGCACACTATCGATCGCGACTGGAGCCGGGGGTATGCTGATTTACCTCCGAAAAGTTACCCTGGTATTTTTTGAAGGGTAAATTTTCGGGGATAAATCAACTTACCCTTGGTACAGTTCGCGTACACACATTAGAAGTAAAAGTGGTCTTACCCCGGATTCTGGATTTACCCTAGAAAAATGTAGTGTAAGTCCTTAGGTGTGAACAAGGTATTAATGTTTTTCAAAATGTAACACTAAATACATGCGGAGTAATGGAAGTTATACTCCATGGAAATTTAATATTAGCAGCTTTAGATATATATTATTTTATTCAAGCATTTTAATGTAAGAGTTCTGCAATCCGGACTATATCTTATTGTAAAATCTCTGGATTTCTCTTCTTTTAATAATAAGAAACAAGTTTATAATATTTCGTAGAAACAGATCAGGCTAAGATGTTTTTGTTTTTGTTTTTTTTTTTTTTTGCTTGACAGGCCACAGTGTTAAATTAAGCGTTAAGCGTTTTCCACTGAGCCGGATTTCCAATACGCAATCATAGGAAACTAATGCCGTGGCTTAATCACTCGAAAGTTCAGGAAAATCCTCGTAGTAAGCAAAAATACGCAAGATTGAGCTTAAATAGACACCATGATGGCTGGCGAGCTTTAGGCGACGAATCGAATATAGCCAATAGCCTTCAAGCAAAAACGCCATCTAACGGTAGAATAAAGAACTAAATTGTGACTTGAATTAATAAAATATTACAAATCTAGTATAATCTTTGCAAAATTTTGTCATTTGATATTATATGTTCAGTCAGAATCATTTTAGTTAAATATAGGTTTATTACAATAAAGAAATTGAAATATTAAACTGGAAGAATTGATGATTTGTTACTTAGCAACGCTGTTGTTGGCAAGGCTGCGCTTCCGTTGCCTTGGAAACCATGTGGAATCGAATAAAAACAAAAACACGAGTAACCATCTCTTCTCCTCTGCTCTAACTACTGAAGCTGCATTCAAATGGTAAGTGAAATAATGTTAATCCTAAACTTTTCATCATTTATTAAATCGTCAAACCTGTTCAGATTTTATCTAGAAATAAAGCTGCTGTTCCCAATTTCCAAGGTTTGGCCAAAGGCAAGAATGACGGTGGGGAACAGCCATCCCTGGACAAATTCATCGCAAATCGAGATTTTCTCGGGGCTGTGGCTCTGGTCGAGGTATTCTTGAACAACTTGTCGTTACTTTTAACATGACCAACATTGTATCTAAGATCTGATGGCTGAAAACTTTCTTATATTAGTACGAAAGAAACAGTGGCAATTCAAACAGCAAGACCAGTCAGTGGTTGGCCTACGCCGTTTTCCACAGCGGCGACTTCCAGCGCGCCTTGCGGCACTTTGAAGAACTAGGCTTGGGAAACGAAACCTATGCGGCCGTTTGCCTCTTCTTTCTCGGTCTTTACGAGGAATCTCTTCAGGTTCTCAACAAAACCAAGACGGAAGATCCTCTCAAAACTCGACTGCTTTTCCACCTTGCCCACAAACTTGGCGACGAAGACAAAGTGCTGCAGCTACACGCCAAGTTGAAAGATATCGTCGAAGACCAACTCTCTCTGGCTGCTGTTCATTTCCTTCGAGCTCATTACCAGGTTCAGTAGTTTCACAATTCAAATTTGAGGCAAAATAAGATTTAAGAAAGTTAAATTTGTTAGGAAGCGATCGATATCTACAAGCGACTGCTTTCCGAACACAGGGAATTCACCGCCCTTCAAGTGTATATCGCCTTGTGTTACTACAAACTGGATTACTACGATGTTTCCCAGGAAGTTGTATCGATTTACCTTCAGAAGAATCCTGATTCACTGATCGCTGCCAATCTCAGAGCCTGCAACACTTACCGACTGTACAACGGAAGAGCTGCGGAAAACGAACTGAAACCTATTATGGTAAAACCTTACATCCCACCAAGATAAAATATTCTAACTTTCAGTGTAATCTTCTGAAAGTATGGATATATCAGCAGAGATTTAGCAAAACAGTGTATTGGACGGTATGACAAGTTAACGAGAAAAAGCCAAACGAGAAAAATCATGACGAGAAAATGCTCGAACAAACTAATAGCATCATTAGGAATAGATGTTGAATTTGTGAAGAATATCTTAACAATGAACTGTACAATTATCTCACGTTTTTTTTTATTTTCAGGATATCAGCCATCAGTCTTACGGCCGTGATTTGCTGCAGCACAACCTGGTCGTTTTCCGGCAGGGCGAGGGGGCCTTGCAGATTCTACCGAAACTTGTCGACTCTATTCCTGAAGCCAGACTTAATTTAGTTATCTATTACATGAAGCAGGTAAAGTCTGATTTATTGTATAGTTGATCTGGAGTATTATTCAAGTCTTTGAGTATGAATAAGAATGGAGAAGCCCTTAGTAGGGCCAACCCGGCCTCAGCAAGCGCGCATTCTTCCCTCAACCACCCACTTTGTAGGATGGGCTTAGAACAGAAGAAAAAAAATGACGAACGCAGTCCGCTGAAAATATTTGATTTGCCCATAGGCGCGCTTCCACTTTGTCTCTGACTTCGTCTGCTTGTTCGTTTACATTAAGCGATAGTGTTTTGTTTCTTCTGGAGTAGCCTATCAGAACCACGCACCTCAGAGCTTTTTTTCAGAAGTTCGTGGGACCGGGTGGTTTGTTGAGGAGAGATAGCCAAGGGCCTCTCTATTCTTATTCACACTCAAAGATTCAAGTGACCAGCTTTTGTAGGACGATGTCAACGGGGCGAGTCGTCTGCTAGAACAGATTCAGCCAACGTTGCCGAATGAGTATATTTTGAAAGGAATCGTCAATGCTGTGCTGGCACAGGAAACTGGAATTGTAATTTTATTAACTCTGAATTAAAAATTAAATATTTATAACGGAATATTCTTAAATTTACATTCAGAAAGAATACATGGATATTGCTCAGCAGTATTTGCAGCTGGTCGGCAGCAGCTCCAGTGAATGTGACACCATACCAGGTTATTATTATTTAAAATATTATTTTTTATCACTGTTAATTAAGTCTATTAATTAAGGTCGTCAGTGTATGGCTTCGGCTTTGTTTCTCCAGCGTCAGTTCGAAGAGTCGCATCTCTACTTCAATTCTATTAAATCTTATTTCCTTAATGACGATACTTTCAACTACAATTTCGGACAGGTAAGCCCCAACCTTTATTGTTTGTCAACCTTTGAGTGTGAATAAGAATAGAGAGGCCCTTGGCTATCTCTCCTCAACAAACCACCCGGTCCCACCAACTTTCTAAAACAGCCCTGAGGTGCTTCGCTCTGATAGGCTACTCCAGAAGAAACAAAACACTGTCGCTTAATGTAAACGAACAAGCAGACGAAGTCAGAGACAAAGTGGAAGTCCGCCTATGGGCAAATCAAATATTTTCAGCGGACTGCGTTCGTCATTTGTTTCTTCTGTTCTAAGCCCCTCCTACAAAGTGGGCGGTTGAGGGAGGAATGCGCACCTGCTGAGGCCGGGTTGGCCCTACAAAGGGCCTCTCTATTCTTATTCGTACTCGAAGGTTTCAACAGTTATTTAAGATATTTTATTTGGAAGGTTTTGACTTATCTGGGACAATACAAGGAAGCTGAAAGTGTTCTAGCCCGCGTCCAAAGCGAGAAACTGCGAACCGAGTTAACTTTCCTCAGCTGTTTAACACGATCACGTACAAACTACACTTATTTCTGAATGCAGACCAATGAAATACATTTAAAATTATGTTTTTGATCAATCCAGTTGTGATGAACCATAAAGCACAGCAAGCCTGGGACCTCTACAAGCGACTGGACACATCTGCTGAATCCTTGGGTGCGAAATAATTACATACATTAGTGTAATTAACGTTAATTAGTATCAGATATTGGTTCGTAGGTGTCCTTCACTTGTTGGCTAACGATGCTTACCGCACTGGACAGTTCCTAGTTGCGGCTAGGAGCTTTGAACTACTCTGGAAGTTCGATCCCAGTCCTGAGAACTCACAGGCTCGATTAGCTGCCTGTGCTGGACACTTCCAGATGATCATCGCGGGACGTCAACCCAGGTACAGCCTCACTCGAATACGAGTTAACTTAATTCATTAAGTTATGTTGAACTGTACTGTTGAATTATGTAGGAATGCACGTATTTGGGTATCATATACAGTGCTTTAACTTCTAGTTTTCTGTTTGCCCTTAAAGAGGGCACGATTTCCCCTTTTTCCCCCTTCCTTTGTAGATATCAAGTATCCGTTTCCCCTCAATCTAAGACATCATAACTATATTTTTATGTTTTTCCCTTTTGAGACCCAGTTTTTCCTTTTTAAGGGAATTTCCCTACAAAGTGGAAGCATTGACCATATAGTATAATCTATGCTACTTGAAAATTTGTATTTTTATTACATGTATGTTAATTAAATACTTTTAAAATATGAGTTGTTTTTAGGGTATTGTGATGCTCGGTATTGTACTACATTATAGTGGCACAAATTTATTACACAATTTATTAAGATTTGTTAATATTTTATTAATATAAATTTTTAATTACATAGCGATACTCTGAACGAACTGCTGGCAATCGTCCTGGCTGCAAGAGACCCGCAATCGGAAGCTGTTGCCCGGGTCGTCAAGAACTGGGCTCGAGAAAATCACATTAAAATCTAATACCAATTCAATTATCCACACATCTTATTCTGCTTGTCTGGATTCAAAATTATGTTTATTATTATCGTATAAAATCGCGACAATGAAATATGAAAGTCCAAAACACAGTTTCGCATTTGTTTTGAATAAATTCCCTCGTAAAATAGGTCCGAGCACTGTGAAAAGGCACCAATACAGTGCCTTTTCGTATTTCCTCACTTTCTTTCTACAGTGCCTTTTTTTCACTGTTGCCTGCATTCCTCTAACGCGTCCAAGTGTTAAAAACAACGTTTAGACCGCCAGATCAAAGGTCAATCAAAAGGGCACCTCAAAAGGCACCATCATTTTTACGCGAGCTTCGATAACTTTAATTTGATTTGACCGATTTCCGAGCGCAGATTTTCTATTTGCTTCAGCAGAGCGTCCTGTAATTAAAGTTAAATTAAACCAATTAAACTATAGACTCTATGCCATTGGATAGTAGCGCCACAGCGGCCACAGTTGTAAACTCGCGTCGTCTGCTGTTTTAGGACAAGCAAAACAGCGTTAAGTCATATGACACTACGAGAAGCTTGTCCTAAAACAGCAGACGACGCGAGTTTACATCTGTGGCCGCTGTGGCTGCCGTGGCGCTACTATCGTATGGCATATAGAGTCTATAATAACATAATTTTATCAAAATTACGTTAGTTTTCGAGCTGATCAGGTCGTCCATTTGTTTGCGCAGCCTCTGCTGTGAAAACTTGAGTTCCTCCAAATCCGCTTTCAGTTTCAGAACTTCTCCGTTAGGTTTGTTGATCCTGTTCTCCATCTCTTGCTGTAGTTCGCCAACTCTGGTTGAAGTTGTTTGAAGTTTCTCGTTCAAGTGCCGGACTTCGTTTTCCAGATCAGACATTTTGATGGTCACAGTATCTCTCAAACCATCTACCACACTTTGAATTTTCGCAATCTATTAGAAATCTATGATTATCAATTTTAACTTTTATATTTAAAGTCAGTGGAGAACCTCTTGTTGAATATTACTGGTTAAAGAATTTTGCGATTTTTCGCTGTTTTTGGCAAGGCCAAATTCCTGCTGAAGTGAAGCCAAGCCGAGTCGTAGTCTCTGATCCAGATCCGCGAACAACTTGTCGATTTTCGTTTGTAAAACTGAAATTTTCGCAATTTCTTTGAACTGAGTTTCAGCCGCATGTTTAAAGTTTTCTGCGGATTGCGTTAAACCGCGGTTCAGATCCGCGATTTGCGAGTTCAAACCAGAGATTTTTGCATCGGTTTCGTCGGTTTTCGTAATGTTGGATCTCCTGTCGCTTTCTAGAGATTTCTCTAAAGCTTCGATTTCTTTGTGGATCTTCTCGTGAATCTGCTGAATCCTTGGACACGTTTTGTAGTTAATATAATGTTAAATTAATATTAATAATAGTGTTACTTGTTATCGGTTGATTTCATGGAGTCGATTTTCACTTCGTTGAGGTTGTTAGTCATAGTTTTAGTTTGAATTTCTAGAAGTTCCAGTTTTCCAGTAAGTTGTGAGAAACTACTAGTAAGTTCCACTACCCTGAAATCGTAAAAAGGTCTTAAAAACTCAAATTAAGTTTGATTTTAATGATATTTACTTATCTTCCAGTATTGTGTTAGTTCCAACAGGCACAGGCATTTGAATCGGTTTGATTTTTGAGGCTTCTGCAAGTCGACTATCAAGTCGACTTCTTAAGTTGACTTCTTTGACGTCCATCTGAAGTTGGTCTAGTCGATTTGCCGTATCTTTGACGTCGGTTATCAAGTGTGTCATCGATTTTTCAATCGATTCTTTGGCTATTCCCATTTGCTGCATTTCGCTCTTCAGACTGAAAATGTCGTTTGAAATTCTATCTTTTCTGGATAAAATTTCTGAATGAGCTGCTGCAACGGAACGTTCAACTGACTGGGCGTGAACTGTCAACTGTTTTAACTGGAACATGATTTCACTGATCGCCTTTTCAGACGATGAACTGCGACCTTCCAGAACCTGGAACAGTATTCACCCGATAGAGGATTGATGCGGTAGCCATACGTCTAAATGACCCTCTGAATGGTGAATGATTACCACAGATTCAGCTAGACGATGGTGTGAAACTGGCCCACTTTCACACGGTTTTTACGCTTGAATTTTTCAAGAACCAAGTCATGCAGTATTCAGTCCCTGATTCAGAGGGTTTAGTTTTAGTAATTAAACTGAGTTCAGTTACTATTCAGTTAGTGATTCAGAGGACAGCTAGTGTTCAGCTACCTAGTCATGCGGTACTCAACCGTATGACTTTTTTATCGGGCAGTTGATAATAATTATGATAGTTTTTAAAAGATAGTTAATGAAACTACTGTTGAATTCCGTAATCTTTGCAGTTCTTCCTGGAGGATTCGCTCTCTATTTTCAGCAGATTCCATTCTTCGTTCCAGTTGTTCCAGCTTACTGGAAAACGCTAGAACTTCAAACAAAAGATTCAAAGTCTAGAGAATTTTGGTATTAAAAATTGAGGTTTACGTACTTAAATTAGTGTCTGTTTGATGGTTTGTACTGCTGGGTGTCACTACAGGTAAATTAGGAATCACTGGAGATCTGGAATTGACTCCAGGAATTTCCGGAAGTCCTGGAAGTTGGTGAGGATTGGTTCCATACATGGCGTTCAGCGCTTTGTAAGGCCTTGAAAAAGATTTCAATAATAAATTTTACTTTAAATTGTTACAACTTATTACATTTAAATGTTATTAAGCTCAGGCATTGACTCGGACTGTTTCCAAGTGTGAACTGAACTTGGATATTGGCTGTAACTAAGTTCACGTAAATACTGTTGCTAAGCAAAACTATAATAAACAAATCAATCATTAATGAGGAATGTTTATGCATGAAAAATAGAAATTTTAACGTAAATTTTTAAGTATAAAATTATAAAAATTCAAAGTATTCTGAATAGTTTAAATTTTCGTGCTTGAATTTCTAGACATTTTATAAAAGTTTTTTAAAGTTACGGATTTCGTATTTCTATAATTCATCGAAATATTTTTAATATATTTAGTGGAGAAAAGTATTTCTCTAAAATACTTAATAACATAAAATTTATTTGAATTCGAGCACCAGTGCTTCCACTTTGCAGGGAGAATCCCTGAAAACAGGGAAGCACTGGGTCTTAAAAAGGGAAAACTAAGGGAAGAAAGAGAAGGGAAATTTAGAAGCGTAGCTTTGTGTTCTAACACGGAGGGGAAAAAAGGGAAATTGATGGGGGCCAGGGAGGGAAAACAGCGCCCTCTTTTAAGGGAAAGGGAAAACTGAAAGAGAAAACTGTTTGGCACGCAAATAAAGGCAATCTGGCAACGCTGCATTTGTCGAGTTGTCCTTTTTCAACTGTTATTTTGTCAACAAAATGTGCATCGCCAGAATTCACTGAATATTTTATAATTTAATTTAATTTGAAATATTTTTAAAAATAAAATGACTTTAACAATGCCATTCCGATCGGGGAACACAAAACACACACTGACATTGGCGAACAGTATAATTGGAGCTAGCATTTTATCAATGCCTTATTGTTTTAAACAGGTCCTAATACTTTTCTTAAGTTAAATTTTAAAATACAACTCTTTTGTTCTTTTTTTAGTGTGGAATTATACTAGGATGCATAGTTCTTTATTTAAATGCAATGATGACAAAACTCAGCTGTCACCAGTTAATCAAATCCGCGCTGATCGCCAGAAGGAAAAACTACGAAGTTTTAGGTGAAACTTCTCACAATCTCTATGAAACGTTTACTCAAGATTTTTCATTTGGTTTAGCACAAAACGTGTGGGGACCAGTCGGGAAACTGTGGGTCGAAATATGCATCATTGGGTATTTAGCGGGATGCTGTATTGCCTATTTTGTAGTCCTTGGGGATCTTGGACCAGAAATTTTGGCAAAATTAAGCATAGAAAGCAGTCCCAGCTCGTCAAGACTTCTTATTATCACAGGTATACCATTAGTTATTTGTCAAGTTTTTGTAATAATTAAATGTTTTTTAGTTTCGGCTATTTTCGTTATTCTGCCGCTGAGTTTGCTGCGGGACGTGGAGAGTCTGAACGTGATGTCGATGATATCGGTTTTTATGTATCTTCTATTAGTTCTAAAGGTAAATACAAAGTTCCATAGCATTTTGAAAGTTTTTTTTTTAATTTTTTTTTTATGCAGTGTCTATACGAAGGAGCTGTTCGAACTGTTTCTGACGGGATCCCGCAGGAAATCGAATGGTGGAGGCCGTCAGGAGTTCTTCAGTGCATTCCCATTTTCTCCATGGCTTTATCTTGCCAAACGTAATCAGTATTTCCACTTGGCAGGGAAGTTCCCTGAAAAAGGGGAAAATAGGGTCTGAAGATGGAAAAATAAGTGAAGAGGGAAAAGGGAAAATCTAAACGTACGGTCTGTATTCTAGTACAGAGGGGAAAAAATGGAAAAATAAGAAAAGAGGGGAAAAAGGGAAACATAAAAGTAGAAACAGTGAACGTAGTCCTTTTCTGTACAAAAAAATAAACGATCCAAGTTTTCGGAATATTTTTACAGGCAAATGTTCGAAGTTTACGACTCGCTTCCCGAGCAATCTCTGAAAATCATGGACGGCATCGTCTCATCTGCAGTAAACCTGTGCACTGCTATCTACACTGGTGTAGGAATTGGTGGATACCTGGCATTTTATCACACAACATTTGGCGGTATTTTAGTACATACTAAAAAGGGCATAGATATGATATTTTCTGTTTCTTGAATTTCAGGAAATATTCTGGTCAGTTTTGAATCCTCTTTCGTAACAGACCTTCTCAAGGCAGGCTTCCTCATATCAATCATGTTAAGCTTCCCCCTCTGCGTCTTGCCGTGCAGGACCAGCCTCTTTTCCTTACTCTTCACCAAGGTATTTAAATCTGAAGAATATTTTAATTCAAGTCATTTGTATTTTGTAACAGGGAAGTGTTTCTCACGATTCCAACGTTACGACATCGATTCCGGCCGACAGATTTCGCTTGCTGACTCTTCTCATCATAGCAGCTACGTTAGTCATCGGTGTGAGACTTCTGCTGTTTATCAACGATTTTTACTAATTTTTTTTCTTAATTCAGGTGTTTCGATTCCGAACGTCGAGTTCGTTCTTGGTCTCGTTGGTTCAACACTCGGTACAGGGGTGTGCTTCATATGCCCAGCGTGGCTTTATCTACGTCTTTCACCGGCCACATCATCTGAACGGCTTCAAGCAAAAGTACCTTTAAACTTTTTGTACGATAAAACTTTAGATTAATTCATTTTCATACCCAGGTTGTGTTGGCTTTTGGTATAGGAATCCTACTCTTAGGCACTTCGGCAAATATTCTAGCAGAAGAGGAGTACGCTGATCACCTGCAGCCTAAATCAGCTGATTTGTTGCTGAACGATTTGGATGACGCAGATGTATTGCCAGTAGTTCCGTTGCCGATGAGTTCAGCGGAAGCTGTCGTTTTGGAAAGTAGGTTAGCGGTATTTATTCATGTTACACGTTTAAATACGTGTATGTGTGTTTGTTATTTAATGGATTTTTCTCTTAATGAAACAGAAGGAGGAAGCGGAAAACGAGATTCCGAGCAAAACGATGGCAATCGATCGAACCCGCTGACTTTAACTCGAACAGCAAACGTTACTGACATTGCACGACCTGTAAGCGAAGCTCTCCCACACCACAATTTATCCCACGAATGAGAAATTCATTGTTTTTATAGCAAATAAACGGTTATTACTAACTACGCAAGCTCTGTCATGTTTTGTTCATGTATTTAAACAACGCTAACATTTGTACCTATAGCACGAATAAAGGATAAAGGTTACGTTTAATTCAAAATAACATAAATAATGTAAATTAATATACAACTCAAAACTAAATTTGTACGTTAAATCTATTGTAAAATTTATTTAACAAATATAACTAATTCAGTCTGGCAACGCTGGCCAACACTAGGTCAACAGCAGCAGACGAAAGAGATTTACAATGTTTTTGTTTTGACAGATCATCAGCTCATCTGATTGCTGGAGCATATGCGAAACTAAAAAACAGTAATTTTCTACAATGTCCGATGTCGACGATATCAAGAAAAAAATTGTGGAGACAATTAACAAAGAAGTCGGTACCGATATCAGCAAAATCGGTCAGCTGCGACTGGTCTACGAAGAGACGCAGAAGCTCAAAGCCACTTTACAAGAAAAAGTTTTTTTTTACTTCTTTCATTGAATTTACTTTCTTAATGTCAGTCTTCATCTGCGTGCAGGTATCAACTGTCGAAAACGAGACGTCAGCTAAAATTGAACAGCTGATTCGTGATGTTGATGAAGCCATAAGCACTGTAAACAATTTCGAGAAGAAGATAGTCGAGCTAACGGAAAGTTCGTCCAAACTCCAGAGCAATTTAAGCAAACATTACTTGGGTCTGGTAGAAAAACTGGATGCTGTTGTCAAACTTGAACAGCAACGAGCTTATGTTGCCCGCTTACAACAAATAAACGAGTGGAGGTATACAAATGTCCTCAAATGTTGGCAAACTTATCAATTGTTTGGTTTTAGTGCTGCCATTCAGAAATGCTTAGAATCAGACCTTGATGGTGAAGCAGTGGAGGAATTCGTCAAGCTCTCGGAATTAGCAAAATCTCTTCAAAATTCTTCGTGCACTAATCTAATGTCATATCTTGATAGGATTACAGATTACTGGTGCACTATAATCAAGGAAAAATTAAAGAAGTAAGTTTTGTTAAGTAAGAATGTATAGAATTTTGTAATTTAGTTGTTTTCAAACATAGGGAATTTGAATTGACGCTCAAATCGCTTCAGTGGCCTTTCATTTCAACGAACCAAGAAGTACTCCAGGCACCACCGAGCCCCGATTTAATGACAAAATTCAACTTAAATCTACACAGCTTACTGAAAATGGACAGTTACTCGAGGTATACACCTTATCTGTCATCTCGTTATTATTTTTCGGCACCAGATTTGTTTCGCAGCAAATCGAGAAGAGAGTCGGAAACTGCCCTGATGAGTTATTTCCCAGCGCCATGCCTAGCAATGGAGCAGATGGTTGAACCACTTAGAAAACGATTCGCTTTTCACTTCAGCGGGAAGAGGCCAACGAACAACCTCGCCAAACCCGAGTGGTACTTGCGACAAGTCCTCGACTGGATAGGAGACCACACGGCCTTCTTGGAAACTAACGTCCAGCCCGTCTACGAAAAGTCTCGCTTCAACACAGACTCTACTGTGAGTTAAACTGTTGTATCATTTTTTGGTCAAAACAATTTTTTTTCTAATATTTTGTAAAGGTTGAATTTACGCGTTGCATGGTTCAGCTGGCCGTGGAGAAGCTAAGCAGGGATTTGCCTAAAGTCTGCGAAGATGACGCTGTATTTTCTCATACCATCGCCCAGGTTCTCCGTTTCGAGCGCGAATTACGCGGAAGACTTTGCTACCCTCCATCCGAGCCATCCGCACTGCTAGTTTTAACCCAGGCCCAGTTCTTCACCCGGTGGATTGCCTTAGAGCGAAACTGTAATCCGTATTTTCCCATATTCCAGAGTTTCCACTTTCATTTTCCCCCTTTTTCAGGCAATTTCCCTACAAAGTAGAAACACTGCAATGTACATGCCTATGTTAACTATAGGTTCATAGAACACTGATTAATAATAGGTTTACTGAAACAAATAGCTAGTAACTTTGTAAGGTATGATATATATATCAGATTGCAAATATGTAATAAATGAGAATAATAAGTTAATTAAGCAAAACTACTAATGTATTTTTTAAGAAAATTATTAACTACTTCATATGATAGTGTTAAGTTATTAATAATCGTATTTTTAGTTATTGTACTATTTTGTAAATAAATGGTAAAAGTTTAACTGATTTATGCAACTGGATTTCAGATGCTGTCGAAAAGCTGGACATTCTCCTTGACGACGAAAGTGCTTGGTCTTACATTATAGACAGTGAAGCGGAGAACAGTGAGGCTGTTCGACTTACGAAATCCGTCGAAGGATTCCTGCAGATCCTTTTGGCAATCACTGATAGGTTTCCCTTTAACCAACTTTATAAAATAATTTATTACATTTATTAAATAACTGTAACGCTTTATTGCGTGTAGATACAAATGTCTGCCGCAGCCAGGACACAAGATGCAGTTTCTGGAGCTCC
Source organism: Eulimnadia texana (assembly GCA_002872375.1). Taxonomy (NCBI): domain Eukaryota; kingdom Metazoa; phylum Arthropoda; class Branchiopoda; order Diplostraca; family Limnadiidae; genus Eulimnadia; species Eulimnadia texana. The sequence goes on along the minus strand of NKDA01000001.1, from coordinate 31,304,402 downwards.
AACTTGAACTTTTGGACGAATTCCGGGTTCGTTTACTGCAAATGGCGCGTGAGGAAAAGCTTCACAGTTTTCCTCACATGGATTCTTCCCGTTTTTGTGCGATCCTCAATAGTGTGGCCGCTGTGGTTGCAGCAATGGACGACTGGTCAGACCTTCCGGTATTTTGTACAGCCCAGCAAACATTAAGCTTCGTTTATTGATTAATTTCTTTGTTTGTGATTTCAGTTCTTCCTTCAACTGCATAGTTACAAGCTGCAGATGGAAGCCATTGAACGGCAAGCTGCTGAAGCTGAGAGAAGCGATCAAACGGAGACCAGCTTGATTACTTGGCTTAAACTACAGGAAAGCAAGCAAAGCAGCTCGACAGAAGAAGGTTGAAGTATAATGAACTGCTATTTAGAAATAGTAAAATTTAATATTTTGTGTAGGTTCAGTGTTTGACGGTGTCAGAGACTTGTACGCAATGATGCAAAATGACCTCCTGAAGAAACTTATCGAAGCCGTCATGCTGGAAATCAAGGCCCGCTCTCAACCTTACGATTAGACAAGCAAGCAGCCTCATTTCTTATCAACGAAATGCTAACTGATTTGTATTGTTAATTACAGATGGGCTTCCCTGCCGAGCCCGGGGTTGTACATCCACCCCAGTTTGTCACCAACAGGTTCTTCCATGCTACAGGCCATCAGTTTAGGACTTCAGTGGCTGAGAAACAGCCTAGCTCCAGCGCTTTTCACCCAGGCTTGGCAACAGTTGGCTAGCCAAATAAACACTGTATTGATATTTTGCTTTTTCTGAGTTGTTGTTTTACGCTGTTTTTTAGTTTCTTTACGAGGAACTGGTTCTCCAGCGGCAATTCAACGAAGCGGGTGCTACCCAGTTCTGTTTTGACGTAGAGGAAAATCTCTTCCTGCTATTTGCGGAATGCTCTTCCAAACCAGAAGTCTTTTTCAAAGAGTATTTTAGTTTACGTTATATAAAAAAGCTGCTTATTACATTAGAATTTTATTGTTTTCTTAGATTGAAAGACTGCTGCACTCTTCTGCGGCTACCGAAGCCTACAGCCATGCTGCTGTTGGACACGCTATCACAGGCCCTTCAGAGTGAGCAGAACAACACCCCAATGTTCTTCCATGACGGGAAAGCTGCTTTACAAGAGCAGGGTATCATGAAACTCAGCATGGAAGATTCCCTAAGTGTGCTGCGCAGAAAAATCTTATAAGCTAACACTTATATACAATGTGAAAAATAATAAAAAAATGATATATAAATTACCCTGGGTATATATTTCGTTCACATTAGTACTGACACCTCCCATCTGAACAGAAAAAGCAGAAATAAATAAATATATTAGTTGGCTAAATCAAGTTAGTGTTTGATTTTAAGCTGCTGGTGAATAGAAAAGTTTCAGGTCGCTGAAAAATCGGTCCAGATCTTCTTCGCGGACTACAGGGGTCTGTTCCAGAGGAATCTGCGGAACTGGGATGCGAGAGAAAATGTTCAAGAGAGTCTTGTCGCAAACGGCAAGATCTCCTTGTTTCTGGCACCTCTCGGTTTGCGCAGAATAGCTGTATCCGACTGGACAGCGATACAGCACCCCTGGAAAAATAAATTATACTTAAATTTTATGTATAATATTTAAATACACAGGAAACTTCGTAAGTGCTGGAACTATGCTGCACGAAACAAATCCAAATCTGGTGAACTGAAATACGAATTTTAATCCTGGTTTTCTTTTGTTGGATTTTAGTAGATTTGTTTTGGTGTAAAGATATATTATTATTTGTTACAAGTAAGGCATGAATAGATTACCTTTAAGAACTCCGGCTGTGACTTCAAAGCAGCGGTAGAAGCGGATGCAATCCAGTTCGTATGCAAAATGACCGGGTCGAGGACATTGGTACAAACTGTCTTCAGTGACCTGCAGAAAAAAAAATGAAATTTACTAGTTAGTTAATCAATCAGCGATTTATTAAATTATTTAAATAAAAGGTTTAATCAGTAAGAATCAACTAAACATTCATACAATATATTAATAATATAATTAGTAATAGATATAAGTAGTCAGTGCCGGATCTCCCTACTGGCTGCTGTGGCAATCCGCCATAGGCCCGCTCCCTTGATAGGCCTAGGAGCCTTACTTACTAGATAACAAGGATTGAAAATACAGAACAATTCTGAAAAGCTCCAGTTGGTGTTGTTGCCATAGGCCCGCAAAAGGCCAGGTCCGGCGCTGTAAGTAGTTAAGTTTTGATTAAAATTTACCGTGTAGTTGTTGCTAGGGTTGACAGGTTTACTCAGTTCAGTGGTTGCTTGCGTGACTGACACTGGTGCTGCTGTCGTAGATGTCATCTCTTTGCACGGAGAGGTTTTATCTGCAAATGCAACATACATCTTATTAAAATTCTTTTTAATTATATCTTTTTAGTTCCTTTTTGTCTATTTTCCAAATGTATTCAAATTCGCTATGCTAATTCTGTATCTTTGTACTTGATATTCAACTAAGTTATACTTATAATTGCTATGAAAATTTGGAAATTTTATTCAAATTATCCAATTTATTTTTATCATTTATATTCATTAGAAATCGTGAACATTCAAAGATGTTAAAGAAGATTACTTGAATAAATGAATCAAGTGTAAATGTATTCAGTTATAATGAGATTTTCTCACCTGGAGTAGTACACTGTTTGGTAGGTTCATCGAAGACCAAGCCTTCTCCACAAGCGAACATCACAACGTTGATGGTAGCGCCATCCCACAGGCATTGGTAGAACCGATTGCAGAAAAGCGGATGTCTGTAATAATCCTTACCACCGCAAGCCAAGAAGAACGTGGGGAAAGAAGTCACTGGAGAAGAAACTGGTGCGACTAGAAACAAAGTCAAACCACTTAGAAATGTCTAACTCTGACTATACGTGTGTTAGTGTATACGGGAGGAACTGGTAGCTTCTGGTGCTGCTGAAGATTCTTGAGGTGAAGCAGTAGTGCTTTGAGTAGAATCTTCTGGATTCGTGGAAGATGATGTAGTTTCTGCTATTTCTGGTTCGGTTGTGGATACTGAAACTGGAGGCACTGTAGAAGATTCGCTTGGTACAACGGCAGAAGAATCGGTTGACTCGTCGATTGATGAGTCAGTTGACGCGTCAGTTGACTCTTCAGGTGAAGGTTCTGTTGAAGAATCGATAATCGAAGAGCTGGAAACATCGGTTGTCTCTGAGGGAACAGTCTCATCGATGGGTGACGCACTGGAAGAATCGACTGATTCGACTGACTCGGATGGAGTTGTCACGTCAGGGGATGATTCGCTGAAAGTATCGACTGACTCGGATGGAGTTGTCACGTCAGGGGATGATTCGCTGAAAGTATCGACTGACTCGGATGGAGTTGTTGTGTCAAGTGATGATTCGCTGGAAGTATCGACTAACTCGAACGGAGTTGTCTCTTCTACGCTTGACACGTCTACTGACTCAGATGGAGTTGTCACGTCCACAGATGACCCACTGGACGAATCAACTGACTCCGGTAGAGTTGTAACTCCAGGGGATGACGCACCTGACTCATCTACTGGCTCGGATGGAGTTGTTGCGTCTACAGATGACACACTGGAAGAATAAAGTGGTGCAGCAGTTGACGAGTCGACTGACGCAGATGCAGGAGTTGTCTGTTCAACGGATGACTCGCTTGACTCAGTGACTGACGCAGACGCTGGGGACGACGATTCCACTGACGCAGATGCAGGAGTTGTCTGTTCAGCGGATGACTCACTTGACTCAGTGACTGACACAGACGCAGGAGATGACAAGTCTACTGACGCAGCAGTTGACGAACTCGTACTAATCTCTACAGTTCCAGACTCTGGTTTAACAGCTTCAGGAGTCGTTTGTGGTTCTGGACTGGGTTTAGGAGGAACTGGGCTCACTGGAGACACAATTCCAGAACCAGCTGGAACTACGATCGGCCCCGCAGCGGGTAAATTACCATTCTGCTGGAACTGGCCCGCACAGCGTGACGGAGCTTTCACCCATTCTGGATGATTGCAGACAGAAATGGATTCATCGAAGACTGTACCAAGCGGACAGATGAAGTGAAACGCTGTGAATCGAGTACCAGTGCCGAAATAATCAACACACCGATAGAAACGTGTACAGTCATCCGGGTAGGCGAAATATCCAGCTGAAGAACATTTGACTTGCCTCGCAGCATCTATTTGAACTACAGCAAAGAAAAATTCATGATTCTATCATGTATTTCAGTTATTTGTTTAACTGAATTGCTATTGAATTTTATTGTGAATAAAGCTAGAATAGCTTATTTGGTTTACTTACCGTAAGCAGTGACATAAGCACTGCAGAAGAACAGTAGAGTCAGCAGAGATTTTAACAACATCATCAGTCTGTAAAAGCAAAAATCTAGTTTAGTGTGCTATTTCTTTATAGAGCTATTATCACATTATGCAAATAGATAACAGTAGATAGCCGGTTGATAACAAGTGATAACATTAATCTCGTAGTAGAAGCTTCATGCCCCGTTGCCAGAAGATTCCTTCGTTTCGTGCAATTAGTAGAAATTATTACACTTGGCAAACGGACTTAAGTATCGTTGCAGCATTTGCATATCACCAACACAAAATTTGCTAGACATGCAAACGTGAAGGTCAATGTACTAAATCTCAAGAAGTCGGGATTCGCGAAATGACAATGTGTTTGCCAAAAGATATGCAAATTAGCAAGCCAGTGTTCAAGTGTTTGCCAAATACTGAAAATGTGTCCGTGTCGAGCCAAGGGGTCCGAAACTTCTAATAATCTTCGTACACCTAGGTCGTGTTATCACTGGTATCAATCTGTTATCTACATGTTATCTCCGAGTTATCACATGTTATCCAATAATCTTCGTACACTTTTATCGGAGTTTCGGACCCCTTGTGTCGAGCGGTTTCTTGTGTTACGGATAATTTCGTTTGCTTTCGCGGTTTCCCGCCAGATTTTGAACACAAACGAGAAATACATTGTTTACACAGTAATAAGTATATGTAATCCGTTTAGTAACTGTAGTAAAAATTACTAAGTGGTAAAGTAGTTGATTAACGTATAAATCAGACTGTATCAGTAATATACATGAAACAAAAGCATAATAATAATATTAATAATTATTATTTAATTAAAATCATTGAACGAATTTTCAAACAAAATATCTCTTAAAATAATTCACTTATTTTGAATAAAAGAAAATATAAAATATCAATTTTAATAACAATGATGATGCATTGAAATAAATTACCCAGCAGAAAATTAAGGATAGTTTCAGGACCCTGTAAAGGACATTTTCAGGATGCCAATCAGGACTCTGGGAGCAGTAAAACTGGCCCACTTCTAAGGTGTTCAGGACCCTGACATTGGAATGCCTGAATAATACATGTTCAGAGTACTTAACAGCGTCCTGAAAAAACGATTTTCAGGATACTTAATGGTACCGTCAATAATCAAGATTCCCAATTCTCAACACAATTGTTATTTTATTCATCCACGACCGGACGTCGTTCAGGATATTCAGGATATGTTACGGATATCCTTCAGGATGTAGCCGACATCCTTAATTTTCCGCTGGGTAGTAGTAAGTTTTCTATGGACAAAAAGTTCTCTTAACAAGGATTCAATTATGAAGGTCCTCAGCTCTATTAGAGATGATCTCGATGTTTATGACGCTTTTCTTAAGAGCTTAACGGTACCTTTTGTTATCGGGTTATCGAAACTCGTTGACCCTTGGGATTGCGTTAAGCGTTAAGGGCCATTCGGAGATTTGAACGCACGCAACAACAGAAAAAAGGACAAGGCGGGGTTGCATTGCTTCAGGGATTCTTGACTCACAAAGGGGTTAACAACCCTCTAAAATCCTAGCCCTGTTATCAGTGTCATTACCCTTTTGTTATCGTGTTATCACCGGTTATCTCAGTTTGACAATCTTTGTACTGGACATACCCATAGCTTGTTACCTGTTATCATCACGTTATCAGTTGTTATCGCCTGTTATCGCAGAGGTTGTCGAACCCCCGACCTTAATAGTGATGAGGGACTCTTCTTCAACAGTGAGGGGGTTCTCAACTCATCAAAGATTGACGTGTTATCAGTGCTATCACTGGTTTTCTAGAACTTTGAACTTCTCAGTTAGGAGTTGCTGTAGGTTGTCGCCTGTTATCAGTATGTTATCGACTATTATCACTTGTTTTTCTAGGGTTTTTCAACGGTTTTAGTTTGTGTGGAGGATTTGCAGGGAAGTGGTGAGGGCTTCTGACCGACGAAATCTGGAATGTTGGAGGGAGAAGTGCGGTTTAACCTTGAACTTGAATCTGTAATGAACTTCGTAATCCTTTTCTGTTTCCTTGTTGTTTCCTGTTGTGTTCTTAACGCGAAAACAGATTGCAAATTTCTAGTTATTACCTAGTACCAACCTATTATCAACTTACTACCCTCCTATATTGTCCGTTATAAAGGCTAGTGTCGTTATAAAATCCATTAGAAAAGATGCTAAGGAGTGTAAAAGTTGGTGAATCTCAATCTACAGCTTACAAAAATTACTTATTATAGACACTATACTGAAAGATGTACTAGGTTACTTACTAGACCACTAAAGCAGTTCATAATCGTAAAAAATTTAAGTACCTTGAATTTGGTCGACTTATTTCTTGGAGATTTCCGGGACGTGCTGATTCAGAGGGTGTTGTGTTGTGTAACTGAAGGGGAATATGGTTCTAGGACCGACTGATTCTAGTCCGATTGTCGACGGCGGTTCTTATGGGAGGGCGCGCAGGAGCGGTCCAAGCCTCGAGGTGAAGGTCGGGCTTGTTGCAGATGCCGCGCCGCTTCGAAGAAAGCCAACGCAACGCAACATCCCCCACGCAACAAGCTGCAGTTATAAATCATCTCCATTTTAGCCAAAAAGAAAAGAAAAGAAAAGAAAACCCCCATAAGCAACCTGCATAAAAAGAATTTACTGCTTTGCACACTACAACGCGCTGTGGAATAATGAACATTGCACTACTACAGTGAGAACAATATGGTTGGAACAGACAGACAGACAGACAGACAAACAGACAAACAGACACACAGATATGCAATCAGTCAACAGTTGTTGCTTTGATTTTAATTATTTATCCTATAATCTAATTATGAGTAAACTTAATTAAACTATGTAAGTTAATCAATTAACGAAAATAAATCAGACGAATTTTAATTAATATGATTATTTCAGAATTCTTTCAGAAACTCTGGAATTTAACCAAAAAATAACAGTCGAATGAGTTGACAGCAAAAAAGTTGAAACGTCAGGCACGTGATGAGTAAAGTGACTGACAAGACGATAACAAGATGATAACATCTTGATAACACAGTGTTCCCAGAAAATTAAGGATGGTTTCAGGATCCTGAAAATATCCTTAAAAGGACATATTTAGGATGCCAATCAGGACTCTGAGTGTTCTGAAATTGGCCCACTTCAAGGGTGTTCAGGACCCTGACATTGGAATGCCTCAACAATACATGTTCAGGGTACTTAACAGCGTCCTCAAAAAACGCTTTTCAGGATACTTAATGGTGCCGTCAATAATCAAGATTCCCAATTTTCAACACAATTGTTATTTTATTCATCTAAGATCGGACGTGGTTCAAGATATTCCGGATATGTTATGGACATCGTTCAGGATGTAGCCGACATCCTTAATTTTCCGCTAGGTTAACACGGAAGACCAGTTCAGCTGTAACCATTAATTTGAATATAAATATGAAATTTTCTTTAAGTTGGTTAATCAGCCATTGTTAAGCACTTATACTAACATACTATCAGGTACATGATATATTATTATTATTTATGTGATTATTGTTACATGAGGAACAGTTAGGAAATCCCTTAGGAGGTTCTAGAATTGATTATTCAGATTCTGGTACGTTTTGAAAGATCTTCAAGGTCGAATCCCTTCAAAATGCCGTTACAGAACCGTCCCACTGAAAGATCTGGAATTCCGATGAACGAAGCATTTTATAACATATGATAATAAAGGATCATTTACATAAAACACTACAGATTAGACAGTTAAAGGGACAGTCCGGACTTTTTTCGGGGGAAAAAACATATGTTATAGAACTTTTTACGCTGATTCCGAATATATATAGTGTCCCTATCTCAATTTTCTACCGTTTGGTCTAAAAAATTAATGAAAGTTTGAAAATAGACACGGCAACGCCGGTCACACGGGCAGCGCTCTGATTGGTGGCCACTGGTCACGTGATCGAAACAGCCAACGGAAAAACGCCTGCGGCATACGAGCAGACGGTTCTGTGATACTGTCAACTTGATTCATCATTCGGTTAGCCTTTTTGATTATACCGCAAATAATTTCTTATTGGCTGTTTTGATCACGTGACCAGTGGCCACCAACCAGAGCGCTGCCCGTCTGACCGACGTTGCCATGTCTATTTTCAAACTTTCATTAATTTTTGAGACCAAACGGTAGAAAATTGAGATAGGGACACTATATATATTCGGAATCAGCGTAAAAAGTTCTATAACATTTGTTTTTTCCAAAAAGTCTGGGCTGTCCCTTTTATTATTACTTACTTTAATACTTGTGTATATGGAACGCGAAGATTTAAATCTGTTTTTTTTTTTTACGGTTAATATATTTATTATACTGTATTTTATTCTTTTTGATCGATCGATGTGAAGTCAATTGACAAATCGAACTTGTCTTCTCCCACTTTTGTATTTTGTTCTGTCCGATAAAAAGCGTGAATTTGTAACCGGTTGTCAACCTTTCCTCTTGACCTTCGTTCTTGCCAAGTCAACTGCAGGGTTTGAACTTTTGATTTGCAACCCACTGAATTGCAATATGCTTGCAAACGTGCTAACTAAACGTCAATACTCGTTTACTGCAACAATGATTTATGGAAAGTACTGGAAAAAAAACAAACTTAAATGAACTCAGTAGGAGTCCGCACTGTAGAAATTATGCAGCGTTCATGACTTCGCTGTTCCGCAACATACCAGCATTAGAGGGCAACTCCGGACAACTTGGAAAAAAAACATATGTTATAGAACTTTTTACGCTGATTCCGAATATATATAGTGTCCCTATCTCGATTGTCTACCGTTTGGCCGCTAAAATTAATGAAATTTTGAAAACGCACGTGGCAACGCTGGAAACTGAGCGGACGATCTGATTGGTTCCCACTGGTCACGTGATCAAGACAGCCAACGAGAAGGTTTGTCGCCTCGTAGTAACAGACATGCACCATGGAGTAGGGAGTTAACAGTAGTACGAAATCGTTAATTAATTAATGTTATAACAATTAATATTATAAATTATAATTAATATCATATTAATATACCAAATTTAGGAACATATTCGTTTTCATTGACCGAGACTTAATTCACAGTCAACTGCAATATATCTGCCAAATTAAATATTTAATCAGATTTAGAGATTATTTTCCCGCGTAAAAATTAGTCCGAACAATGGTGTTTTATACCGTACAAATCACTGTAAAAAGGCACCATTACACTTTTTTCTCGGTTTCGTAGTTCTTTTTTTTTTACAGTGCCTTTTCATAGTATCCTGCATCTCCCTAAAGCACCGTAATATTTAAACTACCTTGGAAGCTATACGTAGTTCAAGATCACCAGAAAGGCACCATAAAAGGCACCGTCATTTTACTTGGGACGTTTTCTCAATTCTTGTACAATATTTTGTACGAGACCAACTGTTTAAGTACTAAATAGAGGAACGGATAAAAATAATTTTAAATTTTATTGAAAACAGTATATTGAAACGATTTACCGGAACTCTTGATCGGACTTCACAAAATGGAGATAATTTTGAATTAGATATCGATATACAAATATTTAGTTTTCGAATATGAATGCTAAGTTATCGATACTTAAACGTCGGTAACCGCGGTTCCACTTTGCAGGGAAATTCCCTGAAATAAGAAAACAGCGTGTCAAAAGGGGAAAAATAGGGGAAAGGGGAAATTTAAAAGTAAAGCTTTATACTTAGCATGGAGGGGAAAAAGGGAAAACTGATTCCCCTCAAGGGAAACAGCTCCGTAGGATAAAAGGGAGAACTGTGAAGTTGAAATGTCAACAAAATCAAGATTGAAAATAAACCATATTCGCTAAACGACATAATATTGAGATTTTCAAGCTGTCAACGAATTCTCGTTTCTTTCGCTGAATCTCAGTTTGGTAATGAAAAATATATTACGCGCTGCACATTACAAATAATATACTGAATTTAACACTTTCATGTGTTGTAGAAAGAGTCATGCAAAATGCAGGGGATCAGACTTCTTCATCTTTCGGCAACAACATTTACATCGTATCTATTGGCTCAGACTCTTCAATAACCAAGCGCACTGTTGACGATTCGTCTGGTACTACATCGTTAACTTTAAAATGGAGAATCCCCCGCTTTGAACAACTCTTCCGCACTGGTCAGGACAGTGGACTCTCCCTGTTTTTTAAGACACCTGTATTTGCGTCTGATGAAGATGGATTGGTACGCTGGTATGTTTCTATGGTTACTTCAGGTACAGTTTCTTCCATGCCAACAGTTGTGCTCGATCCCGCATCGGGCCGCCTGCGTTTTTTCAATCTTATATTGTCTCTGCACCTTGATCCTGGTTCTAACGTTCCCAAAGTGACAGCTACTTTCGACTGTCAGAACCAGGAGAAGTACCTGTTCCTTTCTTCTCCTTTCCTTCGCACTGATGTCATCAAACGAGACGTTTATCCTGAAAAGAGCAAGAATTCCATCGGGGGCTTGATTCTGCGCGCTCCAGTTTTGCCGAACGGTGACGTCTGCATTAACTGCAACCTGAAAACAGAGGGCACGGACATGATAGCAATGAGAGATGTAGCTTCTCTGAGCAAACTATCGGAAGACTTTGCCACTCTTTACGCAAACCAGGCTCTGAGTGATGTCACCATTGTTGTCAAAAACGAAAAAATTCTGGCTTCGAAAGCCATCCTAGCTGCGAGAAGCCCCGTTCTTGCTGCGTTATTCGAGAACAAGTTATTGGAAGCCAGGAAGAATGAAATCGTTATCACAGACGCCGAGCCCGAAGCATTCAAAGATTTTCTTTATTATTTATACACAGGCAAAACTTTGAAAATTACTGAATTAACGGACCAGCTGCTGACACTGGCCGACAAGTACCAAGTGGTTCATCTCCGGGATCTCTGTCAAGCCCTTCTGATGAAAAAAATCACCCACGACAACGTTCTTCCTATACTGGTTTTAGCAGAGCTGCACAACGCTAAGGAACTTAAATCCGAGGCCATCAAGTTTGTCAACCTTTCGTGGGAGACTGTTTGCAGTTCGGACGACTGGAAAGACTTTGTATCGTCCTACCCGATGCTCCTGAACGAAATTTTTCTCGAATCCAAGAAGCCGTTGCGTGATATTACCAGATAATGTGATGAATTATATTCTTGTTTATCGAAAAAACAGACAAAAATATGTAACTTTGTTAACAATTTTGAAAATGTGGAATAAAAGCAACGTTCATCAAGGCACAAACTTTCTTATAAATGACAATTTTCCTTTCTGCGTGTTATTGCCAAATAATGTGATTTGTATTCTTCTTGATTATTACAAAAATCGATCAAAATATTTAACTTGGTTAACAATTTAAAAAAGTGGAATAAAAGCAACGTTCATCAAAGCACAACTTTCTTATCGATCACAACTTTCCCTTCTGCGAACTGACAGAATTAAAGGCGTCTCGAACGTGTCGCAACAACTCGTAGAGTCGACGTCCACGAACCTGTGCAAAAAATACATTGAAAACTATACTTGGTTTCAAACAGTCGCTAAATACGGCGAGGTAATGGAGTTCATCGTCATCTTGTGCGGCAAGTAACGAAGGGTCATCTGCCAAGCCTGGCTCAGGAAGTTGTGGTTGTTCAGGGGCTACAACCACCATCTTCATCGGCTTCTTCCTTTTGTTTCCTTTCTGAGGTGCTCCACTGTTCGATTCCTGGTCCTGCAATACCTGAGTCATAAATTTTGGAGTTTTAGCTGCTTTATTAAGTAATTACGCTAGGAGCTGAGGACGGTGGGGCTGGATTGGTTTTATCGAGCTTTTCTTCGTCGTTGCGAGCATCTCGGCCAGGACAGGAACAAACTCTTAGTGGGACACTGTAACGACCCAAAACATCACCTCTGCAATCAGAAAGCATGCTGCTGTCAGATATGTTACGAATCTTAGTCGATTTACTTACTGCAGAGTTTCCAATGTGAACACAATACACATCGGGCGCCTGTTGGGACCTCCAAGGCAGCTTCCCCGGCACGTGAAACGAAACATGAGAGTAACATGCGTTTCGCCTACGGCCGGACGACTCAGGTGGACGGCTACTGAGTGCCGTCCGTTTTCATGCTCGTAGTACTGGGCCATAGCACTATCAGATACCAAAAAATGATTCGGCCTAGCTGCGGGCTCGACTGTGGGATCAAACATTTGAATAAGGTTGTCCAACGTTTCCTTACGTTATGTTTGCTTACCGTTCATGTCAGTTGATAGCTTCTTTTTGCTGTGTGTGTCGCACGGGACTACAGGATCTTTGAAATCTTCTGCCTGGGAAAAATACACCTGTGCACGAACCTGGAAATGACAGTAATCTGCCACATCATTTACATTTCCGAGTATGAAATGGACAGGTACAGCCCTGTCCATTGCTGCATACAGTTTGTTCACCTTTCCTGAAAACTTAAGATATAATTTTCATTAGTTAGTGTACTTGGTTACACAAGAGAGGCATATTTACAATCCATGGAGTTGCTTTTGCGAAATCTTGGGCCTGGCTGAACTGAACTCGGAACTGGTACGGACCTGCGTAGTAACCAAATGAAGACAATGAGGTAGTGGATGCCATCATGTCTGTTGTCTGTGTCGTGTAAGCTACTGATGCAGGTTCAACCGAGTTCAGCACTGCCGAATGGGTATAAAACGTAGAGGTCTGAGCCTCGACGTACGGAGCACTTACAGGCAACTGGAACGAGTCAATATTCAGAGAAGTTGTGGAAGTAAGGATTTCCTGCTGGGATGGTGTGATCCCTCTGATCAAATCACTGAAACAAAATAAAGAAAAGTCAGCGTAGTTATACTTGTTAAAACTGGGGCTTTGTAAATATTTACTTGACATCAACGTGTGCCAAATCATCATCTGACTCAAACTTGATTTCCTGGCTATTGGACCCCATGATTTTTGCTGTTAAGTTGCTGAGTTCTTCTCCCGGATGGAAAGAGTCCCAACAAAGCAAAGTGATGGCATTTCAAACCTGCCCGAACTTGCCCAGCATTGCCCAGCAAAACAAACGTTTTTTTTTTACAACTTGACAATATGACCTTGAACTGTATTCTTTCTACGAATCTAATTATTTATGTAAAAATAGTTTACATTAGTGCCAGTTTCAGATTCAAATAAAAGTTTTATTCTTATTACATTTTTCCTCATAATAAATAATAAACAAATAAAAAAAAATAAACAGTAACTCATGGACAATATAGTTCAAACTTTCGTTACTAGATGGTGTACAGAAAGTCTGCTTCAAATAATCACTAAAATAAACTTTAAAAAACTTAACTGTCATGGATTATTTGAATTTTAGGGTTAAAAAAATAAAAAAAGCTCTAATTAGATACTACTTTGTAATAATTCATAATAAAATAGTTTAAACAAGCAGACGAATCCAGCAGAAGTAAACATGGCCTCCTCCTTCCTGACTGTTAGAAACACGATCTCGACTTATTTGAGTGGTTTTCTCTATCCTGCGACAAGACTTTTGGCGACCCAGACCAATAATATGGCAAGTAATACATCTCAACCAGCAGATTCTGAAAAACCAAGTCTGGAAAAGAATCCGTACTTCAACAAATATGCAGCCAAAATAGCAGCCCTCCAAAAGTAACTTGAACATGTAACTTAATTCATGTTACTTGTTGTTATGTACTTAATTGTATTGTCTAGTGCATCACCCGATGTCTTTTCGGAAAGAGTCGACAGCCTTTCCCGCCACAAGCAGCCACAGAAAGGAGAAGCTACAGCTTCAGCATTTCCCGAACCTTCTTCGAAAGGAAAAGTGGAATCTGCGGGAAGCTACACGTTTTCTAAAGTGAAGCAGTTATCGTCCATAATGAAAACAGAGCTTCTCGCTGACAAGACTCATGAAGAAATAACCAAAGTAAAATTTGTTATGGCTAGATGGCACTCATAATTTAATACCTACGTTCATCTAACGACAGATCTGGCACGAGTATTTCCAGAACAAAGATGTAATTTCTGCGGTACTTACAAAAGACATGTACCAGGCTGTAAACGAGAGAGTTCTTCGACACCCAACAGTACAACACTTTCTTCATATAATGATTTAAAAACTAAATTTAGCAATTTTTAGTTCTTGTTCCCGCTACCTCGAGACCAAGGCTATGAATTCATGCTCTGCCAGTTCGCGGGCAACGAAGCACATTTTACTTCTTTGATTAATTATCAGGTAAGACTGAACCAGTATTATAATTTTTCTCTCCGCACAACTTCTATCTTCAATAGACGTACAAGGAAAATGCTCCAGAATGTCTGATTGTGGTATACTACCCTGATATAGCGGAAGAGAAGAACGTTGTTCTTGTGAAGGGCGATTACAACAAGGATTTGCTGGTAAGAGAATTTATAAAACTTTTTTGATAATTGCCTAAATCTTGTTACTGCAGACTTCACGAGAGGCCCAGTGTCTTATGAACCAGATTCAGTTATATTACGGTTCTCCGAACGATGCCAAACAGGCACTTATGACAAAATTCACCGAAGATCCTCAGAACTTCCAGTACATGGAGTTGATTAGAGAATTTGAAAGCATTACGATGTAATTGTGCGTAATTACGAATGAGAGAATGCAATACAAATGTACTAGTGTCAAATCTCTATCGATGGTTGTTTTACTTTGGCTTTATTACAGAATATGAACGAATATAAGAGAACTGCTGTTCAGCCTTGAATGAAGAAAGCAAAAAGAAAAGGCTTTTTTTGAGATGAAAAACCAGTAAGGGATTCTCCTAAGAGGAAGAGGAGAGTATAAAAGGTTGAAATGGGATAGTTGTGAAAGGCCGGCCGCATGCTGAGCTTGACGAGTAGGAGCAGTCTGGTGAGAAGTGATATGGCAAGCCGTCAAATTGAGAGTACACCGAGTGGCGCGACGTAGATCACGCCACCGCAGTCGGCCACGCCATTGGTCGCTTTTGCATCTTTTTTCCCCCCCAGCGGCCACTGAATGGCTGTAAACATCCCGCATGCGGAAGAAAACGAATACGTCATACTGACATTCTACAAACTCATGAATGATAGTGTCGTATTTCCGTTACATGATGTTATGCCGCTTCTCGTATAGTCAGGGATATTTAAGTTCTTGTTAAGCAAATTTTCATTTCTTTATTCTAGCTTTTCTTTCGTTTTGAACGCTCTATGAATGAACAATATCCATAACTTTTGCTAGAATTTACCAGAGTTGTAACTTCTATTCTTTCTCATAAGACAGGCATTTGCTATGTTCGTTTAATTCTTAAGATCTAGATGATTTAAAAATCGCTTCATTTTTGCCGCCATTAACAGAGGGTCTAAAATGGGGTCATCGAAACAGCCGATTTTTTTCCAACTTTCTCGAGTCTGATGTCTCAAGGTCGACACTAGACGCATGGACCTTCACATCGGAACGTCCTCATAATTTTAGTATTACAGTATCGCTAATTTTAATTATAATATTCTACGTTCTTTGTCATGAAATCCTGTAGTCATTTATCTTGTTACTCGTATTGTCATTGTTAGTGATTTTTTTAAGACTGTAGGCACAGAAGGATCCATTCATTCATTCATGTGTGACATCAGCTTTAGATATATTGATGTATTTCTCAGTCACTGACTAGAACAGTCGTATTACCTTTCACCAAGTTTAAAAAGCATTCTGAAAATAAAACAGAAAATATTTAAAGACCCGCCTCTTAGAGTGAAATGATGCCGCAAGACAAGCGGCTTTGTGGAACCAGTGAATCAACGCCTCCCATTGGATGATGTACCGGGCTGCCGCATACTTGCCGGGTGAAAGAAGAGCGCCTTCGGTACGAGTTGGGAGTTTAGATAGTCCAATAACCGTCCCGGGTCGTGGTTGTGCACTGTGCGCTGCTATCATGTCCCACCGCTGTCTTCCCAGTTCCCAGCAAAAATACGCGCCATTCGGACTACCATTAACAATCAGTTCGTGCACTGCGGCTCTGTTTGCGTTAACAGCACTAGTTTGTTCTGCCTGCTGGATCGCTTTGCATCTTTTGACTCTGCTGTGGATCTTCCGGCAGGACATTAGCAAAACGAACCTTGCTGGAAGAACGAAGCGCAATGCCAAATGGATCTTTCCAGGACGTCATTTCGTTGAGAGATTTTGTTTGCGCAGGGTGATGAACACGATAAACAGCTTACAGGGTTGTAACGGAATCATGTGGGTCCTTGTGATTTCATTGCACTGGGCAGCAGTGGGTGCGGCATTTATCCCGAGAAATCAGCACGCAGGATCTACTAAAGTCACGGGACAACCTTGCGCCAAGTGCGCCAGAGAGCAGCTGTTGTCAGTATTTGATGAAAGTGATCTGGTCCAGTTGAGAATAGAAATCATCAAAGAGCAGATCCTGCAGAACTTTCAACTGGAGAAAAAGCCTGTCCTCGAATCTCCGCAGAGAAAAAATCCGCCCCGACTCCCGGAAAGTTTCCTGAGAAATTCCTCTCTGTCTCCTGATGAGGAACTTCCCGAGAAGATCGAATTACAGACCGTTCTGCTCTTCCCTGTCGAGAGTCACAATCAAACCTTGGACAGCGACTCGTTAGTTTTCAGTATTACCGAAGACATGAAGACATTTACACTAGAATCAGCCATTTTGTGGACTCCCAAACCTTCAGGTGTGCGTTATATTACTAGTCCCACTGTTGATTAACTAGTTTAACCTTCTGAATCACCTACGAACCTTACTGACTGAAATTTTGTGTTACAGATGAAGAAATATCTTGGTTGAGTACTGACGTAACAACTTCAGTCGAGCAGCAGATAAACCGTGAATCAGAAAATATTATTCTACAACGAGATTTTCTCAGAAGTATAGTTGACAGTACCCAACACAAGCCATATCTTGTCATTCAGTTAAACGAAGAAAGAAAGGTAAGCACATTTTGAAAATTCTGCTTTCTTCCCATGACTTATTCAGTATTATTGTAGAGGAATCAGAAGGAAAGCATCGGTGATCTTCAAGGTTCTAGTAGAAGAAGACAAAAACGAAGCACACCTTCATGCAGTGGTTCAAGCGGTGACTGTTGCAGGGAGTCTCTCTACATTTCATTCCGTGATATAGGCTGGGATGACTGGATCATTGCACCTCAAGGCTTCCAGGCGTATTTCTGCAGAGGCTCCTGCAGAACAGCTGCTTCTGGAGGCTCCAGGAGCGCTTCAGCACATGCTGCCTTACTCCAGGTACTTTTGAGCTCATTTCTTAAATGTAGCCAAATTTTTTAACTTTTGATTATTGTTTTGTAGAGACTATTGTCCAGAAATGCCATAGGTTCTGATATAAGACCTCAGTTGACGCCATGCTGTTCACCAACGAGGTTATCTCCGATGACGGTTTTCTATATGGAAGGGTCGGATGTAGTGAAACAGAGAGTATTGCCTAATATGATAGTCGATTCGTGTGCCTGTGCCCTATGATATTCTAACTTCCATTGTATGTTTTCTGTGTAATTTCGTAAATTTTTGGCTCATCTAAGAAAACGCTCTTATTTATTATTGTCTCTCTTGTAATGATGTCGTCTGAGTGCTTTGTATGGTCTATGCGTGTCCGGAATAAAAGTCATTCCTTTCTATAATTTATGTCAGTAAATGCTTGAATATCTGGAACTTGTTTCTATATTGATTAAGTATCAGTGCTTCTCCTACAATTTTCTTTTTTTTTTACACCAAAGTATAAATTTCCTTGGCAATAGTGTTTTCCCTTTAAGTTGAAGCATCTAGCAAAATCGGGGCTTTAGACCGAACCAAACTAATTATTATTCATACTTAAATTAAGAAATAGTATAACAGACAAACACTACAATGATAACATACAGTAATAGTTTAAATTTTATGCTTAATATTTAAATAACAACTAATTAGGAGCCATTCGAACTGAATGCTTGATAGAAGTGCAATTAACAATTATTTAAAAACCGCAAACAATAATTGGTGAAAACATAAACTTAAAAAAACTATTACACGATTATTAATTTATTTATGTGAACATATGATATAATTATATAATATTTAATTTTAATAAAATAAAATTAATCCGAAATACTAAATTATTATATGGAATAGTAAGTGTGCGCGCGCAGGTAGGGATTTTTCCCTACGCATACCTTGTCACTTTCATTACACTTCACTCCTCCTTTTCGATTTTCTCTTTTTTTCCGGATTTTCTCTCTTATTGTATTGCCAGGAGAGTATTGACGTCCACATACTGATGTCACTTGTACCGAAAGTATAGAAAGTTCAGCTTATATTACTGAAAATGGTCCTTGGGAAAAGTTTCAAACTGTGGCACAAGCTGAACCAAAATGGAGCCTACAGTGTCCTGCTGGACCATCGAAATCGAGAAGATGGCATTTTATTCGAGTCCCAAGTTATTGCTACCCTTAGTAAGATATTTGTATGTTAATATCATATTGGCCGTTTTAATTTTTTTGCTTGGTTTCAGGTTCGGCCGAGATTGAAGCGCTGAAAAAACAGTACACGAAACTTGTTGAAGCGTATGGATGTTTGGGACTTTTGCAAACAGGTTTTTTTAAGCACAAAATTCATTTATCTTTTGATAAATTACAGTTTGTTTAACACAGGAGAAGGTGGTACGCAGTACCTAGTCATGGTAACAGGCTGCGTTTCTGTCGGAAAAATAGGTGAATCAGAAATCTTCCGCATTAACCAGACGACCTTCGTACCTCTGAAGGGACCCAACACGCAAGAAGACGAACGTGTTACAGAGCTGCGGAAACTCTTAAATTCAGGAACATACTACTTTTCGTGGGCTGTGACTGGAGAGCCTATGGAGATTACCCTATGCGCTCAGCGATTGCAACACTGCCAGCTTTCCGATAATCGATTCTTCTGGAACAAGCTGCTTCATTTGCAGTTTCAACGCTTTGGTGTGGACTGTTCGAGCTGGCTATTGAAAATTACTTGCGGCAGCTTTGAGATACGGACTGTGTATGCTGGCCACAGGCAGTTCAAAGCCGCCATACTCTCCCGAATGAGCTGCGAAAGAGCCGGGACAAGATTTCAGGTATAGTAATAAAACTGTTAAATTATATTTTTGGTTAATTAATGATTTTTCTGCAAAGGTACGAGGAGTGAACGACGATGGCCACGTAGCAAACTTTGTCGAGACAGAGCAAGCGATTTTCGGGGATCAAGACGACTGTAGCTCTTTCATTCAGACGAGGGGATCTGTTCCACTGTTCTGGGAGCAGCCGGGAGTTCAAGTCGGGTCGCACAAGGTCAAACTGTCACGCAGCTCCGATCTCTCGCAGGCTGCCCTTGAACGACACATGAACACTATGAAGCAACGCTATGGAAATGTTGCTATTGTTAATCTACTAGGACTTAACCTGGTACCACAAGTTGCAATTTCTGAATATACATTAACAGAATTTGAATTTATAGTATTTCTATGATTTTTTGGGATTTCTTTGCACATAGGTTGGAGCTAAAGAAGGCGAGGCTTCTTTGAGTCAACTCTACGAGAGCTTACAGCGAAATAGCTGCCCGGACGTCCCGCACATCATGTTTGATTACCACCAGGAATGCAAAGGTGGCAACATGCAAAATCTGTCCAAGCTACAGCAGAGCCTCAACCACGTGTTCAAGAATCACGGCTTATATGTGGGCAAGAACAAAGACACACTTCGCCAGCAAACTGGGGTCATCCGGACCAATTGCCTCGACTGCCTGGACCGCACCAACTGCGTCCAGACGTTCATCGGATTGGAGGTTCTGGAAGCGCAGCTGGAAGCTCTGGAGCCCGGTCAGAAGCCGCAGACCATTACACGGTTCCAGGAAGTGTTTCGCCAGATGTGGGTCAACAATGGCAACGAAATAAGCAAAATCTACGCAGGAACTGGAGCTATACAGGTATAAGCCATGAATTAAGATTTACTAGTAACAATAAGAATAAAAATAAAAATAATAATATGAATAATAGCAATGCTAGTAAATTACATTGATAACACCAATAATAATAACAAAAACAATAATGCCAGTACTACTACCACTGCTACTACTAAATACTACTACGACTACGACTCCTACTGATAAATGAGTTCCACGTACCACTTGATTACTTTTGTAATTATTTATTAATTTATTTGTGAGAGTTTGATTGCTAATTTTAGTGTCTGTAAATTTAGGGAGGTTCGAAGATAATGGACGGTGCGCGTTCAGCAGCACGGACCATCCAGAACAACCTACTCGACTCCAGCAAGCAGGATGCGTTTGATTTGCTCTTGACTGGAGCTATGGGCACGGATTTCGTCTACGATGTGGCACGCAGCTTACTTCCTTCGCATTTTTCTGTTCTTCCCGGCAACGTGCTACGAGGCATTTGTTCGCGTTATGCCGAGTTTACTGACGTCTTACCCGTCAGAGTTGCCGTGGGAACTTACAATGTGAATGGAGGCCACCATTTTCGCAGTGTGGTCTACAAAGGTAACCCTTGAATCAGTGTTTCCACATCAGTTTTCTACTTTCCACCAGGGGACCTCAGATTTCCTCCATTTTCCCCCATCGAACCTTTCTCCTCGGTTTCCTCCCATTATTCCGCATGTTTGGTGCCTTTTTCTCCATTTTCCCCAGAACTCGAAAGTTTCGTGCATAATTCGCGCTTTGTTACTTTTACAAAAACGAACCGTGTAACACAACTATTGCAATGATTTGAAACGTTAAAATGGACAATCCTTCAATTGAGGTATTTTTCTGAGGAATAAGTTGCGCTTCTCATTTTCCTCCCGATTTCCGCAGTTTTTACTCATTTTCCCCCATTTTCCCTCTTTCCCCTAGTTCTCCTCCAAGAAGTCGATTTACCTCCAAGCAGGGGAGTTTCCCCCATTTGTGAAATCACTGCCTCGAATATTTTTACGAATGAATATACTTGCATTTTTGTTATTTAAAGATGCTACACTTGCTGACTGGCTCCTCGACGGACCGAAAATAGCCAATGGGGACAGCTTGGTCTCGGTGAACGGATCGCGGGACGATTGGAGAGGAGCCGACATCTTTGCTGTGGGTTTCGAGGAAATTGTTGATCTGAACGCGTCGAATATCATGGCTGCTAGCAGCGACAATGCTAAAGCCTGGGCTGCTGAGCTGCAGAAAGTTCTGTCACGTGACCAGCCCTACGCACTTCTGACTTACGTGCAGGTAATTCAACAGTTTAACTATTATTGTTTAACTATTATCTTGAACTGTCTTAACTACCAAGTAGTTATTACACTACTAGTAATCACCTAAGTACACTTACTTATTATTATTACTTATGATTACTAATTACTAATTACACTACTAGTTATCCCTCTACTAACTAGCTGTCTTAACTAACTTAACTACCATCTGAACTATATGTTTAACTATTATATTATATTTTTTAATATAATTTCAGCTCGTTGGTGTTTGCCTGTACGTTTTCGTCCGCACTTCACTGGCTGGCGAAATCCGGGACGTGGCTGTGGATTCGGTCAAAACGGGTCTGGGCGGAGCCACAGGCAACAAGGGCGGCGTGGCGATTCGCTTCGTGCTGCGCAACACGTCGCTCTGTTTCGTGTGCAGCCATTTCGCGGCGGGCCAGTCGCAGTGGAGTGAGCGTAACGCCGACTTTGCCGAAATCACGCGCAAGATCGAGTTTTCGCCGTGCGGCCGCAGGATTGAGCAGCACGATTTCGTCTTCTGGTGCGGCGACTTCAACTACCGAATTGACCTGGACCGCGACACGGTCAAGGAACTCATCGCCGAGCAGGAGTGGACCGAACTGCTCAAGTACGACCAGCTCAAGACACAGCAGACCAACGGCAACGTCTTTAACGGCTACATCGAAGGTGACATCAGTTTCGCGCCAACTTACAAATACGATTTATTCTCTGACGATTACGACACGAGCGAAAAATGCAGAGCCCCTGCGTGGACCGACCGTGTACTCTTCCGCAAACGCAGAGACGGAGGCCAGAACCCAGGCCGCGTGATTTACTACGGACGCGCTGAACTCAAACAGAGCGACCATCGCCCAGTCCTGGCGATTATTGACGTCGACATCAACGTTACGCGCCCGGAAAAATTGAGGGACGTCCTGCGAGAAACTGTCGGCGAAATGGGACCCCCGGACGCTACCATTTTGGTAAGTTAGTACCGTAGGATAAATATTTTTGGATGTAAGGATCTAAATTTTAATAACTTCGGTAGGTTCAACCATTGGATGCTAATGAGGACCCTACAGAATGGGCTGATGTCGGCACAAACTTAACCCAGCTGATTGGGCGTATTAGTCAAGTCACCGGAGAAGTGCTTCTACTTAGATTTGCTGAGGACGGCTTGATACTCACCTTGAAAGATGGCGGTGCTGCTCTGAATGCAGTCAACCTGACCCCATTACAGGTACAATAATCCATTTCAAGACTAATTATCGATATTATTAAGAAAATAGTCAATGGATAGTTCATAAGCTGAACAGTAACAACTACTAAATTAAATATTCAACTAGTTCCAAATAGATCATTAATAAAAATAAGTGAAACATAATAACAGAATATTAAAAAAATAATGCTACAAATCAATGGAAATATTGAATAAGTCAAATAAGTAGTTAATAAACGAATAAACTATTTCTGTATATGTAGATCGGTGGGACTCAACTTCGTCTGACCCTAAGAACCCATGACTGGCCTGCTGCTATTGCTCGGGATTTTAGACTGGTATGTGATAGTACAGCCTCTCTTTGCTGTGAGGATCCAGTGGGAATAAAACCTGCTGAAGATGACGTGAAACTCCTATCCTCATTGGCTGAAACCCTCAAACTAAACAACGGTACGAAAAGTTTAACTTCACAGATAGTAAATTATTTTACTATAATCAGTTGTTCTTTCCTCCCCCCCCTTTAATTATTCATGTATGATAGTAAGTAGTAAATAATTATTAATTTATTTCTTTTTTTCTACAGGCATATATAAAAACATACCAGCAGCATCCCAGCCGTTAACTAAAACTTCTCCAAAGCTGCCACGTCCCCTGCCTCCCACAACTCTCCCACTTCAGCAGTCTAGGGTGGAGTGGTCCACTTCAGGGGCTCCTCCTCCACGTCAGCCTCCTCCTCCCGCCCCTTCGACCGCCAACCCACTACCCACTGAACCTCCACCAATCCCCGCGCGAAACAATATACCCCCTCGCCCCTCTGCTGCTGCTGTAATCCCTGCAGTTCCTCCTCCGATCCCCCAGAGGTCAAACCTCCCCCCAGTACCTCCTCGCACTGCGAAAGGCGAACAATAGATATTACTATCATAAAATAAGGAAATGCAGTTAACTTTGCTTCTATCAAAGTCTTAAAAAAAGGAACAAGAAAACATTCCTGCTGGTCGTTGTCTCTTTTTTGTGTGTATTTGTGTTAAAGATTTAGATGTTGTTTCAACGTTGTTTAGAATTAGTAAGAGAAATAACTCTAAATGGAATTTAACGCGGAGACAAATACTTATGCTAGTCATCTGCTGTTGGTGTAGTAAACACTTACTTCGAAAAAAACGAAACAAATACAAAAGATCAAGTCAAAACTTAATTTTCATAAAATATTTACATTTCCTGGACTAGCGCAACCAGTTCGCTTTTCAAATAGCACCCCTTATCGTTCTGCACTACTTGCGGCTTGAAATGAAGAACAGCTGCGGGAACTAAATCAAGAGCGAGCAAAGTTGAAGTTTGTTCTAAAAGTTGGCTCGTTGGTGAGGTTAGTGTAAACTCCACAGGCTCGTCCAGACTCTCCTCGACAAACTGGTAAACGGCTTGCAAGTTTTCGTTAACATTGAAGACCCCCTGCAATGCGGTAGGTTATAAGACATACCTTTTTTAAAGCTGTAAACGAGAAAAAATACCTGAAGGATGAGTCCGTCCGGGAACTTCACACGTATCAATGAATAACGATACTTTCGCTGTTGTAGTTTTTCGTCCCGTTCTCGCATCGCTTTGGTGCGAAGCATCAGACTACGTTCCACTTGCTCGGACCGAAGCTGCTGTTCTCGTTTTAATTCCTCGGTAGTGAGACGAAAAAAATCGGGGGGAAGTTCTGTTTGACGAGTGGCTTGAGACGGCAGAAGAACCTAATAATATACATCTTTGTAGGTTTATATTAATTCAATTCAACCATTTAAGTTACACGCAATCCGCGATCCAGCTCTGGGCGTATAGGTTCAGCACTAACTAGAGCATCCCTTAACGTCTATAAAATTTACAAAATCAATTAACACAAAATATTAAAACAAATATTTAATGAATCAGAACCTTCAGTGCATCGATATCGTTACTCTTCTCCGTTGGAAGGATCCAGAAGTCTTCATCTTTAGGTTCTTCGCCTTCTTTGCCGGAAGAAAAGGCCATCCGCTTCAGTTCGAATCCCGCAGCATGGAGAAACTCCTGCGACCCTTCCACGTTGGCGACTTTTTCCTGAAATACTTTATTCTGAGCCCGGATTTTGCGGTATTTTTCATCAGAAGGGTGAGCTATGATGTTGTCCAGGTAGCGAAATAAAGTTTCTACGCACTGTTGCACCTACGATAGACATTATATGAAGAAAAAAACTTTACTAGGATGAAGATGGATAATGTTTGTAAAATTACTTTTTCCTGGTTATTGGCAGTGTGAATGAGTAAACAGGCAGTAAGACCCCCCTCTTCGGCGTTCAGCTGCTCGTAGAGAAACTCTTTGATTCGAGCAGTCATTTCCAACTTGGATAATACTTCCGGGCCTGCAGAAACATGTAAATTATTAACAAATAATACAATATTAAATGAAATTTAATGTATACCAATAAGCGGGCACTTGTAATAGACTCCATCTACCGCTAACTGGGCAGGAATTTCGATTTCTTGCTCTTGCGAAAGGGCAGATGACTTTGTGGGTTGTGTTTTTGGTTCGTTTTCTCGTTTCTGTTCTGCTTCGAGTTCCTTTAACGCTTGAGCTCGAATGATGGCAGCTGAACGTGAAGCAGACGAGGGTTCCTGACGCTTCTCCAGTCTTGATAACGCTGCGGCAGCGGCTTTTTGCTGGGCCGCAGACGGGGCAGCTTTAGGCTGACCCGAAGAAACAGACGCCTGGGTTGAAGTTGTGGTTTTAGAAGAACTTGAAGTATCAGTCAGTTTGTGGCCTTCTCCTGTACAATAAATATTTGACAATTTCATGTTTATTCTGTGTGCTATACTGGTATAGCTTTGGGATTAGCGATCTCTTCACTATGTGACTTACTCTCAATTCACAGTTTATACTAGAATAAGTTCCCACATAAAACTGGGTCAGAGCAAGAGTGTTTTAAACCATACAAAAACACTGTAAAAGGCACTACTACAGTGTCTTTTGCGAGTTTCTTGGTTTCTTTTTACGGTGTCTTTACACTGTTTTTTGAATTTTCCTAACGCGTCCAATTTTTAAACAAGGTTTAGACTGTCAGCTCAAGCTCGCAAGCTCGTAAAAAGGCACCGCAAAAGGCACCATAATCTTTTATGTGGATAAGAAGTAAGAGGAAGAGGAAGAATTTGACTTCACTCATATTGCTGGAATATATAATACTTTGACTATTTAGGCTATTTAAATACCTGCGAGCTTAAATTTAGCTTCCAATTTAGTTTTCTCAAAGAATTTTCTGATAGCAGCCATTGTTTTGCTTCTAGAAATTGACAAGTAACCACAGTATAGAGAACATTCAGTAACACGGCTAAGTCCTATCACCCCATGTTAATTCTACGAGCGGAAAAGCGCCAGATTTCTGTGGACGGTTGCTGTTGGTACTAAGGCTGCATTGAGAAAATCTAAGGCTGGGCGGCTTAGGCTCTGAGCGCTCGTAGTACCGACAACACCCGTCCGCAGACATCTAGCGCTAGTTTCGCGCTCGCAGCATTAACATGGGGAGGTAGGGCTTGCCGTGTTACTGGATGTTCTCTATACTGTGGAAGTAACAGATCGTGTTGTTTTGGATGCGGCACTGACAACGTTGCCAAGTTTATTTTAAATATTATTTTTTCCCTGTATTATTAAACTAAATTAGGTTGAATATAATTGAAATCATTTTACAGCTTGCATTATTCCATTAATATCAATGATTAGTACTGCATAGGTTTACTTTAAATTCAGTGCTCATTATTAATAGTTACGCCGTTACGGTAACTTAAATTATTGCAATACTAAACACATTTACTTAATCATAAATTATTTTTAAACTACTGCGTTTCATTTATTTAGTTACTAATTAATTTGATTGAAGTAAACCCTTAAGGCCCCTGGTTTTAGGCAGCAAACTTAAAGATATTTCAAATATAATACTAAGATAACTAATCACACAATAAATTGTTTATTAAATTATCCAACGTTGATAACATTTTTACAATTCCAAATAGTTAAATTGTCCAGAAAATTAAAAGGAAAAAACTGAAGCGCAGCTTGTTTCCGGTTGTCATGGCAACGCGCGCAATTCAAACAGCCAAACAAACCGGAAAAGTTTTTCTCGAGTCTTTCCGTTTACAAAGATCTAAAATCAGTTATGAATCAAATTAAACTAAATTCGTCTTGTTTTTATTATTCCCTCAATGGTCATATCAACATTGGAGATTTCCCTTTGCATCAAGAGCTGTACGTCAAAGTGTCGTACGAATACGGCCCTGACTGGCAACTGACATCCGTAGGTTAATTTTCATCTAAATAACTTAAAATTAATCAAATTGTAATTGATTATGTTGATTTTAACAAGCCTTATTATCACTAAAATGTATGAACAATCACTTAAAATATTCAACAGGGTGCGGAAGAGTCCATGACTCAGATATCATTGAAAAGTTCAGACGATCGCCAGCTGTTCATCTGGAACTTCCCGTTGAATTGTTCGTGGAAAGCGACAAACATCTACGGGTGGCCTCGCATCATTTTCGGTCTTTACGGACCAGACTTCCTCGGACGGGACGTGGTCTGCGGCTACGGGTCTTGTCTCCTGCCCGTCAACAGCGGGATTGTAACCAAGAAAGTTGCAATTTACGCACCGAAAGCCTCGTCTACTATCAAACACTGGGGCGGAATTTTGTCGGGAAGAAGGCCTGAGCTTGTGGACCCCAAAACAGTAGCCAGAAACCAAGGAAGAGACGGTATTATGTTTACCATGTGAATTAGTATTGTAATTTATTATTATTGGGTTTAATAGTTACTTGGATGACGACGCAGGGCTACGTTACCGCAGAATTTCATACAATCCTGAAGGATTTTCGCAGTCTGGGCTACGACTACGGGAACTGAACTAGATGTCCCGTTTATTATAGTAATTAAACAAATGAATTATTTTTCATTGCATTTTGTATTGCCATTTAACTTTGAAGCCAACTTTCAAGACAAGATTTCGTCCAGAAAAGTGGAAAAAAGTTTTATAATTCGTCTTTGGTTTCTCCTCCAGTTTCCTTAGATTCCTAAAATAAAATAAATTAAACAATTAAATTAATAGTTAACAATTAATAATGAGAAATATTTAACTTACTCCTGTAGAAGATTCCGAAATTTCTTTTTCCAGGAATTCTGTCAGAGCTTCCAGAGTTCGCTGGCCAGCATAGTCGATTACCTTTACAATTCATATTACTTAATACAATTATTTTATTATATATTTAATATTTTACTTGATTAGTTCCCTTTTTGTAGAGTTTAATGGTAGGAAAGCCTTTCAGTTTGACTTGCTGGAGTTCGTTCTGCGTGCTGTCCATTTTTGCGATAACTACATCAGGACTTTCGCTAAACTTTTCGGCTAAATTGTTGTAAATTGGCTCCAGTTTCTTGCAATGGCCACACCTCATCATAAAATAACCCAATTAACACTAAATTGCATTTAATTAATCATAAAAATACCAGGGAGCGTAGAATTCGACCAGAACGTGTTTGCTCTCATCCAGCGCTACTGAATCGAAGTTCGAAGCCACCAGAACCTTTTTCGAATTTTAATTAATAACGATTATTTAAAAAAATTAATCAAAATATTTAATTGTTACTTTGACTGGCTGCTGATCCCAGTCTTCAGGAAGCTGTTGCGATAAGTAGTGAGGACTCAGTTTACCGTCCAGATAATCCTGCACTACGCTTTTCACGTACTCCACAGAAAAATCGTTTTCCGGTTTATACTTCAAGTTTTCATCGCCGATATTCAGAATTCGCATTGTGGGTACGTGATCAGGTTTAACACCGAAATAATCCCGCAAACGTGTGTTGCCTTCATTGTCTATATCTACACTTATGAAAACCACCTACGAAGAAAAATTAAATTAAATATTTAAAATTTGATTATAATTGACTATTAATGTAATTCGTACTTTGCCTCTAAATTCTTTGGCAACACTGCGAGCTGTGTCGAGGATTTCTGCCGATTTTTCCGCACTTTTGCTCAGGAAAAACAGCAAATGGTTTTTAATTTCTCCTCGGAAGATATTCGAGTTGCTACGGTTCATCTCAACGAGCAGAGGCAGCGATTCCAGATACACAAAATCAGTGATGGATCCCACAGATAAATCAGCGTCTAAAATAACTTTCCTCTCGTCAAACTGCAGAAAAAAAGTTGTTAAATATTAATTAATTAATAATCAGTTGATGCTGAAGAACAACCCACGTGGAAATGGTGTTTTATGCTGTACAAAACACTGTAAAAGGCACCGTAGAGGTAGAAGCAGTACAAAAAGGCTCATTTTTTAAACTACTTTCAAAGTAACTAGTTCAAGGCAATGTTTCCACTTTGCAGGGAAGTTCCCTGGAAAAAGGGGAATGGGGTCTGAAAAGGGAAGAAGAATAAGAGAAGAAGGAAAAGGGGAAACATAGAGCAGCCTTGTGTTCTAGCAAGGAGGGAAAAAAGTGAAAAAGGGAAAAATAAGGGAACAGGGAAAGAGAAAATATAGAACAGCCTTACGCTCTAGAAGGGAGGGGAAAAGGGGAAAATAAGGGAAGAGGGAAAAAGGAAAATATAGAACAGCCTTATACTCTAGCAGGGAGGAGGGAAAAAGGGAAAAATAAGGGAAGAGGGAAAAAGGAGAATATAGAACAGACTTATGTTCTAGCAGGGAGGGGAAAAAGGGGAACACCAGGAAAGAAGGGAAAAAGGGGAATATCGGGAAAGGGAAAAAGGGGAAATTGAAAGTGGAAACACCGATTCAAGGTCACCAAAAAGGCACCACAAAAGTCACCATAGTTTTTGTACCCAATTTACTGGTAATAACCTTTTTGAATAGGACGACAGCATCTTTGTCCAGTCCGAACTCTTGGCGAACCGCGCCGTCATCAGTGATGGCGAACTTCACATTGTCGTTATTCTGGGCTGCGGATAGAAAATTCTTGGCGGAGTCGGATTGAAGATCCTGGAAGACCCCAACAACTGCAATTTGCTCTTTTTCGATGAATTCTTGAACTTGGGACAAACTTGTCAAGCGTTCTGCTGCTTGTGAAGGATCAGTCTTCTTAACAACCCACTTGACGATTTCCTCTGCTGTGCGACCCCCTGATTTCAAGAAAAAAAAAATCAAATAAAAATTTTAATTAAATATTAAATCATCATTAAGTAGTAATTGATAAATTTAGTCATATTGATACTAATAAATAGCTTTTATACAGATCTTAAAAAATAATTTTACATACGACTTTTTACATTTTATTTTTACACTTCAATCAAATTTATTTGTAATTAACTCATCATTAATTGATAATTAAAAAAATAAGTACTATTAACGATAATTAAGTTTAAATTATCTTAAGAAATACACTACTGTTCTGACATAGTTAATAATTTGTAGATGAATTTTTAAAGGTTTACTTTTGAAATGAATAAATTTACTTGATCATTACCTCATTTTTAGTTAATAATTAACAAATTTGGTAAGTGTCATACTGATTAACGGATTTTAAAGACATTGCGATTTCATATATGGCTTATTAAATTTTATATTTATATGCTATTAAGTTATACCATTGGTCCATTTTCTGTTAATTAAATAAAACAGCCTTCAGTTTAAGTGCGAATCGGTAAGCTGCAGTGTTTCCACTTTCAACTTTCCCTGTTTCCTGTCTTCCCTTATTTTCCCCCTTTTCCTCCGTACTAGAATACAATGTTGTACATTCAGATTTTCCCTTTCCCCTCTTCCTTTACTTTTCCCTTTTTAGACCTCACTTTCCTCTTTTTCAGGGAATTTTCCTGCAAAGTGGAAACATTGGTAAGCCGTTACAATAACATATAAAACTAATTATAATAAAAATTTGTATACCTCTGTAGTCGATGTGTTTGTCTTTATTAAAGAATTTGAGAGTCGGAAATCCACGAATGCTGAATTTCTTAGCAAGTTCTTGCTGTTCAGTAGCATCGACTTTTGCTAACTGAACCACTGAATTTAATTCCTGTAGTTTTTCAGCGGCTTTGACGTATTCGGGTTCCAGAGCCTTGCAATGGCCACACCACGGAGCATCTACAAAAATCAACATAAATAAATATTAATACTATTTTAAACAGAATTTAGTTATATCTTAATTTCAACTTACAAAATTCTACTAAGACGTGATCGTAAGTGTCCAGGGCTGTCTGGAAATTATCTTCTTTCAGGACTAGGACTCCTCGATCCCTCTCCAGTTCAGCATTACAGTTAATTGCTCCAAAAAATGTTAATATTATAATAAAATACTTCATTTTTATGTCTGTTTCCATGTGGCTTTAGAATAAGTGCTTGTCTAAATGCTCTGTATACTGAAATAAAGGCTGTAGTTGAGATAACGGCGATCTATTTTGATTCCAGATAGCGTTTATCGTAAATTATAATCTCTAGATAATGGAATCCATTGGGCATTTACCGTAAATGAGATAAATTATGGCTTAAAACCTTATATTTCAGTCGTTGTTCTTATCAATACATAATTAAACAGAGTAAAATCTAATTTATTTAATAGAACTTATAGATGAATACTATTTCTTGTGAAAATGTTCCTTATGGAAAGATTAAAAGGATTCAACTGTATTTCTTCTTCTCATTCCAGGGCATTTAGGACTGACAGTCAAATTATGATTAAGTCCAGTGAACAATTCAGCCACGAAGGGCCTGGAACTGCCTGAAAGTGTCCAGGATGTTGGCGTCCAGGTCGTGGGTGAAAAGAAGAGTCTCCAGAGTCTGGCTGTACTTCTCCACTTGCTCGTGATGCTGTAAAATAATATAAACAGATATAAAAAAATAATAATAATGAGTAGTTGTAATAATAATAAAACTTTTTATTAGTCGTAGTTTTGTACCATTTATGCAGTGTGGCAATAGGCTTCAGCCTTAGCCGAGATTCAAACAAATAAACAAATTTGTTGTAGTTATTTCTCAGTGCTTGACATGTCAAGTTTGCAAATGTATGAGGCAATGGACTGTCTAGCCTTTGCCGAGTTCAAATAAATAAATAAACTTTTTAGAAAATCTAGAAAATTTTCACAGTTTGACATAGTACAACATAATTATGAAAGAAATGTTTAATTTAATAAAATTATCTACTAAATTCTACAATGATATTACGCTTTATTAATACTCGAATATTTTTATAAGATTTTTTAAAAATGGCTTTACCAGCATGAAGACCTGCTGCAGCCTTCCAACGGTCCACTGATACCAAAACGTGTTGTAGTCCTTGCCGTCCGTATCGCAGCGAACCACGTGTTCCGACAGGATCATGATAAATCGCTGAAATAATAATAATAATATTAATTATTATGGATACTACTACCACTATTATTACTACTGCTATTAGTACTACTACCACAACTACTACTGCTGCTGCTAGTACTACTGCTACTACTACTGCTACTACTACTACTACCACCACCACTACTACTCCTACTACTGTTCATCTCTCATGCTGGCGTTACCTGGAAAATGATCAAGAAGAGATTCTTCTGATCAGCTTGTGCAGCTTCCAGTTTCTCTTCCATCCTCTCCACCGTCTCCTCAGTCGGCAGCTCAGTGTCCTTCTGACCGGTGGAGTCGGTTCGCTTGCGAGAGGACGATGCTCCGTTGTGCTCTTCGTCGTCGTCGGACGACGAGTCGCTGGGTGCGGCGCGCAGTTTATCGCGGGCGTCGTTGAGTTCGCGCTCCAGGCGAGAGACGTGCTTGCTCATCTTGCGTATGGTCACGTGGAGGATCTCCCAGATGTAGGAGCGCGTAAACTGCGTCGACATGTCCTTGGAGAAGATCCAGTTGGCCACTGCCGAGCAATCGACGATCTGTGTCTTGAGCAGCTTGTCGATAATCACTGACAGAAACTGCGGATGGTTCTGCCAGAGCTCGTACACGTTGCGTAAAATACAAATTTGCGCTTCTTCGTTCTCTCCCAAAGCCTGTTAAATATAATACACATAAATTAAATCAAATACAATAATACTACATATATTTTATGCGATTAATATTGCAATAATTCTCATTCAAGGTAATTCACACTAACAATTATTTGTAGTTTTGCTTTATTTTATTTATTTACAAGTCTGCACTATATTTATTTATCAAGCTATTATATTCATTCGTATTTTTACATTATAGAAATATTATATTCAGTGATGGGCAAATCAACGCAAAAATTGATTTAAATCAAATCAAATCTTCTTTGAATTTCTAGTGGTTCAAATAAAATCAAATCAAATCAATTTCAAATCGAATTAGCGAGATAATTTTCTTGAGATAACTAATCGTTTTTCTGCATCTTTGATGAATCTTGTGGGTGTCGTGCATTGACGCACTTGGGACTGCTTGAATACAGGCCCCTTAAATTTAAAATCTAACCCCGAAACCATGTGTGGCGAGGTACAGTGATTTTTTGCCAAAGAGTATACACCTTCTATACGGCTAATTACCAGTAAAATCAACTTCCTGACTATATTTTGCGCAGGAAAAATTAAATTCAAGAAAGCTTTCTTTTCTCTTTTTCTTGTTTCCTTGCAACGAAACGTAGCGCTTTCCACGTGACGTAAATTTCAGTGCAAAATAATAGATGGTAAAAACTGTCGAGTATTACGCGAAATATTCAAGAATAGGCTTTACTGGGCTCTTGCTTTGCGCTTTCAACCATCCCGTTAATTGCATTATTTATAACAATGGAAAAGTCCATACCAATTACCATACCTATATGCTGATTATCAACAAGTCATGTTCGGATGTATTGAAAATTACTGGGAAAATTAGCTAAATATACTTGTCGAAACCAAGTCAAGACTGATGTGGATAGGGATAGGGATGCAATGCAGTCAAAACTATTCCCTCTTACGTGTACGACTTCACACACGCATGGCTCTTTTTCCACACATCAAGTCTGCTAAATCACACCATCGTAACCTACGATTGAGACTCGTGGATGGCAACTACATTATTATCTAAAATCTTTAAATGAATATTTTCAAATTCAGTTAAGGCACACAGGGCACAGCAACGGGAGATGTGAAGGGCGACAGAATCTAAATGTTTAGATGCCTGGGTACGGACTAAGATCCAGAAGACACTATTTTTGCAGAAAACTCTTTTTAAAATTTTGGTTTCAGCTGACAGGAAGGAAAAATAAGAAAATGATTTGAACTGTCAAATCAAATCATGAAACTTCCAAATCAAATCACGGGTTTGATTTAAATCAAATTGTAATGATTTGAATCATGATTTGATTTGATTTGATTTGAAATTGATTCAAATCAAAATTGATTCGGATTTGCCCATCACTGATTATATTATAATTATTATAAATTATACTAATACTAACTTTGAAAACGTTGTAGAACTTTGCGATTCCAGCAAACGAGTGAGTAAAGCTTTTGCTGCCCAAGTAAAGTAGCGACTGGACAAAAACGTCGATCGCCAACGGACTGTAGGTAGCAGACAGAGGATCCCCGTCTTCACGTATCGGATTGGGTAGCAGTTCCAGGGTCTGCAGCACTTCTTCGGGGCTACACTTGCGCTTGAAAGCCGCCATTAGTTCCTAGATAGATCATTTAGCAAAAGATAATAATACAAGAAGTAGTTAGTATGATACCTGGGCTTCTTTATATCCTGGAATAGTAGTGTTTTCATCCAGGCCGTATTTGAAGATAATGTCAGGTTTCGCAGGTAACAGAGGTGTGAAAGCGTCAGGGACCATATCGACAATCTAGAATCAAAGATATACAAGTTTTAAACAATCAGAGTCAATGAACTGCTACGAGTATACCCTCTGATGGTACGACAGTCTGAGACATCGGGCCAAGACTTCCGATACGAATTTGGCTTTGGGATGATCGCGTTCGAGAATGAGGCAGTTGGTCCAGTCATCCCAGCTCCAGCGGAACTGGAAGTTGCTCAAGTGGTAGGCGAACCAAGCGCAGAAGCGGTCGAAACACGTGGCGTTCATTGAATCAATACGATCGTATAGTAATTCTGTGGCTTGGGCCAGAACCTAAAACACATAAAAATGTAAAACATAATCATTATAACATATTTGCGTGTTTTTACTTGGGGCATAGTTCCAGGCTGTAGTTTGCACAGCTCGATCAGTACCGAGCCATAGCTGATTTCCAAGTATCTCGGAGTGGGCATCTGGAACAGCTCGGCAAATATCACTTCCACAATCATGTATTCGAGCGGAATTTTGTTGCGCTGCGGAAACGCGAGTAGCTGTGTAGCCCTGAACAGGAAAAAGGTTACAAAATATTTTCTGATTAGGGCAATGTAGAAACTTACAATTCTTTTCTCTCCGTATGATGCCGAGTAATGATTTGATGTAGATGTTCCTCAATGAGAAAGCGTTCTACAGAATGCGTTCCAGGCAACGCAGGACCAGCCTTGAATTAAAGAAACAAAAGAATATAAATCTTGCTTATTAAAATCTTTTGCTTGTTAGGTTTTACTTACCTCGGGACAGTCGGTGTAGTCAAACATGCGGAAAACTACCCAGGGAAGCGGGTACTGAGAGGACGGAGTGTGCGGTGGTGGCATAATAGGCGGCAAATTATGCTGCAGAGCTTCAGATAAGACAGAATCAAAGGCAACATAGGGTCTGTAGATATGCCGTTCCTGCCAGCCATCAGCACGAAGCTTGCGAACTTGTGCCCACAAGCAATCTAGATACTCCTCCTAATTTAAAATGTTCAGGAATAGTTTTCGATTACTGAAATAAATTTACAAACCTGTGGATGTGGGTTATCAGCATTCCAGCACCTTAACGCAGCCGCATGTGCCGTGTTCCTTCTGCGGAGATATCCCTCGACTGAAGCCATGATTCTTTCCAAGTCATGTTCCTTCTTTTCGTAAAGCTCTCGGCCAACCCACGGCAATGCAGTCAGCAAGACGTAAACGTACCTAGTAACATAAAAGATTAACACTGTACACACGCGTGCAAAAATGTGTACTAACCAGTCACGGCGAACTTGAGGAACCATAGGTTCCATAGCAGCGTCTATGAACGAGTCGTAGAGCTGCAAAAGACTTGACGCAGAAACAACGTGACAGTTGACGAGGTCAGAAATGAAGCGAATGACATAACGAGCGGGATCCCACTGCCCCTCACGAAGCATTTCTTTCAGGTTACGAACCATTTGTTCAATAAACTACAAAAACGATAACTAGTAAACGGTGTTTATATAATGAATACAGTCTCCTACCTCTCCTCCAAAATTATAATTCTTCGCATTCAGCAGGCCGACAAGCGTGCTGTAGATCGAGCACTTCTCGGGCATCTGAATGGGACACTCTGTAAGGATTCTCAATATTTTATTCTTGTATGTATTTAAATCTGCTTCGAGAACGCTGGCCAGTCCTTCGAGGTTGCTTTCCAGTGATGATGAAGTTTTGTCGCCGACTCGAATGATGAGTGATTCCAGGCGATCCTCCATTTCAGCCTGTTCTGAAACAACTCGCCTCCTCTTACGGTAGCCATGATCTACGTAATGCACATAAATTAATCTCCATTTTTAAGAAATAAACGTACTTATAAACGTTTTACTGGCTAGGACTTACCGTAGTTATCATCACGTCTTTTGCGGTTCATCTTCTGGAATTGTCCAATAATGTCAACTACAACAACAGTGACTCGGTTTGTGTGTGTGAAGATTTTCCCTTCAAACAGTGGCGTCCGTCTGCTAACATCAACGCCATCTGTTGGCTAATTTAAGTATCATTTTCAAATCTTTACTTTGAATTCAAAGTTTGTAGTTGTAGAACAACAGAAACGTTTCTTAAGGAGTTCATGGTGTAATGAAATCAGATAGGTTTAAATTTAGTCATTCCAAGCGTAAGTCTTCAGTCAAATATTGAACAACTTGTTCTTAGGTGAGAAATGAATGTAAACAGATTAGATTCTGAAGTTGTTACTAACAGTTTACGCAAAACTAAACTTCGTTCAAGTTGTGTACTATGTATGTTGTATTATTATGTTTCAGCTATCGAATTATTAGTTCTTGTGCGTGAGTCAGATTATGCTAGTGCTGCCAGCAACATTTAACATCCACGGCACGAAAGGTTACGTTTGGTGCTGTGGAGAATTATGTTATGTACCCAAAATTTACTGAAATGGAACTTGGGAAATGTTACTATGTAAGAGGCATAAAGTGGTGCACGAAACTAATGTTTTTTGGCTGTGTAGAGTCCCGAGCAAGGCTGAAGTCGGCTGCCAGACCTCTACAAGGGAACCCTTATCCGATCAAATTTTATTGTGGAGCAGCGGGAACAAAAGCGGCTTGGAATACGAACGGAGGGTATAAAGCACTGTGACATTATTGACAGGAAACGGCTGATGTCGACTGCGGAGAGACAGGTCTGGAGTTACGGACGATAGATGAATTGTTGGTGGAAGAGCTGGCTGTCGAGTCTGATTTCAGTGCAGAAGCAGCAAGGTTTCCTCATTTTAGGAGAAAAATTCTCTACTTTAAGGAAAAAATGGCGTTAAGAAGGGAAGAAGAAGGGAAGGGGGGAAAACGAGGGTGATCGAAGGAACTTTAAAATCATCATTAAATTTGGCGTTTTTCTTTAGTGACATGTTATTACATTTAGTTTTTTTCCTCCAACATTTTGTACTTTCCTTTAAACTGCAAATTAACCATGATCTAAAGCATATAAATCAAAAACTATATTTTTCATTACTCATTCATGGAAGGGAAGGTCGAGGGAAAACGGGAAAATAAGGGGAAAAATAAGGGAAAATTCAAAAATTTTTATCCTAGGGGAAAAAAGGGAAAATAGAGGCTCCTACGAGGGAAAGTCCAAACTTCAAAATGGAAACATTAAGGCAGGTAAGTTGGCTGACCGTTCCGATGTACCCCAGCTCACAGAGCTGAATAGAGGTCTTCGAAATGAAATCGTCGACTGGAGGACAGAAATGCGAGAAATGGTGTCAGAAGTTCACCGGAGCACCAAAAGACAGATTACAGGATATGGATTTGAGAGAAAGCACGAAAACGACACTGATGAACTGAAGATGAAACTTTCGGCGATTCTTGAGAGAGGACCAGAATTTTTGGTAATCATGCGTTCATGCTGCTGTACATGTATTCCGGAAGAATTGCTACGCAGGAATGTAGCGCCCACAACTTACAGCCATCGTCTGTTCAAACCGAAACAGCCGCAGTGATTCCTGGGGATACGACTGTGACAGATACAGCGGCAGCGGCTATGGAAGAACCAGCTCTCCCCGATGCTGAAAACTGAAAACCAATCTAGTTATGGGAACATTCACCCGAGACTTACCACTGCTATGGTTTCATCGTGACCTCATGAAGTTCGGAATTATGTGTCGAGTCTACTTTATGAGGCATCACGGAAACCCTTTTGCGAAAGAAAAACGGCAATAGACAAGTTTGTCATGTCGTTGCTCACCAAAGCAGGCCGTGATTTCCGGTACATTACCTTGTGCCTAAGCAAGGCTAGAAGAAAGCACCTGCAGAGGTGCTACAAATGATATACGGTACTTTATTTGCTTATAATGCATGATCAGAGGTTTAGACGTTCCGTTTTATGTAGGCCTGGTATGCCGGAAATTTCACTCTGGTAATGTTGCACTGGTTGAGCCGCGAAGTAGGGATTATAATGGCGAACTAGTTAGGACCATCAGAGGCACCACTTCTTCACAAACGAAATGTTCCCATCGTTTACCTAAAGGAAACATCGGATTGCAAAGTGTGCAACGAGGCGAAAGTAGCTTCACTAAGGACGGAAGACGCCGACAGCGAATATTTTCAGAATCCTAGCAATCGTGATAGCCAGGATTCGTTCTATTGACGAATCCTTGCCGTGTTTTTCTCAGCTGAGTTCAGGAAGGACATCAGCAGATTGCTGAAGAGGAAAGATGAATACTGAGTTGCAAGATCTGCGCCAAAAATGGTACACTTACAGCAGCAATGTTGCCCGGTTATATTTTTCGGTTTTACTCGTAGTTTATACACTCAATACATTCACAAGTTAATGTGATGCACTGTTTGAATTCAGACAAAAAGCAAGTGCTGCTAATATTTTTTGGCTTTCGATTAATGGCGACTACTTAGTTCTTACAATAACCAATGGTAAGGAACATAAGACGAGAAACCGAAAAAGTTCGACATATAGCACCTGCCGGTAAAAAAAAAACGACTTTTATGCTTAAATTCACGTATCGATGGACAATCTCGTCAGAACTCAATAAAATTCACCGCAATGTCCTCAAGATTTTATTGTTTATTCATAATTCAGAGGGTTCTGATGACAGGATACACTTAAATGATCCAAACTTGCAGCATATAGAAGCGAATCAGAAAGTGACATTAAGTGTCCCTTTTTACGGTGTTTGTCATGATGAGAAAAATCGTCGCTCTGATCCATTTTCACGTGGGGAGTTAATGTTTCCCCTGATGTGTGAACACGAACCAAACAGGGGGTAACTTGATTTACCCCTGAAAGTTTACCCCACGTAAAAACTTGCAAGGTAAATTTTTGGAGATATGTCAAGTTACCCTGGCTGCGTTGGCGACTGATAATGAGAGCGACGAACACTCGAGGGGTAACTTGTGGGGCAAAGTCAAAAGTAGTTCAGGGGGAAAAATAACTCTGGATGCAAACCAGTGTCACCATGGTATAATAAAAGCAGATTTCTGTGATAGATATAGGAACAATGATTTAACAGTACTTATTTGAGAAGACCAGCCACTGTTTCGTTGTTGTTACTATTTTGTTTCTCAGCTTTCTGATTTTATTTTTTGCTACAATGTTCATCTGCATTAAAGTATTATTTACAAGAAGAATGATAACGTACGCCATATGTTATTTCTCTATAGGGATCATATTGTGAAGAAAACCGAGAGTGAAACACGTCAGAGCTTTAGAGTAATCCAAGTTTCGTAGACAACATAGAGAGTCTGTTGCGGCCAGTTTACTTTAAAAAGTTTTTTAATGTATTTTGCAAGCAAAAAGCCAAGAGTAAAAATATACATATGCAGTAGCATTAAAATTGTCATGGTGATTAAATGTCCCTTCGTGATGATGCGCAGTCGGTTTGTCCGGTAGTCACAGTTTAAATTGAATCTAGAGCAGCATTGCTGAGCTGAGATGCGTAATAATTTACAGCCTGAAAAGAAAAACAAAATCTAATTAGACCTTTATTTAAAGTGATTATTTCTACAACTACCACCTTGTATATAAAAATGTATTGGTCCTTCGTTTGAACACAACCCGAGCGGTCCTGCCGCAGCTTGTACACACATCGCGGGATGTCAACATTCCGGGTTGCGTCAAGCTGTCTCGTGCAAACATCAATTGCCAGTGCTGCTCCAGTTCTACCGGTTCCCGGACTGAAAAGGGGAAGTACAGCAGGTTACAGTCTTCCAAAGTAGAGTGAATCGAGCAACAAGAAAGTATGTTACCTGCAGTGAACTACCATAGGACCATTAGCATCCTTGGTGATTCCTTTCCGGGCTTCTTGGAGTAACGATATCACTGTCTTGTAGTCGCTAGGCACACCGGTGCTGGGCCATGCACTGTACCATAAATGCCTCACTTCCCTCACAAGATTGTCTTCCATCCGTTTGAGCTGAATCTGAGAAATAACGTAATTTTCGCGGAGCTCTCTGCTCTTCAAGGTCACCTGAAATACAAGAAACGTGTGTTTAGTATACTGACACTGAAACGAGGAATCGGTTCTGCTAACCTGGTAATCTCCATATAATCGATGACAGTCCAGAACCTCTGAAGGTGGCAGATACTCTGCGCACCGCGCGATACCGTTTTCACTAAGATCCGTTAACTGTATGATAACTTTCGCCTGATTTTCCCAGATCATTTGCCAAAAGTCGCCTACTGTCGATTCTAGTGGTGCTTGGCAGGCAATATAGGTTTTCGGATCTCCTGATACACCCTGCAAAATAAATATTTTTTCAGTACAGGGAAATGGGATAAATTTCTCGAAAATTCTAACCCGAATGTAGTTCGCGTTGATGTAGTTTTCTTCAGTGTCGTCTGCATTGGGATCAGACACACGAATTCGTACGCGTGTTTCCGGGAATGGCAGTACGTTTGCATAGCGATTTTTGTTTTCAATTCCCTGTGGTAGCTCTTCGAGGTGAACGGACGAAGGCGTTGGAATTTGCTGGAACTCATCTTCAAGGCCTCTCAGTGGTTTCTCCATAAAGAGACTTAATTGAGCAGCCGTAAGAGGGTTGGAAATCGCAATCTTCAGAGAAGAAAGAAAATAAGAAAGTTTAGAATCGAAGAGTTTTAGTTAGGAACTTACTGGATCATCAAATGCTTGATTGGAATATGATCTTTTCGAAGCTCGGAGTGTGGATCGCAGCTTCCCACGTTGCCAGGTTTGAGTTGGACTGGGATTGTCGAGGCTATAAGCGTCTAGTCTTGCAGGTTGACACGTTCCTTGAGCAGCCCGGGTTCGTCTCTTCCGTAGCATAATCTGCAAACAACAAAAAAATACTTTAGAATTAATTCTAGGATGTGGATCAAATGATGTTTTACCAGAACAAATAGCAGGACCGCCAAAAGGACTAATACTGCAACCGTAACTGCTACAGCAATCACGACATCGTTATCGTTCGGAGGTTGTTGCGGTGTAGTCAGAGATCCCTCTGTACTTGGGGAGATTTCGGGTGACTCGCTTGTTGCTGTTGTCGATGCAACAGAACCTGTTGTGATGGTAGTAGTCGAAGGTGTTGTAACCACGGTCGAACTTGTCGGGGATGTACTTAGTGATGTACGGGTCGTTCCCTCGGTTTGTGGTTCTTCCTGTTCAACAGAGACCACATTGACAACCTCAGTGATAGGCGGTGGTGAAGTAGAAAGTGTAGTAGTTTCAGAAGTCAACGCAGGAGTTGTAGCTATTGTCGTGGTTGTTGTAGTTGCAGTTGTTGCATCTCTAGTAGTTTCTGAAGTTAATGCAGGAGTTGTAGTTGTGGTGGTTGCTGTAGTTGTAGTTGTTGCATCTGTAGTTGCGTCAGAAGTCCTTACTGAAGTTGATTCGGTAGTTACTGCAGGCTTAGTTGTAGTAGAAGCGACAATTTCAACTGACGTAGTTTCTGTTGTAATAGTTTGTTCGGTTGCTGTCAAATTCAACTGCGGGATCTGTGCTGTTTCGTTTAAACCAACCGGGAAAAGCTTATCTTTATCTTCACCCGACTCTTCTGGAAAGTTTTGGGTAGAATTGCTACTTTTCGGCTCTGTTCCAGTGACCGGGGAAGTGTCACTACTTGCGGCAGAATCACCCGATAGTGTTTCGGTCCTAACATCTGATCCATCCCTGATTATGTCCACAGAAGTGTTGGTTAAGATAACGTTATCGTCTTGAGACGGAACAGAAATAGGTCTAGGATCCCGTGTTGTCTGTAACTCCGGGTGATCTGAATGAAACGTGGCGTTTGTTGGTTCGTTAACTGTCTCAGTTAAAGTCTCAGACTGTGATGTCGAAGTTGAAGTCGTGTTTTCAGTTGCTGCGTCAACAGCGAGCAGGTTACTTTCTGTTGTTGCGCTAGTTACTGCAACAGTGGTAGTCAATTCCTCTATTGACGTGATCTCTGCTGTTGTAGTTGTTGATTCAGTGGATCCGACTGTTGTAGCGTTTTTACGTGTTTCTAGAATATCCTTGATGACTGTCGGAGTGTCATCAGCTAGCACTGCTGTTTCATTATCGGGTATTCCTGTTGAAACAACACTGACTGGGGCTAGAGTGCTACTGGCTAGTGCTGTAGGATCATTTGGTACTGTTGTAGAGTCGTTGATGTCCGTTGTGCTGTTACTGGCTACTGCTGCAGGAGCTTCGGTTAACGCTACTGTGCTTGTTGCTACTGTAGTCGTAGTAGCAACAGTAGTGGGACTGCTTGTGCTGGGTATCACAACTGCCTCTTCAAGCACTTCGTTATTAGCTTCGTCGGCAACAACCGATGTCGGTGTTGACGTCAAAGTAGCGTTTGCTGCTGACGTCGCCTCAGTAGCAGAGTGCAAAAGCGGTTTCAGTGTTGTAACACTGTCAGCTGCTGCTTCATTAAATTGTTCAGAGGACGTACCGACTGGTAACTGTGTTGTCACCGATTCAGTTAATGGCTTCGCGGCATTCAGTTGCTGGTCAGTAACGTTCGACACAGAAATGAAAGGCTTCTCTTCTATCATTGGACGAACCGTCGAAACTTCATTAAGGCTTGTTATCATCGGTTCAGTCGCCTGTGTGGACGTGGTTACAGCAACTGTAGGCTGACTACTCGAAGACAAGTCATCTAGGTTTCTCAAGTTGCTTGTACTGCTCGGCCCAGCCGTATTCTGGATCACAGGACTTGGACTGACAGTGAATGTCGGAGTTGTCACTGGATTCGTGATTACCGGAAAACTGGAGGTTCTAACTACATCAGAGGGTCCGAATATTACCAACGAATTCGGCAAGGCTCCCACTACGGACGATCGTCCTGGAGCCGCTACAACACTCGGTAACGGCCTCCTGATACGGACTGGAGTTGTTGAAGATGGTTGTAGGGATGGCTGCAACTGTCTGATGGTCGAAGGCCATGAGAGAGGAGTCCAGTCGTTGTTAGGTCTCAAAGTATCTGGACCTAAGATTCGAGTGTTCGGTAGCGGGATAGCTGCAGGAGCTGCTCGGTTGTTCTCGGGGAAGTCTAGCGAAGGTCGGAGGACTGGACGTCGGTTCAAGAGAAAGTCTTCTTCCTCGAGCGCTGTCAATATTCGTGCCCTCGAATCGACTCGCAGTGGTTGGACCGGAATGTCTGTTGAGGGAGCGTCCGTCGAAGGAGGGTCAGTAAAACTTTCATCTGTTGTTGGAGGGTCTGTTGAATCGAGAATCGCTCCCGCCTCCTCTTCCAACTGAGCAGACACTACGACCGCCCCGAACAGAGCCAACAGGATCAAAATTGTCTTCATGCTTTCTGCAAATGGAAAAAATGTCATAAAACAAAAATTCTTCTTTATGCGAAATTAATAGAACGAATCAAACCAGGAAGAAAAGTTCTTGATAGTGACTACTCTAGAAATTGGCTTAACAAGTATTTCTCCTGGGGTAAGGAAAACTACCCAACCGGAACGGCTTACACAAACGAGACACCCAAGTTTCTAGTGAAAGTGAAATTCAGCGGGGTCATAGGTTTGCAGATAAGAACCTTTGTGTACAATTTTTTCTCCCCTCGGTAACGTCTAATTCATCAGGAGGGGAGAAACAAGTGGGGAGGGCACTTAAACGTATTTTTCAGCCGCATAATGGCCGCAAGGTTGAGGAAACCAACCCAAATTATTTCCAAGACCTTGGAAACGAACAAAAACTCATATTAACATTTATTTTCCCACCACCTGCCCCTTAGGACAGCCGAACTTGAACAACTACGTATTCAAGGATTTCACAATTCATATTCTATTTTCTGTATCCTATTTTTGAAGCTAAATTTACAATTTCTATAGTAAATGATTTGAGTGTAGTAATACCTGATTCAGCGGATGCGTCACATTTCACGAGAGGTCA
The DNA here is from genome assembly GCA_002872375.1 of Eulimnadia texana. Lineage (NCBI taxonomy): Eukaryota > Metazoa > Arthropoda > Branchiopoda > Diplostraca > Limnadiidae > Eulimnadia > Eulimnadia texana. Next base: position 31,260,093 of record NKDA01000001.1, on the reverse strand, counting down.
CTTGATAATCGTGACTATCGAGTCATGTGCAACGTTTGTGAGTAACGTCACAGCAAAAGCAGATCGCCCTACGCTTTTCAGTCTATCGATAAAATACACTGACTTTGTAGTCCGAATTAAGATGTTAAAACTATGATATTTCCGAACAAGTGGATCACTTTTTGGCGTATTGTGTAGTTTGCAGCACAGAAACGCGACTTCACCTTGGCGATTGAGGTTGAGACAGTGGCCAACGCGCTGAGAATTTTGGTGAAAGAGAACCCGTTGGTGTAGCCCGAGGCAACACACCTCCCACCTGACCGTTCCGTTTCCTTGATAAGCCCAGGCCACGGCAGAGGTACCTGCACGTTACAAAAGGAACGTAGTTCGCATGATTGCCACCAGAGTCGAGTCTCGTTTTTTGAAACCATCGAACCCGCGAAATCTTTTTACGCTACAAAGTTGCGGTTTCTTCTTGAAGGTTAGGTTAACCCGCACATAACAGAAAACCACAAAAATGATGATGTGACTGCGGAAATATGCTTAGTTAACTATCAGCTATTCCATATATTGAAAGGAACGTTAATTCAAGGTTCTGGAATGTTTCATGCAATGATTATCAAAATTTTGCGCCCTCTCTTAAGTTATACGTGATTAATGCGAAAAATATAAAGCTCCCCTCTTCAAATATTTATTTTTCTAACTCGGGTTTATTAAATTACAATTTTAAACTGATAAAAAATGTAATGGCAATATGGCGATAAATTCCACAGGTGATGAAGTTAGTACAAAGTTTTACCGCTAGATGGCCAGATTAAATGTCAAACGGATCAATAAACATTACCGGCTAACATTTTCGCACGGTATAATTGTAACTACAGACATTTTGTTTTAAAATAATCAATCTTAGGAATTTTTTCTAGTAATTTTAAGGATTGAAAAAAAGATGGATGAAGCTGACATAAGTTCTTGCTTTGATACAGTACTCCTCTTCGTGCGGGAAGCCGGTGAAGTAAGTACTTGAAAATCACAGAAATTTTTGTAATATTCAGTTCTTACGTGTTTCTGTATATTTCGGGCCTAGGTTATTAAAAAGGCATTTCTTGAGAAAAAATCAGTGCAAATTAAGTCATGCGAAGTTGACTTGGTGACTGAGACGGACCAGAAAGTCGAGGCCCTTCTCATTGAGCGGATCCAGAATGCATATCCCACACACAAATTCATCGGAGAAGAATCAGTCGCACAGGGAGAGAAATGCGATCTGACTGCAGAACCAACCTGGATTATAGACCCCGTGGACGGGACGATGAATTTTGTTCACTCGTTTCCTTACAGTTGCATCTCCATAGCCCTTCTTGTAGACCGCACACCTAAAATCGGGATCATCTACAACCCAGTACTTGACCAACTGTATTCTGCCGTTGCAGGCAAAGGAGCTACTCTGAACGGAGCCAAAATATCTGTGTCTGGAGAGACTGACTTGAACAAATCGCTTTTGATCGCTGAACTGGGAACGAGTAGAGATCCAAAGAAGATGGAGAACGTTCTTCATAACATCCAGGCTTTAATGCCAAAGGTCCACGGGTAAGATTTGTTGACTCTGAAAGTAGCGTGAATGATCTACGCTCCAGCTTATTCATCCAGAATCCGTTCCATGGGCAGCTGTGCTCTCGACATGGCATCTGTCGCATCGGGTGGTGCTGACTGCTACTTCGAATTTGGAATACACGCCTGGGACATAGCTGCTGGGGACCTGATTGTTCGAGAGGCGGGTGGGATCTGCATCGATACTGAGGGTAACTCGGTTTCAGCATTTACCTCGAGTCTCGTTTAATCAAGCTCGCAACATTTTCAGGAGGACCGCTCGATCTCATGTCCCGTCGCATGATTTGTGCCTCTTCTATGGCGTTAGCCCAGCAAGTAATCCCATTACTGGCTCAGATGAAACTGGAAAGGGATTAATTATATATTTATTGCTTTAGCAGCGCACTGGTGCGTTAGTTATGATTGCTTGAAACAAGAATATACGATTTGTGTCGTGTGTGGAATATAGCGTCTGTTGACCATGAATTAGTAACTACACTATCTCGTGTAACTGAATTTTCTGTTGACTCAAAAGACCCAGCAGACGAATTACGTGCTCGGAAACAAGATGAACACTAAAGATATCAACAGATTCTTTTGAACAGGTTGTGTTTTTATAGAACTTGTGTCTCGGCAATACTGGATGAAGTTTTTGAAAGCAGACGATTGATGTAAGTGTTATTCTGTGTCAACAAGAGCCACCTGATGCGACAACGTAAAGGCCAAACAGTGTCAACGTAGAAACCTCATCACGTTAAGTCAAAGGGTCTGCAACTTCCTATCGTTCGCATACACGCAGAAAAGTGTATCATCAAGGGTTACTCACTACTCAGTAGGGAAGGGATTGCGGTTTATTAAAGATTTCCCCAAGCTCTACGGTTACTCTGATCAACAAGTTGCGAAGCTCTGAGCAAAACAGTGGATCCCCAGGTCCCCCGCAAAATTGCAATGAATCAGGATATTTGCAAAAACAAGTTATTACTTAAATGCAAATACCTGTATGATATTTGCATTGGGGAGTAACTAGACTATTAACCCATATTTACCCGCATGTGTTAGTGTTACACAAAAGACAAGTCTGCAGTTGATAATAATTTTGCTTTTATTATGGATGCGGGACCCGGGGCAACAGTAAATAGCGAGCTGATTGCAGCCGATGAGTCACTGCAGCGTTAAATGAACCCTTTTCTGCTGCAACCGTGGACGACTTTGCCAACTTCGGGGGAAACAACACTTGTTTACCGATTCCATAAGTTCCCTCTAAGTCTCTCATTGTTGGAAACTTTGTGTGTTTCACTTTCTAGAACCAAAACATGTCAAACTCTGAACAAACTTGTGTATACGATGTTAAATCAGGTTTATTCCAATGAACTGTGAGTTAATTTTTTCTATCACTTTACGTCCATGAATAAACTTGGTGTATAGCCATACCGATGGGATACTTGCCAAGATTGAAAACCATCACATATCAATTTAGGCAATCTAATTTTCGACATTTAATATCATTTACCGGGTATTAAGAAAAAGGCCAGACAGAGCGGTTGATGTTCATTTTCCCACGCCCAAGAAACTTCTCGAGGAAAACTTATCGGAAACTTCATTTGTCGTTTCGTATACACGGATCGCATTTAACTGTGTATTATGCAGCAGATGTTGCAGATATGAAACTTATAACAGCACACACTCGCAACACATGGTAATCACAAATTGCAAAATTCCCTACAACCCACAACTTCGAAGAATTTAACTAATAGACTATGTTTGATAGTTGTCTGCAGTATCGATTCTGTAAGGATGTTCTTGTTTGACTGTTTCTACACTTGATAGACAAAAGGCAACGCACCGGTAAACGAGGGCAAAGCTTTTACATAAGAGTTATTGGGAAAGACCCGGATCGATCCTTTTTCTTTTTGTTTCATTTTCCATTTGTCTCCAAAGAGACGCAGTATTATCCTCGTGAAAGATGAACACAAGGAATGTATTCAAGCCTTGAGAAGCCACGTGAAAAAGCTCGATGATTTCCATACAAAACATATTAAATAAGTAACTAGAATATTGCATACTTAAAATATAGATTCTATAATTATCAAGTACAGTATAATAAGTGTAGTAGTTGAGGTAATGCAGTTGCGAGTATCAGCAAGCAATCGAGAGAGACAAGTGGTAGGGTACATGCATCAGGGCGTTTTATTGTGGAGACATGCGTAATGGTTGCCATAAGCGAAATAAATGCAGCACCGGCGCTGGAAATGAGTTCAGTTACTGAACGTAAACTGCGCTCTTCACCGGCTCTTATCACCCTGATTATCACGTCGTTTCAGGCCGGGACCAGGTAAGCACTGCAGCGCTATTCCTTCACACCGCCGACCCCTGTGACCATATGGCGATCGCTCATCAAGATTAAGGTTAATTCATCCACATTATCCTTCACTACTACGAACTTTGACTGATTCACTTCTTGAGTGTCAGATTGAACAGCTAAAATAATCACAATTCGTACTATTATTTTATTGTTGTGTTAGTTGTGTTAGTTAAAAGTTGAATACTAGAAGTAGTTCGTAATAAAGTTTTCAGGCATTCGTCGTCTCTCATGGAAGTTTGTGCGATGCTTGTTTAATTGAATTTTTGACATGCCTTACGCTTGGCTACATCTCAGGCCAAAGGGAAAACGTTCCACTATTTGAATTTCCATCTTGCTGCACAATTTTCTTTCCATATTTAAACATCTTAAACGTTTCCCTACACACAACATCAATAGCGCCACTCTCTTAAAGCAAATAATACTAATAATAAAGATAATACTAATTGTATTTGTTAAATATATTTACAATAGTTTGCCTAGAAATGAAAGGACGCAGTTGTGGAGGCCGGAGGTTTTCGCTTCAACCCCTGTGCGTGGTTCCTTCACCGACCAGCGAAGACGAGCCGGCACCTGAGGACGATCACCCGGGCCTGGCCGGACTCGGTCACAGCGGCCATCGGCGCAACAGTCGTACATTAGCCCACGATGAAAGATCATCAGCTGCTAGATCCTCGTCTCCAGCTGCCAAGTCTCATTACAAAGTAAATTAATCATCAATTAGAAAAATATAAGTTACAGTCGGAAGTTGGGAGTTGAAACAGCTCGTGCTGCAAATGTCACCGACAAGTGTCTCGACTGCTTGTGCGGGTTAATTCACAAGGAAAACTACGAAATTTGGCTTCGGCAACGGTAACAAAGCACCGTAGTCGATCAATACAACCTACACAGGCATTTACGAATACATAAGCCGCGTGTGTCTCCTTAAAAGACACTTAAAATTTCAACAAGTTCATTTTTCATAAATCCTTAAGCTTAACTTGTTTTTCAGTAAAAAAAAAATAAATGAGAACAAGTTTCTGGTAGAAGTTTTCTTATCTCCCGGCTCCGTAAATGGAAATACTTGAAGAGTACATATGAGTTTTGATCGCTGCCTCTCGACTCAAGGACCAGAGAAAAAAAATGAATGACAAAACTTTTCTGTCATTTTGAGAATTGCACTCGAGAAGTTGAAATATGATTTTCTCTAGAGAGTATATCAAATATCGATTCCCCCGTTTAACTTCTTTTCAAATTTCAACAACATACAATATATTTAATCAATCAGTTCTACAATATATATATATATATTTTTTTTTTGGTAATGCGAAAAGGTTGTGGTCCTGGGTTCGGCCCGAGTTGGTAAAAGTTCACTGGTGTGTCAGTTTCTGTTCGCCACATTCAGTCCGCGGTATCGACCGACAGTCGACGACATGCATTCCGTGGAGCTCGACTGCAACGGTCTTAACCTGCGGTTAGACATTCTGGACACAGGCGGTTCGTACGCCTTCCCCGCCATGAGGGCCCTGGCCATTAACAGCTCCGATGGATTCCTCCTCGTCTGTGCTGTCGATGACCCTTCTTCTTTAGAGGTACTGTTTTCCCTCTCTAGAGGTATAGTTCCTTTCCCTAGGGTCCTAAAACATTCATCCTCTTAACGTAGAAACTTAATATTACCTTTTCTGCAGGAAGTTGAATCTCTCCGAGCGCAGATCATCGAGGCCAAGGGTCCGTCCGTCCCCATTGTCGTGGTGGTCAACAAAACCGACCTGATTTGCGACGATGGAGAGCCGTCACCGAATCCGGCCAAATCTGATCTGCTGTCTCTTGAAATGGTCGAGTCCCTCGTAACTTGTGACTGGGGACACGGTTTTGTTGCAGCGTCTGCAAAGACAAATAACAACATCGTAGAGGTAGATTCCTATCCTACTACATTTAGTATATAAATAGTTGTACATAGGTTTGCATTAGGTGTTTCAGGAATTATTCGTCCAGGCGAAATCTCGGATCTCGCTGAGTCCTGCGGTTCGGAAGCGACGCCAGTCTCTTCCAGCTCGAGCTTTCCTTCCAAACACTTCCCAGCTTTCGCATCTTCATAACCTATCACTGCAAAATGCCATTCCCCCACCACATAAAACAACCATCAAACGCAATTCCTGTACCGTGTCGTAAAATTTCCTATGTTCCGTCAATCGTTCCAAAGCAAAAACCTCAAATCGGATTTCGTCTGCTTCTGGAGAGGTTACAACGAGTGAAGTGTTTTCTAGATCTACTGAAATTCCTTCACCAATGATTTGATATCCCAGAATAATGAATTGATTTAACGCTGATGCTGGCAACGAATTTTTCTCTGGTCCTCGGTACCACGTCATGTATCGAACAGTCGTTATTCAATACAAAAGACAACAAGTACGACCTTTTCGTTTGTTTGATTTGTAGTTTAAGTTTCTTAGGAAAAAGGAAAAAAATCTGGATCATTTCCATTCAATTTGCTTCGGTCAGTCCTAAGGTTTCGCTAGTCCAATTAACCGCAGCCTTAAAAATTTATCGTTCCCGTTTCCTTTATAAAATCCTTGCCGTAACAAAATGTTGAAAATCGTAAGTTCCTTCTTTATTTGTTACTAGAACAACGGGGAAATGCCAAATGACTGGCCCCCTAGCGGTGATATCTATAAGCTCGCTGTCGTCTGCTTGTGTTGACCAAGCACAGCGTTCGCCATAAGATCCTCTGTTTAATGAATGCCGTGAAAACCTTGAAAATAAAACGCAAAATGTATTTTTCAGTTTTATAATAAAAACAGCATTTTGGTCAACACCGCAATCAACACCAGCAGACGACACGTATACAATCACCTTCATGGCGTTACTTAATCATAATTTTACTACAGCCGTTGATTATTGAAATTGTATATACAACAATAACAATATTTTATTCTATTAAATAATTTACGCAATACACCAAACACAAAAACACGCTGGGAATGCTGATAAGTCCAGTGAACACAAACCACGTTATCGGTTGCCACATACACTTCCGTTTTTTTCTTCCACTGAACGTCACAGTTTGAGCTTATGACGACACAAGTGATATCACGGATGATATCACGTCCAAAAAATCGACTTTCCTATTGAAAGAATGAAATCAGTTTAGCTGCAAAGTGCCAAGCACCAAGTCAAATATTTCATTTGGGTTCACAAAAATGACAAGTTGGGGTTCTAATTCAAATTCGGGGTCTAAATTAGTGTCGTGGTTTGCAACTCTGGGTCGCAAAAAAGGAAAACGCTTGAATCAGTCAACTTCAGCTTTAAATGCATTTAGTCTGAACACTAAACAGAATACAATCAAAGGTAAAATCTTAATTTTTCATCTTATTTCATATTGATTAGTATTATACTTAATTACTGATGAAAAAAGTTTTAATGAATTTAAATTTTTGAAGGATTTAAATCGGCTTCAGATTTGCTGGATCACTCGGTAAGCAGCAATCCGGACTATGCATCTAGTCATCAGACAAAACGCAACAACACAGCAGTAGCTCTGAAAAACAAAACTCTGTCTAGAAATTCAGTCAGTAGTTCAGTTAGTAATTCAGTTGCCGGAAAAGATAATTCAGAGTTCAGTGACAAAAAGCGGAGTTTAGTCAGTTTAACGCTAGATCGCAAAATCCTGCGGAAGAAAAGGTCCACCACTTGGTACTACCCGCCAGACCGGAATCAAACTAGCTTTTCCCGCTTGGTTAGTAAATACTAATATTAGTAAAAGTAAACTAGTACCAACTACTAACAGATCAAAACACCGTGCTAACGCCTGAACCAGTTAATTAGCTAGTATTAAGCAAACTACTGAATTAGTCGAGTAACTACTTAGTTCCGTTTGCTAGCTAACTGACTAAATATAGCTAGGTAATAATTTTAATATATTTAGCTGACATAAGTGCCCAGCGGAAAATTAAGCATGTCGGCTACATCCTGAACAATATCCGGAACATATCCTGAATATCCTGAACCACGTCCGATCATGGATGAGTAAAAAAAAAAAATTGTTGACAATTGTGAATCTTGATTATTGAGGGCAACGTTAAGTACCCTGAACATGTACTGTTCAGGCACTCCAATGTCAGGGTCCTGAATGGCATCCCGAAAATGTCCTTTTCAGGATATGTTCAGGGTCCTGAAACTATCCTTAATTTTCTGCCGAGTATTGTACTATATGGCGTAGTTATTACTGTTCCCGTATTACTTAAGTTAATTTTTGTTATAAATAGACATTATTATAACTTCCACGCTTACTTCACACAGGATTCCTGGGTGGATCAGAGTTCTGTTTCGCTTTCAGAAACTGCGCTACGTGATGCAGATTGCGATAAAAAGTAAAACCGATAAGTACACGCTTATCTCATAATTGGCTTAATCGATTATTTCAACATACTGTAGCTTGAAAACCGAGATAACCAGAGCCCATCAATTGTCCCGGGTTGCAAAAAATTCAACCTAGAACCGAAGAAAGGTATCGAGTTCCTCGTGCAGCAAGGTCTCTTGCAAGAAACACCCCACGACGTGGCTTTGTTTTTATACAAGTATTATTTGGTTTCCTAATTTTTATTTTATATTCTAATTACTTTTTGAATTTTGTTTAATAAACAGAGGAGCAGGACTAGGCAAAACAGCTATCGGAGAATATCTCGGAGAGAAACATCCGTTCCACGAAGAAGTACTACGAGAATTCGTCAACCTTCACGATTTCAGCAATCTGATACTCGTACAGGCGTTAAGGCAAATCTCTTTTTATTTACTGAAAGAAGTTGTCTAAAGCTAAATTTTGGTGTTAACGTTATAGACAATTCCTGTGGAGTTTTAGGCTACCGGGAGAAGCTCAGAAGATTGACCGCATGATGGAGTCGTTTGCACGAAGATACTGCAGTCAAAACCCCGACATTTTCTCGCACACAGGTACTGATTTCCTTAGTACAAATATCAGTTATAATAATACATTCAATATTACGCAGACACGTGCTACGTTTTATCGTTCGCTGTGATAATGCTCAACACAAACCTGCACAACCCCAACGTTAAAGACAAGCTGAAAGTGGAACAGTTCGTTTTGATGAACCGGGGTATCGACAGCGGGAACGACCTACCAGAAGAAATGCTTCAGGTAAACTAAAAATTTTCACTAGAAGATTCTATTAAATTTAAGTTAATTGTATTTGGCAGAGCTTGTACGAAAGCATCAAAGCTGAACCGTTCACGATACCAGAAGATGACGGGAACGATTTACTACTGACGTTCTTCAATCCCGTCCGCGAAGGATGGCTAACGAAGAGAGGTACAATTTGTTTCTTTCATTCTGGAGCATTAAAACTAATGCTTCAACCATGTAGGGGGAAGATACAAGTCCTGGAAACGACGCTGGTTCATCTTAAACGATAGCTGTCTCTATTACTTCGAACACACCACAGACAAGGAACCGCTGGGAATCATTCCGCTGGAAAACATTCAGGTTTTAATTGGCTATTAATTACATTATTAAAATATTCAGTATTAGAAATGATAATTATCAGTGATTCCACTTCGCAGGGAAATTCCCTGAAAAAAGCGGACAATGAGGTCTGGAAAGGGAAAAATAAGGGAAGAGGAAGATGGGAAATTCTAAACGAACGGCCTGTATTCTAGTACGGAGGAGAAAAAGGGAAAAATAAGGGAAAAAGGGGAAAATGAAAGTGGAAACTCTGATAATTATACATATTTGGTCTAATAAACTTAATATAATTAGTAAATTATCCATTTGTATTAATTAATATTAAGTCGAAAAAATGATTTCATGAATATTACTCTCAACATTTCAGGTTAGAGAAATTTCCGACCGTTCCCTGCCCAACTGTTTCGAGCTCTACTCCGAAGACTCGAATAATTTCTTAAAAGGTAAAATAAAAGAAATAATAATTATTACTCAACTTATTTTTTAGAGTTTCGTCTTACTTTTTTAGATCCTAATTAGTTTTAATTTAATTAAGAAATAATTTAATTGTTAATTACTATTTCACAATTTTATTTAAATGTTAATGTATTACGTGTTGTAGCTTGCAAAACGGATTCGCATGGAAAAGTGACCAAGGGACGGCATTTAGTTTATCGGATGTCCGCCTGTACTCCGCAAGAAAAAGATGACTGGATTGATTGCTTAAGGTAGAAATGTAGTCCCCTTCACTTATTCCATTACCTAATTATTAATTAAATTACATCTTATTATACGATAATACCTTTTTTAACAGGCGGAATACTAGTCACAATCCACTGGCTGCTGCTGTTGCTGCACGGAAAAGTAGACTACAGAAGACTAATTACTAAGATCCCTAGTCACAGGAAAATTCACAGGAAAATTGTTCCTGATTACTGTACCTGACGTTTTTATTACGAAAGTTAATTATTTATGACTCCTCTACTGCTTGAATATAATAAATAATATTTAATAAAAACAGCAGATTTTAGAAAGATATTTTTAATGATTCTTCAACAAAAAGAGCTTGCTCATCTTTTACAAGTTATTTTTCACGGACGATGTAAAATCAAAAGGTTTCCATTTCTTCATGAATTCCAAGACTTTCTTCCTCTGGTCTTCGAAACTTTCCTTGCGAGGACGTCTCCACAGTCGAGGATCCAAGTCCATGATCCCTCCCAGAATTTCCTGAAGCAAATTAAATGTTAGAAACAGACTCTGTAAAAAGTTTAGACAAACTTACTTGAGCGAAATTTTTAGGAAATCTTTTCTCATCCTCGATAACGTGCGCAAAACCTGAATCCAGACCAAAGTCGACGAAAAAGTACGGCAATCCTTTGGGGACGCCTTTTCTAACGTCTTTTCCGCGGAGATCGATGACTTTCTTGTTCATCGACCATTCGCTTTCGCAGTCCTGAAGGGCTTTCTGCAAGAGGGAACACAAGAAAAGACAAAAATCCATGAAAATTCAAAGTTTTTATGAAGGTTGTAATATTACTTTGAAGTAAATGGGAGCTGTGTCCCCAGCGTTTCGGTCCAATGGAACACATTCCATCACCATGTGCGGGAAATATTTCAGATTCATGGCTGTTTCGAAGAAGACGGGGTCCTCGTCTTCTGTCTCGAACATCCGCGTTAGAGCTTTACGAAACATCTGGAAAGAAAAATATAATACAATATCAAATAAAAATCATAATAATATTTAATATTCAATTACCTGCATTTCTTCCCAAACGTCTTCGTCAAGCTGAGTCGCACAAGTGACGTGACTTCTCGGGACGACGAGGCAATGGCCCCCAGTTAACGATTCGTGCTGCGGCAAGCACAGATACGATTTTTCGGCCAAGGCGATGATTAAATGTTTCTGCATAGCCTGTACAATAAGTCAAACGTAATTATCACATAATAAGCCTACAGAACTGAGATAATGAATCAAAGTGACCAAGTGTTAGTCGAGATGGATAAGTTTTACCTCTGAATCGATGCAGAACGGGCAATGCTCGACGGCTTTTTCCCGCTGCTGGTGCTGGGCTATGGCTCGTGCTCTGTCCCGCTCTTCCACGACACTGTCGCTTTCCGTATGGGCTCGACTGACAAACATATCGTCAATGTCGTAGTCTTCCGTGGCTCGTTCAGCTCTCTGTAAAGGTTAAATGTGAAAAATTCAAGTACACTTAAGTAATATTGGCACAAAACTCACTTAAACGGCACAAAAAAAGTTGTTATCTTTAAAAGAGTTACAAATGCAACACAGAAGAATAAACTTACGCCTCCAGCAAGTTTCAAAAAGACAAAATTTTCGTCCTCAGCCGTGTTGAGTTTCTCGCTCTGGAACTGCAGAACAGAAAAAATAATTAGTCTAATAATTAAGATGTCAAATAGACTGAATTACTGATTACTAAGTACTAATTGCCACCGTCTGCAAACTTGGATAATTTACCATTTTTGAGAGCGAATATTTATCATCGTCCGCAAAGTAGCGGACTCGTTTCCCTGCTTCGTGAGTTTCGACTTTTTCCCGTTTCTTCCCACGTGCTGAAGAGTTGCCTGACGAAGAGGGTGCAGTCAGGGGCCTGGACACTCCTCTCGAGTCTGTGTACGTCAAGACAACAGCCTCTTTTCCTTTAGAAGTCACACCTTCCCTCTTCTGCCTCTCCATTTGCTCTCGTCCCTCTGCTAGAGTTTGTTTCAACGACTCGGCCAGTTGCTGCAAGTAAACGATAGTTTTTAAAAATTAAACTTCTGATTTTTTTCAGTTGAGTTAAAACCTGATTTCCCATGATTTCGGCTTTCACGATCTTAGCTCCCAACGCATTCAGCTCCTGCTCCGTCCAAATCTTAGCTTCCTCCAAAGCCTCGTTTTGTTTTTCTGGAGCTTCGCGTCTTTCTTCCATTCTGCTTGCTCGTTCTGTTTGCGGAGCGGCCTCACCTTTTGATTCAGCAGGCTTTCTCCAGCCTTGCCTGTTAGTCAATGGTTACATAATTAAGATAAATCGTCAGAAACGAGGCTACACACTGTACCGTTTGAAACCAGAAGGTGTTGAAGACCTCGAAGTGCTGTCTTCATCGTCTGAATTATCTCCCGGCTGAACGAACTTCTTAGGGTCTTCAGGTGGAAGGCCGGTTCCCCCATTTTTCCAGTACGGATTCAATTCGCGGGAAGTCTGACCTGGCCGCTCCATGCCCAGTTTGCAGCTGTCTTCTTTCTGCTTTCGTCGAGGCTGTAATTCTTCCTTGGTTTTAAAGCCAGAAGCAAAGCTTGGCGACAACATCCAGTCGTCCCGCCTCGAAGGAACACTATAATTTGATGGTTATAGTACAATTTTCTACTCACATAGAAATGATGGGACCTTTTGCAGTGCCTTTTTAATGACCTTCAACTGCCAGTCTGAAAATTGTTTAAAATTTGGATGCTTTACAAAGATGCAGGCTACTGGAAAAAGTCACTGCAAAAGGAACTAAGAAACAACAAAAAGGCACTGTTGTGGTGTTTTTTTTTTTACACTGTTTACCTTGCAGCTTCGGGCGCCGTCTTCTCGACCCATTCATCCTCGCTGGACGAAGTTTCCCCACTCGACGAGTCAGATTTTTCTCTCCTTTTCATCTTCTTGCTTTTCTTTGACTTCTTTTCTTTTTTGTGTTTCTTTTGTTTCTTGTCTTTCTTGTCCTTTTTGTGTCGTCCTTCCAGAAACTCTTCATCCTGTGAATCAACGCGAATCATCAAACGTGATACTTTATGACTATATTCTTGTAAATAATCTTACTCTCTTGCTTTTTCGGCGATCTCTGTCCAAATCCATTTTGAACTGAAGGAATTTTTTCCCCGTTTCAAATTTTACGCAGACTCAAAACGTTTTCGATTGCTTAGTAAACAATGGTTATCCTAAACTGCATTCTGCCGAAATTAAGGTTTCAATCAGTGTTTCCACTTTAGAGACAAATTCCCTGAAAAAAGGGGAAAATGCGGTCTGAAAAGGGGAAAATAAGTAAAGAGGGAAAAGGGAAAATTTACAAACACAGCCTCTGTTCTGACATAGAGGGGGAAAAGGGGAAAAAAGGGAAACTGAAAGTGGAAACACTGGTTTTAATTGCAATTTTAAATTTACAGTTTATTTATATTACATTTAGTTTAGTATTAAGTTTAAAAAATATTTGTACGTAAAAATTTACAATTTTTGATCAGTCTGTAAACAAAAAACTTGACTGCTGTGTCTTATTAGCAAATCTTACACATTTAAAGCTAAACGAAACAGCTAACATCTTTTTATAACAGTTTATATTTGAAAATCCAAGTTTTTCAAGCTAGAAAAAGTAATTAAATCAAGAGTCGAAACATGTTGAAACGTTAAAAAGTATGTTGCTTGTCGAACAGTTTCAATGATATGCGGGATAGATTCCGAGGCAACGTTTCCGCATCCAGAAAAGTTTTTGACGCCAGCAGCTGTAAAGGAAAATAGAGAAATTAGTTAACCAAGAAGAAGGATGACGACATGCTTTTTTATGTAAATTATAGTCAGTATCGCTCTCCGAAGATAAGTCACAGACATGCTACAATACGACATCAACAAACTTTGGTTCACGAAAAGAAGGAATCAACGAATTACATCGACTCAACTTCTTGGCCAACAAAAATTTGGATGTCATATTACAGTATCTCATACTCGGCCTCGATTGTCATCATATAAGCTCGTTGGATTTTAAAATGAAACCAAATACTTACAGCAATTTGTAAAGAGTATCACAGGGATTCTGAAAAAAAAACGAACAAGATTTAGTCTGCCGACTGCTGACAAGAGGGCAGGGTTTTCCCTTTTTTCCCCCTTCCTTTATAGATATGCAGTATCCTTTTCCCCTCCATCTATGATATCAAGCAATACTTCTATGTTATTTGTCCCTTATTTTTCCTTTTCGAGACCCAGTTTTCCCTTTTTAAGGGAATTTCCCTGCAAAGTGGAAGCACTTGGGGCAGCCCTAAACGGCGACCGCGACCCGGCGACCCAACTTGTCTAAACGGTGACCGGCGACCCAACAAATTTTAGAAGCCACTTTATCCTGCGATTCACTAAACGGCGACCGGCGACCCACAGAATTTTTTTAGTAATTTAAGTTGATTTCAGTGGAAAAATAAACGGCGACCCTGGGCATTTCACTTGATTTAATTAATTCAAGTTGATTTCAGTAGGAAAATACACAGCGACCCTGGGTATCTCACTTGATTTAATTAATTCAAGTTGTTTTCAGTGGAAAAATAAACGGCGACCGGCGACCCACAGAATTTTTTTTTTTATTAATTTAAGTTGATTTCAGTGGAAAAATAAACGGCGACCCTGGGCATTTCACTTGATTTAATTAATTCAAGTTGATTTCAGTAGGAAAATACACAGCGACCCTGGGTATCTCACTTGATTCAATTAATTTAAGTTGATTTCAGTAGGAAAATACACGGCGACCCTGGGTATTTCACTTGATTCAATTAATTTAAGTTGATTTCAGTAGGAAAATAAACGGCGACCCTGGGTATCTCACTTGATTTAATTAATTCAAGTTGATTTTGATAGGAAAATACACGGCGACCCGGGGTATTTCACTTGATTTAATTATTTCACGGGAAACAGAAGCAACAAATTTAATTAAAAGATTGCGGTATATTTGTAAAAAAACTGAATAATCTTTTTATATTTTTAAGAATCAGTCACATGTTCACCAAGTAAATAAACGACAATATCTGCAGTGCCGGACTTCCCTATGGGCCAGTATGGCGACGAGCCACAGGCCCGGACATGGAATAGGCCCGTTAAACTGCTAGACTTGACATGTTGATGAATTAGTTTAAAGTATCTGGTAGACCCACTTCATCTTTAAGCCATAGGCCCAGAAAGGCTTAGATCCGGCACTGAATATATGGATTGACTATAACTGCAAACCTAAATGCGAGTTTTGTTTGAAAACTTTCACTCTTTTATTGTGACTACTTCAACCTTCTCAACAGGTCTGCGGCATAGAAAAAAACACTCCCTGACCTTTGTATGAACAGCATTTCCCCATGTCTTAGGTTGTATCTTGAGACATTTCCTGTGGAACCATTCTTTGCAGTTCGTGCATTCGATCATCCACTCGTCCTCGTCATTTATACGACATTCGCAATGTACGAGTGAAACATGTTTGAAGGTTTTTCCCGGTTTTGGCACGCCAGCAGTTTTACTGGGGAAAAAAGTCATCTTTCCGGACTCGAGACATCTGATTAGGTGGTTCCGCAGTTCATGGGAGTTTCTTGTTAACTGATGACGTGACGGGTCTTCCAGATCCGCCAAAAGTGTCGCAAAGGCGATTGCGAAAACTCCGCAATCGGAACCGTTTCCCTGCTGCGTGACCTTTAGCAACCTGAAATTAACTTCAGTTTCTGTCCACGTCCTCAAGGATAAAACTTGGCTTATAATTTCTGGGCGTAAGGCATTTGGTGTTAGGCTGTCACAGACCTGCGTGAGTGAATATGGAACTGAGTTTATTTTAACTGAGATACAAATTTAGTGCAAAATACCTGAATAGTCAGCGGGTTTTCCCCAAGAGTATTGCCAACACAAACCCAGTACACTCCAAGATGTAGGGTTTGGACAAATCGAGAACCTTCTGGAATTGGCGCATAGCTAGGTGGCGCGACGCTCGCGTATAAGCACCCCACCAAGTGTCCTGAAGCCCAAAGATATTCCAATGAGTGTTTTTAATAAGAGTCTGAGCAGCAACAATCTCGTCCGCCGTTAGCCACGACCTGGTGCAGCAAAGTCGGTCTGGACTAGGCTGGTCCAGCGTAACGAGCTTAGTTCCAATCCAAGGAATACTCCCCTCTGCAGACACAACGTATTTCATAACTCTAATCTATCGATCTTTCCTATGCTTAAACTTCTAACGTCAACTGTAATTGGTTATAGTCAGTTTATTATACCATCAAATTCACGACCTCTCTTTTCTCCGGGAGATCCAGGTGGTCCCACAAGTCCTTGGCCCTCCTGTGACTCCATCAAGACCTGGCAGTCCATCACCACCTGGAGGAGCTGGGTTTTCGTCACGTCCTGGTGGACTTCTTGCGCCAGGTAATACTGGATGCCCTTCATCTTCATTAGGTCCTGGAAGCCCCTGTTGTTTAGAAGAACCCTTGACTTCAGGCAGACCTGGTAGATCGATCTCTCCCTTCTCTCCAGAGAAGCCTTGGAGTCCGTCACGTCCCATTTCGCCGGGGAGCCCTGCAAGACCGTTTTCTCTCTTAACAGCAGTACTAGGAGGATCTTGAGGTCCGGGGAATCCGGTTTCACCTAAACCAAAGCAAAATAAAGTTTTCGAGAACCCGATATTTTTTTATCATTTAGTCTTACCTCTTTGTCCCTTGGATCTATCGAACCGTTGCTGTCCTGGAAGACCGGTAGGATCAGTCTCTCCCTTGTCTCCAAACCTGCCGGCAGCGCCGTTCAAATATGGGGAACCTTTTTCTCCAAGAGCCCCAGAGAAACCAGGTAAACCGACTTCTTCCTTGAAACTCTTCAGACCTGCCCTTCCGGACATACCTGGGAAATCTTGGTCTTCTGGATTCTCATAATTTACAACTCTGCTTTCTGCTGAAATAATCAGAAATAATCTCCTATAAAGATAATCTTACTTGTTAGGATATCAAAGAAGCTTTTTACCTTGTGCTCTTGGTACATGTTCAACAACCTGCCCGACAGGACAATCGCTGTTCGTAATACGACCGATACAATTTTTTTTAAAGTATTACATGTAGTTGCGTATGATTGCAACTTCGTTTACCATCATGGGGCGAACTTGGGTGTTGCGCACAACTCTGGTTATCCTCCTTTTGTTTCGAGGATTGAGGTCCTTCTTGTATAACATTGATTGTCTCTTCAGCCGTTGTCTTCGGTTTCTTTCTTCCGTAAACTTTTCGTGTTGTCTTGACTATAAAAGGAGAGCATGGTTCAAGTCAGATGGACACATTAAGTTTTTAACAATAATACCATTTATTAGACTCCCAGCTTCAGGTGCATGGTCTTCTCCTTCACGTGAGTCTTCTCCGTTTTCTTCACGTCGACGTTTCCCCTTTACCTTTGGCCCTTCCTTCTCTTTTGCTTTCGCTTCTTCCGCTTCATAATACTCTTTCATCAATGTTTCTTCTTCCGACTCCTCTTGTAACCTCGTAGCCAGTTCAAGATCACCGGGATGTTTGCTCCAAGTAGTCATCCAGGTCTTTTACTCGCGGCTTCTTTTTCCCTGACCTCTTGTCTTTCTTGACACGTCGATTTCGCCTCAGCTGAGTTAAATTTTGCTTCCTGGGGGTCTTCTCCGGAGGCTAGAAGAGGTTCGTCTGAATAAGCACTGCTTTCATGTGGTGGCACGGATTGGCGGAACCAGTGGCACCACAGCTGCAGCGACCTGTCTTTCCCAACCACACGATCCAGGGAAGTGCATTTCCTTCTCCAGACACCAGAAAAATCCCTGTTAAAATGGAAAAATTTTAGCATTAGGAAGGTATGGTACTAACATAGCTATCTATCTATCTATCTACAAAGTTTCTCACGTAAACAGTTGCTTTGAATCAGATTTTAGCTTACCGGAGCTGGCCACAAATTAAATGCTCTGCTTGTTAACAGAAGCTGTTAAAATGTCCACTTTATCATCCTCTCCAGATGCTGGTTTCGTGGCGCCCGTGCACTGAATCAAGGAAGTAATGGTTTCTTTCAGGTCTTTGATGTAACCAGCTTCCTTGAGTTCTTGTGTCGTGCGGACATTGTGCAGCGATACCAGTCGTGCTTGAGCTTCATCTTGAGAAAAACGAAACCCTTCCGTGGACCTCCAGGAACCGGTGTCTATCAGACATGAACAAAATTTAGTAATAATTTCAACAGCCATCAGAGGAAAAGTATCTTATACCACAGCGGCCGAGAAGGACTTCTTTGTTGAAGAAGTTCTGGAGGTACCGTAAAATAACCAACAGAACATTAACAGGTACTTCCTCCCGCTGCAGTGTTGTCTTGAAGAGGAAGTGAAAACTTTCGGATATGTTGATGTTAATTCCTGGGTTCCCTGTCAAGTAAATTCGATTAAAATTGCTACCGCAAAAATGGACATTTTACCCACCGATTCCTAGTTTCTTGAGCTCCCAAGCTCCCATCGAGGATATTTTCGGGATATGGAACGACTCGAAGTATTCGAGGAAAGGATGGCTGTTATTATTGTCAAGTTTGACTTTCTGAAATAAGAGACTGAAGTTTCATTTCGCATATACTGATAATTAATTTTATTGTACCATAGCTTCCCATTTTTTCAGATATTCCTCCTCAGTTGGGCTTTTCAATAAAGAACGAACTGGGTCTTCATAGTAAGTGACATCTAGAAGCCTGCCTCCGCGCTTTTTCACCCATAACTCTATATCCACGAGGACGTGGTTCCAGCAAAGGAAATGAGTTGATGATGGAAAGTTGTCCTTTAACGAATCTACTATGGCTTTTTCATTATCAGATAGAACCACGACACCCGGGGAGTCCAGCTGAGGGAATAACTGCTTCAGTTTCCTCAGTGCCAGGTTGTGGCATTCTTCGTATTTGCGCTCGTCCACGACAAATCCAACTGGGTAGACAGGGTTCGAGTATTCCTGACCTTCACTTTTAATAGGAACGATGACAGCGGGGCTTTTCAGAACGAGGGGAATTGGGTAAAAGTCCCCGCAGTTGAAAGTTGTGTCGTAGCTGAACACAACTGCAGTCTGAGGAGGCATCTTCCCAAGAACTTCCTTCACAAACTCAATTGATTCGTTTGTTATGACCAGAAAGTGAAGGTCAGGTATCACGGTGACGAATCTGCACGCTTCAAAAGCGTCGCAGACAAAAGCTTCGAAGAGTCAAATACGTTTATGCCAAAATTCCCCTTAAAACCTTTTGAAAATTATTGGAAAAAAAATAGCTGAACGTTTTCGTGCAGAAAGAGCGTGGAAAGTTTTTAAGCTGATTAGTTAGAGAGGTCCGTTATAAAGGGGCGCGCGATTGGTATATCCCCCATATGACAGTGTACTAACGTTTAGCCCTGGAGTGGGGAATATACGGAAGAAAGAAAATAAAAGTCGCCCCCGGGTGGGCTCGAACCACCAACCTTTCGGTTAACAGCCGAACGCGCTAGCCGATTGCGCCACGGAGGCTCTGATTATAAGGTCTTCACGAGTTTATTAATTGTGTATAATTGATTATTTATATTGTTTAATTTTAAGTTTTAAATTAAATAATACATTCATTAGTCTATTCAGTTAATCGTGTGAGGGAGCTTCTCCGAAGATTATCAAGTGCAAACAGATTAACGATCTAGAATTTAAAAAAATATGAGTTCACAGAATTCCTGCTTACTCTCAGAATGAATGGAAACTTAATAGTGAAAGTAAAAACATGTAATTCACGCAGCGAAAATTACCCGACGACGATGAAGCGAGTTTTTATATCGGGATTATAAAAGTAAACATTGAATATTTGTATTGTCCTAGCCTTACCTGTAAAATATACTGAAAAGTTTTGTACTAATCACTTAACACCATAACTCTGGAAAATGCAAATACAGCTCTGATGGCGATTTAGAAGTACAGAAGACTAACCATCAGCAACGAAACCAGTGACTTGTCACTCGAATGACCTATCTTAACGACCTTGACCTATGACCTATGATTCCTTTGTTTAGGTCAATCCTCTGACCTTTGATTCTAAGTTGGCATCTTTGCAGAATGCGGAAGTCAGCAGTTCGATCCTAGCCTCGAATCTATCACACTTTGCACTTTCGCAATTGATCCGGAATCTGGAAAGTGTGAAAATTTTGTGAAGTTTTGTAATAAAAGTCTAACGTAATGCTAAACTCCTCACGTACTTTCAGTTCCTTATCAGCCATGATAAGATTAAATGTTCCGTTAACTTGTACGAAACCTACCGACGCGCTTCATTCCGAGTCGGATTTTACACAAACGCAAACATATGTCGCCACTAAATCTCACAGTCGTATCTCAACTCTTTCTTTGGTTTCTTTTAGTTCATTTAGTTCAGTCGTCACTAATTTCAGTTCATGAATCAGAAGGTTCGTCAAATTCACCATTGACCCATGATGACCTCAGCGGATTTTGCGGAAATAGTTGGCTATGTAGAAATAACTCGGCAGTTGCACCGGAGTCCAGGTATCAACTAACAAACCAACAAACATTTAAACCGCTTAGTGTTTCATTTGTTTTCGTTAAGACTGAAGATACACCCCTGCATGTGCGACACCAGTTGTAGTATTCGTTACAAGGACTGCTGTCCAAATGTCAACACTTCTCTCGACTCCAAACTTGAAAAACAAGAACAAAGCCAGTGGAAGTGTTTACCCACAAAGGGAACCAAGTTGCTGGATAATCAAAACGTATTAATGAGACTTTACAAGATTCTTGTGTATTTTATAATTACTTGTACTTAGGTACTGATGGATAGCACTTACCTTTACATGGTAGCGAAGTGTCCACGCAGGTGGGAGGGCAGTGAAACCACTACACAGCATTGCGAGAAGATTTCTGAATATGACAACGACTATGTCCTGGACATTCCAGTGGTTTCTCTGGAATCGAATATCACATATGCAAACGTGCATTGCGCTATCTGTAATGGAGAGAGTAAGCTAGCTGAATGGACTGCAAGTATTGCGTGCAATAGCAACTTCAACAGGTTTCTATCTTAGTTGTATTTCATTTTAAATGCTGATTATTCATTCTGAATTTGTTTTGATAATTTAGTTTGGACTCGAGTCTGTCAGAATTTTTGAACAAAGCAACTTACTTACCTGGTTCACTGTCTTGGATTTACGAAACTAATGAGTCGACTAGAACAGTAACTTGCGATTTGGTCATTGAAGAACTTAGAAATCTTCCACGTTATATACAGGTAAGTTAACTATCAGTTAGCACGGGAACTAACTAGTAAATAGATTGAAGTTAATAAATTCAATACAAAATTAGCAAGTGGAATAAACGGGACACTTCAATAATATCTAAATAAAGACAAATTTACACTTTATTCATGGAAATTAATTGTAATACTGATTGGTTGACAGTCTACAAACGCAAGAGGATGTGTCCCTAGTATCGATACCTGCGCAGAGTACTGGAAAAATCACGAAGATGCATTGTACTGCGGCAGTTATACATCACTAGTAGTCGACGAAGAAAATCAGGTTTACCACTATTACTATTTATATTTGTATAAGTTGTATCGTTAATAATATTTTTGTTTGCAGTTGTACAAGAACCCGCACTGTTTGCGATGTAACGGTAAAGACACTGAGAAAATGCTCTGTATATCTTCTTTAGAATACCCGATGGTTTCTGTCACCAGAAAGCAGCTAACTATTAACTCTCTCTTCAATTTCCAAGTCAAAGAGGGTAACATCGTAGGGTTTGTTCGTCAGTGTCCTCAGCGTCACTTCTGGGATGGAGCTCATCAAATTTGCGTCCCAGGAAACCTTAACGGAAGTTTACCAGTGGCAAATCCTTGTTTGTGGATGAATCTTACGAAAGACGAGGTTATCTTCGGCCAAGGAAATGACAGTATTCAAGTGAAAGCTACTGGGAAGATTTACACTAGTGATCAGTTTGAATTGGTCGGCGATAACGTCCAGGTATGTTCTGGAGAATCGCGTAAGTTCAGATCCAAGTATACCGAGGAACTGAATATCTTCTCTACAATCTGTTTGGTTGTTTCTCTGGTCTGTTTAGCTCTGCACATCTTCATTCACCTTCTGTTACCGAAATTGCGGAATCTGCCTGGCAGAAACCTATTGTCTCTGTCTGTCTGTCTCTTCTTTGCACAACTGGTTTATCTAGTCATGATCAGTCGAACGGAAGTTTACATAGCGTGTTTCGTATCTGGTGTATTCATTCATTTCTTCTATTTGGCATCGTTTTTGTGGATGAATGTTATGAGTTTCGATATCTTCCAAACTTTCAGAGTGAACAGTCTCCACAAGAGCGGGGGGAACAGAAAATTCTGTTACTATTGTTTGTATTCTTACGGTATTTCCCTACTAATCGTCTGCACAGGCCTCATCTTGGATTTCATTCCCGCTGCTTCGTACTACGCTCCCCAGTACGGGTCCGGTATCTGCTACATCTCAAATCCAGTCGGTTTAATCGAGTTCTTCATCGTACCAGTTGCGATACTGCTGCTAGCGAACACAGTGATGTATGTTACAACGGTCTGCAGTATCTGGCAACACAGCAAAGCAGCGCGCACAGCCAGTCGTCGAAGGTCTCGAAGGAAAGATCAGAAAAATGGTTCGGGCAAACGAGGAGACAATGTTCGGTTAGTACTGTACATTAAACTGGCTTTGATCACGGGTGTGGGATGGAGTCTGGGCTTCATATCGGAGTTGCTGCAATCAACTGTACTGGAATATCTCTTCGTGTTCTTCAATGGACTCCAGGGAGCGTATATATTCATAGCTTTCGACCTGAAGAAGAAAGTCTATCGCATGACTTTGGCAGTCCTCACAAGGAAACAATACGATTCTGTGTACACATCAGGAAGTAACAGACATCGCTCGACTTTAACCACCAAGACTTCGGTTGCTGCTACTGAAAGTCGTAGTTCGACAATGGAAAGCTAAAAACGTTTATTTATCAGTGCTGATTACTGACAAGTCTGAAATGTTGTCAACTGTTGTTTGTGTTAAATCAAGTGTAACTTTAATACACCAAGTTTCATATGCAAAAACATATAGGGCTTATGACAAAAATGCACTGAAGACTTGCCCGTCTACTGCGGACAGCTGAATAAAATACGCTAATACAAAAATTTTTCTTTTGAAATATCTCGAAAAATCATTGCAATATTTCTGCGGAAAGAAACCTTGTAATTTTTGTACACCTGATTTACTAACGGTGTCCGCTATAGAGAGAAGCCCGGTTGGCATATGCCTGTTACTTACAACATCTTAATTAATAAAATAATTAATTTGAAAACTTTAAAAATAATAGTTTACAACAAACTTGGTATTATTATTTTTCCGAATTAATCATCTTGTTAATTACGGAAATCTGGCAACGCTGGATTTGTTTTGGTTAACCAACAGCAAGCAGCCTATCCCCAATCAGTCAGTGCTTCCATTTTGCAGGGAAATTCCCTGAAAAAGGAGATGTTGGGTCTCAGCAGGGAAAAAGAAGGGATAAGGGGAAATTAAGTAGCTTTATGTCCTACGATGAAGGGAAAAGGGAAAACTAATGTTATTCAAAGCGAGGGGAAAGAGGGAAAAGAGTGCCCTCGTTAAGGGAAAACTGGATGTGGAAACTCGTGCGACCAGTAGTTGCGTCACAGTCTCAGCCACTGGACGCTTAATTATTTTTGTTAATTTTTTTTTCGCGGGGAATATACTGAAACCACTATTAGTAAACATTTAATACTTATTAAAGACTACAGAATTAAAATTCCCTGCTGAAGAAAAGGTTTGTATCACAAACTCTGTACGTTGATTAACTAGCTAACTCAAGTTTATTTACTTTACAGTTCAATGTGTTTTACTAATTGAAAAATCGCTCTAATTACTTTATTACATCAATAAGGTTTATGTTCTATTTAAACAGCACCAGATTTCTACAAAATTGCTTAAAAAACGATGTTGTGAAATTATGTGTTACAGGGTTCCCGTTTCGCCAACAGGCAATCTGCGTTTTCTTTCATCGAACCTGTATTGTTTTGACAGCAATCATGGTCTTTCGTCATCTGTTTAATTACCTCTTCAATAACCCTCACGTAATTGAAAAACTTGCCGACTCTTATCCAATCCGGCGAGCGGCCCAACTAGTCGTCTATGCTTACCACAGAGGAAAAGCGGTCGGGGAAGCTGGACTACAGGACGCAATAAAGTCTGGAGCCCAGCGAGCATCTTCGTTTAGCAATAGTTTTTCACAAGAGTTGAAAAAAGAATGGGAGCAAGCTAAAAGAAAGTAACGAGTGCTCTCCTTGTTAGATAATCGAGCAAAATATTGTAAGGCATTCGGACGTGTACTATCCGATGCATGAAAAATGTTGTAAATACAAACTAAAACAAAACATTTTCGAGTCTTAGCAACAGTCTTTTATCAAGGTCACACATTATGCAATATTAGTGCATATTTAAAATGCTAAGGGAAAATTGCACCAAAATTCTGGGAGGTAGGCAGTGCAGAATTTAGGACATACAGAGTCTTTAGGCTTCATAATGGAGACTGAGCGACACGGGGATATGATCGGTGAGGCCGGCCAGCGCAGTGCTAAATGCAAATCCCGTCACTTTGACCGGTGAGTCGTGCCGGACTAGGATCCGATCTATTCTTCGCATTCCACCCCAAGCTACTTCATCGACTTCACCTAGTGGATCAATCATTAAGATTTAGGCACTATCTGCTATTAGTAGGAAGTTACCTGAAGCGTTTTTGGTTGGTTCAACCGAAGCCAGGGCAATAGTCTGCTCTTGGACATCAGCGTCGATAATATAGGATCTCCGTAGCTTGTCGCTGCGGAGGATTTCCGAAAACGATTCGGGATCTGTTGCTTCGGGCTGGTGCATTCGCTGCTGTCTCAGTTCTGTACCAACAGCCCAGGGTTTATCGCGACCTGGTTCAGCAGAGCACACGTCGAAGTACTGGTGAAACAAAGGGTGTTTCTGTGTCAGCCTATCTCCAGGAGACATATTATCGAAGTTAAAATCTCCGCAAATGCAGTCGAAGACAATCTCCTCGTCAGAACTGCACGTCTTCATTCGGAAAGAGTTCACGAAATCCAACGTCTCTGTAAGCTGATGATAGAGGACTGTATCCTTACCCTACACGAGACATGATTTTAAACGAGCAATAAATTGTCGAACAATGTATCTCGTACCTGATACGCTTGACCGTGCAAATTTGAAACATAGGCACTTCGTCCTTCTGACAGCGTTAGTTTAAGACAGAGTACCCCGTACGAAAAGCTTTTGGCATACTTGGTTCGGTACTGAAAGATCCTGAAGTCGGCAAACTCTACAGGGTATTTGCTGGCAACAAACAAACCGCTACCTAAATTTTTGCACAATAAGTTTGGCCTTGTAAATACTAGAACGGACTAGAACTTACCGAGCAAACAACGATTCTTGCTGAGTTTAAACTCTCCCACATCATAAATGAAGTATGGGTATCGTTCCTTGAGTTTGCTTATTAGAATTCCCGCCCAGCAACGTTCCCAAACCTCTTGCAGGCACAAGACGTCTACGTCCGGAAAGTCTGTTTGCACTGTCTCGTTTTTTGTTGGTTCTGAAGCTCCGACCAAGCAAGTTAGTGGCAATGATGACTGTTGAAGTAGACGCTCTCCTACATATTCATTGTTCAGTAGCGTTCAAGTATTATTATACGATATATATGTACCTATGATTATAGAACGCTTCACGACATTGTGCGCGTTGTTCAACCGGCTGAAGAATTCATTGGCAAGCAAAACATTTGCTGACGCAACTGTAAAGCGTTTTTTGCCGTTCGATATGTGTGCTGGACTAGTCCTCGACTCGTAATAGGAATATCTCTTTTGGGAAAAGAATGTGCATAGGAAAATCCACAAAACGAGACCCGACAGTCCAAGAGGTATTAACAGAACAACAATAAACGCTAAAAAAGGCCCTAGTACGCATTTCTCCGTTATTTTCTGGAAAAGTGTCTGGGGCTTTGACGTCTTGATGTAGAAAGAAACGGCAGTGCTTAAAAGAGACGCCCATGGATATAAGAGAATATAGGAAAGTTGGTCGAGAATTGATCCTAAAATGCTTTTATATCTCGTAGTTGTTGGTATAATATTCCTGTCATTTTTCGGATCCATTTTCTGCAAAACAATCAATTAAATAAACATCAATAAAACCTTAGCAAATGTGCTATGTAAACATAAACAAAACCAGTGTTGCCATGGCAACCAGTGTTTCCACTTTCAGTTTTTCCATTTGCCCTTAAAGAAGGTAGTCTTTTCCCTTTTTCCCCCCTGTGACTGAAGAAATCTTTTCCCTTTTTCCCCTCCTTGCTAGGATTTAAATACTTCTAAATTTCCCTCTTCCTCTTCCCTTATTTCCCCTTTTCCCACCTCCCTTCTTTTTTCCTTTCCGAGATCCAACTTTCCCTTTCTCAGGGAATTTCCCTGCAAAGTGGAAGTAATGGTGTTGCCATAGTAACAGTTTTCGTATAGCAGTATTTGATTTACCTTTGATTTGGGATTTTGGTTTAACTTAAATCGAGCCATTTTTTCTTCAAAATTTCTCCTTAAAATCTACTTTGCCCATTGAATGAACGAAGGACACTGAATATATTCAGTCACTTTATCTCTGACGGTCCCGTTATCTGCTGAAAACCAGTTCTGGGGTCTTAAGTTCAACATTTGCTGAACTTTAGGATCAAATGGCATATCTGTTGAATAACTAATCAGAAGTTAATTAGAATAAAATTTTAGTAACTAAACAGGAGAAACAATGTATTCTGATCTACTGAAAAGATCACATTGCTAACTATAGGCTATTATTTCAGTTTTAGCTTTCTAGTTTTACTAATCTCCGTTAGCCAGTACAGTGCTGAAAAGCCATTGAAGATTTTCGCAGCAAACAGATAATTTGCGGATATTTCAGTTTCCAAAACAGTTGGGTGAATAAGCGAGTAGATGAGGAATACGGACGATCTCAGAAATTCTGTACTCGGTGCCCAACTGCTGTTATCGTAGACAAGTCCGATACTTGTTAATGAAAGCAAAATATACATCCCGTATATCCACAGGTACAGTGTGTCAATCTGCTACGAAGATAAATTTATATATTCGGTGTATATTTAGCAGTGCTTCCACTTTTTTCCCTTTTTTCCCACCTCCGCTTGAAAATATCAATTTCCCCTTTTCCCCCTCCGTACTTCAGAGTAAAGCTACATTGGTAAAATTCACTTTATCCTCCATTTCCCCTTTTCCCTCTTCCCTATTTCCCCTTTTTAAGGGAATTTCCCTGCAAAGTGGAAGCACTGGTATTTAGAATAGATCTTTCATACCTGGCTATGGGCGAGTATGTGGTATCCACAAATCAACAACGCAAAATGAATCGCTTGGAAAATTTGCATTGAATTCGTTATTGGTTTCTGGTATTTAACTCGGTCCGTTATCTAGGAAAACAAAAAGTTTAAATAGATGAATAATAAGTGGAATTATAATTGGAATATAACACCTCGGGTAACTGATCTGGATCTCCTGTTCGTGGACTGCCAGGCATCCATCCAGGACCGTAGACAATACTTAACAACTTGTTGGGGAATCCGTCGACACTCTTCATTTTCTCCGCCATTTTGCCAAAGTAAAATAGTTCGAGATAAAGTGGATTGAATGAGTTGACAGTATCCACCAGGCCGTAAGCTAGTGTTTGATCCGTCTTCTCCTCTGCAAAAGTACCGAACAATCTGTCCCAAACGATGAGGTACCCACCGTAGTTCTTATCGATGCAGTACTTATTCGCAGCTAAATATATATAATTAAATTATCATGAAAATGTACGTTATTGTGAATCTTTCAGATACCGTGATGGACTCTGTGATGACTGGGAGTATTTAAAACATACTCTAAAGGTCCGAGATTTCTTACTAATTCAGTGTGAATGCAGAACTGATACATGAAGTTGAATTCCATGTGCACAACGTAGACTGAAGGCGGAACGAAGAAAGCCATCGGCAAGTAAAATACCTGGAAAATTCAAAAATTCTTGTAATCTTTGTTACACTCTGAAATTATGATATTTAAAGGTCTCTGATGTATTCGAATATAAATAAATAGTCAATAAATAAGTCTGTGTACACTGCCAAACCATCCTTCGAACAAACTCTCTCGGAATCCGGTGGTTAAAGTGAATTCTTCAGAACTGTGATGGACCTGATGCTGCGACCAGATCAGATTCACTTCTGTATTATTTAAAATACAGTCACAATTAGTATTAAATTTATAACTGAATTAATAGAATTGACCGTGGGCTGCTCGGTGTACCCAGTAGAAACAGAAATCGACTCCTATGGCCGCAAGGATCCACGTTACTGTTGAATCCCACGGCAGTTCGTAGATGCGATAATTGTTGTATACGTAAATGTAGATAAAAGTCTCGGCTCCGTTGAAGAAAATCCTGTGTTAAAAGAGTCTCGTTATTATTGTCATTTGTTTATTATCAGTGGTATTAAGAGTAGTAGTAGGAGTAGTAGTAGTAGCAGCAGTAGTAGTAGTATCATCGTTATAGTTACATGAACTAGCAACAGCAAGACTGTGGAATCTGAGGACAAAATGTTCAAGATTCCCTTACGACCTTGCTCTGTCCACTTGTTCAGCAGATCACCCGTTACTACTACTATTACTACTACTATATTCTTCATTTGCAAATGTATTTGATGATTCTCCACAGAACTTACCGCCCGACTTCGTTGAAAAGTGCACAGGCCATGGACGTAAGTCCATCGTTAATCCGCGGCAGTCGTTTCCCCTGAATCCACAAAACGAGACGTTCCAGGACGATCAAACTCATGAATACTGGAAATGCCTAGAACATAAATAATTCTCGTATTTCACGTCAGCATATATAACTTATAGTCATAATTAGTCCTAGTGATCCACATTTAAAGCCCTACTACAGTGCAGGGCCTCCCACGACGTATTTCTCAAGTGATCAAACCGGGGAAAAGCACTAGGCTGTAGTGGGGTTTAGTACTACGCTGCCCCAGTATACAGAAGTCGCTATGTATCGATTGCGCATATAACCGGTCATAATTAGCCCTAATGTTAAATTCAAAACCCCACTACGATGCAGTGCATTCCATGACGTACTTCTCAAGTGACCATGCCAGAGAGGAGCACTAGGCTGTAGTGGGGTTGAGTACTACGCTGCCCCAGTATACAGAAGTCGCTATGTGTCGATTGCGTATATAACCAGTCATAATTAGCCCTAATGTTAAATTCAAAACCCCACTACGATGCAGTGAATTCCATGACGTACTTCTCGAGTGACCATACCAGAGAGGAGCACTAGGCCGTAGTGGGGTTTAGTAATACGCTGCCCCAGTATACAGAAATCGCTGTGCTTGGTTTGCATGTGCGTAAAGCCACGTAGGGTTTTTATCTGTTGTTACATAGTTGTCGAATAGATCATATGAATTAGCTAGATAAACTGTTTGTGTAGCTAAGTGGCTGAGTAAATTAAACCATGAACTATGGCCTCTCATATAATAATAATCCTTCCATGATATGATAATGAGATCCCTTCACTTGAATATCTCTCCATGAAATTTGAATATAATCATTATCTAATTTAATTATGCACTGTGCCTTGAATTAACATTGCTATTAATAATGATTATAACATGCTTTATAAGTGTAATATCCGTAATTAAAATTTATTCGCCTGCTACTCCAGCACAGCCTGACAAATTGCTGTAATAATAATTGAGTTAATTAAATCTGTCATTACCTCTGCGTAGTAATGAGGAGCATCATCGACATCCTCGAATTTTGTAGTATCAGGATCGATGATGTAGAAACATTGTAGTAAAACTGTAAAATAATTACGTAAAAAACTATCTACGGCAGACATACTGTGACAGACTCAGCTTATCTCAGACTTTCCCGAGTCCTGAGCGAGTACAACTTTCACCTCACACTGACTTATCACTTTGGAAAAACGCCCAATCTTAATCAACGACATTGTAAGGAGATCTATAAAAATCCCCAACTGATTATTTTTCATTCAAAGATCATAAATTCTACATGTGTCATTTGTCCCGAAGAGCGCTGCTCGAAACCGAAACTTTGATATTTCATGTTAGTAGACTAGGTCAAGGCTTAAGATAGAATATATTCCCAGTTAAATACAAAATAAAAATGTAGTAAAGACTTGTATGAAACTGAGTGGGTAGTTGTAGTTTCATTACGAGCTAAGTCAGTCGTTTAAACGCAGTCGGTAATGCGTGTATTAAGATACAGTGATTTCATTCAACATTTTGCTTAGGTGGCTGCTGCAGTTTCTGGTCTAGCTTTTCTTTTTTCATGTTTCTATAAAGAGCCACAGTTTTCTGGCGTTCTTCTTCCAAACGACGCCTTTCTCCAAACGGCAAGTCTCGACGTTTCCCGCTCAAATTCAGATTCTGATCTTGCGCCGTCCCGCTGCTAGAGTTTTTGAGCAACAGATCCCGTTTTCCAGGCTATTTTGTTTACAAAAATACACTTGACAAAGAAACGATATGGAAAACAGAATGGAAAGTTACCCTTGCTTGCGAGCTAAAGTCTGTCGACTTCCTCGGTTTGGACGAGAGGCAAGGCGGTTCGTGAACTATGTCCCCGAACGCTATTTTCTCCTGCAGATGGGCAAAGTCGTCTTCCTGTTTTTTGCCCCGCTTCTTTGACTGCTCGCGTTCTTTGCGTTTGAGCTTTTTCTCCTCTTTCTTTGCTGCTGCCTGGAGCTGCAGTTTCTTCAGCTTTTTCTTTTCTCTTCTGTTTTCTGGCACTGGTTGGTCGGGTACGGTTCCGAGCTCTTTCTCCAGATGCTTGTTGTCCCGCTTCACGACTTTGACATCCCCGGATTGCGGGTCTGGGATCACGTCAACATCGTACTGGTTCTCGAACTTGACTTTCCGCAGGAATTGCTATAGAAACTCTATTTTATAACAGAAACATGTAACAATGTTTGAAATAAGAAGATGTACCTGAGATATTAACTCTGTTCTCCATAAAAACGCCCTGTCTGTTTCTCCGGGCAGTTGCTGAAAAACGGGAATAGGTTTCAGCGGCCTCTTCATCCCGAGCTCGGGTTCGTCTTCTGACGAATGTTTAAAACCCACAGCTCCTTTATTATTATGCTTTTTAGGAGAATCCGGAGTGTCAGGCTGATTTTTCTGAGGATTTTTCTTTCTCAGATGATCTGTTCGTTGGTCTTCGAGCTTTTCCTTAGCCTTCATAATCATTTTGAGTTTCCTTGGGATTTCCTGGTCGTCTGGATTCGAAGGCGGCTGATCTACTTTGGTCTTAATTCTGTGAAAAATGAATTCATTACAAATACAACCACTAAGACTGTGGATTAAAAGTTCGTTTGGTTATTTAAATAATACAATAATGAATTTTTACTTTTCAAAACGCCGTCTCCTCTGTTCCTCGGGATTTTTAGCCCCGTGATGTTTCTTGGCAGGAATTTTGCGTCCCATCTCCTTTCTACAATTTTATGACTTTCAAATTAAACCAAAATGAAGCTTTGATATTGTAGTTACACTTCTAAAGTTCTGTCAGCGCAAAATTTCCAGCGTGCGAACACGTTGTTTATCAGCTGGAAAAGCAGACGACGCTGTTGCCATGACAACCGTGTAAACAAAACATTGCATAGATACATTAAATCCCTTTTGTTTGGCCTTTCTCGCATACTTTTGATCAGCGTATCTAAAAAGCATGTACGAATTACACTTACAAGTAATTATAGTATATCATGTTTCTTTCTGATGTTCGCTTTTAGACAAAATGGCCCTGCCGTCGGGAAACCTGCTGCGTCTGACTGCGAGACATCTTGTTCAGGCAAAACGAAGAATCCTCACGGAGAATACTAGTCAACAACTGAAGATCGTGACGGAGAACAGTCTAGACACGAAAGAGGGACAACCGCCCGATCCTCCTGTTAACTGTTGCATGTCTGGATGCGCCAACTGCGTTTGGATCCAATACGCGGAGGAAATGCTCAACTATTATCAAGACGGTGGATGCAAGGCTAGAGCCATTATCGAGAGGAGTGTGGCGGATCCGAGCTTGAAAGCTTTTCTGCTTTCTGAAATCAAGTGTTTTGAATAAACGTTATACAGTTTTGTTTTTAATCGAGGGCCTTGATAAAGTAGTGACAAAGTTTTTTTTGTACAAAAGTGACGTTTTAGGATGAAAAATTTGTATTTCGTTTTTGTAGTCACATACGATGATTGAAAATCGCAGATTTGGGAAAACGAGGGTTGTTATTTGCTTCTTCGTTAAAGTTCTTCTTTCTTTGCATTGGAAGTCTCCTGAAATACAGTCGTTCAATTTAGTGAGTCAGATAATTTGAAATTTCGTATTCTAAAATACCTCGTTTTGAATTTTACCGGTGTGGACCTCCAGAAACTCAGACAGCGCCTCCAGAGTCCGTTCTCCCGAGAAATCGATCACCTGAACGAAACAAATTAAGCAAATTTGGGAAAAATAATCAAATGTCAAATCAGTTGTGTACCTCTTTATCTCCCTTTTTGTAGAGTTTAATCGTAGGGAAATTATATATTTTCGTGTGGACCAGTTCGTTCAGCGAGATGTCCATTTTGGCAACGACAACTGAAGAATGACTTTCGTACAAATCTCCGAGTTTCTTGTAGACGGGAGCGATTTCTTTGCAAGCATCACTCCTGTAGATAATTAAACAAACGGTTTTTGAATTAAGTAACTTATAATAACTTAATTGTGTAGAACAAACCATGGAGCATAGAATAGCACTAGGACATCTTTAAGCTGGTCATTGACAACCGAGTCAAAGTTCGATGAAACGAGAACCTAATAACAAAAATTTTCATTAATTAATTAATTCATTCAAAATCGTGGAAAAAGTTGAATCAGTGATCTACTTCATGATTTTTCACGACTTCTCGTTTACCTTAACAGGTTTTTCGTCCCAGTCTTCAGGTAGGGTCTGCGACAGAAGATAAGGTTGGATTTTCCCTTCGACGAAGCTTCTAGCAAAATGTCTCATATTTTCAGCAGTTAGGACAGACTCTTCTGGTTTGTATTTGAGCAGTTCGTTGCTGTCACTGTCAAAGTGGGTAAGCCTGATACACGGGAAATGCAATCTCGTCCTCAGGCCGAAGAAATCAAAGAGCTGCCTGTTGTGCTTGTTATCGATATCCACTCCCACAAAGAGAACCTATAAGTAATGATAAAATAGAAGTTTTAAAATACAAGTTTAGGTTTTGTTTTCACCTGCCCCTTGAACTCTTTAGCGATGGTTCTAGCTTCGCTGATGATTCGTTCCGTGTCGGGTGAGTTCCTATCGATGAACAGAAGCATCTGAGCTTTGACAGGTCCTCGAAAAATAGTCTGGAGGCTCTCGAAGTGAAACTGAACTACTAAAGGTAGCGATTCGACCTTCACGAACTGAGTTATAGATGTGTAGTCCAAGTTAGAGTCCAAAACAGCCTTTCCTTCGTCGAACTGGGACGTACAACACACAATTTTTTACTCTGTTGACCACTGTTGTACAAAGCTTATCACATACCTTTTTGAAGACGATGAGAGAATCTACTGTAACTTCGTATTCTTTGAAGATTTCAGGGTCAGAGGTTATGGCAAAAGGAATCGTATCTAGTTCCCAAGCAGTTTTCAGAAACTCCTTAGCTTCTTCCGATTGCGGATCTCGGAAGAAACCAACAACTGCTACGTCTGAACTGTTAGCAAAATTTTTAGCTTCCAAGACACCGACTATCGTCTCAGCTCCCGATCCTGTCTTTCGCAGGAACCACTTGAGAATACTCTCAGCGGTAGCCGCACCTTAGAAATTACAGTTGACATTTTACTACATATTTTAGATGAATATTGTAATTCATTTACTTACCACTGTATTCTGCGAGGAACTCATTTTTCTTGAATAATCTGACAGTCGGGAAGCGACGGACGAGGAAATGTTCAGCAAGAGCCGTATCGTTGGAAAGTTCTACCTTTGCAACGAGTACACCTTCGATGTTCTCCTCAGCTACTCTTTCAGCTACCATCGCGTACTGAGGCTCCAGAATCTGGCAGTGCTTGTTCCATGACGCACCTGGAAACGGTAGAATTAAATGTCAAATCTACTAGAACATTGAAATCCCCACGTAAAAATGACGGTGCCTTTTGTGGTACCTTTTATGGAGACCTTGAACTGGTGAATGCTTTACAGAGGCTTCTACGAAAAGCCACCGTAAAAGGCACCATCCCAGTACCTTTTCTATAGAATTTCTATTGTATAAAACACTATTGTTCGTAACTTGTATACTTACAAAAGCTGATCAACGAGAACTCTTTAGAGGCGATGACAGAGTCGAAATCATCTTTGGTTAGCTCAGTAACTTGGCTAGAAGCACACACTTGAAATAATATTATTAAAACCTCTACTACAACTAAAAAAAGTTTCATTTTTCTCTTCAAAACTTGAATGTGCTTCGTTGTCAATAGCTTCACTACTAGGCGACTAAAGTTTGCTTACAAATATCGTTTATCTTTCCAGTTTTGTATTGCTTAGCTAATACAAGTCGTGGTGGGACTTCATTGGTTCCTTAACGCTGCTGTTATAGGGGAGCAGTTATCACTAAGTCTTATTTGATGAAAAGATATGACTTGGCTACTATTTGCTTAGATAAAGAATAGGCAATTGTAGGACTTAATATAAGAGATTTATGAAAACTTACTGAACGACAGGATTTTATCGAAAGATAGTTTATTTCATGCGTATACAAAAAGACACCATGAGTGCGCTAGAAGAAATTTTTTTGTTCTTAGGTGAATTTTTGACTATCACACAGACTCATCTGTCAAAGAGAACCGAAAAAAAAAGATAAAAATGGAGACCAGAAAGTAAAGCAGGTAGATAGTTAGACTCGAGGAAAAGTGTACGTTCAGTGTTTCAAGGTACGGTTATTGAGTCGCGTACAGTTACTGTGGTTAAAGCACAAAACAATTTCACTCTGACATAACAAAAAAAAAAAAAGAAATAATACTCGGCTTTCATGTTGAAGTAAAGCTAGAATTTTCGTCATCTTGATTACCCAAAAAAAAAAGACTGCGAGTAACAGACTTCTGGATACGCTAGGTACGAATTCGTGCACCTCCAACGGCTGAGGTCAGGTCATTGATACGAGGGTCATCAGTCCAGCCATAGTGAGCTTCTACTGGAGGAGTCGGGGGCGGAGCGCCTGGATATGCCGTGCCATCAGCTCTCTGACGGCCTATGGAAGGGTAGTAAACGGATCTCGGGTCTGAGCTGGGGTACGTGATGCTTCTCCGATGTACAGTTGAAACGAAATGCGGGTTGTACGGTGGCGGAGGATCTCCTGAATGTACATCGTTGGGCGATTCCGTGTATGACTGCACTCGACTCTTGGCCCGCGATACTGCTTGCCGAGCTACCCCCGATCCTAAGAAATTGAGAGGTAAAGTAATACCAGATACAAATAAGACGGGATTTGATTTACCTCTGTATTTGATTTGATGGATTTCGCTATCTTCTACATCAGGCAGCGAATGAGCAACGTCCCTGTGAGCCTCGAAGACAGAAACGCACTTGTGTGCCATTTCCAAATATGATTCGGACAGTCTGAGCAAACCTTGCTTTAGTCGAATCAGCTTAATGGCTTCGTTTTCTCGGCTGCGTTCAGTAACTAGAAGTCGACATGATTTCACGTTGTAGTATTACTACAAAATAGCATGCTGTACCTTCGTTCTGGGCTGTGTCCCGAGCAGTTTCAGCTTCCCGCAGTTTCGACTGTAAATGCTGGATCTCGTCTGACGTGCCCTTCTTGGCTGTCTTCTTGAGTTCTTTCCTAAGTTTTGCCTCTTTCAATTCGGCAGCTGTCAGAAGAGTTTTTGCCTGGTCGATTTGCTTTTCGCCTTCGAGGATTAGTTCGAAATTGTGTCTATACTCCTTTAAGTTTTCTGCGGATAGAGAAGTATTTGGTTAGGATAAATGTCTCAGTGTAAGATAGGACAAAGGTATTTTACCTGAGAAGTTAGCTAGAACGTCAGTCCATAATGTGTTGAGCTCTACCAACTGGGCCATTGTTTCTTGTATTGCTCGATTTTCTCCTTTGAGCGACCACTTGAGCAAGTCCTCGACTGCCGAGCTCTGTGATGACTGAAAC
The DNA here is from genome assembly GCA_002872375.1 of Eulimnadia texana. NCBI lineage: Eukaryota > Metazoa > Arthropoda > Branchiopoda > Diplostraca > Limnadiidae > Eulimnadia > Eulimnadia texana. The sequence goes on along the minus strand of NKDA01000001.1, from coordinate 31,223,787 downwards.
CACTTCATGGCGTCCCTCGTTTCCTTCAGTTCGGATATGACAAGCTGTAGATCCGTGTGTCCACTGCCCGCCGACCGCAACCTGATCGTACTCCTGAACAAACGCAATGACAACTTGATACAAAACAACTAGTACCAAAATCTTACCTTCGAAAAGCTTTGCTCGCTTTGTCCATTGCTCGAAACAGATTTTAAAACACAACTGTCAACTCAGTTAAAGCTGTCGCAATGTTCGTCTTTCGTGTGAACGTCCCCTGCAAAGAAAGAAAGAAAATTTGCGTTACCGAAGCCAACTTTCTTTCGCAATTGTAAAATTGGCAACAAACGATGACAGTCTTGGTTAAATACAATTGATTAAAGAGCTCTAATTCTTATCATTTACCTACCTTTTGTGTTAGAAACTTGAAATAACAATAGACTGCAGCAGTTTAAAATGAATCAGCGTTTGGCAAGGACATAAGTGAAACGTATGAGTAGCATTCATTCACCCCCAGCAACCAGAAACCAAAACAATGGGACATACGCCAAAGGCGCGCCTCGCTATAGCGGACACCTTTATTAAATCAACAAAAGAAAAATTAATTTTTTTTTTCACTTAAAAATGTCAGTGATTTTTTTGGTGATTTTTAGAAGTGTTTTAAGCAAGATCTGTGCATTAAATTATCTTGTACGTCTGTCCGTAATAGAGGGGTTGGCCTTCATAGAAACAGATGGCGGAAATGTCCCCTCTAGCAGCCATTAAAACATTTCGCCAAATTAAATCAGTAAGTAAGAAGAGCTTTATTTAAGCAATTTAAAAGATCGGGTTACTTAAACGACAATGAGTTTCCCCTTTGTAAATTAAATCCGTTTATCCTGATATTAATTAGACTAATGATACAATAAATATCAAGAATTCTGTTTCAAACTCCCTATAACTTTTCCATCCACCTAAATAAAATATTTAAGTAGAATATACTTGATTATTTAATTTCTAATATAATACTATTTCTTTCGGGGGAAAAAATTTGAAATCTTGTGAATGGACGTTCTGTGCTGCCATCTAGCGGTGAAAAAGTAAACTATTTTATGTTCAATGAGATTTGTTATAGAATTTATCTCCAAGGTTACGATCGGACGACTAGACTTTGTTATTGTATCCCTAAAGTAAGAGATATCTTAAAAATGGCCGACGGAGATTCGAGTTTAAATACTACGAATGAACGTTTCAAGTCCAGGCATCCGGATAAAGCCAACTGCCGTAGGGTAAGTTTTCTACAGCAGACGAAACAGCGTGAAAGTAATTGTATGGCTTTCCCGTTTGGATTGACATCCACAGAAGGAGAAAAGAGACTTGTCATTTCAGTGTGTATTTTATTTTCTACAACGGACATTCTCTCTTTTAACAGAAATTTATAATTTCTAAGATTAAAAAAGCTTTGTTTGATGCTGGAAAAGATATTAGTTTGCCCTACACACGATTCTTGATATCAGGTACTTTTTTTTTTATTGCCTATATAAGCACAGTTCAGCCACAAGGTCTTTTTTGATATTTGGTAAAAGTAAATCAGATAATTTTTTATTTCGAAAATCTCACTTTTATGGTATAGAGGTGTCAAGATTGCTAGCAGTAGTAAAGCTCGAAGTCCTTGGTAAAATAAAAAACTCGCAGATATAGTTTTCCGAAGCATTCGTTCGGGCCAAGCCAAATCGAGCAGTGCGCTGTTCTCGAGCTGGAGACAGTAAGTCGGTTTGAAAATCGTTTTTTTTTTTTAAATATAAATTTGTGTGTTGTAATCCGTTTAGTGTATTAGAAAATTAAAATAAAAAGAAAGGGGCAAAAACCAGGATTGTGTATTAAAGCGCCATAGGGCATTCCGTAACTGGCACAGGGAAGGAACACAAGAGAGTGGGAGACGTAAAAAGCTTGTTAGCTCACTTGAATTGCTTCCATATTGCGCTCTGCTCTGACGTTGATCGTTTCGCAGAGACAAAAACCCTTCAGAAAAAAATGTCGCAAAATTTCGACGCCTCCGTCGACTCGAAGGAAAGGTTCTCTGCCGCCAGAAACGAACTGGACGCTGAGGCCCACCACCAGGAGAAGGAGCACCACGGACCCCGAACCCATCAGGGTCAAGCCACCGGTAAACCCAGGCAGGCCGTCACCTTCGACCTCGGGAAGCCGAGGACTCGGCCAAGGTAAGCCAGGTCTTGCTCTGTACGTAGTAACAAAGTCCACCGCTAGATGGCGCTGCTAAAAGAGAGAAAGTCCGTTCCACAAAATTATTTGTATTCTTAAGTTGTTATACGTGTGAAATGTTACGATTGAATGAGGTGGTATTTTAAAGAGAGATTAATCGTATAAAATATTTCATTTGATGAGATAGAAGCCGAGGACTCGGCCAAGGTAAGCCAGGTCTTCCCCATGCGTAGTATCCAACTCCGCCGCTAGATGGCGTTGGTAAAAGAGGGACAAGTCCCTTTAAAGAATTACTAAATATTCTCAAGTTTTTATACGTCTGAAGTTTTAAAGTTGACTTAAAGAGAGATTAATTAATTCATAATATTTAATTTGATGAGATATTACTTTCTTAGGAACCGAAGAACGCGGGGAAGAAGTCCGGGGGCCGCCGTTACAGGAGCCGTTCCCTGTCCGCCTCGTCGACAGATAGCTACAGCTCTGGTATGTGCGCGCCCTTGCGCGTTACGCCTTTCTTTTTGGTATCGATTTGAACAGTCGGCATCGGCGCGCCTGATTGTTCCATACAGTGAAAAGAGAGGCAACTTTTGAGGCTCATAAGCGATCCCGATCCTAGGGAATGCTTTCAGTGTCTTCCCGGCGGTTTGAACCGTTTTTTTTAAAGGTCCGTGATGAGCGATCACGAGATCCTCGGTCCGAGAAGAGGCTTCGAAGATACGCAGTTCGATCATAAAAATTCCGCAGCGAAGGTTCTACTGAGCAAAATTATTTTCGCAATGTTTTAACTAACTTTTGTCTTAACAAAAGTATCAGTAGTTATCCTCTATTGATAGTTTATCGATCAGCAGTTCAGTTATTTGGTGTCAATTGGTTGAAATATCGATCGTAGGCAAAACGCCAAATGCGATAATCTGCACGCTAGATTTAACGCACTGCAGTTTTTACTTTTTTTTCTATTATATAAATATAATATATAATAATGATAATCGATAGTAATAAAAGTAATGATAGTTATCGATAGTTTGTTTGCGCAAGGTAAGTAGTTGGTAAAACCCTGCTTTTGTATACGAGGTGGATTTAGTAACCTTAGCAAGTATTAAATGGATTATTATACAGTAAAATTTTATGCTTTTTAAGATATTTATCGAATTTATTTTAAATATTTTGAGTAATTTGTAAATTTAATATAATTCTTAGAGTTATTAATAAATAAATCGTGAGTAATTCAGATTTACTAATAAAATTTTTAATATTTCTGTTATAATAGATATTATTTTTATTTTAACTGAAATGGTGTCCAGTTTGATTAGCAGATTTCAGTTCGAGATTTTGCTTAATGCTAATTTAAGCTTTTTTTTTTTAGGTTGAAGTAGTTTACCTTGATTGAAGGACAAGCTAGTTGCGATAAATTCGATAAAAATGTCAACTAAAGCAAATAATTAACAGTAATTAATTGTACGTATAGGATTTTTGCAATTAATAATCAAATAGACCTTAGTCTAGTGATCCCTGATACGAAAACCGATCCTTGTATTTTTAACGTAGAAATTCCTTCAAGTTAGCCATTACCGGTTTACTAGCGTGACATCGAATTGAACGGTAAGGGCCACATGTGACAGGAATTAATGTCACCAAACTTGAGGAAGTTTCATGTGCTAATGAAGCAGACATTCCCCGTCTAAGGATCAGATTTAAACTAGTTCCATGTTTAAAGCCCTAGATTATTATTCTTATTATTAGTATATCAGTATATCATAATGAGTTTTTTGTACAATATATCGATAATTTTAGACCATATCGATACCACTATGCTCCGATACATGGAGGAATTTTTCTATTGTCTGGGTTAAGTAACATGCGAAAATAATTTTGCTCATTGTACCACAGTGCGATTCAGTGGAAGTTACCGGGTTTAATATTCATGTATTTTTTTTCTTTTTTGCACTGTTTTGCGAAATCGCAAATCGCGAAATGATTAAAAAAAAAAGACTCCGGAAAAAGTTGCGGATCTTTCTTCGAAGATGGCGTTTCGGGACCGAAGCGGTAAACGACGCTACAGTCTCCCAACCACCAGGCGATCCTCGTCCGCTTCTGCCTGTTCATCGTCTTGTAAGATTTTCTAATTTGAAATGATAATTTTGAAGATAACAGGTTGATAAAACAGGGCTGGGGGTGAAGCTAAGTCGGCAAATTGATTGACTTGTATGGGACATCACGTTATCTGGGGAATAGGAAGTTTGCTGTGGTTTCTGATGAATCGGGGGAGGCATCTGCGGTTCCTGTGGTCCGAGCCCTGGAGACGAGAGCTGTTCAGTGAGCCCTGGGTGTCGGTCACAGGCTGATTTAGCTCTTGCGGAAGTTTTCCTTTACTCCTCAAGGATCTCTTGTCCCTGGTTCCTTTGGTGGTTTGGGGTTTGGAAGGATTTTTCTTTTTGAGATTTGCGAACAATGGAGGATGCCGATGTCGAGTACAGAAGATACCAGAGAAGGCGCAGTACGCAAATATCTGTCCAGTCCTTTGGTAGTTTGCTAGTTTGCTAGTTTTAGTTAAATAAATCAATTCTTCTGTATTATGTTATAATTAAATTAGTAAAAGTAACAGTTGAATTATTTATTATTTCAGTACATAAATATATTTGATAGTTTTGCTTTGTACTATTACTAATATTAGTTTATCTGTTATTAATAATTATTATCAATTATTAATACTATTTATTATGATTAGTCACGTGATTGTAGTTGACCATAATTATTAATAATGGATTGCCTGTATATTTATAATAATTCTCGATAATTTTCTGTTAATGATTATTTTAATTTTTAATTACGATTTAATTTGTTTAATATTATGATTGTATTATTAATAACAAGCTTTACTTTTTGCATGATAGCGTCTTACACCGGGAGCTCTTCGGACGAGGAGGATGTCTCGCCGAGGGAGAAATCGCAGCTCACGTCGAAGGGCTTCACCGACTTCTGCGTTCGCAACGTCAGCCAAGCGGCTTTCGGTCGCAGGGAAATCGAAATCGCTGAACAAGGTTTTTTCCACGTTTCAAATTTCCACAAAAAAAGATTAAATTTTCAAACATTTATTATACGTCGTTTATTTTAATTAATCTAATTTATATTTATTGATATTAATTTTTAGTTTATAAAATTATACAGTTTGTTAAAAAAATACTTTCCTGCAGGATTTCAAGACACAGTAGAGTGAAGAGGTGAATGAATGAACGCTTGACTGAATGAATGAGTGATTGACTCATTTTTTTTTCCTGTTAGGCTTACTCCTCGGATCGATTAATCGATGATTGATCGTATCGATTCGATACTGATATATATTAGAAATCAAATAATACGAATTTGACCATATTTTCCAACAGAAATGCCTGGCATAATGGCGTTACGCAGACGCGCGTCCGAGGACAAACCCTTGAAAGGCGCCAAAATCGTCGGCTGCACTCACATCAATGCACAGACGGCCGTAAGAATTGCAAATTTTATTATATCCATTACCGTAATTAATTTCTTTTATGTTTAATATATTTATTTTGTTGATTTATTTCAACAAGGGCATTCAGGCTTTCGCCCATGGCCCTACTTTTGTGCAGTATGTCCTTAATATGTTTATTATGTTTAATTTATGTTATTTATTACGTTTAATATATTCAGTTATAAGCAAGGCGTGTGAAAATTTCGACTACTTTCTTGATTTTTTTATTTCTTCATAATTATTTTGTTTTTTAAATTTTAATTGTTACTTATATATATAAATAATATGTTATTAATCTTTATTTAGACTATTTATGTAATATTTAATTAACTTGATTTATTCTTAAATTTAGCTTTATTTTGATTTTTATTGCATTTTCAAGTGAAATTAGTTTTTATGTTGTTATGTTTAATATTGCAGCGAGTTTTTTTAAAAGGATGTAGTAAATATTTTTATAAAAAATTTATTTGATAATTATAATTAGATGAGTTTAATTGATTTACCTGAATTTAAGTTGGTATTTGATTTGAATTACGTTTGAATGTGTTTTAGGTTCTGATAGAAACACTAGCGGAACTGGGAGCCCAGGTTCGGTGGTCCGCTTGTAATATCTACTCCACTCAGGTAAACAGAGAAAATTTAACTTTAATTAGTAATAGTTAATAGTAATTAATAGTATTAACAGCAATAGCTATAGTAAATTGGAAAATAATGTTTGTTGATTTTTGTTTATAGAATGAAGTGGCAGCAGCCCTGGCTGAAGCAGGTAATTCATCATTTTTGTTATTTTTAGTATTATTTTTACTAGTAATAGTAAATTAGCAATTCTAGTAGTTGTAGTAGTAGAAGTAGTAATTGTGGTAGTAGTAGTAGTAGTCGTTGTAGTATTAGTTGTAGTAGTAGTCGTCGTTGTAGTATTAGTTGTAGTAGTAGTAGTAGAAGTTGTAGTAGAAGTAGTAGTTGTTGTAGTAGTAGTAGCTGTTGTAGTATTAGTTGTAGTAGTAGTAGAAGTTGTAGTAGAAGTGGTTGTTGTTGTAGTAGTAGTAGCAGTACTGTTACAAGCACTTCAGTTTGTATTATTCACATTTTCATTAGAATTAGTAGTAACAGCTAGTTCGTGCTCGCTAGTAATTATTATTATTAGTATCTCTACTGCTACTGCTATTACTATCACTGCTACTCCTGCTACTACTATTACAATTACTACCACCTCTCTACTACAACCTCTACTGCTATCACTTTTATTATTATTATTATTATTATTATTATTATTATTATTTAGGTTTTCCCATCTTCGCTTGGCGCGGTGAGAGCGAGGAGGATTTCTGGTGGTGTATTGACCGTTGCGTCAACGCGGAGAACTGGCAGCCCAACATGATCCTGGACGACGGCGGCGACGCCACCCACCTGATGCTGAAAAAGTATCCAGCAATGTTCAAGATGATCAAAGGTTCACCAGCTTTTCAATATTTACTAAATAAATCATCCTTACTCAAAATCAAATGTTAAGTCAAGTTATTGAATATGAATATTAATAAGAAGTAATAATTGGAGAATAGTAGAAATTAAAGGCTAATAAAATATTAATTCAACAAATTCAGCAATGCTTGAGACGAGTAATGGTTTATCGACCAGTGTTTCCACTTTTCGCGGTTTCCCCTTTTTCCTCTTCCCTTATTTTCCCGTTTTTCCCTTCCGTGCTAGAAAGCAAGGGTGTATTTCTTAGTTTCCCCGTTTTCCTCTTCTCTTATTTTTCCCTTTTCAGACCCCATTTCCCCCTTTTTCAGGGAATTTCCCTGCAAAGTGGAAACACTGTTATCAACTTACTAATATTTAACTAATGAAATAAATATCATGTCGAAATAAAATATTAATAAAAATATATAAATATGAATAATAGTAATAATCGAATAATAATAATAAATCTAATAGTAATTAATTAAATAAATTAGTATCAAGATTTATTTTCATTTCAAGTAATACTCATTTTGTAATTTTTTCGTGATTTTTTATTGTTCATTATTATTATTATTACTTATTGTTCATTTGTTGAGTTCCGGTTGCTATGGCAACGTTTCGATTAGTTTACCAGTAAACAAGACGTGGAATCCAGCGCTTCAAGGAAATTGGAGTTCCGTCAAAGGGGCGAGTCGAGTCAGTGTTTCAACTTTGCAGGGAAATTCCCTGGAAAAAGGGGGAAACGGGGACTGAAAAGGGAAGAGGGAGAAGGGAAAACCCGGAATATAGCTTCGAATTCTAGTACGGAGGGTAAAAAGAGGAAAATAAGGGAAGAGGGGGGAAAAAGGGGAAACTGAAAGTGGAAACACCGAGTCGAGTTTTCTATTACAAGACAGGTGATAACAGACTGATAACAGCTGATAACACGTTGATAACACTCTCTCCGGGGATAAGATTTGTCATGAAAGTAGGAAATCCTGGAGATTTACCCGGTAAAAGGTTCCATGGTTTCCAGCAGCGTCGGCGGATTTTGATGTATTTGCCGAAGCTGAGAAATCTAATTTCAAGTTTTTTTTCTCTCTTTTTCTTGTATTTTTGCTTCTCTTTCACTCTTATTTTCATCAAATTCTCTTTTATTTCAGTATTCTGTCCACCTCCTCTGAAAACTAATAAAGCGAGTGTTGAATAACCCGAGTTTAAGACTTAGGTTTTGACTGAATTTGTACTGAAAGGCTTGTAGAAGGTCAGGATTATCAGCAGATGATAATACAGTGATAACAGAGTGATAACAGGAGATAACATACGTCGAGAACTACGCGTTAGTTTGGAATTCAAATACTTTAACTGATATTATTAATTTAAATAAGACAAGGAAAAATAGATCCTTTTAGATTCCATTCAAATATTGTTAAGTTGTAATATTAATCAAACTCTAGAATAAACTAATAAAGAAAATCCTGTATTTAATTTCATTACTTCTTAAGAATTTAAATATGAAATGTTAGTAACTTTTCATTTTATTATTTTTAAATTCTTTTATCTCTTAATTTATACGTTCGTCTTTAGTTTTATTCGATTAATTTTCATTATAATTAATATTTCATTAGTTTACGCGCGTTTTTCATTTGTTTTCACGTTTATCAACTAATTAATAATTAATAATAATATAATACTATTAATGTTATTTATAATTAAGCTATTTGTTACAGTCATACTGTTATATACCCTATTCTACTATATACTGCACTACTGTACTGTACATGCACAGCCATAAGCAATAAAAAAGTACACACCCAGACCAAATAAAATTGCTTTAAAATCAATTTATCCATTACTTTAGCGATCAGATTCATAACAAAAGTGATGATTGAGTTAATTTTGACCCTATTTGACCGCCATGGTAGTGTTCAACTTTATTGAGAACCTTATTTTATCCAGGTGGATGCTTTTTTTTTTTGCTCATGGCTGTACTACTATAAACCCCACTATTCCTATTTAACTATATTAACTATCAAACCAACTATACAGAACTGTGAACTAACTGTTGAACTAGTTTAGCTTTGTAGTAATGCGTTATATTTAATGTTAAATAATTTTTCTGATGTGTGTGTTTTTGTGTGTTAGGTATCGTGGAGGAGAGCGTGACGGGTGTGCATCGTTTGTACCAGCTGTCGAAGACGGGGAAACTCAACGTGCCGGCCATGAACGTCAACGACTCGGTTACCAAGACCAAGTTCGATAATCTCTACTTCTGCAAGGAATCCATCATCGATAGGTAATCTTTCCCGCTAGTCCTGTCCAACTATCGTCACTATCAGCCAACTACTTCGTTATGGATTAACTACTTTATTGTGAGCTAACTACTCAAGTAACTTAGCATCGATAGGTAATCTTTCCCGCTAGTCCTGTCCAACTATCGTCACTATCAGCCAACTACTTAGTTATGGATTAACTAATTTATTGTGAGCTAACTACTCAAGTAACTTAGCATCGATAGGTAGGCCCACTATTCCCATCCAACTATCTTAACTATCATCCGACTACTTAATTGTGGACGAACTTCCTAACTGTGAACTAGTTAACTAACTTAACTTCGATAGGTAAGCCCACTATTCCTATCCAACTATCTTAACCATCAGCCAACTACTTAACTATGAACTAACTACATAATTACGAACGAACTACCACTACTACTTAACTAACTTAGCATCGATAGGTAATCCTACCAGTTCTGTCTGAACTATCGATACGCTTTTATTATTAACTATCTGAACAACGAACTAACTTGCTAACTGTGAATTAACTACTTAATTAACTTAATATCGATAGTTAATCCTAGCTTTCTGTCTGAACTATCGATACGTTGTTGAATTAACGATCTTAACTACCAATCAACTACCTAACTATAAACCAGCTACTTAACTAGCATTTAACTGTCTTGGCTAACGTAACGTAACTATTTGCTCTGCATCTTATTTGCAGAGTGAAGAGAGCTACTAATATTGACTATCTTAACTATAAACCAGCTACTTAACTAACCATTTAACTGACTTGACCAACTTAGTACTATGAACTAACTACTTAACTGAACTTAGCTAACTTGGTATAAACTATTGGCGCTTTGTCTTATTCACAGTTTGAAGAGGATTGATACCCACTATCAACCATGAACCAACTACTTAACTATTTGACCGACTTAGCTAACTTAGTATGACTCTTGGCATTATATCTTATTCGCACTTTGAAGAGGGGCTACTAAACCAATGAACTACTTAACCGACTTGGCTAACTTGGTGTAACTGTATCTTTTTTTTTTGCAGTTTGAAGAGGGCTACTGACATGATGTTCGGCGGGAAGCAAGTGGTCGTGTGCGGCTATGGCGAAGTGGGCAAGGGCTGTTGCCAGGCTCTCAAGGCCCTTGGTGCCATCGTCTACGTCACTGAAATCGACCCCATCTGTGCCCTGCAGGCCTGGTATTCCTCTCCCTCTTCATTTAATTTACGATTTATGGCCATTTAAAGCGATACGAGGCTGTTCTGCGCTTCGTGGATTAGGGATTCGTAGCAAATGTGTACTACCCCACTGTTCTTGATAGAAAATTTTAGTTAATTATTTTATTTTTATTATATTATTATTTTATATTATCATGGTATCTATCACCGTATTCATTCTTTATTGCCACTTTATAGACAATTTTAGTTACTTAGTTCATTATTTTATTATTATTATATTATACATTACCATGTGACTTATTCGCCATCACTTAATAGACTATTTTAAGTTACTTAACTTGATATTTGATTATTTTTGTTTTTAATTGAATTATTGTCATATGATTTATCGTTATGATTTTTTGTTGTATCTTGCTTTATTTTTCATTATTTTTGTATTATTTTGTGATAATTTTATTTTGATTATTTATTGTTATTTAAGTATTAGTCTGATTTTATTTTTATGTTCTTTTATTTAATATTTCAGTATGGACGGCTTCCGAGTGGTGAAGCTGAACGAAGTGATCCGCAGCGTGGACCTGCTGGTTACGGCGACAGGCAACAAGAACGTCGTCACTCGCGAACACATGGACAAGATGAAGTCTGGGGCCATCGTCTCCAACATGGGACACTCCAATACCGAAATCGACGTGGTATGCTCTTAACATAGATCATTTTATTCATATTTGAATCTCCTAATAGAATCTTATCACAAAGTATAGCTTTCTGTGTTGTGTATCGGTGGGTTGCCGATACTTTACCAGTGAGACTGAAGTTAAATTTAATCTGGAAAAACTGTAAACGAACCGGAAAGAAACTTTTTTGAATGTAGTATTAACTGAAATAAATGCTTTTATTCATTGCTAATGATATTCGTGATAATGACAAAGAAATAGTTTAAGTTGGTAATGAGCCAAATTTACGGATATCATAAAAAATTATTTACCGATACACAACACTGATAGCTTTTGGTTACAGGAATACAACTAATTTTATCTGTTAGATTCTCGTATAACGTTACCATGGTAACGACGCTTCCTCCTCAGAACGTATTATTATGTCTGTGTAAATTGGGAAGCGACGCAGTAATTGGAGGAAAGCCCGAGACACTCTTTTGATTGGTTTTCCTCCGCTGCTCGCTGATTGGTTCTCTTATAAACGCGGTAACCATAGTAACGTGTACTAATAAGCATTCATAATCAATGTATTAATTAAGATGACTATTATACGAATTTCATTCTTATTTATAGTATTGTTAATCGATTAATTAATTGATTTTTGAATTTTCTTTGAATTATAGAACAGCCTGCGTACCCCTGACTTGACCTGGGAGAAGGTTCGCTCGCAAGTGGACCATATTGTCTGGCCGGACGGCAAGCGGGTCATCCTATTGGCTGAGGGAAGACTGGTCAATCTGAGCTGCTCTTCCGTACCTTCCTTTGTTGTGTCCATCACTGCAGCAACTCAGGTAACTCTGGGTTTCACGTCATTCTATAATTAGTAGCAATAATTAGGTTTAAACTTGAGATTCTCGTAAAAATTTTCGGTGAAAGTCGTCCTATAAAAGTGTCCTGGGTTTTTTCCAACAGCTGAGTTTGATTGATTTGTTGAAATTTTTGATTTTTTTTCCTCCCCTGAAACTCGATTGGTTAATGAAGATCGTTTGTCATTGGCAGGCACTGGCTTTAATTGAACTGTTCAACGCCCAACCGGGTCGCTACAAGGCCGACGTTTACCTTCTCCCCAAGAAAATGGGTAAAAAAAAGAAACAATATCATATTTTATTTACGTATGTCAATGCTCCCACTTTCAATTTCCCTTTTTCCCCTCCGTGCTAGAATACAGACTGTAGTTCTAGATTTTCCCCGTTTCCTTATTCTCTTATTCTTCCCTATTCAGATCCCATTTTCCCCTTTTTCAGGGAATTTCCCTTGGAAAGTGGGAACACTGATGCATATGTGATAATATTTTATTAAATTGCAGATATTAAGGAAATCAATAATTATGTTAAATTTTCCGTATATCAATATTTATTGTAATACATTCCTTTTTTTAATTATGCAAATTCCATAATAATTATTATGAATTATTTTCAATATTTTTGAGTACTTAAGTTGAATATTGTATTAAATTATATTTATTTTAATATAAATTTACTATATTTATTATATTATTCCGTATTTTTAGTAATAATTTAAATTTTGTAATACCTAATTACATTTTTTTTCTGTTGATTTAGATGAATACGTAGCCAGTCTGCATCTTCCAACCTTCGATGCTCACTTGACCGAGCTGACCGATGAACAGGCCAAATACATGGGCCTCAACAAGACTGGACCCTTCAAACCAAACTATTACAGGTAACTTTTTAAAAATCTACAATTTTCGCTGAATTTTTGTACATAGTGCTTAAAATTAACTATGTTTCGTGTACGAGTAGATATTGAAAAGGTCAGCGGGTCAACGAAGTAGTGGATGTACCCCCTCCCGTCTAGCCGGAACTAAACTCTCCAGAAAAATTTTCCTGTATCTTTTTACGAAGGATCACCAACAACTAGATAACTTTCCAGAATTTTTGAAAAATGTTCTAAGTCCTTTTTTTTATCTTTTTCTCAATGGGTTCAAGTGCTTATCATTTTTACGAGGGACAAAAGGTAACATTTGACAAACACGCTAGAAAAATCTTGCAAAAAAAAACAAGTGAAAAGAGTATTTTTTAGTAAATTAGTCGAATAGAACTGAAAAAAATAACACTAGGAAAACTAAATATAATATAAATCAAAACCATTAATCTGTGTTCATTCATATCAAACAGAGTTTCATTGAAATCCCGCAAGGTGTCGCTAGTGGAGTTTTATTTTTAAAAACACCCATAAGACCCCATGGAGGAAAGACTTCAGTAGCTTTTCCAGTCTCACTTGCTAGCGAACTCTGGAGAACTTTCAACGGGCACTTCCAACAGCTTTTTACGAAAAATTTCCTTGTTTTAACAGATTAATTAAATATTCCAGGTTTCACTCAATGGAATTATGAATTTTTTTTTAAAGGCAAGGTTTGTTGTTTAAAATAGATTTGTGAATATTTCTATCTAAAAATCTTCGCGGGAGTCCCTGGAGAAGACTTTGAGCGATCGTGGGGGGTTCTGGAACAAAAACCTACTCTGGGAGATTTAAATCAGTTTAAAGGTACCAAACAATGAAAGGTCCTACCAGAACTACGACTGTCCAGGATTTCTATCAAGGTGACTATAATTTTAATACTTTTTTTTTCAAATATTCTTTTAAAAATATGAACAAAACAAATTATAATTCTAAATTTTTCATTTGTATGGGTATTATGTTTAAATTCTTTATTAATTGTGATAATCATCTTGCTATCCAAAAAAATGAATAAAATAAGTTTTAATTATAACTATGTAATTTAAATGGACTATACCGTTTAAATTAATACTAGTTACAAATACTAGAATTAATACTTTTAATTAAAGTTACAGATTTTTTGGAAAATTCCGTGCTTTACGCGCTGAATTGACTACTGTAAATTTAATTTATTATAAATATTCCATGATAATTTTAAAAATAGGTATAGTCCTTACCAAGATTGATAATAGTACACATTTATTACTGTATTATCATTATTGTAATAGTATACAGAATTATAATAAAAGTAGGATAATTAAAATTAGTTAGTATAATCCGAGAAATATATTTTACAGTGATTTGTCGTAGATTTTGAGGAATAACGGTTCTCAAAGCGGAAATACCAGGCCACATACAAGATATAATACTATTGTCAAGTGCTCTAACCGGAAACACGGTTCTTTATGTAACTTTTTACGTTACGCCCAAATATTTTTTTATTCCAGCCTTAAAAATCTCTTGACTTCACTTTAAAAGTTCCAGAAAAATAATTGACGCCCCTTGTTATCGTGGAAAATTTGGAACAAGTCGAAAAGGAAAACTTGGATTGGTGAGAAAAATCGATCCAATATGGCGCTTTCACGTCTAACAAGGGGAAGTCGTAAATCAAACATTGGCAGGTGAAAAGAGAAAACCTCTAATTTTACTTAAAGAATAGATAAAATTTTTCAGGTTGTTATCAGTGTTTCCACTTTGCAGGGAAATTCCCAGAAAAAAGGGGGAAATGGAGTCTGAAAAGGGAAAAAGGGGAAAATCTAGAAATACAGCCCTGATCCAAGCGGGGGAGGAGAAAAAAGGGAAAATAAGGGAAGAGGGAAACGGGAAAATCTAGAAATAGAACCTGGATTCTGGCGAGGAAAGAAAAATAAGGGAAGAGGGAAAAGGGAAATCTAGAAGTACAACCTGGATTCTAGCGTTGGAAGGGAAAAAAGGGGGAAAATAAGGGAAAGGGAAAATCTAGAAGTAGAGCCTGGATTCTAGCAGGGGAGGTGAAAAAGAGGAAAATAAGGGAAAATGGGGAAACGGAAAGTGGAAACAGTGGTCGTTACACATTTTATGTTTTTTTATTAGATGTGTCGGACTTTCTGGAGAAGACGTTATCTTCCGAGGTTCTCTCGAGACAGGCCCTCGAACACAGAGCCCGTCTGCTGGAGAAGCTTCCCTTCATCATCAGAGCAGCTCACAACACAACCATGGAGCTTTACATCGACATGTCGACCACTGCCAACACAGTCGATTCCTTCTTCTCACTCGCCTCAGTCAATAACGGTACAGTCATGTTCATAAAAAAGGGGGAAAATGGGGAAAAAAGGGGAAGAATGGGAATTCAGCATGGGAAGGCTAAACGTCACTTTTTCTTAATTTTTACAAGAATATTATAGTATTTCTTGATAATATGCATTAATTTAGTCTAATTACAATTAAATTTAATCTATTCTAACTAATTTTAATACATACATCAGTTTTTTACCTGCCAAAAAAACGACTTTCAGCCTTCCCCATGCTGTACCTTTTCTTATGAACATAACTGTACATCTACAAGCTGCTGATGATCTTATTGCCTAGATTTATCACGATTTGTTGATATAGAAACGTATGAAGAACCGCTAGACAGCACGAAGCAGATGGACTCGTTTCTCGAAGCCCCTGATTCTCACCGATGCTCGACTCCGCTCGAATCGCAGGACGAGTCGTCAGGGGACACTGAATCAGGCAAAACGCGTTCAGCACAGACGCCTGGGTCCAGCGTGGTCTACGAGGATGCTATCTCAGTTACAAGCGACAGTAGTGTCGTGACAAATTCAGATTTAGTCAGCATGAGCAACGTTAACTTCATCTCCGCGACTGAAGCCGAAACGCACAAAATTCACAGCGGACAACTGAAACGCAGGAACTCGAGGAAACTTTTAACGGCTTGGAGACAGTGCTGGGCGATCCTAGTGCCGAATCAGTTGCTGCTCTACTCGAACAAGAACGACAAGAAACCGAAAACTGTCATCGAACTTGTCGCTGATGGATTCGAAGTCAAGTTGGGTCTCAGACAGAAAACTGACGTCAAGCGCCTCAAAATGCAGACTTTCTCCATTATCCTTGACAAAAAGCCTATCTACGAGGTATTTCCAGTATCCTTTACTTCGTAAAATTTAAGTAAAATTAAGTGTATCTTTCAGTTTGCAGCTAAAACTCGTGAAGAACTGGACAGCTGGCTTGAAGCGCTTCGGACTGTATCAGCCAAAAAGGAGCAGAGTCCTCCTCCGGAGGATTTCTACGACGAGCCGTTTGACGGAGAGATTTACGACGTGATCCACGACGTCATCAAGACCAACGACGACGTCTACGATGAGGTCGTACCCCCGCAGAACAGTCCGAAGATCGCGGACAAAGACTGCAACCTGGAAGAGATCTACGAGAGTCTGAATTTACAAGAGAAAACTTCTTCTGCTGATGTCTCCCAAGAAACGTACGATACCCTGCCTTCTCTGATACGTCCTGTCGATACCCCAGTTAACATAACTCAAGATACGAGGCTTGTACAACATATAGATGTCGAGGGACCGGAGGTTTACGACATCCCGCAAAGTAATAAGCCAATCACCAGGCGCCTCTCTGATGATCTGGGTTCGTACGATATCGTGATGACCCCCCCGAAGTCAGCAGTTCACGAAAAAACGCCGAACAATATTAAAAAGTTAACTCAGTTCTGGCAGGGTCAAATGATAAGCAATCCAGTTGCCGCAGTAACTAAATCAGTGGGCAGATCTTTTTCGAAGCCCAGCTCCAGCAGACCCAACATTGAGAAAATTATGACTAATAGTTTAGTTTTCGAGACTATCGAGAAGCTGACAATCAACCAGAAACCAGAGTTGAGTTCTCCCGGAAAAAAAGAACCGCCTCCTAGGCCACCTGGTCCTTATAGAGTATCTCCAATGGAACCTATCTCAAGACTAGAAAAAAATTCTGAGGTTTCCAAGTCCCAATTTAAAGCGCGCTGGGCTTACGTAGCCCAGAATAGTGAAGAAGCGTCAATGAACCATGGAGAAGTTGTAGATGTCATTTCCAAAAGCGGTTCCTTTTGGCTAGTCCAGTCCCGTCACAAAACAGGCCTCGTCCCCAGAGAGTATTTGGTCCAATTGTCAACGTCGTAAAATTTTTCCATTTTTCTTTAACCCAACCCGTTCGACGAAACGCGAACGTTTGCCTAGCGTTTGTTTTTGTGTTTTATTTTCTCCGCTTCTTGTCGATTCGCATTTGCTTGCTGTATTTCAACGCGAAAAAATATATTGTGAAACTTCTTGAAAAAAGCAAGTTGTCAAGTATTTTTGAAATTAAGTTTTTATTGTATCACTCGAAGTCCGATATTTCGGATAAACTGACTATGAAAAATAAATAATTACACTTTTTGTTGACTTCTGAGAAGTAGCTTACAGAATTTAGGATTATATATTGATGTATTATAAATCAGGTGACCATTTTTACTCCAACATCTTCGTCAGTTTCTATCCCGATATCTTCAAAAAGACTTTTCTTGTTCTTGGGATAGCCTTCGAGGATGGCGTCGAGGACCTCGTTACACATTCGCTTGCGTTTACGCCACTCATTAACATTTTTCTCTTTTTCCTGTTTGACTTGCTTGAAATCAGTGGCAGAAACCTTAACATTGTTCTGGGTGAAGTCCTCGAGTTTCTTTTCCAGTCTTGCGTTTTCTTCTAGGACCTGTAGCAAAGAAAAACGCAAATATAGTTCGCAAGTTATTTATCGCAAGACGTGTTATACCTTTGCCAGTTGTTCCTTGGCCTCGGCCGTAGTCAGCGATGAATTCATTCCCTTTAGTTCCGTCTCTAGTTTTTTCAAAGCTTCTTCCTCGCTTTTGATTTCGTCGGTTAGTTGCGAGATCCTAGCATCCATGGCGGCTAGCTCTTTCTCGTCAGCCGCAGGAAGTAGCGATTGCTCGACAGCGTATACTTTCTGTTTGCCATAAGTTTTTTCTCGGATTTTTCCGTCCTTTTCAGTAAAGTGTCCAAAGTTAAATTTTATTAGAGACAATGTTAAAGTTACGTACCGCAACGAGTTGGTCGAGCGCTTTCTGCACTGCAGTCTTGCCATGCTCTTTATGCAAGTTCTGGACGATATCGTTAACACTGTACGGCCGATTTTGATTCATTAGGTACTCAAATATTGCGTCAGTTGCTGCTGCATCTTTTTGTTTGCTCATTTCTATCGAAATACTGAACCCTTTCTGTCGGAAATCTAACGCGCAGCTTGTAAACACTGAATTTCGCGCCAAAATCGGTTGAAGACCTTACAGCGTTGCCAGTTGGTTTAATTTAAATAATTAATGTCTCCATTTTTAATTTTTGGTTAATTTTAAACTATCTCTCTTTATTATTGTATGAATTCGTTTAATTAAAAATTATTTATCGCTTTCAAATATTGGAAATGTTGTTAAATTGGTAATTTTCTTTTCAAAATAATTTCAGGCGAAAATGGCCTTCAACCTGATGAGATGCAGGTTTCCCATCCCTTCGCAAGTGAAGGTAGGGCAATCATTACGATTCCTTACATTTCGTTCAACTGTAATTAATTTTTCTTAATTACTATAGAGCGCAAGGTTATTGATAATCCGGCAGTACGTAGCGGACCCTTCATTCATCTCCGACTTTCCGGGGCAAGGGGATAATCAGCCTACGAAAGTGAAAGCGACCAGGCCTCCCGTCTCGAAGAAAGACAAGCCCGAGAACCAACGCGAATCTACAGACAAACGCAGCGAGAGACCCGATACTTCGCGGGTCTCCCCGGACTCGAGGAAGATTTACCCGGACCCTCACCAGAAACGTCCTGGCACTGACGTCAATGCCAAACCCTGGTACGAGCAGAACCCTATCATCCCGGACTTGGGCTCATCGTCCAGCCCCTTTGAAGACATCCAGAAACGAAAATTTTCTGGACTGACAGGTATTTGCTGCTTTCCTAGCAGCAATAGACTTCATGCCATACGATAGTAGCGCCACAGCGGCCACAGTTATAAACTCACGTCGTCTGCTGATTTAGGACAAGCAATGCAGCGTTAAGTAATATGACATTATCAGGGGCTTGTCCTAAAACAGCAGACGACGCGAGTTTACAACTGTGGCCGCTGTAGGTACTATGGCGCCACTATCGTACGGCATAGAGTCTATAGTAGTAAGCAGTATAGCTGATTCATCTCACCAATAATGTGTATTACATTTTTTTCTCAAGATATTATCTACCGGACTTATTCGAAGAAAGCGCCTAAGCACACGCTGGACGAAGGCATCCCTGGACCAGCGGACCCTCTCCCACCTCCGATTCCTAATGACCCTACGACCCAGTACGTGGTGGAGCCGTGCCATCCACCGCCGGACAGTCCTCCGGAGATTCCACCGTCTCCTTACGTTCCTCCGAAGAAGATGAAGATCCCCGTCTCAGGCATTCCGCCTCCACGGGACCCGCCACCAGCATCCGCACCTCCTGAAGTCACTCGTCCCGATGATGGAGACTCTTCGCAACGCTCTTCTAAAGACCAGAAAGGTCCGCAATAGTTTCCATGTTTTCATATTTTTACCGACTGACAGTCATTTTGTGGCGGAAATTTTTTGTTTTTTGTTATGATTTTTCTTTAATAAACAGTTTGGTTAGCGGCTGTCTGTGGTCTGTTTAGTCCGAATTCAGGTAGTTGAAACAGATTAACTTGTTATAATAAATTGGTTTAAATATTATGTGTATTGTTAAATCGCAAAAATTATTTTTTTACTTAAAAGCGAACACGTCAGGGTCTCTTCGAGAAACTTGTGGCAGTCATTTAAGCAGCGTACTCTTGCGAATACTCCGCAGTCCACCGGTTCCCTAAAATATTAACATTAATCTGTTAAATAATTTAAAAAATTTACAGCTATGTTCGTACCTTAATTGGTTAGATTTCTCCTGCAGAATCTAGTACGAAATCTTCAGCCAATTTTGCTTGAAATCGAAGATTCGTTGGCTCGCAGTCTTTGGCGAAGAAGCGATTAGACACGAGGTGTCTCGATCGGAATCCTTTGGAAAGACCCCGTAGTTGAAAGACTGTGCGAACTCAAGCCAGCGTTCCAGCAGATCTAGTAACAAATATAACTTAAGTACAACAATGTAATGTATCTTGCAAATAATAGATTTATACTGTTAGACTTTGTAACAACAAGACTTCGTGGCCTTTCGCTGAACTTCTGCGACAATCTCCTACAGAAAGAAATTCATATGAATTTTGTCGTGAGTAAACGAGACTTCTGAACATTATTTACGTTTTACCGGTTCTCGATTTCACAAACGTTCAGGCAAATTGACAATACCTTGGATTGCCAGCCATGCTGAGTTTCCTGTTTCATCGGATTGCATTCCTCGAAGAGTAAGTCAGAGGTGAGATCATTGATTGTTTACGCACTGATCCTACTGGTTCGTCTCGATGGGCTGTTGCTGTTCAAGCGCTCGCACCCTGGCCCAGCAGCGCATGAGAAGACCCCTTGTCGTCTGCAGTTCCTGCATCAGTCGCTGCCTATATTCAAACCATCGCACTCGATCAATATTCCAAATTTTTAAATTGTTTGATATCTAGCTAAGAAATCGCTATTCTTATGTTTACTTTTGTAGTAAACATGACGCACCTGCTGACCGAAGCCTGAACTAATTTATGCTTGGCAGCAGCCAATTCATCTTCGGTGAAGACGAGTCTCTGCTGGAGTCTGCGAAGGGCCCGCCGGGTCTCCTGCAGCTCCGCCTCGGTGAACACAACTTCCGTCTGCGTCTCCAGGAGCTGGCCACGTGCGGTACGCAGCTCCGCCTGGCGCTGCTTCAGGAGCTTTACCAGCGCGCTGAAATTGCTCGACGTAGTTGGAGATTCCGCCGCTAGATGGCGCAGATCGCTGACAACATCGCCTAGCGTCTGGCACGTGTCTTCGCCAGCGTGCAGCAAACCCATCTGATCCAAGGTTTCTAGTCTAGCTATAAAGAGCAACAAATATATTTTACATTATATTCAATTATACAATATATATAAAATTATACGGTAATAGAAAATCACTATAACGTAGTGATAATACTGATAACTTGGTCTGTATTGCCAGAAGGGCTAATAATTTGTGGAATTTGGTCCCAAAAAAGGGAAGACGCCCTGAAGAATCTGTTCGCTTCAGTCATTAATATCGGAACATTTTTCACTTGCGCTGCGTGTGTGGTATTTCACTTTCAAAAATAAACCTGAGGAAATAAAACTTAAAACACAAAAGAGCATGATAATACGTGATAATGATGATAATAACAAATTACCGATGATCCAAACTATAACTGAAATGAAGAGTTAGCTAATGACTACATTATTTAATCATTGAGTCAAGTTTTGAGACTGTTAAATCTAAATTCATATAATTAATCTATTACTTTTTAACCTTCTACCTACTCTCCTATAAACCGAAAGTTAGAACTTATTTAAAAGATTTGCAGAAACATTTTTTTTCCTGGTTTGGAATAACGAAGGTATGGCGATGGCTTATCTTAAACAGCCGCCCAGCTTTTTTTGTTTCCACCTAATTTAACACCAAAGACCTGCGCGGTTTTCCAGTTCCCACAATACGCGTTCCAGCTCCGTATGATAACACTTGATAACATTTGATAACACCAAGATAACAGGACAATAACATTTGATAGCATTGGATAACCTACAGCTACTAATTTATTACTATTGTTAATATTTACTGTATTTATTTTCATTTGATTTTTCTATTGTGTTGCGGACCCTCTGTGGTATTTGAAAAAGGAAACGCATAGTCCTATTAGGCCTATGTGGTAACGCCTCGTAAGTAAATACTTGACATCAATCCGCTATTTCCTATGCGGCACTTCACTGCTTATCTTAGTACCTATTTTCGTCAACAAGATGCATTTAGTAAAATACTGATGAACTAGTAGTAGTAGTGGTGGTGATAGTACTAGTAGTAGTGGTGGTAGTAGTAGTAGTAGTAGTAGTAGTAGTAGTAGTAGTAGTAGTAGTAGTAGTAGTAGCAGTAGTAGTAGTAGTAGTAGTAGTAGTAGTAGTAGTAGTAGCAGTAGTAGTAGTAATAGTAGTAGTAGTAGGAAGAGGATGAGTAGTAATAGTAGCAGTAGTAGTCAGTGTTTCGACTTTCAATTTCCCCTTTTTCCCTCTTTCCTTATTTTTCCCTTTTTCCCCCTCCTACGTATACGTCTCCTCCGTCCTACAATATAACCTCTAACCTCTCAAAAATTTTCCCCTTTCCCTCTTTTTTTACTTTTCCCTTTTCAGGCTTCGTTTTCCCCTTTTCCAGGGAATTTCCCCGAACACTGGAAACACTAGTAGTGGCAGTAGTAGTAAAAATAATAATAGTAGTACTAGTAGTACAAGGAGGAGTAGTAGTAGTAGTAGTAATAGTAACAATAAATCACCTTTCAGCGCTGTGTTCTCTTCTTCTGATCTTCTTAGCGCATTATGCAGTTCAGCGGCCAGGTCGCGCAACGCCGCCATCTCTTGTCGCCTGACTACGTCGGCAGCGTCGCTTTCTGGAAGCTGCTTGGTGCATCCGTTACGTCGCGGAGCCTGGGTCGAACCGGGTATCGCCAGGTCCGTGACACCGAGGTTAGCGTCGACGGGCGAAGTCCGGCGCACCGTCGTGTCTCTCTCTTCGGTCTTGGTCGTCGGCGACGCTGTCGCAAGACTCTGAATCGTCGACGACGAGCTGCTCCGCCAGCGAAGGAAACGCGAAAAGAGTCGCGAACTTTTGCGAGGCGTTGTAGGTTGCGACGTTGCCATTGATTGACGATGAGTCAGCACTTTTTTTGCACATAAGCAAAACCGTTCAAAAACTCAGCTTGAGAACGTAACGTCTGGAAGATTCTGAGGAAAATCTGGAGCTTGAACAAAAACTGGAAAACTTTCTGACGAGACTTGCAACTGGAAACTCGTGACAGAAATCCTACAGATTAACTTGGAAGCTCTGGCTTCTTTCTCCTTCAGTTAAGCCCTTAATGATGAAGTATTCATCTTTTTTTTTCCTCCTTTTTCAAAAGACGGAAAGGCAGTAAAAAAATGTTGCCAGCCCAGGCCATACTCTTGAACATTGGGCCTATTTACCCTTCTCCCCTTTCTCAAGTGACGACTGAAATATTTTATTTCTGCACCCGGAGTTTATTTCTGCACTTTCCAATACGACTCTGAATGTCTCGACTTTTATTTTTCGACAGGAAAAAAAACGAAAATCCAGAATTTCCTGTGTAAAATCACAAACCGCGAAACAGCAAAACTTTCATTTCAGATAAATCCTATATCAAATTTGGCACATGGTCTTTTGTTTACATTCAGTTACTTTCATAAAGCAAAAACTGGCAACGCTGGCTCGTTTGTCAATACAAAACAATAGTTAGCTGTTCGCACGTGGTTTTTGAGAATTCACCGGGTTAAGGAAACAAACGTTGAATCGAGTTTTAAGATTTTAAAAAACTCAAGTGAGGAAAAGTGCATTCCTCAGCTTCTTGGAGGGCCGTGCAGCTTAAGACTAGAAAGCGAGCACAGCTTATGGCAGTCGAGGGCTGAGGCTTAACTATCGAGTCCTCAACAATCGATTCTTTAGAGAATCGATTCGACTCGGAACCAAGCAGCAACAACAACAATCGAAAGCTTTCTCTCTCTCTCGCTTTGCCCTGTTGCTTTACTTTTGCGTGTTTCCTCGTCACACATAACTCCCGCACCACTTTCTCTCTCTTAATCGGTGAGACCGCGGGATCTGTGGGATTATGTTCCCTCAAACAATAATCGATCGATCAAGTTTGATCCCCGATCTCTGTGGAAAAGTAATACAAGGCAAACTTTCTCTGAATGCGGGAAAGAAAAGGACACGCACAAAGTAAACGTGCCTAGAGAAGTGCCGCAAAGCAACTGAAACATTCGCACGCATGGTCAACACATGGGAAACCTACTGGGACCGCCTTCCTCAAGACACAAGGACTGGGCCCTGCCCTTTTCTCCCTGCCCCTAGGGGGGCCCTCACTTCACAAACAGAGGCCCCTAATACCCCTACACTAGGGCCTGGGACACTAGGGTAAAATAATTCACGAGCAGGGGCCCTACCTACACTAGGGCCTGGGACACTAGGGTAACTAATTCACGAGCAGGGGCCCTACCTACACTAGGGCCTAGGACACTAGGATAACTAATTCACGAGCAGGGGCCCTACCTACACTAGGGCCTAGGACACTAGGATAACTAATTCACGAGCAGGGGCCCTACCTACACTAGGGCCTGGGACACTAGGGTAACTAATTCACGAGCAGGGGCCCTACCTACACTAGGGCCTGGGACACTAGGGTAACTAATTCACGAGCAGGGACCCAACCTTATACTAGGGCCTGGGACAATAGGGTAACTAATGCACGAGCAGGGGCCCTACCTTATACTAGGGCCTGGGACAGCTTGCTTCAGGGTCCCTGTTGATGGACGTAATCTAGTGCGTCCATTCGAAAGTACGCTATCTCGTGCAATGTGCAGCCATGTTCATTAAAAAAAAGGATACAGCACGGGAAGGCTACACGCCACTTTTCCTTAGTTTTTACCAGGATCTTTGAATCCTATGATCCTTACATATATAGTTAGTTAAACTATACTTTATTATATCATAATTATCTATATTAATCATAAAATAACTTTATAAATAGCGAAAAACGGCTTCGAACTTCACCCATGCTGTACCCTTATTTAATGAACATGACTGTACATTATAGGATCTGAAACAATGGCTGACAAAGAGCCTCTCAAGTGTGTCGTGAAATAAGGCTAGAACGTATGCTAAAACTATTTCCCAAAAGGCCTAGAGGGGAAGATGTAGGGTCCCGTTACTAGGCCTTTGGTGTTTACCGGAAACGATTAGTTGTTTACTTAAACGGTCATTTGTAAGCAGGCGCTTGTTTTTTTCCACAGCTGCAGTAACATGGCAGCTAACAGAAAACAGAAGGGCGTTAGAGCACACGTACATCTACAAGGTTCTTACGCCTATCTAGTTATCTTGTATTATCGCCAAAGTATCATAGTTAGATCTCGCTTTTGTACAATGTTTGCTGCAGCTTGCGATTTTGCGTCATTTTTCGCACTGACCTTGCCGTTGCGGACGTCGTTAGACTGAAGCGGTTTTGGCCATAAAAGGACAAGGTTCCTCTTCTCTCTCGACATCCGCAAGAAAATGGCCGTCAAACTATCAACTACCTCGATGGTTTTTAACATTCGTTTGCATAAGGGCCAAGGCGAAACTTTCAAGATTTCCCGAATCATCGCTCGAGGTTTAACACAGACCCGAAACCATTGACTTTCCGCATACCGCATCATCAATCAAAACAGCTGAGTGACACCTCCGAGAACACAACATCCCCTGCCATCTCATTTGTATACTACAAATTGATATTATAAAAACAATACAAATATATAACTATTATAATGAACTATAATGAAATCAGAAACGAGCTTGTTCGTTGCATGATATGTCTATTGATCGTTCCCGAATAGGTACAGAGCTTCTTTTTCTAGCCTAGAAATTGCTGAGAGATCTAAGTCTTTCTCGAGTTCTGATTTACAGGCAGTACTGTGTAGGGTGGTCAGCTGTTCGGTGACCTCGGCCATGAGTTCGTAGTTGTAGTCCGTGGCCGAGTAGCCGAGGAGCGAGTTGTTGTTCTTTGATTCAAGGCTGTTGGTGATTTGTTCCGACTCCACGCTCAGACGAAGCAGATCGACCACGGGGAAGTCCCTGTTCATTTCGTCGATTTCCTGCAGCCACAGACGCCATAACGTTAACAGAGCGGGCAGTCTGTCTTGGGTGGTCTGTTTTTGCATGGCAGCTGGAATAACGGGCAGACCTTCTTCCCTCCACTTTAACAGCTTGGCTTCCATTCCCAGTTTGACAACGTCTAACGGATCATCTTCGGATTGCTAAAACCATTGAACGAAAACTGTACTCATCCCATTATATGAAACTGCAAACTGATTTACCTCTATAACGGGAACGAGCTGCGTTACAGCCTGAATGACTAGTGCTGATCGTGAACCGCACATTAGTATGACGTGCCTCTCCAGCGACAGAATATCGTGAGTTCGGAACACAAAACACTGCGGACATCTTAACTGGGATATACTGTCTGACCACCTATATCAATAAAACAAATGTAAAATGTTTGATATACACAACGCTCCAAGCGGATTCATGTCATACACAGAGTTGGTTTCAATTATTTTTGTTATAGTACTTACGCCTTATCTACAGGCAGATCCTTAATATTTAAATGTTTTAATAAATCACTATTTTTCATTCTGTTTGTTAGGATTGCGATAGTTACAATGCAAAATCGTCAGAGAAAACGGGACCACAACCACAATAACCGTCTTCAATAAACAGAACTAAATATAAATCTTACTTAGTTTATTGTTCAACGCCATCTAGTGCCGAGTTTTCACTTCTTCATTTAATTTTCCCCTTTTTCCCCTTTAACGTAAAAATATCAGTTTCCCCTTTTTCCCTTCATGCTAGGATATCGGGCTATACTTCTAAACTTCCCTTTTTTCTTCCTTTATTTCCCCTTTTCCTTCATCGTGCTAGAATACGTAGCAAAGCTTCTAATTTCCCTTTTCCAGGGAATTTCCCTGCAGAGTGTAAAGCACTGATCTTATGTCGATTACAATTTAATATGATTATGACGATACCTAGATTTCGCTAATATTTTCCTATTTTATTATTTGTAATATTATTACTAACATTCACTATGTCATTTAATTTTATTGTTACAAGATAACGCAGGGCTGGTTCGTTCCCGTGCTCGAAAGTCTATTTTCTTTCCATCTGTCTTCATGTTTTTTGGAGTGTATTTGAACGAAGAAGACATACAATGTAAACTTAACCTTTAGAAAAGAAAAGAAATATAAACGGGAATATATAGATCATTTCACGAGCGGTCTATTCTTGTCTTCGTCCTGGCACGACATTTCCTTGTACTTGCGAACTTCGTTCAGGTATTGCGACCAGGGGTCCTTACTTGAGGAGGATTCCTGCAAATCAACAGAAACGTGAATTCCGCGTTATTCGTAAACATGCAAAACATAAATTACCTCCTCTTCTGGTTTTTTCGCTTTCTTGACCATGCCAGTAGGCAAGACTTTCCCGCCCCGTCTTTTCCCGACCTGTGTGGATAAAATCTCTCCCGTTAGTTTAAACGTCAAAAGTTAATCTTACGAAACGGAAACCCCTCCGTAACATTTTTCTCTAATTAGCGGGTGACATTTTGGATTTAATTGATTTGTGGCACATGAAACCGTTCGTTAAACTTACGCAGGACAAGAGACTCGGCTTTTTAGGCTTGTCTTCTGTTTTGCTGTTTTCTGCAGGTTTTTCTTTCGCTTCTTCTTTCCTGGCCGATTTGTTGTTGGCCATTTGGTCTTGCATCTTTTTGAAGGTTTCCAGGAAACTTCCGTCGTTCTTGAATTTCAGTTCGGGTGACTTTTCATCTTCGCTGCTGCTTTCTTCGGAATCATTGTGTTTACGTTTGAGATCCTTACTTTTTCCAGAAGACATTTTTCCCAAAATAATTTACACCATAAAATAACAGCTACCAGTAGTGCTCCCACTTTACGTTTCCCCTTGCAGACGGCTCTGTCCCCTTCGCTTGAAACCTATCAGTAGAAGGGGAAATTCCCTTTTTTTCCCTCCGCGACTGGAGTTTAAAGCTAAATCCCATTTCCCTTCATTTTGTTTCGTCCACTTTTCCCCCCTCTGTCCGGGAGTCCAAAGCTATCTTCTATATTTCACTTTCCCTTATTTTTCCCCTTTCAGGTCTCCTTTTTCCCCATTAGATTGCACAAATTATCTATATTATTCGAAAACCTAGTCACAATTAACTTTTAAAAACAAGCCGATCGTAAGATTTATTTTCCGCGCCTCTTCAACCACATAACTCCAAACGAAACAAATGCAAAAAATTAATGTATCAAACATTACAGAACAAGTTTATGTCTTGAAAGAACTGATAAAAGAATCTTTTTTCTTTTTAAGCTAAAGCAAACGACACTACAGTCACATGGTCGAGTAGACAGTCCCGTCGGGATGTCCATAGTCGCTGCAGCCATTAGCCACGCCGATAACGACTTCTTCGTGGGATTTGCCGTGTTCTGCCGAAGTGACTGCAACAGTAAGCGGAGCGCTAACACCTTCTCCTCGCTGGGTAAACGTCATCGGAGTGACACTCTACAATAAAAAAGGCTTATAATTATTTGTAATTTGTACTAGCAATCCAAACTAGGTCTCATACTAGTGTTTTTATTATTATATTTTTAATTGAATGTAACACTACTATATTTCAAGTTTTTGGCGGTGTTTCCACTTTGCAGGGAAATTCCCCGAAAAAGAGGGGAATGGAGTATTAAGAGAGGGAAATAAGGGAAGAGGGAAAAAAGGGGAAACTAAAAGTGGAAACACTGGTCCTTGGTTTAAGTATTCTATTATTGTATTGTTATATATCGTTATCATACAATACCGTTCTTACTCGCAAAACGTTGGCCATCTGCTGAGCCATCGTGCTAAGTAACTTGAGCTCGTGCTGCCTCTGCGCTTCTTGTCTTTTTGCTTCTGCCTGAATCCTTTTCTCCTCTAGTTCTTTATCAACCTGAATACGTCTTTCCTCTAGGTTTATAAATCTTTCCTGTGCGGCTGCTTGACTCGCTACTATTTTCTCGATCAGAACGTAAAGTGCCGACTGTCTGGATTTTTTCCTCCGACTCCTGCGGCTGCGTTTTCTAGATCTCGGCACATTTTCCGAGGAGGCTACGGAAATTTGATGCTGCTGCTGGTGCGTCTGCGGCTGTTGACTGACGTCTGGATCCCCGTCCTCCAGACTGCTGCTCGAATCAGACGAACTGCTGGCTGAAGCCAAGAAATCTGTGTTGGGACCCAGTGCTGCTGATATTGCAGAAAAATCTACAAAAAAGTTTTGATTTAATTAAAAACTTGTTTTAAAAAAGTTTATTCGAAAGAGTAATTACAAATTGAGTTTCCGTTACCGCCAAAGTCGTCTGACAGGCGAGCCCTCGCGTCGGTCGCGTCCTGGTTGTGCGGCAGGCAGCCGTTATTCACCATGTTTGGCTCGTTTTCCAGGTCTTTCTGCGAGCCCATAGAACTCATATTGACAGACATGTTTCCCATGACTTGGTGCAGTTTCTGAACCAGACGTCCCCTGATCTTGCGAGAAACTTTGCCCTGACCGCTGTTCAGGTTGCGATAAATGGTTTTAAGTTTCTTAATCTTTTTCTCGACACTGGGCTGGCGTTTTCTCCATTCCCCTGTGCGTCATCATGTAGGAGACTTTTTCAAACGCCTGTCTGTTGTGAGGCCCCGTTTCAAGCAAAACCTGCACTTCTCGATCGGCCCATATCTCCAGCAGCAGTTCCGTCTCTTCCTCCGTCCAGTTTACTCCTCGACTCCTTCGAGCTGTGGTAGCCACGTCCCCTCCTGCGACAACTGCATTTCCGGGAATAATCAGGGCCATTCTGTTATATTACAAAAGCAAAAAGAGAAATAAAAAAGTTAATAGCAATTTCTTATTTGATGTTGGTAGTGTAACTTACAAGCAGATGTTTGAATTTGGCGCTTTCGGGTGAGCGACACTTATCTCAGGATGCGGGTCAACAACCGAAAAACAGCCTCATAAAGGGCTGTCAAATTCTAGTCTTTATTTATCAATAAACTAAAAAAAATCGTTTATGCCAGTCTGAAAAATACATCTTTAACGTCAGGACTGCATTAAAAGCGTTCAGGTTTAGTTGGTTAATTAATTCCAGGTTTATTTATTATTTCTGAAAAAGTAACCGAACAAAGGCACACTTAGCTCGGGCTCGGCACACACAAATAGCGAGACAAAATGGCCACCCTGTTGCTGCTGTTCCAGTGCTTCCACTTTTCAGGGAAGTTCCCCGGAAAAAGGGGAAAATAAGGGAAGAGGGAGACAAGAAAATTTTGAAACATAGCTTTGAAGTTCTAGGATGGAGGGAAAAAGTGGGGAAATAGCGGAAGGGAGAAAGGGAAATTTTAGAGTATAGCTTGATGGAGGGGACAGAGGGGAGACTGATGTCACGTAACTTCAGCCAAGAGAAAAAGGGAAAGAGGGAAAACAGGGCCCTCTTTCAGGAACAAGGGAAATTGAAAGTGGAGGCACTGTGCTATACACCTGGTGGCAAGAATGCGAATTACACAACAAAAATAACATTTCATAAAACAAAACATTCTGAACCATCCAAGAAAAGGGGGAAACAATTCTGGAAATTCGTTATTTTATTCTTGCAAGTTTGTAGATTGCTGTTCTTCAATTAGCTCACTGTACAGTTTTCCGAAGGTTTCTTTTTCCACCTTGTATATCTGTAAATAGGCAAATAAAATTTATTTTCCGCTGTTGAATTTGTCAGGACTTGGCAAATTTTATCTTACCTGACTAGCAAATTCAATAATGTGCAATTTATCGACTTCTATTTCAGCTCGTTCTCCCACGAAAACGTTCGTTTGGGCGGGTCGGACTGCGGGACGATATTCACTGCAATGTATTGCTGCTTTTCGAAATCCTGAAAAGCAAAAATTTGTAAAATATATTCTTTTTTATGAAATAAATTAAATTTCAAACCTGCGTAATCATTTTCTTTTCTTCTTCCAAGAATTCGAGCTTGTCGAGAAGCAGCCAAAGATCGTCTGCGTTAAACCAAAAAAAAAAATAACTTGTAAAATAATTTCAAATTTTTTTTTCCAGTTATTAATTGTTATTTTTCGTCAGACTTAAACTAGATGAGTAAGGAAATTATGAATTTCAGCACAGCAAGCGCTAAGTTCTGAAAATGTCATCATGAACATAGTAATAACTCCAAAACGAGCAAAATAGAAGCGTTTGATCTTTACCTTCTTTAATGTCTCCACCATTTAAATAAATGGCGCTTAGCGTGATAAATAAGAGGAGATGCTCTTTCTTTAAGTCGCTCGACTTGATGGTGCCTAAAGCCGAAGTCAGATTACGCAGAATGTAGGAGTTCGCCTTCGATTTTAATTCGTAGATTTCATAGCCAAACACCTGAAAAGTAAAATTTTTCATTTAAATTGTTAGTTACTGGTGAAGTATATCTGAACAAGCGACTTGAATAGCGTTGGTATACATATATAGAATACATAATAAAAAATTGTTTTGTTTTCGAATTCAAGTTACGTTTTTCAGGACATTGTTTGCCTCCTCCAGTACGACTTTGAAACTTTTTCCTTGCAGTCCGAAATTTTTCACCAAGTCTGGTCGTTTGACGGGGACTTTCTTCTGTTCTGCGATCATGAAGTGCTGAGCAACTTCTGCAGCTTTCCGAGTGACATCTTCTCGAGAAATCGTTATCTGCGTAGAAGCTGCTGCTTGGGTTCGAGACTGACTGCTCTGCTGTTTATGTTGAAAATAATGAGCATTAGACACAATTACTAAAGAATTATAACAAATTATGGGATTCAAATGAATAATACAAGTTATGATTAACAAGTAAGAAATTTTAGCTTGATACTAAAAACCTACCGAGGACATTGCTGGAGTAATATTAATTCACTATTATTTTTAACTCACTAACAGACTTCATACAAGACCAATGGCAGAAAAAAAACAATAACAGTAAATAGGCGCCAAAAGAGAAACCATATAATTGTATTACATCTGCATAACTGTGCTGATTGCCTTTTCAGCAGAATTTAAACAGGCGTTCGACGATCTAAGGCAGTTTTCATATCCCACATTTCGCATATTTAAGGTATTCAGAAATTTATAAAAAACAAGCGTTGTTGCCAGATCGTTTATATTTTCCTGCAAATTAAACAGTTGAATAAATTTTATCTTTTAACTAAATTATATTATGTTCATTCCAAATGAGTGATAATATTATTTTTGCTATTTTTTATATTGTTGACGGTTTCACAGAAGAAGGGAACGTGAAGGTTGTTGGTTGTTGAATTTTAGCACTGGGGAAAACCGCCATGACTCATTATTGAATCAAGAAGTAATATAAATACTTGAAGATTTATCCTGCGTTTCCCTGCTAATATTAAATGGAAAATCCGCAGTTTATTTACTTAGTTATGCAAATTATAGAAGAAACTCCAATGACGGTGGTATATATAAAGGGATCCTTCGTCAGAACTGGAAGCACATCAGTCCAAGAATCTGCTAACAGTTCAGAAAAGTTAATAGCAAAATGCGTCCAACTACTTTCGTTGTAAGAGAAACAAACAATTTTACTAGTTTACTATACAATACTTGTGATTAATATATATTATTTAAATGTTATTCGTTTCCCAGATGATTGTCTTGAGTTTGGCTGTAATGCTGCAGATGTCCCTTGCTAACGTTCACAACCTGCGACTAAGGTAATAATAATAATATTAATTACATTTATTACTGATATTATATTAACTATCAAGCTGGGATACGGTAACTTGAATGTTAAGTTTGTATATGGACTAAATGCTGTATTGGTATTGCTACTGCAAATACTACTACTACTACTACTACTACTATTCCTGCTGCTGCTGCTACTATAACTATTAGCACTAGCACCACTACTATTTGCACAAGTACTGCACGTGCCCCTACCACTTAATTATTACTCAATTGCTATCACTACTACCACTACTACTACTACTAGCACTAGCACTACTGCTGTTTGCGCAAGTACTGTACGTGCTCTTACCACTTTAATTCTACTACACTGCCACCAGTATCACTGCTACTACAACTATTAAACCTGCTAGTATCATGCTACCAGGTAAAACTACATCTTCGCTATTACTACTACTTCTACTACTCGCTACTTCTTCGTCTACTATCACTACTAGTAGCACTACTGCTACCAGTATCCTTGCAACTACTATAAATCTCCCAAACTTTTCTTCTAGTACTAGTTAGCATTACTACGGTAGCTGCTACCACTACTATTACTACTGCTACCCTAATTACTACTGTTATACATTTACTGCTACGATTAATAATATATAATTCTGATCTTATTGTTAAAATCCTGCAGGTACTACTGCATCACATACTACTGCTACTACTAGTACTAGTTAGCACTACCACAGTAACTGCTGTCACTACTTTTACTACTGCTATACATTCACTACTACCATTAATAATATATTATTCTGACCTTAATGTTGAATTCCTGCAACTACTACTACATCTAATAATACTTTTACTACTACTAATACTACTAGTAAGCGTTGCAACGGTAGCTGCTACCACTACTATTACAACAGCTACATTAACTACTACTGCTAAAAATTCACTACTACCATCAATAACATTTCAGTCCGATCTTAATGTTGAAATTTTGCAATTACTACCACATCTCATAATAATTTTAGTACTGCTACCACTAGTTAGCATTACTACTGTAGCTGTCTTCATTACCGTTACTACTCCTACTTCATTTACTACTACTTCTTTT
Source organism: Eulimnadia texana (assembly GCA_002872375.1). Lineage (NCBI taxonomy): Eukaryota > Metazoa > Arthropoda > Branchiopoda > Diplostraca > Limnadiidae > Eulimnadia > Eulimnadia texana. The sequence continues at coordinate 31,190,220 of NKDA01000001.1, read as the reverse complement.
GATAATCTCCATTCCCAGGAGAAGCCCTCAGCAGCAGCAGGCGGTCACTCTTCCCATCCAAGCCAGCAACAAGAATCCTGGTCAGGTGAGACCTGCTCAACCAATCCGCCCTGCTCCCGGTCATCGCAATCCGCCACCAACGGTTTGCGCAGGCGGGAAGACCTGCGCCACGGCCCTAGGTCCGGTTTCGGTTCCCCCCAGAGGATGAAAGCCATTCTTCCGAATCACGGGACAAGGCAAAACGTAAAATCCCATTCAACGCCATTGTCCCGTCATTCTGCATATTAGCCTGCAATTTCTTCCGCAAAATTATGATCAGTTTCCTCTATGTTGGTTCTGGAACATTTGCATTTAACTCTTCGGGAAAAATACATTTGCGCATTATAAGGATACATATATAACTGTATTTGTCAATCCTGTTTGAATCAATTAAGAACACGCGAAAAAGGAGAACTTGAACATCACAGCCATTGATTATTTACATGAAAATTCTGTAGAAAAATCAAAATATTCGTCATTCAAAGTCAAAATATTTTCCACTCAAAAAGATTTATAATTCTCGGTTTATCCGATGAATGTCACTTGCTTAGCTGGGCCCAGGCTCGTTTTCACTGCTCTGCGCCTCCTATTTAATGATTTAATATTATATTTAATGGAATTAGTTTGTAAAGTTAAATAGCATTTAACCGTTGGTACGTTATTCTGAAGATCCAGCGAACTGTAAGACGGCGGAACGCAATTGGCCGGACCGAAGAGCGTATCGTACGAAGGCGGTGATTGGTGGGCCGCTTTGAAAGCTTGTTGCTGATTGGTCCGCTCGGTTCGACCGGGCCGGCTTTCACCGTTCTCAATGAAGACGATCCCTCCGTAAGGTAGTGAGATAACTGAAGAAAAACCGGTACAATCTTCGACCAGTGTTACGTTGTTCTCCGCACGGAACATTCCGGAACATGCGCCCCAGCAGCAGTATAAAATGATCAAACACAAAAGCAGCAGAAGAATCACTACAGCCATGATTCCCTGGGCTGCATGTGAAGAACCAGCTATTAAAAATGTACGAAAATTATAAGTTCATCCAGACTCAAGTACTTAGGAATTTTGTATTGGATTTTAGGTTCAAGTACAAATACAGTTTTTTTTTCCAGAAGAAAGATTTTCATGGCTGGAGGGTTTCTAGACCCCCAACAACAGTTCAGCACATGTTCATTTAGTCTCTAAAAATAGTTTTTGATTGAGATTTTAATGATAAGATTTCACTTACAGAGTCGCTTGCTCAAATCGGCAATATCAGGATCGATTCCGTAAGGCAACATTGTTGCATCGTTTGTGTAGTCGAAATCTTCATGTGCTTGTCTGATGGGAAAATGTTTAAAACTGACTAACAGTTGGTTCGAGGTTCAAGTACAGCATTTGCCATTTGCGGCCTATGATTTCTGGACGTAGTCAATAGGCCTAAGGGCTTGCAAAATGGACGACCCCAGAGGAGCTAAGAAAAAGCACAGGTAATTTTTTTTCCCCTGAACCCTGAAGGCTAAAATATAACAAAAGGGTTTGCAACTATAATTTCAGCCCGATACTCTTGTATTATAATAATATTAATCTTATTATAATAGAGTTATCTTTAATACATAATCTCGGCCTTGTGTACTTCGATTTTTATTTTAGAATTATATAATAATATATCTTTATGAAGTATGTATGTCAATTAGTTTAATAATCAATGTAATAAGTCATTTAAGTGGATTTTATATATTTAAATTTAGCGCGATACGCGTACGGGGCTTCATGCCAAAAATGCCACGGAAGACGTACCCCTCTATTACGGACAAGCCAGTTAAATAGATTTATTAAAAATTTTTGCTTCAAACTTTTCAAAAATCACAAAAAAATTATTGTAACATGTTTGTCAAAAAAAATTTCGAATATGTGTTGAATTTGATTTAATTATGGTGTCCGCTGTAGAGGGCCACGCATTTGACATTTGGACTGCACAAAATATTGAATGGCAACGCTGCTTTGCTTATTTCTTCGGCAGGTCCGGGGCAGTGCTTCAATTTGCAGGGAAATTCCCTGGAAAAGGGAAAACAGAGTCTAAAAGGGGAAAATAAGGGAAAAGGAAAATATAAAGCCGCAGTTATGGAGGGGGGAAAAGGGGAAATAAGGGAGATTGACATATTTAGCTAGGGTTATGGGCATTGAGGGGAAAAAGGGAAACTCTTCAACACCCCTCTTAAAGCGAAAAGGGAAAACTGATCCGTAGTCCGAAATCTGGTTTTGACGGACAAATTTTCACATACTGAAATCACTTTTACACGTCAGAGATATGGTTGCGAATTTGTCTTGAAATTATTTGGTTTTATTTCTGCAGTTTCCAATTGATCAGCTGGATATATTTCAAGCAGAAAACTTTATCCACTAACTGAAATGGTGAGCAGAGGAATAAAACGTTTTATACTTGTTAAAAACATAGATTGTTTTGAACAGCTTTAGTTCTGTGTTTAATGTTTTTGTTTCATGTTTTTAGGTTCTGATTGCTGCTGCTCTCTGCACAAAGGGCGGGAAAAGTATTTTACACACTTTGTTTTCTACAATTTACTTACTGACATTGCTTCTTTTGCAAACAGTCTTGCTGTCGAGACAGTTCGTCGAGCTGACCAAGTCGAGAATCGAGGGCCTGCTCACAGCTTTTCCTAAACTGATATCGTCAGGCAAAACTGCTCAGCAGCAGCACACGTTCGTGGAGACAGAATCAGTTCGCTATGTATACCAACCGCTCGATAAAATTTATGTTGTTCTCATCACCACGAGGACGTCCAACATTCTTGAGGATCTAGAAACGCTGCGACTTTTTGCTCGAGTGGTATGTTGCGTTAAGGCTTACCGATTAGTTCATTGTTAAATAATTTTGGGTATGGGATGCAGGTACCCGAGTACTGCCGGACAATGGAGGAATCAGAGATTCGTGAAAACGCCTTCAACCTGATTTTTGCTTTTGATGAAATCGTGGCCCTGGGTTATCGGGAAAACGTCAATTTGGCCCAGATCCGAACGTTTGTCGAGATGGACTCGCACGAAGAGAAAGTTTACCAAGCTGTCAGACAGGTATGTGATATTTTAATCTAAAATCTTGAGTTACATAAAAGTTCAAATTACACAATAGACGCAAGAGAGGGACGCAAAGCTCAAGATGCGAGAAAAAGCCAAGGAACTCGAGCGGCAGAGGATTGAGTCTTCAAAACGCGGCATCAAAGCCCTGAGCAGTTCTTCGGGATTTGGACTGTCTCCAGTCGCTTTGTCCTCTATGGGAATCTCTCCTAACCAAATCACAGAGGTCCCTAAACCTTCGTACACTCCATCAATCCCGTAATAAAAGTTGTAAAACTTATTCTAGTCACTTCTAAAGTGTTATTATTCGCAGGAAATCGAACGGTCCCAGCAAAGCTTTAAAACTTGGAGGGCGTTTCAAAGACACGGAAACTTTTGTTGATCAGCTGAAATCAGAGGGAGAAACTGTTACCGCCAACGATAACCTGCCGAAGAGCATTCAGTCTTCAGCGAGCAAAGTTCCCGCTACCATCTCCAACGATCCGTAAAAAAACAAAAACTTCTAAACTGGAATAATAATTTGAATTTTTTTTGAAACTTTCAGCGTTCAGCTTCAAATAGAGGAAAAGTTGACGCTGAGCTGTGGACGGGACGGTGGTCTGCACAACATGGAAGTGTTGGGCCTCGTCACTTTGACCGTAATCGATGAATCTTATGGACGTATTCGGGTTCAAGTGGAGAATCGCGATAAGCGCGGAATTCAAATCCAGACGCATCCGAACCTGGACAAGGAACTGTTTCGCTCCAAGCAGCAGATCGCCCTAAAAAACGCTTCTAAACCTTTCCCAATCAACTCAGATGTCGGGGTTCTGAAATGGCGTTTCCAGACAACGGACGAAAGTCTCATCCCTTTTACAAGTACAAGCAGAAAATATTATTTATCAAGAAATTATAAGAAAATTTATTTAGAAGATTAAAATTTACAGTTATAAATAGAAAGTAAGATTATTTATAAGAAAAAAAAATAAAAAAAATAAAAAAAGAGATATTACAAAGAAATGATTAAATGATCAGTTAACTGCTGGCCCGCTGATAACGGCAGAGGAGGCTGCGATGTCAACATCGAATACGAGCTGCAGGAAGAGTCGTTGGAACTGAGTGATGTCTCCATTGTCATTCCATTACCGTAGGCTAACATTTTTCCTTTTTAAACTTTCAGAATTTATTATTTCCTTACTGTGTTGTGCATAAAAAGATCAGGAAGCGGGACGCCTGTTGTTTCCGAATGCGAAGGAGACTATAACTACGAACCGCGGAAAAATACGCTGACATGGAGACTCGCTTTAGTCGATTCGTCCAACAAATCCGGCAGCATGGAGTTCTCCAGTCAGGGACGTAGCAGTGATTTTTTCCCGATTCACGTCAGCTTCGTCTCTAAAAGATCCTTTGCACAACTGGTGGTCAGTATTAGCAGTAAAATTAACAGTATAATAAATAATAGATACATTTTTGCGAGGAAATTTCCTGAAAAAGGGAAATCTAGGTTTTAAAAAGAAAAAATAAGGGAAGAGGGAAAAGGGAAATTTTGAAATATATAGCTTCACATTCTAGCACGGAAGGGGAAAAGGGAAGAATAAGGGAAAAGGGAAAGTTTACGATATGTCTAACCGTGGAGGGGAAAAAAGAGGAAATATGTGTTTTCAAGCAAAGTGGGGAAAAAGGAAAACAAACGCTGAGTAGATATAACACTTGTATTCATCAGTGAGCTAAATTTACAATTTTTAAGACTAAATTGATTTGCAGGTGAAAGACGTTGTGTTGCTCGACGACGAGGCACCGGTGAAATATTCCGTGGACACGAGCTTTATGACGGAGAAGTACGAAATCGTCTAAGACTTCAAATCGTGGTTGAAGATTGGAAGGGGGGGGATCGTTTGAATTTGTTTGTTGGTTTCAGTTGAAGGAAAAGAGTGCGGCATTCCTTTGTCTGTTATTTTATTATTAGAATATTTTTTCTCCAGTGTTGTTCGTGTTATGAGTTGTTCTGTCCCCCCACACCTCTTTTCCCTTGAACTTGTTTTGCACATTCGGAAATGGAAGATTGGCAGAAAAGTTTGCATTTACTAGTTGAAGTGCTTAGAAGTAACCTGTCTTTTCAATGGATTTGTCGTAAGTTCTTGGACAGAGCTGCTGAGCCAGATTAGCGTACAAGGATCCAGGATAAGCTTTGTGTATCCCGTCGTCGTTTTCGTAAACGTGAGTCATGTATTTAGTTCTGAGGACTTCGTCTAGGTGGCGTGGGAAGGTGTTGTTGTAGAACCACGTTCTGTGATCGAAATCGATCAAGTAGAAATCATCGGCAGGTCGAATGGTGATGCTGGAGTTGTTACAAGTATAAGCCCTGGCGAAGAAATCCGTCACGTTGCAGAAGTTGAGCAGGGCTGTCGTCATGAGCCGAGGTCCGTTTTGATCGTATCCCGCGTAGCCGTAATCCCGGGTGAAGACTTGTTCGTAAAAGGACAGGAACGGGTGATTGGCTTCAAAAGACAAGACTCCGTTCTCGATCCAGCGACTGTGCTTCATGCCTGCAGTGTTGACGAGATCCTCCAAGGATCGCATCACCAGACAATCCATGTCTAGATAGATTCCTCCATAGCGCTTGAGAATAGCGATCCGCAAAGCATCGCTTGCATGAAAAATAGGGAAAATACTCTGATTCATGGCTCCTTTAAAGAACCAATCCTGCAGGATGGATCCTTGAAGTAAGTCGGTGAAAGAGTTGTTGTGGAAAACCACGTTCGGGAAAGTCAGCAACGAATTCGTGGCTGAACAGTCGCGGAATTCAGGGTTTCCTGATCCGAATTTCGATGCCGTGGGACTACCTCTTGGCGGATCCTTGACGAAAAAGATCCTGACTGCTGTTTGAGGATTTGTCAGTGCTGCTGATTCGATACTGCACACTTGGCGCCTGGTTAAACAACTCTGTCCCGAAGTTTCGATGAAAAATATCGATCCGGACATCTGGTCTTCATTCAGAACCAGTCCGCCGTTGTACAATCCTGAAGAGAAGACGGCGTAACAGACTGCGATAAATAGCGTTAACCATAAGATTTTGAACTTATGATTGTAGAATAAGTGTATAGTGAGATAACTCCTGAAATTTCGCATTTTTTTTTTGGAAATATTTTGAAAGACGTCGTGGCTGTCTGGAACGCTCTGGAGCGAATCAGTGAACGAACTGAACTGACTGAACACTTGTCAAGGCCTTGGCGTCTTCAATTGAATTACTGTAACGGTCTTTTAGTTCAGTCCTTTATTCATTTTCGATACTGTGAGACTTCCTTTAGAAATTTTGCTGAAAACTTGCTAACCAAAAACGGAACTGTTTGAACAGTTGGTTTATTTGCCACGTCTAGTCTAGATTCTTACTCTATGTGGTGGAAAGTTATACTGAACGTTGTAAGAAACTGAAAGTTTTCGTGATGATCAAATCTATGTTTGAAGTTTAGTCACTGATTCATAGCACAGAATGTTATCAGCATTTCCATTTTCATTTTCCCCCTTTCCCCCTGATTTTCCCCTGTTTCCCTTCGTGCTAGAATACAAGGCCCTACGTCTAGATTTTCCCTTTTCCTTTTCCAGACCCCATTTTCCCCTTTTTTTAAAGGAAATTTCCCAGCAAAGTGGAAACAATGAATGATAATGTAATTATCAGTTGATATTAACGAATTATTATTCGCCCTTTAAAGTACCCTCTCTGTATAGTGTTCAATTAAACCACCAGGAATAATAATAGAAAATTGTAGATTAATCAGATAGGGCATGGCTGTTAGTTTGTAACAAAATTGCACACAGCATTTAATATACGTGAGAAAAACTTTTCAGAATACGAAATTAAATTTAAGAAATGAGATAATTAGAATAAGAGACTCACCAAGTACGATTTTAAATATTGTCAACTTATTTGATAAAAATACGAAGTGCAAAATAGTTCACTTTTTTTACCGCTAGATGGCGTTGATGCATACTGCTACATGAACACAGCAGTTACTTGAAATGTGGTGAATTTTGAGATAAACTATTTATTTATGAAGTGCTATTATGTCCTGCTGCCATGTCATCGTCCGTAAGAACCGTTACATTTCATGACACGCAAAATAATAATGGCGAGGGAAGTATCCGTGATATTCAGTTACGTTCGGTTTTCAAATATATTAGTTAAAGTATGTTTATTTTGTATCAGGATTTGAGATATATTAATGTTAATACCGAGACTACGATATATCGGAACATTAAATCACAATGTATCGATAATTGAATAATATTTCTATTTTTGTTGCTTATCGGTACGTCGTATTTCTTCCTTATCAGACAGCCATTATATCTGTACGCATCATTAACATTTAGTTACACTTTAGGCCGCTAGATGGCTGCAGGAGTAATTCGTTCGCAGCATTGCATTTAGTTAACTTTCTGACCGCTAGGTGGCCACCGCGATGAATTGAAAACTCGTGCCGCCTATGGTTCGAACTGCTGGCATCTGAACTTTTTGCTTGTTACCCGAATGAATTACTTTTATCGATGAGTTAATCATGGAAATTTTCAAAATATTAATTATAATCTGCAAATATTATTTAAGCGGTAATTAATAATAATTATAAGCTAATATTAAGCAGAACACATAAAAAATCTAAATGAATTTAATTATAAATAAATTAATTTGAATTTTAAATTTTTAATTAGTTTCATTAATTAATTAATTAAGGATTAATGTAACTCTGTCCACGAATACAGTAGATTCACAATAGTAGTAGTAGTAGTAGTAGTAGGTCGACTAATTTAAATCTGTCGTATAGGTGGACACTCCAGCAAGGCCATATGGATTACTATAACTTGTCCACGAATACAGCAGATTCACAATAGTAGTAGTAGCAGTAGTAGTAGTAGTAGGTCGACTAATTTAAATCTGTCGTATAGGTGGACACTCCAGCAAGGCCATATGGAAATACTATAACTTGTCCACGAATACAGCAGATTCACAATAGTAGTAGCAGTAGTAGTAGTAGTAGGTCGACTAATTTAAATCTGTCGTATATGTGGACACTCCAGCAAACCATATGGAAATACTATAGCTTGTCCACGAATACAGCAGATTCACAATAGTAGCAATAGTAGTAGTAGTAGGTCGACTAATTTAAATCTGTCGTAAAGGTGGACACTCCAGCAAGGCCATATGGGTTACTATAACTTGTCCACGAATACAGCAGATTCACAGTAATAATAATGATAATAATAATAATTAAGTTACGCTACTTAAATTAAGTTTAAATTAAATTAAATTAAATAAACCAAATTAAATAAATTATTTAAATTATATAATTAAAAATGCATAATTATAAAATAAAAATTAACTGAATTTTACGAGTACTATCCATATCACATATTTTGCTACCTATTTAAATATAATATATGTTCGCGGTGATAATAGCTGATAACAGATGATAACAGTTGATAACACGATGATAACAGCCTCACCTGGTATTACAGGGAGGATGAGGAAGATTTCTAAAAAAAAAGAAAAAGCAACTTTCTTTCACGCTGGACAAGCAATTAAGAAAATTAACAAAAAGCGACTAGAGATTTTCACTAGCCTAGTTTAATAACTAGGCCTCCACACTCACCATAAAAACCTAGTTAATCGACCATTAATTATTTATTATTATTATATTATATTATATCATATATTTATATATATATATATTATATATATTTTTAATACGTATGTGTTTATTAGTTTATTATTGTGTTTATTAGTATTTATATATATTATATTACACACATATATATTATTATTATTATATATATATTACATATTTGTATACTAAATTATATTAAATGTATTTTTAATATAAATGTGTTTATTAGTATCATATTTATTAGTATTTATATATATTATATTACACACGTATATATGTATTATTATTATTATTATATATATATTATTATTATGTATATATTGCATATTTGTATGTTAAATTATATTATATGTATTTTTAATACAAATGTGTTTATTAGTATTATGTTTATTAGTATATATATATATTATATTACACACACATATATATTATTATTGTTATTATATATATATTACATATTTATACATTAAATTATATTATATGTATTTTTAATACAAATGTGTTTATTAGTATTATGTTTATTAATATTATATATATTATATTACACACACACATATATATTATTATTATTATTATATTATTATTATATACATATTATTATCATATATATATTACATATTTATATATTTAATTATATTATATGTATTTTCAAGACATATGTGTTTATTAGTTTATTGTTATGTTTATTAGTGTTTATAAATATTATATTATATTAAATATTTATATATTAAATTATATTATATATGTATTTAATACATATGTGTTTATTAGTTTTTTTATTATGTTTTATTAGTATTTATATAAATTATATTATATTATTAATTAATTAATAATTATATAATTAACAACCGTTAAGTTTCTTATTTATTATACACTCAAGTAATGAAATAAGATCTTAGTATTTAAAAGTAATATTAAATTATATAAATATGTTTATGTATAATATTTATAGTTTCTATTTTCAATTTTCCCTTTTTCCCTTATTTTACCCTTTCCACCATTTTTTCCCCTCCGTACTGGAATATTAGGCCATACATCTAGATTTTCCCCTTTCCCCATTTTCAGTTTCCCCTTTTCCCCCTCGGTACTGGAACACTTGCTCATACTTCCAGATTTTCCCTTTTTTCTTTTCCCTTTTCCCTTATGTTTCCCTTTTCAGGCTCCATTTCCCCTTTCCCCCTCGGTACTGGAACACTTGCTCGTACTTCCAAATTTTCCCTTTTTTCTTTTCCCTTTTCCCTTATGTTTCCCTTTCCAGGCTCCATTTCCCCTTTCCCCCCTCGGTACTGGAACACTTGCTCGTACTTCCAAATTTTCCCTTTTTTCTTTTCCCTTTTCCCTTATGTTTCCCTTTTCAGGCTCCATTTCCCCTTTTTTCCCTCGGTACTGGAACATTTGCTCGTACTTCCAGATTTTCCCTTTTTTATTTTTCCTCTTCCCTTACGTTTCCCTTTTCAGGCTCCATTTCCCCTTTTTCCCGTCCGTACTTGGAATACCAGGCCGTACTTCCAGATTTTCCCTTTTTTCTTTTTCCTTCTCCCTTATGTTTCCCTTTTCAGGCCTCATTTTCCCCTTTTTCCAGGGAATTTCCCCGCAAAGCGGAAACACTGGATATTTACATCAGTTATTTTGAAAAATATTTAGAAAGCATTCAAGATTTCTACTTCACGGAACTAAAAGCACAACTTGAATAACACGGAAACAGGGAAAGAACATGGGGTCCGAAACTTGCAATAATCTTGGTACACCTAGATCATGTTATCGCTGTTATCATCCTGTTATCTCCATGTTATCATGTGTTATCAAATAACCTTCGTACACTTTTCCTCAAGGGGTCTGAAACTTGCAATAATCTTGGTACATCTGGGTCATGTTATCACTGTTATCATCCTGTTATCTCCATGTTATCTCCATGTTATCATGTGTTATCCAATCATCTTCGTACACTTTTCCTCAAGGGGTCTGAAACTTCCAATAATCTTCGTACACCTAGGCCGTGTTATCACTGTTATCATCCTGTCATCTCCATGTTATCTCCGTGTTATCATGTGTTATCCAATCATCTTCGTACACTTTTCCTCAAGGGGTCCGAAACTTCCAGTAATCTTGGTACACCTAGGTCATGTTATCGCTGTTATCATCCTGTTATCTCCATGTTATCATGTGTTATCAAATAATCTTCGTACACTTTTCCTCAGACCCTTGGAAAAGAAAGTAAAATCCGCAAAATTCATGTTTTTTATATTTAATTTATTTTTAATAAAATATAATAAATTAGAATAATATAATAATTAGTAAATTTTGAATGTTGAATTTTGATTGGTCAGTTTGTGGGAATATTGGAAGCTGATTGGATATCAAGTAGAGAGGCTCAGCCAATGGGGATTGCTGCATTTCTGACCAATCAGTTAAAAAATTCTATGAATAAAGGCTGGTCACGTGGTTTCGTGTGTTGATAACAAGTGATAACAGGTGATAACGGTTGATAACAGGTGATATAATGTCGTTACCAAGAATGACTGCACTGTTAACCGTTGATAACTGGAAAAAATGAAGTGATATGCATGATAACAGGTGATAACAGACGATAAGACTTGATAAGAGGATGATAACACATTGATAACACTTGATAACACTTGATGACAGGTTGATAACAATAGGTGATCAGCTACGTATACAAAGTTTTTGGATGATAACAGTTGATAACACATTGATAACACATTGATAACTCTTGATAACACTTGATAACAGATTGATAACATGTTGATAACAGGTTGATAACACGTTGATAACAATAGTATACATTTAGAACATCAGTATACATTAGCTACGTATACAAAGTTTCTGGATGATAAACAGATGATAACAGTTGATAACAGTTGATAACAGGTAATAACAGTTGATAACACGTTGATAACACGTCGATATACATTTAGAACATCAGTATACACTGGCTACGTATACAAAGTTTCTGGATGATAACAGATGATAACGGACGATAACAGTTGATAACAGGTGATAACAGATTGATAACATGTTGATAACACGTTGATAACACGTCGATATACATGTAGAACATCAGTATACATTAGCCACGTATACAAAGTTTCTGGATGATAACAGATGATAACAGATGATAACAGGTGATAACAGCTGATAACAGGTGTTAACACGTTGATAACACGTCGATATACATTTAGAACATCAGTATACATCAGCTACGTATACAAACTTTCTGGATGATAAACCGATGATAACGGATGATAACAGATCATAAGGGATGATAACACGTTGATAACAGGTGATAACACGTTGATAACACGTCGATATACATGTAGAACATCAGTTATACATTAGCTACGTATACAGAGTTTCTGGATGATAAACAGATGATAACGGATGATAACAGTTGATAACAGGTGATAACAGTTGATAACAGTTGATAACACGTTGATAACAATAGATATACATGTAGAACATTAGTATACATCAGCTACGTATACAGAGTTTCTGGATGATAAACAGATGATAACAGTTGATAACAGCTGATAACACGTTGATAACAGGTGATAACACGTCGATATACATGCAGATCATTAGTATACATTAGCCACGTATACAAAGTTTCTGGATGATAAACAGATGATAACAGATGATAACAGATGATAACGGATGATAACAGTTGATAACAGGTGATAACAGATTGATAACATGTTGATAACACGTTGATAACACGTCGATATACATGTAGAACATTAGTATACATCAGCTACGTATACAAAGTTTCTGGATTGTAAACAGATGATAACAGATGATAACAGATCATAAGGGATGATAACAGTTGATAACACGTTGATAACAGGTGATAACACGGCTTGGGTGTATTGACCGAGTGTGGATGTGGAGCATCTTACGGAATACCAGTGACCAGTTATACCGGTTTATTCTCAAAGAGAAAACCGGTATTCCCCATTCATGATGACCCCCTCACAGTATTTCCACTTTGCAGGGAAATTTCCTGTAAAAAGGGGAAAAGGGAACATCTGCAAGTACGCTTTTTATTCTAGTATGGAGGGGAAAAAGAGGGAAATAAGGGAAATAAGGGAAGAGGGCGAAAGGTGGAGACTGAAAGTGGAAACGCTGCTCCCTCGAAACCTGAAGGGACTTAAAGGCCTGTAACTCCAGCAGTTTCCGCTAGAGGGCCAGGATTCTGAACTATGATTCTTGATTCTTAGTGAAGATTCTCAGCTGTTTGTGAGGATTCTTACTGTGAATCTTAAGTCCGGAGAATGATTCTTGATTCTTTAGTGAAGATTCTTGACCGTGATTCTTGATTTTTTAGTGAAGATTCTTGACCGTGATTCTTGATTCTTTAGCGAAGATTCTTGACCGTGATTCTTGATTTTTTAGCGAAGATTCTTGACCGTGATTCTTGATTTTTTAGTGAAGATTCTTGACCGTGATTCTTGATTCTTTAGCGAAGATTCTTGACCGTGATTCTTGATTTTTTAGTGAAGATTCTTGACCGTGATTCTTGATTCTTTAGCGAAGATTCTTGACCGTGATTCTTGATTTTTTAGTGAAGATTCTTGACCGTGATTCTTGATTTTTTAGTGAAGATTCTTGGCTATTGATTCTAGATTCTTAGTCAAGATTCTCAGCTGTTTGTGAGGATTCTTAGTTGTGAATCTTAAGTCCGGAGAATGATTCTTGATTCTTTAGTTAAGATTCTTGGCCGTGATTCTTGATTCTTTGGTGAAGATTCTTGGCTGTGATTCTTGATTCTTAGTGAAGATTCTCAGCTGTTTGTGAGGATTCTTGCTTGTAAATCTTAGCTGCAGAATGAATCTTGATTCTTTAGTTAAGATTCTTGGCTATGATTCTTGATTCTTAGTTAAGATTCTTAGTTAAGATTCTTACACATAATTCTCAATAAGGATCCTTAGTCAAGATTCTTAATCAAGATTCTTAGTCAAGATTCTTACTCATAATTCTTAGTAAGGATTCTTGATTACGATTCTTAATCAAGATTCTTAGTCAAGATTCTTAGTCAAGATTCTTAGTCAAGATTCTTAGTCAAGATTCTTAGTCAAGATTCTTAGTCAAGATTCTTAGTCAAGATTCTTACTCATAATTCTTAGTAAGGATTCTTGATTACGATTCTTAATCAAGATTCTTAGTCAAGATTCTTAGTCAAGATTCTTACTCATAATTCTTAGTAAGGATTCTTGATTACGATTCTTAGTCAAGATTCTTAGTCAAGATTCTTAGTCAAGATTCTTAGTCAAGATTCTTACTCATAATTCTTAGTAAGGATTCTTGATTACGATTCTTAATCAAGATTCTTAGTCAAGATTCTTAGTCAAGATTCTTAGTCAAGATTCTTAGTCAAGATTCTTACTCATAATTCTTAGTAAGGATTCTTGATTACGATTCTTAATCAAGATTCTTAGTCAAGATTCTTAGTCAAGATTCTTACTCATAATTCTTAGTAAGGATTCTTAATCAAGATTCTTAGTCAAGATTCTTAGTTAAGATTCTTGATTCTTAGGATTTTCTCCTTTTTTTGGGTGTTTTTCCCCAATCTGTTGTTCCGTTACGTTACGCACGACCAAGGGGTTCACAACTCGTAAATTTTAAAGCAAAATTCAAGTGATAACATTCGATAACAGTTGATAACACCTGATAACATGCTAGCAAGCGATAGTAACACTGATAACAAGTTGATAACAGGTTGAAAATAGTTGATAACAGGCTTAGGAACACCTGATAACACTCTAACAGGCGATGATAACATTGATAACAAGCTAACAAATAGCTGATAACACTGATAAGAGGCTGATAATAATTGATAACAGGCTGATAACACTGATAATACTCTAACAGGCGATAATAACACTGATAACAGGCTGATAATACTCGATAACAGATGATAACAAGCTCAACCAATAATACTTGATAACACTCTGACAAGCGATAATAGGCACTGATAACACGTTGATAACACTGATAACAAGCTGATAATACTCGATAACAGATGATAACAAGCTCAACCAATAATACTTGATAACACTCTGACAAGCGATAATAGCACTGATAACACGTTGATAACACTGATAACAGGGACTAAGGTGAGGGTTAATTGAGTTGGGTCGCGGACCCCACCCCGACCGATCGGTGCTTAACCTTTAAATGGGCCACTGGGTTAAACACCTTCCGTGATGTCAAAAGAGATTTCCGCGTTGTAATACCGCCGAGGTCCGCTAGCCCTGTTATCGCGTGTTATCAACTGTTATCAAAGTGTTATCGCGCTGTTAACTTGTGTTATTATATAGTTATGAAAGTGTTATCAACGTGTTATCAGCTGTTATCAAATGTTAAAAATGCTATCATACTGTTATCAAGTGTTTTCAACGTGTTATCAAAGTGTTATCAACTGTTATCAAAGTGTTATCACGGTGTTGACTTGTGTTATTATATAGCTATGAAAGTGTTATCAACGTGTTATCAGCTGTTATCAAGTGTTATAAAAATGCTATCATACTGTTATCAAGTGTTATCAACGTGTTATCATACTGTTATCAAGTGTTATCAACGTGTTATCACGGTGTTGACTTGTGTTATCGAAAAGATACCAGGTGTTATTATATAGTTATGAAAGTGTTATCAACGTGTTATCAGCTGTTATCAAGTGTTATCAAAATGTTATCATAGTGGTATCAAGTGTTATCAACGTGTTATCAAGGTGTTGACTTGTGTTGTCAAAGAGATAACAGGTGTTATGATACAGTTATCAAAGTGTTATCAACGTGTTATCAAGTGTTATCAAAATGTTATCATAATGTTATCAAGTGTTATCAACGTGTTATCAATTGTTATCAACGTGTTATCAAGTGTTATAAAAATGTTATCATACTGTCATCAAGTGTTATGATTTCTTACCGGCTGTTATCAAGTGTTATCAACGTGTTATCAAAGTGTTATCATGCTGTTATCAAGTCCTATCAAAGCGTTAACTTGTGTTGTCAACAGTTATCAGCTATTATTAACTATTATCAACTGTTATCAACTGTTATCATATGTTTTTGCTTCATTTTCTTGCATTTTATCACTTTTGGGTTGTATATCCAAGTTTCTATCACCTTGTTAACATCTGTTATCACCTTGTTATCATCTGTTATCAAGTGTTATCACCTGCTATATCAGTGGTCAAAAACCTGCGCTACTTTTTACACTTGGCCAGATGGAAATCTGTGGAAAGCCCGAACGGGGTGGGCGACTCTTGTAAAGAGCCTGTTATCATAGGTTATCAACGTGTTATCAACGTGTTATCAGTGAGACTGGAGATGATGTCAGCTGGTCTCTTTATAACAGAATAAAAAAGAGAAAAGAAGAGAAAAAGGCAATAAATAAGCAACGAAGCGTGACAACGGATGATAACGGGTTGATAACACGTGATAACAGGTTGATAACAAGGTGATAAGTCGGTTGAGGGTTTTGTGGGAGCAGTTAGAGACGGACGATAATCCTTTGATAACACTTGATAAACACGGTTGATAACGTGTGATAGCGGATGAGGGTGGTTGTTAACCACTGATAACGCGGAGACCTCCCTATAGCGGACACCGTTATAAAATCAACTATAAGGAATTTTTGCGATATTTTTGCATGAAAATGTTTTGCAAATTTTTCTGAGATTTTTGAGTGCAGTTTAAAGTAGAATTTTGCAATACATGTATTTTATACAGCTGTCCGTAGTAGAGAGGCTTCGCATATTCCAAACGCGCGCCTCTCTATAGCGGACACCGTTATAAAATCAAGTATAAGCAATTTTTGCGAAATTTTTGCACGAAAATGTTTTGCGAATTTTTCTCAGATTTTTGAGTGCAGTTTAAAGCAAAATTTTGCAATAGACGTATTTTATATAGCTGTCCGTAGTAGTGAGGCTTCGTATATTCCAAAAGCGGGCCTCTCTACAGCGGACACCTTAATTAAATCAGCATTGCAAAATTTCAGAAAGTAATTTGCACTGATGTATTTTGCGAATTTTTCTGAGATTTTTAAAAGTATTTCGAAGATTTTTTTGAAAATAAACGTATTTTATAAGACTGCCCGTAGTAGAGGGGGCTGGTCTTGAGTGGCCCTTTTGGGAAGAAACTGGTTTGAGGTGCAGTTTTTCCATTTCCCCTCTTCCCTTATCTTTCCCCCTTTTCCCCCTCCGTGCAAGAATATACGGGGTCTACATTTCCTCTTTACTCTCTTCTCTTTCTTCTTCCCTTTTTCAGACCCCATTTTCCCCTATTTTTCAGGGAATTTCCTCTTTACTCTCTTCTCTTCTTCTTCTTCCCTTTTCAGACCCCTTTTTCCCTCTGTTTAAGGGAATTTCCTCTTTACTCTCTTCTCTTCTTCTTCTTCCCTTTTTCAGACCCCATTTCCTCTCTGTTTCAGGGAATTTCCTCTTTACTCTCTTCCCTTCTTCTTCTTCCCTTTTTCAGACCCCAGTTTCCCCTCTGTTTCAGGGAATTTCCTCTTTACTCTCTTCTCTTCTTCTTCTTCCCTTTTTCAGACCCCATTTCCTCTCTGTTTCAGGGAATTTCCTCTTTACTCTCTTCCCTTCTTCTTCTTCCCTTTTTCAGACCCCAGTTTCCCCTCTGTTTCAGGGAATTTCCTCTTTACTCTCTTCTCTTCTTCTTCTTCCCTTTTTCAGACCCCATTTTCCCTCTTTTTCAGGGAATTTCCTCTTTACTCTCTTCTCTTCTTCTTCTTCCCTTTTCAGAGCCCAATTTCCCCTATCTTTCAGAGAATTTCCCCTTTACTCTCTTCCCTTCTTGTTCTTCCCTTTTTCAGAGCCCAATTTCCCCTCTGTTTCAGGGAATTTCCCCTTTACTCTCTTCCCTTCTTCTTCTTCCCTTTTCAGACCCCAATTTCCCCTCTGTTTCAAGGAATTTCCTCTTTACTCTCTTCTCTTCTTCTTCTTCCCTTTTTCAGACCCCAATTTCCCCTCTTTTTCAGGGAATTTCCTCTTTACTCTCTTCTCTTCTCCTCGTCTTCCCTTTTCAGACCCCATTTCCCCTCTTATTCAGGGGAATTTCCCTTGCAAAAGTGGAAACACTGTTGAGGTGTTGGGTCCATTACCTGGCCGAGAGTTGGATAACCTTCAAGTGGGACACCGGGTGACCCACAAACGGCGCGGCTTTATAGCAAAGGCTCTTTACATTATTCAGCAGCAGTCTTGTTTCACAACTATTTCCAGAAGGTTGTGTTTTCAAACATCTCTCCAACATCTTTTTAAGAGAAGAAAACATTTCAAACTTTGGAACAGAAACCAAGTAAAACTGTTCCAAAGATGTCTGCAGCTTCAACACTAACGGCCCAACTTCTTAATCCCAACTCTGATGTCGATCACAACTGTAAGTCTGAATTTTCAGTTTTAAGATGTAGTTTGAATAAAGTTTAAGTAGTTTTTTGTTATGTAGAATTATTATTGTTATTTTATTGATTTTTTTTGTGGTTAAAAGTTTTCAGGTGATGCGCTGGTTTGAGCTTTTCCGCTAAACGGCAACGTTGGACTCTGTTGAATTTTCAGTGGCGATCAGGTGAATTATTCAAAAATTTGTAAAAATTTTCAGTTAATTTTTATTATTTTTTGTTTATTTGATTTTATTAATGGTCACTTAGTCATAAAATTGAGTTATTTTTGATTTTTTTTTCAAGATGGAGGGCTGAAAATCAGGTGGCCTATTCTGGGGCGGCGTGGAGTGATCCCGGAAGTCCCACTACAGCCCAGTGCATTGTGGAAACAAGCGATCCTGGAAAATTGAATTAGAAATAATTTGACTTTCCCTGACTCGATACTGACACAACTATCTAAATGACGACTCGATACTGACTTGATTCTGACTCACAACTGACGAAGACTGACGATTCCCGACTGTAGAACTAACGGAATTTCAGTGACTCGATTCTGACTCACAACTGACGAAGACTGTCTTTAATTCCGACTCAAAACTGACAAAGACTGATTTATGTGTGACTCAGATTTGACGAAGACTGACTTACAATACTGATTTGAAGTTTCTTCTGAACTGACTATGACTAAATGACTCGTCACTGACTCGAAACTGACGAACTCTGACTCATCTGCGACTGGAAATCAGCAAAGATTGACTCACTCGGCCTAGGAACTGACAACAACTGACTCAAACTGACTCAACTCAGACTCGAAACTGACTGTAAACTTGACTGACTATAGTCTCTGACACGAAACTGAGGAAGACTGACTCAGTTTTAATATAGACTGGACGAAGAGCTGACTCAGTTCTGACTCAATACTGACGAACTTGACTTATTTATGACTCGCAATTAACTGAAAGGTGACTCGATTCTGACTCAGACTGGAGTTAACTCTGACTCGGAACTGATTAGAAAACTGACTCATTTCTGACTCGACACTGACGAAGACTGACTCGTTCATGACTGAAATCAATAAGGCTGACTCAGTATCGACTCAGCACGGACAAAACTGACTTAATTTCTACTCGATACTGACGAAATATTACTCGTTTGTGGTTCGGACTTGACAAAGACTGACTCACTTCTGACTCGATACTGACCAAGGTTGACTCACTTCTGATTCAGAAATAAACGGAGACTAAGATAGTTTTAATCTGGACGAAGACTGACTCGAACCTGACCAGAAAACTGACTGACTCACTCGTGACTCGATACCGACGAAGGATGACTCACTTATTACTCGCAAATAGACGAAACTGACTCAGTTTTGACTCGGAAATGTGTAGAAAACTGATGGACTCACTTATGACTCGGTACTGACTCGTTTAAGACTCGTTCGTGACTCAAGTAAAACCAAGACTGACTCAAAGTCGATCTGAAATGCACTGAAAATGACTCATCTCTGACTCGGAACTGAGTTTATAACTGACTGACTCACTTCGGACTCAGTACTGACGCACTGACAGACTATCTCAGACTACTGATTTCATGACTCGGATTGCTTCATTGATTTGACTTCTAGAACTGATTTGAACTGAATTTGACTCAGATTTGACTCATACTTGACTCAGCATATCGAGACAATAAAATCCACTACTTAGTCCTTTTTCTACTTGTTCTTCAATTGATAATGAAATAAAACAATATCTACATGATTATTCTAGATTTGATTCATTTTGATTCATTACTGACTCGGATTTGACTCAGTGTTGACTCATTCATCACTGAACCAAAAACTGTTCATTCAAATTTAACTTATTTTTAAGTAGCATTAAGTTTAACTGAGACTATTGAGAAACCCAGTAAAACTCAGAAGAGAATGACTGAGTCTTAAATTAAACACTGGACTGAGACTTTTAATGGTCTGAACTGAGACCAAGACTTTCAGTATCTTAAAATATTTGTTCCGAGGAAAGTAATCTACGTAACTCAACTGAGAACTTAAGCTGAGTCTTGACTTATACCCTGAATTGAGATGTTCAGTAGTCTGGACTGAGACCATACTGACTGACTGAATCTTACGCTCTGAACTGAGACTCTATGAAAACTAACCAAGAATTTAATTGAAATTTCCAGTAGTTTGGACTGAGACCATATACTGACTCACAGAAATTTACGCTCTGAACTGAAACTCCCTGAAAACTAGCTGAGACTTAACCGAGACTTTCATCTGTGTAAACTCGGACTGTATACTGATCGAACTGAGATTATTACTGAGAATTGTAATCTAAACTCAGCTGAGAACTCGACTGACTGACCCTTAACATACACTCTGAACAGAGACTCACTGAGAACTAGCTGAGACGTTAACTGAGACTCTCGGTAGTCTGAACTGAGACTGTCTAGAAACTAGCTGAGACTTTAACTGAGACTTTCATCGGTCTAAACTCGGACTGTACTGATCGAACTGAGATTATTACTGAGAATTGTAATCTAAACTCAGCTGAGAACTCGACTGACTGACCCTTAACATACACTCTGAACAGAGACTCACTGAGAACTAGCTGAGACGTTAACTGAGACTCTCGGTAGTCTGAACTGAGACTATATCGACTGACTGAATCTTACACTCTGAATTGAGACTGTTTAGAACTAGCTGAGACTTTAACTGAGACTTTCCTTTGTCCAAACTCAGACTGTACTGATCGAACTGAGATTATTACTGAGAATTGTAATCTAAACTCAGCTGAGAACTCGACTGACTAATCCTTAACATACACTCTGAACTGAGACTCTCTGAAAACTAGCTGAGACTGAACTGACACAGCTGAGTATTTCTATTCCACTACTCAAATCTTGAATAATAAATAAAATTATTAATCAAACCTAATCTTAATAAATTATCAAATTATTATTATTATTATTAATTATTAATATTGTTAAAACGTATATAATAAATTATTGGAATAATTATTACACATAAACCTTTGCACAGGTTCGAGTGTTATCGCTAAGTTATCATCTATTATCATCTGTTATCACCTGTTATCACACTAATTTTGAGTGATATTCCAGGCTACTTGTTATGGTGTAACCAAGGGGTCCGTAACTTCCAATAATCTTCGTACACCTGGGTCATGTTATCACTGTTATCAACCTGCTATCTCCGTGTTATCACATGTTATCAAATAATCTTCGTACACTCTTCCTCGGAGTTTCGGACCCCTTGTCATTTTCTTTGTCCCAAAGGGTTCGAAACTTCCAATAATCTTCGTGCACCTGGGTCATGTTATCAGTGTTATCAACCTGTTATCTCCGTGTTATCACATGTTATCAAATAATCTTCGTAATTCTTCCTCGGAGTTTCGGACCCCTTGTCATTTTCTTTGTCCCAAGGGGTTCGAAACTTCCAAATGTCTTCGTGCACTTAGGTCATGCTATCAACCTGTTATCTCCATGTTATCATATGTTATCAAATAATCTTCGTACATTCTTCCTCGGAGTTTCAGACCCCTTGTGATTTTCTTTGTCCCAAGGGGTTCGAAACTTCCAATAATCTTTGTGCACCTAGGTCATGTTATCAACCTGTTATCTCCATGTTATCATATGTTATCAAATAATCTTCGTACACTCTTCCTCAGAGTTTTTGACCCTTCTCCCCGCTAGTTAATTGCAATTATCTAAAATGATATTCTTAATTACATCCGTATTAGATCAAAAGATTATCCTCGACCAGTTACTTCCAGCAGAGTATCGTCATTACCACCGTGGGGACAATCCCTTCCAGTTACAACACAAGGGGTCCGAAACTCCGAGGAAAAGTGTACGAAGATTATTTGATAACATATGATAACACGGAGATAACAGGTTGATAAGAGTGATAACATTACCTAGGTGTACGACGATCATCGGAAGTTTTGGACCCCTTGGGACAATGAACCGTAGATAACAGACTGATAACAAGCTGATAACATGCGTGCCAATTAATACAAAGATTCAAATTAAATGCCAAACTGCATTATCAAGTGTATGTATGGTGGCGCCATCTAGTGGATGAAAAAGTAACTATTTGTAATAAAAATGTAGTTTTCCCCATATATTCCAGTCTAGAGATGTTATCATATGTTATCTATCACCGTGGAAAAAAATATTAAGAAATATTTAAAAATGTTCTGAATTATTTATAATAATAATAATTTTCATTATTAAATTATATTTGTCACACTTAATTTGTTGACTTTACCTTTTGCTTTCACAACAGCTGACACTCTTATTTTCTTCGAAAAATGCTGTGTTATCACATGCTATTAAATTATCGTCATATGTTAACATCCATTACCTCGCGTTATCGCATGTTACCACAATCTGGGAAGAGCGGAATAAGATAACAGGTGTTGTAGCCAAGGCTACAACAACAGCTACAACAGGTTGTTTCCATAAATATTCTTACAGACGAACAGCAAAATCGTCAAAGTGTTCATTGACCCTGTCCATATGTAACAGAAGATAACAGTTAACACTTGTTAACATTCGATAACACTTTAAAGTACTTGAGAACAAGACATAAGGAACCATGTAAGGTCGAACGATGACCAAGCATTTTTTTTTTATGGACAAAATAAATCACTTCAGCGGCCGCCATCTTGAAAAACTCAGCACGTAAAAATATAGGATCTCTCTTCCAAAACTACAAATAACAATAATAATAACAACAAAAGTATTTATAAGCTAAGGGAGATGTCCGCCATCTTGAAATTCCAGAGGGTCAACAAGGGTCTTCACCTCACATTAGTTCGGGGGTTCGCCGCAGCGTGGCGCTGGTTCGGTCCGGCGTGGCATCCCTTTGAGAGAAGCTGCGTTCCAAGATGGCCGCCTCTGCTCGGTGTTGATGCGTTGAATTGAATATGAGAATAACGGGATTTTTTCAGCGGCTGGAAAGGAATCGCTCGAGTGAAATGGTTTCTCATGGATAATGTTTTCTCCCACTGTGTTGACGCCATTTTGCGGGGACCGTTAGGATCTTTGTTTTCCCCAATTAAGTTGGGCGCATCCTCGTCTCCACTGCAAACTGGATTCACACAATCCGTTCACTAGATGCTTGCCAGTTACCCAAGTCCTCATTACCGCTTATCGCTGTTATCAGCGCTGTTAACTGATGATAAATGAGTAGAATTTTAAAGACTTTTTCCAAAGTTTTTACGGTCTCGTTACGTCAAACAGCAGATTTCTATAGAAACTTAATCGAACGTGAAGGAATGCCAACGAGATTCAGAGCGACGCTGCAATCTTCCATTCATTCTAATCCATTTCAAGGACTTCTAATTCACTTGAAAACTGTAAATAATTCAATTAAATATATTAAATACGTTATTTTTGATATTTATAAAGATTTTACCAAGTTGTGCCAACTAAGAACACGCGCGAAAGTGTTGGGAGTTCGGACTATGGTCTTTTTGGCTTTGTTATCACCATGTTATCAAGGTGTTATCAACGTGTTATCGCCAGTGGTTAAATGGAGGTGTTAAATGCAAGCCTTGGGTTGAAATAACGGCTCTCCGTTTCAGTTCAGTGAGGAACACCGGACCAAGCAAGAAGAAATTCCGACTTTTTTTCTGGACAACTTTTTCCTCAACGTTTGTTCCTTTCTGTATGTTTGAACAAACCCACAGCACTTCCTCGAACCTTCCCTCCTGTTATCAACCACTTATCAACCAGTTATCAACCAGTTATTAACCAGTTATCGACCAGTTACCAACCGGTTATCGACTATTCCTCGAACAGTAGAACCATAAGCTGAACTATCTCGATAAAAAAGTCATACGGTTGAGTACCGAATGACTAGGTAGCTGAAAACTAGCTCCCCACTAAATCACTAGCTGAATAGTAGCTGAACTCACTTCAGTTACTAAAAGTGAACCCCTGAATAAGGGGTTGAACACCGCATGACTTGGTTCTTTCAAAATTCAAACGTACGAACCGTGTGAAAGTGGACCAATTTCACACTATCGTCTAGCTGAATCCATGATAGTCATACACCATTCAGAGGGTCTTTCAGTCGTATGGCTAGCGCATCATTTTTCTATCGGGAAACTCAGTGTTTAATTGTTTACTACTCATTGTGAGCTAGCTGTTTACTGCTAGAAAGAGAATATCGCAGTTTACCTGTGTTATCTTCACGTTATTATCATGTTAACACTCTGTTATCAACCAGTTATCGACTGTTCCTCCAACAGTAGAACCAAAAGCTGAATCTATACTCAGTGTTAAATTGTTTACTGTTCATTGTGAACTAACTGTTTACTGCTAGAAAGAGAATATCGAGGTTTACCAGTGTTATCTTCACGTTATTGTCATGTTAACACTCTGTTATCAACCAGTTATCAACCAGTTATAGACTGTTCCTCCAACAGCAGAACCATAAGCTGAACTATACTCGGTAAGCTATTTTAGTCTAGTACTCCTAGAAAAAAGAAAATCTCGAACATCATCATCATCATACTATCACACTGTTATCACGTTATCATCAAGCTTTACATCCAAATACTTCTTAGTTGTGCCGTCCCCGGCAGAAAATCAAGGATAGTTTCAGGACCCTGAAAATATCCTGAAAAGGACATTTTCAGGATGCCAATCTGGACTTTGAATGCAGTGAAATTGGCCCACTTCCAGGGTGTTCAGGACCCTGACATTGGAATGCCTGAATAATACATGTCCAGGGTACTTAGCAGCGTCCTGAAAAAACGCTTTTCTGGATACTGAACGGTGCTCTCAATAATCAAGATTCACAATTCTCAACACAATTCTCTTACTCATCGACGATCGGACGTGGTTCAGGATATTCAGGATATGTTACGGATATCGTTCAGGATGTAGCCGACATCCTTAATTTTCCGCTGGGATATCTAATCTCTGTAAGCAATCTGACTATAGCACCTCACCAAACCAGATCCTTGTTGTCTTGATGTTATCACTGTGTTATCAAGGTGTTATCGTGTTATCAGAGTATCTTTTGTAAGGTAGAAAAGCTTCCGGGATCGAGGAAAGGAGGGAGTCTCGGTTGTTGCTCGTCTGCTCGTCTAGAATCCGTTTATCAGGCTGGCCATTACCACACGCCCGGAACAGTGCGTGTCGAGTCGTCACCGCGTCCACTTCTCCAACTTTTTCTCCCCCACTTGATCCGAAATCCAAACATTCAATGGATTCTTAAAACTGACACGGTTCCACTCTTAACTCGTTCAGTCATCGCTGGACTACTGAATCGCGGCATCATACTCGCTTTCTCAACACTGAGAGTTCAGACATAGCAAAAGTGTTCTCACTGAAACACTCGAAGAAAAACTCAGAAACTATGAAGTGGTTTGCTGTTTTGCTGCTAGTAGCAGCTGCTTCAGCCTGTTGTCTTGCTGAAGAAAATGTCCCTGAAGAATCTCAAGGTAAATTCCAGGATTTTTCAGGGGATTCCAGACAGCAGAAACCAGGAAATCCTCAAATTCCTCCCGGTGGAGTTGCTTCTGGTTTACTAACAGGTAAATTGGTCTTACTAACTACTTTAACAACTAACTTTTACTTACCAAAACGTAGAGAAGTCTTTAAACTACTGGAAATTCAACAAATTTTTGAATGAAATATAGTAAATTCAGTTTATTTCAGTTCATTTGAAGTTGCCTGACGTTGTGAATCTAGTTTTCGCGAAACGGTTATTTGCTTCGCAGTTGCAAATCAGGGGCGTTCAGCGGCTTTGAATAATAGTTCAGTAGTTTATGAATAGTTTATTCAGTAGTTAAAGGTTCGGCATGAAAGTACCGTGTAATGCAAAATGACACGTTTTTCGCCAAAGTAGTTCGTTTTGTATGCAGAAAAGTAGTACAGCGGATTTCCGCTTCTTACTGCCGATGTTATCAAGGGTTATCAGGTGTTATCAACTGTTATCAAGTGTTGTGATCAATGTTTGACTTAAGGTAATGTAGTAAGTTATTTTGTGTGTAAATCTGAAAGAGGAAAAATCCCATAGTCTCTGGGAAACTGCGGTGAAGTCCATTGAACTCGCACATCAAAACGGAGAACTGTCAAGACATGTGTGTAGCAGCACGTGTGTTATCATCATGTTATCACTACGTTATCATTCTGTTATCGTGTATTCGTCTAGTTCTGTAATCACAAACTACTGAATTTTCACGAATTCAGCGCGAATTCACATAAGATAACACTTTGATCACAGGTGATAACACTCTGATAACACACTGATAAGTGTAACATACTTCATTATTGTAAAATTCATTCTTTTCTCATTCATTTACACTTTGAGAGTTTCAGATCAAAACGATAACACTCTGATAACAGCTGATAACACTGCTGATAACAGCTGATAACTATGATAACTGGCGCTATTCTCAATCGTCGTATAAAATTCATTAATTTTTAAATTCATTTACTTGAACTACTTTACCTATTTCGAACTATTACACTCTGATAACACTCTGATAACACTGTTGATAACACTTTGATAACAGTGATATTCTCAATTATCTTGAAATTCACTAGTTTTCTGATTCATTTTCCTTAACTATTTTACCTATTCCCAACTATTACACTCTGATGACACTCTGATAATACTTTGATAACAGGTGATAACAGGCTGATAACAGTGATATTCACAACGATCTCAAAATTCATTTTCCTTATCTCTTTTACCTACATCCAACTATTACTCTCTGATAACACTCTGATAACAGCTGATAACACTGTTGATAACCAAACTACTGTTATAAAATTCCACAACTTTTGGTCAATTGTTTTTCCCCTGTATTAACTCGCACATGCGGAGAACCAACGGAACAGTCTTTCAACTGGAACGAAGTTTTTTGTTCTTTTCCCCCGAAGAAAATTTGTGAATAAAATTTGTGTTTTCCTGTTCAGTGATTTGAATCTGTTTTTGAATTGAATGGAATTTTTTTTCCCCGATTTTGTGGGTTTCCAGGACTTCTTGACACAATTACCACTTCAGCGGTTACCAAAGAGTGTCCCGGACGCTGTCTGCACGCCTTCGCTGCTCTACTATGCGATACGGTATCATCTATTATTATTATTATCATTATTATTGTTGAATTTGTTATTATTGTTAGTAGTAGTAGTAGTAGTGGTATAGCAGTAGTAGTGATAGTAGTAGTAGCAGAAGTAGTAGAAGTAGTAGTAGAAGTAGTAGTATTAATAGTAGTAGTAATAGTAGTAGTAGTAGCAGCAGTAGTAGCAGCAGTAGTAGAAGTAGTAGTAGTAGTAGTAGTAATAGTAGTAGTTTTCCTGTTTGTTTAGTTGCCCTAGTAATAGTAGTAGTAGTAGTAGTAGTACTAGCAGTAGTAGCAGTAGTTTTCCTGTTTGTTTAGTTGCCCTAGTAATAGTAATAGTAGTAGTAGCAAGTAATAGTAGTAGTAGCAGTAATAGCAGTGGTTTTCCTGTTACTTTATTTGCCCTTGTAATAGTAGTAGTAGTGGTACTAGCAGAAGTAGCATTAGTTTTCCTGTTTGTTTAGTTGCCCTAGTAATAGTAGTAGTAGTAGTAGCCGTAGTAGCAGTGGTTTTCCTGTTTGTTTAGTTGCCCTAGTAATCGATGTACTAGTAAGTAGCAATAAAGCTGTTAGTACCATAGTTAAGTTACTACTGTTATACTAATTATAACTATTCCTGCTGTGTCATTATTACTATCTTCTTCTTCTTCTCATTAGTCAAAGTATGATTAATCTCCATGAAGAATACCTTACTCTAACGTCATATAGCAGTAGTAGCAGTAGTATATATTAATAGTATTCTATAGCATTATTAGTAGTATATTATAGTAGTATATATTAGTAGTATATTATAGTAGTATATATTAGTAGTATATTAGCAATAGTATATTTTAGTAGTATAGTAGCAGTAGTATATATTAGTAATATTCTATAGTATTATTAGTAGTATAATAAAGTAGTATATATTAGTAGTATATTATAGTAGTATTTATTAGTAGTATAGTAGCAGTAGTATATATTAGTAGTATTCTATAGTATATTATAGTAGTATATGTTAGTAGTATAGTAGCAGTGGTATATATTAGTAGTATTCTTTAGTATATATTAGTAGTATATTATAGTAGTATATATTAGTAGTATACTAGCAATAGGATATATTAGTAGTATAGTAGCAGTAGCATATATTAGTGCTATTCTATAGTATTATTAGTAGTACATTATAGTAGTATATATTAGTAGTATAGTAGCAGTAGTATATATTAGTAGTATTCTATAGTATTATTAGTAATATATTATAGTAGTATATATTAGTAGTATAGTAGCAGTAGTAGCAGTATTCCAGAATACTGGAACACACATGCTGCTCTTCGTACGGCCATGTTGACCGCAGAATTGCATGCATTGTCCAAATTTTCGGTTTACTTCATCGATATCGTTTGGTTAGATTGAGTTCAACTACAAACCACAGACTTAGTTTATTACTATTTTTACGAAATTTTCATAAATTACCTTAATAATAATAATAATAATAATAATAATAATAATAATAATAATGCTATGACCGAAACTTTAACAATCAAGCGGTCCGAAACTCCGAGGTCAAGTGTAAAAAGATTATTTGATAACACGTAGACAACACGTAGATAACAAGCTGATAACAGTGATAACACGACCTAGGTCTACGAAGATTATGGCAAGTTTCGGACCCCTTGTAAACAATTAATAATAATTAATAACAAATAACATCATTTTAAATAAATAGATACATCTTCGCAAGTCTACAATCATTTTGTATATTTTATTAACACTATTTTATCGCTTGTCATCCACCATGGTGTTTTTTTTTTCTTCTAAATTCCCACGTGATTTCCGGGTTTGCCTATGTTGTTGCTATTTGATAGAAGAAACGTGAAGTTCCCACATTAGTTGAGGTTTTCATGACATTCTTCTAAAGTCTTTTTTTTTGTGTTTGTGTGTCTGTTGTGTCGAATAGGTTTTGACGAACGTCTCATGTCCGAGCCCCTCGTTAAGGTGTTGCATTGAGAAACCGCTTCCGCAACGTGGACCGCGACCGACGCGCCCTCCTGCGCCCAATGCTCCGAACAGACCTTCCAATAACGTAACGTTTCACTTGGTTTTTATTAGTAGTAGTAGTAACTGTAGTAATAGTAGTAATAGTAGTAATAGTAATAGTAATAGTGGTAGTCGAAGTAGTAGTAGTAGTAGTAGTAATAGTACCAGTCCAAGTAGTAAGTAGTAGTATTAGTAGAAGTACACTAGGAGAAATAGCAGTAGTGGTGGTAGTAGTAGTAGTAGTAGTAGTAATAGTAGTAGTAATAGTAATAGTAATAGTGGTAGTCGAAGTAGTAGTAGTAGTAGTAATAGTACCAGTCGAAGTAGTAAGTAAGTAGTAGTAGTAGTAGTATACTAGGAGGAATAGCAGTAGTGTGGTGGTAGTAGCAGTAGTAGTAATGAATAAGAATAATAATGATATTAGTAATACTGACACAAATATATCAGTAGTAAACGGTAGTAGTAACTGCAATAACAGTAGTACTACTCATAGTATAGTAACAGTAATAAAAATAGTAGTAGTTGTAGTGTTATTCAAAGTAGCAGCACTAGGAGAAAAAGCAGTAGTGGTAGTAGAAGGACTACTGTAGTAGTAGTAGTAATAGGGATAGAAATGCTAGCAGTAATAGTAGTAGTAATGGTAGTAGTGTCAGTGCTAGATTGAGAAGCTGCAGAACCAGTAGCATAGCGGTAGTATGAGTAGCAATAACAGTAGTACAACTTTTAGTAGTAGTACTGCTAGTGGCGCTAGTAGTAGCAATAACAGCAGCGATAGTCGTAGCAATACTAGCAACAGTAGCACGACTAACAGCTGTATCAGCACTCAACAACAAAGTAGTTATAGTAGCAGTAGCAGTAGTACTTTTACTGGTGGTAGCACAGGCATTGCTATTCTTACTAAAACTACTACGCATTTCTCTACTAACTTACTAAAAATATTACTACCAACTTATTCATTTAACTTAATTAGATTCCATAACTTTAAATATTACTAAAACTAGTTGTACTAATCAGATTAACCTACTTATACTATTTTACTACATCGTTAATCTTTCTTACTCGTGCTAACAGTCCGTTCCAATTTTCGCTGCAAAGCCGGTGGTCACGACAACCAAAGCTCCCACAACTACAACGTCATCAACTACAACAACGACGACGAGACCTACTACAACAACCCCGACAACCACCCCAAAGCCTACTACAACCATTGCTACAACACAAAAGAGAAACACTCTAGAAAAAATCTCTGATTCAAACACAGAAGAACTAGCAAACGAGGTAAACTTACAAAAATTATAACAAATTATAATTATATATTAAAACTATATAATAAATATTATAATATTACTAATCATTATTTTTAAAACAGTCGAACGATTTAGCTGCTACCAAGAACTCTGAATCGCTTCTGTATTCACTAGGTAACCGTTTTACTACTTACTATTTACTATTTATACTTAACGATGCTTAAAATTCAAAGGTGGATTGAGGATTTGTCCCGGAGTTTGTGTTGCTGAACGCATTGCTGCTTACTGCGAAGCTGTGCTCAAAGTTGAAGGTCTTTGCAAATCTGATTTACGATGCTGTGTTGCTAAAGACTTGTTTGGAGACAAAGACACACCACCTGAACTCGTAATTCGCATTAAATTAGTTTTAATTTGCATTATTTCTTACGAGAAAAGTTGTAGGTTCTGCTTCATGGAAGCAAGAATGCGGATTCTACAACGACTACTACTCCCAAGCCGAGTACTACTACTACTACAACTACTACACCCAGACCTACCAGACCTGTTGTGAAGATTACTACTGCAGCTGTGCCAGCTAAAACTGCAACACAAAACAACAGTGGTTGTAAGGTAGCTAATACTATTTGGCCACTAGCAACATTTACTAGTTTTCATAAGTAGTTTTAGTTCGGATATTAGCGAACTAGTTTGTTCGGCAGAATAATCTAGCAGGCAAAATTAACAAAATAGCAAACTTAACTAATTAGCAAATATCTTATAAAAAGCCAACTAAGTAACTAGTAACTATCTTAGCAAGCCTAGAACTAACTAGAACACTTAAAACCTAGTCGGAAGTACTTACTTGATCAGATTAGCAAGTCTGTGACCTACTACAAATCTATTTGATCATTCAGGGCACATGTATCATGGGTCTGTTCTCGTACTTGTGCGACTTCGTCGACCCTACAGGCGTCTGTCCGAACGGAGGCAAATGTTGTATGACAACTCCACCAAACGGCGCGTCACCTAAGCCTCCTCAGCGGCGACCACCGCCACCAGTAGCTACCACCACTACCAAAACTACAACAACTACTGCACGGCCAACAACAGCAACCCCAAAACGCTGTCCTGGAGTATGTTTCCCAGCTCTAATGGCCGCTTTCTGCACCAAACCTTCAGTCATCGTCAGCAGTCCGGCGAATCTCTGCGAGAAGGGTTCCGTCTGCTGCGACAACACTAGGAGAGCAGATCAAACCCCTGCCCCTGCAACTGCTACAACAGTCAAACCGACCCGAAAACCTAATCCGGCTCCTGCACGACCCGCGAATACCCTGAATAACCCCTGAACAATCCGCTTTCTCTACTAGTTGGTCCGCTACTTACTAATCTGGTTAGTGCGGCAGCACAGAGACCACAGCAAGGTTTGTTTCTATACAAAACTAGTTCCAGTTAATGAACTAGTTCGTAGTTAGCTAACTACTAAAGTTCGAGTAGTCTGATAGCTCAGTTTCAAACTAAACGTTTTGCTTTTCTAGCTGGCAATAAGAACGATCGAGTTCCCTCACGTCCTGTGAAAGTTCCGAACAAACCACCCACTACTACTACTACTACAACTACAACAACAACAACTACTACTACTACACCGGCACCTAAAGTTGTAGACTACCGTCCGTTGTGTCCCGGGACTTGTCTTGCGCCGCTTCTCTCATTTACTTGTTTCAGTAAGAAATTTTGATTTTTTTTTTACCACGTTATTCGTTTCTTGAATTGAATTTGGTTAATTTAAATGTTATTCAATATAATTTGATTTCATAGGCAATGCTGAAATAACGGACCTGTTCCGCTGTCAGAGTTCTAAAGTCGTCTGCTGTGCTCCCAAAACTACGGTTCGCGAATTCAAACTGTCGTCTGCTGGCCAGCATCCAGAGCAGAAACTTGATTCCCCTCTGTAAATACAACACCTATTTCTATTATTTAACACTTAATTAATGCAATTATTTAAAATGTCAGTTCCTACTCACCGCAGCAGAACTCGGTGTATCCTCAAGTAGCCACGAAACAACAGGTCGAACAACGACAACCTCAACGCCCAGCACAGCAACAACAAAAACCACAACAACAACAATCCGCTGCTACAGCCGTAGCACCGCAGTACTACCCGAACCAGGCACCGTCCCGAGATAGCACGAGTGTTCGCCCAGCTGTCCACAACCGATTCGTTTGCGGGGTCAAGGGAACGCAGAGACAGTTAACCGTTACCAAAGGTTTGTTTGTGCACATTTAGCACGGGACTTTAACGTTAATTTTTCCGATGATATTGACGCTAGGCAACAAGTACCAGAACTTCACGGGACTAGGGTTCAATCGTCGGGGTCGTGTTGTCGGAGGCAGAGATGCTCGTCCCGGTGAATTCTGCTGGCAGGTAAATAGTTTCAAAATCTAATATACTTTTAACATGTTAAAAAAAATCTTCGTCTACAGGTTGCGTTGATCAACTCGCTGAACCAATACCTCTGCGGCGGTGCCTTAATTGGCTCGCAGTGGGTGCTGACTGCAGCTCACTGCGTTACAAAGTAAGTTAATTAGAAACGCACATCTCAGACTACGGATTTTTAATTAAAATTTTACTTTTCTAGTATCGTGCGGGCTGGTGACACGATCTACGTTCGACTGGGAGACCACGATTTGACTAGCAGGTCTGTAACAGCATTCCTACCATATTATAGTTGCCGTTATAGTAAAATAGCATCTACTAGTGTTAGTATTCTGTCTTTTATCGTCTTGTTAGTCCTTGTTACGAGTCTTGAACCTACTCAATTAACTTAAAATTATCAATATACTTAAAGGGCAAGTTCGGACAACTTGGGGAAAAACATACAGAACTTTTTACGCTGATTCCGAATATATATAGTGTCCCTATCTCAACTTTCTACCATTTAGCCGCTAAAATTAATGAAAGTCTGAAAATGTATGTGGCAACGTTGCCTCCGGTGCAGGAGATCTGATTGATTCGCACCGGTTACGTGATCAAAACAGCCAATTCAAAAAGTCCAGCCTCGTACTAGCAGACGAATTCATAATATTGTTTACTCGTTGTAACATTTGCCTTTACCACTGTCAGTACTTATACGTATTAATTAATAACTGATTAATATTAAATTAGTACGTAATATACTAGGAACGATTTTAGTATTTATTTATTTATTTCAAGAGGGGCATTCAGGCTTTCGCCCATGGCCCTCCGATTTTAGTATAATCTAATAGTGTAATATATGTTAATTTACTAGATACAAGTACTTACTAGGTATAATTAATAACTCTAGGTACGGCAGTCCGGGTGCTCAGACGATTCGCGTGGCTTCAACATACATCCATCACAACCACAACAGCCAAACGCTGGACAACGATATCGCCCTGCTGAAGCTTCAGGGGCAAGCCGAACTCAAGGAAGGCGCCTGCTTGGTTTGTTTACCTTCCCGAGGAGCACCGCCACCTATTGGCAAACGCTGCGTTGTTACTGGATACGGCTACATGGGAGAAAGTAATACATACTCTGATCAGTGCTTCCACTTTGGAGGGAAATTCCCTTGAAAAGGGGAAACCGAGTCACAAAAAGGAAAAATAAGGGAAAAACAACAGATTAGAAGTATAGCTTGATATCGTAGATGGAGGGGAAAAGACAGTTGATATCTACAAGGAAAGGGAAAAAAGGGAAAACCATGACCTCTTTAAGGGAAAACGGAAAACTGAAAGTGGAAGCAGTGACTCTGAATTCAGTTTATTTTGATACTAAAAAGTAATTCGTTTACCAGCTGGCCCCATCCCGTTGAGAGTGCGAGAAGCCGAGCTCCCGATCATCGGTGAGAGCGAGTGCGTTCGACAGATTAACGCTGTAACCGAAAAGATGTTTATTCTGCCAGCGTCCAGTTTCTGTGCTGGAGGAGAGCAAGGCAATGACGCTTGTCAGGTAAGCTGTACTTTTTCAATAAGATTTAATCCGTGAATATAATACCTAATATCTTCCAGGGCGATGGAGGTGGGCCGTTTGCTTGCGAAGACGGTGGCTACTACGAATTAACAGGAATCGTGAGCTGGGGCTTTGGATGCGGTCGAGAACAAGTCCCGGGTGTTTACGTCAGAGTTTCGTCGTTCATCGGCTGGATCAACCAAATCATAAGTGTGAACAACGCTTGACCGTTGCCGAGAAGACGAGTCGCGGAGTAGTTCGGATCCCGAGACCTGTTTCGGTGGATTGTTTTTGGTTGTGGCTCTAAAATTTTTTTCTACGAAAAAAAAGGGCTGCTGGGTGTTAGTCTCTCGTTGGTTTTAGCAAAGTTATTATTTATTAACTATTTATTTATTGATTTTATTTATTGTTGATGTACAGTGCAAGTTAGTGTGTTGTTAACAGTTGTGCAATCTCATGTAATTTTTCACTTTTAAAGATAAAAAATTACACATTTATAAACTAATATGCCAATATAAAGGCGTCTTTTTATTTAAATACAAGAACAAAACTCAATTAAGTTGAAGGAAAAAATTAAGAATTTAGAAATTTCCCGCAATTAGTTCAAGGTATGTCCGCTAGAGGGACTGTTTAAAGCAGACGAAACCAGTAAACAGATTTAAAATGCAGTGCTCCATTCTGCAGGGAAATTCCCCTGAAAAAGGAAGACTGTCTCAAAAGGGGAAAATTAGGGAAAAGGGAAACTTAGAGGTATGGCTTTATGTCATGCCAAGAAGGGAAGAAATGGGAAATTGATGCTGTGAAGTGGAGGGGAAAAGGGAAAAGAGCGCCCTCTGCGTAACTAAAACAGTAAAAGTGGGAACACCATTACGTCTCCTTTAACGTAACGTGGACCAAAACAGGCACAAAATTTACGTAATAAATGCAGGCTACGAGAGCTCTAATTAGGTTGCAACTAAACAATTTAAAACAACAATTTCGCGAAGTGGGCAAAGTAGCTTTCAGCAGGTATTTACTCTTAACCAATGTCACAATATCCACTAGTTTATCAGCGTTTGGTGATACTATGCAGCAGCACTACGATATCCTCACCAGTGAAAATCCCGAAAAAACAAAATGGGATAAAACGAGAACGTTCAATATGGCGGTAACGGGTACAACCGTTGGCGTCATATGCCACTACTGGTACATTCATCTCGACAGAAAATTCCCAGGACGAGCGTTTGGCACAGTCGTGCGAAAACTGCTTGTGGACCAAATCTTTTTTTCCCCTCTGTTGATAGTCGTTTTCTTTACAACAGTAGGTCTTCTCGAGCGCTCCAGGTATTAATCGTCAAGTTCGAATTACGAATTCGTTACTAATTCTTGCTATTTACAGTAAACAAGAAATACTGGACGAGATCAAATCCAAAGCCTGGAGGCTTTACGCTGCAGAATGGATCGTCTGGCCGCCAGCCCAGTTATTTAATTTCTATTTACTGCCAACACGTTTCCGCGTGCTCTACGACAATACGATATCTCTGGGCTACGACGTCTACACTTCCTACGTCAAGCACGATAAATCCTAATAATTAATCTAGTGCCTTAGAAAAAACGACCAACAGCATTTTCTAGTTTATCGAAATATGGAACGAACTTACCCAGTTTTCATTGTATTATTTGTAATTATCAGACAATACACTTCTTTTTCTTTAAAAACTTAGACATCTGGTTTCAGTTGGCCCGTCGGAATTTGAATCTTTTCTCCTGGCTTGAACGCGGGCATCCCCAGGTACGGACAACTGGCGCAGCGGAAAGCGTCTCCTAAATAACACTACAACACAAAAATAAATTTTAAGTACTAATAATACTTGTAATAATATTTAATAACAATAAACTGTAGTAAATTGTAAATAATTTATAACTTACGCTTCCGCAAGCTGAGGTCGCTGCTTTTGGAG
The DNA here is from genome assembly GCA_002872375.1 of Eulimnadia texana. Classification (NCBI taxonomy): domain Eukaryota; kingdom Metazoa; phylum Arthropoda; class Branchiopoda; order Diplostraca; family Limnadiidae; genus Eulimnadia; species Eulimnadia texana. The sequence goes on along the minus strand of NKDA01000001.1, from coordinate 31,153,819 downwards.
TGTTTGTCGGCTTGGCGGTCTGCTCGAGCTCTTCGGCCAGTCCACACGAGCAGTTCTTACAGGCCTTGCGTTTTCCAGTAGTCCCGCAAACTTTAGAAAACAGTAAGTAATTAAAAAAATATACACTGAACTTCGATCTGTAAAAATTTTAGCTAGCAATTAATGAAATCTAATATAAAACGTGAAATAACCTCTCAAAGAAGCTTCACTGGGGGTGACCAGGTCCTCTTCGTTCAGCAGTTCGCTTTCGTCTACCAGGCCGACGTCGTCATCAAGCAAGTTGTCTGACAGCGTCCAAACAGACGGTTTGGGGGCAGACGTGGCAAACGAGAGCTTTGACGATGAACCAACCTGTAAAGAAACAAGAAATCAAATAGAATAAACTACTAATAACGCTAATACTATCAAATAGGCATTTATTTCTGTATTTTTATTTCATACTTCAAAGTTTGGTTTTTCGGCCGAGATCAGTGAAGATTCTCCATCTGTTTCTTGAACGTTTTTGTAGCCCGCCAACTTAAAGGTCGTAAGTAGCTTCTCGTTTTCTTCCGTCGAACGTCTGGCGTAAAGAATTCCGTTGGGTGTAAGGATTCTCAGGATTTCTGCAAGAATCTCTAACGTCTGCTTTCCATCGTGCGGAGGAAGAAAATTCAGCAAGGCAACTTGAAACGTAGAGTTTGAATGGGAAGCTGTTAACGAAAAATAAACATTACTATATATATTTTATTTAATGTTATATATCAATTTATTACATAAAAGAAGTCTTTCCACATTTTCCAGTGCAACTGAACTGGGCTTCAAAGTGTTTAGCTCGCTGACCAAGTTTTGAAGGTCCTCGGGATTTGTCCCGCTGCTCCATAAGACGAGTACGCTTTTATTTTCCAAGTTTTTGCCTACGTTTGCTGGAATAGACATTTTGTCTGTAATTTTTCTGCGTAGTTAGTAATTTAAGTACAGGATGAGACCGTGTTTCCTATGTTCGTTTTCGTTTTTCCCTTTCCAGATGACTCTGTTTTCCCTTTTTCCCATTTGCTTCCCCAAGCGGTTTCCCCTTTCTCAGCTGTAGTTCTAAATGTCCCTTTTCCCTTATTTTTCCCTTTTGATATCCAAGTTTCCCTTTTTCAGGGAATTTCCCCACACAGCGGAAGCACTGGTGGTGTTTATAATAAAACTCGTGAGGAAATTTCTCGTTATGTCATTACAACCAGGGTTGCCTGTCATAATCAAAAATATTGTGAAATTTAAAAAGTTTTTGTAGTTAAATGAGTGGACTTTTAAAATTATAAATAATAATTTGAATTGTTTTATTACAATTATGAACGTTTGGGTTACATAATCAGTTTTAAATTTAAGTAACTCTTTTCAGAATTAAAATGTTTTTTTTCAAAAGAATTTTAATAGCCCCAGATTTACTATTATTATTTATTATTGTTGATTATGTTATTGATTGATATTACTCGATTATAAATATTATATATTAGTACTACTGATTCATTATTGAATTAAAGTTTATTAATATTATTTCTTTAATGGTATGGAATAAATAATAATATAATGAAACAGATTTCAACATACAGTGGCCTTATGTTTCACATACGACATTACAACAGTCTACAACACTGAGATTCTCCAAACAGAAAAAGACATTTTAACAATTGATAATCAGAACTAAGGATTGAATTCAATTAAATATAAATGCACCTAAATTTATGTACGTTGAAAACCATTAACTACGTGGCCAGCAAAGGAATAATCTGACCATAATGAGCAAACAAATATTAAATCTTTTCTCCACATTCTTTTGTAACTGGTCTCAAGAAAAGTCGCCCACTTAAAACGCTGTTTTCTCTTCGTCAATTTCGCCAATAGCACCTCCGACTTCTTCGAGATTTTTGCTTCCGACCAACTGCAACAAAAAGAAAAATCATTAAGAATATTAATGATAACAATAAACAACCTACAACGTAATAAATATAAAGCAGAGATTATTAATAAATCATGTTTCCATATAAATTTTACCGTCATATTCATTTCTTTGACTTCAGCCAGGTTGGTCCTAAGTCGCTGCGGGAACAGCGGGCTGAGCAGCTGCGGGTGCACGGGCTTGGTGTCGGCACAGTGGAACAGACGCAGGCCTCGACTAACTATTTGCGAAACCAGCACGGTCACCAGGAATCCTAGAGGAGCGTACCACATGTACGAGATCGTGTAGAGCGGGAAGTATGTGGACCTATTCAGCAAAAGCAAATAGAAATTGTGTAAAAATTATTAAAATATTAAAAAAGCATTAATTAATAATATATCTACATGTCAGTGCTTCTACTTTGCAGGATAATTCCCTGGAAAAGGAAAAACTTTGGGAAAAGGGAGATTCAGAAGTGTAGACTCGTGTTCTAGCAAGGAGGGGAAAAATGGGAAAAATGAGGGAAGAGGGGAAATGGAGGGGAAAATGAAGTTAAAAATGCAGCTTTATATTCAGCACGGAGGGGGGGGGGGGAGGGGAAACCAATATTTTCAAGCGAAGGGCAAGAAAGGGAAAGTAGTAATATTAATACTTACTGCAAGAGGGGAGCTGCTGTTGTGGTACTGAGTGTTTCATTGAGAATCGTAGTGCCCAACAGTTCGGTGACGAGAAGTGTAGCGTTTTGAGCGAGGCAGCCGCTAACGTCTCGAGGCAGCGGCACGGGACGGGGTTTTGGTCCTCCGAAACCAATCCATAGCGAAAAGCTCAAGCCGCACAGCAAACCGGAAAACGCTCCCTGAAAGAAAGCAAGACAAAATCATACAGAAATTCTTTTTAGTTTTAGTTAAAAGTTGTAAATAGCAACTTAATGGGCTAAGCATAATTTGTTATTATTTTTTTTTAAATTATTTGTTTGTTTATATTATTTTGTTAATTATTTGTATTATAATATCTATGTTACTAATATCAATTATTTATTTTTGTATAAATATTACTTTGTTTTAATTAATGTTGCTATTACTTGTTTAATTTATTTTCAAAACGGGTAAATGAGATTTGTAAACGTCTAGAAGGTTAACGTAGACACAGTACCTTTTGTTCGACGGCAGTGGAGAACATGCCGACGGTGAAGAGAGCGAGAAGTGGTCCACCGACGACTCCGAAAATCGTGAGCGAGGCCTGCAGCACTCCGCCCAGCGACTCGGCAGCAAACGCCAGGGCCAGGCATGCAGCGCCGTACAGTAGGGCGACGAGCTGCGAGTACCAGGCCAAACGGCTGTCGTCCGTCCCCTTCAGGAACATGGGCTAGTAACAAGCAATACTTAACATTAGTCGATAAATTAAGATTTAGTAACTAGTAAGTAAGTAATTAGTAGTAGCAAGATGGTAAGATTAGTAAGATTAAGAGCTAGTAACAAGTGATACTTTAATTAGTCAATAAATTAAGATTTCAAATCAATCTAGTTAAATATCTAGTAACGATTATAAATTTAATTTTAGTAATTATTTGAAAAAATTGATTTATTGTGCTTTACGATGAGAAAATCCTGCATGGTGACAGCGGACAGAGAATTGAGTGCTGACGACACGGTGCTGAGGGACCCGCTGAAGATTCCCGCGACAAAGAGTCCCGCCACCCCGGGATAGGCTCCCATAGTTTCCACCACGTAGAGCGGCAGTAGCTAAACATCACAATAGTAAAATTAAATACAAAATTAAATCTACAACACTTTACAGTAATAATGAATGATAGTAATTAATAAGGAAATAAATAATAAGAACCAAAACGAAATATTTTTAAATCAGGGAAGTGAACCATATTTGGTAATAGTTAATGATTTATTCAATACTCGTACAAATGAAAAGTTAAATACAGCATTAAATATTAATCTAAATGTAGAACACCTAATGATAATGAATAATAATTAATAATTAGAAGTAAAATAAAATATCCGCAATAAGATAATAAATCTAATTTGATAAATAATGAACTACTCGCTATTACTACTCAAAAAGAGTAAACTGAAGAAAACCTTAAAAATCTTTATTTATTTTCCTACTGTTTAAATGTTTTAATATTTACTGAATATTTTTTCACTACTATTTACTATTTGTCTCACAATATAATAACTGATGTAATATTATGGAAAACAGATGCTTAGTAGTAGAGTACCTGATCTGGAGAGGATATCTGTTTACTGAGGAGCGGGTCGCACTGCGAGTAGTGCGAGTAAATGGCCAGCCCGGCAAAGGACGTCGTCAAACTGAGGGCCGTCAGAATGGGCCAGTTTAACCACAGAGCTCCCTGCGCTTTCCGCAGACTGTTGACCGTCAGAAGCCGCTGGACCTGTACCCGCAAAATTATCGTTTGCACTATTTAACTGTGTATGTAGAATCTGACCTGTGTCTGATTGACTGCGTACAGCGAAGTATAAGTAAAAATCCCTCCGATAACTTGCGTCCAGAAACTGTGTCTGGTGCTCGGGTCAACGCTGAAATTCCAGAAATTCAAACGACCGCCTTCGTTAGCAATTTTCCAGACTTGGTCCATTCCTCCAGCGTCGAGAGATCCTTTCACGACGACGCAAATAACGGAAGCGAACATCAACGCAGACTAAACGTACAAGAAAAAGTTTAAAGTATTATGAAAAATGCTATCAGTTCGTAAAAAATGATACCTGAAAGACATCAGTGACGAGTACTGCTTTCATTCCGCCGATCGTCGAGTAGAACGTGCAAACGAGTCCAACCGCACAAATCGAGCCAATTTTGTTAAGTCCCGTTACAGCACTGAGAGTAAGGGCTGGTGCAAAAAGTACGATTCCCATGTAAAGTACCATCTGTGTGATAAATGCAAGACTGGCAAACAAGCGTGTTGCCTTGCCGAACCTTTTTTCGAGATACTGAAATTTTTTTTTGATTAACGAAAGTGGAAAAAATCGTAATAAATAAGCTACCTGATATGCACTAGTTGCTTGCAACTGGTAAAACACGGGTAAATACGCATAAGCTGCGATCGGTGTTCCAATAATGTACGATATGTTTATCAGCACGAATATACTGCCAAAAACGTAATTTTCAGAAGACACCCCGAGCAATGTAATGGAAGACATGAAACTGGCCATTAGCGAAAAACCAACGGGAATGACTGACATGTTTCTGTTAGCCAGCAGATATTCCTGCAACAAAGATAGCATTTTTAAATTTCCAAATTATTAACGTTATCTAGTATTTAAACAGTACCACTGTTGATTTCTGCTTCCCGCCTGAAAATCTGTAGTAGACGCCAATTCCCGCGGAAACGAGGAGCAAAAACGCAAAGATGACATAGTCCAATATCCCGAAACCAAAATCAGATACGGGCTCCATTATTATGCAATTTTCTGTCTAAACCTGAGCGAATGAGGTAACTACAGTAGTCTGAAATTATTCAAATGTAATTAATAAATGATTTTTCAATCAAACCAAATATTGTGCTCAACTTACCAAACAGGAATCCAGGCGTGCAGATATGAAAGTGCTTACTAGAGTATCAGCACTTAATTTAGATTTGTTTCTTCATTTTGTTTTAATCGTGACCCTGCATTTTACTGACGAAATGAAATCAACTTTTGCTTTTACTGTAATATTTTTATCACCTGAAGCCGGCGACCCACATGAAACCAACAACACGCCATCTAGTGGACATCTCTTGAACTAAATTGTAGTGGCAACAGTACAGATAGTTAGCTTAGATGTAAATATTAACAAAATAAGTTTTTAAATAAAAGAAAAGACCGAATGTACAAAATTGTGTGTAATAAAATATTCAAAATTATTAAAAAAAACAACGTTATGAAACCAAATGATTTCTCCAGCGTTTCCACCTTCAATTTCCCCTTTTCCCCTTATTTCCCCCTTTTCCCCTCAGTGCTAGATGACAGACTATAGTCCTAGATTTCCCCGTTTTCCTTCTTCTCTTACTTTGCCTTTTTCAGATACCCATTTTCCCTTTTTTTTTCAGGGAACTTCCCTTCAAAATGGAAACACTGGATTTCTCATAATAATTTATCCGTTTTCTAATGTTATTATCCAGTTTGTTGGAGTCTTATCATCATTACGACTGTTTTATCTTGCACTGGATGTCTTTATGGGACTATCTGTGACAACAGAGGAAGTGTGTCGGGTTTCAGAGTTTGCACACAGACACTGGAACACACAAGAGATCATGAACTTTTCACAGGGTTCGAAACCCTATACCGAGAGGTGTACGAAGTTATGTGATAACATTGGATAACAACTGATAACACAGTGATAACATCTCCTTAGACTAAGAACGGGGGGGGCTTAACCTGTGTGCGTATAGAGATACCGACAAAAGACTCCCGTGCTCATCAATGCAAGAAGTCAGGTCAAAGGTCACATACTCTACTTTGGCCTCCCACTTCTCCCTCCTCCTCCATAGCCTCCTCCTTCTCCCCTTGCCCACCTCCCCTTACACCTACACCCACTTTCAAACCACTGCCTCCTCCTCTTATACATCCTCCCACTGCACCCTACCCTCCCACCTCCCTCCCTCTCTTCCCTTCTCTCCACCTCCACCTCTCTCCTCTATTGCTCCACCTCCTTCTCACTCCCCCACATCCACCTTCCTCTCGGAAGCCTCCTCCTCCTCCTCCACAATCTCCCACCTCCCCTTACACCTACACCCACTTTCATACCACTGCCTCCTCCTCTTATACTTCCTCCCACTGCACCCTACCCTCCAACTTCCCTCCCTCTCTTCCCTTCTCTCCACCTCCCTCCTCTATTGCTCCACCTCCAGTTCCATCACCTCCTTCTCACTCCCCCCACATCCACCTTCCTCTCGGTAGCCTCCTCCTCCTCCTCCACAATCTCCCACCTCCCCTTACACCTACACCTACTTTTCAACCACTTCCTCCTCCTCCTCCCCCACCACCTACGTCCCTCTCTTGCACCAGGCCTTATTCCAACACCTCCTCCTCCTCCTCCCCCGTCCTCCTCTTTCTCCCACACCACCTCCCTCGTCTCTTGCACCAGGCCTTATTCCAACACCTTCTTTTCCCCCACTTCTTACACTTCCTCCCACTACAACCTACCCTCCCACCTCTTCCACCTCCTCCTCCACCACCTCCTCCACACCTTCTCTTCTTGTTCCTCCTCCTCCTCCTCCCCCATCCTCCCCACCACCTCCCTCCTCCTTTGCACCAGGCCTTATTCCAACACCTCCTTCCCCACCACCTCCTCCACACCTTCTCTTCTTGTTCCTCCTCCTCCTCCTCCCCTTCTCTCCACTTCTTACACTTCCTCCCACTGCAACCTGCCCTCCTACCTCCTTCCCCTCCACCTCCACACCTTCTCTTCTTGTTCCACCTCCTCCTGACCCATCTTCTCTCCTTACCTCCTTCCCCTTCTCCCATTCACTCCCTCTCTCCTCCTCCCCCGGTCACGGTTTTTGCCATCTGAAACCACGAGATTCCTGGTGTAGTTACCGAGAATCGCATCTCTCTCTCTCTCTCTCTCTCTCTCCGGTTTTTGGTTTTTCTTTTCGCTTAGCCGCAGAAAAAGCCGCTCCTGCCTTCATTAGCTCTAATGAACTTGAAACACAGAGACCCCCTTTCTTTTCTTACGGTAAGGGGGTTGTTCCCCCTCTTTCTTCCCCTGTAACTTACAAGGCCAACACGGAAACAGGGGGTCAACACACATAAAGTACGTCAAGGTTTCTACCCCCCCCCCCTTAGCATATGATAACACATGATAACACTTGATAACACTCGATAACAAGCGATAACCTTTGTAAACAACTTTTGATAAAACAAAGCAAAATGGATCCAAGATTCTTACTAAGAATCTTGGGATTTGAAAAATAGTCTTAATGTTGGTGGGGGTTATGAGCTTGTGTGTTATCTGGTGCTGAGGGTCTCATCAGCAGTTAGCCAGAAGTCCGATGAGTGTCGCATCCATCACCGATAATGAGACTGTCACCCCAACTAGTGTCCATTTACTTCATCGCTAGTTCGATAGTCAACTTTGAGATTCTCGGTTTCAAGATTCATCGTAAACAAGATTCACGAATTAGTCAAGAATCACAGCCCCAAGATTCGTAAAACTAAATAGTAACTTGGGAAAATAGTAAACTAGTTTGAAAACTTACGAATGCCTTAAAAAAAGACCTGAAAATGGATCGCGCGTGAAAAGTAGTAGTAAGCAGCAAGTAGTAGTAAAACTGTTAAGCTATGTTGTAGTACAGAGATAAGCAGCGGTTTTGGTGAATTAGTGATAGCAGTAGTAAGGGTAGTAGCAAAGTAGTGAGGAGCGAGTAGCAGAAATAGTTGAGTAATAGTCAAGAACTAGTTGCTAGAATATGAAAATTAGTATAGCAGAAATGCTTAGCGATGCTAAGAAATGAAAAGTAGTAGTTGGTAGCAAAAGGTAGTAGTAGTAGGCAGTAGTTTAGCAAAAGCTATTTTTAATACAAATATGAGTAGTACTTTTAGTGAAGTAGTGATAGCAGTAGTAAGGGTAGCAGGAAAGTAGTAAGGAGCGAGCAGCAGAAATAGTTGAGTAGTATAGTCAGGAACTAGTACTTAAATTCGAAAGTTTGTAGCAGAAATAACTAGCAATGCTAGGAAGTGAAAAATAGTAAAATGGTAGTACAAGGTAGTAGTAGAAAGTAGAAGTAGTACTAGGCAACTGTATAATAGCTTGAATAGTAAGACCAGTAGCAGAAATAACTAGCAAAGCTAGAAAGTGACAAGCAGCAAAGCAGTACGGAGCGAGTAGCAGAATAGCTGAGTAGTAGTCAGGAACTGGTGGGTATGAAAAGTTGTATAGCAGAAATAACTAGCAATGCTAGCACGTGAAGAATAGTAAAGTGGTAGCGAAAGGCTGTAGCGGAAAGTAGAAGTAGTACTAGGCAACTGTATAGTAGCTTGAATAGTAAGACTAGTAGCAGAAATAACTAGTAAAGCTAGAAAGTGACAAGTACCAAAGTAGTAAGGAGCGAGTAGCAGAAATAGTTGAGTAATAGTCAGGAACTAGTGGCTATGGAAAGTTGTATAGCAGAAATAACTAGCAATGCTAGCATGTGAAAAATAGTAAAGTGGTAGCGAAAGGTAGTAGCAGAAACAGCAACACCCGACTGAAAATTCTCATAGAGTATGTAGAATTTGGAACAGAGACTCAGTGAGATCTCACAACTTTTTAGAATTTCTCACTGAGATCTCACTGAGCCTCTGTTCCAAATGCTACATACTCTATGAGAATTTTCAGTCGGGCAGTATACTCGGAAACTATAGTAACTCGAATAGTAAGATTAGTAGCAGTACTAGGTAGCAATGCTAGGAGTGAAAAATACCAACGTAGTAAGGAGCGAATAGCAGAAAAAGTTGAGGAGTAGTCGGCAACTAGAAGTGAGAATGGTGGCGATAATAATTAGCAATGCTAAAAATGATAATTTTGGTAGCAAATAAAATAGCGCACTAGAGAATACTAGAACTAGCACTTGCAGAAGCAGAAGAAACAGCAAGGTAGCAGAAATAGCAAAAGTGGAAAGCAGTAAACTAGTGGTTGAATAGTGGTGGCAATAGTGACAGTAACGTCATCAGTAGCAGAGAAGTGGTAGTAGAAGTGGGAAGTAGTAAGTGTAGTAGTCATGTAGAAATCGTATCCGTGGTAGCAGCTCAGCAGAAAATTAAGGATAGTTTCAGTACCCTGAAAATTTCCTGAAAAGGACATTTTCAGGATGCCAATCAGGACTCTGAATGCAATGAAATTGGCCCATTTCCTGGGTGTTCAGGACCCTGACATCGGAATGCCTGAATAATACATGTTCAGGGTACTTAACAGAATCCTGAAAAAACGCTTTTCAGGATACTTAATGGTGGCCTCAATATACAAGATTCACAATTCTCAACACAATTTTTTGTACTCATCCACGATCGGACTTGGTTCAGGATATTCAGGATATGTTACGGATATCGTTCAGGATATAGCCGACATCCTTAATTTTCCGCTGGGTTGTTACGATGTCATCAAAAGGTTATCTCCGTATTATCATGCTATCTTTGCTATCACCATTCAGTTAATGATTATCATCATGTTGTCACCATTGTGTTAAACCACTACCGTGTTATCAGTTTTTTTTAATGTTATCAGTGTGTTATGATGGTGTTATCAATCACCAGGAGAGCGCAGAGAACCTGAAACCGTTTCCGGTGTTGTCACGTGGGACAAAGTCTGCCACAGTCGGCGTCACATGTTCCAACATTTCAAACCTCTTCTTCCTCCTCTTCGTCTCTATTGTCATCATATTCCTCTTTCTAATTTTCTTCTTCTTCCTCTTCTTCTTCTTCTTACTCTTTCTCTTATTCTTCCTTTCTCCTTCTTCTACCTCCTCTTCTTCTCCATTGTCATCAAATTCCTCTTTCTCATTTTCTCCCTCTTCCTTCTCTTCTTCTCCTTGTTCTTCTTCGCCTTCCTCCTCTTCCTCCTGTTCTTCTTCTTCCTTTTACCCATTTTCCTCTTCTACCTCTTCATCATCATCCTCTTCTTCCTTTTCTTTTTCTTCTTCTACCTCTTCATCATCTTCTTCTTCCTTCTCTACCTGTCCTTCTCCTTGTTCTTCTTCGCCCTCCTCTTCTTCTTATTCTTCTTTTTCCCAATTTTCCTCTTCTACCTCTTCATCATCTTCTTCTTCTTCCTTTTTCTTCTCCTCCCTCTTTTACCTCTTTTTACCCCTTCTTCTTCTTACTCTTTCTCTTATTATTTCATTCTCCTTGTTTTCTTTGCCCTCTTCCTCTTCTTCTTGTTGCTCTTCAACCTCTTCATCATCATCTTCTTCTTCCTAGTCTTCTTTTTCTTTTTCACCATACTCCTCGTTGTAATTTCTTCTTCTTCTTCTTCTCTTTCTCTTATTCTTCATTTCTTCATCTTTTTCTACCTCGTCCTCTTCTTTGTCTTCGTCCTCCTCCTCTTCTTCAATTCTTCTTTCTCTTCATCATCACCTTCTCCTTCGTCTTCTTTTTCGTCTTCCTCTTTTTATCCTTCTCTCTCTTTCAGTTTGTCTTCCTCCTCCCTCTCCTCCTCCTCTTCTTCTTCTTCTTCTTTTTCCTCTTCAACCTCTTCATCATCATCATCTTCTTCCTCTTCCTCGTCCTCTTCTTCTTTTTCATCATACTACTCTTTCTAATTTCTTCTTCTTCTTCTTACTCTTTCTCTTATTCTTCATTTCTCCATCTTTTTCTAACTCGTCCTCCTCCTCTTCTTCGATTCTTCTTTCTCTTCATCATCACCTTCTCCTTCCTCTTCTTCTTCATCATCTCCTCCTCCTCCTCCTCCTCCTCTTCTTCTTCTTCTTCTTCTCCTCCTCCTTTTCGCACTAAAAACTACAAGAAAAACGAAAAAAACCAACAGAAAAATTAAACATAAAAGAAAAACGCAAAAGAACATCGCGGAGAAAGAGGGAAAAAACCTTTTCCAGAAATTGCAAAAGCAGACGAATCAATGTGTGATGCGTTTCTCAGCTTCTTACTTGAATTTCGAAGAACTATTCTTAAACTTCAGAATGATTCTTGAATCCTGTTATCGTCCCTTATCACCTGTTATCGCTTGTTATCAACGGTTAACAGGTAAACGAGCAAAGTAACTTGAACGCACCTCATGAACTTGTCGTACTTTCACAAAAACATTTCTTATCATTAACTGTTATCATCCAGTTATCACTGGTTATCAACCGAGCAAACTAACTTGAACGCACCTCATGAACTTGTCGTACTTTCACAAAACATTTCTTATCATTAACTGTTATCATCCAGTTATCATTGGTTATCAACCATACACTTGACATTTGCGAACCAGTTCCAGATTTATGGCTGAGACTCCATAAATCTTGGGCACGTATTAATTCTGTTTGCGTGGAAACACTAAAAAGTTTTCCCAAGTTCTCCCACAGTTTTTCCCAAGTTTTCATCCCACGGGGATTCGCTAATTAAAACGCCACTATGGGGAAAAACGGTTCCAGACCTGCCGCTCTTTTGTTCCAGATTTGCGGGGAAAAAATCGCATGAACAGGACACAAGACTATGGAAAGAAGAAACAGAAATAAATGATGATAGAATGAGAGAGTGAATGAACGGGCAGGTGAATGAATAAATGGATGAATGAGAGGTAAAAAGGATAGAGAGATGTATGAGAAATGATGGATAAAAGAAAAAGGTGTGTGATTGAATGAAAAAGTGAATGAATTAGTGGATGAACGACGGATGAATGAGTGGATAAGTAAGTGAACGAGTGATTAAAGGATGAGTGAGCGAATGAATGAATGGGCGAGTGAATGAATTAGTAGATGAACGACGGATGAATGAGTGGATAAGTAAATGAACGACTGACTGAAGGATGAGTGAGCGAATGAATGAATAAATGAATGAATGAATGAATGAGTGAATGAATTAATAGGTGAACGACGGACGAATGAGTAATAAGTAAATGAACAAGTGACTCAAGGATGAGTGAGCGAATGAATAAACGAATGAACAACGAACGAACGAGTGAACGACTGACTGGGTGAGATTTTGAATAAATTAGCGTATGGACGACGAATCAATGAGTGCATGAATAACTGCATGAATGAATGAATGAACGAACGAGTAAACGAACGAATGGGTGAAAGTGGGAATGAATGAGTGAATGAACAATGAAAAAGCCAAATAACTTAGTTAGTGAATGAATAGGTGAGTGAATCTGAATAAGTGAATGAACGAATGAATAAACGAATGAAAGAACCAACAACGTATATAAACAAAGCCTCCTTTAAGAAACTACTAAATTCAGTGAACCCGCATTAAGTTTTCTCAATCTTCTGGTAACTTTGATTATTTGATCTGCTGACTTTTGATTGTTTGGCGACTTGTTGTGGTGTCGTCAAGTGGCGTCTTGTTTTACGCGGACGCATTAGCTGAGAAAACAAACAGGCGCCGCACGCCGCCGCTACCGCCACCCACCGGCAAAAACCGCGCGAAATTCAAAACTCCCAACAACTACAAAAGCTTTCGAAAGCTTAAAAACACACAAGAACGCACTCATCACGTTACCAAAGTATGTTATCAAGGTTAACAAGACGTTATCATCCTATTATCAACGATCTACTGTTAGATTTCCTTGTAACTAAGTCGTAATTTATGATTATAATTAGTTAAGTTACTAATAACAGTAAAGAAAATTTATTTTTTTTTTAAAGATCTGAAAGTCTTGTAGGAATCATTACTTTCGCGGTTCATTAGTCAAGGTTTCACCATTTTCCAGAAACTGTGTTACCAGTGTTATCACTGTGTTATCTTCGTGTTATCACTGGTCAACATCCATGTTATAGAGTTGTTATAGAGTTGTTTTCGAGTGTTCATCGAGCGATTCGAAGAAGTTGGGTGAAGGTGATTGTGATTCATCAAACGTGGACACTGGTTTGTTTCGGAGTCAGTGGCGTCCCTTTTCCCATTCTGCCTATCCTTTAATGAGAAAAGATGTAATTTGAGACTCAAAGAAGGGAACCCAAGGCAACTTGGCAGTTCTCAAAAAAGGTCGCGACCCCTCTCTTCCCGCCCCAAACTTCACCCACGCAGTCCCACGCACTCCCACGCAAGTCCCAGTCCTGCCCCCCCCCGACCCCCCACCCGCCAACGACTAGAACAACTCTTCATCTTGTACAGTCTTGGCAGTGTTTCCACTATGGAGGGAAATTCCCTGGAAAAGGGGAAAATGGGCTCTAAAAAGAGAACAATAAGAGAAGAGGGAAAAGAAATACAGCCTTACATTATAGCACGGACAGGAAAAATCTTCCACTTTGCAGGGAAATTCCCCCTTCAAAAGGGAAAACTGGGTCTCAGAAGGGGAAAATAAGGGGGAAAACTGAACTACAGCAGGGAAAAATAAAGGAAGAGGGGAAAAGGGGAAACTGAAAAATGGAAACGCTGAATCTTGGACAATAAAAACGATACACCAACTTGGATAGGAAAGACATGAAAATTCCTACAAGCATTCAACCGGCCAATCAGAGCGCAAATTTGATTGCCCCAGGGCTAATTAGACCAATCATTTGCTTTTTTCCCCTTCCTATCTCAGGTTAGTGTATCGTTTTTATTGTCCAAGACTGTGCTATGGCATCTACAGCATCTTTCAGTGGTCTTGGGAGGCTGTGGGATAGTCTTGGGAAGTTTACGGGGCCTGTGGGAGACTGTGGGGGGCTGATGGAGAGGCGATGGAAGGCTGGGAGATGTCTTCAGCAGGCGGCTGGAGGAGCTGGGGAAACTACAGGGCTGTGGGGAGTCCTTGGGTGAGGGAAGAGCTGAGAGACGAGTGACATAGAGACACACAGAAGCATTGACGATCAGTTGGTTCTAGTTTTGACTGGCGTTCGGTTTGGGGGTAAAACGAGAGCAGAGCAAATCAGAAAGAAAGTCTGAAAAATTTTCAACTTTTTGTCCGACGTTTTCACTTCACACGGGGAAAGCTTCCGATTAAATAAATATGGCAACGCTGTCACCTTTCGCAATGACTACAATGACGGCTGTTAAGCAAGAAAACGCACATGAGATTCTTCCTAGAGGTGAGCTTGATTTCTAAATTCATTTTTCCCAAGAAGTTAGACGTGGGAAAACTCTCGGGAAGATCTGGGAACGAGAGCTTCGGGAATTAAAAAAAGATTTCATTCATAAAGGAAAGTTAAATATTTGTTCGCTTTTTTTTTATAAACAGAGACTTAAAGTTTTTTCCCGCTTCCCAATGTAAAAATAATATTCGTAATAATATCAACAATAAACCAAGAGTAATTAATAATAATTACTGCATTAACATTTAAAGCGAATTAATAGTAAATAATAATTCATGAATAAAATAAAATAGCAAATAATAGAAATACAGTAACGAGATGATAAAAAAATAGTAATGAAATATACGAAGAATAATATCAATAATAATAATATAAATCACAACTATTACATTAATTATTTAATTGATGAAAAATCAGGGGCTGAGATCTTAGAGCGCAAGCGACGGCGAACCGACCTGGACTCGGATTCGTCGGACAGCTGCAGCGGGAGCGGTCGGTCGCGCCGGCGCAAGTCGCACAACTCGCTGGGCGGTGACTCGTCGCCGCTCGACGTCCAGACGCAGCGGGTGCTGGCCAACGTCCGCGAGCGCCAGCGGACGCAGAGCCTTAACGAGGCCTTCGCTGCCCTGCGCAAGATCATCCCCACGCTCCCTTCCGATAAACTCTCCAAGATTCAAACGCTGAAACTTGCTTCCAGATACATCGACTTCCTTTGCCAAGTAATTTATTATTACGATTCGTAGTAGTAGTAGTAGTGGTGGAGTAGTAGGAGGAGGAGGAGCAGTAGATTAGTAGTGGTGGTGGTGGTGGTAGTAGTAGTAGTAGTAGTAGCAAAGTAGTAGTAGAAATCGTAAAAGTAGTCATGGTAGTAGGAGTAATAGTAGTAGAAGTAGAGGTAGTATAGCAGTACTAGTAGTAGTAATAGTAGTAATAGTAGCAATAGTATCAGTAGTAACAGTAGTAAGTAGAGGTAGTAGAGTAGTAATAATAGTAGTAGGAGAAGCAGCAGCAGCAGCAGTAATAGTAGCAGTAGCATTTATATTCATATTACGACTACTACAAATACGTCTACCACTATTCTTACTACTACCCCCTACCACTACCACTACCCATCATTGTCATTACTATTTAGTATCCATATAATATTACGTAGGTTCTGAGAAGCGACGAGTCTCCAACTCACAGCGGGTCCGAGAGTAACTACTCAGAGGGATCTCCGTCGTCGATGGGCCCCTGTTCGTACTTGGCCCACGAGCGGCTCAGCTACGCCTTCAACGTCTGGAGGATGGAAGGCGCCTGGAACGGGCATGCGGAATAATCAGGGCCACTACAAAATCTTCCGTCTTTCCTCTTTCCATTTATTTATAACGTAAGTTTTCATTCAGCTTTTCCTTAAATTCTAATATTTTTATTCTAATTTAGAAATCAATAACTTACTTATTTTGTGCTACGTTTATCTATACATATTACTAATATCAGTGCTTCCACTTTTTCCCTTTTTTCCCCTCCACTTGAAGATATCAATTTCCTTTTTCCCCCCTCCGTGCTACAGAGTAAAGCTACATTTGTAGACTCACTTTGACCTCCTTTTCCCCTTTTCCCTCTTCCCCATTTTCCTTATTTGAGAGAATTTCCCTGCAAAGTGGAAGCACTGACTTATATATCTTCACATTTATTTTTACATTTTAATCTATAATTTATTAATTTATTTTTATTATTTTCATGTTTGGATTTTTATTATTTCACAATTTGTATGAATAATTGCGTACAACTAAAAACGTAGCAAGCGAAACCACGTGACTAGCTTGCCGTCCAATAGCGATCGGAAAAATCTGGGAAAATTTATAATTGTTAGTGGAATACTATTGTTTGGGAATCTTTTCATGATTCTTGGGTCCTAAAATGAAAGATTCTTGTTTTTGTTGTGTTTTGAGAAGTGCAGTCAAATGGAGAGATTCAGCTGTTGGCTTTGGTTGCAGCAACTGCGACAGCAGCTGCGTGTCGCTGAGCGACATCCACACTTGCCCGGCGAAAATTTTTCTCGACAAAGACGTTCTTGCCTTTACATTGTTATCATATTATTATTATTATTATTACTATTATTATTATTATTATTATTATTATTATTATTACTATTATTATTATTATTATTATTACTACTATTATTACTATCATTATTATTATTTGTGCTCTGTCTGAACTTATGGACAATCTTACACACCTTACACACACTACACACTTTTCGCACCTACACACTGACACACACAGCGTGAGAGATCAACAGATGAGAGACAAGAACGTGTGTGTGAGTGTGTGTGACACGACGTTGACAAATGACATACAGTCTGCAAGTCAAACGGAGGGGGGTCCGAAATTTCTTATTCACTTCCTAATAGTGTTATCAAACTGTTATCAACTTATTATCGCGTATTATCAAGGTATGATTCTTACAAGAAATCTCTTGCACTGGACCGTAGTGGGGTTTCTGTAGATCGCAGATTTTTAAGCCCCACCACGATCCAGTGTAATCCTGTTATCACTGTTACCAGCCTGTTATCTTCATAGCACTGGACCGTAGTGTGGTTTCCTTGGCTTGAGTTTGTCCAACCCCACTACGATCCAGTGTACATCCCTGAAAATTATAACTTTCTTAGCAGTTTTTTTTTGCACTATTATCAACCTATTATCAACGTTTCTATCTACATGTTGTCGTCCACTATCATTTCAAGATTCTGAGATTCACGTCCAAGATTCTCTGAAGAATCTCTTAACAAAATTAAAGTGGAAAGTGTAATCCAACTCCCACGGAGAGTCGAGCGATTTTCTTTGGCTTTTGCCTGAAAATTCGAAACTAGTTTCTTTTCCGTCGCTAGAAAATAGTTCTAAAACTATCAACCGACTCATCAGTCAGGGGAGGGTCCGCTACTTCCCAACTACCATCAAACCATAAAACAATAGAAATCAAGATTCATAAAGATTCACTCTCTAAACCAATGGTTTGAATGCTCAACCCAAAGCAGGTTATCAAACTGTGACCAAATGTTATCAAATGTTATCGAATGTTATTCGAGTTGAGTTGCAGACCCCCCTTGGTCATAAGTCCGGTCGTTATTGTTGGAAGGGCGTGTGCGCTTACACTTTAATTTGGAAAAAGTCTCCGTTTTCACACCATTTTCACTTTTTTTGGAGAACAAAACTCCAGATTGTCCCCAAAAACCGGTTCAAGAGGGTCTGCAACTCCAAAAAACTCTGTTGGTGTTATCAGTGTTATCAACGTGTCGATACCGTGATCTGTCGAAGTTATCGAAGAACGTTACTCGAGTTTGAAACGCGTCAGCGAAAACTATCACGAGCTGTTGCCGAGTTGTTGGTAGACTTACGGATAGTCTCATTAGTTAAATTTGATGGAAACTATGAAATTTCCTAATATCTAGTTGATGATAACAGTACGACATCGACTACGAACGATAACGTCCCGTCTCGAAGTTAGCGACAACGTCAACTCGGTTTCTTCTATCGGTTACTAATATGATATGTGATTGTCACCTGTGCTTTAGCAGGCCGATGTTATCACAGTGTTATCGTCTGTTATCTCCAGTTATCACAAACTTTGTTTCGGGGCTCAGTTTGAGGCAGTGGGGTTGAGATACGCGTAGAGACGGCGCCAGTCGTTTCGCCACATTTCCGGATCCGGTTAACTTGTGTCTGACAAGAATATATATTACTTTTTTTCTCATAATAACGCATTGCTTAATTTCTATAATTACTTTAATAACAATTTACCGACCTTTCATAAAAAATGTCAAGTTCAAATGTTTGTTGACATTCGCGTGGTCTGCTTTTGTTTGTAAACACAAAAATGCGGCGTTGCCAAGTTTTTATCGCAAATATTTTAAACACTAAACTCTATACTTATGTGTGAAATAAATTAAGTTTAAATTATTATTAATATTGAATAAAATTTAAATAATTTAAAATTATTAATAGTAGACTCCACAATACACTTAATTAGTACAGAAATTATATAGTTAACTTTTACTTATTGTGATAATTACAAAGATTGAATATTAAATAAACTCCATCTTAAATACAGTTAATTTTTTTTTGAAATTATTTTTATCTGAATTTAGGTATTTTTAAAGTATTTTTAAAGTATTTTTAAAGTATTTTTACTGGGAAGAGATGTAATCTGAGACGTATGAAATATTTCCTCTACGGTTGACCTTTTCTTGTAGCAGAAGAGGAAATAGCAAAAAGAGTGTCTAGATACGTCAAACTAAAGGTTCTAGGAAAATCTAGAAGACCTAGGGTATGCAATGTGGGGGGAAGCACTAATTAGGTCCCTGGGACACACACATGACTTGCTTAATTAACTCGACTATCTCTTGACCCTGACAATAATGCTCACTCACTTTTTAAAGTAACTACTTTAAACCGAAATCCATTATCTATACTAGTGGCTACACTGTGGCGAAAAAAGACACTTTCACCGGGTAAAACAGTGGTGAAAATTTTTTTTCACCCCCTGAATTTGCGGTGAAAGTTTTTTCTCACCCCCTGAATTTGCGGTGAAAGTTGCTTTCACCCCCCCTGAATTTGCGGTGAAAATTTTTTTCACCCCCCTGAATTTGTGGTGAAAGTGGCTTTCACCCCCGTGAATTTGCGGTGAAAGGGCCTTTTTCGCCACAGTGTAGTCTACTGCCTATGAATATTCTATAGTTTAAGTTATATATTAATTATAAGAGAAAATTTGAATTAATTTTGGAATTTTTTTTTGATTTGCAGATTTTGACTGTGTTTGTACAAAGATGCGTCGCCGTGGGATCCGTTCGCGAAAAATAATTTTTTTTTGTAGGATCTTTTTCCATATTTTCATACTTAGTGAATGAATGCACAATATTTTTTTGTGGACAAAATATACTTGACAATCAAAAGTCTACTTTACATTGTGTTTATCCGATAGAAAAGTCATACGGTTGAGTACCGAATGATTCGGTAGCTGAACACTAGCTCCCCTCTGAATCACTAGCCGAACAGTAGCTGAACTCACTGGAGTTGCTAAAACTGAACTCTCTGAATAAGGGTTTGAATACTGCATGACTTGGTTCTTTAAAAATTCAAGCGTACGAACCGTATGAAAAGTGGACCAATTTCACATTATTATCTAGCTGAATCCATGGTAATCATGCACCATTCAGAGGGTCATTCTGACGTTTGACTAGCGCATCTTTTTCTAATGAGGCTATTAGCGGCGTTTGTAGGGTACGGTTGAATAAATAGCGAAATATTCTGGTAAATTAATTAGTAGTTTAATTAGTTAATGAAGGATGGATATATATCATTCTTCAATCATTGACATAATTAACAAATTACTTCATCGATGTTCTAAACAGTGCTTCCACTTTTTTCCCCTTTTTCCCCCCACCGTTTAAATATATCATTTCCCTTTTTTCCCCTTCATGCTACACAGTAAAGTTGCATTTGTAAATTTACTTTCCCCTCCGTTTTCCCTATTTTTTGTTCCCCATTTTCCTTATTTGAGGGAATTTCCCTGCAAAGTGGAAGCACTGGTTTTAAACGAATCAGGTACCAACATGCAAGAATAGTTCCAATTCTTCCCGCTAGGCGGCTCAGCGCGAATTCAGAACAAGCAATGCTAATTAGGTTATATCTCATACAGTTGTTAGTTGAATAGATATACAACACAAAATATAACATTATGTCTACACATAATAATTGATATAAATTTACGAGCGTGGATTTCAACAACAGAATCTCTTAGTACTTACATTAACTACACTCAGAGTTATCTTATTATGTATTTTAGTTTGATCACATCTCATACTAAGTATCCAGGTCGCATCTATCATGAATTTCTATAGTTATCTGGAAAAACTTCAGTACTTGCTTTTCGTGCGGTATCTGGAAGAAATGGACCCTGAGAAATATATCACTGGGGATGTAAGAAAGTAGGCTAGACCCTGCCAATCGAGTAGGCCTATGGAAGATCCACTGTAGGGCTGAGGGTGGGGATGGTAGGGCTCGGACTAAGGGCTAAATCAAGTTAGGTTAAGTTAGGTAAGGTAAGGTATAGTAACTTTTGCTACAGCAGATAGAAGGGTCCGTTTTGGGGGGTCCCATTTTGGCTAGGGTCCATTCCGCCCAGGATTCTTTCATGCTCGATATTAGTAATCAGCCAAATAAATAGTAAATTAGCTCTAGTTATCAACGTGCTATCAGCTGCTCCCGCATTCAGAATGTTTGAATATTATATTAGTATTATTAGATAACATAAAATTAAAATTTTTCATCTTCGTTTTTATTTACCAATACAAGAGCAATGATAAACTCACACGTGAAAAATCTTTCGTCTTGTGGAATATTGTACAGCAAAACGGGGAAATGAGCAAAAAACACACAGAAAATACCGTATACAATAGTGAAACTAAACACTTTGATATTTTCTCATTAAAAAAAAGTACTGGCCTCTATAATTGAAACATTTTAGGATTCACTTCTTTACAGCCAATGCTTTTGCGGCAAAAAAACTCCCACCACCCAATCAAAACTTGAACGAAAAAATGTGAATTATTCTCTTGCAGACGAGAAGGACACGTGACTAGATCCTGTCACATTTTTTTGACACAAAAAAGGCCGATGATAAATTTTTTTCCTCGTTGGAAAGTTCAGAAGATTCTCAGCCATTTGGTCCATTTGCCGGGACTGTTCCTCTTCTTGCGACTTTTCTTCTCATCAGGGGGACCGGGCCATGGAGTGGCTGTCAAATCCTTATCAGGGGGAGGCGCTGGAGTCCCCTGCAAGTTGCTGGTGATCCCGTAAGGCCGGAGGTGGTAGATAAGATAGTGGAGAACGTACATTTCGTTAGGGGAGACGTAATGGAACGATATGGCTGTATCGGAACAGCATTCGAAACCCTATACAGTATTTACCCATACGTATTATCGGTGAAATTCGATTTCAAATGTTCAAGTTACCTCTTTGACAGGGTAGTAGATGTAATCCCAGTACCAGAAGTCATGACTGACGTGTCCTGGAATTAAGTGGTGTTCTGGAACGAACGGAAAAAACCTGCCCCGCCCGTAAGAGTCTCTCGTATCGACAGCTTTGACTTGGAGATTTTCCATGCACTTACCTGTGATTATTACAAATATTAAAAATCTAATAGATTTATTCAAAAATAATATTTGACGGTGTTTACCCATTTCGACGTCTTCAGCACCGCCAGCGTCTTGCCTGCAAATGGATTTGTTCTGGACCCCCGTCTCGACAAACCTCCGAAGAGCTTCTTTGCTCAGGACGTAACCTGCAGAATCAAGATTCGTAAATCTGAACGATCAGGAAACCAAGCAAAAACTGATTTTAGTGCACTATAGTAAAACTATGTACTATGTTGCAAAATACTAGAGTACCTCACTATAGTTTACAGTTATGGGAAATTTTTACTTGGGAAAACTGAAATTTTTTTACCAGCTCCTCCACTGAAATAGCCTTGCTTGACGTAGGGTTTGAACTTGTGGCCGAACCAGAGAGGATCCGTAGAGTTGTATGCCGATAACATGTAGCGAAGATTCTCAACGATAACGTATCTGTTAACAGTAGAACAGTTCAGCATGACAAACAGATCGAATAAACGCTAACGGTTACACAGGATAGTAACTTAAAAGGCGAATCCGGACAACTTGTAAAAAAATATATGTTACAGAACTTTTTACGCCGATTCCGAATATATAGGGTGTCCCTATCTCAATTTTCTACCGTTTGGCCGCTAAAATTAATGAAAGTTTGAAAATGCACGTGGCAACGCCGGAAATTGAACCGACGATCAGATTGGTCCGCACAGGTCACGTGATCGAAACATCCAATGAGAAAGTTTGTCACCTCGTAGTAGCAGACGATTTCGTAATACTGTTTACTCCCTACAACATGCTCCATGTCTGTTGCTAAGAAGCGACGAACTTTTTAATTGGCTCTCTTGATCACGTGACCAGTGCGAACCAATCAGATCGCGTCTGTAACATATATTTTTTTTTCCAAGTTGTCCGGAGTTGCCCATTAAATATTAATTGATTACTAAATACGCCGTCAACTCTTTGAGTTTTCACGGTTTAAGTTTACGCCGAACCTAGAAAAATTTGTGAAAATCAAGTTACGTGTCGTCGTCGGCTTTCATGAACCAGTCGGCCTCGTCCCGATACTTTTCCCACACATATTTGAACGCTTCTTTGGTCTTGGCCCACAGGTTGTCTCGTCCTTCGCTCACCGGTAAAGCGACAGACGGTAGCGAGGTATCTACAAGCAAAAATATTCAAATTTAAGATTTTTTTTTTTTCGTATAGATTTGATATGCTATTCATCGCCTTCACTCTTGTTTTCTCGCACCGAACAATTCATTTCAGTTTGCTCATTACGGGAAAACTTTTCTTTTCTTGGGGAAATGTTCTCGTTAATTTTAAATTAATTTTAAACTTGCGCCATTTTCCCATTGCGCCCGCTTGCCATTACTGCGCTTTCCTGGAGGACATCAGCGTAGCTGTGCGCGCACTCCATGTAGTAGGGAAGTTTTCCCTATAAGAGTATGTATCGGTTACCTTCTTTAGAGCTCATGAAGATGAGCTTGTTGCATCGTTCGCCCCACGTGTTTTTGACGTGTCGCGCCTTTTTGTCGTGGTTCGCGGGCCCCGTCATTACCCAGCAGAGAACCCTCACTCTGGTGCTTAACTCTCTGGCCACCGTATCTTCATCTAGACACAATAAAAAACGTAAATTAAATAATTCTAAATAAAATCTAAATCTTAGTTAAGGGCAGTGCTTCCACTTTAGAGTTTGGACTTTCCCTCGTAGGAGTCTCTATTTTCCCTTTTTCCCCCCAAGACAAAAAATTTGAATTTCCCCTGTTTTCCCCTCCTCAGTGCCATTTTCCCCGTAAATCAAGGGATTCACCCTAAAAGTGGAAGCACTATTAGGGAGCGAGTACTCAAGAGCATTTAGTTCAATATTTTGCCGCTAGATGGCGAACTGGATATATTGTTTACCTTTATGCGCATCCTCGTGGCCACCATGGCGGCCGGGATCCATGTCCGGCCCTGCCGCGTGCTCCATATCTTCTTCGTTGTGTGCATCGCCCGGATATCTCTCTGCACTAAAATTAGAGTTGATTATTAAATTTCATTTCAAATTTTTAAAACTATAGCGGCCGTGAGATAAACCTTGACGAGGTGCTGACTTTTGTCAAGAGATCGATCAAGACCTTATCAAGAAAATGTGTAAACAGGAACGACATGGCTACTGACTGTTCGATCCCAGAACATTGAAATGAGAAATAAATGCCTGGATCTAATGTTATTCAAGAATTTACCAGCAGTTGCAATTAAGTGCCAGTCATAATCTCCATAATGAAGTGAGAGCCATGTAAATGTAAATTGGGAGTTTTTTCAACGTCCATTTAACTAGCGAACCCACGTAAATTGAAAAAACCCAACAAGTTTCAAGTGTTTTGCGCGAAAATTTTTAGAAATTCGCAATGGAATTAGTTAAGAAAATAACTGCTTTATTCGCAGGTGTTATCAGTGATGGGCGGTACTGAACCGTTTTTGAACCGCGAGTACTACAAGATGTACCGTCCTGAACCTGAACCGGGCAACTTACTTGGGAAAGAGCAGGGCACTGATGTAATTCCCTCTGGAGTTCAGCGGTGCTGTGACGGAGATGGAATGTAAAATAAAAGCCAAGCAAAATCCGAAAGTCATCCCGACTGACAGTGTTAATATGAAGGACCTGCCGCCCGTTCGGACATTACCTCCCAAACCTGTAACAGAAGAAACACATAAAAACCGTAGAACAACATTAGAGTAACAATTCAGTCTTAATTTACAAAAATATTGAAATCTTTTCTCCGATGTGTCGTATAAAGCACTGGACTGAACACAACTTAAACACTTTAGGGCTTTTCAGCCTTGAAGGGCAAAGATGCACAGCGGCACACAGACAGTTGAGGAGGATCTTGGTGAAAGTTGGTAGATTCTATTGCCGACAAAAAATACTAAATAACCCAAAAGTATGAACATAAATAAGGATGCTACATGACACCCTTGAAAACGGGTTTCATTCCTGTCGTCTGAGTGCTTTTGAAGACTTAAACTAAAATCGGATGAAAATTTTACACAGTTCTAACTGAGCTAGATTGATAAAGTGACCTGGAGTTGACCTTGTTTGGTACAGTTCAGGTCAAAGAGACTTTCAACGTTGACATTATCTTTGATCTCAGTCTCAGTTTCTTAGTAAGACAGTTTTTAACCGTTCCCAAACTTCTTATTTTCAGGATTTGTAATAGTAAATCAGTGGAAGCAATCAAGCCACTTACTTACCTTTCATTTTTGAAGTATCAAGGCTTGTTCTGGGGTTTTTCCTTTCCCCGGAAAAGAAGAAGCAGAAGAAAACGTTGAGAAAAACCTAGAGGGGGAAAAAAGGGAAAAAATATTAAGTATCTGATGGGAACCTAATGAAGACGTTAGCGCTTTATGCAAAGTAGCTAATTAGAATTTCCCGCTTATTTCCTTTCTTCGTTTTCGTTTATACATTTTTCTAGCGAAAAAAGAAAATTTATTACGTGGAAATTGAATAAAAAAAGTGAACATCGTCAGTCGATTTTTATCTAATAGATTCTAATAGTTCATCGTGAGTGTGCCATAGCAGTAAACAATTCACGTTTTTCACTCAGTGGGTATCCGCATGATTAACGCCAAAATAGCATCGTTATGACTTTCCATGTGGTTTCGACTTTTTTCTAAAAGGCCCATTGAAAAAAATATCAACTCCTACGCGAAAATGCCGTCCTACATTCTCCTAATGGATTCGCACATGTTCCCCTGTTACTTATAATCAAGGGGCACACGTTCATGAAGATTTTGCTGAAGCTATTCAAGGGTTCCCTTAGAAACTAAGGAGCCTTGTTTCACCCTGAAGTACCCTGTTAGTTTTTTTAATGTTTAGGGGTAACAAGGGGCTCTTTCATTTTCGAGGAGCTCCTTAAGGTCTTAATGCTTTTTAAGCTGAATTTTTAACAGGGTTATAATGCCAACAGGGGGTAAGCTGGTGTGGGAATCGTAACTTTACAGGGAAAATCCCTGAAAAAAGGAAAATGGGGTTTCGAAAGGGAAAATAAAAGAAGAGGCAAAATGGAGGGACAAGGGAAATTTAGAAGTATAGCTTTATATTCTACCAAGGGGGGGGGCGAGAAGGGGGAAAAAGGGAAAATAAGGGAAGAGCGAATAGCGACTGTGGAGGGAAAAGGGAGATTAAAAATATAGCTTTGCCTTCTGATACCCAGGGGGAAAAAGGGGAAATTAATGTTTACAATTGAAGGGAGAAAAAAAGGGAAAACTGAAAATAGAAACATTGAATCCTATAGTCTCGTTGTGTTGAGGAATTGTGGGTTAGACGTAAGTTTGGCTACAAGGTCCCAGTTTTTCGATCATCCGCTTCAAGGAGATTATAAATACTGCAGCTAGTTTCGGTACAACGATGGCGAAACACGCGATGGAAGACAGCTTTTAGTAATAAACCATTTTCTCCAACACAGAAAACAAAAAGATGTATTCCTCCCAAGCAGCTCCGGCTTTGTTTTGTAAATTTCGATGCAAGCTGTTTAAGAATCTTGGTTCTCGGAATGATTCTCGTGACTGGACTTTTGATTCTTTTTACTAAAGTTTCATTTTTCTTAGATTATGAGAGTTAGAACTGCTGATTAAATTGCTTTTGAGATTTATGGAGACGATATTTCATTTCGGGTTGATTACAAACGACGTCGACGCGGTTTTCTATAAACCAAGTCGTGCCAGTATAAAATCTTTTTAAAAAATTCTGAATATTCATATTCTTACATTAACTACGAAGATTTGTACGAGAATTATGAATCTCAGATTCATTGAGATTCATCCAAGATTCTCTGGTAGTGAATGAAGATTTTTTTAAAACGGCAAATTTACGATAGCCACGTGACTTCTGGCCATTCACGCTTGTCGGTTACGGCAATCACAGAAGTGAGGCGGGCGAGAACCGTTGAAAATCTCAAGAGGGGGCTCGCAACTTGGTGGGTGATAACAGTTGTTGATAACGTTTGTTAACACTGATAACATGCATGGGAAGCCCTTGGGAAAAATCAAAAGTGACTGCAGTTGTTTGAGGAGATGGCCCCGTAGTGAGACGGATGACGCTGCTGAAAAAGCAACACAACCAAACGGCAGTCCCTCCATCTTTTATGACGTGACCTCTGACCTGACATGTCCCAACTCTCCCGCCATTCACCGCTTATTGAAAACTACAATGACGAGTCAAATGAGCCTCTCGTACCTTTGTTCCCATTTACAATCCCCTTTATTAACAATCAAACAACATGGATTCCCCGTGCTTTGAAAAATCATAATGTGCTTCATTAAGAGAGCCCGAGAATCGCGCCAAGATTCTTAAAAGATTCTCAACTGAATCTTAAGACTAGAGGATTCTTTCTGCTGGAGATAAGTGAAGTGGTTTGGCAAGGATGGCTCTTCAAGATAGAGGAATATCTAAAAAGCATTACTTAGTTTCTTGAACATATATTCTGGAATTCTTTAAGATTCTCGGATGAGTCAATGAATCTTGAATCTGATTTTCTAATTAGTTATTGATTTAATAACATTAAAAGCTTTTCTCGAAGATAAATTAAATGTTGCAAGAATAGTTCATCAAGATCGGTATAGCTCTTCAAACTACAGTTAAGTTTCTTAAAGATTCTTGGATGAATCTTGAGTTTTTCGGGTTTTTAAATGGTGTTAAGGGATTATTTAGCGAAAATTGAAAAGCTTTGACTAAGGTGGCTCTTTGGAATTCACAATTCTCAGAAGGAACACTTGCTTTCGCAAAGCTATTTGAATGGATCTCGAAAAATCTTGGATGAATCTTAAGGAATCATGGGTGAATCTTGAATCCTCCAGGTTCTTTAATAGGAATAGAGGGTTTTCTAGTAATAAGTGAAAAGCTTTGACTATAGGACGGTTCATTAAACTTCGCCATTTCTAAAAGCATCGCTTGCTTTCGTGAAGGGATCTGCATGGATCTCAAAGAATCTTGGACGAATCTTAAAGAATCATGGGTGAATCTTGAATCCTCCAGGTTCTTTAATTGGAATAGAGGGTTTTCTAGTAATAAGTGAAAAGCTTTGACTGTAGGACGGCTCATTAAACTTCGCAATTTTTAAAAGCATCGCTTGCTTTCGAGAAGGGATCGGCATGGATCTCGAAGAATCTTGGATGAATCTTGAATCCTCCAGGTTCTCCAATAGGATTAGAGGGTTTTCCAACAATAAATGGAAAGTTTTGATAAGGACAGCTCATTAAAATTCACAATTTTTAAAGGCATCGCTTGCTTTCGCAAAGCTATTTGCATGGATCTCGGAGAATCTTGGACGAATCTTGAGGAACCATAGGTGAATCTTGAATCTCTCAGGTTCTTTAGTAGGATCAGAGGGTTTTCTAATAATAAGTGAAAAGCTTTGACTAGGACGGCGCTTTAAAATTCACAATTTCTAAAAGCATCGCTTGGTTTCCTGAAGGGATTTGCGTGAACCTTGAAAAATCTTGTGTGAATCTTTAACTTTTCAGGTTCTTTCATAGGATTACAGGGCTTTCCAACGATAAGTGGAATGCTATGACTTAGGGTGGCTCTTTAAAATTCACAAATGACTGATGGCTTGGCTGTGATATGTGACATGGCCCAACGCGGTGCATCTCCTCCTTCCAGCGCTTTTGTTGCATTGCGGGGACGTGTGATTACAGTCGTCGTGATGTGTGTCTGTGTGTCTTGGAAACTTTTCTCGATTGATACGCAAGTCCCCGCCTAAAGAGGATTCTCTAAAACAAACATTTACTCACTCACTTGGGTTCCAAAGTCTTTAAGCCTTGAATCCCGCATCTTATCGTCCCACAACATTTTATACAAAACAAATCAATATTCAAATCTATCAGAAAACTGTGATAACCCACGATAACACCAGACCCTCCTTTTATTGGACAAAATACAAACAAAAGTCACTTTTGACGACTTTTTCTTTTCTCTATGTGGGTTTTGATTTTGCATTTTGAAAACTTTCCATTTTGGTTTGGGATTATTTTTCAATCGTCCTTACACAGCTTCACTTTCCCGAAAGATTCATGAATCATTTACGAGACGTTAAGAATCCAAGAATCAAGAATCTTACAAGAATCTTGAGATACTAACCTGAGAATCACGGTATCACGAGTTAATAAGACTTATCAGTGAACTCTTAGTATTTCTTTCCCGGCTGACCGTACTCGACTGAGTTCTACACAAGACTAGACTTTGCAGGTCTACTTTCAAAGAAGCTCATCATCACCCTCAAGGTCAAAAGGTCAGCATGTCATGAAAGGTCAAAGGTTAAAAGTAGAAGTCGCCAGACCTATCAGTGGCAGCCATCTTCCAAATGAGAGCTAAATCTGCACTTAACCTTTCTATCTTAAATGAATACGATAATTATCTTACTATATGTTAGTAGGACTGGGGTTCTGGTTTTGTAATGTATTAGGAGTGGCTTGTAGCTTGTCTGGAACCGAGAGATGATCCATTCATCTGAGAGCCTTGTTTCTCTTATGGCTTGCCTTACAAAACAGACACGGTAATATATTTGTTCGTGTAAGCCACAACAATCCGACACCGCCATTTTTTGCAGTTCTTCTTTCTGTTTGAATCCGTTGCACCTGACAGACAACCACAAACGGAAAGTCCAAAAACTTCTATCATCCTATTATCATTTGCTATCATCTCCTTGTTCTAACAAACACGTCTTAATTTAAACAATTTTCCCTTCATGCAGAATTGGAAACAACAGCAATCCATCACTTCTGTCTTGAGCTACAACTCCATTGGCTGTCTTTCTTATTTTACTGAAGTTCCTAGTGGCTGTCTTCGTATACATACATCATATACATGTATATAAACGTCCAGTAAAATCTATAGTGGTGTGCTGAAGGGAGGATATAGCCTTGACGGAAAGGTTCTAGAGATTTGTGAAGAATTTACAACGGTTTACCTTTGACGTTGAAATGGTCATTTGGCCGACCTTTTTTACGATTCCCATGGCTTCTTCCGAAAAACTTTCTCTTGTCGTTTCAACGTTTATACATTTCCTATCCCAATCACGTTCTCAATTATATTATATCATTAGGTGGATAGACAGCAGTCGGCTTTCGAGATTTCGTATACCCACCGGATAGAAAAGCCATACGATTGGGAGCCGGATGACTAGGCAGCTGAACACTAGCTGAATAGTAGCTGAACTTATTTTAGTTGTTAAAATTGGACCCTCTGAAGAAGGGTTGAATACTGGATGACTTAAAGTTCTTTAAAAATTCAAGCGTACAAACCGTGTGAAACTCGACTAATTTCACACTATCATCTAGCTGAATCCATGGTATAATCATGCACCATTCATTGGGGTCATTCTGACGTTTGACTAGCGCATCTTTTTCTATTATATGATATTTCTAGGGTTTGTTATCATGGCTTAACTATCGATTATCATCGTGTTAACGATGTTATCGATGAGTTTGCACTGCAGGGGTGCTTTCGTGAGTCTAGGCAATAAACCCTATGAGATTATGGCTAGTATTTAAACAAGTGAAAAGCAGGGAACTGACAGAATCCGGTGTGAACGCATTGAGTTATCAGCTGCGATAATCTGCTGTGCCGAGTCTGCGTTGTAAAGTGCAGATAAAAATACTGAACACGTAGACAGTTTGGTCATAATTCCGCTGAACAGACACTTTATCTTACGCAATCGAGTGTTAAATACTGAATTTAACGAATTCCGAGGAAATCGCATGTAGAAATTATTCTGAAAAGTATGACTCTCTACCAGTATATTGCACCTTATGATAAAGACCCATAACCGCATAGTGTGATATCACATTATGGACTCGTTTATCAAAACAATGGCTACAGTTTACACGTAATTTGATTCACGAATCCCGACACTTTTCACACACAGTTCGCTTTGCAAAGAGAAATGACGAAAATCTTGTGTGACAGCTGAAAAAGTTGACGAAAAACAACCCTCGTGTTACTGCATATTTTTCAAGTTCATGTCGCCCCCCTTTCTCGCATGTAAACCAAACGGTGCATTGACACATGCGTCCTGCTATTTATTCTATTAGCTCCAAATCAATACTCCCCATTCAACGTGTGCCAGAATACTGAAAAACTCCATTTACTAACCTTAGAATTGTAGTTTACAGCTTAATGTCCGAGGTAAAGACATAGCAGAATGAAACGGCAGAATTCAGCAAATACTGGGGGCACGGACGGACATTAGACCGCGTGACAAGGACTTGCCTAATGCCTGGGAACTCCGGGCTGCACTCCCCCAACTAGAGCAGCGCAGGATACAATGCGCATAGAAGGCCAGAAGGCTTTTCCCACACGCCATCTAGCGGCCAAACTCTCAACTATTTCCTTTCGAAGGAATAAATTGATCATCAATATTGCGTTTTGCAATTGGTTTTTATAAATAGGAAATATAATGTCAACTATGTTACGTAAATATATTGTTAAAAATTGGTTTTACCGTTACGAATTTATTTATACGAAAAAATATTCCGCTTTATCATACTTCAGTCATTTTTGATTTAAATGTTATACTCATGATTTCGAAAATCTTTGCCAGTTCTGTTTTCTTTATTTAACACTCTATTGTTCATATACATTTTAGTTATTATTTCATTACATTTCCAGATTATGCCTTGTATTTATCTCTGTGCATCAGCAAAAGACAGCAATATATATATAGTTAAATTTCATTCGGAAATGATTCGGTTTAGAATTCTTACAACGCCATCTACTAGTAGAGTTCTGAACTGTTTATTTAAGTTTAATACTTTTAGAATGTAATTATAAGTTAAATTTTTAAATTATAAAATCTCCAAATATTATGAATTATAATTAAAAATTTGTTAAATATTATTTTTACATAAAATTTGCATTAAATATTAGTTCCAGAAACGACCGCCAAACAATGAAGTTTTAGCTGCTTGTTGTTTGGCTGGAATGTGTAAATTGATACAAACAAATTAGAAACGAATCGTGTTCAACTGATGTATGAAAATTGGCTGGAAATTAGGGTAAACAATCTAATCCATTTAAATAGTGATCCATTTTCTAGGAAAGAAATCCTAGCTTTTACCCTCTTGTTTATTAAAAAAAGA
Source organism: Eulimnadia texana (assembly GCA_002872375.1). Lineage (NCBI taxonomy): Eukaryota > Metazoa > Arthropoda > Branchiopoda > Diplostraca > Limnadiidae > Eulimnadia > Eulimnadia texana. The sequence continues at coordinate 31,121,985 of NKDA01000001.1, read as the reverse complement.
TCAGCTTCTTTCAGTGTAGGTTTGATAAAAATTTGAATATTATTAGTTTATTATAATATTATCAAGGAAAGAAAAGATAATTGTATCAATAGATCCATAGTGTTACTTTATATGTTGAATTATTAGTTTTACATTTTCCTGTATTGTTCCAAGTTGCTCGACGCTATTTACACACTGTTTTGTTACAGTGCTTGCCACAGAAACTTTGAAAATGGCTGGATTGGTAAGTTCTGAAAATCTTCACATTCAACTTTATGTTCACTTAGAGTTGATTAACTTTTGCTCGAAAAAAGGATGAAGTATTGGGCGACACTCGTGCAGTTTCAACCCTGACCATCAACGGTAAATTGTACCCGATCTTTTCGAGACACGGAGATGAAGGAGACCTGATTCACTGCAACATATGCGATATAATCATCCCCACGTCAAAAGAGATCTTTCATGAGCACGTGGAGAGCGCTTCTCACCAGCTGCGGCACCTCGACGAACCGAAAGCTTGTTCCGTACTAATGGGTATTAGATCTATTTTGCTAAACATACTGTTATGTTCCATGTAAATAATAGTCTTTAAATATTGTTAATTCCATTTCCCCAGCAGTCCCTTATAACATTCACCTCTCTTGACCTTTAACCCTCCTCTATATAAGTGCTCATCATTTCCATCTTTAGTCAGTTCTGCAGTGCTTCCACTTTTGAGGGAAGTTCCCTGAAAGAGGGAAAATGGGATGTGAAAGGGGAAAAATAAGGGAAGAGGGAAACTGGAGGGAAAATAGAAATTTAGAAGTACAGCTTTATACTAAAGCATGGAGGGGGAAATAAGGGAAGAGGGGAAAATAAGGGAAAATGGAAAATGAAGGTAGAAGGGACACTTTAAGGTACAGCTGTATAATTTAGCACTAAGGGGGAAAAAAGGAAAAACTGGCGTCCTCTTTAAGGGAAAAGGGAAAATTGAAAGTGGAAGCACTCCAGTTCTGTTCCAGATCCCTTTCACTGAACTACATTCAAGCATCTCAATAAATAATAGCATCATCCAAACCATACTGAACTCATTCATTCCTTCATAACGCATGCAACAAAAATCTTACGCTGTTGATTATTCCCCCAGATTACGTCAAAATGTACGGTATTGATGAAATCAGAGAAGGGGGCTTGGCCAAGTTAACCATCAGACGTTTCCCCGAAACAACGTCTTCGTTCGATCAGGACGATGCCCTGCCGCCCGGCTGTGAAGACGTGGTCGCACGTCCTACTGGAGAAGCTAGGCTCATGCATCTAACGGGGATGAATACTGGTGTACCTTCTATTGGTAAAGATAGTCACGAATAATGCTGTATTATGATAATAATTGAGTCGTTGATACAGGGCTCGAGTACATAGTCGAAATAACTGCGGACCGAGAAATCGATTACATGAAGGAGCCGTTCTACTTCTGTGGATTGTGCGACAGACGATGCGAAACGAGTAACGTTGTTTCTCACATTCAAAGTTCCCCGCACCGACTGCGTTATTTGGTAAAACTATCTTCAGCATAATTTATCACTTCAAAGTTTGTGTTGACTCGTTTTTGTAGGAAAAATTCTGTCCCCGAGCTTTTTCCATTTTTCTGCAGCAGCCTGATGTTTCTACGTGGAGTCCAGTGGTTCACCAGTACCTCGCCAGTATTTGCTGGAGAATAGAAAACGTCAAAGGCTTTCTGAAGCCTACTGTAGTTCGAAGAAGTCACTGGGACATGAAAGCTGCACACATCAAGTCTGAACTCGAGAACCAACCGCATATTAGGTAAGCAGAAACATTTACTTAATGTTTGAAGCAAATAAAGCCAAACGTAAATGGCAAAAATACACTGGACGTGATCTGTTTGTTTCGATTCTTTGTGCTGTGAAAGCATATGGAAAGCTTATACAGTGTGAAGCTATTATGGGTAAAAGTTAATAAATGAAGAAAAATCGCGTTTTGTCGTTCAGGGAGACACCTGATTTAGTGTACGGTGATATACCGTGTCCGTTTGCTGTGGCGCCGCTCGTTTTGGTTCCCGATCTGAGCAAATCGGGATTTGTTAGTGACGGTGTTATTATTCAAGCAGGTACGGATAATGATTACTGTTCTTTTCAACATTTTTGTCTGAATCATTCTCACAAAAAATTATTGTAAACCTTATTTGTTATGGCCGAAAGGACCCGTACCTGCTGGTCACGCGTTTCCAGTATCGGAAACTCCAACGGAACGGGAAAAAGTGTCGGAAGAGCCCGACCTCTTGCCTGTTAAAAACGAAGAGCACATGGACGATGTAGAAGTGGAGAAAACTCGCCAGATTATTCAGAGAGAAATTGAAAGGTAAGTCTACTGAAACTGTATTTTCTTGAGTTGTATTAATATCTTAAAATTAGGTTTCGTTCGTCGCATAACTGTAAAGATACAGAGATCGTCGTGCCCCGTCCTTCAACGTCCACCGCAGGTAAATCTAATACACAGATTTCTTGCGCACTTTTTTAAATTTCTTCAAAACTCTTAAAAAATTTAGAATGAGATATTTCAAACAGTAACGTGATCACTTATCAATGAACAAAATGTGAAAAAATGTGAAAAAATGTGTTCAAGCGTTGAAAATCAATCTTTGCTGATCTGGAACAGAAAATTTGACGTAAGTAGAAAGCATAAAGAAAGATGTCCCGATTTCTCTTCAAGTAACGTTTCTTGGTACAGATTAACGTTATGAAGAATCACGAGGTAAAGGCGTCTAAAGTTTAACGTTTTTTTTTTTTTTTTTTAACAGAGAAGACCCCAGAAGATTTGAAGAAAGAAGAACTGGCAGCCAAACTGGCTCAGTTGAGGCAAGACGTTATGAAAGACGCCAACACTATCGCCTACTACGAAAAAGCCAAGCAAGAAATGCACGGCAAGCGAGAAGTCGAGCCAAAACCCAAGTCGAATCACGATGACGACGATGTCCTTGTTGAGAAAGAAATCATCAGGAAAAGGTCGCGCTCACGTTCAAGGTCCAGAGGTAGGACTGATAGGAGAAGGAAGCGAACTAGGTCGTCGAGTTATAGTTCTAGCTCGCGTTCCAGATCCCGGTCCAGGTCCCGTTCCAGGTCTCGTTCCAGATCTCGATACCAACGGCACTACCCCAATGAGCAACCCTGGTTCCGTGGAAGGTTCCAGCGCCGTGGAGGTCCCTCTGAAAGGTACCCTAGACCTCCCTATCAACCTTACGGACCTCAGGGTAGGGGCTATCTTCGACGGGGAGGCCATGGACCGAGATTCCCGGGTCGTCCCGATTTTCACGGCGGGTATCATGAAGAAGTACCGCGTGGAAGATACCCCAGGGAAGGCAGGGAGCCTCCACAGGTACTCTGGGATAAACTGGAGCGGGAGTTAAGTGTTCTGGAGGAGACGCAGAAGAGGAAGAGGCATTTCCACGAGAAGAGACCCGAGGATCATCCCAAGTACGAAGAGGAGTGGAAATTGTTTTGGGAGAAACGATACCACGAACTCAAAGCTGAAGGCAAAGACCCTGCAAAGCATGACTTCAAGCCGGAATGGATTGTTCACTGGCAGAAACGCATGCAGGAGCTGGATTACCTTGAAATCCAGCAGAAGCGAGAAGAACTCAAGCGAAAGTATGGCTTGGATAATGATCCCGGACCGGAAACCAAACAAGATGTGGCCACATCTCGCGCTGAAGAAGAGCGAAAACCTGTTAAATTCGGATGGAAGAAAGTTTCCGAGTTGCCTGATGAGGCAGTGGACGTCAAGTTTGGAAACAAGTCCCAGAAAGAGTCGGTCGATGAGCGAATCTTGATCAAAAACCCCTCTCCTCCGCATCCCTCGACTCAAGTACCTCCAGACGCCGAGTCGATATCTTCTGCCGAAGAGTTCGGTAACGTCGACGACGAATCGCGAAGCTTTGGTAACGCGTCAGAGGACAGAGATTCCGGAAGGTTCCGCGAAAGGGAGTACCATGACTCTTCGTTCAGACCTGGGTACTACCCTCCTTCGCACGATTCTCCGCGTCACGGTGGGTACCGAGGTCGCGGTCGTTGGTATCAGTATCCAGAGAGAAGTCCTAGTATCGGTAGTAGCTATCGAGAGCGGAGTCTGTCGGTACGGAGTGCGAGTCCGGCGCGGGAACCTGTGGAAGATAGCGAGGTTCGTGCGGATCTTCTGCATGTCCTTCGTCTGCTTGCCGCTTTGGAGGATAACTTGGGTTCTCTGGGTCCCATGGTTACTGCTGCGTTGGCGAGGGCTCTCGCTATGGAGAGAACGCGTCCTGGAGCGGCTGCTGTGTTGCTGGAAGAAGCTTCGTGCGTTACTCTGCTCGATACTTCCAAAGAAAAACTCAAGGGGCAACTGGTTGCCGGAATTCTGGACAAAGCCAAGAGCGGAGCAGCGCGTGTCGCCATTGATCACGTGACTCAGTTACTGAGACAGGTGCCGAAGAATCTAGAGAGTTTCCCGACAGCTCCGACTGCGGCGTTACGCCCGGCTCCTGCTTCCAAGCAGACGTCTTTCGAAGAGGTTACGGCACAGCAGATTGCGAACGTCCTGCTAACGCAGGCAGAGCTAACGTCTCAGATCAAGAGCTTCAGCAAATCATCGCGTCCATCATGGCGCAGAAATCATCGACTCCTCCGGTTGCTCCGCCTGTTACGCATTACCCTGCTGCTGCTGCCGCTATGACAAATGTTCAGCACGCTACTCCTGCTGCTACCACTGCTGCTGCTACCGCTCCTGCTACTGCTTCTATAGCCGTGCCTGTTCTAGATACAAACGCTCTGCTCTCCAGCTTAGCAGCTGCAGGGTTGATTAAGTTGCCCTCGGCACAGAGCAGCGTGACTACTGCAGCGCCAGTGGTTGTCCCGTTAAGCCAGCCCGAGGCTAGGCAGAAGGAACCTCCGGTTCAGGCACCAGGTCCCGCACCAGCAGCATCCAGTTCGTCGAAGAGTAGCGCCATGGAGGATTTTACTACGGAAGAACTCAAGATGCTGATCTTCAATTTCAAGAACTTGACGGCAGCACAGCAGCAGGATCTTGTGACATACCTCAAGAAGCTCGAGACGACTAATCCCGACAGAGTGAAGCAGCTCAGGGAGTCGATGAATCCAAAGAAAACTGCTACCGCACCAACGAACCGCGCGTCGTCACCTTTAAGCAAGAAATACAACAGCATTCAAAGCGGGTTGAACCCAACGGCACCGGATCTCAATCCGATCGATTCCTTACTCGAAACCGAACCGGAAGCGCCAGCAGAAGTCAGCGAACCTCAAGCATCTAGCACAGGATCTTTGAGAGTCCGCAAATTGGCTCTGGATCCGGATCCGCAAGCTCTGTTCTCAGATAGAGCAGACACAGGTTCAAGTGCTGCAACATCTGTTCCTGCAAAAAATAACCCAACATCTTCAAACTACCATACCCCTGCACCAACTGCCCCTTACGGACTACTACAAACTCATGGTCTGCTTACGCAACTCGGCCTACACATCCACACCAAGACTTGACTACACAGACTGTTACAACTCAGCAACTGCCAAATCCGGGATGGACACTAGCAAATCAGCAACATCGGCAGCAAGCTAACACTCAAAACAACAGACCTGCAACACAGAACTTGTCTTATAACCAGAACTACTCTGCTTACTATTCGAATAATTACAGAAATCCCCGATAATCAGTGTATTCAGTTGTAACTGGTCAGTTTTCCAACTTTTGTTTTGTAATAAACGTTTTTTTTTTCTCCTCTAGAGAATGTGCATACACCAATTCGTTTATACGAAAATTTTTGGTTAAAAAGAATGTGATAAATACGTTCACCTTTGTCAATAGTTTGGTTTTAGTGAAGTATAAGGGAAAGAGTGGTATTATCAAATTATGTTTGAGATAAAACTATCGTTTTTCCCACGTTCGGTTATTTGTTGGCGGCAGACTGTCTTTTGTGGGAAACAATGGCCGCCTTTGATAGAATCTGTTTTAACTGATAAACTCGAGTATTGGGTTTTTTGTTTTGTTGTAATGAACGGCGTCTTTTGGCGAAACTTTTTGTGGGAATACAAAAGAGCTTTTTCTCGTCTCTGGAGATAAGTTCGAAGCATACGTGATTTTGTCACGTTTCTTCATGTTAAGTAACACGCTCAACCGATATGTCAAACTGAAAAACTTACTTTGAATCGATGGAAAGTAATTATGGTTATTAACTAGTTTATATATTTTTCACTATTTAAAATCTACGCCGAATGTAATGTCGAGCGCGTTATGTAATGACATGTGTTCTGAAGCGAAGATTCAATTTTCCCGCCTTTTTAGTTGCCTAGCTACAGCGTTGCCAAATCGATTTTCGTATTTTGTAAAAGATAATTAAATAATACAAGCATTGTGTAAGTAAACTTTGTTAATATTACTATATTAATTTCAAGAAATAAAAGTTTCATTTGCCTGCAGCTTACGTAAGATTGAAGGATTACTACGGTTGCCTAGCAACCGCAAAATGTCAAAATATTCCTTTTACCGAAATTCTGTTTAAATAAACGAATAATAATAATAGTAATGGAACATAAACTAAGTCTAAATAATTTTGATGATTATTAAAACCGACTTATTAATTAAAGTAAATTTTCATGGTTCTTTGTTTACATAACAAAAGAATCTCATGTCGACTGCTATAGTTATGGGATGAAAAATGTTTGTGTCATCTCAGGTCAAACAAGGTTATTCAAAAAGTCCATGACCTTGTTTTCTTATCTAGACCTCAAAATTTTGTGATAAATTTCATACTGAATATCTCGTATGCAAATTTTTCGCGCTCTGCGAAAGTTAGTCCTCGAGAACAAAATTTGCAAAGTTAAAATCTCTTTAGGTTTAAAACCACATTTTGTTAAATTAAGTTGTCATTTTAAAGTATGTGGTCATGCACGTTTGACATTGACCAATAAATTGAGTATTCAAAAGAAGCCATTCATAAAATAATCAAAAAGATAAGCTGCGAGAGACAATATCAAAGACTGTGCCGCTATAAAAGACCATTGTGTCTCGTTCAGGAGGTCTGAAAAACTGTTGGGCTTCTCCACTTGAAAAAGCTGTGTGAGAATGTTTAAATATTTCATTTTCTTCATCTAAGTTAAGTTAAATTCAAGTTTGATTTTATATGTCTGGCTTCTCGAAACTGTAGGATTCAGCCATGGATTCGAAACAGGACGAAAGTTCAGCAGATATAGTGGTTGTCGGCTCGGCCCGCCCCACTCCTTCAGCGGCCCGCCGCATTTCGAGCTCTTCCTCTTCATCGTCCAGCTCGAGTTCAAGTACTGGCGCAGGCAGCCCGTCCGAAAGGAGGGACTCGCACCCGGAAAAGGAGCTGATGACACAGACGTACTTTGCTGAAGAGAGAATTCATATTCCGAATGCTGGAGAGGTAACTTTTAATTTTAAGTCTGATTTTTCCACTTCTTATATTATTGTCTTTTTATTAACAGGGCTCGTTTAGTTTCCGCAAATTGTGGGCTTTCACCGGACCTGGTTTCTTAATGAGCATTGCTTATCTTGACCCTGGAAATATTGAATCTGATCTGCAGTCGGGCTCTGTAGCCGAATATCGGGTAAAAACCCATTAATACAAGATTTTCAATACCTTTTAAGACTTCAGAAATCGTGGAATCCAAGTTAAGAAACATAAAAATGTATGAATAACTTTACAATAAATGTCTGATATTGAATAGTGTAAAGTACATATTTTAAGTAACATCTACTGCATAAAGTTAATAGCGATTTTTTTCTCTTTTGTAGTTGTTATGGGTTCTTATGTGGGCAACAGTGATGGGCCTGATCATGCAGCGACTGGCCATTCGACTCGGTGTGGTCTCGGGACGTCACTTGGCTGAGATGTGTTACTTGCAGTACCCGAAAGTGCCTCGCCTGATTCTGTGGATCATGTCGGAAATCGCCATTATCGGCTCCGACATGCAGGAAGTCATCGGAACCTCCATTGCCTTCTACATCCTCTCCAGCAGAGCGTATGCATATTCATTACTATAGAGCTAATTCCGAAGAGGCCCCTCTATTACGGACAGGCGTGTAGAATACCTCCATAGCAAAATCTCACTTGAAAATGTATCTAAAATTCACAACAACAAAAAAAAATCAAGAAACATTTTGCTACAGAAAAAGTTTTAAAATTCTTCGTCGGTGATTTACAAACGGTGTCCGCTATGGAGAGGGAGGTCTTTATAACATGCCTTATTATTATTATTGGTTTGTATTAATATCTCTACTAACTAATATTTAATGTTTTTATTGATTCAGGATTCCTCTATGGGGTGGTGTATTAATCACTGTTGCTGATACCTTCACTTTCTTGCTGCTCGACAAGTACGGACTCCGCAAGCTCGAAGCATTCTTCGGCTTTCTGATCACCGTCATGGGCTTTACGTTTGGCTACGAGGTAAATTTCCTTTATAAGATTACTGATGGGTTAAATTGATTAGTTTTAATATTATTATTAAAAAACAGTGGTGCTGAACTGATACTAAATTAACATTATTATCATTATTATTATCACTGATTTACTTTCTGGTTTATTTATTTAGTTGCCCGTTTATTCGTTCACTTGCTCATTCATTCATTGGTTTATTTTCATTTATTTTGCAGTATATCTCGAATCCTCCTCCTCAGCTGTCTGTAGTCGAGGGCCTCTTCATCCCGGGATGTGCCAACTGTTCACAAGACGCTGTTCTGCAGGCCGTCGGTATCGTTGGTGCCGTCATCATGCCGCACAACCTGTTCTTGCACTCTGCCCTTGTCAAAGTAATTTTGACCTGATTTATCACAATTACATCTTCATTTTTAATTATTTCATGAAATATTAATTAAGATTTATGATTAATTAAGTAAAATACAACTTGGTGTGTCCACTTTCAGTTTCCCTATTTTCCCCTCCGTGCTAGAGCACAAGGTTTACTTCTAGATTTTGACGTTTCCCTCTTCTCTTATTTGTCCCTTTTCAGACCCCATTTTCCCCTTTTCAGGTAATTTCCCTGCAAAGTGGAAACACCGATACAACTTAATTTTTCATAATATTTATCCTGTGTGAATTTTTATATGTATCATAGTATTTATATATGTAATTATGTGATTTATAATAAGAATATAGTAATAATAATATTATTATTACTGTATTATATTATTATTATATTTTATTTGAATATTTTCTTAATTGATTGAATTTTTCAGTCTCGAGAAGTGGACCGCAAGAACAAGTCCGCAGTTCGGGAGGCCAACATGTACTTCTTCATCGAGTCATGCATCGCTCTCTTCGTCTCGTTCGTCATCAACATCTTCGTCGTCTCCGTCTTCGCCTACGGACTGTACGGCAAAACCAACGCAGAAGTCGTAAGTTCATCTTGATATAATATTTGAATCATTTTCAATAAATATATATAATTATTGTTCATATTTTGATAATTATTGAATTTTTTTTGTATTAATTTCAGCTTGCTAATTGCCTGGCCCACAACAATTCACTCGGCGATATTTTCCCGGTAATTCTTAAGTCATATTAATTATTTTCATTCTATTTAATTACTAAATTAACTCGATTTAATTTGTATTATTAATGAATCCTCTGTATAGTTCACTTTAGTGTTCATCATTTACACTCAATTTGTTGTAAATAAAATTTTTGCAATTTTCTGTAAATAATACGTATTATTTTACATTTTATTTACTGTAAATATTTATTCTGAATATCTTGTTGCATCTGCTATTTTATGTTGTATTTAATTATAAATCGTTATTTGTGAATTGTAGAATAACAACGAGACGGTGGACGCGGACATTTACAAGGGCGGAGTGTTTCTTGGGTGTCAGTACGGAGACGTGGCCATGTACGTCTGGGCTGTGGGAATCTTGGCTGCTGGACAGTCTTCCACCATGACTGGAACCTATTCTGGACAGTTCGTCATGGAGGTATGTCAATAATCTGATTCCATTAAATATGATAAATACAAAATGATTGACCGTATACTGGAATCGTAATAAGGGAAAAAAAAAGAAAAAATAATACCTTGAATAAAGATTCTTAAATCAACTTTAAGTTGAATTCCTAATAAAGTTTAATTTGTCCAAATTTCAATATTTTCTTGTAGTTCAATATAATTAGCACGTAGTAATTATTAATATAACTGAATAAAAAATATATATAATACTACGAGTATAATAAACTTTTTCACTAACTAAAAATGCACTTTTTAAAAGGGATTTTTGAACTTGACTTGGCCGCGTTGGAAGCGAGTGGTATTGACTCGTACCATTGCCGTGTTCCCGACGTTCTTCTTGGCCATTTTCTCGGATATCAACCAGCTGACGAGCATGAACGATTCCCTGAACGCTGTGATGAGCCTTCAACTCCCTTTCGCGCTCATCCCCACGCTGACCTTCACCAGCTCGCCTAAAATCATGGGCGAGTTTCATAACGGAATGTATGATGATTTTTATAAGTAAAAGCTGCAGGAGCAGTGGTAGTAGTAGTTGCAATAGTGGGAGTAGGTAGGAGGAAAAGTAGTAGTAGCAGCAGTAGCAATAATATTAGTGGAAGTAATGGTAGCAGTGGTATTTGGAGAAGAACAAGTTGTAGCAATTACAGTTGTGGGAGTAGTAGTGTCAGCAGTAGCAGTAGGTATTGTTCTTGTCGTTCTAGTAGTAGTAGTAGTTGTTGTTGTTGTTATTGTTCTAGTTGTTGTGTTACCAGTAGATGTTGTTTTAGTAGCACTAGTAGTAGTAGTAGAGATAGTTGTAGTAGTTTTACCATTGGTTTATCAAAATTATTATTATTATTATTATTATTATTGAGTATCGTATTTTATTCATTTATTTTTTTCTCCAGAATTATTAAGACGATAGCCAGCGTTCTGTCGGTGGTAGTGGTGGGTATCAACCTGTTCTTCGTGGTATCGACGGTAACAACGAGTCTACCCGCCCACTGGGGAGTCTATCTGGGGTTCTCCATTCTGGGTGTGGCCTATTTGACTCTGGTCGCTTACCTCACCATTCACCTGATTGTCTCCCTGGGAGGAGCCTGCTGCAAAACTATCCCCGTAAATATAATAATAATAATAATAATAATGAGTTTAATGATAATAAAAAGTAATGAATATTAAAAATATTAATAAAAGTTGTAGGAAGAATAATGCTATATTTATATATTAATAGTATTGTTAATGTTTACAATAATTAATAATGGTAGTAGTAAATAGTAAATTAATAATAATAATAATTTGTGATACGAAAAATAAGAAATAATCATGAATTCAAATATTAGTAGCAAAGACTAATAATAATAGTAACAATAATAATAGTAATGAAAAATAGTAATTGGTAATTAAAAATTTACATAATATTAATAATAATTAATAATAGTAATAATAAATAGTAATGAATAGTCAAAATAGTAATTAATGATAATGGATAATGATAATAATCATAAATTTGAAAAATATAGTAGTCATAAGTAATACTATAATAACATCTATCAATCAAAATAATATTACTTTATTGGGCAATTATAATTAATGATAATAATAATGAACGATAATGATAAAAAATGATGATGGTAGTCAGAAATTTAAAAAATATTAACAACTAACAATAAAATAAATAATTAAATCAATTAATAATAATAATAAATTATTGACGGATTATTTTATGTCGTATTTTTGTCGATATTTCGCTTACGTGATGTTGTCCTGTTGTTTTACTTTCTCTGTTTTGTCGTCCGGCTTGAAAAGTGGTTCGACAAAATGTTCGGCGTCGACCGTCTCATGTCCTACGAACCGCTGGACGACGACTTGACGTCCCTGTTGAGCGTCGCCAACCCACCAAACGACCCATCGCTTACCTGTTGACAATGCAACGATGTGTAACCCCCCCATCTTTGTGTCAGTCCTCAACCGTCGTATTATACGTAATTTATATTATTATATTTTGTGGAAAGATTATAATATGTTATTTAAATTTGTAAATAAAAAATGAAATTTTATTTATTTACTTAATATTTATGCTTCATATATTTTATAATTTTATGTTATTAATAATTATTATATTAATTTTTTCAGTTAATTTCGCGTGTGGTTAAAACGGCGCAATACCACGGAAGCAAGGAAGAATTTGAAAACTCCAATAGGTACACTGATTTTCAATAAAAATAATTTCTCTGACATCTGATTGGTTGATTTTAGTCTCGATAAGGATACCTCGATCATCATTGGCGGAGTGGATAACCAAGCGATCGAACTGGGTGAAGCTGATTCGTTCCCTTCCAAGGAAGCAGAAGCCAATAGGGATTTAAATAATAATGCTTAAAAAAAACGTAACCAGCCAATCCAATACGTTTCCTCACTCTTCACTGTTTTATTTTATTTAAGGATTTATTTTTTTTTCCCTTGAATTTTCCGAACGCTTTGAATTTCACCATGATCCTTCGTGATTTGTCTCTAGGATTTGAACCGAAATGTTGAGCGTTGGGGATCCTACTCACTGTTCAGGAGATCTGAAAGGAGTGAATCTCCCAGATGCCCTTTTTTGCTTTATGAAGATTTTTTCCCTATCTCTTTTCTTTCTGTTGGACCTTTCGTGAATGTGAAAACTGTATTGGTCTCTCTTTCTTCTTGTCCTAGTGGAAACATTTCATTCCAGATATTGCAACATAGATGAATTAGATGTGTGATCCAGGAATAGTTTAAGATACTAGTAAAAATCTTTTTTTTTTTTGACACTATCATGTGACCCGGAAACTATGCAATAATACAAAACCACGGTTGTGAAGTAAATGAAAATATTATTGGAAATTTATTATTTACAGAAAAGTTAAATTAATATTAGTGAATTATTTCTAGCAAACAGTGAACAATATTAATGAATAATAATAAAATAAGTTCAGTTTATTCAGATTCGGCGGGATTCGGGAGCTCCGAAATCTTCGCACAGGAATGTCCCCACTACAGGGTAGTGGTGGGAGGTGGTTTCCCATTCTAATCCGTATTCCACTTGCACATTTTGGAATTTGAAGGCCAAGTTTTCAGATACGAAGAGGAGGTCAATGGTTGAAGTTTCCCTAAATATACTTCAGTAGGTGAATTGTCCGAATGGGTTCAGTATGCGTGAATTCGTCATAAGAAGAAAGGCAACAAGTTCCTCTCCGTAAGCATCCGTGCGAGGGTCCCATTCGAGGTGGTGAGCATTGAAGTCCCCACCTACTATCTGTCCGCTGGAGGTTCTTGAAATTTCGCTGATCCACAGAAGTTGGTCTTGAAATGCCTCTATTGAGTAGCAAGGGCGTCGGTATAAAGTTATAATCTTGAGGTTTAAGGGGATCCATAGGATCGAACTGCCAGAATCTGTACATTCCGTTTTTCTCCACTGAGCTGTACTAATGTGACGGGAGATCAGTATCCCAGAGGAAGAACCGGGCGAACTGACTACATACCAGCCTTTTGGCGGGTAAGACGTCAGCTCAGCCGGAACTTCCTGGCAGAGAAGAATGTCAGCATTGTTGAAACAGGCATTAAAGAGCAGGGCATGAAGGACGGGCCAACTTTTGTGTCAGTTTAGGATGGCTATTTTGATTTGTCCCTGGAATCTATTGGTCATTTATGTTGAAGATTTTCCCTAGGCGTTTGGCAGCTTGATTGAGTTTGGGGCAACTTTTGTCCGCAGCTGAGTGATTGCTACTGCAGTCCGCGCATTTCAATGCGTTGCTGGTGTTCGGGTAGAAATTGGTGTTGTGCTTTTCAGCGCAATGGCCGCACTTGTCCTCATTTTTACAGTGCTTCGCCATATGATTGAATCCTTGACATTTGAAGCAGCGGGTTACCAGTTTCATTGGGTTGATTTCTTCAACTGGAAGAGATTTGTTGAACATCAGGATTCGTTTGGTGCTTAAAAGCGTCTGTTTTGAGATTGGGTTGCTGAGTTCCAGCTTCAGATGACCGCTGGTCGGTTGTCCTTGATCGTCTTTCTTGTGGAAAACGAATCGCAGATCTTTGATTTTTCCTCGAAGGAACCCATTCCTAAGTTCAATCTCTTCCGTCAGATCCTTGGTTGGTTTGTATGGGACAAACTTGACAACAAGTGCATAGTGTATGGAAGGCGACTGGACTGATTGGAGTTTAAGCTGTTCTTTCTTGTTGTCAAGGATGGCGTTTGCTGCATCTCGTTACTCTGTGATACCAAAGATGAGAAGAGTCCTTTGGTTTGCAATTGGACGCACCTTTTCGACCACCGGGCCTTGGGTCTTCGAGTTGAGGACTTCGTCCAGTTTGTTCAGGGTTAGCTCTTCTTCAGAGCTAACTATAAGTTTTGCCTTGGACGTTGCAGCGGTTTTCGTTTGCAGTGCATCAGCGTATGTTTTCCGTTGGGGGGGGCTGAAGCTGGAGTCGGGGTTGGGAAATTTTGCAGGATCTTGTCAACTAGTAGCAGTTTTACCTTGTTGAGTTCTTCATAGGCGCGGGTCAGCTTCTGCTTCAAAACCTGGTTTTCTTCTCTAAGCATGTCTACTTCAGATTTCTCGTTTCCGTCCGTTCCGCGGTCAAGGCTGATTTCTTCGTCAGGGGGCCACGGATCTTGAGTTGAACACCTACTCTTGAGCGTGTGAGTCTAATTGAGAAGGGTTAGACCCATTTCGAGTCTCTTCTTTTTCATATGCGAGGCATTTCTCCCTGTTCCTTCGATTTTGGGATGAAATTCATTCCGCAATGACCTTTGCAGGTTCTTGCCTTAAAGGGCCGACCTCGTTCCGGCTTCTGTGTATTCTGGCTAAGGCCCTGCTGACCTTCACCTTGGGTAATCTCCTGGGAGTTCACGGAACTCATTCCAAGAACCATGACCAGTTTCTCGCGTGGGGAAAGCTAATTTTAAATTGTTTCGAAAAGTATTTCAAGTCAACTTACTGTCGTGTGAAAACCCACACACTAGTAAACTAGCACACGCACTTTCAACGAATGTCACAACTGAATTTCGTGCTTGATGTTGCTAAGTCTGAACAAATGGGAAACTGTGGGAGCGCGAAAAATCACGTCTGCACAGGTCAGAGGTCACAAGTGGACTCTCAGTTTAATCTTAATTTAAGATTAATGGTTATCGTAACTAATAGTTCTAATTAATATTTAATTATAATGTTACAAATTTTCAAATTTTTCATTCTTTATTAATATTAATTTGACTATTGTTAAATGTCCGCTGCCAATATTAATAATCAACGTAGCAACTCAGAATTAAATAATTTAAGTCTAATATCAATTAAATCATTAAATATAATTACTATACATATTAAATAAAATTATTTTTAAAAAATCCCTTTCTCCCGTATATTGCAGTCATCTGAATCGTTTTTTTCTTTCTTTTTCCCACAAATTTTGGATAATTTCAAAGGAAAGGTTCAATGTTAATTTCCAATGCAGCACAGGGGAGGGTCAGTTCGAAGCGACCAATGACTTCGGGATGCAAGACTCCCAAGATTCCGACGACTTTCCCGTAAGCCACGACTTCAGCGCAGCGGCCCGGGAAGAAAGTTGCATCTAAATCGAAAGCAAATTTAAATAAATTTCCAACTTGTTAAAAAAGATTTCAACGAACCGTCACAAGGTCTCAGGTAGTAGCCAGTCTCGTCTTTGGCTGCGGAGAAGGGAATTTCCAGCAGTTGCATGACTCGGTCCAACAGTCCGTGGACGACCTCGAATCCCGGGCTCTTGTTGTAATTGACCACTGCGAGGTGTCGCTGATTGCGAGCCCCGACGTCTTTGGCCGAGTCCCGCAGCACGACGTCAGACACTTCAAAAAGCTACACGAAAAAAGTTTGTGTGTTAACATGTACAACTATCGCACTGATTTGATACCTTGAGTGGTAGCGGCATCTTCCTGTTGGCTGCTACCGTTTTCAGGAGGCCGGGTATCAGCGAGGTGCGGGCAACCTGGAACTCCAGCGTCTTGGGGTTCGAGATGTGCACGGCCGGGACATCGGCAATCGATTTTCTCTGTTAAAATTTAAAATTAGTTTTAATAATTAAAATTAAATCTTAGATTTTAAATACTTAAATTTCAGTTTAAATCAGGTTTAAATTTAGTGAAGTATTTGAACACTACCTAAACTAAATATTAATAACTACTATAATAATCATAACATTATAAATAAATATAAGTAAATAATAAATATTTTTTTTTTCTTTTACGAACCAATTTTTCTCCCAAGTCTTCCTTAGCACACAGCGAGAAGGTCAGGGCTTCCGTGAATCCAGCCTGGGCCAGCTGCTCCCTCAACTGGTCCGTAAGTTTGTTCAGTGGGAACTGAGCGGCGATAGTGTTCGTCGCGGGTAGCGTTTTCTTGATGTTGTTGTAGCCGTACGCTATGGCCACGTCTTCATAGATGTCGTAAGCGTGGATCACGTCGTGTCGAGTGGGGGGTATCTCCACCTAATAATATTACGAACAATAATTTCTATGCAACTTAAATTTAATTATAAATCATAGTTTACGCTCAGGTAGTGTCCATTCTCAACGCGGGCCTTCAAACACATTCGACTCAGCAGGTTTGCGATTTTTTCGGGCGATTCCTGGATTCCGGCCAGTTTCCTTGCTTTTTCAGCGCTGACTCTTTCGTGACGATACGCGAGCGTAGGATACGAGATGACCTCTCCGCTCGGGGTCACGACCTCGGCCCTCTCCACAGTAAAGGGGTCCTTGCAGTACTGGCTAAACATGCAAACCAGCGTGTCCAGTACAGTCTTGGCCTTAATAGTCCATTTTAGAACATTTTTAATTAAATTGTTTGAGTTTAATGGTATTGGTTTAATTAAATTAAAGTTAAGTTAAATAATAATATTTATAATAATCACTAAATATAAATATTCGTAAATATCAATAAATAAAACTGATATCAATAAAAAATTAATAAAAAGAATTGAATAAAAGGAAAATTTTAAAAAAGGAAAAAAGAAAAACTGAATGAAAAAATAAAGTTAAATTTAAGTATTAAGGTAAATTTATTAGTGTTAAAGAAGTATCGAATTACCCGAGTTAAATCGGTGGCAGTGCACTCGATGAAAACGTTCTTCGTGTTCAGCGTAATCTTCGAGTGGTCACCGTTGATGATCGGCGGCATAGACAACACCACTCCACGACTGTCTTTGATTACTGGATACACGGGACTGTCCCTGATGATAGGCAGATAGTGGCGCAGATGACTATCGGTCTAAAAATGATTAGAAAATCAGACAAAATGCTAAAACAGCTCTATACATTTCATAAACACTATTTTTTCTGTTTACTAATAATTATTAACTGGACTTACAGCATACAGATCCATTAGTTCAGCCGCAGTGTATTCTTTGGTCTGGTTCAGCGGCTTGAATTTGATTTCACCGGGCGGCAGTGCCTCATACGTGAAGGGACCCTGAATCGTGTCCAGGTCGTGAGTTCCGATGGCGACGAGGGTTCGTTTGCGACAAGCGTTCTGGTGCAGCTTTTCCTGCAGCTCGATGAAACTGTTGTATGATGCTTGGTTGAACGAAATGTTTCGCAGAACAGCAGCCACTGCGTGCGGCCTGATTACACTCGTCTAGAAGAAAAAAAAACAATATTAGGAATTTTAATACTGGTAAATAATAATAATAATGTAATTACGGAGGGCTTGATCTCGAGTCTCTCAGCCTTTCCCGCTGGCTCCACAACTTTGAATCTTGGAACCTCAGAACTGAACAATGAAAAACGCATTAGTTTTATCTCATTTTATCCTAGAATTTATTCATTTTATTAGGACTCGTTTGGAAACAGAAAAACTTATTAAGTAACCAGAATACATGTAAATCAAATATAATAACTTTTAAATAGCTGATTTGATGATTCAAGACTCATACTTTCCAAGGAAAACATTTAACGCTTGTGCTAGACCTTCCAGGCACAGGAGGTCATAACGATTGGCAGGGATATCGATTTTATAAATGACGTCATCGTTTCCACTTCCCGAGCCACTCTCGATTCCAGCCTGTTTCTCAGTTGTCTGTAAATAACAATGAAATATTTACTTCGAATTTCAGATTTTTTAAGTGGTAAAAACTAAAAAAATCACTTACCACTTCATCGAGTTCAATCCCGAACTGAAAGCAGAGCTCGTCGAACTCTTCTTCGGCTGTAACGAAAACAAAACAAACCGTAAAAATCTATTTCAAATATCCTAGAGATTTTAGATGATATTTTACTGTAGGTTTTCCCGAGGGCTTTGAATAAAAGGTCTCGATTCACGCTTATGGTCGGCATGTTGGCAAAAGTTGCTAAAAAAGACAGAAACAAAATTTTCTGACGTAAAGACTAGCAGACGAATACCAGCGACGTTGCCACATATTATAAATATAAAATATAATATTGATGTATATGTATATATTAATTATATACTAAATATATATTAAACATTTATAATATGACATATATTTTACTTATTTAGAAAATTAAAATTTTTTGTTGAAATATGGCAAATGCGCGGCAACTTGGGGAGCGTTGAAGCTAGCACAACGCAGTGGAGTTGTAAATCCATCCCGGTAGAAAAATCAGGACTTTTAAAAAACCCTGATAGATGTCCTGCACGAATCCTGAGTATCCTGCAACGGCTCCTGAACATAGCCTGTTACTTGAGATTTAGTAAGAATGTTTAGCCCAGCTAGCGTACTTTTAGGGTCCTCAAAGGATCCTTGACCTGAACAGGTTCCTGATAGGATCCTGGATGTACCCTGACTCTCTTTCTTGGTAAAATCTGCAGTGAAACTCTGACGACGTTGGCAAAGTCCTTCTAGCGTCCTGAAAGGAGCCTTGATCTGAACAGGATCCTGATAGGATCCTGGATGTACCCTGACTCTCTTTCTTGGTAAAATCTGCAGTGAAACTCGGACGACGTTGGGGAAGTCCTTCTAGCGTCCTGAAAGGAGGCTTGACCTGAACAGGATCCTGATAGGATCCTGGTTGTACCCTAACTCTCTTCCTTATTCCGTAAACAGCCAGTTTACCATGTTTTTGTTGCTTTAATTTCACTCACAAAGTGCAGCGTCATCAGTAGCATATCCTGAAAGGGCCTGGTTCAGGACACTGTATATAAACCCTAACACACAGCAACTTTCAGGGTTTCGTAAGGACTTCGATAGTGTACTTAAAATGGGCCAATTTCAGGACACCCTGACACTGTTTGTAGAGTTAGGACGTATTCAGGGTGTCTTTCAGAGGCCTGGACAAGTCCCGATTTTTCTACCGGGATAACATGTAATAAATATCATCTATGCGTGATATCCCACTGGAATGGTGTAATTAAACATTTAAAATTATACTTCCAGAAATTAGAGCTATTCATTGCGTGTCTTGCTCGGCAAATTAGTTGGAATTTGCTTCTAAACTTATCCCGCTCCAGGGGCAGCGCCGCCATTACTACAGGTCAGGGCTACACGGCCGACCAGCTCGACCAACTCAAGTCAAGTAAGTATTTATCCAAATTACTCTTATTTAAACCGTTACAGATGCATTTGAAACGCTGTTGTACATAATACCAGTATACAAGGAAACTGATTACTAGCATCTGTGAATTTAAATAGCCAAAAAAAGACTTCGAAAACGGTGATATATACCAACTACATTTTTAACCCCGTTTTTCCATCTTATCTCCTCGTGGGTATGTTGTTAGTCTATTTTAAGTGTATAGTAAGATTGCATGTGTGTTTAGTCACAGCTCGATATAAAATTTGATGTATTTTGCTGCCAAACTGCTTTTTAATTTCGAAATCTTATCGTCAATGCCAGCGTAAAAATAAGTCCGAGCAATAGTGTCTAACCGTGAAAACGCTGTAAAAAGAAGTAAAGGGCACCAGTGCCTTTTTGAGGTTCCCGAGTTCCGTTTTACAGTTGTCTTCATCACCCTGACGCGCCCTAATGTTACGCTGTGCTCAAACTACCTGGTTGTAGGCCACCCAAAAGACACCACGAAAGGTACCGTCATTTTTAAGTGGTTAGGGCGTACATTGAAGATTAGGCTTCATAAGAAAGCAAAAGAAATTTCAAACAAGTTACGGCAAAAACGTTTTCCCGCGCTCAAGTCGTAGAAATTCAGTGTAGCTGTATGGGATAAATAATCCTGGGACAAGTGATGGGAGAGATTTTAACACAACTCTTTCGGTTTCGAGCATTGATGTTAACTGCCTTTGTACAGTCATGTTCATTAAAAAAGGGTACAGCATGGGAAAGCTTAACGTCACTTTTGCTTAATTTTTGCAGGGATATTAGAGTATATCTTGATAACGTGGATTAATTTAGTTTAATAACAGTTACTTTAATCTATCTGAACTAAATTTTATTCATAAATTATTTATAAACTGCAAAAAGGACTTTCAAACCTTCCTATGCTGTATCCTTTTTTAACGAACATGACTGTACCTCATATATGAGCTTGTTCCAAGAGCTGAAAAGCTCTAGGTTGCGTATAATGTTCAAGAAAGTAGTGAAGCCGTTTCGAACCTCTTCGAACCGAAGATGATGAGAATATTATTGCGACGATTATCACGAAAATATGACGAGAAAGATAATATCCCGTCATCTTCGGCATCAGAACAAGGGCCAGATCTGGATCGGATTCTGAAAACACAATTGATAAAACTAAGTCTCGTGGAGTCTTTCTGGGATTATGTTTTAAATACTATGCTCTAAATATTTTGATCGTTATTTTGCTTTGGATAAGAAAGGATCCTTAACGCGTTCTTGAACGACTTAAGGGGATTGTTTCTACAACCGAAAGCAAGTGAACTCGTTCTCAAGCGAGAGAAGGGGCTTCTTTCTACAACCGAAACCGAGTTAACTTGTTCTCAAACGAGAGAACTAGACTGTGTCTACAACAGAAAGCGAGTTAACTCGTTCTCAAACGAGAGAACACGACTGTTTCTACAACCGAAAGCGAGTTAACTCGTTCTCAAACGAGAGAACACGACTGTGTCTACAACCGAAAGCGAGTTAACTCGTTCTCAAACGAGAGAACTCGACTGTTTCTACAACAGAAAGCGAGTTAACTCGTTCTCAAACGAGAGAACACGACTGTTTCTACAACAGAAAGCGAGTTAACTCGTTCTCAAACGAGAGAAATGGACTGTTTCTACAACAGAAAGCGAGTTAACTCGACTGTTTCTACAACAGAAAGCGAGTTAACTCGTTCTCAAACGAGAGAACTTGACTGTGTCTACAACAGAAAGCGAGTTAACTCGTTCTCAAACGAGAGAACTCGACTGTCTCTAAAACAGAAAGCGAGTTAACTCGTTCTCAAACGAGAGAACTCGACTGTTTCTACAACAGAAAGCGAGTTAACTCGTTCTCAAACGAGAGAAATGGACTGTGTCTACAACCGAAAGCGAGTTAACTCGTTCTCAAACGAGAGAACTCGACTGTGTCTACAACAGAAAGCGAGTTAACTCGTTCTCAAACGAGAGAACTCGACTGTGTCTACAACAGAAAGCGAGTTAACTCGTTCTCAAACGAGAGAACTCGACTGTTTCTACAACAGAAAGCGAGTTAACTCGTTCTCAAACGAGAGAAATGGACTGTGTCTACAACAGAAAGCGAGTTAACTCGTTCTCAAACGAGAGAACTCGACTGTGTCTACAACAGAAAGCGAGTTAACTCGTTCTCAAACGAGAGAACTCGACTGTTTCTACAACAGAAAGCGAGTTAACTCGTTCTCAAACGAGAGAACTCGACTGTTTCTACAACAGAAAGCGAGTTAACTCGTTCTCAAACGAGAGAACTCGACTGTTTCTACAACAGAAAGCGAGTTAACTCGTTCTCAAACGAGAGAACTCGACTGTGTCTACAACAGAAAGCGAGTTAACTCGTTCTCAAACGAGAGAACTCGACTGTTTCTACAACAGAAAGCGAGTTAACTCGTTCTCAAACGAGAGAACTCGACTGTTTCTACAACAGAAAGCGAGTTAACTCGTTCTCAAACGAGAGAAATGGACTGTGTCTACAACAGAAAGCGAGTTAACTCGTTCTCAAACGAGAGAACTCGACTGTTTCTACAACAGAAAGCGAGTTAACTCGTTCTCAAACGAGAGAACTCGACTGTTTCTACAACAGAAAGCGAGTTAACTCGTTCTCAAACGAGAGAAATGGACTGTGTCTACAACAGAAAGCGAGTTAACTCGTTCTCAAACGAGAGAACTCGACTGTGTCTACAACAGAAAGCGAGTTAACTCGTTCTCAAACGAGAGAACTCGACTGTTTCTACAACAGAAAGCGAGTTAACTCGTTCTCAAACGAGAGAACTCGACTGTGTCTACAACAGAAAGCGATTTAACTCGTTCTCAAACGAGAGAACTCGACTGTGTCTACAACAGAAAGCGAGTTAACTCGTTCTCAAACGAGAGAACTCGACTGTTTCTACAACAGAAAGCGAGTTAACTCGTTCTCAAACGAGAGAACTCGACTGTGTCTACAACAGAAAGCGAGTTAACTCGTTCTCAAACGAGAGAACTCGACTGTTTCTACAACAGAAAGCGAGTTAACTCGTTCTCAAACGAGAGAACTCGACTGTGTCTACAACAGAAAGCGAGTTAACTCGTTCTCAAACGAGAGAACTCGACTGTTTCTACAACAGAAAGCGAGTTAACTCGTTCTCAAACGAGAGAACTCGACTGTGTCTACAACAGAAAGCGAGTTAACTCGTTCTCAAACGAGAGAACTCGACTGTTTCTACAACAGAAAGCGAGTTAACTCGTTCTCAAACGAGAGAACTCGACTGTTTCTACAACAGAAAGCGAGTTAACTCGTTCTCAAACGAGAGAAACTCGACTGTTTCTACAACAGAAAGCGAGTTAACTCGTTCTCAAACGAGAGAACTCGACTGTTTCTACAACAGAAAGCGAGTTAACTCGTTCTCAAACGAGAGAAATCGACTGTGTCTACAACCGAAAGCGAGTTAACTCGTTCTCAAACGAGAGAACTCGACTGTGTCTACAACAGAAAGCGAGTTAACTCGTTCTCAAACGAGAGAACTCGACTGTTCTACAACAGAAAGCGAGTTAACTCGTTCTCAAACGAGAGAACTCGACTGTGTCTACAACAGAAAGCGAGTTAACTCGTTCTCAAACGAGAGAACTCGACTGTGTCTACAACAGAAAGCGAGTTAACTCGTTCTCAAACGAGAGAACTCGACTGTGTCTACAACAGAAAGCGAGTTAACTCGTTCTCAAACGAGAGAACTCGACTGTTTCTACAACAGAAAGCGAGTTAACTCGTTCTCAAACGAGAGAACTCGACTGTGTCTACAACAGAAAGCGAGTTAACTCGTTCTCAAACGAGAGAACTCGACTGTTTCTACAACAGAAAGCGAGTTAACTCGTTCTCAAACGAGAGAACTCGACTGTGTCTACAACAGAAAGCGAGTTAACTCGTTCTCAAACGAGAGAACTCGACTGTTTCTACAACAGAAAGCGAGTTAACTCGTTCTCAAACGAGAGAACTCGACTGTGTCTACAACAGAAAGCGAGTTAACTCGTTCTCAAACGAGAGAACTCGACTGTTTCTACAACAGAAAGCGAGTTAACTCGTTCTCAAACGAGAGAACTCGACTGTGTCTACAACAGAAAGCGAGTTAACTCGTTCTCAAACGAGAGAACTCGACTGTTTCTACAACAGAAAGCGAGTTAACTCGTTCTCAAACGAGAGAACTCGACTGTGTCTACAACAGAAAGCGAGTTAACTCGTTCTCAAACGAGAGAACTCGACTGTTTCTACAACAGAAAGCGAGTTAACTCGTTCTCAAACGAGAGAACTCGACTGTGTCTACAACAGAAAGCGAGTTAACTCGTTCTCAAACGAGAGAACTCGACTGTTTCTACAACAGAAAGCGAGTTAACTCGTTCTCAAACGAGAGAACTCGACTGTTCTACAACAGAAAGCGAGTAACTCGTTCAAAAAAACTGTGTCTACAACAGAAAGCGAGTTAACTCGTTCTCAAACGAGAGAACTCGACTGTTTCTACAACAGAAAGCGAGTTAACTCGTTCTCAAACGAGAGAACTCGACTGTTTCTACAACAGAAAGCGAGTTAACTCGTTCTCAAACGAGAGAACTCGACTGTTTCTACAACAGAAAGCGAGTTAACTCGTTCTCAAACGAGAGAAATCGACTGTTTCTACAACGAAAGCGAGTTAACTCGTTCTCAAACGAGAGAACTCGACTGTTTCTACAACAGAAAGCGAGTTAACTCGTTCTCAAACGAGAGAAATGGACTGTGTCTACAACAGAAAGCGAGTTAACTCGTTCTCAAACGAGAGAACTCGACTGTTTCTACAACAGAAAGCGAGTTAACTCGTTCTCAAACGAGAGAACTCGACTGTTTCTACAACAGAAAGCGAGTTAACTCGTTCTCAAACGAGAGAACTCGACTGTTTCTACAACAGAAAGCGAGTTAACTCGTTCTCAAACGAGAGAAATCGACTGTTTCTACAACCGAAAGAACTTATGAAGTGGAATGAAAACTCTCAAGATAATGTCGTGGGTGATCTTTAATAATCTTTGGTGATTCTGGGACTTGATAATCCATGGCAATTGTCGAAGATGACTAACATAGTTTGCGAAATTGCTCTAGAATATTCCGATCTAATTTGATGTTGAAATTCTTCTGGATATGTCATAGCGCTAATTGCCTTCTACGAAATTATTTTGCCTATACCTCGTATATTCAACGTTTGACATTGCCTCATATTAGTTGCGAAATCAGCTTGTATATAAGGCGAGCTAAACTTAGTCAGTCAGTCTTCTAATACACAACGCAGGAAATTAACTCTCTAGTCCTTATCTTCCACTACAGCAATATTGTACAGTTTGAATGAACGTTAAGAATCGGTCAGAATTCTTCGAAAGCAATCGAAACATATGAAAATGCTTGTTTAATTACAAGATCCATTAATTTTCCTTGTGTTTCAAATTGCTTGTTTTGGTATCCAATTATAAATTATCAGATCCAGTTGATCCTGGTTTTTAACAAAATTCCTGTAAAACTGAAACGAAATAAATGTAACTTAATGTTAAGTACATAGTCCCTTTATGTATTAACATAATTTTGTCTTTTCGTTTGATTTCGACATTCATGTTCTGTGAATTTTAAATGAATCAATATTTATCGGGAGAAGCTTGTATGGAGGATAGATATCAATCTTTTAGCTGTTAGTTCCAGTTATATTTCAGCCAAAATTCAAATATCATTTACAACACTGGTCCGTACTCGCATAACTTTCGAAAAGATGAAAAACTTGAGGACAACTTACAAAACTTTTATCGGTGTGTTCTGTTTATGGCAAAATATCATGGCCACATTTGAACTTAGAAAAAAAAAACAGTAAATAGACAGGAAACTAGCCACATTAACAGAACGAGAAGTTCAGAACCGTACTGCTTAAACGCAACAGAACTCGGAACGAATACGATTTTGAATAGCCCGTTCTACCATGTAGTATAATAGCTCGGTAGAAACGTAAAGTAGAAGTTAAGTTTGGGAAGCTGCGCTCTGTTTCTTGCCCCACGCCAGGTAATCAGGTTTGGTCGCGGCTTCGTACTCGTCAACAAGACTCTGAACGACGTCCCGCGAGTTGTCCATCTCGTCGAGACTGTCCTGGAAAATGTCTTCCTTCTTGAACTGGTCGAAGAAGGCCTGCCTCTTCCACAGCTTGTCAAACTGGCGCAGAATCCTCTCAAACAACTGTGACAGAAAAATTTCTTAATATCAATTATTCAATCAGTTATTGCCAATTAGTAATAATTAAAATTAAAGAAAACTATTTATGGTTTCTTGTCGTTGAGTCGTACCGTGGCAATGCTAGTGTGGTTGGCCAGCATCAGTCCCGAGACTTTGTGCGAAGTCGAGACGTACGGAGACTTCTTCGACAGAGCGACTTGAATCGAAGCCGGGCCCCACGGAATGAACTGGACGAGTTTGCGTTCCCGAATCCTCTGAAGGCTCTTGTGAAGTTCTGTGGGATCCACGTCACCCTGTACAACGTTTCAATTCATTGTAACGTATTTCTTTTTTTTGCGATTTAAGTGTTGAATGGCAGATTTTCACCTGAATAATGTTGAGGATCGATGCGTAGCAATGTGCCGAGTTTCGGTCCGGAGTGGTTGATACCATCATGTTTTTCGGCTGGAGGAGACGACGCATAACATCCAGTACCGTGGTTTTCCGAATCGAAGTCTCCTGAAAATTCGACAAAGTCTTCGTTTAGTACTAAATAACGCTTAAATTAAAAATCGTTAACGAACTTATAGTCATGATACTACAAATATATAATATTACGATAATACTGAAAGGTTAAATAATATCTTTAATTTGATTTTTCAGTGAATTTGTACTTCATGTCCTGAAGTGACGGGTGTGTAGCCCGTCATCAAGAAGTGGAGTCTCGGCGTTGGAATCAGAGGTGCGATGAGTCCGATCAGATCGTTGTTCATGTAGCTCGGGTACCTGAACGATAAAATACATTAAAAATTTAATGTATCAATTTAATTAGTTTAATTAATTTGAACTGCGAGTACCGTAACGTTGCAGTCGAGGCCGACATGATGGTCGAGACCAGTGAATTGATCTGCGTGAACGACGGGTTTTCTATGTGAAGTCTGTCTGTGGCGATCCGGTTCAGTGCCGTGTTGTCCAGGACCACAACGCAGTCCGCGTTCTGCGTTAGTCGTTTCAGCGTCAGCAGCGAATTGTATGGCTGGACTACAACGTCACTATGATTCGAGAACGAATTAATTGATTAGTTAAATTAATAATAAATTATGGGTTAATATTGATAGGGAATATTAATATAGTTTTCATAAGATTTTATAATTATTCCAGAATATTTAATACAAAAAGGATTATTTTGGATCACTACAACTTAAAGAGAAAAAACCATATTTAAAAACAAAAACAACTTATAACTCTAGTTCTATATAAAAAACAATTGTAATATTATTCAGGTTGTTAAACTAATAACAAAGTATGGACTAGTGATAAGTGTGTATATCGACGTATACCTTATCTCGTCTTGGTTAGGGAAAACGCTGTACGTTTGCAGTAGCTTCTTTGGGTAGCGGTCCGACAGTCGCTCGAGAATGTACGAACCCATTCCCGAGCCCGTGCCGCCAGCAATCGAGTGACATAGAGTAAATCCCTTGAAAAAACACAAACAGAAAGATTTGAGAGAAAGTTGAACAAAAAAAACAATTTCAACGAAAAATGTTTGATTCATCGATTCACACCTCCAAATTTTCGCTTCCCTCCGCTTCCCGATCGACGATGTCGAATATTTCTTCAAAAAGCCTCTCTCCGTGGCCATATCCCGAGCCCCAGTTGTTGCCCGCACCTCCTCCGTGTTTGGACAAGAAAATATTTTCCGGGTTGTATAGCTGCAGAGCAAAAGGAAACGTTTAAAAAAAAGGTCTGAAAACGGGCAGTAAAAAATTACTTTGGCGTATGGTGAGTTCATGATGGTGTTGATGACTCGAGGCTCGAGGTCCAGCAGAACAGATCGAGGGATGTAGTGCTCGTCGTCAGCCTGAAATTTGTTCTAGAATAAATATTTTACAACAGAGTTAAGTGAATTGAGACCTGGTAGAAGAAAACGTCTTTGCGATCAACGCCTTCCGTAGCGAAACTTTCGAGGACTCCTTCGGGCGAGATCCCGTGCTCGGCGCATAACTTTTTCCAAAACTCGAAACCAACTGTAAAAACAATGACATTTCAATTAATTACCGTTGTGTTAACTTTGATTAACGATTAATGAATTGTTACTTTGATTCCCGCATTGTCCCAACTGCAATGTTATGATTTCGCACGGCATTTTGGACTCGTTTTCAGGACAAACTGATCAACATCAAGCGAAATTAAAGACAAAAACGATAACTTTATTGATTTATGATAAATTAAAGAGTGTTTCCTGAGAAAAACAAAAAAATTCAATAATTTTTAGAAAGAAAAAGACAGTGAAACTTTGCACGTAATTTGGCGCCTACTTCAGTTTTCATCTGTCAAAAGGCTAATGCCAAAACTAACAGGTGGCGCTAAGATGCAAAAATCAAAAATAATAATAATATCAATAAAATACGGAGAACAAACATAATAAATTAATTAAATAATTTACAATGATTAAAATAAATTAACAATAATTTAGATTTTTATTAAGCATTTTCAGTTCGAATAATAATAGGCGAATATTATAAATTATTAAGTCACAAATCTACAGATCCGGGTTAAATCCAGCGATATTAATATTTCTGAAGCAATGTCCAGTCATTTTGGTGGTATTATCTGATCATCTGTTCAACAGCCAGGACTCTGTCACATAAATTTCTATGCAAGTCAATAGGAAAGCTGAGAAAAAAAATATTCATCTGTGAGCAAATATACCGAGTGATGGCCTTTATGTATATACAATATCAATAAAAAATAAAATGGAAACCAGACGAAATTTACGGTATTGTGTACAATGTAAGGAAATATTTATTAGTCTGAACCCGAAGAAATTCAAAACTCTGTGGGAGACATTTTCTTAATGACTATCTCAATCCGGTTGGCTTTTTAATAGTCTTATAATTTGTCATATAGGCCTTTTGTTCTTTGATATTTCTGATGATCACTTACTGTTGAAACACTATATAATAACTCTGTGCTAAATTTTGTTGAAGCTAACTATTGAAATAATTCGATGAAGAGAGGGACGCCATGTTTGGTCTATACGCGATGCTGTTATATGGCCTTGTACGGCCGTTTGAAAAAGCGCGGGAAAAAAAATTATCCATGAAAAATAAAGTTTATTGCATCGAAAATATTTACGATGTCGGCAGATTTTCTCCATTTAATTGGAATTTCTGGGTAAAGTGGTCTGTCCCACAGCAGACGGGTTATATGTGGGAAAAATAGGCCACATGGTTTTTTTTTTTTTTGGCGGGAAAAACATTTGATAGCCTTGTAGGCTTATCATCTTACAGAAAACTGGAAGAAAAAAAAATCTGAAATTCCGTCAATGTAGTATTTCTGGAAGGGACTATGGTCTGGAACAAAATGAATAGTTTTGAATGTATAGTTAGTAGTTTTTCGCTGTTTTCTTCCATGATGGTTTATGTGTAGATGATACGGCAGTTGCTGGTAGAACCTCACATGGAAGAAAAACCAATCAAGAAATCGCCCTTGGAGGTCTCACCTTGTGTTTTTTTTTCTAATAATTCGGTTTTTTTATTTTGTTTAAGAGATTTTTTGTGAAATGGCAAAAATATAAGATATTGAGATTTTTTCTCGATTTTTTGTTTGGGTATCCAAGAGGAAGAAAAGCGGAAAATTTATGTATCGTCATGGCGGGGCATGGAACTGTTATCAAGACGATTGAATCTGAATCTGTGCTCGAAGGTTTTTTTCTTTTTTACTCTAATGTATTAAAAAATATTGAAATTCTCAATGTCAGATTCATAGAGACTGGCAAAGATTCTTGGTAAGAGTCTTTAGATTCTTAGAGATTGGCACAGATTCTTGGTAAGAATCTTTAGATTCTTGGTAAAAGTAATCTAAAAATCTTTAGATTCTTAGAGACTGGCAAAGATTCTTGGTAGGAGTCTTTAGATTCATGGAGACTGGCAAAGATTCTTGGTAAGAATCTTTAGATTCTTGGTAAAAGTAATCTAAAAATCTTTAGATTCTTAGAGACTGGCAAAGATTCTTGGTAGGAGTCTTTAGATTCATGGAGACTGGCACAGATTCTTGGTAAGAGTCTTCAGATTCTTAGAGACTGGCAAAGATTCTTGGTAAGAGTCTTTAGATTCATGGAGACTGGCAAAGATTCTTGGTAAGAGTCTTTAGATTCATGGAGACTGGCAAAGATTCTTGGTAAGAGTCTTTAGGTTCTTAGAGACTGGCAAAGATTCTTGGTAAGAATCTTTAGATTCTTGGTAAAAGTAATCTAAAAATCTTTAGATTCTTAGAGACTGGCAAAGATTCTTGGTAGGAGTCTTTAGATTCATGGAGACTGGCACAGATTCTTGGTAGGAGTCTTTAGATTCATGGAGACTGGCACAGATTCTTGGTAAGAGTCTTTAGATTCTTAGAGACTGGCAAAGATTTTTGGTAAGAGTCTTTAGATTCATAGAGACTGGCGTGAAATGGAAGAATCCTTGGGATAATGTCATGATAAGATTCTTCGTTGGTGACCTGTACAAGTTGTGCTTCGTCATAGTTTGGCTATAAACGCTTTGGAGATCCACTAATACGCCCTCAACTAGAAGCTTTTCGTTTAGAACCATTCAAACTAATGAGGTAATCACATTCAATAGGGCTTGGCTTTATGTCCTACAATACTTGTGTAAAGCTTATAAAGCATCAAAGGTTTATAGATTGACATGGTTTTTTTCTTTCAAGGTCCTGGAAGAGTGGAATAAGGTCTAGAATCTTCAAGAGAGGTCGAGGAAGGTTTATAGATTGACATGTTTTTTTTTTCAAGGTCCTGGAAGAGTGGAATAAGGTCTAGAATCTTCAGCAGAGGTCGAGGAATCTTAGTGAGGTATGGATTTGGAAAGTACAGGTTCAGAATTCGCAAGTTTGAGGTCTAGAATACTTCAAACAAGGTCCAGATCGGCTAATTAAGGTCCAGAATTCGAGAAAAGGGTTCTGAATTGGTAAGTTTCAGGTCTAGAATACTTCAAACAAGGTCGAGATCGGCAAACAAAGGTTCAGAATTTTTTTAGAAAGGTCCAGAATTCGAGAAAGAGGTTCTGAATTCGTAAGTTTAAGGTCTAAAATACTTCAAACAAGGTCTAGATCTACCAACGAAGGTCCCGAATTTCTTAGAGAGGTCTACACTTTCAAGTAGAGGTCCAGAACTACAATGTGAGGTCTAGAATAGTTCACACAAGGTCTAGCTCTGCGAATAAAGGTCCAGAATTTGTCAGAGAAGTTTAGAATCGGAATAAAAGGTTCAGAATTCGCAAGTTTGAGGTCTAAAATACTTCACACAAGATCGAGATCTACCAAAGAAGGTCCAGAATTTGTCAGAGACGTCTAGATTTTCAAGTAGAGGTCCAGAATTTGTTAGAGAGGTCTAGAATTCGAGAAAGAGGTCCATAATTCGCAAGTTTGAGGTCTGAAATACTTCACACAAGGTCGAGATCTGCCAAAGAAGGTCCGGAATCTGTCAGAGAGGTCTAGATTTTCAAGTAGAGGTCCAGAATTCTCAATCTGAGGTCTAGAATTTTTGAGACTACAGCTCCTAAAAAGACGTTTCAGACATTCTGAGTGTGCACGTCTACATCCAAATCTGTTGGTTGTTTTTCAGGTTGGTATATATTTTTGGTGGGCCGCCATTTGCATGGGAAGTTTTATTTATTCAAGAAGAGTAAGTCGTTTAGTCGACAATAAATTCAAGCAGAAACTGTTATTAATCTTGTGAAAATTTGTCGGAAAAACATTTGAGTCCGCAGTTGGTTAGAAAAACTCGTTTGGCAATTCTGGGAATGAAGCAGCACAAAACTCGTTGTTGCCAACTATTTTATATTCATTTTTTTTTATTCCTCCAGCGTTTTCTTTTAGCTTGCACCTTTTTGCCTCCATCTCTTGCCGTCTGAAGTTGTGCTGTCTTGCCATTTTTACAAGCGCAGATATTAGTTATTTATCTGAATAACAATTTCAGATTGAAACTGAAACAAAAGCTGCTGGCTGCTGCGTTGCCTTTTCCAACCAAAAGGGCGTTTACCCAAAATGGCGCGTTCATTTTATCCTTTTTCCTCGATTCTTTATCCTTCTCTCATTTTAATTTCTGTTGTTGTGTGGAAAATAAAAAAGGCAACGCCGCGGGAAAGTTTTCAGATTTTCATAAAAATGTTGACAGGTTTCTGTGTGTGTGTATTTTTTTCTTCTTCTTCTTCTTAAATACGTCTGTGTGTGTGGACTTGAAAATAAAAAAAAAAATTTAAGATTATCTCTAAAAGGGAGAATTAACATTCACGGAGATTCGTGAAAACCAGATGGAGAGGAACGTATTTCGACGTCAAAAAAATGGTCCCCTTTTGAAATTTGCTGGGGTCGCCCAAGTTCAGTAGAAATAAACTGAGGCGATATGTGGAAAATGAGAATTAAGATTCATGAGATTCGCGATTCACATTCGCGAAAGAGAAGACGGACCGAATTTTGACGTCGAAAAATGGTCCCCCTTTGAAATTTGCTGGAGTTGCCCAAGTTCAGTAGAAGGAAATTGAGGCGATCTGTGGAAAATGAGAATTATGATTCATGAGATTCGCGAAAGAGGACGGGGACCGAATTTTGCCGTCGAAAAATGGTCCCCCTTTGAAATTTGCTGGAGTTGCCCAAGTACAGTAAAAAGAAATTGAGGCGATCTGTGAAAATTAGAATTATGATTCATGAGATTCGCGAAAGAGGACGGGGACCGAATTTTGACGTCGAAAAATGGTCCCCTGACTAGTTGTCTGTCTAATAATCAGACTTTCCGTTTGCAAAATTTAAGGGGGGGACCAAATTTTGACGTCAAGAAATTGTCCCCCATGGAACAAGTAGTTTTTTTTTGCGAGTTGCGAATAAAAAGAAAATTCAGACATCTGGAAATGAGAATTAAGATTCATGAGACTCGTGGAAGAGGAGAGAGACCGAATTTTGACATCCAAAAATGGTCCATATGTGATTATCTGTCTTATCACCAGATTTCATGTTTGCAAAATTTAAACGGGGACAAATGTTGACGTCGAAAAACGGTCCCTGTAGAACAAGTGGATTTTTGCGAGTTGCGAATAAAAAGAAAATTGAGAGGATCTGGAAAACGAGAATTAAGATTCCCGAGATTCGTGAAAGAGGAGAGGGACCGAATTTTGACGTCCAGAAACGGTCCCCTGCATAACTGTCTGTCTTATCATCAGATTTCATGTTTGCGAAACTGAAGAGGGGTCCATATTTTGACGTCCAAAAATGGTCCCCTTCGTAACTGTCTGTCTTAACATCGCATTTGCGAAATTCAAGCGGGGGACCATATTTTGACGTCCAAAAAATGGTCCCCTGCGTAATTGTCGGTCTTGACATCGCATTTGCGAAATTTAAGCGGTGGGGGGACCACATTTTGACGTCCAAAAAAGTTCCTCAACAACTTCCTCCAAAGATTCGATGGTTTCGTGTTATTCTCGATAACACTGGACAACATTTGATGACCATACGATGACAGTGGCAACAGTAGCGAAGGGCCCCCGGTGAATATTTCAAAGGTTATTAGAGTTGGGGTATTTGAATGCAGAATAAGAATTTATTGTTTGGTTGTAATTGGCGTTGTTGTCTGAATAAGGCGCGCGTGTGTGTGTGTGTGTGTGTTGAGATGTGAATGGCGATCATGTGGCCTGGACGAAGACTGGAGAAACCATGAAGAAAGAAGTGGAAGAAGCTTCGGGTTAAAGGGATTTCACATGCTCAAGCACAGACGACAGCAGCAGCGGAGGGAAAAAATCTGAATGGAAGAACAGAAAGTGGAACAGAAGAAGAAGAAAAAAACTCACGAAAACAGACAAATATCAAGTGGCTGCAACCGAGGGAAAATTAAAAGAAAATCCTCCAGAAAAAAAGAATCGATAAATAAGGCCAAGGAATGCAACGAGAAGCTGTCCAGCTGCTATAACATATAACCGCCCAAGGGGGGCTGGCAACTTTACAGCTTTTATCCTCAAATGAGCATTTGGTTTTATCAAACCAACATAGACCCCAAACACACATACGCACACACACATATATACAAGTCTTCAGCAAGAACTTGCACATCCAAGAATCTCCAGATTCCGTCCCGGGATTCTTCAGGATCCTTAAACTCGCACATCCAAAACTGAACTGTAAGAAAGAGTCCTGGATTCTTCAGGATCCTTAAACTCGCACATCCAAAACTGAACTATAAGAAAGAGTCCTGGATTCTTCAGGATCCTTAAACTCGCACATCCAAAACTGAACTATAAGAAAGAGTCCTGGATTCTTCAGGATCCTTAAACTCGCACATCCAAAACTGAACTATAAGAAAGAGTCCCGGATTCTTCAGGATCCTTAAACTCGCACATCCAAAACTGAACTATAGGAAAGAGTCCTGGATTCTTCAGGATCCTTAAACTCGCACATCCAAACTGAACTATAAGAACGAGTCCTGGATTCTTCAGGATCCTTAAACTCGCACATCCAAGAATCTCCAGATTCCGTCCCGGGATTCTTCAGGATCCTTAAACTCGAACATCCAAAACTGAACTATAAGAACGAGTCCTGGATTCTTCAGGATCCTTAAACTCGAACATCCAAAACTGAACTATAAGAACGAGTCCTGGATTCTTCAGGATCCTTAAACTCGCACATCCAATGTACATAACGTTCAACCGAATGGTCATTTAACCACCACCAAGAATGTTCAGATTCGTCCCGGGATTCTTCAGGATCCTTAAATTCGCACATCCAGTGTACATACGTCCGACCGAAAGGACATTTAACCACCACCAAGAATCTCCAGATTCGTCCCGGGATTCTTCAGGATCCTTAAACTCGCACATCCAATGTACATTTAACCACCACTAAGAATTTCCAGATTCGTCCGGGGATACTTCAGGATCCCCATGCAAAAGGTAATCCTTCCAGCAACCGCTAGAAGCGGGTGTCCAGAAACTTTTTTTAATGTTGAAATATTAAAAAAAAACTGAAAACGACCTCTGATGAACCGCCACACAAGAGACGAATAGACAGCCATGACTTGACTAAATATTTCTGTTAATTTCCCATTTTGAAAAATTTTCCCTGTTTTTTTTCCCTCCTCCTCTCTGATATGCAGGTAAGGAATTCGTTTTATTATTCTTTGTATGTAGATATCTTGTGTATGTAAAGAAATGGATTGGGATACTGAGATGGACACAATAGACGGACACGCTAGCGTTATAAATGACTCGGACAATGTTAGCTTGTGCTCTCGGCTCTTTTTTTTCTCTCGTCTACTTCTATTTTTCCTCTTTCAGGTTTTTTCATTTCTTCGGAAATTTCCAAGATTCATCCCACACACACCACACGACTGCTGGGGAAAAGCTCGGGATTTTTTTTTTTTTTTTTGGAACCATTTGTAAAAGAAATTAATGAAGTTTTTTTTCTAATAAGGTCTGGCCGCTCATTTATACTCTAACAAACGTTTCCCCCCAGGGACCGAATTTGGCAGGGGACTGATTTTGGCAAGGCTGAACACTTGTACAGGAATATATGATTCCTTTTTTTTCAGTGTAGTTTGGTAATGTTCTGCTGTTTTGGTGGTGACTTTGAAGAAGATTTCGTGAGGAGGACCGAATTTGGCAAGGGACTGATTTTGGCAAGGCTGAAAACTTGTACAGGAATATACGACTCTTTTTTTATTGTGTAATTTGTTGATATTCTGCTGTTTTGGTGGTGCCTTTGAAGAAGATTTCGTGAGGAGGACCAAATTTGGCAAGGGACTGATTTTGGCAGGGTTCAAGACTTGTGTATGAATATACGTTTTTTTTTTCAGTACAACTTGATAATATTCTGTTGTTTGGTGGTAACTTTGAAGATTTCGTGAGGGGGACCAAATTTGGCAAGGGACTGATTTTGGCAAGGCTGAAAATTTGTGTAGGAATATGTGATTCCTTTTTTTCAGTGTAGTTTGGTAATACTCTGCTGCTTTGGTGATGACTTTCAAGAACAATTCGTTAGGTGGACCAAATTTAGCAAGGGACTGATTTTGGCAATTCTCAATAAAAGTCACTTAGAAGATGCAATTCCGACTGCCATATGCTTGACGAATTGTTTATTTCACGTCTTCGGTGATTTTTAGTGAACCATTTCATAAAGGACCATATTTTTCCAGGGACTAGATTTGGCAAAACTCATTACTAACTATAAAAACACGTGATTGTAGTTCCGATCATTTGGTGAGCGATCGTTTCCAAGTTTTGCCGTATCTTTACAAAAAATGACTTCGCGGGGGGGACCAAATTTAGCAAGGGGACTAAATTTAGCAACAGCCCATCACTATAGCTATCTCACACAGCGGAAATTTTTTGCTACAACAATAATACAGGCCAATAATAAATCCAGGGATTTTTCTTTGTGTGAATCTAACTGGGGAAAGACTTGAAGCCGTAATTCGTCATAACTAGGACCCTATTGTCAACACATTGTGTCACCGGGGCCAGCGAAAATCGAGGGTTTTGTCCAACACCCCGCCGAGCAGATCTGTCAAACACTAAAAGATTCATCCAAAAGTTCAGTCCAAGAATCTTAACGAAGATTCTTTCAAAAGTTCAGTCCAAGAATCTTAACGAAGATTCTTTCAAGTTCGTGGCCAAAAAAGCTGTTTGTTAGGACACCTCAATAGAAAAAGATGCGCTAGTCAAACGTCAGAATGACCCTCTGAATCATGCATGATTACCATGGATCCAGCTAGATGATAGTGCGAAATTGGTCCAGTTTCATACAGTTCGTACGCTTGAATTCTGAAAGAACCCAAGTCATGCAGTATTCAGCCCTTTGTTCAGAGAGTTCAGTTTTGGCAGCTGTAGCGAGTTCAGCTACTGTTCAGCTAGTGATTCAGAGGGAAGCTAGTATTCAGCTACCGAATCATTCGGTACTCAACCGTATGACTTTTCTATAGAGAAGTTATAGGGGTTCACTTTTAGTAACTAAAGTAAGTTCAGCTACTGTTCAGCTAGTAATTCAGAGGGAAGCTAGTGTTCAGCTACCTAGTTATTCGGTACTCAACCGTATGACTTTTCTATAGAGAAGTTATAGGGTTCACTTTTAGTAACTGAAGTAAGTTCAGCTACTGTTCAACCAGTGATTCAGAGGGAAGCTAGTGTTCAGCTACCGAATCATTCGGTACTCAACCGTATAACTTTTCTATATGGGAGTATAGGGTTCACTTTTTAGCAACTGGAGTAAGTTCAGCTACTGTTCAGCTAGTGATTCAGAGGGGAGCTAGTGTTCAGCTACCGAATCATTCGGTACTCAGCCGTATGACTTTTCTATCGGGGGGCAAAACAAAGTTGCTACAACCTTTTGTGCACTTGCAGAAAATAAATCAAAATGGCGGACACCGCGGCTTTTCGTCGAGTCTCTTCTTCTTTTTCTCGCTATAAAACTAAACAAGCAGCTTTTTTCCCATTTCAATTCGATTTTGGAACAGAAGAAAGACTCCTTGACTGAACTGTAATACAGAAATTTGATCAAACAGTAGAGAAAATGTGAAATTTTGGCTGTGAAGTATTTTTAGAAGTTTTGGTCTGAAGGTTTTGTTTTTCCCCAAGTCTGGGTTTGGCAGCGTTGCCAATTTTTCTGCCGCTTTCTTTTTTTTCTTTTTTTTTTTGGGTTTGGCTGCTGTTTAATTACTTTTGCTGTGGCGCAGTTTATTATCAGAGATTATATATTTTGTATTCAGTGTGTTGAGGGCTTGTTTCGTTTTGCTGGGTTTCTTGTTGCAAAGTAGTCTGGAGAAAAAGTTTTTTTTTTCGGGACAGCCGGAGCAAAATGAAAAACCTCCTCGAGCGGTTCACGATTTCCCATCGCTTTTTGGCTCTCGATATCTTTGTTGGCTTTTTCTTCAACACTTTTCATGCATACATGGCAACGCCTCCAGCTTGGACTTTGGCTCCGTCTGTACATACGTCCAACCGAAAGGTCATTTAACCACCAACAAGAATCTCCAGATTCGTCCCGGATTCTTTAGGAATCTTCAAACTCGCATATCCAACACTGAACTGTAAGAACAAGTCCCGGATTCTTCAGGATCCTTAAACTCGCATATCCAAAACTGGATTATAAGAACGATTCCCGGATTCTTCAGGAATCTTCAAACTCGCATATCCAACACTGAACTGTAAGAAAGAGTCCCGGATTCTTCAGGATCCTTAAACTCGCATATCCAAAACTGGATTATAAGAACGATTCCCGGATTCTTCAGGAATCTTCAAACTCGCATATCCAACACTGAACTGTAAGAAAGAGTCCCGGATTCTTCAGGATCCTTAAACTCACATATCCAACACTAAACTGTAAGAAAGAGTCCCGGATTCTTCAGGATCCTTAAACTGACACTTCCAAAACTGAACTGTAAGAAAGAGTCCCGGATTCTTCAGGATCCTTAAACTCGCACATCCAACACTGAATTATAAGAAGGAGTCCCGGATTCTTCAGGATCCTTAAACTCGCACATCCAAGAATTTCCAGATTCGTCCCGGATTCCTCAGGAATCCTCAAACTCGCATATCCAAAACTGAACTGTAAGAAAGAGTCCCGGGTTCTTCAGGATCCTTAAACTCACACTTCCAATGTACATACTTCCAACCGAAAGGTCATTTAACCACCAACAAGAATCTCCAGATCCGTCCCGAATTCCTCAGGATCCTTAAAGTCGCACATCCAACACTGAACTGTAAGAAAGAGTCCCGGATTCTTCAGGATCTTTAAACTCGCACATCCAAAACTGAACTATAAGAACGAAAAAAACAGTTAAAGGGAATAGCAATAGGACGAGAATCCTAGAAGAAAAAATTTTACTTTTTGCCTTTCAATGACCAGCCATTTTGTCCAATCTGCATAATTAACTGTGGCGAGGGGTCCGCTACATCTATTAAACCACTGTACGAAGATAATGTGATAACAGGTGATAACATTAGATAACAACTTACAAATATATTTCAGGATTTCTTCAAACTTATTTTTTTAATTTTCTCTATAGCAATTTGTGAGTAAATTTGAATTGAAATATTGACAAAAATACAAGGGGTCCGAAACTCCCAACAATCTTGGTACACCCAGGTCATGTTATCACTGTTATCAACCTGTTATCTCCATATTATATCCCTGTTATCACGTGTTATCAAATAATCCTCGTACACTTTTCCTCGGAGTTTCGGACCCCTTGCAAAAAATAGGAACAGTGAATTTTTATTATAGAACTTTGATATACGTTTATAATATTATCTAGTTAATAATAATATAATATTTAATAATAATATAATAATTAATAATAGTATTTTTCCAGGAACCCGTTCTGTTCTAATGGAGTGAGCGACTTGTGGAATTCGTCCAAAAACTTTTGCAACAAATATCGAAGACAGAAAAGAAGAAAACTTCATAAAGTAGCAAAAACTACATTATATTTAATGCAAACTATCACAAAAAAACTATCAGAAAGCAAGAAATCTTGTAGTTCCATGAAGAAAATTATTCTGGAATAATTTCTGTGACTTTTATCCATAGAGAACTTTTCTATATTCTAGTTATGCAGATTCACAGATTGAGAAAATCAACTTGTACTTCCATGAAGAAAGTTATTCTGGAATAATTTCTGTGACTTTTTTCCGTAGAGGGTTATCTTTATTCCACATATGCAGATTCATAGACTGAGAAAATCAACTTGTAGTTCCATGAAGAAAGTTATTCTGGAATAATTTCTGTGACTTTTCCATAGAGCTTTTCTTTATTCTACTTATGTATTATATTATGTATTATTATGTTAGCAAAAACTACTTTATATTTAATGCAAACTATCACAAAAAAACTATCAGAAAGCAAGAAATCTTGTAGTTCCATGAAGAAAGTTATTCTGGAATAATTTCTGTAACTTTTCCATAGAACCTTTTTCCTTACTCTACTTATTCAGATCCATAGATTGAGAAAATCTACTTGTAGTTCCATGAAGAAAGTTATTCTGGAATAACTTCTATAACTTTTCCATAGAGCGTTTATCTTTATTCTACTTATGCAGATTCACAGATTGAGAAAATCAACTTGTAGTTCCATGAAGAAGGTTATTCTGGAATAATTTTCTGTGACTTTTCCATAGAGCTTTTCTTTATCCTACTTATGAATTATATTATGTATTATTATGTTAGCAAAAAACTACTTTATGTTTAATGCAAACTATCACAAAAATAAAAACTATCAGAAAAAGCAAAGAAATGTTGTAGTTACATGAAGAAAGTTATTCTGGAATAACTTCTGTGACTTTTTTCCATAGAAGGTTTATCTTTATTCTACTTATGCAGATTCACAGATTGAGAAAATCAACTTATAGTTATAATGAAGAAAGTTATTCTGGAATAATTTCTGTGACTTTTTTCCATAGAGGGTTTATCTTTATTCTACTTATGCAGATTCACAGATTGAGAAAATCAACTATGTAGTTCCATGAAGAAAGTTATTCTGCAATAATTTCTGTGACTTTTTTCAATAGAGAACTTTTCTTTATTCCACATATGCAGATTCATAGACTGAGAAAATCAACTTGTAGTTCCATGAAGAAAGTTATTCTGGAATAACTTCTGTGACTTTTTTTCCATAGAAGGTTTACTTTATTCTACTTATGCAGATTCATAGATTGAGAAAATCAACTATGTACTTCCATGAAGAAAGTTATTCTGGAATAATTTCTGTGACTTTTCTATAGAGAACTTCTACTTCTACTTACTAGATTATAGAGAACTTCTACTTACTAGTTATTCTACTTATGCAGATTCATAGATTGAGAGAACCAACTTATAGTTATAATGAAGAAAGTTATTCTGGAATAACTTTCTGTGACTTTTTTCCATAGAGAACTTTTATTCTTTATTCCACATATGCAGATTCATAGATTGAGAAAATCAACTATGTACTTCCATGAAGAAAGTTATCCTGGAATAAATTTCTGTGACTTTTTTCCCATAGAACCTTTATTCTTACTCTACATATGCAGATTCACAGATTGAGAAAACCAACTTGTACTTCCATGAAGAAAGTTATTCTGGAATAATTCTGTGACTTTTCCATAGAGAACTTTTTCCTTTATTCCACATATGCAGATTCACAGATTGAGAAAATCAACTTGTAGTTCCATGAAGAAAGTTATTCTGGAATAACTTCTGTGGCTTTTTTCCATAGAGAACTTTTCTTTATTCCACATATGCAGATTCAAAGATTGAGAAAACCAACTAGTACTTCCATGAAGAAAGTTATTCTGGAATAAATTTCTGTGACTTTTTTTTCCATAGAGGGTTTACTTTATTCTACTTATGCAGATTCACTGACTGAAAAAAAAAATATTCAAACAGCATCTGCTTGATATAATTATTATTCATAAAATGAGCAACGGCCATGTATTTAGGTATGCACCCCGTATTTTTTCCCGCCAAAAAGCTATCCCACGCTATACATTGCCATACATACTTTTCCCATCTTCCCCCACCATCATTAAACCTTTGGGAAAAAAAATTTTTTTTTCTGAATCACCTTCTAATTGAGAGGGTATGGGAAATTTGAATTTTTCCCACATACCAGTAGCCCCAGCCAAATCAATGGGAAAAATTGTGGGGGGGGGTCCGTGGGATTTTGCATATGCGCATATCAAATACATACAAACCCCCAACCCGTTTCTACTGTGTGTGATCCTCTGGATTTGCATATTCCAAAGGGGGGGTCCGAAACTACGAGGAAAAAAGTGTACGAAGATTATTGGATAACATGTGATAATAAGTGGGATAACATGGAGATAACAGGTTGATAACAGTGAGAACATGACATAGATGTACGAAGCTTATTCGATATTATGTGATAACAAGGGGATAACATAGAGATAACAGGTTGATAACAGTGAGAACATGACCTAGGTGTACGAAGATTATTCGATATCATGTGATAACATGGAGATAACAGGTTGATAACAGTGATCACATGACCTAGGTGTGCGAAGATTATTGGATAACATGTGATAACAAGGGGATAACATGGAGATAACAGATTGATAACAGTGATAACATGACCTAGGTGTACGAAGATTATTTGATAACATGTGATAACAAGGGGATAATATGGAGATAACAGGTTGATAACAGCGATAACATGACCTAGGTGTACGAAGATTATTGGATATCATGTGATAACAAGGAGATAACAGGTTGATAACAGTGATAACATGACCTAGGTTACGAAGATTATTGGATATCATGTGATAACAAGGGGATAACATGGAGATAACAGGTTGATAACAGTGATAACATGACCTAGGTGTACGAAGATTATTGGAAGTTTCAGACCCCTTGCCATATTCGTTTGTGCAAAGAGAGGGTTAAGGATGATAACAGATGATAACAGATGATAACAGTTGATAACGTGTGGTCTATGGTTTGCGTGTAAGGAAATTATAGGAGAACGTTTATTATTCCAGAAAGGATCCCTGAAGACTGGCCTCGCTACTACGGACAACGGTATAAAATATGTTTATTGAAGGATTTTACTCGGAAAAGTTTCTAAAAATCGCAAAAAATTCGAGAAACATTTTGGTGTCAAGAAAGTTTCATAATTCGTAACAGTTGATTTGATAACTGTGTCCGCTGTAGAGAGGAGTTCGTTTGGGATGTGTGCTGTTCCAGAAAGGCCATTGAAGACCAACCTCGCTATTACGGACAATGGTATAGAATATTATATTGAAGGATTTTACTCGGAAAAGTTTCAAAAAATCATAAAAAATTCGCAAAATAATTTGCCGTAAAGTAAGTTTAAAAATTCCTTACTGTTGATTTAAGAACGGTGTCCGCTATAGAGAGGACCGCCTTTGGGAATCTACGCTATTGCAAAAAACGAGCCTCTCTACTACGGACAGGCTTATAAAATACGTTTATTGAAGGATTTTACTGGAAAAAGTTTCAAAAAATCACAAAAAATTCGCAAAATATTTTGTCGTAAAGTAAGTTTAAAAATTCCTTACGGTTGATTTAATAACGGTGTCCGCTATAGAGAGGACCGCATTTCGAATCTACGCCATTCTAAAAGGGCCACTGAAGACTAGCCTCTCTACTACGGACACGCGTATAAAATATATTTACTGAAGGATTTCGCTCAGAAAAATTTCAAAAAATCACAAAAAATTCGAGAAATATTTTGCCGTAAAGAAAGTTTAAAAATTCCTTACGGTTGATTTAATAACGGTGTCCGCTATAGAGAGGACCGCCTTTTTGGAATCTGCCCTATAAGACCTTATTCCCAAAAGGCCCTTGTAGACTACCCCCACTACTACGGACACTCGTGTAAAATAACCTTGTCAACTAATCGACTTGGAAATAGGCCTAAAAATCGTCCAAAAATCTGAGAAACACTTTGATACCCAGAAAAGTTCAAAATTTTTATAAACTGATTTAATAGAAGTGTCCGCTGTAGAGAGGACCGCCTTTTTGGAATCTGCCCTATAGACCTTATTCCAAAAAGGCCCTTGTAGACCACCCCCACTACTACGGACACTCGTGTAAAATAACCTTGTCAACTAATCGACTTGGAAATAGGCCTAAAAATCGTCAAAAAATCTGAGAAACACTCTGATACCCAGAAAAGTTCAAAATTTTTATAAACTGATTTAATAGAAGTGTCCGCTATAGAGAGGACCGCCATTTTGGAATCTGCCGTATAGATTTGATAGGTGTGATGATGACTTATGTAGTTTTGTTATGTGGCAATGTTGCATACGAGATGGGCTTATGCAGCTGCCAATTCCCCGGGTATTTTACATATTTAAAGCCTTTCTCTGCTATGCCAATCGACCCTTTTGAACTTCTCACCCAAACGTGTCCATTTAAATCTG
The DNA here is from genome assembly GCA_002872375.1 of Eulimnadia texana. Classification (NCBI taxonomy): domain Eukaryota; kingdom Metazoa; phylum Arthropoda; class Branchiopoda; order Diplostraca; family Limnadiidae; genus Eulimnadia; species Eulimnadia texana. The sequence continues at coordinate 31,078,343 of NKDA01000001.1, read as the reverse complement.
AATACCAAAAAACGCCATAACTTGTTGTTGTAGCAACGTATGTTGTAGCTGTTGTAGTACCGATTCCCTCAGTTGTAGCGATGGTATGAAACGTACTATTTTATATAGTGAATCCTTCTGATACGAATGGTCGAGATTGTTGTAGTGTTGTAGCTGTTGTAGTACCCATTCCCTCAGTTGTAGCTGTTGTAGTACCGATTCCCTCTGTTGTAGCGATGGTAAGAAACGTAGTATTCTATATCTGATACAAATGGTCAAGATTCTTGTAGTGTTATAGCTGTTGTAGTACCCATTCCCTCAGTTGTAGCTGTTGTAGTACCCATTCCCTCAGTTGTAGCGATGGTATGAAACGTAGTATTCTATATCTGATACAAATGGTCAAGATTGTTGTAGTGTTGTAGCTGTTGTAGTACCGATGGTATGAAACGTAGTATTCTATATAGTGAATCCTTCTGATACGAATGGTCGAGATTGTTGTAGTGTTGTAGTACCGATTCCCTCAGTTGTAGCGATGGTAAGAAACGTAGTATTCTATATAGTGAATCCTTTTGATACGAATGGTCAAGATTGTTGTAGTGTTGTAGCGGTTGTAGTACCGATTCCCTCAGGTGTAGCGATGGTATGAATTGTAGTATGGTATTAGAAAAGTTAAGGTATGATTGAGGATGCTGATACATACTGAAAACCGGCCAATTTCAATACCTTTAGCATGCTGAAACGGCATAGTTTCAGTACTTGTCCAGGCGTTGTTCAGTATACTGGATATTTCTAAATTTTTCATTGGGGCGCATAACCACCCTAGACGATGTTATCTGGTGTTATCAGCTCTTTGTGTATAGAAAAATTATGCAAATAATATAATAATAGATTTGTTAGTCAAAAATAAAAGGCACCCCAAAAAGCACCGTAAGAAAGCACTGTTAAAAATCAATGACTGATCCACCAACCCCCAGGACGATGTTATCTAGTGTTATCAGCTCTTTGTGTATAGAAAAATTATGCAAATAATATAATAATAGATTTTTTTCGTTAAAAATAAAAGGCACCCCAAAAAGCACCGTAAGAAAGCACTGTTAAAAATCAATGACTGATCCACCAACCCCCAGGACGATGTTATCTGGTGTTATCAGCTCTTTGTGTATAGAAAAATTATGCAAATAATATAATAATAGATTTTTTTTTTTTTGTCGTCACTTTCCTACATATCCAAAGCGTCACCGTGAATAAATTTATCTGTAGCCCTTTGGACCCAACTTTGATATGCAACTTTCTATGTAAAACCTATGCAAATGTACTGACGACAATAGGCCCTATATTCCAAAGGCGCACCTCACTATAGCGGACACTCCTATTAAATCAGTTTATTAAAATTTTGGACTTTCTTGGGTACCAGAGTGTTTCTCAGATTTTTTGGCGATTTTTAGGCCTATTTCCAAGTTGACTAACCCATAAATTAATTTAATACTAGTGTCCGTAGTAGAGGGGGTGGTCTACAGAGGCCTTTTTTGGGGAATGAGGTCTGTAGGGCCTATATTCCAAAGGCGCACCTCACTATAGCGGACACTCGTATTAAATCAGTTTATTAAAATTTTGAACTTTTTTGGGTACCAGACTGTTTCTCAGATTTTTTGACGATTTTTAGGCCTATTTCCAAGTCGACTAACCCACAAGATTTTTCTACATTAGTGTCCGTAGTAGAGAGGATGGTCTACATAGGCCATTTTTGGGATTGAGGTCTATAGACTTGTATCATAGACGTAAGTTATTTTTTGCTCGTATACGGGATTTTCTTTTTTAAGAATTCATATGAAATTATTTATACTATTATTATATTATTATTATATTATATTTAAACTGCATAAGAGATGAAGAAAGAAAAGGAAAAAATATAAATATATTATACATTATATTACATATATTATATATATATTATATTATATTATTATTATATTATATTTAAGACTGCATATGAGATGAAGAACGAAAAGGGAAAAAATATGAATATGTATAATATTATATTATATATTATACATTATACTATATATTATATATACATTATTTTATATTATTATATTATATTATATTATATTACACATTATATTATATTATTAATATTTTATTACACTTAAGACTGCATATGAGATGAAGAAAGAAAAGGGAAATTTATTAATATACATAATATAATATTTTATATTTATATATTATATATTATATTATTAATATTATATTATATTTAAGACTGCATATGAGATGAAGAAAGAAAAAGGAAAAATATGAATATACGTAATATAATATTATTTATTATGTATTATATTATATTATATATATATATTATATTATTATATTATATTATTATTATATTATATTTCGAAATGCATATGAGATGAAGAATAAAAAAAAAGGAAAAAATATGAAGAGCCACATATCGTATATAGAAAAAGACATGTCTGATGCTGGATTGTAACGTTTCTCAGAAACCGTTATGGAGATTTTTATTATTCAGCCATTTTTTTCTCTATGTATTGACTACATTCGATAGAAATCTCCATTGGACAGTGTATGGAATAATACCTTTATTTATAATAATAATAATAATAATAATAATAATAATAGTAATAGTTATATGTAAAAAGTTATTATTATTTAACCAAGTTATATATTCAGCCATTTTTCTCTATGTATTGACTACATTTGATAGAAATCTCCATTGGACAGTGTATGGAATAATACCTTTAATTATAATAATAATAATAGTTATAAGTAAAATAGTTATTATTTACTAAGTTATATATCCAGCCATTTTTCTCTATGTATTGACTATATATTTGATAGAAATCTCTATTGGACAGTGTATTGAATAATACTTTTACTTATAATAATATTAATAGTTATAAGTAAAATAGTTATTATTTACTAAGTTATATATCCAGCCATTTTTCTCTATGTATTGACTATATATTTGATAGAAATCTCTATTGGACAGTGTATTGAATAATACCTTTATTTATAATAATAGTAATAATAGTTATATGTAAAAAGTTATTATTTTCTAAGTTATTATTATTTAACTAAGTTATATATTCAGCCATTTTTCTCTATACAGTTTTGTGTATTGACTATATTCGATAGAAATCTCCATTGGACAGTGTATGGAATTTATTAATAATAATAATCATAGTTATATGTAAAAAGTTATAATTTACTAAGTTATTATTATTTAACTAAGTTATAGAAATCTCCACTGGACAGTGTATTGAATAATACTTTTAATATTAATAATAATAATAATAGTTATGTGTAAAAAGTTATTAATAGTATTTAAAATAATTCGTAAAAATATAGAGTATATATGAGTAGTATGTCTCCACTCTGCGGGGAAATTCCCTGAAGAAAGGGGAAAATAAGGGAAGAGGGAAAAGGGAAAATAATCTGGAGTATATAGTCTTGTATTCTGATAGGCAGGATGAATTAGGGAAAGTAAGGGAAGAGGGAAAAGGGAAAATTATCTGGAGCATAGGCTTGTATTCTGGTTAAGTAGATTGGAAAAAGGGAAAATAAGGGAAGAGGGAAAAGGGAAAATAAGGGAAAAGGGGAAATAATCTGGAATATATAGTCTGGTATTCTGGTAGGAAGGATGAAAAAGGGAAAATCAGGGAAGAGGGAAAAGGGAAAATAATCTGGAGTATATAGTCTTGTATTGTGGTTATGTAGGATGAAAAAGGGAAAATCAGGGAAGAGGGAAAAGCGAAAATAATCTGGAGTATAGTCTTGTATTGTGGTTATGTAGGATGAAAAAGGGAAAATCAGGGAAGAGAGAAAAGGGAAAATAATCTGGAGTATAGTCTGGTATTATCGTATACAGGAAAAAAAAGGGAAAATAAGGGAAGGGGGAAAAGGGAAAATTATCTAGAGTATAGTCTGGTATTCTGGTTATGTAGAATGCAAAAGGGAAAATCAGGGAAAAGGGGAAATAATCTGGAGTATAGTTTTGTATTGTGGTAGGCAGGATGAAAAAGGGAAAATAAGGGAAGGGGGGAAAGGGGAGGGTCTTGGTTTGTCCAATAGAAAGAAGGGCACGTGCCCCCTCCTTCGCCATTGGCTATCGGTCGTTTTGGCGCCCTCTCCGCTGATTGGTCCCAAACACAGGGGGGTCTGCTACTCTCGAAAATAATTGATTTAATTTTAAAATATTTTATTATTATTTTTTAAAACATAAAATTCATCAATAATTTAATAAAGTTTAACTGAAACTAATATCCAAGAACATAATTATATTTAATTATAATAAATTCAAATGTAAATAGAAATAATTTGTAAGTTATTTTATTATTATTATTATAAAAACATGAACTTTACAAATAATTGAATGATAAATAATATAATATAATAAATAATAATAAAATAATGAATTCATAGTAAATAATTATAAATAATATAATATCATAAATACTAATAAAATAAGTACTTCATAATAAATAATGATTAAAATTCAAATGTAATTAGAAATAATTTGTAAGTTATTTTATTATTATTATTTTATTATTATTATATTATTACATTAATTATTAATATTCAGATATAATTAGAATTAATTTGTAAGTTATTTCATTATTATGATTATTATTATTATTATTATTATTATATTATTATTACATTAATTATAAAAATTCAGATGTAATTAGAAATAATTTGTAAGTTATTTCATTATTATTATTATTATTATTATTATTATTATTATTATTTTATTATTATTTTATTATTACATTAATTATATTTAATTATAAATATTCAGATGTAATTAGAAATAATTTGTAAGGTTTGCATGGACCAGGAAGTCTAAGTTGGCGTGGTTATTTGAGATCCAGTTCAATATATATGGGAGTGAAGTATATAAATATGCAAATGAGAGGCCAAGGACCTTTCAATGTATCTCTGCCATTTCGGTTCCTCTTTAGACCAGCTAAATAACAAGTGCCAAGATTCTTGCAGGAATCTCTAAGATTCTTGCAAGAATTGTAAGATTCTTTCATGATTCTTTGAGATTGTTTCAGGAATCCCTAAGATTCTTTCATGATTCCCTAAGATTATTTCGGCAGACTAGTAATAGTAATATAATAATATAATAATAATAGAATAGTACTATAATAGTAAGAATAGATTCTTACAGTGGTATTTCGGTTCCTCTTTAGACCGGCTAAATAACAAGTGCCAAGATTCTTGCAGGAATCCCTAAGATTCTTATTGAGTTGAATTGAATTGAATTGAATCCCTAAGATTCTTTCATGATTCCTCAAGATCCTGTAATGATTCCCTAGGATTCTTGCAGGAATCCCTAAGATTCTTTCAGGAATCCCCAAGATTCTTTCATGATTCCTTAATATTCTTGCAGTAATCCCGAAGATTCTTGCAGGAATCCCGAAGATTCTTACGGGAATCCTGAAGATTCTGTCATGATTCCTTAAGATTCTTTCAGGAATCCTAAGATTCTTACAGGATTAGTTTTCTGATTTATTATTGATTTCAATGACGATTGGACATGGTTAGTCTGAATGCCGAATAGAAAAAAAGATGCGCTGGTCAAACGTCAGAATGACCGTGTGAATACTGCATGATTTAGTTTATTGATTGATTATTGATTTTAATTACGATTGGACATTGTTAGTCTGAATGCCGAATAGAAAAAAAGATGTGCTGGTCAAACGTCAGAATGACCGTGTGAATGCTGCATGATTTTAGCGTGGATTCAGCTAGATGGTAGTGTGAAATTGGCCCACTTTCACACGATTCGTTCTGGATGCCGAACAGAAAAAAGATGCGCTAGTCAAACGTCAGAATGACCGTCTGAATACTGCATGATTTTAGCGTGGATTCAGCTAGATGGTAGTGTGAAACTGGCCCACTTTCACACGGTTCGTACACTTGAACTCTGAAAGAACCAAGTCATGCGGTATTGAACCACTTATTCAGAGGGCTCATTTTATGCAGCTAAAGTAAATTCAGCTACTGTTCAGCTAGTGTTCAGCTACCTAGTCATTCGGTCCTCAACCGTCTGACTTTTCTAGGATATTCTTATAGGATTATTTTTTAATTAATATTTATTTTAATTACGGTTTGATTAATGTGAAATATAGTTTGAATGATATTTGATGATATCTGCGGTGATTTCTTTCAAGTGGAAAGTTGTAGACAACAACCGCGACAACAGCAAAAAATGTTGTTGCATGTGAAGTCAAGTTCTGCAGCTGTGCAATGTTGCGTTTATCATTTCTTTAAAAAATCTTTTTGAACGAGAAAAGTTCTTTGCAGGCAAAACAGATGGAAAGCAAATAAAACGCTACAACAGCTAACAGCTTTTCCATGCTACTGTTGTAGCTGTTGTTGTATGATGGTTGGCATCGACAGGGTATTTATTGATTCGTATTGATTTTCTTAATTTTTGTAATATTTTAATACTTAGAGGTTGAATGAGAGACATATGTTGTCGAACTGTTGTAGTGTTGTAGCTGTTGTTGTAGGTGTGAGCCTCTCAGTTGTAGTAATCGTCTAGTATACCAATGGTTTCATATATAGAGGTGGAGTTGCTGTTGTAGTGTTGTTGTAGCAACATAGTGTTGTAGCTGTTGTAGTAACGATTCCCTCAGTTGTAGCGATGGTATGAAACGTCGTATTCTATATAGTGAATCAACATCACACAGGTGGTTAACATGGTAGTATAGGAAAAGGGGTTGTTGTAGTGTTGTAGCTGTTGTAGTTCCCGACTTAGTTGTAGTAGAGGTACTATTAGTGAAGAGTAGTATTTTATAACGAATCCATCTGATACTAAACGGCTATGAGGTGGTAGAGTTGCTGTTGTAGTGTTTTTGTAGTAACAGTATTGTAGCTGTTGTAGTAGCGACCCCCTCAGTTGTAGAGATAAGTAGTGAAGTGTAGTATTCTATAGGGAATCCGACTGCATGGTATACAAATGGTTATAAGGTGGTAGAGTTACTGTTGTAGTGTTGTTGTAGTAGCACAGTGTTGTTGTGTTGTAGTAGCGAAAGAGATAGTAGTGAAGCGCAGTATTTTACAGTGAGTCCATCTGATATACAAATGGTTGTGGGTTGTAGGGAAAAAAGTTGTTGTTGTAGCGGACCCCTCGGTTGTAGACAGATGTAGTAGCCGGGGCTGATTGAGATATATGTGCGACTGAACAGCAGCTTGGTCGATAACATTCTCTCCTCTCTTGTTAACAAGCGACCCGCCATACAACAGGGGGTCCGCAACTTGTATAAATACAAAGATAACAGAGATAACAGATGATAACAGGTGATAACAACAGTGATAATAGAGAGGAAATGACGAAACACATGGATATAAGATTATGATTTAAAAATGATAGAAAGATAACAAGGTGTTAACATTTGATAACAAGGTGATAACAAGGTGATAACAGGTGATAACAACAGTGATAACAGAGAGGGAATGACGGAACATATGGATATAAGATTATGATTAAAAATGATAGAAAGATAACAAGGTGATAACAGTTGATAGCAAGGTGATAACAGAGGATAACAAGGTGATAACAGGTGATAACAGGTGATAACTAGGTGATAGCAAGGTGATAACAACAGTGATAACAGAGAGGGAATGACGGAATATATGGATGTAAGATTATGATTGAAAATCAAAGAAAGATAACAAGGTGATAACAGTTGATAATAAGGTGATAACAGGTGATAACAACAGTGATAACAGAGAGGGAATGACGGAACCTATGGATATAAGATTATGATTGAAAATGGTAGAAAGATAACAAGGTGATAACAGTTGATACCAAGGTGATAACAGGTGAAAACAAGGTGATAACAGAGGATAACACGGTGATAACAAGGTGATAACAGGAGGACAACAAGGTGATAACAGGTGATAACGTAATGATAATAGAGAGGCAATGACGAAACACATGGATATAAGATTATGATTGAAAATGATAGAAAGATAACAAGGTGATAACAAGGTGATAACAGTTGATAATAAGGTGATAACAGGTGATAACAACAGTGATAATAGAGAGGAAATGACGGAACATTTGGACATGAGATTATGATTGAAAATGATAGAAAGATAACAAGGTGATAACAGGAGATAGCAAGGTGATAACAGGTGATAACAACAGTGATAATAGAGAGGGAATGACGGAACCTATGGATATAAGATTATGATTGAAAATGGTAGAAAGATAACAAGGTGATAACAATTGATAACAAGGTGATAACAGGTGATAACAAGGTGATAACAGGAGTGACAACGAACGTCTCTGTAAGATTCTGGACCTCACCTTAGGATTCTGGACTTCTCTTATGAATTCTGAACCCTATACTACAAGAATCTAGACCTCGCTCTAGGATTCTAGACCCGCGTTTCAAATACTAGACCTGTACTTAAATAATGAAGACTCCGCTTGAAGATTCTAGACCTCGCTTTGGGATTCTAGACCCCATCCTAGAATTCTAGACCTCGTTGTAAGATATCGTGACCTCACTAATGGATATAGTGCTTCAGTTAAGACCTGTCCATGAGATTCTAGACCTCGCTTCGGGATTGTAAGAACCTAGTTTAGCAGTTTAGACCTCAATTTAAGATTCTAGACCTCATACTAACCATTTACAACCTCGATTTTAAGATTCTAGACCTCATCTTAACATTATAGACCTCGGTTAAAGATTCTAAGAACCTATCTTAGCATTCTAGACCTCGATTTAAGATTCTCTAGGCCTCATCTTAGCACTCTAGAACTCGATTTCAGGATTCTAGACCTCATTTTAACATTCCATACTTCAATTTTAAGATTCTAGACCTCATCTTACCATTTCAAACCTTAATTTTAAGATTCTAGACCTGATCTTAACACTCTAGAACTCGATTTTAAGATTCTAGACCTCATCTTAACATTCTAGACCCCAACTTAAAATTCTAGACCTGATCTTACCGTTTCAAACCTCGATATAAGCTTCTAGACCTCATCTTAACATTCTAGACCTCATCTTAACATTCTAGACCTCAATTTAAGCTTCTAGACATCATCTTAACATTTTACACAACGGTTTAAAATTCTAGACCTTATCTTAACACTCTATAGCTCAATTTCAAGATTCTAGACCTCATCTTAACATTCTATACCTCAATTTTAAGATTCTAGGCCTCATCTTACCTTTCAAATCTCAATTTTAAGATTCTAGACCTCATCTTAACATTCTAGACCCCAATTGAAGATTCTAGACCTGATCTTACCATTTCAAACCTCAATTTTAAGATTCTAGACCTCATCTTAACATTCTAGACCTCAGTTTAAGATTCTAGACCTGATCTTAACACTCTATAGCTCAATTTCAAGATTCTAGACCTCATCTTAACATTCTATACCTCAATTTTAAGATTCTAGGCCTCATCTTACCTTTCAAATCTCAATTTTAAGATTCTAGACCTCATCTTAACATTCTAGACCCCAATTGAAGATTCTAGACCTGATCTTACCATTTCAAACCTCAATTTTAAGATTCTAGACCTCATCTTAACATTCTAGACCTCAATTTTAAGATTCTAGGCCTCATCTTACCTTTCAAATCTCAATTTTAAGATTCTAGACCTCATCTTAACATTCTAGACCCCAATTGAAGATTCTAGACCTGATCTTACCATTTCAAACCTCAATTTTAAGATTCTAGATCTCATCTTAACATTCTAGACCTCAGTTTAAGATTCTAGACCTGATCTTAACACTCTATAGCTCAATTTCAAGATTCTAGACCTCATCTTAACATTCTATACCTCAATTTTAAGATTCTAGGCCTCATCTTACCTTTCAAATCTCAATTTTAAGATTCTAGACCTCATCTTAACATTCTAGACCCCAATTGAAGATTCTAGACCTGATCTTACCATTTCAAACCTCAATTTTAAGATTCTAGACCTCATCTTAACATTCTAGACCTCAATTTTAAGATTCTAGGCCTCATCTTACCATTTCAAACCTCAATGTTAAGATTCTAGACCTCATCTTAACATTCTAGACCTCGATTTAAGCTTCTAGACCTTACAGGGTAACAGCAGTAGGAAGTCTTTGAACCTTGTGTTGTGACGACTTTGCCAGATTAACGTGGGAACGACTACAACAGAGTCTTGCAATTCAACACTTTATATCAAACTGTATCCAGTAATATGAATAACCAACTTATCAAATTTTACAACCTGTTTACATACTCGACATTCACATCTTCATAACCATTCAAACTTTATTACAATAAACATAATTCAAAACTTTACCAATTATTTCTGAAAAAAAATCTGGCAACGCTGCGATTTATAAAATTTTCTAATTTTTTTTTAAAATAATATTAAACATGTTGATAAAAAATAATAAATTATATTTAAATAAAATCTTAATTTTTTAAGGAGATTTTTAAATAATTTCTTGGCTTTTTTGGAAATCTGGCAACGCTGCGATTCATTAAATTTTCTAATTGCATTTTTAAAGATAATATTTAACTATTTTGATAAGAAATAATTTAATTTAATTTAAATAAAATTTAAATTTTTTTAGGAGATTTTAAATTAATTTCTTGACTTTTTTGGAAATTTGGCAACGCCGCAGTTTGTTTTCTTAAACAGCAGACCATAGAATTCAGGTTTTGATTTAACATTTTTTATTATAAATTTTTTAAATTTAATTTAATATTTAACCAGGACTTCTGGTCCAGAAGTCGAAGTCCAGAGTCGAGTTCTAGAGTGCTAAGATGAGGTCTAGAATCTTGAAACTGAGGTATAGAGTGTTAAGATGAGGTCTAGAATCTTAAACCGAGTTCTAAAGTGCTAAGATCAGGTCTAGAAGCTTAAATCGATGTCTGAAATGTTGAGATGAGGTCTAGACTCTTAAACCGAGGTCTAGAATGTTAAGATGAGGTCTAGAACCTTAAAATCGAGTTCTAGAATGATAAGTTGAGGTCTAAAAGCTTAAATCGAGGTTTGAAACGGTAAGATCAGGTCTAGAATCTTAAATTGGGGTCTGAAATGTTAAGATGCGGTCTAGAATCTTAAATCGAGGTATAGAGTATTAAGATCAGGTCTAGAACCTTAAAATTAAGTTCTAGAGTGCTAAGATGAGGTCTAGAATCTTAAATCGAGGTCTAGAATGTTAAGATCAGGTCTAGAATCTTAAAATTGAGGTATAGAGTGTTAAGATGAGGTCTAGAATCTTAAATCGAGGTTTGAAACGGTAAGATCAGGTCTGGACTGTTAGAATAATTCAGAAGTTACTGACTTCGTAAGTAGTTTTTGTTGTAACTGAATATTGCGAGAAGAAGCTCGAATTGTCAACTGATTAAGGTCACACAGTCATTGGAAGCAGACGACAATATGAAGAAGATCATTGACTTTGTTCCTATACCGTCTTGAATATTCAAAATTTAATTAAAATATCAATTAAAATTAATTTAATTTTATTGAAATATATCTAAATTTTTTAAGCAATTTTTCGAATAATTTCTTGGCCTTTTTGGAAATCTGGCAACGCTGCAATATCTTAAATTTTCTAATTATATTTTCTAAATTAGATAATATTTAACTATTTTGATAAGAAATAAGTTAATTGAATTTAAATTAAATCTAAATTTCTTAGGAGATTGTAAAATAATTTCTTGGCTTTTTGGAAATCTGGCAACGCTGCGATTTATTATATTTTCTAATTATATTTAAATAATAATAGAATATATATAATTCTAAAAATAATATAAATAATATAAATAATAATAATAATAATAATAATAGAATAATATTGAACCATGTTGATAAGAAATAATTAAAATTTATTGAAATAAATCTAAATTTTTTTAACAAATTTTCAAATAATTTCTTAGCTTTTTGGAAATCTGGCAACGCTGCGGTTTATTGAATTTCCTAATTTTATTTTTAAAAATAATATTTAACTACTTTGATAAGAAATAATTTAATTTAATTTAAGTAAAATCTAAATTTTTTAAAGGAGATTTTAAAATAATTTTTTGGCTTTTTTGGAAATCTGGCAACGCTGCGGTTTATTAAATTTTCTAATGATATTTTTAAACAATATTTAACCATGTTACTTGGCAACATTGTTAACTTTGTTTATATACTGTCTTGAATACTCAAATCTAAATAAAATATCAATTAAAACTAATTTAAATATGTTTTTTGTTGTATGAAGTTCAGTGTATCCACTTTTCAATTTCCATTTTTCCCCATCTTCCCTTATCTTTCCCCCTTTTTCCCAGTTCAGTGTTTCCACTTTCCGATTTTCCCCTTTTTTCCAGTTCAGTGTATCCACTTCTCGATTTTCCATTTTTCCCCTCTTCCCTTATCCTTCCCCTTTTTCCCGGTTCAGTGTTTCCACTTTTTGATTTTCCATTTTTCCCCTCTTCCCTTATCTTTTCCCTTTTTCCCAGTTCAGTGTTTCCACTTTTCGATTTTCCATTTTTCCCCTCTTCCCTTATCTTTCCCCTTTTTCCCACTTCAGTGTTTCCACTTTCCAATTTTCCCCTGTTCCCTTATCTTTCCCCTTTTTCCCAGTTCAGTGTTTCCACTTTTCGATTTTCGATTTTTCCCCTCTTCCCTTATCTTTCCCCTTTTTCCCCAGTTCAGTGTTTCCACTTTCCGATTTTTCCCTCTTTCCTTATCTTTCCCCTTTTTCCCAGTTCAGTATATCCACTTTTCGATTTTCCATTTTTCCCCTCTTCACTTATCTTTCCCCTTTTTTCCCCTCCGTGGTCTAGATTTCCTCTTTGCTCTCTTCTCTTCTTCTTCCCTTTTCCTACCCCTTTTCCTCCCTTTTTCAGGGAATTTCCCTGCAACAGTAGAAACACTGATTTAAGTTGTATTCATTGATAATTTTATAAACAGCGAAGAAAATAAATATTTGCTGAATTACGTCAACGTGGCAACGCTGTACGGCCTTCCTCCAAGATGGCGGGAAACGCCCATCGTCAAAACACTGTAGCGGACGACTCATTTTTCAGGTTTTTTGACACCTTAAAAATACAAAATAACTACTTAATTCAATTCTGAACTTATCAACGGATTGTAGAACTTGTAAACTTCATACTAATTCGTTTAATATCCTGAAAAAAACGGTTTCAGGGTATTTAAAAAACGTCCATGAAAAGAGGTGAGGTTCTCAAGTTTTATGTGCACTTTGTATACGCGTGAATCTTGGATTCTTGGTTTGTGATTCTTGGTAGGATTCTTGGTTTATGATTCTTGATTCCTGATCAGATTCTTGGATTCTTGGTTTGTGATTCTTGGATTCTTGGTAAGATTCTTGATTCTTGATTTATGATTCCTGATTCTTGGTTCGTGATTTTTGATTCTTTGTAAGATTCTTGATTCTTGGTTTGTGAATCTTGGATTCTTTGTAAGATTCTTGATTTTTCATTTATGATTCTTGATTTATGATTCTTGGTTTCTGATTCTTGGATTCCTGATTCTTGGTAAGATTCTTGGATTCTTGGTTTGTGAATCTTGGATTCTTTGTAAGATTCCTGATTCTTGGTTTCTGATTCTTGGATTCTTGGTTTATGATTCTTGATTCTTGGTCAGATTCTTGTGGATTCCGTGATAGGCAAAAGGTTATAGGCGGGAATAACAGGAAACCTTAAAAGGTATTAATGGCTTTAAACGAGCAAGCCGCTTAAATATTCCTCAGGACGTAAGGGTCTCTTGTAACTGCGGCTGATAATTACTGATAACATGGCGATAATATTTGCATATTTAGAAACCAATCGAGTTAAAGGGCTTGAGGAATCAGCCTTCAAGATTCTTGAAGTTGAAGACCCCCCCACTCAGAATCTTACTGAGTTAAAGGGCTTGAAGATTCTTCTGGGAATCTTGACAAGATTCTTGAAGTTGAAGACCCCCCTCCAGAATCTTATCGAGTTAAAGGGCTTGAAGATTCTTCTGGGAATCTTGACGAGAATCTTGAAGTTGAAGACCCCCCCTCAGAATCTTACTGAGTTAAAGGGCTTCAAGATTCTTCTGGGAATCTTGACAAGAATCTTGAAGTTGAAGACCCCCATCAGAACCTTATTTGAGCAAACGGGGAAAAAAAATTCTTCGTGTAGCTTCTGTTCTGGGAAGAAAAAGAAGAAAACTATTTATACAAAAGCTGATAACAAAGATCGTAAATTCGGCTTAAACCGTCAACTCTGTGCTCAACGTAACGCGTTCCTTGGGCAAAAATAAGGGAAAAAAAATCACTGAAAATCCACTGAAAAAAAAACCTAGAAAAATACTATAAAACAGAATAATAGATAATAAATAGAATAAAAGGACTGAAACTATGAATGACAAATGAAGAAAGGGTATAGGACTTATTGCCCTACAACTGTGCCTCCCTATAGCGGACACCGTTATTAAATCAACAGTGAGGAGTTTTGCAAATGTCTTTACAGCAAAATGTTTCGCGAATTTTTTGTGATTTTTAGAAACTTTTCCGAGTGAAATCCTTCAATAAATGTATTCTATACGGCAGTCCGCAGTAGAGAGGTCTTGAGTACGGCTTTTTAGACGCAGGCTTCGGAGTCGGTCGCTCGTCCATAAGAGGCCTTTGTAAATTTCTCATTATAGCGACAGATACCAAAGACGACCCAAAACATGGAAATTTTCACTTTTCATGCAAAACTGAACAACTTTGTTTTCGTCCATAAGAAACCTTAAGAAAAAATTTTGTCGCCATTACGTAGCGACAGGTCTTAAAGGACTTGTGTGGAAATTAGAATTTTTGGATTCGGAGTCGGTCGCTCGTCCATAAGAGGCCTGTGTAAATTTCTCATTATAGCGACAGATACCAAAGACGACCCAAAACATGGAAATTTTCACTTTTCATGCAAAACTGAACAACTTTGTTTTCGTCCATAAGAAACCTTAAGTAAAAGTGCCATTACGTAGCACAGGTCTTAAAGGACTTGTGTGGTAATTAGAATTTTTGGATTCGGAGTCGGTCGCTCGTCCATAAGAGGCCTGTGTAAATTTCTCATTATAGCGACAGATACCAAAGACGACCCAAAACATGGAAATTTTCACTTTTCATGCAAAACTGAACAACTTTGTTTTCGTCCATAAGAAACCTTAAGTAAAAATTTTGTCGCCATTACGTAGCGACAGGTCTTAAAGGACTTGTTGTGTGGAAAGTAGAATTTTTGGCAGATTTTTTTTACTTTTTTCAAAGAGTTCAGTTGAAATGAGGGGGTCTAAAAGTGTCGTTGAGCAGGGCTGTTGCGCTCTTCCGTGTGAGCTGCTAACGTCTACTAAATCTACATTTTTGGCTGACACTCTCCACCATGGCGTATTTCTTTTTCTTTTATTTTTCTTCCACTTCTTGTTGGAGAATATCTAGTTCGCCCTTTTTACAACAAGAATAACGCATTCAAACATACGGATAATAATAAACAAGGAAATAAATAATTCACCCGAGAGAAACGCCTCCTCTTCTGCCGGGAGGAAAGGGTCTCCATTCCCCCCCGTTCCCGCCGCAGCAGCAGCAGCAGCCAGTGTTGCCATTTTTCGATTTTCCATTTTTCCCCTCTTCCCTTTTCACTTTCCCCTTTTTCCCAGTTCAGTGTTACCACTTTTCGATTTTCGATTTTCGATTTTACCCTCTTCCCTTTTCACTTTCCCCTTTTTCCCAGTTCAGTGTTTCCGCTTTTCGATTTTCGATTTTTCCCCTCTTCCCTTTTCACTTTCCCCTTTTTCCCAGTTCAGTGTTGCCACTTTTCGATTTTCGATTTTTCCCCTCTTCACTTTTCACTTTCCCCTTTTCCCAGTACAGTGTTGCCACTTTTCGATTTCCATTTTTCCCCTCTTCCCTTTTCACTTTTCCCTTTTTCCCAGTTCAGTGTTGCCACTTTTCAATCTTCCATTTTCCCCCTCTTCACTTTTCACTTTCCCCTTTTCCCAGTACAGTGTTTCCACTTTTCGATTTTCCATTTTTCCCCTCTTCCCTTTTCACTTTCCCCTTTTTCCCAGTTCAGTGTTACCACTTTTCGATTTTCGATTTTCGATTTTTCCCCTCTTCCCTTTTCACTTTCCCCTTTTTCTCAGTTCAGTGATTCCACTTTTTAGATTTTCAATTTTTCCCCTCTTCCCTTTTCACTTTTCCCTTTTTCCCAGTTCAGTGTTGCCACTTTTCAATCTTCCATTTTCCCCCTCTTCACTTTTCACTTTCCCCTTTTCCCAGTACAGTGTTTCCACTTTTCGATTTTCGATTTTCGATTTTTCCCCTCTTCCCTTTTCACTTTCCCCTTTTTCTCAGTTCAGTGATTCCACTTTTTAGATTTTCAATTTTTCCCCTCTTCCCTTTTCACTTTCCCCTTTTTCTCAGTTCAGTGTTTCCACTTTTTAGATTTTCAATTTTTCCCCTCTTCCCTTTTTAACTTTCCCCTTTTTCCCAATTCAGTGTTTCCATTTTTCCCCTCTTCCCTTATCTTTCCCCTTTTTCCCCTCTCTGTGCAAGAAATGTACAGGGTCTAGATTTCCTCTTCGTCTCTCTTCTCTTCGTCTTCCCCTTTTTCAGACTCCATTTCCTCCCTTTTTTCAGGGAACTTCCCTGCAAAAGTGGGCAGCAGGCACTGGCAGCAGCAGCAGCAGCATCTCTCTCCTCTCTTCTCTCCTCTCCTCTCCTCTCATGTGGAATGCAAAGTATAAATTTTCAAGCCCAAAAATGAAAAGCAGCACACACAACACAACACAAGAAAAAAAAAGTTTCTTAACGAGTTGAAGGGAAAGGAAGGGGAAAAAAAAGACTTTGGAAAAGAACCGAGAAAAAATGCATGAAAAATAATATATGTTCCCAAAGGATCCGAGATGACGCAAAAAGTCTAGCCAAGAAACAATATATCCAGCAAACAGAATGCCTTTAAAAGAAAATTAAGGGAAAATTAAGGATAGTTTCAGGATGTTAGTCAGGATGCTGAGTGCAAAAAGTTCTAGCCAAGAAACAATATATCCAGCAAACAGGAATGCCTTCACAAGAAAATTAAAAGAAGTTTACATGTTCTACAATCTGAAAATTAAGGATGGTTTCAGGATGTTAGTCAGGACTCTGAGTGCAAAAAGTTCTAGCCAAGAAACAATATACCCAGCAAAACAGGAATGCCTTTAAAAGAAAATTAAGGGAAAAATTAAGGATAGTTTCAGGATGTCAATCAGGATGCTGAGTGCAAAAAGTTCTAGCCAAGAAACAAAATATCCAGCAAACAGGAATGCCTTCACAAGAAAATTAAAAGAAGTTTACATGTTCTACAATCTGAAAATTAAGGATGGTTTCAGGATGTTAGTCAGGACTCTGAGTGCAAAAAGTCTCGCCAAGAAACAATATATCCAGCAAACAGGAATGCCTTTAAAAGAAAATTAAGGGAAAAATTAAGGATAGTTTCAGGATGTCAATCAGGATGCTGAGTGCAAAAAGTTCTAGCCAAGAAACAAAATATCCAGCAAACAGGAATGCCTTCACAAGAAAATTAAAAGAAGTTTACATGTTCTACAATCTGAAAATTAAGGATGGTTTCAGGATGTTAGTCAGGACTCTGAGTGCAAAAAGTCTCGCCAAGAAACAATATATCCAGCAAACAGGAATGCCTTTAAAAGAAAATTAAGGGAAAAATTAAGGATAGTTTCAGGATGTCAATCAGGATGCTGAGTGCAAAAAGTTCTAGCCAAGAAACAAAATATCCAGCAAACAGGAATGCCTTCACAAGAAAATTAAAAGAAGTTTACATGTTCTACAATCTGAAAATTAAGGATGGTTTCAGGATGTTAGTCAGGACTCTGAGTGCAAAAAGTCTCGCCAAGAAACAATATATCCAGCAAACAGGAATGCCTTTAAAAGAAAATTAAGGGAAAAATTAAGGATAGTTTCAGGATGTCAATCAGGATGCTGAGTGCAAAAAGTTCTAGCCAAGAAACAAAATATCCAGCAAACAGGAATGCCTTCACAAGAAAATTAAAAGAAGTTTACATGTTCTACAATCTGAAAATTAAGGATGGTTTCAGGATGTTAGTCAGGACTCTGAGTGCAAAAAGTCTCGCCAAGAAACAATATATCCAGCAAACAGGAATGCCTTTAAAAGAAAATTAAGGAAAATTAAGGATGGTTTCAGGATGTTAGTCAGGACTCTGAGTGCAAAAAGTTCTAGCCAAGAAACAATATATCCAGCAAAACAGGAATGCCTTTAAAAGAAAATTAAGGAAAATTAAGGATGGTTTCAGGATGTTAGTCAGGACTCTGAGTGCAAAAAGTTTTAGCCAAGAAACAATATATCCAGCAAACAAGAATGCCTTTAAAAAGAAAATTCAGGAAAATTAAGGATAGTTTCAGGATGTCAATCAGGATGCTGAGTGCAAAAAGTTCTAGCCAAGAAACAATATATCCAGCAAAACAGGAATGCCTTTAAAAGAAAATTAAGGAAAATTAAGGATGGTTTCAGGATGTTAGTCAGGATGCTGAGTGCAAAAAGTTCTAGCCAAGAAACAATATATCCAGCAAACAAGAATGCCTTCCAAAGAAAATTAAGGAAAATTCAAGGAAAATTAAGGATAGTTTCAGGATGCCAATCAGGATTCTTCATGATTCCTTAAGCCCTTTAACTCGATAAGGTTCTGAGGGGGGGGTCTTCAACTTCAAGAATCTTGTCAAGATTCTTGTCAAGATTCCCAGAAGAAATCACTGAAATGGAATGAATCACTGAATGAATCACTGAAAATCATTGATGCCAATCAGGACCCTGAGTGCAGTGAAATTAGCCCACTTCCAGGGTGTTCAGGACCCTGACATTGGAATGCCTGAATACTGTACGCTCAGGGTACTTAACAGCGTCCTGAAGAAACGCTTTTCAGGATACTTAATGGTGCCCTCAATAATCAAGATTCACAATTCTCAACACAATTTTTTTTTACTCATCCGTGATCGGACGTGGTTTAGGTATTCAGGATATGTTACAGATATCGTTCAGGATGTAGCCGACGTCCTTAATTTTCTGCTGGGAGTCACTGTAGTCAGAAGTGTCGTTTTTATTGTTGCAAAAGTGGATAGTTTGACGTCAGGTTGGGTAAATAATTAACAGTTGCTTCCACTTTTTTTCCCTTTTTTCCCCTCGGCTTGAAAGTATCAGTTTCCCTTTTTTCCCCTCCGCGCTACTGGGTAAAGCTACATTTGTAAATTCGCTTTTCCCTCCATTTCCCCCTTTTCCCTCTTCCCCCGTTTCCCCTATGTGAGGGAATTTAACTGAGTAACAGTGCTTTCACTTTCTTTTCCCTTTTTTCCCCCCTCCGCTTGAGAATATCAATTTCCCTTTTTTCCCCTCCGCCGCGCTACTGTGTAAAGCTACATTTGTACATTCAATTTTCTTTCCATATTCCCTTTTCCCTCTTCCCTTTTTCCCTACATGAGGGAATTTCCCTGCAAAGTGGAAGCACTGGTTGAGATTGGGTAAGTAAGTAAAGTAAACGGGCAGAAGATTCGACTGTAACAGTGCTTCCACTTTTTTCCCTTTTTTCCCCTCCGCCGCGCTACTGAGTAAAGCTACATTTGTAAATTCGCTTTTCCCTCCATTTTCCCCTTTTCCCTCTTCCCCATTTCCCTTATGTGAGGGCATTTCTCTGCAAAGTGGAAGCCACTGGACTGGAACACAAAACGAAGAAAAAGAAAATGGCGGAAAAGAGTCCAACAGAGAGATATGTAGATAGAAAGAAAAGAAGAAGAGAAAATAAAAAAAGAGTTGGAAGAAGCAACGGTCAGCACAATGGAGGCCAAGTTAAGCTGAGAAACACGTTAAATGTGCTCATTAGAAGAAGAGCAGACGACCGAATCCGTTGGGAAGAGCCGTTTTTGCTCGTTTCGCCCCGGGCGTAAAAGGATTTGCCCGCAACGTTGCCAGATTTCGCTAATTCACCGGCAAAGCCATTTGTCGTCTAAGTTCTGAAATATTATTTAACAGTAAATGAAACGTGATGGTTTGAGAATATTGTAGGTGTCAGAAAGTATAGTAATTAGTGTAAAAGCTAACAATGAATATGTTAGGGAGAGAACAAGAGAAGGAAATGCCCGCAACGTTGCCAGATTTCGCTATTCCACCCGCAAAGCCATTTCTCGTCTAAGTTCTGGAATATTATTTAACAGTAAATGAAACGTGATGGTTTGAGAATATTGTAGTTGTAAGAAAGTATAGTAATTAAGTGTAGAAACTAACAAGGAATATGCTAGGGAAGGATTTGCCCGCAACGTTGCCAGATTTCGCTAATTCACCGGTTGAAGCTATTTCTCGTCTACGTTCTGAAATATTATTCCAGAATAAATTCAATGGGCTGGTTTTAAAATAATAATATTTTGTAAGAAAGTATAGTAATTAAGTATAGAAACTACAATGAGGATTTGCGCGCAACGTTGCCAGATTTTGCTAATTCACCGGTTGAAGCCATTTCTCATAAATGGAACGGGACGGTTTGAAAATATCATATTTTGTGAGAAAGTATAGTAATTAAGCGTAGAAACTGAATTCTGAATTTTGTAAGAAAGTATAGTAAATTAGTTGCCAGATTTCGCTATTCCACCCGCAAAGCCAACTACACTACAATAAATAACTACAACAGCAACTACTGAATACAATAACTACATAACAACAACTAAAATGAATATGTTTAGAAAAGACAGAGAGAAGGATTTGCCCGCAACGTTGCCAGATTTCGCTAATTCCACCCCGCAAACCCATTTCTCGTCTACGTTCTGAAATATTATTCCAGAATAAATTCAATGGGCTGGTTTGAGAATATTGTAGTTGTAATAAAGTGTAGTAATTAGTGTAGAAGCTAACAATGAATATGTTAGAAAAGGATTTGCCCGCAACGTTGCCAGATTTCGCTAATTTACCGGTTGAAGACGTTACTCGTCTAAGTTCTGAAATATTATTCCAGAATAAATTCAGTGTGATGGTTTTAAAATATCAATATTTTAAGAAAGTAGAGTAATTAGTGTAGAAACTAACAATGAGGATTTGCCCGCAACGTTGCCAGATTTTGCGATTCTACAATATTTTTCCAGAATAAATTCAACGTTTTAGTTTGAAAATATGGTATTTTAAGAAAGTAGAGTAATTAGTGTAGAAACTAACAATGAGGATTTGCCTGTAACGTTGCCAGATTTCCAGATTCTTCAATATTATTCCAAATTCAATATTATTCCAGAATAAATTCAACGTGATGCTGTGAAAATATCAATATTTTAAGAAAGTATAGTAATTAGTATAGAAACTACAATGAGGATTTGCCCGCAACGTTGCCAGATTTCGCTATTCCACCGGCAAAGCCACTTCTAGTCTACGTTCTGAAATATTATTCCAGAATAAATTCAACGTTTTAGTTTGAAAATAACAATATTTGTAAGAAAGGATAGTAATTAGTGTAGAAACTACAATGAATATGTTAGAAAAGGATTTGCTCGTAACGTTGCCAGATTTCGAGATTCAACATTATTCCAAATTCAATATTATTCCAGAATAAATTCAACGTGATGCTGTGAAAATATCAATATTTTAAGAAAGTAGAGTAATTAGTGTAGAAACTAACAACGAATATGTTTAGAAAACGAAAAAGAAAGAAAATGTTGAGAAAATAACGAAGTGTTTCCTTGTTTGTGTAAGACATGTTGCTTTTGGACTCATCTCGAAACACACGTTCACATCTCGACCGTGTGAAAGTGGTATATTCATGCGACCATTCAGACGGTCATTCTAACGTCTGACTAGCGCATGGGGGGTAAGAATCTTCTCATGAATTCATGCACTTGTTAATCCATTAATTATGTATTAACTATTACTACTAACTACTATGACGTAAACCCAACCGTGTGAAAGTGGTATAATTCAGACGGTCATTCAGACGGTCATTCCGACGTCTGACTAGCGCATCGGCTTAAGAATCTTCTCATGAATTCATGCACCGTTCAGACGGTCATTCTGACGTTTGACTAACGCATGGGGGTAATAATCTTCTCACGAATTCATGCACCATTAAGACGGTCATTCCGACGTTTGACTAGCGCAACGGCTTAAGAATCTTCTCACGAATTCATGCACCATTAAGACGGTCATTCTGACGTTTGACTACCGCATGGGGGTAAGAATCTTCTCACGAATTCATGCACCGTTCAGACGGTCATTCCGACGTTTGACTAGCGCATCGGCTTGAGAATCTTCTCATGAATTCATGCACCGTTCAGACAGTCATTCCGACGTCTGACTACCACATGGGGGTAAGAATCTTCTCATGAATCTTTCATCCACTAATCTATTAATTATCTATTAACTATTATGACACAACCAAACCGTGTGAAAGTGGTATAATTCAGACGGTCCTTCTGACGTCTGACTAGCGTATGGGGGTAAGGAATCTTCTCATGAATTCATGCACCATTCAGACGGTCATTCCGACGTTTGAATCTTCTCATGAATCTTTCATCTATTAATCTATTAATTATGTATTAACTATTATGACATAAATTGTGACATTTTCGGCTTCTTTTGTCACAATTTGAGAGAATTATTTTTTGTAATAAATACGTTTTACTTTTATGTGCAAACATCTGTTTCTTTGTGTAATTACACCTGCATGTTGTATGTCACCCCTTTAGTCTCGATGAAGAAAAATGACTTTTTTTGTACTAATTTTTTTACTACTATTACTACTGTTCTTACTACTATTACTATTCTTAGTACCAGTGCTACTACTACTGTTACTAATGCTACTATTATTAGTACCAATGCTACTACTACTGTTGCTACTGCTACTACTATTATTAGTACCAGTGCTACTACTAGTGTTACTACTGCTACTAGTATTCTTAGTACCACTGCTATTACTACTGTTACTACTGCTACTAGTATTCTTAGTACCAGTGCTACTACTAGTGTTACTACTGCTACTAGTATTCTTAGTACCACTGCTATTACTACTGTTACTACTGCTACTAGTATTCTTAGTACCAGTGCTACTACTACTGTCGCTACTGCTACTACTATTCTTAGTACCAGTGCTACTACTACTGTTACTACTGCTACTATTATTAGTACCACTGCTATTACTACTATTCTTACTACTACTACTATTCTTAGTACCATTGCTACTACTACTGTTACTACTGCTACTAGTATTCTTAGTACCACTGCTACTACTACTATTCTTACTACTACTACTACTATTCTTAGTACCATTGCTACTACTACTACCATTCTTACTGTCCTTACTACTACTACTATTATTAGTACCACTGCTACTACTACTGTTACTTCCACTACTATTATTCCTACTACTACTATTCCTACTATTCTTACCATCACTACTGTTACTACTACTACTATTCTCACTATTCTTACTAATACTACTCTAATAATAGTACTATTTAACCATAAGTAGTTGAGCAATTTCTCATTATTATTAAGCTACAATTCACTTATTCTTAGATTTTATACAACAACTGGAATTATTTTTACATAAATATAATAGAAAAATTTAGTTTGTATAAAAAATGTTGATTTAGTAATTGATTTATCTTAGTGGAAACGTGGACTTTGCTATTAAAGTTGATTCCGTTATCAAGGACTAAATGTAGCAAAAAACTGGAAATATTTTTCAGTTTCATAAACAAATTTCTTACAAAGTCAAAGCTGAAGAATCTTAGAATCTTAGAATAGAGTGTCAAAAGTCCAAGGGGTTCGAAACTCCGAGGAAAAGTGTACGAAGATTCTCTGATAACATATGATAACACGGAGATAATAGGTTGATAACATGACCTAGGTGTACGAAGATTCTTGGATGTTTCGGACCCCGTGGTATGTATTAGACAAGGGGTCCGAAGCTCCGAAGAAAAGTGTACGAAGATTGTCTGATAACACATGAGAACACGGAGATAACAGGTTGATAACGGTGATAACACGGCCTAGGTGTGCGAAGATTATTAGAAGTTTCGGACCCCCTTGTATTAAGTATTACTTCAAGGGGTTCGAAACTCCGAAGAAAAGTGTACGAAGATTATCTGATAACATATGATAACACAGAGATAACAGGTTGATAACAGTGATAACATGACCTAGGTGTACGAAGATTCTTGGATGTTTCGGACCCCTTGGTATGTATTAGACAAGGGGTCCGAAATTCCGAAGAAAAGTGTACGAGGATGATTTGATAACATATGATAACACGGAGATAATAGGTTGATAACTGGTTGAGAACATGACCTAGGTGTACGAAGATTATTAGAAGTTTCGGACCCCTTGGTATGTATTAGACAAGGGTCCGAAACTGCGAAGAAAAAGTGTACGAAGATGATTCGATAACATACGATAACACGGAGATAATAGGGTGATAACAGGTTGATAACATGACCTAGGTGTACGAAGATTATTAGAAGTTTCGGACCCCTTGGTATGTATTAGACAAGGTGTCCGAAACTCCGAAGAAAAGTGTACGAAGTTATCTGATAACATGGAGATAGTAGGTTGATAACAGTGATAACACGGACTAAGTGTACGAAGATTATTAGAAGTTTCGGACCCCTTGAACCGAATAATAGTAATGTCTAATACATACCAAGGGGTCCGAAACTGCGATGAAAAGTGTACGAAGATTATCTGATAACATACGATAACATATGATAACACGGAGATAACAGGTTGATAACAGGTTGATAACATGACCTTAGGTGTACGAAGATTATTAGAAATTTCGGACCCCCCCCCCCCACCACCCCCGTTTGGGTCAAGTCAAAAAAATTAATTAATTAGTGAATATTTTAGTTGATGATTACACTTGATCTTGGCTGTTGGGACAAGTGTCGCATTTCCACAAAGTTAGCAGAAAGTGTTAGTCTGAGATTCCCCGCTTGTGTTTCTATACTTGAGAAGATGCAAAATAGTTGATTCCTTATGCGCGTAACATCAATATTTTAATAATAATTAGTTAATTAAGATATTTAATTATTATGAAGATTATTATGAATGTAATTAGTTCATATATCTTAATAATATTCTTAATAATTCTTAATATGTATCAATTTTTAAGCCCTGCATTGTATATAGAGTGTATTTGAAAGGCCTGCCTCTCTATAGCGGACACCTCTATTAAATCAGCCGTAAGTCGTATAAAGATTTAGTTTGTACCAAAATGTTTCCTGAATTTTTCTGTGATTTTTAGAGACTTTTTCCAGTGAAATAATTAAACGCATGTATTTTATATGACTGTCCGTAGTAGAGAGGCTACTCTTCAGTGGCGCAATAACATCATATTTTAAGCCCTGCATTGTATATAGAGCGTAATTTAAAGGCGCCCCTCTCTATAGCGGACACTTGTATTAAATCAGCCGTAAGTCGTATAAAGATTTAGTTTGTACCCAAATGTTTCCTGAATTTTCCTGTGATTTTTAGCAATATTCTGAAGCGGGATTTTTCAATACAAGTATTTTATACATGTGTCCGCAGTAGAGAGGTTAGGCTTCAGTGGCCTTCTGCAATACAGCGTATTCCAAACGTGGGCCTCTCTATAGCGGACAGGTATATTAAATCAACCATAACTCGTATAAAGATTTAATTTGTACCAAAATGTTTGTTGAATTTTTCTGTGATTTTTAGTAATATTTTGAAGTGGGATTTTTCAACACAAGTATTTTATACGACTGTCCGTAGTAGAGAGGCTACTCTTCAGTGGCGCAATAACATCATATTTGAAGCTTTACATTGTATATATAGAGCGTATTTGAAAAGCGTGCCTCTCTATAGCGGACACCTCTATTAAATCAGTCGTAAGTCGTTTGAAAATTTTTTTCACACTGAAATGTTCCCTGAATTTTTCTGTGATTTTTAGAGACTTTCTCCAGTGAAACAATTAAACGCATGTATTTTATATTGCTGTCCGTACTAGAGAGGCTGGTCTTTAGTGGCCTTTATGCAATATTCCAAACTCGCGCCTCTCTATAGCGGACACCTGTATTAAATCAGCTATAAGTCGATTGAAAATTTTCTTTGCACTGAAATGTTCCCTGAATTTTTCTGTGATTTTTAGAGACTTTCTCCAGTGAAATAATTAAACGCATGTATTTTATATGGCTGTCCGTAGTAGAGAGGCTGGTCTACAGTGGCCTTTCTGCAATATTCCAAACGCGGGCCTCTCTATAGCGGACACCTCTATTAAATCAGCCGTAAGTCGTTTTGAAAATTTACTTTGCACTGAAATGTTCCATGAATTTTCCTGTGATTTTTAGAGACTTTTTCGAGTGAAATCCGTCAATGGATGTATTTTATACAGCTGTCCGTAGTAGCGAGGCTAGACTTCAGTGGCCTTTCTGCAATACAGCGTATTCGAAAACTCGGGCCTCTCTATAGCGGACACCTGTATTAAATCAGCCGTAAGTTGTTTGAAAATTTTTTTGCACTGAAATGTTCCCTGAATTTTTCTGTGATTTTTAGAGACTTTTTCGAGTGAAATCCGTCAATGGATATATTTTATACAGCTGTCCGTAGTAAGGAGGGCTAGTTTTTGGGAACAAGCCCTATAATACAAAGCAGTGTTGCCACTTTTCAGTTTTCCCTTTTTCCCCTCTTCCCTTGTCTTTCCTTTTCTTCTCCCCGTGTTAAAAATACACAGGATCTAGGTTTTTCCCTTTTCAGACCCCATTTCCCCCCTTTTTCAGGGAATTTCCCTGCAAAAATGGAAACACTGATACAAAGCACTGAAATCTTACCAACCTGTGATTCATCCACCACACAGATCAGTTTACTTTCCTTTTAAAAGGGATCATAAGATAACTGCTGATAACAAAGATAACAAGTTGATAACACTGATAACAGGCTACTTTTTCCCCGCCAAAAAAAATTTTCTTACCCAGTTTACGTTACGTTCATTATCACTGTGTTATCACCTTACGTTACGTTCATTATCACTATGTTATCACTATGTTATCAGTGTGTTATCAGTGTGTTATCATCCAGAAGGTCACGTGACGGAGCAGTGTATTACAATGTTTATGAGCGCAAGGTTGCAAATGTAACCGTAGGCTACGTCTATATACTTGACCAGGGGGGTCCGAAACGGAGTAAAAAAAGAAAAAAAAGCCCACACAGACGATAATCTGATAACACTTTGATAACACCACGTTGCGAACCCTTTCCTTTGGTGATTAGTAATCTTTGATGTATCCTTGAATTTTGACCTAAAAAAGTTTCTAAATCCACAAAAAAATGTGAAAATTTTTTTTAAAATAAAATTTTTAAAATTTAATTGAATTAAATTTAAATTAATGAAAAAATAAAATAATAGTAAAATTAAATTAAATTAATAAAATTAATATAATAAAAAATAATTAATTGAAAATAAGAAAAATTAATATTAATAAAATTAATAATTAATTAAATAAAATTAATGGAAATAAAATATATTTTTAAATAATTATTATTTATGTATAATAATATAATATTATATATTATTACAATTAAAATAAGATAATAAATTTATTAAATTAAAATTAATAAAATATAAAATGTTATAAAATATATTTTAAAATAATTATTACCATATATAACAATATAATATAATATTTACATATTATTATAACTAAAATAAGACAATAAATTTATTAAATTAAATTTAATAAAATTCAAAATACTATCAAATGTATTTTAAAATAATTATTACGACTGTATATATATTATATATTATATATTATTATTATATTATATTAATTTTTTATTTTTTTCTGTATGTATTGGTAAATTATATTATTATTACATTACATATATATATATTATATATTATATATATTATATTATTAAATTATATTATATTATATAGTATTATATATATATATATATATATATATATTGTATATATATATACATATATACAACTGTATATGGAAACATTCTCAAGATTCCTGGTGAGATTCTCAAGTTTCCATTAGAAAAATGCCAAACACGTGGTCAGAACAAATTTTTCAATAAAATAATTCATTTTTTATATTAAATACATTAAATACATGAAATATTCCAGAATTATTACAAAGCAATTCATTCCAGGACCCTGGAATCCATCGGCTACGTTCTCCAGATTCCTACTATTCTTACTACTACTACTGTTACTACTACTGCTACTACTACTATTCTTAGTACTACTACAATTCATAGTACCACTGCTACTACTACTGTTACTACTCCTGCTACTACTGTTCTTAGTACTACTACTACTACTACTGTTACTACTGCTGCTACTACTATTCTTATTACTACTACTACAATTCTTAGTACCACTACTACTACTACTGTTACTACTCCTGCTACTACTGTTCTTAGTACTACTACTACTACTACTGTTACTACTGCTGCTACTACTATTCTTATTACTACTACTACAATTCTTAGTACCACTACTACTACTACTGTTACTACTCCTGCTACTACTGTTCTTAGTACTACTACTACTACTACTGTTACTACTGCTGCTACTACTATTCTTATTACTACTACTACAATTCTTAGTACCACTACTACTACTACTGTTACTACTCCTGCTACTACTGTTCTTAGTACTACTACTACTACTACTGTTACTACTGCTGCTACTACTATTCTTATTACTACTACTACAATTCTTAATACTAGATTCCTGGAATAATCGAATAGTATCAAGAAAGATTATAATTAATAGTTCTTTATCAATATTTTATTAACCTACGTTTGAATTATGGAATTTTTATATTATTTTTGGTATGATAAACAATAGCTGCTTTTAGTTCTGTATGGCGCGTAGTGTAGGGTAAGGCTAAACTAGTTAGTTATCAATAAAAATCATAATTAATAGTTCTTTATTAACCTACGTTTGAATTCTGGAATTTTATATTATTTTTGGTATGATTACTCATAGCTACTTTTAGTTCTGTATGGCGCGTAGTGTAGTGTAAGTTAGTTATCAATAAAAATTTCAATTGATCTACGTTTGAATTATGGAATTTTATGTTATTTTATATTATTTTTGGTATGATAAACAATAGCTGCTTTTAGTTCTGTGTGGCGCGTAGTGTAGAGTAAATTAGTTAATAAAAATCGTAATTAATAATTGTTTAATCAGTAATAATCTACGTTTGAATCATGGAATTTTATATTTTTTTTTGTACGATTAGCTAAATTATGAATAGCTGCTTTTAATTTGGTATGGCGCGTAGTATAGGGTAAGGGTAAGTTAATTATCAATAAAAATCACAATTAATAATTATTTAATTATAATCAATCTACGTTTGAATCATGGAATTTTATATTATTTTTTGTATGATTATCTAAATTATGAATAGCTACTTTTAATTTGGTATGGCGCGTAGTATAGGGTAAATTAGTTAATAAAAATCGTAATTAATAATTGTTTAATCATAATTAATCTACGTTTGAATTATAGAATATTGTATTATTTTCTGTATAATTAGCTGAATTACGAATAGCTGCTTTTATTTAGATTTGGCGCGTAGTATAAGGTAAGGGTAAGTTAGGGGGAAGCGTAATCGCTTTCCGATTTTCCTGCGATCTGAAAAAGACTTTGCGTCTATATCATTGAGACCATTAACACGGTCGTACTTAGTCTCCTCTACACGCACGTACAGTGTCGTCATAACTTGACTTATCTCAAAATCTGGCCTAAGACCTTTCTTTAACGTTTTCAGTACTGTCTGAATACTGTGTTGAAATTTTTCTAAAGTTAAGTAGAAGTTAGGAAACTGAGCAAAAAGTTTGGAAATCTGAAGAAAAAATAAAAGAAAGAAGCTGGGCTTTGCGCAAGGGCCCCAGCCTTTCGGGAAAAACGTTTCACTTGGCATCCACACACGCTCACGCACGGTCGTTACGTTTTGTCGTCTCCAGAAAAGTGTAAATTTTCAAATTTTTTTTTCGGGAAAAAAAAAATTTTAATTAATTTTTAAAAACAACAAAGTGCCATTAAAGATTCCAAGTTTCAGTTTCATATTTAATCAAGTGCAAGCAAAAATTTCTTGTTGGATTGTTTCGCATTTTCAAATCAAGTGCTGCGTGGATCGCTTGATGGATTTCCATGGTGAGTCTTAACTTTTTGATCGCTCGTATCAAATCGGCTGTTAATAAATTTGATTTTCTAATTTGAGAAAATGATAGAAAAATGTCTGCCGAACATTTTGGTATAAAAATAATAGGCCTTCTGTTATTTTTAAGGCAATTAAAAGGCGATAAACTGAAGAGACCTTTTCCGCAAGCGCTCAACTTAGTAGCTAGACTTTGATCGCTCGTATTAATTCGTATAATTTTATTTAAATTAATTTAAATATATAAAACGATAGAGAAATGTTTACTGAACAATTTGACGTAAAATTTATGAATTTTCATTTACTTTTTCGTATAATAAAAAGCTAATAACTGATAGCGTCTATTTCGGAAGCGCTCGGATAGCTTAGCTAGACTTTGATCGCTCGTATTAATTCGGATAATTTTAATTAAATTAGTTTAAATATACCAGAAGATAGAGAAATGTCTGCCGAACAATTTGACGTAAAATTTATGAATTTTCCTTTACTCTTTCGTATAATAAAAAGCCAAAAACTAACGGTGTCTATGTCGCAAACGCTGTGATTCCCTAACCAGTTTTTGGTCGCTCGTATTAATTCGACTAATTTTATTTAAATTAATTTAAATATACCAGAGGATAGAGAAATGTCTGCTGAACATTTCGACGTAAAATTTATTAATTTTTCTTTACTCCTTCGTATAATAAAAAGCCAAAAACTAACGGCGTCTATGTCGCAAGCGCTGTGATTCCCTAACCAGTTTTTGGTCGCTCGTATTAATTTGACTAATTTTAATTAAATTCATTTAACCATAACAGAGGATATAGAAATGTCTGTTGAATAATATAACGTAAAATTTATTCATTTTTCTTTACTTTTTCGTATAACAAAAGGCCAAAAACTAACGGCGTCTATGTCGCAAGCGCTGTGATTCCCTAACCAGTTTTTGGTCGCTCGTATTAATTCGACTAATTTTTAATTAAATTAATTTAACCATACCAGAGGATAGAGAAATGTCTGCTGAACAATTTGGTGTGAAAAATGTTGGCTTAGACATTATTGCTTTCAAGCGACAGGCCAAAAACAAATGGTCTCTTTTAGGCGTCCGTCCTAACAAGCGGCCATTTTTCACGCCACTTTTTCAGCTTCTTTTTGAAAAAAAGTCTAGTTTTGCAACTTTTAGAGCAATAAAATTTAAATAATTTCCTGAAACTATTCACAACTTAACAATTTCACGGTTACTTTTAAACGGTTACTTTTGTTCATGAGTACTGAGGAAGTAACCGTTATCTTTACATAGCTTTGATTATAGCCCATTTAATTCGAATCCGTGTTATAACGGTTACTTTTAAACGGTTACTTTGTTCATGATTACTTAGAAAGTAACCGTTTCCTCTATAGATTGGAATCCGATATGGTGTAACGGTTACTGTTAAACGGTTACTTTTGTTCATGAATATTAGAAAGTAACCGTTTCCTCTATAGATTGGAATCCGGTATGGTGTAACGGTTACTGTTAAACGGTTACTTTTGTTCACGAGTACTGAGGAAGTAACCGTTATCTTTATATAGCTTTAATTATAGCCCACTGAATTCGAATCCGATATGTTGTAACGGTTACTTTTGTTCATGAGTACTGAGGAAGTAACCGTTTCTATTTTTCACAAAAAACTTTTTAATCTACAAGGAAATAACACTGAAATGAGAGCGACGAAGGTTTTTTTCCCCCATTGACGCAAAGCCGGAAATTCCTATTTATTAAAATATATTAAATATTATAATTAAATATTATAATTAATAATATAAATATAAATAATTTATAAAAAATAAATATTATGTAAATATTAAATGTAAATTTTAGATATTAAATTAAATTTTAAATATTATATAAATAATATAATAAAAAATAATGTAAATAAAATAATTTAATTAATAAATAATAATTAAATATCTAATTATTAAATATTATAATAATTTATTATTTTAAATAAATTTTAGTCAAAACTTAAAGGGCCGTAAAATGATTCTCTGATTTGATTGAATTGATAAAGTGTTATGTAGACGTCAATTGACGTCAATTGACGGTTAACACGAAATATATAAATATTTATTCAATTAAATATATATTAAGTGATATTATAATTTATTATTTTAAAGAATTTTTAGGCAAAATTCAAGTGATACTCTGATTTGATTGAATTGACGAAGTATTAAGTAGACGTCAGTTGACGTCAATTGACACGAAATATATAAATATTCATTTAATTATATATATATTAAGTTTTACATTAAATATTATAATTATAATTAAATTTTTAATTAAATATTTTAAATAATTTTTAGTCAAAATTTAAAGGGCCTTAAAAGTGATACTCCGGTTTGACTGAATTGACGAAGTGTTAAGTAGACGTCAATTGACGTCAATTGACGGTTGACACGAGGGCACGTGTTGGGGTTGACATTATCAAGGGACATTTATGTGATGGTCGTTTTTACTAAGTGACCACTTTGACCACAAGAAAACCACTCAATTAAGCTACTCGTATACCCGCTAGGGGGGGGGGGTCGTAACAACGTGATAACAACTGATAACATAGTGATAACACAGTGATAACAGGGTTGAGGATCTGAAGGAAACGGTTACCTTGTTGATGAGTACTGAGAAAGTAACCGTTTCCTGTATAGATTTGATGATTGAATGCAGGTTCGGTGCAGTGTAACGGTTACTTAGTTGACTTGATAACAACTGATAACACAGTGATAACAGGGTTCAGGATCTGAAGAAAACGGTTACCTTGTTGATGAGTACTGAGAGAGTAACCGTTTCTGGTATAGATTTGATGATTGAATGCGAATCCCATGGTTACGGTTACTGGTAAACGGTTACTTAGTTGACTTGATAACACGTGATAACAGGGGAGGATCCGAAGAAAACGGTTACTTTGTTGATGAGTACTGAGAAAGTAATCGTTATGTTTATGTTATTTTATGTTTAGATTTGAGGATTTAATGCGGATCCGATAAGGTAGAACGGTTACTGATAAACGGTTACTTAGTTGACTGATAACACAGTGATAACAACTGATAACAGGGTTTCGGACCCGAAGAAACGGTTACTTTGTTGATGATTACTAAGAAAGTAACCGTTTCTTTTGTAGATTTGATGATTGAATTCGGATCCGATAGGCTGTAACGATTACTATTAAACGGTTACTTTTGTTCATAAATACTTAGAAAGTAACCGTTTCATTTATAGACTGGAATCCGATATGGTGTAACGGTTACTTCTAAACGGTTACTTTTGTCCATGAGTACTAAGAAAGTAACCGTTATCTCTATATAGCTTTGATCATAACCCATTGAAAACGAACCCGATTCGGTGTAACGGTTACTTGTAAACGGTTACTCGGTTGTACTCAGTTTTGACGGCAACTGTAGACTGAGACTCGAAGTTGATGTTCAAAGGGGTGGGAAACTTCCAAGAATCTTCGTGCACTTAGGTCATGTTATCACTGTTATCTGCCTGTTATCTCTATGTTATCTCCATGTTATCAAATAATCTTCGTACACTTTTCCTCGGAGTTTCGGACCCCTTGGTGATGTTGGTCTTGGTGTATCGAATGTCGAGATGCCGTGTTATCAAATGGAAAAAGGTCGAAAGCTCAGAACACATAGTTGCAGCTATTTTGTCTACTGCCATGTGTGTTGGGAGTCTTATCATCCAATGTTATCAACGTGTTATCATGTGTTATCAGAGTGCTATCAGAGTGTTAGCAAGTGTTGTCAGGGGTTAATAAAGTGTTATCAGGGGTTACTGAAGTGTTATCAGGTGTTATCAGAGTGTTGTAAGAGTGTTATCGGGGGTTATCAACGTGTTATCAGGGTTACTAAAGTGTTATCAACGTGTTATCAGAGTGTTATCGTCTATCCTTGTTAGCTAAGACAGCAATTGTCCTAACAGTGAATAATAATAACGGGTACTAATAATAATAATAATATAATAATAATAATATAATATAAATAATAATAATATAGTAAAGATAATGATATTATAAGATGATAATAATAATAGTTAATAGTTAATAATAATAGTAATAATAAATAAGATAATAATATAATAATAACATTAATACTAATAATAATATTAATAATAATAATAATAATGAGGAAGTGTGTGACGATGGGAGGAAAAACCGTTTGACGAAACGAGAAATTTCCTCTTTCCTCAAAACTCTACGAACAGTTTCCCCGTTTCAATTCCGAGTCCATTTCCAAGGGGGTCCGAAACTGCGAGGAAAAGTGTAGGAAGATTATTTGATAACATATG
The DNA here is from genome assembly GCA_002872375.1 of Eulimnadia texana. Taxonomy (NCBI): domain Eukaryota; kingdom Metazoa; phylum Arthropoda; class Branchiopoda; order Diplostraca; family Limnadiidae; genus Eulimnadia; species Eulimnadia texana. Next base: position 31,043,898 of record NKDA01000001.1, on the reverse strand, counting down.
ATAACACGGAGATAACATGAAGATAACGGGTTGATAACATTTTATAAACAGCTGAAAATAAATGTTATCCAGTGTTATTAGCTGTTCATAAAATGTTATCAAGTGTTATCAAAGTGTTATCACATGTTAATACATATTGTCAAACTGTTATCGGCTGCTATCATACATTATCAAACTATTATGAGACTCTTATCATCATGTTATCACATGTTATCAAACGGTTATCAAAGTGTTATCATATGTTATCAAGGTGTTATCAAAGTGTTATCATATGTTATATCACGTTACTGTTATCATCCCGTTATCAAGGTGTTATCAAAGTGTTATCATCATGTTATCAAGGTGTTATCAACTTATGTCGAGTCGTCAATCTGGGGAATGACGTACCCGTGTCATTTTGCATTGGGTGGTTTTTGTGAATGGCGGAAAGAACCAATTAGGAGAATTTAGTCTCCGCGTTTGGATGCGCATGCGACGTTGCCACATTGTCACTTCCGCCGTTCTAATCTCAGTTTTATTTCAGAAAGAAAAAATAAATAAATTCGTCACAGTAAATATTTGAATATTTTTTTTTTTACAAAAAATGAATTATTAGATTTTAATTAATTAATTAATTAATTATTAAATTAAAAATAATGAGTAAATTAAATTTTAATTAATCAATTTTTATTTTTAAAGGAAAATAAATTCTTCACAGTAAATATTTGAATATTTTGTTTACAAAAAATGAAATATTACATTTTAATTAAATTTTAATTAATTAAAAATAGTGATTAATTAAAAATTATGACTGAATTAAAATTTCATTCATCACTTTTTATTTCAAAAAGAAAATAAATTCTTCAGAGTAAATATTTGAATATTTAAAAAAATGAATTATTACATTTTAATTACATTTTAATTAATCAATTAATTAAAAATAGTGAGTAAATCAAAAATTATGATTGGATTAAAATTTAATTAATCAATTTTTATTTCAGAAAGAAAATAAATTCTTTACAGTAAATATTTGAATATTTTTTCTACAAAAAATGAATTATTACATTTTAATTAAATTTTAATTATTTAATTAATTTAATATAATGATTTAATTAAATTTTAACTGATAAATAAAAAATGAATAAATAAAAAACTAAATAAAAATACAATTAATAATAAAAAGATAAGGAAATAAATTTAACTGAATCATTTTTTCAAGAACTTATTTTTTTTAGAAAATATTTTAATATTAAAAAAATGAATTACTCCATTATTATTAAATTTTAATTAATTTATTAATTAAATATAATGATCAAATTAAATTTTAATCAATCGTTTTTTTCCAGAATATGTTTTTCATGAAAATATTTCGAAGTTTTTTAAAATGAATTATTACATTTTGATTAAATTTTGTTAGGTTAATCAATTAATTACATTTTAATTAGTCAATTTTTTTCTCGATTTATTTTTTTCGAAAATATTTGAATATTTTTTAAAAAAACAATTATTTCATTTTGATTCAATTCTTTTTCAATCACACTTTGATAACACTGGATAACATTTTATGAACAGCTGATAACATGTGATATACAGACATGATATCATGTGATAACCAAGGGGTCCGAAACTCCGAAGAAAAGTGTACGAAGATTATCTGTTAACATACAATAACACGGAGATAACATGGAGATAACAGGCTGATGACAGTGATAACATGACCCAGGTGTACGAAGATTATTTGATAACACATGATAACACGGAGATAACAGTAGGATAACAGGCTAATAACAGAGATAGCATGACCTAGGTGTACCAAGATTATTTGATAACATATGATAACACGGAGATAACAAGGTTGATAACAGAGATAACATGACCTAGGTGTACGAAGATTACTGGAAGTTTCGGACCCCTTTGCTATGATTCTTGTCTAAGATTCTTGAGCGTGAATCTGAAAAAAGTTGCCAACCCCCCCGGCTGTTGGGAGATAAGGCATAGCCATTGCGGACAGCCTTGGCATTCCTTTGTCGAACTCAAAGGGTTCATGGGATGGGTTCGAACCTTTTTTTCTTCTTCTTCTTAACGGGGGGTCCGAAACTCCGAGGAAAAGTGTACGAAGATTATATGATAACACATGATAACACACGATAACATGTGGTGTTCATTTCCAAGGGGTCCAAAAATCTGAGGAAAAGTGTGCGAAGATTATTTGATAACATATGGTAACACATGATAACATGTAGAGTCCATTTCCAAGGGGTCCAAAACTCCGAGGAAAAGTGTGCGAAGATTATTTGATAACATATGATAACATGGAGATAACTGGTGGATAAAATGACCTAAGTGTACGAGGATAATTTGATAACATCTGATAACATGGAGATAACAGGATGATAACAGTGATAATACGACCTAAAGTGTACGAAGATTAGTTGATAACATATGATAACATCTGATAACACGGAGATGACAGGATGATAAAATGACCTAAGTGTACGAAGATTATTTGATAACACCTGATAACACGGAGATAACAGGTGGATAACAGTGATAACATGACCTAAGTGTACAAAGATTATTGAAAGTTTCCGACCCCTTCCTTCTTCTTCTTCTGCACATAAGCCTTTTTTTATTTTACGTCAAAAATGGTAAAATTACATTCTTAACATCACAAAAAAATTCAAAAAAAATCTGGAGGGGGTGCGCTACTTTTAAGATTCACGACAAAATTCTCTGTAAGAATCTTTTCAAGAGATCAGGAAGGGGGTGCGCTACTTCCAAGATTCACGGCAAGATTCTCTGCAAGAATCTTTCAAAAAAATTGGAAGGGGGTTCGCTACTTCCAAGATTCACGGTGAGATTCTCTACAAGAATCTTTCCAAGAAATGTGGAAGAGGGTGCGCTACTTCCAATTCATGACAAGATTCACAGCAAGATTCTCCATAAGAATCTTTTTAAGAAATCAGGAAGGGGTTCGCTACTTCCAAGATTCACGGTGAGATTCTCTATAAGAATCTTTACAAGATATTCATAGATCAAAATAGAGAATTTATTTAAAATTATTATTGCTATTACTTTTTACTGAATTTTTTACTAAATATAATTGTAATTATAATAAAATATGTAATTATTTAAAATAATATTAATATTACATTCAAATGTAACGGCAGACAAAGTGAATGTGAATAATCGCCTTGCAAAACGGCGGCACGCAGACGAGGGGGTTGGCAACCCTTTGTTATAATTTTTTATCAGCATGTTATCACCAAGGGGGTCTGAAACTTCCAATAATCTTCGTACACCTACATCATGTTATCACTGTTATCAACCTGTTATCTCCGTGTTATCATTTGTTATCAGAAGTTATTGCCAAGGGGGGTCCGAAACTTCCAATAATCTTCGTACACCTACATCATGTTATCACTGTTATCTCCGTGTTATCATTTGTTATCAGAAGTTATTGCCAAGGGGGTCCGAAACTTCCGATAATCTTCGTACACCTACGTCACGTTATCACTGTTATCACCCTGTTATCTCCGTTTTATCATTTGTTATCACCAAGGGGGTCCGAAACTTCCAATAGTCTTCGTACACCTACGTCACGTTATCACTGTTATCACCCTGTTATCATTTGTTATCAAATAAGTTTCGTACACTTTTCATCGGAGTTTCGGACCCCCTCGGTTATCACGTGACCTGATAAGACGACACGCTGATAACAGGTTGATAACACTTGTAAATCTCATAAGAAGATCAATTGAAGCGAAAAACGCATTAAAATTAGCGGGAAAAAAACTTAAATTTTTTAAAGAGGATTTTTCCTGTGACGTGATTGGACAATTGTATTATTTTCTGAGTATCTGATTGGTCTGTTCTAGTCAAGGAGGTCCGAAACTACGTGGAAAAGTGTACGAAGATTATTTGATAACATATAGTACTTATACTTACTTATACTACTTCTTTTACTACTCCTATACTACTGTTACTTTTACTACAACAACAACAACAACTACTACTCCTATACTACTACTACTGTACTACTACTACCACTACCACTGTTATCACTAGTATTAGTTATTACTAAGTGTACGAAGATTATTTGATAACATGCGATAACACGTAGATAATAGGGAGATAACAGACTGGTAACAGTGATAACACGTAGATAATAGGGAGATAACAGGATGATAACACGACCTAGGTGTACGAAGATTATTTGATAACATGCGATAACACGGAGATAACATGGAGATAACAGACTGATAACAGGATGATAATACGACCTAGGTGTACGAAGATTATTGGAAAGTTTCCGACCCCCCTTGGAGGAATACATAGTCCCAGACACGCTTTCCATACAAATACACACGAATATGCTAATGTAGTGAACAAATGTGACACGCTTTCTTAATTCCTCATCTCTTTTCAATTGGGAGAGAAAAGCTTGACCGCAGGCAAACAAGCAACAAGCAACAGACATAAGAGGTCAAAGGTCAGTTTGAATGTAAGTTCAATGAGAAGACTTCGAATCTTGACCGCAGACAAACAAGCAAAAGTTCGACAGACAAATAAGTAACAGACGACAGACATCATGGCTCAGTTTGAATGGACGTTGAATGAGTAGACTTCATTGTAGTACAGACAGACTTGTAGACCGCAGACAAACAAGCAAAAGTTCGGCAGACAACAAGCATCAGACGACAGACATCAGAGGTCAAAGGTCAGTTTGAATGTAAGTTCAATGAGAAGACTTCGATATCTTGACTGCAGGCAAACAAGCAACAGGCAACAGACATCAGAGGTCAAAGGTCAGTTTGAATGGACGTTCAATGATTAGACTACGAATCTTGACCACAGGCAAACAAGCAAAAGTTCGACAGACAAGACTTTAAATCTTCTCAGCAAAAAAGGTAACAGACAACAGACAGGATTTGATCGAATGTATTTGATGTGTAGAATTCAAATCCTGACCGGAGACAAACAAGCTAAAGGGCAACAGACAACAAGCGATAGGCAACAGACAAGACTTAACTTAATACATTCCATGTGTAGACACCAATCTTCACCGCAGACAAACAAGCAACAGACAACAGACAAGACTTGATACATTCGATCTGTAGACTTCAAATCTCAGCAAAAAGGGCAACAGACAACAGACAAGACTCAATACATTCAATCTGTAAACTTCAAATCTCAGCCAAAAGGGCAACAGACGACAGACAACAGACAAAACTTAATAAATTCGATCTGTAGACTTTGAATCTTCTGAGCAAAAAAGGACAACAGACTTAATACATTCGATCTGTAGACTTCAAATCTCAGCAAAAAGGACAACAGACAACAGACAAGACTCAATAAATTCAATCTATAGACTTCAAATCTTCTAAGCAAAAAAGGACAACAGACAACAGACTTAATACATTCAATCTATGGAATTCAAATCTCAGCAAAAAGGGCAACAGACAACAGACGGCAGACAAGACTCAATACATTCGATCTGTAGACTTCAAATCTTCTCAGCAAAAAGGGCAACAGACAACAGACGACAGACAAGACTTAGTACATTCAATCTATAGAATTCAAATCTCAGCAAAAAGGGCAACAGACAACAGACAACAGACTTAATAAATCCGATCTGTAGACTTCAAATCTCAGCAAAAAAGGACAACAGACAACAAGCAACAGACAAGACTTAACACATTTGATATGTAGACTTCAAATCTTCTAAGCAAAAAGGGCAACAGACAACAGACAAGACTTAATACATTTCATGTACAGACACGATAAGATCACACGTAAAAGTGTTGGTGCGAATGTTGTGATTATATCGCGCACAGAAAAAGGTTTAAACCGTCAAGAGCAAAAAAAACCTGAAGGTTCCAATCCGGTTTGTGTGATACAAAATTTGTCCAGTGATTTAATCAATCAAATTCATCTCAAATTCCAGTTTTATCTGTGAGATAAATAAATATTAATAAATGTAGTATTTATTAATATTTAATTTATTTAGTTAATTTCATTAATATTTAATAAATTAATAAAATTTAATTTATTAATCAATCAAATTCATTCTAAATTCCAGTTTTATCTTGTTAGATAAATAAATATTAATAAATGTAATAGTTATAAATATTTAATTTATTAATTGTAAATTTATTTAATTAATGTTTAATAAATTAATTTATGTTTAATAAATAAATTAAAATTTAATAAATATTTAATTTATTAATCAACCAAATTCATCCTAAATTCCAGTTTTATCCGTGAGATAAATAAGTATTAATAAATGTAATATTTATTAATATTTAATTTATTAATTGTAAATTTATTTAATTACTATTTAATAAATTATAAAATTGAATTAAATTATAATAATATAATTGATTATATTATCAAAATAATAATGATAATGATAATAATAATAATATAATTATATATTTAAATATTATATATAATATTTCAATAAATGATAATAATTCATTTATTGATAATTTGATAATAATTTGGTAATAAGTAATAGAAGTATTAGTAATAGTGAAAAATAGTGAAACTACTATTGCTGCTGACTAGTGCTACTACTACTTTTGCTAGTATTACCGCTACTACTATTACTACTGTTGCTACTATGACTACTACGACTCGTACTACTAATGTTAGTACTACTACTACTGCTTCTACTACTACTACTACTGTTACTACTTCTCCTACTGTTAGTACTGCTACTACGACTACTACTGTTACTACTAGTACTACTACTACTACTACTACTTTTACTACAACTGCTACTACTACTACTACTAGTAATAATTTATAATGAAATAAGTATATAAAATGATAATCCGATAACAAATTTGATCAATCGGAAAAGTTGCCAACCCCTACTTTGTCACGTGTCCAGGATGTTGACAAGTAGTTCGTGCAACTTTGGCAACCTGGTAAAAAATTACATTTGAATTAAAATAAAAATGAATGAATTAAAAAAAAATCGATTAATTTGCATATGGAGACTTTTCATGTCACATTGAATCGATAAGATTTTTTTAAATTTTTTGTTACAATAATCGATTTTTTAAAAAAGATTTTTTCAAATTAATTGTTTGAATTAGTTATAGTAATTTAAAGTGTAGTAGTAGTAGTAGTAGTAGCAGTAGTAGTAGTACCGGTAATGATTGAAAGAATGAATGAATGAATGAATGAATAATAATAATAATAATAGTAAATAATAATATTATAATAGCAAATTACAGTACTACTACTACTACTACTATTACTTCTACTACCACTTTTGCTACTAATGTTACTACTACATCTACTACTACTACAGCTGCAACTACTATTACAACTAATAAGAATATACTACTAGCACCACTAGCTACTAGTAAATCGATTAATTTGCATATGGAGACTTTTCATGTCACATTGAATCGATAAGATTTTTTTTGTTACAATAATCGATTTTTTAAAAAAGATTTTTAAATTAATTGTTTGAATTATGTGAATGAAAGAATGAATGAATGAATGAATGAATGAATGAATAATTATGATAGTAATAATAATAGTAATAGTAATAATAATAATAATGTAATAATATTCTAATAGCAATTTATAGTGCTACTACTACTACTACTATTACTATTACTACAATTACTACTACTACAGCTACCACTCTTATTACTACTGCCACTGTTATAACTAATAAAAATATACTACTACTACCACTCCTATTACTACTGCCACTGTTACAACTAATAAAAATATAGTACTACTACCACTGCTACAGCTACTACATCTACTACTATTACTACTACTACTACAGATACTGCTTTATTACTACTGCCACTGTTACAACTAATAAAAATATAGTACTACTACCACTGCTACAGCTACTACATCTACTACTATTACTACTACTACTACAGATACTGCTTTATTACTACTGCCACTGTTACAACTAATAAAAATATACTACTACCACTAGATCTACTACTACTACGTCTACTACTACTACTGTTACTTTATTAACAACAACTACAACAACAATTATAAAAATATACTGATATCTGGCGTGAATAAGTTTAGGGTTTCATTTTTGTGTGTGCGAAGACAAAAGAAGAAAAACGAATTTGAAATTGCGGTTTGGTATCAAATTTCTATTGTTTGTTTTCTCCACTGACGTGCATAACACCAATTCCATCATTTATTTTATTTTCATTCCGTTATTATTATTATATTCGATTTATTATTATTTATTATTATTATTATTATTATACATTACTTATCATTTATTATTTATGCATTATTATTATTATTATTATTATTTATTATTATTATTTTTTATATATTATTTTCTATTATTATTGTTATCATTATTTATACATTTTTATTCGGAGGAGGGAATTATTTATACATTATTATTATTATTATCATTTATTTTTATTATTACTATAAATTATTATTTATTATTATTATTTTTTATACATTACTTATTATTATTATTGTTATTATTATTTATTATTTATTATTGTCATTATTATCTATACATTTTTATTCGGAGGAGGGAATTATTCATACATTATTATTATTATTATCATTTATTATTATTATTATTAATTAATTAATATTATTATTATTATTATTATTTTTATACATTATTATTTTTATATATAATATAATTTTTTATATATTATTTTCTATTATTATTATTATTATTTTTATTATTTATTTTTATTTTATACATTATTTATTATTATTATTATTATTATTATCCATTATTATTATTACTATTGAATTAATTTTGTGATATTTTCGTGTAGAAAAGGAGCGTTGCTGTTGTGACTTCTGAGGGATTGGGAAGATTGACCGGAACCGGAAGTGTGGGTCACGTGATGCAATGACGACTAAATGCACTCCGCCAACTGGTCTCGGCCACAGTTCGCATCCGCACTACTCTCCCATGGACCTACACCGAAGTAATAACAATAATACTAGTGATAACAGTGGTAGTGGTAGTAGTAGTAATAGTAGTAGCAGAAGGAGGAGGAGTAAGAGTATTAATAGTAGTAGTAGCAGTAGTACCAGCAGCAGCAGCAGTAGTAGTAGTATAGGAGTAGTACTAGTAGTAGTAGTAGTAGTAGTATAGGAGGAGTAGTAGTTGTTGTTGTTCTTGTTGTTGTAATAAAAGTAGTAGTATAGGAGTAGTAAAAGAAGTGGTATAAGACGTAGTAGTAGTAGGAGTAGTAGTAGTAGTAGAAAGAGTAGTAGCAGAATTAGTAGTTGTAGTAAGATTAAGAATAATAACTACTACTACTGTTACTACTTTTCTTATACTACTACCTACCACTTCCTATACTGCTATTATTATTACTACCCAACCCTGACACTATACTACTTCGTCTACTACTACTTGTATTAGAAATACTACTACTACTGCTGTTGCTGCTACTACTTGTTCTGCATATACTACTACTGATACTCCTATAAATATGCTACTACTACTACTACTACTACTACTACTATAATAACTACTTTTACTCCTTCTACTACTACTAAGACTAATTTTCGTTTCAGCAGGTGACGTGGACGATGCTAACGGCGACATGTCGATGTCCGCAGAGAGTCCGCGGATGTCGCGCGCGCAGCGCTCGACGTTGTCGCCGGTACGTTCGACGTGCGCCAGCGACGCGTCGTCCTCGTCGACGCGCAAGAACAAGCGCAAGAACTTCCAGCCGCGTAACATTCGTCCAACGTCGACCGAAGGCGACGACGCTGACGACGCGGACGCCAACGCGTGCGACACGCAGGACGAATCCGCGTCCTGCGCCTTCAACGTCCGCTCGTCGCTCTTCTCGTCGTCTAGCGACAACAGCAACCTGACGGTACGTAACTTCGCTACGCTGGCGTTACACAACGCCGACGACAGCTCGCAAGACGCAGCGCAACGCCGCAGCTTGAAGCGCGAAGCGCCGCTAGACCTCAGCGAATCTTCGCCGACCAAGCGTAAGACCACCGCGTCGCCTTCCGATGCTGACGACGACAGTTTCGCCTACGACAGCGACAGTGGCAGCGACAGTCGTAGTCAGGGCGCAGTCGACTTGTCGTTTCGTCCGCAGTCCGACGACGAGTCCGACGGCGACGAGTCGCCGCTGATGGACTCGCGAATGTCGCAGCTGTTCGCCTTCTATTCGCAACAACAGCTACAACAACAGCAACAACAGCAATCGCTCAACAACAAGCAAATGGCGGACCTTGCTGAATCGACTATGAGAGATATACTAGGAATGTATGGACTATCCCGAGAAGCTGCTGAATTCTCCATGGCTACTGGTAAGCTCCTGCTACTTTCGATCCTAGTAGTACAAAGTCCGTAAGTTAGTAGTTGGATCCTAGTTTGCAGGATCGGTTTACTATGCTGAGGATATACTAGTAGTGCTGTAAGTCTTAAGTGTATAATAGCTCGATCCTAGTTTGCTAGGATCAGTCCAATAGTGAAGATCCTACTAGTTTTAAGTCCATAAGTTAGCAGTTGGATCCTAGTATACAGGAACGATGTGCTATACTGAAGATCCTAGTAGTTTTATAAGTTCTAGGTGAAGTAGTTTGATCCTAGTTCCCAGGATCTTTACAAATCTATAGATCCTGTTGTAGTCCTAGTCTATAAGTATAGTAGTTTGGATCCTAGTTTGCAGGATCGTTCTAGAGATGAAGATCCTAGTTCTCAAGCTACAACTATAGACAACTTAAGATCCTATAATAGTCCTAGGTCTATAAGTATAGTAGTTTGGATCCTAGTTTGCAGGATCGTTCTAGAGATGAAGATCCTAGTTTTCAAGCTAAAACTATAGACAACTTAAGATCCTAGTTCCCAGGATCTTTACAAACCTATAGATCCTATATAATAGTCCTAGGTCTAAGAGTACAGTAGTTGGAATCCTAGTTTGCAGGATCATACTACAGATGAAGATCCTAGTTCTCAAGGTACAGCTATAGACAACTTAAGATCCTATAATAGTCCTAGGTCTATAAGTATAGTAGTTTGGATCCTAGTATGCAGGATCGCTCTACAGATGGAGATCCTAGTTTTCAAGCTACAACTATAGACAACTTAAGATCCTAGTTCCCAGGATCTTCACAAATCTATAGATCCTGTTGTAGTCCTAGGTCTACAAGTGTAGTAGTTTGTATCCTAGTATGCTGGATCGTTCTAGAGATGGAGATTCTAGTTCTCAAGCTACAACTATAGACAACAAGATCCTAGTTCCCAGGATCTTTACAAATCTATAGATCCTGTTGTAGTCCTAGGTCTACAAGTGTAGTAGTTTGGATCCTAGTATGCTGGATCGTTCTAGAGATGAAGATCCTAGTTCTCAAGCTAGAACTATAGACAACAAGATCCTAGTTCCCAGGATCTTTACAAATCTATAGATCCTGTTGTAGTCCTAGGTCTACAAGTGTAGTAGTTTGGATCCTAGTATGCTGGATCGTTCTAGAGATGAAGATCCTAGTTCTCAAGCTAGAACTATAGTTAACAAGATCCTAGTTCCCAGGATCTTTACAAATCTATAGATCCTATAGTAGTCCTAGGTCTATGAGTAAAGTAGTTGGGATCCTAGTTTGCAGGATCATACTACAGATAAAGATCCTAGTTCTCAAGCTACAACTATAGACAACTTAAGATCCTATAATAGTCCTAGGTCTAAGAGTATAGTAGTTGGGATCCTAGTTTTCAGGATCGTTCTACAGATGAAGATCCTAGTTCTCAAGCTACAACTATAGACAACAAGATCCTAGTTCCCAGGATCTTTACAAATCTATAGATCCTGTTGTAGTCCTAGGTCTATAAGTGTTGGTCTATAAGGGTCTATAAGTGTTGGGATCCTAGTTTGCAGGATCGTTCTACAGAATAAGGTCCTAGTTTTAAGGATCCTGGTTTGCAGGATCTTCATGTGTTCTGCAGATTCTAATACTTTTCTTGTAACTATTTCCTACAGTATAGACCCCTATATGAGATCCTACATGATTTTTTTCAGGATTCTTTCAGGATTTTTTCAGGATTTTTTAAAAAATAATTTACTGTCATAACAAAATTAATGAAAATTAATGAAAATTTTTTTAAAAATTTCTGGAAAACGTTATCAAATTATCCTCGGCCACTTTTTGACGGTAATGCGACGCCCTGGAAACAATGGCTATTGTCAGGGCAGGAGGGGTTGGAAACTACGCGAAAATCTGACTGATAACAAGTGATAACACAGCGAGGGATGGAGAGTTGTGGACCCCCTCGCCATTGGTTGAACAAAAATGGCGTCTTTTCACGAAATCTTCTTTACAAACAAACAGAAAAACAAATTATATAACAAGGCTCTTTTCCTTTTTCCCCTTTTCCCCTTTTCCCCTTTTCCTCCCCTCTTCCCTTATTTTCCCTCCTTTTCCCCTCCGTACTAGAATAAGAAGGCTGTGCTTCCAGATTCTTTTTCTTTTGCCTCTTCCATGATTTTCCCCTTTTCAGACCCCGTTTTCCCCTTTTTCGGGGAATTTCCCTGCAAAGTGTAAACATTGTTTACTCGGTACAAAGATTCTTGAGTCAAGATTCTTGCATTTGCCGAACTTTGGAAGTGGATGAGACATACTTTTTTCCCCTCTTCCCTGATTTTCCCCTTTTTCAGGGAATTTCCCTGGAAACTGAAAACACTCTTTACTCGGTACAAAAATTCCTAAGATTCTTGCATTTTGGTGAACTTGCGAGATAAGACTGACTCTTCGCCAAGGCTCTTCCCTGATTTTCCCCTTGTCCAGGGAATTTCCCTACAAAATTTCCACTCTTTACAAAGATTCTTGAATCAAGATTCTTGCATTTGGCAAACTTTGCCAGTGGATAAGACTGACTCTTCGCCAAGGCTCTTCCCTTATTTTCCCCTTGTTCAGGGAATTTCCCTGCACTCTTTACAAAGATTCTTGAACCAAGATTCTTGAACCAAGATTCTTGAACCAAGATTCTTGAATCAAGATTCTTGCATTTTGTAAACTTTGCCAGTAGATCAGACTGACTCTTCGCCAAGGCTCTTCCCTGATTTTCCCCCTTGTTCAGGGAATTTCCCTGCACTCTTTACAAAGATTCTTGAACCAAGATTCTTGAATCAAGATTCTTGCATTTTGTAAACTTTGCCAGTAGATCAGACTGACTCTTCGCCAAGGCTCTTCCCTGATTTTCCCCCTTGTTCAGGGAATTTCCCTGCACTCTTTACAAAGATTCTTGAACCAAGATTCTTGAATCAAGATTCTTGCATTTTGTAAACTTTGCCAGTGGATGAGACTGAAAGAAAAGGTTCATAAATTAGAAGAATATATGTAATTTAGGATCATTTTTCAAGGATCTAATTTACCATATGGCCAACTGGCACTGCTGGGGTTTATACGCCAAACACTAAAACAAAAAAGCACTGCTTTTTAACACTATTATCATCAACTATCACACTATTTCTGTTATCTATTTATTTCAATTCATTCCCAATGGGAAAAAAAGATGTGCTAGCCAAACGTCAGAATGGCCGTCTGAATGGTGCATGATTACCGTGGATTCAGCTAGATGATAGTGTGAAATTGGCTTATTTTCACACGGTTCATATACTTGATTTTTTTGAAGAACTGAGTCATGCAGTATTCAAGCCCTTATTCAGAGGGTTCACTTTTAGTAACTAAAGTAGGTTCAGCTACTGTTCAGCTAGTGTTCAGCTACCTAGTCATTCGGTACTCAACCGTACGACTTTTCTATATAGGAGTATAGGGTTCACTTTTAGCAACTGGATTAAGTTCAGCTACTGTTCAGCTACCTAGTCATTCAGTACTCAACCATATGACCTTTCTATACGGAAGTATAGGGTTCACTTTTAGCAACTGGAGTAAGCTCAGCTACTGTTCAGCTACTGTTCAGCTAGTGTTCAGCTACCTAGTCATTCGGTACTCAACCATATAACTTTTCTATAGGGAAGTTATAGGATTCACTTTTAGCAACTGGAGCAAGTTCAGCTAAAGTTCAGCTACCTAGTCATTCGGTATTCAACCGTATGACCTTTTTATATGGGAATATAGGGTTCACTTTTAGCAGCTGGAGTAAGTTCAGCTACTGTTCAGCTACCTAGTCATTCGGTACTCAACCATATGACCTTTCTATAAGGTTTATTAACGTATAAAACTAATCTAGCGATTTTTAGACTGGAATTTCCTATAACTTGTTTGACTTGATTATTTTCTAATTAACAGCCAATTAATAAATAGTTTCTTTTTCTCTGTTTGTATCTTAATTAACGAAACCAAAATCTATGGGAATGATTCTTAAGATTCTTAAGATTCTCAAGAATCTTTAGCTGAAATGTGCCAAGCCAACAAAGTAAGTCGCAGCTTAAAATAACAATAGCAAAAGTCTGGAACTGAAACCAGCACAAAGTTTTATTGTTATTTTCTCTCTCCCACATTCTAGTATGTTAGAAAGGGGAAAAAAGGGGAAAAAAAAAACTTGTCTCAACTTCTTATAAGACCAGTTTCTTGGGGAGATTCTTATAAGATTCATGGCCAAGATTCATAAGTGCAAAAGCAGTTCTTGTATAAGCGTTTATGGCAGACTTTTAAACAGTGAATAAATGCAGCAGAACCGGATCTTTTGAAAATTTTCTTGGTACTTTTTTGGTTTTTTTTTTTAAACTATTTTCTTTATTGTATATAAGACTTGCACATGTTTTCCCAGAAGAGGCTGAGGAATTCAACATAACAAGTCCAAAGATTCTCGGAGATTCCTTCAAGATTCTCTGTGAAAGTCCACAGATTCTCGGAGATTCCTTCAAGATTCTCTGTGAAAGTCCACAGATTCTTGGAGATTCCTTCAAGATTCTCTGTGAAAGTCCAAAGATTCTTGGAGATTCCTTCAAGATTCTCTGTGAAAGTCCAAAAGATTCTTGGAGATTCCTTCAAGATTCTCTGTCAAAGTCCAAAGATTCTTGGAGATTCCTTCAAGATTCTCTGTGAAAGTCCACAGATTCTTGGAGATTCCTTCAAGATTCTCTGTGAAAGTCCAAAGATTCTTGGAGATTCCTTCAAGATTCTCTGTGAAAGTCCAAAAGATTCTTGGAGATTCCTTCAAGATTCTCTGTCAAAGTCCAAAGATTCTTGGAGATTCCTTCAAGATTCTCTGTGAAAGTCCAAAGATTCTTGGAGATTCCTTCAAGATTCTCTGTGAAAGTCCAAAAGATTCTTGGAGATTCCTTCAAGATTCTCTGTCAAAGTCCAAAGATTCTTGGAGATTCCTTCAAGATTCTCTGTGAAAGTCCCAAGATTCTTGGAGATTCCTCCAAGATTCTCTGTGAAAATCCCAAGATTCAGAAGATTCCTTCAAGATTCTCTGTGAAAGTCCAAAGATTCTTGGAGATTCCTTTAAGATTCTCTGTGAATCTCTGTAAGAATCTTTGGTGCTAGGTTATTTAAATACGGAAAAAAAAGAAAAACACATATGGTTTCCCTTGAGAAGAGAAGTTCTCAATAAAAACTGAATAAATTAAAAATACAAAGATGAAAGAAGGTCGTTTACCCTGCAGCCAGTTTCCATAAGCAGACATCCGACTGCTTAAGACACCACAAGACCCCAAAAGGGTTACAAGAAAAATTTTCCAGCTCCAGAAGAGATTAAAAAAGTTATAAAATATCATTAAATGTAAATCACACTAAAATTTCTTACTTAAATTTTACCACAAACCGAGAATTAAGATAAATTAGAAGTGGTCCGAAACGGTCCAATAATCTTCGTAGACCTAGGCCATGTTATCATTGTTATCATCCTGTTATCTCCACGTTATCATATGTTATCAAATATTCTTCGTAGACTTTTCCTCGGAGTTTCGGACCCCCTTGGACATTTTGTCTCTATGCTGAATTTGAAATACTTTAAAAAAAAATTCGTCACAAAATGTGCATGATTTAAAAAGATTTACAAAATGAGCAAAATGTCACCTTGATTTTGCATTAACAAATAGTCACAGAATTTGTCACCAAATGTGCATAATTTAAAAAGATTTACAAAATGAGAGAGAAACAAGGGGTCTGAAACTCCGAGGAAAAGTGTACGAAGATTATTTGATAACATATGATAACACGGAGATAACAGGTTGATAACAGTGATAACTTGACCTAGGTGTACGAAGATTATTGGAAGTTTCGGACCCCTTGGAGAGAAAAATATTTTCGTCTGGAAAAATTAATATTTTAATTTACAGATTATAAGAAAATTTGTCACAAAATGAGAGAAAAATATTTTATCTTGAAAAAAAATGTCACAATTTTGCATTAATAAATAATCACAGAATTTGTCACCAAATGTGCATAATTTAAAAAGATTTACAAAATGAGAAAAATATTTTCATCTTGAAAAATCAAGATTTTAATTTACCGATTGTAAGAAAATTAGTCACAAAATGAGAGAAAAATATTTTATCTTGAAAAAAGTCACAATTTTGCATTAACAAATAATCACAGGATTTGTCACCAAATGTGCATAATTGAAAAAGATTAAAGAAAATCACAGAGAAAAAACATTAAATTTGAAAATAAGTAACAATTGAGAAAAGTGTCACCTTGATTTTGCATTAGTGAATATTCACAGAATTTGTCACCAAATGTGCATAATTTGAAAAGATTAAAGAAAATAAGAGAAAAAATATGTTAATCTACAAAATTTTAAAAAATTGAAAAATTCACTGACATTGCGTTAATGAATTAATCTCAGAATTTGTCACAAAATGCGCGTAATTCAAACAAATTTACAGACTGAGAGATTATCACACTATTATATTATTAGATTATTATTATTATTATTATATATTATTATATACATATATTATTATTATATTATTACACACTCAAGTCCGAAAAATTAGAAAAACCTGTAAAAAGAAAAGGAGAAGAAGAGAGAAAGAGACGGAATAAGAATAATTATCACACTATTATATTATTATTATTATTATTATACTGTATTATTATTATTACATTATTACACACATATTATATTCTATTATATATACATAATATTATTGTATATACATTATTCTTATATTATTACACACATATTATTATGCACATATTATATTCTATCATATACACATATCATTATTTTTATTATATATATATATATTATTCTCATATTATTACACACATATCATTATTATAATATATATAAACTGATTGATTTTAATTATGTCACGTCTTCTGCACCATTGATTTTACTTGTTCTGCACATGTCACTACTAACAACCGTAGTTTTCACGCCCTTTTACTATTGAATCGAACTTAACTTAGATTACTCAGTTTCAGTTTCCTGACTTTTCTATATTTGTTCATATATAATCTTGTACCAGCCATGGGCCTAGGCCTGCGTGCTTGAATGAAATAAAAAAAAAATATATATATATATTTATTATTATTATTATTATTACATTATTATACACATATTATATTCTATCATATACACATATCATTATTTTTATTATATATATATATATTATTCTTATATTATTACACACATATCATTATTATATATATTATTGTTATTATTATTATTATTATTATTATTATTATTATTATTATTACACACTCGAGTCCGAAAAAAAAATCAGAAAAACTTAAAGAGACGGAATAAGAATAGAAGACAGACAAAATTTAGCCGAGAGAAGAATAGAAACGAGACGAAGAAGACGTGGAAAAAAAAAAGTGTACGGGAATAGAAAAATGACCGCAGAATGGAAAATGTTTTGGCCCGGGGGACTCACGCTGACCTCCGCCGTTATCTGCCGCATTAATTCCCCACAAGAATTTGACTATTGCTTGGGAGAATTAAAAACATATAGCTGATAACAAGGTGATAACAGTTCATTCCTCTGTTAACCTTTTAAATATTGCTTGGGAGAATTAAAAACATGTAGCTGATAACAAGGTGATAACAGTTCATTCCTCTGTTAACCTTTTAACTATTGCTTAAAGACATGTAGCTGATAACAAGGTGATAACAGTTCATTCCACTGTTAACCTTTTAACTATTGCTTGGAGAATTAAAGACATGTAGTGATAACAAGGTGATAACAGTTCATTCCACTGTTAACCTTGTTACTATTGCTTGGGAGAATTAAAGACATGTAGCTGATAACAAGGTGATAACAGTTCATTCCACTGTTAACCTTTTAACTATTGCTTGGGAGAATTAAAGACATGTAGCTGATAACAAGGTGATAACAGTTCATTCCACTGTTAACCTTGTTACTATTGCTTGGGAGAATTAAAGACATGTAGCTGATAACAAGGTGATAACAGTTCATTCCACTGTTAACCTTTTAACTATTGCTTGGGAGAATTAAAGACATGTAGCTGATAACAAGGTGATAACAGTTCATTCCACTGTTAACCTTTTAACTATTGCTTGGGAGAATTAAAGACATGTAGCTGATAACAAGGTGATAACAGTTCATTCCTCTGTTAACCTTTTTAACTTTTTTCCGCAATCATAAAGACTCACGATTACAACTCAGTAAAGGTTCTCCAATTAGTAGTACTTGTGGATATAAACGTAGTAGTAGTAGTAGGAGTAGCAGATATAACCGTAGTATAACAAGCAACAATAGTAAAAGTAGTAGTTGTTCTTGTAAACGTAGTAGGAGCAGAAGTAGTAGTAGTAGCAGTTATAACCGTAGTAGGACAAGCAGCAATAGTAAAAGTAGTAGTTGTTCTTATAAATTTAGCTGTAGCAGAAGTAGTAGTAGTAGTAGTAGTAGTAGTAGTAGTAGTAGTAGTAGCAGTAGCAGTTATAACCGTAGTAGGACAAGGAGCAGTAGTAAAAGTAGTAGTTGTTCTTATAAATTTAGTTGTAGCAGAAGTAGTAGTAGTATTCCAGATTCTCGGTATAACAATCAGTGTTTCCACTTTTTTCCCCTTTTTCCCCCTTTTTGCCCTTCCGCTTGAAAATATCAATTTCCCCTTTTTCCCCTCCGTGATACAGAGTAAAGCTATATATTGGTAAATTCACTTTATCCTCCATTTCCCCTTTTCCCTCTTCCCCATTTTCCTTATTTAAGGGAATTTCCCTGAAAAATGGGAAACACTGATAACAATGCTCCAGTTTCCAACATAAGAATCACACGGAGGTTAATGGACTTTTTACCTCCTTAAGGCAAACTGAACTTATCCCAGAAAATTTCTCTGGTTTTTCTCATTAAGCTGATAACACTTGATAACAGGTGATAACACTTGACCAACTTTTTCGGCGTTTTATTGTCAAATAAGGGAAAAGAACGTAGATTTTCCCTTTTTTTTTGCTCTTAATTTATACGAAATAACTTGAAAAAAAAACCGGTATTTATTTCAAAATGACCAATTATCAGGTCATCTTAGGGCAGAAAAAAAATTAGAAAAATTACTAATTAACTATTTTGTTACTATTTATTATTATTATTATTTATTTATTTATTTATTATATATATATTCATTCAAGCACGCAGGCCTAGGCCCATGGCTGGTACAAGATTATATATGAACAAATATAGAAAAAAAATATAAAAAAATAAATATATATATAATAAATAAATAAATAAATAATAATAATAATAAATAGTAACAAAATAGTTAATTAGTAATTTTTCTAATTTTTTTTTCTGCCCTAAGATGACCTGATAATTGGTCATTTTGAAATAAATACCGGTTTTTTTTATTATTTACTAATTTTTATTATTATTAAATTATTGTTATTATATCTATTAATTATTATTATTATTATTATTATTATTATTTATTATTATTATTATTAAATTATTGTTATTATATCCATTGATGATTATTATTATTATCATTATTATTATTATTATTATTTATTATTATTATTATTAAATTATTGTTATTATATCCATTGATGATTATTATTATTATTATTATTATTATTATTATTATTTATTATTATTATTATTATTTATTTATTATTATTATTATTATATTATTGTCAAAAATAGTGAGAATTTTATTTTTTTTCGGTTTGTATTGTGGAAATTGAACGAAAATTTAGCGTGGGAAAATTACAGGTCAAAGGTCATGAAAAAAAAATCATTTTGTTCACTTTTTGATTTTATCAGGTCATCTTGGAGCAGAAGAAATATTTAGAAAAATTACTAATGAACTATTTTGTTACTATTTTATTATTATTATTAAATTATTTTTATTATATCATTATTTATTTATTTATTTATTTGTTCTAGGCTTAGGCCGTAGGCCTATTGCCACATAAGTTTTGCGGCAATTACTATTATTATTTCACTATTTTATTATTATTATTAAATTATTTTTATTATATTATTTATTTATTTATTTATTTATTTATTTCTTCTCGACTTAGGCCGTAGGCCTATTGCCACATAAGTTTTGTGGCAATTACTATTATTATTTTACTATATTATTATATATAATTAGTATTTTATTATTAATATTATTATTATATTATTTTCAGAAATAGTTGGAATTTTATTTTTTCGGTTTGTATTGTGGAAATTGAACGAAAATTTAGCGTGGGAAAATTACAGGTCAAAGGTCAGGAAAAAAATCATTTTTTTTTTCACTGGAAAACCGCAAATTATTCACCAAAAAATTACAAAATATTTTATTTCAACTTCATTCCGTTTTATTATTTTTTTAAAAATTATATATTTATTTATTATTTATTATTATTATTGTTATTAATTTTTTAAAATTTAATTTTATTTATTATCAATATTTATTGTTATTGATTATAAATAATGAAATTTGTATTGGATTTCAGTTATTTTTTCTAGTTGTATTATTATGATAACAGGTGATAACATAGGTGATAACACATGTAAATTTATGTACGAAAAATCACGTGATTATTACTGTGCTTTATTTTTAATTTAGTTTATTATAAATAAGAAAATTTTTATTGAATTTCAGTTAATTTTTATGATAACAGGTGATAACAAGTGATAACAGTTGATAACACTCAACTTAATTCCGTTTTAATATTATTTATGATAAATAATACAATTTGTATTTAATTTCAGTTATTTTCTAGTTTAATAAATATATTACGATAACAGGTGATAACACAGGTGATAACACACAACTTAATTCCGTTTTATCATTATTTATTATAAATCATAAAATTCATATTTAATTTCAATTATTTTCTAGTTTAATAAATAATATTACGATAACAGGTGATAACAGGTGATAACACACAACTTAATTCCGTTTTATTATTATTTATTATAAATAATAAAATTTATATTTAATTTCAGTTATTTTTTTTCTAGTTTTATCATTATGATAACAGGTGATAACAGGTGATAACACAGGTGATAACAGTGCCGTTGGTTATTAGGGCAGGTAATGAAGGTCAGTGGCAAACCACCAAAGGTCGTTGCGCTGGTAATTATTTCTTCATTGCCTCCTCGCACCCCTTGGGAAATTTTCTCCCACCGTGGGAAAATAAAAAAAATCACTACCTTTTTCTGGTTTCCGTAATAATAATAAAAAAATCTGAAATAAAAAGGAAAATTATCAATATTAATAATTTGACATAAGACGTTGTATGTTCTACGAGTAAAATTTATAAGAACTTTATTAATATTATTATTTCTAATAAGTTATAATAAATAATAATAATTTAATTAATAATAATACAAAATCTGAAATAAAATGAAAATTATCAATATTAATAATTTGACATAAGACGTTGTATGTTCTACGAGTAAAATTTATAAGAAATTTAATAATATTATTATTTCCAATAAGTTATAATAATTACATTAATAATAAGACACAAATGTAATGTAAAGAAACTGTAAGACTCTTACAAACGCTCATGATTCTCAGATTCTTAGTAAGATTCTTGGCTGTGAATCTTACATGTAAATTTATATACGAAAAGTCACGTGATTATTACTGTACTTGTGAAATAATTTTTAAAATATGTAGTGTTCTAATATTTTGCAAGATTCTTACAGTTTATTCAAGGGGTCCGAAACTACCAATAATCTTTACACACCCAGGTCATGTTATCATTGTTATCAACCTGTTATCTCTCCATGTTATCTCCGTGTTATCATATGTTATCCAGTAATCTTCGTACACCTAGGTCATGTTATCACTGTTATGAGCCTATTATCTTCATGTTATCATATGTTATCCAGTAATCTTCGTACACCTAGGTCATGTTATCACTGTTATGAGCCTATTATCTTCATGTTATCATATGTTATCCAGTAATCTTCGTACACCTAGGTCATGTTATCACTGTTATGAGCCTATTATCTTCATGTTATCATATGTTATCCAGTAATCTTCGTACACCTAGGTCATGTTATCACTGTTATGAGCCTATTATCTTCATGTTATCATATGTTATCTAGTAATCTTCGTACATCTGGGTCGTATTATCAACCTGTTATCTCCATGTTATCTTCTTGTTATCATATGTTATCAAACAATATTCGTACACCTAGGTCATGTTATCACTGTTATCAGCCTGTTATCTTCATGTTATCATATGTTA
The DNA here is from genome assembly GCA_002872375.1 of Eulimnadia texana. Classification (NCBI taxonomy): domain Eukaryota; kingdom Metazoa; phylum Arthropoda; class Branchiopoda; order Diplostraca; family Limnadiidae; genus Eulimnadia; species Eulimnadia texana. The sequence goes on along the minus strand of NKDA01000001.1, from coordinate 31,021,340 downwards.
TCTAGTAATCTTCGTACATCTGGGTCGTGTTATCAACCTGTTATCTCCATGTTATCTCCGTGTTATCACTTGTTATCAAACAATCTTCGCACACTTTCCCTGGAGTTTCCGACCCCCCTTCAAGAGGATGGAAATAAAACAATAAAAAAATGTAAATTATCTGGAAAAGCAATTTCAATTTTCTTATCTCACGCGCTATTTCCAGCAACCGTATTAGGAAAACGAGTTATTTCAATACAAGTTATTGTTGCAACCGACCAAGGGGGTCGGAAACTTGCAATAATCTTAGTACACCTGGGTCGTGTTATCACTGTTATCAACCTGTTATCTCCATGTTACCAAATAGTCTTCGTCTACGTTTCCTCGGAGTTTCGGACCCCTTGAAGTAATACTTAATACAAGGGGGTCCGAAACTTGCAATAATTTTCGTACACCCAGGTCATGTTATCACTGTTATCAACCTGTTATCTCCGTGTTATCAAATAGTCTTCGTCCACGTTTCCTCCGAGTTTCGGACCCCTTGAAGTAATACTTAATACAAGGGGTCCGAAATTCCCTACGATCTTCATACACCTAAGATCGTGTTATCACTGTTATCCTCGGAGTTTCGGACCCCTTGAAGTAATACCTAATACAAGGGGGTCCGAAACTTGCAATAATCTTCGTACACCCAGGTTATGTTATCACTGTTATCAACCTCTTATCTCCATGTTATCTCCATGTTATCGTATGTTATCAAATATTCTTCGTACACTTTTCCTCGGAGTTTCAGACCCCTTGTAACCTCACCTCTCAAGGGGGGTTGGCAACTTCACGTAACCCACAAACGATAACAGTTGATAACAAGTGATAGCATCTTGATTGCCTTTGCTGACAGTTTAAAGGGCGGAAACCTTTGTCTCATAGAATCGATTTAAATTTGATAATCAAACTTGAACTGTTTTGATAACAGATGATAACAATTGATAACAGGTGATAACAAGTGATAACATCTTGATTGCCTATGGTGACAGTTTAAAGGGCGGAAACCTCTTTGCACGGAATCCATTTAAATTTGATCATAAAACTTAAACTGTTTTGATAACAGATGATAACAAGTGATAACACGTGATAGCAAGTGATAACATCTTGATTACCTATGGTGACAGTTTAAAGCCTTTGTTTCACAGAATCCATTTAAATTTGATAAGAAAACTCAAACTGTTTTGATAACAGATGATAACAGGTGATAACAGACAACACATAATCGGATGACAAGACATGATAACAGATGATAATAGGTGATAACAAGTCATAACAGACGACAGATTAACATATTATCAGATGATAAGAAATGATAACAGATGATAACAGGTGATAACAGACAACAGAGTAACAGATGATAAGAAATGATAACAGGTGATAACGAGTGGTAACAGGTAATAACAAATGATAACAGATGATAACAGACAACAGAAAACATATTAACAGGCGATAACAAATGATAAAAGTTGATGACAGATGATAACAGACAACTGACAACAGATGATAACAAATGATAATATTTGATAACAGATGATAACAGACAACAGACAAATTACCCTGTTGTCGTATTGCTATACAGCGGAACAGGTTTCAAATTTCTTGGCAACAAATTTGATAATAATTTATTCAAATTTATTTGATTACGCGTTTTTATGAGTTATCCGTATTCGTTTACTGTTACTGATTGTTGTTTATTGTTATTGGTTGATAACAAAGAGGGTCCGAAACTTCCAATAATCTTCGTAGACCTAGGTCATGCTATCACTGCTATCAGCCTGTTATCCTACTGTTATCTCCGTGTTATCATGTGTTATCAAATAATCTTGGTACACATTTTCCTCGGAGTTTCGGACCCCTTGAATAACCCTTGATAATAGAATGATAACCCTTGATAACAATGCTATAAACCCTGATAATACAATAATAACCCTTGATAACACTATGATAACCCTTGATGATAGAATGGTAACCCTTGATAACACTGCTGTAACCCCTGATAACACTATTATAACCCTTGATAATAGAATGATAACCCTTGATAACACTGCTATAACCCTGATAACACTATTGCAACCCTTGATAATAGATTGATAACCGCTGATAACACTATGATAACCCTTGATAACCGCTGATAACACTATTGCAACCCTTGATAATATACTGATAACCCCTGATAACACCATTGCAACCCTTGATAATAGACTGATAACTCCTGACAACACTATGATAACCCTTGATAACCGCTGATAACACTATTGCAACCCCTGATAACACTATGATAACCCTTGATAACCGCTGACAACACTATGATAACCCTTGATAACACTGCTATAACCCCTGATAACACTATTATAACCCTTGATAATAGATTGTTAACCGCTGATAACACAGCAGATAACATTAATCAGGATCCAATAAGGCCATTTAAAAAAAAAGGGACCACCCGCTCGTTGGACTTGAACACTGACTAATTGCAGTCGGTGAAATCAAGTGCAAAAAGTCACTGGGCGGTGTTTTTTTTTTGGACTCCCCCCGTTTATACAAAAAGTCACTGGATGGTGTTTTTTTTGCTCCCCTCGTTTATCTTAAACGGGATTAATTCGCTTTAAACGAATTGCCTTTTGTGTTTCTATTCATTTATTCCGCACACAACAACAAAAACTGTACAGAAAACAAGTTTCTTATACAGTACACGCTATAGAAATATAACTTGAACTTTATTTTGTTTATTATTATTATTATATTATATTATATTATGTTATATTATTCTAAATTATTATTTTATCATTATTATATTATATTATATTATACTAAATTATTCTATTTATTATTATTATATTATATTATTTTTTTATTTTTTTTGTATTTATATTATATTATACTAAATTATTATTTCATTATTATTATATTATATTATATTTTATTTTATTTATTATTATATTATGCTAAATTATTATTATTTTATTATTATATATTTACTGGATTTATATTATACTAAATACTGATAATTAAATAATAAATTAATAATTAATAAATTAACAAGTTTCTTACGGTACACGCTATAGAAATATAACTTAAACTTTATTTTATTTATTATTATTATACTATATTATATTATTATATATTTATTAGATTTATATTATGCTAAATACTAATAATTAAAAAATAAATTAAAAATTATTATAAAATTTAATATTAATAACTTTCTTATAACTAATTGCATTATTTTTTTACTAATAAATGATAATAAATATTATTATTTCTTAATTAATATATAAATATATATATATATACTCTTACGGTACACGCTATAGACTACAACTAGGACATATTTTACATTATACTTACAAATAATAGTCGAACTTGAAAAAAAAAAATAAAATTAATGGCACTGGTGCCTTTTCACATACGGGATATTTGATCGGGCATCAGATTTTGTACTGTGGAAAAAAACCGTGTTTTCTAAGTGATGGATTACAACTTTCCACCGTGGGGTAAACGGGGGAGCAGGGGGTATCGGAAAAGTAGAAAAAAATCTCTTGATAACACGTGATAACACTGATAAGATCCAAGGCATAACCGAATCAAGGGGGGGTCCGAAACTACGAGGAAAAGTGTACGAAGATTCTTTGATAACACGGAGATAACAGGTTGATAACAGTGATAACATGACCTGGGTAGGGGGTCCGAAACTCGGTGAAAAAGTCTACAAAGATTGTTTGATAACACATGATAACATGGAGATAACAGGTTGATAACAGTGATAACATGACCTGGGTCTACGAGGATTATTGCAAGTTTCGAACCCCTTGGCATAACCGAATCAAACGGGGTCCGAAACTCGGTGAAAAAGTCTACTAAGATTGTTTGATAACACATGATAACACGGAGATAACAGGTTGATAACAGTGATAACATGATCCGGGGGTCCGAAACTCGGTGAAAAAGTGTACGAAGATTGTTTGATAACACGGAAATAACAGGTTGATAACAGTGACATAAACATAACCTGGGTAGGGGGTCCGAAACTCGGTGAAAAAGTGTACGAAGATTGTTTGATAGCACATGATAACACGGAGATAACAGGTTGATAACAGTGATAACATATCCCGGGCCTACAAAGACTACTAGAAATTTCGGACCCCCCCCTCTCTCTTATAAGATCAATAGAAAGTTGCCAACCCCCCCGTCTACATGTGTGTGCGAAAGAGAGAAGCACTCTAGTCTAAGCTGTAAACGATCAAGATTGATTGATACGTGTCTATATAGGTTTTTTTATCTAGGAATCTTAATCTATTACTTTTTTATAGAGAAAACTATCGATTTTTTAGTAGTTTGACTATCAACTAACAATAGTTAACGCGCCATTAGCTTTGCAAAGGGGGGGTATCGATACGTAGGGCGACAACAAGTATCGATCTCTTGTCAATTCATCTTGTAATCCGGTAGAAAAACTGAAGTGTGTGAATAACCCTCTGATATGGTGCATGATTAGTACAGATTCAGCTAGATGAGAGTGTGAAACTGGAGCCAGTTTTCCACACGGTTCGTGTACGCTTGAAAGAACTAAATCATGCGGTATTCCACACTCTATGCAGAAGATTCAGCTTTTGTTAAATTAAGTGAGTTCAGCTACTGTTCAGCTACCTAGTCACTCGGTACTCAACCGTATGACTTTACTATAGCGGAGTATAGGGTTCAGCTTTAGTTACCTTAAGTGAGTTCAGCTACTGTTCAGCTAGTGACTGAGAGGGAAGCTAGTGTTCAGCTACCTAGTCATTCGGTACTCAATCGTATGACTTTTCTATAGCGGAGTATAGGGTTCAGCTTTAGTTAACTTAAGTAAGTTCAGCTACTGTTCAGCTAGTGACTTAGAGGGAAGCTTGAGTTCAGCTACCTAGTCGTTCGGTAGTCAACCGTATGACTTTTCTATAGCGGAGTACAGAGTTCAGCTTTAGTTAACTTAAATGAGTTCAGCTATTGTTCAGCTAGTGACTCAGAGGGCAGCTAGTGTTCAGCTACCTAGTCATTCGGTACTCAACCGTATGACTTTACTGTAGCGGAGTACAGAGTTCAGCTACTGTTCAGCTAGTGATTGAGAGGGGAGCTAGTGTTCAGCTACCTAGTCATTCAGTACTCAACCGTATGACTTTACTATAGCGGAGTACAGAGTTCAGCTACTGTTCAGCTAGTGATTGAGAGGGGAGCTAGTGTTCAGCTACCTAGTCACTCGGTACTCAACCTTATGACTTTTCTATAGTGGAGTATAGAGTTCAGCTTTAGTTAACTTAAATGAGTTCAGCTACTGTTCAGCTACCTAGTCATTCGGTAGTCAACCGTATGACTTTTCCTACCGGGAAAACACGTTTTTTCTAGTAAATGAACTTTTTTATCTGAATTTTTATAGATTTTACATGTTTTACAAGTATTTATAGTATTTCTATATGTGTTGCAGGTAAATTTTTACCGCCTTTCCCCATTGAGAGAAGCAGCCAAGCAGCAGCAGCTTCAGCAGCTCAGCAGCCGCCTACTCCGCCACATACTCCGAAAATTGCAAATAATTCTAACGGTAAATCCTTTGAAATTTATTTTATATATTAAATAAAAATTAAAACATATTTAAAATTTATTATATATTTTAGTAAATCAGGTCAAGGTCAAGAATCCTTTTAAAACTTATTATATATATTTAATTACAATTAAATTATATATTTAATTAATAATTATAATTAATCATATTATTATTAATACATTATATTATAAAACTTATTATATATACGAAATACGAATTATAATATATTTTAAAAATTTATTATATATTTTAATAAATCAGGTCAAGGTCATGGATCCTTTTAAAACTTATTATATATATTTAATTAATAATTATAATTAATTATATTATTATTAATACATTATATTATAAAACTTATTATATATACGAAATACGAATTAAAATATATTTAAAAACTTTATTACATATTTTAATAAATCAGGTCAAGGTCAAGAATCCTTTTAAAACTTAAGTTATAAATTAAATACGAATTAAAATATATTTAAATAACTTATTTTATATTTTAATAAATCAGGTCAAGGTCATGGATCCTTTTAAAACTTAAGTTATATATTAAATACGAATTAAAATATATTTAAAATTTATTATTTTATATTTTAATAAATCAGGTCGAGGTCATGAAATCAGAGGTAGTGACCCTTCGCTGGTAGCTCTTCAAGCTCACATGCAGTCCGTTCTTCGAGCAGCAGGTGGAGGAACTTCCGGTTCATCCGTTCATCAGGAGCCGGAAGTGCAGGGTCGCCAAGGTCGCTGACCCCCGCCACGACCTTGACCTTCACTTACCCTCAGGCGCCTCTCAAGGTCATTTAAATTTTAAATGTCCCGTCTATTCGTATTAAGTTTCAATAACTATTAATATTTAAATAAAATTAAAATTAATTAATTAATTAGACTAAATTAAAAGTAAATTAATGTATAATTAAAATTAATATTAATTAATTAACTAGACTAAATTAAAAATTAATTAATATTTAATTAAAATGTATATTAATTGCTTAATTAGACTAAATTAAAAGTAAATTAATATTTCATTAAAACCAATATTAATTAATTAATTAGACTAAGTTAAAAGTTCATTAATATTTAATTAGAATTTATATTAATTCATTCATCAAACTAAATTAAAAATTTATTAATATTTGATTATAATTACTATTAATTAACTCATTAAAAACTAAATTAAAAAATAATTCATATTCAATTAAAATTAATATTAATTAACTCATCAAACTAAATTAATAATTAATTAATATTTAATTAAAAATTTATGTTTTTATGAATATAGGCTGCGTCCGTGTCGTCTAATGGAAGACTGGGAACCAATCCAGTGGACGGGAAAATGTTGAATAATAACGAAAACCAGCAAATCCATCATATGTCGTCTAGTAGTCTTGGAGGTCAGTTGAATTTAACAGTTGATAACTAGATGTTAAGGGTTGATAGATTATCGTAGTCTCGTCATCTCCGTTTTCAGAAAAGTGCTGACGCCATCTGAAATTTTCAGTTTTTCTCAACCACTTGCAGAGAGAAAACTCTGAAACTCGAGTCGTTTTTTTTTGGCCCCGGAGATTAAATGCAAAACTCAGCATTTCTTATGTAAACTAATCAATTATAGGATAAACTATTTGGTATCTGAATGAATAATGAATGAATCCTGACTGAAAATTCTTATAGAGTATGTAGGATTTGGAACAGAGACTCAGTGAGATCTCAGAACTTTTTAGAGTTTCTCACTGAGATCTTACTGAGTCTCTGTTCCCAATTCGAAATACTCTATGAGAATTTTCAGACGGGAAGATTCTCAAGATTCTTGCCTGAATGATTCTTGATTCTTAAGATTCTTACCAGAATGATTCTTGATGCCTAAGATTCTCGATTCTTCCATAGGTTCCTAAGATTCTCAAGATTCTCACCAGAATGATTCTTGACTCTTTAGATTCTCAAGATTCTTACCAGAATGATTCTTGACTCTTACCACGATTCTCAAGATTCTTCTAACGATTCTCAAGATTCTCAAGATTCTTGCCAAAAGGATTCTTGACTCTTACCATGATTCTTGATTATTAAGATTCTCAAGATTCTTCCAACGATTTCTAAGATTCTCAAGATTCTTACCACAATGATTCTTGACTCTTACCATGATTCTTGATTCTTAAGATTCTCGATTCTTCCAACGATTCTTAAGATTCTTGATCCTTCACCTGGTTCCTGATTCCTAAGATTCTCAAGATTCTTACCAGAATGATTCTTGATTCTTTAGATTCTCAAGATTCTTGCCAAATGGATTCTTGTTTCTTTCCAAGATTCTTGATTCATAAGATTCTCAAGATTCTTCCATTGATTCTCAAGATTCTCAAGATTCTTTCCAGAATGATTCTTGACTCTTACCGTGATTCTTGATTCCTAAGATTCTCAAGATTCTTACCAGAATGATTCTTGACTCTTACCACGATTCTCAAGATTCTTCCAACGATTCTTAAGATTCTCGATTTTTCCATTGATTCTCAAGATTCTTACCACAATGATTCTTGACTCTTACCACGATTCTCAAGATTCTTCCAACGATTCTTAAGATTCTCAAGATTCTTTGCCAAAAAGGATTCTTGATATTGGTACGGAAACAAAAGACTGATGATAGAATAGGAATTTTTGTGTGGACACAAAAAAGTGAACAATGGAGTCCTGAAGGTTCTTCCCAATATAGCCGACATGACACACATGACACACCTGCTCTTTTTTTGCTGCTTTTAAAGCGGAACAGCCAAAAAAAGTGTCTCCAAAAAAGTGACGATAAGGAAAAAATAAGTGTCTCTTGTGTTGTATCCGTATTATAAGAAAAAGTGTCCCCAACCCCCCGTGTGAACAAAACGCATCTTCTCAAAGGGGTGAAAAGATTTTTCCCATAGGAAAAGTATAGGAAAAGGGTAAAAAAATTTTCTATTGGTCAATCAATGTTAATTATAATTTATTTTGTAAAATAAAGATTGGTTCTTATAAAGTTCACTCTTAACACAGGGACTTTGTATTTGGTCCTACAGAGTTTGAAACTTTCACCCCCTCCCAAAAGGGTAAACTTTTCAAAAGGGGTGAAAAGATTTTTCCCATAGGAAAAAGTACAGAAAAAGGGTAAAAAAATTTTCTATTGGTCAATCAATGTTAATTATATTATATTTTCCAAAATAAAGATTGGTTCTTATAAATTTCAATCTTAACATTGGGACTTTTTGTTTGGTCCTACAGAGTTTGAAACTTTCACCCCCCAAAAGGGGTGAAAAGATTTTTCCCATAGGAAAAGTACAGAAAAAGGGTCAAAAAATTTTCTATTGGTCATCAAATCTGAATTATTACGTTATTTTCTCAAATAAAAGATTCCCGACTGAAACTTTCACCTACTGTTGTAACAGTGAAACTTTTCACCCCCCCCCCAAAAGGGTAAATTTTTCAAGGGGGTGAAAAGATTTTTCCCATAGGAAAAGTACAGAAAACGGGTAAAAATTTTTCTATTGGTCATCAGTTTGAATTATTACATTATTTTCTCAAATAAAGATTTCAGTGTAAAAACAAGGGCCCTGAAATAGGTACAAAAAGGGGTCCTACGGGATTTAGGACCCTAGGGTTTCACTTTAGGGCCCCAGAAATTTTAGGACCCTGGGGTTTCATTATAGGACCCCACGGTTTAGTTTTAAGACCCTGGGGTTTCACTTTAGGACCCCAGGGACTAGTTTTAGGACCGGGATTTTCATTTTAGGACCCCGGGGTCTAGTAACAGGACCGTGATTTTCCCTTTAGGACCCCGGGGACTAGTTTTAGGACCGTGATTTTCGTTTTAGGACCCCAGGGTCTAGTAATAGGACCCTAGGATGTTATTTTAGGACCCCAGGGACTAGTTTTAGGACCGTGATTCTCATTTTAAGACCCCGGGGACTAGTTTTAGGACCGTGATTTTCATTTTAGGACCCCGGGACTAGTAACAGGACCGTGATTTTCCCTTTAGGACCCCGGGGACTAGTTTTAAGACCATGATTTTCACTTTAGGACCCCGGGGACTAGTTTTTATGACCATGATTTTCATTTTAGGACCCCGGGGTCTAAGTAACAAGACCCTAGGACTGTCATTTTAGGACCCGGGCTAAATTTGTTGGGACTTAAATTTTAGGACCCTCGTTTTTAACAGTGTTCTTCTTATAAAATTTCACCTATTGTTATAACAGTGAAGCTTTTTTCACCCCCCACTACCACCACCCTATAAGGGTAAACTTTTTCAAGGGTTAGATACACACAAAAAAATTCACCCAGCATGCTATTTCCAAACCCTTTCCAAAAAATTTCCCCATTCACCCCCACACATGTGTGGGTCTTTCTCTCACGTTCCCTGTTATGGGGTAAAGGGTCTGGAAAATTTATAAATCCCAACTTTTTCACCCTTTCCCATAGAAAACTTTCCCTACGTTTCGCTACCATGGGGGTAAAAAACGTACAAACGTAAATTTATAAATCCCAAGTTTTTCACCCTTTCCCATAGAAACTTTCCCTACGTTTCGCTACCATGGGGGTAAAAAAACGTACAAACGTAAATTTATAAATCCCAACTTTTTTACCCTTTCCCATAGAAAACTTTCCCTACGTTTCGCTACCATGGGGTAAAACGTAAATTTATAAATCCCAAGTTTTTCACCCTTTCCCATAGAAACTTTCCCTACGTTTCGCTACCACGGGGGTAAAGGGTCTGGAAAATTTATAAATTCCAACTTTTTTACCCTTTCCCATAGAAAACTTTCCCCTTTTTTCCCCTCCCTTGGCACAGTTTCACATGGACCGTTATTGAAATCTCTTTTTCACCCCACTTAAAACCGTTGCCCTGTGTACAGAGGGGGTTAAAATTTTCACAAAAACTGAAATTTTCACCCCTTTCACCCTTGAACTAATTCAATTATCTTTAATTCAATTAAATTAACTTTAATTCGTAAATTAATAAAATTTAATCTAAATAATAACTTAAAACCGTTGCCCTGTGTACAGAGGGGGTTAAAATTTTCACAAAAACTGAAATTTTCACCCCTTTCACCCCCAACTCGCACGCAACCCTTAAACTAATTCAATTATCTTTAATTTAATTAAATTAACTTTAATTAGTAAATTTAATAAAATTTTAATTATTTTCCTCAGTTGTGTGGGAAAAAAAAATTTTGTCCTTTTTAGTTTTTTTAAAGATTATCTGATAACTTATGATAACACGGAGATAACAGGTTGATAACAGTGATAACACGACCTAGGTGTACTAAGATTATTACAAAATTTCGGACCCTTTTAAAAAAATTCTTGTCCTCTTAATTTTTTTTTAAGATTATCTAATAACATATACTAACACGGAGATAACAGGTTGATAACAGTGATAACACGACCTAGGTGTACTAAGATTATTGTAAAATTTCGGACCCCCTTGAAAAATTCTTGTCCTTTTAGTTTGTTTATTTTTTGAAGATTATCTAATAACATATGATAACAGGTTGATAACACTGATAACACGACCTAGGTGTACTAAGATTATTACAAAATTTCGGACCCCCTTGAAAAATTCTTGTCCTTTTAGTTTGTTTATTTTTTGAAGATTATCTAATAACATATGATAACAGGTTGATAACACTGATAACACGACCTAGGTGTACTAAGATTATTAGAAAAATTTCGGACCCCCTTTTAAAAAATTCTTGTCCTCTTAATTTTTTTTTGAAGATTATCTAATAACATATGATAACAGGTTGATAACACTGATAACAGTGATAACACGACCTAGGTGTAATAAAATTATTACAAAATTTCGGACCCCCTTGAAAAATTCTTGTCCTTTTAGTTTTTTTAAAGGAGAAATGTATTTATTGAAGCCTTGGAAAAAGGGCGGAGAAGAAAAATGATCAGACCAGCATTTAATATGTGGAAAAAAAGAACTTAGAATTTTTTCCCCTTCTTCTCTGTTCGTTTTACGCAGAAAATTGGGACGCTCCCCTTTTTACGTATTTTTTGTTCAAAAAAAGGGGAAGTTTTTTTTCCCCCCTTCCCTTGTATTAAGCCTTTGGCCACTTTCAATAAGAACGGATTTTCTTCCCCTTTTTTCCCTCGCTTTTTTTCCCCCTCTCTCTCACGTTATTTTTTTTAATCTCAAATTTTTAAAATGCACCGAATTTTTACCCTTTTGCTGGTAACAATTTTTTTTCTCTCTCTCTCTCTTTCTCATTTTTCTGGAAATTTTAAAATTTAATATTATTATTATTAATATTATGAATCATAATTAATAATATATAATTAATTATAATAAATTAAGATTATTAATATTTAATATCTGAGCAAAATAAATAAAATTTAATGTTTTTAATATTATTACCGTTAAGTTATATTATTATCACAAAATTTGAAATATTTGATTATTTTCGGAAATAAATATTTTTAATTGAATTATTTTAAATTTAAATATATTTAAATTTTTACATTTTTTCTGCTAAATCTTTATCTTTAATTTTTCTGGAAATTTAAAATTTAATATTTTTAAGATTATTACCATTAAGTTATATTATTATCACAAGATTTGAAATATTTGATTATTACCGGATATGCAATAAATTTTTACATTTTTCTGGAAATTCAATATGTAATATTTTTAATTTAATTACCATTAAGTCTTTATATCATTAAGTTATTTATTATAATTAACTTATTTATATTAACTCATTATAATCATAAAATTTAAAATATTTCATTACTTCCGGAAATGCAATAAATTTTTACATTTTTCTGGTAACAAATTTTCTGTCATTTTTCTGAAAAACTCCATATTTAATATTTAACTATTATATTCAATCATAATATTATTACTAGTAAATTATTTAATGTATTTATTATTATTTATTATTTTTATTGATATTTATAATTATATATCAATATTACTTTTAAATTTTTTATCATATATTATGTTATTATTATTAAATACATTTATATTATATATACAAAATATTATGTATTATTATTATATATTATATTTAAATATTTATTAATTATTTTATGAGATTTTTATCATATATTATATTATTATTATTAAATACATTTATATTACATATATATAAATATTATGTATTATTATTATATATTATATTTAAATACTTATTAATTATTTTATGAGATTTTTTTAAGTATATAGATAAATACTGGATACGTCTGGATATTTTTATTGGAGCACAGTATTTTTCTATACAATTAAACGGTTCTCTATGGGAAGAATCTGGTGGTGGGGGATTATAACTCCCACGGTGGGAAGTTAGGACATACTTCCGATATTCTTCAAGGACCCCCATTTCCCCAATTTTCTTTATAATCTCTATAGAGCTTATTCACCTCTTCCCAAAAAATAAAAAAGACCAACCCCACTATTGCGGACACCCTTATAAAATACTTCCACACAGAAATGTCGACCAAACTTACACTTAAAATTCTTCAAAAAATTCGCCAAACATTTCTGTCCAAACCAAATTTCAAAATTCCTAACGGTTGATTTGATAGAGGTGTCCGCTATGGAGAGGTAGGCATTTTTTTTTTTTTTTTTTTACTTATAGCCTATTGTGATTTTTTCACAAAATTTTTTGTGGGGCCTGATTTTACACAAAAGGGGTTGGGGGTTTTGTCAAAGGGGGTGAAATATTTTTTTTACCCCCTTAGTGGTACATCTATGGAACATCTCATCCCTTGTATGTTGTAACCCCTTTGAGATGCATCTGGCCGGGCGTGAAAGGCTTAAGATTCTCTCTATGTGATTCAATAGGGCCTAACCTCACTATAGCGGACACTCCTATTAAATCAGTTTTTTGACATTTTTAACTTTTCTGGATATCAAAGTGTTTCCCAGATTTTTTGGCGATTTTTAGGCCTATTTCCAAGTCGATTCATTGACTAGGTTATTTTAGACGAGCGTCCGTAGTAGAGAGGGATGGTCTACAGAGGCCTTTTTTTGGAACAAGGTCTATACCTATTCCAAAACGGGCACCTCACTATAGCGGACACTTCTATTAAATCAGTTTTTTGAAATTTTGAACTTTTCTGGGTATCAAAGTGTTTCTCAGATTTTTTGACGATTTTTAGGCCTATTTCCAAGTCGACTAACCCATAAAATTATTTTAGACAAGCGTCCGTAATAGAGAGGGATGGTCTACAGAGGCCTTTTTGGAATAAGGCCTATGGAGGGAATCTAAGTTTTTTTTTTTTCACTGGGGACAAAGTTTTTCTTCCACAAAATAGGAAGGGTTCACTGTAGAAGATTTTTCTTACCCAAAAACCGACGAAATTCAGGACGTAAAAAAACACTTAAATTTTTTTTGGAGAACCTTTTTTTTTGTGAGATGATAGAAATCTACAACGGTCGTTTTCTGTACTCTTTAAGAACTTTTTTTTCCCGATCGTTTCTATAAACAAGATGTAATCCTGTAAGATCTGGATTTTGGATGGTAACATATTTCTTGGGATCTTGCAGTTCCAGTTATAACACCGGCCATCAGTGGTAAGCAGGTACTGGGAGGTGGTAGCCGTGGTAGCGGTAGCGGAGAAGCGGGTAAAGCAGCGGCTATTGACTATACTCGATACGTTAAACGATTCTCAAGTGCCATGGAATGCGGTAGCCCTTACTGCAAGGATCTCAATTACAGGTACCATTCATTCATTCATTCATTCATCCAAACATTTCATTCGTTCATTCACACTTTTTATTGACTCGTTCATTAACTCGTTCAGTCGTTCGTTCACTCACTCATTCGTCCACTCATTCACTCACTCGTTCGTTCATTCAGTCATCATTTCATTCGTTCATTCATTCATTCATCCACTCATTCACTCACTCGTTCGTTCATTCAGTCATCATTTCATTCGTTCATTTCATTCGTTCATTCATTCCTCCACCCACTCGTTCATTCTTTCATTCATTCGTTCACTCGTTTATTCATTCATTCGTTCCTTCATCCACTCATTCATTCCTTCATTCACTCGTTCATTCATTCTTGTTATCTCCATGTTATCCCCTTGTTATCATATGTTATCAAATAGTCTTCGTACACTTTTCCTCGGAGTTTCGGACCAGTGCTTCCACTTTTTCCCCTTTTTTTCCCCTTTCCCCCGCTCCGTGATACTGAGTAAAGCTACATTCGTAAATTCACTTTTCCCTCCATTTTCCCCTTTCCCTCTTCCCCATTTTCCCTATTTGAGGGAATTTCCCTGCAAAGTGGAAGCACTGTTTCGGACCTCTTGGATTCAGGGTACTTAATCGCTTGATGAATCAACTCTCTCATTCAGTGCATTGTTCAGGGAGCATTTCCACTGCCTCGACTGTCATGCTCGTGTCTTCGTGAAGAAAGAAGAGATGATTCGCCATTTTAAATGGCACAAGAAACGCGACGAATCGCTGCAGCACGGATTCATGCGCTACTCGCCCATGGACGATTGTGCCGATCGATTCAGAGGATGTTCGCATAATCGAAAACAAACTCACTACCACTGCCTCAAGGTACGATACCACAACTACTAAACTACTACACCATAGCCCTCAGCTATACAAACTACTTAGTATTAAGTACTAGCACAATACGCACACTGCTCCACTACTAACTTTGCATACTTATTATAGAAATACTAATTATCCAAAATTCATGTACTTTACATCAGTCGATTTGTGATTTTTTTCTCTATTTTTTGAGCCTAAATACGTTCATATTCGTGAAAGTTTAAAATTTTTACTTTGAACAGAAACGCCATCTATTGGCGTAAAATTGAACTAATTCCTTTTTGGATTGATTCAATTGATTGATAAAAAGACTAATTGTCCAAAATTAATGAGTTTTCATCATTCGATACGCAATTTTTTTCTCTATTTTTTGAGCCCAAATGCGGTCATATTCTTTCAAGTTTAAAACTTTAGAGTGGGCGCCATCTAGCGGTGAGAAATTGAACTAAATCCTTTTTAATTTTCTTTTTGTGTGTGGCGGGAACAGGAGGGCTGTGATAAAGTGTATATCAGCACATCAGATGTGCAGATGCACGCTAATTACCACCGCAAGGATTCAGCGATTATACAAGAAGGCTTCCAGCGATACCGCGCTACCGAAGACTGTGCTACGTCCTACTGCGCTTTCAACGGACAGCGTACCACCCATTTCCACTGCAGGAGGAGCGGCTGCAATTATACCTTCAAAAATAAAGCAGATATGGGTAATTCATGAATTATTTAATATAATATATAGACAGTGCTGATAGTATTTGTTGTGAAAAATTAGAGAAACACAAGAGCTACCACATCAAAGACGAGCAGCTAAGTCGGGACGGTTTCAAAAAGTTTATGAAAAACGAGAGCTGTAATTTCGAGAGTTGTCGTTTTTCCAAAGTCTGCAATCATATCCACTGTATCCGAGCTGGATGTACCTATGTCCTACACTCAAGTGGACAACTCTATTCCCATAAGCGAAAACACGAGCGGAGAGATACGGAACTTGCCTACCGCCAATACCGGTTCGTATATATTTTCCATTACAACATGGGTTATAAAATAAATTATTATTAAATTTATTGATAACAGGGAAGGTATGCCGTACCCTCCGGAAGGTTCAGGCATTTCTTCAGAGTATCCACAACCTGGATTTCCGGTTCATTTCGGTTTGCCATTGACTCTGGGTGCGGATTCTCCGTTAGCTGGGGAACTGTCGCAGCAGCACGCTCTAATGAACCTTCCTGCTGAGCTGCAGCGTTCTGCACTGACGAATCCGTCTCTGGCTTTCCTCTACGGAAGGTTTCCAGGCATGTTCCATAACATGGACACTGCTAGTAATGGTAGCGTTCCCGAAGCTGCTAACGAAAGCGACAATAGAAGTCCTTCTCCGGTGATGAGTGAGGAAGATGCGTTCAGACTCTGTGTTAAGAAGATCGATGCCGGCAAAAGATGTTACTCGCCCTGTGAACTCTCTCCCAATGAACACTATCACTGCCAAGCTGAAGGATGCACACTCGCCCTCAAGTAAGTTTCCCTATACTTCCCAATAGACAAGTCATACGGTTGAGTACCGAATGACTAGGTAGCTGAAGAGTAGCTTCCCCCTGAATCACTAGCTGAACTTAGTCCAGTTGCTAAAAGTGAACCCTATACTTCCCTCTAGAAAGGTCATACGGTTGAGTACCGAATGACTAGGTAGCTGAACACTTGCTTCCCTCTGAATCACTAGCTGAACCTACTCCAGTTGCTAAAAGTGAACCCTATACTTCCCTATAGAAAGGTAATTCGGTTGAGTACCGAATGACTAGGTAGCTGAACACTAGCTTCCCTCTGAATCACTAGCTGAGCTTACTCCAGTTGCTAAAAGTGAACCCTATACTTCCCTATAGAAAGGTCATACGGTTGAGTACCGAATGACTAGGTAGCTGAACACTAGCTTCCCTCTGAATCACTAGCTGAACAGTAGCTGAGCTTACTCCAGTTGCTAAAAGTGAATCCTATACTCCTCTATAGAAAGGTCATACGGTTGAGTACCGAATGACTTGGTAGCTGAACACTTGCTTCCCTCTGAATCACTAGCTAAACAGTAGCTGAACTTACTTTAGTTACTAAAAATGAACCCTCTGAATAAGGGCTTGAATACTTCATGACTTAGTTCTTGAAAAAATCAAGCGTATGAACCGTGTGAAAATAAGCCAATTTCACACTATCATTTAACTGGATCCACAGCAATCATGCACCATTCAGACGGTCATTCTGACGTTTGACTAGCGCGTCTTTTTTCTATTGGGTTCTTATATCAGTCCAATAAATTCTATTATATTTCGGTATGAATTTTAGGTATCTGGACGCAGCTAAAGAGCACTGGAGGAACCACGAGCATCAGGAACATCTAACGGACAGTTTTTTCACTACTGTGGAAGCTGCTGAAGACCCTGTGCCCTGTCCACCCAATTGTCCGCACCAGAGTCAACAGAAACACTATCACTGCAACTGGGTAATTTACTTTTTTGCATTAAATTGGATTAATATAAAATTAGATTAATTACAGTATAGTTGTGTATAGTGTGTTTAGTAAATAAAAAGCAGAATTGTAGAAGAAAAAAAATTGCTGGTACCGGGATTCGAACCCGGAGCCTTTGGCTGAGCCAGTGTTTCCACTTTCATTTTCCCCTTTTTTCCCCCTCTTCCCTTATTTTTCTCTTTTTCCCCTCCGTACTAGAATACAATGCCATTCTTTCTGATTTTTCCTTCTCCCTCTTCCCTTATTTTTCCCTTTTTTCCAGACCTTTTCCCCCTTTTTCAGGGAATTTCCCTGTGAAGTGGAAACACTGTTTGGCTCAGCATGCAAGTGCTTTACCATTACCCAAAGTTCAATAAACTATTATTGTTAAACTAGATTTGTAGAATGCCATTGCTAATTGCTAAATAATATTATTTATAATAAAATATATTTATTAAATGTCAAATAATTATTTAGGAAAATTGTTCGGAAATTATATTGGCTACTGACAAACCCTTCCGGAGACTGGATCATTTCAAAATGCACGAATATTCCAGACGTGCTGGACAAGGACAGATTCCTGGACAAAATTCTAGCAAAGAGAGTAGTTCTTCCATGACTCCAGCAGCTTTTTCGTTGGACAGTATGTTTCGCCGCAAACGAGGACGTCCACCCAAAAACCGATTCATCGAAGTCTGGAACGAATCGGTAAGTTAATTTACAAAATTATAGTTAAGTAAATAGTTGACATGTTCATTGTCCAGGCTGCTTCAAGTTCCATGACATCAGACATGCCTCAGGCGATATTCACCAGTTTCAAACTTCCAAAGCCCAATACTCCGCCACTGAGCTCTCCATCACCGGGAGCAAATTTCTTCATGCCGCAGTTCCAGGCTTCTAACCCGGTTCCCTTGAGTCTCACGTCCAAAGCTGCGACCCCAGACATCAAACCAATCGTATCGCCCACCCATTCCGAACCCGGCGCTCTGGGACGTAGTGGGGAAACGGAGCAGACGAAACTTCCCGCCAAGCTGGACAAGGAAAGCCCACGAGGAAGTTTATCCCCTACAGGGACTCAAAGCTCAGATTCCTCACCCAGAACGACGGTAGTGAAAGCAGCTGGAACTTTCTACCCTCTCTCGGCTTTCCCTGGGAAAAACGAACCCCCTACCACGGGAGAGGAGTCACTTTCCCCTACTCCAGGGGTGAATTCAGGGGCAAACCCTGTGGCTAACCCTGTAGGAAACTGGGTTAACCTGGTAGGGGAGAAACCTATCGCTTACGGGCCTGAACAATCGTGCGGCAGGCCCTTCTGCAAACTGAAGCGCAGGGATCACTACCACTGCGTTGTTTGCAACCAGGCGTTTTCTGAGATAGACCGACTCAAACCGCACATGTTGAAACACTGCAGTGGGGCCCTCAGTCCCAGTATGGGTCCGTGGGCCTCGGTGAACCCTCAAGACAAACCTAGGGACATCAAAGAAGACCCTGACAAAGAACCTGAAGTTGAGAAGCCAGAAAAAGCGGAAAAAGAAGATCTTGTTCCACCCAGGAATGAGATGCATGAAATCCACGGTTTCCCAGCTAATCCTGGACCTTCCAATCATCCGGATCCTTTCACTTCCATGGCCGCTATGTCCGCTGAAGTTGGGAGGCCTTCTGCTCTTCAAGCTTTGGCTTTTATGTCCCGTCCCACTTACCCGCTGATAACTCATTCACAAAGCAGCAATGTTCCAGGATATTCCAGTTTCTTGGGACCGGATCTGTCAGCTCTCTATGGCAATTCCGGTAAGAAAAATTGTAATTCACACTACGGCCCAGTGCACTATTAATGGCGGAATACAGAGGGTACACTGGGCCGTAGTGGGGTTTCCACAATCTTGAAATTTCCACATCCCACTACGACCAGTTCACCCTTAACCCCGGAGATGCACTGGGTCGTAGTGAGGTTCCTATAAATCATCTCGCACTACGGCCCAGTTCATCTTTCGGGTAAAGGGTGCACTGGGTCGTAGTGGGTTTTCTACATTCTTGGAAGTTTCACACCCCACTACGGCCCAGTGCACTCTTCACCCGAGAGATGCACTGGGCCGTAGTGGATTTAACAAATATTCATACTTTTCCCCCGTTTAAATATCATGGAATTTGTATTGACTGTTTCAAATCTTAAGGTTTGCTGCTGGGAGGTCACCAATTACCTTTCGCAGCTTCTGCAGCAGCAGCTGCTACTTCTTCTGCTGCTGGCTCCTCCTCTTCAGCTGCTGGAGGACCTCTACCACAACAGCCGCTGTCACCAGACCACATGCTGGGCAATGAAGCCAAAAAACTACGATTCCAAAGCAGCATGCGAATACTCAAAGACGAACCCGTCCCTGAAGGATACGTTCGATACCGGTACTTACATTTCCTTAACTTTTAATTAACTTTAAATTCAACTTTTAATTGATTTTCCAGGTTTAATGAAGACTGCCAGTACCCCCATTGCGGCTACAGGGAACATCAAACCCATTTCCATTGCATGAGACCCGATTGCGGCTATAGTTTCTGCGATAAAACACGATTTGTCCAGGTATAACTTTCTACCTACAATTTAACGTATTAGTATATTATAATTAATTACAAATATTTTGAAATATAGCACACAGCTCGTCACGAAAGACTTGATACTCTAATGGGAGGCGATTTCCAGCAATACAGGGCCAATGTTTCCTGTGGACGACAGGGCTGTCTCTATACAGCCAGTCTAGGTTCGAAAAAAAAATTCAAAAATATTATTATTTATTAATTATAATAATTAATTATGATTTTAGGATCAGTCCAGAACAAGGCTTCGCATTTCCATTGCCTCAAATGCGATTTCGTCTGCACGGACACCAACAAAGTTGTGGCCCACCGACGACAGCACCAGAAGACGGATTCGATCCTGGCAGCCGGATTCGAGAAATTTACTCCGTCCCAGTCCTGCAGAGTGGACAACTGCCCTCACTCGAACAAGCAGACACATTACCATTGCCTGAAATGCTGCTACGCTGTCCTAGGACTAGCGCAAATGTCCGCACACAAGTACAGACACCTAGACTGAACTTTCTCCAGGTTTTCCTCTGCAGTCATTCAGTAACTTACAGTAAGAATCTTGAAGATTCTCTTACACACAAGATTTACAAAGCAGGTGCCTAGATTTCCACATCTCCATTCATTCAAAGTGCCTTTTTTTCCCCACACACACAAAACAAGAGAAATCTCTAAATGCAAATCAACGGAAAAGCTAAACGAATGAATGAATGAATGAAAAAAATTTTTCGCGTACGTAATTTGTTTCTAGTTTACACACACACAAAAAAAGTATTGTCCATAAAACTCTACTTTCATTTAAGACTCGTCATTTAAAAAAAAAACAAAAAAACAACCAATCCCGGTTATTAAATATCGATTAAATTGCAAACAAGAAAAATCGATAGGTTCTCAATCGATACGGTATCATAGCTTTACGATTTGTAATAGGAAAAGTGAATTTAATTCGCATTTCCCGGTCACTTTCAATGAGTGATTTTTACAAGTCCGATACTAAAAAAATAAAAATAAAAAAAACGGTTCAAACCGGTTCAACCGGTTCAAATTGACAAATTCTGAGATTTTTTGCAGCTTTTTTTTTACAAGACGTTAAACGGTCGAAGATGTGTAGTTAGAGTCTTTCAAAGTATTTGCGTTTTCTTTTATTTTTTCTAATGTACGAAGTTTTGCCAATGATCAGAGGTTGCAGGTTATACCAACCCCGTGAAAATGTCTTCCTGGCTGGCCATTGTAGCGATGTTGGTCGCATATACTCAGTGCCAAGCAGAGTTGCCAGTTTTAGATTGGAAGAGAATCACGAATATTAGTTTCGATGGATTATATACGAATCGAAATGTGCCATTTTTCTTTGAACCTTTTGTATGGGTATAGGAATCTAACGACACAAAAAAATTTTTTTTGGATAATAATTACGAATAAAATGTAGAGAAATATTCATCTGGTGGGACCATTGATTCAAAGTAGCCTTTTTTCTGTTTATCCAGTGCCATTTTTGTGTAGTTTTCACTCAAGACTGTTCTTCATATCATTTGCACATGGAATATGCAAACTCTTTCCGTCTCTGATTGTCTATTGTTTTCTATTTATAGTTTCATTCAGTTTCAACTTATTCAAATTTTCGCCATTTTGTCATTGTACCGGAAACAGTGTCCGCCATTTTGTTTTGTTTTTTTGCAAAAATACACTGCGTCAGACTACTGAACTGTGGTTTTGTGTTTTCTTTCAGTTGTATTTAACATTAACCAGAAAGCTTGATTTTTGTCCACAAATAAAATCCAAAGTAGAGAGAAAGTGGGGTATCCTGTGCATTGTAATCCACAAACTAGAATCATGAAAAAAAAAATTCAACAGAGGACTTAAACGTGTGTCTCAACATTTCTACATTCTGTCAAACAAACAATAAAAATTCAGACAAAAAACAAAAACTGAAGAAAAAAAAAAGAAGGTTTCCAGAGAAAGTTCTATTATTTTAAAGCTACAAATTGAATTTTTTTTTAAATCAGAATTTTGTCTTAATTCGTTTGAATATCAGTTCAGTTTTCAGTAGCGGACGGTTTCGGAAGTGACCGTAGTCTTGACGCTGCGTTTGCGGATGCTCAGTGACGAAGACGACTCGGATGCCAGTCGAGCAGAAGCCGAAACCAGAGACTGGTCGCTTCCAGACGGTACCAGTTTATCCAGTTTGCTGTCCAGAGCATCCAGTCGTCCCTAGAGTTTCCAAAAAAATCCTCAAAAACTTACGGAAAGAACTAAAAGTTTTGTTAAGCAAGTTACCTTGGCGAAGAAGGGATCGTTCAGCAGATCGTCAGCGTCAGTAGTTCGCGGACGACGTTTCTTCAGATCGTTGAGTGCGTCGTCGAAGAATCCGTCAGGAGTTTTCAATCCAGCGCTGCTCAGGATCTCGTCAGTCACCGAGGGGAAAGCCAAACGACTGGGACGGTTACGTCCGACTCGGCCCAGACCTCCGAGTCCGTCATCTGCGGTCAAGAACAGTCGAGATTTCGCTCAAGTTTTCAGGTTAAGGATTCAGTTACCCAAAGGATCGTCCAGAGTGTCACTCAACCTCGGCCTTGATGGGAAATCATGACCGGATCCCAGGCTGGGAGACGAAGACGATGGACCAGAAGGAACGGAACCACGTGGAGCGTGGCCATGTTCGCATGCGCTGTGAAAATTTTCGTTAAGAAAACGTTAAAATATTTTTCATAAAACAAATATTCGCGATTTCAAAAAGTTTTAATTAAATTTATAGTTAATTTGTACGGAAAAAGCTGAAAATTAAACATTTTTCTGCTTTGTTTAAGTTAAGTTCAGTGTGTTGGCTTGAAAAAAGTAACCGGAAATACGTCACTAGAGCGCTCGCCATCTGATTGGCCGAACGCGAGTGACGTCATTAGACAGATGCCGCGTACAAGGCAGCTCGATTCAAACTTTGGTTTTGCGGATTTTTTCGAGTTTTTGAACGCCGAAATTACAAATTTAAGTCAATTTCAGGTCTAACACAGTTAAAACTGTAATATAAATATAATTAGATTATTAAAAATTCTATAAATTTAGTGAGATAAAAATTACTGATCGGGGCGAGCCCTGCATCCACAGCAGAGCGGGTCATCGATGAGTCTTTCGGCAAAAGTTTTCGGGCCTGGAGGTTCTGTGGACAGTCCAGCACTCTTCTTGTCCAGATGTTTCATCATGGGTTTGTAATAATGCTCGCCGACGTTATAGTTGTAGTCGTAAACACGAGTGGGAGGCCGTTTCCAGTGGGAACCAACTTTGGGTTTAGCTTTTTCCGCCATCTTGCTTTTTTTCACGATCTCTTCTTTCTAGTCAAATCTATAGAGATCAAACAATGTTTTTTTTTAAGTCATCTGTGTATTGAGATTGTGTTGAAGGTAAATGGACCGAAGAACCAGCTATCTATTCTTATTCACATTGCCGACTTGTTAGACCTGAGTTTAAAAACAGAACCTGTGCTAGAGGTATAGTTCCTGGAGACCAAGATATCTTCGCTCTATAAAGGATCTATTTCTGTCCCCAGGGACTCACCTTAACACACACATCTACACCAACACATTATACAATAGAAAATAACGTTACTTAACTCAGTTGATCAACTATTCACATTTAAAATTAACGTTAAACTATCTAGTCTAGAAAGCAAACCCAACATTCTCCAGTACTGAAACGATACCAGAAAATTAATCCGGAATAAATTTTTAACTCGGTTTTGCAAGCAGTGGTAACTTAAATTAGTGTTTTTACTACGATTTTGGGTATCTTGAGAACTAGAAAATGAGTTTGTATAGGGAGGTACCTGCTGGATGGGAAAGCGTTGATTCACTACTGGAACCTTTGGTACCACTGAAGTGTTCTGGACAGAAGCAAGAGAAGGTGTTCCAAAACTGGGGCGCAATATACAGGCCACCCAACAGCTAAAAATAATCCGGAAATTACCCCAGTTTCATGCAAGTTATCCTCGTCTTTTAGCCTTGATTTTTGCCAACAACACCGAAGAGACCTGCGCCTATAACCCAAATGGGAAATCTAGATTTCCTATAGTTCTCTTCTAGTTTTTCCTCGTAGTATTTATTTATTTCTAGGTCTATATTCTATATATTCGTTTCTATATTATTTCTAGTTGTCACTAGTATTTAGATATAAAATCAAAATATTATATTTTAACCAGTGTTTTTCCCCAGCGGAAAATTTAAGGATGTCGGCTACATCCTGAACGATATCCGTAACACATCCTGAATATCCTGAACCAACGTCCGATCGTCGATGAGTAAAAAAAAAATTGTTGACAATTGTGAATCTTGATTATTGAGGGCACCATTAAGTATCCTGAAAAGCGTTCTTTCAGGACGCTGTTATGTACCCTGAACATGTATTTATTCAGGCATTCCAATGTTAGGGTCCTGAACATCCTGGAAGTGGGCCAATTCCACTGCACTCAGAGTCCTGATTGGCATCCTGAAAATATACGTTTCAGAATATTTTCATGGTCCTGAACATCCTGGAAGTGGGGCAATTTCACTGCACTCAGAGTTTCTGATTGGCATCCTGAAAATGTACGTTTCAGGATATTTTCAGGGTCCTGAACACCCTGGAAGTGGGGCAATTTCACTGCGCTCAGAGTTTCTGATTGGCATCCTGACATTGTCCTTTTAGGGATATTTTCAGGGTCCTGAAACTATCCTTAATTTTCTGCTGGGTGAAGCAAATCTTGTTTTTGTAATTAGGACCGTGGGCAAATGTCCAGATTTGCTTTTAGTTTAGAAGGACTAGTTTGAGGAGAAACTAGAACAAAGTGTCAACTGAAGTATTTCTAGTTTCGCAGATTAGTCAGTCCTAGAAACTAATTATAGATATTAAGAATTCAGTACTTTACAAGTAGTTCATATTCAAACTAATTAATATTCTGTAAAATAATTGTGAATTAATTCCAATGCTTTGTGGGTGTTTTTAAAGGACACAAACGAAGACTTCTAGTTATTTATAGAAAATTTCCTAGGATTTTTTAATGGCTTTTTCTTGGTGGACAATAGAAAATAAGCATTCAACACAGTACGGCAAATCTCCATATCTATTTCAGCTTTTTGTTTATTTTCTAAACTTTCAAGAAAATCACCCAGAAAAGCAGCAAAGACTTTAAAATTATTTTTGAGTTTTTTTTTAAGTTAGTAAGTTTAGTAAGTAAGTTTAAGTAAAGGGATTCAAAAGGCATGTAGCGATTAAGTTATTAAATTAGTAAAAATAAACTTATTTATAAACTGATAAAGAATTTACTGAATAAAACTTGGAATAATTTGAAAAAAAATGTTGAAATTAAATAGATTTACAAATTTCGAGTCACAAATTTACTAATGTCGCGCTATTTAATATTCTACTTAATTTGGATATATTCGTATAAAGTAATGAAAAAATATAAGAAAATTCAATAATAATTTTTGTAAATAATAATTTCATATACAATACACAAAATATTTTATTTTAATTAATGTTAAATCACAATATTGCAATGTGGTAAATTATTTCACGATTATTAATTAATAATATTAAATGATTATTATAAGTAGATATACTAGTTAAGTTAAATATAAATTATTTGATTTAGAATATACTAGAAAAAATATTACTTAAATTAATATTAAAATACAATCTGGCAACGTCGCAAATTATTTCATTATTATTTTTTATTATTATATTATATTATTATTATTATTAATATAACTAGAAATATTAGTTAAAATTTAAATAAACTATTTATAATACAGAATAAATATTATATTACACAAATTAATATTAAATTAGAATCTGGCAACGTTGCAAATTATTTTTGACAGCCGATTACTTCTTGGCCACACGTGTAAAAATGGCGACCGAACTCGGCGAGAAAATTTTGAAATATTTAGCTGAAAATGGACCGGTGGACACTCTGAAATTAGCAACGGAATTATCTGAAGACCACCAAAAAATCATTGGTGCCATTAAGAGCATCCAATCCTTAGGAGATGTAATTAAATCATAAACCAACAAATTACGGAAACAAAAATTAGTTCATTTTAAAACATATGTTGTTTATTAAGTTTTGATTAAATTAGTATTACGTTTATTGAAATTGGTATTATTTAATGGACCTAATGTTGTATTAATAAGTCATGGAAATCAAAACGTAGAAGTGAAAAATGCAGGTTTTGTCTACTGGCTGATGCAATAATAACTTTCCTTTTTTTTATTTGAAAAGGTAATTGAAGCTGAGCAAGTGAGTTCGACTAATTGGGAACTTACGGAAGAAGGAAAAATAGTAGCCGAGAATGGCAGCCATGAAGCTTTGGTGTTTTACGCTGTGCCAGAAAACGGAGTAGCACAGGCAGAGTTACTCGTAAGTAGAAAAATATAGCAGCTGATGTTTTGTCTGACAGACAATTGTTTCAGTGATGTTTGTTGGAAAAACAAAAGTACTTACTCGTGTTTGTCTGACGGTCAGAAGTCCTTTTTGGTGTTTGTCTGACAGATGAAGGTTTACTGATGTTTTGGTTACAGTCGAAAGTCTTTGTTGGTGATTATCTGACAGGCAAAGCGTTTTAGTGATGTTTGTCTGACAGTCAACAGTCTTTACACATGATGAATGTTTAATGAAGTTTGTCAGACAGTCGAACGTTTACTGACTTTTGTCTGTCTGAAAGTACAAATCCTTACTGAAGTTTGTCTGACAGACAAATGTTTAAGTGACATTTGCCTTACAGACAAAGTGTTTACTGATGCTTGTCTGTTTGTCTGACAGTCGAAGGTCCCCAACGCCAAAGTCGGATTCAGCAAGGCCATGTCTGCGGGATGGATCGCTATCGACAAGTCGGGATCGAATGGCCCGCTGGTCAGACGAAAGGTCCAAATGATCAGCGACACTGTTCGGGAACATTTACGCAACATCACGACTGACCCGAACGCTGTAACCCCGCAACAGAAGCAGGACTACAAGAAACGAAAACTTATTCAAGAAGTGTAACTATCTTACATCTTATTAAGTGTTTCCACTTTCATTTCCCCCTTTTCCCTCTTCCATTATTTTTTCCCTCCGTATTTTACATGCTGTAATACAGGCCGTACACTTAATTGTCCCTTTTCCCTCTTCTCTTACTTTTCCCTTTTTCCCCTCCGCACTAGAGTATAGGTCGTACGACTTTTCCCTCTTCGGTTTTTTTCCCTTTTTTTCCTCCGCACTAGAATACAGGCCGTACGGTTAGATTTCCCCTTTTCCCTCTTCTCGTACTTTCCCCTTTTCAGACCCTTTTTTCCCTTTTTTCGGGGAATTTCCCTTCAAAGTGGGAAACAGTCCTCTTAGTGTTTTTTAGTTATAGTGTGTATGAAATTTTTATATATAATATAAATTTGTTTTTTTTTCTAGGGTTGTCAAGAGCTACCTGGTGAAAGCCGGACCCAGTTTCAGCACTAGCGTTAGCAAGCAGGAAACTGACTTGACTCCTGAAATGCTAGCTTCAGGATCCTGGAAAACTAAGCAGTTTAAACCGTATAACTTGGACGCTCTGGGAGCATCGCTGAACCGAGGACACTTGCACCCGCTGCTCAAAGTCAGGGCCGAGTTCCGGCAGATCTTTTTGGAGATGGGGTAACTTTTAACCCGATTTCTTAACGCGGTTTTGTTCGATAACTTTGTTTTTGGGGCCGGGGGTTAGATTTACGGAGATGCCGACGAATAATTACGTGGAAAGTTCGTTCTGGAACTTCGACGCGCTGTTCCAGCCGCAGCAGCACCCCGCTCGAGATGCCCACGATACTTTCTTCATTTCGGGTTAGTTAGTTAAGCAAGTTAGTTTAGTTAGTTTTTTGGATAGTTAAAGTCAGTTGGCTAATTGGAAAGCTTGTAAGTTAGTAGTTAGTTTATTTGGTTAGTTAGTGTAGTTGGTTAGTGAAAGTTAGTTAGCTAGTTGGAAAGCTGGTAAGTTAGTGAGTTAGTTGGTTTAGTAAGATAGTAAGTTAGGAGTAAGTTAGTAAAAGAGTTAGTTTATTTGGTTAGTAACTTAGTTTAGTTAGTCATTCTTTTAGTAAGTCAGTTAAATAAGTTTAGTTGTTTAGTGTTAATGCTGAGTTAGTTTAGTTAGCTTAGTAGTTGCTTTGCTAGTTTAGTTAGTTAGCTGGTTAGTACTGAGTTTTGTTAGTTAGTTGATTGAGTTAGTAAACTTAGTTTAGTCAAGTCATTTTTTAGAAGCTAGTAAGTTAGTTAGTTTAGTTGGTTAGTGTTAGTGATGAGTTGGTTTAGTTAGCTTAGTAGTCACTTAGCTAGTTTACTTAGTTAACCCGATAGTTACTTAGTTATTCCCCAGTTAGTTAGAGCTAAGTTTGTTCTGTTGATTTACAGAACCCGCTAATGCCAACCAGCTACCGACTGACTACCTCGAGCGAGTGAAGACAGTGCACAGCGTTGGAGGTTACGGCAGCATTGGCTACGGTTACGACTGGAAGATTGAAGAAGCTCGCAAAAACTTGCTGAGGACCCACACGACGGCTGTCAGTGCTAGAATGCTCCACGCTCTAGCACAGGTACTAACAAGTAGTAGTTAGACTAGTTGTAGTAGTAGCAGTAGTGGTAGTAACAGTGATACTTCTTATGAAATACTTCAATACAAATAGATTATTAGTTATACTGCTACTAAGTTATGGTATAGCAAGTTAAATAAGTCACAATAATCTTACTACGATTTTTTAGAATTCCAGAACAGTCTTAACCTGTTTTTTTTTTTTTTTGTTTATTTTACAACAATTCACTAATTGTCCTAGAATAGTCTTAACTAATTTTTTAAACTCTGGAATAACCAACTGAATGTAACTAATTTGTTATTCAAGAATAACTTTAAACTCAGTTTTTTTTTATTCTAGAATTATCGAATTAATTTTTAAAAATCCTAGAATATAGTCTTATAAGAATTACGTTATTCTGGAATAGTCCAGTAGCCATTTTTGTGTTCTGAAACAGTCCCAGAACCAGTTTTCTACTCCAGAATACTTTCAAACGGTTTTTTTTATTCTAGAATAATATTATTAGTAGTTTGCTATTCTAGAATAGTCGAATTGATTTCTAAAAACCCCACAATATAGTCTTAAAAAAAATTGTGTTATTCTGTAATAGTCTGGTAACCATTCTTCTTTATTCCGGAATAATCTTGCAACCAATAAGCTATATATTCCAGAATAGTCTTTAGAAGCAATTAGCTATTCTAGAATCATCGATAAACTGATTTTTTTGTTAAATTCTAGAACGAATTTCGTCCTGCCAAGTACTTCAGCATAGACCGAGTGTTCCGCAACGAAACGCTGGACGCGACTCACTTGGCCGAGTTCCACCAAATCGAGGGAGTCATTGCGGATTACGGTTTAACCCTTGGCGATCTGATCGGTAAACCCTATTCCTTGTTTTGCAGTGTTTCGTTCCACTTTACAGGGGAATTCTCTTAAAATGGGGAAAATTCGTTATTTTGCAGTGCTCCCACTTTGCAGGGAATTCCCTTAAAAAGGGAAAACCCGTTCTTCTGCAGTGCTCCCACTTTGCAGGGAATTCCCTTAACAAAGGAAAATTCGTTATTTTGCAGTGCTCCCACTTTGCAGGGAATTCCCTTAACAAAGGAAAATTCGTTATTTTGCAGTGCCCCCACTTTGTAGGGAAATTCCCTTAAAAAGGGAAAACTCGTTGTTTTGCAGTGCTTCCACTTTGCAGGGAAATTCCCTTAGAAAGGGAAAATACGCTATTTTGCAGGGAAATTTCCTAAAAAAGGGAAAATCAGGGAAAAAGCATAGAAGTATAGCCGAATATCTTAGATGGAGAGCAAAAGGTATCTTCAAGGGAAGGGGAAAAAAGGGAAAAAGGAAAACTAAAAGTGGAAGCACGGTTGTTTTGGTAACTGATAGGCGGTTCACGAGAAAAAAAATTGAACCGCTCTGGCTCCGGTTCAGTACGGTTCGAACTATTAAAGTCTTTTAAGATTGTAAGAACTTGAATGGGAACTGTGAACCGGTTCAGGGGGTTCGGTTCAACGGTTCAAACCGTCCATAACTGTTTGGCTATTGAAATTCATATTATTTTAATATTTAGTTTTATATTTTCATTATTTATAAACTTTTTTTTATAAATTTAATTAATTTAAATTGTAAATAATAGGTTTCATTTATTTTTCAAGCTTTCTTTAGTATCTTAATTATTTTATTGATTCTTTTTTTTGCATATTAGGCGTGCTTTACGAGTTCTTCAGGAAACTGGGTATCGAGAAGTTGCGGTTTAAACCGGCTTACAACCCGTACACCGAACCGAGCATGGAGGTGTTCAGCTATCACCCGGGACTCGGCAAATGGGTCGAGGTTCGCTACTATTTTTCAATATTAAATTAAATTCAAACTAATTAATTGCAATGAAAATTTCTAATCAAAACTTTAATGTCCATAGATGGTTATTTCGTAATTGTATGATTATAATTAATTATAATTAATATTTCTGATTAAGATTATCATATTTAGAGATGATTACTTTGTAATTTGTTACTAATAATTATTATTTTCTTTTTGGATCTCATTTGTCGGGTATGTGAGGCATCTGCCCATGACTCCAAGGGGAGGGATTGTAGATTCATCTGGTAAGGGTCGCTGGTCTGGGAAAGGCCTCACTTGGAGTCGAGTGGGATCGAACCCACTGACCCAGAGGTCAAGGGTTGGTGGTCTTGACCTGAGGTCTCAACCAGTGCGCCACCGGCGCCCCTAATAATTAATTGTTACTAGGTTCCACAATTAAGATGATTAAATTTACAGATTGTGATTTTAAATTTTGCATCAATATATGAAATTAATATTTATAATTAAGATGATTGCGTTCAAAGATGAATATTTTTCATTTGTGTTTTTTTTTCCTCTTTTTTGATAGATTGGAAACTCTGGTGTGTTTCGTCCCGAGCTACTGCTGCCCATGGGCATTCCTGAAGATGTCACGGTTCTCGCTTGGGGACTTAGTCTTGAAAGGTAGAAACTACAGAATAAAATAGAATTATTATAATAATTATTTATTACCGTAATGTCAATATTCTAACGATACGTGTATTATATAGTCATCCTTTTATAGTTAAACTTAAATAATCTGTGAAAAGTACAGTTGCGTTCATTAAAAAAGGGTACAGCATGGGAAGGCTAAGCGTCACTTTTTCTTAATTTTACATTAACGCCGTATTCTTTGATAATATGCATGGGTTTAGTTACAATACAGTTATTTTAATATATCCTGACTAAATTTAATACATAAATAATTTTATAAATTGTCAAAAAAGGGTTGCCAAACCTTCCCTTGTAGCCCTTTTTTATGAACGCGACTGTACGTTTTATAAGACTTGCAAATTTACATGCGAAATTGAATATTGAAATAAGTGGTTTTCCCAAATTGTAACTTGATGATGTATACAAAACCTTATATTATCATAATCATTTTAAGTATTTAATAGGTTGCATGTAACACGAAAATGCAATTTTTATTAGGTCTAATATAATTTGGATTATATTTTTGTCACATAGTTAGAGTATGACATGAATTTAATACATTATTAATAATAATTTTTTTTAGGCCGACGATGATCAAGTACGGCATTGACAACATCCGTGACCTTGTCGGACCCAAGGTCAACCTGCAAATGGTCTTCGATAACCCAGTTTGCCGCTTAGACAAGTAAACCAACGCTAACTATTTTATTAAAACACTATTTCTAAAACTGCAATTTGCTTTTTCTATTGCAAAATTTAGCTTTTTCTCGTTTTTTCCTCTTTTTGGGACAGTTTTTCAAGTGATTGTAATAAAAAAAAGACAATAAAAGGCAATCAAGTTAATTAAAATGCATGTCTTTTCATTTATTTTACGTTACAATGATTTGTGTATCCATAATAATAATAATATATAATTAATTTAATATTATAATTACCGACAGGCACCAGAAGAAGGGTAACGAGTCGCTGGAAGTCCTGGAACAGCGACTGGACAGTGTCATCAGCGAACTGGAACAACTAGAGAAGGACATCCACCAACTGAAGCAAAAATCTATTCCAGGAAAAAAACCTATCCCGGTTCCAGAGTCCCTGCAGCTGATCCTAGAAGCCGATCCTAGTTACCCTCCAGCAGCAGTGCTAAGTATGCTGAAACGTCTACAGGATCGAAATTCAGTCCAACTTTCGGTTCATACCCACTCAACACTGCAGGACCCTTTGCCCGAGGCTTTAAGGACCCTTAAGAGCTCTGCAGGAAACTCCCATAAGGAACCTAAGCTGAAAATTACCCTGATTTGGAAGCCTGTGGGATCTGACTTGATCCTGAAGAACGCTAAAAACTTCCAGTCGTCAGAAATTTTCGGCGAACCTTCAGCTGCCAGACTGCTGAGCCGCTGGATCGAAGCGGTTCACCCCGGTTCGAACCTGGTTTACGAGAGCAGGACCAGTGAATTAGCCGCTGCAATCGACCAGTGGATCGATACTTCTACCGAGGCGGTATCGAAATCTGAAATTTCTGCTCTGGTCAAACGAGTCGAGCAGAGAGTTAAGACCAGTTCCTGGCTTTTACCCGGACTCCCGACCCTTGCCGACCTGTTAGTCGGGTCGAAAATCCGAAATTCGGGTCTGAAAGTTCCGCCTGCAGTCGAAAAGTGGCTGGACAAGACCGAAGAATTGTAAAAAAAAAACACAATGTGCAACAGAGCAAAAGCAAATACAAAACCAAGTGAAAAATACTTTCTAATCTATACCTAAGTAAAGAAAAAGTATACTGCACCCCAAATTATTATACTGTAAATATACTTCAAGTATTCTAACTAGTATACTAATCTGCGACGCTGCATACTTTTTTTAAAGTCTCAAAAATAAGTAGCAACAAATTCAGAATCGTGTGGTGGGTCAGCAGATGTATTTGACCGTACTCCCGTCTTTTTCTCTTTGCTTTGCCGCATACACAACATAAAATTGACACATATCGCAGCAGCAGCAGTAGTAGCGGGGAGGTTAGGGGGAAAGCTGCGAGGCTTAACCGAAGAAGGTCCTCGGCTTGCGGTACGACAGCTGGGGTGCGGTGATGGTGTTGGCCCTGTGCGCCAGCGGGAACTTGATCTGGGGATCGTGGAACTGCTTGACGTACGGCCTGCGGCACTTGTCGGCGGCTACCTCCTCCACTCGGATGATCTACGTTAACAAAATATTTTGTCAATTAGTAACTTTATTTTATCCATATATAATTAAATTTTAAAAAATCTCGAGATTATCTAAGTTCTTATCAAAGAATAAATAATATTTTTATGATTATAATAAATTAATGTATTTTTATGCTCACTAGTCTAAATCTTATGATATTTATTATTAAATTCACGTCAGAAAATGTTTCCCAAGGATTCACTTCAAAGCTACAAAAAATAGCGTCAAAGGCGACCAAGGGATTTTAATCTTGCAATCGCCTCTTCTAACCGAAACAGTACGAATTGACTTGGTTCCGGCTTAGGGAGCGTGCAAAAAATAATATTATTTAAAAATCTTTCTTTTTGACAAAAGTCCTGTTAAAGAGAAAGAGGGAAAAAAGGGAAAATGGAGGGAAATAATACCTGGATGGAGTGAGCACGAGCACGATGGCGGGCTCCCATGTCGCGGTAGCACTGGGTGACGGCAGCAGAGACCGTCAGGTCACGGTACTCGCGGTACATGTTGTGGGTACCAGAGCGGGAATCATACCTCAGCCAGATACCGAAGTTCTTAACCTTCAGTGGGCTCTTGTCATGAATCTGTGAAAAACAATGAAATCACATTAATACTTGATGGTAAAATATGCGGAGAGTTAATGAAACTGATAGTGTAATTGTTGTTTTCATTGTAGCCGCTGAAAGCATAAACATCTCGCAGCGGGGATTTCGAAAACAGTAATCTAGCACCGTCTTCTTTACAAGAAACACTGTGAGGTGTTAACTGTACTGCATCGGGTGCAACATGAAACGCAAATTGTTTTACCAAGGATCTAACATTTAGAGATTAGCATAAGATTGAAGATCAAGACTACGTATGACAAGTCCCAGAAGCTTGACCACATTGTGGTTTAACTTATTGCGCTCTTAAGAATACCTGACGAATGCTGACGATTTCACCAGTGCCCTTCTTGAATTTGCGAAGCTGGCGCAAGAAGTACCAGAAGCGGGACTTGGCCACAATGTGGTCGGGGGCGAAAATCCTCATGCGGTAGAGGGGAGGATTCGGCTCCTTCTCAGACGGCAACTTGCGGCCGATAACCTGGTATTCCTTTAACTGAAATACAATTAAACATAATTAGCCACTTGTCCATACAGCGTGCGGCCACGTGGGTCGAACATATCCGTATATTAATAAAATGCACACTATTTAAAATTTGAAAACAACGAAAAAGTGTGCACTGATGATACAGTTACTGATTGTTGACGATAAAAGTTGAATAGGAAATCGGAAAACAATTAAATTTTCAATTAAAACTCACCAGTCCCTTAGCCTTCATTTTGACGGCCGGAAAGTAAACGACGAGAACCGCAAAATGGCTACTTCCTAAAAGACTCCAGTCTGGGCAAACCTCTCAGCACGTAGCGCAGTGCTGAATCCCTAAACACATTTTTTTACAACCTGTAAATCTAAGAAAAATAATTCAAAAAAAACTTTTAAATAAATAATAAATTATTTATACACTTTTAGTATCAATTTTAAAAAATATAAAGCTAAATTTTAATTTAACATAAAAATAGCTCTATTCATTAAAAACCCTGTGACCCGCTTTATTATATTCGAACCAGCCGTAAAACAATTTTCTTGATTGTAAATGAAACGCCAAAATTATGAAATAATAAATTATGAGAAATAGTTTCAAATTTATTTTCTTAATTGATGTGATGAATAATTATTTGTAAAAGGAACCGTTTCTGCGTTACTCGAATACCCATCAAGCAACGTGGTCAATCAAGTTCCAAATAACATATTCTACGCCGCTGTTCCATTCAATTCTCGTTTTAATTCTGACGGTCTGGGAAATTATTTCCTTTTTGATTTGATTGAAGGAATGTATAGGTAATTATTTCTAATAAAGATTTATTCGTTAAAGATTAAATTTAACGGTAAAAGAAATGCTAAACGTAGGCGTGTGCAGCCACGTGTTTACATGACATTACAAGTCGTTTCATCACCCATTTTCCTAACTAAAATGTTACATTTCACACGCCTCTAACATAGATTTTCATTAATAATGAAAATATTGGACTTTTTTTGGCAGGTGTTTTCGAATTGTTACCCCGAAACGGTAGTAAACAATACCCAAACGACTTAGAATCGTTTTTCCAGTCTTAGCTTCAACTCGGCCGGACCAAATTAAGATGGATTTGCAAGTGCTCCAGTCACTGGCCAATACTCTGGATGGAAGTGCACAGGCCAGGGTATGAATCATTAATTCATTCAAAGTCAATCGTTTTTTTAAGTACTTTTTTTAATGTTAAAGGTGCTGGCCTATTTTGAGCAGCTGAAAACGTCTGAATCCGGCTGGCAGATGGCTGTTTCGACGTTGACCAACCCAGCTATTTATCCGACCCTCTGCGATGCGGCTAGATTTTTCGCTCTGCAAGTCATTGAAGTCTATACTAAACAATTCTATGCAAAATCTACGCCAGCTGAACAGCAAATAATGAGGAATTTCCTAAGCCAGTGGATCCAGATCCAAGTACTACTTAGCAAATTCTGGTTATGGTTAGGTTTGCACATATAAATATCTCTTTTTTTTTAAATAGGTGTCACAGACAGTGCAAGACAAAGTTTTTGTGCGAAATAAAGGTGCACAGATTTTTGCACTGGTCTTTGTCTGGGACTATCCCAGTCGCTGGCCCTCATTTTTCTCTGACCTGCTGCTGACCCTTGGAATGGGGGCCCGAGCTATTGACCACTACCTTCGCGTTTTGCTGGCCATCGATTCCGAAGTGGTGGATCGGGAAGTTTGCCACTCGAAAGAGGAGGCAGACAGAAATACCAGAATCAAGGACCACATGCGGGAGACCTGCGTTCCGGATCTGGTTGATTCCTGGTATCAGATTATGGTATGTTCGCTTAAAGTCAATTCAGAGTTAACGTAAATTATGTTTAATGTTGTATTTGTAGTCGATGTACGAAACGATGGACTCTGATATCGTCTGCCGCTGCCTGGAAGTGGTCGGGGACTACATCTCGTGGATCGACATTTCGCTGATCGCCAACTCTCGATTTGTTGATCTGCTGGTCCGTTTCATGCGGGAGGGTCAGCTGCGGGAAGCCGCAGCCGACTGCCTCCACGAAATCATCTCCAAAGGAATGGAGCCTCTGACCAAAACTAAACTTGTCGAGTCACTCCTGGTTGTCCTGGACTCTGCCCGGATCCTTGACCTGGAAGGGGTTAGAATTATAACGATATTTATTAAACTAAAACCATACCAGTTAGTTTGTAGTTAAAATATAATGAAAATTATACTTAAATTATTTTGATGTCTTTATTTTTATTTTAGTATTACATTTGTATTAATTTCTTTTACGTTTTATAATATTTTGTTGTGTTCTTCATTTCTTCATTAAGAAAGTTCGATTCTAATTGTTCCTATTCTAGGAGGAAGATGTCGACTACCTCTGCAAACTCGCAAAACTCATCAACGGAATCGGGCTGCAGCTTTCCCTCTGCTTGACCAAGTATTTATTTACTATATAAATATATTACTCGTACTAAATGTTTAATTGCTGTCATGATATTAACACCTTTCCGTTATACGGTTATTATTATTAGTGACATTTATTATATCAGTTATTTTGTATATATTATGAATCATTTTTTGTATGTAATTTCATTTGTATTTTTTAAAACTGTTTTTCATATTGTGTTAATTTGTTATTACGAAATAATTAAATCTCCGTCGTTTGTGGTGGTATGAGAATTTTACTGTATCTCACAATGTTTGTTATGAATTTCAAGGTTGAAGAAGACAGGAGATCTGGAAAATGCCGTGCTGGTCCTAGGGGTCCTTGAGTCTCGAGTGTCGCTGTGTCTTCGTTTCCTCGCACACTCGGATGACGACGTCTCAAACGCAGTGGTCGACTTTGTTAAGGAATATATACAAGTACATCAATTTATGAACAAGTTATTATTTGGGTTAATTTTTATTTGTTATTAGTAACTCATTAAATTTGTATGTTGGTTGATTTGAAAACTTTTAATTGATTTTTTCCAGTATTATTTACGCTTATATATAGTATTGCATGTACATTAACATTAGCGTATATAATTTGCTGGATTATTTTATTTCATTTTATCCATTTGTGTTTCGCTTGTTAACTCAACGTTAAAATATTAACTTTGGTTAATAAATTTACATTTATTTACAGTTGCTGAAGCAGAAGTCGATGCTGAACGAAACCGAGCGCCAGCACCTTGAAACTCTGCTGTACGTCATTTTTGAGAAAACCAAATACGACGAAAGTTTCGACTTTGAACACGACGGGGAAGAAGAAGCCATGTTTCTCGAATACAGGTTTGCTTATTTATATTAAATTATTAATATTGATATTAATATTCATTATTATACTATCATTTTATTGTTTTTTTTAAATCATTGTGATGTTTTTATTATGTCTATTTGTTAATAATCAAATATTTCTGTACTACTACTTATTATTATTATTGTCTTTTTATGATGTTAATTATTTCATTATTTATTATGTTCGTAAATTATTTTAAAAATAACTTTATTATCTTCTACAGGAAACAGTTACGGGTACTCTTTGACAACTTGGCAGCTCTCGACAGGGACCTGGTGCTCAGTCGGGTCCAGGACGTGGTCAGCTCTACGCTGATGCGGTGGCAGACTTCCTCGTTCCCTGAACTTGAAGCTGCCCTGACGTTCCTCTACCAGCTTGGCGAGGCCCTGCCCGTTTCCCACGGAAACCACTTTTCGGGAGATCCCGTAAGCTTTCCCATTCATTTTCTGTGACAAAATATACATAAATTTGTATTGATTTAAATCTAAATGGTGTATATCATAGTTCATTAAATGGGTCTTCCTAATATTAATTTTAATTTTTATTTTTGAACTAGGCTAAAGCTTCAGCCCTTCAGCCAATGATGGAGCGACTCTTATCGTGCGGAGTCAACTCACATCCACACCCCGCTGTCGCGCTGTGCTACATGGAGCTGGTCGTTCGGTACGAGAAGTTTTTTGCCGTCGAACCGCAGTTTATAGGTCCGACACTCGCGGCTTTCCTCGACGAGCGAGGCATGAGGCACCCCAGCGCCAAAGTTCGCAGCAGGGCAGCTTACCTCTTCTCCCGATTCGTGCGATCCGTCAAGTAAACGCTTTTTTCCCCATAAACCTCAACTTAAATATTAAAATTTTTGGAAACGTTAACGTAGGTCTCACATGTCGAACTACATTGAGGATGTCCTTGGAGGATTCAGGACTTCCTGGTGATTTTGCCGCCGGAAAGCAATGGAATGGTCAGTCTGCTGACGCAGGACGATCAGCTGTTCATCTTCGAAACGTGCGGGATCCTCGTCGTCTCGTCAGATTTCGACCCTGAGGTTCGTCTCTCTTCAGTTCACATTTTAAAACAGTTAAGCGTAGCTAATGATTATTTTCCAGCGGAAGCGCATTCTCCTGCAGAGCCTCATATCGCCATTGCTCGACAAGTTCGTTACGCTGCTGGAAGAGGTTCACCGCCTAAGCGTCCCCGTCTCTGCGGGCCTGGAGGCGGAGAACCGCCGCAGGAGGCGAGAGCTGCTGAGCCAGTGCCTGGCTCACGCTATCGCCGCCGTGTCCTGGAGCTCCAAGGGCTTCAACAATACGCAGACTATCAAGGCCTGCGGTTGCACCACAGTCTATATCAGCGCCCTGGAGTACTTTCTACGCTTGGGACAGGTATCATTTACTATATATATATTTTTTAAAATTTAATTTATTTGAGGGTTTTTTTTACGTCTACAACTTTTACTAATTTCTGTTGAATGATAAACTACGTTAAAAAAGATGGGCTACAGGAATGAAAAACTCTTATTTCGTAAAACACGTGTGATTAAAACGAAGCGAGCACTGCTTTTGTTTGTCTAGTTAAAATTGCGGGTTTAGAAAGCGGACAATTGGAAGAATATGCGAGATGACGGTGAAAACCCTGCCCGCCGAGGCATAAATCATTTATCGTATAATTATTCTTATTGAATCTTGTATTGTATTGTGTTGGATTTAGTTGCCTGACATTATCCCCGAAGTGCAGGGAGCCCTCCGACAGTATCTTCACCGTATGGTCGTGTGTTTAGGGAAAGAGCTGCTGCCCTTCGTTCCTTCGGCATCACAGGTCCGTTGATTTAGTATTAATTATATAGAATTAATTTATGCATTATATGCAGTTAAAATGCCCGTTTAATACTACTGTAATTCTTGTAAGCTATATTATATATGGACACGTATTATGATTTATTTGATTACGTTTTATTACTGTGTAGTTTTTTAATCAAATTTTAATTTTAAAAATTAGGTTTTGCTGAAAGCCAGCAACATGCAGTCCCTGTCGGAGTATATACCCCTCATCAACCAGATCATCACCAAATTCAAAGTATGTCTTACAGATAAACAACTAATTTCTAATTATTTATATAAATAAGTTTATTATATCACACTGTGTCTACTTTCGTTTTCTCCTATTCCCTTACATTTCCCTTTTGACCCTCCGCACTAGGATACAGGCCGTACGTTTGGGTTTTCCCTGTTGCCTCTTCTCTTATTTTTCCCTTTCCAGACCCTGTTTTCCCCTTTTTCAGGGTATTTTCGTGAAAAGTGGAAACACTGATTATATAAATTCGTTTTTTTTTCCTTTATGTGTTTCTGTATTTTCATGTATTTTTCATTTTTGTATTACTGCTTATTTATCCTTTATTACTTATATTTATGTGAATACTAACACTAATTTATATTACACGTTATTTATATTTAATGAATTAATCTACTTATTTTATTTCCCATTTTCCAGAACGACGTGGTGCCCTTCCTGACGCAGGCGTTTGCTCCAATCGTCGCAGCCATTTTCTCCGCCCTCTCGGCGCCTCAGTCGACCAATGACGAAGAGGAGCGTCTCGAGCGCCAAACCCTCCAGCGTTCCTATTTGTCGTTCATCGCCGCCATTGCAGGGGGCGGGGTCACGGACGTCCTCACCAACCAGGAACCGGCTGTACTGCACCAGGTTCTCCTCTCCCTCGTCCAGGGAGCTGTCGAGTTCCCTGATCCTGTGGTATACATAATTACTGTTACAACTACTACTACTACTACTACAGCTCCTGCTGCTGCTGCTACTGCTACTGCTACAACTACTGCTACTACTACTACTACTACTACCACTACTACTACCACTATTACTACTACTACTGTTAGTGCTATTTGTGTTACTAGTATTCAAACTGTTATTACTGCTGCTACTACTACTACTTCTAATAGAAGTACTACTGCTGTTTGTATTACTAGTGTTGATACTGTTACTACTGCTACTACTACGACCACTATTTCTACTACTCCTTCTACTTAAGTTACTACTTCTAGCACAACTACTGGTCCTGTTAGTTCTATTTGTAGTACTGGTAATCATATTGTTACTACCGCTGCTGCTAATACCATTATTACTACTACTACAACTTCAACTACCACCATTACCACTTCTGTTACTACCACTACTACTACTACTTCCATTACTTCTGTTGGTTGATGTAATATTCTTTACTCAGGCACAGAAAAGCTGCTTTTCGACTCTTCGCAAGCTGGTCGAGCTGTGGGGCGGCAAAGACGGCCCAGCCCTGTTTGTCGACTTCATGTACAAGCAGATAGTCCCCGCCTGCTTCTTAGCTCCTCTCCGGGGCTCCTTCGACATGAACGATGCCCAGACTCTTGCCGCTCTCGCTGAAGACGCACTCTGTCTGAAATCGATCTTCGATAAGAGGGTAAAAAAGAATTAAATTATTGTTACTTATATTTCGATTTTTATTGTGATTTATTTACTTATTATATTTATGTCGTTTCGGCTAAGGCTGCTCGGCCTATTGCCACGTTTATTATGGTGATGATTAGTATTGTTGTTACTGTTATTTTACTATTATTTCTCTTATTATTTCTGCTGCGATTTCTATTATGACTACTGCCATTACTATTATTAATGATTTTTAATTGCAGGGCGACGAACTGATTGCATATCTACAGACGCAGTACCTTCCCACGATGAAACTGAGTGCCGAACAGACGCACGAATTTTGCTTGGCACTTCGCTCTGATCAGAAACTTCTGAAAACCTATTTCAAGGTATTAAAATAAACCATTTTTTGTATTAGCGAACATTGAAATGTATGTGTGTGTAGATCATACGGTAAGATAATCTAATTAGTTTCATTTAATCTGATGATACTAATTATTTTTTTAGATTAATTTGAATACTTTGATTGAAGAACAAACCTAATTATACTCAAAATTGAGTTCATAAGCAAATCGTCGTTGTCACGTCATTTAGTAGTATTAGGAATGACGGAACAATAGTGTAGTATAGAGCTGAACTAGACGGAATTTTAAAATGACGGGACAATAGTTAACGATAGGATTAAGCGCAAACTCATAGTTAACACAATTTAAACTAATTGCATTTATATTAATGATTTTTTTCTGATTTTGCAGATTTTTTTCCAGCGGGCCCGTGGCTCGTGATTATTGATCACGGACAACGAAGACTTGGAAGTGTTGCTTTCTCTTTTTGTGTTTCTTGGGAAAAAGTTTCTTTATTTTCAGTTTTATTTTGCAGTTTACCAGAAAAAAAAATCTGCAAATACCTGTCTGTTTTTGCCGTATAGCGACTCCAGTGTGATAAGTTATCAGAAAAAAAGAAAGAAAATTTAGGTTAATGTAAATTTTTGTCCACCTATTCAGCAGATTTTTGGTTTCCTTCTCTATCATCACGGACAAAAGTAGGGAGTAACAAATATATTTTTAAATTATTCATACGAAGCAGAAAATGTGGCCTTTTTGTTGATTTTTCACCACTTTTTTCTAGTTTTTCTCCAGTTTTTGTCTAGTTTTTTCCTCCTGATGTACATATTTGTCTTATGTACACTACATGAAAACATTTTGGAAGTGATTATCTTGGCGTTTCTTTTCATGGACATACAATAATACATGATGCAAAAATCGTGTTAACAATAATAATATTGTAATATTTGTATTAAACATTCAATTTACAGGGCCCTCGGAGACCAGGTACTAAAATTTACTTCAGTTTAGCTGTATACTAATATTTTTCGAATTTTCAGGGACAGTTGAAGTCAAGTCAGGGGCAGGAGACCACGTGGGGGTCTTACGGCGCAGGCGTTGGTCGGTTCACAGGCAAACTGGATGACCTCTGCTGGAATATTCAATTGAACCGCAACTGCAGTCCCATTTGCTTTGCCTCTTTGTTTCTCTTGTTATTAAAGCAACGTCTCTGTATTGTTTTGATTTTTGGAAAATTTTCAGTCGAATCTTCTGTCATTTGCTTAGCTTTTGTCAAAATCTGATAGCCCGGAGTAATGATTAACTCGCTGTGGAGTCTCTGCCAAGCCTGTCCTGCTGCTGTACCACTTGATAAGGTACCACTTTAATTCAATTAAATTAACTCTTTTATTAACTTTATAAAATAATTTTTAATATACAAACACAGTCTAGTGTGTGGCAATATTAATAATAATTTTTAATTTAATCTTAAGTCAATTAATTTTATATTTAATTCTATTCAATCAAGTGTTGCATTTTTGAATCAAGTTTTTTACTTCTAGAACAGTTGGTTTCAAAAGTCTTTGACTCATCAGAGGTTGTAGCTTTGTGTTATCAGTGTGTTATCACACTGTTATCAGCGTGTTATCACCTGTTATCGGCTTTTTTTTGGCAAGCCCTCTCCTGAGTAAAAGGTAGATTTCTGTCGCGTCGCGTTGCGCCAATATTGATCGCCGCGGCTCGTTGTGTGGCCACGAGAAAGCGAAACTATTTGCAGAAATATTCGAATTAATAAGATAGTTCATAGTTAATGGCAGGAGATCAGCCAAAAGTTCAGAAGACTAGAAGCAAAAGAATTGATTTTCGCTCAGTTTCGCTCGGGCGATTGGCTCAAAAGATGCGGAAGAACCAGGTCTTCTCACAGATCACAATGATGATGTTATCAGCTGTTATCAACGTGTTATCAGTGTGTTATCACCTAATGAAGTGAGCTGCAATCGACGTGGAAAGATGTAGCTGATATATCCGCAAAGCGATCGATAATCCTACCTTAAAAAAATCTGAAAAAAACTGAATGGATTGATAATAATTGAGTAGAATAGTAGTTGGTAGTTCCAACT
Organism: Eulimnadia texana; assembly: GCA_002872375.1. NCBI lineage: Eukaryota > Metazoa > Arthropoda > Branchiopoda > Diplostraca > Limnadiidae > Eulimnadia > Eulimnadia texana. Next base: position 30,977,740 of record NKDA01000001.1, on the reverse strand, counting down.
ATCGTAGTTTAAGTAGTTTTCGTGTAACACTCGTTTGGGCTGCGTGCTTGGGACCACATGATATCCAGCAATCTGGAAAACACTGGAACTAATTCTCGCTAATCGATAATCAATTGCCAGTCGGTGTTATCGTCGTGTTATCACCTGTTATCATAGAAACTGATACCGAACAGCCGGGTCGTTCAGTCAGGGGCTTTGAAGATTCATGGACTTGGCTGATGGTCTATCCACAGCATAGAAAACCATTAATCAAACCAGTGCTTCCACTTTGCAGGGAAATTTTCTGAGAAAGGGGAAAACGGGGCCTGAAAGGGAAACATAAGGAAATAGGGGAAAGGGAAATCTGGAAGTAGGCTTTGGATTCTAGTGCGGAGGGGAAAAAGGGGAACTGAAAGTGGAAACAGTGATACAATCCATTCGTTGACTAAAATCTTATCTTTAAGTTGTAAATTCGTTAATGTTGTATTTTAATTGATTGAATTTCAACGTAGCGACATTTGGATCACCGGGGAAGGTATCGCTGGCACGAATACCAAGATGTCCCGTCCAAAGTAATTGTCCAAAACCCTCCTCAACCTTCTGGTAAGTTAGTTCAAGTAAACATTATAACAGAGCCTTCAAAGAAAAAAGTTTGCGTGTGAAAATGAACGTGGGAAAAAAAAACTTAATTCAGTTAAATTTGTTGAAATTTTTGGACGCATGTCCCGCAATACGACATCACGCAGTCGCGTTTGGAGTGGCCATAACTCAGCACCGAGGTTCCCACGTGCGTCAGTCATAAATCCAGCAACCGTAACATTAATCAAAGTGAACGGTCTAGATTCTAGGCCTAGATTAAACAGTACACTAGAGAAGCCAAGAGTAACAAGAGTTAGATTATAGGCCTAGATAACTAAGTCCCATGGAGTTTTAGTTATCAAATAAAGACTCGGGTAAGTGTAGGTACTTCTGGGCGTGTGAGTTGATTAGGGCCTTATAATAATTTATTTTTATTTTTGTTTTAGTACTAGCTAATACAGCAAATTTATTAGTAAACTAATTTAAAGCAATTAATATAGAATCGTGCTAGCCTTCCCAAGCAATCTATTATTTTTTTATTATTAACACTTGTTTTAATTTTCAATAATAATACTTATTTTTGCATTAATTCATGCGTGCTGTGTGTGTCCGTAAGCCCTTTTCCGAATCTTAAGATTCGAAAACCCCCGCCACGATAGTTCGCGAAACGGCCGCTAGATGGCGCCACCGACGCTTCCTCCCCCTTATTGGATCTCCGCACAGTGTTGCCACAGTCAGGGTTTCGCATCTGTTGTACGCCGCTAGTGTAGGCGTTCGGATTGCCGGTCGATTTTCTCCTTCCAATTAGATTTCTGAAATCGATTTCCGTGATTTTTTGATACGCGAAAAACCGAACCGTGAAGATTTATTATCAGCTTATGCATATTCATCTGTTTTAAAAAGGTACGTGCAATATTTCCGGGTAAAAAAAAAAAAAACAGTCGACCGATTCATAACGCGTTTTCCGGCTGATAGCGGTAAAGTAATCAAGTGAATTACAGAAATATGAGTTGGAAAAAGTTTAGTAATGTTTTTTTTACGTTTTGTAGTAGGGTTTGAAGATTTTGATGGTTAAATACGTGTTTTATAAGCACCAGCTCTCTCAGAGGGTAGACCGATCAATAGCGCATGGGTTTTCACCTTCCCCACCAGTGCGTTTCGTCTGGGAATCTTGTTTTTCAGCGGAAGAATGGCTTCATTTCTCCTTAATGAAACTTCCATTAAGAGTATTCGGCTTTCCGCTTTATTGATTCAACAAAACGGATGTCGACTTTTAAGGCGAATTTTCGCTAGAGGAAACAGAAACTGTCGAGTAGACGGACGGGCTGCAGCACAGGGCGTGTGTTTTGAAGGTCTACGGCGCATGAGCCCAAGTTAATTTCTTCTGAAATGGTTTCAGCAACATCTGAAATGATAGGAAATTGTTCAGAAATTTTCCCAAAACGAATTGCGTTACGCTTTGCTAGACTTTCTTTCCCAGGACCACGTACGCCGCATAGCGTAACAGCACATGCGTTAAAACGTGAAAAATCATACAAAATTCACAAAATTCTGAAATTTTATACTGAATCCTAGTTCTGGAATCATTAAACCACTAATTAGTGTAAGAATTTGTGGATTTTTAAAGCGAATTTTAATTAAAACAGTAGAGTTTTGTTGTAGAGGCTCATGACACGAAATCGTTCATGTGTTTCTAAGAAGTAAACCGCAGCAGACGTCATTTCATCAAAACGGACTGGTAAACTGGAAAAGCACTCAACTTGAACGGTTTTTTGTGTTCTCTAGTTTCGAGCTTTTACCACTGGAGGGAAAAAAGGCTATTCTAGAATAAAGGCTAACTGATTTAGTGTCATTTGTTGTGTCGTGCAGGTTCCCTGGACCCACTCGTCGTCTGCAGCAACGCCAACGTCTCGGAAGATCTGAGCGACGATTGCATCGATTCTAATTACGCAGCTCATCTTTTCATGGAACCTAATGGACAACCTTTAGATGTAAGATCCATTAATCTTAATCGTAAGACTAAGCTCAAAGCTGAACCGGGTTAGCAACTGGTTCGAAACCAGTGCTAAACAGGAGCAAAAGTATAGAGAAATCCTATAGAACAAGACAATACAGTGTAACTAACTGAAAGTAACAGTGATGATATTGAAATGCTAACCTGAAATCTGAACAGTGCTTCCACTTTGCAGGGAAATTCCCTTAAAAGGGGAAAACTGGGTCTCAGAAGGGAAGTACAAGGGGAAAACGTGGAATCATAGCGTAGTGTTATAGACGGAGGGGAAAAGGATAGTTTGACATCTTCAAGGGAAGCGGGAAAAAAGGGGAAAATCGTGCCCTCTTTAGGGGAAAACAGGAAACTGAAAGAGAAACTAGATCACAGCCAGTGCTACACAGGGGCAAAAGTACAGAGAAATCATAAAACAAGATAATACAATCTAACTAACTGAAAGCAACAGTGATGAAATTGAAATGCTAACCTGAAAGCTGAACAGTGCTTCCACTTTGCAGGGAAATTTCCTTAAAAAAGGGAAAACTGGGTCTAAAAGGGAAAAACAGAAGTATAGCTTAATGTTCTAGACGGAGGAGAAAGGGATAGTTATCTTCAAGGGTAGGGAAAAAGGGGGAAAACCGTGCCTTCTTTAACGGAAAACGGAAAACTGAGAGTGAAGCTTTGAAGCTGAATCAGGTTAGCAACTAGTTCACAGCCAGTGTTAAATAGGAGCCAAATTATTAGACACTTGCCCATAGAACAATGTACAAGTGCTAACCTGGAGCAAAGATATAGAAACTTGCCCATTAAACCATGTTTTAAGTGCTAACCAGGGGCAAAAGTAAAAGAAACTTGCCCACAGTACAATATATAAGTGCTAAACAGGAGACAGATCATAGAAACTTGCCCATAGAACAAAGCTCAGTTGCTAAACAGGAGCAAAATTAGAAAACCTTGCACATAGTACAATGTACAAGTGCTAAACAGGGGCAAAAGTATAGAACCTTGGCCCTACTACAATATATAAGAGCTAAACAGGGGCAAAAATAGAGAGACTTTCTATAGAACCATGGTCAAGTTCTAAACAGGAGCAAAAGTTCAGGAACTAGCCCACCGAACAGAATACAAGTGCTAAACGGGAGCAAAAGTTCAGAACCTTGGCCCTACTACAATATATAAGATCTAAACAGGGGCAAAGGTAGAGAGACTTTCTTATAGAACAAACTTTTTATCATGATTCTGAGTAATGTGTAAAGTGAATGGGGGTGGGGTGTTTGTTGTGTGCAGACGACTAGTTGCGAGCAGTTGCAAGTGTTGCGGAGGAGTCGGTCGGAAGGTCCGAGTCCGGCTCACGGGCCGGCGCATCGTTCAGAGCCCGGGCTGATGGCCGCTTGGGTCGGTCGCAGGAGACACGTCACCGAGGGAAGGATCTCGCATTGGATGCCAACAGTAGCAGCTGCAGCCGTAAGATTTCAACACCAACCGACACTTCTCCCCACTTATTCAGTTCATGCGGCTTTTTCTTTCAGTTGCAGTTTTATTTACTATTTGTTTAATTAGTTTTTAAACATTTTTTAGTTAGTTAATTAGTTAGTCAGTCATTTGTTTAGTGTGTTTGTTGAGTTGCTAACTGAGTGCTTCCCAGCTAACGGAGATGCGTGTTAGTGAATCAGTTTTTAGTTAAGTTTTGGTTGCTAACTTTTGTGTTCTAGTTAGTTGACTGTTGTCTGTTTTGGTTACTTGGTTTATACTACTACTACTACTACTGTTGTTGTTGTAGGGAGGTGGTGACGACAAGCCGATTCAGGATTTGCAGCAGCGTAGTTTCGCTACTTCGGAGTATCGTCTTCAGTTCGCTTGGCCGCCAGGTAGCAGCTCTGCTACTCCCAGAATGCATGCTACCCCGTCACACGAAGCTCAGCATCACCCAGGTATAACGACTTAGCTACTAGCACTTGGCACTACTTAGTTATTAATAGTACTTAGTTGCTACCACTGAGGTTCAGCATCATCAGGCATACCACTTAGCTGCTACTACTTAGTTGCTTACAGCTCTCTCTTACTTAGCACTAATACTGAAACCCTTCTAGTCAGCTGGTCAATAAGGCACCGTAATGAACTAGTTTAACTACTAGCTAATATACTACTTACGCTTACTATCAAAAACGCGCAATCAGTAAAAACGACTCAGTTTCTTTACAGTTAGCTGCTACTTTCAGAACTTACGAATTAGCAGAAACTACCTAGTACCTTTACACTCAACTGCCATTTTTAGAACTTGCAAATTAGCAAAAAGCTACTTAGTATCTCTAAACTTAGTTACTACTTTTAGAACTTACGAATAGGCAAAAAACCTTAATATCTTTACACTCAGCTGCTACTTTCAGAATTTACAAACTAGGAAAAACTGCTCAGTACTTTTACACTCGGCTGGTACTTTTAGCTCTTACAAATTGGCAAAAAAATGCTTAACTTTTCTAAACTTAGCTGCTACTTTTCGAACTTACCAATTCGCAACGAACTATTTAGTTTCGTTACACTCAACTCCTACTTTCAGAACTTACGAATTAGCAGAAAACTACTTAGTACCTTTACACTCAGCTGCTAGTTTTAGAACTTGCAAACTAGAAAAAGCTACTTAGTTTTCTTACACTCAGCTGCTACTTTTAACACTCACAAATTAGCAAGAACTACTTAGTTTTTCAGTATTTAGCTGCTACTTTTAAAACTTACAAACTAGCAAAAAACTACTTAGTGTCTCAGCTGCTACTTTCAGAACTTACCAATTAGCAAAAATTAATTAGTTTCTTTCTACTCAGCTGCTACGTTTAGCACCTACAAACCAGCAAAAAACTACTTAGTTTCTCCAGACTTACAAGCTGTTGCTTTTGCAACAAACCTTCAGACACCAGTGGGACGTTAATAGCTTTCATCAAGCTTTTGACGGTAGCAAAAAAAAAAAAAAAAAAAAAAAAAAAAAAAAAAAAAAAATAGCTCCGCTACCTGGAAAATTGCGTTATGTGCTCCCAACCGACGCTACCGACGCAGGCTGAGACGCCCTGCTATTGATTTTCCCCGGGCTTCTTGGTCCGGGGTTTACAACCTTCCCACAGACGTGTGCTTTTCATTTCCAACTTGATGACAAGACACCTCCCTACAAAAATAACTATTATTAATTATATAAATAAGTTAATATAAATATATTTAAATCCCAGAGAAATCTAGAAATATATAAAGAATTTCTTCAATATCATATTTTATATATAATTATGTATTTATGTATCTTAAATACTTAAAACTAAGTTTTATAATGATTAATTTTAATCTCTGTGATTATTACTATTATTCAAAAAACCTAATTTAATTTTCTTAAATATTTATTGGGTACCTGATGCCCACCTTATCGTAGTGTTATCATGGTGTTATCAGTGTTATCAACGTGTGCTAACCTTGATGACAGAAACCACGAAGTTTCGTGCAGCTTTCTAATGGGTTTCACCGCAATAACGTTTAGGGAAAATTTCACTGTTTTAAAAGGTCGCCATTCAACTTGTGCGTACCGATAAAACATTCAAAATTCTAACATTTAAATATAATTTTAAAGGGCAACTCCGGACAATTTGGAAAATAACTTATGTTATAGAACTTTTTACGCCTATTCCGAATATATATAGTGTCCCTATCTCAATTTCCTACCGTTTAGCCGCTAATTACTGTATTTTACTGAAATGAAGATTTGGAGAAAGATGTGAAGAGTGCTACTGCTTACGAGGATGCCGACATCCGACCGCAAGAAGAGAAGCATCACGAGGATACCACCGATTCGGATGGAAAACCACGGCGCAGGTTATTATTATTATTATTATTATTATAAGTAGTAGTAGTAGTAGTAGTAGCAGCAGCAGTAGGATTAGTAGTAGTAGTAAGTTGTAGTATTATTTCAATTTTTCTATCACATTCGTTCCCATCCAAAGGCTAGAAAACTGTATTGCAACTAATACGACTACAACCACCACTACCACCGCTACTACTGCTAATACTACTACTGCTAATACTACTACGACCACTACTGCTATCGCTATTACTGCCACTACTAATACTGCTACTACTATTATTATTAATGCTACTGCTAATACTACTGCTACCACTACTACTTCTACTACCACTACTGCTTATACTACTACTCCTACCGCTACTACTACTGCTATTACTGCTATTACTACTACTACCACTATTACTACTACCACCACCACCACCAATACCACTGCTGCTACTGCTATACGTGTCTATGTTACACACATTATTTTCTATAGGCGTTACAAGACGGAATATCGCAAGAAGTTTCGTCCATTTTCGCTGTACCACTACGTGGACGGCAAGTTTCTGAAACCCGGAAGATCTTCCAGCGAAACTGTGCCGGACGCTACGTCGGCGGAAAAAGCTCGCTGGTATCAGGAAGTTGTGGAACTGCGGAAGAAAGCTGGAGAATATAAAGTAATATTCCGTAATCGAGTTACTAACGAGTTAGTAATCGGCTGAGCGACTAACTAACTGAGCAGATGAATGACGAACTAATATGATTACTCACTAAGTTTGTTAGTTAGCTAGTTAGTTATAAAGTAAGTAGGTTAGTAACTAGCTTAGATGCTCAGCTAGCTACGTGGTTGGTTACTTGCCTATTTACTAAAATACTTACGTAGTTAGCTAATTACTCAATTGCATACTTGCTTATTTACTTGCTTGCTTACTTATTAACTTGTTTACTAATTTACCTAGTCAGTTATTTAGTTAAGTACTTAGTTGCTTATTTACTTACTGACTGGCTTGCTGATTTAAGTCCCTAACTTACTAACCAACTAGCATGCTAACTAACTGACTGAGTCGTTGACTGCCTTAGTGACTAACTAAACCCTTATTGGATAGCTAACTAACTGACTTCAGTAACTAACTAGCTTATTAGCTAACCAATAAACTAAGCGCACTTAGTAACATGATTGTTGCTATTTTAAGGAACTACTAACTCACTAAGTAACTCACTAACCAATTTACTAACTAACTTATTACCAACTAAGCAGCAATGTGTCTTGCTAGCTATCTCTACTGACTAGCAAACCTTGTAGTAAAAAGCTTACTAATCCACTTATCCCACTGCTTATACTATACGTTAGTCAACTAACTAACCACCTAATATGCTAATTAAACTATCAACTAATTGCTATTTTATTACAGTTTCGTGGCTGGGGTGGCGAACTATTGCCAGAACACATGGCTGCTTTATACGGACAGCAGTTTGACATCTGGGAGCAAGTTTCACGAAGGAGTTCACTTTCAGCACTCGCCTTAGCAGCAGCTAGTCCTAGGTAAACTACAACCATGTTGCTACAACACCTAGTACTGCTACTACTGTTAGTACTGCCACTACGAGTACTATTGTTTGTACTACTATTATTACTACTGTTACTACTCTTACTACTCTTACTACTACTGCTACTACTACTGCTAGAACTGCTACTTCTACTACTGCTACTACTAGTACTACTACTGCTACTAGTACTGCTACTTCTACTACTGCTACTGCTGCTACTATTATTTTGACTACAACTGCTACTGCTACTGCTATTACTGCTACCACTACTTACTACTACTACTACTACTAATACTACTGCTATTATTGGTTAGTACTACTAATAATAACAATACTGCTATTACTGCTACTGCTACTTCTACTACTACTACTACTACTGCTACTACTACTGTCGCTACCACTATTAGTACTACTAACTAACGAACTAAACCATCATTAAAATTTATCAGGCCCTCGTTGAAACCTGCTGAAAAAGAGACTCCCAAGCAGAAGAAAGGATCGCCTAAAAAACTTCCAGCAGTTCCAGGACATGCCCAATCCGTCAATGCCCCACGCAAAGAGACTACAAAAAAACCGGTTTTTATCTAGATTAATTCTAGTTTTATTCAGTTTGATACTTTGTTCACACTGGTTTACCTCCGGAGGTAAATTTCAGGGGTAACCTATCTGTTCAATGCAAAAGTTACCCCGGATCCTGGACTTACCCTGGAAATAGGTGGGGTAAGTCCCTTAGGTGTGAACAAGGTGTAAAATCTAGTTTGTATATATTTAGTTCTGGTTTGTATCTGTTTAGTTCTTGCTTCTACCTATTTAATTCTATTTTCCTAGTTTAAGTCTAGTTTATGTCTATTTAAAGACCTAGTCTTTATGTATTAAATCCTAGTTTTTGTCTATTTACTTCTATTATCTTCTGCGTATTTATCAGGTCCTTGTCAAGTTTTGCGTGTGATTCTAGTTTTTTCTTCTATTTGTGTGATTTCCCTTTTTAGTAGGAAATTAACAAATTCCAATTCAACTATTTTTCCCCTTTCTGCGTGATTTTTCAAGCATTCCCCATTACAAAAGAGTCACGAAGGCATTTATTTTTATTTCTATTTTTTTACTCTGTCATTTCCAGGTGGATGAACCCGACCGCCACAATAAACGAGCCATTAACCAACGCTCTATTTCAGCTGGTAACACTTTGAAAAATAATTTTGTATTTAAATAAGATTACTAATTTATGTTAACAGGGTTCCCACCGACCTGGGGAAATCGGGGAAAAGTCAGGGAATTAGTCATAAAAGAGGGAAAGGTCAGGGAATTTGAGTTGCCATTCTGCTCAGTTTTCGCTCAGTTTCAACTAACCTTTGCCCAACCCTCTAATGGATAATTTCTAGAAAGTAAAATGCGTTTAAAAAGTCAGGGAAATCAGGGAAAAGTCAGGGAATTTGATTAAGATTTTTTAGTGGGAACCCTGTGTTAATTACCAGGTAAAATAAATACATTTTAAATACAAGTAAGTCAACTGTGTACTGTAAGTATACTTTCAGTGTGCTGAAAATTTGCTAAAGTTGTGCTACGACTGTTCTAAAAGTGTTTTATTAGAAATTAGTATACTTGATTGAGTTATATTGTACATTTTTATCGCACTTTTTATAAGTTAGTAATAAAAGTTTATTAATTGAACTTTAATTATAGAGGGAAAGCTGCCGAGGACTCGTTCCAGCGGCAAGTCCAAGTCGCCGGCGCATCAAGCCAGCGTGACGCTGGCAGTTCGTCCCAGTCTCGGTAACTAGTGAGAAATAATTGAATCTGTAAAATTATTGTAATTTAAACATAATTCAACCTAAAATACTGAAATTTTTAATTTTTATTCGAGTTAGTTTGTTTGTTCATTTACCGGCCTTCAGGACCGCGACATGAAGAAGATACATTTAAACTTTCATCCATAAATTTACAAACTTAATTATCATGAAACCAAGGGATTCGGGTTTATTCGAGTTAATTTATTTTAATTAAATTTAATTTAATTTAAATTCAGTCGATGTATTGGAAAATAAAAGCAAACCTTTAAAATGAGATACTTAAACACCATTTTAAAAATATTTTGTCTTAATTCATTTCAGATTATTTTAAAATTTAATTACTGTTAAGTCAATTAATCCATTTAAAAATTTAAATGGCTCGCTCGACCGTTTTGGATTTTAGAAAATTAAAAAAAAAATGTAAAATCAGAAATTAAAAAATTTAAAATAAGTTTATCATATAAGTTATTATTATATATTTATTATATTTATATTAATTTATTATTATTATTATATTTGTAATATTTATAAGTATATTATACTTATAAATTTTACGTATAAGATTATTATTATATAAATATTGATTAGTATTTTTTTACAAAATTCTCGGATTATTGAAAAATTCGGATTTTTATCAAATTGCTCGGATTTAGAATGTGTAAAATACTGTAAAGTCAAACTTGTAATTAATGAGATTTTACTTGAATGAAGGAGCAATTTTTCATCCCGTCACTCCGAGCCGATCCGTTTCTGCGGGACCCGAAGGCCGAGCCAAGAAACCCGTGCCGGTCAACGGACAGCAAGCCAAGATCAAGAAAGACCTGCCCAGTACGAGACATAAACTCTAATTTCACTAAAATAAAACTTGAATAATCGATTAAAATTATAATTTTACATATTGAAATGTAGGCAAGCCGCAAGTGACCATCAAGACCGAGAACGAGGAAGATATCACTGATGGCAGCAAAGATACAAAAACTGAAAACGAACTAAAACCAGGTTTATTGAAAATTAGACATAAATTTTTATTTTGTATGCTTTAAACTATTTTGATAATATTTATTTTAATACGTTTAGGATATAAATTCTAAATTCTGAAATATAACCAGTAAAATCTAAATTACTGCATTATTTTCTTTTATCTTATTTAATTTACTTTGTATTATTATATTTACTCATTTTATTTATTATTTAATTTTTGTATGAAAAATATAAACAATAAAATTTAAATTAATTTCTCAATATTTTCTAATTTATTTACTTTGTTGAATCAGGGGTCGATGTTTTGGCCCTGGATATCGGACTGATTCGGTCGCCCCCCGAACCGACGCGCGTCAAGTCGCCCGAGCAGATCGTCGTCCGCTCCCCGGACTCGGTCAACTGGACGGTGCCACTGGAAACCAACAAAACGTTCACTGTGACCCAAAACATCCGCGAAGGTAAAAAATAAATAAATAAATAAATAAAACTCTTGATTTAACCTAGTAGTGCTATTGAAGAACAGCCCCTCCACTACGGATAGACCAATCAGAAACGTCCTTTGCAATAATGTGGCTTAAAATACTTTGAAAAATTTCACAAAAATCAGTGGAATACTTCTATGCAAAGAAAGTTTCCAAAATGTTTTTGGTTGATTTCATTACGGTGTCCGCTATAGAGCTCATGCCAAAAATGCTGCTGAAGACTAGTCCCTCCACTACGGACAGCCGAATCAAATACGACTTTTGCAAGAATGTGGCTTAAAATACTTAGAAAAATTTCACAAAAAACAGTGGAATACTTCTATGCAAAGAAAGTTTGCAAAATGTTTTTAGTTGATTTTATAACGGTGTCCGCTATAGGTGATACTTCTCGTCCGCATTCCGAGCTCAAGATAACTATGATGGTCCGTCCTGCTGCTACTACTGCCAGCGCTACTACAGCTGCTACTGCTACTGCTGCTGCTAAAGGTAGCAGTGAAGCTGCTTCGAGTGCTGCACAAGGACCTGGGACTTCGACAGCAGGTTCAGGTACTCCACCCCACGATTCTCTCGGCTACTTCTCCGAGCCTGAGATTATTGTCGATTATTGTTCTGCTTCTGACATTTCTGAAATTTAAATTTTTCACATTTCATTTGATTTTTATTTACGATTTTTCTCTATTGGATTTTTGTCTGGAATTTTTGACTCTTCTGATTGGTTCCTGCTCTTAACCAATAGCTATTTACTTTTTGTTATTTTCCTGAATTTTTTTAAAATTTTATTTAATTATTATAATTGCACCTGAACTACAAAATTATTTGATTTTTTTTTTGCTGTTTTCCTATTGGCTTTCCAAACTAATTTTGTGCGGTTTTGATTGGTTTGTGTATTTTAACCTAAATCTATTACCTGAATTTTGTGTTTTTTTATTATTTTTGAGTTTACTAAGTTATATAAATTGCACTTTAATACAACTAATTCACTTATTTTGTGTTCTGAGTTTTTTATTCGTTTTTATTTAATTTCTGTTATTTGTTTTTATCACATTTAATTGCATAATATAATAAAACTTATTTTTCACACTAAATGTTATAATAATCAAAGATTATTTAAGTAATGTAGTTCAGTAAATATATAATTGACTAGTTAGTTCGTCTACTGGTCAATAGATGGCGTCGCTATGTATAGTAAGAATATTTCTTAGCAGCAGAAAGGAAATAATTAATTTAAAGTAATTAGTAAAATTAATTCGAATTTTAATAATATAGGAGATACTACCAAAGTTCAGGATCCTGAAGAATCTCCCGTAGCAACAGAAGTCGAAAACAACGTAAAAGATCCCGATCCCGCACTTCAAACTGATCCGCAGCAAACAAGTGATACAAAGCAAGACAGTCAAAGCCTGGAAGCTTCTGAACTCAACAAAACAAGGGACACTAACACCGACCCTAAGGACGACTCTAAGCTCGACCCTAAGACCGACCCGGAACCGAAGAAGGCAGAAGAGATCCAGACAGTCCCTCCAAGCGTTACTGAGCCCGAGGAACCGAAAACGATTGCAGAAAAACCAGAAGCTACTGCTGCAGAACCTATAGCGCCACCCAAAGCTGAAGACCCTCCAGCTAAACTACCCAGTCCAACGCAGGAACCCCTGAACGGTCACCAGACCAAAGCTGCTCAGCCAGAACCTCAACCAGTAGCTCAACCCGCAGCTCAGCCATTGATCAAGCCAGTGAAACCTGTGCCGGGTACAACCTTACGCTGTCTGGAAGACCCTATCTTTGCTACCGAACCGGTAGCTGGTCCCAAGACCGGTCCGAAGCTGGCGGGACCCGGCCCAGTCTTACCCAAGGGTCCTAGGTACCGCGTTCTGGAAGCTCCGTGCGAATTGCCGAACTATAAAGTTCTCGAGACTCCGGGTGTTCCTTCTGACGTTCTGTATCAGCCGGTGTCTTCGTCTTCGCCCTATAAAGTCCTGGGTGCAACCCCTGCAGCTCAAGGCGTCAAAGCGTCGTCTGCTGTTCCGCCTGCGGTAACGTCGCCATCTACCACTTCGCCGTCGACTACTGGACGCTCACTAGCTTCGGACGTCCTAGAGAAAGCTCGTACTCGATTCGATAGGTTCTGGGGTAAAAAAGAATAAAAGAAAGGATTGGAAAAGCCTACTGGGAGGCAGCCATGTTGGCACGTAAGTCTACAGTACAGCATGGCCGCTAGAATTGCTTGGAGAGTTGAAGCTGAAGTGGATTCAGAATTATTTAGTTGGCATTCAACCTTATAAGAGTCCAGTACAGTGAGAGCGGCCGTGTTGTAATGTAAGTCTACGTGCTTACATTACAACATGGCCGCTTCCCTAGTAGTATCTCAAATGATACTGCAGATAGAACCTAGTCAAACAAAACTAGACAATTAGGTCAACCTACCGAGATGGCAGCCATGTTGGCATGTAAATCTACAGTACAGCATGGCTGCTAGAATCTTGGAGTTTCGAAACTGGGAATTCTACCTATACTGTCCAGTAGAGGGACGGCGGCCATGTTGTAATGTAAGTCCACGTGCTTACATTACAACATGGCCGCTTCTTTTCATGACTGTAGGGACATATAACCCCCCCAGTAGTATTTCAAATGATACAGCTTTCATGTGTGGCTTCAAGAAAATTAGGAAAAAAAATATTTAATGAATTTCGGTGCACACCATATTAGTGCAACCCTGTATTAAGGATGACGAGGCAAATTTTCGAAGCAGACGAAACACTTTTTGATGAGATGGCGTGCCAAAAACTGAGAAAAGGCATCCTCCATTGAATTCAATTCTAGCAGTTCACATAGATTTTGATGTCCTCCACGCTTTTTCCAACACTTTCACAATAGGTTCTAATCTAATCTACACTCTTCTTTTATTCTATTCCATCAATGTGTCAAAAAATTACAAGAAATTAACGTCTAAATTGTTTTCCTCCATATAAAAAGATTAGGTCTCTTTCGTGAAGAAAGGCTTGTGATTTGAATTTCTGATGGACAATTCCAAGGAAAGGGTATCTCTTGTAGTCTGATGTATTTCATTGCAAACAATTGGGTTTAAAATACACTGCATCAAATAATTTAAGAGTTCTATTCTTTGAAGCCTAATCCTAGAGACGAGAACCAGTCCTGGTTTTCGACAACAACTTCTCCGCTATCGCAAACGACGTCTAAGCGCGTATCAGCGTTTTCTCGTTTGTTCTGCAAAGCTTTCGGCAGCTGTACTTTCCCAGCCTTTATGTTTAGACCGAAGGAACTTTCTTCCGGAACTTTAAGAACTAGTTTGCCGCTACTTAACTCGATCCTGGAGTTACCGCGGAGATTGCTTATCTGTATTTCGTTCTGGCCCGTCCCCAGCCGAGCTTGAATACTGCCGTCCAGTCCCGCTACATCATGTAGAAAAAAAATAAATATTTCAACTAATTTATTTAGAAAATAACTTACTGATTCGAACGTTCCCGTTTTTTGTCACGTGAACGCTACTTTCCTGGTGCAGATTTTTTAAATTCAAGTTTCCGCTCTCCGTTTTAAACATAGAAACGTCCGAATATACAGATTCTACTTCAACGTTTCCAGACTCGGTTTCCATCTCCACGTTCGGGCCTTGGAATCGTTTGCCTTTAACATTCTGCAAATTCAGATTTTAAGAAACTAATTTTTAAAATTAACGAGAAAGCTCATACTCCTGATTTTGTGGTAAATTTAACGCTTCCTTGCATGACTCCAGAGCAGGTAATATTTCCCGAATCAGTCCCAATCTTTCCCAAGCAGGTTTTCAAACTTTTCGTTGTTATATTCCCTTCCGTTGTCGACAGTTCAACATAGTCCGGCTCCATGTTTTCAATATTCAAGGAGTAGCTGCCGTTTAAATCGGCTTTTACGTCTGGAACAAACTTGCACAATAAAATATTGACTAATTAACTAAATTAAATTTAATTAGACCTACCGTATTTAATTGGCAGCTCGACCTGACAGTACGTGATTTCACTTTCCGCCACTTTTTCAAAACATTCAGAACTAAGCGTAAAATTATTCTCGTTCTTCAAAACCAGATCGCACTTTCCAGTTTTGTTTCTGTTCGAAAATAATTTTATAATGGCAGTGTCCATGTCTGGGTATTCGTTAGGGTTCGCTGGTTTTATTATGATATCAAACGGAGGCTGGTTTATTTCTATTTTGCCAAAAGGCGGGACATTTTTCTTAATTAACTGAACTAATTTTAATTCAGATTTTTCTGCTGTGTTATGCAACCACAATTTTGATAAACTTAAGACATTTTTGTCCAAAAATGCTTTCCTGGGATTTAAAAGACGAAAAATTACTTGTGCTGTGAACATTATTGACTTTCCTCAACGTTTAAGGAGTTAAATTCAATAAATTGATTAATTATGTAAGAAAAAAGCTTTCGATTATTTTATATGAGCCCTTTTGAAAAATGGCAAAATGTAAACCACAGTGTAGAGAACATCCAGTAACACGGCGAGTCCTATCTCCCCATGTTAATGCCGCAAGTGCGAAACTAGCGCCAGATTTTTGCGGACGGCTGCTGTTGGTACTAAGGCTGCATGGAGGAAATCTAAGACTGGGCGGCTGACGCGTTGAGCGCTCGTAGTACCGACAACACTCATCCGCAGAAATTTGGCGCTAGTTTCGCGCTCGCAGCATTAACATGGGAAGATAGAACTTGCCGTGTTACTGGATGTTATCGATACTCTGATGTAAACAAAAGGTGTGTTACTAAACAGCGACCAATCTCATACAAACTAAATGCGCAAATTTAAATTCAGATTTTTTGGTATAGTTTATTGGTTAATGCTAATATTTAGACAAATTTGATTCTAATTAATAAAAATATATTCTATAAAATAATAATATTACCATCACAATATAAAAGTATTTAATGATTAGTCTGACCAAGCATAAAAAGTCGAGTTAAAAAATCTACTACTACTAAAAGACTGCAAGTTTTACATGTTTAACTGTTTAATGTTTAGCTTTCTTTGTTAACCCAACAAGTCAGAAAATCGTTGAAAGGATATCATTTCAATAATTCTTAGTAAAGTTTTTTTTGCGAATAAGTAGAAAAGCTTCTTCAAATTATATTTTTGAAACATGACTTGTCAGCTTTAATAAAACGTATAAATATTTTATTGTTTTTTTGTTTGTTTTATATTTATGTATATTTATATTGAATATTTATTATAATATTATAATATTTATATATAAAGATTTTGTTGTTTTGTGTAAATATTTTGTTTATAATCGATAGGTTCCGTACAATAGTGCCTTATACAGCATACACAACACTGTAAAAAGGCACCATTACCGTGCCTTTTCGTGGGTTTCTCAGTTTCTTCCTACAGTAGCCTGCATCTCCCTAATGGTTTAAACCACACTTAGACCGTAGATTCAAGACCCCCCCCCAAAAAAAAGGCACTGCAAAAAAGCACCATCATTTTTATGTGGGGTTCAAATTATATTTCTGAAACTTGACTTGTCAGCTTTAATAAAATTTATAAATATTTTGTTTTTCACGTTTTTCATCGATAGGTTCCGTGCAATAGTCCCTTATACAGCATACACAACACTGTAAAAAGGCACCATTACCGTGCCTTTTCGTGGGTTTCTCAGTTTCTTCCTACAGTAGCCTGCTTCGCCCTAATGGTTTAAACAACACTTAGACCGTAGATTCAAGATCCCCCAAAAAAGGTACTGCAAAAAAGCACCATCATTTTTATGTGGGGTCAAATTGTATTTCTGAAGCTTGGTCAGTCAACATTAGTAATATCTTCTAAATCTACATATAGCAAAAAACAGTGAAATTATCCTAAACTGTCGGTCTGGGGGCTTATCCTAGAAGCTCTCGTTCTTCGAACTGTTTGTCAACAGCACTGTCCATGGCTCTCAAATACAATTCCAACGAGCATTTCGGAGACTGGATGTGATAAGCGTGTGCCAGGAAGGGAATTTTACGCAAAGTTCGACCGCTGAGACCTTCACTTTTCCTAGAAAAGAAGAAAAAAAGAATACGACTCTGATTAATTACTAATTAAATGAATCATTCATCAATTTACGTGTCTCTCCATCTGTTGTCTGTCTGTTAGTCTGTTTCTATCGTTCTATCTATACAGTCGTCTGTTTATCTGTTACTATCTATATATCAGTCTGTCTGTTTTCTGTTATCTAATCTGATCAATCAACTGAGCTATTAACGAGTTACTTTTTCACTTTCCAGCAAATTTAAAGTGTTTCTAATACACGTATACTTTTAAATTCACATAGTATGATATAAATACGACATACAAACAACTACAACACGAATCTTATTTATTCTTATTTTGTATATGCGATAAATAACTTAGTACTTGGCTATTTTCCACAAGTGACAACTCCAGTGATTTTTCCCTTCACAATCGTCTTCAACGGGGACGTCTGTCGAAATATTTTCTGCGGTCTGAACTAATCCAGTCTGTTTTAAAAATTCAAATAAAAATATTACAAATAATTTTAGTAAAGATATAAAATTTAGTAAATTATATCATACGTAAATATATTATATAGATATTAAATTATAATAGTAGTGAATACAATTGAATAAATAATATAATATAATAATAATAAAATAGATAAATCTGGTTTACTCTGATCATTTCTTGAATGCAAGTCAAGTAAATATTGTAAATCGCACGGGCCGAGGGCAGTCCGATGTACTGCTTGATATCTGCCCTGTCCACGAATGCTAAATCGATCGTTCCCGAGATATTCGACGTGGTGAGTATCAGAACGTTGGGTAGCCTGTTCATAGAAACTTCAATAAATTGTGCAAGTTTTACAAACAAAATTTACCTCTTCAGTGTGTCAATTTGAGTTAGGAGGGCATTGACGACCCGCACGCTGTCCGAGGGCTCGTTTCCAGTGTTGACCGAATGCCTGGAACGAGCCAGGCTCTCGACTTCGTCAATCAAGACGCAAACGAGAGCCTGCGGATCTTCCGTCATTTCGTATATCCTGGAAAACATCTTCATCACCAGTTTGCCGCTCTATGACAAAAAAAAAAAATAGTTATTATTTCGTTTTTTCAGCTGAATGAATTTTTTGACTGATCATTTTTTTACCTCGGAAAACCATTTGGAAAACAAACTGTGACTGTTAATTTCAATCAGTTGTGCGTACGAATATCTGTGACTCAGTCGGATGGCCACTTTATGGGCCAGTGCTTTGCACAGTGACGTTTTCCCAGTTCCAGGAGGTCCATGCAGCAGAATGATTCGATTCCAGTTGATGATTTTGCTGTCCACCTCCACGTCGGAGAAAATCATCGTCGTGTAGACAAAGTTTAGCAATTTTGATTTTATGTCGGAGTCGTAGATCAGAGTCTCCCACAAACCGTGAAATTCATGAGAAGGTAAAAGCCACTGAGTGGCTGCGGGAATCTGCTCGTCTGAATCATCCAAGTCTTCAACCTGCGGTTCACTCGATTCTAATTTAAAAATATGGATTTCGAACTCGGTTTCTTGACTTTTAGTCATTTCTCCGCAAATTTTCCAGGAATCAATATTGTTTCTGACGAGATCATCTGCAATTTCTGACGTTTTCTTAAGGTCTTTGATACCATTGCTCCGCAGGTAAGTTGTTATGGCAGAAATTAGTAAATCCTTCTCACAAACACTGGGAAAAAAATAATAAATAACAAATTGCTTCTTTTTTAAAACTTTGATTTACCTTGTAGATTTTTGTATGGCCTCGACGTGAATGATTTGTTTTTCTGCTGAAGTTTCACCATTTTGAAAGCTGTGAGCCATTTCCCCCCTTTTTTTAAAGTGTCAATTGTCTATGAAAAACCTAGTATTTAAGATATTATGTTAGACTTTTAGTTCATTGATTGACAACAGAGATCTACAATTGTCCCAGTGTGGTGTTTTTCAAGCCGTTTGAAAACTTTTCAAATGAGGTACCGGATCCGTAAGTAATCAGTAACCGTTTTGATATGAGTACAAATTACTGTGACAAAAAATAATTGTTTGTTATATAAAATATCATAATGAAAAATTTTTCGAATAAAAATAATGAATTTTCTTACTTGATAAAATGTTTAGTTAAATAATGTAGTTATATCTAAGTAACCGGTTCATTGTCTGCTTTGTTCCTTGTGGCTTAGTGCGGCAAACACTTCTTGGCGCCAAAATATTCTTAATTATTGTAAATTCCCTTTAGTTAACGTTAAATCTATTATAAATTAATTGATCAAAGGCTTACAAATATTGTAAAATATCCACAAAATAATAAAAATACTAAGTAGGAGGATTCCTTCAACTAAACAAAAATTGGCGCCAAAAGTTCCCTTGTATGTTGTACAGAACAAAACTACAATCGTCTTCCTTCATCCTCCAAATAACATTAATTATACATTTTCTGCATGGAATAAATATTTCGAATACATTTTTATTGTTTCTATGATTAAGTAACCAGATTTGTTAAAATGAAGCATAGCAACAAGATTTTGGCGCCAAAAGTTTCCTTGTATGGGGATAGAGCGCGAAAGCTATCTATCGATCATTGTTCGGGTGGACCAATGCGTAGAGGGCAATACTTCCCCTTTTAAGGGAAATTCCCTTAAAGGGGAAAAGTAGGGTCCGAAAGGGAAAAATAAGGGAAAACGGGAAAAAGGAAAGCTTATGACAAGAGGGGGGAAAAGGGGAATTTTACATCTTGAAGCAAAGGGAAAAAATAACCCTCTTTGAGGGAAAATGGGAAACTGAGAGTCTAAGGTCTGTCAATGGGAAGCTTTGCTGCCTTTGAGGTGGGACGTAAAGTAAGGGCGCAGCCTTGAATAACAAATCCCTGGCTCACTTGATTTCTAAATCTTGTTCGCATCAACTTTAATTGATTTCAAGTTTCATTTAACTGAAATTTGGTGATTTTGCTCTGCCAAAGACAACAATGGCCCCCTTGCCGGGCTTTTCTGAAGATGGAGACCCTGTTGAAGAAATTTACGAACAGTTTCGTGATCTTTGTAGCAGTCTAAATATCGACAAAAGCACAGCAGATGAAGCCTGGAAAAATTACGAATTAATCTCAGTCAATTACACATTGGAGGTATGTTTCATTTTATACATTATTTTATGGTTATCGATCACGGATTTTATGAAAATAGGGAAACAAACTTCACTGGCTTTGTTGTGCTCTGTACGTCGCTTGTCGCAAGAGCTCTGCCCCTACGGTTGGCGAACCTGAGACGACAGTTGAAGGAAACTGCGTCAGTCTAACACAGCTGCGGCAGAAATGTAATATCAGCATGCTGGAGTTTTTCGACAAGGCTCAGAAATGGGTCGGCATGTCTCACTTACCCGAGCCGTTCAGGAAGAAGCTAGTGATCCTCGAACGCAACTTTCAGGTCTGCTCCGTCATCTACAAGAAGTACCATGAGATTTACCTGCAAGTTTTCTCTGATCCGGCCAACGACCCCCCTCGAGTTGCCCGTTCTCGGAAAATGCGGAAACTCCCCTGCTCGTCCAAAGACGTCTATGATTTCTGCTGGGCATTCTTTGTCCGGGTCAAAACAAACTTCCCAGAGCTGCGGGAGGAACTGATCAGCTGTTTCCACCTGCTGCTGGCCTGTATCGACTACATTTATGCCAATGTTTTGCTGGCCAACCGACGTGATATTCTCAACCCAACGTTCTCTGGTCTACCAACTGATTTTCACTCGCGGGACTGGAAACCCCCGGCTGAGGCAGTTCCCTGCGTTTTGGAAACCCTGTGCGAGAAGGACAGTCAAGACGCCTGGACTCTAGTCGACGTGAAGCGGGTAAAAACGCATGTTCTCAAGCCCTTCATAAAAAGCATGTTCGATAGCGACAAACTTAAAGGCGACAAACGCAACTTTTGCGGGATCCTGGACGTCGCAGTTTTCGACCTGAACAAAAAGGTCATCAATAACGATTACGAAGATTACGTCCATAGACTTGGCGATTTCGACGAGCGCGTTTTCTCCCAGCCGAACGCGGAGTCGGAAATCGGGACGCCCGTCAAGGCAAGTCACATCGGACTGGCCACGTCTTACGAGCAGATTGAGGCCTACCCTGCGCGCCGTAATCTCCAATCGCAGTTCGATGGTACGCACCATTTATCTCTAGCCACTCCGCTGACAGGTAGAAACTTCCTCAAGGCAAAAGAGCCTGGCCTGACGACGCCTGTTTCGACGGCTACTCAGAGCGTCAGCCGCCTGCAGGCACTTCTTTCCGGACGGCAGACAGGACCCAGCGACGAGCTGCTGAAGATCTTCAGGATTGCCAGCGTAATCCTGAAGAGGCGATCCGTAATAGGGTGCGGGAGATGGGCGATCAGTTCTGCGCACACTACGCCAACCACGCGGAAAGCGGAGGAGCTCAGGCCGGCTACAGCACGGACATGGCACGCAAGAGACTGCAGCTCGGCGAGAGTCTGTACTTCAAGATCCTGGAAAACATCATCCGCGACGAGCAGAGGCGACTGAAACCTGGCACGGATTTGAGTAACTTACTCAACCAGGAGATGCTTCACCAGCTCCTCTTCACCTCCTGCTTGGAGATCGTCCTCTTCTCGTACAACTCGCAGCGGACGTTCCCCTGGATCCTTGGCGTTTTCCCTATTCAGCCATTCTACTTCTACCGGATCATCGAGGTGCTGATCCGCGCGGAAGACCAACTGTCTCGCGATGTCGTCAAGCACCTCAACCACATGGAAGAGCAGATCCTCGAATCAATGGCCTGGCGAGCGGAAAGTCCGCTGTGGGAGACGCTGAAAAACAGCGAGCAGCCCCTACCCTCATGCGAGGACGTCTCACTACCGAGTCAACTGAAACCCCCAGAGAGGAGCGAGGAAACTGTCGCACGTCCCCTCACAGGCATTCAGACGCCGTATTCTCCGTTAGCCTATTCGAACGCTAAACGACTAGCGCTAAGCAGCGAAGCTTCGTATACAAACTGTAATTTATTCTCATATATATATTTGTATATCAGTATATCAGTATATCATTTGTGTTATATAGTTACGTTATAATATATTTTTATTACTTTTATTATGGTATATTTGAGTAGATGTATATCAGTATTATACTTTAATATTTATTTTTCTTACTCCGTGTATGTAATATGTTATATTTATGTATTCGTATTTACAAACCTTTTAGTTTTACAGTTAAATTAAATTTTTGCTTAATTTATGTTATAATTATTGTTTTATTTCTCCAGCATTCCTCCAGTCGCCCGTTTCGTCAGTCACCGAGAGGTTCCAGTCACCGATACCCACCAGCACTCCGCGTCGCCGTCTCTTCTCGTCTACTCCAGCCGCGTCTGCTGCGAACGCGAGTGTCTCGGAAGCGTCGGTGACGTCGAGCGTCGCCCTGGAACCCCCCAAACCCCAGGAGACGCCCCTACAGTCCAGTCAAGGCAAAGAAGACAACAAACCTAAACGCATTGGGTCTTTAGGACTCTTCTTCAGAAAGGTAAAACTTATTTTTCAATATTAAATAGTTAAATTAAACTTAATATGATTTAAATTTTGTTTTAGTTCTATCATCTGGCTTCAGTGAGACTGCAGGACCTTTGCACGCGTCTCGAACTCTACGACGAGGACCTGCGCAAGAAAATCTGGACTTGCTTTGAGTACTCCATAATGCACCAGACGGATCTAATGCAGGATCGACACCTGGATCAGATCCTTATGTGCGCGGTTTACGTTATATGCAAGGTACTACTCATCACACACTTACCGAAATATGATTATTTATAATATTATTGCTATTTTTTATTTTGTTATTTATCATTATTTGTTATTCGATTTTTTATTGTATTTTTGAATTTTTCAGGTTGTCGGGAAGGACAAGAGCTTTACGGACATCATGCGCTGCTATAGATCGCAGCCGCACGCTTCCAGTCATGTCTACAGGAGCGTCTTGCTTTGCACCAAAGAGCGTCGGGGCGCCACGACGTCCAGCGGCAATAATAACGCGTCCTCGGCGTCGCCCAGCCCCGCACCCAGCGAAAAGGACGACGAATCAAACAAAAGTAATTTCTAATTAATTATAAAACATCAGTAAAATAATATTTTTCGCTTTTAAGGCAATCCGGAAGAGCGTAAGACGTCCGAAGCTCCTCCGCCTGTCCGCTCTTCGTCGACGCTGCCTTTCCCGCAGCCGTCGTCTTGCCCGCCGACGCCGACGCGGCTGGCCGGGACGGCGACGAGCTTCGAGTACGAGGACCGCGGCGACCTGATCCGCTTCTATAACACGGTCTACGTGCGCAGGATACAGAAATTTGCTTTGAGATTCTCCTCGCAAAACAAAATCGTAAGCGTCCCATAACTTCTAGCCATAGAGATTTCAACGTTTGATTATTCTGACTGTTATTATTTTTCCACTTTTATTTGTGCATGTAAAAATATTTCTCTTATTTATATCATTGTCTTATTTTAAGTAATATTATTTCTTCAGTAATCTTTAATTATTGTTATTTTGTATTTTTTTGCACATATGTTTGTAATATTTATCTTTCTATATTTTCTATCTATTATCTTATTTTGTATTGATTAAATCTATTTCTACTATTATCTGTGGACACGAGCCAATTTTGAATAAGTAAAATTCAATTAATAATTTATTCTCCAGGAGAGTGTGCCTTTGTCGCCGCTACCGCAGCAGCGCTCGGTGACGTCACCGCGTCGCAAGCTTACAGTCAAGCACCCGATCTACATCAGCCCCATGAAGACGAACGTCAGCGTCCCGGCGTCGCAGATACGCTACAGCTTTAACCGGAGCCCCGCCAAAGACCTTCAGGCCATCAACGCGCTGCTCAGCGTCGAGGGGACCAGGAGATTCGGCGGCAAGCGACTCGTCTCCTTCGAGATCGGCGGCCACTGCGACAACTCCGACAACGGACCACCGCCCCCCAAATTCCCCTTAACTGTTGACACGGTTGTAGCTCGCAAGATCTCCTTTCAGTAGATTTCATTTATTTTTCCCCTGTTTTTTTCCTGAGCTACGACCGGACATTTGATTTAGGTGTCAAGAACTTTCTTGCTGCTAGAAGCTTGCGTCTGTTTTTTCTTTTTTTTTCGTTGATTTATCAAGTTTTATGTTAGATTAGAAATTTTTTTCTTTTCATTTTTTTAAATTTTTGTTTTGTTTTCTTGGGAAACTTTTTTTTTGTTTTTTGGAAGAAAAAAAGTGTTACTCCAGTGGCAATGTTTAATTGTTAACAATCATGACGACTGAAAAAATTTGGAAGATAGTTTGTAGTAGTTGAACAAAAGGGCTTAGTCGCGTTCAAGTGAAACTGTGTGCATTTTACAGCTGTCGGTTTTCGAATATTACACTGGATATAGACAAAGACAACACATGAAAAAAGTCACATTCTTTAACCCGAGCACAGATAGTTGATAGTTTAAACTACAGCACCTCCACCAAGTGTTGAAAATAAGGACTGAATCAATCAGTGGTCCCCCAAAAGTTAAAATTCGATGTAAAATCTCTAAAAATTTGATCGTGGATCTGAGGTAGGTGATGAAGGAACTAGCAGACTAGCTCGTTTAACCCACACGAATTCCCTAGGGACCTCACCTCCGTAGTAAACTATATCCCTCTTAGCTGTGATATCAGGTAGCCCCTGATTCATCAAGGGTCTTGCAGCTTCTACTGTTTGGTCTGCTGGGATTGTCTTAGTCTTGACCTGGTCGTTTGAGGATGCGCAGCACTTATCGGAGACGCAATCGAACAACTTCTTCATTCCCAAGCACCCGAAGAGAATGCTCGTGGTCATAAGAATCTGAGCGATGGGGGGCAGAGCCGCTAAGTCACAGAACGGAGCTGGCATGGAGATTTTCAGCAGGACGTAAGCTATGGTTCCATTCTGCATTGCTGTTTCCAAGGAAATTGCTATGATCTGGGGTCTCCGCAAACGGGAGATCCACGCCAAAGCAGCACCGAAGACGAATCCGGCAACTGCGACACTCAGACCCGACACAATCATCTTCCAGGTTATCAGAACGAAGATATGCGACAGACTGTAGAAGCCCAACTGTAAAGCAAAAGCAAATCAGAACTCCTATGACAAATTGAGACTTGAAGTAAGTTACCCCGAACGTGAAGAAGCAGATAGCGAAACTGAAAGGCTTGATAAACTTCTGTGCCAGGAAATCAGCTACCGATTTACGCCACCATCTAATAATGAGGCCAATGGCTAAGGGAACAGTTAGAGTGATCAGTGAAATGACGAGATCCATGAAGGGAATCTTCACAACAGTTTGTCCGTCCAAGAAGTAGCCAGCAAGTAACCAGATCCATAGGGGCATCATACCTAAAACAATGAATTACATGAATCTATATTTATTCAATAGATAAGTCATACGGTTGAGTACCGAGTGACTAGGTAACTTAACACTAGCTGAATAGTAGCCGAACTTGCTTTAGTTGCCAAAACTGAACCCTCTGAATAAGGCGTTGAATACTGCATGACTTAGTTCTTTGAAAATTCAAGCGGATGAACCGTGTGAAAAGTAGCCAATTTCACACTCTCGTCTACCTGAATCCATGCCAATCATGCGTCATTCAGAGGTTCATTCTGACGTTTGACTAGCGCATCTTTCATCCATTGGGTAAGGTTATTTATAAAGCAAGTTTGCGTTACCGAGTGCTGCGACTGTTGAAATGAATGTCATCGTAATACTGAGGTTGACGTCTCCGTCTAGAAGGATTGTCCAGATATTCGAAGCTGCTCCTCCGGGACAAACTCCCATGACGAAGAGTCCCAGTTTGAAAAGGTTGTTGTCCAGGAAGAAATAGGCGAGCATGAAAGAAAACTACAAAATCCAAAGAAAATTCAATTAGTTTATAAAGGAACTGTGTATCAACAACGTGAAGTTTGTTTAACAGGCTATCTGTCCTTGTAGCCCATCTAATCAGCATGATTTTCCAAACGTACTATTGTCTAATTATTTGTCAAAAGCACGTGAACTTTATCAGTCTGAGATTATTATTTACTTAAGACGCATTTCTTCAAGACGGATTCATAAATTAAAGCAAAACTAGCCCTTAACTAATGCAAAACTAGAGGAAAGGTATCCTAGTATAAGACTGGTGCAAAACTAAAACAAAACTAGCACAGAACTGGTTAGAACTAGAACTAAGCTAGCACAAAACTAGCACTAACGTAATGCAGAACTAGAGGAAAGCTAGTAGTACTAAATTAGCTCAAAATAGGCCAAAACTAACACAGAACTAGCTCAGAACTAGTATAAAATTAGCTCAAATCTATAGAATAAATGTAGTATGAAACACTAGTTCTAAAGAAGCTCAAAATTAGCGCAAATCTAGCACAAAACTAGCATAGAACTGGATAGAACTAGAGCTAAAGCTACCACAAAAATTACAACAAAACTAGCAGAAAAGTAGCACTTACGTAATCCAAAACTAGAGAAAAGCTAATAGTATTAAATTAGGTCAAAACTAGCACAGAACTAGCTCAGAACTTGTACAAAATTAGCTCAGAATTACAGAATAAAAGTAGTATGAAACATTAGTTCTAAAGTAGCTCAGCATTAGCGCAAAACTAGCACAGAACTAACTCAGAACTAGTACAAAACTAGCTCAAAAACTATAACAAAATTATAGAACACAAGTAGCATGAAACTAGTACAGAACTAGAGCAAAGAAGTAGAATAAAACTAGGTCAAAATTAGCGTAAAACTAGCACACAACTGGATAGAACTAGAGCTAACGCTAGCACAAAACTAGCACTTAACTCGTACACTACTATAGAGGAAAGCTAGTAGTACTACACTAACTCAAAACTGGGGCAAAACTAGCACATGACTAGATCACAATTAGCGTAAAACTAGTACAGAACTAGTAAATTCTATCGAGACTTGTTCCACAAATTTTCCAAAGTTATTTTAACTTTACCAAAGGCATAAAGGTGAACTGGCTTAAGAATCCCACAATGGGTCCTACGGGTCGCATCAGGGTCTTTTTAACGAGTCCCAGGTCCAAACAGCAGCCCATGTTGATCGTGTTAATCATTGCCAGGCCCGCCATGACAATAGTGAAGATGTTATCCCAGATGTTGGTTTCCGGGATAACAGAAACCATGTAGTTCTCTCGCAGAACGATTCCTTCCGATGTTTCAGGGTCGTCCGTGGCGTTGTGAAGCTTGAAAGCTACCATAACATAACCGATGACTTGTCCTACGACTTCTACAGGTTTGACGACTTCTTCTACAACATCTTGGTTGGTAAAAAGCAGCGAAAGATTCATGAAAGTCGCAGTATAAGTGTTGGAGAGCGACAGAGTGAGGATGTAATCATTGTTGCTCTCAGCAAAAACCTCTGGATCCGACCCATTGTAGCGGAGAGTGACGTTTAGGGTCGCAGGGACGTATTTTCGGATCCGGTCAATACCTGAAGAAGGCCCTAAGTTCAGTACGATGTTTTCTGAAGCAGAACAAAGAACCAAAGAACTGGTGCAGACCAACAGAACGGAGATCAACAGAAAGATCCTCTGTTGTGGATCGGAAAGAGACGCCATTGTGTAGGTTCCTTGGCACAACTGCAACAACTGCAGGGTGGCTAATGTAATGTATTACGATGACTTGAAGACTGTCTCTGATAATGAAACTTTCGTGATAGGCACCTGTCATAATCTTGTCACTGTTCTATCGCAATCTCCCAAACCAACTTGCACCACACAGACCTTATCGCAACTAACGAAATCGGAAGACTCCCCTCACCCAGCTGAGATTATCATAACTAGACAAAGTTAATTCTGTTCACTCGTATTTAAATACAGAAGTTAACCCTGGAGCAAATGAGTTAACTCCGCCTTTTTGTGTCTAATCCCTGAATTTACTGGACTACATAGGGTTCACAGAAGGTATGTAATCCATAGAAGAAGGTATTTGTGATATTCCCAAAACTGGCAAACTTTCGTCAATTTGCAGAATTCAACTCCATTGAGACTTGGTTCAGTGATCCTAGTATCTTAATGCTGCTGCTCTACCAGGAAAAATGCATTAAACTGAAACAGAGCCATCTAAAGTAATGCATTAATCCTCTAAACGGAGAATTTAGTACGGATACTTGGTAAAAACTGAGAAATCGCTAAATTTCCTAGAATTTATTTAAATTTTATCGTCTGTTTATTTAAATCTATTCAATCTATGTTATTATTGTTATTACATCAAATCAGAACCAGGGATAAACCTAATCTATTAGAAAAAGTGTTGTTTAATTTGAATTAAATTCTATTTAAAAAGTGTAGTTTGCCTCAAACACTGAAAAAACAATGAAATCAGTAAAATTTAGAAAACTATAAATTTATATTACTTATTATTATTAATTCATTAATTTCTTATATTATTTGACTACATTCTTGTTACATGATGAAACTCCAAAATCTTGAATTCTTATATTTAAATTTAAATGACAAAATTATTTATTAACATTTCCACATTCTAGAATGAAAATAGTTTATTTTTTTTTACAATAATAATTATTACACGCAATTTAAGTAAATACGTTTTTTCGGAGTTTTAATAGTTAAAAATACGCATATGGGAAGTGCGCGTAGCCGTCAGTTGAAATTAGATTTCCCCAGAGTGTAGTCGGCGGTTTTGGACGCGCCGCCGTCACGACGCTGTTTCATCGACCTTGGCACATCGTGGCGTGTGGGGCGCCCAGTGAAGTGCTCCCGGTCTCGGGCTCCTCACACTTTCCCTTCAGTTCCACGTTACATCGAAAACCCTCACACTCACACACACACAAAAAAACTTGTTAAAAACTGTGTTCATCTTAGAACACAGAAACTATTTCTGTGAAATCGTGTTGTTTCCCAAGTGAAAAACATTGTGGAAGTGAAATAAAAGTAAAGATTCGCGTGGTCTGCTCTTGCGCGTCCATCAACAACAAGACCAGCGCCTCTAGTGGCGTACTGATCAACCAAGTGCAGGGAAAAATGGTCTACAGACTGCAGCTGACCGCTTGAAAGTGTCCAGGTCAAGGTATGAGAGGGACAGAATTAAAGTGCTCCACTCAGACTGCGAAAAATCCATGTGAGAAAAGAGGTCGGGCCGAGTGCCAAGAGACGGTGTGACCCGAGAATGGCGGCCGCTTCAGCGGCCAGCGACTCGGGGGTCGGCCAAAACACGCGACCGCCAGAACTGCAGAACCTCAAAATCAAAACCAAGAGTATCGAGCAGACTCTTATACCTTTAGTGACACAGGTAAGTTACTTCAGACACTGATCTTTATCAGCCTGTCAGTGGTTAGATCGCTTAATTTAGCCGCGGGATTGAAATCACGCGGAAAGCATTTTTGCAAACCGCGGGAGAGAGCTCAGAATAAACTCCGGCGAAAAATATTTTTGATGGGGTCCAGACGTTTGACATTTTGCAACGAACAGGAAAGTTCTTTTGTGTTTTGCCACAAGGATCTGTTGTCATGGGGACGTAATGCGTAGCCATGGAAACCTTTTTCTTCGCTTAGTCCCATAAAAAAATCCTCCTTGCGGAGTCATTAAGCCACTTATCGCAGAGAGTCTTCCCCATTACTGAACTTGCATACTAACCAAAGGGCCCTGTGTTAGATCGCGATACGCGCACATGTAAATTACATGCTGGGCAATGATCCCAAGCAAAGCAGAGCAAAAAATAGAGATTTTCTTGAAGGATTTCTATTTTGGAATAGTGGTTCAAGTATTGGAAGAGGCCATGTGCTTTGTGTGACATATTCACGGAGGGGAGACCTTTCCAAGTCAGAGGGCAGAAACGTTTGGAAAATGCTCAGCTTGCGTCTGTTTCCACCTTTCGCCCCTCTCTCTATTTTTATTCCGTTGTACACGGACAAGAGCATTCCGAACCTGGCAACTATAAAAACCAACCTCTCGCTGGAACAAGTTCTTCCCTCCTTATAAACCGTATCAAAAATAACACGGCCAAAAACTTCTCACAGAGGTCTCAGAGCACAAAACCTGGGATCAATAAATCATGACTATACGTATAACTTATGAAACAAAGTCTCAAATGTCCTATTCACTTTTTATCAATCGCACCTCAGTTGTGTAATATAAGCATTCGTCGACGTGGGAGTATGATATTGATTGGATTTTTTTTTAACGTAGTTCACATCTCTACCGCTAGATGCAGTTTGTCTAAACATCCAAACACTCCAACAAACATACAAAATCTTCCAAGATTTGCTAAGAAATACTACAAACCATTGATCTAGTTACTACTTTTAGTTGACGGCTGTGACAACAAACGAAACAAAGATGATGAACTTACGCTGGTTATGAGATTTACTGTTTAGCTCTCAAAGTTATGATCCCAAGACACCTAACATATCTCTTGTGGTATTGCACGCCAGCTGTGTACGGTCTGCCGCATGAGTATTATTTAGTACGACACGCTCGGCTTCGCCTACGAATGCGCGGAACAGAAAACAACGACACAACTTCTCATTAAGACCTAGCAACAAAGTCTGCAGGACTAGAGAAAATAGATTTAATCTAGAAACAAAGATAAGAAACGTAGGGTTTGACGTCAGTCTCACTGAATTGGTCAA
Source organism: Eulimnadia texana (assembly GCA_002872375.1). NCBI lineage: Eukaryota > Metazoa > Arthropoda > Branchiopoda > Diplostraca > Limnadiidae > Eulimnadia > Eulimnadia texana. The sequence goes on along the minus strand of NKDA01000001.1, from coordinate 30,946,966 downwards.
GGTTCCAAGCAAAAGGGTTGGCTGGTGAAAACAAAAGACTTGTTGTGGAAACTGATTGTCCTGCTGTTGACGTGACCACGTGCCGCTAGGGCGCTAATAACGAGGTCGGTCGCAGATTAAATGGGCGGCTTCTCTGACCATTGTGCTACCCAATACTAGGGGACTCCCTCAAAGATTCACTCGGCGTTTCTCTTCAGGCTCCTCTTCATGTCCTATACGTGAGCCGAATGCTCCATACTTCTACCTTTAATCGGAGAAAGATCCAGAAAAGTCGGATTTTCAACCGGATGGTTATTTTAATATGTGGAAGTGCAGGATACGAAGACAAATGAATTCCGTTCTTTGAGAAAAAAAAGTGCGACGTGGCACACAAAGTGATAATTTGTTACCTTGAACTTGTTACACGTGGGTATACGTCGAAAACCAAGTGACGTGAATAGATGAAAAATCTTTCGGCTGTGATTAACTACATTCACAGCTGGTATCCTTTCATGCGTCGTCTATGATGCTCTACTACGCTTAGGAAACCATTAAGGACACATTAATATGAATCGAGAATAGATTGTGCGCAATAAACGGAGCATAAATTACGGTTACAGGAATCCTGAACCACAAAAAAAAAAAGTTATTTTCGTGTCTATCAAGAAATAATTTCGAGGACTGAAAAAAAGCTTTCACGGCAGGACTTTCAGTAATCCTTAGAAGTTCTTCCGAAGCAATAAACATTCAAAGTAGTCATAGAGGGGGATTCAGTCAATCGCGTTTGAGATCCATAACGGGCAAATGTATAGTCGATGTGGTTTTGTCTATGCGCATATAATACGGCATCTGTTCTGAATCGAGGGAAAAGGCAAAGCAGGAGTGTTGCAGCGCGGATCGGTAGAGTAGCAATGTGCTACAGCTGCAGGGAGCAACTCGAGTCCAGGTCAGCTCTATTGATCTAAGGCTTCGACCAAACTCCTCCTTTTGCTCAGATGCGGAGGTAGCGCCGTGGCTCGACAAAGCCTTGGTTATAGCCTCCCTGTAGCGGTCCAGCGTCTTTTAGAACCTCCAGTGCTGCAAGTGCGTGCGGATACCGCAGCTCGGTTTACACGAAAATCTCCCAGTCTTTTAACGATTCTCTTACTCGTCGTTGGCGCTTCTTGCAGAGGCTAACACTTGGCTGTATCGCTTTCATGTTGCCAGGTCTTTTGCACTGACTGCGTAGCAAAAGGAATAGTGTCGAAGAACAAATTGAAACATCACGTGCGTGACTATTTTATCGATATCGCGTCAGCTAGTCTTAGTGCAACAAGGTGAATTATTCACACTATGACAACCGCTACCGCTGGTGCTGTTTACATGTCAGAACTATAGAAAGCTCCATCACTTCTTTGCTCTGTACAAGCATTCTTGCAAAAACGAGTCTTCCTACAGCAACAAATAACAAATCATTACGCATAAAAAGTCTTCCATTGTAAAATCAATACAAGCTCCATAAAATTCCCGCCGATTCCTTAGAGACAACCATGTCACACCGTCGGGTAAGTTCAGTTCGTCTATTTTTTTATCGGTTGTGCTCAGTGAACTTGGCTAGAATCCTTTGCAAATCAATGGGTTTAAGGGACTTGGGGAATTGCTAAGGACTCTTTCAAGATTGACATTGGAAGGTGGTACATGCACGCATTGTTCTGTCATGTTTACAGAAGCTCCTCAAGTGTGGAGGCACTCGGTTTTGTTCTTTGCATATACGGAACCCAATCGCAGGCTGCCAATTAATCAATAGGAGCTTTCGTATTGATTTGACAACCTTTAGACCCCCCCATGCGGAAGAGCAAAGGGAGTTTCCTATTAAGCGTCCATCGTCATAGCTATATCTAATAATACCGTCGCCGGGTGCCAACTTATTGCTTCAAGAAAATTTCTTACTTGGAAATTTCTGTTCCGACTGTCCCATCACCCCGCCTTCCTTTCAATAATTAATAAGGGGGAGCCCCGGCACACAAACAGTGTCATCGTATATTTCCATCAGCTGTATGCAGCTGTCATGAGCGAGGGAGGTTTGCTTCCAACGGAAGTGATTTGCAGTGAATCTTTTAACCTTTGTTGAGCGTGATGAGTTGAAAGAGGCTTCGGTACGATCATTTGTCGACCATGTTAGAGTACGAAATGAAGTTACGGAACAAAAAGCTTACTGTATGACCTAACTTTTGGACATAAAACGTGAAATCTGAATCTGAGTCGCTTCAAGGAGCAAACTAAAAATTTTAGTAGAGCAAGCCTTGTAGCCTGAATGCTATTGATCGCTACTGAAGACCGACCCTCTCAATATTTCCGTTACCACCTCGACCAATTTCTTGCCTTAAGCACAAGTCTATGCTGCACCGAAGAATGTGTCAGCACATAAGACATCTGACGAAGCGAAAAAAGCACTGAAAAAACCTTGGCGACTCGGATAACAAACTCACATCAGAACACAATAGCACCGCAGAATACTTATGAGCTATGGCTCCAAAAAGAGATCAACAAAGGCGAAGCCCCATAAATCCAAATGTTATGAATCCGAATCCGCAATGTATACTCCAATTTTTGGCAATATCCACCTTGATCTTGTTTGCTCAAACTGCTATGCTTGCATATTTCTGGATCCAGTCTAGTTGCAAGGGGCTTCAAATAATCAAGAATGGTCTGTCGTCTGTTGCACGCATACTGTCTGGCACGGGTCCACGCCAGTCAGGTCCATTTGTCATTGGAACCACAGGTGGATTTCACAACGACTCACCTTCAAGATAACACTTCTTATTAAATACTGGCGTACACAGTTTTATATTTTACCTAAGGAACCTCAATTTCTTGATAACAATTACACTTTAGCTTGCTAATCGGAGAGTGAAGTAAAACACTGGCGACTTTACTTGAAACTTTTTATGCTTTCACAGATAACAACATTGGTGTCGGCCCCCGAGCGCCCCTTGAAAACGGAGAGATCTAGACGAGCTTTGAGCCGTGTCGGTCGTGCAGTTCAAGCTGCCGTCGAAAGATTTGTCCTTGTCGGGGAAACGATTGCAGATGATAATCCGGACATCAAGTTGGATATGTACGAAGCGTGCAGGGAAGCAAGAGCAGCTGGTAACGTACTCTTATTAACTGCATACTGATAGTTTCTAGCTGTTTAACTGCATGAAGTGCCAATGCACACAGAAGAACTATAGAAAAGGTTGTTTTCTAGACCTTGAGAAAAGGAAAAAGTAAGTATTAGCGAGTTTCCCGAGCCGAGTTTTGCGGCTCGAGTAGCTCTAATCCGAAAAAGTTCGAGCGCTTGGAACAACGCCATCAAGTTTCTTAATTTGATATTAACATTGACTAGTAATGTGAAAGCGTCGAGGAAAATAGATTCATATAATAGGATAACGATTGTCACATAAAAGATGAACATTTCAAAGAGCATTCTAATGAAGCAATTTAAAGAAAAAACCTTAAGACTACATGAATAACCTGCTGCTTACGAAATCTATCATGCAGATGAAGCTTGGTTCAAAGGGTCATTCTATGCGAAGGAAACATTTTTACTTTTTATTTGCTGTTCTAATTTTAATTATCGACTGTCACGTAATTAATATTATAGCCCTATAACACATACCTAATGAACGTAGCAAACCATAAGTAATTACTAAAACTTAAAAATTTTTTAACCGAGTTATATGTCTTATGATTACAATGAAATGTCACATGAGTTTCTGCTCATTTATACTGAGCATTCTACACTTACCAAGCCGATCAAAATTCCTATTTGTGACGTTTAAATTACACGCAACAAAGCAAATAAATGAATTTGGTACATCAGGTCAGGATTAGTCAAATCAACTTGACATTAAAGTAAGTCTCTAGAGAGCCAATTACTAAATCTTCTAGGAAAAAATTCAGAAACATGGAATTTTGAGTTATTCCCGCATAAATCTCATTCTTTGAACTGAATAAACTTTGCAGTTCGAGCGGCTCGAGCTACAAGATTTAGCTCGAGCTTGGACCAAAAGCTCAAACGCTCGAGCACTCGAGCGCTCGCGAAACTCACCAGTAAGGATGATTAGAAAAGACTCTTGGGATGGAGTCGAGGAACAAAAAAACTAAGGTGCAGCTAGAAGAAGTGTTCCAAAACCATAAACCCGTGTAGTGGTCGTCGTTTTGTATGCATAAGATGGTTTGAAAAAGTTGCGGTTCGTAGTTTAGGTTGTTATGGATGTGTCGCATGCTCGAGAGCCCAATTTATTTATAATATAGTATGATCCTGTCTTGCTTCCAGGAGGCGCCATAGAGAAACTGTGCGAGCTGCATTATGAAGAACTTGACGATACGGCTACCGATAAAGGATCAATGGTACGAGCAAGCCGGTGTCTCTTGGCTGCCGTCACTCAGGTTCTGTTGTTAGCTGACAGCGTTGTTGTCAAACAATTGCTTCTAGCCAAAGATAAGGTTTGTCTCTGCTTTCTTACTACTGATATTGTTCTACTATAATTAGGCTGGACGATTTCAAAGTGATGATTGTTTTTACCCCCGATCAAGAAAAAGTTTCTTTTAGCACTACTCTTTTTGTAAGTTTAGTATAGTACGACTAAGGTATCATATATATATTATACTACAGCAAAACATGGCCTGAAAAAGCAGCTGAAGCAGAGCTAAAACGGAAGCAAAAGCCTTCCTATGCCCCTTGACAAAAAAGGTCCTGAGAAAAGATTCCACTTTTTTGTCCCCTGAAAGAAAACTTTACGGTCAAAGATTATTGTAGTCTTCTACGCCAGTTCTTGTTACTACTCCCTTGAGTTACAAAAAAAAATGTTCGAGCTTTGGATCGGATGGCAGTCAATACCCCTTTCAGATCTTTAAAACGGTTTTGCCCATAGAAGGAATGGCCATAAAGAACGCATGACTATGATATCTGTGTGTAATAAAACTACTATAACTTTCCGATGTAGAGCTAATGTTTAAATAGACAGTTTATTCTCGGTAAATAACTGAGGCAAAGGATACATGTGTATGAGTAAATAAAAAGGGGATGATGTTGGTATCTCAGTAGATAAATTACATTACATATGATGCATTAGGTTGCTGGTGCCCTGACAAGACTAGAAGGAGTGAATAACTTCACCGAGTTTGTGAAAGCGTTCAGCCAATTTGGCAGCGAGATGGTCGACTTTGCTCACGTGACGGGCGACCGACAAAACGATCTCAAGGACGAGAGAAGACGCTCCCAAATGGCCGCTGCGCGTACTGTTCTGGAACGATCCACGCTTCTACTTCTCACAGCATCAAAGGTATTACAGCGTCCATCCTGTTCCTTTAATGATTACCATTACAAATTACCAGTTCAAAGGTAGCACAAGTCCCCAAGTTGCCTAACAGAGTCTCTTAGATCTTCCCGCATCCACTGAAGAACGCGAACGGGTTTCGAAAATGCCCAAAACTCGTCCAAATTTCCGAGTTTTTGAAAACCGGTATCTTTAATACCGCTTTTCATGCTGATTGATGCCGATGCCGAAAAGATACCACAAGGTGGTGATAGTAACTAGATACGTGTCGTCAGCTGGTGTTGAACAGTTTTTTTCTTATTCCGTAACTGTATAGACTTCAAATTCTGGTTATCCCACAGCACAGGTCACAGTACTTAAAACCATTGTATGCTACTGGGTTGTAAACATTTCTTAAGGTGATGGACTTGACAATGCTCACACATCTAGGCATTTTCTAGCTCACGAACACGCGTCGTAGTATAACGCGTTACGAAAAGCTGCTTACTGTTGAGCAGCATTAGTAGAGGAAGTTTACCCTAGGGTAGTTGGCTTAGTGCCGAAAAGAATATTTTCTAGTTGGAAGGACTTCGGTGCCACTTGGGAAACTGAAAACGTGGCGATAATGGAGCTTCTTAAGCCACATTGATAGTTTAGTACTTGGCAACGTTTGGTCCTCTCCAAGAAGTAAGTTCCAAGTTCTCTCGCCAATAAACCCCCGCGGATTGTTCAACTTACCTCTAGCCTTCTTTCAGTGACAGGATTTAAGATCCTCATTGTCGACCACAATGGTGTATATTGTGAACGGAATGGACCCCTTTCATTCGAGCCATGTATCTCCGTTTTCTTTGACGTTGCCCTTCCCGTAAAATTGGCCAGGCCACCTAAACGCCGTATTTTTCTTGAGATCCTTTGTGGTGCGCAGTAATGGCAAAGTTCCGATGCAAATTGAACGAATAGAATCTTCCGACTCAAGAAACCTTAAAACTTAACACCTTTTCGTAAACTTTTATTACTAATTTTTTTAATGAACTCTGAATTAACCGAGATAAATTTTTAACAAACAATGGCAGACCTGCTTACGGCATCCAGAGTGTCCGTCGTCCCGGGAGAACCGAGATACGGTATTCTGTCAAATGCGTCGAGCGATAGACTTGATCCACTTCGTCGTAAAAGATGGCATACTCAACGGAGGATCCGAGACTCGAGCCAATGGACCTTCTTTGAACCAACGAGCCAAAGAGGTACTCAACCATTATTTACGCGCCTTTTATCTGTCGCCCAGAAAATTGCTTGACGAATCGATAAAACTGCGAGCGAAACTGTTCAATCGCTTTGCACCATCAGATAACCAATACCTCTTCTCAATAAAAGAAGACAAAGTGGAAATCCAGACTTTCTCATTTCCTTTTGCTTGAACCAGTTCTCTGAAATTACCCCAAAAAACGAAATTGTGCGGCTTTAGTAAATGTAGATTTGATTGGAACTGGAGATCTGACGTTGTGTGATGATTGTAGGAAGACTGGGATGCATCATTGACTGCCTGTGGGGCTTTACAACAATTGGAGGATCTGGTAGAAATGACGCGACTGACGCTAGCCTCATCATCTTGTCGCGATCGAATGTCAGCTGCCTTGGATGCCGCTATTGAGCGCATGCAGGATTTCACCGATTCCGCCTACACGTCACACGAACACCGGGAAAATATTCTTTTGCTTTGCGACAGACTGCGTTCGGGCCTAGCACAAGTCTTCAGAGCAGGAATTAACTTGGTAAAATTTTAGTTTTTCTTTAATGTAGATAAGTTATCTTTCTTTTTGTTTTAGAAGTATAAAGATTTTCTTTGTGTTACCAGGAGCAGCGAGAGTGCCATTCCCCGTCAGAGGAACTAGACACCTCCATTCGAGGCGTTCTGCAGTGCACGCAGGAGCTGAGGCTTCAATTACAGCAGACAGCTTTGGAGCAAGTATCCGAGCTGTCAGAAGCCGTCAAGCAAAACGCGGACCTCATCAATTTGCTTCGAAATGTAGCTCTCTCCCTCGACAGTGAAAGATTCGACGAATGTTCCGAGCGCTTTCAAGAGCACATAGAAAATGTGCAGGAAGTCAGTAAACTCATTCGGCATGTGGCACCGACAGAACCTTTGCAAGTGGCTGCCAAATATGCCGAGATCACTGTACGAGCTTACGGTCCTCAAATCCTTACGGCTACTCACACACTATCGCTTTACCCAACTTCAAAGATCGCCAAAGAAAATTTTGAAGGTAAAATTCAAACACGTTCAGTAGGAAATAGTTAAATCTAGTGAACTCTAGTAGATTTACGAGAGTTTCATGTGACTACTGTTTGTCTTTCAGTTTTTGCCGATTGTTGGCAAGCTTTGGTAAACGATGTGACGAACTTGGGGCGGGAGGTGTCCGAGCTAATTCATGGAAGTGCGCCAGAGAAACAGGTCTACATGTCACTGCCTAGACCTGGGGTAAGATAATTTGCTTATCTTATTACCATTTCCAACTATTACGAGCCCTGACCTCTTTGTCTTACACCAATAGAAACACGGAACTACGACCAAAGCTCTCAAACCAGGAAGACTAGATTCTGAGGTAAGTCTTAGAGCAGTTTAGAACAAAGGCTCGTAGGGGTCGATATTTCTAAACTGTGATTTATTGCGTAGGAGCAAGCGAAGATAGCTAAGGCCGGCTTGGAGATGAAGCTGATTACGAGCGAAATGGAAGCGGAAACCGATAAATGGGCCGAGGCTCAGAGCGCGGCAATGGCCGCCATGGGAGGCAACGCCGTCAATGCCAGTCCATCAGCAATTGATGAAAATAACGATATTGTCAAACGAGCTCGAAACATGTCTTCCATGGCTTTCTCCATGTACCAGTTCACCCGAGGAGACGGAACGCTCAAAACAACTCAAGATCTCTTTACCCAGGCCGAATATTTCGCTGAAGAGGCTAACAGACTTTATAAAGTTGTCCGACAGTTTTCATATCAAGTAAATAAGATACTGAATGTCCAACTACTTTTTCACTAATATCGATTACAAGGTACCCGGAGGAACTCTGAAGAAAGAGTTGTTGGATCATGTTGACCAGATTCCCACGTACGTTCAACAGTTACAATTCACGGTGAAAAATCCGACTGTTGGTAAAGCGGCCACGTTCACCAAAGTCGACAACGTCATTCAAGAAACAAAGAATCTGATGAACGTTATTTCAAAAGTTGTAACCACATGTTTTGAGTGCGCTAACAAGGTGAGTACCTATTCCAAAGACTCTTGTCACAGTACAGTGACATCTATGTGAAAAATATTAAAACTTACGAGTGAGATCCCAAGTTCTAAGGGTTTTGTGTGCCTTTTGGTTTACAGTATAACTTGTACATATCGGAAACGTTGATGGGCGATACTGGTGCTAGTGGCGACGACATTTACCAAATGATGTACAAACCCTTGAACGACATTCAGTCCAGACTAGGGAAGGTATACGAAAAGTGCCTGCCAAGAGAGAAGCAGCAAGTGAATTTTTAGGCTTTCTGCTCAACTTGCCTGTTTCACGAAACGAAAACTGACAAACGATTCTCAGGCATTTGAGAATCTATGGCTGTATGCTACTTAACTGCACTCTTTAACGCAACCAACCTGCTCACTTCCAAACAGAACGCAGCAAAACTTTTCTCTTCAGGTTTTTGCGAAACTTAGTAACTGCGTTTGTTGAGTACTGTGGTTGCTTTACGGAGTTTCGTCTGGTGAAGGAGTATTGTCTGGACAGAATTGTGCCGTTGGCTCGCTACTAACAAACGCCCAAGTGACGGGGCTGTGGTCTTTTCGTCTTGTGATTGTTTCGTCTTTGTATCAACATGTCCTTGTGTCGTAAAGAACAGACACATATTGGTTGGTGCCTTATTTTAACTTGCCCGTATTGGCTATCGACTAACTCTATTCGCCATCTGAGACATAGGCGTATTTACCTGTTGGCCAGGGCTATACTTATTGCTAACAAAGTAACAGTTGTATGGTCGTCTTGTATCATCTGGTGTACACGTTGCATGGTTAACTGCTGACTAGGCTAGCCTATATATACGAACCGTTGTTTTTCTGCTGCGTAAAAGAGGTAACGCAAAGAAACGTGACCAACCCAAAACTATCAAGACTCTTGAACCTATTGATTACAACACTGATTCAGTTGGATTGATTCTCTTTGCGTTACCTATAATCAAAGTTGCTGGCTTTTGGGATAGATCCACTGTTCCTCCTGATTGCTAACTAACTTTCCTCGTTTCAGTATAACTTAGATTTCCGCGGCTTATCCCCGAGGGGCCGTAATTCATCACCGGGAATGAGAATGGATGGCGATGACAGCGGAGCTACCGGTTCGTCGTCGGAAGGAGGCAAGACCAGCAGCGGGACGGGGGGAGACCCGTCCATTTGACAATTCGGGATGGCCCGAAGGGGCAAAGGAGATCCTAGAAGGACCAGAGTCTCGTTTCTGCTTTTCTAGGCCGAAACTATCTCAGAAGATCAGACTCGTTACAACTAGGTTGCTGTAAACGTAATCAGTAAAAAACCCACGTCTCACCTGCCTTAACAGACGACGAGATTTAAAAAACTCAATGACAAAACACAGGAGTTTCTTTTTAAATGTTGTTTTTTGGTGGAGTGTAGAGAGAGAGGGCATTGCTAGGTATCAAAACGAAAGTCAATCATTTGGCGTGAGATCGTTACGTCGAACTACTGCCTTACCCCCTTCAGATACGGTGAAGAAAAGTTGAAGACAAGACCTTTTAGCAAGGAACAGTCAATTCTTAGAACCTACAGCGTTCTTTGTAATATAATCAAATGAGTTACGAATTGAAAACCATTTATCTGTGGAACTGTACCCGGTTATATCTTACAAGCTTTACGTGTTTTCTACCTAGCCAAAGTTTAGTTGCAAGGTACAAAGACGCGTGAAATTAAGAACTGACGTAGAATGATCAGTGAAATGTAGAAATGATCCAGGATATGTGCAAAATCGCAGAAAATGAAACATAATCACTTTTATCCTGTTACTCTGGTGTTTCAGTGTACTAACGAATTGTCTACATTGTTTCTAGTATCGATTATTCGCCTTTTTTCAAATCAGTCAAAAAATTTGGAGTTTTGTGTCTCTTTTTCCGTACAGTTGATACAGCCCGATGGTATAATGGTCATGTTAATAAATGTTCCTATTTAAGACCTCAGTGTGTACTTCCAGGATAGCCATTCTCATGCCAAAACTTCATGTGCTGCTTTTTCCAAAGTAGCTTCAGTTTCAGTATGTTTCATGTCAAACAATGATGTTCAGCTATTTTTTTCAGCTCTCGTGTAATGTTTTGCATCGCAATATATGTTCATCAAGTAAAGTGCGCATTCTTCAGTAATTCAGCCACCTTTTTTTTGAATCAGGTTTGATAAAAATTTATTACAAAACACAGTACATCACAGAAAATTTCTTTGGAAACGGTGTTCGGGTTTCCAGACCGAATCACTCTGCTGCAGGAAGCGGGACGGGGCTCTTCTATCCACGGCTTGTAGCTGAGGTTGTAAAGCTTGCAGAAGAGACTTGAACAAAGAGGTCAGACTGGCCGTCCCGATCGATGCTGGATAATTATGAATGACTGTGATGCTTAGGTTATCCAAGGTCTTCTCGGTAGTGAAACCTTCTTCCTCGATGTTGTTGTTCACTTCTTCCAGAACCGGCGCACAGGAAACGAACAGCATCACGGAGAACAGCGCGATACACTTGAGCAATCCAACAAAAACAATCACGTAGCAATGCAGTTAACGGAAACTATGTTTGTTGCTCTAATCTTACGTAAACACATGAACAATCAATGCTAACAAGTAGTAAATGGAATACTTACTCTGATATAAAGCTTCATGCTTGTTCTGAGTTAGGTTTAACCAGTGATGCCAAGTTTGTGAGTACTGTTTGAAAGTTCTTGATGAATCTCGGCTTTTATATACCGAGTTTAGAGGCCATCCTTGAAAATCTGAATATTATCAGTGGCTTTTAGCGTGGGAATGTCATTTTTTCCAAACCTTGGGCAGAATTAGCGAAGCTTATCCACTGCTTCCTTAATGGTTGCTTCTTTCTTTTTTCTTGTTACGTGGGATATTGAAACCGAAATGGCGCCATTGTGATATGCACACAAAGTGAATGAAGTGATAGGGGAATGAATATTGATTAGTCCCTCAAGATAAAGAGCTAGTGGAGCAGAGCGCACTTCCATCAATGACTGCATCTGCGGGATGATCAGCATGCAGTCTATATAATTAAAAGTGTTTCTTTCTGCTAGTGAATCCAATATCCCCGAATAGATACTGGTCATAAATAAAATACAAGAAAACATGTTCAGCTGGATTTACCGCTTTATTTTTCACTGCTGATCATATAAACACGATGTTTATCAAACGATTTATACTCTACCACACAGCACGACTAAATCTGATACATCCACGTTTGACGAAAAAAACAGAACACATGCAAACAGAATTTTAAAAAATACATTGACAAATGACCAGTAAAGAATGAATCACATGCAGAGAACTGAGTCGAGTAAACTAGGTTTATACGAGATCATAGGATTCCACGAAAAAGGAACTAAATTTTAAGACTTCAATAACGACTTGGCCTCAGTTTGTTTATTCTTTGAACGATCTTTGGTATCGAGGGATCAAAGGGGGGCAGTTGGTGCTGCTTCAGTCGAGCACTGCTAGGTTTCACGTCGTCCCAGCTTACCGAGTTTCTGACTATAGGTCTCATTTGAATGTTGTCCCGGGCCATTCCCGAACTCCTCTTGGCTAAGTTGCGATTGCCTAGTCGTGGGGCTGCTGCAATAGCTGCTGACGACATTCCTGCAAGAGCGGCCATAGTAGCCATCGCTGGTTGTGACCCTGGAGAAGCTGGGGACTTCGGTGAAGACTCGGCAGGTGAAACGGGGCTGGGAATGTCGACGTGAGTGGGCACGGGAACTCGCAGCGGGTAGGGACGACCGCAAGACGTCCATAAAGACTGGATTAATGCTAGGATTGAAGCAATTAGACCTAGAACCTGTACAAAAACTAGAACTATACCATTTGCTACATATATAAATAAACTGAGTTACGCTGGCAACGTAGAGGTTGTGTTGGGAAGTTTCCGAGATGTCTAAGAGGTGGGGAAGATGACCCACGAAACGGGTAAGCATGGAAGAGATCACCATTAACGCTAGAGCCTCACCGAACGAGATCAAAGCGTTCTGCGATTAAATTTTTTTAAAGTTTAGTGTTTAATCAACGTTTTGTACAAAACTTACGACTTGTGGCCATGGCAGCGGTAGAAAGCAGATCAGACCAGTGACGTCTACAAAAACGAGAGTGACGGTAGTGAGAATGGAAAATATGGAAACGAAAGCAAACGGAGAGGAGAGGTGCGTCCAGTCGCTAAGATAAACGTAGAAGAGGCTACAGATGCAGCAAATCTAGAAAACGAACGAAATATTTAAAAAAATTATACATTGACAAACTGAGTAGGTATTACCAGAAAAACGATTCGAATTAGTTCTAGCTTTTGGGTGAGCTGTAACCAGTTGAGGTGCAGAATGACCCCTTGAAAGATCTGCGTTGGCGAATGGAGATTTTCTAGTTGTGCTCGGTAGACAGCGTGCGAGTCCCATGACTGAACAGACATGGAGATGGTAGACTCGCCATTGTGCTGCAACTGCCTGCTGCCGTCGATTTCGAAATCCTGAATATCGTCCGTCTGCAGGCTGCCCGGCTCCAGGTGACGGATCTCGTCCAGCAGCTCCTCAATCTCGTCCTTGCCATAAATGTCAGAAACGGACTGAATGAAGCGACGGTTTCTTTCTGTGTGTTCGTTTCTCGGTAAAGCGCTGGACATTGTGAGTTCTTGATAGTTTTGGTAAACGACAACGCCCCTCTCACTTCTTTTTGGCAAATGTTTGGAGAATTTCTTCCTGAAGACAACAGGGAAAAAAAATACAACTTTTGGCTTTCATCCATAAACGAATGGCAATTATTTACCTTTATGGGTTAAGCGATACAAAGACCTACATGGTTTTAGCGAAGTATGTAGTAAATTACGAACTATTTAATATTTTGTGCAGTTTTTAGGGGTTTCATAAAGTCATTTGTCTAAAGTTCATAAACAAGACAACTGTTAGCAGACGCTATGCTTACTAAATTAAATCACGCAAAAACGCTTTCTTCCATGTTGCAGCATTGCCATACAAAATAAATATATAATTTTTATTCATTTAAATAATAATAAAAGTTTATACTGAAAATTAAATCAAAATTTATTCATTTAAATTGTTTAGGAAAATAAATTATAGGGCCTACCTCATTCCAAAGAGTCCACTGAGGATCAGCCCCTCTAGTACGGACAGAAGTATAAAATACATTCGCGTAAAATTATTGCATTTTCAATACACACAAAATTTTTAAAAAAATTAAGGAACGTTTATATGCAGAGAAATTTTAAAAATTATTTGCAGTTGATTTGATAATGGTGTCCGCTATATAGGGGTACACCTAAAATACTGCCATCTAGGCGCAGCTTTCGGTACTAAAGTGAACTAAGACTCGTCTGTTACAAAGTTTTTGATCAAAAATTTCTTAAGGTAAACAAATCAAATTTTAAAATTACAAAAAAATATACAATATTACACCTTTTCATATATCATAGTTTTATTGAATAATATTTCATAGTGGGTCTCTTTAATTTTGGGTGACATTGTTCCTCGAGCCTCACTTAACGAAATATGTTATTTCCACATTTCTCCCTTTGCTATTTCTCATTTTGAAGAATTTTTCCAATTCTTATTACACAAAATTTAAGTTTTTTCATTATTTAACTTCATTATAGGGCTCTTTGTCTAAAGTAAAATGCCTCCAAAGAAAGGTGGCGCAGCTGCGGGTTCGGCCAAAGGAAAAGGTGGTGGGGGAGACGAAGACAAGTCCAAAGACAAGAAAGCGGGAACTGGCTCGTCTATTAAGGTTTAAAAATAAAAACTGTTCATTAATTATATAATATAAATCTATCTTACTGTAATAAATTGTTCAGGTGCGTCACATCTTGTGCGAGAAGCAGTCAAAAGTTCTTGAGGCTATGGAAAAACTAAAGGCGGGAATGAAGTTCAACGAAGTAGCCGCTACTTACAGTGAAGATAAAGCTCGTTCAGGGGTAGGCATACTTTAATTCACGTAAATTATACCGTATACATATGGATTGATGGACCTTCCATAAATCATGTCGCTAACTCTAGTCCCCCGACAAAATGTGGTTCCCCGGCTTATCTTCGTCCTTTTGCCAAAATTGGTCCCTCTTGCCAAGACTGGTCGTCCTCAGTTTTTATGATTGAAGTATTTTTTAACATGTATATTATTTCAGGGTGACCTCGGTTGGATGACCCGAGGTTCGATGGTCGGCCCGTTCCAGGACGCTGCTTTCGCTCTGCCCGTTTCTTCGTTAGGCAACCCCATATACACTGACCCTCCGGTGAAAACGAAATTTGGTTACCACATAATCATGGTCGAGGGCAAAAAGTGAAAGAGTTGAAATTTTGAATGAATAAAACAAAATAAAACAAAAAATGTGTGTGAAATATTTCAGTTTATTTTATTCTTCATGTTGTCGGATGATATCAGCGTTGACGTTCGTGAACCCACTGCAACAAAACGAAACAACAAAAAGTTAATTTACTGTTAATAACACACAGTTCTTATATTAACAAGTAATATTTTGAAATCTTTACCATTTTTTGGTCAAAATGTCTAGTTTAAAGCAGCTTTTGGGTTGTTGGCTGTAATGTAATGGAACAAAACAACAAGGAGAAACAAGCTGACACCCAACACGTTGGCGAAAATGGCGAGCTGGATATCTGTAATCATCCTAAATAAGCAAATTTCTCTTGAAATTCCTCATTACTTTCAGTAGATTTATGAAGAAATACCTTTATTAATGTAAACGCGTTTCCCGATTTATCGGCCGGTTTGTGTATGAGACGTGGCTAGCTGTCAGTGGTGTAGCCGTTGCGGGGTTGCCATGTTTATTTAAAACTATTATTTAATTAAACTAAATTACTTTTATTACTATGAATAAAATTTTTGCCAATGAATTTTTTAAAAACAGTATTTAAACTAGATATATACAAATATGCTGAAAAATTAGATACTGTTCTGCGCCATCTAGCGGTAAATTTCAGAACTATTTGCATTCTTTTTAAAATTAAAAATGTTCTGTCTAGAATTAGCATTTTAAAGCAATAAATTATGAATGGATTCCATATAATATCAATATTGTATTTGCATTTAATACAAAAAACGTTGATAGTATCCTACTACTAGAAAGAGCAATAATGTTAATAACAATACAGAAAGACACTTGGCTACAATTTTGCTCGGTGCTAGTTTCCACTGCAGTGCCGGCTGCTTGTTTATGTGAAATAAGTTACGGTATTGAAGAATGGGCATGGAGGGGAGGTGAACGTTAGGTGAGATGGCTTTTATTGGTAGATAAAAGCCGAGAAGATGGTAAAAGGGACCATTGGTGCGAAATGGCGTGAGAAGCCCGAGTTGTAAATGGAGAGATCCAAAGTGGTTTCAGAGCTTCTAGTGCCCAGTTAAAACCAGCCAAATGTCCTAAAGCTCCTTTTGGCATCACTGAACATTGACCATTTGCTTTGACTCATCTAATATATGCTTCCTACCCTCCCTTAGACTACTTCAAAAACATACACCACACAAGGGTGCACTTTCAAAACGAAGCTAAAAGTTTCTAGGGCTTTCCCTTACCCTGCTGTGGTGAATGTCAACTCGCTACGTTTTACGGCCCCTTGTTGCGATTCTCGACCTGACGTGGGTTAGGCCATCACGCAGGGGCTAATGTTACGCATTGGGTCGGATCAAGTCGGCACTTTGTTTCCACTAATTACACCACCAGATGTCACTTTTTTAGCCCTAGAGGTTTCGGCTGAGCTAACTTTTCCAAATGGTCTTAAGTTCAGATATAGTCCAGAAGATGATGATTAATTGGCAAAATTTATTCAGTATCCACTTGGATTGTACGATTCATTATGGGATTAATTATAATTGCAAGCTGCAGAGGGATTGTGAAGAGACCCTTTGACGTTTTTCTGTTGCAATAATAGTAGAAAAAAAAGGTTAAGTTGAAGTGCTGCTAGAGTAGCACGTGCGAATGTCATTTGCCTTTATACAAAGCAGATTTAAAGGGCCTGACATCCCAAACTGCCAGGGGGTTTTTAAATCTTTGATAACTAGCACTTGCCGCTTGTTATCAAGATGTTTAGTAATCGATGATTTAGAACATCACTATCGTACTCAAAGAGAACAGTTAGTAAAAATTAGCTGATAGCACGATGATAACAGTGATGTATGGAGATTATTGCGAGTCTCAGACCCTAGGGAATCTAGATACGAGAGAAGGGGGAGAAAAATACTAGGCAATTTGAATAGGGTGGCAAATGCTGAACGATAGCAGACGACAAAATACGACTTTTTTCACTATTATTAGTTTGAAGGGGTGCATATATTAGAGCTAGTTTTTTTTCATAAAATAACGGAAACGTGATTCGGGGATTTATTTTTAATTTTACAGGCTATTAGTCATGGCAGTAAGATCCTGCAGGATCTAGAATGTCTGTTCTCTTACTGTTAGTAACTAGCAATCTAATAATAGTACGTAGTAATAGATCTAGTACTAGTAGTGTTAGTAGTATGGTAACAATAATAAAAGCAGTTGCAGTATTGTTAGTAACTGTTGTAGTAGCACTAGCTACTAGTAGAAAAGGTAGCAAGACTTGGACTGAAGCAGCTGTAACACTAAGTGGCATTGACCAAAGTAGCAATCGTTCTAGCAGCTGTAGTATTAGTAGTGTTAATAGTAACAGTAGTAGCAGTAGTTGTAGCATTGATAGTAGCTGTAGTTTTACTAGTACTAGTAGTGATACAGAAAGTAATGGTAGCAGTAGCTACAGTAGCAGGAGGTAATTCAAATACTTTAGTACCTAATGCTAACAAAACTAGTGGCATCTATAGTAGTAGCAGTGTTTGATGCGTCCTGCTATTAGCAAAAGAAGTAGCAAGATAGCAACAACAGTAAGCTACATTACTAGTACTAAAAATAGTAGTAGTAGTGCTAATGGTCCTGACAGTAGTTACAGTACTAGTAACAGTACTACTAGCCACACTACAAGTAGCAATGGTAGCAGTACAGACGATAATAATCAAGTTTAGTAGTATAGAATAGTAATTAGTGTTAGTTTATTTTTTTGGGGTATTTTGGTTCATAAGGCAAAGCAGGAACTTTTTAAGTACCTCATTTGGCGAAACTGTGCGCCTTACCTTGGCCGCAAACAACCAAGTCGTAAAAGATTAATGCAGGCTATTCTAATGGTCCCAGCTTCATTTATTAGCAAGCACAACCCCTGACTAGGAATAGTCTTTAATCCCAACTTATGAAGGATCCTTACAAAACAGCACAGGCAGGATTTTTGTAGAACCTTTTGCGATTCTCCGAGTATGATGTTTTGAATGTAACGTGTTGGGGTTAAGTGAAGTATCATCAGGTATCGTGCAAGTCCGACCAGGGGACTTAGATTTACAAGCAATGGCTTTTTGATAAGATAGTACACGCAGTAAAACAAGGGGCTTGCTAAAGTAAACAAGGCTGTATATTACCCAAGATTTTTGACTAAATTACACTCAATCCTCGGGAACAATCAAATCAAGATATATGGCCGTGCACAAGTTCAACCCTCCTGTGATCCTTGCAGCTTCATGTCTACTTTCCCCCTAGGATTTTTCACTACGGCTTAACCAGGAGTCCGCTATTCCCCTACATAGATAACACAGACAACAGTGAATACAATAATAGGCTTTGTATTGCCAGCCCTAGGGCCGAATGCTCCTCATAAAAGTTTCATCAAGACTCTTGTTGATTTTTTCCCTCGAGTATAGAGCCTACCTACTTCACATCTACATGAAAGAGACAACAAGTCGTCTAAAGTAAGAAGATAAAAGAAAAAAAAACAGCCTATATGAGATATCAGGGGCATTATAACTAAGGGAAAAAAGAAAAAAGTCTTTCCTGTCGTCTGAATTAAAAAGGAAGCACGCGCTTCGGGGTGTTCGTTTCTGGAAGAGGCTGTATTGTCTTTGAAGTAGACTGTTCTACTTTTATATCCAAATGCAAGAGAGAGAGAGAAAAAAAGTATCTTTGATGAAGCTTTTCTTTTTTGCTCAGACAAGGATAGCTAGGCAGCACGAGCAGACCGAGAAGAAGAAGATGTTGATGACGACAATGATGCTGGGAACTTGGAAACAAATGACTATATCTTCGATGAACACGAGTATCTTTTGCTGAGCTCGACTTTCTTTCTGTTCTCGGTGCAAAAGTTTAAAGAAGCACAGAATCAACTCGACTCGAGAAACAAAAAAAGACACAGGGGCAAAAAAAATCTCATTAGGATCTGACATGCAATAGGAATCGATAAAAAAGAAGGACGTTGGACGAGAGAGAAAGAAGAAGCGAAGACGTACTTTTCTACGTGTACGCTTTAATTAGGCAGAGTGGCTTGCATCGCCAGTTTTCGTTGTCTTGCCACGAGGAATCATGTCAGGGGTTAGCAGACCCCTGCTTTTACGCCGATTATCTTCATCTGCATATTATCAAATGCTACCAAAACCTATCGAGGTTCTCTCTCAGGATTCAAATTCCACCCTGAAGTGTTGTAAGGCTCAAGCCAGACCTTTTGAGATAATAAATCAATGAAGCTTTGGGTGTAAATTAATGTTTGGCGTTTTTTGTTTTGTTCCTCGCGGGCTGTGTGGGGGTTTCTATGGTATGCAAATTTCGATTCATTATGTCAGGAATAAATAAATTGCGTTTTCTATAGGCGATGAAGAAAAAAAGACGAAAAAGAAGATGAAGAAGAAGCCGCCAGATATCGATTTATTATTATCCTCCACGCCTCGTTATGTCTTATCGATTTAACCGTTCAATCTAGAAATGGCGCTTTCACTTAATGGCTTCAAGAAAATCAATTGGCTACCCGGTCTGTTATCAGTGTTTATCAGTAGATTATCAGCTGTTGTCGTGGCTCTGTTCTGTGGTCTGTTTACCGGTGCCTTGGCCTGTGATAATTGGTAATTGAACCTGTCAGATAAGTGATCAGCTGATTGATCGATCAATCAGTCAAAGCAGCGGTACATGTAAAGGACTTCGGCACCCGGTTAGGGAAAAGGATTGTGTGGTCCATCATTGCAAGAGCTAAGGAGATGGGCTACGTGGGAAATCAATCGGGTGCTCGGACGTGGGAAGAAAAGAAACACGGATACTACTTTTTGAGAACTCGAATTCTTGCGGTTCAGAATAGGTGTTTACTTGGATAACTTGGGAGGGTCTGGCAAGGCTTTGGGAAGCATTTGAAAAGCCTGGGAAGCCTAGGGAGGGCCTGGGAAGCTTTGGGAAGGCTATGGGAGGCATGTTTAAGGTTATGGGAACGTTTGGTAAAGCTCTGGGAGGCATTGGGGAATAGACGAAGGCTGTTTGAAGCACTGAGAAGGTCTTTGGATCATTGGGAAGGTTTGGGAAGGCTTTGAAGAGCATTGGGAAGGGTTGCAACGGCTTTTCAAAGTACTGAGAGGGTCTGGGAAGGTGTGTGAAGGCTGTAAGAAGCAGTGGGAAGATTTGGGAAGGTTTTTGAAAGGGTGTGGGAAAATTTGGGGAGTTTTGAGAAGGCTTTGGGAAGCATCTTGAAGAACTGGGAACATCTGGGAAAGTTCTGTGAGGCATTGGGAAGATCTAGGAAGGCTTTGGGAAGCATAAGATGGTCTACGAAGGTCCTGAGACGCATTTGGATGATTTGGGAAGATTTTGGGAAGCATTTGAAGGACCTGCGAAGCATTGGCAGGTCTGGGAAAACTCGAAGAAGCACTGAGAAGATACATGAAGGTCCGAGAAGCAATGGGGAAAGTCTGCGAATGCTCTAGGAAGCACTGGGAAGGTTTGGGAAGGCTTTGAAAAGTTTTGGGAGGATGTAGGTAGGCGTGGTAAGGTGTGGGAAGATTTTGTGAAGCTTTCGAAGGTGCCGGGAGCGCTCAGGGAACGCTTTGGGAAGCTTTGGAAGAACTGGGAAGGTATGAGAAGATCTAGGAAGGCTTCGGAAAGCATTGGAATGGTTTGGGAAGGTGTGGAAGATTTTCAGAAGCTTTAAAAAGTGATGGAGGGCTCAGGGAATGCTTTGGGAAGCTTCGGAAGAACTGGAAGGTAAGGGAAGATCTAGTAAGGCTTTGGGAAGGTCTGGGAAGCTTTGGAAGGCTCTGGGAGGCTTGGGAAACTACAAAAGTAATGTGGGAGCACATGGGAGGCTATGGCGTGACCGTGGGAGGTTGTGGGAAACATTTATGAATCATGGGATGCTTGTTAAACATTTAGGGACGTTCATTAACAGTTTGGAAACGCTCTTTTGGGGAGATTTGGGAAATGCATTGTATTGTTCCAGCTATACTCTATTTCGGGTATAAGGAACCACACCGTAACAGGAATAGAATTTGACATTATGTTAAGCTCAACAGTATTGAAAGTCGATATGCCGAATCGATTATTACGTTTTGAAGACCGTAAGTTGGAGCAGTAAGGGGGGAGATTCTTATTAGAATGCAACGAGTGTCCTTCATTTGACCGGGGCCATAATAGCTGGGATAAGCAAAATCCATTTGTGTCTAGTCTAATGTTTCCTGTCATTGTGACACTTTATGAAAGGGAATAACGGCTTTTTGCTGCATATAGCGCCCAAACTCATGACAACCAGGGGTACTGCACACTCTGACTGGCCCCTTCCTCCCTTCGTAATGAGAAACTTATGCAAATTGGCCGCAGGGAAACGCCGTTGAGTGGTTAGACCCGCGTAATTCTGCAAGCCAAAAAAAAAAAACGTATAAGGATAGCTACACTCCAAGAATCACGCATTCAAATGATATGAATCATAAAAAGAATCACCCAATAATCTAAATGAGAATCAGCGTTACTGCGAATATCTAAGACTCGCGTTACACTAAAAAAAGCGTTAGTTTCTCGTGATAAAGCGACTAGTTTCTAGACGCCTGGAGGTTCGATGATCGCTCACTCGATGGGACGTGCCAGTGCTAACGAACACCAGGCGCTACATTACTTCAGTCACGTGAATATTTTCATCCCACGCTGACACTTGACGTCTCGTGGTCCCTTGCCCCTTTCGTCACCAAGACATGTTCCTTCAGAGGCACCAGGGGTAGTAGGAAGCCCCTTCATTCTTTCATTTTGCCAACAGATGACGCCTGAAGTGCCTATAGCCTCTTCCGCTGTTAGGAAAAGTGACTAAAAACTAAACGCCTAGTTTCTAGATACTTTTCTGCCCCATTCGAGGATGATCAGGGGCTGCAGAAGCCCCTGCATGCTTTCACTTGGCCAACAAATGACACCAGAACTCTCTAACCCCTTCCGCTGTTGGGAAAAGTGCCTAGAAACTAGAAGCCTGGTTTCTAGACACTTTGCCGTCTCGTTTGAGAAGAATCAGGGGGTGCAGGAACCCTTTCCATTCAGTATTTGACTGATATTCAATGCCTGCGGCTTCTTGTCCCTTTCAGTGGAATGAAAAAGTGTCTGAAAACTGGATGCCTGGTTTTCTAGACACTTTTGCCGGCTTGTTTGAGGAGAATCTGGCGCCGCAGAAACCCCTGCTTACGTTATGTGACTGATACTTGATAACCTGCGAGTTCTTGCCCTTGTCAATGGAAGGAAAAAGTGTCTGAAAACTGGACGCTTGGTTTTCTAGACACTTTACCGACTCTTTTCGGGCGAGTCAGGGGCTACGGAAGTCCTCGATCGTTTTATTTGGCCGACAGGTGAGCAGTTCACACGTGGCTGACACTGCTTGCCTCTTTCATGCCCTCGCCTTCCGAAAAAGTGTCTAAAAACTGGACGCTTGGGTTTCTAGACACTTTGCGGTTCTTTTTGGCGAGTCAGGGGCTACGGAAGTCCCTGTTCGCTTTATTTGGCCGACGGGTGAGTAATGGACTCAGCTGAGCAAATAACGCGCCGACCCGTGTGACATAATCTGCGCCAGAACAAGCAACTTCGCCTCATTAGCAACCATGCAGACTTGTAAATGCTTCTCCATACTTCTCTGATTCATCACGTCTTAATTACACATGTTCAATTCTTATTAAAATCCATTTAAACTTACCTCAACTATCGATCGAAAGGAAGACAAAAGCATAGTAGAAGTCCGTATCGATTCAATTCATCGGAGAAATATATTGCAAGACAAACAGGATTTTTTTGCCAAAGTTGATTGCTTAAGTGGATTTGTGAGAAGGTGAAAACGAAAACCCGGGGACACGTGTACTTGGCTACCGAGGTAAGCGGTCGTGCCGTGACACGGTAGCGCGGTACCAGGTACCGATACCTCTTAAACATATGCACTACCTTCAAGCTTTATGAGTTTGCTCGAGATAATTTTTGCAAAAGTTCTGAGCTAAATTTTAGTTTGCTATCAATAGTTAAGACTTTTTATCCTATGTTTTCATCATAAGTGATTAATTCATAGATTTTTTTGTACTTTTTTCGATGGTTTCCATAAGAAAATGAGGCCAAAAAAGTCAGTGGATGAAAATGATGTTTACGTTGCATGTAGTGCAACACTGTGAAAGCTCAGTACCAGCCCCACGATCGTTTCAATATACAACTCTCGCTGACTACTTTTCTTTTTCTTTTTTAAACTATTTCTGCATTTTAAGTCTCTGATAGTTTTTGTACACATCATTCTTTGTACTGGTTTTTATTAGAGGATTGAGTTTTGTGTGTCAAGTTTGTTGCAAAGAAAAAAGTAACCGTTTCATGTCGATACTTTCTGCACGATTTTTGGTCTTACTGATGAAACTGCATCTTTCTCCCAGACGTTTTCCCATGATTTTGTGGATTTTTAATTGTGATATTTTATTATAATAATATTACATATTTATTTAATTATGTTATTCCAACTTCATTTTTTATTGTGAAGTTGAAGTGTACCGTGAAAACCGATGGAATCGCGGGATTAACCACGGTGCTTTATATTGTTGTTGTTATTTATTGTTATTATTATTGATAGTGTTATTGTTATTATTCAACTTTCAGTTTCTGAGTGCGGATATTTAGAGCATGGCTGACAAGCCGGCAAAAGTAAAAGTGTCTTTTGTCTGTTATAATGGAATAAAATGAAATTTAATTGAATTAAGTTTAATTTAATTTAAAAATAATGTTATTATAATAAAGTAATTCGCGATTTATAGAGATGTGCAATTAGTGCAATAGTAAAATATGGTAGTGATAGTAATATATACAGTACAAGTAATAGTAGCAGTAGTAGTAGCAGTTTAAGTAGTAGTAGCAGCAGCAGTTGTGTTAGTATTAGTAGTTGTAGCAGTAGTAGTAGTAATAGTAGTAGTAGCATCACTCGTAGTAGCAGTTTAAGTAGTAGCAGCAATAGCAGTTATGTTAGTAGTAGTAGTAGTAGCAGCAGTAGTAGTAGTAGTAGCAGCAGCAGTAGTAGTAGCAGTTTAAGTCGTAGCAGCAATAGCAGTTATGTTAGTAATAGTAGTAGTATCAGTATCAGTAGTAGTAGCAGTAGTAGTAGTAGTAGTAGTAGTAGTAGTAGAAGTAGTATCACCCGTAGTACCAGTTTGAGTAGTAGTAGTAGTAGCAGTGGTAGTAGTAGTAGTAGCTGTAGTAAGAGTAGTACTAGTAGTAATTGGAGTACTAATATTAGTAGCAATGGCAGTGGTTATGGCGCTAGTTGTGGCTGTAGTTGTAGTAGTAGTGAAAATACTAGCGGCCGTGGTAATAGTATAATTTGTGGTAGTGGCTGTAGTAGCAGTAATAGTAGCAGTTGTATTTACAGTAGTAAGTAGTAGAGATAATAGAAGTAGTAGAAGTAGTTAACAGTAGTGGTAATCTGAGAAAAGTAAGTATACTACTACAGTATCACGTAATAGCTCGAAAAAAGTTGTAGTAATAGTAGTAGTTGTTGTGCTTGGTATAGCATTACTACTTTTGATGCTGAAGCTATGGGGATCTATCTTGATGTACTATAGTAGTTGTTGTTGTTATTAGTGTTGTAGGGGATTGTTGGAGGGGGAAAAGCAATTTATCTGTGTAAAAGCCGCTGTTGTAAGTTATTACGAGCCAGAGTAGTAGTAAGAAAAATTTGTTGTTGTTCTCGTAATAGCACTATTATCATTATTACTACAGTTCCTACTAATACTACTACTGCAGTTACTACAACTACTACAACTTTTACGAAACAAGAGTATATCAGATTGTGTGATTTAGTAGTAGTAGTTGTTGTAGGTGTTGTAGGGGGAGAAACCAATTTGAGTGTGTAAAACGTGCTGTTGTGACTTAACTATTCAAAAAGCAGTAGCAAGGCAACCTTACAACAGTAGTAGCAGCAGCAGCAGCAGCAATAGTAGTAGTAGTAGTAGTAGTCAAGATACTACAGAGTATAGCTTTCGAGCTAGTATTCCTACCTTAATCTCTTAAACTTGGAATCTATCTTGATGTAGTAGTAGTTGTTAGTGTTGTAGATGTAGAAGATGGAGAAAGCAATTCCCGTGTGTAAAAGGATGCTTTTCTGAGCTACCACGGCTCAAAAAGCAGTAGCAAGACGACCCTTACAACAGTAGTAGTAGTAGTAGCAGCCATTAGTTGTTGTTGTAAGTCTTGTTAGTGTTGTAGATGTTGTAGGGAGGAGAAAGCAATTTCAGTGTGTAAAAGGATGCTGTTGTGAGCTACCACGGCTCAAAAAGCAGTAGCAAGACGACCCTTCCAACAGTAGTAGTAGTAGTAGTAGTAGTAGCAGTTTTCACAGAGTATAGCTTCCTCACTAACAATCCTACGTCTATATCTTTACCTCAGAATCTATCTTAATGTAGTAGTAGGAGCCATCAGTTGTTGTTGTCAGTCTTGTTAGTGTTGTAGATGTTGTAGGGGGGGGGAGAAAGCAATTTCAGTGTGTAAAAGGGCGCTGTTCTGAGCTACCACGATTCGAAAAGCAGTAGCAAGACGACCCTTACAACAGTAGTAGTAGTAGTAGTAGGAGCCATTAGTTGTTGTTGTCAGTCTTGTTAGTGTTGTAGATGTTGTAGGGGGGAGAAAGCAATTTCAGTGTGTAAAAGGGCGCTGTTGTGAGCTACCACGATTCGAAAAGCAGTAGCAAGACGACCCTTACAACAGTAGTAGTAGTAGTAGTAGGAGCCATTAGTTGTTGTTGTCAGTCTTGTTAGTGTTGTAGATGTTGTAGGGGGGGGGGAGAAAGCAATTTCAGTGTGTAAAAGGGCGCTGTTCTGAGCTACCACGATTCGAAAAGCAATAGCAAGACGACCCTTACAACAGTAGTAGTAGTAGTAGTAGGAGCCATTAGTTGTTGTTGTCAGTCTTGTTAGTGTTGTAGATGTTGTAGGGGGGGAGAAAGCAATTTCAGTGTGTAAAAGGGCGCTGTTCTGAGCTACCACGATTCGAAAAGCAGTAGCAAGACGACCCTTACAACAGTAGTAGTAGTAGTAGTAGGAGCCATTAGTTGTTGTTGTCAGTCTTGTTAGTGTTGTAGATGTTGTAGGGGGGAGAAAGCAATTTCAGTGTGTAAAAGGGCGCTGTTCTGAGCTACCACGATTCGAAAAGCAGTAGCAAGACGACCCTTACAACAGTAGTAGTAGTAGTAGTAGGAGCCATTAGTTGTTGTTGTCAGTCTTGTTAGTGTTGTAGATGTTGTAGGGGGGGGGAGAAAGCAATTTCAGTGTGTAAAAGGGCGCTGTTCTGAGCTACCACGATTCGAAAAGCAATAGCAAGACGACCCTTACAACAGTAGTAGTAGTAGTAGTAGGAGCCATTAGTTGTTGTTGTCAGTCTTGTTAGTGTTGTAGATGTTGTAGGGGGGAGAAAGCAATTTCAGTGTGTAAAAGGGCGCTGTTGTGAGCCATTATTGGCTATGCAAAACACATCTTGGCACAGGTTAACTCATTAGACAAGCTGCCAACCGGAGAAAACGGCCGCCCTCAATCAGCCAATTTTCTCTCCTTTTTTCTCTTCTATTGTTTCTTTTAATTACTTACTACTCTTCTTCTTATCCTTCACTTTCTCTCTCTCTCTTTCTCACTATCTCATTTGACTATTTTCATTATTGTTCAAACTGTCCGTAGTTTTCATTCGCCACTTTCACAACTTCAACGCCGGCCAAACGTTGCGTATCACCTACCACTGGAAAAAAAATTTTAAAATCATTTATTTACTTTGTTTTGTATTATTCAAGTATTTTTGCATTTATTATAATACTTATTTAATGTATATTTAATTTATTTGTAATATTGGTTGATGCAAATAAAAAAAAATTGGAAGCTTCCAAATTCTCTCACTAGATGGCGCTGACTCAAATAATTTAATTTACTGCTTCATTATGTCATTTTATGAATAATTATTGTATATTTAATATAAATAAGTTTATTTTAATTGAATTTATTAATTTTTGCTATTTTTTCAATGATTTTTAAATTAATTTTCAGCTGTTAGTAATTCTATTTAATGTCTATTTATTATTATTCATGATTATTATTAAAATTTCTTTGCGGAAATTTGAATTGTTTAGTCGACAAAAGGCCTAGAAAATTTATTTATCGGTGGAAAAAATCTGAGCAGAAGTTGGTGAATGGATTTCAAAGATGACGGATGTGTTTTTCTTCCCAATTGACTTCCAATACAACTTCCAACGGGACTTTATTTTTAAACCCCCCAACACATTTTTTTGGTGTTATCACGTGTTATCAACGTGTTATTAGCATTAGTAGTCGCTAACTAGCCAGTTGAGTAGTAGCTAGAACGGTTAGTCAGCAACTAAAAGCGCCGTCTACTAGTTTTGCTAAGTTACCAAAGCTTTGGATTATAGTACTACTATACAACCAGGGCCCCTGATAACTATACTCACTATCACTTATTATATTATTATAAATTATTATCTTAACTTGTAACTAGAACTAGCAAGTTCAGTAGTAGCTAGAACGGTTAGTCAGCAACTAAAAAGCGCTGTCTACTAGTTTTGCTAAGTTACCAAATCTTTGGATTATAGTACTACTATACAACTAGGGCCCCTGATAACTATACTCACTATCACTTATTATAGTATTATCCATTATTATCTTAACTTATAACTAGAACTAGCAAGTTCAGT
Organism: Eulimnadia texana; assembly: GCA_002872375.1. Classification (NCBI taxonomy): domain Eukaryota; kingdom Metazoa; phylum Arthropoda; class Branchiopoda; order Diplostraca; family Limnadiidae; genus Eulimnadia; species Eulimnadia texana. The sequence continues at coordinate 30,919,418 of NKDA01000001.1, read as the reverse complement.
AGTAGCTAGAACGGTTAGTCAGCAACTAAAAGTGCCGTCTACTAGTTTTGCTAAGTTACCAAAGCTTTGGATTATAGTACTACTATACAACCAGGGCCTCTGATAACCAGTGTTCGGTAAATCGTTTGGCGATTTAAATCGATTTTGATTTAAATCGCGATTTAAATCGCTCCCCTGTGATTTTGCGATTTGATTTAAATCGCCAGCAAATTTCGCGATTTTCGATTTTGATTTTGATTTTGAAACCTTAAAAATTCAAAATCACTTTTTAAATCGCGTCCCAGAATGCACTCTAGTTGCAGTCTTAATTCTTCTTTTACACCGTCCGACATTAGTACTTACAGCTTCGAGATATCTTTGAACTGCCCATATTTCCAGTAGTTTCTTTGGTATATTACGAACGTTTGTAACATTGACTTGTGACCTTCTTGCGCTTCTTCTTCATAACCTTGCAGTCATTTCAGTAAAAGTTATAGTATGTCCTCAGGTGAGACTTATTCCAGTACAGCTTGCGAATCAGGTACAAATCACACAATGAGGAGATAGCTATTCCCGAAGTCATACCAGCATGCTTAGCGTGAACATAATGTTAGATCAAAGCTTGTGTGGAGCAGCTCAAGTGAAGCTTGGGATTTCCAAATTAAAAAAAAAAAATATGAATCTAATACTTTGTTTCATCGTTCTTACTTAAACGATTGGGTGTAAATGTAAATACGTAAGATTCAAACTAGTTAAGTTTCTTTCATTAAGAATGAGTTTCATGAGGGAGAAAATTTTCCGATTTGAATCGCGATTTAAATCGATTTTTGGTTTAAAAATGATTTTGATTTTGCGATTTGAAAATCCAAATCACTTATTTTCCGGACAAAATCAATTAGATTTAAATCGCGATTTAAATCAGTTCTGAGATCGGTGATTTTTGATTTGATTTAAATCACCAAAACCAAGTGATTTACCAAACACTGCTGATAACTATACTCACTATCACTTAGTATAGTATTATACATTATTATCTTAACTTATAACTAGAACTAGCAAGTTCAGTAGTAGCTAGAACGGTTAGTCAGCAACTAAAAGCGCCGTCTACTAGTTTTGCTAAGTTACCAAAGCTTTGGATTAGTACTACTATTCAACCAGGGCCCCTGATAACTATACTCACTATCAATTAGTATAGTATTATACATTATTATCTTAACTTATTACTATGTCTCAGTGTTATCATCGCTTATAGAAGACCCTGTGATTTAACGACTATAAAGTATTATCTTAACTTCTAACTATGTCTCAGTGTTATCATCGCTTATAGAAGACCCTGTGATTTAACGACTATAAATTATTATCTTATACTTATAACTATGTCTCAGTGTTATCATCGCTTATAGGAGACCCTGTGATCTAACGACTATAACTTATTATCTTATACTTATAACTATGTCTCAGTGTTATCATCGCTTATAGGAGACCCTATCATTTAACGACTATAAATTATTATCTTATACTTATAACTATGTCTCAGTGTTATCATCGCTTATAGGAGACCCTGTGATCTAACGACTATAACTTGTTATCTTAACTTGTAACTATGTCTCAGTGTTATCATCGCTTATAAGGAGACCCTGTGATCTAACGACTATAACTTATTATCTTATACTTATAACTATGTCTCAGTGTTATCATCGCTTATAGGAGACCCTGTGATCTAACGACTATAACTTGTTATCTTAACTTGTAACTATGTCTCAGTGTTATCATCGCTTATAAGGAGACCCTGTGATCTAACGACTATAACTTATTATCTTATACTTATAACTATGTCTCAGTGTTATCATCGCTTATAGGAGACCCTGTCATTTAACGACTGTAACTTATTATCTTAACTTACTACTATGTCTCAGTGTTATCATCGCTTATAAGGAGACCCTGTCATTTAATAACTATAACTTGTTATCTTAACTTACTACTATGTCTTAGTGTTATCATCGCTTATAGGAGACCCTATCATTTAACGACTATAACTTATTATCTTAACTTATTACTATGTCTTAGTGTTATCATCGCTTATAGGAGAGCTTGTCATTTAATGACTATAACTTGTTATCTTAACTTCTAACTATGTCTCAGTGTTATCATCGCTTATAGGAGACCCTGTGATTTAACGACTATAACTTATTATCTTATACTTACTACTATGTCTCAGTACTATCATCGCTTATAAGGAGACCCTGTCATTTAACGACTATAACTTGTTATCTTAACTTACTACTGTGTCTCAGTGTTATCATCGCTTATAGAAGACCCTGTGAATGGGAAGGAGGGGAGCTAGAGGGGGTTAAAGGGGAAAAAAGCTCGGGGGGATATGAAAAGAAATGGTAGCGGAAAGTGAAGCCACCCATGTTTTTGCAGGTAATGGATGTGCGGCTATCTGTCAACCGCGTTAACACACCGTGATCGACAACCCTGGCCCTCAACAGGCGGTCATTCCTTCTTGCTTCCCTGGTTTTCCCCCCCGACGGTACCCTTCTTCCAGTGCTTCCACTTTGCAGGAAAATTCCCTGGAAAAGGGGAAAATGGGGTCTGAAAAAGGGAAAAATAAGAGAAGAGACAAACTGAATAAACTGAAGTACAGCCTTATGTTCTAGCACGGAGGAGGAAAAGGGAAAAATAAGGGAAGAGGGAAAAAATGGGAAACTGAAAGTGGAAACACCGCCCTCTTCTGGTATTTCCCCTCAGTGTAAGGGAATTGTCCTAACGCGTGCCTCTCTATAGCGGACACCGTCATAAAATCAACTTGAAAAAATTTTTCAACTTTTTTTACACTAGAATTTTTCTTGATTTTTTCTGAGATTTTTAGAAACATTTTCAAGTGAAATTTCCCAAAAGATATATTTTAAACTATGGACCGTAGTAGAGGGGTCCGTCTTGGGTAGCCTATATGGCCTATATATATAAGCCTTACTTACCAGTGTTGCCACTTTTTGATTTTCCATTCTTCCCCTATTCCCTTATCTTTCCCCCTTTTCCCCCCCTCCGTGCAAGAATATACAGGGTCTAGATTTCCTCTTTACTCTCTTTTCTTCGTCTTCCCTTTTCAATCTTCCATTTTTCCCCTCTTCCCTTATCTTTCCCCTTCCCCCCCCCCCTCCGTGGAAGAATATACAGGGTCTAGATTTCCTCTTCACTCTCTTCTGTTCTTCTTCCCTTTTTCCTACCCCCAATTCCCCCCTTTTTCAGGGAATTTCCCTGCAACAGGGGAAACACTGGGAAGTACTTAGAATCTGGGAGAATCAAGAATCTTGGTCGTGGGGAAATTCCTCTATACTGTGCAGGACAGGATTGACAAACCCCCGTAATTTACCCCCGGAATTTACCCCCCGTTAATGAGAAACTAAAAGCTTTCAATTAACCCTCTTCCCACCCCCCATACTCAAGAAAAAAAACTTCCCAATTTACCCCACGTGGGTGGATGATGAGTAGGGTTCGCAACTTTCTTCAAAATCTACTGATAACAAAGTGATAACAGCTTCCCTAGACTTTTAGCCAAGGGGGTTTGGGGATAACTTGATAACATTCGATAACAAAGTGGATAAGAGATCGATCACGAGGTGATGTTATCAACGTGTTATCAGTGTGTTATCAAGGGTTGATGGAGTGATAATAGAGGATGTTATCAACGTGTTATCAGTGTGTTGTCAAGGGTTGATAGAGTGGTAATAATGTAAAGAGGATGTTATCAACGTGTTATCAACGTGTTATCAGTGTATCAAGGATTGATAGAGCGATAATAACGCAAAGAGGATGTTATCAGTGTGTTATCAAGGGTTGATGGAGTGATAATAGAGGATGCTATCAACGTGTTATCAGTGTGTTATCAAGGGTTGATAGAGTGATAATAATGCCAAGAGGATGTTATCAACGTGTTATCAGTGTGTTATCAAGGGTTGAAAGTGTGATAATAGAGGATGTTATCAACGTGTTATCAGTGTGTTATCAAGGGTTGATAGAGCGATAATAGAGGATGTTATCAAGGTGTTATCAGTGTGTTATCAAGGGTTGATGGAGTGATAATAGAGGATGTTATCAATGTGTTATCAGTGTGTTATCAAGGGTTGATGGAGTGATAATAGAGGATGTTATCAATGTGTTATCAGTGTGTTATCAAGGGTTGATAGAGTGATAATAGAGGATGTTATCAAGGTGTTATCAGTGTGTTATCAAGGGTTAATAGAGTGATAATAATGCAAAGAGGATGTTCTCAAGGTGTTATCAACGTGTTATCAGTGTATCAAGGGTTGATAGAGTGATAATAATGCAACGAGGATGTTATCAACGTGTTATCAGTGTGTTATCAAGGGTTGATAGAGTGATAATAATTCAAAGAGGCAAACTGCAATGACAGCGAATGTCAACTCAGCTTAATTGGTATGCTAATGAAGAGGTAGCGTCATTCAGTAGCTACTACTACTGCTGCTGTTTCAAGTATCGATTAATCGATCAACCGATCAATCGATTATTAAAAATAACAATACATTCAATCGATCAGATATCGAAATATATTCTCACCCAACAGAACATTCTCATAGGACTATGTAGAATTTGGACCAGAGACTCAGTGAGATCTCATAACTTTTAGAGCTTTCTCACTGAGATCTCATAACTTTTAGAGCTTTCTCACTGAGATCTCATAACTCTTAGAGCTTTCTCACTGAGTTCTCATAACTTTTAGAGCTTTCTCACTGAGATCTCACTGAGTCTCTGGTCCAAATTTTACATAGTCCTATGAGAATTTTCTGTCGGGCAAAAAGGCCTAATTCAAGATTCTTGTCGAAGAATCTAGTGAATTGGCAATCCCGTGGGTGATTAAGAAAGCGAACATGTATAAATTAGTACTGGGCCTGTGTGTGTGTGTGTGTGTGTGTGTGTGTGTGTGTGTAGCTCTCGTTAACTTGTTAATTCAATGAAAAATCGATAAAGTTAAATTTGCATAATCAGCCAGAAAGGCCAAAATGGCGCGCTTTCCCTATTCTTATAAATAGACTCAATTAAAAGACTTTTCCTTATCGTCGTTCAAGAAACAGAAAATAACAAAGTCTTAATTGCAGTTCATTAATTTTCACTCTATACTAATTTCCCAAATCAATTCCACTTATATCGGTACATCTGAAACCCTTTACAGACTGCTAATTTTAGTCCCCTTGCCAAATTCGGTCCCCCTGCCAAAAATGGTCCCCCGTGCTAAAAATGGTCCCCCAGTTGAAATCAGTCCGCTTGCCAAATTTGGTCCCCCATGCCAAAAATGGTCCCCCAGTCGAAATCAGTCCGCTTGCCAAATTTGGTCCCCCGTGCTAAAATGGTCCCTTAGTCGAAATTAGTCCACTTGCCAAAAATGGTCCCCCAGTCGAATTCAGTCATCTTGCCAAATTTAGTCCTCTTGCCAAAAATGGTCCCTTGGTTTTTGTTGGTTGTGTGAAAGCACAATCCAAGGCAGTGATAAAAAATTGTCGTTTTTTTTCTAAAATGATTTTTTCCTCCAATGTATAATTACATTCATAAATTAAGATGATGGTTTGATACCCGTATATGGCGTATGGTGGGCGAGTTTCCCAAAGTCTTTTTATATTTTCTTTTTCTATAAGCCAGGAGGCCCCAATCCAGAAAGTTAAAGGGCTGGTGGACTTTTAAACATTCACAATAAAGTTTCTCTTCACCTTACCTTATAGCAACTTTTTCTTCTTCTTCTTCTTCTTCTTTCCCAAAGTCTCAAAGCGATTTTTTCTCTGTGGCTGTCAGTCGTTTTGAATTGAAAAGACCGTTGGAAGGGAAAAAAGAGGAAGAAGTGGGGAAAGAGTTAAAGTGAAAAGTCATTATGAAATCTCCAGCTGAGTTCATCAGGTTTGTTGTGCTGTATTATTTCTTTTTTCCCTTTTTTTCCCCCCTTCTTTCCAGAGATACACACTTAATGGATCTTACATTTTTCCTTGGCCTTGTCAAGTAATAAGACTTGTATTTCTCTGTTACACTCTAAATTGTTCAGGAGTTATTTATTTACTGTACGCTTTTCAGTTCATACCCCGACACTGACCCACTAACCTTGAGGCCCAAGAGCGCTTGCCAAATTTGGTCCCCCCCTCCCCCGTTGAAAAATGGTCCCACTTTCAAATGGACTTCAGAAGCGAAAGCTGTTGTTTGATTGTTGCGAATTTTGGACCTAGGTGCCAAAAGTGTTCCTTATTGAATGTTTGCCAAATCTGGTCCCTAGTGTTTGTTACGGATGGTATTACATCTTTGCCAAATTTGTTCCCTTTTTCACAGGATGGTATGAAATATCACCGGCACATGCAGTTTGTCTCGCCAAATCCGATCCAAGGTGTTAATGTCTTCGGGACCAAGTTGCAAAACACGCTCTGCCAAATTTGGTCCCCCCCCCTTTGCTTGGAAAATGAAACTTTCCCAGTTTGTTTCTTCAAGTCTGGAACTATAATAGCGGCTAATGACAAAAGTTAAGGGTGTAATTATACCCTTGTTTGGTATCACAGTACCTTGTTTTACAACCAGACTGCATCTAATTAATTAACATAATAAGTCCTCCTTGCCAAATTTGGTCCCCTGTATTATGTGAGTGGTGCCAAATTTGGTCCTCCTGCATATTCTGAACTCTTTGAACGGGGAATATCAGACTTATAAGTTGTGATTGAGCTAAAAGTGTTGCCAAATTTGGTCCCCCTGCAGTGTTTAATGTATTTGAACGTGACCATCAGGCTTGACTCGTGAATGAGCTTAAAGTATTGCCAAATTTGGTCCTCTGTGTACTATGAATGGTGCCAAATTTGGTCCTCCTGACAATTTCTAGTCTCTTTGAACGAGAAATACGAAGCTGAATGGGGTAAAAAGTGCTGCCAAATTTGGTCCCCCTGCAGTGTTTAATGTATTTGAACGGGATCATCAGGTTTGACTCGTGAATGAGCTTAAAGTGTTGCCAAATTTGGTCCTCCTGACAATTTCTAGTCTCTTTGAACGAGGAATACGAAGCTGAATGGGGTAAAAAAAAAGTGTTGCGAAATTTGGTCCCCCCCTGCAGTGTCTAATCTCTTTGTAACTCGTGAATGAGGCAGAAGTGTTGCCAAAATCGGTCCTAGGGGTGTAATTTTCGTTTCGTGTTGAGTTATCAGATGTTGCACAAGTCGTGTGACAAAAAAATAATGGACGGTAATGAAAAGTTACTGCGTGCCAAGCGCTAATATAAGAGGCTAACAAAGTTTTCGGCTTTTCTCTTGCACTCCCTTGACTTATGTGTTTACACCATTGCGTATGCGTCCAATGATCCAATTGTAGACACTTCGCAAGTGACTAAAAAGTAGGCACTATGTATCTAGAACCCATTGTTTCCACTTTAGGTTCCCCATTTCCCCATCCCCCCCCTTCTTCTCTTAAGTTTCCCTTTTCCCCCTCCGTGATAGATTACTAGGCTGTACTTCTAGATTTCCCCCTTTCCCCCTCTTCCCTTAGTTTCCCTTTTTCAGGTCCCATTATTTTCTCCTCTTCCCTTAGTTTCCCTTTTTCCCCTCCGTGCTAGAATATATAAGGCTGTACTTCTAGATTTTCCCTTCTCCCCTCTTCTCTTCGTTTTTCCTTTTCAGGCCCCCTTTCCCCCTAGTTTGCCTTAGTTTCCCCTTTTTTCCCTCCGTGCTAGATTACATATGGCTGTACTTCTAGATTTCCCCCTTTCCCCCTCTTCCCTTAGTTTCCCTTTTTCAGGTCCCATTATTTTCCCCTCTTCCCTTAGTTTCCCTTTTTCCCCTCCGTGCTAGAATATGTAAGGCTGTATTTCTAGATTTTCCCTTTTCCCCTCTTCTCTTATTTTTCCTTTTTCAGGTCCTATTACTTTCCCCTCTTGCAGGGATTTTCCCTGCAAAGTGGAAACACTGCTAGAACCTACTCGAGTTGAAGATTCTTGACTAACAACCGTAAATTCTTGAGATTCTTCACCGGAATTCTCTGCATTCTTAATAAGATTCTTCAGGTAGTAGATAATTTTCAAGAATCTTTCTCAAGATTCTTAGTTTGGGAATTCTAAAAAAAGATTCCTCCCCGCTGTTAGCTACGGTGTGAAGAAATGTTTTTCCCCTCTAGGGCCTATTCCCAAACGTCCACCTCTCTATAGCGGACACGTTTATAAAATCAATTTGTGGGAATTTTGAAATTTAACTTGAACCAAAATATTTCCCGATTTTTTCTGAGATTTTTAGTATCATTTTCAAGTGAGATTTTCATTGACAAGTATTTTATACGGCCGCCCGTAGTAGCGGGGCTGGTCGTTTTAGTAGGCCTAGGGAAAAGCTACGATCCCGTGGGAACCGAAAACGGCTTGAAACTTCCATAAAACAAGTTTTCCCCCTTTTTTTTTGTTTAAATTCATATTTTTATATTCCTTTTTAAATTTAATATATTTTTCCTGATTAAAAAAATCCACTTCCAACTGAGTTATTCTCAAAGGGAAACCTACTGTGTTTTATAAGCGTTCACGAACTGAAGGACCTTGGACTTTTTTTCCAACTTGTTTTCAGAAAATTCGTTTAAAAATCGATTTAACATATTTTGAATCGATATTTTATATTCAATCGATTCCTTAGTCATTGGAATATTGAACTGTAGCGATTAATTTGTATATAATTGCAGTAGTCAATTATTATTAATATTTAATGGGACCTAATTTCTTCAGAAAATTCGTTTAAAAATCGATTTAACTTATTTTGAATCGATATTTTATGTTCAATCGATTCCTTAATCATCGGACTACTGAACTGTATCGATTAATTTGCAAAAATTCGCAATACTTAATTATTATTCATATTTTACAGGACCCAGTTTCTTCAGAAAATTCTTTTAGAAATCGATTTAAATTACTTTGAATCGATATTTTATATTCAATCGATTCCTTGATCATTGGACTACTGAACTGTATCGATTAATTGGCAAAAATCCGCAATAATTAATTATTATTAATATTTAACAGGACCCAACTTCTACAGAAAATTTTTTAAAAAATCGATTTAAATTATTTTGTATCGATATTTTACATTCAATCGATTCCTTAATCATCGGACTACTGAACTGTATCGATTAATTTGCAAAAATCCGCAATACTTAATTATTATTAATATTTAACAGGACCCAACTTCTACAGAAAATTTTTTAAAAAATCGATTTAAATTATTTTGTATCGATATTTTACATTCAATCGATTCCTTAATCATCGGACTACTGAACTGTATCGATTAATTTGCAAAAATCCGCAATAATTAATTATTATTCATGTTTTACACGACCCAACTTCTTCAGAAAATTTTTTTTAAAAATCGATTTAAATTATTTTGAATCGATATTTTATGTTCAATCGATTCCTTAATCATCGGAATACTGAACTGTATCGATTAATTGGCAAAAATCCGCAATAATTAATTATTATTCATGTTTAACGAGACCCAACTTCTTCAGAAATTTTTTTAAAAATCGATTTAAATTATTTTGAATCGATATTTTATATTGAATCGATTCCTTGATCATTGGACTAGTGAACTGTATCGATTAATTGGCAAAAATTCGCAATACTTAATTATTATTAATATTTAACAGGACCCAACTTCTTCAGAAAATTCTTTTAGAAATCGATTTAAATTACTTTGAATCGATATTTTATGTTCAATCGATTCCTTAATCATTGGACTACTGAACTGTATCGATTAATTTGCAAAAATCCGCAATAATTAATTATTATTCATATTTTACAGGACCTACCTTCTTCAGAAAATTCTTTTAGAAATCGATTTAAATTACTTTGAATCGATATTTTATGTTCAATCGATTCCTTAATCATCGGACTATTGAACTGTATCGATTAATTTGCGAAAATTCGCAATAATTAATTATTATTCATATTTTACAGGACCCAGTTTCTTCAGAAAATTCGTTTAAAAATCGATTTAAATTATTTTGAATCGATATTTTATATTCAATCGATTCCTTAGTCATTGGACTATTGAACTGTATCGATTAATTTGCAAAAATCCGCAATATTTAATTATTATTAATTTTTAACAGGACCCAACTTCTTCAGTAAATTCGTTTATAAATCGATTTAAATTATTTTGTATCGATATTTTATGTTCATTCGATTCCTTAATCATTGGATTAGTGAACTGTATGGATTAAATTCCAAAAATCCGCAATATTTAATTATTATTAATATTTAACAGGACCCAAATTCTACAGAAAATTTTTTAAAAAATCGATTTAAATTATTTTGTATCCATATTTTACATTCAATCGATTCCTTAATCATCGGACTACTGAACTGTATCGATTAATTTGCAAAAATCCGCAATAATTAATTATTATTAACATTTAACAGGACCCAACTTCTTCAGAAAATTCTTTTAAAAATCGATGTGAATGATTTTAAACCTAAATTTTATATTTAATTCGGTTCCTGAATCATATAATAATTACAAATTATTATTAACGTATAATTTTGATATAATATTCACAGGGGGTAGGTTTTTTAACAGTACCAGGGGGTTAGTAATTACCTGTGGGACAATTTGGGGGTAACTCCCATAAGGAATTACAGAGGCGCTTGCTGTTTAATGAGACGCTCCAACACCAAACTCTGTGTCGCCCTGGTGGTAGATTTATTAACTACCCCAAACATTTCCCAGAGTTAAGATTCTTACAGGATTCTGGCCAGCAATTCCACTTTGCAGGGAAATTCCCTGACAAAAAAAAGGGGGGAAGACGGGGTCTGAAAAGGGAAACGTAAGACAAGAAGGAAAAAGGACAATCTTAAAAACTATAACAGCCCGACTTCCAGCACGGAGGGGGAAATAAGGGAAATAAGGGAAGAAGGAAAATTTTGAAGTACAGCCTTATATTCTAGTACGCAGGGGAAATCAGGGGAAAGTAAGGGAAGAGGGAAAATCGTGAAGTACTGCCTTATCTTCTAATATGGAGAGAGAAAAGGGGAAAACAAGGGAAGAGGGGATAAGGAAAATCTTGAAGTACAGCCTTATATACTAGCGCGGAGGATGGAAATAAGGGGAAAGTAAGGGAAGAGGGGAAAGGGAAAATCTTGAAGTACAGCCTTATATTCTAGCGCGGAGGAAGGAAATAAGGGGAAAGTAAGGGAAGAGAGGAAAGGGAAAATCTTGAAGTACAGCCTTATATTCTAGTACGGAGGATGGAAATAAGGGGAAAGTAAGGGAAGAGAGGAAAGGGAAAATCTTGAAGTACAGCCTTATATTCTAGTACGGAGGAAGGAAATAAGGGGACAGTAAGGGAAGAGGGGAAAGGGAAAATCTTGAAGTACAGCCTTATATTCTAGTACGGAGGAAGGAAATAAGGGGACAGTAAGGGAAGAGGGGAAAGGGAAAATCTTGAAGTACAGCCTTATATTCTAGTACGGAGGAGGGCAATCAGGAGAAAGTAAGGGAAGAGGGGAAAAGGGGGGAAATTGAAAGTGGAACACTGGTTCTGGCCAAGAATCCTTTTAGTATCTAAGAATGGAAGAATCGCCAAAGTAGCGAACCTCTATGGTTGTTTTTGCTGGTAATAGCCATTCGCACGAAACGCTTCGAATTTTTTTGTCACGCTTGGATAATGAACACTTGGAGAAAATTAGCTGTCCTACAAGTCCCCTGGATCAACCGACGAGGGTCTGGAACTTATCAATAATCGCCTGTTATCTTTTGTTATCTGCTTTTGTGGAATGGCTTTAAGTATATATGAAGCAGTTCGTTTTCTACTTTGAAGGGAAATTCCCTGAGAAAGGGGAAATGACGATAAGAAGGAAAACATAAGGATATGGATATCTTATGGGAAAATCAGGTGTCCTACAAGTCCCCTGGATCAACCGACGAGGGTCTGGAACTTATCAATAATCGTCTGTTATCTTTTGTTATCTACTTTTGTGGAATGGCTTTAAGTATATGAAGCAGTTCGTTTCTACTTTGCAGGGAAATTCCCTGAGAAAGGGGAAGATGAAGATAAGAAGGAAAAAATAAGGGGAGAGGGAAAAGAGAAGATCTTGAATAACAGCCTTTTGTTCTAGTACGAAGGGGAAAAAGGCCAAAATAAGGGAAAAGGGAAAATCTTGAAGCACGGTCTTATACCCTAGTACGGAAGGGAAATACAGGAAAATAAGGGAAGAGGGAAAAGGGGAATCTTGAAGTGCAGCCTTATACTTTACTATGGAAGGGAAAAAGGGGAAAATACGGGATGAGGGAAAAAGGGGAAATTGAAAGTGGAAACACTAATATGAAGTTGTACTGGTAAGATAGGAACAGCCAAGGGGTCCGAAACTCCGATGAAAAGTGTACGAAGATTATTTGATAACATACGATAACACGGAGATAACGTGGAGATAACAGGTTGATAACAGTGATAACATGACCTAGGTGTACGAAGATTATTAGAAGTTTCGGACCCCTTGGGAATAGCGTGGAGAGCCCATCGATCACGTGCTGGAAGGTGACCTCGGCAGGCTTGACCTTTGACCCGAGGTCAGGCGACAGCGTTTGCAACTTAACACCAATTAGACGCAAGTAAAGTTTCCTCTGCTGTATAGCTTTACAAAAACCCACTACGCCCCAGTGCGTACCCATGGTAGGGGGTACACTGGGTCGTAGTACATTTGACTTTTTAAATCCCACTACGTTCCAGGCCATTCCTTTATTGGGATGCACTAGGCCGTAGTGGGGTTTCCACATCCCTGGACTTTCCATGTCCCACTACGGTGCAGTGCACTGCCTATGTTGGTTTCCACATCCCTGGACTCTTCATATCCCACTACGGTGCAGTGCTCTACATGTGTTGGGATGAACTGGGCCGTAGTGAGGTTTCCACATCTCTTGATCTTTTGAATCCCGCTACGTTCCAGGCCACTCCTTTACTGGACGCACTGGGCCGTAGTGGGGGTTTAGGATAGTAATAACTGCGAGTGGAAAGTATATAGTGAAACTATTTTTTTTTGTGTGTGTGTGTCGATAGTTTATGTTGATAATGACGGTAATTATAAATTGGTTCCTGTAGCCTTATTAGTTAAAGCACACCAAAATAATGCACTATTACAACGCCTTATAATTTCACACCGTCCACTAAATTAGAGTTAATCATTTCTCTCGCCTGTTTTTGTGAGTCTACTTCTCTAAATTGTATCTTTAAAAAAAAAATAAAATACGAAAAATAACTTTAAAAGCTTTTATAATAGTACCAGTAAGAGTTAGGATGTTGGGAAATGTTGATTACGAGTGTATTTGTGGATGTATAGTGTTATTGTAATATCTGTCAGGATTGTTAATATCCTTAATAGGATTCTGCGGGATGGCTTGTGAGTTGTAGTGCAATAGCTCCATCGCCCTAAATGAACATAGAACAAAAAAAAAACATGGCCGCCCAAACAAAAAAGTATATATATATATACCAAGGGAGATATCCTAGGGGAAAAAATATCAATAAGCGGAATAGTGGATTCGGTCAACGATCCGCAACGGAGGCCCTGAATTACCTCTTCAATCGGGACGCTAGAAAAAAAAAGGAAAAAAAATATTTATATATATATAAGTAAAGAAATGAGAAAGAAGAAGTAGAAGAAGATGATGATGATGATGATGATGATGAAGGTCTGGAACAAGTGTTATATACTGGCTGTAATTAATGCCTTACGGAATCGGCAGCTTTTCGAAAAACCCACTACGCCCCAGTGCGTTCCCGTGGTAGAGAGGTACACTGGGGCGTAGTGGCGTTTCTACATCCCTTGATTTTTCATGTCCCACTACGGTGCAGTGCTCTACTTGTTTTGGGACGTACTGGGCCGTAGTGGGGTTTCTAAATCCCTGGATTTTTCATGTCCCACTACGGTGCAGTGCATTGCTTGTGTTGGGATGCACTGGGCCGTAGTGGGGTTTCCACATCCCTTGATTTTTCATATCCCACTACGGTGCAGAGCATCCCATTAGAGGAGTGGCCTGGAACGTACTGGGATTGGAAGATGTAGGGATATGGAAACCTCACTACGGTGCAGTGGTAGTACTTGTGTTGGGATGCACTGGGCCGTAGTGGCGGTACCAAAAAGCAAGTAAAAAGAGAAGAGATGTTAAAGAAGGAAGAAAGGAAACAGAACGGTGCGTGATGAAAAATAAACTCGGCTACAAGTACAACATCGATGTGGTAGATTGCCTCCTTACGACGCCCCGAGATATTTCCCAACTGCTATTCTTCGTGTGTCCCAATTTTCAACTCAATAGAAAAAAGCAGCGCTAGTCAAACGTCAGAATGACCCTCTGAATGGTGCATGATTACCGCAGATTCAGCTAGAAAGATAGTATGAAATTGATCCACTCTCACACGGTTCCTTACGCTTGAATTTCTCAAGAACTTAGTCATGCAGTATTCATCCCCTTATTCAGATGGGTTCACTTTTAGTAACTAAAGTCAGTTCAGCTACTCTTCAGCTAGTAATTCAGAGGGAAGCTAGTGTTCAGCTACCTAGTCATTCAGTACAAAACCGTATGACTTTTTTTAAAATCGGGAATTCATTTTCTTCTTTTTTCCCCTCTTCTTTACAAACACACAAACACAGATGATACAACGCTTAAGTTCTCTTGTGATTCAAAAATTTGGGGAAAAAATACAGGGAACAGTGAACAAAAAATTGTTGAAGAGGAAAAAAGTGCTGCTGTTGGCGTATTGGTCTCATTTCTCTGGAAACGAGCAACATTTGGATGTTGTCGACCCAACAGCGATGAAAGTGCATGGTCAGCACTTGTCTCACTCTTTTTATACGCTCCCTAGAAACGTGTTGATTATATCTCTCACTCACTAGGTTCTTGTATAAGAGTATCAGTCAACATATTGGTTGTAAGGCAAAGGATAGAGACTAGCTATAGATTTTCTGGCTTAAAAGGCGACAACGAACTTCGGTGGTCTTCGTACTGCTTGGCTACGTCAAAGCGAATCGATTTTGTACTCGAGTGAAAGAGAGGCAAAGCAGGCAGAGATATTGACTTTAAGCTGTTTCAGTTGTAAGGAATCTTTTTTCTTTTTTAAAAAAAAAAGAGTCCTGAAAAGCGATTCTCTCGACTGCTGTGAGAAGTACAGAGTCTAGTGGCAGTAATTCTGGACGACGTCAATTGATGCCAGCTGATAGTATTAGTTCCATGCCGAGAGATATAGTGCTTACGTGTCGTGTATTTTGTATTCATGATATGGCAAGTATATTTCATGATCTGCTGTGCAAAGACAAGCTGAAATTTTTCCTTTTCTCCCTCGTACACTCTCTTACAAAGATGTCTCTTGTATACACACACACACGGGGAAAAAGAGGAAAAAGCTAAAAGGGAAAATATATCTATTGCTTATATACAAAAGAAAAGAGAGAAGGGAAAACTATCTTTGGTCTTTTATTGCTTTGTATTATTTGTTTTCTGGCTGAACGTCAAGCTCATTACGGCGTGAATAATGGTCTCTATATGTCTTGGATGCTTTTTCAGATTCCGATTCACGGCTTACAACCACTACTGCACCGCCGCATTAGTTGTAACAGTCCAATATGGCGCCCACCCGTACCCCAGGCTCTTCCAATAACATATCCTCTTTTAGTATTTCTTCTGTTTAGGCCTATACTTTTTCTGCAATAGCTCGGATTTCAACTTACAAGTTCTTGAGTTTTTGCCGTTTCTCAAATGCTTGAAAATATGTGGCGTTTTAAGTTTGTGGATGAACTTGGAAGGATATAAACAGTTCTATTTTTATTCATTGCTTGCAGTTAAGGAAATTCGATACATTTTGTAGTTAATGGCTCGAAAATAACGAAGTGTCCGTGCTCTTGCTTCGGAAACGCTTGCAGAGCAGAACGGATCCGCTAGTCTTCCCAACACATCCGACAGCAGAACCAGGATAACAGTCGATAACTCTATTCCCTTTTCTTGGTTGCACAGCAGTTTGAAAATTCCATAAAGTGTCGTGTGCATTGACAACCAAGTTGGGTATCGCTAATGGCTAGATAAACATTTTAGCCCAGCAGACTTGGCTTTAGTGAGAAAAGGAAACGTTGCGCAGAGGTTTTCCTGTAGAAAACTTAGTCTGGAAAAAGAAGAAAAGATTCGAGCAAGCAGTTCCGGATGAGGCTGTTTCTGTCAGTGTATGCGCCAGAAAACGAAGTTCTAGCTTCCGTCCTTGGTCTGCTCGCTCCCTCGCTCCGAGAGTTTGGCGCAGCAGAGAGAAACGACCGGTGCGCTATAACCAAGTTTGCTATAGACTTCAATTAAGGAGAGAGTTATTGATTAGTTGGCATAGTTTAATTAACTAAAGAGGGGGCCTCTGCAAGTCATTTCAGCAAGAAGAAATTTTAAAATTAGCCCAGAACTTGTACCGTAAGCCCCTGCGGACAATCATAACGATGGAACAGAGAGAAAAAAGTTAATCTTTCCTTTAAGTATTATGAATGGAGGGTTTACGTACTCCAGGGAGCCTCTTACGAGGGTAGCAAAAACCCACAAAAGTAATTAGAGAGGGAAGCTAGCAAGTGTATGTCTATTGTTAACAAAAAGTTGTAAAAAGTTGCTGTATGACTGAGCCACAGGGGTTAAAAACCATAACGGGGGGGGGGGGGGGGGTGAGTACTTCAGGGGTAAAGATGCTCGTGAAAAGGGTTAACCGTATATTTTGAAGCAGAGAAGTTAAGCTAGGGGCGAATGTGCTAGTTTTGTTGTAGAAAGTTCTAGGGGTAGTTTGGAAAAGCAACAGGGGAGAGATGTTTCAGGCGCAGCTAGCACAGTTAGCTAACATTTCAGGGGGTAAAAAATGTTTCGTGATAACGGTTAACCGTATAGTTTTGAAGCAGAGTAGTTAAGCTAGGGGCGAATGTGCTAGTTTTGCTGTAGAAAGTTTTACGGGAAGTTTTGGAGTAACAACAGGGGGAGAGACGATTCAGGGTGCAGCTAGCACAGTTGACTTGAATTTCAGGGGTAAAAAATATTTCACGATAACGGGTAACCGTATAGTTTTGAAGCAGAGAAGTTAATCGAGGGGAAAATGTGTTATGTAGTTTTGAATTCAGGGGTAATTAGGGGATGAGGGTAGGTTTTCTGCCGCAGGGTGTTGGAGAAAAGTAGTTTTTCGGCGTGGTAACCATTGATTTTTAGGGGTGAAAGTAGTTTTCAAAGGGTGAAAAAGAGGTCTGAAGGGGCGAGGGTGAAACAAATGGCAGGGGTTAGGAGCACATGTTGCCTTCTAGTGCATAAATCAGCGTAGTTTTCACATGGAGGGAGGGATGCAACAGATGCAAAACAAACTCAATTGCTGATGACTTCTTTTGTGTAATGCTAAACATCGTCTGCAACTGTTGTACACTCAAACTATTCAAACGAGTGATTAACAACACAGTAGCAGACACTTGTTTGTGAAACGAGTATAAACGGTATCTAGATATTAACTCTGAAACTGGTTACCCGATAGAAAAGTCATACGGTTGAGTACCGAATGACTAGGTAGCTGAGCACTAGCTCCCCTCTGAATCACTGGCTGAATAGTAGCTGAACTCACTTTAGTTACTAAAACTAAACCCTCTTGAATACGGGGTTGAATACTGCATGACAGTTCTTTCAAAATTCAAGCGTACGAACCGAGTGAAAGTGGGCCAGTTTCACATTTTCATCTAGCTGAATCCATGACAGTCATGTACCCTTCAGGGGGTTATTCAGACGTTTGACTAGCGCGTCTTTTTTTCGGGTAGATTCAGTTTTCTTTTAACTGCTTAAGCGACTCTATTCAAAGTTTTTGCGTCTATATCCGAAAGACATTGAGACTTGAAATCGTAAATCTTGGCAGAAAAAGCCTATAGCTATGTCGTTATAGTGTTCGCAGCCCTTGAGGAATGTTCCCATGGAGGATGTAACAGAAACAATAGGCCTACTGGAATCCATGCAAGTCGCTGAAACACTAGGGTTGAACACTCGGAATAAATCACGTCAACCGAAAGCCCAGAAAAGTGATAACACAGTTGATAACACTTGGCTGAACTTTCTGGAAAGAAATGGTGCGACGACTGTTTGGAGCGTTTCTCAAAATAAATTCAATGATAGCATCACTTAATGACTTCTTCTCTGAAACATGGCTATCATTCAAAACTGGAAAAAAAAACTAACCGTTTTCTCGACTTTTTTTGTCGTCTGCACAGATTCACGTAACTTCAATCAAATCTGATGGCAGAACTTTAACAGACTGGCAGATGCCTATAGAAAAGTCACGCGGTTGAATACCGAATGACAGATAGCTGAACACTAGCTTCCCTCTGAATCACTAGCTGAATAGTAGCTGAACTGTCTTCAATTGCTAAAACTGAACCTTCTGAATAAGGCGCTGAATACTGACGACTAAGTTCTTTGAAAGATTCAAGGGTATGAACCGTGTGAAAGTGTTCCAATCTCTCACTATCATCTAGCTGAATCCATGGTACTCATGCACCGTTCAGAGGGTCATTCTGACGTTTGACCAGCGCATCTTTTTTTTTCCACTGGGGATCTCTGTACGCACGTGCAAAAATGTTTCAAATAGAAAATTACGAATTTCTCCAGGCGTGGTGTTTAAGTAATAGAAAATTGTAAAAGCTGACATATTTATTACCCAATTACGTTGCGGCAGGGGCCCATTGGTTGCATATCTTACAAGAGAATCTGATGTCTTTAAAAAAGTTTTCGAAAAAAAACACAACACTGGACTTTGAGATTTGGAAATTTGCTTCCCTCAGTAGATAACGTAGACTAATCTACAAGTCTTGGTACGAGTTTTCAAGAACCGATGTTTTTGTGCAGAAGTAAACGAGCCACTAGATTACGCACTGTTTCGCTAGTACCAGCAGGGCAAAAACAAACAAGACACTTAAGTGGAATCATTTACAAAAGGCGAATTCTGCCCCATTAAGAACTCGTTAACATTTTCTTCGCCCGTACACTAAACCTTCCCCACGAGGGGGTTACCAACTACCCAAAATCCTTGGCCCACGAAACTGAGAATCACAGTGAGAACTCGAGAATCTCGGATGGAAGTTTGAACCCCCTTCGTTCGGCCCTCGTGCAGTAAATGTCACAACTGTAAATGGTTTCTAAAACACCTGACTCTTTAAGCGGTGATTTGTTGTAAGGCTTCGCTTCTTAATGGGGAGCGTGGGGAGTTTGTGGCCTGGGAAACGGGGGGTGAAAACTGTGGTGAATCGTGGAATCTATTTCCACCACCAGCAAACAAAACACTAGAAAAATAAAACTCAAACCTAACCTAAACTGAAACTTAATTGAATATTTTGTCTGGGTTAGTCAGTAAGGTTTTTAGATTGCATGGCAATGATAGGGAAAATCAGCATTTTGTAGGATTTTTTCGCACTTTTTTGGGACGTGCTATAGCGTCATGGGATTATTTTGGAACACTCCACAGGATTGTTTTTGCTGATTATTGTGGATGGTTGTTAGCATTCTTCGCATTGCACGGAACCCTGTCTCATTACGACAAGATCAAACACACCAAAAAGTTTCAGGATTTTTACAGGATTTTTTTTTCAAGATTTTTCAGGATATTTTCGGGATATTTCAGGGTATTTTTAAGTTTCTTTTCGGGATTTTATTTTAGGAATTTTCATGATATGTTCAGGATGTTTTGAGAATTTTTCAGAGCATTTTCAGGATTTTTCAGGATATTTTCGGGATATCTAAGGATAAATCCAGGGTATTTTT
Organism: Eulimnadia texana; assembly: GCA_002872375.1. Lineage (NCBI taxonomy): Eukaryota > Metazoa > Arthropoda > Branchiopoda > Diplostraca > Limnadiidae > Eulimnadia > Eulimnadia texana. The sequence continues at coordinate 30,899,646 of NKDA01000001.1, read as the reverse complement.
TAAGTTTCTTTTCGGGATTTTATTTTCAGGATACTTTCAGGATATGTTCAGGATGTTTGAGATTTTTCCTGAACATTTTCAGGGCATTTTTCAGGACCTTTTCATGATGTTTCCAAGATATATTCAGGATACTTTACGGATTCTTTCAGATTTTCCAGGATATTTTCAAACTTTACATGAAGTTTTCAGGACGTTTTCAGGATATTTTCAGGATTCTTCCAAAACTATTTCAGGACTATCGAGAAATTTGTATTTTTCCACCAAAAAAAAAAAGTTAATCCTGTAGTTTTCAAGAATTTTTTCTTCGTATTTTTACTACATTTACGTCACTGGGCTTAGAAACTAGAATAACTTGACACTACAAAGATCATTTTTTTTTCTCCTGGATTTTTTCTGTTTTCTTCTCTGGCAAGGATTTCTTCCTCGGTGAAAGGTTGTGTATCAGGACTAAGATCTGGCCTATGTGCTGGCAGTCCCGGCTGTTATGGCATTTCTATCTCTTCAAGTTTTTTGTCGGAGGCACGCACTGATTTTTTCTCAGTCCCCGTCGTCTAAAGTAACTAACAAATTCCAAAAAATCCATCTCAAATATATAAAACCAGAGATTCAACGAAGCACTAAACTAAAGTCATCAAGTGTCCTCAGATTATGCAGATTATAATCCTGGAAAAGGTAAGCTGGCGACTGATTAGATGTAATCCTCTCGAGTGTGGTGAGATATCTCCGATTCCCAAGATGACTTGGTACAGTCTACTCTAATGCCGAAGATTTGAGTGCCAGCAGAGGGATTCAATAGTCATTTGCCTATACTAAGCACTTAGCGACTTAAGTCGGGACTGACAAGTTAACTTACTTAAAGGCTTGATAACAAGAGATAACACTGACCTGGTTGGTTTATCGTTAGTGTTGTTAACCCCTGCTTCGTTGAAGATATCATCAAGGACCACAAGGAGGTTTTCTCATCGGGGAGTTTTCGACGCTAATTGCGTATTCTCGAGAGGCTATCCCTGTTTTCAAGAGGATTAATGAGATCGCATTTGTTATTATTATTATCGTGTTATTAATACTGGCGGGGGGATTTAGACAGTCGTGATCAGTGATAGTTGTATGTGTGTACTGTGAACTCGACAGAACCGTATAGTGGATTCGTAATCACCAAAGCAAGAACCCGTGAAACGCCCTCTTCATGTTCCACCGCCAAACAAATCACTATTGATTTAAAGCCCAGATAAATCCCGCCAAAAACGGGGGTCCGCAACCTCACACAAACCCTCCAGTGTTATCAGTTCGGCCCCAGGGGGTCTTAAAAAGGTTGCAAAGGAAATCAATATTACGCAACGTGCGAGATACGCCTGTTTTCACATGTGTATATATGTTTTCCAAGAACCTAAGGATCATCAATACTATTGTCGCCAGTATTCTATTCCAGTATTATACTATTCCAGAAGTGTCCTGTTCTAGGAATAAGGGACAGAAAAAAAAAGTTTTCTGGATTGAGAGAGAAATGAATGTTGTTTTCGTTGGAAAATAAGTTGTTTTGTGTTGTATGTTGATCTGTTAATGATAGGGACTCTGAGGGATAATAATACTCTGTGTGGAGGAAATTTTCTATGGCGCCTGTCAGGGCGGAGGAGACAATGATACCATCGTTAACTCTGATGACAACACATCCACTGAATAACAATCATAAAAGTCCATTCATCAATAAATCAAGACCTACCCACGTCCAAAATGAGACCGAGCAGTCGTGTTTTATACCGTACAAAACACTGTTAAAAAAAAAGCACCGTCACAGTGCCTTTTCACAGTTTGCCTGCATCTCTAAGTTTTAAGCTACGTTTCAAACTACCCAGTTCAAAGCAACCGAAAAGGCACCGCAAAAGGCACCGTTATTTTCACATGGCCACTGCACACAGGAAGAATCTTAAGAATCTTTCTTAATTAACATAAGAATTAAAAAATGGATTTAAGCTGGAAGGCTTTCACGAAATCTTAATAGCCACGATTCTTATTAGTCGCTAGTTTCTTATCCAGCGTCAATTAGCGTCAATTGACACATTTTCTTTTCCGAGTCTAGACAGATGTTTATAGCCTTTTTCCCAGATAGCCCAGTCACGTCAATTTTATTCCCTATAATACCTTTTACGGCCTTGTATCCTAAATCTTACCTAAACCTAATGCAACTTCTACGTATGCTTACGTGAAAATCTACCGAGAAATCAACACTTTTGAAATGCGGGGTGATGAGAAATGCAAGAAAAATATGGCTAGTTTTGTAGCTGTGGAAGGCGACTAAAATGTAAAAAGCAGGGTGTCGTATATTTCATGTGAAATAGCATTTTTACGACTGGTGTCCCGGTAAGGAAATAAAATTTGTAGCTCATGTAAATGAGTCGATATATTTGCTGCCTTCATCGGGGGTGCCGTATTGCTTTGGCTTTGGTCGTTTTACACACAAAAACTAGCGGATACTCCCTTTTTTATCTTCACCAGACACACTCAAAACACTCAGGGGGGTCGGCCAGATTCTTCTCACCAAGAATCTTCACCAAAAACACTTTCGATTCCTCAAGCGAAAGAAATTTTCTGGTGCGCATTTGTATAGGAAACCGCGGTGCGGAGGTTAGCCTCAACCCGCACTCAAATGGCGGACCCCTGACGCTATAGGAAACCTGGAATCACTATTTTCTTTACTATTAAGCTGTAATGAAGCATTTAAATGTTATTTTATGTGCTGTGCTATCGTCTGTTGTGAGTTGATCGAATGTAAACCGTTTGCGGAGGTTTTACGGTGAGATTTTGAGCCATCATTGCATTTTCACGTGACGTTGTTGTTCGCTGCTGTATCCACAGAAAGAAAATATGAATGGCAATGCTGGATACTGTGTGAAAAGAAGAAGATTTAGCCTTCTTTTATGGAAGAGCTCTATCCCTCTCTTTGCAAAGTACGTGGCAGAAAACATTGCGAATAAGGCTTATTCCGAATATGCTACTGAAGACCAGCCTCTCCACTACGGACGAAGCTATAAAAAAATTTGCCTTAAGAAATAGGACTGGAAAATACTTCGAAAAATCTCAGAAAAAATCAAGAAAGATTTTAGTGCAAAGAAAATTTCCGAATTCTTTACAGTTGATTTTACAACGGTGTCCGCTCTAGAGAGAATTGAGTATATTCGGAATAGGCCACTCAAGACCAGCCTCTCCACGACGGACGGCCTTATAAATTATAGTTATTGGTAAATTTCACTTAAAAAGGACACTAAAAATCACGGAAAAAATCGAGAAACACTTTGGTGTAAAGAAATTTGCCGAATTCTTAATAGTTGATTTAATAACGGTGTCCGCTATAGAGAGGCTCTCCTCAAACTGTTCACTCAGCTCCCCACACCGAATCCGACGACAACTTGTAAATAATAACCGTGGATAACATCAGGGATAAACCTATGGTAAGTCTTGATAATAAAAAGGAAAGGTTATTGTACGAGGTTAATTTGATGTGGAATAAAAAGAGAAAAAGGAATAAAAAGGAGGGTTATCTCTTTGGCGAACATTAGGTAAATGGCGACAAAATCCCTCAGGTTTGAATTTGGTTTGGGTGCAGGATCGCTAAGTCGTTGGCTGGAGCCGTTATGGCCGTTTTAGGGGAACCTACTTTAACCAATTCCACATTCAAATGATCCTTTTTACGACCGTTGTTTTAGACCAAAAGGGATTGTTTCAATGCAAGCCATTGCCTCCCATTCTCCATTGCTTCCCTTGCTTCCCTGTTTCCACTTCAGGATCCATTTATTCCATCCCCTCTCTCTCTTTCTTCTAGGCTTTCTGTCTGTATGTCTGTGTGTATGTCTCTCTGTCTGTCTGTCTGACTGATTCAAATGATCCTTTTTGCGACCGTTGTTTTAGACCAAAAGGGATTGTTTCAATGCAAGCCACTGCCTCCCATTCTCCATTGCTTCCCTGCTTCCCTGTTTCTCTGTTTCCACTTCAGGATCCATTTATTCCTTCCCCTCTCTCCTTCCTCTAGGCTTTCTGTCTGTGTGTCTGTGTGTATGTCTATCTGTCTGTCTGTCTGTCTGTCTGACTGATTCAAATGATCCTTTTTACGACCGTTGTTTTAGACCAAAAGGGATTGTGTCAATGCAAGCCATTGCCTCCCATTCTCCACTGCTTCCCTGTTTCCACTTCAGAATCCATTTATTCCTTCCCCTCTCTCCTTCTTCTAGGCTTTCTGTCTGTGTGTTTGTCTGTTTGTCTGTGTGTTGTATGTGTCCACTAGTCTGCATTGTGTCTGTCAACCTGTCTGTGTGTAGATCTTTCTGTCTATCTTCAGTTTGCCGGTCTGTGTGTCTGTCAACCTGTCCGACTCTCTCTTGGTTTGTCCGTGTCTCTGTATTCTGTCTATTTGTCTGTCTGTCTGTCCATCTCTTTACTTGTCCACCTGTCTATCATCACTCAGTCTGTCTGGCTGTTTGTCTGTCTCTCAGTCTGCTATCTTCCTTTAAGTCTACTTATCTGTCTATGATCTTCGTGTCCATTAGCTTATCACCGTTGTACTCAAACAGTCAGACTGTGTGTCTGTATGTTTGTCTGTTTGTCTGTGTGTTGTGTGTGTCCGCTAGTCTGCATTGTGTTTGTCAACCTGTCTGTGTGTAGATCTTTCTGTCTATCTTCAGTTTGCCGGTCTGTGTGTCTGTCAACCTGTCTGTCTCTCTCTTGGGTTGTCCGTCTCTCTGTATTCTGTCTATTTATCTGTCTGTCTGCCTGTCCATCTCTTTGCTTGTCCGCCTGTCTATCGTTACACAGTCTGGCTGTCTGACTGTTTGCCTGTCTCTCAGTCTTCCATCTTCCTTTAAGTCTACTTATCTGTCTACAATCTTCGAGTGCACTCGCTCATCAGCATTGCACTCAGCCAGTCTGTCTGTCTGTCTGTCTACCCACCATCACGTACGGGCAGACAAGAAGACTCCAAACATATAGACTACATGAAAACTTAATAAATAAGAAAGTTACAATAGAAGTAAACGTGCTGGGACGTGTTGTGGAGTCGTGTCACGAAATGGTCGCTGTCATCAAGCGGATTAATGTCATCGATTATGGCGTTCACATCTTCGATTCGCTTTTGCCTAACCACCAAAGCGTGAAAATCATCGCCCAACAACAGCAATAACAACAACGAATACTAATAATAATAGGACCCATTCCAAAAACGCTACTGAAGACCAGCCCTCTGCTACGGACAGACGTATAAGGTATTTTTACCGGGAAATCTCGCTTCAAAATATATCTAAAAATCTCAGAAAAATCAGGGAAACATTTTGGTGTAAAGAAAGTTGTAAAAATCTTTGCTGTTGATTTGACAACAGTGTCCGCTATAGAGAGGCGCGCATTTGGAATCCTACCCTATTCCAAAAAGCCTACTGAAGACCAGCCCCTCTACTACGGACAAAAGTATAAATACGTCCGTGGGAAAATTTTACTTGAAAATACTTCTAAAAATCTCAGAAAAATCAGGGAAACATTTTGGTACCAAGAAAGTTGCAAAAATCTTTGCTGTTGATTTGACAACACTGTCCGCTATAGAGAGGCACGCGTTTTTTTGGAATATGCCCTATATAGTAAAATATTGGTAACGGTTACTTTGATTACTCAGGAGCCGAGTACTGAATATAACTTATCACTCTATGATTACTCGGTTCCCTTGCGTTCCCGGTTACTGGTAACGGTTACTCCCGGATCCGATTACTAGTATTCTCTAACCATTGTACACTATCCGCTTAATAAACGTCGGAGTAACGGTGCGTTCCCGGTTACTGGTAACGGTTACTCCGGATCCGATTACTAGTATCTCTAACCATTGTACACTTATCCGCTTAATAAACGTCGGAGGAACGTTATTATGTTTATTCACCGGACTTTACCCTTGTTGTGTTGGTAGGACCAATATTTACACACTGGTAGGTAATGAGATGCACCGCTGATAACACGTGATAACAGCCGATAACCAATCAAAGTGGAGATAACCAAAAAAAAAGCCGTTTAAGGGCAAACCCCTCTACTGCGGACAGTCGTATAAAATATTTCTAATGAAAACACACACTTAAAAATATACTGAAAAATCACAGAAAAAATTCGCCGAACAATTTGGTATAAACAAAGTTGCAAAAATCTTTGCTGTTGATTTAATGATGGTGTCCGCTATAGAGAGGCAGGCATTTGGGACTAAGCCCTGAAGTCTAGACATTCTGGCAAAGTCCATAAATAATTTTTGCAATTTTTGGCAATAGTTTCCATGTTGATATGGTCGTTAATGAGAAAAAGGTAATAAATTAATTAGATTTATTATTAATAATCTTATAATATAATCTATATTAATAAGGAATAAATTATTATTAGATTTTGACGAGGTACAAATGAAGTGTGCTACTTCAGAAGCCCTAGGTTATAAATCAAACTAAATGATACATGTTCCCTTTCCCTATCACAACTAATAATAATACTAACGACTACATCCTCGACTATTTACTACTTTTTTTACTATTCTAGTATATTAGTTTTACTCAGTTTCGAAGGATTAACCTGCATTTGCTAGTTTTATACTAAATGATACATGTTTCCCTATCACAACTAATGATAATACTAACGACTACAGCCTCGACTATTTACTACTTTTTTTTTACTACTATAGTATATTAGTTTTACTAAGTTTCGAAGGACTAACCTGCATTTGCTAGTTTTAAACTAAGTGATACATGTTTCCCTATCGCAACTAATAATAATACTAACGACTACGTCCTCGACTATTTACTACTTTTTTTACTATTCTAGTATATTAGTTTTACTAAGTTTCGAATTTGCTAGTTTTAAACTAAATGATACATGTTCCCTTTCCCTATCACAACTAATAAAAATACTAACGACTACGTCCTCGACTATTTACTACTTTTTTACTATTCTAGTTTTACTATTTTATTTACAAGTTTTTTACTATTCTAGTATATTAATTTCACTAAGTTTCGAAGGACTAACCTGCATTTGCTAGTTTTATACTAAATGATACATGTTTCCCTATCAAAGCTAATAATAATACTAACGACTAGATCCTCGACTACTTACTACTTTTTTTTACTATTCTAGTAGTAGTAGTTCAGTTCCCCTGGTATCTTTCCTCTTTTTCCCTTCCTAGTGCCATTTTTTCCTGAAAACAGGGAATTTCCCCTAAAACGTGGAACCACTGGTTAAGATTCTGGGGACTGGCGATCCAAGATTCAGTTCCCCTGGTATCTTTCCTCTTTTTCCCTTCCTAGTCCCATTTTTCCCTGAAAAAAGGAAATTTCCCCTAAACGTGGAAGCACTGGTTAAGATTCTGGGGATTGGTGATCAAGATTCTTGAGAATGATGGTAGTGAATCAGGGAATTTCCCCTAAAAGAGGTACCACTGGTTAAGATTCTGGGGACTGGCGATCAAGATTCAGTTTCCCTGGTATCTCCCCTCTTTTTCCCTTCCTAGTGCCATTTTCCCCTAAAAACAGGGAATTTCCCCCTAAAAAGTGGAACCACTGGTTAAGATTCTGGGGATTAGCGATCCAAGATTCAGTTCCCCTGGTATCTCCCCTCTTTTTCCCTTCTTAGTGCCATTTTTCCCTGAAAACAGGGAATTTCCCCCTAAGAAGTGGAACCACTGGTTAAGATTCTGGGGATTAGCGATCCAAGATTCAGTTTCCCTGGTATCTCCCTCTTTTTCCCTTCCTAGTGCCATTTTCCCCTTCCTAGTGCCATTTTCCCCTAAAAACAGGGAATTTCCCCCTAAAAAGTGGAACCACTGGTTAAGATTCTGGGGATTGGTGATCAAGATTCTTGAGAATGATGGTAGTGAATCTGTTGGGGAGAAATCTCAATAGAGTCATTTGGAGTTGCAGGGCAGGGAGTTCAGCGTTCGGGGCCATCCATCACCATGAAAGTCCATTGTTCTACAAAGTGAGCACGTTCCAGTTGACTGGAAATTCTAATTTATTATATTTGTCCTACACCCAGGCACTTTTATCGATGATTTTCATCTAATAATACTATTCCATCAAATACTCGAAATAGTTTAAGTTAGTCATTTTGAAGTAGCAAGTTAGTACTTAGTAAGACTGTTCTATTATATGTGTCCTACACCCAGGCACTTTTATCGATGATTTTCATCTAATAATACTATTCCATCAAATACTCGAAATAGTTTAAGTTAGCAATTTTGAAGTAGCAAGTTAGTACTTAGTAAGACTGTTCTATTGTATTTGTCCTACACCACTAAGGCACTTTTATCGATGATTTTCAACTAATAATACTATTCCATCAAATACTCGAAGTAGTTTAAGTTAGCAATTTTGAAGTAGCAAGGTAGTAGTTAGTAAGACTGTCCTATTGTATTTGTCCTACACCACTAAGGCACTTTTATCGATAATTTTCTTCGAATAATACTATTCCATCAAATACTCGAAATAGTTTAAGTTAGTCATTTTGAAGTAGCAAGGTAGTAGTTAGTAAGACTGTCCTATTGTATTTGTCCTACACCACTAAGGCACTTTTATCGATGATTTTCATCTAATAATACTATTCCATCAAATACTCGAAATAGTTTAAGTTAGTCATTTTGAAGTAGCAAGTTAGTACTTAGTAAGACTGTTCTATTATATGTGTCCTACACCCAGGCACTTTTATCGATGATTTTCATCTAATAATACTATTCCATCAAATACTCGAAATAGTTTAAGTTAGCAATTTTGAAGTAGCAAGTTAGTACTTAGTAAGACTGTTCTATTGTATTTGTCCTACACCACTAAGGCACTTTTATCGATGATTTTCAACTAATAATACTATTCCATCAAATACTCGAAGTAGTTTAAGTTAGCAATTTTGAAGTAGCAAGGTAGTAGTTAGTAAGACTGTCCTATTGTATTTGTCCTACACCACTAAGGCACTTTTATCGATAATTTTCTTCGAATAATACTATTCCATCAAATACTCGAAATAGTTTAAGTTAGCAATTTTGAAGTAGCAAGTTAGTACTTAGTAAGACTGTTCTATTATATGTGTCCTACACCCAGGCACTTTTATCGATGATTTTCATCTAATAATACTATTCCATCAAATACTCGAAGTAGTTTAAGTTAGCAATTTTGAAGTAGCAAGTTAGTAATTAGTAAGACTGTTCTATAAAATTTGTCCTACACCACTAAGGCACTTTTATCAATGATTTTCAACTAATAATACTATTCCATCAAATACTCGAAATAGTTTAAGTTAGCAATTTTGAAGTAGCAAGGTAGTAGTTAGTAAGACTGTCCTATTGTATTTGTCCTACACCACTAAGGCACTTTTATCGATAATTTTCATCTAATAATACTATTCCATCAAATACTCGAAGTAGTTTAAGTTAGCAATTTTGAAGTAGCAAGTTAGTAATTAGTAAGACTGTTCTATAAAATTTGTCCTACACCACTAAGGCACTTTTATCAATGATTTTCAACTAATAATACTATTCCATCAAATACTCGAAATAGTTTAAGTTAGCAATTTTGAAGTAGCAAGTTAGTAGTTAGTAAGACTGTTCTATTGTATGTGTCCTACACCCAGGCACTTTTATCGATGATTTTCAACTAATAATACTATTCCATCAAATACTCGAAATAGTTTAAGTTAGCAATTTTGAAGTAGCAAGTTAGTACTTAGTAAGACTGTTCTATAAAATTTGTCCTACACCACTAAGGCACTTTTATCAATGATTTTCAACTAATAATACTATTCCACCAAATACTCGAAATAGTTTAAGTTAGTCATTTTGAAGTAGCAAGTTAGTAATTAGTAAGACTGTTCTATTATTATATGTCCTACACCACTAAGGCACTTTTATCGATGATTTTCATCTAATAATACTATTCCATCAAATACTCGAAATAGTTTAAGTACTCAGAAAGTATTAGTTCAGAGTGTTCGTAGGGCAAAGTCCAATCATACCAAACGCGTGCCTCTCTATAGCGGACACCGATATAAAATCAACAGTTAAGATTTTTACAACTTTACTGATACCAAAATGTTCCTTGAATTTTTCTGTGTTTTTAAGATTATTTATAATTGAAATTTTCCAAGATGAATATTTTATACGCCTGCCCGTAGTAGAGGGGCTAGCCTTTAGTGGCCTTTTTGGATGAGGGCATATTCCAAAGGCGTGCCTCTCTATAGCGGACACCGTTATAAAATCAACAGTTAAGATTTTTACAACTTTCTTGGTACCAAAATGTTTCTTGAATTTTTCTGTGATTTCTAAGTATATTTTAAATCGAGATTTCTCAAGAGTAATATTTTATACGGCTGCCCGTAGTAGAGGGGTCGGTCTTCAATGGCCTTTCTATGCGCTTTGCCAACTATATCGCGAACCGTTCCTTTTTTAAAACGTGTTATCATCATGTTATCACCTGTTATCTCATGTTATCACACTAGTTTAGTGTTCACTGATGATCACTGTATCTGTTGGTGTATGGAAAGTTGCAAAAATTTGCAAATTTGACCGAAAAGGACGTCGATGAAATGGTCAGTGTTTCCACTTTTTAATTTTCCCTTTCCCTCCTCTTCCCTTATCTTTCCCCTTTTCCCCCTTCCGTGCAAGAATATATACGGATCTAGATTTCTCTTTTACACTCTCTTCTCTTCTTCTTCTTCCCTTTTCAGACCCCATTTCCTCCCTTTTTCGGGGAATTTCCCTGCAAAAGTGGAAACCCTGGAAATGGTGCTTGTCATCATCTCGTTTCCAAGGTTCTTCCAATTATCCTTTCCAAAAGCAAAGCAGCCATAGTCAGTGTGAATATTATTCAAACGCGGGAAAAATAAACATTTTCTGCTTTTTCTTCAGCAAAAATAAGCGATGAAGAAAATTTCAGTTCGAGTACATCACTCCACAACTCAAATCTTTTTCCTGGTTTACTTAAAATCCAGTGTTTCCACTTTTGGTTTCCCCTTTTTTCCCTCTTCCCGTATTTTCCCCTTTATACTCTTAGTACTATAATACAAGATTATACTTAAGATTTTCCCATTTTCCTCATTTTCCCTTTTCAAACGCCATTTCCCCTTTTCAGGGAATTTCCCTGCAAATTTTCCTTATTTTCCCTTTTTACCCTCCGTACTAGAATTTAAGGCTATACTGGACTCCAGATTTTCCCTTTTCCTTCTTCCCTCAGTTTTCCATTTTCCAACCCCATTTTCCCTTTTTTAAAGGAATTTCCCTGCAAACTTTCCTTATTTTCCCTTTTTACCCTCCGTACTAGAGTGTAAGGTTATACTTCAGATTTTCCCTTTCCAGACCCCATTTCCCCCCTTTTAAGGGAATTTCCCTGCAAGCTTCCCTTATTCTCCCTTTTTACCCTCCGTAATAGAATACATAACTATACTCAGATTTTCCCTCTTTCCTCACTTTTCCCTTTTTCGGGGAAATTACCTGCAAACTTCCCTTATTCTCCCTTTTTACCCTCCATACTAGAGTACAAGGCTATATTCCAGATTTCCACTCTTCCCTTATTTTCCCCATTTTCCCCTCCGTACTAGAATAAAAGGCTATACTCCAGATTTTCACATTTCCTCCTTCCTTATTTTCAGGGAATTTCCCTGCAAAGTGGAAACTGCCTATATCTAACCTCACAAATGGTATTAATAACGAAAATACGATGTTGGAGGTGCGGATCCCTGATGGTGTTATCAACCTGTTATCACCCAGTTATCAACGTGTAGAGAGAGGCCTACGTAAAAGATGGCAGCAAGCCAAACACTTGCCAAAGACGACCATAAATCCTGCTTCTCTTTTTGACCTTTTCTCCCTCTTTTTCCCCTCGACACATCCAATAGGGTCCGCTGCATCACCCAACCAAGATTCTTAAGATTCTCACCAACCATTCTTAAGAATCTCTCAAGAATCTTAAGATTCTCACCAACCGTTCTTAAGAATCTCTCAAGAATCTTAACGGCTATCAAGTCTATGGCGACTGGGATTCCTGGGACTTTAAGATTCTTGTAAGATTCTTAAGAATCTTAAGATTCTCACCATCCGTTCTTAAGAATGTCTCAAGAATCTTAACGGCTATCAAGCCTATGGCGATTGGGATTCCTGGGACTTTAAGATTCTTATGAGATTCTTGTAAGATTCTTAAGAATCTTAAGATTCTCACAAACCGTTCTTAAGAATCTCTCAAGAATCTTAACGGCTATCAAGCCTATGGCGATTGGGATTCCTGGGACTTTAAGATTCTTATGAGATTCTTGTAAGATTCTTAAGAATCTTAAGATTCTCACAAACCGTTCTTAAGAATCTCTCAAGAATCTTAACGGCTATCAAGCCTATGGCGATTGGGATTCCTGGGACTTTAAGATTCTTATGAGATTCTTGTAAGATTCTTAAGAATCTTAAGATTCTCACAAACCGTTCTTAAGAATCTCTCAAGAATCTTAACGGCTATCAAGCCTATGGCGACCGGGATTCCTGGGACTTTAAGATTCTTATAAGATTCTTATAAGATTCTTGTAAGATTCTTAAGAATCTTAAGATTCTCACCAACCGCTATTAAGAATCTCTCAAGAATCTTAACGGCTATCAAGCCTATGGCGACCGGGATTCCTAGGACTTTAAGATTCTTATAAGATTCTTGTATGTTTTTTCGGGAACAGTTACCTTGTAAAGACTTGGGAAAAAATAAAGTTTTCGTCCAACCCATCTTTTGATCGTATCGTTAATAACCTACGTGGTACACCCGCAGGGGGTCCACAACCTTCCAAAAAAAGTCTATCAGTGTTATCAAGTGTTATCAAATACTAGTCCCTGATAACCCTACAATATACCAAGATTACCAAATACTAAGTACAGAACACTTTCATATGTTATTTGAATGTATTATATTCGACTTGATGATATATTTACATTATTTTATTATATAATAATTTTATATAATAATATAATTATATAATAAGATTTATATTATATTATTTAACGTATTTTATGTTATTAGGATTAATATAGATATGAAGTATATATGAGGGGATATTCCCAGAATGGGAAAACATGTCGTCCGAAAGCCAAATGAATTATGGACGACTTGTATATCTTAGTCAGTTTCCCCAGATTTTTTGGCTTCTCTACAGTGTTTCCACTTTGCAGGGAAATTCCCTGAAATAGGGGAAAATGCGATCTGAAAAGGGGAAAATCAGTGAAGAACAGGAGATGGGAAAACCTGAAGTACAGCCTTGTATTCTAGTACGGAGGGGGAAAAGGCGAAAATAAGGGAAGAGGGAAAAGGGAAAATCCTGAAGTACAGCCTTGTATTCTAGTACGAAGGGGGAAAGAGGAAAATAAGGGAAGAGGGAAAAGGGGAAACCCTGAAGTACAGCCTTGTATTCTAGTACGAAGGGGGAAAGAGGAAAATAAGGGAAGAGGGAAAAGGGGAAACCCTGAAGTACAGCCTTGTATTCTAGTACGAAGGGGGAAAAGAGGACAATAAGGGAAGAGGGAAAAGGGGAAACCCTGAAGTACAGCCTTATGTTCTAGCACGGAGGGGAAAAAGGCGAAAATAAGGGAAGAGGGAAAAGGGAAAATCCTGAAGTACAGCCTTGTATTCTAGTACGCAGGGGGGAAGGAGGAAAATAAGGGAAGAGGTAAAAGGGAAATCTTGAAGTACAGCCTTATGTTCTAGCACGGAGGAGAAAAAGGCGAAAGTAAGGGAAGAGGGAAAAGGGAAAATCCTGAAGTACAGCCTTGTATTCTAGGACGAAAGGGGAAAAGAGGAAAATAAGGGAAGAGGGAAAAGGGAAAATCCTGAAGTACAGCCTTGTATTCTAGTACGGAGGGAGAAAAGAGGAAAATAAGGGAAGAGGGAAAAGGGGAAGTCTTGAAGTACAGCCTTATGTTCTAGCACGGAGGGGAAAAAGGCGAAAATAAGGGAAGAGGGAAAAGGGAAAATCCTGAAGTACAGCCTTGTATTCTAGGACGAAGGGGGAAAAGAGGAAAATAAGGGAAGAGGGAAAAGAGGAAAATAAGGGAAGAGGGAAAAGGGGTAATCCTGAAGTACACCCTTATGTTCTAGCACGGAGGGGAAAAAGGGGAGAATAAGGGATGAGGGGGAAAAGAGGGAAACTGAAAGTGGGAACACTGCTTCTCTGGGAGAATCTTTGAGTTAAAAGATTCATGAATCTCTCTATTTGTGTTTTTTTAAATGATGTGTCGTTTATATGGTCCTCCGGAGCCTCTTCTTTCGACTCGATATCCATCAAGTCACGGTAGATATACTCCAAAGTAAATAAACTATTCCGCTGAAGGTATAGATTCTATGCCAAACGATAGTAGCGCCAAGCAGCCGCAGCGGCCACTGTTGGAAACTCGCGTCGTCCGCTTCTTTTAGGACCAGCAAAACAGCACCAAAGTCATGTGTACACCATTATAGAAGCTTGTCCTAAAACAGCAGACGACGCGAATTTCCAACTGTGGCCGCTGCGGCTGCTTGGCGCTACTGTCGTTTGGCATAGAGTCTATATAGAGACGACAAGCCAAGCTCCGTTTTGGATACGGGCCCATGCACCCCACACGTATAAGGGACCAACCCCCTCTACTACGGGCACTTGTATAAAATATTTCGCATTGCGGATTTTGCTTTAAAATGTTTCTAAAAATCACAGAAAAATTCGCAGAACATTTTGGTGCAAAAATAATTTCTCTACTGTTTATAGTTGATTTAATAAAGGTGTCCGCTATAGAGAGGCGCGTTATTTGGATCGTGCCGTATTCCACGAAGGCCGCTGGAGACCAGCCCCTCTACTACGGGCACTTGTATAAAATATTTCGCATTGCGGATTTTGCTTTAAAATATTCCTAAAAATCACAGAAAAATTCGCGGAACATTTTGGTTCAAAAATAATTTTTCTAGCATTTATAGTTGATTTGATAAAGGTGTCCGCTATAGAGAGGCGCACATTTTGACTAAGCCCTTTTCGCAAAAGACCAACCCCTCTACTACGGGCACTTGTATAAAATATTTCGCATTGCGGATTTCACTTCAAAATGTTTCTAAAAATCACAGAAAAATTCGCGAAACATTTTGGTGCAAAAATAATTTCTCCACTGCTTAAAGGTGATTTAATAAAGGTGTCCGCTATAGAGAGGCGCGTTATTTGGATCGTGCCGTATCCCACGAAGGCCGCTGGAGACCAACCCCTCTACTACGGGCACTTGTATAAAATATTTAGCATTGCGGATTTCACTTCAAGATGTGTCTAAAAATCACGGAAAAAAATCGTAAAACATTTTGGTGCAAAAATAATTTCTCTAACACATATAGTTGATTTGATAAAGGTGTCCGCTATAGAGAGGTGCGCATTTGAACTAAGCCCTATTCGCAAAAGACCAGCCCCTCTACTACGGGCACTTGTATAAAATATTTCGCATTGCGGATTTTGCTTTAAAATATTTTTAAAAATCACAGAAAAATTCGCGAAACATTTTGGTGCAAAAATAATTTCTCTACTGTTAAAAGCTGATTTAATAAAGGTGCCCGCTATGGTGAAGCATGCATTTCGGCTCCACAGCCGCCGTCTTACCTCTCCCGTCTGTGCTTCTACCAAGCTCTCACCAGGTGTCGCTGGCGTCGAAGGTCCACCTTAAGGGGGGAAAAAAAGGGAACCCCTGATTTAACAGGACCGTTTTCTTTTTCCTAATACTTCCTCTAGTGAGTTAGTGCGGTTGACAGTGTTGCCGCTTTCAGTCTTCCCCTTTCCCTCTCTTCCTTATTTCCCCCTTTTCCCCTCCATACTAGGATATAAAGCCTACTTACACATTTTCCCTTTCCTCCTCTTCCCTTATTTCCCCCTTTTCCCCCTCCATACTAGGATACAAAGCCTACTTACACATTTTCCCTTTCCCCCTCTTCCCTTATTTTCCCCCTTTTCCCCCTCCATACTAGGATACAAAGCCTACTTACACATTTTCCCTTTTCCCTGTTTCCTTATGTTTCCCTTTTCAGGCCCCGTTTTCCCATTTTTACAGGAAATTTCCCTGCAAAGTTGAAAAACTGGCGGCTGAATTTATTTCCAAACGATTGCCTTAGCGAATAGCTATAAGAGCAAGGTGATTTAAGAAAGCGACCAGTTCAGGGAAACCTTTCCCCTTTGGGTTCGACTGTACAAATTATTACATTTGGCAACGCGGCACACGGGTAACACGTGGCTCGGTCCAAACGTAAATTTATTCCCGGACTTTTTTTTTCCCCTCTCGCCCTGATGCTTAAATACGTTTTTCCCCAACAAGGCGAAGTCCAAACCACGCGCCTCTCTATAGCGGACACTTGTATTAAATCAACTATAAAGATTTTTGCAACTTTCTTTATATCAAAATGTTTCTTGAATTTTTCTACGATTTTTAGAAGTATTTTCAAGTGAAATTTGTACACGGAACTATTTTATACGTGTGTCCGCAGTAGAGAGGCTAGTCGTCAGTGGCCTTTTTGGAACAGGGCTCAGTCTAAATACCTGCCTCTCTATAGCGGACACCTGTATTAAATCAAACTATAAAGATTTTTGCAACTTTCTTTATATCAAAATGTTTCTTGAATTTTTCTACGATTTTTAGAAGCATTTTCAAGCGATATTTGTACACGGAACTATTTTATACGTGTGTCCGCAGTAGAGGGGCTAGCCTTCAGTAGCCTTTTTACGATAAGGTCTACAGAAAAATCAAACTTCCCGCCATAACAACTTCTATTGAATTTTGCGATTATATCGATTATTTTGTTAAATTATCGATTAAAATCTTTGATATCAGATCTTCAGGGAACTTCTCTCCAGTGTTGCCGCTTTTCAATCTTCCATTTTTTCCCCTCTTCCTTATCTTTCCCCTTTTTCCCCCCTCCGTGCAAGATTATACAGGATCTGGATTTCCTCTTTACTCTCTTCTCTTCGTCTTCCCTTTCCAATCTTCCATTTTTCCCCTCTTCCTTGTCTTTCCCTTTTCCCCCTCCGTGCAGGAATGTACAGGGTCTAGATTTCCTCTTCCCTTTTCAGTCTTCCATTTTTCCCCTCTTGCCTTATCTTTCCCCTTCCCCCCCCCCCCTCGGTGCAAGATTATACAGGGTCTAGATTTCCTCTTCCCTGTTCAGACTCCATTTTTCCCCTCTTCCCTTACCTTTCCCCTTTTTCTCCCTCGGTGCAAGATTATACAGGGTCTAGATTTCCTCTTCCCTGTTCAGACTCCATTTTTCCCCTCTTCCCTTATCTTTCCCCTTTTTCCCCCTCCGTGCAAGATTATACAGGGTCTAGATTTCATCTTTACTCTCTTCTCTTCGTCTTCCCTTTTTCAGACTCCATTTTCCGCCCCCTTTTTTCAGGGAACTTCCCTGCCAAAGTGGGAACACTACTTCTCTCCTATATTAGTTGGTGGGCCACAAAACTATCAGAATAGTTAATTAGAGTAAAACTGATTTTATACGATCAATTTGATGCCCTTGAAATCTCTATTCCGTGATATTCCCCACTGGTTTCTCCAACATACCTCACCCATTTCCGTCGAGCTTTTTGTAATTCACGATGTCTGGTCAGCCATAAAAACCGGCAGTTTTATATTCCACTTCAACTTGAATTTAATATACGTATATAATATAATATAATATAATATAATATAATATATATATATATATATACATGCATATATTTCATATATAATTTATACTAACGATAATATCGATATGCAGATTATTGACTGCCATAAAAACCGGCAGTTTTATATTCCACTTCAATTTTAATTTAATATACGTATATATAATATATAATATATATATATATATATATATATATATATATATATATACATGTATATATTTAATATATAATTTATACTAACGATAATATCGATATGCAGATTATTGACTGCCATAAAAACCGGCAGTTTTATATTCCACTTCAACTTGAATTTAATATACGTATATATAATATAATATATATATATATATATACATGTATATTATGTATAATATATGTATATATTTAATATATAATTTATATTAATAGTAATATTGATATGTAGATTATTGACTTGTCTAACCAGATTCTTTGCCTGGAAACGTGAACTGTTGAAATATTGAAATATTACAGTAAGAGTAGTAGTAGTAGTAGTAGTGGTAGTAGTAGGAGTAATAGGGATAGTAGCAGTAGTAGTATTAGTAGTAGTGGGAATAGTAGGAGTATTAGGGATAGTAGTAGTAGTAGTGGGTGTGTTGTAGCAGTAGTTGTAGTAGTAGTGGGTGGAATAGTAGGAGTAATAGGGATAGTAGTAGTAGTAGTGGGAGTGTTGTAGCAGTAGTTGTAGTAGTAGTGGGTGGAATAGTAGGAGTAATAGGGATAGTAGTAGTAGTAGTGGGAGTGTTGTAGCAGTAGTTGTAGTAGTAGTGGGTGGAATAGTAGGAGTAATAGGGATAGTAGTAGTAGTAGTGGGAGTGTTGTAGCAGTAGTTGTAGTAGTAGTGGCTGGAATAGTATACGAGTAATAGGGATAGTAGTAGTAGTAGTAGTGGGAGTGTTTGTAGCAGTAGTTGTAGTGGTAGTAGTAAATCCTTGATTTTGTTTAGACGTAGATACTAAGAAATAGTAGCAACACGATGATAACAGTCCATGGTTACCTTGACAACGTTTCCTGGGGAAAAAATGGTAGAAAATCCTGGTTATGGGAAATAACTGATGGGGAAATGACGAAGGAAACGTTGACAAGCGGAAGAGCTAGTTATGCAGCAGATCGATATGCAGATTACTGAGTTGTCTAACCAGATTCTTTGCCTGGAAACATGAACTGTTGAAATATTGAAATATTACAGTAACGGTAGTAGTAGTAGTGGGTGGAATAGTATAGGAGTAATAGGGATAGTAGTGGTAGAAGTAAAAATGTTATAGCAGCAGTAGTGGTAGTAGTGGTAGTGGGAGTAGTAGTAATAATGACAGTAATAGTAGTAGTGGGGGTAGTGGTAATAGTGATAGTAATAGAAGTAGTAGTGGGAGTAGTGGTAATAGTGATAGTAATAGTAGTAGTAGTCGTAGTGGGAGTGTTGTAGCAGTAGAAGTAGTAGTAGTGGGAGTGGTAGTAATAGTGGTAGTAATAGTAGTAGTAGTGATAATAATAAGCTGTAGTAGTAGCAGTAGTAGTGATAGTAGTAGTAGTAGTGGTGGCAGTTGCATTACTAGCAGCATAAATAGTAGTAGTAGTAGTAGTAGTAGTGGTAGTTACATTAGTAGTAATATAAATAGTAGTAGTACTAGAAGAACCAGTAGTGGTAGTAGGTGGAGTAATAGTAGTAGTAACAGTAGCAGTAGTAGTAGTAGTAGTAGACCCAGTGGTAATAGTAGGTGGAGTAGCAGTGGTAGTAACAGTAGTAGTCGTAGTATAGTAGTACCAGTAGTAATACAATTCTCTGAGCTACTAATCTAGTACTACTACTTACTATCCGTAACTACCATACCTTCGATACCCCCCCCATCCCACCATAGATAACACGGTTGATAACACCTGATAACACGACGATTCTGCAGTTCGCACAGTTGCAGACCCCCATTCGGGGATGTCAACAAAAAGTCACGAAATGCGGCATTGCTTTGCTTTTTACCTATTCATAGATCATTCACAGTGAGGGCGGGGGTGCGCAACTTCTCACAAATCCGTACACCCCATCGATGTTATCACCTTTATCAACCTGTTATCTGCGTGTTATCTCATCGTACCTGACAATTTCACCACCCCCCGCTTGTTGCTGTCAGTGTTATCAAGCTGTTATCAAATGTTATCATTTCAGGGTTTGGAGAGTTTCCCACCCCCTTGATCATTCACGTGTGTCATGGCCGCCAGCGCCGATACCTTTCAATATATTTACATCTTTTTCTACGAAATTCCTCCGGAGGGGTTCGTAACCCAGTGATAATTAGTGCGTTGATAACAAGAGATAACAGAAGATAACATATCGATAATGAATAAATATATATATAACAAGGATAATAATAATTAATTAATAATTAATAGTTAAAATTGTGTTGACGAACTGTGAGTCTTGATTACTGAGGCCACCATTAAGTATCCTGAAAAGCGTTTTTTCAGGACGCTGTTAAGTATCCTGATAACTGAATAATGATAATATAATGAATAAATATAACAAGGATAATAATAATTAATTAATAATTAATAGTTAAAATTGTATTGAGGAACTGTGAGTCTTGATTACTGAGGCCACCATTAAGTATCCTGAAAAGCGTTTTTTCAGGACGCTATTAAGTATCCTTATAACTGAATAATGATAATATAATGAATAAATATTTATAATGATAAAAATTAAATAATTAATAATTAGTACTGTTTTAGGATGGCGTAGGAATTTTTCTACGACTGAACAAAAATTTCTGGAATGTTAATTGGAATTCTTAATAAACGTTAATTAATAATAAAATAATATAATTAAAATAATAAATTATAGTAATTAGTATAAAAATATAATATAATAATAATACATATATAAATAAATAAATAATATATAATAAATAATAATAATAATAATAATAAGATAATAATAATAATAATAATAAAATAATAATAATAATAATAATAATATACGTTAATAGCAAGTCGATAACACTGATAATCCAGCGGAAAATTAAGGATGTCGGCTACATCCTGAACAGTATCCGTAACATATCCTGAATATCCTGAACCACGTCTGATCGTGGATGAGTAAAAAAAAACTGTGAATCTTGATTATTGAGGGCACCATTAAGTATACTGAAAAGCGTTCTTTCAGGACGCTGTTAAGTGCCCTGAACACGTACTATTCAGGCATTCCAATGTCAGGGTCCTGAACACTCTGGAAGTGGGCCAATTTCACTGCACTCAAAGCCCTGATTTGGCATCCTGAAAATTCACTTTTCAGGATAGCTTCAGGGTCCTGAAACTATCCTTAATTTTGTACTGGGAACATTTTTGGGGGTTGTAAACTTAAAGATTTTTTTTTTTGGTGGGAATCGGAGGTAAAGGCATCAATTGACGTCAATCGATGAAAACATTTCGCACATTGGTTTCCTGTCAAACCGGTTTCTTTGATTGTTATCATCTCCTTCTTTCTCTCCCATTTATCAACCTACTTCTCTTCTTCCTATTCGTTATTATCATCTCCTTCTTTCTCTCCCATTTATTAACCTACTCCTCTTCTTCATATTCGTTATTATCATTTTCTTCCTTCACTTCTTCTTCATCTTCACATTTATCTTCTTCTTCTTTTTCTTCTTCCTCTACTTCTTAATCATCATCGTAATCTTCTTCTTCTTCTTCTTCTTCATCATCATCATCTTCCTTCTCTACTTCTTCTTCTTCTTCTTCTTCTTCTTCTTCATCTTTCTCCTCTACTTCTTCTGCTTCATCATCATCGGTTTCTTCTTCTTCTTCGTCTTCCTTCTCCTCCTCTTCCTCATCATCATCATCATCATCATCTTCCTCCTCTACTTCTTCTCCTTCTTCTTTCTTTTCTTCTTCTCCTTCATCATCGTCGGTTTCTTCTTCTTCTTCCTTCTATTCCTCTTCTTCATCATCATCATCTTCCTCGTCTACTTCTTCTCCTTCTTCTTCATCTTCCTCCTCTATCTCTTCTCCTTCATCATCATCGGTTTCTTCTTCATCTTCCTCTTCTTCTTCTTCCTTCTCCTCCTCTTCCTCTTCCTCCTCCTCCTCATCTTCTCCTTCATCATCATTGGTTTCTTCTTCTTCTTCATCATCATCTTCCTCCTCTACTATCTCTCCTTCTTCTTCATCTTCCTCTTCCTTCTCCTCCTCTTCCTCCTCCTCATCATCTTCCTCCTCTACTTCTTCTCCATTATCATCATCATCATCTTCTTCTTCTTCTTCCTTCTCCTCCTCTTCCTCCTCTACTTCTTCTCCATTATCATCATCGTTTTCTTCTTCTTCTCCTCTTCCTCCTCTACTTCTTCTTCTTCTTCGTCTTAACATGGCAGAGAGAACCTTTTGTTTCCTCACCGAAAGATTTAGCACCTTTCGTTTCGGGTGTAAAACGATCAACGGAGACTTTTTTCCCCCTTTTTCCCCGATTCTTTCCGCCATCCCTAGCACCAATTGAACGGTGGGGGTTGGCAACTTTCCAAAAATATCACTGATAACAAGCACCCAACCCCCGCCCGTATGAAAAATTAGGTAATTTATCTTTGTGAAAACTTTCAAGACAACTTTTTGCAGTGAAAGTTCTTTTTTCGCCTTTGAGTTAGTTCCCCCTGGAGCAGTATTTCTTCGTCAATTGACGTCGATTGATACCGAAACGGTGTAACAGCCGAAAATCGCCACGCCAACTCAACTTCTAACAAAGTACTACAAACCTGTTACCACTGATGTTATCGGTTGTTATCATCATGTTATCGGTTTTTTTGTGTGTGTGTGTATCAAGCAGCCATAAAGTCATCAATAAGTTGTAAAACTGAATGAAGAACACTAAAAAATAACAAATTCTAAAATTAATCAATGAAAAATAATAAAATAAACAAACATACCCCGACTGAAAATTCTCATAGAGTATGTAGACTTTGGAACAGAGACTCAGTGAGATCTCAGTGAGAAACTCATAAAAAGTTGTTGAGATCTCACAAGAGTCTCTTTTCCAGAGTCTACATACTCTATGAGAGTTTTCAGTCTGGAATCTTTATTTTAGAGTCTTTATTCGTAGAGAATGTAGACTTTGGAACAGAGACTCAGTGAGATCTCAGTGAGAAACTCATAAAAAGTTGTTGAGATCTCACTGAGTCTCTGTTCCAAATTCTACATACTCTATGAGAATTTTCAGTCGGGATACTATAGAAGAAAAAAAGTGAGTAAAAGAAGAAAAAACAAGGAATAATAAAGTAGGAAGGAAGGGTGCGGTACGGAAATAGCCCGACTCACATCATCAGCACGTACACTGTGAGTGCGGACAAGAAACGCGCGCGACACGCCGGGGCTGCGCGCGCGAGGGATCGCCGCCGCCACCGCCGCCGCCGTAACGAGGGGCTCTCCGACCCGACCGACCGGCCAAAGGTAAACTAACACACGTTTCTCAGCGGCTCCTTTTTGACTCGATGCAAAGGGTCCCCCCTTCTCTTCATCTCTTCGCCTTCCTCCTCTTCTTCTTCCTCCACTTTTCCCTCTTACACAAAAACCTTGGCATTCCAGTCACGAACTCTTCTCTTCTTACCTTTGCAAATATCCGTATTTTCTTTAAATTTTTCTCTAAATCTTGTTGTAAGATGGCTGAGGAATATCCTGAATCACGTCTGATCTCACGGACCTTTGCAAATATCCGTATTTTCTTGAAAATTTTCTCTATATCTTGTTGTAAGATGGCTGAGCACCTGAACGATATCCGTAACACATCCTGAATATCCTGAATCACGTCCAATCGTGGATGAGCAAAAAAATGTGTTGATAATTGTGAATCTCGATTACTGAGGGCATCGTTAAGTATCCTGAAAAACGTTTTTTCAGGTCGCTGCCAAGCACCCTGAACACGTATTATTCAGGCATTCCAGTGTCAGGGTCCTGAACACCCTGGAAGTGGGCCAATTTCACTGCACTAAGAGCCCTGGTTGGCATCCCGAAAACGTCCTTTTCAGGATATTTTCAGGGTCCTGAAGCTATCCTTAATTTTCTGTTGGGGCCGTTGTAGTTTTCACTTTTGTAGTGGAAACACGAGCAAAAGGATACGCACCATAGAAGTTTTTATTGTTTGGAGGGGAGAGATTTTTACGATTCGCAACCGGTTGGTTATTATTATAACTTAAAAAACTGCATGAAATTTCAAGAAAACGTTTTATACTTGTGTTTTTTTTTTTACGAATGGCTACCGTAAAAAAAAGGTCATAAAAGCGAAATTTTCGCAGCAGCGTGAAACAAGCAGCTGGAAAAACCCACAGTATCGTAAAACTTGGCCATTTTGTGTGGCGAAGTTTTATCCCTCGAAACTCTGATCAACTCGTGTTTCTCTTTAAGATTTTTATGTCATTATCTGGGTAATTAAGTTTGACGTTAAACTTGTGTTGATAAATGAGTTACGTTGTTTGTTTACACAGGTCCCAAACGCGGCCATCTTCAAGGTGCTTTTCCTTTGGCAGATCGTTCGAGCAGCTGAGAAGAAAACCGCGAAGCAAATTTGCGATTTATTTGCACTTTTACACGCAAAACAACAAGTATAATTATGTTTCTGGAGCATCACGTTATCATTATATTAACTATTTGTGTGTAAATTTATTAGTTTTACCTTGTCATTTGTTTGTTTTAGAAGCTCTGAAAGTGCGTCCGCCATCTTGAGACGCCTAGGGACCAGCTACAGCGTTGCCGGATCGTTTTTTTTTTAAACTTTTCAGTGTTTTTTAAGGTTTATTATTAGAGTTAAATCAGGAATGGATGCATAAATATATTTTGCTGTCTTATGTGTTGTTATCAGCAGTTAACATTGCCCTAATCATGTTGTCATCACATGTTAACAGCAGAGGAGAGGATCCCTTGTTTGAAGTGAATGATGAAACCCTAAATCCATGGCAATGAATTAGGGATATATAGCTGTAATCAAGCAGCTGCAGGCAGGGCATTTATAACAGCAGGGGGTTCATAAACCCCTGATAACACTTGTTAACACATGATAACAATTAGTAACCCTGATAACTAATATTTTAAGTTCAGACGTCCTGTATGACAAGATTTTACATAACTGGTATTATGAACAGTTACGAATTTATCAAGAGGACAGAGGCTGATAACATATGATAACAGTGATAACACGATGATAACAGTTCTTTTTATTTATTTTTTTTTTCTACTGGCGACTTTCAGACGAATAAATGAAGGCAATTCAGATTCCTGCTGCCCATTAGGTCCTTTTGTACGGAAGGTTCGGCCAATCTATCACGTTGATAACACCATGATAACTGATGATAACCTCGATAACGCTATCTAGAGGGACTGTGTAGGGGAACGTTATCAGTTGTCTGCCAACCCCCGGCTTGGTGTGGAGTGATCTATTTGGCAGCAAAGTCTGGAAACTCTCTGCGAGGTGTCAAGAGTAGAGACTGCTTACAAATTGCCCCTCTCACAGTTTCCTACCCCCACCTATATTTACCCCCCTCTTTTTATCTATTTGCCCCTGAGAGTTACCCTCTGAAGCTACTCCATACCCCTAACACCTCACCTCCCAAACCCTACCCCTGATTCGACTTCTGTATTCCCGAATGCTTGATCCGTGCAAAAGCAATTTATCTCTGCATTTTTCAGAAGTAGTTCTCTATTTGCCCCTGAAAGCTACCCTGAAACTACCCCATACCCCTAACCACATCCTCTGGCAAGCCCTACCCCTGATTAAACTTCTATCTTCCCGCGTATAGACTTCTTTAGACTTAGTTCTTTAACTCTGCATTTTTCAGGGGTAGTTGTCTCTTTGCCCCTGAAATCTACCCTGAAACTACCCCATACCCCCAACTACATCCTCTGGCAAGCCCTACCCCTGATTCAACTTCTGTTTTCCCGCGTATAGACTTCTTTAGACTTAGTTCTTTAAACTCTGCATTTTTCAAGGGTAGTTATCTCTTTGCCCCTGAGAGTTACCCTGAAACTACCTCATACCCCTAGCCACAATCTCTGGCAAGCCCTACCCCTGATTCAACTTCTGTCTTCCCGCGCATAGACTTCTTCAGACTGAGTTCTTTAACTCTGCATTTTTCAGGGGTAGTTATCTCTTTGTCCCCGAGGGCTACCCTGAAGCTACCACGTATCCCTAACCACCTACCCTGGCAAGCCCGACCCCTGATTAAACTTCTGTCTTTCTACATTACTCTTATAGACCTCGGTCATGGAAAGGACTTAACCCTACAGTTTTCAGGGGTAACTACGATTTTTGCACGCTTTTTGTCCCTGATGAACCGGAATAAGTTTGATTTCTCCCAGAGATCCCCCTAGGAAAACTTTCGTTTAAAAATCTTCAGGGGCAAAACCAGAGTTCTTAACCTAACCTAATCTAACCAAAGTAGCCTAAGCTAACCTAACCTAACCCCCAAACCACCAGTTTCAAAGAAATGAGCTTTACAATTATTTTTGTAGTTGAATCGGAACTTTTGACTATTCAGATGATAATTTCCCAATTTTTCTGTTCAGGGTTTTGGTCTCTTGGGGAAAGGTGTGGGAATATTCTGATTGTTGTCCTAAGAAAGTTGGGATCTTTTTAGGGTCGTTTTAGGGTCTTGTCGGGGACCTGGTTTATGAAAGCGCATAAATTTTTGTCAGCTGACGTTGTCCAATATTTGAAAAACGAGCTAAAGATCGATGGTTTTCTCCTATTCAATACCTTGTAGAATTTGTCGCTTTCAGCCGGGCTTATTTTGACCAAAATCACCGGGTCGCATTGGCAACTATTGACAACTATTCAACTACCGAGATTCCATTCACCCCTTGTGATCAAGCCTGCGCCTATTCACCCCCAAAACTATTTATCCCTCTCCAACTGACCTTCTCTAGTGAAAATTTAGTTGTTTTCTACACTGACTGCGACAGCACCTCATCTGATGCGGTCGTCCCCCCCCCACAGACTGCGCCTATTCACCCCCAAAACTATGTATCCCTCTCCCAACTGATCTTCTCTAGTAAAAATGTGCTATTTTCTACACTGTCTGCGACAGCACCTCATCTGATGCGGTCGTTCACCTCCATAGACTGCGCCTATTCACCCCCTATGCACCTCAAAGCCAAAAATTGCCATAAACGAAATCTGATAACGCTGATCGATAATGTCTGTGATAACAGGGTGATAACAGATGATAGCAATGTGATAACGAAGAAAACGAAAGCGGCGAACCCATATGAAGCATTCCACATGTACTGGACACGTGTGAACAGCTGAGCCTAGGCCTACGAGACGTTGCCATGACGCCTGCCATGACGTCAGAAGGCCTGTTCCATAAGCCGCCATGCTTGTGATCAAGTTTCTAGCGTTTTATCCAGGAAATTTCTCCAGTTACAGCACTCTGTCAACGAGCTTTCTACATGAACATAACAATTATAGTAAAAATGATGCCAGTTGACTGAAATTTCGATTGTAGCACATGTTATTAATTTATCAATACCTTATCCACTGTTATCGTGAATACTTAATGGCCAATGTCCCAGATGACTGGATAATTCTATTGATTTTTGGGTTACATGATTCCAAAACTGGAAGAAAAATAAAAAGAGGAAATAAGAAATTGATAAGCAGTGGAGAAACCTCTTGTCATTACTCGTGAGACACACAGAATTACGGCTATGAAATATTCATCACTTTCCCTTATGCTACAGGGGCTTATGAGTACCACGAACGCCACCGAAGACTGGCCTCTCTACTACGGACTCATCAAAAAATATTTACTAACAAGAAAAAGTTATTTGAAATAACTCAAAAAACTGCAAAAAATTCGAGAAAAATTCTCGTGCAAAGCAAATTCTGAAATCTTGACTCGTTGATTTGATATCTCTGTCCGCTATAGTGAGGCCAGCGTTTTGGCATATGCCACGTGGAAGGAACGGCTGGTAATCGATTACAATGGAACGGTTACTCGATCGTTCCAGAAACCGGTTACCCAAAGAGTAGTCATATTTTTATATTATTTTACGATGGTTTGTTTTTTTTATATAACCATTTGCTCGGTTGGATTTCAAGACCCCCCACCGACATTTTCTCTTGCGGCGACTGGGACAAACGCTTCGTGGCCAAGGCACCCAATTAAGTGACCGTGATGGAGATATGCATCTTCGATGACGATGTGAAAACATACCAAACAAACCGTAAACTCCACCACTTTTTAGAAAACGTTCCGCATTGCCACGTTCTATACTCCCGCCCGACTGAAAATTCTCATAGAGAATGTAGAATTTGGAACAGAGACTCAGTGAGATCTCAGTGAGAAACTCTAAAAAAGTTCTGAGATCTCACTGAGTCTCTGTTCCACATTCTACAGAGAATTTTCAGTCGGATCTGCCCAGCCTGAATGTGTGTTATTGACATTATCAGTAATCATTCATTTTGTATTCATTCTACTTAAGCTGGGAAATGCATTTACTGATTAAGAAAATCATGGGAATTCTTAGTTATTACGTATAATGTCGTTTTTCTGCAGTGCACCTCATTTACTGCGCCCGTTCACCTCATTTACTCTGCTCACTCACTTCAGCTGCGCTCGTTTCACTTTTTTAATGGCAGTTCACTTCAAGCACTGCGCCCGTTCACCTCGCTTACCGTACTCGTTCACCCCCCTATTCTCCATTCTCCACTCGTTCAATTGTTTAAAGTGCTACTTCACCTCGAGTATTGCGCCCGTTCACCTCATGTATACTGAGCTCATTCACCTCATCTACTGCGCTCGTACACCTCCTACCCTGAGCTCGTTCAACTATTTAAAATGCTGGTTCACCTCAAGTACTGCGCCCATTCACCTCGCCTACTGTACTCGTTCACCCTCCTACTCTGCGCTCGCTCGACTTTCCTAAATGCTAGTTCACCTCAAGTACTGCGCCCATTCACCTCGTATACTGCGCTCGCTCGACTTTTCTAAATCCTAGTTCACCTCAAGTACTGCGCCCATTCACCTCGTACTCTGAGCTCGTTCAACAATCTAAAATGCTAGTTCACCTCAACTACTGCGCCGCTTCACCTCCCGTGCTAACTGAGCTTGCTGGGGGGTGCTGCCTCGATACCTAGCTGCATGGGGGGTGCATAAAACTTTTGATGGACAGTAAAGTAGCTGTGATCGTAAAAGCATATGTCGCTGTTAAATTTTATGGTGCGGATGAAAGTGGGCAACACACACAGAGGTAGAGAGAGAGAGATAGAGAGTAGCCATGAATCTTGAATCCCGTATCAAGAATCATTTCAAGAATCTCAGATTCCTATTCAAGAATCGCCACTTTTTTTTCTTTCAATGGGATAATTCGCCTGTCAGTCCAAGGGTTACCTGATGAATAGGGCCTATTCCAAAAAGGCGCGCCTCTCTATAGCGGACACCGTTTTTAAATCAAGTTCAAGTAATTTTACAACTTTCTTTACGCCAAAATGTTTCTCGAATTTTTCTGTGATTTTTAGAGATTTTTAAAGTTCAAATTTTTTGGTAAGTGTATTTTAAACTAGTGTCCGCTGTAGAGGAGTCAGTCTTCAATGCCCTTTCCTTTCCACTTCACTGTCCACGTCCCAATATAAAAAAACCCAAAAAATACTAAAAACTAATGAATATATTATTTGTATTCAAGGGTCTTTCAACACTTCAAGGACAGGTGATAACACCTGATAACAATTGATAACCGATGATAACAGCTATTTAAATTGTATACCAACGTTTTGTGGCAAGGTGACACTGTACTGAAGGCTAGTGTTACTCGCTGACGACACGAAAAGATTCAATTATGCAGAGTAATGGAAAACACGTTGATAACACTTGATAACACTTGATAACAAGTGATAACCGGTAACCGAAAGTAATCGGATTGGCGAAGAGAAAAACTCGGTTTTTGTGTAATTGCCATGAGATTGGATATAGAGTGTGAACTAATTAATCATCATTGCGAGTAATTAACTTGTATCCGGTTACTTGTGTGGCCAGAAAGGGGTGTAATTATACTGATAACACTCGATAACAAGCTGATAACAGGCTAATAACAGCTGATAACACTGACGAACATTAAAAATCGCAGAAAAAATAGACAAAAATCCTTGCCAGTTCGACTTACTGGACAACTTTCTTGAATTATCCGATAATACATGATAACAGGTGATAACAGCTGATAACAGGTGATAAAAGCTGATAACAGGCTGATAACAGCTGATAACACTGATCAACACTAAAAATCCCAGAAAAATTAGACAAGAATCCTTACCATAGTTCGACTTACTGGACAACTTTCTTGAATTATCCGATAACACATGATAACAGGTGATAACAGGATCCAAGGATTTGTAGAGTTGTGGACCCCACCCCGTGTGCAAATGGTTTGCACTTGAGAGACTTCCGCACTTTAATGGACTCCGGTCCGGCCACTGGCCAGTGGTTTTGAAAAGAGCAAAATTTTGACAAAATACCTGCTTATTTTTGTACTTTCTTTTTCACCCAGTTTGGTCAATTTACTGCAGGGGGGTCCGCAACGCTCAAGAATCGTGGCAATATTCATAAGCAGTCCAAGAATCCTGAGCAGAAAGTCCATATGAAGATTTAAAAGGCCAGAATCTGTGAGAAAAAGGACTGATAACCCTTGATAACCCTTGATAATACTTTAGTAACACTTGATAACACTGATAACACTGATAACACTGATAGTAAATTTAAAAAAAAAACGCAAAAACTGAAACTGGCTACTTTTAAAAGACTTAGAATTTTGATACAAAAATTGTCTGTGGCGGATTCTTTGGGAGAATCTGGGATTCGTGGATTAAGAATCTTGTCAAGAATCTGAGATTCTTGTGATTTTTGCAAATTTGCAGACCCCCCGTAGTAATTAGCCACATTGCCATTTAGACAAACAAGTTTTGGCTGTGCAGCTAAAACCATAAGGCCGCACCAAATCACAGGGCCTCGAAATTTCTTTCCAGGTTTTAGTCATTTGCACAACGACTAATGGTTTTCGCAAGAGACGTCCCCCCCCCCCCCAGATCCCCCGAACACGGTTCTGCAGTGATAACACCTGATAACACTTGATAACACGTGATAACACGTGGTAACAGTCTTAAAAACAAGTCTGCTAAGACTTGAACCTTCAAGAACGCCTGGTCTTGACTCTCGTGATAACGGTTGATAACACTGCGATAACTGTTGATAACAATTGATAACACCTGATAACAGCTGATAACACTTGATAACACGTGATAACAGTCTTAAAAACAAGACTGCTAAGACTTGAACCTTCAAGAACGCCTGGTCTTTACTCTCGTGATAACGGTTGAAAACACTGCGATAACTGTTGATAACCACGGATAACGACTAATGGTTTTCGCAAGAGGCGTCCCCCAGATCCCCCCGAACACGATTCTGCAGAGATAACAGCTGATAACACTTGATAACACGTGGTAACAGTCTTCAAAACAAGACTGCTAAGACTTTAAACCATTCAAGACACTTGATCTTTACTCTCGTGATAACCGTAGATAACACTAGGATAACTGTTGATTGCACTTGATAACACCTGATAACAGCTGATAACACTTGATAACACCTGATAACAGTCTTAAAAACAAGACTGCTAAGACTTTAAACCATTCAAGACGCTTGGTCTTTACTCTCGTGATAACCGTTGATAACACTGGGATTACTTTTGATAACACCTGATAACACCTGATAACACCTGATAACACGTGATAACAGTCTTAAAAACAAGACTGCTAAGACTTTAAACCATTCAAGACCCTTGGTCTTTACTCTCGTGATAACCGTAGATAACACTGGGATAACTGTTGATAACCACGGATAACAGTGTTAGGGTATGGCCCAGGGGTTAGTCTGTCGGCTTTTTGGTGAAAATCAAACGGTTGGGCCTAGAGAAAAATGAACGGTGCTTCTGAAATTTCCAACACCATCCAAACTCTAAGTATATGGCTCTCCAGCAGAACCGCGTCTTTAATGACTTTGCAAAACTTCCATTAATTTTACACTTGAATTTTCTGTTCCATTATTATACACAAGTAAAGGAACAAATAGACTAGTTTTAAAATATTTTCATAAGTATATTAATAACTTGACCATGGTTTTTCAGGTTCTCTTGTTTAAAGGGCAGATTTAAAGGGCCGTGATTTAAAGGGCGAATTTAAAGGGCCTTTAGATTCTATTCTATTATTATATATAAATTACAAATCGTCAAATATTTAAGAATTATTCATAATTTTATTATAATTTTCAAAATTTATTTTTGTTTAAACGGCCATAATTTAAAGGGCAAATTTAAAGGGCGAGTTTAAAGAGAGAGAATATTTTTATATTCCATTAATATATATATAAATAACAAATTGTCAAATAATTTAAGAATTATTCGTAATTGTATTGTAATTTTCAAGAATTTTTTGTTTAATAATAATTAATGTAATAATTATTATTAAATATAAATATATGTAATATAAATATCATATATTTATTAATAATAATAATGTTTCATAATTTAAAGGGCAAATTTAAAGGGGCCAATATTTTCTATTCCAGTATTAAAAATGAAAAAAAACTATTTTTAATATATTTTAGCAATTATTCAGCATAATATCATGAATTTTTCAGGTTTTCTTGTTTAAATGGCCATTTAAAATTTAAAGGGCCTTTTAGATTCTATTCTATTATTATAAATAAATAACAAATTTGTTCTGTTTAAAGGTCCATAATTTAAAGGGCCAATTTAAAGGGCCTTTATTTTCTGCTGTAATTGAATTAATAATTTTTATAATTGTGTTCCAATTCTTCAAATTTCTTTGTTTAAAGGGCAAATTTAAAGGGGCCAATATTTTCTATTCCATTATTAAAAATTAAAAAAACCTATTTTAATATATTTTAATTACTATTTTAGTAAATATAACTGAATAATAATTAACATTAAATTAATTTAATTAATTAATTATAATAATTAATTATTTAATAGTTAATTAAAAATAAAAACTATCTATTTTAATAAATCTAACTAAATAATAATTAATAAAACTATTTTAAAACATTTTAGCAACTATTCAGTATTATAATATGACTTTTTTTTCAGGATTTTCTTGTTTAAAGTGCCATTTAAAATTTAAAGGGCGAGTTTAAAGGGTCAATTTAAAGGGCCTATTAGATTCTATTCTATTATTATAAATAAATAAATGAATAAAATTTCTGTTTAAAGGGCCATAATTTAAAGGGCAATTTTAAAGGGACCAATATTTTCTACCCCATTATTAAAAATAAAAAATACTATTTTTAATATATTTTAATAATTATTCAGCATCATATCATGAATTTTTTCAGGTTTTCTTGTTTCAAGTGCCATTTAAAATTTAAAGGGCGAGTTTAAAGGGCCACTTTAAAGGGCGAGTTAAAATAACTTGAAAGTTTATTGATGAGGAAAAACGATGAAGGAAAAAAAAAATTTCCCTCCATAAGGGCGAAACTAATTGGGGAAAAGTATGGTTTCCTCAATCCTTCAACTCTATGGAAATCACTTGATAACATCGGATAACACTTGATAACACGTGATAACACGCATCAGTTTGATTTCACACTTGATTTGGCCACTTTCTGGAGGGGGTGGCGACGCTGGCGAGGGCGAAAATCAGATGAGAGGGCGAAGTTTAATGGAGGGCGAAATTGCAACTGCGAGTCGTAAAAAGACCGGGGCGAGTTACGTGATTGCGCCAGATTGGCTTTTCTCCGCTCGTTTGACTTTTTCTCCGTTTTCTGTGAGTCTTCAAGGGCGAGCTCGGCGTGATTTATAAGCCAAGGGCGAGTTTTTGTTGCTTTAGAGAGAAAAGAGATATCGAGTTTTGGGCGAAAAATGAGGGCGAGTGTAGACCGTAGTGAGTAAAACGAAACGAACTAGTAATCAGTTGAAGTAACTGTAAATTTATACACCAAAGGTAAAAAAAGTTCGCCAGGGCGAGTAAAGTCTCCGTACGTAAGGGCGAGTTTGACTTAGAGGGCGAGTTTGTCTTGGGAGCGATTTTGTCTTAGAGGGCGACTTTGTCTTAGGGAGCGAGTTTGTCCTAGAGGGCGAGTTTGTCTTGGAGGGCGAGTTTGTCCTACAGGGCGAGTTCCTCTTAGAGGGCGAGTTTATCCTACAGGGCGAGTTTGTCTTAGAGGGCGAGTTTGTCTTGGAGGGCGAGTTTATCCTACAGGGCGAGTTTGTCCTACAGGGCGAGTTCCTCTTAGAGGGCGAGTTTATCCTACAGGGCGAGTTTGTCTTAGAGGGCGAGTTTATCCTACAGGGCGAGTTTGTCTTAGAGGGCGAGTTTATCCTACAGGGCGAGTTTGTCTTAGAGGGCGATTTTATACTAGAGGGCGAGCTTATCCTACAGGGCGAGTTTATCCTAGATGAAGAGTTCCTCCTAGAGGGCGAGTTCGCCAATTACTGTTTTAGGTTTACTGTATTGCATGTTTTATGTTTAGAAAATTTGCATTATTATCATTATTTATTATTATTTATTTATTTATTTATTCTCGGCTAAAGCTGGAAAGCCCATTGCCACAATCAAAATATAGGGGGTACATGACAGCTACAACTACAACACTACATACACTACTTGAAGTAAATTTATTATTATTATTATTATTATTATTATTAGTTTTCAATCATTTACATTTATTATTCATAATTAATATTTCATTTACATTTTTATTTTGAGAGGAGGGATTCTTATTACTATTATTATCATTATTATCATTATCATTATTATTATTATTATTATTATTAAATAATAATAATAATATTATTATTATTCTCAATATCATTATCATTATCATCATCATCATTATTATTAATATTATCATCTTCATCATCACTATTTTTATTATCATCATCATTATTATTATTATTACCATTATTATTACCATTATTATTATTACCATAAACGCATTTATTAACGCATTTATTAGTCACAAAAAAAATTCAAAAATAAATGAAAACAAAAAAAAAAAAATACCGAAAAGAGACAGAGAGAGAGAGAAAAAAAATTCGAAGGTAAAAACGAATAACGCCCTCTATAGAAAACTCTTTACAAAATTAGATAATTTATTTTTTCTCTCAATTTTTTTTCTTCTTTTTTTTCTTGAAAGGAATTAAATTTCTCTCTCTCTCTCTCTGGTATTTTTTTCTATAAATCAAAATAATTTTAAATCATTTTTATGCTTAACATATTAATATCTTAATATAAATAATAATATAATATATATATATTAATATAATATTTAATATAATATATAATATATATTATATTTATTAATAATATGATAATATCTGAATATCGCAAGGGGTCCGAAACTTGAAATAATTTTCGTACATCTCGGTCATGTTATCACTGTTATCATCCTGTTATCTCCGTGTTTTATTTTAAATCAAAATAGTTGTAAATCATTTCTATGGTTAATATATTAATATCTTAATATAAATAATAATATAATAATATAATATTATTTAATATAATATATAATATATATATTGTATTTATTAATAATATGATACTATCTGAATATTGCAAGGGGTCGGAAACTTGCGATAATTTTCGTAGACCTGGGTCATGTTATCACTGTTATCATCCTGTTATCTCCGTGTTATCACGTGTTAGATTTGTTATCAGCACACTAAAAGCACTAAAAGCTCAAGATTCTTAGTCAAGATTCTTAAGAATCAGATTCTTAATTCAATAATAAAATATAAAATTTTCGTTTGAAAAAAAATCAAAGTTCAAATATGTAAAAATCAATAATAATAATAATTATATACATAAAATAATCAAGGGGTCCGAAACTTCCAGTAATCTTCGTAGAACTAGGCCTTGTTATCACTGTTATCATCCTGTTATCTCCGTGTTATCTCTGTGTTATTAGATGTGATCGAATAATCTTCGTACGCTTTTCCTCGGAGTTTCGGACCCCTTGAAAATAATTGATAAATACAATGTATAATTAAATATAAAATAAATAAAGGATATAAATAAATAATAATTAATTATTACATAAAAACTGTGCATTTACATTATAATACAATTGATAATATCTAATAACTGTAATAATGATACACGGGGTCCGAAACTTCCAATAATCTTCATACTGTTATCATTGTTATCATCCTGTTATCTCCACGTTATCTCCGTATTATCACGTGTTCTCAAATTATCTCCGAGCAATCTTCCTTGGAGTTTCGGACCCCTTGATCTTTCGTGGTTTTTCATGTATTTCCGTATTATTATTATTATTATTATTATTATTTTGATAAAATTACTGTTATTTTTTAAATCTTATTTTCTTGTTTTTCCACGTTTTTAACTAACGTAATTATCATTATTATTATTAATATTACAAGGGGTCCGAAACTCAGAGGAAAACCGTACGAAGATTATTTGATAACGTCAGATAACACGGAGATAACATGGAGATAACAGGTTGATAACAGTGATAACAAGGCCTAAGTGTACGAAGATTATCGGAAGTTTCGGACCCCTTGCGAAAGATCACGAAATATCAAGGGGTCCCAAACTCCGGGAAAAGTGTACGAAGATTACTTGATAACATCTGATAACACGGAGATAACATGGAGATAACAGGTTGATAACAGTGATAACAAGGCCTAAGTGTACGAAGATTATCGGAAGTTTCGGACCCCTTGCGAAAGATCACGAAATATCAAGGGGTCCCAAACTCCGGGGAAAAGTGTACGAAGATTACTTGATAACATCTGATAACACGGAGATAACATGGAGATAACAGGTTGATAACAGTGATAACAAGGCCTAAGTGTACGAAGATTATCGGAAGTTTCGGACCCTTTGATTATTTTATTTATATAATTATTATTATTATTAATGTTCACATATTTGGACTTAATTTTTTTGCAAAGGATAATTTTACATTTTATTTCTGAACGAAGAATCTGATTCTTAAGAATCTTGACTAAGAATCTTGAGAATCGTGACTAACAATCTTGAGAATCGTGACTAACAATCTTGAGAATCGTGACCAAGAATCTTTAGAATCTTGACTAAGAATCTTGAGAATCTTGAGAATCGTGACTAAGAATCTTGAGAATCGTGACTAACAATCTTAAGAATCTTGACTAAGAATCTTGAAAATTTTGGGAATCTTGACTAAGAATCTTGAGAATCGTGACCAAGAATCTTGAGAATCTTAACTAAGAATCTGGAGAATCTTGACTAAGAATCTCGAGAATCGTGACTAAGATTCTTAAGAATCTTGACTAAGAATCCTGAGATTCTTGACTAAGAATCTTGAGCTTTTAGTGCTTTTAGTGTTCTGATAACAAATCTAACACTCGGACGCCACCAGAAAGGCTTCAAGAATCTTGAAGAATCTTTCAAGAATCTTGAGGACGATAACAAGTGATGACACGTTGATAACACGCGATAACAACACAGAGGGCGCTGCAATTCGTCCTTGAGTTGACGTCCTCAAAAAAAGACCAACGGGGTCCGAAACTTCCAATAATCTTCGTACTGTTATCACTGTTATCAACCTCTTATCTCCATGTTATCCCCGTGTTATCCGATGTTATCAAATAATCTTTGTACACTTTTCCCCGGAGTTTCGGACCCCTTGGTCTTTCGTGATCTTTCGCAAGGGGTCCGAAACTTCCTAATCTTCGTACACTTAGGTCATGTTATCACTGTTATCAACCTGTTATCTCCATGTTATCAGATGTTATCAAATAATTTTCGTACACTCTTCCTCGGAGTTTCGGACCCCTTGTAAAAGTACATAATTAACATACATATTATATAATACTAATTAGTTATTCATATTACGAACCTACTTACAATATTAACATATTATAATTATTATTATATTATATTAATTATATAATTATATAATTATATAATATATTATATAATTATTAATTATTATTATATTTAAATATTTGGCCAACAAAAAATCTCATCCGGTCGCTGGGTAAACGATAGTGGCCTTCAGTGTTTCCACTGTTGCAGGGAAATTCCCTGCAAAAGGGAGGAAATGGGGTAGGAAAAGGGAAGAAGAAGAGAAGAGAGTAAAGAGGAGACCCTGTAAATTCTTGCACGGAAGGGGAAAAGGGGAAAGATAAGGGAAGAGGGGAAAATCGAAAAGTGGCAACACTGGTCGCCTAGCCTGATGTGGGATCAGTGTTTCCACTGTTGCAGGGAAATTCCCTGAAAAAGGGAGGAAAAGGGAAGAAGAAGAGAAGAGAGTAAAGAGGAGACCCTGTATATTCTTGGACCGAGGGGGAAAAAAGGGGAAAGATAAGGGAAGAGGGGAAAAATGGAAACACAAGTCGCCAAGCCTGATGTGGGGATGGCCTTCGGCTTACTTGCGCTCTCGAGATAATATTATAATTATATTATTATTATAATTACTACAAACTACTACATCGTAATAACACACCCACACACACACACACACACACACACACACACACACACACCACAGTCCCAGCTTCCGACTATTATATTACATAAATATCCTGAAATTTACGTAACACGTTGATATTACATCAAAAAAAGCAAGAAATAGAATGAAAAAAAATTAGTTGCGATTTCGCTCCGCTAGATGGCGCCACCGTCGCGCGCCCTCGGCGCGGCGCGCTTTTCAAACGTGCGGGAAAGAAATCTAAGAAAATTGCGCTACTACCGTACGGATAAGTAATATAATTAAATTTTTAAAAAATATTAATAATAGTGGATAGTTAGATGTCGATAAAGGTGAATAGTAAGTTAGTTTCGTGGATAGTGGATGTTGGGAGGGGGTATGGAGATTTTCGCAGCTGCTACCGATCTCACGTGCTTATGAATATAAATCAGATTTCTCCGGTGAGTTTTGTGTGCCATGCTGATTCTGTGCTCTGCTCTGCTCTGCTTCTCCCAGCCAAAATTCACGGCCAAAACAGCATTACCAAAGCAAAATTTGTAATGCCTTTCCACTTGTCAAAGTGCATTTACTTCCAATAACCTGCACAAAGGCCATAACAAAATAATAGTAATAACAATAATAATAATAATAATAATATAATATAATATAATAATAATATATGTAATAGCAGTTCCGAATGTGATTTCTCTTCTGTGTTCCCACTTTGCAGGGAAATTCCCTGAGAAACGGGAAAGTGGGGTCTCTGAAAAGGGAGAACTAAGACAAGAAGGGGAAAAGGGGAAATCAAGACCCTAGCAGTTCCAAATGTAATTTCTCTTCGGTGTTCCAACTTTGCAGGGAAATTCCCTGAGAAACGGGAAAGTGGGGTCTCTGAAAAGGGAGAACTAAGACAAGAAGGGGAAAAGGGGAAACCAAGATCCTAGTAGTTCCAAATGTGATTTCTCTTCAGTCTTCCCACTTTGCAGGGAAATTCCCTGAAAAAGGGGAAAGTGGGGTCTCTGAAAAGGGAAAACTAAGACAAGAAGGGGAAAAGGGGAAATCAAGAACCCTGCATTGTTCTAAACACAGCGGGGAAAAAAAGAGAAGGATAAGGGAAAAAAGGGAAAAAGGGGAAACATTGTTTCTCTTAGTTACATATTTGGCAAAGCGGCGTGTTGGTCTTGGCAAATAAGGCGACAGTCATAACGGAAGTGTTACCCAAGGTAGGGGGGTCCGCAACTATACGCTTATAACAGGTTGATAACAGGTTGATAACAATCCTTGAAGAAAGAAATGGAGGAATACTTGACGAAATGGTTGAAAAATGGCGAGGGCCCCGCCATTTTGTTTTTGGCAATGGAAATTTATTGTTGGCAGGTCATGATCTTTTCCACTAGCCCGAAGGCCTTTTCTCTTCAACTTAGAATCTTGAAAGAATCTTAAAAGAATCTTAAAAAGAATCTTGAGAAGAATCTTGAGAAGAATCTTGAGAAGTCCGCCATCCCTAGCTGATAACGAACGATAACAGAGAGATAACATGTTGACAACAAGTGGAACCTCCAAAGGAATCTTCGAAGAATCTTGAAAGAATCTTAAAAGAATCTTAAAAAAGAATCTTGAGAATTCCAGCATCCCTAGCTGATAACGAACGATAACAGAGTGATAACATGTTGATAACACGTGAAAACTCCAAGGGGAATCTCGAAAGAATCTTAAAAGAATCTTGAACAAGAATCTTGAGAATTCCAGCATCCCCAGCTGATAACGAACGATAACAGAGTGATAACATGCTGATAACAAGTGAAAACTCCAAAGGGAATCTTCGAAGAATCTTGAAAGAATCTTAAAAGAATCTTAAAAAGAATCTTGAGAAGTCCACCATCCCTAGCTGATAACGAATGATAACAGAGTGATAACATGTTGATAACAGGTGAAAAATCCAAAGGGAATCTTGAAAGAATCTTGAAAGAATCTTAAAAAAGAATCCTGAGAATTCCACCATCCCCAGCTGATAACGAACGATAACGGAGTGATAACATGTTGATAACAGGTTTGATAGCACTGATAACAGGGCGATGCTTGAGAATGACGGACCCACACCAGCTGTAGGGCTTATTCCAAAAGGCACGCCTCTCTATAGCGGACACCTTTAGTAAATCAACTGTAAGGAATTTTTCAACTTTCTTTCCACTGAAATGTTTCTTGAATTTTTCTGTGATTTTTCAGCATATTTTTCAAAAAAATTTTTGCATGCAAATATTTTATACGTGTGTCCGCACTAGAGGGGCTGGTCTTCGGCGGCCCTTTTTGGGAATAGGGCCTATTCCAAAAGGCGCACCTCTCTATAGCGGACACCTTTAGTAAATCAACTGTAAGGAATTTTGCAACTTTCTTTATATGAAAATGTTTCGCAAATTTTTTGGTGATTTTTCAGTATATTTTCAAGCAGGTATTTCCTATGCAAGTATTTTATACGGCTGTCCGCACTAGAGGGGCTGGTCTTCGGCGGCCCTTTTTGGGAATAGGGCTTATTCCAAAAGGCGCACCTCTCTATAGCGGACACCTTTAGTAAATCAACTGTAAGGAATTTTGCAACTTTCTTTATATGAAAATGTTTCGCAAATTTTTCTGTGATTTTTCAGCATATTTTTCAAAAAAATGTTTGCATGCAAATATTTTATATGTGTGTCCGCACTAGAGGGGCTGGTCTTCGGCGGCCCTTTTTGGGAATAGGGCTTATTCCAAAATGTGCGCCTCTCTATAGCGGACACTCTTATCAAATCAACTATAAGGAATTTTGCAACTTTCTTTATATGAAAATGTTTCGCAAATTTTTCTGTGATTTTTCAGTATATTTTTCAAACAAATTTCTGCACGCAAATATTTTATACGAGTGTCCGCACTAGAGGGGCTGGTCTTCGGCGGCCCTTTATGGGAATAGGGCTTATTCCAAAAGGCGCACCTCTCTATAGCGGACACCTTTATCAAATCAACTGTAAGGAATTTTGCAACTTTCTTTGCACAGAAATATTTCTTGAATTTTTCGGTGATTTTTCAGTATATTTTTTAAACAAATTTTTGCATAGAAATATTTTATAATAAATATTTCGTATTTATATTTTTTGGGGAATGAGGTCTATTGCCTTTGCAGTAATGGTTCCACACAAGTCGT
The DNA here is from genome assembly GCA_002872375.1 of Eulimnadia texana. Taxonomy (NCBI): domain Eukaryota; kingdom Metazoa; phylum Arthropoda; class Branchiopoda; order Diplostraca; family Limnadiidae; genus Eulimnadia; species Eulimnadia texana. Next base: position 30,858,354 of record NKDA01000001.1, on the reverse strand, counting down.
TTTTCTTTCAATTTCCTCTCCATATCTCGGAAACTTTATTCATTTTTCTTCTCAACCGGGAGGGTCTGCAACTTTGGTCATTATCGTTTCAGTCCCACAGAGTTGCTAACCCCTTTCATGTGTGATAACAGGACGATAACAGGGTTGATAACAGCTGAATCTGGAAGAGATTGCTGGGACTCTTCTTGAGAGAATCCTGACGTGATTCTTGAAAAGATTCCCAAGTTGCTAACCCCTTCAAACAATATTTTCATACCCCTTCAAGTTCAAAGTTGCTAACCCCTTCATGTGTGATAACAGGACGATAACAGGGTTGATAACACCTGAATCTGAAACAGATTTTTGGGAATCATAAGTTTCTGTCCGCAACAAGGGGTCCGAAACTCCGTGGAAAAGTGTACGAAGATTACTTGATAACATAGGATAACACGGAGATAACAGTGATAACACGGCCTAGGTGTAACGAAGATTATTGGAAGTTTCGGACCCCTTGGTCTGCAACTCGGTCATTATCATTTCAGTCCCACAGAGTTGCTAACCCCCTTCATGTGTGATAACAGGACGATAACAGGGTTGATAACACGTGAATCTTAAAGAGATTTTTGGGAATCAATAAGATTCTTGAAAAGATTCCCAAGATTCTCAAAGCTTCATTGTTGAATCTCTAAGAATCTTGACTGTCGAGATTCTTAATTTCTAAGAATCTTGTTTGCCAAGAATCTCTACGAGAATCTTTCAGTTCTGTGTAAGATTCCTAGATCACGTGATCAAGAATCTTAAAAATTTAGGAATCTCTACAAGAATCTTAATTATCTGAAGGATTCTCGGTCACGAGACTAAGAATCTTGCCAAGAATCTTACACAAAGAATCTCGACTCAAGGGGGTCCGAAACTTTCAATAATCTTCGTACACCTAGGTCATGTTATCACAGTTATCAACCTGTTATCTCCGTGTTATCCTATGTTATCAAGTAATCTTCGTACACTTTTCCTCGGAGTTTCGGACCCCTTGTCTAATACATACCAAGGGGGTCCGAAACTTTCAATAATTTTCGTACACCTAGGTCACGTTATCACTGTTATCAACCTGTTATCCCCACGTTATCTCCGTGTTATCATATGCTATCAAATCATCTTCGTACACCTAGGTCATGTTATCACTGTTATCAACCTGTTATCTCCGTGTTATCATATGCTATCAAATCATCTTCGTACACCTAGGTCATGTTATCACTGTTATCAACCTGTTATCTCCGTGTTATCATATGTTATCGAATAATCTTCAACCCCACTTCTCGACTATTAAGAATCTAACCTAAGATTCTCAGCTAAGTACTTCTGTCAGGTTTTATACGAATCCGCCATTTGCAGGACTGGCCCCTCTACTACGGACAGGTAAATAAAATATATTTACACGCAAATTTTGACTGAAAATATGTCAGAAAAATTGCAAAATATTAGAGAATCATTTTCATGCAAAAATTTTTTGAAAAATAATCAAGGTTGATTTAATACCGGTGTCCGCTATAGAGAGGCAACATGTATAAATCAAATACGTTTATGATAAAATCTTAACTTAAAAGACTTGGGAAAAATCACAAAAAAAATCGAGAAGAATTTATATGTAAACAATATTTCTAAATTACATAAAATTTTTAATATTTATAACTTATATATATATAATATTTATAATATACTTACTTATATATACTTATATATACGTATACTTAATATATAATATTTATAACTTAAAAGACTTGGAAAAAATCACAAAAAAATCGATAAGCATTATATGAAAACAATATTTCTAAATTATTTAAATTAGATTTAATAACGGTGTCCGCTATAGAGGGGCAGGGCGTTTGGTACATGCGCTTAAAGTCCTATTGCTAGAAAAGACGAACCTCTCTACTACGGACAGACAACTCTAATACGTTTATGGTAAAATCCCAGTTTAAAGTATATCAAAAAATTGCAAAAAAATCGAGAAAAATTTTCATATAAACACAATTTCTAAACTATTTAAATTAGATTTAATAACGGTGTCCGCTATAGAGAAGCGTGGGTTTGGCACATTGGCCCCATAGCAAAAGCCGACCTCTCTACTACGGTCGGAGAAATCAAAGACGATTATGGTAAAATCTTGACTTTAAAATATACCAAAAAATTGCAAAAAAATCGAGAAAAATTTTAATGTAAACAAAATTTCTAAACTATTTAAATTAGATTTAATAAAGGTGTCCGCTATAGAGAGGAGCGGGCTGGGCAAAGTACCATGGGCTGTAAGACCACGTGGTAACTCTCTCTCTCTCTCTCTCGTCTTGGAAGTTGGGAAATGCGCTTCCACTTTTTTCCCTTTTTTTCCCCTTCCGCTTGAAAAACATCAGTTTCCCTTTTTTCCCGTCCGTGCTACTGAGTAAAGCTACATTTGTAAATTCACTTTTCCCTCCACTTTTCCCTTTCCCTCTTCCCCATTTTCGCTATTAGAGGGAATTTAGTAAGTAACAGTGCTTCCACTTTTTTCCCTTTTTTCCCTTCCGCTTGAAAAATATCAGTTTCCCTTTTTTCCCCTCCGTGCTACTGAGTAAAGCTACATTTGTAAATTCACTTTTCCCTCCACTTTGCCCTTTCCCTCTGTCCCCATTTTCCCTATTTGAGGGAATTTCCCTGCAAAGTGGGAAATGTGGGATGCCCACAGCGCTGGTCTTCTGTTTTGGTTCTTCTTTCTTCGAGTTGGTCTCTGGGCTTGTGAAACAAGATCTGTCGCCATGCTCAGCAGGAGAAGAACATTTTACCCAGCCGAAAATTCCAGCCGAAAAAATAAACAAACCGACCCAGTAAAAAACTTTATTTTTTTCCCCTTCAATTTTAAGGATGTTATTCAGGATATATCATAATAATAACTTTCAATTACATTAATAATATCATAAATCATAGTCATTATAACTTTCCAAGGGAACTTGGGAACAGAATTCCAGCAGAAAAAATAAAACTTTTATTTTTTTCCCTTCAATTTTAAGGATATTATTCAGGATATATCATAATAACTTTCAATTATATTAACAATATCATAAATAATAGTCACCATAACTTTCCAGGGGAACTTGGGTTCGTTTTGCTGGAATGTTCGGGTATGAGGTCACGTGACGACCTTTCTCAATTTTAAGGATATTATTCAGGATATATCATAATAATGATAATTTTCAATTACATTAATAATATCATAAATAATAGTCATCATAACTTTCCAGGGGAACTTTGGTTCGTTTTGCTGGAAAGGGTCGGGTATGAGGTCACGTGACCTGTGATATATGATCATCTTTGGCCAATGGGAAAATTTTTTTGGGGAAAAAAAAATTTATGACTGATACTCTTTCGTTGCATAATTAATTACTTGTAACTCTGGCAATTGTTCCTTGCTGATTGATACAATGAGGTTTTGGATGATAAATGTCTCAAGTTCACAAAAATTCTTTATGGCACTTGAGCTCCAGAGAGCAGTGTTGCCACTTTTCAATCTTCCATTTTTCCCCTCTTCCCTTATCTTTCCCCTTTTTCCCCCTCCGAGCAAGAATGTACAGGGTCTAGATTTCCTCTTTACTCTCTTCTCTTCGTCTTCCCTTATCTTTCCCCTTTTTCCCCCACCGTGCAAGAATGTACAGGGTCTAGGTTTCCTCTTTACTCTCTTCTCTTCTTTTTCCCTTATCTTTCCCCTTTTTCCCCCCACCGTGCAAGAATGTACAGGGTCTAGATTTCCTCTTTACTCTCTTCTCTTCGTCTTCCCTATTCAGACTCCATTTCCCCCTTTTTCAGGGAACTTCCCTGCGAAAGTGGAAACACTGCTTGAGAGAGACTCTGTTATCAGTTGTTATCAACGTGTTATCAGGGCAATCTTTCGAGATGGTGGAGGGGTGTATTGTGTTAATTGGCCTCTATAATAAGATTCTGGGAGGGTAGGTCTGTTGATAAGTGGATGATAACATTGATAACTCCACATGTGGGGGTCCTGGAAGATTGCTGGGGGAACGTTGGCAACTTCTTCTAGGCCTTTCTGCGAATGTTCTTATTGATGGATTCCCGTTGACACAGACCCTAAAACCTCCCAGTCCATTGGGGACCTGGGCCCTAAAAAAAAAATCGGTAGGCCTACAACTACAGAGACCTCCGGGCTAGCATTTCGGAACATTCACTACTAGAAGGGAGTTGTAGTAGTAGTGGTAGTAGTGGAAGTAGTGGGAGTAGTAGTGCTAGGAGGAGGAGTAGTAGTAATAATGGTGGTGATAGTAGTAGTAGTAGAAATAGTAGAAGTAGTAGAAGTAGTATTAGTAGTAGTGGTGGTGGTAGTAGTAGTGCCATAGTAGTAATAGTAGTGGTACTAGTACTAGTAGTAGTAGTAGCAGAAGCAGCAGTAGAAGTAGTAGTGGTAGTAGTAGAAGTACAGTAGTTGTAGTAACAGTATTAGTAATCATAGTGGTGGTAGTAGTAGTAGTACTACTAGTAGAAGTAGAAGTACTAATAGTTGTAGTAACAGCAGCAGTAGTAGTCATCGTAGTAAAAGTGGTAGTAGTACTAATAGTATTGGTAACAGTGGTAGTAATCGTAGTAGGAGTGGTAGTAGTAGTAGTAGTAGTAGTCGTAGTAGTATAGTCATAAGTACATAATACCGCACACGTATATTTATAGTTGCAGTGCTTATAGACAAGTTGCGGTAACAACACATGTATGCATCTCAGTCTGAATCGTATTAGTAATACGAGTAAATTTAATAGTAAGTTAGTGGTAAATAGTATTTAATATTTAGTTAGTAGTTAGTATTTAATAGTAGTAAATCTAGTAACAGTAATCGTATTAATACAATAATCTTGGTTGGGGAATGAATGAAGGAAGAGGTCCGGACCGCTGTTAGTGTTTACAGGTCGCAAGCCGAAAAGAGCAGGAGGTACTCATCAATTACACTGAAAAGCATTCCACCAGTGCATTCTTTTCGCCAATAGACCTTATTCCAAAAAGGCCTCTGTAGACCACTCTGTAGACCACTCTGTAGACTGAAAAAAAACTTTAAAAATCACAGAAAAAATTGAAAAAGATTTCGGCACCAAGAAAGTTGAAAAATATTAACAAGCTGATTTAATAGAAGTGTCCGCTATGGTGAGGCGCGCATTTGGAATAGGCCCTATAGACCTCATTCCAAAAAAGGCCTCTGTAGACCACCCCCTCTACTACGGACGCTCATGTAAAATAACCGTGTCAATGAATCGACTTGAAAATCTGTCTAAAAATCGTCAAAAAATCTGAGAAACACTTTGATACCCAGAAAAGTTCAAAATTTCAAAAAACTGATTTAATAGAAGTGTCCGCTATAGCGAGGCGCGCCTTTGGAATAGGCCCTATAGACCTTATTCCAAAAAGGCCACTGTAGACCATCCCCTCTACTACGGACGCTCGCGTAAGATAACCTTGTCAAGTAATCGACTTGAAAATATGTCTAAAAAACGTCAAAAATCTGAGAAACACTTTGGTACCCAAAAAAGTTAAAAATTTCAATAAACTGATTTAATAGAAGTGTCCGCTATCGTGAGGTGCGTGTTCGGAATAGGCCTTATTGCACTTCTTCATTCACAAACTCTCCCACACAGCTTTCCCGACACGAACTCTTTTTTCCCAAGTAGCGAACCCCTCAAAAAATGATAGTTAATCATCAACTACCATCTTGATGGTTTCCAAAACTATTCCCCACCATTCCATGACCTTGTATCGACATTCCACATCTTCTCGTCTCCACACAGATGAAACATCACCAAAAGATAATCCTCATCCATATAGATTCTCTTGGTCTTGGATACCCAATAGAATATTCAGGACCCTGGTTATATCCTGAGTAATATCCTAAACAGTATCGTGAAGTATTCTGAACAGTACCCTAAACACTATCCTTAACAGTATTCTGAACAGTATCTGAACATCCTGAGCAGTATCCTGAATATCCTGAACAATACCCTGAACACTATCCTGAACATTATCTTGACAATATCCTGACAATATTCTGAGCACCATCCCGAACATCCTAAACAGTATCCTGAAGAATATTCTGAGTACCCTGAATGGCATCCTGAACAGCAGCCTGAACAGCATCCTAAACAGTATTCAGAAGCATCCTGAAGTATCCCGAACACTATCCTGAAAAGTTTCCAGCAACCATCCTGAAAATCGTGAACAGCATCCTGAACATCCTGAAGATGAGCTGATTTCAGTGCGTTCAGTCTTTACTGAGCCTACCTGAACTTGTCCTGTTCAGGAGGGTTTCCAGGGTCCTGAGACTAGCCTGAATTTTCTACTGGTGATGAGAATGTTTCTCGGATGAATCCTTACCACAAGAGTCTCATTTCAGTTCTCATTTCGACACAAGAGTGATTTCAGTCCGTTCAGTCGTGACTGAGCCTACCTGAACTTGTCCTGTTCAGGAGAGTTTCCAGGGTCCTGAGACTAGCCTAAATTTTCTACTGGTGATGAGAATGATTCTTGGATGAATCCTTACCACAAGAGTGATTTCAGTGCGTTCAGTCGTGACTGAGCCTACCTGAACTTGTCATGTTCAGGAGAGTTTCCAGGGTCCTGAGACTAGCCTGAATTTTCTACTGGTGATGAGAATGATTCTCGGATGAATCCTTGCTACAGGAGTCTCTGTTTTCCTGTGAGCTTGGTCGACATGCGGGCTAACAATCACTCTGGAGAATCTAGTTAAGATTCCCGGAATGGAAAAGCTTTCACACAAAATGATCCCCTCACGACCGGAAGCCTCTGATGACTTGGGAAGTTGTTTCCTTCTGCGGGGGCGAACCGTTTCGCGGTCCCAGCCTCCCTCGGTTCGCTGAGGTCCTTCAGCGGCGCGGTTCACAAACGCCCGAAGGGGCCCACGGTGGATAACACGGTGATAACCGGTTGATAGCATGCTGATAACATGAGTATGGGCTTTCGGAGGAAGGGGTTGGAAGGTCACGAAAACTTGGTGGAAGCCCGTGAAAAGCCCTGCAGCGTGGTAAAGCGAAAGGTCCGCAGTGAAAAAATGTTCCCTCGGAGCGCATAAATCCCAATTCCCAGAAAAGAAAAAAAAAATACCCACAAGAAAAACATTTTGAGTAGAGAACTAATATAGTCGAAGCCCTTCTCTTCCTCTTTCGCCTCTAAGCCGTTCCTTCAGCTCAGTTCGGTTCGGTTCGGTTCAGTTCGGCATCGAACAAAAGTTTGGACAACTATCGTCTAATCCCTTGTTCGAGCCGCTACACAAGCCGAATATTTATACTGAAGGCATAAAAGGTTCATTGCGTGAGAAGACTTGGTATCTATCGGCATGTATTGAGTCACGTTCGGTACCGAACAACCGAACCAAACAAGAAACGGTTCGCTGGAAAACCAGGTTTTTCAGAGGAGTGGCCCCCCCCTTCAAGGACCGATTGTTCGCTCCGGTGATCACTAACCTGATACAAATCGACAGGATTTCTTATTTATTTTTTTTAAATTCCTCAATCAGTTATTAGATAATCTGGGGAATCATTCACATGATCGCTCGGTACACTCTCATAAATAATAAAATTCTCAAGATTTTTTTTCCCAGAGGACTGGTCTGAAAAATTCCAAACGCGCACCTCTCTATAGCGGACACCTTCATCAAATCAACAAAAATTAATTTGAAAACTCAGTTTATACAGAAATGTTTCTCGAATTTTTCTATGATTTTTAGAGGCATTTTCAAGCAAGATTTTTTGACGAAAGTATTTTATACGGCCGTCCGCAGTAGAAGGGCCGGTCTTCAGGGTCCTTTTTGGGAATAAGCCCGTGATATGGAGGAAAACTTTGCGATGGTCCAGAGTTGCTCATTAAAATCTTCTTTAGCACACGTGCTGGCGATTGGAAGGCCATAACTCGGTGCAGTTGTATAAAATACGAGCCAGCCAGGGTCTGTTTTTGAACACTCGGGTGCCGACCGATTGCGAGGGCCCTTCCAAAGGCAGCCTTTTCCTCGGAAAAGCAGCGGGGTAATGAACGTAAATTAACCACTCAAGAGTCCCCCACTTAGAAGTTTATAGTTTTTCAAACTCGTAAAGTATGAAACAATGGCTATTCACTAAAAGTCCCACGTTGGTTTTCACTTGTGAGACCTCTGTGGTGTACTCCATATCTCCACTTTTCAATGTTCCCTTTTCCCCTCTTCCCATATCTTTCCCCTTTCTCCCCCCCCCGCCCCCTTCGTGCTGGAATATACAGGGTCCTAGATGTCCCCTTTACCCTCTTCTCTTCTTCTTCCTTTTCAGACTCCATTTCTCCCCTTCGTGCTAGAATATACAATGTCCAGATTTCCCCTTTACCCTCTTCTCTTCTTCTTCCCATATCTTTCCCCTTTTCCCCCTTCGTGCTAGAACATACAGGGTCCTAGATGTCCCCTTTACCCTCTTCTCTTCTTCTTCCCTTTTCAGACCCCATTTCTCCCCTTTTGCAGGGATTTCCCTGCAAAAGTGGAAACACTGGGTGTACTGCTTTTCCACATCCTCGGCCTAACATTTCTCCTGTTTTTAAAATATACACACACACTCTTTACGTTGTGTATCTAAATTTGTATGGTAGGTAATGTTTATAGGGCAGTCTCTTTGCGCTTGAGCGCTGATCCCAACAGCAGGACTCTGTAATAACAAACAGCGCAAAAATGCTTAACCACCGATGGCGTCCACTTACACAGCGCCATAATCCCAGCAACTTGGTCGTAAAGAATAAAAAATACATCCATAAAATCAAATGGTGGTAAGTCGAGCACCAGTTGCCCACGGATAGTGAATAGTGAATAGTAGAGAAAAAAAAGTAGAAAAGAATAAACCAAAATCACGGAACCATTTTTTATTACCCCCTTTTAACTAACGGCCGAGCGTGGGAACCCATAACAGGCAAAACGGAGGGTGGGTGCAAGAACTTCCCAATCCCCGAAAGCCCTGCACAGCATTCCCCATAACTAAAAACCAGTTTCACTCCATAAAGCCCATATGGCAGACGACCTTAATTCGTCTTCCAGAACGGACAAATTCTTCTAGAGCGGACAAAAGACTCGACAGAATCGCAGCCAGGCCTCCAGGCCTTTCGTAACGGACACATTTCCATTCGCCAATTTTTATAGTCCTTGACTGTGGGCTAGTTTGTCCCAGACGAGGCTAGTTTCGTCCCGCGTGTTGCGTAAGTTTGGCCCTGGGAAGAGTTATGCTCGAGAGTTGCTTGGAAACAGCCATAGGCGCCCTGGAGAACTATGGGCTAATTAGTCCTTGATAAGGCCAAATTAGCTCAGAATAGGCCTGAAGACTAGCCCAGAAGAAGAGCTAAATTTAACAGTCAGATGCAGACAGGGTATGATTTGCAACTTTCAGTTGACTAGAGGCTAATTCGGCTTGAGTACAGACGACGCTTTTACTGGTCTTGCAGACGCGCCGTGGCGAAGGAAAATGACTTGAAGCGCGGCCCAAAGCCTGGTCACGTGATTGGTAATGAGCATACAGGTGGTAATTTGTGAAGTAGAGTGGGTCTTGTGAAGGGAAACGTTGACAAGGTGCAGAGTTGGGAGGTTTATGAAGCGCCTTTTTGCTTTGCAGAGGGCCATAGGGTCAAGGCTGTGGTTGGTTATTTTCGTAGGGCGTGGAGTGCTAGGCATGGCTCTTCTTAAGTATGGGTTGCACTGAAGGAGGTCGTTATCGTCGACGATCCCACGGATGAACGTCCGCCCAAGGATCACCAGTTACTTTTCTTTCGTAATTCTACAACTTCTTTTTCACTCTCGCCTTGATTGCGCCAACACCATAGTCGGAGCCTCGCGAACCTCTTCCACTGTGCGGTCCACCATAATTTGGCTAATTCATAAATTACTGTTCTTTTTCCATTTCTGTACAGCCTAATAGATCTGGCATAGAACTGAATTATTATTTGGAGTCTAAATGATTTATACAATTTAATAAATGCAGTCTAAAGTGTTAGTTATAAATGACGTTCTTGATTATGTAAGTTTTCGCGAACCTCTTCCACGGTACGGTCCACCATAATTTGGCTAATTCATAAATTACGGTTCTTTTTTCATTTTTGTACAGTCTAATAGAGCTGGCATAGAACGGAATTATTACTTTGGGTCTATATGATTTATACGATTTAATAAATGCAGTCTAAAGTGTTAGTGACAGATGACGTTCTTGATGACTGTAGTTTTGGGTCTTAATTAATTAGTGTAATAGGCTGCATTGAGGCAATTTCATTTGAAGTCGATATGTGGCACTTTAAGGGAGTTGCCGTTACGAAATGAACTCCATTGGTGAGCTCTGAAGCGAGTGGTGGAAGAAACTAATGCGGAATAGAAATGGAGCTTGCGCTGTTGGCAGGGATGGAAATGAAAGCCTTTTGAATTAAACAATACGAGCACAGGTCTCATTTGAATAAATTTACATTACTAATTCCCTACCCTCTGCAAATGTCAAGGTTTTAGGGATAAATATATCAAAGTTGCTTTTTCAAGCCAGAGCTTTCTTATTTTTCTGTCTGCGTTTCAGCATTTTTCACAGTTAGTTTCACACAGGACCCAAACCAGACTTGTTTCAACAACACTCAAAAATGTCGCATGGAACCAAATAGACTTGGCAACAGTGCCCTCAGGTCTAACGGCTGTACCCGTCAAGTATCTGGGTATACGTAACAAGTCTTATAAAAGCTAGGGAAATAGAGTGGTTGTGGTTTTGGGGAAACTAGCTGACCGTCCCCATTTATGACACAACACTGGTGTGCTACACACAAAAACAGGTTTTTCCTTCAGTCTGGAAACATCTTTACGACCTGTTGTTATCGAAATCGCCCCTCTTGAAACGTCTCGAACTTCTTTTTTGTCTACTCTGAAACACAAAAGAGAGAAAGAGAGAGAGAGAGAGTAACGGAAAAAAAAACATTCTGAAAAATATCTAGATGGATGCATTCTCCTCTGGACTTTTTGTTGCATTTTCAGATTGGGTTCAAGGCTTCTTGCTTTGGTTACATGAGGTGTGAATTGGCCACCCGAAGTGTGGTGGGAAACCCGCAAGGGTAGCCTTCAGGGGGCGGGGGTCCAGCCAAGACCAAACAACAGGCCTATTGAAGGATCCCGCTACAAATATCCAGGTTTCTCTGCTTGCCACCACCTCCAACTTACCAGTGTCCATTAACCCGAATGGATCTAGAGAACTTTTTTTCTAACCACTAAACAAAGTATCGAATTTAAATTCCACACCAGAAACCGCAATGGTTCCCCTGCAATCGTTCCTCTCGAACAAAATGTCGACAAATTGGAAACAGTTTTCGGCCGCAGAAAAATGTTGGGGCCTTTCGGGGGCAAAACGACTTATCTGAAAAATGACCAGCTGCCCGAAAACGACTAGAATGACCGGTTCCAGTTTTTTTCTTCTTTCTGGTTCCGAAACCCAAGATTTTTTGAGAAATCTGGGCTACGCGAGGACAGATTGTGTATCGCCAAGGCAAGTTCGTATATCACAATAGACCCACATTCCTAAGGCCTGCAATTTCACGTATGGCAGCCATGTGTACCATACCGAGAGACCGAGTGAGAGAGAGAGAGAGAGAGAGAGAGTGGCCAAGGATATCTGGGTAGTTCTGGAGTACGGGGGGGGGTGTGGAGGATTGAATGAATTCCTCAGCTACCATTAGTGTTGCGCCCTTGCACAACAACAACTGGCGTCGTGCTTCACTCCCAATGACGCTGCGCTAAATTTCTCAGGTTCCCATCCGACAACAAACATTCAATTATCATTCTAACGGACTTGATTTTGGTGGCCAGGTTTGCTGTTTAATTGATTTTCCATGATGAAACCTACCTTCCTTACCGGAGGAGGGGCATCCAGGAACTGAGTGATCTCTGATCTCTTTTGGTGCGTTTTTAATGGAACTTGTGAAGGATTTTGCAAAAATTATAATTGCATTTCGCAACTGAAAGTTTTTGCTCTCCGATAGTTTTAAAGAATTTCCGATTGAGGGAAAACCTGATAAGTGGTGGATTGCACAAGAGTGCAAAGTACTATCAAGGGCAACCGCTTCGTGCGGTTCGATATTACGACGAGAGTGAACTTCCCCCCAACCCTTAGATTATAATTGTACTGCGCATTTCGGCCATTGCGAGTTATGCTGTTATCACATTTTGTCGGTTATGCGCAAAATTCAAGCGTTTCGCAGAAAATTTCCAACAGATGGCGCTGTCATCACTCACCTCATTACGGGCTAAATTAAATCAATTAATCGTTAATTGGACAAATTAATCAATGCTTTCCACACCCACTTGACTAAGCTATGGGACGCAATTAAAATTACTCCAAATTTCACGTAAATTAATTTGTGGTGGAGAGCACAGTGTCCATTGGATTTTGGAAAGAACGAAGACAAAGCCCAGTGGTTTTGTTTGAAAAATGAATAGATGTATTACCATATATGCTATATATGCATGTAGAGACCTACGATACAAAATTTACAATGGGAGGGTGGGAGCTATATGCATAGTTGAATATGATACAAGAGCCAAGTGTTGTACAAAAAAATCAAAAATGGCATCCAGAGACAACAATTTTTGTCCAAATCAAATAACTCAGAATCTGATTTTTATTCTTCCATTTGTCAAAAAATTTCAAATCTTCCCAAGATTTTCAAGATTCTCTTGTCAGGAGGGTATGGGAATAATCTATACATCGACAAAAAAATCACATACACACACACATTATGGATGATCTGCTTCCCTTCTATAACGTTGTCCAGCACACAGATATATTGCTAAAAACATAGTATTTTTTTTCGTCATCAATTTTTGTGTTTGTTTCAAAAAATTTTATTTTGAAAAATTCGACAACATGACCATAGTATCAATTTTTGAAAAGACACCATGCAAAACTTCACAAGAGCATTCCGAAACGAAAGTAAGTTTGTTGTTTTTTTTCCCGCCCAAAAAATTTTCAAATCAAACGAAACATAACAGAAAACGGATCACAAAAATTCATTATTTTACTTTTTCAAAAAATAAGTGTCAATGAGAGAAATGAACCAAAGAAAAAATTAAGCAAAATGACTAATTATACAAAATCAAAAGGTTAAATTCAAAAATCAACGTCAGGGAGGAGGGAAGTTTGCCATTTGTTGTTGTTGTTGTTGTAGTTGTTGTCGCAATAGTTTTGTGTGTATGTGTGCAGATCAAACGAAAGCTTCCAGGAAGCGGGTATTCCAACTCGAAACAAAATTTACTTCGGTAAAAAACGAAATACAAGATGATGACAAAAGCAGCACAGCGTGTGTGTCTTCTACACTCAAAAAAAAAATGTCCCACACACTATTCCAGTTCCAAAACTTTGAGAGAATAACACAAAATCTTTTATCAAAATTTCCAAGTCCAAATAAAAACCATCAGATGTTGTTGCGGGAGCGGGGTAAAAAGTAAATTTCCAAAGTATAACACCGAACGACCCAAAAAAAGGCGTGCAATACCTGAAATGTTTATATACAAGGTTTTTTTGTTTGCTATTTTTCCCCCCACAACTCAAGATTTTCCTCGTTTTCGGGGTTTGTTTGTGTCGTCCACCAGTAATCAAGTGTTCACTTGTTTGGCTCCAGCTGATCGTAATCGGCTAAAGAATCACGAAATGTATGGAACAGAATTGTCGAAATCAAAATTTCTCGTAAGGATCAAGAAGAAGAAGAACAAAGCAAAAAAATCCTAAGTTTCTCTCTTCTCCCCATAGATGGCGCTGTTCGATTTCTCCGAAATTCAATCGATTTTTTTTTACGTATTGGAAATCTGATAATCGTAGTCCATGAAGGACCCGCTGATGCATCATTGGAGCCATTTGAAATTTCAAACAATCGATAAATAACTTTTTGATGGATGAAATCAACAGCCCGACTGACGGGCATTTTCCCTGCACAACTTTCTAAAAGACCGTCTCTCTCTGTCTCTCGATTCCATAACACTTAGTAGGCGCTGGCAAAATAACATAGGTAAACGCAGCAAAAACGCAGAAAATGGACATGCGACATTCGACGACGACCACCACAAAAGAAAATTAAAAAAAAAAAAAAAATCCCAAGTGGACAGAAAACCCAGAAAAATGTTCAGTATCTTCTTCAGTATGTTTTCGTCTGGTTGACTTTTTCAGCATCTGGCCAAAGGATTTTTTCAAATGCCACGCTACTCAAATCCCCATCAAAAAGTATCAAAAAGCCCTGGGTAGAACGTCAAGAGATGGGGGTAGATTTTTGCGAGGAGGGTAGAAAGTGTTCGGGGTAGGTTAAAGACTGTAGAGTTCTGCTGTTTTGCTCTGGGTGTTTTTAGTTGATATGTGGTACCTGACTTAGAAAAATTGTAAAAAAAAAAAATAATAAAAATAAAAAAATTTTCAATTATTTCATTTCTGGAGAAAAACATGTGCCAATTTTATTTACATGAAATGAATCAATGGAGGATGGACGAGGAGGAAGATAATTTTTTTTTTAAGAATCCATAATAAACACGATTGTTTCATAAACTATCAATAATTATCAGGGTTGAGGGGGTAAATCTATAAACAAAATCAAATATGCCTCTCGATCAAACGAGGGTAAACGCGGGAGTAAATGGGGGGGGGATGAGGGGGGGGAGGGGGTTAACTTGAGGTTTTACATAAATGACTTAAAAAACAGTGAGCTGGGCTCACATCCAACTTATGTTTTCTCCAGTGGCCTTAGTACTCGGTAAGACAAAAAAAAAAATTAAAAAAAAAACATGGAGAATTCTATGTTACTGTTAAAACAAAACATTTTTTTCGCGCATTGAGCTCCATTGGACACCATTTTCCGGAATTTTTATGGCCTGCCAAGATGCCGTACCTGAGCCTTAGTATCGTGGGGGGGGGGGGTTGTATATTTTTGTCTTGGTGGAGATAGAGTTTTGGGAAAAGGTGTTTTGGAGGAAGTTTACAGCAAGGTTCTAAAGCAAAGTTTTTTTCAGAGACAAAGAAAGAGAGAGAGATAGACAGTTGGGAGAGATCATTTAGCAATTAATGAGGTTTGCAAAGCTCTTATCCACCCAGTCGTTGGAGACTCCGATATCCATGAGCATGTCGTTGACATCGGGGGTGCACGAGAACGAGAAATGAGAGCCTGACGACAGCGAGGCGGAGTCCAGCGAGTCCAGGTCGTCGGTGGCCAGGGAATCGATGTCCAGTTTCAGGTCGGACGGTAGTGGGAAGAGATCGGTCAGCGAATCCAGGTCGGCTAGACTCGATTCCCAGCGTTGACCGAGGCGGCCAGTCCGCCGAGGTTAGGCGCTGCAGTTTCTTTAGACGACGACGCATTCTCTGGTTCCTGTTCCATCTTGACTTGAACCACGGGGTTGAACCCGAAGGATGGTTCCATGTCCGACTCGGAATCCGGTTCAGGAGTGAGCGAGTTCATGAGGATCGGCTCGGTTTTGACGCTGAAGTTGCCCATGCTGAGCAGGGACGGGTCTTCGTACATCGTCACGCTCGAGGGTGAGTCAGGGAGGTCTGAGGCTGGACTGGCGGGCACTTTGGCCGGTGGCGGGGTGAGCTGACTCACAGCCAGGGGTACGTGTTTGCTGTTGCGGATGCTCTCCTTGAACTTGCGATCAATGGTGAGTCGCAGTTTGAGCCGGTTGTGATTGACCGAGCTCAACCCTCCGACAGTCTGAGTTATCCGAGCTCTGGTAGTCGACAGACGGAATCCGTTCTGGTTAGGTGTACTGCTGCTGTTGTTGTTCGAGGAGGCCAGCCCCAGAGAACTGGACGTTTTGAGACCAGTCCTCGAGGCCGGCGTTTTCCGCTCGCTCAGGCTGGATGCCTTAGACACTGAGGCTGGCGACGCTGCAGACGACAAGCAGCTAGCAGACGACGTGGACGATGGGCTAGAGCTAGAGGTGGTAGGCGAGCCTGTGCTACTGCTACCGCTCAGTTTAGCCTTCTTGCGCGGTCGGTATTTGTAGTCGGGGTATTCCTGCATGTGGAGCAGACGAAGTCGCTCGGCCTCCTGAATGTACGGCTGTCGCTCCTGTTCCGAGAGCATTTTCCAGCGTTTGCCCAGGCGCTTGGAGATCTCGGCGTTGTGCATGTCAGGCTGCACCTCGCAGATCTTACGCCGCTCGATCTGCGACCAGACCATGAACGCGTTCATCGGTCGCTTGATGTGGTTCGGGTTGTTCTTCTTCGTCTGTTCAAATCAACAAACCCAATTAAATCTTAAATTTCAATTTAATCGTCAAAGGAGGGTTGGAAACTATCAGAAAACACTTAAATATTATAGCTATTATCAACAGATTCGTCAAGATTTTCCCTTTTCCCCCTCTTCCCTTGTAAGATCTCAAGCACCCCTTTCCCCCTCTGTTTGGGATAATCAAGCCATACTTCTATATTATTTTCCCTTTTAAAGGGAAATTTCCCTGCAAAGTGGAAGCACTGCCCCGCAGGAAAACGATAAGCTCATTTGATAAGGCCACACACACAAAAAAACTGTGGCCCAGAGATAAGGGCAAGAGGTTCGCAATCTGGCTACGATAACAGACGATAACACGTGGGTAGCGGACCCCCTTTTCGGGTAAAAGGGTTTGGCTTCTATCAGCTGAGCGAACGTCAATAACCTTTTTCAAGGCAACGTGAGCGGACGAATCCAAATAACCCGGATTTCCAGTTTGCACCACGAAAACTTGTGTTTACACACAGACTTGCATTTCTTTTTAAAGAACCAAAAAAAAAAAAAAAATTGTCCGGACAAGTTTAGAAATGTCCGGACAGGATTTGACTGTTAACCGACAGACAGACATGTCTGAACCCGGCAGTGTTTCCACTTTTGCAGGGAATTTCCCTGAAAAAAGGAGGGAAACGGAGTCTGAAAAGGGAACATGAAGAGAAGAGAAGAGAAGAGAAGAGAAGAGAAGAGAGTAAAGAGGAAATCTAGACCTTGTACATTCTTGCACGGAGGGGGGAAACAAGGGGAAAGATAAAGGGAAGAGGGGAAAAAATGGAAGATTGAAAAGTGGCAACACTGGAGCCCGGGCACAATTTTGGCTGGAAAGTGTCAGATTTTGCTCGATTGCAATAAAACGTGTCGCCACGAGCAACGATTTTTAGGAGACCCGTGTGGAATTTTATCTCCTTCTACCCGAAAAAGCTTTTTTTTTTTCGCCCACAAGTTTGAAATTTGTCTCGGAAACATGTCTCCACTTTCACCAAAACACATGTCTGTAAGTACTTATGCTGAAAAACGGCTCGATACCAGTGTTTCCACTTTGCAGGGAAACTCCAGGAAAAAAAAGGGGGAAAACTAAGACAAGAAGGGTTAGAGGGGAAATCAAGACCTGTATATTCTAAACATATTCTAAACACAGAGGGGAAAAAAGGGAAAAGTGGAAAGTGGGAAACACTGCTCGATACCTCACTAGTTTCCCCGCAAATTCAAACGAGTTGGCAACAGGCGCTACAATTTGAATCTCGAGGATTTTGGCGCGCTTTTTATTTATTATTATTATTATTATTTTTTTAAAGGGATACTACGCGTCCCTTTAAACTAAGTGCATCTGTACCGAGACTTTTAAAACTCTACGGCACTCCGGCGTTACGAAAGCGATGAGATTAGTAACAACAACGCCACTTGTTTCCTTTTTCGATATGAAAATGCCGTTTTCGTATCGTTAGAGAAAAATTCTACAAAAAGCCAAAAAGCAATTTGCTGATAAAAATATATAAAAGTCAAGCGGGGAAGAACTGGAAAAACTGCGGACCGATAGTAAAGCCATTTCTAAGGTGCCGTGCTAAAAAACACACGAGGGACTCGTTTGGGCGAATTGATTTTTTATTTTTTGGCCAAAAGTTTTTTTTTGGGCAGTTCTAGTTTATTCAGTTGAGGTAAATAGTGAAATCCCACCTGAGTAGCATCAGTGTAAGGAGTAGAGGATTTGCTATCCACAAGGAGAGAACCGAATAGTGGGGAGGATCCGTTCGAAGCGCTGTTCGAGCGATTGCTGCTCGTCTGTTGAGGCACCATGGTTTTATGAAATTGTTACACTTAGCGACAAAATTAATCGTTGACAAAAAGTAGAGAAATCCGTTGTCGATTAAACAAACAAGAAACTAGGTTTTTTTTTCGTGTGTGTGTTTATCTTTTCTTTTTCCTTCATACGAAAAACGTCTTTGCCAAAACTTCACAAC
Source organism: Eulimnadia texana (assembly GCA_002872375.1). Taxonomy (NCBI): domain Eukaryota; kingdom Metazoa; phylum Arthropoda; class Branchiopoda; order Diplostraca; family Limnadiidae; genus Eulimnadia; species Eulimnadia texana. Next base: position 30,840,121 of record NKDA01000001.1, on the reverse strand, counting down.
TTTCTCGATCTTTCTCTCTCTCTCTCTCTCGGAAATGTGAGAATCCGGAGAGAGAACTTAAACCAAACGTGACTGCCCGGATCTTAACGGGAGAAACTCACTGTACTAGCTAGACCACTAGGTTCATCCTTCAGCAAGCGCTACGCTAACTCTGCCCTAAACCGGCCAGGCGCCCCCGTATTTATAGCTGCCCCTCGTGACGTCACGCGAGACCCAGGGCTTCCACCAGTCAGCGCCAATCAGATGTCGGCGACGGACCCAGGAAACTCCCTTTCTCGCAACTGGACTTTGCACCCTCACACAGAGCTTTGCTGGGATGGGCTATACTGCTGAGCTGTAGGTGCAAAATCCACTTGCGCGCACTGGGTCTGCGCATGCGCAGTGGAGCTCCAACGCTGTGCAGTCGTCAGAATTTCATCGAAATTGGCGGGAGAATGAGCCGCTGCCTCAAACCGCCTAAGTATGGCGTCCGGGAAAGGGGTGTCGCGCGAAATTTCACCGAATTGCGAATATTCGGTAAACAATTGGCGATTCCTTAATAATTTCTTGCATTTTTAACTAGTTACTCGTTTTTAGTGAGTTTTGTGTTTTTGTGAAAAGTGATCAGAGTGTGCAAGACAGTCTCGTTTAGGTGTGTGACTTACTGTGTAACTTAAATTAAGAATGTGAAAATTGTAACTTAAGTTTGGAATGTTTCAATAAACTTAAGTTCAAGCCAACATTGTAACTCAAGTTTTCATCTTTCTTGTAGAGTAGACCTAATTCGTAACATTTCTGTTCAGCTAACATACAGTCTGAAAATTTTTCCCTGACTGAACTACAAACACTACAACACGAAAACTTAGAAAAATTTCCTTGTAAAATACTTGTAAATCCTCTTAAAAACTAAAAGATTTTCTAATACTTGGCTAGAGGGGAAGACAAAAAAAAAAAAACTTAAGTCCCTAGCTGTGTTGAAACCAGCTGGGAATGGCTACAACACAACGTCAGTGGTAGGAATCTATAAAAAGATTTTGGAGAGAGATTTTTTCTAGATTCCCTTGAAAATTCCTATGGAAAATGCCAATAAAGCTTCAGGTCAGTTTTAAAGTTAATTATAAGGGTCAGAAGGAGAGGAGGGAGTTGGTTGTGTTGGCGGAGGTGGAGGTGGAGGTGGAGGGACGGACTGTGAGAAATGGGTCCTCGTTCTGGGAAACCATCGGTTGTATTCAGATTCCCAAATGGTTGAGCAGAAAGGTCGGCAGGGTGACGGTCATAAACCCTGCGCCAAGTTTAGTGACCTTCACATCCTGGACATTTTCAGTTCTATCAGTGTTTCCACTTTTGCAGGGAAATTCCCTGAAAAAAAAGAGGGGAAAAAATGGAGTCTGAAAAAGGGAAGACGAAGAGAGGAGAGTGAAGAGGAAATCTAGACCCTGTATATTCTTGCACGGAGGGGGAAAAAGGGGAAAGATAAGGGAAGACGAAGAGAAGAGGAAATCTAGACCCCGTACATTCTTGCACGGAGGGGGGAAAAGGGGAAAGATAAGGGAAGACGAAGAGAAGAGAGTTAAGGGGAAATCTAGACCCCGTACATTCTTGCACGGAGGGGGAAAAAGGGGAAAGATAAGGGAAGACGAAGAGAAGAGAGTCAAGGGGAAATCTAGACCCCGTACATTCTTGCACGGAGGGGGGAAAAGGGGAAAGATAAGGGAAGAGGGGAAAAAGGGAAGATTGGAAAGTGGGAACACCGAGTTTTATACACAAATCCCCTCGGTCTTTGCTAATGAAGCCGCGATTCGGTAACAGGCGGCTGAGTTCTCGTCCATCAACTTAACATATCAAGAGTTACCCACAAGTCCCTTTACCACTGGAATCATGCAGTTGTTCAACTACTGTTTCAACTACTGTGTCAACTACTTTGTCAACTATTGTCACACTATGGGAGAGAGAAATTCTTGAGCTGCTTCTCGTAGCTTTTAGATTCGAACCGTCTTTGTAGCGCACATTCCTACCGCATGACCCTCTATAGCGGACACTGTTATTAAATCAGCGTCAAAGATTTTTTACATTTTCTTTACGGCAAAATGTTTCTTGAATTATTTTGTGATTTTTGAGACATTTCTAAACGAGATTGGGGTATTAGTGTATTTTATACGACCGTCCGCAGTAGAGGGGCTGCTGGTCTTCAGTGGCCTTGTATAGAATGGCCCATAATCCAGTGGCGCGCCTCTCTATAGCGGACACTGTTATTAAATCAGCATCAAAGATTTTTCCAACTTCCTTTATATCAAAATGTTTCTTGGATTTTTCTGTGATTTTTAGTGGCATTTTCAAATCAGATTGGGGTATCAGTGTATTTTACACGACCGTCCGCAGTAGAGGGGCTGCTGGTCTTCAGTGGCCGCTTTGGAATGAAGGTCTATAGGGCCTATTCCAAAGGCGCGCCTCACTATAGCGGACACTTCTATTAAATCAGTTTATCGAAATTTTGAACTTTTTTGGGTGTGAAAGTATTTCCCAGATTTTTTGACGGTTTTTAGAAATATTTTCAAGTCGATTCATTGACAAGGTTATTTTACACGAGCGTCCGTAGTAGAGGGGATAGTCTTCAGTGGCCGCTTTGGAATGAAGGTCTATAAGTTTGCCAGGCTATGGTAGCGGATCATAAAAGAAGTTCTGCAAAACGGAAACGAATCTCAGTGGGTCCATGCTTTTCTTTCAGTGGGAATAAGAGAAAAGCAGAACTTTTGGTGGAGAGGAGAGGAGAGGAGAGGGGGCTATAGCCAGAGAGAAGGGAATATGTTCTTTCTATGGCGAAATTCTTCTTTGTCGCGCTGCGGATCCCTCTTCTCAAGTGAAGGTCGTGCGAGCCACTAAACCGGTGCCCGAGAAAACACGCCGTGATGTACAACAGGCGGTGCCGGTAGCTTTTCAAACTTCTCTCTCTTTCTGCATTCCACCGTTTCGTTAGTATTGGAAAAAATGCCTTCGTCGAAGCTCTAGAGTATTCCTGTACCATCAAAAAATAGAATGGAATTATCAAAATGTTGATGGCTTGTCACAAACAAAGTTAAAAACGCAGATTTGTGTGAAGGGTTTACAGCGCCATCTATTGAGCGCTTAAGTAAATAGTGTTTTTTTTTTACCCAAAGCAAGAGCTAAAGGGTAACGACTGTTTTTGCAAGTGATGAGTGAAAGCCTAGAGTGTACTTCCATGGCTGGGTTATTGTTAAATAAGCAAAAGTGTATTTTTGGTAGACTGCGAAATGTTTCTCGATGGGGTGTCCTGTTATAAAAGAGAGGCCGCCTTGAGCTTAGGCGAACGGAGCATCTGCTGCTCCTGCGGTATCCACTGAGTGTGTCTGCGTGTGTAAGGTGTGTGTGGATATCGTCGATTCTATGCGTGTGTAAAAGTGTGTAAATGTGTGTTTCTGGTGCAGGAGAGATCGATTTCCGCCCAGCTTTCCTGGTAGCATTCAGCTAACTTGTCTATTCGTCGAAAGCAAATAATGCACACAAGCAAAGATGTACAGAAAAACGAGAGTGAAATCTCAACACACATCAACTATTCACGGCTTTACATAAACTGAGCCTTTTCCCTCTCAGCAACAATCGTATCTTCCAGAAACTTTAGCCCAGATTTATGTTTCACATCTCCCAATGGCCCAAGTTTTCTGACTTTCTCTGGAACTAAAACGCTGTCCCTCTTTAATGTTTTTTTTTCTGAAAACGCTGACTGAAAACTCGGGCCATATGGCACTATTGTGTAATAGTTTCCCTCCGAAAGAATTTTACTAGAGGGGTCTACGGAGGGTCAAAGGGACGAGGGGGTACAAGACGACCGAACAGCAGAAAGAAATAGAGTCGAGACTCGGTTCGGAATAATCACTTTGGTGTTTTTTCTTTTCCGTATATTTGTGCCGAGGTGATGCAGGATGGGCGATTTATTCCGCGTCCCATTCTTTAGCCTCGGACAGAGATATAGAGTGTGGCAGGGGTAGGTGCTATTTATTATTGATTTGGTGGCGCGTTCCAATGGCAAAGTTGGGCTATTTTTTCATGGGTAATTCACATGTCACGAGGGAGAAAATGTATGTTTGAAGGGACAAGGCTTATCAAGTGACCTAGAATGGCTGGCCCTGTGCCCAGTCCGGCCGTGATGGCTACCAGTGTCAGGATCGATGTGTGCACAAACGAATCGCCCCATAATCCTGCTGCATATATCTATGGCTAATGGTCGTCTCCTATCAAGGCCCCCACCCATTTAGCTGGTCCCTAGATAATCCACTCTCGCTGTGCAGTCCACCAAACATTCGCTTCAAGCCAGAAATCTCTGCATCTGATTTCAACCATTAAGTCATTCATTCAGACACTGATTGCATCTAACACTTTCCCTGAAATCCTGCACGTTCTACTTATGCGCGACGTTTTGCGCCAGTGATTCACAGCAGCAATCTACTACTTCAGTACATAATTGCAATTATCTTTTAGCGTATTACATTCAAAAAAATACGTTAATTGCATTCTATCGTACTGCTTCTAAGATAAGTTTATTCCCAATTTGAAGTTGATGTTGCAAAGATCAAAGTATTGGTGGAGCGCAGAATGATTGAACCTGGTTTGCTTGGTTGACCTTGAGATGACCTTGTGACTAGTATGCCGTAAGCCATCGACTTACATCCCCAGAAGTACTTGGGCCAAAGCTCTGCGACCTTTTTACCCAACATAAAATCGTGATTTATCGTGCAGGCGTCCCTTAGGGAACAGATAAGCGTACTGCAAATACGTGACACTATCGAGAAAGAAATTTTTTTTCCTCTCCGTCCTCTAAGTCAATCTTTCTGTTTCTTTTTCTCTTTTCTCTCCGGACGACGATGACTTTGTTCCTTTTAAACTGTGCTGTAGGATTATTTTTCGGAAAATAATCAATGGCATTCTTTCGGCATACTAGAGCCAATTAGCCAGGAATCTGCTATGTCACTATTAGTGAATCCCAACCCGAGGAAAAGCCTTGACGTAATCGATTGCTAAGGCATGTTGTTGTTGCACACATACCGTGGGCTCGCAGCTTTTACAAGAGATCCATTGTTATCAGCAAAGGTTAACTTTCGGCTTGAATCTCACACAGAAACATCAATTAGAAGGAATTCTATTCGATGTAACAAGACAAGGACGCGAGGCCATGGTTAAACAACAGGATAGTACTGAAAGGTTTTTGCTCTACTTTTTGTTGTGTGTGTGTGTATTTTGTCTTTGTAAAGAAGGTTTCATAATTCATGGAAAAGTTTTGGGGGCCTTGTCATTTTCTGTGTAAAAGTTAATGAACTCACATTAAAGTGATAGACGCAGTGAAATTGAATAAGTGCTGGAAAGATAATATTCCGCTGGGCCGCTCCTCTCCGGGCAATATGAAAGCGGAAGTTAACTCCAAACTGCTCGACACGGCTCACTTATTCGCTGCAAGAAACATGCTACATATATCATAAGCTATAACGTTGCCACGGTAACCGCTCTCTTAACTACTGCAGAGCAAACACGCATTCAGGCTTTTGATACATTCTAATCGTATTTAGCATACACATCAGTTTCTACAAGAGGAAACCTTCAACAAAGAAGGCCCAGCGATGACCTTGAATGACCTCGATACCCAAACAGCATATCAAGCATCAGGTATACACAGTACGTCGTTTTCTGAGTAATGTTTTTGGGGATAAGTGCAAAACGCTTGAATTGCGTCCCGCTGAATTAAACTCCGCATTAATGGATTATAATAAATTCACACACCTGCCTGGTGTAAGCTCCACTGGCAGTGTACGAATTATACCCCCAGTGCCAAGCAAATGGCAGCTGATGAGGAAACTTATCCAGATGGAGCTTTAGCTGGCAAATAATGCTTCTCGCAAAACAAGTGAGTAGAAGAACATCGCTCATTTTCTTCGCACGCCAATAAATCCTTCAGGTTCTTTGTGGCAGGACTCCAGAAGAAGTTCCTGAAAAGATCCTGAAGGAAAATATTTAGCGACCAGGGATATAAGGGAAAGGAGTCTTGGGTAAAAAAGATAAAAGAGGAAAGTTGCAGGCCCCCATCTGGGGAAGTTTGACATCCCTGCTGGTATATGGTGGTTGCCGCCATGTTTGCAGCTGCACAAGCCGAACCCAACATGTGTGTGAACCTTCATGGTTGTTTGAAAAAGTGAACACACATGGTTTTGTATAGGTTCCATTCATTGGCACGCTTATAATTCCCCACGCTCGTTATGCTGTGCTACTTCCCTGATGAAATTTAACCGTTAAAGGTCGTTATTTGTCCCTTAATGGCACTTAATGTCCCCGTGTGCGATTCTTATCGATTCAAATCGATTCACACAGCCATCGTCTTACACGGAGTCGGCATGCAAGGCTACAAGTCGGCGATCTCGCCTCATACTAGTACGAGTTCTAAGCCCAAAAAGTCGAGCCCGATAGATAAGTCATTCGGTTGAGTACCGAATGACTAGGTAGCTTAACACTAGCTCCCCTCTGAATCACTAGCTGAATAATAGCTGAACTCACTTTAGTTCCTCAAACTGAACGCTCTGAATAAGGGGTTGAATACTGCATGACTTAGTTCTTGAAAAATTCAAGCGTACGAACTGTGTGAAAGTGGGCCAATTTCACACTATCATCTAGCTGGATCCACGACAGTCATGCACCATTCAGAGGGTCATTCAGGCGTATGACTAGCGCATCATTTTTCTTTCCGGAGACGTCCTGATCCTTTCGCTGCGACATTCTTCCAGCACAATCTTTACAGCTCCTAAGGGGATTTTCTCATCATCAGCTGACGTCAGTTGATGTCAGTGATTATCTCCAGTAATCCAACTTGTCCCCCTTTTCCCAGGTATCTTCACTTTAAGCGCTGATTGACTTCATTAGTAGCTGAAACCGGTTTCTTATCTGGATAAGTTTTTCTAAATGTAATGATAGTTCACGTCGAATAGGCGTCAAGTGACTCGTAGAGATACCCAGAAGTCACGGCATGTTCCTTAACGTTTAGTTCCACATCAGAGGGAATTTTAGGAAGTGTTGGAAACAGTTGGACGGATCCCGGGGTGGAGTGGCTGCGAGAAAGAAGTGGCCCAGAGTTAATGATGATATTGTGAAAAGTTGGGAGAAGCTAATAGAAGTAGCTATTATTTTTCCATGTGGTAGGGCCCTTAATGATGACCGTGACAAGAGCGTGTAGGATAATTTCCAGAACCAGCGCACAATGAGTGTGTGCACCCTAGGTGGGCCCCGCACTCATTGATGGGTTCACTTTGGAAATGCGATCAAGCCACAGGTGATCTTCAGTATCATCACACACGCTGTCCAACAGGGGCCGGCAACTCTGTCCACTATCACCACACCTAACACCGCGGGACCGTTCCTTTGATAATTAATGATAACATCCAGTCCCAAGGTCAATAATTACTGATAAACAGCCCGCGACCCGTGGACGTTAAGCTATCGCAGTCGTTTGGCTCTGTTCGCCATGCACCGAAAGAACTCTTAATCTCTAACTTGCTCTAATAGACCAGCTGCTCATTAATCACCTTACCTAAAAGGTACTTGGAGTGTGAATACACCTTAGCAACCGCCATTACTATTACCCCCCTGAAACCCCCATTTGCAGCGGTCCGTTGCCCCAATGCAACGGTGCAAAGCACATTGGATTGGCAGATTGGCTACTTTAATGATATGTCATTAGATCATTTATAAAACTTGCTTACTCCGTTCGTCCCATTTTCCTCCCAGCCCCGAGCCCAACACATCCCATCCCGTCCCATTCCGTGTGGACCAACAACACACATACAACAACCCACGGTAAGATATCGATCGAATGTGCAGCTAGAGGCAGCCTCAAGGTAATGGCTCAGCTCAATAATGATCTTGTGGTGTTGGTCAGCTCGTCCATATCTCTCTGAGCAAATCCGCAATTATCAGCTATCTCTCCCCCCTATAGTCCCCTTGCTTCCCTTTCCTGAAATGTCCCCGAAATGGGAAAGAGTGGCTTTGGGTATACTGAGAAGGAGGAAAGGGAATAAAAATTGTGTGGAGTAGTAACGGGGGTTAGCGCGGTAAGAGAAAAAGGGGTTTGACTATGTTATGTCAAAGTCCCCTTTACGACTGCAGAACAAACAAGCTAAAGCATATAGCCAGCTCCGAATTGTCCCCACGCAAAAGGTTTTACATACACCCTGTACACTCGCCGACACTCGCTTGCAGAAAATTTCTCAAGCTGCACCCTGAAAACCTCCCCCTGTGTTGCCTCTATTTGCCGATGAATAAACAAGGGAGCCTATATCGTTAAACACAAAAGCCCGGGGAGATTTCCGACGAAGGCAGGGGGTGGGTCGGAGCTATCACACTCGTCATCTAATATTAATTACAATATTGATTTGAATGAGTCTAATGGACTCCACTCATGTAATGTCAGACAATGTAAGGACTCCCTCTTTTCAAATGCCCTATATCCAAGAATCTCTGGGTAATGGCGGTACCAGTTAATGAAGCAAAGGACCCTGGCGGTGACACTTTTACACGCTAACACATTCTACTTGAATCCGTTGATAAGAAATGATAAACCACCTCGTGTGACAGTATTAGCTTCTATTACGAGTTGCCATCCCCAACCAATTGAATGACCTTAATAGGATCTTTATTAGAAAGGAAAAGCGACTAAGCTTTAACAAGTGTAGCCAGCAGCTGCTTTTAATGTCGCTTAATTTCACGCCGGTTCCGGGACACAATAACAAATTCCTAACCTTATAGACACAAGGGAGGAAAACGAATAAAAGATAGAAACACAAGCAGGGCAGGGAAAAAAAGAAAAGTTTTTCTATTCTCCTCCACTGTTTTCTTCTATAATGCACCTTTTTTCACGTTCATTAACAAGGAGTTGGTGTCATGGCAACACTGTAAATAGAAACGAATTGAAACTCCATTCTAGAAACTCGTTTCCTCTCTCTTTTCTTTTATCCAAGACGTCCAGGGCTTGTCAGTCCCTGACTAAACCAGGGATAACTTAACGATAACCATACCGTTTTCAAACTTAAATGAAATTTCTTCAACTTGGATGTTATCGTCATTATCACAAGTTATGATCAGTTGATTTGGGGTCACAAGTCTTGGCCAAAAAAGAGGTATTAGAAATTATTGACGGTTAGCATAACGAAATTTTGGAGGGACCTGTCTATCAAGTGGCGAATAGTGATGGGGGATCCATAAGTATAGACGACGTGCACTGAAGCCTTGCATTATCCATGAAAGAGTCCTGATTGCAGACCACGATTGGCCAGCCAAGAATTTGAAAGGTGCAACTCAAGCTCTAAAACCCCGTCATAAAAACGGAAAAGTAAACACACTCCTCTGGCACACACACAGGAAAAAAAAATCCGTCGTGATATCAAGTGATCGTTTCCACCGATATCGATAGCACGTGATTGTGGTGTTGAATACATTTTCACAGGGGGAAAAAAGGTCACGTGTACGCTGCGTGAGAATCAAGGGATTCACTGCAGCGACTGAAACTCTAAACGAAGCGTCATCCAAACCTCTCCACAACTCGAGCATCAGCGAGCCCTTGAAACGCGAACAGATGAAAAGGGTAAGACGAAAAAGAAACTATACAAGCAAAAGCATACAAATAAATAAGCGCGAGAAAAAGCTTCAGTCACGTTGCCTGTGCTTTGGTGTTGTTTGGCATATCTCATCTGTTGTTTTTTTCCATCCATTAACTCTTCGCAGCGGATTGATACATCACCGACATGTTCAAATCGATAAGTCGTGCTTGAGTAAAAATAGTTAATTGACCTAGAGATTGAATGGGTGTTTTCCCTCTGCACGGCCCTTATGCTCTGCTTCTGGGCCTAGTAACTGGAGCAAGGGCCGATAGTTTGTGATCAATAGAAGCAATTGCTATGATTGATCGGAGACATTATTCACGGCAAAAGACCCGAGCCAGATCGTGTTTATACGCTGAAGTGGCTTATCATAATGTACATAACCATACTCTTGCTTGCACAGCTGTTTTTTCCCCTCCTGCTTTGACTAATATCAATCCCCATAGGCCTCTGCTTTTTTTCCAAGCTCCCTAACGCCGGGTATCAAGTAAGATACCTGCGGTATCAATAACCTTATTATGATGAACAGCACTACAGGTGACACTAGTATTGATTTTTCGGATTGACTAATGACACGTATTCCTTGAAGTGGGTAACTCATTATGAAAGTCGTAAAAAAGCATCAAGTATGATACTCAAGGCAGAAGAGTATATCCGTGCCCAAGGTAGCGAAGTAGAGGTAGTATATTATGGTAGTAAGTTTTTTATGGGCGCTTGGCATACTGCAGCACTCGTCTAAGGTTACGCGACAACTAATGAAAGTCGTATAAGGTAGCAAGTACGATACCCGGGCTGACAGAGGTCATTATTTGACTGATTTATGGTACTGATACTCAATACCTCATATAGGGAGCAATGAATGTACCTTTAGAACTGACGTATCAATCATGGGGACTTGGGTATCAGTTCAATTAATTCATAAAACGTCAAGTCTAGAGTAGTACAGAAGAGGATACGACCCTGTGGTATCAAGTATCGTTCTTGGAGGTACTCAAAGCAGATCATTTGGGGTCTCTTTGGAGTGCACTGTTCGATTAGGGCTTCCAAGAAGTCGGGCCTTCTTGGGACTCTTGGGTAAACGATGCTGGTTAAGAAGTACAACAAGGTACAAACTCGGGGAGATCGGGTAGGGGAAAAATCACAGCCGCTGGCTGGCTGGGTGGGAATCAGTTTGAGGGGAAATTGTCCCTTGTCGTCAGTTGGGCGCGCGGGTAGACTTTTCCGCCAGGCAAAAAGTGGTGGGAAACATCATGGCCGTTAGCACTTTTCATCTCATGTCAAAAACTTTCCACAGTCAAAGTCTCTAATTTTGCAAATTGGCTGCCTTTTTGTACGAGAAAAATTTTTTTTTCCTTTTCGCCCCACCAACTTGGAAAACGAGGCCGCAGATTTTTTTTTTTTTTTTTTTTTTTTTTTTGCTAGCCGTCAAGCAGACGGGCAAAACGAAGTCAGAGACTTGGGAAATGTTCAGGATTCAGATCCTCGTGACTCGTACCGGTTTTCTTGGTCCCTCTCGTGACGCCCAGAATCTTAATTGCTGTCCTGACTCTGCCCAACTAATGAAAGTAGTGATTCTCGAGAGTTGCAAACCCCAGGAAGAATAGCAGGGGTAGCAAGCCCCCCGAGGCGATCCATTTAAATCCATAGCCTATAGTTTTACTTGCTCCCAAACGGCTATTAAGACCTAGGTATTTTTCGGTGCTGTAGGCAATAAATATTGTATGCTTTGATTGGAGACCATCCAATACAATTAGACACAGCGTAATAAATCCCTGGATGCACACAGCACAGTCTCTATCTGCTGATCGATACAACCACACAACCTCAAACCCGTGGGGCTCGCTCTCTCCCAATACATTATCCCCAAACACACGAATCTTAGATCCCACGATGATTCTCGAATACAGCCAATGTCTGTCTGTCTGTCTGTCTGTCTGTCTAGCTTCTCATACCTTTTACTTCCTTCGCTTTTTTGGGGTTTGTCTTCCATCCTCTCAGTTTGCTGCTCTCGTCAGCGGAAAAGTCCCTCTTCTCCAGCCCACTGTCATTATTTTCAATTATTTTCTGTGTACTCTGATGAAGGTTATGGCCTGCTATAAGATAAGTGGCTCCATAATTGTCTAATTTCAGGAATAATTTTACCTTTTTTGTTCGAGATGTTTTCCCAAATATCCGCATTCTGTTTCGGATGGGAGAACCTCGATTGATTACACCGCGGAATTGGATGATGTGGAAAAAAAACGCCCAGAGCTTATCACAAACAACGCGGAAACAAGTTGGTCACAAAACATGGCGACTATTTCAAGTATTAGCTCAAACCCTATTTCGCAATATGTTGAAGGATAATTTTCTTGTAGCTTCAAGTTGAAATGCCCCAGGCTAAAGTTTCCAGGACATTTAAAACCGGTTCTCGGTTCTCCCCCCTAACCTAAAGGTCTCATTAAAACACGGTTTTGGTAGATTTAAAACTTGAAAATAGCTTTCCATTTTGACACATTGCTATAATAACAGATGAAATCTCGTAACAAGTTCTGCTGTTGTTTCCCAACAAGAGCTCAAGAAAGTTCAGTGTTATTTCGGCGCACTAAGTTGCGTCAAACAGTTGTCAACCCCCGGAAACCAAACAAGGTTGTTTTTCATCAACTTTACAGAACCTGAATTCTAGTTTTCGAAAACTTGATTAATAAAACTCATGCTTAAAACTCCAGAAATCATCTTAATTATGTCGTTTGCTGGGAAAATAAACTCGGCTGTAATTTAAATACCCCTAGAACTAGTTTTGTGTGTTTCTTTGGGACAAGTAATTCAAGGACGCAGACGAATAAAAACTCGCGTAAAAGTCAGACTTCTCCAGAAGTTTAATTACCAAGGTTGCGTAGACGAGATACTTAAAACTAAATGACAATAATTAAAACTGTCTCCGTTTCTTTAGCGCTAGAACGTGCTCTGAAAACTTTTCCATAAAAACAGCCCGATTTAGAATTGCCTAGTGTTTCTTGAAAAATTGCTTTGAAAATCCAGAAATCTATATTTTCAATTCAAGTTAATTCTGCAGGAGCGAACTGTGGGGCTGTTATTTTTCGCGTGGAATCAGAGATGAAACGAGGCATAAACAAAACAACATTTACAGAAAAGAAGCAGCACCAGCAGGATGAAGCAGCTCATAAAAGAAGTGTTTCTTTTCCCTTTTGGAAAACAATGCTGCCAGCATCAAGATATTTTTGTTACCAGGCAAATGGGTCACGTTTTTAGGGGCCGTGCACAAAGTTCTTCGGCCGTCCCGTCCCCGTCCCTGTCTTGACATGAAACGGTCAAGAGGTAAAACCAAGGCGGTCATTTTCTCAAACTCTTTTGGGTCGTTTTTTCCCCTCCTGTTCCTTTTTTCCCCATTTTTTGCTTCTCTTCTTCTCCCTTTTAGCTCCTACAGTTGCCTGCCAGTCTCTCGCGGGGAGAAGAGAGGAGTATGCAGGGATAAAGGGGCCAGAGCGAGAGGTAGGGGCAAAAGAGAGGGCCGGGGGACGCCAGTCTGGCGCCCTACCGCGTTGCCCATTACTACGGGCCAGCCCTGTTCAATGTAGCGTAGCAAGCGGAGAGGAAAAAGGAGGGGGCCGCAAAATTCATAACTTGCACCCAGGAGCAGTCGAACACAAACGCCAGAGGTTCGCTCTTCTTTGGCAAACCGTTAAACTTCGACTAAAGCACACAGAAAAGAGAAAAATAGAAAGGGGGCCCCCATTATTCTTCCATGCTCGGTTCGCAACTTACGTTATCAGCCTTGTTATCACGCGTTATCATCTCCGGTTCATTCACCATCGTGTCGTCTATTGAAGGAGCTGTTAAGCTTCTTGAAAGCCTTGGCCACAATCTGAGATATCCTCTAACCCTTTCCTCGTGTAAGTACAGGGTTTTAAGTTAAGCGGCCGTAATTGGAAAGGGAACTGCCAGTCCTGGAAGCCATACTTGAAACATATGCGGCTTTTGGCGTTTTGCTTTGATAATGGGGGCCCGTTTGAAAATTAATTTCTGTGTCAAAGAGCTCTAGATTAATCAATCCTTCCCCCGGTGAGAGTAGATGTGTGTGTGGGCGATTCAGATTAAGAAGAACCTTCTCTCATTGGTATCAATAACGTTGCCCAGCAAGTTAATTAAGAGCTGTAATGAGCAAGATATTAATGAGATCAAAAACTCGAGAAACACTCGACTGAACTATATCAGTTGACGTAAACTGATAGTCGAAACATTTGAAAAAGTTAATGATAAACTGGCTGGTTAAAGATATCGATTCGCACAGTCAATGGAAAGAAGATATGGGGCTCATAAACGTAACTTCATATATTGGAGATTGTTATCAACTGACGTCAATTGACGTCAACTGTACATCATTTGCGTCTGCGGAAGAACAGCTGGATGCAAGGCGATGCAGCTCAGATTCTTCTGCTTTGACACTTGCAACCTTTTTACGATTCTCAGCCAGCCAAACAGGGGTTCACAGCTATCTCTACCACCCAACCCACTCTATACATTTGAGCTATTGTCACTGCTACGTTATAATCCTATAGATTAGTAAGCTGATCACTGTTACTAAGAGGACTCGTTGGGTATACGAGACTGGGGCGACCCAGAGATCTTGTGAGAATAGGGATTCTTTTTTAGGGAATGATTCCCGCAGCTGGAGGTCGCCCGGGTCCTCAGGATTGGGGAATCTGGTGGAGTTTGTTGTTTTTAGCCGCCTGGTAAGCGCTGGTTGGGAAAGGGAGACATTGTTTACGGAGCAAGTAGCAAAGATGTGGCCCCCACATAAACTGTTTCTCTCGCGGGAGTACTTCACATAACTCCATCAACATCACTCCTTCTCAGACACACAATAATCCAATTGCAATAACATACCCAGGGATCGCAACTGGTCCATCCTTATGCTAAAACAGGATTTTCTTGCCTATTCAAGACTTTTCAAAGATTCCTAAAACCAAGTTTTGGCCATATGTTTGTGTGGTGTTTGTATATAACACGATATTAATCATATGCACTTACGTGTCTCAACGTGTAAAACTACGGGCGGTCGCAGTCACCAGAAACTCGTACTGACACGGACCTCAAATTGACTCAGCCATTACACTGACGTCACCGATTTTTATAAACATTTAATCATTACTTATCAAATCATCTTTTATTCTTATCAGTTGTTTACTACTATAATTATCACTTGGCATTAATCATTAACAGAAAAGGGAGAAAAATAAGAGAAGAAAAATAAAAGAAAAAGCACGGAGTTAGCCTGAGGAGCCAGCAGCATATCCGAGTCTAGACACACGCCATCATCATCCAGCTAAGTTTGGTCGCTGCTTTCTGCTCAAAAAAATCCTAAGAGAGACCAGCAGACCAGCAGCTGCCCAGCGACCACCTGCTAGTTTTTTCCCTATTTGTCTCTCTGCTAGCAGAAAACAGAACCTCTCGGCTAAAAACTTGACCTCTGTGTCCAAGTCTTAAAATTTCGACGCAAAACACGGAGACTTGCACATCCGAACGGGAAAAAATTTTGGTTCAGTTTGTAATCTCTCGTGAATTTGGTTTAAGTTTTAGGGTAGGATCAGATTTCTTACAAGTTTTTTCCCAAGTTCATAAGCAGCTGCTTCCCTCAAGGCTTTTCCCGCATCTTCCCAAACTTGGGAGCACTTGATGTTGATCTTAATTTGTTTTAATATCTAAACAAGTATCGGAATTCAAGGTTTTTTAGATATGCCAACTACGGGTGTACGATTCAGAAGCAGGTGTTTAGTTTCCCAAGGTTTTCCCACATCTTTCCCAAACTGGGAAAATCATTACAATTAAACTTTTATGGATATCGATAAGTCGAATGCTAACCGTAGAAAATAAGGTTGATAAGGGAATAATAACGTGTCGATAACAGTGATAGGAGAAGGTTGTTTATTGCCGATGGTTGGCCCAGGGCAATGCAATGCAGGTTTCAGTTCACACGGAAAACATGTAATAATGTATGGACAGGATTGGATGATATCACGGTAGATTAGGACATCTCCCTCTTCGCCAAACTGATCAATAATCATTTCTACACTTTCTAATGACACCGATCCAGTAGAAAATAGTTGCGCTAGTCAAACGTCAGAATGACCCTCTGAATGGTGCACGACTACCATGGATTCAGCTAGATGATAGTGTGAAATTGGCCCACTTTCACATGGTTCATACCCTTGAATTTTGGAAGAACTAAGTCGTACGGTATTCAACCCCTTATCCAGAGGGTTCACTTTTAGCAACTCAAGTGAGTTCAGCTACTATTCAGCTAGTGATTCAGAGGGAACCTAGTGTTCAGCTACCTGGTCATTCGGCACTCAACCTGCTGACTTCTCTATCGGGGAACAGTCTTCACGATTCTCAATTGACGAGTTCCTACTTATTATTTATCTAATTAAGTTTGATTTAACTGAATTAAAACGTGAACTCGGTGTTTGCCAAGGGCGTTTTGATACAGAACATCAGCAAAAACAGGGTCCACAACTTGCCATTAGTCAAATTACAGGCGATAACGTGCTGATAACGTGGAAACCGGATTCAATCTGGCGATGATTCTTGATGGAGAATCAGCGTGGTTCTTAGGAAACGACTAACTCAGCGTGGAATAGGAGTTTTTTTTGCTGTTGTTGAGTTATTCCAGGCGCAAAAAAAAAAGAAAAAAACAGGATTCCGTGACGAGCGAGCTTCAACTTCGATTTTCAGCCGATCCTGCGTGACATACCCTGCGGGATTAGCTTTCCTTCCTTCTTTTTCCCTTACACCAGTTCCCCCCCCCCCTTTAACTTGTAACAAAAAAATTAAAACGTGTATTAGTAATGCTACAATAATAAGCATAACTTAGATTTTAGCGTTTACGGTCTCTTGTTCGATTTGTCCTGTGAATCTCGGTTTAGATTCTTAAGATTCTCGATTTTTAAAGTTAGAATCTCTGGCGTTGCTAACCCCGTCAAGTCCGAACTTGATGGTCGTGTTTCAGAAACCTTATATTTTCTGCGTCTAAAATTAAAATATTCCTCGGTTTGCGTCAAGGCTAAATCGGTCGCACCATATCGCAACACTTGATAACACTGTGATAACATTTGATAACACTTGATAACAAGACAGGTTGCGGACCCCTTCCTTGAATAGGTCATTAACCCGTGGCTCTTTAACTATTTTTGCAATCAACTTCATTCAGGTACGAAAAAAAAAAGTTTCAGTTTGGGGTTTTCGTTTTGGGTTGCCATTGGAAACCGGGTAAAGTTATTCCGCAATAAATATTAAGAGAAGAATCTAGATTCTTGTGGATGATTCGCACAGATATTCATTAAATGGATTGTTGAGTGACGAGCGTGTAGAGTTGGGAGAACTATGAACGGTTTTCTCTATGACGGAGATAAACAGATAAATATGTGCCGACGTTTGCCAAGTTATCCTCGGTGAAAAGCTGCGGGGTTCAAAGGTACGCGCGTGACTAATTGACAACCGCTCCGAACCAAGGATCCTTTTTTTAATCATACCACTGCAAGAGAAGTCTACAGAACAGCCAAAAACCCAGTCAAAAGAAGAGGCCTGATGACTGAGGCAGAACGAGAAGTGGATGAATGAGTGGGTGAAAAGAGTGAATGAACGAATGAGTGAATGAATGAATAGACGACGACACAGCGAAGAAGTAGAATGATGTTCACACACTGACAAGACTTACAAGACAAGAAGAGACTGGATAACTGAAGAAAAGAAGATGTGGATGAATGGTGGGTGAAAGAGTGAATGAACGAATGAGTGAATGAATGAACAGATGACGACACAGGGAAGAAGTAGAATGTTCACACTCTTGCAAGACTTGTTCCAGTATAAATTGTCAATTGGGGATAAACGGTACAGCGAACAGACTGAACGAGCTATACCCAAAGCTAAACTAGAATAGCCTACATGTTTGGATTTAGTATAAGAATAAGCAAAAGACAGTAAGTGAAAGGAGAAGAAATAAAAGTGGAAGTAGAGCTGGAAGTAAGAAGTGGACTTTTTTTGTGTGTTGTATGTGATTTATTCGGGGCTTGTGAGAGAATGAAAGCTCTTCAAAGGGCAGTTTGAGAAAAGTTCAAAGCTTCTCGGAAAGGAAGTTGCCAAGTTAATTGCTTTTTCTTTCAGCTTTTGGCTGATCGAGCAGCTGCCAACACCGAGGGGCCCTGCTCTCCTACTGTCCTGTACTCCACAACCACCGTCCCAATGACTCTCCTTCAGCCTTTACAAACTTCCCTTTGAAAGTCCACTGCAGTTTCGAGTGGCTATGGAGGCCCTATTTCAAACGCGCGCCTCTCTATAGCGGACATTTGTGGTAAATCAAGCTTAAAGAATTTTGCAACTTTCTTTCCATCAAAATACTTCTTGAAATTTTCTGCGATTTTTAGGCACATTTTTAAGTGAGATTTTGCTGCAGAAGTATTTTATACGTGTGTCCGTAGTAGAGGGGAGCTGGTCTTCATTGGCGTTCGTACAATCGGCCATATTCTAAAAGCAGGCCCCTCTATAGCGGACACTGTTATTAAATCAAAACTGACAAAATTTTGAGCTTGTTTTGGTACCAAAATGTTTCCAGAATTTTTCTAGGATTTTTAGACGCATTTTCAAGCGAGATTTTGGTGTCGAAATATTTTATACGTGTGTCCGCTGTAGAAGGGATAGCCTTCGCCTCCTTATAGCGGACACTTATATCGAATTAAATTGACAAGATTTTGAGTTTGTTTTGATACCAAAATATTTCACGAATTTTTCTATGATTTTTAGACACATTTTCAAGCAAAATTTTCCTTCAGAAATCTTTTACACGTCTGTCCGCTGTAGAGTGGATAGCCTCCGCCCCGTTATAGCGGGAACTAATATTAAGTTAAATTCATAGAATTCTGCAACTTTTTTTTTTGCATTAAAATTTTTCGCGAATTTTTCTATGATTTTTAGACACACCTTGAAATGAAACTTTGCTGCAAAAATATTTTGTGTATGTATCTGTAGTACATGGGGTGGTCTACAGTGGCATTTGGCAAGATGCTAGAACCCTCGAGTTCACTGGCAGTTTAATTCGGAATATAATGTAATACCTATTTTTACCATTATTATTATTATCAACCACAATCTCATTATTACATTTTTTGTGTTTCAAAAACGTATTACATAATTCTGGGAATTCATTTTTTGTATAACTGTAGAACGTAAAAAAAAAAAAACTAAGAAAACCAGAGGATGGCCTTGGAGGTGCGGCGCGTTATAATTATTAATAATATTTTTTTTATGACATAATTTGGATACTTTTTTGGTGCACTGTGATGGGTAAGGGACTCGGAGGGAGTGGGAAACCACGAATTGGGTGTAAAAGCGAGAGCGATTCATCAAGATTTAGCACCAATTTAACGCTGGTTTCCAACCGAACGGTAAGGTCCGCTTGGTAATCAAGGCACCAGTGCAGAACACTACGTCCAACGCCCCTCCACTATTTCCTTGTTATCATTAGTTATCAGCAGTGCTATTTTCAGTGTTCCTGGTACTCATCTACAGACTCTATGCCATACGTCAGTAGCGCCACAGCGGCCACAGTTGGAAACTGGCGTCGTCTGCTGTTGTAGGACAAGCCTCTGATAGTGTCATATGACTTACTGACGCTGATTGACTGACCTAGCGCTGTTTTGCTTGTCCTACAAAAGCAGACGCCGCCAGTTTCCAACTGTGGCCGCTGTGGCGCTACTGGTTGTATGGTACAGAGTCCACTGTTCACTAAAGTTAACTGGAACAAAATTAAATGAAGACGAAACTGAGTTAAATTATTTTGAAAAAGTTTTTTCAAGAAGATTCTTTGACCCGGAACAAAAAGTTTGGGAAAAAGGAGTCGACGTCGAAACGTTCGAGGTTCTTCGCTTTCTTCTTTTCTTCTTCGTTTTCGCCATTCTCCAAAGCAAGAATCTTAACCAAGAATCTTGCCGTGAATCTCAAGATTCATCCGTGATTCTTAGCTTTCTTTCTTGTTTTATCATTTTATCTCTCATTCTCCCCTTTTCGTCCATTCTCCCTCTTTCCACTTGCCTTCCAATCTGGAAACCATAATTCTCCAAAAAAAAATCCCAGATTCTTTTAAGATTCCTTCATTCCTCACCATTCATTAGCTTTTCTTCCATTCTCTCTCTTTTCATTCATTCTCTCTCTCTCATCTTATCTTCTTCAGCCTTTTAAATACTGACCTCCTGACCTTGGAGGGGGTTCGCTACTTTCAAGATTCTTGGATTAAGAATCTCTGGAAGGTTCTAAAGATTCTTTGAGGATTGACTAAATCCTTAAGCTTCTTTCAAGATTCTTAGGAATCAGAACGTTCGACTTTTTCGAGAATCCTTTGGCTAAGATTCTTTGAAGATTCTTTCCGAGAATCGCCTTATCTAGATACGGGTTGAAGTGAAAGTAAGGGGATTCTAGAGGATTTAACATAGGATTCCTCCCGTGATTCTTGAATAAAAATCTTAGAAAACCGGGATGTCTAATTTATGACCAAGATTCTCTCCATGAATCTCCCCACGAATCTTGGCAAGATGGTTATCTACGAATCTTCCCCGACTGGTTTTTTATCGCCATTGCAGATTCCACAGTAGGAAAAAAAAGTCAAGCACAAAATAAAATAATACGAATAGAAGTTTACTCTTTATCTGAAATTAGATTCAACTCAAGGCAAATCCGAATAAAATGACATAAAAACTTATAAGTTTCATTCGAGAAAATTGTACGCCGAACACCACCTGTCAAGCCGGAGGCCAAGGTTTCTTTTCTATTTTTCTTTATTTCATTGTGTATTTTAGTGATTTTCTTACGGCGTCCAAGTGGGGCCCCAACAGCCTTCCCCGCTGCTTTCTAAAAAGGGCTAAGGCTCTCCAACTCTCTCCTTTACTTCTCTCGAAACTATTTCATTTGAATAGAGTTTTTAAAAAAAACACTATCGTACTATTGCAGAACAATTAGTTTCAATTTTTTGGGGCAAACTTTTGCTTTGATGGTCTATTGGTTACGACTCTGCATAGAAAGCAAAAGGTCCCGGGTCGAATCCCGAAACTCGCCAAATTGTAAGACATAGTTTTTTTTCAAGTTAATTATCTCTGTTAAACTTTTTTTTCAATCTTACTTAGATAAATAAATTGTTCATTAACTAATAAACTGCAGTGTAGCAACTGGAGCGTTGATTCTCAGTTCAGTGCTTGGTGTAAGGCTCGTTCTTTTTGTTTAAAACAGTTTCAAACTACTTCATTCAGGGAGTGTTTTGAACTATCAAATTCTGATTCTGAGAAAGGCAGAAAGATTAGAAAAATTAATCTTGAATGGCGGACGGACTTAACTAATACTTGAAATGGATAAATAAAGTGTACAGGAACAACTGAAGCGTTGACTTGTTTTCGCTGCATGCTCGGCGATTTGCTATAAGCCGAGGCATTGTTTTCTTTTTCCACTTGACAACCTGTTTCCTAGGCCACTGCCAACACGGCCTGCAAAACCCAACAAATGATTATTTCTCTTCTTTTATACATTTCTCGTTTAGTGCGGCCGACCTCTTTCATTCTTTTTCCGTACAGGATCAGTGCGAGAAACCAAATCCACAGGACAACTGAATAGAGGTATTAAGCTATTAACCGCAAGGACGTATATATCTCCCCTGTGCGCTGTTTAACTCGCCGATTCATGTGGGAATCATATGGAACAAAAACGTGGTAAAAGGTTGATTGTTCGTTTCACTGAATGCTTCATCCATGATTCTTTTGTCGGTTACATTTGAAAACCGCGATAATAACAATAAAATCTAATGCAGTGTTTTTTAAGAAATTTACAAGAGTGTTTTTCGAAGCTCTCGAAAAACTGCGAACTTTGGTCGTGAAGTGCTAAAGGAAGCAGATGGTTTGGAAGGTTTCTTCCGCTTGGAGGCAAGGTCACTGAAGGTCGTTTGGTGGATGACCTGAGGTCACTTGACGCTTTCTCCAAGGCCGTGACCTCGAGATAAATTTGTGTCGAAACAAGAATATTCCGTAAGATGGATCACGTTGG
This sequence comes from Eulimnadia texana, assembly GCA_002872375.1. Taxonomy (NCBI): domain Eukaryota; kingdom Metazoa; phylum Arthropoda; class Branchiopoda; order Diplostraca; family Limnadiidae; genus Eulimnadia; species Eulimnadia texana. The sequence goes on along the minus strand of NKDA01000001.1, from coordinate 30,818,417 downwards.
TGACAGTTCTAATTCCTGCATACTTGTACACCGTCAATTAGCCACAGGACAACACTTGATAACAGTCGATAATATGAACCGAGACTAGCACGGGGAGTGATTCTGCAGTCTCAGCACGATCCCGTGCGTTCCCCCTGTTTCACTTCCATACAATTTTCACGCTACGCTGGACGAGAAGTTTGTCTACCCACACGCAACGCGATCCTTCTCAAATTGGATCACATTAATAAAACATTTCTGAACTATAGGGATGCGAAACTAGTCTATCGTGAACAGTAACAAAGATCCCTCTGAACGAATTACTTTTATGAAAAGTAGTTTATTAATATTTACAAGAAAATTAAAGATCCCGTATGGTCTACTCGAGTTCCTCTGTTTTAAACTCGGTTTCGGAAAAAGGGAAATCTAAACCGAAACTTGATAGAAGAGGAAAAAGTTATGAAGGAAACGGCAAAAGAAAATTAAAAAAAAAAAAAAAATGAGGAATAGAAGCGAAAAATAAAAGAGAACGGCTAAATTGTCCGCCATGAGAGGTTCGTATTACGCAGTCAGGGATTCCGTCTGGCGCTAGGCGTTCTAACAAGTCACGTGACCTCTCAAAAAATAAATAAAAATTTTAAAGAATCAAGATTCTTGAGACTCCTGCAAGATTCTTGGAGCGAATCTTAAAGTGAAACCCTTGTAGAGTATGTTATGGGGATATCTCACTGTGGTTTTTACCCGGGCTTTTTCCACGAGGCTAAGATAACCGACTCCTCCAAGACGACACACGCTACTTCCGCCCGGATTATATCACATAACCCAGAGACAACCGAGGGGTCTACAGCTTTCAGAGACAACCCACAGAGATTCTCGGACAAGAATCTAGAAGAATCTTAAGATTCCTACCGAACTCTAGTCTGATCTGTAACGGAGTGCACTAGCTCGGAGGAATGAATAGTAGGTAGCTGAGCACTAGCTCCCCTCTGAATCAATAGCTGAATAGTAGCTGAACTGACTTTAGTTACTAAAAGTGAACCCTCAATAAGGGGATGAATACTGCATGACAATTCAAGCGTATGAGCCGTGTAACTGTAACGGAGTGAAATAGCTTGGAGGACTGAATGGACGGTTAAATAGTTGGATAATTATAATTAGAGTAATTGTGGGAACGCAGATGGTGAACAGCAGGATCTTGTAGGGGCCTGTCAACGTAAACACAAACTGGTGACAAGACAGAACGCTCTTCTCGATAAACTTTTCCTTCGTCAAAGTTTCCAAAATGGATACGCTCCATCTAAACTCTCCAAATCATCGTTATAATTAAGCACAATTCCCTCGGACACATTCCTACACGTCGCGAGAACCTACAGGTCACGTGACTGTACCTACAGCTCTGTTAATTGAACTTTATTAACTGGCAAACTGCACTGGGGTATCGTGCAAAGTACTCAGCCTTGTTAAATTTCTTACTTTTTGCTATACAGGGCCCCTGATTTAACTCAACCCTAGTAACAATTTTACTCCCAAGTGTTTTTAGCAGAATGCCCCTGTTCGCTCCTCAAAGCGTTCGCTCAACTAGCGCCATCTGTTGAGAGTTTGAAGAAAAATTAAAGATTACTCGTGAACTGCGGATCCTACCAGAAGATTCTTGGGCGATTCTTGGAAGATTCTTGAATGATTCTCGGGGTTATTTCGGATCTACTACCGTGAACTGGAGATTCTTGTGTGAATCTGGGATTCTTACTGAAGGCAAGGACCCTGGTTGCTCCCTCCTAGCGGGTTCTTAAGGTCCCCAGCTGCGGTGAAAATCGAGTCCCAACGATCACATTTCGTTTATAAGAAAAAGTCGAGAACCCGTGGGTCAATACTGCACAACGTTTTGGTGTATTCCATTACTTCAGTATGCTGGAATTTCCTTTCAGCATCTCTTTTCCATTTTCCAAAACCAAAACGAGTCCCACAACACTAGCCATTCTGTAGCCACAATCGTTTCAGGCGCCACTCAGCAATCAGTCCAGCGAATTCAGGACCTCTGACGCGATAATCTGTGATAAGAAATGATAGCAGATGATAACACAGGGTCCCTTTTATGTAAATAGATTCTGTGGGTTTTTCTGGAACCAATTTTTCTGGAAAGAAAAGTTTGAAATGTTCAGAATAGTATTGGGTTGCAGGAACTAATTAGAGACGGGAACAATAAAATTGCAGAAGAGCCAGAAAGCAAATGGAAGTGAAAGAAAAAACTGGAAAAATGAAAACTCTAAAAAGAAAAATTTTACTTCGTTTGGACGGTTTTACTTAATGAGAACGTCTTGCAGATGTGAAATACGAACAAAAGCAATTTAATATTCAAATGAGCACATTCGTGTAGTACAAGAAATAATTTATTAAATACAATATATTTATATAAACTAGACCAAATTTGTAACTGTACTAAGCTACGTGCCGTAACTTCTTTGGTACAACTTTGTTGAAGTCGCTGGATCACAGCCACCTTGTAAATACTTTACAACAACACTACAACACGACTACAATTACGATATGGCTTAGAATTAACTGCGTATGTATTTTATAACACTAAATGCTGCGTAATACTACTACAGCACTGTATTAGGACTACACTTGTAGTACTCTAGGACACTACTACAACACTGTACTACAACAACTGCGTTAGTGCTCCACAACACTAAACTCTAAAGCTACAACACTGAACTACAATACCACGTTAAGACTACTGCCCAAGTACTCTACAACACTACAACACTACAAGAATCATGTTACGGTTTAGGACTAACTGTGTAAATATTCTACTGGACTTAGTGCTGCAAAACTACTGTATTAAGATTAGGGCTACATACTTTATAAGTACTCTACAACACTACTACAATACTGTGCTACAAAAACTGTGCAAGTACTCTACAACACAAACACTACTACATCTCACCACTAAACCGTTGGAAGCAACACTGGAACAGTATGATACTAACATTAGTTCAAACACGACTGCAACTACAACTACTACACTTCTAGTACTTTGCAAGTAGACCACAACACTAAATCCTTGTTATCATCCTGTAATCATCTGTTATCATACCGCTCTCAGGTACAACATATATTCACGTAGAACATATGAAAGTTTTCTTATAAGCAGTTTCCATGGTGTGGTAGTGCGGGATAACACAAAAAGTCGTGTAATCAATAATCTAGCTTTTGCGGCGTTATCCTGTTGACTTCCTGGAGAGTACAAAAACTCATTTTGGAAAAGCAGGAGGAAAAAATTTCATAACGCAAGTGACTATGATAATAATCAAGTCAATCCCTGCGACACACAAAAAAACTGACGTGCTAAGTTATAGTGTTGGTTTTTGCCTCCAGGTTCGCTACTTACCGAGAATCTCTCGCCTCTGAGGAATCAAGAATTAAAGCCAGAATCATAACCCGATAGAAAAGTCATACGGTTGAGTACCGAATGACTAGGTAGCTGAACACTAGCTTCCCTCTGAATCACTAGCTGAACAGTAGCTGAACTTACTTTTAGTTGCTAAAAGTGAACCCTCTGAATAAGGGGTTGATCACCGCATGTCTAAGGTCTGGAAAAATTCAAGCGGACGAACAGTATGAAAGTGGGCTAATTTCATACTATCATCTAGCTGAATCCAGGGTAATCATGCGCCATAGGTGTATCCGATAGAAAAGTTATACGGTCGAGTACTGAATGACTACGTAGCTGAACACTAGCTTCTCTCTGAATCACTAGCTGAATAGTAGCTGAACTTACTTCTAGTAACTAAAAGTGAACCCCCTGAATAAAGGGTAGAACACTGCATGACTTAGTTCTCGAAAAATCAACGTACGAGCTGTATGAAAGTGGGCTAACTTCACACTGTCATCTAGCTGAATCCACGATAATCATGCTTCATTCAGAGGGTCATTCTGACGTTTGACTTAGTGCATCTTTCTTCTATTGGGGAATCTTGTGAGGTTATTTTTTCTTGGCTCACCTTAGCGCATATACTGGAGGAAAAAAAGCCCCAAAGTTGGACATGAAAAAGCAATCTTCGGCCAAGTGCTGCACATACCCAGGGAATCGCAAAAAGCATCGAGAAAAAGCTCAAAAAATGGAAGAAAGAAGCTCAGATCTTCTCAACATATGCATAACGTCTGCTAATAACTGATGATAACATGATCATATACTAATAATGTTGATAACTAGACTTGAAATGCTGTATATAGAGTTTCAATATGGTAATAATAGAATAACAGCTAATAATAAAGTGATAGAATGACGACAAAATGTTCACAACACGTGATACCGTGAAAGTTATGACCACTGTAGACTTTCACGGTGTTTTGGAACTCCGTGAAAAATCATTTTCACCATAAAAGCAGAAGGAAAATGAAGTTTCAAGAGACTCTTGGCGATTACAGCTGATAACAAGGTGATAACATGATGATAACATGTTAACAACACGTGATACCGTGAAAGTGATGACCACTGTAGACTTTCACGGTGTTTTGGAACTCCGTGAAAAATCATTTTCACCATAAAAGCAGAAGGAGAAATGAAGCTTCAAGAGACTTTTGGCGATTACAGCTGATAACAAGGTGATAACATGATGATACCGTGTTAACAACACTCGATACCGTGAAAGTGATCATCACTGTAGACTTTCATGGTGTTTTGGAGCTCCGCGAAAAATTATTTTCACCATAAAAGCAGAAGGAGAAATGAAGCTTCAAGAGACTCTTGGCGATTACAGCTGATAACAAGGTGATAACATGATGATAACGTGTTAACAACACTCGATACCGTGAAAGTGATCATCACTGTAGACTTTCACGGTGTTTCGGGCTCCGTGAAAAAATTAGTTTTGTTCGTAAAAATGCAATAAACCACGGCCATATTAAAAGGATCGTGGAGCCCAGGGCGAGACAACAGGTGAGCTGCGGGCCGATTTCTTGTAATTAAAATATTATAATCATTTCTTTTACACAAAATGGCGACTGTGTGACCTCGCCAAGCCATTAAAAAATAAAAAAAAAATAACACAGCGGGTTGTTAGAGTAATTTGCAGTCCCCCAAATTGGAACTGATGTAACAGTAATAGATTAATTATAACTATTATCATCACAGCACTAGAAGATAAGTCTGAATGACCCTCTCAATGGTGCATGAATATCATGGATTCAGCTAGATGATAGTGTGATATTGGCCCACTTTCACACGGTTCAACGCTAGAAGTTTTAAAGAACTTAGTCATCTGGTGTTCAACCCTTTATTCAGAGGGTTCACTTTTAGTAACTAAAAGTAAGTTCTGCTACCATTCAGCTAGTGATTCAGAGTGAAGCTAGTGTTCAGCTACCTAGTCATTCGGTACTCAACCCTGTGACTTTTCTATCGGGATGGTCATTCTAGCTGTGATTCTTGATAGCCATACGTCTGAATGACCCTATGAATAGTCCATGACTATTATGGATTCAGCTAGATGATAGTGTGAAACTGGCCCACTTTCACACAATTCATACGCTTGAATTTTTCCAGAACTTAATCATGCGGTGTTCAACCCTTTAATCAGAGGGTTCACTTTTAGTAACTAAAAGTAAGTTCTGCTACCATTCAGCTAGTGATTCAGAGTGAAGCTAGAGTTCAGCTACCTAGTCATTCGGTACTCAACCTTATGAATATTCTATCGGGGAATCTACGAATCATTAATCACTGGACCTAAGTGGGTTGAAGGTTCTTCTTCGATTTTAGCTACTGTGGAGAGAGAGAGAGCAACTGGCAGTCGATGAAATTTGTCAAAAATTGCTCCTTAAAAGTGAATTAACTTCCGAGGCAAACCAGAAAACGAGGCGACCCCCTGCGCTGTTCTTCAATTTAAAGCACAGCGTTTCATCTTTCCCCCTTTTTCCCCTTTCCCCTCCCTTTTCCATACCAACATCCCTATTATAAATAACAATTAAAATATTTCTGGAACAGTACGTTTTCTAATTAATCTTTTGCAGGCCACTGTTAGTGTTATCAACGTGTTATCAAAGTGTTATCATCGTCTTATCACGTGAGTGTTTCGTGGAGAGTTTGAGACCCCCGGTTGGTTTAGAATAGCAGGTCTCCCCTTGGGTAGACTCAAGTTTCCGAATCTGGCGCGCTTGTTCTGCTTTCTAAACACTTCTGGCTCACACTGAATCTGCATTAGCCAAGTCAATTATCAATTATTATTATTAACTATCATCATTTAATACAGATTAATTATATAACATTTGATAGTAATACGCGACGATACCGAAAGAAGACTGAAATTTGCTTTGATGACGCTTGATAATAAGCACCGAACACTTGCCAAGTTTTGATAACTCGATAGAATAGTCATACACGGTTGATTACCGAATGACTAGGTAGCTGAATCACTAGCTGAAAAGTAGCTGAACTGACTTCAGTTGCTAAAATTGAACCCTCTGAATAAGCTGGTTAATACCGCATGACTAAGTTCTTGAAAAATTCAAGCGTACGAACCGTGTAGAAGTGGAGCAATTTCACACTGTCATCTAGCTGAACCCACGGTAATCATGCACCATTCAGAGGGTCATTCTGACGTATGACGAGCGCATTTTTTCTCTATTGGAAAACGTTAATAACTAGTTTGATAGTACCAAGGGGTCCGAAACTTCCAATAATCTTCGTACACCTAGGTCATGTTATCACTGTTATCAACCTGTTATCTCCATGTTATCTTCGTGTTATCATATGTTATCAAGTACTCTTCGTACACTTTTCCTCGGAGTTTCGGGCCCCTTGGATAGTACTATGACGAGACTTGCTAACCTTTGCTAACACTTGCTAACCATCGATAACACTTTGATAACACTTGATAACAGAAACTGGTTACGTTTTTGTTACGTTCGAGTCGGCGGTCCCTTTTGATAAAGCGTGGGAACTCGGTTGAAGCCTTGCAGGTTATCATGTAATTTCTTCACGTTTTTCACTTTTTGTTTTTCTTCTAATTTTATTCTTTTTTGTAACAAGTCTGCTTTACTTGTTCATTGTGTTTCGTTCTGGTGTGGCGTTACGTGTCGCTACTCTGACTGTATCAGAAACAATAATTTTTGCCAAAAACTTTCAATTAGCAACAGACCGCGCCACTTTCATTCCTATAGTCCCTTAAACCAGTGTTTCCACTTTTCAATTTCCCCTTTTTCCCCTCTTCCCTTATATTTCCCCTTCCCCCCCCCCTTCTCCGTACTAGAATATATACAGGATCTAGATTTTTCCTTTTTCCCCCATTTCTTATTTTTTCCCCTTTTCAGGAATTTCCCTGCAAAGTGGAAACACTGCCTGAAACTAAAAATTTGTATTGCGGCCTTGCTCCAATTTAACACCAAAGCACTCTGTTCCCGATAGAAAAGTCATACGGTTGAGTACCGAATGACTGGGTAGCTGAACACTAACTGAATAGTAGCTGAACTCATTATAGCTACTAAAGCTAAACCCTCTGAATAAAGGGTTCAGTACTGCATGACTTGGTTCTTTAAAAGTTCAAGCGTACGGACCGTATGAAAGTGGGCCAGTTTCACACTATGATCTAGCTGAATCCAAGGTAATCATGCACCATAGGTGTTCCCGATAGAAAAGTCATACGGTTGAGTACCGAATGACTAGGTAGCTGAACACTAACTGAATAGTAGCTGAACTCACTTTAGCTACTAAAGCTAAACACTCTGAATAAAGGGTTGAATACTGCATGACTTACTTCTTTCAAAATTCAAGCGTACGAACCGTATGAAATTGGGCCAATTTCACACTATGATCTAGCTGAATCCACGATAGTCACGCACCATTCAAAGGGTCATTCAGTAGGTTTTTGTGTACCTGTGTCTGGTCTGATGGGAAACTGCAAACCGGTGTTGACGTAAAACAAAAAATCTTCTCCGGAAACGGTTGGCCCAATATCCATTACATGCCACAACAGTCGGAAAAAGAAAACTTAATAACTGACATTACTGCCAACTCTACTGAAAACTACTTAAAAGAGCTTTTAAGAAACCAAGAATCACAAGATTCTTAGAATCTCTAGCAATCAAGAATCTTCAGAATCATGAATAAAAAAAAAATTAAGCATACTGGAATTCAAGACTCTGAAAAATCTACAATTTTAAGAATTACGAATCTGAAAAATCAAGAATCCTAGAATTCAAGACTGAAAAATCTAGAATCATAAGTAGTCAGGAATCTTCTGGGTCATGAATCAAAAGAATCAAGAATCTTAGAATTCAAGATTCTGAAGAAAATTCTAGAAACTTAAAATCCAAGAATCTTCAGAATTATGAATTACAAGAATCAAGAATCCTAGAATTCCAAGACTCTGAAAAATCTAGAATCTTAAGAACTAATAATCCTGACAATCAAGCATCTTAAATAATCAAGAATCTCAAGTAATCGGGAATCTTCAGAATCATGAATTACAAGAATCAAGAATCCTAGAAATCAAGACACTGAAAAATCTACAATCATCTTAACAACCAAGAATCTTAACAATCAAGAATCTTAACAATCAAGAATCTTACAATTCAAGACTCCGGAAAATCTAGAATCTTAAAAGCTAAGAATTTCAACAATCAAGAATCTTAAGAACTAAGAATCCTAGAACTCAAGAATCTTCAGAATCATAAATTACAAGAATCAAGAATCCTAGAATTCGAGACCCTGAAAAATCTACCATCATCTTAAAAACCAAGAATCTTAATAAATCAAGAATCCCAAGAACTAAGAATCTTAAAAACTGACAATCTCAACTAATCAAGATTCTTAAGAGCTAAGAATCCTAGAATTCAAGACTCTGGAAAATCTAGAAACTTAAAAACTAAGAATCTTCATGAAGAATCTCAAGAATCAAAGAACCCCAAGAATAAAAAACTTAATAAATCAAGGATTTTAACACTCAAGAATCTGAAAAATCAAGAATCCTAGAATTCAAGACTGAAAAAGCTAGAATCTTAAGTAGTCAGGAATCTTCTGGATCATGAATCAAAAGAATCAAGAATCCTAGAATTCAAGATTCTGGAAAAAAAAATTCTAGAGTCTTAAAAACCGAGGATCTTCAGAATCAAGAATCAAAGAATCAAAGAACCCCAAGAATAAAAAACTTAATAAATCAAGAATTCTAAGAATCAAGAATCTTAAGAACCAAGAATCTCAATAACCAAGAATCCTAGTAATCCATACTTGGAAGAACCATTTAAGAATCTTAAGAACCACGAATCTCTAGAGTTAAGGTATAAACTAGTATTTAACACCACAAAATACAGTATACTATAATTTCGTATAACGTGACGCAATGTTATATGATCTAACTAATAGGATGTAATACAATAGAATATTATGCAATGCAATAAAGTAAGAATGAGATAGAAGAAATGATGATTACGTGCGTTCCAGGAAGGCGGTCATTTTCCTGGAAGACTGGAGAAAAACTCGACGCACTTGGGAAACGTACAAGATGTGGATAAATGACAAAAGAAGACGAAGGATCAATTCAACAAAACCAGCCGTTCATGTAATAATCATTATTATTATTATTATTATTATTATTATTATTATTATTATTATTATTATTATTATTATTATTATTATTATTATTATTATTATTGCCGTTCCTACTATTATTTTAGTCATTGTTATTATTGTCATTACTACTACTACAACTACAACTACTACTAATACAACAACAACAAATACTGCTACTATTACTACTACTACAACAACAACTAATACTACTGTTACTACAACTGCTACTACTACTACTACTATTACTACTACTACAAGTAATACTACTACTATTACTACTACTGCTATTACTACTACTACGAATACTAGTACTACTTCTACTACTACTACTATTACTACTATTACAAATACTAGTACTACTTCTACTTCTACTAATACTACCACTACTACTACTACTATTTTTTATTACTATCATTATTACTACAACTACTACAACTACTACAACTACTTCTATTATTATTATTATTATTATTACGAAAAGAGTCTTACAAGATTTTTTTTTTCTTCTCTTCAAAGAGGAAATTCGGACAGGCCTCATGATGGAGCGGCTGCTTAACGGTTTACCGCAAATTTCCCCAGATCTGCTTCACAATTGCCAAGATATTATCAAGTCATTATCCAGTCAACAGGGGTCTGGAAATTTCTTAAAATCCCCACAGCTTCTTATGGCAAAATTAAGTCATTCCCGAACCCCCAGCAAATTTGAGTTTTCCCACAATGCTGTAACATTGAACTGACTTTGTAGAGGCGACGATAATAAGCTCATTAATCATAACCTAAGACGTCATACCAACTATTATCATAATTTCACAATTCAATAAAATATAATAAAGAATATTTATAATAAATCATGATTTTGATCAATCTTAAATAATAATTAACTAACATTTACAATTAAAATTTACAAATAATTAAATAAAATAAAAAATAGTAAATAGAAAATGAATTAAAATTCATACTATAATTATTTGTATTGTCATTAATACAAGGGTTATATAGAATAGGACCTTTCGTATTGCGGCACCAAATCAGAGATTACAACAAAATGGTCGGTTAGGTGAAAGTGTAATTATTTCTGATATACTCCGGCGTGAATCATTTATAAGGCCACCGCCATTAGCGTTCGCCCTGGCTAATGGCTGTGGCCAGTTTCTTAAGAAACATAGCAGCAGGGTCCTCCACGGTTTTCTTCTTATATTTTTTCACTATAAGTGGGGCTCGATAGAACTTGCCAAGAATCTTAGCGAGAATCCCTGGTCAAGATTCTATGTTTCCAGAAGCTCTAGGTCCCCATAGAAAAAATGGTGCGCTAGCCGTACGTCTGAATGACCCTCTGAATGGTGCATGAGTATCATGGGTTCAGCCAGATGATAGTATGAACTCGGCCTACTTCCACACAGTTCGTACGCATGAATTTTGAAAGAACTATGCCATGCAGTATCTAACCCCGTATTCAGAAGGTTCAGTTTTAGAAACTAAAATGAGTTCAGCTACTATTCAGCTAGTGATTCAGAGGGAAGCTAGTGTTCAGCTACCTAGTCATTCGGTACTTGTCGGGGTCTTATAGAATATAAACATAAAAAGTACTAAAGACTTGGAACTTCGTAGAACTTGATCGTTTTTCTTGTTTTCTTTCGTATCTTTTGTGTTGCTCAGTAATAGTGCGTGCATTATCTTCTGTTTCTCCAAGAAGACGTCATTAAACACAGCCGGACAATAACCTGAAGAAGCACAAGAGGAAAAAAGAAAACGTGTTTTTACTGGAACAGTTTATAAATATAAGATGAACCCTGAGACCTTTGAGGGGGAAACAATGGCTATAAGATTAAGGGGCCCTTACATACAGTGTTTCCACTTTGCAGGGAAATTCCCTGGAAAAGGTGAAAATGAGGTAGGAAAAGGGGAAAATAAGAGAAGAGGGAGAAGGGAAAATCTAGAAGTACAGCCTGTATTCAGCACGGAGGGGGGAAAGGAGAGAAAGGGGAAAAATAAGGGAAGAGGGGAAAAGGGGAAATTGAAAGTGGAAACACTGTTCACTAGTCCAAGATTCTTTTCAGAGTGATTCCCGTGAATTTTTGAACTCTCCAAAAATCATACCATAACTTTTATAAGATTCTTTATAGCGTGACCTTTGTTGACCTCTCGGTCAGTGCTCCTTTACAGTTCTTCGCTAGGATTTGTTTCTTTCTCCTGACCAATATTGAGCAACGGTGGTGGTTTACAGTACGTCTTGATATGGCGAGCCTCTCTATAGCGGACACCAAGATAAAATCTACCACAAAGAATTTTAGAATTTTCTTTGTAGCAAAATTTTTCTTGATTTTTTTGCGTTTTTTCAGTGTACATTAAAGCATTATAATACGGTAAACGTATTTTAGATCCATGTCCGCAGTAGGGGAGTTGATATAGGGAGCCTCTATATAGCGGACACCGAGACAAAACCAACCACAAAGAATTTTAGACTTTTCTTTGCACCAAAATGTTTTTCGATTTTTTGCGTGATTTTTGAATATATTTTAAATTACTCTAATGCGGTAAACATATTTTATACGTGTGTCCGCAGTGGAGGGGTTAGTCTTGAGTCACACTTTTCCACCGAGCGACAGCCGCATTTTAATTACAGGCATCTTCACGGGCATTTAAGTACAAAACCGCACCGTGAACTTGTAACCTTCATTCTTTCCGAGGCTCTATTATTATCATCATTATTATTCCTACGCGTTATCATATGTTCTGAGGCCGCCTTGTTAGAAGTATCGACCGTATGATGGGCTTTATCACATGAGAGAATCTTGAGGATTAAAACCAATCTACAGGATCAATTCCCGGAAGGAATCCTGCTCCGCGGATCTTTTGACAAAAATCAACCCGGATTAAAGTCTTTAATTTTTTTTTCATTCTCCAAATTAAAACTTAATTAATTCTCAATAAATATTAAATATACCGTAATTTTTTTTTAAACTTAAATTATACTCAGTAAATACTGATTTGTGAATAACCAACTTGTTTGGTCGATGAATCACGAAAAATTGGACGTAAATATGAGTCAGTGGAAATTTCCTTAGTCCCAAAAATGTGTTCTGAAAATTCACGGAAAAAAAATCACAAAATTGTGTAAGTGATGAGTAATGACATTATCGACATCCTAACATATTACCATTCTTTTATCACTGTATTATTTTCACAGGACTTCTACCTATAGGGCTTATATTCCATATAGGCCTCTGAAGACTAGCCCTTCTACTACGGATGGACGAATAAAAAATATTTCTAAAAAAAATTGTCGATTCAAAATGTATTGAAAAATCACAGAAAAATTCGGGAAACACTTTGGTGCAAAGAAATTCTGCAAATTGTTTTAAGTTGATTTAATAACGGTGTCCGCTATAGAGAGGGGGTGTTCATTTGGGGGTATGCCCTATATACGCTATAATATACGTTTGGCATGGATGCAGTTATCAAGTGTTATGAAATGTTATCTTTAGAAGTTTCGGACCCCCCTGTGTGTCATTTTTTGTAATGCTTTCCACGGTAAGTGCCAGTTTTCGACGAAAAGCGCATCATTTGGAAATGACACACACACTCCTCTGAGCTGTCGTGACAACACCATAATGCAAACCGGAGGGGTCGGCAACCCTGTGCGATTCTTCAAAAGAATCCCGATATTCTTGAATCCCTAAGAATCCTAGAGCGGATTACTCTACAAGAATCTAAAGTTCATATTTTTAATTTCATTTAGATTTAATATTTTATCGTGAGTAATTTGTACTTAAAGTTAATGCTGTATTATTAATAAAGATTATTATTATGTATTATTACTACTCATTTTGCTCAAATTATTATTTTTTCATCGTGAATTCAGCTTCTAAGCTTACGATGCGGAGACACGCTAAGTCAGCTAAGAAATATCCTTGGACTTTTTCACATCGTTTAGTAAAATATTAATAATTCTAATATTAATAAACAAATTTCAATAATATAATTAAACATAATAATAATTAAGTTAAATAATGTAGTGAAAAAATTAATTATTAAGTTCGAGAAAATTCTAGAAATATAAATATTTTATTTCAATCGTTTCTATAAGCAAAAAAGCGCACCTCCCTATAGCGGACACCGTTATTAAATCAACGGCAAGAACTTTTGCGACTTTCTTGGTATCAAAATGTTTCTTGAATTTTTTTGTGATTTTTCCAGGTATTTTGAAGTGAAATTTTCTTATAATAGTATTTTACAAGACTGTCCGTAGTAGAGAGTTGGGGATAATTCCTATAGCCGTGATGCGGGGGACACGGTTAGGCAGCTCGGGACTGCGGCTGACTGATGAATTGCAGAGGAACATTCATTTGTCTTGACAACGATGACAGGGCAGAGCATATGGAGAGCGTTCCCCAATCGCCTTGTTCGATGAAACGGACGCGCTCTTGTTCAACGACGGAAATGGAAATTGGAAAATTTTGCATCCACAAATGAGTGGCCTGTCAACTCCGCACTCTCCAAAAACAAAAACATGAAACTTTTTGACCAAAACCCCTGACCAATATGGTCGATGTGCCAGCCTAGCCCTCCCATTACGCAGTCAAAATGCACCTCCTTCCCTAAAGACCTTGTTGGCTGCTCAAATAACATACTACCACCGAAACTAGAACCAATGTGTCGTCTGCCATAGTTAGGTTGACATGGTCTAAATGGTAGGCTTCTCTTTATTTAATTGATTTACTTGCAATTCTCAACAAAAGTTTGCCAAAAACAAGTTTGTTAAGTTGTAAGGGAACATGACCCAGTTGAGACCTACAATCAATATGGCGGGTGTGGGGCTCCTATTAGCAAGTCAGTGTCCGGGACAAACCTTTGACAAGTGAACTGGTTATTTGAACGTCTTCTCAAAAAGTAACTCCACTGAACCCTAAATTAAGATGGCGGCCAGGACTTTCGATTACAACGTCAACAGAGGGAGAAAAAGATAGACATACAAAAGGTGTAATCAAGCGTTGAAAATAAACAAAAAGATTAAGGGGTAATGATCTTCCCACAGTCAAAATGGCGCGACTTAAGGGGGCAAGAAAAACCCTCAAGATGGCCGACCCTCTCGCTTGTGACAAACCTAAGTTGTGTACAAAAACGAATCAAATTTTCAACTTGCACCAGAGAAAATGGCTGCAAGGAACAAACTGCGAGATATTGCAAAGATAAATTGAATTTTTTGCCATAGCTTTTCTTGCTTATGGTGTATGTCATTGGTTTTATTCCAGGGGTCTCGCAACACGTGAACTATCACCCACTGTTGTATCAAGGTTATCAGTGCGTTTAGAGACCCCCTGAGCTTTATTAATTCTTCAGGGGCAATGTGGTAACGTTACTGGATTTCCTAAGAAAAACGTCGACTTGGTATATTTGTGTGGTGGATGTGACGGGGAGTCATCACATGTGGCCACATCACAGTCAGGGGCTTGCAACTCATAACACAAGTGATAACAGGGTGACAAGAAGATTGGTTTGGGCTATAGGGATTATTTGTGGGTTTCTGAACCCTCTTGAGGCCCCACACTGCAGCAGGACACTTACATTTATATACACAGAAAGCCACGGGGAAAAAAGAAAAAAGTTACAACGATGTAGATTGAACAAACCCGGTGTCCACAAGAGGCTGCCAAGTGAAGTGATGCAACAACAAAAGCACAGAAATCAGGCCAAGAAACTTACAATATAACACCAACATGAGTAATTAATAAATCATAACATCAAGCATTGGATAATGTATTCCAACCAGCGTTTCCACTTTCCAGTTTTCCCCTTTTCCCTCTTCCTTTATTTTTCCCTTTTTCCCGTCCGTACTATAATATAAGGGTGTATTTCTATATTTCCCCTTTTCCCTCTTCTCTGATTGCTCCCTTTTTAGACCCCATTTTCCCCTTTTCCAGGGAGTTTCCCTCCAAAGTGGAAACACTGATTCCAACAAAGTAGAAGAGGAATTTTCCCTAATTGCGCGATTGTCATTTTTTCATGTTTGTTGGTGATGGTAAAAAAGCAACTAATACACTGAACAATCGCAAGAAATAACTGGAAAAAAAGGTGAGGGCATAAAGAAGTGTGGAAGGAACGAACATAAAAAGTCTGGGCAAAACAAAAGACTCCCGGTCTTGGGAAATTTGGACCACCATGTCGAAACATCTGTAGTGTATCATGATGAGTGACAATACAAAAATCCCTTGCGTGCTTATACTTATTGCGTAGAGGGGCTTTATCGAAAACTGTAATCGAAATCCTTAAAACTTTGAATCTGGGGAATAGCTAAGATTAAGCGAAGATTCCTTGCTGAGAATCGTTCGCACAAGGAAATGTGTGGTACTATACAGAAGAGAGAAGAAAAGCTTTCGAATGGTTTCTTAAGACATGCTTGTCCCGGTCGGTCGGGAGTTGTTAGTAATATGGCTGGAATCCTTCCAAAAAGGCTCTTCCTTTTCAATATGTCCTAATCCTTGCACTGGCTGACAGCTTTGGCTACTTCTTTTCGCTCAGAGAAGATGGGGGGGATATTTCCCCTGTCACAAACAGGACCAATGTGTTTCGTCTGTAGATGAAAGAGAAACTCATGAAATTAATAATCCCTCATCAAGTCCTCCGCAAAAGGAAAATCTAATCTCTCTATCGCATCAAAATGAAGTTAAATTATTTTACACTGAATCAAAAGCTAATCTTCGTTTTTTTTTGCTGTACTCCTGGAAAAAAGTGACCATGGCCTTAGTAACGAGTTGCTTGTCAGTTTAAACGCTATCTTTGTTGTCTGACTAATGATGGCCGAAGTCATGTTTTGCGCCAAAACCTTAGCTGGGAGAAAAAAAAAAGACATTAATAAAAGAAAGTTTCCACTAGGCAAAAAAGTTGAAAGTTATCAAGTAAAAAGAAATATACTGGAATGGAAGTTCAAAAAAGTTTTTTGAACGTTTTTTTCCGACTTTTTTTGCAGTCCTCAATCGCAATTCTAACTCTGGCGATGCGTCATACGACTTGGTTGAGCGGCCATGTTTTTATCAGCCACTGTTGCCAAGTAGTTTTTTCTTATGAATACGAAAAAAACCGTCTTTGAAATTTATAAATTGGAAAAGAAACCCTGTTTTTATGCAAGTGAAGTTGCGGAAGGTTTTAACTGACGTCAATTGACAGCGGTTTTGCAATGATGTATGAACAAGTAAAGGGATGAGATTTTGACATCAATTAACCGGGAAACCATTTTTCAGCGTCACTTCTCCAATTAAAAACCATTGCCGACACCAACTGATGAGAACATGGACCACAAGCAAAGGAAAAGAGAGGGTCGATTGACGTCAATTGATGGAAACTGACGCCCGTCCAACTGAAACTGAAGCTCACCCCCCCCCCCCTCTTCGCACTTTCCTGGAGACAAGGTGTTGCTCATCACAAAGTTTCACGGACGTCTATTGACGTCAACTGATGCGCGTCTCTTTTCCCTTTGCTTCTATTCAACTCATGCTAATTACATAGTCATTAGCTTAATTACTCTGTAACCCAGGACTTTCCAGAAGAAAAAGGGTTATTGTGAACTCGTATGTGACTCTGGGTGACATAGTTACTCAGTGGTTCGTAAAGGGACTTCACCATTTGGTTGGTGTATATCAATCGGAGAGCCAGAGAGAAGAGCAACGGGAAGTACACTAGTTCAAAGCTGAGGGGGAAGCGCTTCATGCTAATTAACTTCATTACTAAGTAATAGAATAGTTGTGGAGTGTGTTGGTTTTGAAGTCAAAGGGGTGCAGTAACCCGGCTAAAGGGAACTGGGGGCTCCACAAGGCGAGGGGGTGATTTTGTGGGAGCGACAAGGATATCAACTCCACCGCATCGTGAGGATATACAAAGGACATTGGGGGTCACCAGCTTATACGATCGCAGAAATTCTACAGAATCACTAAATGCCAAATCTACTGAAGTGTTGTCAAGTGTTATCATGTGTTGTCAACCTGCTGTGGAAGTGTTAACCATGTTGCACACCTGTTACCACTCTGTCTCTCTCTACCAGTCTGCGTATCAGCACATTGTCACCAAGATATCTACCTTGTCACCATGTTATCGAACCTCTTTATTGATTATCTGTCCGTGCGTTTCAGAGTTTGCGAGTCTTGGTTTATGGGTAAAGGGTTTGGGGGGGATTTAATTGTCGTTTTGTTAAGGGGTCGATATGTTGGGGTGGTACTTGACCAAATTGCTTCCGTTAATGCTATATGCTACAGTTCAAGGTGGAGGGGTGGGGGTGGAGGAGAGAGAATGGAGGGCTGAAACTTCATTTTCTGATAGAAATCAGTTTACGGCCTCGTTATCGACGCAGAAACTGCAGCCAAAGGCGTAACGCCCCGCTTACACTTGACGTCGTAAATTCCACTTGCTTAGATAGCTACCCCGTTTTTCCTTGATTGCTACCTAATAATCCTCCATCCCAGCACGCCACGTAGCACCGTCCCGTGGGAAGTTATCAGTAGCAAAATGGGAAATCCTCCCCCCACCTTTTACCTTCACCTTGGTCTCTGCTCAATAATGATTGCCCAAATTACGTCTAATCTTCGTAAAAACCACAGAGGGATGTTAGCATCCATTCAGTGTCTCCATTTTGCAGGGAAATCCCCTGAAAAAAATGGAAAATGGGTTCCGGAAAGGGAAAACTAAGTGAAGTGGGGAAATGGAAAATCTAATCGCACGGCCTGTATTCTAGGACGGAGGGGAAAAAGGGAAAATAAATATAGAGCATCTTTTATGTTTTAGCAGGGAGGAGAAAAGGGGAAAATGAAAGCGGAAACACTGCATTTATTGTAACTCCGTTTATCGAATGTAATCAAGCTTCTGCATGGGTTAGAAGTTGAAAATTTCCTCATTTGGGTAAAGATTGATTGCCAGCCAATAACACAGAATTGGGGATCTTTCGATGAGAAGCAACTTTTTTTTTTTGCTGCGGTGCTATACTGGTCAATGGCAAGTTGTTTGTCACGTGATATACTGCCGGTCGGCGACGACATACTAAGTTACTCGCGTTTGTCAAGTCAAAGCCAGAAGGATCACTTAGCCACTGCAAATTTCAACTGTCACGCTTTGACGCTTCACAAATGGGACTTGGGACCAAAACTTTTCCCAGTTTCCCATTAAAGTTCTATTTGGCGGTATAAACCTCTTCAAAAGACCAGATTCACGCTACTTTAACTTACAACTTCCCTATTATCTTAATACCTTATGCAGTGTTTCTTGAGCAGCTCAAGGGCGTTCGGAGACTGAAATATTTACCCAAAAGGAAATTAAAATTAAATGGAAATGAGGCCTTCAGGGAATCAGGTACTATGTAGAATCTAATAAAAGGATTCTTTCGAGGATCTTCTTTTTCTGCGTGGAACGGATTATCCCACGAATCTTTGAAAGTTTTCTGAAGCGAGGATTGACGCATACAATGTTCAGCTGATAGGTCTTTTTGTTGGTCGAAACGCTTGTGGCCAGTAAGCGGACAAGCGAGGACAAGAAAAAAGTCCGTGTTTAATTCAATCAAGTTTTTGACTGGGCCTCTCTCAAGTACCCTGGTCCCGGGGACGATAAATCCCCATAGCATATTCCCCATGCGGTCTGGTTGCCATGGAAGATAAGCAAAAAGGAAAAGACAACGATCCTGGGCCCCTCTTTTTTCTTTCTTCAAGAGTCCATCAGTGGGGGGACATGAGGGAGGCATAGAATTTTTGTCTGCTATTGTTCGCTTTGTCCACTTGGTGTCCAGAGAGCAGCCTATATGAATCTCAATGGGCTAAGGGGCTTTAAATATCAGACAGCAAAACTGGGAGAAAAGGAAGAAGAGGAAAGGAGAGCAAAAAGGCGTCAGAGATTTCTATCAAATGAGAAACTTATACTGGGAGACAGGTGACCTAAGATGACCCCCAGCGGTGACCTTGACACACGAGGATTTGACCTCAAACCCACGGTTCAACCTCAGGTTAACCGATGACAGCCAGCCAGCAGCTGGGCTATTGAAAATTTGTATTGAGGGCGTGTCGCCTGTGTCATAGAGCTTCTGTCTACGTTTTCTGACAGCTTTCTGCTCAATGAAAATTTACCCTTTTCAACTAACGGATGAGGGGGCCAATTTTTTCCTTCTTTGGGGTTAACCTTTTTTTTAAGAAAACCCCCCAAAAAGAAGAGGTGAGTAAGATTCGCACCCCAAAGAATCCCCATGCCAAACGTCAGATCAAATAAGTACAGTTAAAGAATCATGTACGGTTGAAGACCGAGAACTATTGAAGTGGTGGACCGTATGAAATTTTTCCCACCAGATGAAAAATTTAAAGAATGAAAATGGAAGAGTTAGGGGGGGGGGGTGAGCTTTTAACCGATGGGAAAATATTTACCTTTTGGTGAACCGGAAGGGACGGACGACTTCTTTCGGAAGAAACTCTTGATAAACAAATCTATATGGAGTGTCAATCTATTATTGATTGGGTCAATTGTATTTATGCACTCGACGGGACTAGGAGAATAGAGGGGGAGGATTATGTACTATAGAACAAGGGAGTTGAATTCATTTTGGTTCACAACCACAAGTAGATTGATTCAGTTTTCAGGAAAAAGGAGTAAAAAGGAACGCTCCATCATCGTGAGGGCTAAGTCCAACTCGAATGGAGTCTTCCAGAACTCTGTGATATCATCTCGGTAAAAGTATATATAGCGTCTTAGGTGTTATGATCGATCTGGGATGAGGGATGAGGAATACAGGAAAGTTCTCTGTTTTCAAAAGAGGCCAAATCAAATTTTCCACCCGAGGATCATGAGTAATTCAAGAAGTTCCAGGGTGTTTGCTTTCAAAGAGGCAAACTTTTCCACTATGTGCTGCACATCCACCCTAAAAATGAGTAAATCAATTTCTCTTTGTGACGAAAGAAACTCCTTAAGAGAAAACACTGACCCTAAATTGGGGCTATACACCAGATTCTATGAGGGTAAAAGGCAACGGAGGGGTCGGGGCTAAACGTAAATGATTCATGGGTCGTAAGGTGGCATCGAGATAAACTCTGGGTTAACCAGGGGCAGATCTTAAGAAAGTCTTGATGTGTAAATTGTTAAAAATGAAGGAGGGTGAAGTTTGGGACCATCTCTAAGAGCGTAATTGGTTGCAGTTCTTTATGCTTGGGAGCTGAAACGAAATGGGAAATAAAAAAAAGATGATAAAAGAGGAAAAAAAGGGCAAAATAAGAACATCGATTACTGGAAGTTCTTGAAGGAGCAGCGAGCATTAAGGGCAAATGAAAACGAGGGTCCTTGTGTTAACTGTGCACATGGAGCAGCCTTCTTGCCATTTGATTTTTTTTCCTTACTCTTTTTTTTATGACGGTCGGCTTCTTGTGTTTCGTTGCGGCAGTTAATTTCCAAGAAGCACGCAAGTTTCTCTTTTTATCGTGGTCTCCAAACAGAAGCCACGGAGTCGTTCATTAGTCCGTAGTAAGCGTATTACGAATAGCAGCCAAGCCCTCTGTTAAAAACAATACTTAAGTCATAGTTTCCAACATTTCAAACTAATCTAGAACCCCTAGGTCTGCACAGGGCCGGACTTCCCTATGGGCCAGTATGGCGACGAGCCACAGGCCCGGACATGGAATAGGCCCGCTAAACTGCTAGACTTGACATGATGATGAATTTTTTAAAGTATCTGGTGGACCCACTTCAGCTTTAAGCCATAGGCCCAGAAAGGCTCAGATCCGGCCCTGGGTCTGCAATAGTAACCCTGTTTCGCTTTCAGGGCCTCTACTTTGTTTCTGTGCTCCTAGTTTTCCTTCGGGCCCCTATTTCAGTTCTTCAGGTCCACTTGCTTAACTCTCGGGCCATTTTTTGCCCCTGTTTAGCTTGTCGGGTCCCTACTTGTTTTCGATATCCCCTGCTCTTTCATTCATCTTCTTTCATTTTTTCATTTTTCAAGAGATTTTTCAGCTGAAATAAGAAGCCTAGATTTTACGATAGGACCAGTAGTTTTCTCCAGGACCCCTGAGTTGTTTTCAGGCTCCTTCTCGTTTTGGTACCCCATGTTCTGTTTGTAGGAGGCCTTATTAATATCTTGTCAGCAACTTCATGTAAAAGCAGGGGACGAGACATCATTGGTCTGGTTTTATTATCATACATTATTGCGCTATCTGGTGTTATGATCTGTTATCAGAGATTATCACATGTGTTAGGAAACATGACAGTGGCTGAAGGGAGTCGGCCATGCCATCCCCTTTGGAAAGAGACCGGCGGACCAACCAATGTCAGCAGTGATTTACGGAGATACTAAGAAGCGCAAGATTTTGCTGGAAACTCTTCGACAACACGTCTGCCGCAGTTCCGTTCATTTCAAAGCGGGCGAATAATTTTTACGCTTGGCATCTTCGCGCTCGTCTCCATGAACCAATTTACTTTCAGGAAAAGAAAAAATAAATGCAACTTTTGAAAGTTTCTTCTACATTTTTTATAATTAGATTTTCTGTAATGAACGACCGTTAATATTAGGCCATATTTAACGCTGCTGATTGCATGTTGGATTGAGGTGCTTAATAAGTTTAGCTTTGAGAGCTGAGATATAAGGTCTTGTTATCAGAGGGTAGTTTGGGGAATTTATCGACCAATTTGTTACCAATCGATAAGTTCCATGACAATCAATTAGTTGAGTTGTAGGGACGGGGAGACTGGGAAAACCCTCTAAATCCTCTTGTAATAATTTACTTTTATTATTCGGCAGTGTCCTCTGGGCCTGACTCTAATTTCTACAGCGGATTCCAGGAATCGGATTGTCTCTCTCCAACAGATTGTTACGACATACACTCTTGTAGACAGATACGTGAACCGACAAGCCCCGCGTACTCACTGTCCCACCGGTATCCCACGGGAATATGTGATTCTACAAAAACGAAAAGAATCCATAACGCAACCTTCAAGATCCGTGGAAGAATCCCAAATTGTGATATTGAAATTTCCCGCGCAAGTTTAAAATTTTTGCCGTTCGGCGAACTGCGCGATTCTTGTAAGGATTCTTGATTCTAAGAAAGGAATTTGTGACACACTTCAATGATTCTTTCGTTATATAAAAAGCAAAGGATTGGACTTGTATGGATTCCTGACTTTTGCTGCCATTCTTCGTGGATTAGTTCTCGAGATTCCTTCCAAGATTCACAAAAAATTCAACCCGAAAGTTCTCAGTACCAAATACAAAGATACAACTGTCATTTTACCTGTTTTTCGTTTTGGTTTGTTTTATTGTTATATCGATAAGCGTATTAAGTATTTGCTAGCAACATCCGCTTGAGTGACGAAGTGCATCTCTGATCCGAAGCTTTTAGTATTTGACGCATTCCGAATGCTAATAGCTCAAACGCACTTACTCTTAACAACTTTATATCTCTATTGTACTCTCACACGGCCAACAAAATAGCATTAGGATATCCCAGTGCCACGTACATTATTACCTTTTCATAATATATGATTTGAAACAATCAAAGAGCTCTAAGATCTTTCAAATTAGTTACTGTCCCGTGCACCGTATCAAATGTTGTCAGTTTATCATGGAGAAGAGCATGCGAGAGAAAATGGCGTCGAAATGAAATATTGATTTGTAAGGGCTTCCATTAGTGACGCGAAGTTGAACGTGCGTAGATTTTGTGTAAAGCCCTTATATCGTTGCAGAGAACCTACCTTTCTTTACTTTAATCTTGTATTCTGCTTCTTATACAAGAAACCTTACATGAGTCATGAATCGTAACTCTTTCGTTGCTTTAATCCCAACAAAAAGTCGTTTAGATCCTCGTGCCCAACTCTTTGCCTATAGAAACCTGAATGTCACGTATCTTTCATTCAAGGAAAAAAACCAAAAAATGTGTGAATGAATGAAAGAAGAGAAGAGACTAGCGAAAAAGCACAAGAAAGAGAGAAGTGGGAACGCTGATAATACGTGTAACTTGCAACCTATACTTATACAATCGATGTTAATCAGTAGAATGGAATATGGAAGAGGAGCAGCTAACATGGGATGAGAACGAAACATGGAAGATATGGTTTCCGCACTGGCTTCCATAATCATAAATCAGGGGAGGAAGGCACACAAAACCCCGGGACGGGGGGCTGCTCTCCATAAACCCCGGGGTCCGAAACCGTTCGAGATCATATTCACATTAAGGATCACAATTATGACACTAATTAAGGAATCATAATGATACGTGTCCATAAGGCCATATGCAAGACAGACGATAGAATCGTACTAGAAATCTTCGATAATGACTGAAACTAAAATCAAGAGACGCGCACTGCAGAAAGAGAGAGAGACAGAGAGAGAGACTCGTTGCAAATCGCCATTAAACTGCGCTCCGGCGAGCAAACAGCGGAAGTGATTTTGGACCGCACTGACATTTACACATTGCCAATTTCGGTCCACTAGGGGGGAGCACCAAAACGCTAAGGGGGAAAAGTGTACCGGGGGGCTCGCTACGTGCGGAATATCACACCTCCCTTCTGTCCCGCTCCTAGTTCCCCCCTTTCCCCCCACCATTGGGACCCCACGCTTGTCGATAAGTGATTATGGAAGCTCCCCCCCCCCCACATCCTCCAGCCCCAATAGTGGATTTGGGAAGTGCTGGGGGAAATGACAAATGAAGTTTTGAAAAGCCACCAAGGAAGAGATCGGAAACCAAAGGTGCATGGCGAATGCGGATCAATGGGGGGCGGTGGAAGTGTTGGCGATGAACGAGAGTCTGTGGGAAAAGTTTTGGGAAGTCTGGAAGCCCTGGGAAGCTTTGGGAAAGGTATGGGGACCCCGAATAATCATTTTGGGGAGGATCCCTATCTAGCACTGCATTTTAGCAGAGGATTGGATGCTTTTGGGAAGCGTGGGAAGTTGAAATGGGCGCAGGAAAGGCTTCTGTGGAAGTGTTTCGGGAAAAGACTCGTGGGAAATGGGGGACACTTCGGTGAATCTTTAAAAACTCACTCCATCAGAAAGATCTAAATGCAGATAAGATTCACTAACATGTTACGTACCACGGAGGGTCAGTTTTACCCCCCTAACCTAACCGATTTGGCGATTCGCAATCATACAACATTCTTGGGTAACACGATTCTGGAGTATTCTGCCGAGCAGAGACTCCTACCGTGATTCTTCCATATTATCATCATAGTATTAGGTAATAATACTGGATAACATGCACGATAGGGGGACTGATAAGGAGTGCTTTCTATACTGAGATATTTGGGGTAATTTTTTTCTCTCTATTTGAACAATTTCAAAGCCCCTACTGCCTGTTAGTTTAAGAATCTTTTGTAAAAGTGGAGCCTTTGCTTTTACATTCAATTCCAGTGATTGAATCCATTTGATTTCATAAACAAGGATTAAGAGTCGGCCCCTGGAAAGGCCAAGAATGAAAGGAATGCTTTGTATTGCTCTCTCTTTCTTACGGGGATGCATTATTGCCCATCCACCGGAACCCATATTGCGTCATTTTCACAAAATTTCTGCTCCACAGCAACGGCTATTGCACTGGTTCACGACTTAGCCCCGTACATTATGGCTCACTCCCTTAATCTCGGTTGTTATCTGCGTGTTATACACTTAAAATTTCATCTCATCATTCGTTATTTCATTACTTGGTTAAAGAGCAAATAGTTATCAGTCGTTCTTTTTTAAAATATTCATTTTAAAATGTTGTAGAGCTTCTAGGAACATCATTGACGTTCACTATGCATTGCAAAATATACGTTCCAGATGGAGGTCGCATCCAAATAACGTTCCAGCATCCCAGGAAAGATTTGCGACATATCTTAATTTTACAACTAAATATTAATTTTATTATTTTTGATATTATTATTATGTGGGTTCTCATAGAAATGGTGAAAGGGGGAAAACACTTTCTAATAATGTTCCAGAATGGTAGAAACGGTTTGGGAGCCATTGGGAGTTTTTATGAACAAAGCTCTATTGTTCCAGCATGATGTTCCAGTTTAGTCTTTATGGGCCATACTTGCTTATCGGTTCCTGAGATTTTACGACGCGGATTTGCCATTAAAAAGCGCACAGCCTCCGCACAAAACCCTCCGCTCTCCCCCGCAGAAGTTGCATTAACTTTTACAACATACCGGTCATTGGCAAAACCCGGGGGGTAGTCGGTAATCGATAAGTTGGAATTCGATTTGCACAATGTCTGCCATTTCTTAACTGAATTGTCTTTCGCACTCTTTGAATTATCCAATCACTTAAGGCTTTTCCCCCGAACTCTGAAAATTGCATCCCAAAATGAAATTAAGTAACCGAATCTGATTTTCCCTCCTGAAATGTTGAAATTCAGTCTCCTAGGGGACATTCCAGCTACTACTAGAATCCATAGAAACCAAAGGAACTCTTAAATTAAATTTCCTGGGCAACACTCCATTGTTATAAAAATCCTAGGGAATAGAAAAGTAATCATTCGAAATAACCGGAAAACAAATACTCCGTTCTAAGTAACCGTTCCACCTTTCGAATCGTCGGTCTAGGTCATAAGATCTACTGAACAGGATCCTGGTCATCGTTAAAAAAAATTACGTCTTCATACTAGTTGCGTGTTTTCCTGGAAAAGCGAAGGTTCTAAAACGCGCTGTTATTTCTATGAGTTGTCTTTCCTGGAACTCAAGACCATTTCTAAACAAGAACGGAAGGAAGAGCGCAATTTGGCAACCTGTTATGACTTCTGAGAATCGCATAAAGCACTTCTTTTTCTCGCGTTTTATAACACGTTAAGAATGACTCACAGTCCACGAAAGAATCTAAAAACGTGGATTGGATATTCGCGGATTGTATGGGTAGTGAAACCTGTAAGAAGAAGCAAGAATGTCTTATCCCATTTAGAGTGGGCGAAAAGCAAAGGCGATGATGTGATAGCTGCTAACAACAGGAGTGATAACATACGATGACAGGTCGAAGCCAGAGTGTTAAAAGTTTTCGATTTCTAAGGCGTAGTAAGGCAATTAGCTCAAAAGAAGCCAATGTGTGTTCCAACAGAAGCTTCTGTTTCTCTTTTTAAGGAAACAAAAACATTATTTTTTGATTATCCAAGAAGATATCCAAGAAGAAGGACAAACAAATAGACGACGATAACAAAGAAACCATAATAACAGACGCAACTTTTGTTTAACTTTGGTTTAATTTAAATTAAAAGTATTGATTTGAAAGGTTCTAGCATCGAACACAGGTTCTGGAACTCTTCTCTGAAAGTTCCTCCAACGTATTGCTCGAATATTTTAGTTGATTTCAGACAAGATTTAGGCGGCTCCATTAGCTGGTATTACAAGTTCTCATAATGAAAGTTTATACTTGCGGCTTTGAGTTTTAATTCCAGTTATTTCCAGGAAATTAGTTAAAACTTTTCAGGACATCGCAGAAAAAACCTGAATCCGGTTCCGTGGAAACAATATTTCTAATGTATATTAATGTAATAAAATAATTTTCTGCACTAATGGTTCCAAAATATGATTTTCCTGAAAGTCGATTTTCACGTTGACTTTCAAGGTGCTTCCGGCTGACGAACAGAAATAATATTGTGACGAAAGTTAATTTTCGTATTTTCCGAATTGTTTAAGTTGATTTTCTGGGGTGCGGGGATGGTGTACCGGAAAAAGTCGAAAAGAGTCGAAAGTCAATCTTCGGCGAGAAAAAAGCAGTTCCGTTTTTCAGAGTCTTTTCACACTGTTGAACATAGGGACATCCTTCCGGCGAGTGTGTCAAAGAGAAGGGCGACAAAGTAAACCCCGCAGAGACGCCACACATAGGCAAATCCCTACTATTGGAATGTTACTAATGTTATCAATCGTTCTAGTAGTTTCGGATTTTGGTATCGTCGTGTTATACCTTATCAGTGGTTTTCCTGGGACTAGAAATGAGTCACTTTTGAGGTGGGAGGTCACGGACAGGCGAAACGGTCGGCTAGGGAAGAAACTGTGTCCGGGTGTGACACAGCGTGAAGTTAACCAATGTCAACATGGCGGTTTGTGGCAGTCATATGCAAAGTCATCAGTGGCCTAAAAGTTGTCAAGGGTCCCGGTTTTGAGACTCTATCTTTAATTAGGCGTCATGCTGATTTTCCTGTTATTTTACTCGACAAAAAATAAGAAAACGCTCCATTTACCTTTTGGTTGTATGTACACATCGCCTCTGTGCGTTTGAAAGCTGATGTTTAATTCATAAGTCTGACGCCGAGGGGTCATATCAAAAGCTCTCCTGATCGTTTTCGGTAGGGGGTAACGAAGCTTCACTTCACCCAAGGATTCATTGAAACAGAGATTCGCGATTCTCAAAGTCAAGGCAAGACGTACAATTCTCGATTTCTAAGGATGTTTGGCCTAAACGTGATGTCAAATTTTAGGAGCTGAAAAATCTACATAACCTTGAATTTGAGAGTTTTTAGGTGTTGTAGGTGATTATGTGAATCCATCACTTCTTGGAATAAAAGAAACTTCGGTTTGCTGGTCAAGTAAGCAGCGCACTAACGGAACATAGGTTTGAGTGGTTCTGAGAAGAGCAATAAATCATGTACTGAACAAAAGATCAAGAAAAAACACCGAAAAAACGCATAAAGAGACATTAGCAGTCTTTAACATATGAAAATATACAACGCGTGTGCTGTAAATTCACGAGAAGTTGCTATTTAGTTCGTTGAATGTTGAAAACGAGAAAAGGCTGTGGAGAACAAGTGCATCCGTAACATCCGTAATTCAAGGTAGAGGTTGCGGATGGATGATTGCAACATTCTAGCACGCCTCGAGTTACTAGCTTACGGCTAGCACATTAATAACAGTAGTGCATGAAGCGTTGCGGTTAGTTCCGCTTTGTAAGGGCCGAACGCAAATAGAACCGCAATATGCAGCTTCGCCTTTTAAGACCCCTCAGTCAACATACTTTGCATGCAGCAAACACATTTCGCCCTTCATTTCAGATCCACCCAACTTGAGTCAACCAATCTTCCGGACGGTTTTACCTCGAATTCCTGCAGTGAATAAATACTGTTCTCCCTTTTAAACTCAGCTTTTGGGCAGGCTCATTTAAACCCACCTAGTAATGTGTCATATTAATCCAACAATACACTTAATTGGTAACAGCGTCAAGAAGATAACAGCAGATCCCGGAACAAGGCACAAGAGATTAGGGTGTAATCGTGGTATATAGGGGACTTCGTGGAAAGTGAGGGAGTTCAGGGTTTGTGTATTCTATTCTACTAAAGGGCGGAGACGGGGGGCCTCACAGAGAGGACAGGGACACAAAAACTCTAGCGGGGTTCACAGGAAGTCAGCTCCGGTGCTTCTTTCCCAACACGATAAGTATACCCACGGCCCATGGACACTGGAATTCTCTATTCACAGTAGAGGAATGCTCCAGCTTTCTCCTCTTATACCTGACAATCAAGTAGTTTTCACCGAAACACGCACTCTCCTAATAAAAAATACATGTAAAACTACTATTAATAATATAAAAAACACGTTCTCTATAAAACCCTGCTCGTCCTTACGATGGGGGCTTCTATTCATTTCGAGGGGTTTGTGAGCCATAGCCGGGCGCATTTAACCAGTCGTAACGGGTGCAGGCTACCCTCATCAGGCTCTTTTATAGCCAACTATTAAAGTTGAACATATTGATGTGCTTTATGAAGTCAGTGCTTTGTGTTCAAAACTACTGCGTCTCATAAACAGACACCATAAAACTACCAATATGTCCTCGATGACGACCTGAGTATCATGGTACCGAATTCATATTTTAGTCCAACCCCAATATCCAGCTTTTACCCCCCGTTCTATCGTGTCCCTTTGCTCTTCGTTTCATTTTAGCCTTAATTTAGAATATTACCCTCTCTTTACTTTGGGGATGAATCAAGCTCAGCGAGGGTTCCCAGCTGGGGGAAAAATGTTCAAGTACTTCGATTATTTCGGGTGGCTGCTAGTGATTTGTAATGTGTTTAAAGGGTTCAGAGGACGTGGGGTGAAGAGTTTGCAATTTCAATATGCCCAGCACAGCCCGAGGTGAACTTGCAAGGAAACTTGGAAGAGGGAACGAGAGGGAGAGAGATGAAAAAAAAAGGTTCTCCCTGTTGTGCATATTCCCTGCTGCGGGCTGAAACCCTGTAGTCCGACATCATTTATCACTAAAAGCGGTCAGCGCCTTTCGGAAGAGCCTGAACTCCAATTTCCAACATCTTGTCAAAAGAGAGGGGAGAAACGTTTCTCAGGGGGAGGCAACAACTCCTGCCTTTATGGTTTGCATTCGTGCTCTTTACATTCATCAGTGCCTTAACGATATAACATCACAAGCTAAAAATAATTTTCCATAACGTTTCCGTGTAACTGACATTGATTCTGGGAAATTTGATTGGTTCGTTCAGTTTTTTTTTGCACCCGGAAAGAGCCGGAAGTTAGTGGGTCTTGCTATTGTCATCTATTGGCAAATTTGAGAAACTGATGCATGGGAAAGCCCCACGTGGCGAGATTACTCATTCTGCTCAAACATGTCCATATTTTTGTCCCAGCAAGTCTCTTTACTGTTCAGACAAGTCCCACTACAGTTAACTTTCATGGTAACTACTCTAGGTAATTACGTCCCGAAAAAAAATGAAGAGGTTATGCAGCATGCAGCTACTAAAGCTCGCATGAACAAGAGTGATAACGGTTTCTTTTTCTTTTGTTTTTCGCAAGGCAGGGGACTTGACCTGATGTGGCAGTAAAGACATGAGGCAAGAATTTTTTTCTTTCCTTTACACACAGGGTGTTGGCAAGCGCTTTTCTAGATGTCGTTTGCTGGGGGCCAAGCAAATGTACTGGACACTGGAGAGATACGAATTTGTATAAAAGGCATGTTGGACATAACACGCGATGGTGCAATTCACACATTGCATGTGGCGGGACTGTTACTTCTTTTGATAGCTCTTTTACGCATTGATGTAAAGCCATATATAACCTCCGCGCCCTTCACACACGTATAATCACGCGTGAGAAGCAAATATAGGGAAAAAGAGCTTAAATATGGGTCTGTGACTTGCCACTGATCAAACTATGGCCCGTATAATAGAAACATGCGTTCATAACTGCTCTCGTGGGACTAAAAGGATCGGCGTCTCACACACCCACACGCCCCAATTTAAACAGACAACCTCCTCCATCAAAGAAATGAATTTGACATGCTACAGTTCGCTTAGGAATATCAGTATGCTTCAGAACAGCCGGTATTGTATGTCAGAAGATGCATTTTTAAAAACTACGGCTTGTTTCCAAGGTACAGCAATCTGCCTAATGGTATGCCTTTGCTCTAGACAATGCACATACGGAATAAGAAAAGAAAAGAAACGACAAAGAGGAAAGAGATGTTATGGATGGAGTTGATATAAGCCATGAATCGATAAGCAGTAGAAGCAGCCATCTTGGGTGACAAACGATATGGGACTCATTTCCGTCACATGTTGGCTAATGACATCCACTGGCATGCCTGTCTACCAAAACTGCGAGGAAATAAATGTGCTTCTTTGGAGAAGAGGGACGGGCGAACGGTCATTCAATGAAGCGACAATGCGGACATCGAAGAAAAAGGAAACCAAGGGGGTCACCCACTTCTTCTCCGTTTCCTATTCTTATTCACACAGGACAACCATCCAAAAACCATTCTATTCTCCACTCCCAACCTCCTCTGTCGACCCCCCAGGCCCTCGAGGAAATGATGGTGGAATTTTGGCTTTACTTTGCTACTCATATATTTACATGTAAAAGAGCCACCACCAACGGAAACGTCTACTCAGAAGCTGTCATTTTTCGCTTTTTTTGATAGCTTACTCAGACTTTATGACTCGGCATAACAGGCAAGCAGACCGTCTGAAAAGTAACGAAAATGCAAAATCTCAGTGAACCTAAAACTTCTTAATCTGCTTGGTTTTATTACCTCGAAAACGAACACTATTCATTGGAACTTTATTATCGTAAGGGAGAATTCAGTCACTCCATAATGCAAATACGTATTTATCCTTTCGAAATAACTTGATCATAACACGTGTCTATATGTATTGGACATAGGCTTATGCCCTCACCCTCCTGTTCCCACCGTGAATAGGAGTGACGGCCCACTTGGCAGGGAATAGAGCAGAACCAACTCAGTTATCGTCAATCATAGACCATTCACAAATAAAAATGTCTACTCAATGACAAGAAGCATTAGCAGAAAAATGCCTTCTTTTTATCTGCCTCGTCCCATCCCTTGCCTAGAATTTCTTTTGGGAGGCTAGTCTAGGTCTCTTAATGATAGTTAGCCACCATCGGTTCATTTCATGGTCCACGTGAATGAAGTCGAACTTATAATCTCCCAGAGATTGACTTGTGTTATGGGAGCAGCGACGTTGGCATTCCCCTTTCAGTCGTCTAACTCTGATTGCGTCATCTATTCTGGGTCACTCGACCGCAGAGGACAAACTGGGGATTCCATACGGACTAACTTCTGTAGCATATTCGGTTATGGAGACTCATGACTTCCATTTCATAACGATTACTGAGTAATTCACCACTCTGTTTTCGATGTATAGCTCTTTCAGAAATAAAATACATGTATACAATTACTAATTGAGCTTGTAACCTTACTCGAGTTAATAACATGGAGAGAGCGATGAAAGTTCGCTTTTAGAGTGATCACTTTACGTTTTTATTGTTTGGTGCCGAGTTGAGATCCTTCTAGTTGATTTAATCGGAAACTGAAACCGCTCTTGAGCTCAGTCTTTTGGAAGGAATGGGGAAATAAAAAAAAGGAAAATGGGCTCATCCTATCCAACGAATTAATTAAGATTGCAATGAGTCCCAAAGAGCCATTGGAGTTTCACCGACACAGGCAGACAGAGAAAAGCGAGCAAGAGAGATGTATAAAGTTTTCTGTGCTTGCAGCTGCTAGTTTCCCATTTCAAAGGCCCGTTGAAGCGTGCAAAGATCAGAGGAAAACCCATTTAAGAGTAGTAAACTACCCACCGTTGAGTTGCAGCCCAGCATCATCACCAAGGGGTACGCAGCCCCGGAATAAATAGATCACAATAGTACGTATCAGGTTATGTTCCAACATACAATCTTGTTAACAGATTTTATATACTCAGGAGATCCCAATCATTCCATACAAGATCGTTCTAAGACTTCTGTACTTTCAGATTTTTACATTCTACCTTCTTGAACAAGCGCTGGTTTCCTCCGGTACAGCGAACGCGTCAGGGGTTGATATAGGCACATAAACCCATCTTTTTTGGCATGGTCCACTCTTTCTCTTACAAGCTCATTGATACCCAGTTCCGCCTGAAATTAGATTTCTTTTCTTCTCGTAGCTCTACCAAAGCTTCAGCCGAGCGGGGGGGCTGGGATGTTGAAGGGGTCACCCCCCAGCCCCTTTCCATATCCCCTGCTGGTACATATACAGTTACACGCGTGCCTTACCTTGTGTTCTGATCCTGACACGGCCACATGCTTGTTAAAAGCACACACAATACCCCGACCCCAGGCTTACCCTCAACCAGGACACATTGTGTTCTTAGTTGGAAGAGGGGGTAGGTTAAGGGGGAGGGGGGCTAACTCATCTCTGGAGATCAGAGCGTCGAATAGGGGAGGGATAAAAGGGGGTATGGATGTGGAGTACGGGGATTCAAGGGGACTGATTAGAAACGGCGGATGCCCGATTTCGACGCATTGTTACTCCTCAGCTCCCTCCAGTGCGTTCAATAGCTGTCGGCTACGTCACATACGTTCTCTTTTTTCGATTTTTTTTTTTTTTTTTTGCTTGTTGCCCCATTCGATCTCTGGTGCTTCTTATTTTCTATTTTCTACCCCCCATGTAGTGGGAACGCACTTATCCTTATCGTTTTTTTTGCTCCTAGATGCAATGCATTTTTTGCCTTGAACAGCTTTGCATAGAGGAGCTAAGTAGATAGGGAGCATACAATCAGGGGGATGGCTTGCACAAGCCTGTAAAGAATTGTCAGTTTGACGGTTTCAGTTATTGATTTTGCGGCACGTGAGTAGGTGGGTGAGGGTGTGATAGGGAAGGCAAGCAGAGAATGCGGTAGTGGGGGTTGGGTAGCTCGTCGTTATAGAAGAATATAATGAAGATCTTAAATTTCCGTCAGAATAAACATGAAAGGTTTACAATGCACACGAGACGGGGCTTATTGAGAGTTTAATAAGCCGCGTGTGTACACCTGTGTATCAATTTTGCAGGGCTTGTTTGATTACAAGGAAAACAACCTTTTGAAAGTTGTTTATGTGAGCCGAGGGTTTCGTGACTACTGTGACTAAACAAACTTTGTCAACTTCAACGCAAGACTCACGCACCGAAAATACTACAACAATAACATCAATTGATTTCTCACGGGGTTTCAACATCAATAGCAGGCTCTGGAACTGCTCTCGACTCACCCAGTTTCCCCAAAATACCTGTTATCGTCTGGTTTATCATCCGCCAGTCACTGGGATGGCGTATGATTCTTTAAAAAGTTTGGAGTAATTCTGAAGACCCCTATTGTCATATCCAATAAAAATTGGAGTCGTTTAAAGCTTTATTGTATGTAGTCGCGCGATTTCCCGTCATTTTTCTTCCTTTAAAAAAATATACTCAGTGTGAAGAAAAAATCTGAATTATGCTGAATCACACACTTCTCTTGTTCAACTTCACTTTTTTACGACATTTGAATTTCCTTGGGGATCTTCTTTTTTGTACTTGACGGAGCTGAAAAAATCTAAACGAAAGGTAATAAGTTTTCATGGAAATTTCTTCACATGGGAGTGACGACTTGCAGAGGGAAGAGATCCATAATTTCTGGTCATATCCTTCAGAGAGAACATCGAGGACGTGCGAGGGGGTCGTAGTCATTCCTATACTCACAACGTACCACGTTACCATTAAATAATCACCGTTATCACTTGTTATCTTACACTCAATTTCAGGGGCTTCTCTAGAAGGGGAAAAAATCAAACGGGTTAGAGAAACTTTATCAAGGAGAGGGATGAACAAAAAAGCACAGACGACGAAAAGTGGTGAAAAAGATGGAAAAGTAAAAACGAAAAACTGGTGGCCTGATTGTGTTCCAAATTGGATCTGTTCATGGCAGCGAATATCCTGTTGAAAACATAACTCGCCTTTCGGGCAATAAAAACAGCTTCCGCAGGACGAGCAACTTGTCAGCACGGTGAAACAGCACTTTCATATATACAACGGCATAACTAAGGGGGCTCGTCATTATAACAGAAATTTATGGTAATCATCAAGGACTTGGATGTATCTCATATCTTCTCGTAGAAGTTTTCACATTTTGCATCAAGCGCTTACGAGATCCCGACTCTTCCCGAAAACATTCACAACTCCCTAGATTTTCCGAATTCTTTTAATGGACGATTTTACAAGCTTCTCAGGGTGTTTCCGAGTTGTGTCCCTAAACTCCCCACGGCACAGGGGATCCACCCAAAACCAAGGTGCTAATTCACTAGAACGCTTTCCTGCTGGTCTAGCACAACTTCATTGTCCTTACTTTTCGCACTTAATTTGCCGCCCAAACATTTTTCGGTTTTATAATTCATCAGAAGGAATGTTATCCCTCGAAAATAATCACAGCCTATCTTCTGTTGTTCATACGTGATATAACAATGGTATCATCTGTTACCACTCTTTTCTGTGGGTTTCTGTGGGTCTGCTGAAGAGGGGGCTGTGCATAGCATTGGGTAGCGCTACTTCCTCTGGCGCGGGGGCGAAGCACATTGTTTCTATGGATGCGCTTGTGACAGGTACACAACGTAAGCCATGCGCTTTACTTCTGCGTCTAATGAACGGCTTCCGGAACTGTATCGTCACGTCCGGTGGCGAAGCAATTTGACGTTTACCGCGTTTTAAAAGCGGACTACCTGCATTCGGTGCACAGAGGAAATGAGCCACTTAATTGCCACTCCGCACAACCCCAAACATTTCCAAATTCATCACATGCCACTCTACGTACTCCTTTCCATATCAAATCCACTCTCGTGCATTCATCATTTCATACGATTCATCCATTCACTAATTGAAACAGTTTACAATAAAATTAATACTTGTTTATAGTACGATTTAGTGTATTTATGAATGCAATTATTAAAGAATGTAGTTTTTCTTAATTGACTTATTTGAAACGTGGAAAATTTATTGTTTAATTTGAGCCTTTAGCGGGCGAGCAGTAAAAATTCACGCTACGCGACGCCCTGTCGTTTTTAGAGTCGACGCAGCAACATCGTGTGATTTACAAGCCTCGAATTCTTTGCCACTAAATAGCTGACGATCCCGTCCGAGAAAATATTACATTCTTCAACAATCTTTTCAAGAAACCTGTATTGATATTCGTTCCGCATAACTATATACTGAAAAAACATAACCCGGTTTAAAATGCACTTAAAATTGTATCAGAAATTAATCAGATAATCTTATTCTAAGAAGACTTTTTTTAAACTTGTAATTGTCACATAATTTAAGTCGTAAATTCGCATAAAACTTTACTGAAAAAGTGTGGTACAGGAAAATCAACATTGCGGTTAAAAAATTGATCAGCGCCATCTATTGGGAGAAAGTAGAACTACAAAAAAGTCGCATCATCCAGTTTGATGGTTAATGTAATGGGGATGGGGCTACCGTCTTCTTTTTTCCAGACATTTTGCCAATTTGGCTTGTTTTTGAAAGTGCAAGAGCATTTAGTTGCTGTCAATGGGGACCCCTTTTGTGTCGGGATGTTTTCAAGTGCACGCGTATGTACTTAGAGAACATTTGCTCCCACCGTTGAAGTCTGCAAGAAGATGGCCAGGACCGATAAGTTTTAACTTTAACGGTTTTAGAAAGGTAAACAAGTTGGTTCCCCCTACCGTTCAGTTATGAATGGGCGGAAGAATCTTACAGTTTTATGGTTCCTGATTCCTCAGAATGATTCTTGAAACACTGGATTCTCTATGGTTATCTTGTTAGGTTAGGTTGGATTATTTGAGCGAAATGCCGTGTTGGTTAGCAATGCGGTTCCGTGACCGGAAAATTTGCATGCATAATCCACTTGTAAGGATCGCGTAGCAGACAAACCAGGCAAGAGGGGGATGTCCTGCAAGTCACGATCCTGGGCAACAAGTCACTCTTTTTCCTTAAGCTCCTACACTCAGGACCTGGTACCGAGCTGCTTTCAAAGCAAACAGCTGAAAACATTCCCACTGGTTTCCACGTAAGATTCTTACGAGATTCCTGGGATTCTTAGATAAACGTTATATTAGCAAGACGATGTAGTACGATCTGCACTTATTATTATGTTGTATGATGCTGTATAATATAGATATGTAATTATTATAATGAATCTAAATTAGCCGCTTTGGGAAGAGCGGATGTCCACGTCACAGGTCGCTATTCAAACATCTGACTTTTTCAAGAGTATTATTTACACACTCATAAACAAAACAACACAACAACAGCACAAAACACAACACGCTACAACAATGTAGACCCAAGAATATTAGCGAGAACATAAAATGCATATCGTGTAATAACAATTTAACTGGATACAATATATTGCAAAATTGTGTATGCTGTTTTAATGTTGTAGTGTAGTATTACGAAATAACTATATACCCGCCATCAAAGTATGTATGGATATTTGAATATCAATTGTAGTAATGCGCTGGAATATCTATTTCTCATAAAATATTAATAATTGGGGTATATTTTCACAGTACAAAAAATGCGTTAAAAATCTGTGTGTACGTGTGTGTAAACGTGAAAATGAATCCTCCTGGAGCATAAATATATATCCACGTCAAAGTATATACACACCCTTTTCCGCTTCCTGCTTTTCTATACAGTCGCTTAGTTATTTGTAATTCAATTGCACCGCTACCAAAGCCGATTTCTCATTTCAATTATTTATTTATTTATCCCTCTGTCCATTTGCCTGCCCCTCCGACTGTCTGTCTGTCTGTCTCTCTCTCCATCTAACTATCCATCTGCATGGCTCTTGGTCTGTCTGTCTGTCTGTCTACTGCCTGTCCGTAAGTCTATCCCCCATTCTATATAGTCTGCCTATCTGTGCGTCCGTCTGTCTGTCCGTTTGTTTGTGTCTCCATCTGCATGGTTCTCAGTCTGTCTGTCCTTCTACCTGTCCGTGCGTCCGTCAGTCTGTCTGTTCCTCCATCTGTATGTCCACACGTACGTGTGTCTGTCTGATTGTGCGTTCGTCTGTCTGTGCATCCGTATGTCTGTCCGTATGTATGTCTGTCTCTCCATCTAACTCTCCAACTCCGTGGTTCTCAGTAAGTCAGTCTGTTTGTCTGTGTGTCTGTCTGTGCGTCCGTCTGTCTGTCTGCCTTTCTATCCATCCCATCTCATTCCACTATCCTCCCGTTCATCCATTTCATTTCCGTCCTGACGAAGGTTTCCCTCCTGATTTCTTTTATGGTGGGTTGTTATATATTATACTGAAAAATTATGTTACAGTGGGACGGGGTGGGTAGGGGGATAGTCCCCTCCTGTTACCCCCTCCCCCTGACCCGTTGTTCCATAGATTCCGGTGCCGGAACCTAGCGTGCAATGTTTGTGTTTCCAGGCAACGGATGTGAAAAGGGACATTAGCTTGGAGTGTAATCTGTCATGCAAACTGTTTCCGAAATTAAAACCTGAAAAATAAACTACAAAACGATGAAAATGAGATTAAGGAAGTAGAAATAACACTACAATAATAAAGTAATTCATTCAAAAGTGTCTGTAGATCCTTCCCTCTAATTAAATTACGATTGAATTAAATTAACAAGGGATACAGTCTCATTATGAAAAGAAATGATTAGAACTAAAACTGAGAGACAGAAGTTCAAAATGGGGCCCCCGCAATTGAAAGTGGGTCCTGAGGGGACCCTGTTCCATGCTGGACTTTGATGAGTTCGCACCAGGTAACTGCAGGTAATGGGCTTTTCTTCTTTATTTCCTTCCTGCAGAAATGTATCTACGAGCGTGCAAAATGTAATGCAACTGTTTTCTCATTCCCCGTTGAAATGGCCACTGCAATGCAACACGTGCGCTTTTCCCAACACGTTTTTTCTCACTTTTTTCGTGTAATATTGATTTATGATATTATTACACTAGCTGTATATGGTTTGTATATGATAAGTATTTACAATTGTTAGATAGCACTTGGTAACTATCAACACAGTAGGTGGGCATACGTGTTAAAATTTCTTTGCAAATTATGATCAATTATCCGGAAATTTAATTATCTGCGGATTTCTTTTCATTTTTGAACCCTCGTGGAATTCATCAGAGTGAAGAAGTTCCAATAAACACAGAATGGCTCATCTATCTTCATCAAGAGGGACCGCAACTTTCCCCAAAAACCATTGACACCTTCTACTGTTATCTGGGTGTTGCCAAATGTCGCCAAACCGAGAGTACATTGGCACATAACTTGCGCAGTATGTAAATAATGCTGGGCAGTTAGAATATAATATTAATGGAAGGTTGATTCCCACCCGGATCCGGAGATGGTTTTTGGGCTATTCTTACGTGTGCAAATGGAATAAATGAAACAGCAACGGCCTGCGGTTATGAAATAATGGCAGCATACACATCACTGATAAGCAAGACATATACATTTCCTGTACTGAGGCTCATGATACCGTGCAACTTCACCAACCGGACCCAGCCTCGTATTTTGTTTCTATTCATTTCATTCTTCCTTCATTTCTAAATAGCCTTTGTACTATAATTAACGTTAATTAGGTTAAGAGTAATAGTAGCATGATATCAGTCTGTTGTCTGTGTTATCACTGTTTTTCAATGGTGTTTCGAAATGATAAGGGCCTTGGGCGCAATATCGCTTTCTTTGACCGGGTGCTGGTCCACTCGATCTACCTGTCGCACGCATGTCAGTTCCGCGCTTTTGGTGCCAAGTGAAAGCCGACATCTTCATCAAAGAGACGATACAACAAGACCCCCCAAATCCCCCAAACACTATTTTCCCACAAGAAGACCCCCGCCTGGACTTTCCCACAATCCCAAAATCGCCTCCCCCGCAAGAAAAAGTTTCCTCCGCAAAACCTTTTCGCCACGGATAATGTTATCCGTGGTCCTTTGATTGCTATCAATGGTCTGATAAAGACCAGTGGCTGCAAAAGATACGGTCAATAATCTCAGCTGGACGTCGTGACGTTGTACTGATTGATTATCGATAATCGATCAGCGACGCCCCATAACTTGATGACTTCCGCAAAATTCAGTGGAAAATAAATATAAACACAATAAGTAATCAATTTAAAGTTAATCACAAATATTAAAATATTATTATTAGTCGAAGAACTGAGTCGAATTTATTATATCTGTTGTGTTATCGCTGGTTATCACCTGCTACCTGTTCGTTATCGTCTGTTATCAAGCTGGAGGGTAGCTGGATGATGAATGCTGGTATAACCTGTGGTGGCAAGACACCTATCATTTGGGCTGCTGTGTGCAAAATATTACCTTGGAGGACATGCAGTTTTTCTGAGGGCGAAAAAAGAAAACGTCGAAAAGCCGCAAAATGGACCGAGAAATTTATTAACTGCGTGAGAAAACGCTATTAACATGAAAAGCAGTTAATAATTTCGCAGAAAATTGAAAATGAAACTTGTTTTTGTCTTTGGAGTTCACCGCGAACGGGCAGATTCATGATTCACAGGCCATGTAGAACAATAGTAATAACTATAATATCAGAGTAGGTTGTGCGTATTCGCTATAACACAGGACGGTAGCGAGATAAATATACGCAAAACTGGTAGCAATTTATCGTAAGACACGGAGCATTAGCCTTGAGTGTGCACGAACTGGGTGTGCGCTAAACGAATCGTTAATCAAACTCCGAGCCAGTTATCCTCTCATCATTTATAGTCCCCTAAGGGCTCTTTTCATACTTTAACCTCTGAGAATCACGACAAGAATCACGCACGTGAATCTCGCCAGACTAAGGTGAATCTTTCAAATGGCCTGCACGGTTCTGGAGAGTTGCCACATTGGTTGAAGGAAAGTAATAAAAAGTCGATACAAGCTTCCCGAATCCTAATAGAAAAGTAGCAAAAATAATTCCCAAAATGGCCGAATTATACGTCGAGGTTTCGCCTGGGGGAAAAACTATAAAAAGGGAAGAAAACTTTCCGCTTGCCTGACTGTGTGTTGGCGAATTTATGTTGATATTTACTATAAGAGAAACATCGTTTGATGCTGCTGGATATGAAATTCTCTCTCGGGTTGCCTCCATCCATTCGCCACTGAAAACGTCGCCATTTGTAAACGGAAATCGATGGCTAGCAGCTCCAAATCAATGCCAAGACTTCCTCACTACACATCCACAACATCCAAGACTTTTCTCTATAGACTTCCCAAATTTATTCCTTATCCGGGACCTCGCATTCACTGGAAAAGAAATCACAAAAATCATGAGAAACGAGTATTAAGATGCTGAAGTTCCATTGCGAGAAGTTCAAAGTAGTCGGGGAAGGTTTGCACAACTTTAAAAGTAGTTCGGGGAGTCGGCTATCTGTTTATACGGACCATTGGGTGGTTTAGTGACCGTCTTATGGGAATAGCTTGGGATAAGGCTGTTCTTGAAGTGAAGCAGCTACTAGGGAAGTATAGTCGTTGCATGTAGATGGTGTGGAATACATAATCGAAGGGCCCTTCCCCTACTACGAAACTCTAGTTAGTATGACTCTCCATTAAATTCTCAAAAAGGGTTCGCGATTATCTGGGATACATAGTTTACATAACACTGATAATACCAGCCTGATGTTTTGTAAAGGTTGTTGACTGTTCACGTAAATCTACTGTGCGCAGAGAAAAAAAAGGTGAAGAAGAGCGTCCAAGTGTGTTGGAGTTATTTACTTTGATGTATACGACAAGTTGGGCGCCATTTGGTTTGGCAGAATCCTTATAATGACACTTTGGATGAGATTGCTGGATATGGGAGGGAGTAGAGAGAAAGTTCTCAATTGCAAGAGTGGCAAGTAGAGCAACAAAGGCTTTTGATTGGGACTTGCATGGCTGTGATATTTCTCTTGTAGTAGACGGCTATTGATTGAAGCATAAAGGGCGGCGTGTGCATTGTACGTTGTGGCTTATTTCTCTTATGTCTCTCCGGCTTGTGGCTCTTCTATCACACTCCATGTCGACCGTGACTTCCAGTTCCGGATCCCAACATAATGCCCCTACACCCATGGCCACCACTTCGCATCTACGCCACATAAGGGTCCGCAAAACTCGGATCTCCTACTCCTCCCCAAACATAATAACCCCTAATTAAACCTCCAGTCTAAACTTAACACCTATTCTTACCTATTCTCTAATCTAACTCCTACACTATCCTCTTTGGGACAAGACGAACTTGACCTAACCTAACTTCTGATTCAACGTAACCTAACCACCTAACCTAACCTATAGACTTAGAATCATT
The DNA here is from genome assembly GCA_002872375.1 of Eulimnadia texana. Lineage (NCBI taxonomy): Eukaryota > Metazoa > Arthropoda > Branchiopoda > Diplostraca > Limnadiidae > Eulimnadia > Eulimnadia texana. The sequence goes on along the minus strand of NKDA01000001.1, from coordinate 30,776,399 downwards.
CACGCTGTCTCTTACAGTGCGGTTTCGAACTTGGATTCAAAGACTATAGATTTTTGCGATACTAATAACAAATTTTGTGGGTTCGGCGAACCCTGGGCATAGATATGATCCCGGTCGAACCGACAAATGAAATAACCCACTTGCAAAGCAACCGACCCGTGCAAGGGAAGTCCATTTGCTTTCCTAAAAATAATCTTGACGCTTTGAATGGCAAAAATGAAACACATAAAAGAATTGTAAATTATTTATCGATATGGTCTCAACACCATAAATCATTTCAAATTAATTCCATAAATTATGCTAAAGGTAAATCACAAGTTGCAGCGCAAAGAATATCGAAATCGTATATCCTTTCTCAGATATTTGAAGATCTACCAACTCGGATAACTTATCTAATAATGTAGTATTCTCCTACAGATTGGTCGATTTGCTTGTTTTTATCGTCGATTGCGATGTCTAGTGGCGCCGCAAATATTTATGATAGATATGCAACCCATTACGGACGGCTAGGTTAGTGTATGGGGTCATAACTTGATTTGCAGAAAGCCGCTATTGCGATCGCTACTGAGATAACAGTCGAGAGGAGGTAAGCAATCAATCCAAACACGTAAACTACAAACCACGATAACAAGTTGATAACATATGATAAAATGAGATAACCAGAGTATGGCACAGTACTGAAATCTTAGAAAAACCTGATAATGGGTCGGTATTTCTTATAATAAGGGGTTTGTTGGTATTTAGTGCTGGTTGCCGACCCTTTGGGGGATAGGGTTGTAATTGTATATCTCATGGGCGAGGACTTGGGGGCCAATAAAAGGAGATTCCGTGCTGATCAAGTGCGACACATGTCACCCATAAGACGTACCAAACCGCACTTGACGTTGCATTGTAATCAAAGTGGGGGGGGGGGGTCTGCGACTCCTCATAAACTCTACTCACTCTGATCATATTATCAAATGTTATCAGCATCTCAAATCATCGGTTCCGGTGCGACTGCTTCCTTTAACTTGAAGTTATTATAACCTGTTATTGCAAGTTCATGTGCCCCTAATGATTATGCAGGATAATAGCTATATCTATCATAATCTTGGAAATTTGTAACTTTTTATGATGCTTAATTATATTACCAGAATGAAGCTCACTTCCTCTTCTCTTGTCAGCAAATTTGACCTGAAGCGCAGGGCTACCAACTTTCCAGCAACTTTACAATAAAAACATAATTATAAAGTTGTATCATAAGATTTGTAACGTATTAGAAGGAAAGGTAAAAATGTATAGCAATTTTAGTACATTTGGGCAATAAAATTTAATTTCTCGGTGTAATTTCGCCTCGCAGTCAAAACACATCAGCGCTAAATTACAACAGCAAAAACAAATTACAAAGCACCATGAAATATTTTGGAAAAATTCTGACAGATCCTCTAATTCACATTTTTCACTTGCGGTTTTCCACGCACACACAAAAACTCAAAAAAAAAATCATTCAAAAATTTTCGAATAAATCAAATAAAAATTTACGACTCACCCGTAATTACCTGTCTAATGACTAACCTCTACAAAACACAACAAACAAACCAACCCAGCAGATCCTCCACTTCTAGATCCTCTTCATTCACGAATCAGTAAGATATCCAGGGATAACGTGATGATAACAGCGAGTCACATGGACAAGTTTGGAGACCCTCTCGATAAAATCCACGACTTCCGACAGCTGCTCCTATAATCATAATAATAACTGCAATAAAAGAATATAAAAAGAGACGGTCATTGAGAAAAAGAGACCCCCGCCATTTTTTCGGGAGAATCTGGAGAAGAATCTCATTGACGAAAACGCCATTAAAAACTCTTATCCGCAGTGGTTATCGTCTGTTTTCGAAACACACGGTCTGAGATTCTTGAGATAGAGATTCTGAGAATCTTACAAAACCCATGAAACACACAGGAAGTTCTGTAGTTTTGGGATATAATCCCTTTGTTGTGGATTCTTGATTCTGATAGGAACCTTCAAAAATTTCTGAGTGCGTGTTCTTTTCATTTTGAAATCATTTTGTTGAATTGTTTATGCGAAAAAGAAACCGCAAATAAAAGTGGGAATTAGAGGATCTGTCAGAAAATTTCTAACATATTTCAGTCTGCTTTGTAATTTAGTCTTTTCGCCATAGCCAAGTTACGATACACCGCTCTTACGTTCTGGATTATAGTCAAGATTCTTGCGATTCTAGGATTCTTTGGTTAAGAGAAGTTTGTGTCTCTGGTGTCGTCTGCTCTGTGGAGAGCTAGGAGCCATTAGAAACACAACGGCGGTCTGGAGGCAGCAAAGAAATAAAACCGCTGCGCTAATGAAGATTTGCTTCGGCCATTTAAGCATTTCACATGGCAACCTACGGAGAACAGCTCCATGGCTCCAATAAGGCCCTCCATAAGCACACTTCCGGCTGCCAAACCGACCGTACACCTTGCCCCTTTCCAACAAACCCCACCGCTCTGGAACAATCCACCTCCCCCATTCCCTTGGGTGGTGTCTCAACTTGATTATTTTATTCCATACTTTCATCAACTCATTCATTCTAATCCTCATAATATTCTATTGCAAATATATTTTCTGACCCCAACAGAAAAATAAGGATAGTTTCAGGACCCTGACATGGGAATGCCTGAATAATGCATGTTTAGGGTACTTAACAGCGTCCTGAAAAAATACTTTTCAGGATACTTTATGGTGCCCTCAATGATCAAGATTAACAATTCTCAACACAATTTTTTTTTACTCAACCACGATTGGACGTGGTTAAGGATATTCAGTATATGTTACGGATATCGTTCAGGATGTAGCCGACATCCTTAATTTTCCGCGGGGGACTTTTAGTGTTTCTTTTGTACCAGTATATATAATAAATATTTCAATTAATGTTATTGCTAATTTTAATAATAAGTGGGTAATCAGTTATACTAGACTTGTATAATTTGATATACTACTTACTTTATTATATTTTATTGAATTTATTTGATAGTTTGAGATTTATTTATTATTATTATTATTATTATTATTATTGTTATTGAATGTAAATCCGCTATGGTGCTTTGACATGTATACGCAGTTGCATGCACGAGTTCCCGTTTTCTCAGGAAAAAAAAATATGAATAAGGTTCTCAGTAGCTTTTCTTTATCATTCTCTCTGTTGAATTCTCATTTATTCTATAACCTAATTTATTATTTTTGTATGAATTAGTTACTTAAACTGAAATTGAGTTAGTCAAACTATCATAATACCATATCACAAAGCATTAATTACTATATTTGCTTCTTAATATCGATTATCTTATTAATAAAGCATAGTGTGGAAATAAGTAAAATCTAGATGGATGACCAGACAGACAGGCAGACAGATAAGCAGACATACCGAGAAAGATACAGACAATAAGATAGATAGATAGATGGATGGATGGATAGATAGATAGAAAGATAGATAGACAGACAGACAGACAGACAGACAGACAGACAGATAGATAGATAGACAGACCGACAGACAGAAGACACACAGATAGATAGATAGATAGATCGATCGACAAACAGACACACAGACAGGCAGACACACATACAGACAGACAGATAGATCAAGGTGGAAAGAGAGGCAGAAGAAGAAGAAGGAGAAGAAATGAAAAAGCCATGGGCAGTTCCCACGTCCGGTGCAAAAGCTATTTCGCCCTTGTTAAACTCTCGACTATACCAGCTTAACAACAGTTGACAGTCCGCCTCCTCTGCTTTTAATTCTTTTTTTATTTTTAAATACCTCAAAACTCCATAGAAAAAGCTCTACTTCGATCATTTAACACGTTACAACACATGCACTTATGAGAGAAATTCATATAACTTGGCAAAAACCCAGAAATTTCAAAGAAAACGTTGCAATGATCAACCTGCTATCTAGGTATTATCAACCATAATCAAAAGATCTCCATCTGGCATCAGCCTTAGCTAAGTTATCAACTTGTTATCTGGTGTTATCAAATAATCTCTCTTTATCTCTGGTGAAGTTTCCGACCCCCCTTGGACTGACCGCAAGAATGAAACCACGTCGGGTGGGCATTCCTCAGCATAGGTAGCAAATTTATGCATCCTGTCCTTTTGCTTCTGTACAAGTAGATAGGAAAAAAGATCGGAGATTGTGGGCTTTTAACAAAAATATAGACGACGCTTGCTGACGTTCCAGATGACGTTTTAAACTGATCCTCAAAAAAAAAAACTGTGAACTTTAATCTACAATATTTTCAGGGGGATTTTGAGACATGGCAAACGTGCAGGGTTTCTTGGCGTTTGAACTGATCCATCAGCAGTTGTTCCGCCGCAGTATTTCATTAGCAGACAAGCGGTGTGTCCGAGATGGGATGCGATGAAAAGTACCGCTGGTTTATCTTTAGGTGGCCAACCAAAACAGAAGCCCCCACTTTTAACTTTTATCACTTCAAGGTGGAACACACAATTCATCACATAATAAATGGCCCGTTGAAAGTGACAGCTATAAAAATATTCGCTAATTTGCGTTTAGCACGGCAGATCTTAGATATATGCTTTAGCGACAGCAGCGCTAGAAGGGTGCAGTGCCAAGTTTCGGAACTAGACGTGGGGGCTGAAACACTAATTACTCAACAAATGGGTTATAAAGCTTTCTTTTTCCAAAAAAAGACCCTGGAATTTTCTCTTCAAGGTTACTTTATACGACCAATTATACAAAAATTACAAAACGCCGCTGGAAATTAGTTTTTAATTAGGCAACAGACGAAGACGACATCAGCGCTAGCATCTCTATAGCGGTACAATTCAGAAACTGATTACTTCCTGCAGAATTCAGGGGTTTTGCTGTCAAAGCGAGCAGACCCAAGTACGAAACACTGGAAAATATGTTGAAATTTGGTTCCTGCTGTGTTTATGGGCGACATAAATTGCGGAGACTATTAAAAACACTCAAGTTTTTTCTTCTCCGAGGTGCGTAATGAATTAAAACAGTGGAGGAGTTATTAGGCCGTGGAGGATTTTTGTAGCCGCGAGTGTTTTTCCCTCGAGTTTCTGCAGGGAGCCGGTAGCTTTTTCGTGATACTGCCAGATAAAGGGCTGATTAGGGCGGCTTTGGTTTCTTACTACCGCAAAAGCTCGGGGTCGCCTCGACCAAAAAAAAAAAAAAATAAAATATGGTCGCCTACGAGCTCAGAGGCGAAAGCCAGGCGTTTTTCCCACGAACCCACAGGAGCCGTGGCAGGTGACCCCTACATGACTGTGGTTTTCTCTTGACCGCGCAGAAAATTCACCTTACCACTATTATCACTTTAAAAAGTTCGAGCCCCTTCTTGACAACTTGGCAACACGTTCTAGGAATCTTAGAAATCAAATTCCCACCGTTTCATCATTAGATTTTAGCCTTCTCTGTTGCACGGCGAATCTGGGATTTAAAGAAACGAAAACTGTGTCATGGAAACTGTCAAAGCATAAATCTGCCATGCGTGAATCTTGCGATCAAAGCAATAAAAATGTAAATATAGCCTCACCCCCAGTTTTCATCTTATCGAATAACTAGTTACCGCTATCGACTGCCGTCTGCTTGTTGCTATGGTACACAGTTTCAAATAGTTAACATTCTTGTAGTGTATGAAGTACCGACTTCTGTTAATTGATTACTAGACTGGTTAAACGATTAAGCGAGTTATTGTAAATATCTGTACAGTATTAATGTGAAGCCCCAGCAAAAGTCAGTTGCTGGGGCACAGGAAAGTTTGACAACTCCGCTTGCATTTCGCCCTCATTGTGGGACTACATTTCGACATCAAGGCCAACAATTATGCAATGCAGACGAAGGTTCCGCCTCAGCTCTTCACAAAAGCATTATTATGAATCGAATTATTCAACCTCGACAGCGAAGGACCCAGGCTTTTCCTCTCGCTTTGCTTTAAACTATTACAAAAGTCGCATTAAAAAAAATGCTGCGCTTCTTTTCAAAAAGCTAACTCTTACAAAAGCAGTAGGAAGAAAAAAGCTCACTGCCGAGATTAATCTTTTCAAAGACAATTGTACAACGCTTTTTTCTGCCTCTCAAAAGTACGGAAAAAAGGAAACACGGATCCATTATCGAAACATAATTTTCCCCAGTTCCTTGGAAAATGCCGATTTAAAAAGATAGTCAAAGCAAAGGTTACATTTCTACATGGCTTCAACGTTTGCCTCCATTTTGTTTAATTGCAACGTGTTTACATGTGACTACTCCGCGTTGCCAGACGTTTGCAATTAAAAAGTCATGCGCTTCGAGTGCTACTGCAAAATTCTCAGATTTTATTCGCCTGTAAATCTTGTTGCAGAAATCCTAAACGTAAACGTTTTAACATTATTTGAACCATTAAGAAATAGGAGGTACGTACAACCGTTGCCAAATGACTGCTATAACCAAAAATCGTTTCATTTTAATTAGTTCAACATCGTAAAAGAGAGTATATCGCCTTTAATAGCCATGTACCTATATAATTTCAAGGGGTTTTTTCCTTTAAACTTCTCACCAATTACACTTGTTTCTTCGCTACCAGCATTGCCGAGCCGTTCATTACCGAACGGGGCTAATTTCCCTTCTGCAGAGATTAAAAAGTGGAGGATAAATATTCGTGGGAAGTCTCGCCATTTTTTCCGGGAATTGTTTTGGTGTGTCTTATAAAAAAAGCAAATTTGATGTAGTCGAGAGTAGAACCTGTTATGAGATTTTACGACTTTCTGATGGCAAGTGAACACGAAAAAGGAGCGCTATATTATGGCCACTAAAAAACACCTATTTCTTTCCCAAGTTCCGTTTGCTCCATAGAACCAATCGCTTTTGGCTATTTCCCCTCATATTGCCTCCAACATCGGAGTGAAAAAACATTATATTTAAAAATAACCCAAGCTTTTGCTTATGGCTCCTCTAAGCAATCACAGTTTCTCGATCCAAAAGCCACAACAAATTTTTAAAGAAACTTGTAGATCTAGAACTAACCTGTTCTGAAACCCCAGTTAGGGAGCATGTTCAGCATCCGTTGGAGGGTAAAAGCTGCTAGGAATTTTATTGATATGCCGCGGGCGAAAGTTCTTGCAGGAGCCTGTTCGGCAACTTCCTAAAGTTGTTAAGTAGGAGGAGTATTATGGATATGGAAAGAAAAAGTGTACGAAAGAAGACAGAAAGGAGACAGTGAGAGAGAGAGAGAGAGAAGTGGGTAGAAAAAACTTGTACATGTTGATAATAGAGTTTGGTTCCCCGGGAAAAAGTCGTAAAAAAAATGGCCATTAGGGGTCTATCTAATGCCTAGCGTGATATCCTCGGTGGTGTCCTCTCTTCAAACGCGGTCAACGTTAGTATCAAAACCATAAAACTTTCCTACTTGGACGTAAATACGCATTAGGAAGTCGGCCAAATGGACTCCCAAGTGAACCATAAACGTTACAACTTGTTCGTGGCTCACAAAAATTCCATTTTCTTCCTCAAACTCTACGTACTATAAACATGCCTCCATACTCCCCACTGGACTCTTCATATCTTGGCTCATCAACGAGCGACTCGTTTCATAATTTTCCCGCCTAAAAGCAAAATTAACGATTCCAAACCCTGGACCAGAGTGTATGAAACTTACAACAGGCACATATGCATGCGGTCTACGTTTCGGAGGCATCAAATAAAACTTGGAGAAGGTGATGGCATGTCACTTTGTAGCGATCCTCACACGGGAGGGCGGGAATATTGAGTTTGTACTTTTATATCTGTTTTTGCTATCTCGCAGCCCCGGAGTTTTATATAGCGGTTGTGTTTTGCATGCGGGTAAGGAGTTCGTGGCTTGAATACACCACCAAGCAAATCGGCCTGCTCCATGCTTTACGAGCCAAAATTACCCACCGCTGGACACTTGTAATCCAAGCAGGGGGTCAGTGGTTCATGCTGTTATAGGCTACACTTCCGCTGCTCTTCTAGTTTCCCTAGGCATTCCCCAACCTCTAAGCAGTGGTCCGCTACATCTCCAATCACCCCCCTCGTGGCTGTTAGTTTCATAGTCCCCTCTCTTATCAATCTGCTATCATGATGTTATCACAGTGGTTCTACTTGATACAGTCCGAGGTTGCTGACCCGTTTACCAACGTTGGGATTCACATCGCCCAGATGATCGGAACTGGTGCGAAGAGCAGATGGTCAATGGAAAGAAGGTCGTCTGCTCGTCGAGTATATCCTGGGCACGCAATCTTCCTATGGCCGCGCGGCTATTATGTTATGTATTGTATACCAAGAAAATTGTATCTTAAACACACCCCACTGTGTAAATACAGGCCCTGTCAACTGAAAATTTGCCCCCTATTTTTTCCATAATTTGTTTGCTGAACCAGGCCGGAAATGACAGCTACTTCAACTTCTTACGGCTTTAACTTCTTATGGCCTTCAGCAGTACAAGTTATCCAAGATGACTGTTGCACAGATATTCTTGGTCTGCCTTTCACAAATTCACAACCTTAACCATGAACTTGATCAGAAAAAAAAATCTCAATCGTAAAGTCCTGGATATAATGATTCTGTCATTTCTTTGTGTGGAAATCTTGGCAGTTTATTTTTATCCATTAATATAGAAAAAAAAAATAAACTAATGGTTTTGTGAATGAGATTTAAATCACTGTGCACGCAGCGTTGGCAAAGGCTCGTTTCTCAGCCGGAAGAGATTTTTCTCTTTGTCAAGTTTTGTGGAAGACCTCTCGGTTTTCCAATCCTCTTGCATGTTAATTCTTTCCAAATGACAGTGCAGTCGGTTCCTCTTTTTCCACTATTTCCAGGCTGTTTTTCAACGACCACCGGATACACGCGTAAATCATCGGGGGGTGAACATGAAACGAAGAGAGACAGAGAGAGACTTCACTTCTCGCCGCGCCGGATCGGAAAACTTTTCGACGATGAAATCAATGCCTATACACACACACACCCTAAGAGCAGATTAGGTTCAACTCTTCCTCACTTTCCTTGTGTTTTTCTTCTCGAGCCGTTTTCCATGAGAGCAAAATCAACTCAAGGCAGCCGAACAAGTGTGGGACACTTCCCAGAAACCTGAAACCCAAGATTCTCTCAAAAGGGTCACCGCACTGTCAGGAATTGTCGCTCCTCTTTTTCTCTAGATTCCTTTTTTCTCCCAATGTTTTTCTTATAATTTTGGTTCGTTTCGTCATTCCTTCATACTCCGATCAAATATGTTGATTTGGGAAATGTCACCCAGAGCTGGACTGGCTCCTCTAATGGCGCATACTTGAACTGAACGCGATTCGGAATGGCTTTTTGTCGATCATGTCAGCAATGCACCAGCAGCGTTTCACTGAAAAAGTACACGTAACTGTAACCGAGACCTTTGACAAAAACTTGGAGCCACTCGCTTTATTTATGTATTGTCCTGGGCTCACAAGTTCTCAAAAAGTTGCGACAGATCTCTGGTCCGCGATAAGACTATCTTTTCTCTACAAGTGGTTCAAGAAATCCACGTTGATGGCGCCACTATCCAACACCAAAGAAACTTAGCATTTTGAATAAAATTAAACTTAAGTCAACGTAGAAACCACTTTAATGGAAATTAAGTTGAAATAAACATGGAGTATATAAAAATTCGCTTATTCCATTATCTCCCCATTTAAATGACGTCCCACTCGCTCCCATGAAAAGTATACTTTACCAATTTTGTAATTAAGTTTGCTAAATAAACTAAAATTATTCAGAATGATTCATTTAACAAATTTTTATACAATAAAATCAAAACATACAATGTTAAAAAAATAAAAACGCGATTATTGCAAACCTCTATCGCCGTTTAAATGACGTCCCACTCGCTTCCAACGACAAATAATTTTTGCAAATTTGCAAATAATTACGATTCAGTTGAAATTTCAAGATTACGAGCATATTTTTAAACAAATATGGGAATTATTTCGTATTAAAATTAAATAGGTCACACAATATTTAGCTGATTAACACTGAGTTTGATTTTTATTTTGTAATTAAATTATGAAAAGGCTGATCACATTTCATTTACTAAAACTTTTTTCCTTAGATCTTCCAGATTGTAAAGAACGTGGAATTAAAATTATTTTAAAGTGGAAGAAGTCTTTTGTTTTAAATGACGTCCCACTCGCCGAAATTCAAACAATCTCCTATTCAATTTCTATTAGAATTCCTCCAGGGAGGTTTTTTACAACACACCACGTGATATTGAGGGATCGATGAGAACTTCCCCCCCCTTCGTCCCAAACTACTCACGAAGGCATTTATTCACGACGGCCATTTTGTGAAAACGACCGATTGTTCTCCCAGTTTTTCACTCTCCTCTTATCTGCCTTCCAATCTTGTCCCACCTCGAAAAGTTGCCCTTTTTTTCATGTTTAAAACCTAATATCAATCAATAATCCCAATCTCTTTTCAAGATTGGAACACTGTAATATTAAAATAAGCTGTAAAAAAGAACCCAAAGGTGTAGAGATTGATTTTATTTTCAACTCGTGAATTAAAAAAGTTAACGAAGCTCACGATTTCGGAACGGACGTCCCGCGTGAGCGATTTTCAGTGTCCCCTGAACGAAACACTGAATAGGAAATCAATTTTCTACAGCGGGATATTTCCTCAGCAAACGCTCGGCCAAACTCCTCGACAATCACGTTCTGTGATAACACAAGATAACAGGGGAAAAGAAGGGAAAATATTAAGCTGCGTTTTAAAGTATACTGAAGAGTAAAAACGCTCCGAGGTCTGAAGCCATTATACAAGGCTGCTTACACTTCCTTTAGTAGCTGGCGGGGTTGTGCCAACAAAAGGTCAAGTTGAATAGGTCACGTGACCGTGAGCTATGCCAAATCAACGGGGTCCGCCAACTCCCGACAATCAAAAAGCAAAACTTCATTTCGTTTTAGGATATTTGAATCTTACCAATTCTGAACTGTTCTGTAAGAGTGAATTGAGTGAGGAGGCCCAACAGAAAAAGATGTGCCAGTCAAACGTCAGAATGACCCTCTGAATGGTGAATGGTTCTCATGGATTCAGCTAGACGACAGTGTGAAATTGGCCCACTTTCACGCGGTTCATACGCTTGAATTTTTAAAGAACCAAGTCATGCAGTGTTGAACCCCTTGTTCAGAGTGGTTCACTTTTAGCAACTATTAGTAGGTTCAGCTACTATTCAGCTAGTGTTCAGTACCTAGTCATTCGGTATTCAACCGAATGACTTTTCCATCGGAGGTAAACCTTGATGGTAGTCGGGGACCCTCTTGCGTCGATTGGAGACATAGTAATTAGGCGAAGGTTGAAGAGGGCGACACAGCCGGGGAGAGAGAGAGAGGCTGAAGGAGACAGCGGTTAGAAAAGCTGCTGCTCAATTACACACCGCGCGGGGTCTGCCACTTACTCGACCAAGGGGTTATGGGAAAACACCTCAGGCCGCACGTCAGTTGGCCTGTACAGTCATGTTCATAAAAAGAAAAAGGGTACAGCATGGTAAGGTTTGAAAGTCGTTTTTGCAGTTTATAAAATGCATTAAATTTAGTTAAGATAGATTAAATTAACAGTACTTAAACTAAATCAATGCAAGTTAACAAGTAATATTACAAAACTTTTGCAAAAACTAAGAAAAAGTGACGTTTAGCCTTCCCATACTGTACCCTTGTTCTATGAACATTACTGTACAACTCTTCATAACCAATTCCACTTAAACTTTATTTACTCTTTTGTTCACAATTATTATTACTCCCGACAGAAAAATTGATTGGAAAAATGGTTGAGTACCGAATGACTAGGTAGCTGAACACTAGGTTCCCTCTGAATCACTAGCTGAATAGTAGCTGAACTTACTTTAGTTAACTTAAAGTGAACCCACTCTTAGCAACGGGTTGAATACTGCATGACTTAGCTTCTTTAAAAATACAAACGTATGAACCGTGTGAAAGTGGGCCAATTTCACACTGTCATCTAGCTGAATCCATGGTAATCATGCCCCATTCAGAGGGTCATTCTGACACTTGACTAGCTCATCTTTTTCTATTGGGCTTTTTATTTAATTAGTTATCACATGTTATCAAATAATCACACCCTTCATTTTATGGAGTGTTCCGGACCCCTTTGTAGCTAAAGTGGGTTATTTTTAAGGCGCAGAGGGGAAAAAAGGGGAAATAAATGTGATGTTTGAAGAGCTCTTGAGGGTGATTGCCAAACGAGAACAGATACTTGTGTGTGTTGAACCTGTGTTGACACACACGCCCGATCGATAATCGCTTTAAAGTGATTCACTCACTTTTTCATCTATCTCATTAGGTCCGAAACTTTTCTAACCAACAATTCTAAACCAAATCTAAGCAAATTAACTTGTTCAGTAAGAGTTAAGTCTTGTATTCTGGTGACAATAAAATATTAAGTTCAGTTATTTTGTCATTTTATTTAGTAGAAAAAGAGCTACCAGAGGAAGGAAGTGACACTTTTGTTGACTTTAGGCAAACGACTCGGCCTCTTTGATGTCGGGGGAGCTGGCGGGCGGACCAATGGACTGATAAATACATTACACATCACGATTCAATTTCCTTGAAAATTGAACCAAGTTTCCCTCTCCCGTTCTTCTTCTTCTTCTTCGACTTCTTTTTGTCGCTGTACGTTTTTCTTCTTCCCTCTTTTGTATTCCAACAAGAGAGCCGCCCGAATGAAAAGCAAATTCCCATTTGCATTTTGATACAACAGAATAGTTGGGGCCTCACCCCTGCAAAAAGGTCTTAGGGGCCAAAAAAGTAACGATACAGTGGCCCCCTTATTCTACTTTGCCTAAGTCGTTTCTCTATTGAATTTGTTCAACGTACTTACCCTTGCAGTAACGTTTTCCTTATTCGATATTCAAAGGAGACACTTTTCAATAGAACACTTTATTGGGTGCTATGCTGCATGGAGATTCACAGAGTCAAGAATAAAGATTCTCTAAGCTTCGGGCTGTTAAAGTCCATTGAATAGATCAACACGGCCGATTATTCGTCATGTGCTGGCACAACAGCGCTTGACAGCCCAGATTAGTTTTACGTAATTACATTACTGGAGGGGTAGCCAACTTCACCAGTTGTTATCGTGGTGCTATGCTATAATTCTTAGATGTAGCAGACCCCAATACCCCGCAATATAACCTCTGCCAGCAGTTAACCTTGTCAACCTCAACGTGGAGAGTCATTTTTTAGCTGGGTTTTATGGCCAACTTTCAATAGCAATCCGTCTCCCCCTCTTAACCATTTGTTATCACACTGTTATCAATTTGATTTTCCCCGGAATCAAGGGGTATTTAAACTTGGGAAGAGTACAGAATAGGCAATAAGCGAAACGTTTGTTTCAGGAACGCGTGACAACAGCGTATGGATGTCACAAATTTACGCACATTCCGTGACGCCGTGTTCCCCTCGACGTAGTAAGGCAAACGTCGCACCGATGAAAGCGGCCGATTCTTTTGCCAAGTCTCATGTGACGCGTCATAACTTGCGACATCCACCAAGCGAAGAAACTTGCTTCTTTTGACACTTTTTCAACTTCTCACTCTTCCTAAGATTTTTCTCCGCAGAACGCATTTAGTGAAAAATGTAAAGACTTGCAGAGTTTTTGTGTAACGATAATTGAATCCGACCGATATTTATCGCAAGTCCCGGAAGACATGTTGTATTTGTGACATCCACCAAACAAAGAATTTCAAATTTTTTGAAACTTTTTTAAAGTCCAATGGCTTTTTAAATAATTTTTTACGGAACAAAATTAAATTTATTGTAAAATTGAACTTCAGTGTTCACAAAACAGCAGTTAAAAATGACCGTATCTCTCATAACGCGTCGTTATCTTGTAGCATCCACCAATTAGCTGGAAGATTATTTATTGAACTTTTATTGACTCGAGTAGGTTTCTTAGACGCAAGCTCGTGGAATACAATTGTAAAATTTGTAAAATGTTAAGCAGATTTCGTAAAAACAAGTACTGAAAGCGGCTGGGAAGAAATCTTTCGCAAGTGGTATGTGAAGTGTAACACTTCTGACATCCACCAACGAAATGGATCTCCTGCTTTTGACGTTTTCTGAAAAGCACTCAATTTCCTACACACTTTTCCATAGACTCCAATCAAAAAAGTTTTTAAAAAATGAAAAGTTTCAGAATCGTGGGCATTATGTTCCATAATCTGACGTAGGCCAAGACATTTATTAACCGCAGTGTCCCATTTTTTCCCCCATCTATTATTGCACTTTTATCTTAACGGTTATAGTGTTAAAAAATTGTTTCAAATTTTAGGAAAAAGTAGTGAGGTACAGCTAATAAAATTAGTTACACTGCCATTTTTCCGAATACTGAAGCTTTCTCAAAGTACAACTACTGACTCCATGACCTGTTGCAAAACACACTACCACTTCTAGAAGGTTGCTACTATCAAAGTAATTTTTATTGTGATATTATTATCAATGAATTGTACGCAGAATGCAATATAACGAATGGAGAAATATTGAGAAATAAGTTTACAGTGGAGCGTACAAGTTCTACTACCTAGTAAGGAGGCTCGTAACTATGCACTGAGGACACTGCCACTTCAAAACAGGTGTTCATATCAAGACATCTTTGAATCTAGTAGAAAGGAAAACTAGTTCCATCTAGAAAGCAATTTTCAGAATTAAATAATATATGAACACAGATTTATGGTGGAGCTCACAAGCTCCACTATCTAGTACGGAAGCTGGCAGTCAAGTATTCAACTCAGTACCATCTCAAGAAAATTGTTACTATCAAAAAAGCTTTAAATCTAGTGGATAGAAGAACTAGCTCTATGCAGAAAGCAATTTTCAAAATTAAGTAGTATATAAACACAGATTCATAGTGGAGCGTACAAGCTCCGCTATCAAGTACGGAAGCTGGCAGTCTTGTATTCAACACACTACCACGTCAAGAGATTTGTAATTATTAAGAAAGCTTTAAATCTAGTGGATAGAATAACTAGTTCTACGTAGAAAGTAATTTCCAGAATTAAATAATATATCAATACGGATTTATGGTGGAGCCGCACAAGCTCCGCTATCTAGTACGGAAGCTGGCCATCATGCATCACTTTCCTCGTTCACGCGTATCACAGCATTTGATCCTATTCTGTCAAGGGAGTGACAGGATCGGCGGAAGAGACAAGCGTATTATTTTTCCATGAGACAAGAGAGAGGGGGGTCCACATACGAACAAATTGATGGCGAAATGCGGTTTTATGTGCAAGAAGCTTCTTTCCGTGGCACTGGAGCGGTGTTTGTGTCAACGTCTGCGGGATCTTGTGGGCCGTGACACGTTCGCTTTGAGTAGCGTTCACTGGAGCGAACGGACCCTGTCACAGACATCCACATCGACATCCCCGGCTGACGAAGACATGCTTCCCCCCCCCCCTTTTCCCTTCCTCTCTCTCTCTCTCTCTCGCTATGTGTCATCCACCACCAGACACGATTTCCACGCAGCTTACAGCCCCTGATAAGACTGAAAACTACCACCGGGGGGACCTGCAACGAATTAGTGTGTGTAACACGAAGCCTTAGCAACTGGATCTCCTGTGTTTTCCCCCGTGTCTTGTCATGGAGATTGCTCATTTCACGCTCACCTGACGATGGACGTTTACTACCCGGTCCACCATCAAATCTATATGCTAAACATAAATCAATCAGACTTAAACGGATTATCATTAAAACCAATCGTAATTGTAATATTCCTTACTGTCCACTAATAAAAGCCATGGTCCGGAAAACATGGACGCTATACGAATAACATAAAACTGGTATCAAAGAACATAACCTGCAGATCTTCCCGGATTGTTTCAGAATGGCACATAACAATAATCGCAAAAAAAAGGTTATGGATAATACAGAAACCCGTAAAAAGAAATATTAAGTATTTGGTACTTCTCGGATGGTAGTTCATAAAAAAAAAACTTTTCATACCAACATACTACCATCAAGTTATCGAGTGTTGTCGCTACTAGCATACAGTAGCGAGATTTAGCTACCTTAAATTAAAGTATAATTACTCCATAAGACAGCTTGGGTTTCCGACACAGCGGTATAGCTCAGTTTGGGTCGTCCTCTTCTGTATAGTTGTGTTGGCTGGAAAACACCGAACAAAGACACGGAAATTGTTACACCTACAAACAGAAGCTTCAAATGATGAATAGGAGAACATAATATAAAAATTACCCGTTTTTTTTTTTCTCCATTGCAAACAATGAGCCTATTTTCCCACGTCCTGGATTTTCCCGACCCAACTGACACGAGCCTCGCAACAACGGGCGCTCGAAATAATTCCGCTAATTCACACACGGTTTCAGCGTTTCACACACTTGCTCAGCAGACCCTGAGAAATCGTTCGGTGCAATCAGAATTGACTTACAAGCGAATCTAGTATTTATTTCAGTGTCCACTGTAAAGGTGCTCTACCCAGGTCGCTATTGCTTATCAGAGGAATATATGAAAAATATGGGGAATATTCAATTAGCAGTCGTGTTTTTGGAAGGGCCTGAAAGAAAACTTTTCCCCAAGCTGTTGAGTGTTGCCATAAATTGGGGGAAAAAACTGAGAGGAGAGCTTTCGCTCTTATGTGAAGAGGTCCTCTCCAATCGGCCCTGCAAGACGATAAGCAGCCACAGTCGCCATTACACAATCTTCAGTCTCTAAGAGCTGACGTTAAATATAAGCAGACGAAAAATGCTACAAAAAAATCCTCCATTTGTGTTTTATAAAAAGAGCGTATTAATAGTGCAGTGTTCTCACTTTTAGTTCCCCTTTTTCCCCTTTTTTCCCCTCCGTGCTAGGTTATATGGCTGTACTTCTAAACTTTCCCCGTTTCCATTCTTCTCTTGTTTTTCCCTTTTATACAGGGAGTTTCCCCGCAGAGTAGAAACACTGTAACAGTGAGCTATCAACGTGTTATCACCTCAAAATTGTTAATCAATAATATTTTCTGTTCTGCGATAAAAACTGTACTGTCAATGCTTACAACTCGAGCGATAAAAACTTAGGGGAAAAAACTTTGCTTTTGGTATAAGATCCTTGTTATTAGAGTTGTAGTCTCTGGAGATCCTTATCCCTTCCGAGTCGAATGGTTTCTCTCCGTAAGAGTCTCGCCAACTCCTCACTTGGGACACATGAACATTATCAACCTGTTTAAAATCAAACTTTGTATTTGAACGTGTTGTTATTCAAATAGCTTGAATAATGTACACGAATTGATATATTATAAATATACAACAGTAAGTTAATAATACAGCCGTTTGGTAGTTGTACTACTACTACTATTACTACTACTACTACTACTACTATTACTACTACTGCTACTATTGCTGCTACTACTACTACTACTATTGCTGCTGCTGCTGCTGCTACTACTACTACTACTACTACTACTATTACTGCTACTATTAATATTGAGACTACTGATCATTTCTGCTGAACAACTAATACCACTTTTACTGCTACTACTACTAATAATTACTCCTAACTGCTAATACTAATATTACTGCTACTACTAGTATTACTTTTGCTGCTACTACTAATAATAATTACTACTGAACTACTAATACCACTTTTACTGCTATTACTACTAATATTGCTCCTAACTGCTAGTACTACTATTGCTGCTTACTACTAATATTACTTTTGCTGCCACTACTAATAATAATTTCTGCTAAACCACTAATACCACATTTACTGCTAATACTACTATTACTGCTACTACCGCTATTACTACTACTACTTGAACTACTACTGGGAGCACTGAAACTACTGCTACTACAACTACTATTACTTGAACAACTGATGATGTTACTAAACTACTACTACTCCAACTATGTATACTACTACTAATACATACTACACAGACTACCAATGATACTACTCAACTACTACTACTCCTACTGTATATACTACTACTAATGCTACTACAGAGATTACCGTTGATACTGCTAAACTACTACTACTACTACTCTTGATTACTGCTAAAACAACTACGTATAGAATTATTGTCAATGATTTACGCTGATGTTCAAGTACCACTTACTGGTAATACTAACTGCTACGAAACTACTACTATTAGCTGAATGCACTGTTACTTTTACTACTGGTACTATTATTACTATTACTACTACCACTGCTACTATAACTTCTGGTACGACTAGAACTAATATTGCTAATACTACTACCACTATTATACTATTACTAGTATTACTATTAAAAATACTAACTACTACTGCTACTACTACAATTAATACAACCACTACTACGACCACTACTAGTATTACCATCACTGCGGCTATTGTTACCACTGTACTACTACTACTAGTAGAACTACTATCGCTACTACTACTGCTACTACTACAATTTAAACTGCCACTACTAAAACAACTACTAGTAATACCATCACTTCAGCTACTGTTGCTACCGTCACTACTACTACTACTAGTACTAACAACACTACCACTACTGTTACTACCGTCACTACTACTACTACTACTTCTACTACTACTGATGCATACGTTACCTGCAATTTATGGCCTTCGCAGAGAGAACTTTATTGCACTCCTCGGAATCTGGGAGAGGTAGAGGTAGCATGGGACTTTCGTAGCTACTCTCGCTGAACTCGTGTTGGTAGATCTTCAGCTCCAGGTCCATGTCACCGAAAGGCCCACGCAAGAGGAAGAAATAAAACGTCATCGGATTGGCCGGCTTCGATTTCAGTATCAACTAAAAAACAAAAAGTCAGAAGATAAAATATTATATAATAACTACATAACTACCGACTAACTGAATCATTTAGTAAATAGCTATTATAGCGGTGTTTCCACTCTCCAGAGAAATTCCCTGAAAAAGGGGAAAATGGTGTCTGGAAAGGGAAAAATAAGTGGAGAGGGAAAAGGGGAAATCTAAATGTACGGCCTGTATTCTAGCACGGAGGGGGAAAAGGGAAAAATAAGGGAAGAGGGAAACAATAGAAAAATGAAAGTGGAAACACTGCTAATTATAGAAATATAAGTATTTTGTATATTAATATTAATTTATCGTTTTCCTACAATAATAACTGAAAGTTTACCAAACAGTACTCAAAGTGAGAGATTAATGAATCATAATTCACTATATTTCAGTCTACACTTTCACTAGTTTTACTAAAAGTATAAGACATTTTCCTACTTAACCCATTGAATTTAATTCTTACCATTAAAAATGGTGGCAATATACGTTTGCATTCAACACTGCTTAACTAATTAACAGTTTTCTAATTAATTTCTCATCATAATCATGTTTAAAAACTACGAAAACTTGTGCCTAATCTGAGCACTGTTCAATTAATTAATATTTTCTAATCCATTTGAAGTAATTATTATGCTTTAAAAATATGACAATATACGTCAGAGCCAATTGTTTAATTAAATAGTATTCCTATTTGATCCATTTCAAGTAATTACTATACTTAAAAATTATGACAATACACGTTTGAATTCATTGCTTAATTGATTGGTATTCCTCTTGGTCCATTCCAAATAACGGTTAGACTTAATAGCTATGAAAATGCGTGTGTACATTTAAAATTGGTCAATTATTTAAGATTTTCCTAACTCTCCTTTAATGATTTTAGTGAAAAATTATGACAGTACATGTCTGAGTTAATGGTTCATGCTTAATTAATTAATATTACTGATAATCCATTTAAATTAACGACTACGCTTAAAAATTATGAAAATATATATTTAACTAAAAACATTTGCAAATTTTTGGCTACTTGGTAGCTCATGCTGCGGTCTGCACGTTGAGTCGGGTCTTTCTGATCGCCATTGATCCTCGCCTTGACCACCCACTGGTGACTGAACGTGTAGAAACGGCTCGTCTCGTAGTAAAGCTTGTGAATGAATTCATCAGTCCTGTATGGTTTCAGCTGGACATCTAAATGAAAGAAAAAGGTTACTGAAATTAAAATAATAATAATTATTATAATCGTATGATGTAATAAATACCATTAAACGCAATCTTTTCAAACGAAAGGATATCAAACAGCGTGCTGTAGAGTTTTTTCTCTTCGTCCCGGCCCGCGTCCTGCGTGACCAGGTACTCGAGGAGCTGCCCGCCGCTGCGGTTCGGGTGGACGCAAGTCGCGTGATGGGCCTCGGACTCGTGATAAGGTCCCCTCCATTGACAACCTATGCGACTGTACTTGCAGAAGATGGTTCTAGAAAAATCCAAATTTATATTAATGAATAATTAATACTATTTCATCGGGTTTGTAATCCACTACCACGCAACAATGAGTTTACTTTATAAAATACTGTAAAAAGACACTTCAAAAGGCACTGTCACTTTTGAATGGGATGTTTTAACCAGTGTCTCCACTTTGCAGGGAAATTCCCTGAAAAAAGGGGGAAATGGAGTCTGAAAAGGGAAAAAATAAGAGAAGAGCAGGGAAAGGGAAGAAAAAAAACGAGAAGGAAAAAAGAAAGGGAGAAGAAGAGGAAAAACCTAGAGATATACCTATATAACTTAGCGCGGAGGGGAAAAAGGGAAAAATAAGGGAAGAGGGGAAAACGGGGAAATTGAAGGTGGAAACACTGGTGGTAACTATACGATACCTTTCCTCGCAGAGTTCTTTCTGGTGTTTCTCTAAGACGTTTCTGGGAAACTCTCGACTACAGAAAACACAGCTGGCGGGAAGTTCGCTAACGGCTTTCTCTACGGCCAGGTTGCGGGATGACAGGGTTTTGCTGATCTCCGTCCTGCAGTTAGGGCATGTTGACGTCTCGTCCCTCATCCTCGCGTCAGCCAGCAGGTGATTGAAACAGCCAACACACATCAAGTGGCCATTGGTGCACTGGAATGTAAAATAAATATATACTTATTTTTTATATAACATTTATTTTTCAAAAGATATATATTACAGATAAGTATATATTTAAAATTATTAACTAAGGCACATTAAATTATGAACGAAGGGCTTGTGTCCAACCTCTGCAGTGATGGCCTACCCACATAAAAATGACAGTGCCTTTTGTGGTGCCTTTTTGGTTAAACTACCTTGAACTAGGTAGTTCGAATGTAGTTCAAAACTTGGACGCTTTAGGACCATCCAAGTAACTGTAAAAAGGCACTGTAGAAAGAAACTGAGAGACTAAAAAAGGCACTGTAATGGTGCCTCTTCACAGTGTTTTGTACAGTACAGAACACCATTGCTCGGAATCGTTTTTACGTGGGGCACTTCAGGCATTCAATGAACGGGCAGAATTTCATAATGTTAGGAATTATTTACATTTTGAATTAATGACAAAGGATGAAATGGAAGTGAAATCTACCTGATAAACAGCTGAAGTGGGGAGATCAAGGCAAACGGCGCAACAAAGGATTCCGCCCAGGCGATTCTCCAGCCTTTCCATTTTGATCTGCTTCAGAGTTTCTTCTGAATTTTCGTCTTTTCTTCGTTTCTTGGGCGAGCTGTCGTACGAAGATTCGGTGGCTTCATTTTCCTGACGAATTTGTTGTAATTCGCTCATTTCATTTTGTCCAGAAATACTGACGTCGGCCATAGTTTTTTCTTTTCTATCCTACAGTTCCCTTGTTATTAGTTCGATCAGCTGATTTCAGCCATTGTTTCCAAAATAAAGCCAGACGTAGGGAAAAATCCCTACTACGTGCGCTTCGGTGTTTTCACTTCCAGTTTCCCCGTTTCCCTGAAAGAGGACAGTCTTTTTCCCTTGTTCCTCCTTTGTTGAAGATTTCAATTTTCCCCTTTTCCCCCTCCATGCTAGGATATAACGCTTCTAAATTTCTCTTTTCCTTCTTCCCTTGTTTTTCCCTTTTAAGGTCCAACTTTTCCCTTTTCCAGGGAATTTCCCTGTAGAAGCACTAAAGCCTTTATCATAATAATGCATATTAATTAACATTATTTCATACAAATTTTCATATTTTTCTTATTATTTAATTACTTTATAAATTATACGACAAATTTAGCTCAAGTTATGTAAGATGAACATACTGTATTGCACATTGAACATTTAACATCTAACTTTATTTAAATTTTTCTTTCCCCTTTCACAGCTTAGCTGTCAACGAGCTATTTTTCTCATTTATCATTTCCTCAACAAGTTTCACCGCGTAAGTGGCAGTCCCTGGAGCTGTGGTGACTCCGTAGCCTCCGTGACCGTACTGATGGACAACCTGAAAATATCAAACATATACATTAAAGTCGCTGGATTAATACTAATTAATTGACTAATTATTAGATTGCTCGATTAATAAATGGGATACATTATAATCCATAAATTAATTCAATAGATGTATTAAACTTATAAAAGATATTTTAGCAGTAATAAAATTATTATTATTATTATTATTATTATTATTATTATATTAAAAAAGATTATTTTATTTAATTTACTGACATATAAGACAGGTATAGCTCTATAGCCATCTCTTCCCTGTGTGATTTATCCCCCGAATGGCGGATTTATACTGGAATAAGTCCGGCAGTGCGAATATATAGTCTAACAAAACTTACTTTTACAGTTTTTCCAGAGCTCGTCTGTTTGCACTCTTTCTCCACTCGGACAGGATCGCGGTGCGGCCTGAGCCCGGCCCATTCCCGTAGAACCTCTGCGTTTTTCAGGCTCGGGACAAGTTCGGTGCAACGTTCCCAGATCGACGCAGAATCGTACTTATCCACTCGTTTGTTGTAGCTGTCGTACTGACGACACCCGCCCAGAGTAACAGCATCGATACCCGGGATAATGTACGTGTCGTAGTCCCCGTAGAAGAACGTCTTGATCCATGGGGCCTTCACCTATTAAATAAAAAACAAAATAAAATAGAATAAGTAATAACACTTTTTTAGGTTGTACCTTGTACACTTGTCCTCGGACGGGGACGAGCTTCACGTCATTGCAAAGTTTTTTAGCCGCAAATCCTGTGCAGTTCACAGCCACGTCGAACTGTTCGGCGAACTCATACAGACAGCTTACGGAACGTTTCTCAATCTTCCCACCGAGGTCTGTAAATCTAGAAACCAAGTTTAGAAAATGGATGCAATTAAGTATACAATATAATTTATATAGTCGTAATTAAATCCGTAGAAACATACCTTTGATGAATACATGTGTTGATATATATATATGTGTAATATAATATATATATATAAATATATTGAAATTTATATACAAATTTGTTATTAAAGTACTTCTTAGCAATCCACGGTAGGTAGTAGCGGCTTTCGATGAGCAGCGTTGTAAAGTAAGCGCCGTATTTCCAGTCTCCGGGACAAAGTTTCAGTTCGTTTTCCGTTGCTTGGCGGTACAGAGGTAGCAGTCCTTCCAGAAATTGATTCTGCGTAAAATCAAAATTTATCAGAAAATTCAAATGAGAATTAAAATAAAGCACTTAAACTACACGCAAAAATTAAATTACTTATGTGTAATTAATTCAGATTTAATTAGTAAATTAATTATTATTTCATATAGAATGACGCAGCACTTCAACATACTTTTGATTTATTTAACTAATTACGTTTACTTGTGATATATTTTATATTTAGCCAAGCGAAAAATTATGAAAACTAACTAAGTGGAATATTTTTAAGTACTCGAGTGATTTCCGGATGCTGCGAAGAAAAGACATAGCCAGAAACTTCGGCAATGCCCGCGTTCCCTCCTTCGCTCGAGACTTGGATTTCCCGATAGAAATTGTAGGCGTCCACCATCCACTGTCTATGTTTAATAGACAGATATAAATTTGAATTATTTATTTATCTCAGATAATTAATTAATAATATTTATTATTTGATTCAGTTCAGTTTCTTTTATTTATTTTACTATTATGTTACCAAGTTTGTTATTTCTTTTTTTTTTTTAAATCTCATTTGTCGTTTATGTAAGGCATCTGCCCATGACCCCAAGGGTAGGAAGGGTAGGGATTGCAGATTCATCTGCTAAGGGTCGCTGATCTGGGAAGGGCCTTGCTTTGAGTCGAGTGGGATCGAACCCACTGCCCCAGAGGTGAGGTGAAGGGTGATGAATTTGACCTGAGGTCTTAATCATTGCACCACCAGTGCCTCCTACCAAGTTTGGTTGGTTAGCCAGTTTTTAATGAAAAAATTAACATTTGTTATGAACTTTATTTTAGTTTCATTCAATGAATTCATTACTTTATTTTATTATTTAGTTACTAATGATTACTTATCAGTATATTTTATTCAATCATTTTTTAGTCGTTATGTTTATTACTTCACTTTTTCAGATGATGTGATTTTTAGTGTTAATGAGTTTAATTATTCAGTTAATGATCATTTCATATAATTAAAATTTAGCAATATTTGAGATTGTAATCCTGTTTCAAGCATTAGTCGTAATTAATTTAATACTTGGTTATTTCTGGAGTTGGTCCGCAGAAGCTCGTTCCAGGTCGGAAGATTCCCGCAGCTCCATCGCTGAGCGTTTCTTGGTTGAATTTGTCGGCAAAAACGCTAATGTCCCAGTCCGGATGCTTTTGCTTCAGGATGTAAGCCGTCGTTAGACCGACCACACCAGCGCCCAAAACGCCCACTCGAGGTTTCCCGGACATTGCAATTTAAATCTGAAAAAAAATTGTGAAAAATACAGTTTTACAGAAAGCATGAAATGTCGCTGTAAATATTCAATCGTTAAGTGCCGGGACAAAGAACAGAATTTTCGCAATTAAAATTTATTGAATTATTTAAAATATTGTTGAAATAATTTCAAGTGCTATTGAGAGTGACTGAAGCTCTTTACTACCCAATTTGAGTGATGGTGCTTTATACTGTACCGAACACTGTAAAAAGCCACCATTACAGTGCCTTTTTGCTGTTTCACAGTCTCTTTTCACAGTTGCATCTCCCTAAAGCATCCAATTTTTTAAACGACCTTCAAACTACCTAGTTCAATCAAAGCAATCAGAAAGGCACCACGAAAGGCACCGTCATCTTTTATGTGGGTAAAGAAAGACGGTCTAAAACGATACTTGGATTAACGTGAAAATTTCGCATAATAACCTAAATAAATTTAAGACTTTTAGTTAGTAGATCCATCCTTTGAAAATCTTTAGTTTAATAATATAAAAATATACCTCGTATTAATTAGTTAGAATTTGTCAACATGCCTTTTAACATGCAATGAAAATGTAAACCACAGTATAGAGAACATTCAGTAACACGGCAAGTCGTATCTCCCATGTTAATGTCGCGAGCAGAAAAAGCGCCAGATTTTTGCGGGTGGCTGCTGTTGGTACTAAGGCTGCATTCACAAAATCTAAGGCTGGGCGACTGAGGGTTTGAGCGTTCGTAGTACCAACAACACTCATCCGCAGAAATCTGGCGCTAGTTTCGTGCTCGCAGCATTTAGATGGGGAGAGACGACTTGCCGTGTTACTGGATGTTCTATATACTGTGATGTAAACAAAGCAGCGTTGCCAGATTGCTTAAATTGATAACTATTTAATTAACAGTTACATTGTTTAGTATTGGATTAAAATTTATTATTCCTTTGATGGAAAGCTAAAATTAATAATTCAAAATAAAATTACGGAAAAAATACAACCTACGTAAAAAACCTTGTTACAATATTGAAAATTTAAATCCTTAAAATATTTAAATTTAGTTTGGCTGTTTAATTGATTAGAAAATAATAGCTAAACTAGGTTACCAAAATATGATTATGAAGAAAATACAACAATAATTAACGTAAAGGTCTAATCACAATATTTCAGTTAAGTCCTTGTAATTTTTCGTTAGGCTTTTAATTAAATTAAAAAAAAGAACAACTAAATCTGTTATTAAGAAATTAAATATTTATCAATAAAATACAATAATCTGCCATTTAAAAAATCAATCATTTCATTAATTACATTTCTGCAGTTCCAGATTTTCTTTCTCATCTTTATACATGAAACAAAGATAGGGTCAAATTTATTTTAGGAAACTCAGTTAACTGAATTATCTATAGATGTAATTTACTATAGCTTAAATCCCCTCACAGTTGAGCAAGTGAAAAATCGTACATTGCAAACCGTTCATATTTCAAATTCGAAATTGCAGATTCTTAAGGTAACTAATTAGTTCATTTGATAAATTACCTGACCAACCTATAGTTCAAGTGCTCAGTACTCCACGTTTAACAATGCGGACAAACTCACGTTCTCCCGGCTTTTCATATCTGCTTATCTTCCGTATTTCATCGCCATGGCAACTAGTACATAAAATCCTTCAAATACTGATGTTTACAATATTGAATATTCACTAAACAAACAATATTGTTTAATCCAGTGGAAAAATGTATTATAATCCAGCCCAACCAGAGTATACAGCAACAGACGATAAAACCAGGACAGTAATAAAAATGCAAAAAAGCTACTTTAAGTTAAGCAGTTACGTGATACGCTGTGTAAATCAACGGGGAAAAACGTGCAAATGCAAATTATGGGAAGGCTAATCTAATAAAGCAGCCGTCTGATTGAAAAAAAACATAATAATAAAAATAATAATGGAGTTAGGGGAAGAGAAATATTAATAATAATTAATAAAATATTTTAGTAGAGTAGGATTCGCCTTTCAACGGGTTTGCGACAAATGGGACATTCCGACATGCGGTCTCCGCACATCTGACAAGTGCCGTGTCCGCACAGGAAAATCATGTTGCGCAAACGGTCCATACAAACGGGGCACATCGTCTGCAAACGAAAATTATTTAGTCCGGAATCAAAATAATAGTTTTTAATAATTTATTAATAATTTTTACCTGTTCCTTGATGTCCTGGAGCTGTTGCTGGAGTTTCTGCACGTCGGGACTGACGTTATCCCTGCAGCCATTGTTCATCACCTGTCGCTGGGCCGTGTTGGCCGGTGCCCTGCTGTCCAGCGGGTGGAAGGCCGGTCGTCCGGGCAGCGAGACTTCGTTGTTGGCTCCGCAGCAGACAATCAGGGGCATGACTCGGTCGATCTGGGCCCGGCACTGGACGCACTTCTTCATCAGGGCGGCACAGCCTTCGCAGGCGCACATGTGACCGCACGGCCGGAACTGAACCGACGCCTTCTTGTCCGAGCAGACGACGCACTCCTCGATCTGTGAAATTAGAATAATAAAAAAATTAGCATTCTTTACTGTCGTTGAAAAATATAAATTAATGAGGTACAAGTAATAGTTAAATCAATCATGAAATTTAATTAGTAACAACATTAGCATTGTTTGTAATAGGTACATATACTTAGTCGTTACTATCAGTCATCTTAGTGCTGCTACTACTATTTGTGCTACTACTGCTACTTTTGCTGCTAGTATTACAGCTGCCAGTATTACTAGTGCTGGTATAACTACTACTATCGACTAATATTACTACTATCGCTGCTGTAATTTCTAACTATTGATGCTACTTCTCGCTAGTTCTAGTATTATTGCTTCTACTGATACTGGTGCTGCTCTATAACTAGAAACTTACGTACTACATACTGCTACTGCTACTAGTGTTACTACTACTGCTACAGTTGCTGCTGGCATTACAGCTACCAGTATTGCTAGTGCTGGTACAACTACTACTATTATCGCTGCTGTAACTGCTAACTATTGCTGCTACTTCTCGCTAGTTTTGATTTTGTACTGCTTCTACTACTAATACTGCAACTGCTACTACAACTAACTACTAATGTATACTACTATTTGTGGTGCTGTGCATACTGCTGCTGCTACTAGTGTTACTACAACTACTACTGTTGCTGCTGGTATACCAGCTGCCAGTATTACTAGTGCTGGTACAGCTTACTACTATTGACTAATACTACTACTATTGCTGCTGTTATTGCTAACTAACGCTGCTACTACTCGCTAGTTCTAGTATGATTGCTTCTACTAATACTGGTGCTGCTCTACAACTAGAAACTTATGTACTACATACCGCTACTGCTGCTAGTAATACTACTAGTACTACTGTTGCTGCTGATATTACAGCTACCAGTATTACTAGTGCTGGTACAGCTTACTACTATTGACTAACACTACTACTACTGCTGCTGTTATTACTAACTATTGCTGCTACTTCTCACTAGTTCTAGTATTCATTGCTTCTACTGCTGCTGCAATTGCTACTGCAACTAGAAACTTATGTATATTACTACTTGTACTACATACTGCTA
The DNA here is from genome assembly GCA_002872375.1 of Eulimnadia texana. Classification (NCBI taxonomy): domain Eukaryota; kingdom Metazoa; phylum Arthropoda; class Branchiopoda; order Diplostraca; family Limnadiidae; genus Eulimnadia; species Eulimnadia texana. The sequence continues at coordinate 30,748,203 of NKDA01000001.1, read as the reverse complement.
CTGCTACTTCTTACTACTGTTACTGTTACAAACTAATTACTACCAACCACTACTTACTACTGATACTATCACTTTGGTACTAACACTGCTAAAACTACTATTGCTGCTACTACTCCAACTACTACTAGTCACTACTACCAGCTTTGCCATTTTACTTATCAACCACTATTTAAACTAACAAAACTAGTAAATACTTTAATTCTGTTGGAGATCTGCTCCTTGCAGATGAGGCATTTCTTCACGCGTGAGGCGCAGAGCTGACAGCAGGTCACGTGACCGCAAGGTCCGAACAGCGTGTCCCGCTTGGCGTCCGAGCAGACCATGCACTCTTCAAACGAGTCCAGGTCACCAACGACGGAAGCCGGAGACGCGGCAGCGGCCGCAGCTCCCAGGCTGTGACCCGCAAGCGACGGCTGGTCGCTCTGGACCCCGCACTCCTCTTGCCTATAGACGAAAATATAATTCAGCGTTTATTTTCTCAGAAAAACGTGAAACAGTGATTGAATGAATGAGTAAGACAATGAATGAATAGTGGATGGATGAATGAAGGAATAAAGGAATGAACAAGAGAGCGAATAGATAAATGAATGAACGAGTTAATGAAAGAGCGGGTAGAGGAATGAAGGTGTGAGTGATTGAATAAGTGAACGAATGAATACATGACTGAGTAGGCGTAGTGGGTGGGTGAATGATTGAACGAATGAATGAAATAATGAATGAGGCGAGTGAATGAAGTGAGTGAATCAATGAACGAATGAATACATGACTGAGTGGGTGAATTGAGTGAGTGAAGGTGTGAATAAGTGAATGACCAAACGGAAAGAATGGGGTGATGGATGAAGTGAGTGAATAAGTGAATAGTGATTGAATGAATACACGAATAAATGAATGAAAAGGTGAATGAATGGATGCACGAGGGAATGGACCAAGTGAGCGGTTGGGTGAATGTCTGAAGAAGTGAATGATAGAATTGAAGTAATGGATGAAGTGAGTGAATAAGCGACTGAATGAATGAATGAATGAATAAGTGAATGAATGGATGCAAGAGCGAATAAGTGAGTGAACCAGTGACCGAATACATAAATCGTTGATTTACGTTGATTTGTCTCCGTAGCATTTAGTTAGGGCCCTGCACAAATTGGGGTCCGGACACAGATCCAGCGGAGTCAGTCCCTTTTTATTCTTGATTGTCAAATCAGCTCCATTGGCTGCTAGAAAACAAGCAATCGACGCAGACGACTTCTTGTTGGCTCCTTGGGTGCCAAGACCCATAAGCAACTGAAATCAGGAAAAAAAACAACAATTAAAACACAAAAAAAACAGAAAATTCTGGCTTCGTATCCAACTTCCGCAGAAACATTAGAAAATTATTTATAACAATTAACTTTTCAAATTTATAACTTATTTCAAACATCACTGTTTACATGAAATCTATCATGGTAGAGTGTCTAGTCGTATTTTTAAAGTTAATACTGAGTAGTTATGCCCAGAGGTGCTGCACGGAGTTTTGCCGCCTCCATCCTGGAGATCCTGGAGCTGGCGCAGCTGCGACAGGGTGTAGTGTCTCAAGGCCTCGTGCAACGGAGTGTCTCCGTCCTTATCCGCCAGGTTCAAGTTGCATCCTTCCCGCACTAGCAGCTTTACGCACAAAAAAACAGTGCAATTAATAAATTGGGAACTCTGTACTACTAGTTAGTTAGGTTCAAAACCCAGCAAAATGCACTCGTTAAAAGGTAACTCCGGACAACTTGGAAAAATGTATGTTATAGAGCTTTTTACGCTGATTTCGAATACACATAGTGTCCCTATCTCAATTTTCTACTGTTCGGCCGCTAAAATTGATCAAAGTTTCAAAATGCAAGGGGCAACGCTGGGAACTAAGCACAAGATCTGATTGGTTGGCAGACGATTTCGTAATACGGTTTACTCCCTACAACATGCTAAATATTTGTTACTATGATGCGACAAACTTTTTTGATTGGCTCTTTTGATTACGTGACCAGTGCAAACCAATCAGATCTTGTGGTTACTATCCGGCGTTGCCAGGTGCATTTTCAACCATTCACTAATTTTAGCGGCTAAACCGTAGGATATTGAGTTAGGGACACTACATATATTCGGAATCAGCGTAAAAAGTTCTATAACAACTATTTTTTCCAAGTTGTCCGGAGTTGCCCTTTAACTAATGGCTTAGTTTCACAATTCATTATCAGAGTTGAATGGGATCATAATGGGTATTACTCGGACGATCTGAGTGTGCTGGCGTTCGACAGCCAAGTGGAGGGCCGTTTGGAGATTGACGTTCTGCAGGTCGAGCCGGGCTTTTCCCTGACGCATCAGGAGCTCGGCCACTTCGACGTGGTTGTTGAGGGCTGCCAAGTGGAGTGCCGTGTATCCGTCGTCCTTCTTCTCGTCCACAATCCACGGTCGAGGCAGCTTGGCCAGCAGGATTCGCATTGCACTGAAATACAAACATTGTTTCAAACCCCTCATTTGAAAATAGTTTGAACATTTTAAGCAAAAGGACTCTCCTATAGCAAACTTAGCGTTTACATCTCACTTTGCGTATCATATTTCAAGACAGTGTTTCACGTTTCCCTTAAAAACATCATAAACTACTGGAAGTGCATTGTAATCCTCGAAATGAATCCACAACGCTCCTCTACATGTAAAAATAATGCCGAGCGCTGCACAGGACCAGAAATTCCAAAAGCAAACATGGGCCAAGGGGGATTTGTTCATTATATCTTGGCGAGTAAATAAATAAGCTGCATCTGGGTTTTGTTTTGCAGGGAAACTCTATAAATAACCCCAGAAAAGCTACAGAAACATCCATATATGGTGACACGGCTAGCGTATTCCCCTTCTTTTATACTCCAGTAACGGACTACCCGTTCATTCCTACAAAAATAAACGCCAGACCTTGGCTTGCGGGGGAATCGGCTTGAAAACGCACAAGCGATTCGACGCCAACGACTCCACGGGCTCGAGTTATTTTCGTTCTGCTCCAGGAGCCTTCTTACAAAACCCAAATCCCTTTTGCCTTCATCCCAGAGTATATTTACGGGCTCCCAGAAAAAAAATGAAGTTCAAAGATGATTTCAGTAAATCCTAGTTGAAATGGAATCATCACAGTCAATCAGGCGGAAAACATAAATTGTCAGTGTAGATTTCTTCTTCATCACGGGTTGCATACTATTCAATCAACGGTTCTCTACATTCTGACAAATTCATAAACTCGGAAACTGTTAACAGATGGAGTTGTATTCAGGGTATTCATCCTCTGACAAGTGCAGGCCACATATGGAGCCATCTCTTTTACACGCTAGTATAACATCTTGACTCGTTCATATCTTGAAAATCAGACTTTTTCCAGGATTGCAGCTTAAATTTAGAAACCCCTTTTGTCAGACGTCTTTCTTCGGATATGCGTCATTAACGGAAACCGCGTAGATTTGGAAGCTGTGCCTGAAGAAATCTTTTCATTTTTTTCCTTCCCCTGGGGGTTCAAGTATAGTCGCAAGGAAGAAGGGATAAGGGGAAGATCGCAGCCCCGCATTGTGTACACTAAACACGGAGAAGCCTGAGCACTTGCAGCTGTCAGCCACATGTGGTATGGCCATTACAAGACGTCCGATTCATTAGCAAGAGGCTGCTGCAAGTGAAACAGGCCTCCAGCCAAGTCTGGGCCCAACGGGGAAGGCTCACATTCGCCCCTGGTTTTCAAGCAGGGGATCTCCTCTAGTTGCACTCATTCCCTAAAACTTTCCTCCACCCAGAACGATACACTGAAAGCACGTTTCCTATATTTTGATGAAAATTTAAAAGTTGCTAAGGAGCAATGATAAAGAGAATTATCATGAACAAGAAACTATGGGGGCAAAAGTTGAGCCAATCAAACCCAAGTCCGGCTTTGGAAAAAGGACCAGTCAAGCCAATTGTCGGCTTCATCATTCAATTAACGCTAACGACAGTCGCCCCCATCTGGATATATACTGGCCTGATTCTCAGTCAAGGTCATTGGCAGCTCCAAGTTTCAACAATAACAGTGTTCAACTGGAGTTTGGATTTTCTCTGACGTCACCTCATCGACTGTTCTTTTCCTCTTTTACTTCTTTTCCTTCAGTTTGAATGCTAAGACAAAGTGTACAGGGAACTGAATGGAGAGGGAAATGAAGTGAGAAGGATAAAGAAACTGATGACTCAAACACTGGCATGCCACTTGACCGAATATTCATGCATTTTTCCACGAAACAAAAAAGACCCAATTAAAAGAAAGCCAAAACGGGGCCAGTTTGTTGAAACACGATACGGCATGGACTCTCGTCACCAAAAACTAAACGCAAAATTCAGTAGCTAAGGCTATCAGAGGGGTCTTGTATAGGAAAACAAAACTTAATTCGTTCAGTAAGCATTCTTCACTTACGCAGTATAGTCATTCCGAGTCGTTTCAGTGTTTGAAACTCACAAAAAAGTAAATTCAAGAACTCTTGCTGGGTAAAACAAAAAAAGGTTTTCGGGGAAACTCTGAGAAGTGCAGCTTGTAATCTGAGATTTCGGGTGGGTGCACCCTGCCTGGTCCCAGACTTCATCCCCCAAGCAGAAACCAGAACGAGAGGAAGAAGAAAACGGCAATAAAATATTCCAAGCTGAAGCTGGTGCGACTCTGAGAAAAGTTTAAAAAGAAGGGAACAGATAAACGTGAAAGAAGTTACGAGGGACCAGAAGCAACAGAGTTGGGAAAGCTCACGGCAGAAGAGTACGCAAGCCATCCGGTGGGAGGTATGTTGTGCCATCTTTCCACATGGATGCGGCAATAATAAATCCTCGATTGGGGTAAACTTGGTTGTTTTGCCCCCACGACAGTACGCGGTGCCTAAATTTAGTGTTACGTTAGCCTGGCAGCCGGCGATAAAAGCCGGTCGCTGCCAAACGCTTCTTGCCAGTTTTCGTTGTCGTGGAGCCTCGTTTGATTCACCGCACCCAACACGTGCTTCCTGAGGACCTTCAGTTTTCATTTTTACTTTCATTATATTTTTTTCACTTAAGGAAAGCTTAGACACGGATCTCGCTCCCTCGGCTTGTAACGCGGTCGCATATCCGAACGTCTGGACAGATGCACGTGATTTGATTCTTCTCATCCCACTTAATCTTTTTTTTCAGATAACTTCAAAGAAACTACATTACATGTACACTTTTAGTTTGCACGTAGTTCGCTAGAGTTTATTTGGCAGTGGGATGATCTGGACGGAACCGTAAGCTAAGTTTAGAACCAGTGCCGATGCTTCAGACGGTTCCAATTTTAGGTGTCGAGGGGCGCCTTGTGGTTCGGTTTTGACCCTTTTCCTGTGGCTGCTTTCCCGGACAGTCCCTTCGCATAGCAGCTAAAGAAGAGGAGCTACTCGCAGATGGGGAAGCAGCGTGGTAAAACCAAGTCTTCTTGGTATGCCCAAGAAAAACTGCGAGTCAGTCTTCGCTCTGAAAGCTTAGCGGATAGTGCGCAAAGAAACGGGTCTCGTTTCATAACTCTAAAGCAACGTGGGAGCGATTTCAACTGCCTTTATCCGGCGTGGGTTCCGTGCTTCCTTACTTTCCATAGTGATTTCAACATATGGAATGTAAAGAAGTATGGAGCAAATGCCAATGTTAACGACGCATCTTAACTTGTGTTTTAATCAAACAGTTGTGCAAGTTGTAGCTTCGCCTTTTGTCTTTCGCTTCCTGAATGCAATACACCTTGCTCTTTTCAAGGAGGAACTGAAACGTTTGTCTTTTAATACGGGTAAGGTTAGTGTACGAAGAAATACTGCAGTCTATGAAACGATGCAGGACACGTTTTCTGGCAGCGACATTTCTTTATGAGCGGAAACCAGAGACCAGCGGAGACCGACCAACGTTGCCAAGTACCTAAAGTGCTGAACACAGCTTGTCTGAACAACTTTTCCAATACTTTTGGGTTTACAATTCAGTATTATTTTCTAGGTTGGTAATAAAAATATTTTAAATGGGAACAGAACAACACAAGACGCCGGTAAAGAAAGATCTTAGTTCTTGGGTCTTCTCGTAGGTGGCGAAGGGCGACGCTGATAAGCGACTCAGTTCGTCGTGTCAAGACAACTTTATTCCAAAGAAGATAGCTTTTGATAAAACCAAGAACAGCTACAGACGAAATGTAACCGTCAGTTAAGATCATCTCGTTTCATGGAAGAAATAATGCCGTATTCCGCCAAAGGCATGAAAGCAGAACGACCCAGAAGAAGAAATGGCGGTCTGTTTGAAAGCTCAATTCTCTCCACGTTAATCAGGCTTTTGCTGCAAAATGGGTTCTAACAACGGGCTCGAATCAGCTGTTGGAGTTAAGACAGGCAATTAACCATCTAGCCAGTAGGCGGATAACAAGCTGAATCTCATATTTTGGCAATTTCGTTTGGTAGAACCTAGTTGAAACATTGCGAAGGCCTGGAAAAAGTCTTTCATTCGATCACACTGATCTCACTTCCAATGAAGGAGAGCCCTCTTTCGTTAGTCGGAGCGACTATGTTTCACTCTCCGGTTTTAACACATAAACAGAAATCTCAAGAAACTTGACGTAGAAACAAGAACTATCAAAAATTTCCTTTCCCAAATGAATGCTCCTGTCTGAGAACGTATCTTCTTGATTCGGATTGGCATGCCTTTCAGTTATTAAACTTTGGGTATCTATTCAAGCGAACTTTTCAAGTGTAAAAAGTTGCAACAAAACAAAGAAAAGGCAAGCACAAGAGAAAAAGAAACTTTGGGACCTCGGCTGCGAATAGGGAAAAATAAGCATTTAAATTCTTCTGGCATCTTGCTGCTGAAGAGCTTGACTAGCGCTGAATAAAAATAAACTCGACGACGGAAATACACGGAGCTGGAATCGAGTCTATAGAAGAAGACATAGCCTTTCAAGGTGATACCCAAGCAGGATAGAAATAGAAGCAGAGCCAGTCCCTTCTCTGCAGGTACCCTTGGATTTCTTGCTACGGATTTTCCACTAAAAAGTGAAGAAAAGACTGTAAAAAATATGAGGAAAATCCCTTTATCCTTTAGGTGCCTTGCAAGTTTCCCTAAACTCATTCAATCCTTAGTGTTGTAATTTTCGAATCGCGTCTCAACCAAGCGAAGGATTGTATTCAAGTCTTGTGAGCACCGTCACAGAAAGGAAAAAGTCACAAGCTTATTAGGATTCTAGCTTGCACCATCTATTTGCAAAAGTTTAAAAAGCTTTGACGGGGAACTTGCACACACATAGGGAAGAAATCTACTTCCCTCAGTCTAACCAGAGCCCTGAAATCCTGCATAAAGAGAATGCAGCTACCTAATCATAAATCTTAAAAGAAGAAGCTGGAATGCCATGCTTGATGTAAGTACTCAACTACTGTTGCTGTATTGAATACTTCATTGATAAAACCACGAATCTGTGTTCATTAACAATAATTAGGGTCGGAGAGGGAGCAAAGAAGAGAGGCGAAAGTGCTTTTGCTGAGCAAGCCATCTATCCATATCCGACGAGCAGGACCTGGCGCGGGCCGTCTCCTTGCTCGTCTTCCGGCGACGCTGATTGCCTGCAGCCAAGATGCGGTGAACCGGCAATGGCGTACTCTGCTGACACAAAAACTGCTTTGTCGCCGTCCCCTTGCGTCGTTGACAAACTTTTCTCCAGGCAAAAGCTTTATCTATTTCCCCTTCTTGCAATTTTCGCCAGTTGCAGCAAATCTTTAAAAGCACGGCATTGCGGCGCGCACACCCATCACACCTCCAACCATCCAGGCGTACACTTCAAAATCACAGCGCCACCCCTTCGACTCCTGTTCCCCGAGCCTCTTTTAGCCTTTAAGCACATATTTACTTCTAACTGTTTCCATATGGTGCACCGACTCCCTTTTCTGTGATATTTTGCTGAATAAGCGAAAAACTCTTGCTCACACGGCAAACTACAGTCTCTAATTCCCCCTGAGCTCCCCCAAAAACCCTCTACGAGATGGCAAAGATACCTTCGCCGAAATACGGAACGCCATTTTTGTCAGCTTAGCATCGAACGAACTCACGATGAGAAAAAAATATGCAACCTTTGTTTGTGAACAGACGAAGAGCGAATAAGTATGTGAGACGACAGAGAGGATGGAAGATTAGACAAGTTTTCTTCAATCAATCGAGGGTCCCCATTACATTGTTTTTTTTTCTTCGTAAGATGTCAGAGGAAAACCCTCAGCTTCACATTATTTATTGTCTTCTTATCTCCTTATCCTAATATATAATTTCTTGTGCCTAATTTCCAGCTGTCCCCTAATACTCGAGGGAACTGGAAAACAGTGGAAACGGGTGTGGACGAGACGTTACTCCTAACCACTGCAGCAAAGCCTCCCCCGTTTTGTCCCCGCTCTGTTAACAAACAAATAGTAGGTTCATACTCGGTCGATTGTGGCTACAAGTTTCATTTTGTGCTATACACGCACAAAAACGATGAAACATACAGTAGCACGCCTCCTGGAGCACGCATCCGAGTACGAACGAGAAAAACAAAACCCTGAATGGTAGTGTCCAGGCTGAATATTGACGTCTTTGCGAAAGCCTTTCCCAAGTCGCCTTGCTTTATCTATCCTTACGCAATTTGGAACGCGAGGGTTGGTTGTGCTAACTTGCGAGAGGCAACATCACGGAACGTAATTGGCGACCTTATTCCCTGTGACCTCGGCAGACCTGTGATCAATATGGGCGTTCAAAGTAGAACAGACCATTTCTCGGCAGGAGCAAGGCCATTATCGTTAGCCTTTACGGTAGAGGGGGTGTTTTATTCTCTCGTCTTTATTTCCGCTTCATCTGCCACCTGATATAGCCACGCGCTTTATGTCGCCTCTTCTGGGCTATGTTTATCGGATAAGTCCTGTATCTCCCAGTTATGATTGGAAAGCAGGTGTACCTCAAGATTGGGCGCTGGGAGAATAAATGAAACAAGCCAAGCTTCAAGGGTGATTCCACACACAAATACATCATCCTCGTTGAATTTACCTCTGGCATGCTTGTTTTCATGAAGTCTCTGGTAAAACTAGTTCTTGTCCTGCTTATCGCACGGAAACCAAGTATCACAACAGCATGTCCGAACCATATTGACTATAAAGGGAAGATGCTGTACGCTTCATAAGTTATCGGCTTTACATGAAGGTCACCGGCAAAAAAGAAGCCCAAGTCCAAGGGTCTATTTATGCGATGAAAACGTCAAGTCCTTCTTTAACTTATGCGAATCTGCTAGTTGTGCCTAGCAAAAGATTTAGACAGTTAAGTAAATTAGGCACGTGTAAAGAAGATACAAAAACCAAGCCAGTTTCCAATAGGAACATCATGCACTTACAAGTATTTGAATCCCGATCTTCTAAAGATCGCAACTCTAAGTTCCTGTCTCTAAGTCAAGGCTGGCTCAGCTGATCAATGCTAGTATGGCAACAGCAGTGTCGCGTGCGGTACAGCACGTGACAAAAACGGATAATTATCACAAGGCCAGTAAGAGTCGTTTGTTAACTCACTTTGGTCTTGTTTATTTAAATCAAGCAATTTTCCCAATACGTAATGGAAAATGGCGTTTAAAGAGCCTTAACTTCTCATTACACAAACCAAAACTTATCTATACTGAATCAGTCTCTATCTTGATGTTACTAGCCCAAGGGAAATTGGCGAGATGCAGGGAAGAAGTTGTGAAAACTTGCCTGAAGTCTTTTGTGGTGTGAACAATCACCAACCAAGCTAGAGAATCAAGACGGATAATCTAGTACACAGGGAAAAGACTTTCATGGACAACGTGCCCTTATGTGGCTTGCAAAACACAGATTACACAAAGTCAAGTCAATTAGAAATTTGCATGCGGACAGTTTCGTCTTCAGGATTACATTAACAGACAGAACTTGGACCAGTTAACTTTACAGAAAGGACACTGATTTATTACAGAGATGAATTGCGTGAGCAGGGCCATTCCGCGGTGGAGTGGCTGGACGAAATACGATACTACTCCGCGACTTGATTTAAGTCACAAAGTTGCAATTTATAGTTCTGTCGAGTCCCAGAGCTATGCAAGAACTCCATAATCCACACATGAAATATACTGAGCGACTTTTACTTCCGAGATATCCCAACAAACGCCATTCCCAGCAGTCCCCTATTTTTTTTAACTTCAACTTTAAATAAATAGACCGCAGCAAAACGCAGTGCAAACATGGTATGTGATACTCACGCAACAACAACCTAACACAGAACTTTTGCATACAATGCCCCCTGTAGTTTCGTTTGTTGATTCCATTAACCTTATCTGTTTCAATTCTCATTAAATAATGGATGGCGTTACGGATAGACAGAAACGGACAAAAAGGTTTATAGCAGTTTAACTACTTCATGTGGACAACGCTCCCATACTTCGGCTATACATATGTTTAATCCAGAGCACGGGGGTCGAAGATTAAACAAATACGAACTGCATTTACTTCGAAGTATGTCTATTTTCTACTAACAGGGGAACTTGAACATACGATCTGTTTTCGAGCTAGCACGTGTTTTCAGGAGCGGAGCACATTTTACCAAAAATGCACCCAATGTTGAAATGGAAGCAACGGCAGGCGTGGTGTATATTTAGTACCGGTGTGTGCCATATGGCTCACCCAAGCACGCGTTCCCGGTATCTAAGATGGTGAACAAGAGAAAAAGTAGGCCAGAAGTTATAGTTTAAAATGTAAGAGTAAGGCAACGCAACAGAGAGGGATTTTCAGTGTGCCGCAGATATACGCGAGGGGAACAGTAGGTCTTGTGCAGATACAGTCCCGTGCTCAGTTCAGATCAGCTGGGTACCCGATGTGGCACCCAAACTGCGGGCGCAAGTCCCGGGGTGCCACGGAATGTGCTATGACGTCAGGTCACGAGAAAACTTCAAAGACAGGAGGTCACACCAATGTTGAGTTGCACACTTTTAGCAGCCAGCTGCACAGTTACTGAGCAGGGCTCGCCAAATACTCTCGTCATCCCAGATATATCAGGAGCCTCTTTCAAGGACACTGGTAAAAACAAAATAAGCGACCAAGGTGCCTTTATACAAGTGAAATACTTCATCTTATGCTGTGCGCCCCGAATTTCAGCTGATCAAGTGAACGCTGCACTAGAACTAGTACGCATGCTGCTCCAGTCGTGCTGCGCGGGCTCTAATGCCAATACCGCGGACAGCCAGCTAGACACCAGTGGCCCATCGCTACCCCAGCTGATCACTCTTGCATCGTACTTCTTGCTAGTTTGAAGTAATTACAGTAGCTCTCCTCCACGACTCGACTAACAACATTCGACAACACTTCACTACTTACAAATTCTACCAGTAATCAAACAATCATCATCTGCAATGGCGGCGGTACAGTTTTCGCTTTTATTTAACCCTTCTGGAGCCCACTAGAAGGAGGATTAGAGGGGACACGTATTCAACAAATCCTGGCGGGTGTCTGGATTCTCAAATTCTACTGCTGACTACTCGACAAGGCTTCTTCCTTTCCTCACCTGGGGAGCCGTTTCTGAACAAATAGGGTAATAAAACACTTACATATTTGTTCGTTTCCCTTATACGCTAAACTAACAGTTTATAGCGGTTGAGTATCTTGAGTAGTAAACAAGGTTGCCCTAACGGCGGAGGTTTCACTGGAGCCAGCGGTGCAAGGTACGACCAAGGCAAGCCAAGTTCGAGACTCGCGGGCAGAAGAAAATCAATACGTGAGGCCTATAGCTCTTTACAGAGGAGTCGACCGTTCACCACGAAATTCACACCGACCCGAACATGATACTCTCCGCCCGCTGCCCCTGCCCAAACACGTTGCGTACTAGCTAATAGTAACGGTAGTTATATCATTCTAGCGCTCCGGTGTGGAAGGTAAGAGACTCGTGCGATGACCTGATACTGCAAGTTCAGTTATAATAAACCTTTCTAGCAAGTACTCACGGCAAAAGGTGGCAATTTGAGAGAGTCCTGCTTTAGCTGGCTGAATCCGGGCCAAATTATTTTTCAAAGAGAAGCATTTGGTCCCCTTCAACCAGCTGTAGTTGGCATTCTGAACTACGGTTGCCTTTAACAGTCGTCTCCTTACTTATTCTTTGTACATGCCCTGTGAATTCTGTTTCTCTTATACGTCGCCTTGGACGACCGAGAATCGATAAAGCATTTTCTATTGGGACTTTACTTCATTGTATTGCTCCATCCATTAACTCTGCTAAATTAGTATATGACAGTATTACGAGTCCTTGTAAACCATCCTTGATTTGTTACACTAGCATGCACCAATCCTTTTGAACTGGCTTCCTTTCTCCAAATAAATCATGTTCAAACAATATTCTGGAAGTGTGGAACTCATTCACAAGAAATATTTGCGCAATTCACGTATGCGAAGTGTGGCGCCTTGCAATGCTCCAATCTGTTATACTGACATGAACGTAAGACACCAGATGTTACGCACACATTAAGTTCCCTAACCGAGAGCAACGGAAATAGGGGAGAACTTGCGGGGCATCCACTTCAAATGCACCCAGTTCAACTTTTCAGACAGCGACCCCGCGATTTTCCTTTAAACCTGCCCTTAAAGGTTTAGCATGGTTCGTGACTTCCTCCCTATCTTGAAAGCTAATGGTAAAACGCACGAAACAGGAAAAACTCCAAGGATTTCCTAAACAGAAGCCTAATTGGATTAGACCAAAGAACCTGCAAGGCTGGTTTTACTGGGGTTTTGCGGAATACTATGTGCAAGGCCGATTTCCTAATGCATCAAATTAATCTACTAGAGGCTCTATTCTATAAAACCAGTCATAAACTGGTTTATACATGAAATCAATAATATACGCGACTGCAAATATCCACGGCTCCAGAGAAACGAACACGGAACAATGAAAAGCGCACAGATAAACGATAGTACTTCCCTTTTGAATCAATGTATGGATGTTATATGAACTCGGATGGAACGAAATGGTATCCAGGAACTATATTCGCCAACAACACAATAAGCAACGAGAAAATCGATTTCTTTTCTGGCCTATTATTACGCAAAAGAAGAGAGATTCCATAAAAAAATGTGACCTCCACCCAAACTACCTGAACTAGGTATGTTGTATTGAAAAAATTCTATTACGAACAGACGAAACGAAATGAATGCCGAAGAATGATTCTATCCTATTTCTTCCCTTTATCCCAAGCCTAAAAAATGCGCAATAGAGCAGGTTTCTCAGTTCTAAAGCCCCCTCGGACTATTATTAGACATCATTGCTACAGAATGCAAAGCACTGGGATCTCCGTTTAAAAATGGAACCTTTTGCTTATTCATCTAACGCCTATTTCGGTTCTCTTTAAAGGTCAGATAATCTCTCAATGACTTTTAACTTGTCTTTTGCCATCTTCTCAGCACTATGTGAATCAAACGACTCGCTCATTTCATGTGTCAACAATTTCGCCCTGCTGTTCTGAAACAGAAAAAAGAAACTATTGATTTCATGATATCCTCTAAACCAAAAGACAAGAGTAGAATGAAAGGACAGGTATTAAGGAGTCACGAGTTTCCCATGACAGGGTGCAGGGTCTTGACTAAACGAGCGAACGTGCTTTGCAAACACCCACTCTTGCAATTACTAGGCTGTCTGCAGCATCGGTTGTTCATGGTGCCTGAATCGTGGTACACAGAAATGAATCGCCCAGTGACTTAACGAATTTGTGGCTAGGTACAAAAGCCGCTCGTGTACCGAGCTGACTTTCCAAGGCACTTCGCCGTACCCCGCATTCCTCTGATACTCTCTCCCCTTTAGTTTCGAGAAGAAACAAAGAAGTTTTTTGTTTTCGATCTAATCAACGACTTACCTTTTCTCTGCAAAATTTGATTACAGTCCAGACTTCTTGAGACAGTGAACTTGATCAGTGGTAGCTGGTCAAAAAATAAATAAATTACCTTGGGTTTCCGCGCAATGCAGCATGGTGAAGTGCATTAAATCCATTGTTGTTTGTCAGCGTTATGTCGGCATTGTGGTCCAGGAGGAGGGTGAGCATGTCGTCGCGCTTCTTGGAAATTGCATCGTGTAGAGGAGTGTCACCCTCGGAATCCTACAAATAATAACACGATATGAAACGAGCTCTCCCGAAAGAAGAAAACAAAACGTTAACGTTTTTGCACGCTCTCCTGTCCAGAACGCTGCCCGGAGCCAAGGAAGCGGTTGCAGATTATATAGAACATTAGCCATGACTGAATAAAAATATATCAAGATCAACACAGCGAAAATTGCAAGAACGAGAAGTGTATACAAAGCAGAATAGATGTTTGAATAATCATGAGTAATACACAGAATCAAGGCCTCTTAGGGGTCCGCCAGCGACAATTATTCATCTCTGGTGGCGGTTATTCCCTAGAACACATAAACCCGGTCTGAAGGGTTTGAATTCGAATGATTGAGGATCATCGTAAAGGAAAAATAATTATGGGACAAAATCCTTTAAAGCCCCCTGTCCCCCACTTGGCAGTAACTTTTTAATGAAAACGTCTCGCGTCTATTATAAAGTCATTTTCCGACGAAAGACACTCGCTCAATGTGCACACTCCTTCAACATCCTCATAAACAATTCAGTTCTTTGAGGACAACTGGGAACTTTGTAGAGAACCCCCTTCTTTTCGTAAGTGTAGAAAACAGATCCCGCTCTCAGACGACAGTACTCGAGTCTTAAGATGAACATAACTGCTTTTCCAAGGAACTAGGGGTCATATCGATTTGTTTAAGTTACTTTTGTACGTCGGAAGGGGACGTTGTGAGGATATTGAAACATGGGGTAAGGTAAACACGAGGCATGAAATTATAATCTACTGCGGTCCGCTACCTCCGGTCCCCTACACAACAATAGAACCCCCCGGCAATTTTTTGCCATTCACTACATCTGCTGCATCGACTTCAGATAATTGGAGTACTAATGGTATGTACGAGGGGCCGGAGCTGTAGAGTATTTGGTCTATTTCGCTACAACAGGTTTGCTACACATAACAGGAGTATGAAGCTAAAGACAGAGGTAGTTTGTTTGTGTTACAGAATGATATGGTTAATTTAGATGTGTTTCGGATTTCAGCAGATTTGTTTTAAAGTATAAAGGAAAATGAAACTACCAGAGCTCCTGTATTCTCAACGAAGTAATTCTCGTCTGCTGACAGATACATATTTTCCGCCTAGTTCTTCCCTGTAAAACCAGGAAAGTGGAAAGAAATTCATCCTAAAATTCCTCTACACAAATAAGGGGGCAAAAATTCTCATTAACTACATCTTGTTCTTTGCGACAGACGGGCTGGCAAGCTCATAGCCTCAAACATATTAACGTATAACAAACATATAACGTAATATTCCAGAACAACCTTCTAGGAGCTTTTAATTGTTGGTGTACTAATGAATACTTTGTCCAGTAAGCAATCTGTGACTACCGAACTGAATTTGTTCACGATATTAATTTTCTGGTTCTATTCAATACTTCTCGATCCATATTCCTTGAACGTCTGAACAGATCAATCTCTGCCTCATTCTGCTCGTGTATAACAAAGTTTGGGATACAAACTGGCGAAGGAGTGACATTTTCATTGAAAACAAGTGTGCTGGATACATTTTTGAAAATTCACGCCCCAAGTGCCGCTTTACTGCAATGCGGAGACGACGCCTTCTATTTCAAATTGCCCATGTTCGCGGCCGACTGCAGCTTACAGCCCACTGGACGGTTAGGGAATACAAAACGCACGCTCCATGCAATTTTCATTAGAAACTGCGAGGGTGAAAATCCTATTTCGCTTGTCTTCGCCATTTCTTTCGCGGGTAAATTACAAATTCCCCCGTGCCACTCATAGCGCAGCTTAACTACCACATTTATTGCGGCATTTTTGAGCTTAATATAACAACAACAATACTTCAGGTAAAGTCTCAAACACGATAGTATTTAATTTGTTATTGTTTTATCCTCTCCTTTCGATGGTTTATAAGTGTCCTTCAGTTCCATTAATAAAGGGGGAACAATAGATGACAACATCGAGCCCACCTTGGAAACTAGATTACTGAGCAGCTTTATGTAAAGAGTTACGAAGTCCATATGTTCACTTCATAGATCCCCCTAGCGTTACACCATTTGATACGCCATGCTACCCATAAGTTTTGACCAAGAACATTTACTATCTGCTATTATCGACAACTTTCTTGCGACTCCTTATTTCTATGATATGATCTTCCTACAGCCGCAGTTCATTCCACGGGGGCATGGGAAACATAATAGGAGGCAAGGAGACGAGCCTCTCGTTTCTCGGGTTAATTCATCCGCCTTTTGTACGTAATCGCCCTCTTATTCCCTGTACGGAAGGGAGTGAATGCCCCACAATAAAGGGGATCTCGCTAATAGACTGACCAAGTAGTCTCGCAAACCGCATTTGCCTTGCTCTCCTTCTTCGGAGAAAAGGGGGATCAATAATACAACCACCAACGTCGCTCTATCCTTCCAAGCACCCTACTCTCTCGTCCCAAAAATCTCTCTCCGACCCGCGCTGCCCCTCCAATTCGCTAAATCTCCTCGACAAGGACTTGTTCAGAGGAAGGGTTTATAGAGGCTAAGAAAAAGATAAAAACATTTCGGCCGCTGTAACCGGTAAGGCATCGTTTCTCTCTGCGCTAAATAGTCCCTCTCGCGCACTTTCGCTGCACCAAGCGCTCGTTACCCTGGGTCATGCATCAAACTTTTGCAGCCATCGGAGGGGAATCAGCGTATATTCTTCGTCACGGGAGCCAAGCAATCGATACAGAGCAATGTGTACAAGAAACGATACCCTCCAGCTGCATCTAAGCAGTAAATTGCAATAGCCACGAGCCGTTTTCAAAGAAACAAAACTTTAAATCAAGATATCCTAAAAAAAAAGAGAAATAATACGAGCCGCCAGGACGGTAAAGGGGCAACACATGACCGCTTCTGCCACCCACATTCACTTTGAACTCTTTTATCTTCTTCCTTTTTTCTTGAGAAGTCCAGAATAAAACGGGTTCCTATTATCGAAAGTACCCATGCGAATAAAACTAGGATTACGAAACAACGGCCGATTTTTGCAAAAGGGAACCCAGGTTAAGGAAGGGCATTGGGATCGAAGAGACGCGATGCTTGTCGTTAGACGAGAACGACGTCCGCGAGGATCAACGTAAAAGAATAAGCAATTCTCTCTCCCGGAAGAAAACTAAGCCGTCCGTGGTGCTTTACTTCCTCAATACACAACGACACGGCTGTACGGCTTAACGTGATGAGCTTACGAAATGTGCTAGAGACTAGAGACCCCTCTATACCCCTTCCAGAAGCCACTACTTCGGTCAAAACGCTACAGAAAACCAGACCCTAATGAAAGCAGCACCCTTCAGCAGGAAACGGAGCATTCAGTCGATACCGCACCGAACGGGTTACACTTCCTCTTTTTGCTACTGTAGCCGGGCCGTCCATCCTTCCCCTGTGAAGCACTGATTGATGTATGGGTCCCCGGCTTGCTGAACTCTTATCATGTGCGTGAACTTTAACGTACAGTTTCAATAAATCTTAGTATAATGCCAGACTGTCTCCAAGCAAACTTATGGAGTTATTTGAAATCAATGATCGTGAATTCGTACAGTACACTTATATAAAGAGTCGCAGATCCTGCAGATAGTAGAGGGCCCAATATAAAAACATTTGAAACTCGGCGAAGCAGAGCGGACATAAGGATTTCTTAGCCGCTCGATTGACGTGAAGAAACGTGGGAGGGAAGGATGAAGAGTGAAAAGAATCGCAGAGTTGTGTTTATCTCTTGAGGAGGAAGACGAAACGCGAGGGAAAAACACGACGAGTCGATACTTTTGCCTACTGTACCGAACTGATGTCTCTATCTATGGCGGCGTGATTAATGCGCTATTCTTCGTTTTTCCCACTCGTTCCCTTTTTACCTTCTTCTCTTCGCCCGTTTGCACAGCTAGCGGGCGGACCTATCCGGTCTAAAACCATCAAATATTCGCTAGATCAAAGAGGCGCCTCAAGCAACGTCAAGTACTCTAATTCAATGCCGTTAGCAACACTCAAGTGCTCGATCGAGTGTCTCGAAATGACGTCCCTGGGAGAGACAGCCAGAGAGCGTGAGATACCGAAAGAAAAGAAAGACGGAGAGACGGGTAGCACCCAGAAAAACGAAAGAAAGGGAAAAAACACGAAAAAAGGAGGAAATCCGGAATAAATGCAAAGATAAGCTCGGAAGTTGACTCTTCCAAGATCTTCGTGTTTTCTCTCGCATGTCCTCGACCACAACAACGACAGCCAACTCTTCTTTTTGTGCTAAATGAAGCCGTAAGAAGCTACGGTAATAAAAACGCGCAAACTTTGTACAGTACCTGCAAACTCGGGTGGCATCCCAGTTCCAGCAGAGTTTTGACCACACCGACGTGACCTTTGTTGACGGCGATATGCAGAGCTGTTTGGCGTCTTTTGTTTCGAGCGTTAAGGTCGGCCCCCGCGTGAGTTAACAGCTCCATCACAGCCGGTTCGTCCCCAAAAGCAGCGTGATGCACAGCCCGGTCACCGTCCTTGTCCTAGAACCGTCAATCACGTTATTTGTATTACACAAAACAAAGACGAACACAATAATACATTATTCGACAAATTGAACTGAAAACAGAACCAATCAGATTCCCATAACATGAAAGACATACAGCCACGTAGTCTATAGCATTTCAGAAGAGGAACAAGAGGAAGAAAAAAGCTATTTGACGTAGAAACACTCGATACCATTCTCCCGAGAAAAACAGATATTTCATAATTGATCAAGCTCCCAGCTGCTGGTCAGCACCAATATTGGATACTTGATGTTTGAGCAGTAATATCTCCAGCGCCATATTGAAACTTGCTACGGTGCACCAGACGAAAGTAAACAATATCTCCATGTAAACTGTCACAAGGCTACTTGATAAGCTACCTCAATCTCGACGTCTGCTTTACAGCGTAGAAGTAACTTGATGACTTCCAAATGCCCATTCTGACTAGCGGCCTGTAAGGCGGTGTGTCCAGCGAAAACTCCATTTACATCAGCGTCGGGGCGTTTGAGAATCTCTTCCACCTTTTGAGCGTCTCCGTTGGCGGCCGCTTTGACCAGCTCCTCGTGAATATCTCCAGTCACGTGTGTCTCAAAGAGCTTCTTCAGTAAGGCGCTCAAGTTTTCTACAATTTTACACGAATAATTTTTTCTCTGATGTTACAGTCATGTTCATAAAAAAAAGGACGCAGCATAGAAAGGTCCAACCACACTTTTCTTAATTTTTGCAAGAATATCATAATATTATTTGATAATACGCATGGATTTAGTTAAAATACAGTTGGTTTAATCTATCCTGACTAGATTTAATGCATAGATTATTTTTATAAATTGTGAAAAACGACTGTCAAAACCTTCCCGTGCTGTGTACCCTCTTTTAATGAACATGACTGTACACCTTCCCTTAGTGAAGAAGATAGAGCTACTAAATCTACTTTATAATGTTTATTAAAAATCTAAGTTAAATAACTGCTTGCTAATGTTAGCTGAAGGTAAAAGTATATACCCCCGTTGCTAGAGCCAGGCCAGGAGCCATCAGATGCGATTTTGGTTACGGCAGTAGGATTGTAGGTCCACGAAGTTCCACAAACCTCCACTTTCAAATCGTTGTCGTGGTATATTTGCTGAACCCGTCCAATCTTACCCAGAGTCTAGTAAAAAAAATATTATTGCACCACATCAATTTAATTATTTTTAGTTTCTATTTATTAATTATGATTTCATTAATTATTATGAATCGTTCTTTAAATTAAATTAATTTAGTTTCATTCTTTTAGTTTGGTTTTTCTTTCAGTTTTTATATTAAGTCGAATTCTTTTTGTAATTATAACAGTAATGAGGGTAATGAAATCGGGATTACATATATCAATATTTTTTTTTTTTTTGGGTATACCGGAGCCATGGCTTCAGCCCATTCCCCGTGGCCTCTTTGCAGAATTTTGATCCTTTCCAGGTCGTTGCAAATCTGGACCAAATCTCCAACGGCAAACTGATCCTGAGGTTCTGCAACCACTCCACTGGGGGCAGGACTGGCTACTTTAGTTAGCACGGCTGGATTAAAGGTCCATCTAATGACAGAATAGATTTTTGTACACAAGTTATGGTGAAAACAAGAGTGAACTTTTTCATACCTGTTGCCACTTGGATAGGAGACTACGATATCGTGATCCTCGTCTATACCGACAACAGTTCCCGTCGTCCCCAAACATTCGAACATTCCGTCAGTCCATCCGCCGTGTCCGTGCTGAAGGGTCTGCACTATTTCCAGTTCCAAGTCCACATTCACCTAGAAACAAATTAATTTTCATTAATTTTCGTACTAGTATTAATTACATTATATTTAATTAATTATTTAATGATGCATCTTTACTTCCATAATATTTAATAATTTACTTAAAATATTTAGTATTTATCTTATGTTACGTTATTGAAGTTTTTATATTCGTTTTTATCAGTTTTTCGTACCGTTGTCCATCACATTATATTAATTAATAAATGATAGAAAATAACTAAATAATTTTACGATGTATTTATATTTTTATAATGTTTAATAATATCTTTATAAACAGTAATACTTATTTTTTGTTACTTTATTCAAAGTTTTCGCTTCTTTTACAAAATAAATTAAAATTAAGGAAAGTACTTGATCCCCTATGACAAAGCCGTGAGGTCCCGAGCGTCCTGATCCTTGTTCCCCGAGTACTGGCAGATGATCCCTGTATATCGTTCCTCCCTTTGCGTCATTCACTACTTTAAGATCAGCCTAGGAAAAGAAAAATACAATTCAACGATAAAGGTTTACCACATAACGTACTACTAAAATAAGAGACAAAGAATTTCAAATATAAGGTGAATAAACTGAATAATATCAACAAGAAAACCTACCATGCCCTCGAAGCCGACTCGATACAGATTTTTTGCACTGTTGTCCCAGATGATGTAAGCGGCAGACCTGGGACTTGCCGCTGACCAGTCCTGAATTTCCGTCACTTTTCCCCGTCTTCCGTTTCCTCCATCCTGATCTTCCCACTGCCAGTCGACCCCCCGAACGACCCGAGCTCCGGGAAAAATTCCGCGAATGCCAATTTTCTTGCTTTTCCTGCGTGGCTCGAGCAGAACCCTACAATACATTTAATTTCAAGAATAATTCATTTTTACTGAATAACGTGTAACTAAAGATACCGTTCAGAGCCTGGAGTATTAATGCGATGAAAACGATGCCTCAGATGATGCTTGTCGCTGTGGTAGCACACAGAGCAGAGATCGTAGTTCGTGCATTCAGCACATTTCCAGCGAATGCCGTAGATGGGTTGTTGCCGACAGGTGTCGCACATGGTACCGTCATGCTTGATGCCTGTAGGGGCACTATCCAGTATCCTCAAATCAAAAGCTCCGGCACAACGATAGTTAGCTGCCGTCCCGTTGTCCCAAACTACTACAACTTCTTCGGGGGATTCGAAATTGCGAACCGTGCCAACGTGACCCTCGCCTCCGTCCTGTGAAATTAATTGACATGAAAATCAGGAATTTATTTTTATATTTTGGAGTAGAAATTAGTTTTCGTTCTGTACCTGTTTACCCCATTTCCAGTCAGGACCCCTGATAACTCGAGCGCCCACGCATTCGACTAGCAAGCGACTTGTTCGGGAAGAGCCGGCTGTCGGGAGCTCCATTTTTAGACAAGAGAATTCAGTACAAGAATTATGTTTTTAAAAAAGCAGTTTCTAGAAATATTATAAACTTAAAGTACTCTTCATGAATAACATGAATAACACTGTCTGCTTTACAAATAGAAGCAGATGGACCTGCATCAAACGCTATCTACTGGTGGCTACTCGAAATATCTTTAAGTTTAATATATGAAAGTAGTAAAACAAAATTGCACAGCTTACATTATTTAATATTTATTACTGTTGATTTATTAGGTGGTGGGCGAAACTAAATAATTAAATAAGCTTCTGGTTAATTTTGATCAACTGTATTTTTAATAGTCGGGCATTTTCGTCACCATAACCAGCTAAACAGCGCAATATAATCTTCACTTCTTTTTAAATAGAAACAAGCTGAATATTTAGGACATTTTTCGTCCCGAATTGAAGCCAACTATCTCAGCAGTTTCGCCAGAAGCTAATTCTGAAAAGGTATAAACGCACAAAGTTCTGGGGGCAATTCATGACAGGGCAAAGTTTGTAAGTGTTCTTTAAATGTATCTTTTTTTGAAATAAATTTTGACGATTTCTAGGCAGAATACGCAACCAATAGGTCAGCAGCAAAATTACAGCTTCTCGAACAGGAATCTTCACATTTCAGTTGGTGCCAAGAACAGGGAACTGCGGCGAATCTTTGCGACAGTCATTTTTTGTCGGGCTAATCTCCTCTGTCAGGTCGGCATCGGCCATGGGGACGTCTTCATTAGCACAGTGCTGTTTGCCATTCTGTTTCACGTCTGCTTCTTCCCCGTAAGCAGGTCCCGTTTCCTCGGGAATCGTGCAGTTCAGCGTGCAGGCTTCGTGACTCGCTTGGTCCATTCGCTCGTCTGCAATTTAAACAGTTGAATAAATTGACAGAAAGTTCTCTAAGAGTTAAGAAATCGTACGGTAGGGTTTCAGAACCAGCTCCTTGAGGATGTCGGACAGCGAGACAACTCCTATGACTTTGTCGTCTTGGTCCACCACGACAAGACGGTGAACCTTAATAAAACAAAAACTAGTATCAACTGAAACTTGTATTTATGAGTGCGAACACGTACTTCAGCTCTGACGATTTTCTCCATCACAGACATGAGGGTATCATCCAGGTAGCATTTCTGGACTCCTTCGAAACAGGTGCCCTTGTAGGCATTGGCTTGTTTCAGGGTAACGTCCAGGTTGTTGTAGGTTTTCTCAGCCGCCAGATTCTGTAATTATCAATACAGTGTCATTAAGAAACACTAAGGAAGTGGTTAAGTAACTTACGATCACATCGAACTTGGCGTAGATATCTATCAGCCGTCCCTGGCTATCGACGATGGGCAAGGCAGAGACCCTTCGCTCGACGAATTTTTTCAACGCAATGATAATTGGCGTGTCGGAGCGTGCCGTTTCGACGTTCTCGTACGTGCCGATTCGCAGTTCCCGCAGAGTTTTGTACACACGGCTCGGTTTCGGCAAATCGTTGATCTGCAAATTACATTTTTCATCATTTTAAGCATAAACGTCGTTAGAAATTTTCATACGTAGAGGAACAGGAATCGCAGGATTCGCTTGTGCGTCACAATGTAGAGGACGTTTCCAGTCAGAGGATCGATTACAGGTAACCGATGGATTCTGTTGGTGATCAGCTTATAAATGGCATCGAAAAGTGAGGCATCAGGACTAATGCTCTGCAGCGGCCGGAATTCCTGCTTCAGTACGTCTGCGAACAAAAAATTCAAAGTTTTAAGTCTTCTTAGAACTTATGTGAGGAAGAGAAAGTATGAATACTTCTCCAGGTTTCGAGTTTGTGCTCTTCCAGTTCGTCCATATGAACCAGTGGCGACTTGTAGTAGGTCTGAAGGATGCGGATGAAGTCGGTAATCGTCAGCATTCCCACAAATTCCTGACGAGAACTGTCCCACAGTGGAGCAGCACGAACACCTAGGCGAATTAACGAATATTGAGATTAAAATTGATGATCAGATCACTGCTTCCACTTTCAGTTTCCCCTTTTTCCCCGTGTCCCTTATTTTTCACCTCCATCCTAGAATACCAGGCTGTGTCTCCAGATTTTCTTTTTTTCCCTTTTCCCTTATTTTTCCCTTTCCGGACCCCATTTTCCCCCTTTTTCGGGGAAAATTCCCTGCAAAGCGGAAACATTGGATCAGAAGTGGTACCGTTATGGACGAGGGCGAAGAAGGCTTTCTTGACCAGGAGCTGCGTGTCGAAGACTACCAATTTGGCACTGGTCGGAATGAGATCGTAACACTTGTGGAACTTGAAGAACTTGACGAAAATTTGGCTCTCGTCTTCCTCTATTACAACAATAGCAATGTGACTGAGAACATAAGATATTGCAAAATTTTGATACCTAAAGATCCTGGCATTAGTTTCTCCAGGAAAGGGTCCACTACTGGAAGCTATAAGAATAAAAAATTATATTTAATTACTGAAAATTATAGGAAATAGTTAAGAGGTACCCCTCGAGAGTCTCTAAACAGTATTGCTGTATGGTGTGGGTCGAACAAATGTTCCGGACGTCCGTGTTGTCCGTGTCCTGTGGACGGACTTCCGAAAGATCCGCGTCGTCGGTCATCTCCGGACAGCCTCCTTAGCAGAGCACCTGCAATTCACACAGTAAATTAAGCAAAAACCGACTGAAAACACGCTGGAAAAGTTTATTTGCTTGTACGGATTGTACAGTGTTTCCACTTTCCAGGGAAATTCCCTGGAAAAGGGGAAAACGGAGTCAGAAAAGGAAAAGTAAAAAAAGGTAAAAGGGAAAATCTAAAGGTGCAGCCTTTTATTATACCACGGGGGGGGGGACCGAAACATAAGGAGAGAGGGAAAAAAGGGGAAACTCCAAGTGGAAACTCTGGGCTTGTGGGTAAAACCTAATTCAACTACCAAAGGCTCGTTGGCCTGTAACAGAAGCCCCGTATCTCGTGGAGGGTAGATTTCTGTAAATCTTTTGCGCGGGACCGAATTCTGGGGAACTGGGAGGTGCCCACACCTTCCTCGACTTGGTGGACATGTTGGATAACTGAATCCCGCAGCCGGTTTCACAGAGCAGCGGGATCTCCGCAGCTTTGCCCATACAGTTGAGCAGGTTACCCAAATGTAAGTGACGTTTGGTACGTTTGAAATTCGCGGGCAAACTTTCCCGATTCCTCTCAACTTTCGAATCTGCGATATTCTCTCGAGAATTTGCTAACGATGTGACACGGACCAACGTCGGAGTCTTCACCAGCAGAGGCGAGACTTCCACCTGGAGCTCGACTCGAGGCTTTTCCGCGAATTTCTTCGATTTCTGGCGACGAGGAACGCACTCCGGTTTGATTTTGCTCTTCTCCAGAACTAGCGGTTCGCTGCAAGCACAACAGCCGCCTATTCCGCAACACCCAAAATGACTAGAACCACAGATGCCCATAATTCCAAGCTTTTTACTCTGGTACGTACCTAGGAACACTGTTCAAAGCCTTTGCTACAAACACCCAAGTACAGAATCAACAGGACATGCCCCGACTTTAGAAGCGCTCGTCAGTACGTGACGAGAGTCTTCCCTATTCCGCACGCGACAACGCATTCCTGTTAGAATAATCACCTCCCCCGCATTTTGAAACTAATTTCCGAAATATTAAGCTAGCTACCGATAGATTTACTAAGAACTAGAACTATTTACCACGCATCTCTGTTTGCTTGGTCTCTTTCTTTCCTTTGATTCTGGCAACGGACATTGCTATGTTCCTTTCCACGATATTCTGATGCCCGACAACCCGCTGAAAAAACTTTTTAATTCAATTTTTTTATATCAAACCAATTC
The DNA here is from genome assembly GCA_002872375.1 of Eulimnadia texana. NCBI lineage: Eukaryota > Metazoa > Arthropoda > Branchiopoda > Diplostraca > Limnadiidae > Eulimnadia > Eulimnadia texana. Next base: position 30,722,596 of record NKDA01000001.1, on the reverse strand, counting down.
AACTGCTTCAGAGTATTAAGCACGAGCACGTACAAAAACCCACTACCGATTTCAGGTTTGAGTTTTTATCTTTAGAAAAACAGAGTCACCTAGTGTTAAATACTTATCGAACGAGATAACAGAGTTAAGTGCATTATACCGCTTTATACCGCGCCTTCGTCATATCTTATCTCACCTTCTTTGAGTATCGAATCGTAAATGCCATAAACCGCTTGACACGACTCGTCCCGCTTGCTCGGTTTCCTCCGGCGGGCCCCCGTGAACCCCTCCAGAGAAAACGAGCGACTGCGGAATTCTCGTTCTTCAGTCGGGTGCTTCTCGTGATCGGGGTGAACCGGTTCGATCAGTTCCCGACCCCTGCGCTCTGGACCTCCCGGAACTTCCTTCTGGCTGTGCGAAAACCTCTTGAGGTAGCGGACGATGCTGTGCAGACTGGGAACGTGGGGTGCGGTAGCGCTGGATTCGTGCTTTTTAGACTTGTGGCTGGTTTCGTCTTCCGGGTGCGAATGTTTTCTCGAACGGTGATGGTGTCTCTCTTTGTCAGCGTCCAGTTTTTCCTTGCTGCCCTTGCCGTCCAAGTGCTCTTCGGAAACCATCATCGCTTCGTCTGCTTTGTTTTCACTATGGTCTGGAGACGTATTGGCATGGTAGGGAGGCAGCTCGTAACGAGGGGGATCAATATTTGGTTGTGACTGGGTGTTGCAGAAGGCAGGTTCCCACTGATTCTGTGCAGCGGCAAAGTTCCCACACTCGGGATTGGATGACGAACCTGTCTGAGGGTTACCGACGTTCAAAGACAAGGGGTCTCCGTGAGCATACCCGACATCTGGAATCGGCGAGACAGGCACGAGGGGAGCCAGGCTGGTCTCGACTACTTCTTCAATCCATGGGATTTCAAGCTCTATTGACTCAGCTTTTCCCCAGTGATGTTCCTCGGGAATGATTATGTCTGGACTAGGAACGGGATAGATGTCTGACGACAGACTCATCGTGCTGGCGTTTCTCTCGCTGTCACCTTGGTTCCAGTACTGAGGAGGCTGTTCACCGAAAACTTCTTCGTTTTGCGGTCCGAGCGACACTGCTGACATGCAGTCCATTATCCCTGTAATGGCATTGTTGTCGTCTCGGAGGCTGTAGTTCTCGTCCATCATTTTCACGTTCGAGAAAACAACGTTCCGTTAAAAAATTAGACGCACTAGAAAAATCTGCTAAAATTGCGAAAAACAAAACCTTGCCTTTCACTTTTTTTGCTCAAGTCCAAGTGCTGGGAGGACAAGCAGAAGACAGTTGCAAATTTTTTCGCAAATTAGTCCACGAATTTTTTACAATCTGACAACGTTCGCGCGCAAACTATCACGCAGAAATGTAAATTCAAACTTTCCTTTGTTTACAGTAAAATAGGAGATTAAAGCAGAACCAGTGAATAGTATTGCGGGATGAAATTTTGAGATTTTTCAACAAACTGGAGTACGTGAGATTCCTCAACCTTTTCCTTTGGTTAACCTACTGGTGGGACAAAAACAAGAAAACGCCCGAGGAAAGCTGCGCTGCCAAATTTTCCCTTTGCTCTTTAACAACGCATCAGCTGGGGCCATTTGGGACAAGACAGATAAAACCAGTTTCCATATTATGTCTTTTATTTTACAAAATTATAGCATCATTATTATAGTTAATTGTAAAGCGTAAAGCTTACCGTGGTTGGCAGTGGTAGAAGTGGTATGTTGATTCTTCTGAAAGAAGAGAAAACAATCAAGTAGGAAAACTGAACTTGGTGTATGAGAAAGGAAAAATTACTGTTTTCCGTTTGTCTTCAGTGACGCTGTGGGAGCGATGTCTGAAGATATCCATCACTTTGGAAACCGATTCCTTCATGGAATCAGTCGTAGAACGCGGGCGGTTTTTCTCGCTGGGACTCGATCCTGCAGCAGCGTTTTCATACGGAACAGGGAGAGAAGTGGGTCCACTGCTGGTAGTTGCGCGTCCAGAAACGATAGGCGTCCCAAGTAGAGAATTCTGTATAAAAATTTGCAAATTCTGACATTTGTATGTCTGCTATTGAGTATTCAAGCGACAGCAGCTTTCTCTTCTAGCTTTGTTTCCTTGAGATTACTTAGTATGTCGATAGCAAGCTCTATGAATGTATACGAAAGACGTACGTGCATGGCATTCTTCATTGTGCTCATGATGTTGGGTTTCTTGACAGCCCGCGCTGCATCCGATTTGGACCTGGGTCGAAAAGCTTCAAACAATGTTCCTGGCTTGCCCTTGGACGGTGAAGTAAGGAACTCGTCTCCTGAGTTGCGTCGCTGTCGGTCGTCAACAGCTGCCAAACGAATAGAAGATACACATTAATAAACGTTGACGATAAGTCGAAACCTTTGTGTTCAAGGATCGGCCCCACATGTAAAGCACTTCACAGCAAGCAATGCTGTTGTAGACAGGACCTCTAGACCACGTAGGCATCTCTCGTGCTAGCGCAAGCGCTCTGTGCCATTCTGTAAGCTGTCTAAACACTAACTCCCCCTTTGTCTGACCCTATCTCAGGTATGATTACTAATATTAATAAACTACCAAACGCATTTTCGTCAAATTAAGAGAACAGTTCAAGTGAGTGACCCCACATGGAGAGCCGGTTGGAAGTTTATATTTGAAAACTCAAGATACTGAAGGTAAACAAAAGTTTTATACCGGCAGAAGAAGTGGTTGGGCTATTTCCAGCGGGAGAAGCTGACGAGCTTTGTTGATGCTTCATCACGTGTTTGCCGTGTGACACGCTCCACGTTCCTATTTAGATCCACAGTCCATTTAAGTTGCAGTTTTTTTGTAATCAAATTATACGGAAAAATTATTTCACCTGCACGGGGTCGCGTGCCACTTTGCTGACTAGTTGGCAGAGCGGTTTTTGTGGACGCCATTCCGTCTCGATTATCCGCTGCTCCGGTCACAGTAACCGGTATTGGCTTCACTGTCTGCACAACAAAAGATAATGATAAGAAAACGCGAAATTTTGCTGACAGTAATGAAGTGAATCATTAGCTAAATCGATTATAGGTTTCCTGGTCGCTGTTCCGAAGAGTTTTGGGTCTGAGCCAAAACTTAGGTGTTGGCACTTTAGCTAACAAACATTTTTGAAGTATCAACACAGTAAAACTTATAAACCAATAAAAAGTAGCTCCAACTGTAAACTACTTTCCTTCCCAAACCGGTTACGTGAATTGAAATGATAACACTGTAAGGATTACATACGTTATCAAGAGTTACAGACCTCCAAAACAAACAAGGCAATCGATAGCTCAGACAATAGTGTTCACTATTCTTAAGTTTACGAAGATTGAATCTCAGACTTTATGGTTGCACATTTGCTCATGTTACCTCGATAAGTCTTTAATATTTCAGTCAAACAGAAACAATTATTCCTTACTTAGCTCCACTGATGCAAGAATGAACGTTCAGTCTGCAGAACACATATGCTGCTTACACGGTTCGCAGACTAGACTGACGACTACCCTCGAGACTTGCGTCCTGCTCGCATAAAAGTTCCCACGGCATGAATTTCAGGACAAACTCTCTCTTGTTACCGAATTCTGCACAACTTGAACCCTTGGGCAACGATATGGCGACAGGGAAATACAAGAGAAGAGAAGTGGCCCACGTCCCCTTGAGCGTAAACAAATACTGCGCGACCTTTCAGACAAACTAAACGACTCATACAAACCACAAACAATGTCTCCTAGTAACTGGAAAACATTCGCAGTGTTTTTTCGTTCAGTCTCATCTTAGGACAACATTGCGAACACTGACCTTGCAAAGCAATCAGCAAAAGGTATAAAGAAGACCGCGAAACTGTACGACTTCTTGCCAAGAAACACAACACGAAACTGGGACGATGCATGTGAGAGGCCACAAACAGACCTTTGGGTACCGCATGATAAATTCCTGACGCTTATCAGTTCGGAAAGGCAAATGAGGAGATAAATACTTTAATAACATGTCTGTGAAGCGAGAGAAAAAGTAATTCCTGACCATAGAATGCAATTCCTTTACGGATAGATCAAGCGCGGCATCTGTCCAAGTCTCCCAGCCCATTTGCTGTTCCTTTATTACTGAAATCTTAAACACTTCTCTTTGCCAGCTGATAGCAGGCGAATGAAATAGATTACACTTAGTGAAACTAGAAAAATATACCTTGGTAACAGAGAGAAGCGGAGTTCCTGCTAACCTGTTCACAGATCTCAGCGAGAGATATCTCTGTAAGCAAAGGCTAGTGTGTGTGTAAGCAATGGCTTTTCAACGTGGAAAGTCTTACAAAGAGATACGGGCTACAGGAAGAGTGAAGTTGCCGTCTATTTGTATGAGAGCCACGCGCCGGTCCGGGAACTTAGTCTTCATAGCCAAGAATCCCGGAAAACTTGGGTCTTACGTGCACCATGGCACAGATGCCACACAAAACTAGGGCTGCACATGTAAAACTACTGCGTCTGTACGGCAGAAGCATGCGTCCTGCAGGGTGAGAAGATGTATAAACCACGACTGAGATGACGAATCCTGTGGACCCGACCGTGACAAGTATATCAACATATTTTGGGGCTCACAGCCTGGACTGTGACGTCAAGCAAACCGAAAGGGGAAACCGGAAAACAAACCAGAAAGAGTTGGATAATGAAGGACGAAAAATAATACCACAGGGAAGTGGATACCAGTATCAAGCATAGCGTAATATACAGAATAACCGCTACCAACCTAACAAGCATGTGGTTCACATGACTAGACTAATATTCACACACCTCGTCACACGCACGATCACGCGTATTATCACGTGTTATCACCGTGCCCTGGCCCACACGATCTGGGAATAGCAGACCATTAATAACGTAAGACACTGTGCATTTGTAGGTGCTGAGGATATTGATCTGGTCGGGACAAACCTTGAACGGCACAGCTTGGGCTGGATTGTGAACTTTTAGTATCATTAAACCTTAAGAAGGCTGTGCTACGCTCTCAAAGACTATTTCGAAGTGGTCTATTCTAAACTTAGAGATTTCAGTCAATTATAAAGATCTCTGCATTTCTTGTTTAAGGTATCGTTTCAGGAAACGAAGTAAAAGCACAGAAACATGTTTTCTTTTTGCATTACTGCGAACTAGGGAAAACAAACCTAAATAGGTAACTTAAAACTGTGAAAGCAAACACCCCGGAAGCAGCAAATTACTCTAAATATGCAAGCCGTGTGAAACAAAACATACAGACACATATAAAATGCATGGAAAAATCTAACCGAAAATATTGCTAGCGTACAGAAAATTTTAAAAGTTTAAAAATGGATTCAAAACTTCCCGCCATTTGTTTAGCCTCAGATTTGTGCAACGCCATCTAACGAGCAAAATTATAACCATTATCTTGTTTAATGTTTAGAAAAATAAAACTTAAACTGATAATACCTTAAAACTTTAATTGATTTTAATAGTTATTCAAGAAATATTATTAATTATTAAAATAGACAAAGAAAATGTCGAATCTGACCTGGACGGTATTTTGCTTTGAATCTCTCCTCACCCAGATATCCTGGGAATCGTTCAAAGCTGCTGAATTGAGGGACGGTAAACTAGTTTGAAGACTAACAGGAACTTTGAGCTCGATAAGACTCGTGTCTATAAAACGATTATCTCTTCGCGGAGACCTCCGAAAATGACTATCAACATCAGATTCACTGGCGTAGCGGGTTCGTCTGCTGGGAAACCCACGCGACGGTTCAGAGAGGCGTCGCGTAACCGTGTCACGGGGCGAGTCTCTTGAAACTTCGCAATTTATCGCGATGCTAGTCGAGCATTCCTTTTTCTCGCCAGGATCTAGGTTTGAAGCACTCACCTCGACAGCTTCAACGGCCTCGGAAACCTCTTCTAAGTCTTCAAGCACATCCAGTGGATCTGAATAACTTGGTCTTCTGTTTCGCGAGGCGCTAGTGTTTCGCGAGGCGCTAGTGTTTCGCTGGTTAAAGTACGACCACAAGGAAGCCATCGGTACTTAAATCTCCTTTAAAAAAGTCAAGCACAAGAACAGGTTGAACGCAGATATCAGCAGCACTGTCCAGTCAATGGTCTATTGCACGATTGAGCAGCCCTGATCCCTTGGGCGACATTATACGAGAGCAACAGGCATAACACGTTGCGCTCATGTTCACAGTGGAAAACTTCTGACGACTGGTGGTGACCTTGAGCCAACTTTTACTGGCTTTTACAGCGCCCGCTATCCCCCCTTTCAATATTTTCCTGTCCTAAAATAACTTAAAATTCTCCCTTAAAATCATCCTGTGTTATTGTAAATTCACTTTGACGGGTAAATCAGGATTCCAGTGGACTAAATTTCCACTTAAAACTTTTATGGAATCCTTTCTTAGTTCAACCCGTATTTAAATTTTTATTAATAACTAAGATTTGGTGAACATAATATAAATGTGGCACATGTCAGTCCAGAGAAAGATTTTCATTTTGGAATTCTACTCTGGAATTAAAAAACTAAATTCTTGGCACGGAGCGATTCACATGCTTTGCTTCTGGCTATCATTACGGCAGAAAGCGAATGCAACTCGTGGCTGGATAAAATGCAAAAATTCTAACAGAGTTAATAAATAAGCAAAACACACCTGTACATGCTGGAGATTGTTGGAGTTCCAGTTAAGTATTGATTTGCGTTGCCTGGTACCCAGTGAAGCACTACCGATGTTCTGTGGTTGTAATCTGTCGTTCCTGTTCCGCTGAATTTCGGTTTCCTCTGGAATAGTCTCGTACTCATTGATAGCTGCTGCTCTGCTATTCTGATGTTTACGTGACGTTGGAAATCTCTTCTGGGTAGTTACTTTATCTCTGGTTATAACCAGAAAGTTCTGAGTGTTACCATCCCTTACTGCTTGCAGTTGCTGGGGGTCCTTCATTTCGTATACTTCACAATGACATGTTTTAAAGAGCTCACATGTACTGACACGATATGCACAACTGGAGTATCACCCGAATTTAGAAACGTATCCTGGACGAAGAACTTGTTTTGTATGGTGTCCCCGGAACAAAGGAGTTAAAGTACATGCGCGATAGATGTCGTTAACTGGTTCATTCGCGTACACATGGTCTGAGGGTCGTAATTCCCAAGTGGGCATTAAGTATACATTCCGTATCACCTGTCATTTGTGTTATGATGAAGACTGCTTGGCCGGTGACTGCAGTTCTGTTGTTCGTGTGGTGAGGTCTACACCAAAGGGGCAACCTGACTGGATGCACGTTTCGTTCCACGTAACAACAAGCAGCACAAGAGCTTCACATTGAATTGCGCGCGCGCGTCTCTTTGGGCTTCCCAGTTACAAGACACTTATTCCACCACAGCACGACTTGTACATAAGTAAAAACCACTCCTCCCTTTCAGGCCAGAATTCATTATCCACCAACATATAACAGCGTTCTTTTATTAATACGCTGTATGCAGAAGGCGGTAACAGAACCCACGCCCTACTTTGCTGTTGTATCAATAGCGTTATGCCAACTCCATGAAAATAATGACCTAAACTAAGCCAAAATACGTGCAATAATAAGACAAGGAGCTTTTTTGCGTTAACTTATCGACCTAACGTAGAGCTGTGCGGTTTTGATCGTTTCCCCTCTTTAAAGTTTTGAATAAGAGAGATAATATATCTTCTCATCCGCATTTCCTATCATCAGCATGGCTTTGGGACATATATAGAAAAGCTACAATCTTCATGGAAAATACGAGAAATACAATTAATCCCAAAAAATCCAGCAACCAGTTCGCCATCTTGTTCCTGAGCCACAAAGCGGGAGATTTAAAAGTTACTCCAAACTAAGACGAAGAGGTTTCCTCCTTTGCCACAGCATGGCGCACACTTGACTACTGGTCCATTCTTCCTGACAATTTGCATTGAAACTCATAGTCAGATATCAATACTTCCACTTTGCATGGAGATTCACCTTAAAGGAAAAACTGGGTCTCAAAAGGGGAAAAATAAGGGAAAAACACAAAAGTATTGCTTGGTATCCTAGGCGGAAAGGAAAAGGATACTTGACATGTACAAGGGAAAGGGGGGGAGGGAAAATTGTGCTCTCTTTAAGGGAAAATGTATAACAGAATGCGGAAGCACTCAGATACCTGAAGAAGTTTCCATAAAGATAGAATGTTCTTAGAAGTTATGAAGTAAAGGAAGTTAAGACGTGCGAACCCCTGAGAAAACTTGCGAATCGTTAGGCGTTACGCGAGCTAGCGATCTGCGGTTGCATGCGATTTCGCTTCAAGTAACCTGTAATATGATACTTCACTACATATTCTAGGAAAGTTCCAAAGGTGAAACATAAAATTAAGAATGAAAGTACATTTGGCCCAACATCGCATGTATTGAACGAGTTCATTTGTGTAACGAAATATCTGTACAGCATCCAAACCGAGCTAATAAGCAGCTTGTGAAAGTACACGGTAGAATCAGTTGATTTACTATGGTGTATTTCTGAAGTGAAACTATTCATCAGTTGAACGAGAACTCCCACAGTTGACTGGATACTTCCAAGACAAATTATTTTGCTAAACAGCAGTTAAGTTTTATCTAAATCAGTTCTCTGAACATTGAATGAGATGACAGAACAACCAAAAATGCGAAATGAAAACTTTTCTACGTGAACAGGTAACAACGCTCAATAAATTTAGATTAATGCTTCCAGCATGCACACACTTTCCTGCGTATGCGACACCAAGTTCCGTACAATTAACAGTTTCTGGACGTTTAAGATTTTATTTACTACTTCTACCTGCCATTCAGTATCACAGAAAATCAAAAAATCAAAAAAATCCCAAGTAACTCCCACAACAAGTGCCTTTTTTTTTTTTACAGAGGATCCGTTATGACCCACATCAGTCTTTCTTACGAAGATTGAAATGATGACAAATGATTCCAGAAGAAAGCGTAAAGAATATTTGTAGATGCTTGAACTTGGAGGAAGACATGGATTTCGGGCTGCGTGAGGACAGAGAAATGAAAACTGTTCGTTACAACAACTTTGTTAGAAAATCATATAAACCCATTTACATATACACGACAAATCTAAAAATCCAACAACTAGTATTACAACCATGGTTAAATAGGGTTTCCATAGTAGGATTCGAAGTAATAGAACTCTTGTTAGTTATGTTTTAACAGGTATATGTATCGTATAAGATTTGACTTTTGTGCAGAAAGCCCATTGATGGGTTCACATGTACGGCAGCCAGTCGCTCATTGGTGATGCCAGCAGAGACGAGGCAGAGGAACTCAGGTTACGTTCAGCAACACACTGAAAAACATAGTTCAGGCCGAAGTTGTTGTCCCAGAACTCTTGGCCGGCAACTCTATAAGAGACGGCGAAAATGACTCGTTGTCCTGGCTGAAGTGAGTGGCATAACAGGTTAAACGAAAACCGGTCAGATAAGCCGTCACACGAGTTCAGAACGTACTCAGCAGTGACGTCCGTAAAAGTAAGCCACTCGTCTGTCGTTACTCGCAGAATAACTGACTTGTGGAAATCAATATTTAAACAACGGACCATTCCGCGTATTGTCATATCTTCAGCCATAGCGGCAGTCTCCAGACAAACTTTTTGATTTTTCAGTCGATCGAGGAAGTCGGTCAAGTTTCCGGGAGAGGTAAAACATGCTATCAAGGTACGGAAAACTGTGGGGACGGCTGTAGGTATAGGTAAGTCTTGCCTTCGCGGATAGGGCCCATTGAAACCAACTAGCGTGTCAGAGTGCAAATCGGACATGTGCTCAACATCTTCAAGGTCCTTAAATGCTGATTGCGGAACGTTCGGGATGTCATCCATGAAGGTCCTCACTAAAGCCAAGTCAAGTCCAAGTGCATCAGCAAAACGGACTATTTTCTTGCGGCCTGGCGTACCTGGAGGGGTTTTGCCGCTTTTCAGAGAAGTGCTGCGTTGTACTCGGTGACGGCGAGCGATCAAATCGTCATCTTCCCTGTCACAATTGTCGTCCTGTTCTGTGGCGGAAGACTCGATGGTAGGAACTTCTTGATCTTTTTCAGGACCAGAATCTTCACACTTATTGTTGTTATCATGATGGCAATGAGTATTCTTAGCTCGTGTTAGTACAGGAGTTTGAAGTACAGTTTCGCTGTCACGGTCGTCGCTTTCGTTTTCTCCAAAGCTAACCTCGGAGCCTTTAGCATCAGAACCATCGCAAGAAGACCCAATACTATCCGCGTAACCGCTCGATGAATCGGAAGTTCGCTCGGGGTTTTCGAGTTCAGCACCACTGAAAGCCTTCAAGTCTGAAACTGTAATCTGTTCGTTATGAGTTGTTGATATGCCCTCCAATTCCTGTAGAGGGTCTGCACTCGGAATGAGTGCGGATGATTCGTTGTGATGCATTTTGCTGCTCCAGTCGCTAGTTCGATATACTTCCCTCATGGTGCGCGAGATGGCGTCGTGTGTTATGTCATCAAAACTTGAAGACAGGCCGTTAGAAACTCTATTCTGAGGCTGAGAAAAGTTTTCTTCTAAACAAAGTTTACTTTCAAAGTTCGAGTCTTGCTTTTCGGAGCCGTAGCAAAAACGTTCATCTCGTGCGAAGCGCGTGTACTGTACTGTTTCTACGTTTGTGATCTCAGCTTCGTCCTCTAAGTCTCCTTGCGAATGTTCACGTGTTTCCCTTCCACGTGGCTCCGTATGAAGCTTGTCGGCTTTGATAGTGGAAATGCCGTCAGGGCATTGCGCAGGCGCACAAGTTTCTTGCCAAAACGGAGCGATCAAGTCTGTTTGCTCGAGGCTCTCGCCGTAGTCTTTGGACGTTTCAGTTTCCAGAGAAGAAAACGTTGATAAACTAGATGCACCTGAAGCCTCCTGTTCCACTGTAACTCCAGTATTATTATCTGCAACAAACCCCTGCGATGAGATAAATTCTTCTGGCCCGGTCAACTTGTTTGGAATCACTTTCTCGATATTGTTCTGCAAGTAGTTTGGATCAAGAAAGTTGTTTTGTTTGTTCTCGCCCGTCCTCTTGTTATCCTCGGGATACGCAGTTAGTAGTTCAATTGCTGGAGGCATAGTTTTATTACAAGGATTCGCAGGAGACTGAGATAAACTCTCTATATCATAGAATGACGTGTCTTCGTCACTGCCGCCTTCAGGAGAATCACTTTCGCTGTGAACGGGGCTAGTAAAGACGCACCCTGATTCTGGTTGCGAAGGTAGACCATCGTCTACGTTGACGACCACTTCCTCGTTTCTGAGTTCAGATGCGAAATCGGGATCCACTGGAGAGTCGATTCCAAAATCAAAATACTGATCACTGTCGGATAATTTGTTGGAACTGCCGTTAGATTCCCTATCCACTGATTCTCGCCCAACAGGACCAGCGAACAAGACGCCCCATCGCTCGGTATCGCTACCTCCGGACTCGTTTTCACTGTTACGAGTTGCTGCGAGAAGAGCATTGGTTTCTTCTCTTCTAAGTCCAAGATCGTCGCGGTACATCTTTGATACGACTGGGACGCTGGTCACCACACTATTGTTCGGATCCAAACGCGCTTCGACTGTCACCCAAGAATGGACGTTACGCTCTCCAGAAGCCTCTTCAGACTGACCGTTAGCTTCCATGTGCCCTAAAGTCCACAGCTTAGTTTGAAGTTTTTTGGCGAACGCTTCAGCACGAGAGCGGCATCCAAGAGCCAATAGAGAGCGCAGTGAACAAGCTTCGTCCTGAGTTGCTGCAGTCGACACTGATTCTAAATTCATTTTACATACGAAGCTAATAAGTGTCAGTTCTCAGACTATTTGGTTCTGCAAATGAGGATCGTAAGCTGATGCAGTTTGCCACTTGCTGCGAGAGTAAACTGTATCTGTAAATATGCATAAAAAATTTACATAAATCATCAGAAAATATATATATGCGGAGCCTGCTTGCGACTAAAAGTATGAAATCATTAAATAGCCCACATTTAATGGTCACTTTTCGAAATATGAGTGATACATAACATATCGATAATATTACAAACATCTATATCGAAATGATGTATTCAAATTCATCGTTTTATACTTATAATGTTGTAAATCAGTCATCCGATATAATAGTACGGGTATTGGCACTTCGTATCTAGATTGCTGATAGTCGTACAGTCAACGTATGCAATTCAAGGGTCGTCGGCCTCCTAATCGTCATGTCCGTATTCAGCTGCATGCAGCTCATGGGCTAGCTTCCAAAACGTATAATGGATAACTATACTATCACGTTCTTTCGGCATTTAAATCATCTGTTATTTGAATATTTTGTTCAGTAAACATAGACACGATACCAGAAAGTATCAACAAAATACCAAACATGACTCGAATAGTCTGCAAGATATTACGTAACAAACTGCTGGGTTCTTCAGTACTGCCATAGACACGTTTCGCTAGTCTAGAATACTGAGTTTCAGAAAACCGCTGCTCAAACATCATTAGTTGATGCTAGAGTGTTACATAAACAAAAATGAATTGTAGTTACCAGAAGGTCAACATAAAGTTTCCAGTCAGCTGGAATAAATGCTTGTAGAAGTATAGGTAGCCAGAGAAATCAAAACTGTTTCTGACGTGTTTTGAACCAGAGTAGGTGCACGAGTAACGAGATAGGGGCCAGCGACGCGTGGTCCTATGCAACTGGATCACGTATCAGAGGCAGCTAGGTCACCTTGGAGCTCCTCACAGAGCCCAGTTGTTCAAAGTGACGTGTTGCACGAGAACTGCCGCCTGATCCAGCTCTTTCGAGACCCGTGACTCAACAAAAAGCCAAGCTCCTAGCTCTACTGCGCAGGTTCCCCTCCAACAGCTGAGATTCAAAATTGTTTACAACTTAATAAGAGCAGCCGTTAAAACCTCGGTTTACGTTTCGAAAAATTTAATCTACACTCGTTCACTTACAGATATGCGTTATTAGTTAGTGCCAAAATGCATCCTGGTTCAGATGAGAGAGTTCATTCAACTGAAGTCAATACCGACGATTCGCGTCTGCGCACTCGCGTAACGCGCACAAACACGGTGACTGTGTACAAAGTAGCTTGCGAAACATCAAAACGAAAGAACAAACCGGATTTCCAGTACTAAAATAACCAAAAGAAATGGCAACGCGTACTTTTAAAATCTTCTTCAGTCAAAAACTTGCAAACATTGTAAGACCCCTGTTCAGGAGTATCACCTGATTCTTTCCACATGTTTTGGTAGTTTCCAGAACCTGGAACACGTATGACTTTTAGGAAATGGTCCACAATTGCCTCTTTTCTAAGCCAAGTTGTTGTTATTTCCACTTTTTTCTCACCGAGCTCCGATGTTGTTTATTTCAAGCACGTCCGTTTAGGGCCAAAATTAACCCGTCCAAAATTTCCTGAAAATCATACTTCACAATCTATGAGCCTTTAACTGAAGCCATCTTAGCTTCATAATACTTTCCAGCTTAATCTCTCACAGAGTGAGGTAATATCTGATCTTATTCGTTAATTCTCTAGTGTGTTATTGGATTAGCGTGATACCCCAGCTGTACTTTGATCGATACCCTATCACGTGAATGCAGTGTGGCTGAACGTAAAGGTCATCGCCAGCGCCAGAGAAAAAGGGATCATCGACTGTGCGTGCGGGAACCTCCAACTAATGCGTCTTCCGACTAGACAATGTGTGAAATCAATAATACATTAATTAGTAAATGAATTCTTGTAGCTTATTGTGTGCCAAGTTAATTTTTATTTGCACAGTTCTGCGCATTAAACTCGAGTCGCATATTTTACTCCGACACTGACAAATCATTGTGCTTCCGCAAACGTCCTGTGATGCTCTATAAAACTCACTTTTCAGAGTAAAAACTCGTACATTTCGCACAGTAGGTACCGTTTTCAAGGGAGAACTGCGCTTTACAGCATTGATTTTTCCAGGCTAAAAATAGCAGCACAAGAAGCAAGCTTTTAATCGTGCTATTTATATTTCTCACCACCACAGTGAACTTTTTTATAATACACCAGAGTCAACGTGACTTGTGTCTCATACACGTGTTTCCAAACAAACAGCATTCATAGAAAGATATTTTGATATTTTTAAGATTTTGTGATTTATTTTTCCGTAAAGCCCGGCAATAACACAGCACAGGTGGTATCGGTAGCTCTTCAAAGTTGTTTGTTTTCCATCCACTTGACAATGAAGTTGTAGTTTGCGTTCATCCATTGGATATTGGCAGCAATGTTGGTAGTGATTTTCTTCAGGGAAGCAGACGATGTGGACAGTTCGGCTTTTCTTTGATCCATGAAGGACTGAACCTGTAGAATCAGCAAGCAAACTTAAACTATGTTAAATTTAACATAAATTTTAAAGTTTACCTCGCTTAAGTCGTAGGGTGTGTTGTACAGCATCGTCGCACTTTCCAGCATTCGCAACGGCGTTCTGACTGAAGCGTAACTGTAAATACGACATTTGCAAAATTAATTCACGATTCTGTATTAAGTAATCCAAACCAGATTACCGTTGGACAAGAGCGTTCCAGTTATCTCTCAAGAACGTGAAAGACAAGTATCGTCCCACTGGATTGTTGGCTACAGCGGTAACGATACGGCGTCCGTCCTGAAGTCGGACTCCAGATTTCTCGTCCAAGATCCACGACAGGTATCGGATGAGGATCCACGGTTCTCTCGAACATCCAAGAGCCGATAGAAGTACGTCTCTGTGCTGGGGGGACGTAACTTTCGTTGTCATGTTCCAAGCAAACTCCCAGTCACTGTCACTACCGTATTTGATGGCGTTGCAGTAAATTGTTGAACGCATGTCAGGTGAGATCCTGGAAATACTGAATGAAAAAAAATAGTTCTGGGAAGTTTATTAGTTTTATGTTACGTTAAGTCATGAACGGGATCCTTGCTTTCCTGCCATAGCTGGAACAGTTCTTGGGCTCTCAGTATGCACGGCTTGAAACTGGCAGCGCAGGCTTGCCCGTTTAGCGTCACTTTAGCCAAGATAGTTAAGGGATCGTCACTCTCGGTAATATCAAAGCCGATTCTCTCGAACGCTGGAATCACCAAAGACGACAGGTACGACTGAAACAAATGACAGAAAAATTTTCACGACTGCCTGTATTCGAGTAAACAGCGAGTAAATTTCAATACCTTCCAGCGTCCAAGCTGCGGAGTGAACATCAGCATGTTTCTGATGTAAGCAAGCGAACGCAAGGCTGAAGTCCACGGCACGTAGTGGCTTTCCAGGGGCAGGTATTCTATCAGGTCGAGCGGTCTGGAGTAAGGCAGTATCCCTGCCGCTGCAAGTGCGAAAGCATCGTCAATGAGTTGCGCCCTGTTAGCTGTATGAATCGCCTGGTGGTCTTTAAGAAGTTGCCTAGAAATCAGCTCCCAGTTTTTGCTATCGTAGTTGACTCGGTAGTATCCGCTGACTCCGACGTTGAGCACGATCCAGTCATCGGGGCCGGCTGCGGTTTCTCTGCGAGCGCTGAGCAAGTCTGGTGAGAGCCACAGCTTCGGTCGAGTGTTTTTAGCGCTGAAATCGCGACTGGCTGAATCTGTCATAGAAATCGGGACCCACCATTTCGAATCAAGACCCTGCTCTCGTAAGCCAGTGCCGTTTTCGTTTACTACGTTTATGACTGAAATATCGTTCATAGAGGACGTGCGACGAACAAAACGTTCCTGACGAAGGAGGATAGTGGAATCTTCGTAACTCCTTTCTAGATTTATGAAAGGATATCCTTTTTGTAGAGTCCATGTATCCATGATTGTTTTAACGTCTACATTTGATGGAAGGACTTCGTCTGCATGGGCCTGTTCGCTCAAGAACCGCCAGAGATCGTCCTGTTCGGCATTGCGATATTTCCTGCAAAGTAAAAGTTTTATTCATGTAATTTTTGCACTTCAAAAGATGTTTTAGGGCTTACAGTGTTGTAAGGTAGTTAGTGAGCCCCTGCCGGAAAGTTTCGTCGCCGAGGAAGTTGTGCATCATGCGAATCACGGCAGATCCTGAAGCAATTGGTTTGTAAAATGTAAAAATTGTTCTACAGAGCAATCAAATTGAGACCTTTTTTGTACGAAATTTCATCAAATATTTCAGTGATCTGATTCGGATGTTCAACTTCCACAGAAATAGGATGCGAAGACTCCAATGCGTCGGGACCCATCACGTACTGCAGTTCCAGGGAACTGGCAACGTGGAAATCAAATTCTGGAGCAACCTATATAATTACACACATAATTTTTAATCAGTGAAGGTTCAACTGGTCTCTGGGGATCATAGACGTACCTCCACCATGACGAGATCTTGGACATACGAAGCAAATCCTTCGTTTAGCCATAAATCATTCCACCATTTCATGGTAACCAGATTTCCGAACCACTGATGCGCTAGTTCATGAGCAATGATTCTTAGAACGTTGGATCTGTCGCGAACTACTGCCTCTTTCGAATCAAACAGCAATGCCGTCTCTCTGTTTCGTGAAGCAGATATTATTGTATTCGATACTAAATGGGTAAGTATCAGTGTTTTACCTGAACGTTATGAGTCCCCAGTTTTCCATAGCTCCAGAACTGAAGTCTGGCACAGCGACTAAATCGACTTTAGGCAGCGGGAAAGGTACTTGAAAGTAACTTTCGAGGAAATCGAGCATTTTAGTGGTGGTGTCTACCGCTAGTTTCGTTTCATTGACAGCATCGGGCCGAGACCAAATGCGAACCTCAGTTACGTTCGACGTAGTCTCTCGGAACTCTGGCGAAACGGAGCGAACTAGAGGTTCTCCGGCGCGAAAATCAAAGTCCGAGACGAGACAGGCCACCAAGTACGTCGACATGGGGACTGACTTCTCGAAATGGTCCCAGACCCAACCTTTGCCCAGTCGCCTAAAGCACAACAGAAGTTAGAATCTGAAATCTACAGTTGCGAGATTCGCTTACATGGGTTCCGTTTTGCGTAGTGGCATGTTGGACAGCGATGACATTTTGTTGGTGCGACCCAGGCTGATTTCGAAAGTCGCTTTCATCGCAGGTTCATCGAAACACGGGAAAGCTCTTCTTGCGTCTGTAGGTTCCATCTGTGTCACAGCCAGCCACCTTTTCTCACAATAACATAGTAAACATAAAAATTTTATAAACAGTTGACTAAGTACCTTGTTTCGTTAGTTTTTCGATCGAAATAACTGCTTCTGTATAGTCCCCTCAAGTTGGTTTCCAGGATCGCCTTGTAGTGAATACTGAATTCGTATCTCTCACGTTGTTGGAGGGTTTCGTTCAGCTGGAAAGTGATGAAATCCCTGGAAACGTCGTAGGTGATGTTGACAACTACTACATCTGGATCCAGAAAAGAGCTGGATTCCTCATTTTTCTTCCTAATTTCACTGACTTCAGTAACGTTGATCCCTTTGCCGTGGACAGTGATGAAATCAGTGGCTTCCTGGATATAGATGTGAATTCTGACGCTTCCGTAGATCTCAAACTGTTCGTCAGCCAGTACTGGAATCATTTTGAGTCTGTAGTGTTCGGGAACTATGGATTTGGGTAGTCGAATGTCGGAAGCCCATGATGATTGCAGGATTATGAGAACACAAAGGGAAGACAAGAAAAAGTTTCTTCCCATTGTGTCTGGTCAAGTGTTACAAAGCAACTGACTGGAAACGGGCCTTCGACTCTGTGGTAAGGCGCTTACCAAATCTCGTAAGAAAGGGGGTCACACACCAACAGATAAACTCGAAAGCCCAAAAAAGAAAAGTCTCTGCTTTTTGTTTATAAACAATGTTTCCAAAAATAGTATCTTGAAAACATAGTGAGAAATAAACGTTTAAACATTAAGTGAATCTACTTATCAGAATATGTTTAGTATAGTAAATATGATTTTTATTCTTCTCAGGAACATTTTTATGACTTCTGGGACTTTTCGAAGTCATTTGGTGAGGGACAACGAACTCTTTTATCTGATGTTTGCTCAAGGATAATGACCCACAAAGGTCAAACAACTTGTAGATAACCTCTTGGACTCTAACTGACTTATAATTTAGTTATTTATCCTAGATCTGAGACAGTTTTTGAGACATTTTATAATAAATCTATTTATGTACTTAAAATACACGCCTGTAAATTATGAAGTTTTTAAACTTTAGATTGCCCCTTCTGGACGCAAGGAAACCTTCACCCAGTTTTGAGGTTAGAAATTAACATCAGACTTTCACCGTAATTAAAACTAATGACATTGCATCCAACTAACAATTTCCGGTTACCAAGGAATTAAACTGACCTTTGACTATTTTGATTTTTTACCGTTATAGGAAGAAGAGAAATGAGAAAGGTTCATTTACTAAGTGGACCGTGTAGGACTTGATCCAGAAAGGCCACTGAAGACCAGCCCCGTTACTGCGGACAGACGTATCATGGATGTTTATAAGAAAATTTTGCTTAAAATAGGTTGAACAATTATAGAAAAATTAGGGAAAGGTTTCTGTATAAAGAAAGTCAGTAATTTGTTTCAAGCTGATTTAATGACGGTGTCCGCTATAGAGGAGACAGCTGTTCTTTATTCGGCTCTACCCTTCTACTACGGGCGAGCATAAAAAATATTTGCAGATCCAAATCTCGCTTGAAAATACTTCTAAAAATCACAGAAAAATTCGCAGAACATTTTGCTGCAAAGAAAGTTTTGATGTTTCTTATACTTCTTCTCACAAAGGTGTCCGCTATAACGAGAAGGGCGCTTGGGCATATGCCCTATAAGCCAAAAGGGAAAGCGAACAACAGTGGCGCTATCCTTCACCTTAATCAGTAATCACTCTGCATCTAGTGTCTTTTTCTTTTTCGTAACTTCTTTTAAACCAAGACCAAGTCTAAATTATTAAATATATATTAATTCCGAATCTTAATATTGTATATATTTTGTACTACAAAGTTATACGGTTGATTCCGTCTCGCAACATCTTGCCTATTCAAAACTTGCAGAACCAGTTCTAGAAACATCATCTATATTTTACGAGTGTTTCTGTTCTCAGCTTGAAGAGAAAGTAGGTTAAAAGTTATACCTACACCTTCATATGTCATACACTTTCTTATTAGTTAAACATTCATGAAACTAAATGTACAAATGACGGAAATATTAAAGAAGACATGCGATATTCGATTTATTTTTCCGTGCAACAAGATAATTCGTAAATTAGAGTTAATTAAAAAAGAAACGACACGATTTTTTGGAGATTCTCTCTTCACTTTGCAATAATCATCTTTTGCAAGCGGTCAATGACGGTATTTTCGTCCATGTTTTTATCGATCTTGACGTATTCGATACCTTTTAAAGTGACTGTCTTCATCCATTCGGGCACTACCTTGATCAAATAGCGGACGTGTTCTGAAGTCTCTTTAAGAGAAAGGCGATCGTTGTAGCCGAATCGCAGGCGACTGACGAAATCTGCGTAGGAAAAGGCCGTCTTCTTTTCCAGGCAGAACATCCCACACGTTATGCGGACCAGCTCGGGTAAACGACTGTGCATTTCTTTCTTACGGAGGTCATCGCTGCTGATAGTCATTGCCGCAATGGCACGAGCTGCTTCCTTGGCTCGAATCTAGAAAATATTATTAAACAAACACAATTTTTAAGTTTTAATGTTTTATTACTTTATCAATGAGAGCCTGAGGTACTCCTTTCAGTGCGGGATTGACGGGAGGTGCAGGTTTTACGGATTCAGCAACAGGCTGAAGGGTAGAAGAAGAACCTGCAGGTTCAGCAGCTTTTTCTGCGGCTACGGTTTTCAGGGCCGCTTCCAGTTCTGGAAAATTGCCCAGATTTCGTCCTTTTTCTAAACGAAACGCATCAAATTATTAATTGCAAGGAAAACTTGGAATCAAGTTAGTTAAACAATCAATTAAGATTATTAAAAATTATTTAAGTATTTTTTACGGGAATGAAAAATCTATTAATTAAATAATCGTTTAAAACAGTTGAAAAATACCCCATTATAAGTTATTACACATGGTAAAATATTAGAGAACTGTGTTAAATAATTGCACGTAAATAGAACACAGATTATTATTTCAATCGTCAATAAATGTAATAGGGTTCCCACTGAAAAATCTTAATCAAATTTCCTGACTTTTCCCTGACAATTTTCCCTGACTTTTTAAACGCATTATACTTTTTAGAAGTTAATTACTAGAGGCTTGAGCAAAGGTTAGCTGAAACTGAGTGGAGGGGCAACTCAAATTCCCTGACCTTTTCCCCATTTATTACCAATCCCCTGATATTTCCATGTATTCCCTGACTGAAAACTTATTCCCTAATTTCCCGGTTTTCCAGGATGGTGGGAACCCTATGTAATAGTAGTAAATAAACTTGAAAATATTAAATAATATCCTTAAATAGGAATACCTAGAACGTCTTTTGCGGACAGGGGTTTTTCGGACGGCGGTTTGGGCAGGGGAGCTGCTGGAACGTCTGGAACGGAGTCAACGTCGAACCGCTCGTGCCAGCGCGTGATCTGGTCCTCCGCGACGCGAAGAGGAGGCGACAGGGAAGCCAGAAATTCCTATGTAAGAAAATAGCAAAAAATCAGAAATAGAAGAAATTTATTAATTTGAAATCTATTACTATAATTATTATTGAACTGAAAATATTTGGTTCGTTATTAGTCCAGAATAACATAATAATAATAATCCTGCATTAAAAATAGCAAAAAAATAGATTGTTATTGTTGTTCTACACTGCTACAACTCATACTATTATTAATAATAACATTACTAAGTTGAAAATATTTGTTGAATTCAGTAGGGCCACAATTCCCTGATTCTTCCCTGACTTCAAGAGATTTTTCCGACTTTCCTGACTTTTTTTCGACCCAAATCTAATTTCCCTGACTTTTCCAGGTTGTCCAGGATTTCCAGACAAGTGGCAACCCTGTCAGTTGATGATAGAAAATAATAATGCAGAAAAAAACAGGACGAAAATTCCGTCACTAATTTTCCAGGCTAAAATAACTAGTGTCACTTCAGTAATTAAACAGAAAATATTTTTAAACAATCGGTTGAGAATGAGAAAATCGTAGATATAGCTAATTATTTTACTGATGGAATCGAAAATATTTGTTACTTAATTAGATGGAGAAAGTGTAACTCTTGATTATTATTATAATTAAACAAGAAAATATTTCTTAAATAATTAGTTGAGAACAAAAAAAAACTAAATTAATAATCCAGTATACAAAACAGCCAAAAAAGTCCATAATTAGTATTATAGCCTAGTTTAACTCACATTATTACTACTGTTACTATCTTTTAAGATAAAAATATTTGCTCAGTATGAAATCGAATAATAAAAATAACAATAATAAAAACAATAATTACGATAACAGTAATAAGAAAGAATAATAACACAGCCACGAGCAAAAAAAAAAGTATCAGCTTCTGCTCAGATCACCCAAAACAGACGATCGCGCACCTCTTCTTCCCGTGCCCGCTGCTAAACAAATACCGCGCAATTTTAATCAGAAGCTTTTCTCGTCGTAATCTGAATTTTAATCCACGTAACCTCCTCACCACCCCCGGACTGTCCATTTCCATTCATAATTTCATCAAACAAGCCAAAGAAGTGTACTCCAATTTATAACCGTGTAGTAGTTTATACTATTGTAATTTTATTATTTTTCATTTTCTCTTCTTCTTTTCTTTTCTCCTTTATCACTGCTAGTTAACCGAATCGTTTTTACACTTCCTTATGTAATTCTTGCACTCAGATAGTAACTAGCCATGGGCTTGGGCCTGCATGCTAGTATGAAATACAAAAAAAAAATCCACCTGGATTTAACCAAAATCGCTTTTAAATTAGCTTGTGCACTATCATAGAGGTCAAATCGAGGTCAGAAGACTTTCAAAGCTGAAATCAATGCAATTTTCACCCTTGTTATCATTTTGGCCGCTATAGTAATAGACAAGTTCATTCTAAAGCAACTTTTCTTTAATTTAGGTTGATACTTTTTTTTTTTGCTCACGACTGTACATACATACTACTACTTCTAATGATACTAATGATAATGAAATAAAAAAAAATATATTTGATGACGATACCGAATGGTGTTGATGCATCATCTTCAGCAGACAATTGTGGAACACGTTTTTCCGCTCCATCAGAACTTTGGGCTCCAGCGGCTGGAACGCTGTGGATGTTTGGTTCGAACCTGCAATAATAATAGTAATAATAAAAATAATAACAGTAATAATAATAATAATTAAACTGATACCAAAAAGAACAGTAAAAATAAATAAATAAATAAAATAATTAAAAAAAATTAAATATGGAAAACGTGAATACGAGTAAATGAATGGCAAAAATAATAAGAACAGGAATAATAATAATAAGAGTGAAATCGCCTCGCAGTTAATTTGACTTTCTGTAAATTAATTTTCAATTTTCTTTTTACTTTTTAATTGTGTATGGTATCGTTTTTATTTTCTTGTACTTTGGTAGTAGAGTGGCTTAGTCGGGTAATAGTTACTTAGAAGTAGAACTAATCATAAAAATTTGTCATTTATATGTATCAGTATGAAGTGTGTAGTCACGTGGCAGTAGGCTATTAGTCTAAGCCGAGACGTAATAAATAATAATAAATATGATAAATATAATAACAATATCGATTAATGTCGTTAAACCAACTCAATATCTTTTATTAATACCCAGAAACTTGAGGTTTGGAGTGACTGTGAGTTCGTATCCTCCTTTCTTTGGTGAAAATTTGCTTTTGGTGTTTTTCTCCAGTTCCAGGATGTAAGCGGTGGGAAAGACGTGGACGATTTGACCAAAAAGCTGTTCAGTAAAATTCCTAAACGAAAAGAATATCTTAATGAATTACTAATATTTATATAGATACACATAATATGAAATAAAACACGATTATATAGCAATAAGGTAAAAATATTATAACAGTATATTAGATAATTTAACCGCGTAAGTAATAAAAGAATATAATAAAATAGTAATAAGGCATTATATCGTAAAGGTAAAATAATAATAATAATACAACATGTTAGTGACAAATAGTACAGCAGAATGAAGTTAAATATAACGAGATCACGTAAGAAGATATACACTATTAACTGATAAGGTAAAAGTTAATAATAATGTGATAACACTTGTATATAAATAATAAAATTCATATAGAAATGCTACCTTCGAGTCATCTGCTGAACCGACGGTTTGAGTTTGTCGAACGTGATGCGTTCCTGTCGGTTGTGCATCATCGAAACCACTGTGTCAACACACCGAAACACTTCAGACAAATATTTGTATTTGTAAGGCAAAGGCAACGCGACAGTCGAGGGCTGGAGAAGCGCGTGGAACCTTTCTGCAGGACGCTGCGTTTCGGACGCCAAAACCGATTTGACTGGAGAAAATTTGACAGGGCTGCTCTTGACGGGACTAGTAAACAAACAAAAACATGAAGCAAATTTATTTATTTCCAATAATAATAATCAATGAGATGATTAGACACGGTGTTACCTTGATGGGATGCTGACTTTAATGGACGAAAATTCTTTCAGTTTAACGCTGCATGTATTCACGGCCGAAAGCTTTGATTTCAAGTCCGCGAGGGAGGTCACTTTGCCAAGCCTCAGTTTAATTTCTTCTGGCGTGAGTTTCTAGAAAAAATAAAATTTACAATGAGAAAAGAGTTCAGCACTTGCAGAATATTTACTTTTCTTATGTCGACTTTCGTTGGCGTTCTCTGCAGTTCGAGAAGTTGCCTGGCCGCTGAAGGCCCAGCTTCCGCTTCATTTTTTGTTGGGGTTTTCTGTAGCGGCAAAACTATAGGGACGTCCTGAGCCGGTTGAGACAAATTCTGACTTTTCTTGGGAGACAAAAGTCCTTTCCTTTCAAAAGTAACGACTTTATTGAGACTGGAACTTGTTTCAACAGCAGCCGCAGCTCGTGGACTCTGAATGTTTTTGGTATCTTCGGACTTTGGTGCAACGTCGTCCATCAAAAGACGTTTCCTTGCGGTCGGGACTGTCGATTTCTGACTGTCGCAAGTCCTGGGGGCGCCTTGCGTTTTCTGTCGTTCTCTGAGCGGACTTCCGACTGGGGCGTGGATAACTGCAACTTTGGATCAGCATGACGTTCACCTTCAACTGTCCCTACCTGAGACAAGCAGAGCGACTCTGAATCGCAGAAGCCTTTACTGTTTCCAGGTGGGATCTCTTCAGACTGACCACATTCTGGTGGAAAAGCAGAAATATTCATTTGTGTGCTAGAAATTTCTGTTTTCCGGCGTTTGGCTGGTAAACCATCGAAATTCGGCTTGGAATTGCGGAAAAAACACGTGATCTTCTGTTGGTTGGCCATTTAAATTTAATGGTTTTTTTAGTGTCTGATTGTAGGCCTCGATCTAGTTCTTCAAGCGTCCGTCGTTCCCAAAGAGCCTTTGTTTTTGTCCCGTCTCTTTACCGCGCTTTCCGACGTTGCCAGATTTTATTTCAATGAATTTAATAAATAATAATAAATATGCAATGAAAATAACTATTAATATAAATATTCAAAAAGAAAAAATATAATAAAATAAATCTAATAAACGCAATAAATTCAATATGATAAGTATATGAAATTATACGATGGATATTTCTTAAAAATAATATTTTTCAAATTAATAAATGAAGATGATAGATTATCTTCTGAATAGTTTTAATTTTTTATGATTAAGAATAATAAATATTAATTATTATTTCACTGATTACTAAAAATAATTATTTTACGTTTCTTATTTGAATAAATTGTCTTTGGCGCCCTTTCGGCGTTGCCACGTAGATCCCATTTAATATATTTTGAAAAAATCAATAGATATATTTAAAACATTGTCTATTTTTAGTGATTAAATTTATATAATGAATAAATTTTAGAATAATTTTATTTTTCAATGTTTATTACAGCTAATTAATATTCGATTCTTTCGCTAGATGGCGAAAATTTGGTTTATGTGTCAAATCTCGGGCGACATTTTCAGCGAGAAGTATTGATATGATGAACATAACCTAACTTGGGCAACAAACAACACAAGGGGACAAAATTTACTGCCACTTATTTATTGCTGCATTCTGCTATTATAACTCTTATATCTCTTGACTGGAAGAAAATGGCGTACCTATCAGAAGACCCAGGTTAAGCACTATTTGCGGATTATTGATTGAATCGGATCTAATGTTTAATTTGATTATTTCAGGTTTTAATAACCTTTTATCTATACTCCAAGCATCGAAGAATGATTTTGAAGCTGATGAAAGGGATATTAACTTTCTGGGGAAGTGCTGAACTCTCGCGAGCTTCAGGCTCTAGTCCTCATCCACAACAAAGTCAGTAGTATCGTCGGAAAATCTTGCCTCAGCACAAACGGTGATGCACGTTCAGCCGTAAACCGGAAACAGGACTCGATTCTGGTGATTCCCACTCTCTCAAACTCGAGCTCCATAAGCTTTGAAGTCATGGAGGGTTTGCAGAACGTTATTCGTCACGGAGGAAGCCGAGAAGCCAAGGAATTATATCTCCTCTTGCAGAGGCCCATACTTCAGGTAATCTTGCCCAAAGTTTTTAGAACCTAAAGAGAAGGAGGAGTAATAGTATTGGTGGTAGTAGTAGTAGTAGTAGTAGTAGTAGCAGTAGTAGTAGTAGCAGTAGTAGTAGCAGTAGCAGCAGCAGCAGCAGCAGCACTAGTATAAGTGTTAGTATAATAGGGAGTTGTAGTATTAGTGTAATAGGAGTAGTAGTAGTTTTATAGCAAGTGATATAGAAGTAGTATTAGTATAATTGTGTAGTAATAGTAATAGTAGTAGCACCAGTAATAGCAGCATAAGTAATAGTAATAGTAGTTAGCGAGGAATGAGTTGTAGTAATACTAGTTCAGTAATAAGTAGCTGTAGTAGAAGAAGTAGTAGTAAGCAGTAGTAGTGTAGTACTAGTAATAGAAGTAGTAGTAGTAACAGTAATAGTGCAGAGGTAAGTAGTAGAAGTAGAAGTAGTAGTACTAGTAGTAGCAATGGTGGTACTAATAATAGTAACAGTAGTAGTGGTCTTCAAATATTATTAATATATATTTCTTTGAGCAGTGCTTACTCGAAGTGCACGACACCATTGCCCAGAAAGACTACATACCCAAGCTGCCCGAACTTCCCTTTGAAGTGGACGAAGACGAAGAAACCGTCAAAATCGTGCAGCTCGTAAAGAGCAACGAACCTCTGGTAAAATTTTTACTAAACGAAATTTCAAAATTTAAAGTTAATTTAACATTTTAATCCATTTTCCT
This sequence comes from Eulimnadia texana, assembly GCA_002872375.1. Taxonomy (NCBI): domain Eukaryota; kingdom Metazoa; phylum Arthropoda; class Branchiopoda; order Diplostraca; family Limnadiidae; genus Eulimnadia; species Eulimnadia texana. The sequence continues at coordinate 30,696,292 of NKDA01000001.1, read as the reverse complement.
TGCTTCCCTATTTGGATGTGTAAGGCTCTAACTGCTGAGCCGATTGTCGTAAGTCTTAGCATTGCGACTGAATCCCAATTAAATACATGTTTTCCGGTTTTAATAATATTTGCACTTAAAACAACAGGGAGCAACTATCAAATCAGATGATATTACCGGGAAGATTGTCATTGCTCGTGTAATGCACGGAGGTGCGGCCGACCGTTCAGGTTTGATTCATCCCGGGGACGAGATTCTGGAAGTGAACGGGATAGACGTGCTCGGAAAGACTCCGAACGATGTCCTCGATATTCTGGTATTTGACTACTAAGTCAAATTTTAAGTACACTTGAAAGCTCCCAAGTAAAAATTGACTATAGTGCGCCATAGTAAAACTATGTACTATGTTGCAAGATACTAGAGTACCACACTATAATTGAAAACTATAGTCGAAAACAGTGTTTCCACTTTGCAGGGAAGATGCAGCCTAAAAAGGGAAACATAAGGAAATAGGAGAAAAGGGACAATCTGGAAGTATGCTTTGTGTTCTAGTACGGAGGGGAAAAAGGGGAAAATAAGGGAAGTGCGGAAAAAAAAGGGAAATTCAAAGTGGAAATACTGGTTGCAGTCTACTGTCTACTTTGCAGGGAAATTTCCTTAGAAAGGGGAAAGTGCAGCCTGTAAAGTTAAACATGAGGGAATAAGGAAAAGAGAAAATCTGGAGGTATGCTTTATGTTCCAGTACGGAGGGGAAAAAGGGAAAAATGCAGCCTGAAAAGGGAAACATATGGAAATAGGGAAAAGGGAAATTCTGGTAGTATGCTTTGTATTCTAGTGCGGAGAGTGAAAAAGGGAAGAGGGGAAAAGGGGGAACTGAAAGTGGAAACACTGGTTGAAAACTATACTATTGCACTGAAGATAGTAATTCTCTAGTGCCCTATAGTAAAAACTATAATGCACTATGTTGCAAAATACTTGAGTGCCACACTATATAGTTCACAGCTATAGTAATTTTTTTACTTGGGCTAACTTTTTGTTTGGCTGCAGAAAAAGGCTGAAGGCACCATAACGTTCAAACTGGTACCAGCAGACAACCCGAGAAACGGCAGGGAGAACCGGGTTCGAGTTCGAGCCTTTTTCACGTTCAACCCTGCGGTCGATCCCTACATCCCGTGCAAGGAAGCAGGTCTCGATTTTGTTAAGGGAGATATCTTGCACATTGTCAGTCAAGATGATCCTTACTGGTAATTTACCATTAGTTTTTGCTGCAAGTTGAGTGAATTTTCAATGTTTTGTAACTCGTAAGGTGGCAAGCGAGGAAAGAAGGGGACGAGCAAATGCGTGCGGGTTTGATTCCGAGCAGAATGCTTCAGGAAAAGCGAATTGCTTACGAACGAGCACAGCGGAAGAAAGACCTTAACGCGGAAGAAGAAGGTTTTTATTTTAGTAAAACAACTTTTGCATGAACGTTTTACTTGTGTTGCAGAATTTTGCTTTAATTATTGGTTTTGAGTTTTTGCGTTTGGTTTAATGTTTTGTGTTTGGCTTTTTTTCGTGGCCGCCGTTTTCGACTTCAGGTTTGGTTGTCCCTGGATCCGTTTGCTGGACGCAGACGGAAGCTTGTCCTCCTCCCAAGCCCCGTACTAAAAAAATCATGTATGCCCTGGCAGAGCACGAGGATTTCGACCGCGAAGAAATCGCCACCTACGAAGAAGTTGCGAAACTCTTACCCAACTCCGCCTGGCCTCGTCCCATCGTGTTGGTCGGGCCTCCAGGAGTCGGTAGGAACGAGCTGAAACGTCGGCTTATGGCCCTGGATCCCGACAAGTTCAAAACTACCATTCCATGTAAGCAAACTGAACTAATATGCAGAAATTCGGTTTATTTGATATATTCAAGCGTTTTATTCTGAAGCTTGGAATCCATAATTGGATTATAGCCCTGTATACAAATTGTAATTTATAACTGACACATTTTTCTCTGATAAGACTTAGTAGTGATAATAAGTTTCGTCATTATAAAGCATGCACGCAAAATCTCAAGAGTTGAAAAATAATAATTAACAAAATCTCTTAGTTTTGATACAGTATTGTGCAGTGTCTTTTGTCATTATTTACTTCTCGGCTGTACAATGCAAATTTTTTTCGGTGCTTGGAGTATGATTTATTGAATATAATTTTGGTAGATACGTCACGAGCTCCAAAAGTGGGCGAAATCGATGGAGTCGATTACTATTTCGTCAGCAGGGAACAAATGGAGCAAGAGATTGAGCAGGGACTTTTCATCGAGTATGGTGAATTTAAAGGAAATCTGTATGGGACGGCAGCTCGTAGCGTCAAAGAGATCATCGAAGCCGGAGCTACTTGTATTCTCAACCCGCATCATCAGGTAACTCGGTAAAATGAAACGAATAAAAACTATCAGTGAATATGAACGTAAACAGGCCCTGAAAATTCTACGGACTGCCGAGTTCAAGCCTTACGTGGTGTACGTCAAGCCGCCGACGTTCGACGAGCTGAAACTGACTCGCAGCACGAACTACGCTCGCTCGACGTTCGACGAGAACAACTCTCGAGGCTTCACTGACGACGAGCTGCACGAAATGCTCCGCTTTGGTCAGCGCATCGAGTACCACTACGACCACCTCTTTGACGACGTGATCGTCAACGGAGACCTCTCCTCGGCCTTTGACCAGTTGCTGGCCGTCACTGAGAAAGTGGAGAAACAAACGCTGTGGGCTCCGCTGTCCTGGGTTGTTTAACGAGGAACGTTTCGCTTATTCCCGTAGTCTGCATATTTGATTGTTATGTATTTTCCGTTCAGCCGAAATGTGGCCAGTAATTTATTTATTAGATTTAATGAAATTAAAATAATTTTCATTAGTTCTGTAATCTCAGGTATGTTTTTTTGTAACTTTTTTCTGATTATTTCCCTCCCGTTTGTTGACCGTAATACTCTGAAACCAAAGTCTTTTTGAAACAGAATCCTCAAACATCACGGAAATTCCCTAGTCAATGGCGTCGCTTTATCTTTAGAATCTCTCTATGCATTTTTTCCCTTGCAAAAATTCCCATAATTATTTTTAAAGAAACAGGACCTCTTAATGCAGCTCTCCCATAAATATTTATAATTCATTCATTAATTATTAGTTTAAGAAAATTAAGTGTGTAGAAAACTTATATGTGTCCTGATGAGTGTGTATTTCAAAAGTTCAATGTAGACGTTCGTTCAGACGAAGCAAAACAATAAACCAAGTTTCAAAAAGAAAAAAAGAAGAAAAATAGTGTTGTTATAGTCTGATTTTACTATTACGCCCATTGGATTCCCTGGTCTTTAAATGCTGTGAAATTTCCGCGGGGAAAGAATCGGCGATGTCTCGCTGCGGGACCGGACCAGCCGGGATCGCGCGGGGGCCCGCGGTGGCCCGGCCGCGACTCCCTGACCAGGGGGAAGCGGAGGCGCCGTACTCGGCGGAGGCGGGATGACGCCGATCGCGTTATTCCAGTATGTCACTTGGATCTTGGGCACGGTGAAACTGACTGTGACGGCATTGCGTTCCGCACGCGTTTCCGCCATGGAAGCTCTGCGCGAACTGCTCGGAAGGATCGGCATACTGGCGCAGATCACTGCGTTACCTAACTGTGTCGCTACGTTGAAAGGTTTGGAAGTAGCGCTACCGCTACCGCTCACTACTTGCATGGCTTTCTTCAGTGTGCTCCTCACCTGTAAAAGCAGATTATAATGTTAGTTTAAAACTAGATTCATTGATAAATACCCATGATTCCTTCTTAGTAACTACTGGATTTTGGTGAGGCTTCTTCAAATCGGGTTCTGAAGTCCATCGGTTGGGATTATTGAATCCTGGAAGACCCAATCCTGGATTTAATTGCATTTTCTCCATGTATTTATCGATGATTTCAGCGCATTTGGTTCGATTGCAGTACTGGGCCCATTCCATGGCGCACATTCCTCTTCCAAAGTCCCGCAGGACTGGAGAAGCTCCTGGAATTCAAGACGATTGAATCATCTGTTGACTGAGTGTACAGCCAAATCTGGAAATACCGGCTAGAAGCAGGATCCTAGTACAGCGGATCCTGCCTTGTAAAGCAGCTTTCATCAGTGGAGTCAGTCCTGCCAAGTTTCGACTGTCGATCATCAACGTGGGATTCAACGTCAACAGACTCACCACATCTGCGTGGCCTTGAAAAATAGTCGTTTTCCTATGATTACAAATTAAAAATATTTTTAATAATGAATACCAGCTTGAGCTGCTAGATGTAGTGGAGTGTTGCCTTCGCTATCAGAGCTGTTCACGTCAATACTGGGGATTTTTAGCAGTTCACGGATTATAGCTACGTTCCCAGTTGCACAGGCGATAGCTAGACCTGTCTAAAAGTTGTAAGTGACCTTGATTGACCTTGAATGACCTCGAAAGAATTTTTGTTGAATTTTTTTACCCTTCCGGAAGGGTCTTTACAGTTGGATGTTTGACTGCAGATGGAACGGAGCTCCATGTTGCTGAGATACGTTATCAATCCGGCGAGATCTGCGTCTTGGCACAGTTTGAGGATCGTGGGATCGTGCAGCGGAGGATGCGTGACTTTGGCTGCGACTGAACTCGGACTTGGAACCAGGCCATTTCCCCCTACCGTTAGAACTGCAAAAATACTTCCATCGGATGGAGACACCAGAGTTCCTTGTCTGACAGATTTATAGACAACAAAAAATTATGTAAATGATGAATTAAACTTATATTAACTTGTGAACCTGTAGTGTGCAGTTTCGTGCCTTTTGTGACCAGTTGAAAGTGCGGGGACGACAGGGATTTTTCTGCGGACGCCCGAGTTCGACTCGAACGAAAAGCTCCGAGAAACGGACATAGGCGCCTGCGGTTTATTCTCAGCACCAACTTCACTTTCCTTAAAAACAAAAAAAAAAATCAATCCCTCGAATCAGTTAAACAATGGAGAACACGAAAAATGCAAAAGACTTATGAACCAGTTTCATTTGAACAGCTGCCGAAGCGCTTCTGATGACCGCAGTCCGAGGAACAGGTGGCGGTTTCTTAGAATCAACCCCTGACTTCACCTCGCCCTGTCAAAGATACATTGATTTTTTTCTGATCAGAAACTTATCTTACATACTTGGATAATAGTTTTAAGTGTTTATGGGATTCTGTACTTGGTTGGAGCTTTTTTGTGAAGGTAAAACTTCGGTAGAGAAACTGCGGGTGTAGGTTTTCCGCGGTGTTGGTGGTGGCAGTGCCGAAGCTTCGGCACTCTTTTTGTGTGCCATGATTTGAATGACACTCATACATCCAAAAATAGTATTAACTACCCACAATCAGAAAACACAGAACTTGCAGTTATGATTCAAACGACTGGAAATTTTAGTTTGGCGAGAGATGGAAGTGGACAATGCTTTCGAGGAGTGCGACTGAGACTTTAGAACTGGCTCCAACTCGGAAGAAAAACCACCATTTTGTAGTTGGGGAATTGAGAATTGCTAGCTGAGAGCCTGTTTGGTCAAAAATAGACTCTACAGCGACGCAATGGCTCTCGAGACTAAGTTTAGAATCCTCAAACTTACAACTACTAACGGCATCTTCTTTAGTACAAGAGCAATGAACCGCTAGCTCTCTCCCACCTACTTTGCAGTACTTGTATTTTGTAGTTTTAATTATATTACTATTAGTCTATTACATTCAATACGACATTGCAGAAATTGTAGAGTACTGCAAGTGTTTGATGGATCGTCTTTGAATCCGATAAAGCATGCAGTACTTATGACAAATGTGCATGTCATTGTGTACACCGAAGGTTAGGGCTAAAATGCTGGCACAAGATGGCGGAGATGCGCTTCAAAAGCATTTAGCAGAAAAACATAGCCGAATCATAACTTTTACATGTTTCGTTATCTGTGTTTTCTAAAAAGTGTGACAACAATTTATCAAATGTGATGGTTGTAAAACTTGCAAGAGAAAACGTGACACAACGCTGATGCTTATCAAAACAATGCATTAACAGGAAGAATCTTGATTCTTGGGATCTGTTTGCTTGAAGATTCTTGCGAGAGTCTTGCGAGATTCTTGTGGAAAGGGTGTCAACAGATCCTGCGGCAAGTGATCGAAGTGAGTCGGTCAATTGGAACTTGTAATTTGGATACGACCAACGTCTTATCATAGAAGAAACCGCGCAGCCCATCGATTAAATGACTGAAAAATATTATCTTCTTCCAGGCTATTGCCTTAAAAGATCTGAGCCAGATAACTAATCTATCATTTGCTATATTCTAATTCATTAACTAATCATCGTGAAGCTTCTTATGAATCAAAATATCAGGCTGTTTTCAGAGTTCTATCGCAAGGTCGAGGTGGGCCGGATCACATCCATTTGCAAAATGGCTGTCAAGCGAGGAATTTGAAGCGGGGCAATTTGCATCACAGAGTATCTGTCTATCCGTTACAAGGAAACGCCCCAACCACCGCCAAAACTTCTGTAATAACATTGTTATTCGTGTCCAAAGACCCATCGCAACTTGTATTCAAATTCACACGATTTCTTAAGACTTGCCCTCAAGCCAAATAGAAATTCAGCAGACGAGATCTTTTAGAAGTTGAAAAGATTTTTGAAAAGATTTTGAGATGAAGAGACGACCACCCGGATTCCTTCGGTGGAAAGTGTTAAGTTTCAGTGGTTTCGAGCTTCCGTTTCATCGGATACGGGTGAGTCTCATACTACGCACAATAGATATTAATTATCCTATCTTAACTGGATAATATCACGTTACCGTTAGTTACTTCATTGATTGCTGAATCGAATTATATAATAAAGTATGAGATTTGGGCCTTTTGTTTTGTGTGTGTTTGGTTTGATGAAAAGAAGAGCGCGTGTCTGAGGGCCGCGCTGCTATAATTTGCATTCACATGACACAAGAAAAATCGATTCTCCTGCAGACTGGCAACCTCTTGCTTGTTTTTCATTTTCACACCCTTGAAAATATAAATGGAACCTCTAAAGCTTGAAAAAGCCATGCTCCAACTGAACTCTAACCTCTTCCTAGATATTTTGATTAATAGCCCAACCGCACATAGAAACTATAGTCATTTTTTCCCCTCAAGGCTTATATCCAGAACGGGAAATAAAAACCAAGTCATGTGACCACCCAAAAAACTACAAATATTTTGAAGCGGGAAAAAAGTAGTAAAACACTGGATAATTCGTTTCATAAATCAGAATTTAATCAGACTGAATTGTTGAATGGTATATGTGCAAGTCGCGTGCTGGTGGACAGTATCGCTATAATCAAACGTTATGATCGTTATACGGAATAAAAAGCGATGCCGTGCATATCTTTTAGGTTGTGTTTATAACTCTGCATCAAAAGAAACATGATAAGCTTTTATGCAGTCAAATAACAGAGTAACATGCAAGCGGGCGTGTCTCATTGACACTTACTTTGTATGCGTAAATCTTTATATGGACCGTAAATACATCAGGTTGAGGATTACACGAAACTACAGTCCCATTGACGGTCTCCTCATACCCCTTTAAGTGATGCTATTTAATGGTTTCGGATTTTGTGCATAAGACGCCGTTAAAGCTCCTTTACGACGTGCTGATAGTCGTAAATAAGTTAACGCCGCGGCCATGGCGTAAGAGTTTGCGTTTGGCCTACGCCTCGTTATCCCGAATGCAAATATCAGACATTTTTTCGCTGGGGTTTCTCCTCTCTAATATAAAGGCGGCTTTTTGTACTGTATCGAATTGCACCACAACAAAAGAAATATCTATTAGTTATTGATTACAAAAGCAAGGCAACTCTTAATTGGATTCTTTTGTACGAGCCAGAGAGAGAGAGAGGAAGAAGCCCCTGAAACAACTAAACAAGGTGGAAAGCAGACAAACACTGCGAAACACTATTCGTAAAAAACTATATAAAACTATTATAATCGAATATTTAATACATGAGTAATTAACTTTAATTAACTCTCATGTGATGAAGATGATATAATTCACGTACTCGAGAAAATATTTATAGAAAGTAGCATTTAGTTTCATTTTTGGTTCACAGATGGCGCTGTTATCGTAGCGTCCATAAGCAACACTACGAGTACGCTGCTACGGAGAATCAGTAGCGTTGAAGCCACGCACGGAAACGCAGGTCCCTCGTACCGGGACAATGGAATGGAGCATAAAACGAAACCTGAATCTTAGGCTTATCTTTTACTGACACTGTTCGAAAAGCAAGTGCATTGTATTGTAACGAGTGGGGACACTGTGACAATAGACTCTGTTGACTGTCTGAACGAGAAACTGGTTGAAACGAGAATCAAAAATCGGACGACGATTGAAATGCCAGGCCGAGTGAAGGCCAACTGCAGCGACGTTTAAGTAGGAAATTCAACAGAGAGAAAAAAAATTCTTTTCAGCCGTCTGTAATGGTGCTCAGCGTTTTCAAAGCATTTTCCGTGAAAAACGAAGCGGCGAATCATCGCTCTGCCAACCGGTAAATTGTCATTCATTTTGTCCTAGTATTAGACAACGTAAAATTACGTATCAGTCAGGCCAGATATAGATAGTGGGGACCCTGTCATTTCTAGTCTCAGGACCCTGTAATGGACGTGTTCTGTAATATCTCCAAAATTGTGGAGATTTTTGACGTTCAAATAAAGGAGGACACATCACATTCCAGTTCACGGCTGTTGAATTATTAGCGTCTCGGCGCGTGTTATATTTAGCGCACCGCTGAAAAACTAGACGACCTGTGGGAAGTTTATTCTCTCTTGCCCGCCCGCTTCGTATGCCCCAACACGGACTTGCAACATTCTTACCGTGATTCTTACATCGTCAGACCCTTGGCGATCGAAGAGCAAGTAGATCAACTACACTCCGACGATGTAAGTGAATCCGCGCCGCTTGGAAGATGTAAGATTCGCGATCGTAGCTTATTCCATCGACATGGAGTAGATTATGTAAAGTGGTCTGAATAGTCAGTTTGTTGAATATAGTAGAATTTCCGTTTGTAGGACGATACGTAATTCTAGGACTTGAAGAAATAAAAAACACCACTGCGGCAAATTATACGGACGAACCCGCATTTCGGCAACGCTGGGGTGTATATTTAGCATTAGAAATGTTTCTATTATGTTTTTATTTGTTGGCGGATTCAGAAAAAAGGTGCTATTTTTTAAGTAAAAGCACTTTGCTGGCTGCGGGTGTGTTAAGCTGGCCAGATAATTGGTTCTGATGATGACCGAGTATGGACTGATGATTGCCGTCATTTTTTTTAATTGAATCAAAAGTTATGTTGAATCGGGAATCGACTGAGAAAGTTTTTACCAACATTTAATAGGGTGAAATCTTTTTACCGCAAATTTCTCCCACACACGAGTGAAAATCACTGAATTCGCTATTCTTCGAGTCATAGTAAGCCACCAAAGATAGTAAGCTAGTAGTCATAAAAGTAGTTAGTAAGTTACTACTGTTATGGGACGCCCCTGAAGGGCAATAGCCTCTGTTTCGTATACAAGTCTGTGATGGGCCTTTATAACAAAAAATCTCGTACGAACATCCATCTTTGTCATTTTTTGTTGATTATAATATAAATTGGAAAGAAAAAATAATTAATTTTGGTGAGAAGAATCAGAAGAGGTCAAGAACTGGTCAGGTTGTTTATTGAGAAGGTTCTTGAAAGCGTCTAAAAACTAGGCACTTTTTGTAAAGCATCTAGTTTTTGGACGGCTGTTCTGAGTGCTTTATAGAGAGCTGGATGGTTACAGTGGAGGATTTCTGAATGGGGGTCATTAATAGGCATTTAAACAGTCTGAAGTAGGTGAACTGGTCAGGTTTGTTGAAAGCGTCTAAAAACTAAACTAGGCACTTTAGTAAAGCGTCTAGTTTTTAGACGCCTGTTTTGAATGCTGTAATATGGAGAGCTGGATGGTATAGTGGAGGATCTGTGAATGGGGGTCATTAATAGGCATTGAAGTAGTTTGAAGTAGTTCGAAGTAGTAAAAATGGTTCTATAGTGGGGAAGATATGCAAGTTTCTTGGGCGGGCCCCGTCTAAGCAACACTTTGCATGTAGCAACTTCTTATTCTTTTGTGGATGCTACAGACCCCGTATAAGGAAGTCTTGGCTTTCATTCACTCTTCTTCCATACATGGGGACCCCGCAAACTAGCAGCGCCAAGGGAAAAAAAAAGCTGAAAACACTTAAAAGACCCTTACAAAACTCGTTCGAAACAAGTTGGAGAGATTGTTCAACAACCTCACCAAGTAGCTTAGTAGTAGCACTTAGTTACTGAGTTTTGTTCACTTACTAACCATGCAGCAAAATGACTAGTTACTAAGTAGCAGGCATCAGATACTAGAATTGTACTTAGTTGTTGAGCAGGATGACTTACTAAGTTAGTTTACTAGCCAAGTAGCGACTCTTAATAAGTAGTCGAGTGGCCCACTTGAGTTAGTGGCTAGCATCTAGTTGGCAAGATCAGTTAACTTGTTAGCCAAGTAGCACGTGCCAGTGACCAGTAGAGTGCTCCACTAGAATTAGTAAATAACCACGAGTAGCCCTTAAGCTAAAATAACATACTAACTTAGCTTACTATAGTCCTGCTACTTATTTCCCATATTTGGGTTTGCTTGGACAACTAACTATAGTATTTCGTGGTTGAATTTCGTAAGTTTTACTAACGGGAAAAAGCTTGGCTATCGAACGACATTTTTACTAAATTTTTGAAGCAAAGCTGGCTATCGGTGCATGTATACATACTAAAACTGGGAACAGATCCAGGTGGGCTCCCAAATGGGAGTCCAATTCCGGTTTGTGTCCTATTCTTTTTGTTGGAAACGCGTGATTTGAATTATTATCAACTGACTGTATTTGGCAAATGAGTTAAAAATTCGTCCTTGACGTTTCATTTACCTGCTGAACGCTCGTCAAGAACTTAGGAAAACTTTAAAAAAAGCTTCCGGAATAGATAACAAAGCAGCTGAAGAAATAGCTCCGAGCTTCCGCCATGTTTGGTAGGCATAGGTAGTCGTGTAAGAATAAAAAATGCTTTTGGGGAAGGCAAAGGCTATGAATATCTAGTTGCTTTGTGGACTCCATGCCAAATGAGTAACCCCCTGGCGGCGGTAGCTGGAAGCTGCGAGTTGTCTGCAGATGTTGACCAAGCCACAACAGTAGTTTGGTCAACACGGAGCTTCTGACCGTCACCGCCAGGGGGCTACTCAGTTGGCGTGGAGGTTTGTAGGCACTGTGGAAGTTGTCTTCATTGAAGAAGTGAGGATTTCGAGATGCTCGAAGATTCTCTTGGCCGGTTGCCAACCCGTTGAGTGAAGAGGTTTTTGGAAATGAAATGAGATGCTGGCCATGCCTTGTATGGGACCTTGCAACTCATACGAGTGCGCCATTCAAAGAGATCCCTTTTTCAGTGAATGGCCTTTTACTCACCAGGGGGCTGGCAACCCAGCACAAAAGAAACAGTTATCGAGTGTTATCAGGGGTTATCGTCTCATCTTACGGTTGAACGGTTCCTTTATGCGCTATCTTGAGACGCGGAACCAAGTATCCCGTTGAATGTAGTGTCATCAAAGGTTATCAGTTGTTCCCAAGTGTTATCAGGGGTCAAACGAGTTTCCTTAAATCTGAGAATCACGAAGACTAAGGTGTGAAAGACCTCACCTGATTCGTAAATCCAGATCCTGCACGAGGTCGTTCGTGACGTGAATTCAAGATGTGCTATACTTTTTTAAAGAATCTCGAGGGATTCTAGAAGAATCTTAAGTTCTGTAATCAAGAATCATGATCATAGAGCCGTTTTAAAATAAGTGTGGACGGCCAGCGTGAGCAAGAATCTTGTCAGGAGTCATTATGAGAATCTCATTGTGAATGTGTGTTAAGCGAGGCTTGGTTGGCATCAAGTGAGTGTATGGGAAGAATAGGCACTGCTTATATGGAAGTTGTGCGCCTTGCCCACGCAAATCTCTCGTATGATTATACAGGCGTTCGCCCGCAAGGCCAAGCGTCCTATCACACATGGTGCACCGAGAGCCCACAACCATCTCCCTTCTTCTCAACGCAACATCCCTCACGGCCATCGTCTCACAGGCCCATTCATTATCAGCATCTCCAGTTCTCATGTTATATGCAACATTTGGATGAAATCTTCATTCAGCTACAACGACTGCCCAGAAAACTAGACACAGCGCCTAGTTTCTAGACACATTTGGATCATGGTGTCTGGTCCAATGAGTGAAAGCCCACGGTTTCCATGGTAACGGTTGAAACGTAACAAATAACTGATTGATACGGTTACAACATGGAGGTTTCACTTAGCGGTTTACGTCAAATCGGAAACACTTAAACGCTCTTGAAAACTTTCACGTGGTACCCCTGTTACGCCTAGACAGCGTTTTCATCGTGTTGTCGTCCACTGTGAAAGCTCAACGGAAATTGAATCGGGGAGAAATTAACGAATTAGGAAAAGAGAATCACAAAAAAGGAAGTCACGAAATGAAGTAGAATTACTTCGAAGCAAAAAATAAAAACTTGTAAAGGAAGAAAGGTATGAGAATCTAATTGCTTCGCATGACTCACCCAGGCTGTAAGCTCATTACCTGTGCCAGCGTCATAAGTCAACATTCTCACGGAAACCTAAAACCAGTTCACTAAATCTTCCCATTATAACCCACGTAACAAGAATCCTGCAGTCTTACCTTTCTGTTATCAACTCAGACGATGTCTGGTGAAGTCTCGAGATTCAAGAATCGTGTTCGAGAATCGTAGTATAGATTAGATATGTAGAGTAGCAGACCCTGGTTCATTGTATATGACGCGGCGCGGCTCTTGCGGGTTGCCGGATGATGTTGTGAGTCTTGTTAAGGGAGTGCGAACGCTCCGAGGTGGTCCCCATTGAGTCTCTTTCTCCAGGGCAAAACTCTTCTCTCTCTCTCTCTCGTTTCTTCCACGCACTGAAATTATTTTTATGAGAAGGGACAAAACAAAAAGAAAACAATGAGCCCAGACCTACACGGTTGCAACTCGATACAATGGACAACTATCCTTCTTTTACTCCGTATCAGCGTTTATATGAGGTTCGATATTCTTCGATCATGATTCATGGCCATCGTGACTATCGAGATCTCAGGGCGTGATTCTTGATTCTTCGGAAAATTCTTGAGATTCTTGCATCTTGAACCTGTGGTTGGTTGCTTTGGACCACGTGACTGGTCATATCTCGGGTAGGCCGCCGAGTTTTTGCTTGTAAACAGATTGAAGGGGGGAAAGCCTACGTGATTCGTATAACAAGTAGCTCATTTCCATTCTGAATTTCCGCCACGTTTTTTTTTCTTATTTTATTTCAGTTTAAGATGTATTTTTTCGTTTTTCTAAGGCAAGTTACGAACCCTCGTTTCGGTTTTCCTGAGCGACCACCCCGAAAGAATCTTCTTTAATTAGTATTTGCTCAGGAAACGCCCTTAGACCTTTTTCCAGCTATTCAATAATCCCATAAAGAGGTTTTCAAACTGGGTAAATTGTTGATAGTAACCTTTGATAACACGCCGATAACGTAGAAGGAGATTTAGCCGGACAGCTTTATAATCCTATTACTCTAGATCGATATAAGGTTGTAACTAACTGTGTTCTGCATACAATAGTCGTGAAAACTAATGAAAGTGGTGATGGATAGTGATAATTAGCAATTAAAAATAAAAGCGAGGAAAAGATGGAAGAGAAAAATGGCCAAAAGAAGAAGTAAACGTTTGAAGGTGAAGGGACCTCCCAGTTTCGGGAGCAGCAAAGGCATAATAGAGATGATTCATCGCTAGACGAGGTCAACACGTTTTCTGTCGGTCACGAACCCCCTCTACCACCTCCAAACATTCAGATTACCGCCACTGATAAAAGATTCACGTCTCCAAAATCATTCCCAGAACAGGAATCTTAAGAATCTTGATCCAGAATCACGTGATTCCTGTACTAGAATACCGTAGCAGCAGTGAACTAAAATCTTGAATTATTTTTGTGAAATTTTTATGTAGAGGTATGTTTCTGTGGGACGTGAAGTGAGTCAGTTGACCTTGGCCACGGATGGTGGGGCTCTATCTTTCGTAAAGGTGTGAGGCCTTTCTCTCCACTATAAATCCAAGTCATAATTGTGACTAATTGGGTTCTATAATCAAAAAATGAATAACTCCACGTCTTAAAAACTATGACCGAGTTTCACGTATATAATACATGTCCATTCGTTTGTTGTTAGAAACAATTAAACGTCCGAGTGGAACTATTTCTGGATAACAAATGACGACCCGTGTTGAAAGTGGAGCAAAATGCGTCGTATTGTTATTTCACGTGCGTGTCGCCAATGCACATATGCGGTTTAACACACACACACACACACAGACACACAAAAAACGAAATAAAATATGAAATAATGTATTTTGTACATTAATTTAAGAAATACGCCTTTGTGGTCGATTCTTATGTGACTGCATGCGCAGCTTATTGCCGTACGCCTTGCCGTTACACGCATCTCTGAACGCAGTTTCTACTTTTGTTCTCGTAGAACTATATTATATTCCCCACTTAAATGAAATATATAAGTTCAGGCAAGGGATTTCGCATTCCTAATATCGTTATTCGAAGAGGTTATTCTGAGATTTAGATTTAATACAAGGTGTGGGAGAGTGTTATGTTACGTTACGTCCACTACGGCAGACCGTGTGCCGCCAGTCATTCGTGCGTTTCTTTTTATTTGAAAATTCCGCGTTGTTTCTTTTTTTGCCTCTCTTTTTTCGTTTGTTTCAATGGACCGGACTTTTGTGAAAACTCAGCTGGACATCTGAACGTGAGTCATCGTCATTTTCCTCGTTTATTTTTAAGCGCAATTTTTATGTTAAGTTTTTGGGATTATCTCGTATGTTATCTTTGCGTTTGTATAAGAATAGGTTTTTTTTTCTGTTGCCGACTAGCAGACCCCCCCTTCTTTTGACGTGATTCTTAAGACGTTTTTATGATGTTATGGAGATTACCTTGAGCTTTCAGTAGGTTTTTATCGAGGGCCTCTCTTGTTAAAAAGATACTACCTTGGAGTATATCTTATACAACTCTTCCGCTTCCCTCCACAAGAGTCTTAAGAGAAGATAGCAGTCGATAATAAGGATAACACGAGTGTGATTTTTGTGCGGGTTGTTTGGGATGGTTTAGCGCCTTTCCGCTAGCGGCTGTGACTCTGGTAGTTTGTTAAAGTCAATTTACTTTTTGATGTCAAAGTTTTTTTTCCCTAACCGTCTTCGTTTTTGGGGAGAGGATGTGTCGTGGGGAAATTGGGAGAATTTGTGGGAGCTGCTCGCAGCTGTTTGTCCTCAACATTTCGCAGCTGCGACTGACAAGAAAGTCTCGCGTAAAAACCAAAAGAGAAGCCCGGACTTTTAAAACTTCCCGAAGAGAACAGAGAATATATACATATATTCTTGTAAAAACTAGGTTTTGTTGCTTCGGGTCGCCTTCAGTTTAAGTCAGTCCACTTGAAAAGTTGTCGGGTTATGTTTATTTGAACAAGAGCTGCAGTTAATGAGCACATGCTCCTCCCGTAAACAACAAATAGCACTACCGAGGAAGGTTTAAGAGTGTTTAGTTTGTAATTACTGTAATTTTGACTGTAATACAAAAGGTAAGTCAATAAGTTATGGTTGTGTAGTGGGATTTGATGAAAGACAAAAACGGAAGCGAGTTTTTGCCATAGCGGTAGTACACTTTGTAAGCTTTTATTTTGTAACAAAAAGTTCGAGTTAATCAGCGCAAATCCGGCAGTTAGGAAACAAACCACCCCGCGTGGAATGCCGTTATCAGTTACATAGCACGCCATACTGGAATGCAACCTACAGCATTCCTATTAACAACTTCACTCCATTCAGACGTTGTGAAAAAGAGTTATTCAGCGGAAAAAAAATATTTGAAATTTTTGCTTGTAATTTACAGGAGTGCAGGGCGTTCGTGTACTGCCCCTGATTCTACTTCGGGGATGCCGTCAATAGTGCGGAAAGAGATTCCACTGCCCGAGGTGACACTGTCACGTTCTGCCCCTACGAGTCCAGCCATGAGATCGAGCATCCCGCGTAACATGGGTCAGCGTCGTCCGCCAGCGGCCGCGTACATCTGCGTCGAGAAGGGCCGCATCGAGTTCGCTCGTCCGGAGCCGGCCACCGAGGAGTGTCCGGTTCTGAGAGCAGACGACAAAAGCGAAGAGGACAAAAGCAAACCCGCCCTGATGATGGGCTCCAAGATCTTCCGGCCTCAGCTACGCAAACCGGAAGCTTCTTGTATCAAAACAAATACGGAAGACTCGAGTGGCAAACATCTGTCGCCTCTGAAACACTCGGCGGCGCAGACGCAAAAAGTTCGCGAGATACGATCGCCGCCACAAGAGCCGCCCAAAGCATTAGGAAGCACTCGTAAAAACTACAGTCTCAACCGATCCTTTGAAAAGAATCCTGCTCCCTCCTCGCTGGAGGCACAACAGCAGATCATGTCACAGTCTGCTTCAGCCAAGGATCCCAAACCCTCGCGTATCGCTAAAAGCATCAGCCAAGGATCCCGAGAAGCTTTGAGTCGTAAGTCCAGGGAACCCAGTCCCGCTAAACAGGAACCCCGATCCCGCAGCTCTATTCCAGCGCCTGTAGCACTTTCTTCTCTACCCAAGGAGCCTCCCAGAACCAGCCGAGGGATTCCTGTTCCTTCCAGTCCGAATCTGATCAGATGGAAAGCCAAGTTATCCAAGTCTTCCGCTTCCAACCAGTCAGAGAAAGCTGCCGAGGAAACTGTTAGCGATTCTGCAAAGGATCTCGAACCTGTGAAGGTAAGTTCCAGACCATAAGTCGCGGTATACAAGTCAAGCACCTGTTTGAATACAAGGCAAGGTAACTTGGAAAAAAATGGGAGAATAGTTTTCTTATTAGAATGGGATTAAGTCTTGTGAGGTTCCTTATTTGTCGCAGACGTGTCAACGGTGACAGCTGGATAAGAGATCCCTCTTGTCGACCATATTTTCTCTTCCACGTCGAGTCCTTCCAAAGTTTCTTTTATTTTCTATTTGAAAGTATACACCCTTTACGCCAGACATTTTTTGTCACATCCAACCGTGACTTATCAGAATTCATAAAAAAAATCCACATTCATTCAGTCGGTGAATATTCATTCCTAATTAGATAGTTTAAACTGTCTTATCGTTATCGTTCATTAGGATAAGATTATAAGGTTTGTAAATTGTAGAAGAAAAACCGAGTTAATATATATGTATTTGAGTATGAATGAATAGATGTGTGTGCCTAATTGATGTTGAAGGTTGAGTGGAAAGCATTAATCCTTTTGGGTTCCGTACGGAGAATAAAAATGTATAGCGCAGCTGGAACGAATTAATATGAAATAAATAAACATAAACCGCAGTCTCTCTTGTACAAGATGCGGCGACATTTTTAAATGTCACTCGTTATGTTATTTTTTTTTCGTGTCCCTCTTGGTGCTTTTGAACGTGTCCGCTCCTTTTGAGTTGTTGGGGGAAAAAGAAAAAAAGGTTCCACCGCTTGGAAACCCGTGTTCATGCAAATTCGCCCAGAGGATTCGGACCAAAAATGAAGCTGTCGCTTTTTATGGCAGTTTATAACAGCCAGCGACTGATGGCTAAGGGTTGAATCGTTCAGTGTTGCGACTTGTTTCGACTACCTGTGAGGACCTTGCGGTCGACGGCCCTTGTAAATCCACCATAAACACAGCCAGCCAGACCCTCTTCGGAACTAGTCGCTCGCAATTGTGACCTCCCATAAGCAGTGACTTGTATAGTATCGACATGAAAGCGGAATTAAAGGTCCTTTTAAGTAAACAAAGGTTAATTGATATAGGACTTAATGATGAGGTTTCAGTAGAATTCCCACGATAGTGCGAGAAAATTCCCACGGTTTGTGCGTCTTCTTCACCTTTTGGGACTTCACCGAGTTGTTCGCATGACTTCTGACTCGATGACGTTTTTTCTCTGCATTTTGGATGCGGAACATGACCTTTTAATTCGAAGTTAATGACGAATGATGGTGTCTTGAAAGGAAGAGGGTTTGGCTAAAATCCATCAAGCTTTCTGACGACTAATTTGTAAGAGGAGATGAACAAGGAAATCTCTCATTAAGCCACGTGACAAGACAAGACAGGGCCCCCTCCTTTTCCAGTACTTCTTTTTTCCAGCACTAATAAATAAACCAAACACTTCCAAAACGGGGGTGAAAGTGAACCGCATGGAAAAGTTGTTCTCCTTCTTCCCTTCCTTCCACCAACTTCTAGCACAAGAGTTTCTATGAAAGTTTTACTTTGCGGTTCAGTTTTGCGGCCGCACCGCGAAACCAGAACGAAAATGAAACTGCATGTAATACTACAATGCATCAAACAGATTAGACGCTCTCACTGGAAAATTGCAATGGTCACCGAATGATACGTTACCGTGTAGATTGTTTGTTAAGTGGTTTCGGTATCAATCGCTCGTAACGGCAGATTCGCATGACCAAGCGACTGATAGCAAAGTCGCTTCGATTCGCTTAAAAGATTAGTTCTACTCGTCTTTGGTACGGGTCGCTGGCCGTGTCAATCTATCATTAACAGCGACTCGTTCCGAAGCTCGATTCATCGAGTATAACTTCATAATCACGGTCTCTGGGATACAAGTCACTCCAAATGGGAACCTGTTACGTTGAAGGGCTCCAATGAATCGCCTTCATATTAAATTAAGCCTTATAAAGCCTTCCATTCAAGTAGGGATTCTTTAAGATTCTATAAATTAAGATTCTTTGTCCAAAGAATCCCTGTTGGAATGAGTCATCAGGTGTTCGAGGCGAAGCCCCCGTAGGAAATCCTTGGACAAGTGATGGGCACAGTTCTTAGAAGGGTCCGAAACCTCTACATTCATATGTTATCACACTGTTATAGAATAATCTTGAGTGGTGTTTGGTGAAGTTTTACACCCCTCGGCACTGTCCATATGGCGTCAGCTATGCAAGATGCTCTCCAAGATTACTATTCATTTTTGAAGTATTTAATTCAGAGGGCTGTAAAACTGGCCACCACTTGAGTGCCCTGTTATCAAGGTTATCACCTGTTATCGTCCATTGGTATACGCATTTGGTTTGGATATGACGTCAATTTAAGTCGCCTGTGATAAATCCCCTTTTCGATTAAGAGAGACATGTTTCGCATATGGCGCCAATTCAAAACTTTTATCAAAAGAGTCCAGGGGGACGCCCTGAGTTTTGCCCCTCTGACTTCTTCCCCCCTGTATCGGAAAAGCAGAAAAAATGGAATTATTGTTTGGCACGTGGCTTCCACAATTCGATCAATTTATGGTCATCAGTATCGATTTTGACGAATAATGGACCCTCTGATGACTTGGGAACCTTGTGTTCAGTCGAGATTCTCCAGTAATCGTTCCTCGGAAAGAACTTGGAATTATTCGTCAAAGAGATAATGATAGAACCTTGAGATAAGGCACATGAATAGTGTGTACAAAGAATCCCAGGAAGAATGAGGAATCTTTGTTTTTGGCTGATTGTAAAGCGCGGGGCGTTTCCTCGACTTGTTTGTGCAAATTTGTTGTGCCGTGACTTTGCAGGTTCATTGAACCGTTCATTTGGATATCTGTCAACATTAATTTAAGCCTGTCCAGAATTATGGCTCAAGATTCTTCCAAAGAATCCTGGAACACTTCCTCAAAGAGCCTCTAGAATCTTATAAGATTCACCGAGCGTCTTCTTGTTTATAGGAGTGATTCTGGTTGTCTCCTAAACATAACATGAGCCACCTCTGGCAGCAGTTCTCCTTTCTGAAACACAATCCTTTGTCCGGAAGACGTTTTACTAGAAAAAAAAAACGCAAGACTAGACGGACAAACTTGACGCTGTCCGAAGGCTTGGATCAACAAATTTTTTCCCCTGCTCCTGTCAAACAAAAATTGTCGTTTGATTCTTGTAAACCAAACAAAAAAGGGGTTGAAAATTCTTTCGTGGGGACTGAATCGTGAGAATCTGATTCTCTGAGAATGGCAAGACCATTCGGAGATTCTCAGGTATGTGCATGTCAGCGTTTTGTTGGCGAGGTGACATGAAACAAGACTATGAATATTTATAAGGATATTCATTAATGGTTGGTGGCTGCTGGTGCTTTGTATTTAAGGAAATCCAGTCGCCAGGTGATCAATGGATATTGTCTTAGCTCTAAGCGCTTTCCATTCATTTCCAAAAAGGAGAATCTTCTTACAGTGAAATTTAAGATGCCCCCTTAGTTTCTCGCTTTCTTCTTAAATCTTCCAGACCACTGCGAGTCACTTCATTTCGTTTGAGACTATTTATTTGTGTGTCGCATAGCTTTGTTTCATAGCCTGGGTGTTATTATTTTACAGCAAATTATTATACGTCTGCAGCATTTTTCCATTTGATTTTTTCATCTTCAGAAGTAGAGCTGTAGGACTCAGCCAAGCGTGAAAACTCAATAAAACACAAAGATGTGCACGCATACGTAATTTCATAAGACGCCCTGAACGTTGAACGGATCTGCATGATAAGGGGAATGTTTTACGCAGCCGTTTATTAAACAAAGAGAGGGGAGCACGTGCAAGCAGAGAGAGAGGGTAAGAACAGGGTAACAGTAGGGTAAGGGGCAGAGGTAGGAGTCAGTGACAGCAGTGGAAATAGAGAACGGAGTGAAAGCGGACTAGTAAAAGGGCTAAAGTTTGTGGCGGGAGTAATGTCACGGGAAGTAACTGGGGTAGCAGCAGGGGCAAAGGCAGGACCACGCTTAGGGGTAGAAAAAGGTGTTGTGTGTGAGACAGAAACACGAGTAATAGCAGGGTAGCAACAGGGCTAGAGACAGAGCCACGGATAGGGACAAAAGGATAGTACTAAGTTCAGGGGTAGAGGCAGGGGGTATAGACAGGGGTAACAGAGATAAGGGAAGGAATAATAGCACGATCAGTGACGGGGTAGTGAAAAACAGGGTTGGCTAGACGAGTAGACGAAGGCTAATATCATTGGTGAAGGAACAAGAATTTGTGGAAGGTTAGAGACAGGGGCAAATACACAGGTAGACGCAGGGATAGCAGTAGAAGTAGTGCCAGGGGCGTAAGTAGGAGAAGAGACAAGGGTGTGTAGAAGTCACAGTAAAGATTAGGGTAGTAGCAGTAATAGGGATGGAAAGAGAGGCAGAAGGTAGAGACAGGGGTAGGAGGCAGGGGTAAGGGTAGTATAAGGGGTGAGGGAGGAGGCAGGAGATTATCTCCGTTGCCCGTAACTTCGTTGGAGCGTGAAGGAAGAAAAGCGACTCCGAGATAAGCGCCTGTCTAAACAATAGTTGCAGAGAAACATGCAAGTTAGAAACGATCGCCCTGTTCTTTTTGTTAGCAATAGCGCTTATGTAGCAAATCTGTTGTCTTTTGTGATGCTTATTAGACGTTCCTTTTGGGGATTTACCAAGGATTTTCATGCGGAGGAGAAGCGATTCTTGAATGTGTGCTTACAAGAAAAGACTTACTAGGTACCGGATTGTTTAGGTTTCAGGTTACTAGGGGATCCATTGCATGATTCTTAGACTGAATCTCGAATCTGTCAATGATTCTCAACTATAAAAAGACAAAGGAGAATTGTGAGGTAGTACGAACGTAAAACCAACAAATCTATCCAGTATTTCTTGAACCTTTTGTTGGTGTAAGAGCATCACAATCGGAGTTTCTGGAACACTTCCAGGACACAGATGTGATTGGAAAGCATCCTTCATATACGAATGGTACGCAGGAAAGTCTTATGGAACTTCTTCTGCAAGATAGAGGGACGTGAGGGTCAGGAACTGCCCTATATTGTCTGTGTTATCACCGTCTTATCATGGGTTATCCTATGCGATTTGAGACCCCACTGGGCAAAGATGGGGTGAGTATGGGATGGAATCGGTAAACGTCAATACAAGACACTTGACTAGGGTGATGAACGGCGTCGGAAGGAGAAGCTGAGTCGACGATGCCAACGACGTCTTGGGCGCCAGTCGGGAAGGCGCCACACATCACTTTAGCATTAAAGAGCCTAGATAAAAGTAGCCACTTTATCAATACGATCCCCTCGCCTCTGTACCCCCCAAAAACAGGATCGTTCTTTAAGAAGCCCTTTTTTCTTACTGAAAACTTCGATCCACTACGAATTCATAGTTCGTTTGAAGTTCCACTTCCTCCTTCAACTTGGAAATCAGCAGACGGATGGCTCTTGTTTAATCAGCGTAAGAAGAAAAATAGTTGAGGTGATAAAAAGAGTCCCTCTGTTGTGTGTGGTGTGGATGTGGTAACATCTTTTGGCTCTCTACGACCGCAAACAACTTGGGTGTTGACTCAAAAGGCTCTTCAAATATTGCCTTTCTGCACTTCTCTCTAAAACTAATAGCAAATACTATCGTTCATAGTGCCTATTATCGTTTCTCAGTAGCTTCCGCGTAATAGAACCTCTAATCTGTGACAAATCCTCACAAGATGACTGCGCATTGTAGCCCATAGCAATGGTATTTCAGTTGCTAATGAATGCTAAGTAAGACAAGATTCTAGAGGAATTCCAGATTCTTGCAGCATCGTGTTGATTGATAGTCGCCAACCCTTTTCTGGCCTTCAGCGTGTTATACAGTTAGGACAGGAAAGCTGTTAAGGAAAAAGAGACAGATCTGTGGGCCCCTTTCGGTCAAAGGAAGGCGCTCAAGAGGAAAATGGATCGGTCGGAGGGGTTGAACAACTTCTGCAACAAAATCTTGAAGAAAAGCTACCATAAGAACCCTGAAAAATATCGGAAAATCTCGTGGAAAACTCCTTGAACTCCCAAGAAACTTACGGAAGTTTTTCCTCGAATGATATGTTAAATTATTGGAAGTCTTCAGCGACCCGGCGTTTTTGCTCTTTTGAACCTGAGGGCGCGTGTTACGGAGTCGGGAAACCAGTGGCTTCCAGCAGCGGCTGCAGAAACATCGAAATCGAAGATTCCCGAGGGGGGTCGACACATTTTTCTTTTATAAACATTCCCGCTAAACACTAAATTTTCATTTATTTCTGTCAGATTCTTAAAGATTCTCGGTTTTTCCATTAAGATTTGGTGGGAAGATTTGTTATAGAGATTTTTCCCAGCTGATTGGGACATTGAAAAGGCCGCCGGTTATAACCTGGTTTTCCTCGTGGGTAGACATTGCATCTCCACCCAGAACACGACTGATCAGCATCATTACTCGCGGCAAATTATCTTTATCTTTCTTTTACACCGCCGTTTTCTTTTGCCTACTTCAAACTGGGCTCACAGATAGAACTTACCTTTTAGAACTTCCGACACACAAATCTCTTAAATCTCGAATTCCTCAAGCAAAAATCACATTCATCTGTCTCATTACTTATTCTGATTAAATCATAATTAGATAAAAATTCGCACCTACTGTCAACCGCAAGCTTAAATTCAATTCAACCAAGCTAGCTTAATGATGAGAAACCGGGCGTGTCAATTGGTGGTAGGCGGCATAGGGGCTGAGTAAAGGGTCACAGGTCAGAGGTTCAGGACGCCCGCCGACGCCGGCGAGACGCCTGGTGGAAATGAGGCGACCCGATAACGTCGCTTCGAGGTCCCAAATGGCCAGAAATATCGCAGTGAACTTGTAACCTACACAACCATTTGTTTCTTTCGGACGCTTCGTTTTATGGCTGACACATTCATTTATCGCAAGAAAAAATACCAACGCTTATCGGGACGTTAATAATCGATTTTACTAGTTTAATATCGATTGGAAGTGATATCGATTGAATTTGTAAATTTACATCGAATTTTTCAATTTTTCAAGGTGTCGACTGCAGCGATGAACTGCGAACAACCGAAAGGCGTAACCGTGGAGAGTTGCAGCAGCCCTACCACCGGTAGCAGTGATAGCAGTGGTAGCAAAGATAGCAGTAGCGACTGTGGTAGCAGTGATAACCAAGTGCAGCTCAGTAATCTACACTTCGAAGTCAAAAGGTAAACTGTCTAAATATTTCATTATTTTAAGTTATTGATCTACACTTGATTATTGTAAATTATATTCACAATAAACGTATATATTATTCTTTACCACTTTTTGTTCAACAGATTGGAAGAAACCGTCAAGTCGCTGTTGCCGCTTCGCAATCAACAATCGGCCCTTGTTCAGAGTTACGAGGTACGCCATTTTGCCACTCGGTTACTTCAAAATTCTTTAGATTCAAGGAGAATCACGTTCGGTTCCTTCGTTCAGAGTTGTATTTGTGTATGGGGTGTCCTGTTGTTGATTCTAGGGGTAGTGAGAATCACGGGGGAGTGCACACAGCCCTGTTTACGTAACTAATACGGGGCATCATTTGTGCAGGGTGCATGTGACTTAGCTCGACCAACCGAGATGTGCACAGTCACCCAAACAGACGACGTATATGGCCACTGTTTATCATCTTTTGTTAGCTCATCAATTAAAAATCCATTGAGATGTTTTCCCCGAACCTAAAGCTGCGTTTTCCCAAGCTATTTCCCACAGTTTTAATTTGATTTAAAACTTGATAAGAAGGTGAATAATCGCATTGTGGGTGATGACAGTCGTAAAGAGCGCAGATTCACAGCCGTTGGCAGATTTACGAGTAGAGCCACTTAATCCCACTGAACCTTTTTTTTGCAGCACTTTTCATAGAGAGTACTTTTTCATTACCAAGCCGTTTCTGCGTCCATTTTCAAACACTTTTTCCACTCGGAAATCAATAATTCATGCGAATAAATCAAACGTATTGATGAAAAGTTCATCTAAAGTTTGCGGTTGTGGGCTGTGAAGGAAGCCAAGAAGTTTGTCTTGCTTAAAAGACAGACGATACGAGAAGTTAAGTAATCCGCTTAAGTCCCACGGACCAACACGGCCCTTTCATTAGGAGTCGCAGCCAAGCGGCAAATTAATGGATTCTTTTTCTTTTACTGTCTAGTCGACCAAAAACTGTTGTTGTTCTTCAGAAAAGCTACTTGCTTGACTTAATGAAGGCGACAATTCTCAGTCGTTTGCTTTTGTTTGCTAATAGTCTTGACGACAGACTCGATGCCTGGACAAGTACGCTATTCGTGCAGCGTTGTCCTTTACTGTCCACTTATTCGACAGACTACACTTGATGCGTGGACAAGTACGTTATTCGTGCAGCGTTGTCCTATGATGTCCACGTATTCGACAGATTAACTTTTTTAAAGTTCTGATTTGTTGTTTTACTCTTATTATTTAATGGGTTAACTTTTGTTGGCTGGTAGTCTTGACGATAGACTCGATGCGTGGACAAGTACATTGTTCGTGCAGCCTTTTCCTGTGGTGTCCACGTATTCGACAGATTAACTTTTTTAAAGTTCTGATTTGTTGTTTTACTCTTATTATTTAATGGGTTAACTTTTGTTGGCTGGTAGTCTTGACGACAGACTCGATGCGTGGACAAGTACGCTATTCGTGCAGCGTTGTCCTGTGGTGTTCACGTATTCGAGAGATTACCTTTATTTAGTCGCGATTTGTTCCTTTATCTTTAATATTACGTTTTTCATGGTTCTTGCAGCAAAGGTTGGGTGAAGCTCAGGGGCGCATCGCCAGTTTGGAGGGCGAGAATCAGATGCTGAAAGCGCGCTTGACCAAGCAGGAAACCGATGGACTGGAAGAGAACAAGACCGTCCAAAAACTGCGATCAGAGAACAGCACCTTACTCTCGCAAATGGAACAGCAGAGGGTCCAGTTTGACAAGTGCATGGACGACATTGCCAACCACGTTGTCCAGGCCCTGGTATCACAGAAAGTAATCAGTCTTACTAAATCCCTTTCTCCCAGTGTTTCCACTTTTAATTTACCCTTTTCCCCTTTTTACCCTCCGCACTAAAATGCAAGGCTATACTCCAGATTTTCCCTTTTCCCTCTTCCCTTATTTTTCCCTTTTCGTACCCCAATTTCCCCTTTTCCCCCTCTTCCCTTACTTTCCCCTTTTTACCCTCCGTGGTAGAACAGAAGGCTATACTCCAGACTTTCCCTTTTCCCTCTTCCCTTATTTTTCCCTTTTTCAGATCCCAATTTCCCCTTTTTCAGGGAATTTCCCCGCATAGTGGAAACACTGCTTTTTCCTTTATCCAGACATTCAGTAATCATACTTTTTTGGTCCAGAACCTTCAGGCCGAGTGTCGACGTCTTCGATCACAAGTCTCTGATCTGGAACAACAAAACGTGGCGCTGAATTTTTTACTGACGCAAAGTCTTCGCGGGTCGGCCGGCCTCATGATGGAATCTAAGCTGGAGAATACGTCAAATCCTCCGCTGGAGAGTCTGGTCCAGAAATCGACGTCTTGCGACGCCAACATCTCAGCTTCTGCCGCAACTTGCCGCGATTCCATCTGCACAGTGGCCAGCGATAGCGAAGTGCGTTTAGCGAAGAGCAACTCTATGCTGGACACTACCAATCGTCCTATCGTGTCCAAGGATTCCAACTGGTCCTTCGGAGTCTTCCAGGATCGCTCTTCGGTGTATAACTCTCCCGCAGTTTCTCCCAGAAGTCCCATAGACCGAGCAGAAAAACTGTTAGCGGTTCTCAAGCATCGTCTTTTCAGTGCTCAGTTACCGAACCACCGTTCCAGGCGATCCGAGAATCGTCGCAGTCTTCCCGCAGCCGCCTTGGTTGACCCGCTTCCGCTTCCGGAACGCCCGAGCACCTTAACTCTGACTTCCAGCACGGAAGCTGCCGGCAAATCCAGTCCTCTGGTCTCTCAAGCCTCGCCGAGGGAAAATCCTACGTCTCCCTCGGTGAAAGCCTTGGTCCGGGTCCTGGAGAAACGATGCGTAGGGCCCATGGTGAAGATTCCAGTCAACACAACATCACCTGAGAAAGTACAAAACTCTGCGTCGCTTCCTCCGACTCCTAGGGTGGGAGTGACGTCCAACGAAACGGACAGCCCCGTGAGTAAAGACGAAGGCTATTCGACGATGTCTAGCGACGTCCAGGTGGATTCGGCTTCGTCCATGTCGTCGTTCATCGCCTCGGGAAGCGCGTGTTCGTCACCGGCGACTTTGCGGAGGACCGGCGGCTCGTGCTCGGGACACCCGACAACGCGCTCGCTGCCCATCAATAAGCGGAAGACGCTTAGTATCGACCCGAGCCGGCAGCAGCCTAATCGATCCATTTCCCTGCAGGAAACGCATTCAGGTGCTGCCCTTGAAGACGTCAAGGAAGTTATCGACGAGACCGATGAAAGCGGCAAATCAAATCTCTATCACGAAGATGTTTCGACCGACTCCAATGTCGCCCAGGAGACCGTCAACGATAGCGGCAGAGAGCCGCCATCTATCAGCGCTCACTTACAACAACCTTCCGAACCCCTCAGATTCAAGAAGTTGCCTCTACTCCAATTCTCGTGGCCCGAACCGCAGCTCAGCAGTACGCTGTACGACGACTGGTCGCCCAGTTCTGCCGGAACCTTAGCGCATTTCGAGACCAGCGACGATTCCGCAGTCGTCAAACGCGCGCGGAGGAAAGACGCGGCCGACTCTCAGCGCTGGAGCTGCGACTCCGAGTCCCTCGCCCTTCAGTCGAAGCTCCACAAGTGGACGTCAGATTCGGAGTTGTATAGAAGTCACCAAGAAATCGCGGCTAACTGGATGCATACGCTGCAACTTCAGTCGCACATGGCCAAGTCCACTGCCGTCACCGCGACCAGTGCCGAGACTCACCCGCTCCGCAGGACGAAAGCTCGCAGTCGACTGGGAAGCGCCGAAGAAAGTCGGGAACATTCGCCGAACGAGTTCGAGCTGAACCCCGCGGAAGAAACCACAGGACGAGGCTACAGCGCCCAGGAAATGGAAGACTGGATTCTCCGCTCTTCTTCCGAGGAACTTATTCACCGAAGTTTTATGAGAACTGGTCAAAGTGAAGAAGAAGCTGAAGAGGAAACGGAGAAGTACGGAGCTGCTGTATCTTTACCCAGCATCAAAGAAACGAGCTTCGAACTGGACGATGAAAACATGTTCTCGGTACAACTTTTTCAAAACTTTTTAACTTCATTTCGCTTCTAGAGTCCAACGACTACTAACCATCAACTAATTAAAAGTTACCCCTTTTATAGTTACAGTTATGGTAAGCAGTTGATCTGTAAGCTGTCATTTGACTGGTTGTACTAATCTATGAAATCGAATTTGATTGGTTGATTTATTGGCAAGTCTTTTCTTGGGAAAAAAGAAGACAAATAACCCGCTAAGCTTATACCAGATTATATTTTTTTATCAAATTTCTGCATGTTACACTTCAGTTATTTATTTCCGTGTTTTTTCCAGACGAGGTGCAACTCTAGCAGCAGCAGCAAGAGCAACACACGTGACTGCAGTCCGGCTTCCAGCAAGAGCAGCAGCAAAGAAGACCTGCTGAGTCTAGAAACGGAGTTTACGCGCGATTTCTACCGTTTGGTCAAGTTCGAGAGCAACCGAAGCCTCGCCAACTCGGAGAAGTACGACCACTGCGTCGAGGAAGCGGTCGATAGTTCAGCCCCAGACCGTCAGACGGCGCTGAAGTCAGTCCTGGAGTTCATAGCCGAGCAGCAGAAGTACTGCCACCAGCAGGAATCGGCCGATCAGCGGGAGGGTCGCTCGCTAACTCCCGACCTTCCACACCCGAGCGAGCTGAGCCACCCGCCAGAAGCTTCAGGGCCTCCGACGATTCACGATTTGCGTCGTCTGCTCGCTGCAGATGTGGACGACAGCTCGCTAGCCGACGAGAGCGACCTGGACGACGAACTGGATCGCGATGAAGAGGGACTCTCCACGTCGTGGATCCCCGTACGATGTTCGAACCTCGACGACGAAATCTCAGATCCCAAGGTAAAGCTTTACTAACAATTTGTTCTAGTTCAAAATCAGTGCTTCCACTTTGCAGGGAAATTCCTTTCAAAAAAGGGGAAATGGGGTCTCAAAAGGGAAAATGAAGGGAAAACGGGAATTTTTAAATATGTACATACACATTTAAGCAGTATACGGCTCAAGTAGGTTTTTGAGCTCTTATTCAGAGAGGGAAAAGGGAAGGAAAATAGACATTAAAAAAAGGGGAAAAAAGGGAAACCCCAAACAAAGTGAAGGAAACAGTGTTCGGAAATCTATTTTTTAAATTTGATTTTCGGGTGTAGACGCGAGCTTCGCTGTTCGGTTCGCTGCTAGTCTCCTCCAGTTCCAGCTGCTGCACAACCCCTGATTCGCCGTACGCCTGTCAGCCGTCGACTTCGCTGTCCACATTCCACTTGGCCGAGGAAGACGAGGACGAAGACGAAACTTCTCGCGGAATAATGCGGGAAGAAATCACGATGCTTTAAAAACTGGACGCAGAAAACCAAAATCTCGCATAAAAATACTTGACGAAAAATTGTTGAGAAGAGAGTAAGCACATTTCCACATATACGAAAACTATATGGTACAAGTCGTTTTTGAGTACACAATGCAAAATTATCGTTCATAATACTTGACAAGTCTTTTTCTATGCTTTTATGTGCCATTGTTTCAAATGCCCCGTAGCTTTTTTGCCCCGTCTTTGAGTTAGTCAGTTCATGAAAAAGTCAGTCGTGTTCAACTGGTGTGAATGCTGATAGAAATTTTCAACACAAAATGTCTGAAATTCGCCTTCATCTTGTCAGCTGAATGATTTGCAATGGTATAAACCTGTGTGTAAATAACTTTGTCTACACAATTATGATTTATAGATTTCTATATGATTTGTGAATAACCTTTTTGTGTGTGTAAATTTTCCAGTGCATTATGCAACTTGTCATTTGATAGCCCCCCAACGATTTAATTACATATGATGTGCAATACTTCATTTGTTTCGTTTATTCATTAAATTTGGCTACGGTTACATTGGAAAATGTACAAAAGATTACTTTTCAAGAGGTACTCGGGATCAGGCTGCGAGATACAGATAAAGCACAAAAACGCTGCAAAGCACAACTTCAAGTGTGGGGAAAATAAAATCAATAGTGCTTGTAAATGTTAATTTTTTTCTTGTAAATTACACTCTACTTCATTTTCTTTCGTCCAAATCGAAACTGTTAAAGGGATAGTCCCGACTTTTTTGGGGGAAAAAACATATGTTAAAGAACTTTTTACGCTGATTCAGAATATATATAGTGTCCCTATCTCAATTTTCTACCGTTAGGCCGCTAAAATTAATGAAAGTTTGAAAATAGACATGGCAACGTCGGACGCATGGGCAGCGCGCTCTGATTGGTGGGCCGCTGGTCACGTGATCAAAACAGCCAACGGAAGAACGACTGCGGCATACGAGCAGACGGTTTTATAGTATTGTCAACTTGATTCATCATTCGGTTAGCCTTTTGATTCTGCCGCAGGTACTTTCCCGTTGGCTGCTTTGATCACGTGACCAGCGGCCCACCAATCAGAGCGCGCTGCCCATGCGTCCGACGTTGCCATATCTATTTTCAAATTTTCATTAATTTTAGCGGCCAAACGGTAGAAAATTGGGATAGGGACACTATATATATTCGGAATCAGCGTAAAAATTTCTCTAACTTTGCTATCATTTTTTAATCAGTGAAGTTTGCTCACAGTTGATGCAACGGTTTTGGAAATTTTGAATTGGCCAATCGGAACGGAAGTACCAAGTGAAATGCGAATGTTATTTTTATTGTAATTAATTTATTCTTCTATTGTCAAGGTGTTATCTAGCAATATTTAAAGTGACCCTTGTCTCCGGGGAAAATTTCGTTTACGTTACAGTGGAGATACAGCCTTCCAATAAAGCGTGCAAATGGGAACACGGGGCAAATAAATTATACGAATAATAGCAATAAAAAAATCGTTATTTTAGTAAAAAAATATATATTTTAGTATATGCTCATATTTAACTATTATTTTCGATTGTAATATTATTATTATAAGTTATATATTATTGATAAAAGCTAGAGACTCTAAACTGAACGTATAAGAAATTTTATTATCTAAATTATTTTTATATTCACTTTAATATTTGAGAATGATAAAAAATATTAATATTATTGATCAATAAATTATTTTTCATTTTTAAAATATAATTACATATTTACGTAATAATGTATTAATATTTCATATTTTTATGTGTGCATAAGAGTATAGTAGGTTCCATTCCACAGGGGAATTCCCTTAAAAAAGGGAAAATATAGTCTCAGAAGGGGAAAACAAGGGGAAGGGGGAGAATGGAAGGCAAAGGAAAGTTAATGAAGAGAAGGGGGGAAAAGGGAAAAACAGAGCCCTCTTGAAGGGAGCAGGGGAAACAGAGAATGGAACACCGAAATCCGCCTAGTCTGTTGCCGACCTTCAACGTGGAAGGACGTCTGCCTTTGTTTACGCCTCACGGAAAATTTGAGTCAAAGAATTTTCTAGATTTAGTCTAATTTTGGTTTAATAGCAAACAAAGAAAACACAAGATGGAAGTCGGGATCCGCTGCGTCAAATATCTGCTCTTCATTTTCAATCTACTTTTCGCAGTAAGTTGAAGTAAAATTACCAAAGTTTCCAAGGTTGTTTATCCAAGCAAAGAAAGGCCTCTCTTTGGTAATCATTTGATGACGTACGCTGCTGTGACGTTTTCCTATGATTCATATAACCAAAAATTGTGAAATCTTGGGAAATTTTTCGCTTTCATACCAACAGAAAGTCTCGAACAGAAATCGAGCAAACTTGAAGTCGAGAAGTAAAGGTTCGGCCAGTTATCGAGCCGCTCGGAAAGGCCTCGTTTTTGTTAGAAATGTTAAACAGTCCATTTCTTTAACTCGGATTTTAATTAAATATTATATTCACAATAAAAAGATGTTGTGTTGCCATGGCAACGTTTGGCGCATATGCAGTATATGAAACCTCCATTACAAGTCACTGGGGATCATTTCCAACTTGGTTAATACACGCTGATTTGTTTGTCCTGTTTCACGTGACCCTCGCTATTAACCAATAGCCACGCCGGAACACTTTGACTCGAAAGAATATTAAATAATAATCTACCTACCCCCCTGTTATCACGTGTTATCACACTTTGTGGGTTAAAAGCAGTTTTTCCATTTTTGCAGGGAAATTCCCTAAAAAGGGGGGGGGGAATAGGGTCTGAAAGGGGAAAAAGAAGAGGAGTAGGTAAAGGGGAAATCTAGACCCTGTATATTCTAGCACGGTGGGGGAAAAGGGGGAAAGATAAGGGAAGAGGGGAAAATGGGAAAATTCAAAAGTGGAAACACTGAGTAAAAAGCCTGTGTTAATTTACGATAACGTGTAATCAAATGGGGCGTTTCGTGTATTTCATTTCCTGCTCTGGTTTGTAATTGCGTTCGCCTTTTCATTTATTTTCTCTCATGTCAAAAATTCCACAAAATTTTTTTATTATTATATGTAAATATATATTTAATATTGTATTATTTTTCTGTAATTTTATGATTGTTGTTGTATGTGTTGTAGGCTAGCGGGGTGGCGTTAATAGCTACGGGGGCCATCGTGCAGGGCTTTTACTGGCGTTACTTGGATTTCCTGGGCAATGAGTTCATGTCGGCGCCGATGCTGTTCATCATCGTCGGCGTCGTCATCTTCATCGTCGCCTTCTTCGGCTGCTGCGGCGCCATACGCGAAAACTACTGCATGGTCATCACCGTAAGTCTATAACTTATAATCATAACCACGGATGCAGTTTTCCTTGACTTGAATTTTTCCTTTAGTTTCTCTGGTATGTCGGACTCTTTTTCTAATTACCTTTATTTTGCATAAAACTAGAATAAGTCAGCAATCATTAAATTATTGGAAATAAGTCAATAAACTCATCTTTATTTGCATAAAAGTGATTGGTTGATTATTACAGTTCTCGGTGCTGATTGGTTTGATCTTCGTCTGCGAGCTGGCGGGCGGGATTGCGGCGTAC
The DNA here is from genome assembly GCA_002872375.1 of Eulimnadia texana. Taxonomy (NCBI): domain Eukaryota; kingdom Metazoa; phylum Arthropoda; class Branchiopoda; order Diplostraca; family Limnadiidae; genus Eulimnadia; species Eulimnadia texana. The sequence goes on along the minus strand of NKDA01000001.1, from coordinate 30,663,346 downwards.
GTCCTGCGCGGCGATGTCAAGACGATCCTCACGGACAAGATGCACGCCTCCCTGGTTCGTTACAACGAGACGGACCACGGGGGCGTCACGCGGACCTGGGACGTGATCCAGCACGACGTAAGCAAAACAAAACAGAAGCAATCGCTGTATAATTACAATTACGCCATGAGGAAAAACCCCCCACTAATGAGTTGCCGGGATCTCTTGGATGCGGTCTTGGACACAAAAACAGGATTTTCCCGTTTCCCTTTTTTCCCCTTTGCTTAGAAATGTCAGTTTCCCCCTTTTCCCCTCATTGATAAATTATGAAGTTCTCACATTTTTTTTTCTTTTTCCCTCCGTTTTTCCTCTTCCCTCAATTCCCCCTTTTCCCTTAAAAGAGTTCTGTTTTCCCTGTTTGCCCCTTCGCTTGGAAGTCTTAATTTCCATTTTTTTCCACTCCGTCTTAAAACTTAAATTTCCCGTTTTCCCTTATTTCCCTTTGTTTCCCTCCTTTTCCTTTGTTTTTCCCCTTTAGCTAAAGCATAAAGCTTTCTAAATATTCTTTCCTTCTTCCCTTATTTTCCCCTTTTCCCCTTTTCCCCCACATTTAGGAATGTAAATTTCCCCTCTTTCCTCATTTTCCTCCTCGGTGCTAAAGTAGAAAGCTTTCTAAATTTTCCCCTTTTTCCTTCTATTTTCCCTCTTCCCTAATTTTCCCCTTTTCGCAGCCCATATCTCTTAAAGAAGGGAATTTCCCTCAAAAGTGTCTTATAAGTCCAAAACATTGGCGAGACTTAACTCGGCTTAACATCTAATTCGTCTGCTTGATTTTAGATCAAATGCTGCGGGGTGAGCAACTACACTGATTGGTTCGCCACGCCCTACGGCAACGGATCCCGGGTCCCTGATTCGTGCTGCAGAAAGGATTCCGAGGGATGCGGAGCCAATCTCGGCCTTGAACCCTCGCTGGTCATCTTCACCAACGGCTGCCTGGACCAAATCGCCAGCAAAATCGAAGACAACGCTGGAATCTTTGCTGGAGTCGGTATAGGCATTGCCTTTGTTCAGGTACACAAAACTTGTTTAGTATCTTTATTTATATTACCTGTCGTTTAGTATTATTTAATTATTAAATTGTAATTTAGATTTTATATTTATGATATTGTATATATACCGTTTTTATACACTAATTGATTATTTATCGTTGTTAGTTTGTGGCCATTTAGCCATTGTTTCCACTTTCAGTTTCCCCTTTTTCCCCTGTCCCCCCTCCGTGCCAGCACGTGAGGCTGTATTTCTAGATTTCCTCCTTTCCCTCTTCTCTTATTTTCCCTTTTCAGACTTCATTTTCCCCTTTTCCAGGGAATTTCCCCTACAAAATGGAAATACTGCATTTAGCATTATTCGATTATTAAATTATACTTTAGTGTTCATCGTGTTTATAATATTTTATTTACATTTTTCTACATTTCTTAGTATATTTATTATTTAATTATTTCTAAATAATTTTTAACATTTTATCTTATGCCATATTTTATAAATTTTTATGCTATTTTTTTTACTTGCAGTTGATCGGCATGATCTTCGCTTGTCTATTGGCCAGATCCATCAACACCTATTCACCCGTCTAAGAAGAAGAAATCCTCATTTGAAATGAAACAAAATAAAACAGCGCACTATTTCTATAAGAAAAGAAAATCTGATAATCTCGTTTCTTTTTCTATTTCTTTATTATAAATTAAACCTTGATTTTCGTTTTCAATCAAAATCTTATTTCTTTGAGTTTAATTCGTCTTTTCTCTGCTGCTGCTTTTTTCAATGGCGGAAGAGGAACTTCAAGGTTAGCTTTCATTAACCACTTTGTTCTGAATTTTTCTTTACTTTAGAAGAAAAATACACAAAAATTTAAAACATTCGTTATATAAACAAAGATGGGGGGCGTGTATTCGTTTCTATTCGTAAGACGAGAGAAAAAAAATAATAAATCAAATCGCGGATTGGCTGCTGAATGGTCTGTCAAATCAGAAAATTGTCCAATAGGCTGTGCGTATTTTGAATCGGGGAAAGATAATGGCTAGACTAGAGCTGCTGAACGATTGTTGGTTGCTTTTTCTAACTGAGAACTGAGGGAAAAAATCCAAAAAATTCTGTAGAAGGTCCTAATGTATACGAAACATTGAGAAAAAAAAATATTTTTTTTTTAATAAGCATTGGTAGTTTTTAGTTTTTCTTTTTATATTGCGAATAATTTTTTCCCGGTTTTTTGGATGAGTTCCGCGGGGAAGTCGAGGGAATCACGTGGCGTAGCGTTTCGTCCAGAGTCTGGCAACGCGGTCGTGCTCCTCGCGGTTCTGGAGGTATTGCGTAGCGATGCTACCCACCAAAGGATCCGCTGGAAATAGTAAAATTTAGATTTGCTAAGTTATTCGTGATTTTTTCGTTGTATAATTATTTGATTTAATTCAGTCTCTCCACTTGGCAGGGAAGTTTCCTAGAAAAGGGGGATTGAGGTCTGAGAAGGGAAAAATAAGAGAAGAGGGGAAAGGGAAAATATAGAACAGCCGTATGCTCCGGATCGGAGGGGTAGAAAAGGGGAAAATAAGGGAAAAGGGATAATACAGAACAGCCAGATGTTCTAGCATGCAGCGGAAAATAAGGGAGGAGGGAAAAGGGAAAAATAAGAGAAGAGGGAAAGGGGAAAATATAGAACAGCCAGATGTTGTAGCACGGAGGGAACAAAGGGAAAATAAGGGAAAAGGGAAAATATAGAACAGCCATATGTTTCTAGCACGGAGGGGAAAAAGGAAGAAATAAGAGAAGAGGGAAAAGGGGAATACAGAACAGCCAGATGTTTCTAGTACGGAGGGGGAAAAAGAGAAAAGGGGAGAAAGGGGAAATTGAAAGTGGAAACACTGGATTAATCACATTTTGTCCGTTAATTTTTATAGTGATTTATTACTTTACGCCATAGATACAGAATTATACCTGGATTGCAGTCTGTCAGCAGGGAACAGATGGACAGCAGGACTTTGGATATGGTCAGTGCGGGGACCAGTTATCTTTGAGTATGTCCAAGCAGATCACGCCTTGGCTGTTGATGTTGCAATGATAGATGCGGGTGCGAAAAGTGACCTTTTCAATAATACACATAATATATAAACAATATTAATACCGTACACTTTCCTTCAGTAAATAAATTATGATAGAAAACTATAAAATGAAATTCATAATAATAAATAATTGTATAATGATATAAGATCACCTACTGATACCACAGATATAATATGTTTACACATAGACCATAACAGTAACACTGTGTGTGAGAAGATACCTTCGGAGGTTTAAATGGATACTCTGTGGAGAAGTGAATATCCAAGAAGAAGACTCCGCCTTCATAAACCGAGCCGGGAGGACCGAGGATCGTTGAAACCCACTCGTACAAGTTGTCGCCTTTAGGGCCAGCACTTAAAAAACGTAAAAATCAATAAATTAATAATATGAATTAGTAAAATTCTGAAATATAAAAAGCTACCTGCAGTTGGGCGGTGGGTCGAGCGTGATTTCAGCCAGCTCTTTCTGTATCCTGCAAACCAAAACAAAAACGATAACGACTTTAGGAGCAACAACAGAGAAACGATAAATAGCTATAACGCAACGCTACTTGGCAACCATTTGGCTCGTAACAATAACAATAGCAGCGAACCACACAAACGATAACACGAGATACTTATAGGATAACAGTAACTAGCTACGAATTAAGTGTTTTTTTCACCGTTTGGTGGACGTGCTCAGAGATTTCGACATTTTGGGGTTGGTTTTTGTTTCCCGAGTCTCTTTGGCTGGGCTGGGGGCGGCCGAAGACGACGTCCCGTTCATTTCAGAGCCCGAACCCTGGTTCGCCCGACTGCTGCTGCTCGGTCCTGCTCCCGACATGAGGTGCTTCTCTTATTAGATTTTCTATTCATTTAAAAAATCCAATTAATAACGCAAAAGCATTAAAATACACTATTGAGATCAGTTCATTTCAGTAAAGAGCATATTTGGTTTCCTATCTTCAAGCCAACTGCACACCACGCAATGGCCCATTGTGTACAAAAGCTTCCCAAAAACGCACTTTGTTTCTAACGTGAATTTAACACACTTTCACGAAATAATTGAGTTCACATTGAAAGAATCAGGTTACTAAGACGTTAAACTGCATATTAGAGAAGTAAAACCTTGTGAAAGATCGATAAAAATGCTAGTTTTATTAAAATGAAATGTTGAGACCTCCTCTTGTTGTCTATACCTGTTTAACAAGGCACCGCCGATCTGATTACTGGAAAAAGTGTTCTTTACCGGATGGAACAAACACGCATTATATTTATAAAATAAATATTGATATTAAAAAAAAAATCCCAAAAATCATAATTTAATTCTTAAAAATTATTTCTGTATTGAAAACAAAGTTTTATTTTTAATCTATTGTCAATAGAATTTACCAAGCTTGGCGCCACTTTTTAAATACAAGCACTAGTCTAACGGACCAGCATCAAGCTTTGTTTGAATTAAACAATATTATAATCAAGTAACATAATTTAAAATATTTTGTTTCTAGGTCTTGTTGTTTATTGTGTAAATTTTAAATAATCATCAATATTAACAGTTAAATATAATAATTTGGTTTGGTATTAACGCAACTGCTGAATTGTAGCAGTAGCCACATTTTTGACAGGCATTGTTTTCGTTCCAATGTTTCCACTTTTCCATGTTCCCTTTCTCCCCTCTTCCCTTTTTTTCCCCCTTTTCCCCCCTCCGTGCTAGAACTTACAGGGTCTAGATTTCCCCTTTACCCACTCCTCTTCTTCCCTTTTCAGACCCCATTTCCCCCCTTTTGAAGGAAATTTCCCTGCAAAAGTGGAAACACTGTTTTGGTTCCGATTTATTTACGATATTTTCCCGGTAAAATAATAATTTAAAGATAAATTATACACAATTCACTATTCTTTGCAAAAATCAAATCTCCCTATTTTCTTATATTTGCGAAATACTTATTCTTTATTAACTTCCCATTTTTAAATGTGTTTAAGAAAAGCAATATTAATTCACATGACGTAAATAAACATTAATATTTATTAAAATTTACATTTTAGTTTGCTTAAAAATCGATTTGAATATCTCGAATAGATTTTCTCTATATTTTTCAGGTTTTAGTAGCTTCACAGACTCTCCGAGATGCAGGACTCGGCTATTCCCGTTCAGAAAAAGGGCATCCTGACTTCGTTCCTCAGCAGTCAGCCCATGCCAATACTCGAAAAGGACACAGTAATAATAATGTCAACAAAAAGTGTTAATAAAATCAATTTAAATTCCTTATTTTATAGTTCGGAAAATGCAGACCAGTCGCAGAATTCGAGAAGCTGAACCGGATAGGCGAGGGAACGTACGGAATTGTTTGTAAGACTTTTTATTTTAGTTATTATGCATCAATTTATTGAATAGCATTATTATTAATATTTTGCCATTGTTTCCAACAGATCGGGCAAGGGACACGCTGACTGGAGAAGTAGTAGCGCTAAAGAAATTACGAATGGAGCGGGAAAAAGATGGGCTCCCGTTAAGTGCCGTTCGGGAAATCTCCATACTGTTGAACTGCAAGCACGAAAATATTGTCGCCATTCGGGAAGTCGTCGTAGGCCGCAGTCTAGAAAGGTTGCATTATTATTTTTCTTGTTGTAATGATTATTATTTGTTGCCATCGCTACGAGTATTTAATGTTATCACTAATTCTACAACAACTACCACTGCTACTACTACTACTACTGCTATTACTACTACCACTACTCATAATAGTTATTATTTATTAATATTATTATTTTGTTTCAGCGTGTTCCTGGTGATGGAGTACTGCGAACAGGACCTCGCCTCCATTCTCGACAACATGCCGAGCCCCTTCACGGAAGCACAAGTCAAATGCATCGCTTTACAAGTACTAAATATTCTACATCTCACTACAGCACACTATTCAAATTAAGAATAATAACAATAAATATTACTGAATTAGTCAAAAACTATTAAAATAATTTATTCTAATATCTCATAAATTTACTATATTAATTAACTAACTTTTTTTAAAACTAATTTTCGAACAATTTATCGGTGCTAAATTTCTAAACAAACGTAACTTTATTCACTAAATTTGTGAATTTTCTAAATATTCAATTTTAATTTCTGTAGGTGTTTAAAGGGCTAGCCTATCTTCACCACAATTTCTTCATTCACCGGGACTTGAAAGTTTCAAATCTGCTCATGACAGACAGTGGCTGCGTTAAAATAGGTAATTAACCATAAACCCCCAAAAATTACAGAAAATACTAATATTCAGGTTTGTTCATTCATTAATGACTGAACTGTTGATAACTGATTTTTCCCGTTAGCATTTTATTTATCTTAATGGTAAATTTTGTATCTGAAAAATTTACTTTTTAATTCAGAAAAATAATTTATATGAGTTGATTTTTTAAATTTTTCCTTTCGATGTCGCAGCCGATTTCGGTCTGGCCCGCAAGTTCAGCGAGCCGGTCCAGCCGATGACTCCTCGAGTAGTCACACTGTGGTACAGGGCCCCAGAACTGCTTCTCCAGTCCCCGGTACACACAACAGCAATCGACATTTGGGCTGCTGGCTGTATTCTCGGTAAATTTCTCTTATTATTCGAGAACTTAACGTCTGTTTAACTTGCTGAATTAATGCTTGAATGTTTGCGCTGGACAGGTGAACTGCTGCTGCACAAACCGCTACTGCCGGGCCGCAGCGAGGTTCAGCAGCTGGACCTGATCATCGAGCTGCTGGGGACGCCGCACTCGGCCATCTGGCCGGAACTGGACTCGATGCCGGCGCTGCAGCTGTTCACGCTCAAGCAGCAGCCCTACAACAACCTAAAGCAAAAGTTGCCCTACCTCAGTGCTGCGGGACTGCGACTGCTCAACTTCCTCTTCATGTACGACCCCAGCAAACGAGCCACGGCCGAAGAGTGTCTCCAGAGCTCGTACTTCAGAGAGCAGCCACTACGTAACTATTTCCCTTTTTTCCCTATTTCCCCTCCGCGCTAGGATACAGGCTGTCCTTCGAGATTTTCTCTTTTCCTTCTTCTCTCATTTTTCCCTTTTCAGACCTCGTTTTCTCCCCTTTTTCCCCTTTTTCAGGGAGTTTCCCTGCAAAGTGGAAACACTGAACAACACATTCTACGTTTCAATGTGTATTCTGTATATGTGTTTGTTAATTTGGCAGCTTGTGAGCCGAAACTGATGCCCAGCTTCCCGCAGCACCGCAACATCAAGTCCAACCGCAGAGAGCAGGAACAGCAGCTTCAGCAGCAGCAGCAGCAGCAGCAAACAGACACAGACTCCCTCTCCGGACTGTCAGATCTGGTACTTTGATTTTTCAAATTTGTGCTATTATAGCAACACTAATTATAGTAAATCATAGTAATGTTACATACTATTTCATTTTCAATTTTATTTTCTACTTACAGTTGCAACTTCCAAAACGAGGACGTCTCGAATGAAAATTCAAATTCAAGCTTCTCTGCAACATTTCGTATTGGTATTGGAAGAGAAACAGAAAATTCAACAAAAACTTTGACTAAAACTTTCAACGGTTTCACTTACTGATTATTCTGGAACTTCTATTGAATCTGAAAAATCTCCAGGATCTCTTCCAGCAAGATCTTCTTCTTCTTCTTTTCCTTCTCCAGGATCTTCCAGTTCTTCTCCAGTCTTGTTCTGTAGAGTCTGAATGAAGTCTTCCTTTTCTTCGTGTTGTACAAGAAGTAAGAATTCCGGAACTTTTTCCAGAATTTCAGTTTCTAGAGGTTCTCCAGCTTCTCCAGGATCTTCTTCCGCGTCTTGTTGGTCTTCGGACAACTTGAGACGTTCCAGAAAGTCCTTAGTAGCAGTTTGAATGTCCTCGTTGAACTCTGTTTCACTTTTCAGCCAGCAAATCGTTCTGGTGCCTTGGTCTGTTGTGTTGACGATAGATTCCCTATCGATTTCAATCGATAGTTCCTGCAACAGTTGGCGAAAGTTCTTCAGGTGTTCAGCGGGTACTGTCCGATTGAAACAAAGGATCGCAAGTTCCTCCCAGTTGTCTGGAACCTCCACGACTGTCTGCTCACTTTCCTCAGGTTCTGGTTCCTCTTCTTGGGTTTCGGAGAAAAGCTTCGGCCTGGAGAATTTCACAGAGTCCCATGGAATCTTCCCACAAACAAAATATTAATTAACTATTATTATTGTATTATTTATATTATTATTTTTCGTACTATATTTCGCTCGGCGTTTCCAGCGAGGACTTGTTTTTCGCGCTCCAGTTCAGCGAGCAGAGTGTTGCGGATCAGTGGGACGTTGGCTCCTTTGATTACTGATACACATTCGCCTGCCTGTGTTTGTATATCGATAGTACTGATCTAAATCTTATATTATAGTCTTATATTTATAGTATTAATCTAATTAAAATAGTACTAACTAATAAAGTAAAAGATGATCGATAACAAAGTAACACATAAGATACAAAATTTATCGAAATTTTATTTAAAAATGGTAAGAGTTTCGTAAAGCAAGTTCTTTTTTTCCGTGACGGGTAATCAGGCCAGCCTAGGCCCATGTCCCCAGAAGCTGCCTAGAATCGTTGGTTTTTACGTAAATTAGATTAATACAAGTTATTAACTTAATTAACTCCTTGATTATCTATTTTAATTATTTTACTTATTATTCTGTATTTTTTATTTGTTCTAATTAAGTTATTCTAATTATTTTATTTTATTATAATTTACTTGTTCTAAGCATTTATTTCAATTAAGCTATTATATTAAAAGAAAATTCATTAATATAATTATTGAATTAATTTAGTTAGTATGGAAATTTAATTTAGAAATTTTAGAGTTATGTAATATCGATTTTATGTTATTTAGATTAATGAATGAATCAATTTTATGAACTTACGGCCATAAAGAGCCACGTGGGTTCGCTTCTGCCACGAAAGTTGACTAAGCGACTAATGCTGTCAGCCCGAGCCTTGAAGTTAAGAAGTTTGAAATTATTGCATTACTCTATTATCAGCTAAAATAGCTGAATTGTAAAGTTAGTTAGTTACTAGTTTCGTGGCCGTAAATAGAACAGCTTTATATTAAGGAGTAGCTTAGTCATCGCTTGAAAAACTAGTTTGATGAGCAAGACTCGTAGAAATAAGTAGTAGCAATAGTAGTAGTAGCAGCAGCAGTAGTAGCAGCAGTAGTAGTAATAGCTGAGTAGCGTTAGCACTAGGTCACTACACAAGACGTAGTAGAGGCAAGATTTCTACAATAGTATTTGTAGTAGTAGCAGTTTTAACAGTAATTAGTACTAGTAGTGTAAGTACAAGCAGTAGTAGTATAGTAACTATTAGAACTGTAGCCATATATGGTTGGTCAGTAGTGTCAAGACTTGCACTAGCTACTGAAACATTGGTAGCTGTGTAAGTAGTACTGGTAGAAACCAATAATAAAAGCACTGGAACAAGTAGTAGTAACTACTAGAACAGTACTCTTAGTAGTTGGTTTCTGCCACAGTATCAATACCAGTTCTAGACATTGACGTAAAAAAGCAGTAGTTGGGGTAGTAGTAGTTTTAGTAAAATTAAGTAGTAGTAGTAAGGGTAGAAATGCAAAAAAGGTTGCTTATACTGTAGCGCAGTGCAGTAACTCATCGCCAAGTTGCAGTTTGAGTTCTTTCAAATGGGACGACATGGCGAGGCACGGACCGCACCATTCCTGATACACATCCACCACTAAAACCAAAACTCAAATTCAAAATGTTACTACTTATTCACTGATTGATTATATCTATTATTGTAGTATGTCATTGATAAAAGTATCATTGAATATAGGATCTACTCTAATACCGTACATACTACAATCTAGAACTCCAAATTCAACTAAAAATAACTATAGTCTAATTCACAGTTCAATTCAACAGACTAATTATTAATCATTAGAAAGTATGCTTTAACTAATTACAGAAACAAAGTCTATATTGTTAATTAGTGGAATAATCAAATTAGATCTGTAATTAAGTAAATTTCAAATGTTTTCTAGAACCTATTAGTCCGGGCAGTTGACTCAGTTCTAGCCATTCTTCGTCACTGGTCACTTCGAACTGCCACTGAATAGCATCGGTGCGCTTCTTACCGCCCGCCATTTTCCTGGCAAGTGCTAGAGCAGTCCCCTTTGCATTCAAAAAGCCAAAAATTGGAATTAAATTAATTAGTCCAATTAGCTAAACATCAAATTTAAAAATTCAAATTTAGCAGTTAAAAAAAATCTAAAATTATCCGTGTATCCATAATAAAATCTTTAATTATGGAATGTAACCTTTTTTTATTGTAGTTTTTATAGTAATCCTTACTGATAAGAGATAATAATACGTAATCAAAACCCACCGAACAGACTAAATGCTTAATGCTTATGATAATTCGGTATTAGTTATTATTAACTACTAGAATTAGCTAACTTATATTACTAGTTGAACAGGTATGTTTTCTGACCATTGCCATTGTTGTGTCTAAAACTGAAACATGTGCGGATTGTACCAGGTTGCAAATGAAACTGTCTACTTTGTTAGTCAAGGTGTTTTCTTTAAGGGTAGAGTATGCGTGGCCCCTTTGCCCCTGACACAACGTCTGTTTAGTTCGCACAGAACAGCGCATGCATTCTGAATGCTTCTCATAAACACCTCGGATGCGTTCCAGCAGACAATGACCGAACAAAAGGAATGACTCTTGAAGGTTCTTACCAAGATTCTTGATATTGCAAGATACTTCCAAGAAGATTCAGCCGTTATCAACTGTTATCAAGGTTTTGGGTCTGGGATACCCCTTACTCGGACTAAGTGCTCGACTTGGTTCCACTTACTTTAAAACAAAACTTTGAATTGATTGAAGATATCGATTAACGATTACTGCGTGCTCATTATATTTACCTGTTTGCTGCGTTTGACCAAGAGGCTAAAATTCTCCTTTTATTCCGTGCTCTGCACACATCGCCGTAATGGCTGCGTCTCCAGGTGAATTTGTTGACTGTTGCCATGGCAACTGTTAGGGGCCAATTTTTGGGATTTTTTTTTTGTTCCGGTTACGTTCATCGACTGGCACATGCCAACAAAGAAAAGTAGTACATCAGTAGCTCGAAGCATTGCCAAAGAAAAGCGTAAAACAGAGAAATGAACCATTCGCGTGTTATTTGTATTGTACGTATAACATATACACTTTTATGCACAAAGTAAACAGTATCCCACGTAAAGTTATGGTGCCTTTTTGCGATGCCATTTTGTGTGATGTTGAACTGGCCGTCTAACATTGTTGAAAACTTGTATTCATAGTATACTGTCTCTCTCTAGACTTCTCTGAAAAGGAACTATAAAAAGGAACTGAGAAACTACAAAAAGGCACTGCAGTGGTGCTTTTTACTTTCTGCAAAGTTTTGCTCACAAAACAGCAAATCATGGAGCAAAGGAAACGAGCAGTATTCATTTGCACACAACGTACAGGGAAAATAACAATAATGCCTGAAAGTGGGACAATAATAATAAAGCACGAGATGGGAGAAACACCTCGTTATGAAATTCTAAAGCATTTTCAGGGGTATGGAACAAATACGGCAACGTAGCACGAAACTGTATATCGACATGCGTATTGTTTCTTATTGTATGTAGACACGCTATTGATTAATCAGAAATTTTGCGCCTTTTTTCGGCTTTCTGTAACTAGACAGATTAGAACTTTGGCGTCGATAAAATGACCAAATTCGACTGAGTTTCATTTAGTATCCTATACTACGAGCTCTTTTTCTCGATATACGAAATCCCAAGTAGAGTGAATCACCAAATACAAAACATGTGTGTCAGGTTCGTAGTACTTGCATTAATATTAAAAGTGCAGTTTTACGTACCTGCAGTTCTAGAATAAATTACGTTATAAATGCAGTTTACTCACTAGTAAACATTCTTCCTATCCCCGTAGCAGATGAAAGCATCAAAGGTCAGTGTCAGATTCTTTATCTTCTACAACAGAAAAAAGAAGCCTCTTCTAGAACAGAGAAAACGAGTCTCTTCTGTCTCTTCTACAACAGAAAGGACACGCTTCTTCTATAACAGAGAGAACGAGTCTCTTCTACAACAGAAACAACAACGCTTCTTCTACAACAGAGAGAACAAGTCTCTTCTACAACAGAAACAATAGACTTCTTCTACAGCAGAGAGAACAAGTCTCTTCCTTAACGCGTTCTAAGACGAGACAACTGGATCGTTTCTACAAGCGAAAGCGAGTTAACTCGCTCTCAAACGAGAGAAGGGCATTGTTTCTACAGCTGGAAGCGAGTTAACGCGTTCTAAAATAAGAGAGGAGGATTGTTTTTACAACCGAAAGCGAGTTAATTCGCTATCAAACGAGAGAAGGGCATTGTTTCTACAACCGAAAGCTATTTAACGCGTTCTAAAACAAGAGAAGGGCATTGTTTCTACAACCGAAAGCAAGTTAACTCGTTCTCAATCAAGAGAACTGGATTGTTTCTACAGCCGAAAGCGAGTTAACGCGTTCTCAATCAAGAGAACTGGATTGTTTCTACAACCGAATGCGAGTTAACTCGCTCTCAAACGAGAGAAGGGCTGTTACCATCGGTAACGTGGTTGTTGAAGGAGTTCGAGTCAATTGTGCGTTATTTTCTATATTTACACTGCAAACAGAATTTAGCATTTACATAAATACATATAGAAATACAAGTCAGAATAAATATAACCTCGAAATTCCTCCACCAATGAGACAATACAATATACAGTAAATAATCAAACACGTCTGTAGAGGCCGGATATCTTCGGGCAAATGACTCAAATCAAAATGCGTCTTGCCTACAATGCAAGGTCACGACCCTCACGGCACTATCAATTACTGACATCGCTGGCCCTGTTTTTGATTCGCCAAAAACCACCACGGAGCACGAGTTCTCAAGTCAAATCCATTGTAACGTCAGTACACATTCGCACATATCGTGTTTCACACTCGCACACTAACTTATCAAGGCGGTAAAGTTTCATCATGGGTGTAATGCAGAGCCCATCTTTTGTTTCCACTTCTGCAACGTGCACGATTCCGTCGGGTCCTGGCATCACCCTGAGGACTCTTCCGGTCAGCCACCTCCCGCGGAGAACGTTAGGCTCTGCTATCAACACCAGCTCACCTTCCGCGATATTCTTCGACATCGTGTTCCACTTCGTTCGTTGGTTAAGGAAGGGAACGTATTCCCTCAGCCATCTTCTCCAGAAATGGTCCACCACGACCTGCGCTGCTTTCCAGCTTCTCTTCAATGGCGTGTCAGAAAATATATCAGGCTGGATTGCAGGATTTCCCCGGCCCAATAAAAAATGGTTTGGCGTCAACGGTTCCAGGTCCATAGGGTCTGGAAATACGTGCGTCAGAGGGCGGCCATTAAGCAGGAATTCCACCTCCACGATCACCGTCACCAGCTGCTTGTCATTTATGGTCTGATCCTGTAGAACTGCTCTTAAAGCTCGTTTGGCAGACTGCACAAGCCACTCCCAAACGCCGCCAAAATGTGGGGCAGGTGGACGAGAAAAACACCAATCTCTACCGCGTAATGCCACCTCCCTCCAGCGATCTTCTCATGGTTTAAACGCTGCACCACCTCCTGGAGTTCTCTTTCTCCTGCTACGATGTTTGTCCTGTTGTCACTGAAATATCGTTTTGGTGTGCCTCGTCGTGACACAAACCCCCGAAATGCCATTAGGAACGAGTCAGTGTCCAAAGAATAGCACACTTCTAGGTGCACTGCTCGCGTGCTCAGGAACGTATAGAGATATACGTATCGCTTCAGCGATCGGCAAAACATCAGAACATGCAACGGTCCAAGAAAATCTAAACCGGTGTTCGTGAAAGGTAGTTGAAAAGGTTCAAGACGTTCAGCCGGCAGGTTCGCCGTCAGTGGGTTAACGGGCTTGGCCTTCCGAATTCGGCAGTAAAAACACTTTTGGAATACCCTTTTAACTTCTCGACGTGCTTGCAAGATCCAGAATCTTTCGAAAAGTTCTGCCACAACCTTTGCCGCTGACCCATGGCAACCCGGATGTGATAGTCCCATACTAACGATTTGGTGAACTGGTTGTTCCGAGGAAGGATCACCGGATGTTTCATCTCCACTGGGAAAGCGCTGTTTTCCAACCGTCCTCCCATGCAGAGCCGGATTAACCTTTTTGGAGGCCCTGGTCTTGTCCTAATGCTTCGCCATATTCTTCAAACTTATTCGTTTATTTGCACATCCGCACTTAGTTCGAAATCTTGTAGAAACCGGTATTTTTGTAGGATTAATTAGAACTTGTCATTACCTTCAAACTTGAGTGCTGTACAAAAACTTGACACGGTTACAACGAATACTTAGGTTCAGATGACATTTTATTCTGAAATTAATGCAACTTTTCTCATTTTAGAGTTTACAAAATCACTGATAATGTCGTTAAATGGAAGTTCACAAAGAACTTCGTTTTCTATGTTCATCAAGGAAATAGCATTCAAGGGATCTTGTAGCATGGATGGTCGCTTTTCATTCTTGATGAGCTTAAGCTTTGAAAATGTTCTTTCACCCCCAGCCACTGAAACCATCAGTGACAGGTAAATCCGGAATCCGATTTCAACACTGGGGTAGATATTCTGCAGATCTTCTTGAAAAAGAAGAGAGTAGATTTTTGTAGGTGAAGCCAGAATAGAAGGAATTTGCTCGGACCCAGATTGTGCAGCTTTGTCTTCAAAATACACCGTAACGTAAGACGAGAAATCTTGGATTTCATCAACGAAGCTCAGCTACAGATCATTTCGGTAAGTTCTTTGGAACAAGGAAGCGCTGGCTACCAGATCATCTCTTGACATCGTCCAAAATGAATGGAAGAAGCCGAAAAGCCTCCCAATTTCCTCGTAAGCTGATGTGTGAGACCATAGTTCAGCGGCTAGTCTGCTCAAGATTGGCAAAGTGGCTTCGATTCTAATTTTGTCTAATCCAGTGAAATAGACACCATTGTCCGCTTCGTCATGGAAAGCCTTCCTCTTTCTGAATCGTTTGTCGCTAAGAGTGGCGTAAGGGGCTTGCTCCTTGGCTTCGTCCACAGTTTCGTCGAAACGTCCTCGCTGATCCTCCACGAAACGTATTAGGGCCTTCAACCTGCAATCTGGCTTTTCTTCCGTACCTTTGATAAATTCTTCTAACGATAAACGAACGTCGCTGTATCCTATCTTCAGCACAAGCACTGCGTCAGCTCTAGCTGACCACCTTGTATCAAACAATCGTTTCACAGTCAACGTGTTAGGCCCGAGATGCTTGAGAAGAACTGACCAACGATGCCTGGAGGCACCGAAGAAGTTGTAGAGTTGTTGGACGAAGCCGAAGAACGAAACTGCTTCTGTACAGCACTCTGCTGCATTCACTCCCACCAGGTTAAGTGAATGGGCTGCGCAAGGGACGTACCTTGCCAGAGGGTTTGATGCACGAATAAATGCTTGCACCCCTTTATATTTTCCTGGCATGTTGCTCGCATTGTCGTACGACTGGCCTCGCATGTTGTTAAGACCGATCTTGTGTTCTGCGAGAAGGTCGATGGTAATTTTCGATAGTGCTTCCCCTTTGTGGCTTTCAATCGGGACAAAGCACAGAAATCGTTCAACAACTTGGTGGGTATTTTTAGACACACACTGGATCATTACAGTAAGCTGATCTACACGAGTCACATCTGGGGTGGAATCAATACAAAGTGAATAGCATTTTGCCTCTTGAATTTCCTCTACTATTTTGTTAAGGGGCGCCGGCCAATTAAGTTGATGAATTATTCTAATATCGTTGACGACAAGTAAGAGGCTCTTTCCCTTTTCCTCTTGACAAGCTCTTGACCTTTTCCTCTGTTTCCGTATTTTTGCAGATGGTTTCTCAAGAAGGGATCAAATTGACTAACTAACTCTAAAACACAGAGGAAGTTGCCATTCTGTTGGGCTCCAATCATCTCGTTCCTGCCTCGAAATGCAAGGCCTCAAGATTCAAGAAATTTGCGACCGCAACAACTCGTTCCAATACGTCCCTCCAGTAGTGTGACTCAGTATCATGTTGAATCTCTACAGCACAAGGAATTACTGATGTTTGCCTGCGTCTACTAATCCATGTCAGAGTAGCTTTGCGGTGTGATAAACCATTTTCATGTTCTGAGAGTCGTTCTGTAGCGTGTTTCCAGTCACTGAAACCTGGATGGATGGCAAACTGTGTGGTTCCTCTAGCAAACAGAAAGCATACAAAGCAGTACACTTTTCCAGTCGATGGAGAGTACAATAGCCATTCCCTCTTAACTACTTCCCTATTTTGATGGGTTCTATACAGGTGCCTTGGTGAAAACTTTCGGCTTTGATCTGGATAGCGACGCTCAGACGATTTAAAACGATCGTCATGGTGCTGACATTTTTCTGATCCCATTCTTGTCCAGTAATCTATTTCCGCTGATCCCAGATTTTTCCAGAGTCCTGGATCGTCACAAAATGCTTCTGCATGGCCCATTACCATTTCTGTCTCTGCTGAAGGAGGGTTTATCACCTAAAGCTAGAAGAAAAATATCATTTCTACCCTGTTATATTCAAGAACTGGTTGTTATTTACCGGAAGTGTATTGTCTCCTTGTACTCCTGGTACTTCTGTCTCCTCGGAAAAGAAAGCCTTAGTAGCACTGCCATTAATCTTGCCATAATCACTGGGGAGTCGCTGCAATCGCTGTGGAACTAGAGGGCCCAGGCTAATAGTAGTAGTTGCAAATTTTAGGTTAAAAAGTACAAAGTATTATATTTAGGGTCGTAATTCACGTCGAAAGCATTGACCAGGTTTTTTTTTTTTGTTCAATTAGTTTGCGTATTCAGTAATTAGACTGTTACTGACGTTCAACTAACTCAAGTTTAGAACACAGTATGAATTTATTGCCTTTATGTTAACTCATTCCAAACTAGTACGAAAGAATGGTAAACGTATTTCTTTCCAACTAGAACTGTTTTATAAAACTGAGCTTGCAGTGTTACGTATTCTTAGTTAAATCTTGGAAAATCGCCAGAAAATTAAAAGTAAATCAGACAATTATGTGACAAATCCATAATTTCTCCTAATGAACTTGAAAACAGATTTAAAACTCGAATAAATTTACTTAATTTATTTTGAAAGAATTTGTTGTCAAAAGGAAATTCAAATGGAAAATATTAAACGCTCCTACATATCAGTTATGACTATTTAGACAAATGACAAATACACGTGTGGCAAATAGGACTTTAACCTTATGAAGACGCAAAATTTTGAATTGTTTGTTATGTCAATTGTACACCCCCTTTCAAATGCGTGGCTGCAGCGTTTTTCATTACCCTACGCGGAACAAAATTTGCAGCCTTGGTATTACTAGCACAAGTGTATTCAAATTAAAATTAGAAGGTTTTCTTACCGTATCGAAGGTATCGCAATTTTCTTGCAATTCTTTCGGCTTGAAGCCGAAGTCAGCAAGTTTGCAATTTTTTTCAATCGTCTCCGTGAGCTTGGACTCGCTGTATTCTTTTCAGCTTCCTTTTGGCCGCACCACTTAGATGAATTCTCTCTGACATTTTTAGCTGCCAGTTACAGACCATAGTCCAGTAGAAATAATGTCAACTAGTTTATGCTTCGTGTGAAATCACGCAGTTAAAGTTTTGGTGAAAATAAATATAAACTAAGAGATTTCTCCGAAAAAAACGAAACTCGCGAGGTACGCGTATGTGAACTTGGACGGAAGTCAATGTGGGACACGAGATCTAGGGCCCTCTCTGCTATGGGGTGTTCCTAAACGCAGGTAGCCAAGCATTAGTTTTAAAAATGTTGAATTCCGTTTAATAATTTTTACGTTATGTTACACAAATTTTTATCGCTACCAAAATATCTATAACTTATTATTTTGATTTTTTTTTGTTTCGAGTATCAGTAATTTTCACATAAGCGAAAAGTTAAAAAATTTTTCATCGACTCGGGGCCTTGGGGGCCCCCTAAAATTCAGAGGCCCTGGGCTGCAGCCCCGAAAGACCATGCGTTAATCCAGTACTGCTTCCACGCGCAGTACTCCTTGCTTGTTCGTGAACGGGTTTAGCTTCACGAGCTGCGAGGCTTTATCAGTTGGGTTGTTCCCCTCCAGAGCAGCGTATTCTTTGGCAAAACATTCCTTTAGACTATCTTCACACAGAGCTCTTGTGCTATGTTGAGTTCTGTACCAAAGAGCCAGCTTGATTCCCTATCAGGTGCCTTCAACCTGCAATTGCGGATAAAACGACCGATCCAGGTGACAATTGTTTTAAGCTTGGCAAGAGATGAGGTCCTACAAATCAGCTCTCCAGTCGGATTCTCCTTTAACTGCGCCACACCTACCCATCTGTTGCTGCTCACTTCTGGGTCATCAAAATACTTCTGGTGTGGGAGCTGCGGTTCAATGGGCCACTATTCTTCCGACAAGACGAGGAATTTCGGACTGTTCAGCCAGCGACCGTCTTTCAATAGGTCCGAGACCGGCACACCTCTACTGCAATCGTCGGCGGGATTCAGGTTACCTGGAACCTAGCGCCATTGTCTTGGTTCCGTCACTTCTAAGATTTCCCCGATTCTGTTCGCCACTAAGGCCTTAAACTTGCAGGTCGTAGAAGTGATCCATCGCGAAACCGTAATGGAGTCAGTCCAGTATGTGAATTCTTCTACGTCTAGTTGCAGTTCGTCCCTCAGAGTCTTCCCCAATCGGGATGCGAGCGTGGCTCCTTGTAACTCCAACCGGGGAATGCTAAGTGGCGTCACCGGGGCGACACGAGACTTGGCCAAAACAAAGGACAATGTAATTGAAGAGTCATGGTACTTGACTCTCAAATACGCTTCTGCAGCGAACCCGATTCCCGAAGCATCCGAAAATACGTGCATCTGATAACTAGCAGCGGGAGCGGTAGCAAGTCGCAAACAACGAGGGATCTGAATATTTTCGATGTCCGGCAACATCTGCTTTCACTTCTTCCAGGTCCCCTTCAGTGAATCCGGAATGTCATCCCAAACCTATCTTAGCTCGCCAGAGATCTTGTAGTAAAACTTAAACGGGTAGTATTGCAGGTGCAAGAAACCCCATGGGATCGAAGATGCTCGAAACTGCAGATAATGTTTCGCTTAGTGTCTGCGGTTGGGTTTAGTAAACGGAAACGAAACCGGAACACGTCCTTCGTGGAGTCCCAGAACTTGCTTGTCCAATGTTCTCTCCACGGGCCGGTTGTCCAGGTCAAGGTTCAGCAGGGGTGAGGCTGCTCCTCCTTGCTGCAGCGTCTTTAGTACGACTGAAGACGACGATGCCCATTGTGAAAGTTCGAAACCCCCGAGACTCAGCATCGACACCACTGATTTACAGCCTGCTGCTGCCTCTTGGTCACTGTCGAAAGAATCCAAATAATTATCGACGTAGAAGTTGGATTCGACTTTACTGGCAACTTCAGGAAACTGGGTTTGGTTATCCTTCTCCGTTCTCCTCAGGGCGTAGTTGCAAATAGCCGGTGATGACACTGCACCAAATATTTGCAACATCATTCGGTACGTGCTTGGAGGATCCTTGCTTCCTGGTGGCCTCCAAAGGAATCTCAGAACATCTTGGTCCCTATCCGGAATCAAAACCTGGTGGAACATCTTCGTGATGTCTCCCGTAATCGCCAGAGGGAGCTGGCGGAATCTCAGAAAGACTCCTACCAAGTTTGAGATTAGACACGGTCCGTGAGTAGACAGTCATTTAAAGAAGTGTCCTCGAATCGTGCCGCTGGGTCGAAAACGACACGGATTTTGTCGGGCTTGTTTGGGTTCTTCACCGCGTGGTGTGGCAAGTACCATGTGCGTCCTTCCAGGCCTTGCAGATCGCTTGTACCCAACCTTTTGGTATGTCCCGGCTTGCACACAGCCATCAATCACCTCGGCGTATTTTTTTTAAACCAAACTCAGGATCTGCCCGAAAGCGACTTTCCATCGCTAGCAGTCTTCGGAAGGCACCCCGACGATTGTCCGGCAACCTTACATCGGGGCCCTTCCAAAGTACGCCGACTTCGTAACGCTCTCCAGTAAACTTGGTCGAGGTCTCCAGCAAGTCAATTGCTTCCTCTTGCGCCTTAGCCACGGGTATCTTCACATTTGGTTTAATGCCAAACGATTCAGTTGTTCAGAAGTCCTTCAACTGCTCGTCCAGATCCAGGTTATCCGTCATGAATAGGTGAAGCACCGTGTGACTCTTGGAAGCCGACTAGAAATTCTTCCGACTACGCCCCATCCGAAAGGAGTAAGAATCACTTTCGGCCCATCGGTATCCTTGAGTGGTTTATGAACTTCGAGGACGTCGTGTGTCTCTACCAAGTCCATCCCAATTAGAACGGTGACGGCTGCCGAGTCCGAAGGTTCAAGACAGAGGTCAGTGAGGTGCTCTCAATTCGATTTAGCCTTGGTGCAGTTTAGCTGCCTTTGGGATATGTTTAACTTAGTGACGGCGTAAGCATTAATTGCGCTGAAGCGTTCGCCACTCTTGGAAGCAATAGTGAAATCGACTTGTCTGACCAGGAGCCGCGGATCTTCCTTATGAAATGTTCCCAACCTAAGGCTGCTTCGAGGGCCTTGCAGACCAAGGTAATCCGCGACATCTTCTCTGATTAAGGTCACCTCGCATCCAGAATCTAACAGTGCAAAAGCTGAAATGCTACGCGTTCCGTTACTTACAATAGTCGGCACAACCGAGAGGAGAAAACAACTCTGCTGGGGCGTCAAGGTTGTACCTACATGAGGCGTGGACTCACCAGTTTGCTCAACCTGGTCCTTGCCAACTCTGGTCACCGCGTTGTCAACAGGATCGTGTCTGCGGGGAGCACCATGTAGTTGCTGATGGTGGAAAACTTCCATCCACCGTGCCCGCAATGCCGTTTGTTGTTACAACGTCGACACATATGAGTCGGGGAAAGGCAGAAAAAGCAGCGTTTTCCTTCGCGAACAACGATTTACCTTTCTGCCGGCGTCATGTCGAGGAACCTTCGGCACCTAGCCAACTCGTGTTGCTCCGCCTGACAGACAGAGCAGCCCTGTCCGAGACCTTTAGAACTTGGGCTGAAGGCTTGAGTCCTGATTGACTGCTAGGATGGTTGGCGGATGTTCTGCCCTAGAAAGGCAAGGGCGATTCCGCGCGACTTTCGAAACCTTCTCTTGTCCTTCCTTTGCCGAGAAGTAAACCTCCTTCACCATGCTCTCGGCAAGCATTGTTTTCGTTATGGAGTTACTTAAGGAAATTAGAAACGGTCTCCCGTTCCTTAGCTGCAGCTGGAGAGCTTCCTTACCCCACTCCGTCTGGAGTCGAGCAGGAAGCTTCTCGGTCATCTGAATAAGGGTCGATGGTGAGAATAAATTACGGTTGTTCGCGTCTTCTAACTGAAGATCAGCTATCGCCCCTTGCAACCTGGCCGAGAAGGTTCTTAGACTCACGATATCTCCATCTCGCACCGGCGGCAGGCTTAACAGGCCTTTCACGTGTGCTCGCGCCATTACGATTGGGTTGCCGTAAAAGCGGTGCAGTTGATTAAGGGCTTCGCGGTACAAATCCGGATTGTGCAGGCACATTGATATGCTCTTGCGAACCTGTGGACTTAGCGACTCCCGGAGGTACGCCAAACGTAACGCATTGTCGCTGACCGCTTCATGGACTGTCACCCTGAAAGTTTCGCTGAACATACTCCACTTTTGTGGATCCCCATCGAAAGGCTGCAGCCTCAGTTTGGGAAGCCTGTTCATTCCACCGTGGTTACCGCACCCAGGGTGATCGACCCATTCATTGACAGGCACGGAACAAGATTCTTGGACCGGACGCCGGCTGACTCTAGGTTGGTTCAACGAAAAAAATGGAGTAGTACGACGGTGTGCAGCCCTTTCCGTCCTGACAGCTTCGCGCCTTTCCTTTGGCTTAGCACCACCTACGGCCCCAGAAGGATCGGCAGGAAGTACGTTGACTAGACTGGGCCTCGTAGCTGGAAGATACTGTGTCGTTTGAGTTTAGCCAATGTATCCGGTTTCCTGCGTCCCGAGTCCCTCCTCGATCACAGCACTCTCGACATTGAAAGTAGCGAAAGCCACTTTTCGCTCAGCCTCATCTCGTTCCAGGTTGACCTGCAGGGCTCCACTGAGGCGCCGCTCCTCCAGTTTTAGCTGCGACATTTGTTGTTCAATCTCCTGCAGCCTAGTCCTGTAACTCTGTTGGAGAATTTCTTTCTTCTTGGTAAACTCAAGTTCGACTTCCGCCTGCTTTAACCCTTTCAAGGACTCGTGGATCCCTTTGCAACATTTACTACTCACCGAGGACAGTATCGAGGGAGCTTCGCCGGCCCGTGAGGAGAGATACTCTTCTACTCGTTGATAGATGTCTTGGGTTTCAGCGTCAAAGGTCCGTCGTCATTTTTCGGCTGCCCACTGCTGAGCCTCGTTCAACTTGGCTGCTGGCACATAGGCAGAATGCAGTCTAGCACAATCTTCGTACAAATCAACAAGAGAACCCTGATGCATCTGCAGGGAAGTCCTGCTACCTCTCTGTTCGATAATTTGCAAGATTTTCGTGAACCGAACGTGTGAACAAGGTTTTGGCGTGCTTCCGTTGGCCGAGTAGTTCCAGCGGATCTACCTTTTCCAGGTCACCATGGTTAACTCCAACGGCGTCAACGGGTTCTCCAGCACTAGCCCTTGCCCCAGCGTTCCCGGTCGATGAACCAGAATGTTACTATCCGTAACGTGGTTGTGGAAGGAATTCGAGTCAATTGTGCGTTATTTTCTATATTTACAGTGCAAACTGAATTTAGCATTTACATAAACACACATACAAATACAAATCACAATAAATATAACCTCGAAATTCCTCCACCATTGAGACAACACAAAATACAGTGAACAATCAAACACGTCTGTAGAGGCCGGATAATATCTGGTAAATGACTCAAAACAAAATGCGTCCTGCCTACAATGCAAGGTCATGACCCTGCAAGGTCACGACCCTCACGGCATTTAATCAACGGTCGTAACCCGCAAGGTCACGACGCGTACGGCAATACCAATACTGACAAGGGCATTGTTTCTACAACCGAAAGCGAGTTAACTCGCTCTGAAACGAGAGAAGGGGATTGCTTCTACAACCGAAAGCGAGTTAACTCGCTCTAAAACGAGAGATTTGGATTGTTTCTACAAAGCAACTGATGGGTTCCAATCAATTTTTTTTACGGCTAAAGAGTAATAGACAATCAGTACGCGATCATGAATGAGATAAACAGAAGACAATGAAAACTTGCATAACGAATGGGACACACGCATACACACACATACATAGCAATACAACACAATACATAACATAACAATACAATACATACATAACAATGGGACACACGCATCAGAGACGATAGACTGAAACATTTCTATTCCATTTGTCATTTCAATGAAGACGGAAGAACAAGACTGAACCAAGAAGCTACTAGACATGGGCCTTAGACCTTGAGACTATCTCTGGTTTCAAAGACAGTCAAATAAAATCTGCTATTTCTAAAAACAGCAGCGCTATGCGATCCGCCATAACATAACAGATACATTACGTGAACTATAAATTAACTGAAAACGTGTAGCACTGGATAAAAACCTATAATCCTTCGCTAGAAGGAGACTCGCGTGAAAATATACTGTCAAACAAGCAAATATTGAACCTCATAACAAAATCAGTTGTTTCCAAATGGACGTTAGGCCCATCTAAACCCTTTGGATGTTCTGTCCTCCACTCCGTTTCGAATTTGAACCTGTTCTTCACAAAATCTGTGTTGATTTGTCACTCCATCTAGAAATATGTTTTCGCGACGTGACGGTCTTCCGGGTGCAGCTTCACTGCAACTTGCCTCGTCTCGTAAATCTTCATACGTAACACAAAATTACGTTACTTTAACCAATTTACCTTTCTTATACTATTACTTAACTAAAAATCTAGACGTAGATGCAAAATTGGTCTTCATAAGAAGAATAGCGGATTCAGACCGAGTATGTAAATTAATCTTGTGTAGTCAGAAGTGGCGTTCAAAGACTTGACACAGTTACATCGTAAATTAAGGTTTGGAAGATATTTTAATTGTAAATTAATTTAAGTGTTCTTATTTGTAAGTTGACAAAATCATTGATGATTCTCTTCACTACAGTGAAGAATATATCCTTCGTTGATCTTCGAACTGACTTTCTGTGGGTAAGTTTAGCGTAGTCTGAGCTCAACAAGCACTCGTACTGATAGCAGTACCGACCAGGGGGGGGGACAAAAGGGGCAATCTGCCTCGGGCCCCAGCATTCTAGGGGCCCCTGTCCTAGTGCTATACGGTTTATCTTGCTGTGTGATAATGGGGGGCCCCTGTTTGACTGTTGCCCCGGGCCTCCCGAAACCTCTGGGCGGCCCTGACTGGATAGACCCAAACATCTTGGTTTGACCTCTGATTCGCTGCTGGTAATGGGCCAGTCAAAGTCGCAAAGTCACCCGTCAAAAGCGAAATTCATAGCCTCAGGCATGACGCGGCAGTCAAGCGTCAGGCCTTTCCAATTCAAATCGATTTGACTTTCGCTGTTGCTCGGCCAGTCAAAGTCGCAAAGTCACCCGTCAAAATGAAAATTCCTAGCTTAAGGCATGACGCGCCAGTCAAGAATTAGATCTTTCCATTTCAGATCGATTTGACTTTCGCCGTTGCTCGGCCAGTCAGACTCCCGTGTAGCTCACCCTTTCAGTAGTATCCCTCATCGCAACTGAAACAATCAGTTATCAGTATATTCAGAACGCAATTCGATTTAAAACTTGTACATTCTGTGGTTAAATTCTCATTACTACAGAATTGTTTCTGTACAGTACTGTTATTTCGATAGGTGTGGTGTGATTTTCAGACGGCGAAAAGCCCTGAAAGATACGTTAATTCGGTACTGCGTACAGCTGATGGTTTTCTAGTCTGTGTAATGCGACCTGTATGCCCCAGGCACGTTGGAATTCCACTTCGCAGGGAAATTCCCTTAAAAAGGGAAAATCGGGTCTAAGAAGGGAAACCCAACAGAAGAGGTGGGAAAGGAGGGAAAAGGAAAGTTTATGAAGAGAGGAGGGGAAAAAGGGAAAATTGTGCCCTCTTCTGGGGAAATGTGAAAATGGTTTTTAGGCAACAACAAAAACAATCCAAATTTTGTAGACGTGTCAAAGCTCTCCATATTGATTGCTAATTATCGGCTTTTTCTTATTATTTCCTTTTTTCTTAACTCAAATGGAAGGAGTCCTCTGGAAATGGACGAATTACTGGAACGGTAATGTTTTGCGACAGTCTCTTTACAATGTTTGTCGAGGAAAGTAAATTTTTATCATTTGGTTTTTTGGTTACAGGCTGGCAGCCCAGATGGTTCATTTTAGACGATGGCGTATTAGCGTATTATGCTTCACAGGAAGAAGTAAACCAAGGCTGTAAAGGATCCCTGAAAGTCGCTGCGTGCGAGATATCAGGTAAAGAAAATGCAGCACTAAAACGCAACGTCGAGTATCTTACGTTTTCTCACAGTCAGTCAAACGGATCCACTGAGGATGGACCTGACGATTCCTGGCGAACAGCATTTTTACTTGAGGGCGGCTTCTTCGCAAGAAAGGCAGCAGTGGCTCGTTGCGCTGGGAAGTGCCAAGGCTTGTGTTCGACTCATTCCGGAGAGTCAGGACCCTGAATGTAGTCGGGATGTTGTCAAAACAAAACGATCTGAACTGAGACTTTACTGTGATCTCCTAATGCAGCAGGTTCATTCGGTGAAAGACGCTGCAAGCCAAAGACCAGAACCGGACATCCAGGTATTTTATAATCGCTCAAAAAACATACGCTTCTTATCAACAATGTTTCCACTTTCATTTTCTGCTTTCTTCCCTCTTCCCTTATTTTTCTCTTTTCCTCCTCCATGCTAGAATACAAGCTGTATTTCTAGATATTCCCCTTTTCCCTATTCTCTTAATTTTTCCCCTTTCAGAGCCCATTTTTCCCTTTTTCAGGGAATTTCTCTGAAAAGTGGAAACACTGCTTATCAAGAATGTTTTTTTTTCTCTGCCAGAAAATGGAGGAGTCAACTCGTCTTTTAGCGGCTACGTGTGATACGTTCATCTCGACTCTGGACCAGTGCTTGAAACTAGCGAAAGCGGGATTTACTTATCAGCTGCCGCACTCGCACCCGACGGACACGGCTTTAAACGGTGCTTCCTCTCACCCTCCTCTCTCTCCGTCACAAATCGTTCTCCCTTCCACGAAACGCAAGAACTAGAAAACATTTAAACAAATTTTTACAAACTGTCGTTTGTCGTAGGACAACTATTTTGTATCGGCGAGGCCTTAAAATTTTTTTTAAACAGGCTGCATTCCTCGTTACCGCTCTTCTGCGTCTTTTTACATTTCGGAAATCATCGGAAAATCCCTAGTCAGTCATATTTGCGAATTATCTCGAGTGTTTTAGTTTGCGAGAAATGTTTTATGGCCGCTTCATTGTCGCAGAATAAACACGTCCTTTCTATTAATTCTCCATAATTTCTAAAAATTCGCTGATTGGTGCTGCTCTCACTTAATTGTATTTATTCTCCAATAGGGAAAGGACTTAGGATTTTACAGAATATTTCTATCCAATCAGGTAAACGACAATGAAGGGGACACAGAACAAGGGGAGGACATAGCCATACAACATTCACTACAAATTCCAATTAAATTTAACAACATTAATATTCATCTGACTATTCATCATTTTACGCCGATATTATCTATGATAGATTTCAATAATTCTATAATTTTTGCTCTCTGGTTTGTACATTTACGTGGTGCCGAATTTGACTGGAACATTCAAGATTTTTGCATTTGTATCTGGAACAAGGATTTTTTTTCCCCCATTAACGAACAACGTGACGAAAGAAGGTAAAAGGAAAGGAATGTAAGGGACATAGAGATTAGGAAAACAGTGAATGGTGAACTGTGTGGAAGGGTGGCACTTGAAATCCCTGACTCTAAACGACAAACTCCATCCACAAAAAAAAACGAAACAAATCAAATATCTGAAGATGTGGTAAGTTTTAAGTTAAATACGAGGTCCACTCCTTTCATTGATAGTGCGGGAACGTCTGACAGATACTCCCTGATGCGGAATGACCCGTCATTTTCCCGGGGAGTTTCCTGCTGTTTGGCCAGTGTCGCATTCAGCGAATGGATGAAACCTGACTGTGTCAAAAGTCCCGAGACGAGACGCGGTTCGCTCAGTGGTTCCCTGTGATACGGTGGGGGAGGAAGAGGCGGAGGAGGATGTCCATTGCGTTGTCGTACGTCCTGGGCTTCGCTTTCCGAACATCGCCTGTGTTTGGGCTCCTCTCTGATGTGTAGACGCTCAGCCGTC
Source organism: Eulimnadia texana (assembly GCA_002872375.1). Taxonomy (NCBI): domain Eukaryota; kingdom Metazoa; phylum Arthropoda; class Branchiopoda; order Diplostraca; family Limnadiidae; genus Eulimnadia; species Eulimnadia texana. Next base: position 30,635,836 of record NKDA01000001.1, on the reverse strand, counting down.
CCGTAAACAACTTCCTGACCTTCAGCTTTGACCTTTGACCTTGCGGACGACCAATCGGCGGGCGGGTGAGCGGTGGAAGCTCCAATCCGCATCGACTGGACCCTGCGCAGCATCACGGGGCTGACGGGTTGGTGACCAATTGCTGTGAGGCTTTTAACAGCAGCCGCCACGCTCAGCGTATTGGGACTCACTGATTGGCTTGAGTGTCCTTTAAGCTCCTCTTCCGGGTGCGGGTGGGCGTCCAATAGGAAAGCAGGGGGCGGGGGCAAATCGAAAGGGTCAATGGAAGCTGCGTCGTCATTGGTGACTTCGTGCAGAGTGGCGAATGAGGAGAGAGATGACCTCTTCACGGGTGGTCCGTGGGCGGGTGAGGGGTTCGACCACGACTCCCGAGCTCCCACAACACTAGGGTCGGCGTAGCCTTTCGTTAAAATCAATAAATATAATTTTTATTCAATTATACGTAAATATGAAACAAAATAATTGGCAGCAGATAAGCAATCAGGTATTTCTGTTTTACCAGCAAATGACGCAGGTCTTCGCAATGTGGGCCTAGAAACGACAATCTGAGGGCGAGTCGGCCATTGGTTGCAATTACTACACGAGCAAGCTGAATAGCCAATAAGGGGTGAGCAGCAAAATGAGCAGCAAAAACGAACAGCCAATAAAACGAAAGAAAAAATACGTGCAGAAGCAAATCATAAAATCATAATTTAAATTTAACACCAATCAGAATCAGCCAACATTTTTTTTTTAAAAAAAAGGTTCTGAATATTTAATTGTTTACCGTGGGTGTTGTCCTCATGATAATGGCTGCCATAACCGCTGGAAGTACTCAACGAACTGTAGATAGCGCTGCTGCTGCTTTCCTGATCCTCCATATAATCGCAGGATTTCGTATCTTGGCAACGCAGGTCGTTAGCGTTCATGTACACAGGCTGCGGAACCACTAAAACGAATTTTATAACAAATTATAATGATAATTTATTATACAATAGTAGCAAATTTTAATACAATAACAACAAATTATAATAAATTTGTTCATTTCAAGCAAATTAGATTTTCCTCATCAGTAAGTTGAAAAATTAGTTTTACCCATGTCGGGTACTGACTGGTGAAAATCTGGAAGTGTCACTGGAGTTCCGGAATCGGAGTTGAGTGAAGACGTGCTCTTCTTTCTGGTTTCCTTGTCTCTGGAAGCCAGTTTCGGCTTCACAGGGACGTGGGGACGTTCCAGCGAGGAACAGCGCTCGGGAGGCGGGGGTTTGACGCTGCTATAAATCAGACTTTCGCGGCTGCAGGAAGCCGAGCTTTTCGCGGGGCGCGGAGAAGTGGATTCCAGCGTTTCCTGCGACGACTCCAACGGCTGGAACGTGTACACGGACAGAGCAGGGCGCTGGTGGCCCTTCTCGTAAGCTGGAACAGATAAAAGTAATCGACAATCAGTTAAATAGTCAATACAAAACGACAGATTGGTTGCAATGATTTGAAAAGCTGTCCATCGATTGGCTACCCAGTCAACCCTTAACACCCAATCAGTTCGTTTTACCTGTTGATATGGTGTGAGGTCGTTCGTTCATTGGATTGCTGGACGTACATTCAAATTCCAGGTTTTTCTGTAAAAAAGAAAAAAACCAAATAAAAATTAATCTTCGATATCAAATCAATCAGTATTTCCACTTTCCGTTTCCCCTTTTCCCCTCCGTCCTAGAATAGTCTCTTCTCTTATTTTTCCTTTTTTCAAACCCCACTTTCCCCTTTTCCAGGGAATTTTCCTGCCAAGTGGAAACACTGCAACCATTACAACCGTCTTAATCGATTCTAGTCGACAAAATATCGAGAATACTAATATTAGAAAAAAATAACATCAGATTTACTTCGGGTACGGGAGCAGAAGCGGGCGGAGAAGCCGGTCTCAGCACAAGTGTGTCCTGCGAGAGGAAACCCGAGTCCTGCGACGAAACGCTACTCAGTCGGACACTGCCGCCAGAGGCCAGCGCATTTACAGCCTATTGGATGAACATTTAATTAACACTCATTAATACTAATACATTATTATAATTTTAATATTTTATTAATAATGTAAAAAATTCACTCAATCTAATAAAAAATTCATAACTTAAAAAATTCATGAATTTAATCATTATCACTATAATAACTAATACCCAATACAGCGACTGTAGATAATGTTAAGTAATATTTAATTAACGTTAATTAATACTAAATACATTATTACACTTATAATAGTATTAATAATTTAAAATTCACATAGCGTAAACATTTACTAATTTCATGACTTTTGTTATAATAATAATTAATAGTAATATATTGACAGTGGATGTATCATTCTACCTGAAGCGATCGATGTCGTAGGTGCTGGGCGGGCGGCAAGCGACACGGTGACTGGTGTTGAACTGATCCCGCACAATTAACTACGCTGCTGCTGGACGAGCTCATCGAGGCAAGGCTACACATCGAGGACTTTCTCGAACCCAGGGATGCTGGACTGCTTGGCGGGGTCTGAACGGTCCAAGACCCCACGTCGGAGCAGCTCTTGAGCTCGGAGATCATTTGCTCGGACGATGCGGGCAGAACGTAGGGCTCGGCCGTGTGTTTGTTCAACTGGACGAGAAGATCCTCCAAGTGGCTCAGTTCAGTCATCATGGCCATTTCTTCGTTCTACGAACAACAGAGCAATTCAGTTTGACGCTTGAGAAGGCAGTGTTTCCACTTTGCAGGAAAATTCCCCAGAAAAGGGGAAAATGGGGTCTGAAAAAAGGGGGAAAATAAGAAAAGAGACAAAAGGAAAAATCTAAGTATAGCTCATATTCTAGAACGAGGGGGAAAAGGGAAAAATAAGGGAAGAGGGGGAACAGGGGGTCTGAAAAAGGGGAAATTAAGAAAAGAGAACCACAAGGGAAAATCTAAGTACAACCTTATATTCTAGCAAGAAGGGGACAAGGGAAAAATAAGGGAAGAGACAAAAGGAAATATCTACGTACAGCCTTATATTCTAGCACGGATGGGAAAAGGGGAAAATAAGAGAAGAGGGGGGAGGGAGGGGGAAACTGAAAGTGGAAACACTACGAGAACATGTGGGAAGCATACACACCATGACGGGCTGGAGGTGTGCGGTAAAGACGCAGTAGCGGCTGCGCTCCTCGACGAGAGCCGAACGCAGGCTCTGCTTCTCGATTCCATGCAGGTTGTTCACTCGGGCCGCCAGGTCGAGCTGTGCGGCCTCAGCGGCACGCAGGATCTCTTGCTGCGACCCGCTCAGACAAGTCGCACTCCCGCTGCCGTTCTGCTTGTTCTCGCCCCGAATCTTCTGCGCTTTCTTCTGCCAGCGGGAAACCTCCCCGGAACGCTTCTTGATATCGGCACGCAGTTTCTTCGATTCTGCAAAATTTAAAATTTACATCTTTATTATATGCTAGTTTATAAAAATTTTACAGTAATTTCAATTGTACCTTTAGCGTGCTCTTTGTCCAGATTTATTGTGTTCTTCTTCCACTCGTCTAGTTTGTCGTTCAGCGGGTTCACGAGGCAGTCCATCAGAGCGCTACAACAAACAGAAATCCAATAATCAATAACTAATCAAAAAATAAGTTAATCGATAGTTATAAACTTGCAAATTATCGATTAATTTTACAAAACACCACGTTCACACTGCACACTATCTTCGACGGTGGTGCTTTTAATCTCGTTTGGCGATGTTTGTACTGGAATAATTTCCCGTGCAGAGTGCAACATAGTGGAATATAGGAATGGGGTTAGTAACCTGATGAAAGTTTTGAGTCTGGATTCGACGGCTTTGTGACGCAAGCAGATGCGAGTCAGCACAGTCCCGATCTCCTTTGTGGCACCTAACATGGAAACCGCACTCATTAGCGACACACAAGACATTTGTCCCATTCTCTGTCCCGCTCTATTAAGCACAAATGACATAATAAAACCTCCTATTCTGTATGATTACTACTATCACTTGTGATACTTGTTAACTGGTAATAGAAGTACAGGTATTATTAAGAGGAGAGGACGAGGGGTAGTGGAACTAGTAGGAGTAGCAGTAGAAGTGATACTAGAAGCAGTAGTAATAGTAGTAGTAATGGTAGTATTAGTAGTGGGAGAGGTAGTAATAGATGTATTAGAAGTACTGGTAGATGTAGAAGTAGAAATAATAGTACTAGTAAGTAATAATAGTAGTAGGAGTAACAGTAGTAGTAGTAGTAGTAGCAGTAGTAGTAGTAGCAGTAGTAACAATAATAATACTAATAGTATTAGTAGATGTAGCAGTAGAAATAATAGTACTAGTAGAAGTAATTGTAGTAGGAGTAACAGTAGTAGTAGTAGAAATAGTAGTAGTAGTAGTAGTAGTAGCAATAGTAACAATAATAATACTAATAGTATTAGTAGATGTAGCGGTAGAAATAATAGTACTAGTAGGAGTAATTGTAGTAGGAGTAACAGTAGTAGTAGTAGAAATAGAAGTAGTAGTAGTAGAAGCAGTAGTAACAATAATAATACAAGTTGTAGTAGCAGTGGTATTTGTAGCAACAGCAGTAGTAGTAACAGCAGTAGCAGTCATAGTAGTAATAGTAGCAGCGCTAGTAATAGTAACAGCGGTAGTAGTAAGTTACGTATCAAGATTCTTGTACGAATCCCAAGATTCTCTCTCGACTCTTTCTCCTACAGTAACATTCCCAGCTTCCTATTCGAGATTCTTGCAAGAATCTCAAGATTCTTTCTTCATTTCCAAGATTCTCGGTTTCTAGAATCGGAGATTCTTGCAAGAATCTCAAGATTCTTTCTTCATTTCCAAGATTCTTGGTTTCCAGAATCGGAGATTCTTGCAAGATTCTCAAGATTCTTCCTTCATTTCCAAGATTCTTTCTTCACTTCCAAGATTCTCGGTTTCCGGAATCGGAGATTCTTGCAAGAATCACAAGATTCTTTCTTCACTTCCAAGATTCTCAGTTTCCAAAACCGGACTTGAGAATCTCCAGATTCTTTCTTCACTTCCAAGATTCTTGGTTTCCAGAATCGGAGATTCTTGCAAGATTCTCAAGATTCTTTCTTCACTTCCAAGATTCTCGGTTTCCAGAACCGGAGATTCTTGCAAGATTCTCAAGATTCTTTCTTCACTTCCAAGATTCTCAGTTTCCAGAACCGGACTCGAGAATCTCCAGATTCTTGGTTTCCAGAATCGGAGATTCTTTCTTCATTTCCAAGATTCTTGGTTTACAGAATCGGAGATTCTTGCAAGAATCTCAAGATTCTTTCTTCACTTCCGAGATTCTCGGTTTCCAGAATCGGAGATTCTTGCAAGATTCCCAAGAATCTTTCTTCACTTCCAAGATTCTTGGTTTCCAGAACCGGAGATTCTTGCAAGAATCTCAAGATTCCTTCAAGATTCTCGTGGGCAGCTGCCCGTGCTATCACGTTTCCTTGTCATTGTCGAGTGTTCCCTACACAACCTGAAGTGGATTCAAGTTTCTCAAAAATAATTTTAATAAACAGGATATTTTATTTTCACTAACAATACAAATAACACGATAGTAATTTTCAAACTACGAAATATAATGTAAATAAGTGATATGTTGATAACACGTGACCTCCATTGGATTCTGCTGATTGGTCCCCTTCTTTTTTTTTATTGATTTTGTATTTGCGTGCCCCCGTGGCGTTGCCATGGCAACCGCTACTCCACAAGATTCACGTCTCCAAGGAATCTTCCAAGAATCTCAAGATTCACGAGGTTCTTTCACGGTGGGGCAATGGACGAAAAAACGTTATCATTGGTTCGCCGCCTTTCGAATTTTCAAAGTTCTCCTACGATTGGTTGGCAGGGTTTTGAATTTTAGAAGGCGCTCCCCGATTGGCTCGCGCTGGTTTTGAACTGAATAAGGCCTCCTGCCATTGGCTGGTGGCCTTTTTTGGACTTGAAACCCGTGTTCTGATTGGGTGTGGGAGCTTCTTTATTGATCCTGGTCACAGATCATAAAATTAGCCTAGTAATTTCCCGGAGTAAATTACTCTATGCGTTTTACTTGTTGCTGGTGCGTGTAGTGAAAGTTCCCTGATGCTGGCGGCACAATTACCACACCCCTGTTATCGTCTGTTATCAACGTGTTATCACCTGTTATCAACGTGTTATCCCTAATTACCCTATCTTTTGGAAGCTGCAGGGCTTCTCTCTGTTGTTTTTATAAAATTATAGTTATTACATTAAACATAGCCAGACCCACTTTCCCGCCGGGGTTCGCTAACTTCTCAAATTATTTTGAATACTAAATAAATATATTATAATAAAATAACGATGGCAATATATATGTATGTAATAGTGCCGCACTGGGCCGTAGTGGGGTTTGGCAAGGCAAATTTTCTTAATTACATTAAATATCAATTAAATGTGATAAAAATAAATAAGAACTAAATTAAATATAAAATGGCATAAATAGTGCGTCAATAACTAGATAAGTAAAAGCGCCGCACTGGGCCGTAGTGGGGTTCGGCAAGGTAAATTTTCTTAATTACATTAAATATCAATTAAATGCGATAAAAATAAATAAGAACTAAATTAAATATAAAATGGCATAAATAGTGCGTCAATAACTAGATAAGTAAAAGCGCCGCACTGGGCCGTAGTGGGGTTCGGCAAGGTAAATTAATTTAATTATATTAAATATAAATTAAATGCGATAAAAGGAAATCAGAATTATATTAAATATAATACAAAACAAATAATGCGTCATTAACTAGACATACAATAGCGCCGCACTGGGCCGTAGTGGGGTCTGCAAGTATGACTTAATATATATATATGACATTAATAAAAAATTATAAAAATTGAATTAAATTAAAATAAATCAAACGGTCCGGTTAAAATTAAAATCAAGAAGGAAAACAAAAACCGAGAGAAATTGAGAAAATTCTCACGAAGTCCCGACATGTCTGCGCATTCTGAACGCGACTCAAGATTCTGGGAATCTCAAGAATCTTAAGATTCCCAGAATTAGGAATCTCAGGATTCTCAAGAATCTCAAGATTGCCGAAATTAGGAATCTCAAGATCCCCGAACCAGGAATCTCAAGATTCTCAAGATTCCCGGAACCAGGAATCTCAAGATTCTCAAGAACCCCAAATCAGGAATCTCAAGAATCTCAAGATTCCCGAATCAGGAATCTCAAGAATCTCAAGATTCCCCGAATCAGGAATGTCAAGAATCTGAAGATGCCTAGAACCATGAATCTCAAGATTCCCGGAATCAGGAATCTCAAGAATCTCAAGATTCCCGGAACTAGGAATCTCAAGATCCCCCGAATCAGGAATCTCAAGATTCTCGGAACAAGAAATCTCAAAAATCTTAAGATTCCCGGAACCAGGAATCTCAGGAATCTGAAGATGCCTAGAACCATGAATCTCAAGATTCCCGGAATCAGGAATCTCAAGAATCTCAAGATTCCCGGAACTAGGAATCTCAAGATCCCCGAATCAGGAATCTCAAGATTCTCGGAACAAGAAATCTCAAGATTCTCAAGATTCCCGGAACCAGGAATCTCACTCGCTATACTTGTACCTTTGGAGCTGCTGGCAGCATCGGCGATTTTCTGAAAAGCCTCTAAATAAGCTCCAATGAATGACAATGCAGACCTGAATACGAATCATTGAATTAATATTATAATTCATTATAAATATTGTAATTATAATTAACTTACTTGAGGACAGTATGGAGTTTGGATGCTTTGCTGAGGAAGTCTTCCCACAGTGGAGTCCCAGCCTGGATTATTTGATACAAATATTTATCAGTAATATTAATAATCTAAATCTAATAATAATAATAGTAATATTAATATTATCAGTGTAAATATATTGTTATTCTAATAATGTTGTATTAACAGTTCTGAAATAATTTTGATGAAAGTTTGCGTAAATGAGGATTGCCGCGTTCTTGTGTAGTTATCAGCTGATTAGGAAAACTAATTTCGTAAAAAAAAAAAATAATAATTGAGAAATTTTGAGTAATTTCAATTGGTACGTCATTCCTAAGGTTCGATGACATCTCTGTTGGTACGGCATTTCTAAGTTTCAGATAAATTTTCTACTTTATATTACAATATATATATATATATATTATAAATACATTCCTAAGTTTTGATATCAACTTCATGGGTAAGGCATTCCTGAGTTTCAAATTAATTTCATTGGTACGGCATTCCTAAGTTTCCTATTATACCCATTGGTACGTAATTCCTAAGTTTCACATAAAACTCCATTGGTACGTCATTCCTAAGTTTCCTGTATAACCCATTGGTACGGTATTCCTAAGTCTCCTGTTCTACCCATTGGTACGTCATTCCTAAGTTTCCTGTATAACCCATTGGTACGGTATTCCTAAGTCTCCTGTTCTACCCATTGGTACGTCATTCCTAAGTTTCCTGTATAACCCATTGGTACGGTATTCCTAAGTCTCCTATTCTACCCATTGGTACGTCATTTCTAAGTTTCCTATATAACCCATTGGTACGTCTTTTCTAAGTTTCCTATATAACCCATTGGTACGTCTTTTCTAAGTTTCATATAAAATTCCATTGGTACGGTATTCCTAAATCTCCTATTCTACCCATTGGTACGTCTTTCCTAAGTTTCACGTAAAACTCCATTGGTACGTTATTTCTAAGTTTCTTATACAGCCCATTGGTACGGCATTCCTAAGTCTCGTATTCTACCCATTGGTACGTTATTCCTTAGTTTCCTATATAACACACTGGTACGTCTTACCTAGGATTCCTATCCAATCCATTGGTACGTCATTCCTAAGTCTCCCACACAATCCGTTGGTACGTCTTTCCTAAGTTTCACGTAAAACTCCATTGGTACGTTATTTCTAAGTTTCCTGTGCAGCCCATTGGTACGGCATTCCTAAGTCTCGTATTCTACCCTTTGGTACGTTATTTCTAAGTTTCACATAAAACTCCATTGGTACGGGATTCCTAAGTCTCCTTTTCTACCCTTTGGTACGTTATTTCTAAGTTCAACATACACTCCGTTGGTACGTTATTTCCAAGTTTCCTATACAGCCCATTGGTACGGCATTCCTAAGTCTCCTATTCTACCCTTTGGTACGTTATTTCTAAGTTTAACATACACTCCGTTGGTACGTCATTCCTATGTTTCCTATCTTTCTCATTGGTACGTCTTTTCCAAGTTCCACATAAAACTCTATTGGTACGTCATTTCTAAGTTTCCTATCCCACCAATTGGTACGTAATTCCTAAGAATCCTATTCTATCCATTGGTACGTCATTTCTAAGTTTCCTATCCCACCAATTGGTACGTCATTCCTAAGTATCCTATTCTATCCATTGGTACGTCATTTCTTAGTTTTAAAAGGGCAATACACTTTGTTTTTACAGGGAGTTTTCGAAAAATCGAGTCACGTGACCAATGGCCAGTTCGTCAAATCAGCAGCTTGGTAACGTGAGAGCTTTTTTTCAAAAGGGCCCCACATGTAAATGTAATTTTAGCCTTGTATTCGAGTTGGAAAACTGAATTCGAGATTTCTTCAAGATGATTTTCCGTGTAAGGAAGTAAGAACAGGTTTTTACCTTCATATCTGTGATGATTTGCTGAAACAAAGCGCCTACCGCGCTGCCGTCTCTTTCCACTGTCGCCTCCATTTTGACCGTCCGGCTGTCGTAAAAAGCCAAAATGTTTAATATTTTCTCTCGAATTTAAGCTGCAGTCGGGTTCAACAATCCATTTTGGAGTCGGAAAGCAAAAGTGTACGTGGATCCTGTCAATCAGACAAAATATTTTTAAAACTAAATAACGCCAGCGCGCTGCGGGACTTCTACTCTCTTTGCTTAACGATACCCAACTGAGTTAATTTCCGGGAACGACAATATTCCCTGGAGTGCTTAGCTACAACGCCATCTAGCGGCCAGAAACTGTACTATTACAACAATTTTCCTGAAAAAAAATTAACTGAAAGAAGCTACAAAATATTTGTTAAAGTTAATGTGCATTTTTTGGATTTTAAAATCTGTTCTGTTGTTTCTAAACTATTTTAATTAAATATATGGTAATGCGGGAATAAGTATAGATGTCTCTGCTGTAGTAGTTGTAACGGGAGCCCGAGCCCTTGGGGTTTAGGCTAGCCCTGCACTTGAAACGTCAAAGGGAAGGAAGGAGACCTCAGAGCGAACCCTCCAACAGAGCCACGTACTTTTACACTTCTCTGCTGTAAACTTCGCACTTCAAGGTAAAAAAAACTTAAAATCCAGACCTTAAACTTGACTAAAGCCCATAAATCCAGAAAATCTTTTCTCTGCAAAGGCCTTAAAATGGAGAGGAACTTGTGTTACTGACAGTTTGGGGGGTTTGCCATTGTTGTTGTGTTGTATCTCGTGACAAAATATAAACCACCAGACCAACGCAGACAATGCTAACACCCCCCACGGTTTAGAGAATCAAGCAAATATCATAAATATTATATTACAATGTGGCATTCATGTAAACGTTCACGAAAAACTTCTACTCGAAAGTGTGCGACTCCAAGACCTCCCCTCGAGCTTTCACTCTTTTCTATTCCTCCATTTTTCTTTTCTTTGCTTTATAATGATCCATTTTTTTTTAGAGGAATGGCTGGGCAAACCATTGATTTCGATATTTTTAAAAAAAAGTATCGCCATCTCTTAGTTAAATTGCGAAACAGTCGAGGCGATCAATAGGTTCACTCGTCCGCCCACAATCAATAACAGAAACAGTACCTCCACTTTGCAGGGAAATTCCCTGAAAAAGGGGAAATTTTGGTCTCAAAAGGGGAAAAGAAGGGAAACGGGAAATTTGGAAGTATTCCTTGATATCCCACTAAGGAGGGAATAAGTGGAAACAAATCTTCAGGTAAAGGGAAAAAAGGGAAAATGTCCCCTCTTTAGGGGAAAACTAATGACAACAGTATGATAACATACAGATAACACTGTCTTTAACGATGATTATGTTAAATCACTTTATAAAATGCGAAATTTATCGTTATGCTTCAATAAAAACGTTTTATTAATTAGGAAAGTAGACTCAACAGAATGGCGGACCCCGGCTTCCCAAACACGTATTCGACGACCGTGACTTCAACAACTACAACAACGACAGTCACGGCGATTCGTTTCGATTCCTCGTACGCGAAGACCATTCCCGGAATGCTCAAAATAGCTGTCATGGTATCTGCCCCAGACCTTAACTATCGCATTACTACTTTTTAACTATCAAGTTACCAACTACTACTACCTCTGCTGTACTATCGCTAGTTGCCCTTCACCAAAACAACTATTAGCACGAGCTGATTGATTGCGTTTTTGGTAACGTGTAGGTATTGAACATCATCGGCTTCATCTGCATCATGGTATCGCAGAACAACTGGTTGTCGAGGGCCAACTGGTTCAACTTTTGCGCTATGGGCGGCTTCTGGATCACTGGCATCCTGCTGCTCTTCTACCTGTTCCACATCATCGAGAAGCTTCACTTCATCCCCTGGATGCTTGTCGTAAGTTTTGACTCCTCGTTCGTTCGTTTTTCGTTCACTTGTTTATCGTTTTTTGTCAGGAATTCGGGTACTGCTCGCTGTGGAGCTTCTTCTTCATGACAGCGTCGGCTGCTTGTGCCGCCGGGGGGCGAGATAACGAGGCCTGGATCGCTGCTGCAGTAAATTTTGCATTCTAAAACTTTCTAAAACTTAGGAATTAATAAATTTTTTTATAGTTTTTCGGTTTTGTGGCCATGACTGTCTACGCAGTGGACGCTTTCTTCAAGTTCAAAGGCTGGAGATCAGGCCAGCCCGCTCAGGGAGAACGCAGCGTCGTCAAAACCTCGAGCACCGTCACCACGCCAGCAGCTTACTGAGTTGAAATTATAGTTCCATTCATTACAAAACTCGTTCGTTTGTTAGAAACCAGCCAGTGCGTTTTGCGAAAAGATCGGGAAGAGCGGAGGTTAGTAGACTTCAAAGCATTCCAAATTCCCAGTTGAAACCAAATCAGTCGGATCTTATTATTAATAACTTTCTGTTGTATTTTTTGTGTTGCTGCAAAGTTATATTATTAAAATAATACTTTTTTTGGATATCTTCTTCTAGTGTCGATTGCTTCATTCAAAGCATACAGCGAAAAACGCAATAACCATAACGGAAACGTTTTTTTCGATTTCTTTCTGTTGAATGTGAAAACTATGCATTATCTCGCTCTGTGTGTGATCTCGTTTATTTTCTTTTCTTCTGTGTGTTTAGCAACATTTCATCAAAACCCAAATTGGGTCGGGACAAGTTTCTCGCAAAGTAGTATTTAAATAGACGATGTTGGTTCAGCTACGCAGTGTTCTACTCTGTGGGACAAATGTTCGAGTTAAATGTCAATAAAACTGCAACTCAATGTTTCTTACTGAGCATCTGTAATCCTGTACATTAATGTATAATATTCAAGGTTAAAAGGCTCTAATTTAGTATTCTGTAAGGGGGATTACTGTTACACCACGTGATATTCGTTTATTTATACCTGGTATTTAGTTCTAAATTTGACCGCTAGATGGCGTTGTAATCGCGCGTGTTGCATGTGTAGGTGGCTCGAAGGTGGGCGGTTAGCTGTTCAACTTGTTGACCAACTATTCTTACTCAACACGTAATAACTTGCAGCCAGTTTGATAGGACACGACGAAACTTCCTGGGTAAGACAAGTCGCCAAATCCAACTTGCTTGGCGCCAACGCCCATATCGCAAACAGAAAATCTCCTTATAACCGGGTTTCACCTTTACGTGTTTTTAGGTAATGTTTTCCCCTAACGCTTTATGTACACGTTTTGTGTAAAACCTATTCTCTAGGGGTTTGTTTTTGTTGTTGTTTTGGGTGTCGTATACAGCTGACCCCTGCTGAAGAGAACTAAAAATAAAACTTCTCAGTACCAGAGTGGGTTATTCTGGTCGGGAGCAATCAAAGCGTCGGCGGGTGGTTAGTTTCTCTCAATTAATTTGTTTGAAAAATTTGTTCGCAGAAAATGGCCACCGTAGAAACTACAACACGAACGACAGTCGTCTCGATTCAGCCCAACAAGCTGTACTTGAGGAGCCTCGACGGAATCCTGAAAATCTCTGAAATGGTCAGCACTAACCTAGCCTTAACTTTCTCAACAAGAAAATTTTACATAATTTTTGGGTTTGTAGGTTCTTGACCTTATCGGTATCATCTGCATAAGCTCATCTTACAACAACGCACATCCTCGAGCTGGTTGGTTTTACTTTGTCGCCATAACAGCATTCTGGGTTACTGGCATACTTCTTCTCTTACACGTTTGCAACTGTATTCAGAGACTGAAAATCGTGCCTTGGGGTTTCGGGGTAAGTTTTACGCAGCGTTTTTCATGTACCGTTCATAATCCAGTTTTGATTTTCAGGAACTGCTGTACTGTGCGATCTGGAGTTTTCTTTATCTGACAGCATCTGCTACAGTTCTCGATTTCGGAATACACTACGCCAACCTCGGAGCTTGGATCGCCGCAGCGGTAAGACGTTTGTTTGTTATGTGTCAAAATATTCATTCACAATGTTTTCCTGGCGTTGCAGGTCTTCGGCTTTCTGGCCATGCTGGTTTACGGCTACGACGCTTGGATCCGTTTCCGTGTCTGGCGGGGAGCTGTTGTTGTCACGACTACAACGTCCCAGACCGTTTAAATTTCTTCGCTTTTATGAAGAAAAATCATCAAACAAATGTCCCTTGATGGTCAAAGCCTTTTTATAAAGCACTGCCCACTCGTTTCTTTATATTTAACTCTTGCTTTTTGGTTATGGATCTGAACACTGCGTGCAATTTATCCGTTTCGGTCTCGAAACCGTTTAGATCTGGTTTGATCTATTAGATTTAGTTGTTCAGTACCTTTCATATCTAATTATTTCATTGTATACCGTGCCTTTGCTTTGTGGTACAAAATCTAAACCAGAATAAACTATTTGCGGAACGTTTTTCCAAGCGAGGAAGCCCTCGAAAAACAAGAGGATGTTTTCTACGAATCGCTACAGTGGGGTTGGTCAATTAGCGTAATCGACAGTCGCTAGATCGATAGCTGAGAAGCGGAAATTACGATCCACTGCTGGCTAAAGTAAACACTCAGCCCCGTGCACCTCATTATCAATCAACTATCTGAAACACAAACTCGGCCCCCAAACTAGCAGACAATATCAAAATTTTCAAAAAATCCAAACTATGTTAAGGATCCAAGATTGGATCAAACTGATCGAAAGTTCAGACTTTGAAAACAATTATCCCGGACCTGTGATTATTCAAAAGTGAACTTTTACTAATTTCAAGTTATGCTTTAGTTTCCATCATATCACACTGTAAAGTTTGTAAAGGACCTGCAGTGAACAAAGTTGATACCGTTTCGTAATCTCAGTTTTTCTGGTTGAACAGCTTTGATTAAAGTTTATAAATGGCTCCTCTGTGAATGCTACTCCATTGATTTATACCACTTGGATAAAGTTTTATGTATTCCCTACTGGTTTCAGCGGTTTTTACAGGGGAAACACGCGATAACACTGGAAAGGCCATTTAGCTGATGAATATCGTGACTACTTCTTTACTACTTTTACTTCCCACTTTGCTACTATTGGTAGTTTGCTTGTGCGGTTTCTTCTTCTGTAAACTTGGCTAATTGGTTTGTCAAGATTTCGGCACGTGTTATTGTTGTCGGGTGTTGTTGTACAGTCAAAATGTTGTTGAATAGAGCTAGATTGTTGTAGCTAGTATAGTTGATCAATGGATCTATGGGACAGCTATACTCTACTGCTAAGCTATTAGCAACGTTGGTATATGTAATCATCGTGTTATCATCAAGGATTTGGCAACTCTCTCAGCAAAGTGATGGACCGCTATCCACTGTGACTAATGGATCTCTCCGAAACGCTCGAAACTAGACGATAATAGCCCATAATAATAATCATAAATCTGCCGAATCCTTGGACAGGCTTTAAGAGTCTATGGGCGATTCACCATTACGTCCAAGGATTCGACAGAATTTCTGTTATCCTTAGAAACTTGGAAGCAAACTGAAAGGTGAGTGTACTTGAGAGTTGAATGGTGTTGTTTCCTTATCGGTTAGGCCATCATTGTGTGCATTTCTCAGGGGATCAATAACTGTATATCAAATGCATATCGGTAACTGGCGCCCCGCAATTGAGGCACATAAAAGCGCCAGCTGGGAAATACTCGACCACTCATTCAACATTCAAAATGTCCCTACCAAAATAACGCACACAACGTCAACTTTACTATACAATCGTGTTATCAACCTGTTCCTCTGTAAACATGAATTCAACTTGTGGATTATAGCGCGTATTAAGAGCGAGTACTTCAACCGGGTTTTGACCCAGTGTTTAACCAGGGGGAAACGCGGCGGCTGCTCAGTTGATTGCGCGTCGAGTGCCGGAGGAGCGGCTGCTGCGTTGACACGCCAAGCACTGGCGATCCTGCGGGACAGTTCGGTTCGCGACTCGCACTGGAACAGGTGCTGCCCTTCATTCTGCTTATCTTCATTTGCGTGCATTTTATCTTCATTTTGTGAAATACAAGACAAACGCATAACTGAATATGGAGAATTGAGCGAAACAATCGTAAAATCCAATGTTCAGAGTGAAGTTCTGCCATTGAGAAATCTACTGTACATCAACAGGTAACTAAAATACATTTAAAAATATTTATAGTTTGTAGATTTAGTTGTTATCAAGTGCTGTCTTTGTTAGTTATCAAGGGTTATCAATTAATCCCGTAACCTCTCAATGGGAGATGTGTAAGCCAGGGTCTTAGAGAAACTTGGATCCTTTCAAAGACTGCAAATTTTCTTATGGGATCTGTCAAGGATCTTTCGATGATAGCGTCTCGTACAAGATACACACCAGAACTAAAAGAAGATTACCCGATAACATTGCGATAACCAGATAGATAACAATGATAACAACGTTAGGGTCTTGCCATGATGTTTTGGGATAGTTTCGACCCCCTTATCACTCAGCTAAAGAGATCCCAACTGGTGGGACGCTTTGTAGGCCATATGGCCACATACGGGTAAAGTGCCCATAGGTGATAACATATGATAACACTGTGATAACATTACGATAACATGACCCAGCAGGTCTACATTACGAAAGAGCTGTGGGGTGTAGACCCATTTACTGTTCTAATTACATAGTTCCTATTATAGTTATTCGTTTATTTTCATTCTATAAACGAAATACTTTGTTGTATCAATAAGATTTTGATGATTTTTGAATGACTTCCAAGGATTAATTAATTTGGACTGGAGATGCCTGGCCGTAAAGGATTGCTCGCACCGCAGAATACGTTTCTCGATACCATTGCCACACGATTCGATGGAACGCGTGAGTGATTATTAATAATATGACTTAATAACGTAATGATAATACGTACTAATGTCAGTAAGATGGTCAAGATATAACTTACTATAGCTGTGAATAAGTTAAGGTACTAGTATTCTGTAGTATTTATCTGGTTATTTTTGAGAATTCAAGTTCCCAGCAGATAATTAAGGATAGTTTCAGGACCCTAAGTGCAGTGAAATTGGCCCACTTCCAGGGTGTTCAGGACCCTGACATTGGATTGCCTGAATAAGACATGTTCAGGGTACTTAACAGCGTCCTGAAAAGATACTTAATGGTGCCCTCATAAATCAAGATTCACAATTGTCAACACAATTTTTGTTACTTATCCACGATCGGACGTGGTTCAGGATATTCAGGATATGTTACGGATATCGTTTAGGATGTAGCCGACATCCTTAATTTTCCGCTGTGTTCTGTTTGTGGGATTCTGGGTTTGTTTTATATTCCAAGGACTTTTGTAAAGACTCTTTAGTCTCATGATTCAGAAACGAAGGACAAAAAATGGATTTGAAAGTTGATATGTTGATGAGTAAAAAACTTTAACTTTGCTGTCGTGATTCTTCTGTAGAGCCTTTTTGCTCTACGGATTAAGTGAAAAAGTTTATGTGTCGTGTACCGAAGAGGACCTTGGAAATATTCGAATCGAATAACAGAAGGATTGCTCTACGGATTAAGTGAAAAAGTTTATGTGTCGTGTACCGAAGAGGACCTTGGAAATATTCGAATCGAATAACAGAAGGTTTCTTTTTGTCGGTTTGGTCGTATGAAGTGTCAGAAGACCAGGACTGAAACTGCAGTACGTAGTGATATGAAACTAGACTTCCTCAAGAACCAAACACCTCGAAGGCTCGTTCTTCGTTGGTGTTATGCCTTCCGATACAGGAATCCGTTTCCCTAGAAACTTTCCAGATATATATAATGCTTCCTTTTGGTTTCCCTGGAAACTTTCCCTCCAGATTTTCTCTTTTTGGTCTTCTGGAAAATGTTCTAGGATAATTAGAGACCACAGAATCGAGATTTCTTGAACGATTCCATGCGCTGGGTCCCGTTGCATATCGCTGCAAAGCTCCGAACCGAGAGAATCTGAAGTATTATCGCTGCAACTCGAACTTGGAAATCTTTTGGCAATAGAGATTACCTTTTGACGTCATCCACCGGAGTTAATGAATCCGGACAGCTGCCAATAATCCAGTGATCCACACATCTGCCCAACCCTTTCACTCCACAAAAGAAAACACAGCAAAAAAGTCCTTTATTTGCTCTTTATTTTTACTTCCTAGTACTCAGTAACGTGGCAGCAACATGCAATAACATGGTGATGACATCAAAGAAATTAAATATCTTGATTTAATGTATGTTAAAAGATGTGTGCTTTTGCAAAGCCACGATTGCGCGCGGCGGCCATGTTGGACTCGGCAGTTACGATCCAACATGGCTGCCGCGCGCACTTCCGTTCAAACGATAAAAGTTATTCATAAATTTTCAGTTTTCTTAGTTGACTGTTTCGCCGTGACTGGTTCTTGGTAAAAGCTTTTGGTTAACTAAATGACGATAATATAACTTAGTAACAGTACCGTATCTCTTCTGCGTGTGTCAGTGACACGACAGAGTAATTTGTTAGTCTTCCGTGACCCCATGAGTGTCATTTAATAGACTCAATCGCCTTTGCTTCGTTATAGACTTGACAAGCCTTTTACCCGCATTGACTGATTTTCATCCGAGTAGAACGTCTAATAAAATTTTGAAAAAGTCATCTGGATGCGCAAAATCTTCATAAGTTACTCATTCAGACGATCCAAGAGAGTAACTAACTAAAAATGCAATAAATTAAATAGAAACAGTCGTAAAGTTCTCAATGGGACTGTTAGGTCCTGCCCGCAATTCACGTGGTTCGACTTTTGGTTTATAAATAACTGACTTTGTCTCTAAAAACGTCAAGATTTCAGATTACCCGAATGGCAGTAAACCAAAAAATGCCACCGGATATAATGGATTACGACATGAACTATTTTTAGACCGTTTGACTGTCTTGTCAGATTTAATGATTCGGTTGTAGAAAAACTGGAATCATAGACTCGGAAAGTTCCAACTGATGAGGCGTATCTAATTAACTAGTAATAGTGCAGAACATAGCACAAGTTAGTACAGACTATCGATAGCTAGAGCTAAGAGTCTAGTACTATTACTACCCCTGCTGATACTACTGTTGCTAGTACTAATCACACTACTATTGCAGCTAGTAGGCAATACTTCTGTACTGGTGATGGTATTTGCTATTGTCGTGCTACTACGACTACTACTACACCTGTAGCACAAGTAGTGCTAGTATAGAACGGCTACTACATCTACTGGTGTTATTACACGGCCAACTACTAATTACTAGTCACACTACTGTTGCAGCTAGCAGGCAGCTTTTCTGTACTTGTGATGGTATTTACTATTATCGTGCTGCAAGGACCACTACTACACCTACTGATATAATTAGTGCTAATTGCTAACAGAGTGTGGCTACCACACAACTTTTGTACCACGACTAAAACTGCTTACCGTTATGAAGCCGTCATCAGTACGGCCAACAAAATGGCTCGTACTACTAAGACTTCTACTACTACTAAGCATCTTAAACTAGTGAAGTTACTATTAGCACCTAGCAAAAGCAATGGGCTATTTCAGGTATATATTAAATGCTAAATTTCTTGACAACAGACAGTAATTTCGTGCTGGGCAACGCTCAGGTGCCACCGCAGTACCCGATCGTCTACTGTTCGGACGGTTTCTGCGAACTGACCGGTTTCAGCCGGGCGCAGATCATGCAGAAGGGCTGCTCCTGCAAGTTCCTCTACGGACCCGACACCGCTGAAGACCACAAGAACCAAATCGAAAAAGCCCTGGAAACCAAAACCGAACTCAAGCTAGAAGTCGTCCTCTACAAGAAAAACGGTTCGTAACTAACACAGTACGATACATCTTCAGTGCAATTTAACTAAACTGTGGTGCAGAAGCCGGTGGTTTGTTTTAAATAATCCATAGAATTTAGTTGTTTGTTGGGATAGCGTTAATTGTGTCAGGATTTATGTTACAGGCAACGCTTTCTGGTGTTTGTTCGACCTGGTGCCCATAAAGAACGAGAAACGCGAAGTGGTGCTCTTTCTGGCTTCCCATAAAGATGTCACACACCTCAAATTAAGCGCCGCTCTCGACAGCAACGCATCAAAACACTTCCAGTGCGATTACGGTAATTTCCTCACTTCCACACTTTAGCTCCCACCCAATTCTTTCATACCCGCACACAAAAGATGAGCAGAGAAAACATGGAGATAAGATAAAACATGATTATGCAAAATTTGTCAGATGCTAATGAAAACTTGGATGCTGAAAGTCCACCGACTAATAACAATTACGCCCGACGCCGGAGCCGCGCCGTTCTCTATCAACTCTCGGGACACTACACCCAGCGAAAGGGCAAAGGCAAACTTCAGGCCGTAAGGAATTGATTTATACATTTATCGATATTAATCGATTATCAGAAAATACTTTTGTTCAGTCGCTACTTCAAGCGGGATCAGCGCCACCTATGCCGGAGTACAAGACAACTGCGGTGCCTAAATCGAATCTAGTGATTCCGCACTACGGCCTCTTCAAGACGTGCTGGGACTGGATCACGCTGCTGGCCACTTTCTATGTGGCTATTGTCGTACCTTATAATGCGGCCTTTGTTAATCAAGCAAGACCCTTCATGGTTG
Organism: Eulimnadia texana; assembly: GCA_002872375.1. Lineage (NCBI taxonomy): Eukaryota > Metazoa > Arthropoda > Branchiopoda > Diplostraca > Limnadiidae > Eulimnadia > Eulimnadia texana. The sequence goes on along the minus strand of NKDA01000001.1, from coordinate 30,615,658 downwards.
GCGATGTCATTGTGGAAGCTTTCTTTCTAGTCGGTACGAACCAATTTTCCCACGTCTTTTCCCTTTTTTTCCCCCACGGACTTTTCCCCATACGTTACTTTTAATGAAGCAATCACTCCACGCAGACAAGTTTTATTCATAGCAACTTCTTGGAAATGACAGCGTCTTTTTATTATGAACGATTTAGTTTACTTAGATTTTCAGACTTAAGTTAAATCTTACAAAGTCGCTATGGCTTTCATTGGAGATTCGATCGATTAATGGTTAGGTAGCGGGTATCAATCTTATTCAAAACGATCCTGGAATGACAATCCATCCGTTACTAACGGAGCATACCGACTTCCAATGTTATTACACCGAGTTACCGACCAGTTATCTTAGCCTTTTCTGTTTAAATGAACGGTAGATTTGGCACTGAACTTCCGGACGACGTTCGTCAACAAAAAAGGCGAAGTTGTGACGAATCCCAAGCGGATCAGCGTCCATTACATCCGCACGTGGTTCTTCATTGATCTCTTATCCGCGTTACCGTTCGACCTCTTGTACGCCGCTGGAATCTACTCCGAGGTAATTAGTTTTTTGTTCGAAAGCCATCTAGCGGCAGAACTTGAGAAACGCCGCCATCTTAAGTCCTGCAATCTTAAGATTTTAAGTCCTTCTTAGCTTTTATTGATTCTGAAATGTCTTAGGAAAACTTATTTCGAGTGAAAATGTAAGGTGCTGAAGAATCAATACTGGTCAGAATGTCATCTGGTCCTGCCAGATTAGACTAACCGTTCCTAAAATGGGCCTTTCCTGAACAAGCTTTCACAAAAAAGAACCCTTTAGTGTTAACCAAATAGTATTGACATGAATATCTATTAAAATCATTATTGATGATTTTTTGTTTTCCAAAGGACATGACTCAGATTCATTTACTGAAAATGCTTCGATTGCTGCGCCTGGCGCGTCTGTTTCACAAAATGGACCGATACGCCCAATACTCTGCCATGGTCCTCACCCTGTTGATGCTTTTCTTCACCCTGGTGGCGCACTGGCTCGCCTGCGTCTGGTACGTCATTGCCGAGGAAGAAAAAGCCGCCAAGGGACCCGACTGGGATCTCGGTAATGGATGTTCCCTTCCTGCATGGACGCGATATAAGAACGTTCGAATAATGATGAGAAGTCTAATATTGATTGAAAAATGCACAGGTTGGCTTCATGCTCTTGCAGAGAAGCTGAATGTTGACGTAGGCAACATTACGAGAACAGATGCTTATCTGACAGCGTTATACTTCACCTGTTCCAGTTTAACATCAGTGGGATTCGGCAACGTTTCAGCAAACACAGGCCCCGAAAAAATCTTCTCCATCTGCACTATGCTTATCGGAGGTGCGTAACCATTCAGTTAGGTTCAGTTTTTCCACTTTCAATTTCCCCTTTTTTCCCTCTTCCTTTATTTTTCCCTTTTACCCCTCCGTGCCGGCATATGAGGCTGTATTTCTAGATTTGCCCCTTGCCCTCTTTTCTTATTTTTCCCTTTTCAGACCATATTTTCCCCTTTTCCTGGGAATTTCCCTGCAAAGTGGAAACACTAATTAGGTTAGTTGAAAAGTTATCTTATGATGGTTTCGGGTTGTAGCTTTGATGCACGCCGCTGTTTTCGGTAACGTTACTGCCATTATCCAACGTATGTACTCCAGACGGTCCTTGTATCAATCACGGTGGCGGGATCTCAAGGACTTTATCACGTTGCATCAGGTCCCTCGACAGCTGAAGCAGAGGATGGAGGACTACTTTCAGACCATGTGGTCCTTACACCACGGAATCGACGTCCACGAAGTACGTTTTACCAATAACATTCAACTAGTTCGGTCAGTTTAACTGTAGGTTCTACGCAGACGCTGAAAGAGTTTCCTGAAGAACTTCGAGGCGACATTTCGATGCACTTGCACCGAGAATTTCTCCAGTTGCCCATATTTGAAATGGCGTCCCAGGGATGTCTCAAACTGCTGTCTGCACACATTAGAGCCAACTTCTGCGCGCCTGGTGAGTACCTTCTTCATCGAGGAGATGCCTTGCATTACATCTATTACATCTGTAACGGGTCCATGGAAGTGGTACAGAACGATATGGTTGTAGCTATTCTGGGTAAGTCTTCTATAAAGCCAAATTTGCCCGAGCTTACGTGCCTTGTTTAATGGGAACTGGCTAGGTAAAGGAGACATGATAGGATGTGATATCAATCTACACATCGCAGAAGCGGGCACTGGAGAGATTGTTGTCCGTTCTAGCAGCGATGTCCGCGCTCTGACGTATTGCGACTTGAAGAGTGTGTCCATAACCGGACTGCTGGAAGTACTTCGCTTATACCCCGAGTTTCAGGAACAGTTTGCTTCAGATATCCAGCATGATCTCACATTTAATCTACGCGAGGGATACGAAGCTGACGTAAGTCTTGTTTATCTAAAGGGAGGGTCCTAATTGGACTATCAGTTACAGGGATCATTCCCAAAAGCCACTGGAGGTTAGTAACTCTAGAGAGTCATCGTTCACTAAAGGTTGTGAACAAACAGAGTTGCCAACCTCTTGTTAAGCGAGCTAACACGAAAGAGCATTCATTCACGGTACGATTGAGCCAAATTAGCTTGCCCTTTCCCGACCTCAAATCTTCATTACTTCACACAAACCCAAACTTAGTTAACCACTGTACTCAACTGCAACTATTTTCAGGAGTGGCAAACTTATTCCAGTTTGTCAAAATGAGTTAATTAGTTAATTAATTAAGATTTTATAAGCTTTGAGTGGCCGACGAAGTGGTTAATGAACTCGTTAATGAAGGATAACGAGGACTGGAGAGTCCGATCTCAGACACTGCCGTCCATAAGCGAAGACGATGAAGGAGCTTCAGGTGACCCACGTGACAACCAAGGATGTCTTTCTTCGAATCCAGGGTCTCCAACGTCTGCTCTTTCGCCGAATCCATCAAAATGCAGGGCTCCAGAGTAAGTTTTTTTTTGTTGTTACAACAAATGTAAAATTTCATTTTGTGCGCTTCTTGTCAACAAACGTCAATTGTGATTTGGTTATACGAACAATTTTTACTTTTTCCTCAAAGTTGATTTCAAGCGAACGTCTGTCTCCATAGGAACGAAGGCGACAGCAGTAATCACGTCAACAAAGTTCGTCCCATCCGAGTTCGTGATCATGTTTTGCTCCGACCCGTGGGTTTCGCTCCGTCTCTTCAAGCAAAGTCCATGGAATTTCTCAACGTCGAAGTGGAACAAACAAGATGCAGCGTCGAGAGACTAGATACTCAAGTCACTGCATTACAGAATGATATTGGAAATCTCGGACACGAGGTATATCTAATTGCACATACTCTGGACCAGGATTCGAAACTTTCTTAGTATGGGAAAGCTTAGTTCAAGGAAACAGGAGGGAGATTAGGAACTGCTAAGTACGGATTAAACAACCTTTGCTAATGTTCGAGTACAAAGTGGCGTTCAGCGTGTGTACCGAATGGCTACCAACATAAATTTGACGACCTATACATAACTTACAGCACGACTGTTACACAAGATTAAGACCTTCTTCTGAAACGTTCAAAGAAATGGTCCTCCCAGCTGACAAAACTGTAGTTTAGTGCAGCAACAAAAGACAAATTGCAATACTTAGAGTGTGTTATGATGAACGATAAGCAGACTTTGAAAAACAACTTTAAGTGCCGGTTTATTTGCTGTTTCTGTTAACAGAATAGCCATGGAGATTAGAAGTAAAGTTTACTTGGACCCCAAAAAAAGTTCCCACGGTCCGGAAACGAAATGTTATACAACTTAGTTATGCGACAACAGTTCTTATCAGCTGTTTTCGTAGCCGTATTCCAAGAGTTGAGAGTCCCTTGTGTACATCAAACTTGCGTAACGATCGTAGTTTGTTCTTTTAAGCAGATCAAATAGCTCAGCAGTCGATAAGTTAAGAAGTTTCATGAAACGCCTGTTTGAAGAATGTACTGACAAATAAGTTCTGGGTTCTAGGTGAGAAGCACGCTAGGTTATTTGCAGAAACTTCAAGCTGGCTTGCAAATCTCCGCCAACAGCACGACTTTGTGGCCGGGCATCAGCGACAGCAAATCAACACAGACCGAGTTTTCGCTCTCCTTGTTTACCGACGTGATCCAGGCCAACAAGCAGCAAGTTCTCAACCTGCTCCTCAACAACAAACCAGTTCCATCTTGCGAACAATCGATGGGCGTACCAGCAATGACAGCGCGAGCATTATCCTGCACCGATATGTCTCTTGAAGCCACTTCGCTCCCCTCGACAAGACCCTCTTCGCTGGACACCATTACCAATAACCAGGAGGTCGTTAGTCCAGCTGTGTCCAGGCCGCATAACAACACCTCCCTGGTACAACCTATTGTCCTAGTTAATGGCTTACTCGCGTCGGAGTTGATTGAAGGGCCCGACTGGGATAGAATCAATGACTGCAGCAGCAGGCGCGAAAAGACCGTCACTTTTCAGACACCATGTGGTCGCGACTTACGTGAAGCCGTGGAACCCAAAATTCCTTTTCGCAAGCTTTCACTGAATAACGGTTCTCCCGCTTCTTGTTTGCAAGTCCACGCCAAAAACAATGCCATTAGTAAATCTGCCAGCGAACTGGCAACTTTGATCCAGCCCCAGTACTCAGTGGTCAGTGAACGACACCCCAGAAACGATTCAGCCACTGCTTCACATTATCAAGGTAGTTCAGAGTTGAATCCCTGCAGGAAGAAATCCTCATTAGAAATCACTGACCTCTGAGCATTCTTTTCGCACATCCGCCATCTTACGTTGAACTTCGTTAAAACAAACTTCCGTTTGCCTCATTCACGCGAAAAGTACCGTACATTTTTATACATATCGTTTCATCAAATGAAGCTTGTTTTATATTGATTTCTATGTACGGCACACTTCGAAAATACATATTGGAGCTAATTAAATTGTAACCTTTTAAATTTACTCTGGGTTAACTCTGCCAGTTCTAGATAACCGAGAAATAATAGTAACACTCCATGAAGTTGTAGGTATCCGCATGGTATCTAACGGTCGTCTGTTAAATTTAGGAAATAGTTCAACATCCAGCCGCTAGATGGCGTTGGTGCTGAACAAGTTGGCATTTGCTCAATGAGATGCATACGAAATACCGACTTGACTGAACTTTTCTTATTAAGGTACGTGGTCGGACCGGTCACAAAAACTCCCATACACAGAAGTGTAAAAATAACACGTATATGAATTCATTCATCTTGGCATCTCTTATCTGATGTTGAGTTTCTTTCACAGCAAAGTTAACTGGTGATAACACAGACTGACAACACCTTGATAGTTGATAGTACTGATAATAATGCAAATAGTTGGACCCTTCACTTGTTGGGAGGTCGTTTTCGGTCTGGAAAAATGCCTCCCATCAAAACATATGGTCAAAGTTTTCGAGTAGTACAAGTTTTATGATGATCACATGTACAGTCTTGGAGCAGTATTGTTTTATGGTGAGGTGATCTGATCAACTATATCGATTTTGGGACTATTTCAAATGTATTACTCATCTCTGTGCTGGATCTTTCATGAAGGGCATTAGAGAATCGATCGGTCGAGGGGAAATGGGGAAACTCGAACGGATGCCATAGTAACAAGGTGTGCACGTAAGTTTCAGGACTTGAAAAACATTGAAAAATAAGTTACAGGATTAAAATACTTTGAAAAGAGAGAGAAATAGGTGTGTCAGAAATAAGGAAAAGCTGGTTTTAAAAGGCGCTGCCACTGCAATTCCTTTTAGAGATGTTTTGCCATTACCGTATATGGAACAAACATGGCGTCAATGCGAGAAGCCCAGATTCCAACTGACGTCATAAATTTAAATGGATTCTAAAACTCTGACAATACCTCTTCATGATTTCAAATAACAGAAATCCTATTTTAAAAGCAATTAATCTCTCATGTTGAAAAACATATCCATAATGAGGAACCTGAATAATGTATGGATTCAAATTTTGTATAGGGAACGTCGGTTTGTGGCCGGTCAAGCCACGACCTGTTCGAAATGCGAGCAACGGAAAATTTTCAAATTCATTTTAAATTCTGTCCAATAGTAGCAAGCGTACCATAAAAGGGCTTTTCCCTTCAGCCAATCAGCGTAGGGCTTACATAGCGTGCCATGGCTGTCATGTGATAGGGCAGCCGAGGTTATAAAAAGACGCTCCTCCCGAAATCTCGCCGCATTCTCAAACCGTCAACGGTTGGAAGCAAACGTCTCCGTACTTGCGAAATCTCAATTTTATACCAAAATGCGTGAAATCGTACACATCCAAGCCGGTCAGTGCGGTAACCAGATTGGAGCTAAGGTATCAGACTTTTTCGCATATTGTTTCGTGTAACTTTTCACACAATTTTATGAGATTTTTGCGTAACGGTTGACACAAAGCCCTCCCGCCATAACCTCAGCGTCCTATAGTCGCCAAAAAGTTGTGCAAATTTTTTAAAATTTCACACGAACTGTTATTTTGATGTTAACTTGTTTCATTTCTGAAAAATTTAAGTGCAACTGAGAAAAGAGAAATCTATTTCAAGCAGTTTTAACCGCATATGGCCATGAGAAAGTCTCGCGTGAGATGCGCCAAGCAGAAGAGGTCACAAACTTTCGAGGCCCTTAACAAATCTTCGTATCAGAATCGATCTTTAAATCCTCCACTTAACTATTAAATAGTCTCTTAACTTGAATTTAGTTGAACGGTTTTAGTATTTAGGAAGTTCAGTAAGCTGCAAACTCGCCTTTGAACTTTTGTGTTAAGCGATAGAAGAGCCGAAGCTGCCCTGAGGCGGGCGGGTGGGAAGCTCACAAGCACAAAGAAGATCTGAAAAGGCCAAGTCACGAACTCACCAAACTTGTGGTCAACCCAGAAACGTTTCTTATATTTTGTAAAGTTAAAATACATCCCTAAAATACACGGGATTTCAGTTACCTTTCCTCAGGTCAAAAGTTAACTCGTTTTCTTGTATAACGGAATCTTTTTAGTTCTGGGAAATCATTTCCGATGAGCATGGAATCCAGCCTAACGGAACCTACGCCGGCGAATCGGAGCTTCAGTTGGAGCGTATCAATGTCTACTACAACGAAGCCGGCGGTGGCAAGTACGTCCCGCGTGCTGTGCTTGTCGATCTGGAACCGGGAACCATGGACTCTGTTCGCTCCGGACCGTTCGGCCAGCTCTTCCGTCCGGACAACTTTGTCTTCGGACAGAGCGGTGCCGGCAACAACTGGGCCAAGGGTCACTACACTGAGGGTGCGGAGCTGGTAGACTCTGTCTTGGACGTTGTCCGCAAGGAAGCTGAAAGCTGCGACTGCCTGCAGGGATTCCAGCTGACCCACTCTCTGGGAGGTGGTACCGGCTCTGGTATGGGTACTCTGCTCATCTCCAAGATCAGAGAAGAATACCCCGACAGAATCATGAACACATACTCGGTTGTACCTTCCCCTAAAGTCTCCGATACCGTTGTAGAACCCTACAACGCTACCCTCTCAGTCCACCAGCTGGTAGAGAATACTGATGAGACCTACTGTATCGATAACGAAGCCCTGTACGACATCTGCTTCCGCACTTTGAAGCTCACCACCCCGACCTATGGTGACCTGAACCACCTTGTCTCCCTCACCATGTCCGGTGTCACCACTTGCCTGCGATTCCCCGGTCAGCTGAACGCCGATCTCCGCAAACTGGCTGTCAACATGGTACCTTTCCCTCGTCTCCACTTCTTCATGCCCGGATTCGCGCCCCTGACTGCCCGCGGCTCGCAGCAGTACCGCGCTCTGACTGTCCCCGAGCTGACTCAGCAGATGTTCGACGCAAAGAACATGATGGCCGCTTGCGACCCACGACACGGACGCTACCTGACCGTGGCCGCCATCTTCCGAGGCCGCATGTCCATGAAGGAAGTGGACGAGCAGATGCTCAACATCCAGAACAAGAACTCATCCTACTTCGTCGAGTGGATCCCCAACAACGTCAAGACCGCCGTCTGCGACATTCCTCCTCGTGGTCTTAAGATGGCCGCCACCTTCATCGGTAACTCGACTGCCATCCAGGAGCTGTTCAAGCGCATCTCCGAGCAGTTCACCGCCATGTTCCGTCGCAAGGCTTTCCTCCACTGGTACACCGGTGAGGGTATGGACGAAATGGAGTTCACCGAAGCTGAATCCAACATGAACGATCTGGTCTCTGAATACCAGCAGTACCAGGAAGCTACTGCTGACGATGAAGCCGACTTCGAAGAGGAAGGCGACAACGTTGATCAGGATGCGGCCTAAAGAACAAAACTTTCGTCACAACCTTGTCTTTAAATCTTTTCCCTCTGAATCTTATAACCTAGGTTGAGCGTGCTACCACTGATTTTTGTTTTAGTGCCTTCCTTCGCTTTTTCTTTTTTATATTTCACCTTTTCTTGAACCTGGTGTAAAATTGTGCTTTTCTTTCTTATTTTTCCCACGCGGGGGGAGGGACTTGTTCACGAATAATCCCAAGTAGAATCTGATCTCCCATGGAACAACTCTTTGATGGACTGTACATTCCCCAACTTGATATGTACTATCACGCACGCTGAAGGAACGAGCGACTAAAATGAATACAAAATAAGAAAACTGCTAATCAGAGAACATGTTTCACTGTCATTCTGTCGTCTTGTCATACGAAGAAAAAATAAAACCAGTCCGGCGAAAGCAGAAGAATGCTGAGGACAACAACGGTCGTTAGCCTCTGACTCACCCCACCTGTCTTGTCCTATATCTGAAGCTGCTTGAAACTAGATAACACTGGCTGCTGCTTCAGACGACGTCAGAAAAAGGGTGTTGCACTACTCAGCTAATGACTGCTTAAGAATTTCTCACTTACACCAAACCACTTAGCTGTTAGACGACGGAAATGACTGAGATGGTAGGCGTTCCAAGATGGCTGGCTTCATTTTACTGATCTAACAGCTTTAAGTTGGAACTAAGGAATTAAAATGTTCAAAGGATTCTGAAAATTTTTGGATGTCCTGTTCAGGTTCAGTTAAGTCGCAAATCGCGAACTTCTTCGCTTAGTTTCAAATTGGAAACTTTCAAGCATATGATTTATAAAATGATATATATTTTTTATTACATAATTATTATATTATTCATCACGCATATTCATTAGGGACCGCATTCAGCCTGTAGGAGTCCTCAGCATCGCTTCTCTTGGCGGCAGGATGTGGAACTAAAGGAGGGAATAGTCTTACCAACGACCATAGAAACTAAAACAATCGCACAAAAATGCCTTTAATTAACATCAAAAGCTTTATTTATATTTGCTAGGAAACCTTTTCTTATTCAGTTTCACTTCTTCATACTGCGGGACTTACTCTTTGAGGTTATCCCCAAAATCACACCAGTATAAACAAAGTGTGCAGTGTGTACTGCATATGTCAAACCAAGCTTATTGTTTGTATACAACCTCGGATGGTTAATGGTGAGTATTTCCGCGAATTCATGAAATGAAGCCCATATTTTCAAACATTTATTTCCGAGAGGACATGAAAACAGAAGTGTTCATTTTCGGGAAGTCATAAATCTCTCTCGAGTGGAAAGCTTTTGCTGTCGAGTTATCGTTCAGATGTACAAGGGAAGATTTTCGCGGATTACCTGCAACGGTAAAATAAATTTTTACTTTCAGATACAAAAATTACGAAATGATTTATCGTTACCTCAGCACATCGAGCGTAAAACTGTTCGTCGGTCTCGCGCTCGTAGCGTTCGGGGATATCGAGCGCCGTTCGCCTGAGCTCGGCTATCAGTTCCTGTCCCTCGTAAATAACCAGCGGGTCGATTTTGTGTTCGTTGATCAAGTCGACCAGGTACTCGATGTAGTGATGTCTGCAATATTCAACCACTCGTAAGTTTTTTATATTATTGTTTTAATTTTTTCAGTTTCCCGAACCTGCAGAATCCAGCGAAGCCGTCCTCGATCTGGTTCCCGCAGACATCGTCAACGAGCCCAACGGGAGTTTCCTTCTGAACGGGGACGTGGCACTTGACGGGAGTCGCTTCTGCGGGGTAGTCAGTGTCGAAAGGAATCTCGTGATCCTAAACCAGAGCGGCAAACAAACAGTTAAGGTATTGTGATCACGGAATAAAGATATTTGTCACCAGAAGAAGCTTCTGAAGGTCTTTAGGTTCTTTGTCCCTCAGATAGAAGAGGCAGTTTCGGGGATGGTGTGCGTGAAGTCCCAGTTTGGCGCAATAGGGTCCGATATCACATCTGGCTCCCATCCTGAAAGGTTTGCCACATCCGTTGCAGAACTCGTATTTGCACTGGGAGCACGTGAAATGCATACAACCGCCTCGCGTGAGCGAAAACTGAAACTGACACTCCGGGCAACGGATCCCGTTTTCCGCTAAATGTTTGGCCAAGCCATCAGCTTGGGTTTCCGGGTCGTTTGACTCTTTCCACTCGGCAAATTTCTCGCACGTCAGACCCTCGTGCTGCTTCTCCCACTGCAGTAAAATCGTTATTAATCAGTTTACTACTAGTTATTAGCATTGAAAACTACCGGCTTGCGACAGAATGCGCACGTCACTGCACCGCAGTCCGGACAAATATGGCGTTTCTGTCGAGGATTGGCGATGAATCCAGACGAACACTGCAAAAAATCTTCATTCAAAAGTTTCTAGAGATGAATATTCTAGAAAATATAGCGATACCTTGTTGCACCAGCGAAAATTGGGGTCTTTGGCAAGGGTTTTGTCACGCAGTTTTCTCTGGAAGAGTTCGTGGACTTCCTCGTCAACGAACGTCTTGAGGAGAATGTCCAGGTGGAGGAAGTAGTCCTGGGCTACCTCTTCGTCGTTCAAATCAGGCGAGTGACAGAAGGGACACACGGCGTCCATGATGCTCCGGTCTCGTATCTGAGTGGTGAAGTACGTCCTGGCACAGTACTTGCAACAGCGATGCGTACAGTGCAACATTGATACCATCTAACATGTTAAGATACTTTTAAGAGATACAGTTAACTAGAAGGTTGATAACTTACTTCTTTCACGGGATATTTGCTAGCACACAGCTCGCAGTCCTGTTGTAAGTAGCTAACAGCCATGTACAGAGAGCTGCATTCATTTGCTGCATAAATTGATTCGTCTTCTTCAAACTTCAAGTCCATAAGCCGGGCTGCCAGCTCAGCTTTCTCGTAAGACTTCACTCGGCTTTCCGCTAGGAGTCTTCTTGCATGTCTCTAGAACACACCAGAGATCTGTAAGAACTTTCTTTTCAAGTGAAAGATAGTATGATTCTGAACGTACCTCGAATTCTGTGATAATTGGAGTCTGCTTCTGTTTGTCTTGGTTGATGATAGGAGTCAATTTGGAGGATAGAAATCTCGCAGCAGACGATTTTTCAAAACTTTCACGTGGAATCTCCTCGAATTCAACTTCTTCAACATCTTCTTCGTGGTTGTCTTCTTCGTTTACTTCTTCACTGCCATCGTCGATGTATTCTATATCGTCAAAATCATCTTCTTCGACCGCCATTGGAACTTTGTCTATCTCTTCAGGGTCCTCGTAGTTATCAGGATCCTCTTCTACTTCGTTCAAAGGATCTTCAGCAGTTTCTTCTGCTAAGATTTCTTTTCCTGGATGATCGTCTACTGCAGAATCGGCTAAGTTTTCAGCTGAAACGTCATTTGTGTCACGGGTTACGATCTGTTCGTGTTCTTCGTTCATTTTTAAGATTTCGTTAGCTTTTCTCTGGACCAGAGCCAGGACGTCTTCATCGAGACCTTCTGAAATCTCAACGATTCTGGCTAGGTCTTCATTCAGACCCTGAATCATTTGTTCCATATCCACAGGTCCTTCATCTTCTGCTTCTTTGGCAGATTCTTCTAGTTCTAAAACTAGTTCGTCTGCTATTTCAGCAGGAACTGTTGCTACTTCCACATCTTCGAAAGATTCTTCAGAGTTTACAGGTGCTTCTAATGCGTTCTCAACAGGAGAAACGCCAATTTCTTCTTGTCTAAGTTCAGTGTTGATTTCGTCGGCTGGTTCTTGATCATGGTCCACATTCTCAATAGGTTCGTCTGCTGCTGTGCCCTGTTCAGACACGGGTACATTTTCGTCTGCTGATAGTTGATCAGGGTTCACATTCCGAATCTGTTCGTCTGCTGCTGTCTCGTGCTCAAGCACAGGTACGTGTTCGTCTGCTGGCTGTTCTTCAGCTCCTACCTGCACGATCTGTTCCTCTGCTACTTCATCAGGTTCGACAAGTTTGTTAACATTTACATCTTCTAGTGTTTCGTCTCTCTTTACATTTTCAACACCGATCTCCGTGTTGATAGCAGTTTCAGCAATAATTTGAGCGTCTGTTACTACATCTAAGATGGCTGCTCGTGTAGCGGGTTCAGGAGGAAATTCTAATTCAGCGTTACTGTCCTCTTATGAAAACAAAACAAGCGTAAAAACAACAAAAATTTTTAAGTTAAATTCTAAAGTACCTTTAGTTGCTACGATCTCGTCGCTTGCCACTTGGATTTCAGTTTTAGGTTCATTTGTTTCTGTTTCTGCAGGTTGGGGTCGGGACAGCTCGATGAAAGCCTCGTCCACGTCTCCACCGCTAACCGTCAACGTAGTCAGAATGTCTTCGCGGGTGAAATTTCCTTTTCCTCGGACCATCAGCTCCATGAACTTTTTTTCAAAACACGTAAACATAGTTTCAGTATTTTATTTCATTTATAAAATTTCTACTTTTCGGCTTCGCTGCTCGACACACTCAGTAACGGCAGCCCAGATGTTTCCTTGATGCAACAGCAAAGCTTCACGGGCCTCGCCTTTGGAGAGCGTTCCGATGTCGTTGTCCACTCGTTCGTGGCCGTAGTTCGTAGCCAGGTTGACTACCGTCTCGATCATGTTGGTCCAGTTTTCCTCGAGCCACGATACCGGTTCCCGTTCCCCGCACAAGCTGAGGCCGATCTGCAGTTCTTCGGGTTCAAACCCAGCAGCCTGTGCATTCTGGTGTGATACATTCGGATTAAACATTAATTGAATTAGCACAGAAGTACGTTTTCACCTGTAGGACTTGTTCGAGCGGGACTTCCCGTTCTCGACCGGGGAACTGTCGGTTCATTGTTTCATTCCTTCGCTTTTGGATGAGCTCTTCCAGACTCAAATAGTAACTGGACCGTGACATTCCCGATGAAATGCTGCTTTGAGACGCTAGAGTACTCGTATCGTATCTTTCACGAGGCACCGAAGGACCTCTGCTTCGAGGTGCTGAACGATCTGCGAACTGCGTTTGAAATCCCTGAAAACAATTTTTAAGAATTAGTAATAAACCTAAATTACAAAAGTATACTTCAGCTCGATCTTTGCCATAAGGATCGAAGGATCCCGCGTAACCGCTGTCAGCGTAACTCCTTGGATTACGTTCAGTGTTTCTCGAGGATCCTGAATTCTGACGTCGGTTCAGAGTTGAGGACCTAGAATCTGAAAAATCGGGTTGGAATCCGCGGGTCGGGTTCCAGTCTCGTTCTCTGACTCGATTGCGGTCTCGATCCGAGCTTCTGCGGTAGTTCTCGAACTCGTAGTCCGGGTTATACTTGTCTCTTCTGTAGACTAGATCGGAATAGAGTTCCTGATCCGGGTTGCGGCTCGTCCTCTGGCGTTCTCTGTCGTACAGACCCCTGCGTGTCTCTGAGTAAGGTTGCCTGTGAGACGTACGATAGTCTGGCCTTCTTCCGAAGGATGTTTCTGGATAAATCGGTTCCATTGCTGGTCGGTGGTAGGATCGATCCTGGAAAATAGGCTCCTGTTCCAAGTCTGGTGAAATGCTGCGGTCGATATCTGAGAGACTGTCACCGTAACCGCTGTTACGCAGGAATGAGGGACTCCGTTCTCGACCGCTACTCGACGAGAGATGCAAACTCTGTGACAATAGTAAACGTAAAAATCAAATCTTAACAAACAGTATGTAATGGGATAACCTGTGTGGATCCTGAAAAGTTCCTTGAGGTCTCAGAATAGAGAGGATAGGAAGTTTTCTGGTAATCCAGTTTTCCTTCCTTGGATTTCAAGAAAGATAACGGAGCTGCGCTTAGAGACTGAGTCCTTTTCAGTTTCGGTGGGGACCGACGATCGACTACCGCAACTGGTGCTGCTGTTTCGACTGGGGTTTTCGGTACAGCAGCAACAGAAACGCTCTCATAAGTCTGCAAGACATCAGCAAATAAATTTAAGAAATAGAGGATTCATGTAGTTTGATACGCACCTGAGTGGAAGCACTCTGAGGAGGTGGTGAAGTGCTTTTCGACACCACCATTTTCTTCGTCTGAAGAGTGGACTGAAAACTGGAGTAGCTTAACTTCCTCTGCATTTTTTCCTTCTCTTCTTCCCAGTAATCCTTGCCATTCTGTGGTCCATTTTCTACTTCAACTGCTTTGGAATCGTCTTCAGTGGAAACGGCTGTAGAAACTGCTGTAACAGTTCGCTGTTCATCTTTTTCTGCTTCTGTAGTTTTCTCCAATTTTTCGTTGATTTTCTCTTTGTTTTGTGTCTCGTTTGTTGATTCCTCCGATTCTTTGATAATTTCAGTGTTGACTTTTGCTGTTTCTGACTTTTTTGAAACTTCTGTGCGCTTTGTTTTAGTATCAGAGCCCTTGTTCTCAGCCTGGACTGTGCTGTTAGCAGCAGAAGCTCTGGGCAAAGTCCCAGAAGCAACTTTAGCCAAGAGATTCTTCAGAGCAATCAAATTCTGGTTAGCAGACGACGCTGCTTGACTGGATTTCGTTGTTGTCGTCTGCTGCTTGACTTGAATCGGTTTGTCAACAGGCTTTTCTTCACTTTTCTCTGGTTCTTTTGCAGAACTTGTCGTCTGCTGTTTGACTACAGTTGGTTTTCCAGCAGACTTGTCGTTTATGTCAGGTTCTTTTGCAGAACTTGTCGTCTGCTGTTTGACTGCAGTCGGTTTTCCAGCAGACTTGTCGTTTATCTCAGGTTCATTTGCAGAACTCGTCGTCTGCTGTTTGACTACAGTCGGTTTGCTAACAGATTTGCTTTCTGCTGTCTTGGGTTCTTTAGCAGAACTCGTCGTCTGCTTGGCAGTTGGCTTAGTAGTCGCTGTAGACGTTTTCTTCGTAGGGACTGTAGATTTTTTAGATTTTTCAAGTCCTAAGGAGATGAAATAGAAAGTAGAAGCGAGAGGTAAATGAAATGAAGTCAATTGCCATGCTGATCTTTTTTGGAAATGCTCTCTATATTTCGTACGCACCAATCTACACATTTAACGAGCAGAGAGGGGTTTAAGCATGTGATTTGGGTACACGGGGATAAGTCAAGTCAGTAGCTTCTTTGCATGCCAATTTCAACAACAGGATGGCAAACAGCAAAAAACTGGGTGAAAGATGAGTAAGGAAAAACTTTTGTTCATCCAGACATTCGCAAAACATGACGAGCATTTTTGCAACTTTTTTTTGTTATTTGCACTACTCCCGGAAACGAGTTCGTCGTGTAGGTCGATCTGAGGCACACAAAAACTCGTCCACCTCCCTGGAAACGTATTTACCTTGTCCGTTCAGAGATGGTGGGAAATCAACATGTTCGTACACACCTTCCTTGTTTGCACTCGAGTCCGTCTGAAGAGAAATTTTCTCCAGCAGAGCGTCCAGATCCTCTGTGCTGTTCCGCATATCCTGGTACGTTGTCTCGTCTTTGGCGTTATCCGTGTAGTCCCTGACAGTTTTGGTTTCTTCTTTGTGCTCCAATCGCACGGTTGTTGACTCTTCTTTCGGTTCCTTGATCTTGAACGTCAGGTTCGACTTGACTACGGGCAGCGAAGCCTCTTCTTCAGTTATGCTGTCCTTGCGACCGCTTTTACCGGTTGTTCGGCAGCAAACGGCGCAGATACTGGCGTTGGGTTCGTTGATGTAGGTGCAGTGGTCGCACTCCCATGTTTTGGGCGAGCTGCTGTTCTTGACTAAGGGCGAAACGCGCCCGTATTTCTTGTTGGACTCTTTCAACTTGCGTCGCGAACGATTGCGAGGAGACGAGGGTCGTTCCTCGAACTCGGATTCTTCAGTAGACCTATCCTCGTCTGAATCTATCCAGCGATCCTGTTTCTGCTTTGCCGCTGAACTGCTAGAGCTTCCGTGACGGTTCACTTGCGACCGCTGCGAACGGTGGGACTTGACCGAACGCCTCGACCGATGACTCGAAGCCGGGGACGACGGACGGTTATCGTAGCCCACCGGAGGGGGTCCTCCGCTCCCGGGCAAATGTCCTTGACTCCCGGCGAAGAAGACGGCACTCCCCATGGGATGGAACTGGGGAGGATACATATGGTAGGGTGGCATCATGTGTGGAGGCCACATTCCCATCATAGGCCCCATTTCTCCAGCCGGAGCCGGCATACTCAGATTGCTTGGAGTACGTTTCAGACTACCGTCCATGTAACCCGGGTTAGGCATCATGAAGTTGGGATTCTGATCCCACGGACCTCCAGGCCACATCCCGCCGGGCCAATTCAGCTGAGCCATTGACTGGGCCTACGATACAACCGTTACCTTCAGTCGATCTAAGGGGAAAACAGGTTTGGAATACCTGGTGGAGGGGCATGGGCCTTTGCTGGGGCATCGCATTCACGTTGCAAGATAGATCCCAGACGGAAGCACTGTTCCCCATGGGAGAGCGCACGGGATACCCAGCAGGTGGCGCTGGCGATCGAGAGAACGCTGAATTCGCTACCCAGTCCTGTGCTGAATTCCCCGTTATACTGCTGGACCTGTTGCGCAAACTGAACCTGGAGTCGCCGTCTGCGAAGTTTCGATCCTGATCCTACAGAATCACATCCAGAAACAACAGTGAGATTTCTGTAATACTAAAGAAACTGTGATAGTTTACCGGATCTGCTAGACTCAAGTAGCTCCCGCCTTTGCTCTTCGGTTCTGCAGGCGACAGAAGCCCGCGGTTTCTGTATTCGCCAGTAGACTGAGGTCCTGGAGACTCTGGAACCAAAGAATCGAAGTTCGAGGACAAGGAAGCTCCACTAGAGTTACGCGGCAGGCTCTGAGTCCTGGCCGTGTACGGAGTGGTAGGGCCTTTCTTCAGGATTCCAACAGGAGCGAACTTTCTCTCCAGTAACGATGGCGAAGTCACGGTCTTCGGTTCCGCCTCGAACTTGTTCGTACTTTGCTTATCAGCAGGAGACGGCAGAACAGATTTAGAGGGAACCATGAACCTCTTGAGACTTCCCATCTTCTCCATGAAGGACTCCTTTCTCGGCAACGAAGGAGTAGTGGGCTGGACAGATTAAAAGGATTCAGTCAACTTCACAACTTACAAAAGCCCAGAAACACTAAAAATCACCTGATTACTCGATATTTCCTTGCGACCGAGCAATGGAGTCGAGAAAATGGCCAGTCTCGAACTCTGGTACACAAGAATTCATCAATTTATACGCTATACTTAACTTTTAAGTGATAAATTTAAGATGCTGAGACTCACAGAGAAATCTTTGCGAGTCGGCAATGGCGTCAGGAGTCCTTTTCTATTTTTGCGAGGAGGAGGAAGTGGAGGCTGCGTCGCTTCTCCCTTGGGAGGTAATGGTGGACGCACAGACTGCAGTTTCGTGTCGAGCGCCTACCAAATGAGCATTTACACATAATCAAATAAATAGTAAAATACGTAAACTTATAAATATCAGTGAGGAAACTATGTTGGGACTTGCAAAGGTTGTGTATTTCGAGTGGGGAAAAAGTGACACGTCTAAAAATACGTTACCTTTCGCACATGGGTCTGGCGTTTGGGGTGTCGGTGGTACATGTCGTCGCAACTGAGGCAAAAAATCTGGTTGGAGCATTTTTCGCAGCGAACTGTCGGCGTGGAACAGCCGCACAGCTCGCAATGACGTCCGTCCCCGCGTCGGATCTCCATCTTGTTCCCTTCAAACATCCAAACGTTACTTCAAGAGGAACACTAAGATGGTCCATAATAAGGTAGTTTGGTCGAGCAGTAGTAAGTGCTAGCTAGTAAACTAGCTCGAGTTAGTAGTCCCAGACTTGTAGAGAGACTTGCAAACATACATTCAACTTGAATACTAAGATACTCCACATAAGAAACTAGTTAGTCGAGCTGGTTAAGTAGTAGTAGGTTCTAGCTAGTAAACTAGCTGTCCAGTTAGTAGTCCCAGACTTGTAAAGAGACTCGAAAACATACATTCAACTTGAATACTAAGATACTTCACGTAAGAAACTAGTTGGTTCAGTAGTAGTCAGTTTCTAACTAGTAAATTAGCTCTGGAACTAGTAGTTCAGGACTCTTGACTTACCAAATTTGATAGAGAGACTAGCTTTCTGCGGACTAGCGCCTGCCAGATCTATCTCTTCGTAGTCTCCTTCAAATGGTGGCTGTGAAGAAGGTACCGGCGGTGGAACCTTGGCTGCAGGTCTGCTAAAACTTCGTCCTACTCCAAAAAGTTCCACAAAAATACTAGGATTACAATCCTAGAACTCTCCCGATACTTCAAAACTAGTGTCTGTTTCTCCAAAAGCAGACGCGTGTATTTATAGTGTCCGTGTTGCTATTTACGGAAACTAGTTACTTAACTTCCTAATATTGACTGATAGCTAGTCGCTAATGCCTAGTTCTAGCTTACTAGTTAAAATACTAGTTTGCTAAGTCTTTGCTTCACAATCTGAACCTACGGAATACACTTAATCCTAGTTTTCTAGTTAGGGAAAGACCCAGATTTTCAAACTGGAGCTCCCTAGGATTTTCAGGATGTCTTACCCTCATGTCTGAACATGGCATCACACTTTTGAAAGGTTCTAACTTATTCTCTGTGACCAAAAACCAGACTAAAGAAGACACCGGTGCTTCGACCGGTAAAGCAACTCTGGTACTGTACCTACGGACTGGGTCCTAAGAGTTTAGGCAACCTGCCAGAAAGCTTCTCCAGGGTCCTAAAAATATCGCGAGCCTCACCACTCGCCACTTTTTCTTTCGTTCGCACAGAGAGAGAGAGAGACGTTCAATTCCGCCAACTCCCCACGAGAGACGCCGAGCCGCAAATAAATCACTCGAAATTGAAAAATTCTCAGAAAATTCTACATTCTCATATTAGTGAATATCTACGTTATTTCTAGGTTTAAGGTTTCATCTAGAATATTATAGTAGTAATAGTAAATTTAGATGGTGGATATGATAGTTGTGATAGGTGACAGTTTAGGGATTTACCTGATTTTTGGCACTGTTTGCTTGTGTTCAGTCAGCACTGGCACTGAGCTAAAACTGCATCAGACTCTGCAACAGACTCCGCCAGATCCCTTTTGCAAAATCCGCGCCAAAAAAAAAATCTGCAAATCAAAATGTCTATTTATAATATTAATAAAACTAAATAAACATGTTAATATTCACATATGGATAACTTCACTCGAAAAGATGAGGGTGCCTTTTGTGGTGTCTTTTTAGGTGATCTTACCAAAAACGTACCGTAATGGTGCCTTTTTACAGTGCTTTTGTACGGTATAAAACACCATATCTCGGACTCGTTATCGTAGGCTTGATAATTCAGATAAAATATACATATATTTAATAATTTTTGTAATTTTTTTATTATATTTTTTTATTAGTTTGGATTATGAAATATTAATAAAAATTTTATTGTATAACAAGTGACGCCATATAAGGCTATACAGGAACACGAATTCGTGATACTGAAAAAAAATACATTAACAGTATATTTTTTACAAATTTCTTAAAATTCAAAAAATATATAATTATTTCAGATAATATTATAATTTTATAATTTCAAATTATATTCTATATACGGTTTTTGCTCCAAGTATGGCTGGTATCAAGCATACGAAACCAATTAAATTTAAGTTACAATTATTCAATATACATTTAAAATTATATTTGAAGTAATCGTATACAGTAACCGGTATTCGAGTCGGTAAAGAATGGCGTAATCGGATTAAGTTTAAAATTTTCCTCAAATATTAAATAATATTTTACTTTAATAGAACCTATAAACCACTTATTTATGGTAAATATCTAAGTAAAACACTGTATTTTTTATAAATATTTAATATAATATTATTTATATAGTAACCGGTATTCGAACCGGTAAAGAATGGCGTAATCGGATTAAATTTAAAATTTTCCTCAAATATTAAATAATATTTTACTTTATAAAACCTATAAAACACTTATTTATGGTAAATATCTAAGTAAAATACTGTATTTTTTATAAATATTTAATATAATATTATTTATACAGTAATCGGTATTCGAATCGGTAAAGAATGGCGTAATCGGATTAAATTTAAAACATTCCTCGAATATTAAATAATATTTTACTTTATAAAACCTATTAAACACTTATTTATGGTAAATATCTAAATAAAACACTGTATTTATTATAAATATTTAATATAATATTATTTATATAGTAATCGGTATTCGAATCGGTAAAGAATGCCGTTATCGGAGCGGATATATGAAGAAGTAGGACAACCCCAGATTTTGTTAGTCATAGCCGAACTTTCCCCAGGGAGTGTCGCACACTTCACTAGCTCCCAAACAAACACTTAATTTTAATATATTTCTCTCACAAACCGAAACAAAGGTAAGAAATATCGATACTTTACTCTATCGGCATTAGAAATATGTATAAATGTTAGCAATTGAGTGAAAAGGTGAATTGTTTTTAGAAATTTTGTAGAACAGGCTGTCCTTGTGAAATTGCTATTGAAACTATGCTACCTTATATGGTAACGTTTTTCAATAGCCGTTTTTCTCTGTTTTCTATTGTCGAATTCTTACCTTTTTTTAATAGTTTGCTGGTAGTAGTTGTGTGCGAGAAGTTAAGTGGTTTGCGTTTTTCTCGCAGATGTCTTCCCGCAAAACGGCAGGCCGCAGGGGCACGACCAAGAAGCGTGCTCAGCGAGCGACTTCCAACGTCTTTGCCATGTTCGACCAGGCGCAGATCCAGGAATTCAAGGAGGCCTTCAACATGATCGACCAAAACCGTGACGGCTTTATCGACAAGGAAGACCTGCACGACATGCTGGCTTCTCTAGGTAAAACAAAACAATAAAAACGAGAAACATGTAGTACCTGCGTTTTTTGTTTAGGTGAAACAAAACAAAAAAAAAGATAAAAACAAGAAATTTTTAATACATGCTTTTTTCAATGAGGTAAAACAAACAAACAATGAAAACGAGAAACGTTTGATATTGGCGTTTTTCGTTTAGGTCAAACAAACAAACGATATATAAACGAGAAATGTTTGATACTTGCGTTTTTCATTTAGGTAAATCAAAGAAAACAGAAACATTCCATTCATTTGACTTATCGTTTAATAGGCAAGAATCCGACGGACGAGTACCTGGAGGCCATGATGAACGAGGCTCCCGGCCCGATCAACTTCACCATGTTTCTGACAATGTTTGGCGAGAAACTGCAGGGCACGGATCCCGAGGACGTCATCAAGAACGCGTTCGGCTGTTTTGACGAGGAGAACCTGGGCTACATCAACGAGGAAAGGCTGCGGGAGCTGCTCGTCACCATGGGCGACCGCTTCACTGACGAGGACGTGGAGGAGATGTACCGCGAGGCCCCCATCAAGAAGGGAATGTTCGACTACATCGAGTTCACTCGCATTCTCAAGCACGGAGCCATCGACAAGGACGACTAACTCGAGCCTTTATAAAATTATGAATCTATAAAACTTATCTAACCATTCCAGCCTTTTTCTCCATTAATTTCCCGGTTTTTGAAATTGAAATTCCTAATTTTTTTTTTCTTTTTGGGCCAAATTTTGCTTGTAAATTACTAACACGTTTATTATTATACAGTTCTTTCTATTCCAGAAGATTTTCCGCCAAAATTAAGAGCATTCCTCGGTATAACGAGAATACAATTCCCGACAAAAATTCGCCTTATGAAATTTCAATCACGCGTGACGTTACATTCAACTAAATCAGCAAAAAAATCTTGTCTACGGTTTCTTATGAACGTTTCCTCTTTTTGCTTGAAACACTAGACTTGCATTAGCCAAAAAAACTTAAGTCCTACTTTCTTTTTTACAGCAACCTAAAAAAATCCTATTACTTCAGACCGGGAGGGAAAAAATCCTGGAAAAAAAAAACTAGAACCTAGATATTTTTTTCCCCAGATATATATAATAAAATAATTTTTTTGTCCATTGGAAAGGGTACTGACGTTAGGCAAAAAGACTAGGGTATCTATTTCTTCGTTTAAAAAGGTTCAAATAGGCATCGAGTACGCAGCAAGGGGCGTGGTTTAAACTATGGAGAAGGGCGGGTGGCTATCTAGCTTGTTTCCGACCAATAGAAATCACAGTCCATCAAATGTGAAATAAAGACGAAGAAGAAAAAAAAAACTGTCGTAAGATTTCGTCAAAACTGAAAACTTTCGCAAAAGGTGAATTTTTAGACGTTATACGAATATTCCCCGTTCCGCAGCTCGATTCGGTCCCCGAGCCGCGGGTTCAGTCGGAAGGATGCTCGGGACACGACCGGTTGACGTCGAACCACTGATCGATACATCTGCGAGACGGAAGAAATCAAAAACTATAGATTTCGTAACATAATAATAATGATAACAAAAATTAAATAAGATTAATGATAATCAATAGATTTAATCGATACTTTATAGTTATCGATAATTACAACTACTTAACCGATTATTATTTTTAAATCAATCAATCAATATAATCAGTGGACTTCTAATATTATGAATCGATACTTTATTAGATATCGATACTTAAACTTAATAAAAATAGAATCAATATTATTCACAATAATCTAGGGACTATATCCACTAGCCACTAATATTAACTATAATAATTAATTAATTAATTATAATAATAATAATAAACCAATCGATACTTATGGACTACATCCGACCCAGTGTTTCCACTTTTGAAGGGAAATTCCCTGAAAAGGAGGGGAAATGGGGTCTGAAAAAGGGAAGAAGAAGAGAGTAAAGAGGAAATCTAGACCCTGTATATTCTCACACGGAGGAGGAAAAAGGGGAAAGATAAGGGAAGAGGGGAAAAATGAAAAATTGAAAAAGTGGAAACACTGATCCGACCGGTACTACAATAATCAATAGATACTTGACTAGTTATCGATACTTAAACTCAAACAAAGGAATATCAACATTATTATTAATAATACATGGACTACATACACTAGCCAGTAGCATTTACCGATCGATATTAACTTAATCGGATTATGGACGATTTTATTATTAATTAATGAGAACCTCTTGTGGTAGACGCAGAGGCAAGGGAGTCGAGCGATGGTCTGTCCTTTCTGCAGATCCTCCAAGCAGATGACGCACTCGCCTTTGTCTTCAGTCAGGACATCCTCTAGAAAAGAAAAAAAAATAATAATAATATTTTATTTATCACATTTGTAAATAGTGTTTCCGTTTTTCCCCTCTTCCCTTATCTTTCCCCTTTTTCCCCCTCCGTGTTGTCTTCAGTCAGGACATCCTCTTAAAAAAAGATTTAATAATATTTTATTTATCACATTTGTAAATAGTGTTTCCATTTTTCGATTTTCCATTTTTCCCCTCTTCCCTTATCTTTCCCCTTTTCCCCCCTCCGTGTTCTCTTCAGTCAGGACATCCTCTTAAAAAAAGAATTAATAATATTTTATTTATCACATTCGTAAATAGTGTTTCCATTTTTCCCCTCTTCCCTTATCTTTCCCCTTTTTCCCCCTTCCGTGTTCTCTTCAGTCAGGACATCCTCTTAAAAAAAGAATTAATAATATTTTATTTATCACATTCGTAAATAGTGTTTCCATTTTTCCCCTCTTCCCTTATCTTTCCCCTTTTTCCCCCCTTCCGTGTTCTCTTCAGTCAGGACTTCCTCTTAAAAAAATTTAATAATATTTTATTTTTCACATTTGTAAGTAGTGTTTCCATTTTTCAATTTTCCATTTTTCCCCTCTTCCCTTATCTTTCCCCTTTTTCCCCCTCCATGTTGTCTTCAGTCAGGATATCCTCTTTAAAAAAATTTATAATATTTTATTTATCAGATTTGTAAATAGTGTTTCCGTTTTTCAATTTTCCATTTTTTCCCCTCTTCCCTTATCTTTCCCCTTTTTCTCCCCTCCGTGTTCTCTTCAGTCAGGACATCCTCTTAAAAAAAATTTAATAATATTTTATTTATCACATTCGTAAATAGTGTTTCCATTTTTCCCCTCTTCCCTTATCTTTCCCCTTTTTCCCCCCTCCGTGTTGTCTTCAGTCAGGACATCCTCTTTAAAAAAAAATTTAATAATATTTTATTTATCACATTTGTAAATAGTGTTTTCATTTTTCCCCTTTCCCTTACCTTTCCCTTTTTTCCCCCCTCCATGCAAGAATATACAGGGTCTAGATTTCCTCTTTACTCTCCTCTGTTCTTCTCCCTTTTTCAGACCCCATTTTCCTCTTTTTCGGGGAATTCCCTGCAAAAGTGGAAACACTCTTTGTAAATAATGCCCCATGTAAAAATTACGGTGCCTTTTTGTGGTGCCTTTTCAGCTGACCTTGAACTGGGCAGTTTGAATGTAGTTGAAAACTTCAGGGAAACCGTGAAAAAGCACTAGTGCCTTTTTACAGTGTTATACTAGTTGACAAACTTGAAAGAACACCCCACGTGAAAATGACGGTGCCTTTTGTGGTGCCTTTTCAGTTGACCTTGGATCTAAGTAGTTCAAAACTTGGACGCTTTAAAGCGATTCAGGCAAACTGCGAAAAGGCACTGTAACGGTGCCTTTTTACAGTGTTATACTAGTTAACAAACTTGAAAAAAACACCCCACGTTAAAACGACGGTGCCTTTTGTGGTACCTTTCCAGTTGAACTTGGATCTAAGTAGTTCAAAACTTGGACGCTTTAAAGCGATTCAGGCAAACTGCGAAAAGGCACTGTAACGGTGCCTTTTTACAGTGTTTTTTGTACGGTATAAAGCACTGTTTAACGTGGGAACATTATCAAATAGGGAAATTGCTGTTTACCGTTGTAACTCAGTCGTGGTTTGGTTAAACACATCACCAGGTGACACTCGATGTCATCGGGCATGACGAACTTGGAGCAAACGGGACATTTAATTCCTGCAAAATAATAATAATAATAATAATAAATTTTTACTACTTCATACATCGCTAAAACAAATCTGTCGAATGGGTGGACAACGCTAATTCATCAACGCATATTTCATATAGTGTCCGCGTATTCGACAAATTAGTTCTATGCCACTACTACAGTGCTTTCCCACTCTGCAAGGAAGTTCCCTGAAAAAGGGGAACTTCAGTCTCAAAGGGGAAAAATAAGGGAAAAGGGAAAACTGGAAGTAGAAACGCTGCACTATTATTCCATTAATAATAATAATAATAACAAGTTTTTACTATTTCATACATCGCTAAAACAAATCTGTCGAATGGGTGGACAACGCTAATTCACCAAAGC
Source organism: Eulimnadia texana (assembly GCA_002872375.1). Classification (NCBI taxonomy): domain Eukaryota; kingdom Metazoa; phylum Arthropoda; class Branchiopoda; order Diplostraca; family Limnadiidae; genus Eulimnadia; species Eulimnadia texana. The sequence continues at coordinate 30,590,156 of NKDA01000001.1, read as the reverse complement.
CCTTTTCGTATAGTGTCCGCGTATTCGACAAATTAGTTCTATGCCACTACTACAGTGCTTTCCCACTCTGCAAGGAAGTTCCCTGAAAAAGGGGAACTTCGGTCTCAAAAGGGAAAAGGGAAAACTGGGAGTAGAAACGCTGCACTACTATTCCATTAATAATAATAATAATAATAAATTTTTACTATTTCATATATCGCTAAAACAAATCTGTCGAATGGCTGGACAACGCTAATTCACCAAAGCACTTTTCATATAGTGTCCGCGTATTCGACAAATTAGTTCTATGCCACTACTACAGTGCTTTCCCACTCTGCAAGGAAGTTCCCTGAAAAAGGGGAACTTCAGTCTCAAAAGGGAAAAATAAGGGAAAAGGTGTACTGCTTGGTATCCCACCAAGGAGGGGAAGAAAGGGTAAACTGAAACCTTCAGGTAAAGAGGGGGGAAAAAGGGAAAACTGGGAGCAGAAACACTCCATTACTATATCATTAATAATAATAATAATAATAATAATAATAATAATAATAATAATAATAATAAAAGGTAAAAGTGGCGATGTGTTAAGTCTGTGCTATCCAAACAGTTTACACAGAAAGCTTCCGTCCTCATAAACAAAATCCCCCGCACGTAAAAATAACGGTGCCTTTTGTGGTGCCTTTCCTCCGTGGCCTTGAGCTAGGTAGTCTGAACGTAGTTTATAACTAGAGCACGCAGGATACAGTGAAAGGGCACTGTAAAAAGGACCCCATCAAATACGAAAAGGCACTGTAAAAAGGACCCCAACAAATGCGAAAAGGCACTGTAAAAAGGACCCCAACAAATGCGAAAAGGCACTGTAAAAAAGACCCGAACAAATGTGAAAAGGCACTGTAAAAGGACCCGAACAAATGCGAAAAGGCACTGTAAAAAGGAGCCAACGAATGCGAAAAGGCACTGTAGGGGTGCCTTTTTACAGTCTTTTTTGTACGGTATAAAACACCCGATTTTTTTTAAGGAAATTAAGATTTTTTGGGGCTCACCACAGAGGAATCTTCTTACTCGTTGACCTCTGACCTGATTCGAATCTCGAACCGAATTCAGTTCCGGTTCGGTCAACATCGCTTCCGGTTCACCACGGTTCGGATAAGTGTTTCTAGAGTCTTGAGCCACGCAGGATGCCATAACGATACCCATAATCGATTTACTAAATCACAGTCGGTACTACTGAACTTCATCAATTCGAATCAATTGACGGCGTCAACTCGTGGGGAGGCTTCGGGAACTCTGTGTCCCACATTTTCCCCTCAGCTGCTTTTACTTGTTCCAGCAGAACTTAACGCATGCGCAAATCTAACTGTTATACCCAATGAAAAATTCAGAAATATCCAGTATCCTGAACAACATCTGGACAAGTTCTGAAACCATGCCGTTTCAGCATGCTGAAGGTGCTGAAATTGGCCGGTTTTCAGTACGTACTAGCATGCTGAAGGTGCTGAAATTGGCCGGTTTTCAGTACGTATTACCATGCTGAAGGTGCTGAAATTGACCGGTTTTCAGTACGTATCAGCATGCTGAAGGTGCTGAAATTGGCCGGTTTTCAGTACGTATCAACATGCTGAATTGTTTTCGGTGAAAAGTTTAGGTAGGATTGAGGATGCTGAACAACGTCTGAAATGTTCAGCATGCTCAATCACAACAACAAATAACAATTTCAGACGTTGTTCAGCATCCTCAATCCTACCTAAACTTTGCTAACTTTTCTTTTCTTCTCGCCGAAAACAATTCAGCGTGCTAATACGTACTGAAAACCGGCCAATTTCAGCACCTTCAGCATGCTAATCCGTACTGAAAACCGGTCAATTTCAGCACCTTCAGCATGCTAATCCGTACTGAAAACCGACCAATTTCAGCACCTTCAGCATGCTGATACGTACTGAAAACCGGCCAATTTCAGCACCTTCAGCATGCTAATGCGTACTGAAAACCGGCCAATTTCAGCACCTTCAGCATGCTGATACGTACTGAAAACCGGCCAATTTCAGCACCTTCGGCATGCTGAAACGGCACGGTTTCAGGACTTATGCAGGACGTTGTTCAGCATACTGGATATTTCTACATTTTCTCATTGGGATAGTATTATAACAGTTGGTATTTCTACTTATCTACAGTCATATCCACTGGATAAAGGGTACAGCACGGGAAGGTTCAACGTCACTTGTTCCTAGTTTTTCCATGAGTATTATACTATTAATTTATTAAAATCCATTAATTTAGTTCAAATATGGTTAACTTGATCTATCTTTATTAAATTTAATGCATAAATGATTTTATAAACTGCAAAACAACGAGTCTAAACCTTCCAGTACTGTACCCTATTTTTATGAACATCACTGTACAGCCACGAGCCAAATAAAAAAATTCAGTATCCACTTAAACTAACGAAAAGTTGCTTTAGAATGACCTTGTCCATTTGCTACAGAGGTCAAATTGATATCCAAAGGTTGAAAACTGAATTTATTTCAAGGTCTGAAAATCTTTTGACCTCGATTTGACCTCTATGGTGGTGCTCACAGCTAATTTAAAAGTGATGTTCCTTTAAGCCGGGTCCACACTAGGCCTGTTTTGGCCAAACCGTTTTGGACAAACGAGTTGGGAAAAAACATACATTAAGACTTCAGGGCACACTAAAGCCGGGTTCACATTAGGCCTGTTTCGACCAAACCGTTTGGACAAACGAGTTGACAAAAACGTACATTAAGACTTCAGGGCACACTAGGCCTGTTTTGGCCAAACCGTTTTGGACAAACGAGTTTGAAAAAAACGTACATTAAGACTTGAGAACACACTAGGCCTGTTTCGACCAAACCGTTTGGACAAACGAGCTGGAAAAAAACGTACATTAAGACTTCGGGGCACACTAAAGCCGGGTCCACACTAGGCCTGTTTCGACCAAACCGTTTGGGCAAACTAGTTGCAGAAAACATATCATAAGACTTCGGAGCATACTGGTGGTTTTCCTGAGCATTGCCTGGGACCAAACAACCATTTTTACTTCTATTACCTTACGTTTTATAGAAGCAAGAAAATCGTATTTCAGTAGCCCGTTTGCCCAAACTGTTTGGCCAAAACAGGCCTAGTGTGAACCCGGCTTAATGAATTTCCTGAGCATTGCCAGGGACCAAACAGCCATTTTCACTTCTATTACCTTGCGTTTTGCGTTTTATAGAAGCAAGAAAATCGTGTTTCTGTTAGCCCGTTTGCCCAAACGGTTTGGCCAAAACAGGCCTAGTGTGAACCCGGCTTAATGGATTTCCTTAGCATTGCCTGGGACCAAACAACCATTTTTACTTCTTTTACCTTGCGTTTTATAGAAGCAAGCAAATCGTGTTTCTGTTAATCCGTTTGCCCAAACGGTTTGGCCGAAACAGGCCTAGTGTGAACCCGGCTTAATGGATTTCCTGAGCATTGCCAGGGACCAAACAGCCATTTTCACTTCTATTACCTTGCGTTTTGCGTTTTATAGAAGCAAGAAAATCGTGTTTCTGTTAGCCCGTTTGCCCAAACGGTTTGGCCAAAACAGGCCTAGTGTGAACCCGGCTTAATGGATTTCCTTAGCATTGCCTGGGACCAAACAACCATTTTTACTTCTTTTACCTTGCGTTTTATAGAAGCAAGCAAATCGTGTTTCTGTTAATCCGTTTGCCCAAACGGTTTGGCCGAAACAGGCCTAGTGTGAACCCGGCTTAATGGATTTCCTGAGCATTGCCAGGGACCAAACAGCCATTTTCACTTCTATTACCTTGCGTTTTGCGTTTTATAGAAGCAAGAAAATCGTGTTTCTGTTAGCCCGTTTGCCCAAACGGTTTGGCCAAAACAGGCCTAGTGTGAACCCGGCTTAATGGATTTCCTTAGCATTGCCTGGGACCAAACAACCATTTTTACTTCTTTTACCTTGCGTTTTATAGAAGCAAGCAAATCGTGTTTCTGTTAATCCGTTTGCCCAAACGGTTTGGCCGAAACAGGCCTAGTGTGAACCCGGCTTAATGGATTTCCTGAGCATTGCTGGGACCAAACAACCATTTTTACTTCTATTACCTTGCGTTTTGCGTTTTATAGAAGCAAGAAAATCGTGTTTCTGTTAGCCCGTTTGCCCAAACGGTTTGGCCAAAACAGGCCTAGTGTGAACCCGGCTTAATGGATTTCCTTAGCATTGCCTGGGACCAAACAACCATTTTTACTTCTTTTACCTTGCGTTTTATAGAAGCAAGAAAATCGTGTTTCTGTTAGCCCGTTTGCCCAAACGGTTTGGCCGAAACAGGCCTAGTGTGAAACCGGCTTAATGAATTTCCTTAGCATTGCCTGGGACCAAACACAACCATTTTTACTTCTATTACCTTGCGTTTTATAGAAGCAAGAAAATCGTGTTTCTGTTAGCCCGTTTGCCCAAACTGTTTGGCCGAAACAGCCCTAGTGTGAGCCCGGCTTTAGATACAGGTGGATGGGTGTACGTAATTTGATTGTACATATCCACAATTAATTATTTGTAATGAATTTTGTTAGATTAAAGATTAGATTGTGTTAAATTACATCATGTATGCTTCGTGCCAGTGTTTCTACTTTTAATTTTTTGTTTTCCCTTTTTTCCCCTCCGTTTGAATGTAATAATTTTCCCTTCGTTTCCGTCTACGCTAAAATAAGTAGAACTTTGCAGAATTTCTTTTCCCTGATTTTTCCCTTTGTGTTGAATGTAGCAATTTTCTAATCTTCCCCTCTGTGCTAAAACAGGCAAACTTCTAAAACATCCTTTCCCTCCATTTCCATTTTCCCTTATTTTCCCCTCCGTTTCAATGTAAAATGTTCCATTCTTTTCCCTCCATGCTAAACTAGGTATAACTTGTGAAATTTCCTTCCATTTCCCCTCTTCCCTGATTTTTCCCATTGTCAGGGAGTTTCTCCTTCGTTTGAACGTAACAGTTTCCCCTTCTTTCCCCTCCGTGCTAAAATAGGTAACCTTCTAAAATTTCCTTTCCCTCCTTTTTCCTCTTCCCTGAATTTCCCCTCGGTTTAAGCGTAAAAATTTTTCCTTCTTTCCACTCCATGCTAAAATACGTATAACTTCTAAAACTTTCCTTTCCCTCCACTTTTCCTCTTTCCTGATTTTTTCCTTGTTTCAGGGAATTTCCCCTCAAACTGGAAGTACCGCCTTATGCATCAAACGTAGGAAGGATCATAAACTCAAGTTATAGGTTTCAGCCCAGAAGTAATAACGTACGCTTCATATATGGCTAAAGCGTGCGGGTTATTTAAGGTTTAATGTGTAATCAAGGACAAACCATTTACGGCCCACATGTGGCTGGGCAGCGAATGGGTCGTGTAAACGCGGCTGAGGGTCAAACCGCTAAGCGCGGCTTCTTCCAATAACTCTTGAGCTGCCGCCACGTTTAAGTCATGATCCGATAGCGAGTCCCTCGTTCGCTGGGCCGTCGATTCACCCTCTCTGTCGCGGAACAAGAATTTTGTTTTCAATTTGATTAGCGTTAACGTCAGTGTAGTGTATCGGTGGGTTGCAAATACTTTACGAGTACTTCTTTTGATGGAACTGAATTAAATTTAATCTGCAAAAACTAATGAAGATGACAGAAACTTTTTTGAATGTAATATTAGTTTAAAAAAATGCTTCTGTTCATTGCTAATGATATTGGTGAAAATTACAAAGAAATAGTTTAAGCTATCAACGAGCCAAATTTACTGATGTCATAAAAAAGTATTTGCCGATGCACCAATACACAGCACTGGTTAACGTCAGACGTTACAATACCTCAACGATGTTGAAGCGTTCTGACCTGTCGAGGCCCTCAAATTCGGCTGCGCCTGCATTGCGGAGAGCGACTGGGTCCTCTCCCGCACGCCAGACGACAGACTGTTCCTCCACAGACTGAGGTTGCTGAGAAAACTGCTCAGTCCCGCGCTGCTCAGACTGCTGGCTCCGCTCTCGCTGCGACTGGCCGCTGTGGACGAGCTACCAACACTCAGGCTGCGGCTGGCTGCTCTCGACTGTTGACTGTTGACTGCTGACTGTTGACTGCCGCCTGACGTGGTTGCATTGGACGAGCCGGAAATTTGTCTGTTGGCTGGCGTGCTGGCCAGGAATGACGGGTTCTCGGGAATGACCCAGTCTCCCGCTTCGTTTTGTGAGAAGTGCTGGCGGGAAGGGACGCCCTCCTCCACTCCGACTCCAGAAACGGGCAAACTCGCTTTTCCTCCCATTTGATTCTGAGGTTAAATGACAACTTTTTCGTTAATTACAGCAACATGCGGGTGATTTCTATTGCGTAGAGACCTGAAAAATTTACAAAATGCATAGTAAATGAGCCCGGAAATAAGCTGATTACAGGTCCTTCTTTTGACACACGTACCTGTAATAGTTTTACACAATATCCTGGTAAAAACGGGAAATTTCATCAACGACAAGGTTTTTGGGGCTTTTCCAAGTTGTTTTTCGACTCTCAGAAACGTGTCAATTTTACGTAAAACACTCCACGGGGTTTCCTACATACGGCATAGCAACTTGTTTTGATTATCTTCCAGTGAACCACAACTTCGACATATTGTTTACAAACAAAATAGTTCACAAATCTACCGCTAGATGGCGCTGTTTTAAATTTTCAATTTCAGCTCTTATTAATTCTTTTTCAAATTAAATTTTTGTAGTAAATAGTTGCTGAAATATTGATTCATTTAATAAAGCGTTTTAGATGATTTTAATTATTATTTTTGTATTAATAACAGAAACGGGAAACAAGCGAGACCTGCCGCAAGGATTCAAGGGTAGAGTACATTCTTTTTTTGAGTGATTTAACCTTCAAACGATACACATTTTCCCCTGGTGTTTTGTTACCTTATTATCCCACGCTGCCCTTGAAAATACACCGTGAATGGTCTTTTCAGTCTCTTGTGTATGTAAAACCTGCTCCATCATTTTCCCTCGCACACTTTACCATTGGTGGCTACTTCCTCCAACACTTTATTAAAAGCGAAATAATACAATGAAATACTTTAATATGTGTTTTAATTCATTGAATAAATCAAATTAATTGTGTAATATTCCAATATTGCGTAACTGTTGTGTAATTTTAAATTTTAACCTATTTTCCGTGTTTAGTTTTATGAACTGCCACTAGGTGGCGCTTACTTATAACTACTAAATGTAAGCCAGTTATAGCAAAATTCTAATTTTAATCATTACAATCGATAGCTAAGTGACTTCTAAACAGACTGAAATAAACGTTAAACAATAATTTTAATTATTCGAATTATGGTGGAGGAAACAAATTTTCAGACTCAGTTAAACCAGTAGAGTTTTTTCTCTCTCTCTCTCTTTCCCCGGGTGCAGTTCAAGGGCAGTCGACCGAAATGCGTCGCTTTTCGAATCGTCAAGGTCGATGGCGCGGACAAGAGTTTTCCGAGCATTTGTTTTAAACGTGTAGCCGCAGAACCTGAAAAAAAAAACCTCCAAGACCCAAAAGAGCAACACTTTCAGTTCCTGGTGGCCTTTACCTTCAACATAAAAAGTTCCTCCACAGCCCCGCAAGCCATCCAGTTTAGGTAACTGTCACACACTACAACAGCGGAATCCCTCAAGAAGTAGGCTATATTCAGTGTTTCCCCTTTTTGCAGGGAAGTTCCCCGGAAAAAGTCGGGGGAAAATGGAGTCTGAAAAAGGGAAGACGGAGGGAAGAGAGTAAAGAGGAAAATCTATAGACGACCCTGTACATTCTTACACTAAGGGGGGAAAAAGGGAAGTCGGAGGGAAGAGAGTAAAGAGGAAAATCTATAGACGACCCTGTACATTCTTACACTAAGGGGGAAAAAAGGGGAAAGATAAGGAAGAGGGGAAAAACGGAAGATTGAAAAAGTGGCAACACTGGCTATATTCCTAACCACACACAGCACACACTGAAAATAACCGCTTAAATCTGAAATATTTCGTCTGAATTCTGCAAATGTACTGACCTTGGGATTCTTACATATGATTCTTGATTGAGAATCTTGTAGAATGTGTGGCAATGACGTTTATAGGAAACTAGAGTAAAAGGATAAGACGGATATGCTTTGAATAGCTGACGTCCTTTTTGAAGGATAAAATTACCACTTGCCCTTGAAAAAGTCTTGGCTTTTCGTATTACAATCGTGTTAGCACAGCCCAGTCTAATTATTCATAAGGACCAGTGTTTCCACTTTTCCAGGGAAGTTCCCTGAAAAAGGGGGAAAACGGAGTCTGAAAAGGGAAGACGAAGATAGAAGAGAGTAAAGAGGAAATCTACAGACCCTGTACATTCTTCCACGGACGTGGGGGAAAAAGGGGAAACATAAGGGAAGAGGGGAAAAATGGGAAGATTGAAAAGTGGTAATACTGATAACGGGCAATGATAACCCAGACTGATAACAGTAAGATAACAAGTTAATACTAGGTTGTGTTACTATTTTTACGCGCCTCTCTATAGCGGACACTGTTATTAAATCAAGTACAAGGAATTTTGCAATTTTCTTTGCACCAAAATGTTTCTCGAATTTTTCTGTGATTTTTAGATCCATTTTTTGGTAAAATTTTTGAACCGAAATATTTTATACGGCTGTCCGTAGTAGAGGAGATAAGCTCCAGTAGCCTTTTTTGGGATAGGGCATATTCCATACGCGCGCCTCTCTATAGCGGACACCGTTAATAAATCAACTACAAGGAATTTTGCAACTTTCTTTGCACCAAAATGTTTCCCGAATTTTTCTGTGATTTTTAGACCCATTTTCAAGTGAAATTTCTGGACCGAAATATTTTATACGGCTGTCCGTAGTAGAGGAGATAGGCTCCAGTAGCCTTTTCTGGGATAGGGCATATTCCATATGCGCGCCTCTCTATAGCGGACACTGTTATTAAATCAACGAAAAAGAATTTTGCAACTTTCTTTGCACCAAAATGTTTCGCGAATTTTTCTGTGATTTTTAGACTCATTTTCAAGTGAGATTTCTGGACCGAAATATTTTATACGGCTGTCCGTAGTAGAGGAGACAGGCTCCAGTAGCCTTTTTTGGGATAGGACATATTCCATACGCGCGCCTCTCTATAGCGGACACTGTTAATAAATCAACTACAAGGAATTTTGCAACTTTCTTTGCACCAAAATGTTTTGCAAATTTTTCTGTGATTTTTAGACTCATTTTCAAGTGAGATTTCTGGACCGAAATATTTTATACGGCTGTCCGTAGTAGAGGAGATAGGCTCCAGTAGCCTTTTTTGGAATAGGGCATATTCCATACGCGCGCCTCTCTATAGCGGACACTGTTAATAAATCAACGAAAAGGAATTTTGCAATTTTCTTTGCACCAAAATGTTTCCCGAATTTTTCTGTGATTTTTAGATCCATTTTCAAGTGAAATTTTCCAACACAAGTATTTTATACGGCTGTCCGTAGTAGAGGAGACAGGCTCCAGTAGCCTTTTCTGGGATAGGGCATATTCCATACACGCGCCTCTCTATAGCGGACACTGTTAATAAATCAACGAAAAGGAATTTTGCAACTTTCTTTGCACCAAAATGTTTCGCGAATTTTTCTGTGATTTTTAGATCCATTTTCAAGTGAAATTTCTGCACCGAAATATTTTATACGGCTGTCCGTAGTAGAGGAGATAGGCTCCAGTAGCCTTTTTTGGAATAGGGCATATTCCATACGCGCGCCTCTCTATAGCGGACACTGTTAATAAATCAACGAAAAGGAATTTTGCAATTTTCTTTGCACCAAAATGTTTCCCGAATTTTTCTGTGATTTTTAGATCCATTTTCAAGTGAAATTTTCCAACACAAGTATTTTATACGGCTGTCCGTAGTAGAGGAGACAGGCTCCAGTAGCCTTTTCTGGATAGGGCATATTCCATACACGCGCCTCTCTATAGCGGACACTGTTAATAAATCAACGAAAAGGAATTTTGCAATTTTCTTTGCGCCAGAATGTTTCCCGAATTTTTCTGTGATTTTTAGATCCATTTTCAAGTGAAATTTTCCAACACAAGTATTTTATACGGCTGTCCGTAGTAGAGGAGACAGGCTCCAGTAGCCTTTTCTGGGATAGGGCATATTCCATACACGCGCCTCTCTATAGCGGACACTGTTAATAAATCAACGAAAAGGAATTTTGCAATTTTCTTTGCGCCAGAATGTTTCCCGAATTTTTCTGTGATTTTTAGATCCATTTTCAAGTGAAATTTTCCAACACAAGTATTTTATACGGCTGTCCGTAGTAGAGGAGACAGGCTCCAGTAGCCTTTTCTGGGATAGGGCATATTCCATACACGCGCCTCTCTATAGCGGACACTGTTAATAAATCAACGAAAAGGAATTTTGCAACTTTCTTTGCACCAAAATGTTTCGCGAATTTTTCTGTGATTTTTAGATCCATTTTCAAGTGAAATTTCTGCACCGAAATATTTTATACGGCTGTCCGTAGTAGAGGAGATAGGCTTCAGTGGCCCTCTATGGGGAAGAAGGTCCATAGAAAAGTGAAAGTGACCGCGTCCTAGACACTATGACACTGACCTAGTTCCATCAAAACCTGGTCAGTAGGTAACTATGGAAAAACTAGGATTTTGAACTGAAAAAAGGGAAATCTGAATTCTGAACTTGAACTGAAAAGGGAATTTTGAACTGAAAAAAGGGAAATCTGAAAACTGAACTTGAACTGAAAAAAAAAGGGAAATCTGAAAACTGAACTTGAACTGAAAAGGGAATTTTGAACTGAAAAAAGGGAAATCTGAAAACTGAACTTGAACTGAAAAGGGAATTTTTGAACTGAAAAAAAGGGAAATCTGAAAACTGAACTCAACTGAAAAGGGAATTTTGAACTGAAAAAAGGGAAATCTGAAAACTGAACTTGAACTGAAAAGGGAATTTTTGAACTGAAAAAAAAGGGAAATCTGAAAACTGAACTTGAACTGAAAAGGGAATTTTGAACTGAAAAAAGGGAAATCTGAAAACTGAACTTGAACTGAAAAGGGAACTTTGAACTGAAAAAAAGGGAAATCTTATGGCGAAAACTAGAGCGAAAACTTTCACTCTGAATCCTAGACTAGTTCAAGGAATCTAGAATATTCTAGAATAACTAATTCTATTTATTATTAATAATTTAATATTAATACTAAGTTTATTTATAAACTGAGTCGATTTTTTTATCTCCAGAGTCATTGTATAGGGCAAGGTCGGTCTACAATTGATAATCAAATTCAAGGTTGACTATCCAACTATCAAAAACCGTCCTTATCTCTATTTCACTAGTTTATACTGGAATAGTGTTGAAACATCAAGGGTTAAGTTGAATAGCACTGCTCGACACTTGACTACGGACAAGTAGTAGTAGTAGTAGTAGTAGTAATAGTAGTGACAGTAATAGTAGTAGTAGTAGTAGTAGCAGCATTACTACCTACTACTCTACTACTATACTCTATACTATACTGGAATAGTGTTGAAACATCAAGGGTTAAGTTGAATAACACTGCTCGACACTTGACTATGGACTTTGGGAAGCTTCAAACACCCATTAGAATTCGATCACGTGATTCTAAGCCACTGATAACAGTCGATAACAGTTGATAACATGCAAGGGGGGGGGTCGGAAGAAGATTTTAAAAAAAAAGTGTTAAAAATCGCTTGGTAAGTGCGATCAAAGGTGACGAAGAAGAGCGGTGCGCTTGCGTTGGACTTTTTCTCAAAGTCGCGCCCTTGAAAAGTTGCCTACACAATCAAGGACAGCTCATCTCATTACTATTATCTATTTATTATCATCTACTAATACATATTTACACACTTGAATATTCATATTATTAATAAATATAATAATTTCATCGAAATCTGTAACCGTATCTTTGATCCGAAGCAAAGTCTAGCTATAGCCAATTGCTTGTAGAAAATTTCTATCTTCGTTGGTTTATCAATCGTGTTATCAGCGTGTTATCAGTTGTTATCAGAGTGTGTTATCAAGTTGGTAAGAGTCCTTGGCAATTTGTAAGGGTGTCTGAATTTAGGTCTGAAGGCTTTTGCTCTACAAACGCTGAAGGTCGCCGAGGGGAGGCAGTGGCTTCGCGGCGCCCGGGCGCTGCGGTGCCGGGGGACGCGCGGACCTTGAAAGCGGTGGCGGCGGGGGGGGCTGGCGGTAAAGTTTGGCTCCGCTACTACCGCCTTCCACTCCAGTCTGACTCCGGACGACTACCGATGCACTACTACTCGCGTCCCACTGACTTACTTTTCTCTTGACTATCGATAGTGCTGGTTCTAGTGTGTCGATATATCGATAATTAACTTTTTATCGCAGTTGTGGGTGTACTGATGTGTATCGATATCAAGTTTTAATTGATCCTTCAGACCGGAATTTTGCTTAAGTATCGATAGTGCTGGTTCTAGTATATCGATATATATATAACGATTATTGAGAAAAATGTCTAAAATCGAGAGTATTGCAGCCGATAGCAGCGATTGTGGAACTGAATCGATTGAATCTGATCCTTCGATTACTAAGGATCGACAGGAATCGCCAGACAGTTCGTCAGCGACACGCAATACAATCGATACTGAAACTTCTAACACAACAATCAGAGTTGGAGTGATCCGTTTAGCCTCAGGATCTTCTCTAATCGATTCCGAATCTTCAATCGATTCTTTAAAGAGCGATCCTTCGTCTTCTGCCGATACTTTATCGAGGATCGCTGCTTCAAGGATCGTAGATCCTTTAGCCGTTCCTCCAAGGATCGATTTAATCTTGGGACCGCAGTTACAGCAAGGATTCTTAAGGCGATTCCCCGTAAGAGATCCTGAATTCAAGATCCCACCTTCTCCGACTGTTTCTTCGACAACCAGCCCCGGAATCCTTGTCCAGCAGCACAGTCCTTCACCCAGGAACAAGTCCAAGACTCCAGGATCTTCTTCCAGAGCTTCTGGAAGTTCCAGCAGGATCCGCAAATCCACTGCCGCCGCCCGCAACGAGGAAGAAGAACCTTCCAGTTCCATTCCTGAAATCGGTAAGCCTTAATTTGTGAATATTGTTATGATGATTTGATATTGGAATTAAGTCGTTTTATAGGATCCTGAAGTGTAGAAAACGGAAAGGATCGTTTTTTGAAGAAGCGTCTTTCCGCTTCCTGCTATCAGTTTCACTTTCAATCAATTATATTAATTATAATTATTATTATTTATTAAAAATAATTATATATTCTGATAGCCCAGTCTTCAGTGAATCTTATTATATTAATATTTTTAGATTTTAAGGGCATTTTATAGTTTTTAATCAAGTTTTTCCCCAGCTCCCTACTATCAGTTTCACTTTTCAATCAATGATATTAATTATAATTACTATTATTTATTAATAATATATACATATTCTGATAACCCAGTCTTTGGTGAATCTTATTATATAAACATTATTAGATTTTAAGGGCATTTTATAGTTTTTAATCAAGTTTTTCCCCAGCTTCCTAGTTTCGACTTCACTTTTCAATCAATTATATTAATTAAAATTATTATTATTTATTAAAAATACTTATATATTCTGATAGCCCAGTCTTCAGTGAATCTTATTATATAATCATGGCCAAGTTTTCAGGTTATTTTTCCATTTTTTTATCGCGTTTTTTCCCTGTCGCTCTTGACCTACAATTCCCTTCTGAAGGCCACAGCCGCAATACGCAATGCCATACTGGCACCCAGGAAGCCGTCCAAGGTTGTCATACCTCCTTCCTGGCCGGTTGAAAATTTCCCAAATTCATTTAAATATATTGTACATTTTTATATATAATTTACATTATAGCAAGGTGGGGGGGGGGGTCCGAAACTTGCAATATATCTTCGTACACCTAGGCCGTGTTATCATATGTTATCAGATAGTCTTCGTACACTTTTCCACGGAGTTTCAGACCCCTTGCTCTGTACTTGGTCCAGGCGGGGGTCCGAAACTTGCAATCATCTTCGTACACCTAAGGTGTGTTATCACTGTTATCAACTCGTTATTTCCGTGTTATCATATGTTATCAGATAATCTTCGTATACTTTTCCACGGAGTTTCAGACCCCTTGCTCTGTACTTGGTCCAGGGGGGGGGGTTCGAAACTTGCAATCACCTTCGTACACCTAGGCTGTGTTATCACTGTTATCTCCGTGTTATCATATGTTATCAGATAATCTTCGTACACTTTTCCACGGAGTTTCAGACCCCTTGCGAGTTAAATCGATTGAAAAACTTGTTCCAAGGCCTCCTACTTGGTTATCGTCGTGTTATCAATACGTTATCAATTGTTATCACGTGTTATCACCTGAGTTATCACTGCAGAAAATAAAAATTTTCTTTTTTCTTGAACAAAAATAAAAATAAAAAAACTCGGGTTAAGCAATTGTACGTCAATGGCGACCTTGACTCGAACCCACACCGTTTTCTCTCGCAGCTTCTTCTTCAGTACCAAATCAATAAAACACGCGTTTCACAACCACAAATAACACTTGATAACACTTGATAACACGGTGATAACAAGGTGATAACGTATAAATGGTAAAAAGAGGGTTAATTTCAACCCCCATTCACCCTTACGTATTTAGAAGTAAGGGCAAAATTAAACTTGTATGTTCTGTCAGTACGTTCATTCATTCTACACGTGCCATGTGAGTCACTTTCCACCCACCCACCCCCACCCACCCACCCCCGCTCCACCCACTCCACCCACTCACCCCCTACCCTCCACCCTCCACCCACTCACCCCACCAACTCGTATGTGTCGTAAATTTTCAACGACGGGGGGTGGGGGTAGTTCGTCACTCCCACCCACCCCCACTCCACCCCCTCACCCTCCACCCTCCACCCCCTCACCCTCCACCCACTCACCCCACCAGCTCGTATGTGTCGTAAATTTTCAACGACGGGGGGTGGGGGTAGTTCGTCACTCCCCCCACCCACCTCCACCCACCCCCTACCCCTTACCCTCCACCCTCCACCCCCCACCCTCCACCCACTGATCCCGCCAACTCGTATGTGTCGTAAATTTTCAACGACGAGGGGGTGGTTCGTCACCCCCCGCCCCCGCCCCACCTTCATGAAATTTGCTGTTATCAGTGTGTTATCAGTGTTATCACCGATGATCAACGTTCCCGAGACACGTGACAATGGGTGCGATAACATGTGATAACACTTTGATAACAAGATAACAGAGACATTTACGAAATTTGCTGTTATCAGTGTGTTATCAGCATGTTATCAGCGTGTTATCAGTGTTATCACCCATGATAATCGTTCCCGGGACACGTGACAATGATCCGATAACATGTGATAACACTTTGATAACAAGATAACAGAGAAATTAAACAAAGTTTTCAACCCCTCCCCCGCCCCACCTTCACGAAATTTGCTGTTATCAGTGTGTTATCACCGTGTTATCAGTGTTATCACCGATGATCAACGTTTCCAAGACACGTGACAGTGGTCCGATAACATCTGATAACACTTTGATAACAAGATAACAGAGACATTAAACAAATTTTTCAACCCCCCACCCCACCTTCACGAAATTTGCTGTTATCAGTGTGTTATCACCGATGATCAAGGTTCCCGGGACACGTGAAAATGGTCCCATAACATGTGATAACACTTTGATAACAAGATAACAGAGAAATTTAACAAAGTTTACAACCCCCTCCACCCTCTCTATGGCACATGTCTTTTTAAAAAGTATACACGCGTGTGGCACGAATACCCCCAATGGAGGGTTCAAGGGGTTGGAAAATTCGAATAAAAAGTGTACGAAGATTATTTGATAACACGGAGATAACAGTGATAACATGGCCTAGGTGAACGAAGATTATTAGAAGTTTCGGACCCCCTTGGGAGGGTTATCCCCACACGAAAAAAAAAAATCCCCCAAGGGTTTGGGAATGTCAATTCATCAAGTCCGTAAATACCCCCGACTGATAACACGACGATAACACTCTGATAACAACTGATAACAGTCCTTAGTTGTTAAGTTGGGAATTTGTGTGTGGGGGTGAAAAGGGTTATTTTTACCCCCAAATTCAAAATGGAGGGTTACACCCAATGTTTCCACTTTCAAGTTTCCCTTTTTCCCCTTTTCCCTTATTTTTACCTTTTTCCCCTCCGTGCTAGACGATAAGGCTATACTTCTAGATTTTCCCTCTTCTCTTATGTTTCCCTTTTCAAACCCCATTTTCCCCTTTTCCAGGGATTTTCCCCCCCAAAGTGGAAACACTGGTTACACCCCATAGATTCCCCATTGAGTTTATTTTAAATAAATTGCTGTTTTATGGTTTTGGCGCGTGGTTTTCAAATTATCACTAAATTTTACTGTTTTTTCCCCGACACTTTCCCCGGACGTTTATGGCGGTACTTAAAAATCACGGGACAACAGCTCCAAGTTGTAACCCATAAGTTCAACCCCCCAAAAAATCTAATAATTCATTTATTATATTAAAATATGATTAAATACGATTATTTTAATTCAAATTTACTGAAATAAATGAATTAAAATTGATTTATAAATTTAAACCTGCAATTTTTGTTTCGCTGTTTTTTCCATTGTCCCGTGATTCCGTAGTCTTGCCTGCAGTTCTCCTTTGACAAACTTTTCCGTTAAAAATTTGATTAAAAAAAAGTTGAAAAAGAATAGGAAATGCCGACCGTTTTGAATTGTTTCCAGCAACACGGAAGGTTTAGTTATAAAGTTGGGCAGCCTTGAAACTTTTCCAAAATCTGTGTGATGAAGAAAAAAAAACCGCCGAGAAAGTCCGGCCTGGCCTTGAACGCCATTTTGGTTTGGCGCAAGCCCGCGCTTTTTTTTCAAAAGATTCAACGGAGTGCAGCGTTGCCAGGTCTACTTTAATAAAAAAATAATTTATTTATTTTCCTTTTATTATGCAAAATATACAAATTAATAAAATAATAAAATACGTAAAAAGTTGAATATTTTAATTATTTTTTTATTTTAAATTAAACTATTTTATTCCTGAATAATTCTAATTATTTCTCGTTTACTACAGTACAGTGTTGCCAGATCTACTTTAATAAAATATAATTTATTTAATCCTTTCGTTATACAAAATTAAAATATGAATAAAATACGTAAAAAAATTTAACAGTTTAATTATTTTAAATTTTAAATTAAACTATTTATTCGTAAATAACTCTATTAATTGCTCGTTTATAACAGTACAGCGTTGCCAGATCTATTTTAATAAAAAATAATTCATTTTAATCATTACGCAAAATTAAAATATGAATAAAATACTTTAAAAAATTCAACATTTAAATTAATTTTAATTTTAAATTAAACTATTTTATTCGTAAATAACTCTAATAATTTCTCGTTGATTTTTTTTTCTTTGTGAAGTAATGAAAGTGGTGAGGACAAGTGTTTAGGGAAGAACGGAAAAATGGCGTGGCAGTGACCGAAGTCAAGGTTATCCACCTTAGCAGGTCGTTGCTCGACATGTCCTTAGTAATTTTGTTTCCTTTTCACAAAGCTGTATTTATCATTCACCAAAATGAAAACTTGGACTCGCTGGTTAGGTTGTTGGGGGTAAGGAGAATAAGGGAAAAAAAAAAATTTCAAGGTCACGCCCGTCAAAATATTGAAAGTAGTTCAACTTTTCACCGCTAGATGGCGCTGCTGCTCCTCTCTCGTTTTCCGCCCGTAGTCGACAATAACAAGTCGCGGAACTTTTTTTTTTGTTGTTGTTGGATTTATTTTGCGGTAACTTGTTTTTCTTTATCTCTTTTGAACTGTGAATTTACCGTGGAACTGAAATTAATGGCGGAATTTAAAAAAAAGATGAAAAGTATTCCGTACCACAATGGCACAGTAACACAGAAATTAATGGACTCCGTGGCCAACGAACTCGGCCCTTCTACTTTTTTCCCCTTTTTTTCCCCTCCGCTTGGAAATATCAGTTTCCCTTTTTCCCCTCCGTGCTGCTGAGTAAAGCTATATTTGTAAATTCACTTTTCCTTCCATTTTCCCCTTTCCCTCTTTCCCGTTTACCCTATTTGAGGGAATTTCCCCGCAAAGTGGAAGCACTGCTTCTCAATAATGTCGCCGAATCTGAAAGTTGAAAATGTAACGACAATCTTTTTAAATTCATTTTTTTGCTAAAAACATTAGATTTATGTCAGTTTTAAGTTTCAGGCTATTAGTCAGTAGTAGCACTTAGTCAGTGTTCCCACTTTCCATGGGAAATTTCCTGAAAAAGGGGGGAAAATCGGGTCTGTCAATGGAAAAATACGGGAAGAGTATACAGCATTTCTGTAGTACGGAGGGGAAAGAGGGGGGAAATAAGGGAAGAGGGGAAAAAGGGGAACATCGGGTCTGTCCATGGAAAAATACGTGAAGAGTACAGCATTTTTCCAGTACGGAGGGGAAAGAGGGAAAAATAAGGGAAGAGGGGAAAAGGGGAAAATCGGGTCTGTCAATGGAAAAACATGGGAAGAGTACAGCATTTCTGTAGTACAGAGGGGAAAGTGGGGAAAATAAGGGAAGAGGGGGAAAGGGGAAAAAGGGGAAAATCGGGTCAGTCAATGGAGAAACACGGGAAGAGTATACAGCATTTCTGTAGTACGGAGGGGAAAGAGGGGGAAAATAAGGGAAGAGGGGGAAAAGGGGAAAATCGGGTCTGTCCATGGAAAAATACGTGGAGAGTACAGCATTTCTCCAGTATGGAGGGAAAAGAGGGGAAAATAAGGGAAGAGGGGAAAATGAGGTCTGTCCATGGAAAAATACGGGAAGAGTACGGCATTCTCCAGTACGGAGGGGAAAAAGGGGAAAACAGGGAAAGAGCACAGCATTTCTCCAGTACGAAGGGGAAAGAAGGGGGGAAAAAAAGGGAAGAGGGGAAAAAGGGGAAACTGAAAGTGGAAACACTGCACTTAGTTTTTAAGAGAGAAAGCGAAACTGATTCAAAGTTCGCTTACTTTCACTGACCTATTCAAAAGGATCGCGAAAACCAGTAAATCTATTATTATTATTATTATTATTAAATTATAATTAAAAATTATATTAATATTAATAAATATTATTATTATATTATATTATAGTTTATTGCTCTACTTTTAGTGGCAAATATATATATAACAAGGTGAACAACCTTTTTCAATATGATTTAAATTATCTTTCACAGGCAGCGTTGCCACTTTTCAATCTAAAATTTTTCCCCTCTTCCCTTATCTTTCCCCTTTTTCCCCCCTCCGTGGAAGAATGTACAGAAGTCTAGATTTCCTCTTTACTTTTCTTCTCTTCGTCTTCCCTTTTCAGACTCCATTTTCCCCCTTTTTCAGGGAACTTCCCTGCGAAAGGGGAAACACTGTTCACAGCGTTATGTAAACAAACTCAGGTGTTCCCTTTTTCAATAAGCCACTTTTGTAGAAAAACTTTTTAAATAAAATGGAGATTAAAATAAAAAAAAAACAAACACGCATTCCTTATCGAGTTTCGTTTTCGTTTTGGGCAAGTGTTTTTGTCCTTGACACACTGGGCGAATTCAAAATGGCGGACGGGTTCGTTGACCGAGCTGCCGCGTGGCAGATCCCTAAAGCCGAACGGGGCGAATCTTACGTATGACGGGACAATGGGAGTAAGTGGGGGTAATGGGGGAATCTTAGGAATGACGGGACAATAGGAGAAAGGGTAGGGGCGAAACTAAGAAATGACGGGACAACGGCGTTGTGGCGAATCTTACGTATGACGGGACAATGAGAGAAGTGGGGGGTAATGGGGGAATCTTAGGAATGACGGGACAATGGGAGAAGGTGTGAGGGCGATACTCAGAAATGACGGGACAACGGCGTTGTGGCAAGTCTTACGTATGACGGGACAATGAGAGAAGTGGGGGGGTAATGGGGAAATCTTAGGAATGACGGGACAATAGGAGAAGGTGTAAGGGCGATACTCAGAAATGACGGGACAACGGCGTTGTGGCAAGTCTTACGTATGACGGGACAATGGGAAAAGTGGAGGTAATGGGGAAATCTTAGGAATGACGGGACAATAGGAGAAGGTGTAAGGGCGATACTCAGAAATGACGGGACAACGGCGTTGTGGCGAATCTTACGTATGACGGGACAATGAGAGAAGTGAGGGTAATGGGGGAATCTTAGGAATGACGGGACAATGAGAGAAGTGGGGGTAATGGGGAAATCTTAGGAATGACGGGACAATGGGAGAAGGGGTAGGGGCGAAACTAAGAAATGACGGGACAATGGGAGAAGTGGGGGTAATGGAGAAGTCTTAGGAATGACGGGACAACGGCGTTGCGGCGAATCTTACGTATGACGGGACAATGAGAGAAGTGGGGATATTGGGGTAATCTTAGGAATGACGGGACAATGAGAGAAGTGGGGGGTAATGGGGAAATCTTAGGAATGACGGGACAATTGGAGTAGGGGGTAGAGGCGAAACTAAGAAATGACGGGACAATGAGAGAAGTGGGGGTAATGGGGAAATCTTAGGAATGACGGGACAACGGCGTTATGGCGAATCTCCCGTATGACGGGACAATGGGAGAAGGTGTGAGGGCGAAACTTAGGTATGACGGGACAATAGCGTAATGGCGAATCTTATGTATGACGGGACAACAGGGCTGAGGGCGAGTCTGACAAATGACGGGACAACGGGAGAAGAGGGAGTTTAGGCGAAACTTAGGAATGGCGGGACAATAGCTTTTGGCAATCTCAAAAATCGCTCATAATAATTCATTTTCTAAAAAAAAAACTTGTATTAATTTAGTAAATGAATCTTATTATTCAAAAGTTTTGGGGTTAAATGAAATGTGTCTGAATTAGTGAATGAAAATTTACTTAGTGCAAATATTTGGCCACTGTCCCGGGTGATTCGTAAGAAGCGACCAAAGTCCGTTGTCCCGTCATTCTTCAGACGCGCCATAAATAAACGCAATGGCGGAAAGTGCAGAGAAATGGCCGGAGTCCATTGCCCCCGTTTTGTGTTGTCAGTAGTTCACTTTGAAAGGCTAAACCTAAAAGTTGTTCCGGAACAATTGCCAAGTGAAAGCTAAATCTACTCCATTTTCTTACTTTCACTGGAAACTTTTTACGGAACAACTTTTTTTTTTCTTCAAGACAAAAATTCGCCAAGGGTTTTCCAGTCCCATTAACCCGGTTGTCTCTCGTCCGAAAACTTAAAAAGACAATGAATTTTCAAATTGAAGAAAAATTTCATAAAGGTACGAAATTCATGTATATATATCATACTAATTAATTAATTAATTAATTAATTGTAACGTAATCATTAGTAAAAATAATTCGAATCTGAACGTAGTTCTCTTTTCCGCCGCTAGATGGCGTTGCACAAAAACTTGAATTTCCCGCTTGTTTTCTGGGCCGAACTTTGTAAATTTCATAAAAATGGGATTCTCAGATTTTTCCTGATTTTTTGGGGGGGATTCAAAACTTGTTTTGAATTATTTATAATTATTATGTTGGATAATCTGAAAGCGCGGCAGGTAGACGGACGGAGAATGCGGGCGAGTCACTGACCGAGATCTCGGCCAAGGTCGCCTAGGCATAGTGTTCTTCAGACCGACTTGGCAACCGACTTCACTGGGTTTTTAGCTTTTAAATTCTCATAATAATTAAACTCATTACATATTAAACTTGTATAGTGCTTAGTAGTGACGTGAAAGTGACGGAAGTTGAGAAGAAAAGATGAGGGAAAAACGTATCAAGTTGCAAAGTAAGAAAGTGAAAGTTTTTTGCTAGTGAAGATTTTGGGTCTTGGAGGAGTTGGCCAACTAGTTAGTCGACTTGGAAGTCAACTCAGAAGTCGACTAACTAGTGGTCTAGGGTTTAGACATATCAGGATTAAGTACTGGGCATTCTTGGACGAGTTGGCCAACTAATTAGTCGATTTGGAAGTCAACTCAGAAGTCGACTAACTAGTGATCTAGGCTTTAGATATGTCAGGATTAAGTACTGGGCATTCTTGGAGGATTTGGCCAACTAGTTAGTCGATTTGGAAGTCAACTCAGAAGTCGACTAACTAGTGATCTAGGCTTTAGATATGTCAGGATTAAGTACTGGGCATTCTTGGAGGATTTGGCCAACTAGTTAGTCGACTTCTGAGTTGACTTCCAAGTCGACTAACTAGTTGGTCTAGGCTTTAGAAATATCAGCGATTAAGTACTGGCCATTGCTGAATACAATAATAATAATATTGATAAATGTGGGATAGTGTTGCGTGTAGCGAGTACGTGGATAGTGGGAATAGTGCGGCTTTTGTTATTTTTAGTGACTGTAGCGAATGACCGAGTGACTGAACTCGAGTGAACCAGGTAGTAAGTAACCGAAGAACAAGAATTTAAAAAAACAAAGAACAGAAATGTAACAAAAAGAAAAGAAACAGAACAAGAAAGTCAGAAAGTAATTCAACAATTATCTAAAAGGCTTATAAATATTTATTACTTCTAGAATTAATTATCTGTGACATATTAAACTATAATGAACACTGATTTATTAACGTGTACTTTTAAATAATTAATTTAAAGTTATGTTATATTTCAGTTAGTAATAGCGTGCTACTGTACTGATGTTCAGAGTTGCAGACTTCGAATGCTTGTAAAAATATTCCTATGGCAGCCAACCCCTTGGAAAAATTCAGTAAAGTAGCCAACCCCTAGCTTAACATTGCCCTAAGGTTGCAGACCCCTAGTCCAGTAAACAACCGAGATAAAAAATATTGAACTTATAAGAATAAACTGCAATAACAGAAATTCTATGGTAACTACCCTTTTGCAAAAATTTATCACAGTAGCCAACCCCTTGTTTAACATTACCATAGAGTTGCAGACCCCTAGTCCAGTAAACAACCGAGATAAAAAATGTTGAACTTATAAGAATAAACTGCAATAACAGAAATTATGTAGTATCTACCCCTTTGCAAAAATTCACCAAAGTAGCCAACCCCTTGTTCAACATAACCCCTAAGTTGCAGACCCCTAGTCCAGTAAACTATCGAGATAAAAAATGTTGAACTTATAAGAATCTACCCCGATAACAGAAATACTATGGTATCTACCCCTTTGCAAATATTCATCAAAGTAGACCACCCCTTGTTCAACATTACCCCTAAGTTGCAGACCCCTAGTCCAGTAAACTACCGAAATAAAAAATGTTGAACTTATAAGAATAAACTGCAATAACAGAAATTCTGTTGTATCTACCCCTTTGCAAAAATTCAGTAGAGTAGCCAACCCCTTGCTTAACATTACCCCTAAGTTGCAGACCCCTAATCCAGTAAACAACCGAGATATAAAAACACGAAATGTCGAGGAAAAAGAGCCGAGCGTTCCAGTTGCGCGTTTCTTGCACAACGAAAGCAAGAGCGGCGACGGTTCGCCCGCGGCTCAAACCGACAAAAACACGACGGGGGCTGCGCAACTTGTTGAAGGGCGTTCGGCCAAGGTGGTACAATGACCCTCTTCTCTTTTGCCTTTTTTGGGAGAATTTTTCACCCACCGAAAAATCCCATTCCCTCCTCAGCAAGTGACTTTTTTCTCAGTCTTACTCTCGTCCAAAGATTCTGCCGTAAGATTCTTCAACCGAGATCAACGACTGTTTCGACTGTAACAAGAAAGGGTTTTCATGAAAGAACTCAATAATGTTGATAACAAAAACCAAAAGTCACTTAAGCGTAACTTTTTTCTTTTGAACAAAAAAAAAAGCACCGTTACTTTTTGGTGTTAACGACATGTTCTTTTGACAATGGCCAGTGCAATGTCCCTACAACTATTAACCATAGTTAATAACAGTTTGTTGCAAATAGTGAATCATCGAGAAGGTCAAAAGGTCAATCGAAGACACGAGGTGACCTTTGACCTTGGATTGATCTTTTATTTGGGTTAATACGTTCAAGGTCAAAGGTCATCGTTAGATTTCTGAAGAAATTTATTTCGAGATATCTGAGCCTCTTCTTCCGGTGTTGACCAATGATAATATCATCACTGGTCAACAGTGGTCAACAGCATAGGTGATTGTCCCTACTACTGTTCCGGATGGTTGCAACAGTTTTGGGACAACTTCTGGAACATGTGTTGTTCCATGCGTGAAAAAAATCACATGTTATTTTACAGTTAATACACACACCTACACACTCACACACACGCTTACACACACGTTTCCGTGTTAAAAACTATTTGTAGCACTTCCCCAAGGTTTCCCAAGGCTTCCCAAAAGGCAGTTTCTGATTCAAGGTCCTTCCCGAACTTTCCCCATCGTTTCCCATGATGTGCTAAGTGTCTGTTATCAATTCCCAAGGTCCTTGAAGAGCTCTGGTTTCCTCCATTTCCCAATTCCCAACAGCTGTTGCTGTCTTTCCCATTTGCTGTAACTGCTTTCCCAAGCTTCCCATAGCTTCCCCAGGCCTTCCCACTGCTTCCCTAAGCCTCGCATAGTCTTCCCACAGCTTTACCAGGCCCTCTCACAGCTTTCTCAAACCATCCCACAGCTTTCTTAGACCTTCCCACAGCTTTTCTTAGCATCCTACAGTCTTCCCGAGCCCTCCCACAGCTTTCCCAGACCTTCCCAAAGCTTTTCCAAGCATCCCACAGCCCTCCCACAGCTTTCTTAGACCTTCCACAGCTTTTCTTAGCATCCTACAGTCTTCCCGAGCCCTCCCACAGCTTTCCCAGACCTTCCCAAAGCTTTTCCAAGCATCCCACAGCCCTCCCACAGCTTTCTTAGACCTTCCCACAGCTTTTCTTAGCATCCTACAGTCTTCCCAGGCCCTCCCACAGCTTTCCCAGACCTTCCCACGGCTTCCCAAAGCCTCCCACAGCCTTTCCACAGCTTTCCCAAACCTCCCGCATCTTCCCCAAGGTTCTCAGAGTTTTTTTCAAGCCTCCCCCGCAGCTCTCCCAAGCTTTCCCAAAGTCTCGCATACCGTCCCCAAACCTTCCCAGAGCTTTCCCAAGCTTCCCCTAGCCTTCCCAGGCTTTCCCTTTCATCCCTTAAGTTTTCCCACACCCTTCCGACGCTGTTTAACCTGGTTTTTCCTAGGATTTGCCCACGGTGGGGACGCGATTTGCCAAGGTAGAGTCGTAATCGGCTGTTTACCTGTCCCGCTAACCTCGAAGTCGAGGCCGCTGCTCTTGTTTTTTACGGTCATAGACACTTTGCGCCGCCGTCCTGCGTAAACAACCTTCTCCTCTAGCCCACATTACTCTCTGTTACCACTGTTTATCAGCTGTTTCCACGTGTTATCGTATCTACAGGCCATTTCACAACATTTCACTCACCTTTCCCGGTTGCTGTTACTAACACATGGTAGTCGTAGTAGTAGTAGAAGTAGTAGTAGTGGCAGTAGTAGTAGTAGTAGTAGTAGTAGTAGTAGCAGGAGTAGTAGCAGGAGTAGTAGCAGTAGTGTAGTAGTAGTAGCAGCAGGAGTAGTAGTAGTAGTAGTAATAGTAATAGTAGTGACAGTAGTAGTAGTAGTAATAGTAATAGTAGTGACAGTAGTAGTAATAGTAGCAGTAGTAGCAGCAGCAGCAACAGTAGTAGTGACAGTAGTAGCAGCACTAGTACCTACTCCCCTACTACTAGTACTATTAGGACCCTGTTATCAGCTGTTAACAACATGTTATCCAGTGTTGTCAAGCTAAGGTTAGCCTTGAACTTGTTAGTTTCCGGTGTGTTGTACTCAGGAGGAGGGAAGAGGCAAACTTGTGGAGTCATCCCCCAGTGCCGTGTGCCAAGAACGAGATGGGGGCCAGTGAAAGTGTGGCGACCTTGAAAGTTTTCAAGGCTGATCCCGTCTCATCTGATCTGGTCTGATACACTTCCCTTTCCCGCCTTACACTATAAGCAATCATTGTTACCATTATCGTCAGTTGTTACCAGTGTTTCCACTTTAAGTTTCCCCTTTTTTCCCCTCTTCCCTTATTTCCCCCTACCCCCCTCCCCCTCCGTGCTAGAATATAGGCCATTCTTCTAGATTTTCCCTCTTCCCTTATTTACCCCTCCCGCAGTAGAATACAGGCCATTTTTCTAGATTTTCCTTTTTCGCTCTTCCCTTGTTTTCCCCTTTCCCCCTCCGTGCTAGAATACGGGCCATCTTCTAGATTTTCCCTCTTCCCTTATTTTTCCCTCCGCACTAGAATATAGGCGATTTTTCTAGATTTTCCTTTTTCCCTCTTCCCTTATTACTCCCTTTTCAGACTCTATTTCCCCTCTTTTTTCGGGGAATTTCCCTGCATAGTGAAAACACTGGTTTGGATGAATTCAATGACCTTGGAGGACCTTGGCCGCCAGGTCGGTGACCTCGGATTCTACATTCGCAGAAACTGGGTTTAGTTTCTTTCCAGTGTTTCTACTTTGAAGGGAAATTCCCTGAAAAAGAGGGAAACGGGATCATAAAAGATGCAAATAAGGGAAAAGGAAAAATCTGGAAGTACAGCCTTGTATCCTTGTACGGAGCGGAAAGGAGGGAAAAATAAGGGAAGAGGGAAAATCTGGAAGTACAGCCTTGTATCCTTGTACGGAGCGGAAAGGAGGGAAAAATAAGGGAAGAGGGAAAATCTGGAAGTACAGCCTTGTATCCCAGTATGGAGCGGAAAAGGGGGGAAAATAAGGGAAGAGGGAAAATCTGGAAATACAGCCTTGTATCATAGTACGGAGCAGAAAGGAGGGAAAAATAAGGGAAGAGGGAAAATCGGGAAAAACAGCATTGTATCTCAGTATGGAACAGAAAAGGGGGAAAATAAGGGAAAAGGGGGAAATTGAAAGTGGAAACAATGTTTCTTTCACTTGACTACACTGATAACATTGATAACAGACTGATAACAGGTTGTTGTGCATAACAAGGTCACGGAATGATGTGTCGGTGACCTAGTGCTTGAAAAAAAAAGACAACCCAATGACCTTGGCTGGCTGACAAACTACGCCTTAACCTTGACCTTGAAAGTTTTCAAGCCAAACAACTCTCTTCCTTTACGCCACATCCACTCAACTCAGTGCTTCCAGGTTGCAGGGAAATTCCCTTAAAAAAGGGAAAACTAGGTCTCACAAAAGAAAAAAATAAGGGAAGAATAACAGAAATGATATGAGCTTGATATCTTTTGACAGAGGGGAAAAGGATACGTAATTTCAGCAAGCGAAGGGGAAAAAAGGGAAAACAGTGCCCTCTGTAAGGGAAAGGGGAAAACTGAAAGTGGAAGCTACTGACTCAACTATACATTTCCAATCAATCGATACTTTACTCAAACTCAATATCCCCACCATTGAAAATAATTGTATCGATAATTAAAGAGTTCGATTAATCGATAATAAATTTTTCTTAATAATCGATTTTTAAGAAAATAACGAAAATTTTACAAAAATGTGTAGAACCCGTTTGTGTGGTTCAACGGCCGTTGCTTTGAAGGAGAGCGTTGATCCGAGCCAGTAGGGGTTCACAACTCTCTAAATTTGTCATCAAATGTTATCAGTGTTATCACCCTGTTATCGTCATGTTATCACTGAAGTCCTGGACAGTGTTTCCGCTTTCAATTTTCCCTTTTTTCCCCTCTGTGCTAGACTAGTACACAGGCTGTACTTCTAGATTTTTCCTCTTCCCTTCTTTTTCCCTTTTCGGACTGTATTTCCCTCTTTTTCGGGGAATTTTCCTGCAGAGGGGGAAATACTGGTTTTGGATCAGCAGAACAAGTTGATTTTCCCTCTTCAAACAGCAAAAACCTGAATGTCGTCTGCTGTAAAAAGTTGTCCGTCCAACTCCGCAGTTGCAGTGCTGCCACGTTTGCAGGGAAATTTCCTGAAATAGGAGGGGAAAAGGAGGTCTGGAAAGGGAAAAATAAGTGAAGAGGGAAAAGGGAAAATCTAAACGTACAGTCTGTATTCTAGTATGGAGGGGAAAAATAAGGGAAGAGGGAAAAGGGGAAATCTAAAGGTACAGTCCGTATTCTAGTAGGGAGGGGAAAAAGGGGAAAATAAGTGGAGGGGGAAAAGGGAAAATCTAAAATTACAGTCTGTTATTCTAGTACGGAGGGAAAAAGAGAAAAATAAGGGAAGAGGGAAAAGGGGAAATCTAAACGTACAGTCCGTATTCTAGTAGGGAGGGGAAAAAGGGAAAAATAAGTGGAGGGGGAAAAGGGAAAATCTAAAATTACAGTCTGTTATTCTAGTACGGAGGGAAAAAGAGAAAAATAAGGGAAGAGGGAAAAGGGGAAATCTAAACGTACAGTCCGTATTCTAGTAGGGAGGGGAAAAAGGGAAAAATAAGTGGAGGGGGAAAAGGGAAAATCTAAAATTACAGTCTGTATTCTAGTACGGAGGGAAAAAGAGAAAAATAAGGGAAGAGGCAAAAGGGAAAATCTAAACGTACAGTCCGTATTCTAGTAGGGAGAGGAAAAAGGGAAAAATAAGTGGAGGGGGAAAAGGGAAAATCTAAAATTACAGTCTGTATTCTAGTAGGGAGGGGAAAAAGGGAAAACTAAGGGAAGAGGCAAAAGGGAAAATCTAAACGTACAGTCCGTATTCTAGTAGGGAGGGGAAAAAGGGAAAAATAAGTGGAGGGGGAAAAGGGAAAATCTAAACGTACGGTCTGTATTCTAGTACGGAGGGGAAAACTAAGTGGAGGGGAAAAGGGGAAATCTAAGCGTACGGTCTGTTATTCTAGTACGGAGGGAGAAAGGGGAAAAATAAGGGAAGAGCGGGGGGGAAAAAAAGGAAAATAAAAGTGGAAACACTGCACAGGTGTGCGGGTAACAAGTATTGGAAGTTTGTTGGGAGTTGTTTGGTAGTCGGTGGGAGTTTTCTTCCTTCCGCCTTGAGAGGGAGCAGTTGGGCAAATGGCCGCGACTTTCACTCTCAGCGTTCAGTCGGTCGTGCGAAGTACAGCGCGACGGAAGTCCTTCGCAAGTCGGTCCTTCGCAAGTCGGTCCAACACTTTTCCCTTTTGGAATACGATGTCCAACAAACGATTATAAATTCTGAAATCGATGGTATTTTCAATCGATAACCATATCGCCCTCTATCTTATACAAAGGATTTTTGTCTGAATATTGTGTTGGATTTTGGCGGGAAATTTGAAAAAAAACAAAATGAGGAGTGAAATTGTTGTTCCTGAACCTGCGGTGGAGAGCGTCAGTCTGGTCGATCCTTGCGCTCGGGTCTCTGCCGGAACCAGTGGGTCCGCACTTTCCCTCTCGTCCGTAGCCGTTGAACTACAGGATCGTAGAGAATTCCGCGAACCTGAATTAAATATTGGTAATTCTTTAAAAAAATCTAATAAAATAAGAGCTAAGTGTAGTAATCACTGTAGATTATTAAAATATATTTATATAATTTATAATTGTTTTAGTATTAATATTAAAAATTAATTTCTGGACCGCGGAGAGATCCGCGAACCTGAACTAAATATTTTAGCAATTTTTTAATAAATCATCCGCTTGAGTAAAAAATCTAATAAAATAAAAACTAAGTGTAGTAATCACTGTAGATTATTAATGTATATTTATATGATTTATAATAATTTTAGTATTAATATTAAAAATTAATTTCTGGACCGCGGAGAGATCCGCGAACCTGAACTAAATAGTTTAGCAATTTTTAAATAAATCATCCGCTTGAGTAAAAAATCTAATAAAATAAGAGCTTAGTGTAGTAATCACTGTAGATTAGTAATATATATTTATATAATTTATAATAATTATACTGTTAATATTAAAAATTAATTTCTGGACCGTGGACAGATCCGCGAACCTGAACTAAATATTTTAGACATTTTTAAATAAATCATCCGCTTGAGTAAAAAATCTAATAAAATAAAAAATAAGTGCAGTAATCACTGTAGATTAGTAATATATATTTATATAATTTAAAATAATCGTATTATTAATATTAAAAACTACTTTTTTGGAGTGACCTTGTCTATTGCGGCCTTGAAAATGTCTAAAAAAGCCACTGGACGGACTTGGTCCAGTCAACGACCTTCCTTATGATCTCTTTCCGACTTTCGATCATTATTAAAATTTTCGTTGGTCGGTCTTTGTGCTTTAAAGAGTTACGTGATTGGTCCTTTTTTATATTTTCGGTGTGTTTGTATTGGCTGAATTCAAAATAGGTTTCCAGGTGGAAGTGAATCGAAGGTAAGCAGCGCCACTTGCTTCGCCTGCGTGTGTGGGCTGCCCGCACGCCCGGTTCACCGACCGCTCTGAAGGTCGCCTAACCACGGACCCCCCCCCTTCTCTGTTATCACTTGTTATCAAGTGTTATCACCTGTTATCAAGTGTTATCAACTTGTTAAACGCTTAATTAGAGACCTGATTCTAAACTTATGTTTTTTATTATGTAAAATCACTGTTCTATTAAACTATATAGAGTTCCCATTTTCTGTTTTCCCCTTTCCCTGAAAGAGGGCTCGTATTTCCCCTTTTCACCCCTTCGCTTGAAAACACCCATTTCCCCTTTTTCCCCTCCATGCTAGGATGAAAAAGCTGTACATTTCCCTTTTCCCTCTTTCCTTACTTTTCCCTTTTCTGGACTCAATTTTTCCTTGATTCAGGGAATTTCCCTGCAAAGTGGGAACACTGCTATAGTACAGAAAAAATAGTTCCACTGTCCTAATTGACACTTCATTAGATCTAATTCATTATGTTATTCCATAAATACATATGTTTATTGGAATTATACGTGACTACTGAATTAATTATGAATTATTTGATGAGATTATGAATGGATTTTAATGTAATTTTTTCTTGTTGTGCAGAATTCGATGGGACGACCGTATTGTGCAGGGTCTGCGGAGACAAGGCGTCCGGTTTTCACTACGGAGTCCATTCATGCGAAGGATGCAAGGTACGACTACTACTACTACTACTACTACTACTACTACCGCTACTACTACTGATATAGCTGCTACTACTACTACTACTACCACTACTGCTAGTGATATAGCTACTACTACTATTACTACTACTACTACCACCACTACTACTAGTGATATAGCTACTACTACAAATTGCCTTGCTATCATTACTGCCACGACTACTACTAATTTAAGTACCACTATTATTATTACTGGTACTACTACTACTAGTACCAGTGCTACTACTACTACAACAACAACTACTACTATTACATCTACTAATATTGCTACTGCTACTACTGCTATTAGTGCTATTACTACTATTACATCCACTACTAGTGCTACTTCTACAACAACAACAACAACTACTACTACTACTAGTGCTACTACTGTTACTCCTGCTGTTATACATTCTCCACTACCTCTACTACCTATGACTACTACCTCTACTACTACTACTACTAATACTACCTCTACTACTACTACTACTACTACTACTACCACTACTACTACTACTACTACCACTACTACTCCTACTACTACTACTACTACAACTACTACTCCTACTATTACTACTACTACTATTACTACCACCTCTACTACTACTACTACTACTACTACTTATTATTATTATTAGCTGTAGTAGTGGAGGTGTTGGATGTGTAAGAGGGACGGTGCGGGTTGATGGACTGAATAGCACAACATGGTGGCTCTTGTTAGGCAAAGGGATGCGGTCATTCACCTCTGGGTCACTGTCACTTTCCTCTTACTCCACTAAACCCCATTCATGTTATCCTATCACCCCAACAAAAAAATCGAATAAATTAACATAATTATTATTTCATAACTTTTTCCCTATATGTACTTTATATTAATTATTTATTATTATTATATTATTTAGTATATTATTTTATTATTATTATTAAATTATTACTACTATTACTATTAATTAAATTAAATTATTATTCAATATTATTACATTTATTATTATATTATTTATGATTATAATAATTCATATTAATTATATTTATATGTATATTAATGGTATCCTACCATAGTTCTGCTGTATAATACGTATAATTAAACTATTTTATCACAAAAAAATCAATTAAAAAATATTTCATTATTTCAAAATTTTTTAAATAAATATACATATATATTTATTATTTTTTCAGAATTTTTGTTATTTTATTATATATATATATATATACATAGTAAACTTACTACTTAATACGAAACATACGGCTTACGTTGTGTAGAGCTCTTTTTTTTGCGGTTACGTTATCAGTGTGTTATCAGTGTGTTATCATTGTGTTATCAGTGTGTTATCACAAGGCATGAAAAGAGTTGGACAAAGCCAAAGGGGTGAATGACCGCCAGTGACCGTGTTTCCTAACGCGCTGCATAAGCCAAACTCGTAATGCACTTCTTATCCAACACATTGATAACACTGATAACACGCTGATAACTTATCGATAAAATCAATAATCGATTAAGTATCGATACTTAGTTTTTTCAATCGATCGAGTGGAATCCCGTAAAAATTAACTATCCAACCTGGCTCAATTTCAGTTGATGATAAATGCGAAACTATAGAGTTTAATGATATGAATAATGAATGGGGTTAAAGCGCGCTGTGCTGGAATGGGAGCATCCAGTGCGGTGCGCCTGCGCCACTCTCCCTTTCGACTGCGCCACGGGGCCGCGGGGTTCAGCGACCCCTGCGGCCGTCAAGGCGAATGCACCGCGCGCTTCGTTCCCGGGTTGACTAACCTCTAACTAGGACACGTGTTCGTCCGCTCAAGCGCCTTCATTTTTTTTTTTGAAAAAAAAAATATTGCCCCTTGTTTAACCAGCCGTTCAACCCTTGCTCCCTGATTCAACCCTCAGTTCTCTGAGCTACCCCCTTAACATTCTCTCTTGCTCTATTCGGCCTGGATGCACCAAGCTCTTTGTAAAGCTACCCCCTGATTCTACCCTTTGTTTCCTCCATTTGCCCTTGGTGGTATTCACATCACGTTCCAGGGGGTCCTGAGCGATTTGCTGCCCTGATTCAACCCTTAGTTCCCTGAGCTACCCCCTTAACATTCTCTCTGGCTCTATACGGCCCTGGATGCACCAGGCTCTTTGTAAAGCTACCCCTGATTCTACCCTTTATTTCCTCCATTTGCCCCTTAGTGATGTACACATCACGTTCCGGGGGCCTTGAGCGATTTGCTATCCCTGATTCAACCCTCAGTTCCCTCGGCAGATCCTTGAACCCCCTACTTTACCCCATTTGCCCCTGATCAAACCGCCCTCTGCTCTCTCCACTGCACGGCCTTATCCGAGCCACAATGATTTGCCCCCCCCCTGAGAGCCACTTTTACTGCCCCTGATTCAACCCTCAGTTCCCTCGGCAGATCCTTTAACCCCCTACTTTACCCCGTTTGCCCCTGATCAAACCACCCTCTGCTCTCTCCACTGCAAAGCCTTATCCGAGCCACAATGATTTGCCCCCCCCCCTTGAGAGCCACTTTTACTGCCCCTGATTCGACCTTCCGTTAACGTGGAGCGTTATTTACGGACCACTGCTCCATCATTAGGTCGTTCACCCCCTATTTAAAAGTCTCCTCTCCACTTCATTTGAATATTACAAAATAAACGTATCGATTTAAGATATCGATTACATAAAAATCGATGTTAATACTGAATATTTGATTATGTTTTTTTTTTCAGGGGTTTTTTCCGACGCAGCATCCAGCAGAAGATTCAGTACCGGCCGTGCACGAAGAATCAGCAATGCTCCATTCTGCGAATCAATCGCAACCGATGCCAGTACTGCCGCCTGAAGAAATGCATCGCAGTAGGAATGAGTCGCGATGGTAAAAAAATCTTTTCAGTCCAACTCTTAAATTTTGCAATTTGATTCAACGGGGATCGCGTTTGTGCAATTTCGCGAACTGGGGAAAAAAAAAAAAAACCTACACCAACCAAAGTGCAGGTCGACAACCTCCCCCCAGCGAGCTGTGCACCGGGTCAATACTCAAACAAACATCTCGGACCGAAATGAATCGACCTCATTTCACTTCCAGCACAACTAGAGAGGGTGGTACTGGGTGAGAGGGAGTAGGTTTTTCACTTCCAGAGCAAGGGGCGTATCCTAAAAGTTGAAAGCGAGCTCGGCCATTGGTTGCCACAGCGTTCTGCAACTGTGCACCATAACGTTAGAACCGTGTTGAACTACAATCAGTTGACGCTGGGTTTTCCATAGAGTAACTCTTTGCATCCAATGTCCCGTTTGAATAGTAATTAACACAATGTGTCAGGAATATCAAACGAATAGTGTCGAACTTTCCAAAATGTCGTGGATCTTGAGAAAAAGATGTCGCTTCTACAAATCAACAGCTGAAGGTCAGTTGAACCTTACATTTAGACACTCAAATCTTAGGGTTCTGGAACCGAAGGACAGAGCCTAAACTTAGAAACTTAGGGACTTGAACACGAAAACAGTACTTGACCTTGTTTTTGCGGTTTGAGTATGGAGGGTGAATCCTGGAATGTTATTGATTTCTCCAAGGTCGGGTATTCGGAAATAGGAACCGTATTTTTCGCTTCTCCCCTAAAGCGGGTGACGCCACAGCGACCTTGGATTTTCGCGGCCCCAAATCGCTTTTGGTTTTGGGTCGATATGTTGACAAGGCAGTCCGCACTGAGCAATTCAGGCATACACACACAAGTCCATAATGCATTGCCAAAGTTTTCCCAATCAAGGATCGATCCTTAAGAGTATTCTAACCAACAGTCGCCACCGAAATCTATCAGGTCCCTAAGAACTGCTACTCTAGAACTAGTCATTCTTTGTAGAACCTAATTAAGAGTTAACTAATGAATGTGTTTGGCATTTTGATTTAGCTGTTCGATTCGGACGCGTCCCTAAACGCGAGAAGGCCAAAATTCTTGCCGCCATGCAGTCAGTGAACGCCAAATCTGCCGAACGGGCGTTGACAGCCGAACTGTCGGACGAAACCCAAGTGATGAACGCAGTCATCCGAGCCCACATGGAAACGTGCGATTTCACGCGCGACAAAGTCGATGCCCTCATGTCCAACGCCACCAGACAACCAGACTACATCGCCTGTCCGCCTACTCTGGTAACTAGGATAAATTTTTATTCTAGAATAAGTTTTCCGAGTTTTGTGTGTGCTGACTTGATCAATGACAAGACCTTGGGGAAAGTTTTGCGCAAACTAACCTTGGCTTAGTAGGCTGCATCGCTATGTTTGCCTGACCTTGGCCGTACGCACGTATGCCGTTCCCCCAAGTCTCCTCATTGAATACAAATTTACGAACTCATGTAACTTTTCTTGTTTTGTCTCATAGGCGTGTCCCCTGAATCCCACTCCAGCCCAGATCAACGGACAGCAGCAGCTTTTGCAGGATTTCTCCGAGCGATTCTCTCCAGCCATCCGCGGAGTCGTGGAATTCGCCAAGAGACTCCCAGGCTTCGCTCTGCTGGCACAGGACGATCAAGTGACTCTCCTCAAAGCCGGTGTCTTCGAAGTTCTGCTCGTCAGACTTGCTGCCATGTTTGATTCATCGGTAAGCTCGACTCCGCCATCTGAAATATAACTTAGTAATATCTGAAATTTTTGTTTAACAGAGCAATACAATGCTGTGTCTGAACGGACAGCTCCTGCGAAGGGACACTTTGCACAATTCATCCAACGCTCGCTTCCTTATGGACTCGATGTTCGAGTTTGCCGAGAGACTCAACAGTCTAGGACTCAACGATTCGGAATTGGCTCTGTTCTGTGCGGTCGTAGTCATAGCTGCCGATCGTCCGGGCCTGAGAAACAACGATCTGGTCGAGAGAATGCAGTCCAAGCTGCGGACTATCCTCGAAGGAGTCTTACATCAGAGTCACCCCGAGAAACAGGGTCTCTTTGCTGAGCTCTTGCGAACCATCCCGGATCTCCGCACTCTCAACACGCTGCATTCGGAGAAGCTTCTAGCTTTCAAGATGACGGAACAGCAACAGCAGCAGCAGCAGCAGCAGCAGATTCAGATGCATCTTCCTGGTTTGCATCCGCAGAGTTTCATTCACCAAACACCCAGTCCGTGGGCCGATCGTTACGACGACGACGGAACCAAGAGTCCCGTAGGTTCAGTCTCCAGCAGCGAGTCCGTCTACTCGTCTGAAGCTGGGATGAGTGACTTGCCGCTTCTAGCTGCCGTCGCCGGTTCAGCAGTTCCTCTGTCGGCAGGACACCGTAAGATTCGCACTGCCCACTCCGAGCACGGTTCGACGTCCAGCGACGGCGAGGAAACGGACGTGACCATCAGGATTCTCGAGTCTCCACCGAAGACGTGTCCGTTCACCTTGAGGAAACTCGACTCACCCGACGACTCTGGAATCGAGTCCGGGATGGACCGCTACGAGAAGCTGTCGACAACTTCCCGGTCGACGACGACATCTTCCATCTGCTCGTCGCCCAGGTCTTCGCTCGACGACAAAGTCAAAGAGGTCGAGGAATCTACTATGCTTCCCGCTCCCATGTCTTTAACAAGGTCCTGTCCACGTCCTGGAGGTGTGGACGATATGCCAGTACTCAAGCGAGTACTCCAAGCTCCTCCACTCTTCGACACCAACTCGCTGATGGACGAAGCCTACCGGCAGCACCCGCACAAGAAGTTCCGCGCTCACCGCCGCGACTGCAGCGATGAAGCGAAGGTATCGATTCAAGACTCGCCTCAGTCTCCGCCGACCAGCGTTCTGGCCGCTGCTCTGAGTGCTCCTCCCGCCACTTCCTCGTTCGCTGCGGTCTCAAGTGCCTTAACGTCGACTCACTCGACGCTCGCCCGCACCCTGATGGAAGCTCCCAAGCTGAGCTCGGAACAGCAGCGACGCGCAGATCTCATCGTTACCAACATCATGAAGGGTACGACGTCAGCCTATGCTGCTGCCCCTGGTTCTCCGTCGACTTGCTACGCCTACAGACCCCACCACGGAAGAATCGGGTCTCCTGCTTCACTGCCGGCACTGTCTCCAGTACATAACGGTTCGCCGGTTTCTTCGCCAAGGCTGCAGTCGGTTGTGGAACTCCAAGTGGGCATTTCCGATTCTCAGCCACAACCGCTGAACTTGTCGCTCAAGTCTCCAGCTTCTTCGCCCGACAGGCCCACCAGCCCGGTTACCCACGCCCATTACTTCCCACTCCATGTCTAGGAAGGAAAACACCCAACCCTCTGAAAAACTGCAGTGACTTGCAACTGCATCTCTGTGTGATGAAACCGTGCAATCATCTCTTCTGCAAAACTTTTGCGAGAGAGCGAGGGAAGAAAACGAGGAATAGTTGCAACTACCAAGCAACTACTATCCGAAATGTACCTGTATTTATGAAATAAGTCTTGTAACGCGAATGATTTCTCAAGAACTCGGTGTTTTTTTTTTCTAAGTAAATTCGGAACTGCTGTCTTAGTTTAAAATTTTTACCTGACTACACTTATGTTTGTAAACAGTTTATGCACGCGGTACTTGCTCTATCGAACTTCAGAACTTGAAATCTATTGAAAAGGGATATCTTATGTTTGGGTTTATGGCTTCTTCTTCTTTCGTTTTTCCTTAGTGAAGGGCTTTCTTGGGGAATTTTTGTCGACTTCTTTGTCTCGATTGACTTGGATGTACATAAACCTCGAGTAGGATCTCCGTGAAGAACAGGTCGAGCGGGAACGTCCAGGTTTCAGCACAAAATGAATCAGGACGCACATCTTTCTTATTTTGGGCAGTTTTCTCGATTGTATCAGTGATTTTTTGTTTACTGATCAGACTGGACAAGTGTTGTTTACTATTTTTTGCATTTTTTTTTCTCCTCGTGTGTGGCATTGTTGTCTACTGGATGATGAGAAGAACGCTCTGACAAATATAGCAGTTGAACATTTAAACGCTTTCTTTCTTTCATTCATAATATTCAAAAATCTTGTCAACTAAAAACATCAAAGATACCTAAAAAAACAATTCGAAGTTTAAGTTGGTGTATGTATATAAACATAAGTAAAACTCGGCAGCCATTTGTTTATTTTTCGTCAACGCCATCTAGCGGTGGTTTCAGGAACTACGTTCAACAAATTTGAATTTCGGGGAGGTTCAAACTGTAACGGTCGATTTTCCTAAAAGCTTCGCAGATAATAGGTGTTTATTAAAGCTTTCCTTTCCAATAAAGGAAGGTCTGTTAAGAAGTTTAGCTGCAGGGGGCGGGAGAAAAAAAAAGGATTTTGTTCTTGGTTTTGATTTTCTCGTCTGGGCCTCCTTGGCGCTTTTTGCCTTGGCCAATAAGGAGATAAGGACGCAGGCCCAAAGTATTTAGTCTTGATTTTGCTAGGCCTACAGAAAGGTCACGCGCTTCGTCAACATGGCTCGCGATGTAAAGTTTGTACAGAACAAACGTGGCGGAAGGGCTTTAGTTATCGACGGGTGCACGTTTCGAATCAACCGACGCGCGGGAAATACGGAATATTGGCGTTGCTTGAACCGCTGGTGTCGCGCCAACGCTGTCGTCGAGTGCGGGAGACTCAAGTCCACCGGAGGGGAGCATTCTTGTCAGCTGGCTCAGACTCGTCAGAAAATGGCCACACGCGGAACCAGAAATTCTACCAATAATTCCAGGTCTTCCACTCCCAGAGTGCAACCAAAACAAAGCCAAAAGACCACGCCACACAACGGCACGCGTAAAAGGAAAACCAGACAAAGTGAAGATTCAAAAAATGAATCTAATTCCAGAAGACCCAAAACGCCACTGTCTTGTGAAGATCCCAAATCTACGGATAACGAATCGGAAAACCTCTCCAATCAACAGGTAATTCATTAGCCAAGTCTTTTTGTTGCCAGAAAATGTAATTCAAGTTAATGGAGGAGTTAATCGTGATTTTAAAAAAAATTAACTCGTATAAACCAGACACACAGGCCACGTTGTTGATCTCTTTCTTAGTCGGGAACAAAGGAAAAGGCGCCAGTAGGTCATCATTAAAAATTTTTAAAAAATCAACTATTGTATCAAATATTAACAAAATAAATTATTAATTATTAACTACAATTTTTTTCGCAGCTAATTTTGAAGTATTTCGTGCTAAATTAATTATTAGTATTTTTCAAAGCAACGCCATCTAGCGGCGAAACTTCTAACTACGTTTCACTATTTGTTTATAATTATTTTGTAGTTAACACAATTATTTTAGATTTAATAAAGTTACACTGATTTTTAAACGTGTTTGAAATTTGTTATTTGTTATTTGTTCGTTGAATTATCTTAAATAAACTTAGTTGATCTAAATAAAGATTTTCATGTTTTGGTAACGTTATGTTATATGAACACGGGCGGTGTCATAAACGTATGTTGAAATTCACGTATGTAAATATTGCACGCGAATATTAGATTCCCACTTATTCCAAATATAAAAAGATCATAAATTAAGAGCAGATTTAGAAAAATGGAAGACTGGCTTCAGAACTCGTCTGATTATTTTGCGACAGTAAGCAAACGGACAAGATGTCAAGTTTTGCGTTTTGAAATAATCTATCGTTTTTGATCGTTATATTGCAGAACGTATCAAAAGTCAAAGTTTCCGCGGAATGGAAAAAACGAGTCCGGACAGAATACGCCAGAATCCGGCAACTCAAGCGCCACAAACGAGCAGAAGACATTCGAGCGGCTTGGAATGAAAATCGCAAAGAAACGAGCGGTAATCATATTTTCCCTTAAAAATTTAATTCTAACGGCTGTTTACCTGTTTTTTCCCCTCTCTCGTTCCAGTTAACCTGGATATCGAGTGTCAGAAGCAGAAGGCGAAGAAAAAAGCCATATGGCTTTGCAGTCAGGACTGGCCGCCACACGCGCAGTGCATGAAAAAAGTCGTCCCCGATTTTGGTGGTGGGACAAGCTGCGAACAGAAGCAGATTCCCGTGAAAATCATCAGTGCAGTTGTCCCCGTACCTACAATGTACTCGTGGGCTCCCCTGCAGCAAAACTTTATGGTAAAAAAATATAAATAAATTATTTCTCATGAATTTAAGATTATTATGATAAAATTGTAAAATTACTATAAAATAAAATATAAATTATTTATAAAAATTCAGGTGTCAACAGTGTTTCCGCTTAGCAGGGAAAAAGGGGAAAACGGGGTCTGAAAAGGGAAAAATAAGGGAAGAGGAGAAATTGAAAGTGGAGACTGTCTGAAAAGTACTTAGTGATTCGCATTGGTTACAATTTAAAATTAAGAATCAAATGCAAATAATAAAATCTTATTATTATATGCTAGGTGGAAGGCGAGAGAAGGCAAGGTGGAAGGGGAGAAAGGGAAAAATAAAGAAAGAGGGGGGAAAGTGGGAAATTGAAAGTGGGAAATTGAAAGTGGAAACTGTCTTAAAAGTACTCAGTGATTTGCTTAGTACTTAGTGGTTAAAATTTAAACTTAATAATTAAGTGTAAAATTATAAAATCTTGTTGTTTTATGTTAGGTGGAAGACGAGACAGTCCTCCACAACATTCCGTACATGGGTGACGAAGTCCTGGACGAGGACGGAACTTTCATCGAGGAGCTGATAAAAAACTACGACGGCCGAGTCCACGGGGACCAGGAGGACGGGGTCATAGACGACGAAGTCTTCGTGGATCTCGTTCACGCCCTTGCTCCTTACGCTGAAGAAAACGAGAAGCAGGAAACCTCGGACCCGCAGAAATCTTCGGCAAAGTCCGGACGAACTCCTCGAGTCGTGAAAACTGAACCAGAAGCCGCGACTTCTGCTGAAAAGGTGGACGGACCAAGCGTTCAGAGCGGAGTTCCCGCACTTGTTGTTTTTCAGGCTATCGCCGCAGTGTTCTGCGATAAGAGCACTCCCGAGGAACTTCGAGAAAGGTTTGGTGAACTCCTTATTATTTCTACTATTTCTCAAATTGTTTTTAAATTCTAAAAATTAAATTTTGAGATTAGGTATCTCGAGCTGACTGAACGTCACGATCTCACTGTTGTTCCCGGTGAATGCACAGCGAATATCGACGGACCGAAAGCCCCGTCAGTTCCCAGGGAACAGGCCATGCACTCGTTCCACACGCTGTTCTGCAGACGGTGCTTCAAATATGACTGCTTCCTTCATCGTAAATCATTTTCAGATTTAGTATTAAGCAAATAAGAACAAAAATAATAGTAAAACTGTGATTACTAATTCAGTTGTCATTCAGTTAATTATTACAACTAATATGAGCGTTGCTTTATTATAATAAATTTGATAATGCAGAAACTAAACTTCAAAATAATAATACATGTAATCAAAGTTTTAGAGTTATCAGCAGTGCTTCCACTTTGATTGTCTCCTTTTTCCCCTCTTCCCTTATTTTCCCTTTTTCCCGTCCGCACTAGAATACAAAGCATATTTCCGGAATTTCCCTTTTCCCTATTGCCTCATGTTTCCCTTTTCAGGCCCCATTTTCCCCTTTTTCAGGAAATTTCCCTGCGAAGTGGAAACACTGGTTATTAGATTTATTATTATAATTACTATTAATTGTGCTTTTTTATAATAGATTTAATTTTAACTCCTTCCTTCATCGTCAGTATAATTTAAACTTAAAATTAACAACAAAATAATATATAATTTAAGCTAATAAAATAAAAATAAGAATACCAGCAGGTCATAGTGTTAATTTATGACGTCTAAAATGAAACTAAAGTTTGCCCTATTTTATTTAATTAATATAAGGACGACTAATTTTAGTTTTATTGATATTTTTGAAAAAGTTGATTTGTAAATCCTCTTGCTGCTTTCTTATTGTAAGATTATAAAGGACTTACACTCCATGGAGGTAAACACCTTCCTTAATCAATAAACGACTACTTTTTATTTGTAATAATTGGTTTTGTCAGTTTGTAATTTAAAATGACAGCTGTTTAAATTTTGCAATTAAATATTATTATCAGGTTTGCAGTCTTACCACCCGGGACCGAATAACCAGAAGCGCAGACCGAACGACCTGAAGCCCCCGACACAACCGTGCGGCCCGCAGTGCTACATGTATCTGGTAAAAACATTTCATTT
The DNA here is from genome assembly GCA_002872375.1 of Eulimnadia texana. Taxonomy (NCBI): domain Eukaryota; kingdom Metazoa; phylum Arthropoda; class Branchiopoda; order Diplostraca; family Limnadiidae; genus Eulimnadia; species Eulimnadia texana. The sequence goes on along the minus strand of NKDA01000001.1, from coordinate 30,548,222 downwards.
TTCGAGTAAAATTAATTGGTAACTTTTAAACCGTGTAAATGATCTCAATAATTATATGGGAATAATTACAAAAGTACAAAGTAAAATATATGAATTTTTTAAAATCAAAATTATTAAGTTAAATTAAGGAAGAATAAAAATAAACAATTAACATAATAAAATTATATGATTGGGAAGAATTTAATTCATAATTAACTTTTAGTAATTTAATGATGAGAATAATTGCGTAAAAATAAGAGTAAATAAAAAATACTTTAAAAATAGAATAATATAATCTAAAACAATTAAGACGATAAAATTTATGTATTTAGGCATACTTTAATTCATAATTAACTTTTTAATAATGTAATTATGAAAATAATTGCGTAAAAATTATAGCAAATAAATAAAATGGTAATCAAGAATAACAATGTTCAAATAATATAATAATATCAGAAATTGTATAGGAATAATTATGGATGAATAATACAAAGTAAAATGTATGGATTTATCAAAATTACTATCAGTGTTGTGTAATTGTTGATTTGTAACTGTAATTTTGCAATTGCAAATACTTTTTGAAAGTAATTGTAATTGTAAATAATTATTTCTTCCTCTAAGTAATTCAAACTAAATTTAATTACTTTTTTATCCACTATTGTACAACGCTGTCTCAGCCAGTGTTGTGTAATTGTTAATTTGTAATTGTAATTTTTGCAATTGCAAATACTTTTTGCAAGTAATTGTAATTCTAATTAATTACATCGAACACTAAAGTAATTGTAATGAATTACGCAATTACACAACACTGATTACAATTATTAAATTAAAATAGTAAAAAGTACAGATGATAAAAATAATATAATAGTAATCGATTAAGATAATAAAATTTGTGTAATTATGAAGAATTTAATTAATACTTAACTCTAAATAACGAAATAATAAGAATAATCAATAAATTGTAATAATCAGGAGTAAAATATTTTTGAAATTTAATTAATGGCGTGCTCCGGAAAAGTGACGAGAATAATATTATCGAAATAATCTTAATAATGCAAATAAATTCTACAGGAAGGTTTGCTTGAGCGTCTCGAGGCTCAGGCGACCAAAGACTGTGAGGACAGCAACTCAGGAAACAAGCAGTTCTGCCCGGCAGGATCGCTCGACTCGGGCAACGAGGCCTCGTCTGAAGACAGCAACGACAGCCTGAAGCCTGTGTCCGCCTCGTCAGCGGCAACAACCGATAAGCAGAAAACTACGTTCGCTAATGCGTCAGCATCGAGTATACGACAAAATATATTTATTCAATTAATATACATAAATTTTATTTGGTTCTATGTTATTATTAACTTGATTTCGTTATTAAATTTTGCGTTTGATTGGTTAGGTGGTGTCCGGCCGAAGAGGGTGCGGGAAAGCGAGAGTCGAGAAGATGACCTGTCAAACGCTTCAAGCAGCAACGGGCTTGCTAGTGCTACCCAAGAGAGGAAAGGTAGCAGCGGTAGCAGCAGCAACCTGGAGAAAGCCGGCAACTCGAGGTATTTATGATTTATTTTCAGCAAGCTAGTTAGGAGTAGTAAGTTAGTAAGTAAGCCACTAGTTAGTATTGGTGTAGTAAGTTAATAAGTATTAGTAAAGTAAGTGTTACTAAGTTGGCCAGTTAGTTAATAGTTAGTATTGAAGTAAGTTAGTTAGTAAGTATTAGTAAGTTAGTGAATTAGGTAAGTAATAATTAATAAGTATTAGGCTAATAAGTGTCACCAAGTTGGTAAGTCAGCAAGTATTAGTAAAGTAAGAAGTAGTAAGCTAGTTAATAGTTGGTATTTTAAGTTAGTTGAGTACTAGTACAGTAAGTATTAGTATAGCACGTGTTACTAAGTTGGTAAGCTAGTTAATAATTAGTATTTAAGTAAGTTAGCTAGATGTTAGCACAGTTAAGTATTAGTAAATTGGTATGTTAGTAAGTATTAGTATAGTAAGCAGGAGTAGGTTAACAAGTACTAGTATAATAAGTATTAGTAAGCTAGTTCAATACTACTACAGTAAGTATTACTGAATTTTTAACGGAATAAGTATTAGTATTGCAAGTATTAGTGAAGTAGTAAGTTACTTTGTATTTAAGTTAGCTAGCTCGTCAGTAAGCGGGTTGTATTTATCGATGATTTGATTGGTTAGGGAGAGTCGGTCCTACGATTCGGGAACGAGTACGCCATTAGCCGGAGCACCTCCGACCCATGAACTGAACCCACTTCGGGACGTTCCGGTCCAGGTGCGGGCTGTTTGGACCGGGGCCGACAAGACCCTATTCCGGGCCCTGCACCCCGTCTTCCTCAGCAACTACTGCGCCATTGCTCAGGCCATTCTCAGCAAAACTTGCCAAGAAGTGAATTAATTCTTCCTTTGATTGTATTTATAGTTAATTAATTTAATTAATATATTTGTATAATAAAATTAATTCTTGAATTTTTTGTGATTTTATTATTAATTTTATTGTACTTTAGCAAGAAGTAATTAATTTTTTTGGTTGTATTTGTAATTAATTAATTTAATTAATTTATATGTATCAAAAAATTAATTCTTGATTTTTGGTGATTTTATTATTAATTTTATTGTATTTTAGCAAGAAGTAATTAATTTCTTTGATTGTATTTGTAATTAATTAATTTAATCAATATACTTGTACAATAAAATTAATTCTTGATTTTTTGTGACTATTTATTATTTATTATTATGAATTTTTGCTATTTCTCAGCAACAACTAATGATTTTCCTTTACTGTATTTATATTTAATTCATTTATTTCCTAGTCTCATTTAGTTTACATTTAAATTTATTATTTTATGGTTTTTTTTATTATTTACAATTTGTTTAGTATCTTTCAATCATTTTTACATTTTTTAAATTTTATCTTTTCCATTTTCTATTTTATTTTATTATTTAATGAATTATCTTATTGTTTTATGTATTATTTTATTACATTTTATGAATAAATTATATTTGTATTAATTCTACTTAATTTTTTGGATTGAAGGTGTACAAGTTTGCCCAGCAAGAAGCGGCCGACCTGCCGACCCAGGAGCTGGTGCACGAGGCCACGCCGCCGCGCAAGAAGAAGAAGAAGCTGCGCCTCTGGTCAGTCCACTGCCGCAAGATTCAGCTCAAGAAAGACGCCTCGTCCAATCACGTCTACAACTACGTCCCGTGCGACCACCCGGGTCAGCCATGCGACTCGAACTGCAACTGCGTCATGGCGCAGAATTTCTGCGAGAAATACTGCCTCTGTAGCTCTGATTGTAAGTTTAGTAGCAATAGTACTGGTAGGAATGATAGTAGTAGTGTAGAAGTAGTAGTAGTAGTAGTGGTAGGGTTGGTGGTGGTGGTGGTGGTAGTAGTAGTAATAGCAGTACTGGTAGGAATGATAGTAGTAGTAGCATTAGTATAGTAGTAGTAGTAGTAGTGGTAGCGTTGGTGGTGGTGGTGGTGGTAGTAGTAGTAGTAGTAGTAATAGCAGTAACAGTAGAGGAAGTAGCAGTAGTATAGTAGTAATGGTAATACTGGTAGTAGTAGTAGCAATAGTTGTATTCTTGGTAATAGTAGTAGCTGTAGTAGTATCTATTCATTTTCCCTTGTCAAGTAATAGTAGTATAAATTTTGTTTATCACTATTGTTCATACTGTTACTGCTTTTACTAGTAGTAGTAGTAGTTATTGTTGTTGTTGTTGTTGTTGTTGTTGTAGTTGTAGTTGTTGTGTCAATATTATAGGTTTTCTTTGTTTTTTTCCACACAAAGGTCAAAATCGCTTCCCAGGTTGTCGTTGCAAGGCGCAGTGCAACACGAAGCAGTGTCCCTGTTTCCTGGCCGTCCGTGAATGCGATCCCGATCTGTGCCAGACTTGCGGCGCTGACCAGTTTGACGTCTCCAAGATCACGTGCAAGAACGTTAGCGTCCAGCGAGGACTACGTATGCTCAAAACACTTAGTAGTAGTAGCAGTAGTAGTAGCGGTAGTAGTACTAAAAATATGGATAGTAGTAGCAGCTGTAATATTAAAAGCTGTAGTAGCAGTGCTAGTAATATTACTGGAAATTTGGATAGTATTAGTTGTAGTAGTAGTAGTTTGGCATTAGTAGTATTACTATAAATATGGATTGTAATAGTGGCTGTAGTATTAAAAGCGGTACTAGCAGTTGTAAGCAGTACGAGTAGTATTACTGGAAATTTGGATAGTAGTAGTAGTAGTAGAATTATGGAGAGTAGCAGTAGCTGTAGTATTAATAGTGCTATTGGTAGTAGTGGTAGAAGTAGTATTGAAAATAATCGTAAAAGTAGTATCAGTAGCATAGTATCACTAGAATTTTGGATAGTAGTAGTGGTTGCAGTGTTAAAAGTGGTATTGATAGTAGAAGTAGTACTATTACTGATAGTAGTCGTAATAGTAGCATAAGTAGTACTAGTATTAGCAGCGGTAGCAGCAGTATTACTAGTAGCATTATTAATACTAGTAGTAGTATCACTATTAATATCAGTAGCAATAGTAGTAGTAGTAGTACTTGTATAATTGATACTAGTAATAGTATCAATATCAGTCGTAGTAGTAGCAGTAGTGTTAGTATGAGTAACATAAGTAGTAGTATTATTAATGGTAGTAGTAGTAGTGACGGGAATAGCAGTAGTATTAGTGTGAGTAACATAAGTAGTAGTATTGTAAATGGTAGTAGTAGTAGTAACATGAGTAGCAGTATCAGTGTTAGTAGTATCAATATCGGTATAAGTACCAGTAGTAGTAGCATTATTATCAGTAGTAGTGGTAGGAGTTTCAGTATCGATATTTTTGTTACTATTATTACTTCTACTATTACTATTAGTACTTACTAGTACTACTACCCTTACCATTATTATTCTGATTATTATTATTATTATTATATTTTCTATTCTTACTAGGCAAACACTTATTGATGGCTCCTTCCGACGTGGCTGGCTGGGGAATTTTCTTGAAAGAAACGGCGCAGAAGAACGAGTTCATCTCCGAGTACTGCGGTGAGATCATCTCGCAGGACGAGGCCGACCGTCGAGGGAAAGTCTACGATAAATACGCGTGCTCCTTCCTCTTCAATCTCAATAACGGTATATCTCAACATTCTTATTATTATTATTACTTATATTAGTAATAGTAGTAGGAGTAATAGTAGTAGTAGAAGTTGTATTGATAGTAGTAGTAGCAGAGTTGTAACAGCAGTAGCAGCAGTAGTAGGTTTTATAGCAGTAGCATTAATAGTAGCAGTAGTAGCAGCAGAATTATTAGTAGTTGTAGCAGCAGCAGCAGAAGTACTAGTAGTATTAACAGCAATATTAGTAGTAGTAGTAGTGTTCGTAGTAGTAGTGATAGCACTAGTAGTAGCAACAGCAACAATAGCAGTAGTAGTAACAGTAGTACTAGCAATAACAGTAGTAGTAGTGACAGTAGCAGTTGCAATAATGATGGTAGTTGTAGTAGAAGTAGTAGCAGTAGTATTAGTAGTAGCAGCAGCAGCAGCAATAGTAGTAGTAACAGCAGTCACAGTAGAAGTAGTAGCAGTAGTATTAGTAGTAGCAGCAGCAGCAGCAATAGTAGTAGTAAGAGCAGTCACAGTAGAAGTAGTAGCAAAAGCAGTAGTAGTAGCAGCAGCAGCAGCAGCAATAGTAGTAGTAACAGCAGCAACAGTAGAAGTAGGAACAGCAGCAGTATTTATAATTCATTATAATGGACTATTTTCCTTTTTTAACTTAATATTACTATATTTTATTAAACTTAATTAACTAACTTAAATTTATTTACTTAATGTTATTATAATTACCATAATTCTTAATTAAATATTATTCATATCTTAACCTGAAATGTTCAAAATTCGCTCAATCAATTTTTTTCAATTATTTTTAACTGGACAGATTTCGTGGTGGACGCCACTCGCAAGGGCAACAAAATCCGCTTCGCCAACCACTCGATCAACCCCAACTGCTACGCCAAAGTGATGATGGTCAACGGGGACCACCGCATCGGGATCTTCGCCAAGCGGTTCATCCACTCGGGAGAAGAGCTCTTCTTCGACTACAGGTATTTAAATATTATTAAATATCACTTTAAAAAGGAATATAATTAAGTTAAAAATATATATTTATTTTAAACAATATATTTAAATGGATAAATTAATGTAAAAAAGTAACAAATTCCAATTATAAATTTGAAATCCTTGTTAAAAAAAAATAATTTTAAATAAATACAGAAAATTTAGAAATTATTTTATTTCTGTGTCGTTTAGAAATAATATGTTGAGAAATAATAAGTAAAATTACGAATAAGTAAAGCTGCTGGCAGTGTTTTCACTTTCAGTTTCCCTTTTTCCCCCTTTTCCCTTTTTTTTATCCCTTTTCCGCCTCAGTACGAGAATATAGGACGGAATCCGGAAGGAATTCGCAGTTTATTTTTTTTCTTCTATTTTTTTTCGTTGTTATTATTTTTTATTGGATTTTAAAGAGTTTTCTGGAAAGTTGCGTTCCTTTCCCCGTTGGGTTAAAATCCTTCGCGAATGTTCTGTTCCAGAAGTTCCAATTCGAACTCTGACCCAGTCGTCAGTCGCGCTCAGTGCTTCCATTTTGCAGGGAAATTCCCTTAAAATGGGAAAATCGGGTCTCCAAAGGGAAAATGAAGGGAAAAGGGAAACGAGAGGAAAACGCAAATTTCCAAGTATGAAACATGTACATCTAACCAGTATACATCTGAAGTAAGTTTTTGAGCTCTTATGCAGAAGGGAAAAAGGGAAGGAAAGTGGACATTTTAAAAAGGGGGGAAAAGGGAAATCAAGTTGTACCGGACGAAGGGTAAATAAAGGGAAAACAGAGGCCTCTCGGAGGGAAAACCCAAAACCCAAAGTGGAAGCACTGGTCGAGCTCTTAATTTCAGAAGTTACGCGTCCATTTCTCATGTCACAGTAATTAGAAAACATATCGGTGACTAGTAGTATTTACTATTTTAAAAGCTCTCTTCCCACCTTCTCAAGCCAGTTAGTTAGTTGTCTTCCAACTACTAGATCGGCTAACCAAAAAATCCACCCAAGTCACTAGGTCCCATCCTCAATACATTTGTTATACTGTATACACAACACTTGGTCTATTTCCTATGTCACAGTAGTTACAAAACATCCTGAAAATTCTGACTGAAAATTCTGACTGAAAATTCCCATAGAGTATGTAGAATTTGGAACTGAGTCTCTGTTCCAAATTTCTCAACAAATTTGTTATACTGTATACACAACACTTAGTCTATTTCATGTGCCATAGTAGTTACAAAACATCCTGAAAATTCTGATTGAAAGTTCCCATAGAGGTATGTAGAATCTGGACCTGAGACTCTGTGAGATCTCACAACTTTTTGGAATTTGGAATTGAGTCTCTGTTCCAAATTTCTCAACAAATTTGTTATACTGTATACACAACACTTAGTCTATTTCATGTGCCATAGTAGTTACAAAACATCCTGAAAATTCTGACTGAAAATTCCCATAGAGGTATGTAGAATCTGGACCTGAGACTCGGTGAGATCTCACAACATTTTGGAATTCGGAACTGAGGTCTCACTGAGTCTCGGTTCCAAATTTCTACATACTCTATGAGATTTTCAGTCTGGAATCTTTATTTTAGAGTCTTTATTCATAGAGTATGTAGAATTCGGAACAGAGACTCAGTGAGATCTCAGTGAGAAACTCATAAAAAGTTGTTGAGATCTCACAAGAGTCTCTGTTCCAAATTTCTACATACTCAGTGAGAATTTTCAGTCGGGATATCGGAGACTAGTAGTATTTACTATTTTAGAAGCCCTCTTCCCACCTTCTCAAGCCAGCTAGTTAGTTGTCTTCCAACTACTAGATCGGCTAACCAAAAAATTTGCACCCAAGTCACTAGGTCCCATCCTCAACACATTTGTTATACTGTGGGCACAAAAAGACTGACTTCTCCTTTTCTGCCGCCGGAAAATACACAAATAAATAAATAAATACTTTTAAAAAAAAATCAATAATTTAATTATTTAATTTAATACAGTTAATTTAAAAATTAATATTAATTAAGTTAATAATAATAACTAATATTATATATATATATAGTTATTATAATAATCTGGAAAATCACAAATCAATAAATAAATACTTTTTTTAAAAAAATCAATAATTTAATTATTTAATTTAATACAGTTAATTGAAAAATTCATATTAATGAAGGTAATAATGATAACTAATATTATATATATAGTTATTATAATAATCTGGAAAATACACAAATAAATAAATAAATACTTTTTTAAAAAAATCAATAATTTAATTATTTAATTTAATACAGTTAATTTAAAAATTAATATTAATTAAGTTAATAATAATAACTAATATTATATATATATAGTTATTATAATAATCTATAAATAGTATTACATATAATAATTAATAATAATATTTAATTAATTAATAAATTAACTTTAATTTAATATTAAAGTTAATTCAACAGGTAAATATAATTATTTCTCATCATTGCAAAAATTTTAAAATATTATTCTATTTTAGTTAATTCTTTAAATTAATTTTATTTATATTTACCAACTAAAACTGAAATATTCCATTAAATTATTTATTTTTTTTTTGGGTCTGGTTTACAGGTACGGTCCAACGGAGCAGTTGAAATTCGTGGGAATCGAGCGCGAAAGCGAGTGTCTGTAATTTTTTCTGGATTTTCAGTTTTCAGCCAATTTCATTTTTATTCGAATTTTTTTACGATTTTATTTTTCCCCGCGCCACGCTGTGATTTTTCTTCCCTGCCCTTTTTTACTTTAATTTTTGTCATAATTATTATTATTTTTTTTAATTTCTTACCGATCTGATTAAAACAAACCGCGAAATAAAAGTGAAATTAGCATTAAGTGAAGCTGCTGGCAGTGTTTCCACTCTCAGTTTCCCCCTTTTTCCCTTATTTTCCTCTTCCCCCCCCCCTCCGTACGAGGAGATAGGACTGTATCTTCCGGATTTTCCCTTTTTCCCCTCCGTACTAGAACATAGGGCTGTATACTCTGGATATTCCCTTTTCCCCTCTTTCTCTTATTTTCTCCTTTCCCCTCTTTCTCTTATTTTCCCCTTTCCCCGTCCGTACGAGAAGATAGGACTGTATCTTACGGATTTTCCCTTTTCCCCTCTTTCTCTTATTTTCCCCTTTCCCCGTCCGTACGAGGAGATAGGACTCTAAACTCCGGATTTTCCCTTTCCCCTCTTTCTCTTATTTTCCCCTTTCCCCGTCCGTACGAGGAGATAGGACTGTATCTTCCGGATTTTCCCTTTTCCCCTCTTTCTCTTATTTTCCCCTTTTTTCCCTTCGTACTAGAAAATAAAGCTGTACATCCACAGTTTCCCTATTCAGACCCAATCTTCCCCTTTTTCAGGGAATTTCCCTGTAAATTAGAAACACTGGCTCCTGTACAAGACTCCAGAACACGTAGCTCGGTTAACTTACGAGCAAACTTGATTTTAATTAAGTCGTTAATTAAGACATAACTGGTAAAGAGACATCTTGGTTTCGTCGTGTATGTTTCTATGTGCGCTTTTTAATAAACACAAATTTCCTTCTGAACCGAGTTAATTTTCGGAGTTAAAAGTTAGACCTGAAATGTTGTGGAATATTTACTGTTTTATACAATAATTAATTCTTCATTAGACTTAATAGGAAGAAATGAATTTATTTCCTTAAAAAGAAATAGAATAAAATAACCAGCTAACACAAATTTCCTTCCGAAACCGAGTTAATTTTTGGAGTTCAAAGTTAAACCTGAAATTATAAGAAGGGATATTTACTGTTTTATAGAATAATTAATTCTTCGTTAGACTTAATAAGAAGAAATGAATTTATTTCCTTAAAAAGAAATAGAATAAAATAACCAGCTAACACAAATTTCCTTCCGAAACCGAGTTAATTTTTGGAGTTCAAAGTTAAACCTGAAATTATAAGAAGGGATATTTACTGTTTTATAGAATAATTAATTCTTCGTTAGACTTAATAAGAAGAAATGAATTTATTTCCTTAAAAAGAAATAGAATAAAATAACCAACCAACACAAATTTCCTTCCGAAACCGAGTTAATTTTTGGAGTTCAAAGTTAAACCTGAAATTATAAGAAGGGATATTTACTGTTTTATAGAATAATTAATTCTTCGTTAGACTTAATAAGAAGAAATGAAATTATTTCCTTACAAAGAAATAGAATAAAATAACCAACTAACACAAATTTCCTTCCGAAACCGAGTTAATTTTCGGAGTTAAAAGTTAGACCCGAAATGTTGTGGGATATTTACTGTTTTATAGAATAATTAATTCTTCATTAGATATAAAAAGAAGAAATGAAATTATTTCCTTAAAAAGAAATAGAATAAAATAACCAACTAACACAAATTTCCTTCCGAACCGAGTTAATTTTCGGAGTTCAAAGTTAGACCTGAAATATTGTGGGATATTTACTGTTTTATAGAATAATTAATTCTTCGTTAGATATAAAAGAAGAAATGAATTTATTTCCTTAAAAAGAAAATAGAATAAAATAACCAACTAACACAAATTTCCTTCCGAACCGAGTTAATTTTCGGAGTTCAAAGTTACACCTGAAATGTTGTGGGATACTTACTGTTTTATACAATAATTAATTCTTCATTAGATATGAAAAGAAGAAATAAAATTATTTCCTTAAAAAGAAAATAGAATAAAATAACCAACTAACACAAATTTCTTTCCGAAACCGGGTTAACTTGTGAGTTAAGTTTCAAAATCGTCTTCCATAGTGAAGTATTCATCATTAGTTTTGAGGAATAAACACTACATCTGCACTCGGAACACTGATACTGGGTTAACTTTATGAATGGTTTCGTATCTCTTCACTTCGTTCCGATTAGTATTTATACCGGAATAAGTCCAGCCAGTGTGTGAGCATTGTAGAATCCTGGATTTAAAAAAAAATCCGATACTGACCTAGTACAACTTGTGGAATAACTGTTCGAGTGCTATAGAATCTTGTCCACGGTATAAAGGGTACCAGTATCGACACGGGGGGGAGGGTCTTGTCATAAGCCTTCTCAGTCAGTGGACATCAGCGCCGCCGGTGTGGGATCCCTTGAACTAATGCCATACAAAGCAAGGAGTCTACAACCATACTCGTCTTCCTAAGCGTTCGCTTGAAAAGTTTTAGTACCGTAATTGGCCACTAGGTGGCTTGTAGGTTTGTGTTTTAACGTTAACTCTTAGCTTTTACATATACCTGTAGTTCAGGAGATCCACCACCGGCGGCGCTAATTTCGACTGACTGAAGGTTTATGTGAAAGTCCCTCCCTGACTTGCATACTGGGATAAGTCGTTCGTGCAAAAAGACGTCAACATCGGATGAAATTACTGACGGACAAGTGTGCATATAGAAACCTGTGTCGATATTTTCGGTATGGTCGATGAGCTAATAAGAAAAAGAATCAAAAGTTGGTATTTTGAGAGCAATTCTTGTATTTGTTTTGCCCAAACACAAAAACGTCGGTAATGTGTATGTACACCAGAAGCACTTGAAACACACTACAACTTGCCTTTCTCAAAGAGTAACAGAAAAAATTATCAAATTTCTTAGGTTGACAGAAAGAGACACACGAGTTTTTTTCCTAACTTCAATTAAAAAGGGGAATCATTAAAAAAGAACTTCTTTGGAAAATCCAAAAAATCAAACAGCAGCTTAAGCAGAGCTAGCAAACAAAAGGGCAAATAGACATAAAAGGGGTGGCTGTATCAGCATTGCTCCATTCTTTCCTTCGGAATTCCTTCCGATGGCGAAAATGAAACAAAATCCACTCCGAAACAAGCGCTCGGAGCAGACGCTGAATGGCCCTCAGTACGCTAGAATGGTTGGTCCACCCCGTGACTGCACAAGCTGCTGGACCGTTCTTTTGGTGGTAAGCGGAAAACTCGATGTGGCGGCTAGGTGTTTTGGTAGAAATAGTGCGTCGTCGGCTCTCTGGTGTACCCTTTTCCAGCAGTCTCGCGATTCACTTCTTCTTACCAGCCTTCTCGGCGGCCTTGGTGACCTTGCCTCCGGCAGAGGGGTCCTTGAAGTTGACGCTCTTGATGACACCGACGGCGACGGTCTGACGCATGTCACGGACGGCGAAGCGACCCAAGGGGGGAAGTCGGAGAAGGACTCGACGCACAGAGGCTTCGAGGGGATCAGGGTGATCATGGCGGCGTCTCCGGACTTGATGAACTTGGGGTTCTCTTCGGTGGTCTTACCGGTACGACGGTCGCACTTCTCCTTGATCTCGGCGAACTTGCAAGCGATGTGGGCAGTGTGGCAGTCCAGCACGGGGGTGTAACCGTTGCTGATCTGACCAGGGTGGTTCAAGACGATGACCTGGGCGTAGAAGTCAGCGGCTCCCTTGGGGGGGTTGTTCTTGGAGTCTCCGGCAACGTAGCCACGGCGGAGTTCCTTGACGGAAACGTTCTTGACGTTGAAGCCAACGTTGTCTCCGGGACGGCCTCCTCAAGGGCTTCGTGGTGCATCTCGACGGACTTGACTTCAGTGGTCAAGTTGCAGGGGGCGAAAGTGACGACAGTGCCGGGCTTGATGACACCAGTCTCGACACGGCCAACGGGCACGGTACCGATACCACCGATCTTGTAGACGTCCTGCAGGGGAGACGCAGGGGCTTCTCGGTGGGGCGGGAAGGGGGCAGGATGGCGTCGAGGGCATCGATGAGGGTCTTGCCGTCAGCCTTGCCTTCTTTGCGCTCGATGGCCCATCCCTTGTACCAGGGGAGGTTGGTGGAGGCCTCCAACATGTTGTCTCCGTGCCATCCGGAGATGGGGACGAAGGGGACAGCAACGGGGTTGTAACCGATCTTCTTGATGTAGCTGCTGACTTCCTTCTTGATTTCCTCGAAACGGGCCTCGCTGTAGGGGGCTCGGTCGAGTCCATCTTGTTGACACCGACGATGAGCTGCTTGACACCCAGGGTGTAGGCGAGCAAGGCGTGCTCACGGGTCTGGCCGTTCTTGGAGATACCGGCTTCGAATTCACCCACACCAGCGGCAACGATGAGCACAGCGCAGTCAGCCTGCGAGGTACCAGTAATCATGTTCTTGATGAAGTCACGATGTCCGGGGCATCGATGATGGTCACGTAGTACTTGGCCGTCTCGAACTTCCACAGGGCGATATCAATGGTGATACCACGTTCGCGCTCGGCCTTAAGCTTGTCCAAAACCCAGGCGTACTTGAAGGAGCCCTTACCCATCTGGATAAAACAAAAAAAAAATTGTTAGTTCATTTTCCTAGCATGACAGCTCATGGCCAGCCACGTGCCAACATGGAAAAACGTAGGAGTAAAAATTTACAACTGACAAGTCTACCAATTACGTGATTTCTATTTCTTGGAAAATTTCACTCAAATTATCTTGTTAGCGGCTTTGCTGTTAAGATATGGTTAGCATTAAACCCTAAGTAATGAGAGATTGCAAAATTTGAGGGAAACATCTAAACTCTTTACTTTTAAACAGGCTACATTTTGACTGAGCTTTTTCTTAACCCGAAATTCTTCTCCTCAAGTATTTAAATCTAACTTAAAAATTGCTACCACATGACTGAGATTTGTATGTCTTGAAACCTAGCGTTAATAGTTATTTTTCTACTTACTTCCTGGGCTTCCTTCTCGAACTTTTCGATGGTACGCTTGTCGATACCACCGCATTTGTAGATCAAGTGGCCAGTGGTGGTCGATTTGCCGGAGTCGACGTGACCAATGACGACGATGTTAATGTGAGTCTTTTCCTTGCCCATGGTTGATTTGCTTTGTTACTCGGGTTGGACGCTCAAATCTGTAAAAAGAAATCAAGACACCGTTTAGTTCAGTGCAGATTGTCAGAAGCGCCGCCATCTTGGATAGCCACGTGGCCGGCACTTGGTTCAGAATAGAGAAGTCTAATTTAAGACCAAAATGTTGCACTAAAATTTTTCAGAAGTACTAAGCTAAATTGAACGTAAAGCCACTAATGGCTCTCGAAAAAAGGATTCGGCTTAAATTCTGATTCTTGACTACTCTTAAAGGAGAGGACTGAAAACCACGTACGTCTCGCTCGAGAGCTGAGAGAAAAGTGACGTTTCCCCGGCCTGTAAGGCTATATATATGACCTTGAATACGTGCGGGTAGGAGCGAACGCGAGGCTGCTTCCTATTGGCTGGCTATGGAAACGCCCCTCCCCGAAGGCTATAAACCCGTTTCCTATTGGTGGGAAAGTCAGCGACCCTCCTCCCACCAGCCACCCCCTCTTTTGTAATCGATTTCGACATTTCTTAGTATCGATACTTAGGCTTTTCGCAAAAAAACCCTTTCTAGAATTTTCGAAAATTTCAAAAATGACTTATTTCTCCTTTGGGAATAAAAATAGATTTTACTGGGAATAAGGTTAAATGTTTCCGAAAGTGTAAAAACGTTTGAATTAGGGTAACCTGACGTAAGCGACTGGTCAAAGTTTCTGGAATTTGAATACTTCAAAAGCAAATAGAATTTATTAAAAGTCTGGCCATATTATTGCTGTTTGAATATTGCTCAGGGTAAATCATTTAGCTGAAATTTAACTAAACTTTAACATGGCTACCCCACACGCCCCAGCCGGGCCTAAATCTGACAGTTCTGTTCTTGGTTAAAATTTTGAAAACGTTCGGGTAAACTTTCAAAATTTTGGTACATTCTTGAATTTGGGTCTCTGCTCTATCGATTTACCGTAATGCCAAGTACGGATGCAAAGGTTTACCTACAGATAATGGAGGATAAAGGAGAATGCTTTTCCAAGCGTGCTTACCTGATCGTGCCGCAGAGTGAAGAGGCCAGAGAAGAAGAAAGAGGGCAACGTCACGGCTGAAACAAATGACGAACGCCTTCCGCTGCCAACATTGCCAAGTTTAATCAAATTTATTTACTTAATAAAATTATTTTGAATGGAAACTTTCGTGTTAAATTTAATAGATCTTAACAAAAATATATCAAAAAAATTATTTCTCTCAAAATAAAATATAATTA
Organism: Eulimnadia texana; assembly: GCA_002872375.1. NCBI lineage: Eukaryota > Metazoa > Arthropoda > Branchiopoda > Diplostraca > Limnadiidae > Eulimnadia > Eulimnadia texana. Next base: position 30,533,142 of record NKDA01000001.1, on the reverse strand, counting down.
AGCCCCAAAATGAGACTTGAGAACATACAAAAGGATTAAGTTATTACGTAACATTTAAAAGTTATTAAGTTAATTTTGGAAATGAATCATGTTATGTTTCAACCTCATTGATTTTATGTGAAATATGTAATGATTTTTTGTTAAGTTAAGCTACTAGAAAAATATGATGAAATAATTTGGTTGAGTGAGGTAAGTTGATTACTCATCCAACATGGCCACCTCCATAGTGGGAAAAGTTTTCGGCTTTGCCTTGAATTCCCTCAAATGTGTCAAAATACCAATTCCCTCAAATTTACCTCAAGTATATCATACACTAAACGTTTACAACATTATATTGAATTTTATCGCTTTATTTTACGCAGATCAGTAATGGGCCTTTCAGTAATGGCCTCATGCAGCAAGTTCGATTCAAATGGGCCGACTGGAAAATGATTCGAGATGTAAAAAGACGTCGATTGGTTGTCCAACACGCGCCAGACAGATTACGAATCAACAGCATTCGCAAAAATGACATTTTGCCACAAGAAATTCAGGTAACCTTCATTCCAGTACCCGCGTAACCTCACCCGCGGGCCAACGTTTTTCACTGGGTCTATCATTTTATTGATGTCTTATTATCTTAGGAAATTGCCGATAAAGAAATCGCGGCCCTTCCTCGGGACTCGAGCATTGTCCGCTTGCGAAAACGATGCGTCATTACGTCTCGTCCGCGCGGTGTGGTCAACAAGTGGAGAGTCAGTCGTATCGTTTTTAGGCAGCTCGCCGACTACAACAAATTATCATCCGTTCAGAGAGCCATTTGGTAGAAATGTCATATTAATGTATAGTCAGATTACAAAAATGTCAAAATAAATAAATTTTTCTTGTTTGTTACTCGTTCAAGTTTAATTTTTAAGAAAACGCAAAACTCGGTTTGTTAAATAAGTGTATTCAGATTGTCAGTCACAATATAAAGTATGTTATTCATAAATTTTAATTAAATAACTTACAGATACAGCCACTACCGTTGTTCGAACTAAATACTTGTCTTAATATTTATGAAATGTAGAATTAACTTAAGATAATTGTCTGCCAGTTCAAATCAGCTCATTCTCAATCTTGCAAGAAGTTCGGATTTAAGTAGCAGTTTTTTTATTCCAGTATATCGGGAGGATTGTGCAAATATGGCGGCTCGAGTGCGAAAAACTCGCACTCAAGCCAGTCGCACCATCCAGGGTGATACTGGGTGCTAAACGTAATGTTACAACTAAAAACGTAAACGAAAATCAGGAACATCGACTAACAGATTTGAACGTTTTTATTTCTCGTCTTTACAGTTATTTACAGTTTTAGGTTTCGTTTTCTTCTTGACGTGGTCTGCTGTGTGCAGTTTGCCTTCCCGCCCAAGGAAACGCATTTTCAGAGTCTTGTCTTTGATAATCGCCATTCGGTGCTTACTCTTCTTGCTGCCAGCGAACGTGCACTCCACGTTTATTCTGCGTCTTTTCATGAACGTGTGGTGGAGACTCAGCGCTTTCTGTGAAAAAATATAATGTTATTAATTTGAAACCATTGTCCTGTTCGTTTTTTGTTACCTCGTAAGCCACATGGTCCTCCATTTCGACATAGGCGAAACCTCTCGGTTTGTTATCATTTTTCGTCATAGGGATTCTGACATTTTTTACCGTTCCCACTTTGCCGAAAAAAGTCTTAAGATCTTCTTTTGTCGTGTCGTAAGCCAAATTACCGACAAACAAAACATATTTTCTCTCGGCTTTCGGCTTTTTCGGTTTGTTAGGATTTACTGGTTTTACTTCATTATTTTCCTCATTTACATCGACTTCTGTATCTTTGGGCTTCTTTTCTTTCTTCTCGACTTTAATTTTAGGCCTAGGATTTGTAGTTTCGTTGTTTGGAGCTCTTCTTTTCTGACCACGTGGTTCGCCATTGAACTTTTTCGGTTGGGAAAATGTCTGAAATTTGACTGTAGGCTCGATTAATTTAGTTTCTGGAGTTTCCTCGCTATTTCCTGATGCTTTTTTAAAACCACGAGCCGCCCAAGTTAAATTGTTTTTACTCATTTTTCGAAATTGGCTGCTAGATGACGTTTACCTCATGGCGACATGGAACGCTGACATGACGCACTGCTTCCACTTTGAAGTTTCCCCTTTTTTCCCCTCCATGCCATTGCTCAGTCCTTCCACTTTGGGTTTCCCGTTTTTTCCCCTCCATACCATTGCTCACTTCTTCCACTTTGAAGTTTCCCCTTTTTTCCCCTCCACGCCATTGCTCAGTCCTTCCACTTTGGGTTTCCCGTTTTTCCCTTAAAGAGGAGATAGATTTCCCTTTTTTCCCCTTCCGTTGTGGATTTCAAGTATCCTTTTCCCCTCCCTAGCATACCAAGCAAGCTATGCTTCCATGTTATTTTCCTTTATTTTTCCCTTTTGAGACCCAGTTTTCCCTTTTTTAAGGGAGTTTCCCTGCAAAGTGGAAGCCACTGCTTCATGCCAAGATATGAGGCTATACTTCAAAATTTTCCTTTTCCCTATTCCCTTACTTCCCCCTTTTTCCCCTCCATGGTAGAATAAAATGATATAATGCCGTGCTTCTTAAGATTCCCTTGTCCCTCTTCCCTTATCTTCCCCCCCCCATGCCAAAATGCAATTTCCCTTTTCCCTCATGCTTCCCTTTTGAGACCCAATTTTCCCTTTTTTGGGGGAATTTCCCTGCAAAAGTGGAAACACCGGGCGCTACGTCCTAATAAGAAAATGAGTCATTTGATGTGTTTGTATAATTATACGAATTATTTCGTAAAATGTTGATTATTTTGATTTATACATAAATATTGTAGAAATTATTGCAAGTTTTAGATAATCGCATTATACGTAAAAATACATTAAACAAATTTAGCCTTTTTTTTCTTCTACAGGTTGTAGTTTACCAGTCACTGCCAAGGGGTCTGAAGCTCTGAAGACAAGTGTACGGAGATTATTTGATAACATGCGATAACACGTAGATAACAGGGAGATAACAGACTGATAACACGGCCTAGGTGTACGAAGATTACTGGAAGTTTCCAACCCCTTGGGCACTGGAGCCAAAATGGCGGGTTTTTCAAATTTTGTTTGATTCGTTCATCAAGAACAGGGCTTGAAGAACTTCAGTTTCTTAACAAAATGCTATATTTCCCTTTTTTACTACTTTTTCCCCAAAGCTTTTCGTACTTATATGTTAGAAAATATATACTTGCGTATACGGAAACACCTAAAAGAAGAAAAATGAATTTTGACAAAGTTCTAGATGTTGTATTCGTCCAGAACAGTTTGTGCTTCCACCTTCAGTTTTCCATTTTCCCTTAAAGGCGGTACGGTTTTCCCTTTTTTCCCCTTGCCTTGCAGATATCCAAGTATCCTTTTCCCCTCCATCTAGGACATCAGTCTATACTTCCATGTCATTTTTCCCTGATTTTTCCTTTTCTGAGACCCAGTTTTCCCTTTTTTTAAAGGGAGTTTCCCTGCAAAGTGGAAGCACTGATCCAGAAATATCCAGATATTTTCTAGAAATAATATTTTAGGTCAAGGTCAACTTAGGTCAAGGGTAAATGGAGACAAGTTCTTGGTAAAAATAGCTGACTTATGCTATTTCTCAAGTCAGAATACCAGTGCTTCCACTTTCCAGGGAAATTTCCTTAAAAAGGGAAAACTGGGTCCCAAAAAGGAAAAATCAGGGAAAAATAACACAGAAGTATAGGTTGACGTCCTACTTGCAGGGGAAAAGGATGCTTGATACCTACAAGAAAAGGGGGAAAAAGGGAAAACCGTACCGCCTTTTAGGGGAAAATAGAAAACTGAAGGTGGAAGCACCGAAAACTACCGTGTTGATATTGTAACGAAGTAATGGGACTGAATTAATAATATATAATTATAAATTACACGTACTTTTATGGAAATTTCACAATGCATGTAAATTGATGATTATTATTATTATTTTAACAATTTTATCACATACTCACCTAATTAATTAAATTGCTGATCTGTCCAATATGTCTCCAGCATTTTAAATATAATTTATAATAATATTATTATTATTAGTGAGTTTCCCCCGGTGTTTGCACTTTTTCCCTCATTTTTCCCTCTTCCCTTATCTTTCCCCTTTTTCACCCTCCGTGCAAGAATATACAGGGTCTAGATTTCCTCTTTACCAAGGGGTCCAAAACTTTCAATAATCTTCGCACACCTAGGTCCATGTTATCACTGTTATCAACCTGTTATCAACCTGTTATCTCCGTGTTATCGTATGTTATCAAATAATCCTGGTACACTTTTTCCTCAGAATTTCGGACTCCTTGCTCTTTACTTTCTTCTCTTCTTCTTCCCTTTTTAGACTCCATTTCCCCCTTTTTCAGGGAATCTCCCTGCAAAAGTGGAAACACTGGTTTCCCCACGCTCGAGCTGCAAAATTGTTTTAGTCCAAATAAAAATATTTATTTGGAATTACCCTTATAGTAAAATATTCCTGAAATGTTCTGTAAAAAACTGCAGTACAATTAGCTCTCCATGGACTTTTTTGAATCTTATAGTAGATTTTTGGCTGGTTGTGGCTGTTGTATATGTGTGATTTAAAATCCTGAATGAATATTTCAATGGGCTATAGCCAAGTTTCGAATACCCCACTAGAAACGAGTGCAAAATCATGGAACATCACATCAGTGCTTCCACTTTGCAGGGAAATTCCCTCAAATAAGGAAAATGGGGAAAAGGGAAAAGGGAAAATGGAGGGCAAAGTGAATCTACAAATGTAGCTTTACTCTGTAGCACGGAAAGGGGGGGGAGGGAAATTTATATTTTCAAGCGGAGGGAAAAAAAGGGAAAAAGTTGAAGCACTGCATCACATCCATAGTACAGAGAACATGCAGTAACAGGGCAAGGCGTGTCTCCCTATGTTGATGCTGCGAGCGCGAAACTAGCGCCAGATTACCGCGGATGGTTGTTGTCGGTACTACGTACTACGAATCGCTCGAAGCCTCAAGCGCCCAGCCCGAATTTTCTCAATGCCGCGTTAGTACAAACCGCAGCCGTCCGCAGAAATCTGGCGCTAGTTTCGCGCTCGCAACATTAACATGGGGAGATACGACTTGCCGTGCAATTCAGTGTTGCCACTGTTGAAGTGAACTACAACACAAAAATAAAAGTTCATTAATTTCTTAAATAAAATTTATGTTTTAAGTTATTTGTCTTCGAACGGAAGATTTTTGAGGTCTCAGAAGATTCGTTTGAAAATTTTTTATTCTAGAAGATTTTTGAAGATTTTCAGTTTTCCAGAAGGTGAATGTGACACAACCAGGAAATATTTGGAATTAATGGCTTCTTGAAGTCAAAAGTTAATCCATGTTGCATTCAACCATATAAAAAAATTCGAATAATTCATTTAAAGGGTTCAAACGAATGGCAAACTTTCTCCAGTTCCTAGAACTGGACCCTTTCGCTTCGAAAATTCGGTATCGTGTCTACAGTGCTTCCACTTTTAGGGGAAATTCCCTGTTTTCGGGGGGAAAAGGCAGTAGGAAGAGTAAAAGAGGGGAAGAGGGGAAAACCAGGGAAACTAAAGAAATCTTGTACTTCTTTGTATGGCAACACGTTATTTGACGCCTTTTGGTCAACAATAAATGGATTTCCCTTTGGAAATCAATAACTGTGTTTTTTAGTGATTATAAATGGAAGGGAAGAACGAGGGAAAACGGGAAAATGAGAGGGGAAGATAGGGAAAATAAAAAAATTGTTGTGGAAGGGGGAAAAAAGGGAAAACAGAGGCTCCTACCAGGGAAAGCCCAAACTTGAAAGTGGAAGCACTGCGTGTCTAGTTTACAGTTCTTGGCTGGTAACTTCTGCAATGGCAAACTGTACCAGGAAAAATACATTACATAAAGCTGATTTAGTTTATTCCAATGCGAAACTAAGCTTTAATTCTCTAAGGAATTTTGGATATATACATAAATAGCCACAGTTACGAAGCAGTAACCAGGGCTTCCACTTTGGGGCGAAATTCCCTTAAAAAAAGGGGAAAACGGAGTCTCAAAAGGGAAAAATGAGGGAAGAGGGAAAACTGAGGGAAAATGAAATTTGTAAGTTAAATGCTTATTTTATCATTGGATTTTAAAAAAAATCGCTAGAAACCCTACAAATATATGTCCACGGATGGGAAAGAGTAGACAGTGTAAAGGGGGAAAAAGGGGAAAATTGAAATTTTCAAAATGAGGGAGAAAGAAGGAAAACCGGGTCCTCTTTGAGGGAAAACAGTAAACTGAAAGTGGAAGTACTGGCAGTAACATACAGTTCTAGTTTGATACTGCCAGTTCTCACACTTGACAAAGAAAGGTTCAAATAAACTGTTGCTTTAAATGTTTGAAACTTAATTTTATGTCTACGAAATTATTATTCCCTGCAAAGAAAAAAAAACGAATAAGAAATGACGTTTAGAACTGGAATTGTGCGTGTGTACGTAAAAATTAGGGCTGAGAATTTCTCAAAGATTTTTGTATTTGGCGCTCAAGATTTCTGAAGATTTTCGGCTTTAGTTCCAAAATTTTCCACTAGTACCAAGTGGCAGCACTGGCGGCGCAGCATGTCTCTGTGGGTAGGGGTGGAGAAAAGGCAAAATTTGCATGTGCTCGCGGTGTTTCCACTTTGAAGGAAAATTTCCTGGAAAAGGGAAAATAAGTGAAGAGACAGAAGGGAAAATCTAGGTACAGGCCAAGGTTCCTTTATGTATAAGGTTCATTCGTCCGCGGATTAGAGCTCGGGGAATTGGGAATTGCCCAAAGGCTTCTGACGTCAGTCAGAAGCCAGCAATAGACTCGAGCCATATACTTGCACAGAAAAGGTAGCAATATTCACGTTTATTTCACGGTGAAAATTGATTACAGAAAAATTATTTCGTTAGTTTTTTTAGTTTGCGGATTTTCTTTCTTTCCTCGACGTTTGAAATGTCGCATCCCGAGTATTTCCTTTTTTGATTCCGAGGACAGACTATGTTCGAATTGTCTTTCCCGTTACCACATTGCTTATGGAGGATATTACACCACTTGATCCGTATAAAAGTCCTAATTCGAACAAAGCATCTGATAACGTCTTGGGGTAATTGCGGAATTCGAACTGCAACGTCGTTTGACAAGTTTTTTATCACGTCTTTTTCTTTGCTAACTGTTTCACCATGTTTTTTACGAAACAGTCTCTCGATCTTCTCTGCTTCTTCTTCCATTGCCTGGACGGATGTACTAGCCCCTCGTATGACAACTGTTTTATCCAAGATGGAGCTTCATAAGAATGGTCAGTTTCCGGAAGCTTTCCAGTTGGGCATCCTAGATATGGATGTTTTTTCCTCAGCTTATGTGCAACCCAGCCAGCAACATACAACAGAGCGTCTTCTTCCGTTGCTTGAAAATCCAGCGGTTCCTGGTCCTTCACGTCGCATGGATTTTCAGCCTCGCCCTCGTCATCGTGGCTCTAAATATTGAAATTAGTTAGTTTTACCCACCAACATGAGAGAGGACTCTTAAACAAGTGCGATATGAGAACGGGTCAACCGTTTCTATGGAATATGAAGCTTGGCAAGGCACTTACCTCCTGTTCAGTGTTCAAATTTGCATTTGGAGAGTCAACTGCGTGTTCCTCCTGCTCCTGCAACGTGAGGTTTCCATCATTCAAGTCGAAAGATTCAGCCAGTACCTCTGAGGTAATCATATTTTCTGTGCCCTGCTGCACCGTATTGACGTTCCGTTGAACTATCCCAGGATCTCTTCCAAGTAGAATCATTCGAATCCTGTAAATGCAATCTAGCGGGGATGGATGATCATGCAGTCCACCTTTGCTGCGCACGTGAGAGAAATAGTTCTCCACAACGTCTTGGTTTAGTCGATGAGTAAGAAGATACGTCAATCCGTAATCTCTCTGCACATCACTTCGGAGGGCTTGCAGGGACTTGATAGAAACTATGATACCTAAAGACAGTATAGATTTGTGAATTCCTGAATATTTGTAACGCTGAAGTATTTAGCAAAGTTACCTTTCTGGAATGGCAGCAGATTCTTTTTGCCAATGCACCGCATTGATTCGACAGTTTCTCTCATCTTCGTGAGAACTGCATCCTGCTCGTCAAGAAAAACGCCGTATCCCGATTTAGCTATACGGCCTGAAACGATCTTCGATCGGCTGTTCATGATATCGAACCATTTGTCCACGAGATCGATCAGATCAGACGCTGCTGTATTATTTGGGAAGTATCGTCGTAGCGCAGTTGCAGTTTTGTGAGAAAATAGTTGAGCGGCCATCCGCACGTTCTGCCTTTCAGATCCCTTGCAGTTGATGTGTTTCTCTGAGAGACTATGGCAAATCCTGAGTTCACTCGAATCGATCTCCAACAGCTGCTTGATGATGTTTCTATTAATCATTTCGTTACTTCCAGTTTGGAATCCGGTGTCGAGGAACCAGTTTCGAAGCAACTTCAGCAGATGTGGGACGTCTGCGAATACATAGACTTTTCGACTGTGGTCAGCAGGGTTCTGAAAGCTGTAGTTTTGAATATCGACACTGAAGTCTCTCCAGATGCCTTTGTTTCCACCACCGAGATCAGAAACGACGGCAGCTACTTTAAATCCATTTTCTTCCAATTTTTCAATCAACTGCAACACTCGAAATTTAGTCATTTGCTCATCAAAATTGTAGTAGATCAACTGTTTCCAGTTAGAAATCAATCCTCTGACCATAACGGCTTGCATTTGCGAATGCGGGCCAAGGATAATGTCGTTCTTTGCGTAGTACTCGTACTTAGCCATCACTTTCATCTCATCGAAACTTAAAATGCACAGTTTTTCTTCGTCTCTAAGAGTATGACCTTTAGTCTTCATTAAAGTAAATACATCCTCCAGAACCCCGGGGTCACAACTTAGCTTCCCAGCCCAGCGTTGCAGAGTTGCCAAAGAAGGCAAAGGGAACTTCAGAGTTTCGCGCAAATAGACGTAAGCCCTTTTGCTTAAGTAGCGAACAGTTAACGCTGTGGCGATGTCCTCATTTTTCCAACACGAACGGTTTTTTTTGTGTAAGAGATAGTCAATCTGCGTGGAGGTAAATATCGGATGAAGCAGCTCTCGTACCTGAAGCGCAACGTTATCCGAGATTCGATGGGCTGCTTCGTTTTTCAGAATCTGTTCTTTTAACTGGCGGTTGATCTGCTGCAGTTCAAGGACTTGTTGAGATTTTATGAAGTCGCGAGATTTTAGTTCCATAATCTCTTTCTTCAAACGCTCATTTTCTTCCATGATGTTGCCTATACTTTCTGAACGAGAGCACGTCATAATCTGTCTATTTGAAGTATCGGAATCTTCCTGCACAAAAGGTAGTTCCTCGTCAGAAACGTCAGGCTCATTGCAGCTGATAGCACTTAAGATTTGATTCGCACTCCGTCTTAGATTCCTTCTTCCCACGCTATTCAGTCGTTGTGTTGCTAATCCACTATCCTTGACTGGTGCTGGTGACAAATTCTGAGAAGGGATTGCCGTGCTTTTCAGTTTAAATTTTTGTGGAAGTCCGAGTAGTTCTCCTTTTAAATCCCGTTCATAGTCCTCAGGGACGAAGTGCTCCGAACAGATCCGTGCCGTTGCTGGATTCAGTTTATCCTCTCGGCGACACTTCTGGACCCATTGTTTTCTGATGGTTTCATCGGATGGAAACGTATAATATTTTACATTTTCTTTTCCCGGAGTTCCTTTGGTTTTCTGCAGGCTATTGCTGCATATCGCAACAGCACAGAGAGTTCCAGGCATGACAGCAGCTTAAAAATACAAAAAAGAAATAGTAGTAAAGAAATGGGCATGTGTTTTTTCTTGAAATATAATTTACACAGTAGTTACATACCTGATCTTTGAAATAAATCCTTCTCTTTTGGTTGAAAAAACTTAAAAAAGAAACAGAGATATTTTTTCTTGCTTGTTTTTTTCAGTGTAGCACAAAGGTAACTGAATATTTGGCGCGCTAGAGAGGAGAGAGACCTCTAAGGTATACTCCATACGCTTGCCTCTCTATAGCGGACACACTTATCAAATCAACTTCAAACATTTTCACCACTGTTTTTGTACCAAAATGTTCAGTGATTTTTTTGCAATTTTTTGGGTACTTTAAAACGACATTTCGCTCGCAAAAGTACTTAATATGTCTGTCCGCATTAGAGGGGTTACTCATAAGCGGCAAGTTTAACGCCGAAAGCCAGGCTTCTAGCTGACGTCACGGATCCGAGCTTCGGTTATTCCCAAGTGTATGGAAGGCCGGACGAATGAACCTTATACATAAAGGAACCTTGGGTACAGGCTACATTCTAGCACGGAGGGGAAAAAGGGAACAATAAGGGAAGAGGGGTAAAAGGGAAAATATTAAGTACAGCCTTACATTCTAGCACGGAGGGGAAAAAGGGAACAATAAGGGAAGAGGGGGAAAAGGGGAAACTGAAAGTGGAAACACTGTGTGCTCGTATGCAAAATTACGGGAAGTGGGGAAATTACGGGAATCTTAGGAGTGGCGGTCGCCCACCCTGCCATCCGGCTTCCTGCGCCACCGACAGTGCTGCCACTTGGTACTAGCGGAAAATTTTGGAACTAAAACCGAAAATCTTCAGAAATCTTGAGCGCCAAATACAAAAATCTTTGAGAAATTCTCAGCCCTAATTTTTACGTACACACGCACAATTCTAGTTCTAAACGTCATTTCTTATTCGTTTTTTTTTCTTTGCAGGGAATAATAATTTCGTAAACATAAAATTCAGTTTCAAACATTTAAAGCAACAGTTTATTTGAATCTTTCTTTGTCAAGTGTGAGAACTGGCAGTATCAAACTAGAACTGTATGTTACTGCCAGTCCTTCCACTTTCAGTTTACTGTTTTCCCTCAAAGAGGACACCGTTTTCCTTCTTTTTTCCCTCATTTTGAAAATTTCAGTTTTCCCCTTTTCCCTCCTTTACACTGTCTACTCTTTCCCATCCGTGAATATGTATTTGTAAGGTTTCTAACGATTATTTTTTTTAAAAAAATCTAATGGTAAAATAAACATTTAACTTACAAATTTCATTTTTCCTCACTTTTCCCTTTTGAGACCCCATTTCCCCTTTTTGAGGGAATTTCCCCCCAAAATGGAAGCACTGGTGTTACTGAATGTTCTCTATACTGTGATCACATCGTAAAAACAATAAACTTAGGTCAGTTAGAAAATTTTGTTTGTAATTATACTAATAGCTATGTTAATTATGGTTTATAGTGCTGTATTAGCAGTGTTTCCACTTATAATTTTCCCCTTTTTCGGCTCTTCCCTTATTTTCCCCTTTTTACCCTCCGTACTAGAATACACGGCTGTAGTCCAGATTTTGCCTTCGCCCTCGTCCCTTACTTTTCCCTTTTTAGACCCCATTTTCCCCTTTTTTCAAGGAATTTCCCCGCAAAGTGGAAACACTGTGTATTAGTTATATCATACTGTCGATATTGTATTAGAAGAATCAAATACAAAATTATGAAGAAGTTACTTAATTTATAGGATTATAAATTAATAGAATTAAAAAAAGAACCCAAAGAAATGTATTTGAAAAAAATATTAATTGAAACACTTATGTATGGATTACTATATCCGTGAATACGACGTTGTAATCATACGATTATAAATATTTTGAAAAAATTTGCAATTTCTATTGTTTAATTGATTTATTATTATTATTATTATTATTAATTATTAATACGAATTGATAAGGTATTCTTTTTTATCGGAATAATCGTATATCGATATATTAATCGATTTAATATTCGATTCATATATCGTCAAGGACAACTCTCTATAAATCTTAGCATTATATAAATCTTATGGGTTATTATTAATTTTCCTAAATTTTCACCCGTATCTGTAATATATAATTACAGTATTTATTTATATTATTATTATATTCCGATTACTATATCGATTACTGAACCGATTACTGTATCGATTACTATATCGTTATGTACAACTTTCAAATAATCGTAGTGTTGGCTGGTGACGTGTCGAGTCACGTGACCTGGAAAGGTACGGTTACACTTAGCCGAAAGCCAAAGTAGCCGTCACTAGTAGTACAACTTTCATACCGGCTAGTTTAGGATAGCTGCACCTCATTCCAGAACATTTCCCCGGAACAGAACTTAAAATTTCCAACACCAAAATGGTCACAAAAACCAAGAAAAACAAAAATCCGCCCGTCCTGAGCCACGAATTCGTAATCCAGAATCATGCAGATATCGTTTCCTGCGTGGCTATGGTTTTTGTTGTGGGCCTTCTGTTCCAGGTAAAACCTAACAGCTGTCAAAGATTTTTCTTACCTCGTTAACTTTTTCTATTGATGAATATTTCAGGCCACTCAACCCCTAGCTTCGGTGTTTATCGCCATGCAGCACAACGTGACGGGTGGCGAGCAAGTTTCGCCCACCGGAGAGACCCTTTACACGTATGGGTGGAAAGATCTTTGTGCCGTCTTTTTCTACACGCTCATTGCTGTCGTGATTCACGCAGTCATCCAGGAATACGTCCTAGACGTATGTTTACATTTGTACAAGTTTTAAACATTGATTCAAAGTTGCGTTTTCCGTTTGTTTTGTTAGAAAGTCAAGTCGAAGCTCCACCTGTCGAAGATCAAGATGAGTAAGTTCAATGAGTCGGGCCAGCTTCTCGCGTTCTACGTCGTCTCCATCCTCTGGGCCGCTGACATTATTTACCGCGAAGGAATCGTACCCAGCGTCTCGCAGTTGTGGGAGGGCTACCCCAACGTCCCCATGACGTTCATGTTCAAGTTTTTCTTCGTCTCGCAGCTGGCCTACTGGATCCACAATTACCCCGAGCTCTACTTCCAGAAGACAAAACGCGAAGACATGCCCGCCAAGATCATGACCAGCTCTCTGTACTTAGTCGCAGTTCTTCTTCCCTACGTCATGAACTTCACCCGACTCACCCTCTGCCTCCTGACCCTCCACTATGCCGCAGAAAGCATTTTCCACTCGGCACGTTTGCTGTATTTTGCCGAAAAGACCGCGGCTGCTAAGCAAGGTTCGTTATTTATAGTTCAAAAAATGCGAGAATATTAATGCGATTTTTTCAACAGCTTTCCGAGCATGGAACATCGCTTTCGTGCTAGCTCGTTTGGGCTCTATCATCCTCTCGGTCTTGACGTTCTGGTACGGCCTGGCTCTGGTCGAGCCGCAGACCCTCGATTTCAGCACAGGAAACTTCAACGTCCCACTCGTCCGGTTACTGGGCCTGGTTTTCGCTTGCTCACTGCAGGCCTGGATGATGTGGCGATTCCTCAACTTCCACCTGTCCAAGTACAGGGAACGTTCGGCCGAGAGCCCTGCCGCTAAGAAGGTCAAGAGCTCGGAGAAGAAGACCCGCAAGCCGAAGAAAGACGAGTCGGCCAAGAAAAATTCTGAAGAGGAGACCAGCGATTTGCCCGAAGCGGACCAGAACACGAAGAACCTCCGCAGCCGTGCTGCTGCTGGTGCCAAGACAAAGTAAAACGCTGTCCCGTCTTCTCGTTTTCCACGGGTCGTGGAGGTTTCAACGCACAAGTGAATTTCGACTGTTTGCACGTTTTTTTTTTTTTTCCTTGAAAGATTGTCCAGGGCTTGTGTTGAAACTCTTTTCCTTCCCCTTAATGAAAGAAGAAAATATCAACCATGTTAAATTTTCATATTATATGACTGAGAAGAGATTGGGAAATATATTTACTTTGAGAATTTCATGACTACTTTGCTTACTTTTAGTTAGTTTCAAAATTAGTAGTTGATAGTAAGGCCAGTTAGCGATAACTAAGCTAATCATATCAGTGTAAATGCCAACAAATAAAATATATACTCTTATACAAGGGATGGTGCCTTTTGCGGTGCCTTTTTGGTGAACCTGAACTGGCGGGGTAAGCGTTATTCAAACTGTTAGGCTGATTGCAGGCTGCTATAAAAAGCCAGTGTAGAAAGAAACTGAGAAACTACGAAAAGGCACTGTCGTGGTGCCTTTTCACAGTGTTTATTCAGCTACAAAACATTGTAAAAAGGCACAAACACAGTGATTTTTCGTAATTTCCCAGTACCTTTTTACAGTGCCTTTTCACAGTTTCCTGCACCGCCCTTAACGAGTCCAAGTTATAAACAACGTTCAGACTCCTAGTTCAAGATGACACTGTAAAAGGCACCTTAATTTTTATGAAAGAAACCATGTTTTTTCATCATGTTTTGTTTATATAACAGCGTCAATAAATGACTTTTTGAAACAGTAAACTGGTGCTCTTTTCTTCAGTTTTTACAATTTCCAGATTGGCTTTGTGTAATTTTTTTCAGATTCTTCTAATATTTTTTCAGATTCTAAATTTTTACATATTATTCCTGTGTATTACTAAACAAGTCAATATCTTCGGCCAACAGAGAAATATGAATTTTACTGCTTTATTATTATCTTTTATATGATTATTATTAGCATTGGGATAAATACTCCAAATAAAGTTTCAGTTTAAGATTCTAGCAAACCATAAACCTTAAAAAATAAACCTTTGTTTTTATTAATTAATAGAAAAACTAAGAAATTCTCCAATTTACCTGTGAAGCTAACTTATGGCCTCAATTATATATTAATTATTGATATAATGGCCAAATTGAACTATTTTTATTATATACTATTGAATATACCTTTGATTAATTATAATTAAGATGATGGCAACCATTAACTGAATTAATGAAGTAATTTTTAAAAGTAATTAATACTCAGATTTAGTTTTGTTAGTTTTTGATTGAATACGAAGATGAATAAGAGAATTTTCTATACATTTTAATGGTGGAATAATATTTTATAAAGAATAATAATAATAAATAATAATTTATAAATTTAATACATATTTTTTAGGTCGATGGATTTAACACAGTGCTTCCATTTTGCAGGGAAATTCCCTGAAAATGGGAAAATTGGGTCTCGATAGGGAAATATAAGGGAAGAGGGGAAAGGGAAACTTGGAGGCGCAGGGCTATCATGGAGGGGAAAAAGGGAAATGATTTCTTCAGGCGAAGGGGGAAAAAGGGAAAAGACAGCCCTGTTTAAGGGAGAATGGAAATTTTGAAAATGGAAACATTGATTTAATAATGTATGGCAGCACTGGATGAACTACTTGACGTTTGTTTTTGAATGTTTTGAATTTTCCCTCCCATTGTTTAATCAATAATATGGCACCAATAAACCTGAATCATTCATTCTAGTCACAAAATTACTTTTTTTTACAATTTAAATAAATTAATAAAGAAGTTTGACATAAAACATGGACAGAATTTTGAAGAAAGAGTTGTCGACAGCTACCGCGGAGAAACTGCGGGATGAAACTTTCAGGTAAAAAGTTTCCGTAAAATCTGTCTTTATTAAAGAAATGTACAACTAAAGAAGTTTCTGAATTTTAATAGGAAAAAAGTTATTTCTAGCAGTATAGAAATTCGAGAGCTAGAATCAAAACTGAAGGAAGCCTACGTCAACAAAGAACGGAGCCGGCAAATGACTGAACGCAAAAATTATTTAAAAATGCTAAAGGTTGTATTAATAATATTTTTTAAATAATAAATTAACCAGTAATTTCTATATGATCTTTTTATGTGTGCTATTTGATTAGGAACAAATGGCCGAAGAGGAAAAACGTGACGAAGAGCTCAGGCAGTTTTACCAGAAGCTGGAAGAGGAAAACGAAAAACGGAGGGCCGAGCAAAAACGCAAACATCTTGAAAGTCTCAAGGAACAGATAAGAGAAAGCAACGAGCTGAAAAAACGGACACGTTGGGCAGAACTTATGGAAGAAAGAATTTTGCTGGAGAACGCCATTCGTCAGGAAGAAGAACGCCAGTTAAGGTAACACTAGTTATAACTACCGACATGAAAATGACGGTGCCTTCTGCAGTGCCTTTTTGGTGACACTGAATGGACAATCAAAGCTTCGTGTAAACCGCTAGGGCAATCCAGGCTATCGTAGAAAAAGGCACTGTAAAATTGAACTGAGAAACTACAAAAAGGCACTGCAGCGGTGCCTTTTTATAATGCTTTTTTTACGGTTATTAAACATCATAGCTTATTTCCTATAGTAGTGTATAATTGAGTATTTATCATTCATATGATACTAATAATATGTGTTCATAAAATATAAATATATAAAATCTCAGGGAGGAGCTGGAACGTCGACGAAAGCAGCGAGTCCTAGCCATGGAGCTTGAACTTTGCATCAGAATGCAGGCGCAATGGAAACTACTGCAGCAGTTGATAGAAGCCGAAGAAGACCGTCTCATCCAGGAATGCGAGATGCACCGCAGAAGACTCAGCGAGATGCAGCGGGCGGAACGACTGGAAAAAGCCGCCAGACTCTCAAAGATTCGCGAAAAACTGGCAAAAGCTCTTGAAATCGAAGAAGTATTTAACATTACATACAAACCTGCAGTAATGAGATTTGTAATGATTTAAATTCGGATTTTAGAAACAGAGACGAGAGCGAGAAAACCTGTGGATCGCAGAGGGCTGTGTCGAGAAGGAAGAAGCCGCGGCAGCTCGAATCGCGGAAGACGCAAAAGTCTTCGAAGAGAAACGCCTTAAACAAAAAGCTGATCTAGAACAACAAATAGCTGAATTACAAAAGAAAAACGAGTTGAGAGAGCAGGAAAAAATCTACGAACGAGCTCAGGTATGTTGTCAATAGATGGCGTAGTCATCAAGCTACTCCAGAACGTAAATCTTATTTTTAAATTCTTGGTTTTATGATCCAAAGGTTCTGGAGCAAGCAAAACTGGACGAAGAGATCAGCCGACAAGAAAAGGAGGTGCAGCGTTTGCGTCAGCAGCTCCTGCAGAAGGAGCAGAAGAAACTTATGGAAGAAAGGTCTCGGCAGCGAAAACTGGAAGAAGAAAAAGACCAGCGGGAAATGGAGAAACTGCAAGAAGAACTGCGACTCACCGACGCCATCATCGCTGAAGAAAGACGCAAAATCCTGGAACTTCACGCTCCTCTGTTGCTCGGTTTCCTTCCTCCAGGCATATTCCAGTCCACGGACGAAATCCAGAGCTTTCCTGCAGAGATTCGGGATTTTTTCCGGCAAAAAAAGTCCACCGTTGACGATCCCGATCTCTGGTGATTCTTCAGTTGTGTTAAGATCTAGTTTTTGGCTTTTCTTCGTGCTTAGTTTTGTTGTTTGACTTTCCTAACTTTCTGAATGTGTACACGTCGTAAATGGAAGAAAAAAGATAAGCAGACAAAACAGTGTATCGATACGAGAAACAAAAAATGAGGACACACTATCGAATCCTGAGCGAAGAGTTGATAATATATTGATAATATAGTGTAGAGACTGTGTCAAGAGGTCTACTGTGGGGTGTTGGCTAGATTGCCTTTTTATTTTCGTTGTAATTACGATAGAAAAATTGGCAGTCGGGTTTATAGACGCGGCCAGATTTAGCCACGGTATTCGTGTCCCAGATATCCTTTTAGGAAACCTGTTTCTTTTCTAGGCATTTACATATTTAGCTTATGGCGTTTCACAACGTAAGACCTCCACTCAGCTTGCAGCGGAAAATGAATGACAACAACCGATAATAATAGTCTATAAATGGGATAATGGATGTGCTAGTCTTAACCTAGATAGCCCCAGCAGAAAATTAATTATAGTTTCAGGGCCCTGAAAGTATCTTGAAAAGGACATTTTCAGGATGCCAATCAGGACTCTGAGTGCAGTGAAATCGGCCCACTTCCAGGGCGTTAAGGATCCTCACATTGTAATGCTTGAATAACACATGTTCAGGGTACTTAACAGCGTCCTGAAAAAAAAAACGCTTTTCAGGATATTTAACGGTGCCCTCGATAATCAAGATTCACAATAATCAACATTTTTTTTTTTACTCATCCACGTTCGAACATGGTTCAGGATATTCAGGATGTAGCCGACATCCTTAATTTTCCAGATAACGCGTATCTGGGTGCGGCCTACTACTGGACAGGTTTCACTCTCGTTTATGGAAGAGCGTCTGAAATATTTTAGGCTTAAAGGTTCTTGTGAATACTAATAAAAATAGTTAAGGTTTGTAGGTTTTCTCTCTATGGACTCTGCAACTAAAAAGTTGGCTCAAGTGAAAGTTTCGAGGAATTCTTGTACGTGATCGGCACGTAGAAGCTGCAAAAGCCTCAATTCTAACTTGAAAATCTTCATTTAAGTTGAAATGAATGAATAGAAATTGGGATAAATGAACGTGAAAGGCTTGTTGGGGAGGATTTTAAGTTTTTTCAAGTGTAGAGTCATTTGTGGAATCAATTTTTCAAAGGAGAAAAGTTTTCACTTTCTTGTCACTGGCAACTGATGCTTCCATTCCAGTTACACTCGAAGGAGAAATCCACTCAATCGTGAAAGGGAAAAACCCGTTTCTTCCTTCCCTAAACACACCTATGTCATGAAAGTGTTACCTGGGATTACTTGATAATACAGTAATGCTAAATTAATATCTAAAAATATTTGGAAAACATGCGTTTATGTAAGATTCGACTTTTAAAGTTCTCCGCCCTTTTATCATTTGGGGTTCTATCAGTTTGATATCAAAAGTTGTATCCATCAGGAAACAAACATGTCGAAACAAATAACCAATGAGTTTGGGTATTTGATATATGAGATTTGTTGGTTTTTTTTTCCCCAATGCTTAACTTTAGAGACGGCCATAGTTCAAAAGTCGAAGATCCAAGTTGATTGACATTGTGAGCTATTTAATCCCAACTGCTGACTTGGAGAGATTCGTGTCAAACGCGGAAGCAGATACGTAAAACCAAGGTCACTTTAACCATCAAAGATAACTTGAATAACAATATTTTATGCTTTAATTTATACTTTAATTAAATCTCCAGACAGATTCCTACTACTTTATTCGTAAAAGTCAGTACCCGTCTGAAAATTCTCATAAGAGTAAGTAGAATTTGGAACAGAGACTCAGTGAGGTCTCAGTGAGAAACTCTAAAACGTTGTGAGATCTCACTGAGTCTCTGTTCCAAGTTCTACATACTTTATGAGAATTTTCAGTCGGGTAGTATTGTAAATATTATTTAATTTTTTTCCCGACTGGACTAGAATGTGCCGGGTTAGGTTTAAATGCCAAACTTCCCACACAAAAGGTAATGGCGATTGCTCAACTCCTTCCTGCACGGTTCTCAAAGGATTCAAGCGAACTTTCATGACTCATGCCCGAACTTTTCAAGGAACTATTAAAAACGTGCACAATTGCCAAAAAAAAAAAAATCTGTGTATTTATTTCGCACGGCAAATTATTATTTTTTTGGTCTCTCCAAACTCCAAGCGGAAAGAAACAAGTTGCAAATCGAATATTATCTTTAGGTTTTCTTATTGGTTGAAACAGCAACTTCCGTGTAGCTTGCGTCATTCGGTGTATATCACATCATATGAAAAAAAAACGCTTTTTTAAAAAATAGACCTTATTCCAAAAAAGACCTCTGTAGACCACCCCCTCTACTACGGACACTCGTGTCAATTAAATTTTTCAACGAATCGACTTGAAAACACGTCTAAAAATCGCCAAAAAATCTGGGAAACAATTTGACACCAAAAAATTGTAAAAATACTAATAAATTGATTTGATATAAGCGTCCGCTATAGTGAGGTGCACGTTTGGAATTGGCACTATACAACAGATTGAAAATGACAGCAAAAGCCGCTTTTATTTTTGAGCGGCGCGTGATACATCGTACGATAGTAGACTGCGCGATACCTTAAAGCTGCGCTCAATAGCGGCAGGGCCGGAAACCAAGCCAGTAACGGTCGTCGTCCGAAAACCTGCCGTTAAATTTACAATTATAATTTTTTTTGCCCGTTTGATTGCAGATTTTAAATTTAATTTAATTGGAATACTCATTTGTGTGGTAAGTTTAATTTTAATTTTAATTAAATTCAGAGTGTTCGAAAGAGTTTAGAACGAAATGCGCATCAGTCGTTGGCCGCCTGCCGGTGAGTAAAGAACAGGCCGCGCCTCAGGCTAAGGACCTTGGTCGTGTCCGTCTACTGCACTTTCTTGGTTTTACTTAAAATAATCCACGTACTACAAGTCTCTAACTGTCATTTATATATCATGACAGTACTATTAACGACAAGTTAAATAACTAAGGCTTCTTCTTCTTACAGGGTCTTGCCTTGAACATGGGACGAACGAGTGCCTATCAGAGATTCTTCGTTGGACTGACGCTTTGTATTGTCGGTGCAACGCCATTTCTACCCGCTTTAGCCCAGCATGATGAACACGATACGGTTCGTATTCAATAATATTCACGAAATATAGAATTTCTCCGTTGTGGGGTGTATCTTTCTTCTTTTGAAGAGGATATCCTGCCCGTTTCATAACGGCCAACATCTGTCACTTTTCGCTCGGCCAGCGGGAAAGTCTCAACGTTTTTGTCTGCGTTTTACCTCTAGTCTACTTCTTCATAAAAAGCATTAGAAAATATATTGCAAACTTAATTATCATATCCAGATGGACTACAATTATAATGAAAGTATGTTTTTTTAGTCGTTACAAAGTAAGGGCGTGGACCGGTTACGCAGACTCTTCCAGAAGCGAGTTGAAAATTTACTTGATTTATTGGGTTAAAGGATTTGGTGTTGTCTAGTGACGTCAAACACTCACTCATGCGCCGTTGAATGAATCAATGAATGAGTTTCCTTCTTCCAGAGAAATCTCGCCATCAATTGACGTAAATTGACTCCCAGAGGAAAGGGAGGGGAGGCAGTGGGGGTTTATTAAGTGCATCAATTGCTTGTCAAGCAGAGAAAGATTCAGTCAAAGACAAGGCGAAAGAAAGTTCTATAGTGGAGGTCTTTTCTCGCCCAAGGGCGACGTCAAGCGGAGAGTAGCGAAAACTTCCAAGGTCGTAGTTGGCCTGTAGAAAATGCAATCCAATTAAAATCTAAAAATTATCTACAATTTTAAGATAGACGCTTAGATTGGTTAAACTACGGTCTAGAATAGAGTTAAAATTTTGTGCTGAATCATTGAATGACTCAGCAGTTTTTGCGCAACCTTGTAGATAAAACATAGCTCGTGTAAATTTTAAGTATGTTGTCAGTAGTATGTGAAACTAGTGAATGGGAATATAGTCACTTTCTTTTTCTTGTTTACAAACAGTCGGCAGTTCGCTAGTAGAATTTCAATGTCACGAAGGTTTTCATTTTCGATTTGTAATGCTTTCGGGTCGGGCCCGTCTCATTTGCATATTAGCGGCCTGAAAAGGTACCGTAAAAATATGGGAAAGTTACGAAGTGTTCAGTGTTTCCACTTTCGATTTCCCCTTTCCCCCCTTTCCCTTATTTCCCTTTTTCCCCTCCGTGCTAGCATACAGGCTTTGCTTCTAGATTTTCCCTTTTCTCTCTTCCCTTATTTTCCCCCTTTTCCCCTCCGTGCTAGCATACAGGCTTTGCTTCTAGATTTTCCCTTTTCCCTCTTCCCTTATTTTCCCCCTTTTTCTCCTCCGCAGTAGAATACAGGCTGTACTAAATAGATTTTCCCTTTTCCCTCTTCTGTTACTTTTCCTTTTTCAGACCCCTTTTTCCCCTCTCTCGGGAATTTTTCTACCAAGTGGAAACACCCTTGGGATTCTTCAAGTGTTTTACGACAAATTCGGCACTTGATAACACTTGATAACATTAGTGAAAAGGGAAAGTTGACGAGGTACACGTGTCGCTGGCAGCAAAATTTCGTAACCTGAAGACGAAGATAGGCAAAAAAAGCGGAGAGAAAAAGAAGAAGCTTTTACGGTTTCACAACCTTGGCCTATAATAAGTTTCTGTGAACGGTTTTGCCTGAAACTTAATTGATTCATCCCCAAGGGCTCAACAGTTACCGTCATTCACACAAATCCGAGGCCGTTTTGTGGCACTTGCGCTCTCCTCGATGTGTTAATTTGTACTTGAAAAGCGAACGGGACTTGAATTGAATCGGTTTTCTAGCAGAACTAGGTGATAACAGGTTGATAACAGGCTGATAACGGGTTGATAACACTTGAAGCAGGGATTTTTTGGGTTCTGCAAGTTGAATGTAACGGAACACTGGGTGGACGAAACCTTACGTGAGAATTTTTGTTACAAGAAAACGTATGGTTAAGAAAAAGACACGGAAGTCTCAAGTTTACGAGTTCAGTTTGCGGTTTTTTTTGGTGTAAAATTTTGTGATTTTTTCTTCTATTATTGGTCGAGTGTTGTGAGCGTGTTATGAACCTGTTATCAGCGTGTTATCACAGTTTTCACTTTGCTGTCAGTTGTGATGTTTAATTGATTGTGTGTGTAAGAGAGATTTCCTTTGGGAATGGCTTGTAAATATTTAGAGAAAAAGAGAAAGTATTTTTATTATTATTAATATATTCAATCATTGTAAGTAACTATAATTTAATCAAATTTAATAAATAAATTTGGCCTATTAAATTTAAGTCTTATCATTATACTTATTTAATAATATTGTATTAATCGTATATTAATATAATAATAATGTTATTGAAATATTAAATAAATGTTAAATTTGAGATAAATGAGTAATATTATATTATGTAGTAATAAATGACAAACAGTCAGTTTTTTAATGAGACAATAATTTTAATTAATACATGAATATTTTTGGGAATTTTCTAGGTTTACGTAGACTACGATCACAAGGATCACGACTTGTGGGCTGATCACAGTGGACACGGTATCGGTCGAGCAGCCGAGGATGGAGAGGGACACTGCATTTGGTACGATACCTGCGTCGGCTGCCAGGGTCACATGTACAACTACTACTACAACGGTACTGCCAAACCCCTTGCCAACAGCAGTGCTACAACACTTAGGGGCATATGTCCGGAACTCTTCGAGGACAACCCTAACGGTAATACAACAGCTACAACACATGTTGCAGTATTTAAATGCCAACTACTTAGTTGTATATCACTGAGAGTAATTTATCTTAATTATTTATTATTTTTGTTAATTAGCGGAGTTTTGCTGCTCGCCCAAACAAGTGCAGGACCTGATCAACGGCTTCGGTATCGCCACCGCTTTGGTTCAACGCTGTCCGAGCTGCGCGCGTAACTTGCGGATGATCTTCTGTACCATGACGTGCCATCCCCAGCAGAGCAAATACATCGAGCCCAACGAAATCATCGACAATAACGGCAAACCTCTGATCAAAGACGTCAACTACTACGTCAAGGAGGAGTTCGTACAGGGCGTTTTCGATTCGTGCAAAGAAGTGACCAACCCGTCGTCTAATTCTCTAGCCCTCAACCTGCTCTGCGGTGGGTGGGGCGAACTCTGCGACCCGCACAAGTAAGGTTTTTTGTCCCGGTTGTGTTGTTTCATTCCGGAATAACTTTTCTTTCTATGACAGGCTGCTGGATTTCATGGGATCTACGCCTGCCTCTGGTGGTCTGTCACCGTTTGATATCCACTTCCAGTATGTCGTCGACAACCACACGATACCTGAGGGTATCGAACCTCTCGACCCCGGAACCATTCCTTGCAACCAGCCAGTTGTGGTAAGTGACCAATGAAAATTTGAGCAGTAATTCAGAAATAATGTGATTGGCTGTTTTGTTAGCCTGGAGGAGACGTCTGCTCCTGCGTTGACTGCAGCGCTACCTGCCCTGTACCCCCGCCGCTACCTCCGCTACCCGGACCCTGGACCATCGCTGGAATCGATGCCTACGTTTTCATCATGAGCGTCATCTTCACCACGTGCAGCGTCCTTTTCCTGGTTTCTATGATCCTCGTATGGCGATGCACTGCTAGAGGTATCATTTTTGTTACTATCTTGCAGAGTAGCAAAGTATTTACGCTGGTAAACGTAACGGGGGTAAACAGAAAGGACCTGACTGGTGTATCTGATTTGTTACGTGTAGACTTACATATTAATATTTGACGTTTTATTTTTTTCTGGAATAAGGAGGTGGTGTTTTTACTCCGCGTCTGGGAAAGAAACTAATATTAAATGTTTTGTAAATAGTGTATTGCTGGTCGGGATGAACCCTTGGTAAAGCACTAAAAATCCTGAAATTTCTCTGTATTCCCATTGGTTCCTAAGATCTAACCAATCACCTTTATCCCAACTCCTGTTTCTTTGTCTTGATAAGTTCGTCGTATACACGCGTCTTACCCACCGTGTCCCAGTATTCGGAGAAAAACATGTACGTTTTGTTCTATTCCACTGTTCGTTAGGGGATTCCCATTCATCTTCCCCATTTTTCCCCGCGTTTTCCCCTCTCCGTTTTTTTTCGTACGGGATTTGTTGGGGAAAAATGTTACTGTGTGGGTATGTTATGACGAAAATAACGAAAGTTTGTGTGTCGACGGATTGTAACAGCGTCTGGGGATCAAGATGTGGTGGACTCGATGTCTGGGTGGGACTCTGTGGGTCGACGCCTGGCCGGCGTCACCCGCTCGCTCCCCGCACTCGATGACGAATCACAGCCGCTCCATTTACCACCCAACGCCTCGTCTGCCGCACTCACTGCTCACGAGCAGACCGCAAGGCCCAAGCGTAGGTTTTCTCCAAAAAATCTACTGTTCCCCTGTAGATCAGACCCTCTTCTAACAGGGTTCTAAGCAGTGTTTCCACTTTGGATTTCCCCTTTTTCCCCTCTTCCCTTATTTTTCCCTTTCTACCCTCCGCACTAGAATACAAGGCTATACTCCCGATTTTCGCTTTTACCTCTTCCCTCACTTTTCCCTTTTCAGACCCCAGTTTCCCCGTTTTTCAGAGAATTTCCCTGCAAAGTGGAAGCACTGTTTCTAAGTTCAAATTCAACACTGCACTCAGTACAAGATCCTATGCTTTTCTTCTCACAGTTTCGGTTGCGGGTTTTCGAAAATTTTCCCCTCTTCTGCTGTGTAAAATTAAATACTAATGTTACTAACTTCACGTATACGCTCTGACGATCCACGTATTTGCTACTTTTGCATGTTGCTGATTTCCGCAAAAGTGTTTTCTTTTGCAATTTTATTTGTTGTACAGCTTCTGACTTGACTTTTGTTTGAATTGTTTTGCTTGCTTTTGTCTTCTCCGCTGTTCAAACGAATGCACCTTAAGTAAAATAATGTTTTTCATGGGAATTTTAACAGTGAGGAACAGCAGAAAGCGAACTCTTCGTCCTTCGGACTCGTCCGCCTCGTCGACGGATTCGCGTATCCAGTGGGACGACTCCACTTGCCTGGAACGAGCTGGAGCTTCCATGGAGAAATTTCTGGAAGATATTTTCGCTAAATGGGGAACCAGTAATTAAAAAATTCTTAAATTGATTATTAACCGACACTAAGTCGATTATTGTTTTACGTCGATTTCCTCCAGTTTGTGCCAAGCATCCGTGGATGGTTCTGTTGCTTGGTGTGGCTGTAGCTGCTGCTCTCTCGGTCGGAGTGATTTACCTGAAGATCACGACGGATCCCGTGGAACTGTGGGGATCTCCCAGCAGCAGGTCCCGCCTGGAAAAGGACTACTTCGATGCCCAGTTCACGCCATTCTACCGAACCGAACAGATCATCATTCACGCTGAGGGCCTGCAACCTGTAAGCTAAATTAGTTATACGTACATATTATTGTAGTTATTATTTATGGATAAAGTAGTTAGGAAATGATTAGTTCATTATTTACTAGTGTATAGTTAAGTGGAATTACTTTAGTTTTTATTATTCTTATTATCATTTAGTAATGTAAATGAATGGTAAATTATAAATTCCGGTTCAGTGGAAGTTATTTTAGTTTCTAATTTTGTAATATTGTCATTTTCTATTTGATTTAGTAATTAATTTAATTATATTTATTTTTTCCAACAGTTTGAATACGAGTCGTACAAAGGAACCAAGTATTACGGCCCCGTTTTTAACAAGACCTTCCTTATGGAAGCCCTGAAACTGCAGAAGAGGATCGAAGCGGTAAGATTCATAATATCTTGTTCAAGAATTTCAACGTGTTATATCAGATGTTTAGTCCAGAATATGAATAACTAAATGGCTATAGGTTTTTTTATTGATTTACTTGATTGAACTATTATTTAAAAATATTGTTCAGTTCTAATTGTTACTTAATTTTATTTCAAATTATTGTTAATTTTATTATAATAATTGATCACTTTATTTTAATTGTGCCTGCATTGTTATTTTTGAATTAGTATTAATTTTATCATAAGGCATTACTACCGAATTCTAATTATTCATTGATTTTCGTTTTTAATTCGTATTAATTTTGTTATTGGTAAATATTAGTTAATTGTTGTTATACATTTACTTGGATATTGCAGCTGGTTGGTCACTACACTGAGGAAGGTGTCGATCACAATGTGACGCTGGACGACGTCTGCTTCATGCCCATGTACCCCGACGTCCCCATTTGCGCAGTGCAGAGTCCACTGGGCTGGTGGCAAGGCAATGAAGAATTCCTCGACTACGTCCAGGAAATCAACGACCCCAAGGGCGAACCCCTGGGTAATTACACCTACCTGGACCATGCTGCCTACTGTGTCAAGTAATCACGTGCAAATGAAGTTCAAGTTACATCTATATTTTGTTATATTTTTCTGTTTGTTACAGGAATCCTGTAATGCCTGAGGATCCTAATATTGCCGGATCGGGTATTGGCTGCATGGCGGAATACGGAGGTCCTGCCTTCCCTTACGTCGCACTGGGAGGTTTCCGTAACGGAGAACCGGATAACGTTACTGACGAATCGCTGTATCTGAATGCCACCACCATCATCATCACGATCCTGGTCAACAACAAGGCTGATAAGAGTCAGCTGAAACCTACCCTAGCCTGGGAAAAAGCGTAAGAAAACTGCAAACTGTAAATATTTTGCAGAATATTCAATTTGCGTTTTGCTTCTGCAGGTATTTGGCGTTTATGAAGGAATGGGTGGCCAAGGAAAAGCCCGAGTACATGTCTGTGGCCTTTTCGTCTGAAAGATCCGTTGAAGATGAACTGGAACGTGAAAGCCAATCAGATGTCAGCACCATCGCCATTTCTTATTGTATTATGTTCGCCTATATTGCTGTTGCACTGGGACAGGCCACGTCTTTCTCGCGTCTGCTGGTAAACTAAGCTTTTAAAAATAATTCTAATTAATAATAACTGTAAATTATACTAGTTAGTTAGTCATTAATTAGCCAATCATTAACTATTAAAATAAAATCGATTATTTAATTTAGCAGTTAATTAACAGAAAATTGATAAAGAGTCAATAGTAAAGACTGTTAGTGTAAATTTTAAAATTAGTTTCCGATAATAGGTATTTATGATTAATAACTAAATTAAAATCTGTAATGATGAAATACTTAAAATGAGAAAATAATTATTAATTGTAGTATTGTTATATTTGTTCAATAATTAATAATATAAATTCATTATTGTAGAATTTTTATTTTTAGTAATTAATATTCCAGTTCTTATCCCCACCTGCCCCCAAAATCTGAAAAATCTAGTTAATTTAGGTTATTATGAAATTAATAAAGATAATTAATAAATTAATAAATTTTTACCTTGTTAGATTGACAGTAAAATCACACTGGGCATTGGTGGTGTGGTGATCGTGTTGCTGTCTGTCGTGGCTTCCATTGGTTTCTATGGATACATCGGAGTTGCTGCTACTTTGATTATTATCGAGGTAAACTGAAATTGAGACTTGAATACTAATTTGAAGAGTATTAATAAATTATATTGAACGAGTATTGGGAAAATAAAGTTATGAACAACAATAATAATAACGTAGTATTAAAGTAATTAAATCCAGTAAGTTTGTAAATATACTTTGATGCAATGCCAGATATTTAGTATAACTATAATTTATTTTATTAACTCTAACAAAATTTCTTTAATTCTCGTTAATGACTCGTTAATTTAATTATGTTAGATTTTATTGGTTAGATAAATAACTACTTTGAATTAATTTTTACTATTTTTTAATGCGATAGGTTATCCCGTTCTTGGTTCTTGCCGTCGGTGTGGACAACATCTTCATCATGGTGCAGACCTATCAACGCGAGCCGCGTCGGCCCATGGAGTCGCACGCCGAACACATCGGTCGCATCGTGGGTGAAGTCGCCCCGTCGATGCTGTTGTCTTCAATCTCTGAGTCGTGCTGCTTCTTCCTGGGAGGCCTTTCCGGAATGCCCGCCGTCAAAGCCTTCGCCCTTTACGCCGGTATGGCCCTCCTCCTGGACTTTTTGCTGCAAATCACCTGCTTTATCGGACTTCTCTCTCTGGACACTGCACGCCAAGAAGTATTTTAATCTTATTAACAATAACAATAGTAATAGTTAATTAAATTTTTTGTTGTTGTTGTAGAGCAACCGCCTAGATATCTGCTGCTGGGTTCAGATGAGCAAGAAGAACGAGCCGGCCGCGCAGGACGAGAACAACGAAGGTTTCCTCCATAAGCTCTTCCGCCACATCTACGCCCCGTTTCTGCTGAACAAAGTCGTCCGCCTCTGCGTCGTCGTCGTCTTCTTCGGCTGGCTGTGCATGTCGCTGGCCGTCGCCCCCCATGCGGACGTGGGACTGGACCAGGACCTTTCAATGCCTGAAGATTCGTACGTCCTCAAGTACTTCGAGTACCTGGCCAAGTATCTGGCTGTGGGACCCCCCGTCTACTTCGTGATCCGCGAGAGCAGGATGAACTACTCCAGTCCGGACGTCCTCAAATCCATTTGCGGAGGAAGAGGCTGCAACTCCGATTCCCTGACCACGAAACTCTTCTTGGCCTCGAAAAACAGCAAGAGGACGTATATCGCTACTAGCCCCTCGTCCTGGGTCGACGATTTTAACGACTGGCTCCAGATTACCAGCTGCTGTATGGCTAATAACGAGGACGAAGGCTTCTGTCCGTCCAACGGACCTGGTATAGTTTGTTACAGCCTTAAATGTTATATTTAAATCTTTTAATTATTAAAAATCTGTTTTTATAGATACTTACAGTGATTGCCACAAGTGCGACGCTCGTTTCATTAACCAGACCTGGCCGGAGCCTGAAACGTTCCTGAATTTTATGCCCTGGTTCTTGCAGGACAATCCCGGACAGCCCTGTTCTAAAGGAGGACACGCAGCTTACGGATTGGTAGGGGAAAACCATAAAAAATGACTTGACTGGTTGAATAATGTTGCTGATGTTGAAAATAGGGTGTCCGGTTGGTTATGGACCAGACTGGAACTAAGGCCATTAACGTCGGAGCCAATTATTTCATGACTTACCACACGGTGCTGCAGACGTCACACGATTTCACTAATGCTCTTAAGGAAGCTCGTGTTGTAGCTGACGATATCACTAAGATGCTGGACCACAACAACCCGGGAAAAGTTGAAGTTTTCCCCTACAGTATCTTCTACGTCTACTACGAACAATACCTCACCATGTGGCAGGACGTCCTCATAAGTTTGGGTATCTCCGCAGCCGCCATTTTTGTCGTTACCTTTGTTCTTCTGGGACTGGATTTCCATTCCGCCGTTATTGTCATCATCACCATTGCTATGATCATCTGCGACATCCTGGGTATCATGTACTGGTGGAATATCTCTCTGAACGCTGTCTCGCTCGTCAATCTTGTTATGGTGAGTCTTTAACAACTGGAACTGGAGAAAAAGTAGAGTAAAACATGTTTTTTTTTTGTTCCCATTTTCTATAGGCTGTGGGTATTTCTGTCGAGTTCTGCAGTCACATTGTCCGTGCTTTTGCTGTTTCCATTCAACCGACCAGACTGGAGAGAGCCAAGGAATCGCTCGTCAAAATGGGAACCTCGGTAAATTATTATATATTGTAAATTTGTTGTACATCAAAATTATTATCAACGTATATAATATACTTCTAAACTAAAATTTTAATTTTACAAACATAATGTGAGATCTACTAGATTATTTCATTAAAATTAATCATACGAATGTAAAAACATGACTAATTAATATTTGATTTCATGAATTTTATTAAAATTTCAGAATAATTATATATTATCAGATATCGTAAAATTACCCGTTATTAAAATAGTTATTAGCGCAGATAATAGTTACTAGCCTATAAATTGAGATGTAGTAGATATCTACCCAAATATTTTATTCATATGAATAGTACGACTTTTCGAAAAAAAGAAACAAATTTTTATAATCATAATATTTTATTGCAGTACCAATTCTGCTACTGGTATATATGGAATTATAGTATTCTACGAATTTACTAATTTTTTTTGGTTTTCTAATTTTTTTAGGTCTTGTCGGGTATCACTCTGACCAAGTTCGGCGGTATCGTGGTGCTGGCCTTTGCCAAATCGCAAATCTTCCAAGTCTTCTATTTCCGCATGTATTTGAGCATAGTGCTGGTGGGTGCTGCTCACGGTCTCATCTTCCTACCAGTTCTCTTATCCTATATCGGTAAGTCGTCATTCTATTTGCCAGTTTTTTTTTTTAAACTTAAAATCATTTTTCTGTTTGGTTTGTTCGTTTACACGAACACGAGTCCCAATCAGATTTGTTTAAAAAAACTAGGAATTTTGGGATTGGTCGAATTTTTTGTCCCCTTCGTCTGGGATTTGTCGTCACAAATGTCGTAACTGTCTTTGGGTAAATGTCATTTGTTGTGTCTTTTGGGAATTTGTAGGCGCGCCACTTAACCGATTGAAAGCTTCGCAGCACCAGGCCAGCGGGACGAGGTCAGCAGCCGTCCACACAACTCTGGCGCAGGCCGAAACCGTCAACAACGTAAGAGAAGCAGATTTTCCCACCCTAGAGCCAATTTTTCCACGCTGCACCCTATTTTCCCACGCACAAAGACCCCCTCTGTTGCGATCGGTTTAACCCGTCCGAAGCTTTTGAATTAACTTTGGGTTTCTGGACTCGTGTTTTAACAGCTTTGCAATTTTTTTGCAATTTTTTTGCTGATTTTTGCACTGATTTGTCTGCATATTTAGCAGATCCGCTTTATTGCTTTTTTTGGCTCGTTTGATGGGCTGTTTTTTTTTTCCTACAGGAAAATTGAGGATTTTTTTCATTGGTGGATTACTTAATAGTTATTTTTTATGTTATTAATATTGCAGGACCTGGCGTAAACCCTCTCATCGTGAAGAAGAAGCGCACGGAAACGGAACTAGCTAGCCCGACCAATAGCCCACTGCAGTCTGAACTTTTCGGCCAATACGCATCCGAGATTGCTGATTCCTTAACTCCCCAACCAATTAGCAGCAGCAGCACCACTCCAACAGCTCCTCAAGTGGACTGACCTTCGGATTGGCCCCTGATTCACCGTAGCGACAGTATCAGCAGTTTGTCTTCTCCTCCTCCGCCTGAACATTTTATTTCCAGAATCCCCTTTATGGGACTTATAATGTTTCTAGCTAGTTTAGTCCTGGCTTCCGTCGGCTATCACCCCCATTCAACCTCAAATGTTTAAAAAAAATAGAAATATACAATTATCCCGCTTTTCCCCCTTTTGATCCCCCAATAGTTGATAAATTATCCCGGAACAAAAAAGTTAAGTGGAAATTTCAGTTTATACTCTTTTTTCTTTCACATTCCTCGTGCGTTTTTGTTTCTATCCATGGAAGTTAAATGTACACACACCAAGACCTTTTTAAAGAGAGAAAAGATAAACCACGAAATGGTGAAGATATCCAGTTTATATTTCGGTATGTTTAGATGTTATCGCTAGTCGATTTCTTCCCCTTTTTTCCCCAGCATGTATTTATTATGTTGCAGATGAATGACGCTGTACCTTTCCGTATACATTTTTTTAATTTTTTTCCAAGTAATCTGTCCTGCTAATGATGTGTGTACGTGTTAACAAAGTGAAACATAGTAATCTACAACAAAATGTCTGGCAATTTTGTGTATTTCTCTCTTTTTTTTTTTGTTTAAACACATCTTTCGCAAAACGAGCAAGAGAAACCAAAAAGCGAAAAAACTTTACAACCGAGTGCTGTATTTTTTTCTTTATATTCCGGAAGGATTTTTTTTTTGAAGACAAAGAGGAAAAAGAAGGGGAAAAATAACAGGTGTTTCAAGAAAAAGCTGGCAAAATTTCGCTATAAAGGTGAATTATCTTTCTTTTTCTCCAATGGTTTTCAAGTTTTGGGATAAAATAAATACAGCGAAAAAAAGCTTTCTTTTCTTAGGTGGGTTTTGCAAAATCAGAGTATGGAGCATCGCATAGTCAGCCAAGAAGTTATCGGCTTGCGCTGCGGCTCGTTAGCCCGCAGCTGATGACCGCCCGACTTGCCTGACGGATTGCTCGCCTCCTGAAAAAAGCGTAAAAAAATTTTTGAATTGTTTTTTCAAGGTGTTTTAACGTGCGGGTAAGTCGTAACTTGAAATTGCAATGAAATGTCATGCAAACTGTTAGCGTTTTTTCGTTTACCTTCTGTTACGAACAGACGTTTAAATATCCCGCCACAAAGAAAGAAGAATAAAAAAAGTGGTTTAAATTAAACTAGAAATAATAACGAAGATAAAGTGTTACCAGTTTTTTCTCCATTTTGGATTTGATGTCCCTGGCAAGAGTAAAAAAAGCCTCCTCGACATTAATCGAGGCTTTGGCGCTTGTTTCCATGAATTTGATGCCATACTCGATAGCCAGTTGCTCGCCCCGTTCTTTCGAGACCTGTGACAATCGTAAAATGTATCATTTTCTGTTTAGCAAGTGTTGTAGGGGGCAGCAATACCTGGCGTTTGTCGTTCATATCACATTTGTTGCCAAGGATCATCTTTTCGACATCAGCAGACGCGTGTTCTTCAATGTTCCTGATCCAGTTCTTGATGTTGTCGAAACTCTTCTCGTTGGTGATGTCGTAGACGAGCATGATGCCCATCGCCCCGCGATAGTAGGCTGTCGTTATTGTGCGGAAACGTTCCTGGCCGGCAGTGTCCCTTCAACAAAATGACACCAGTAAACCCTAATCGCAAAACGTAAGAAGACGATAAAGCCTTACCATATTTGTAGCTTGATCTTTTTGCCGTCTAATTCGATGGTTCTGATTTTAAAGTCGATACCTGTTAGAGGAAAATAGTTTAGCTGAAAGGGGAAAAGTGGGGAAAAAATGGGTTATACCAATGGTTGATATAAAGGTAGAATTGAACGCATCTTCGCTAAATCTGAACAAAACGCATGTTTTTCCCACGCCAGAATCGCCGATGAGTAGTAATTTGAATAGGTAATCGTACGTTTTCGCCATTTAAACTAAAAAATTTCTCTCAGGCGGCCGACTTTGAACGCTTTTTGGACCTCAAACTTGCTCGGCTGTGACATACACATATGACTTCTGCGGTGGACAGTGTTTCCACCTTCAGTTTTCCCTGTTCCCTTGTAGAGGGCACTGTTTTCCCTCCCTCCCCTTCGCCTCTAAAATATCCTATCCCTCCCCCCCCCTCTCTGTTAGAAGCTGACGCCGTTCTTTTAGATTTCCCTTCCCTCTTCCCCTATTTTCCCCTTTTGGAACCCTATTTTTTGTTTTTCAGGGAATTTCCCTCCAAAGTGGAAGCACTGGCGATGGAGCTGCACCAGTGACCACAAACGGCATTCTCCGTAATATCGAACATGTAATATTTAGAATAAAAAATATTTTATTGAATTTAATAAATTTTTAATTCATATCCCTGTTTAAAAATAATTGTGAAAGTTAATTTGAAATAGGTTTATTCATTATTGTCTAAAGGAAAATTATAAACTAACACAGGGTAACCGGTTACTCGTAATAATTACTATTTAAATCAAACTAATTTAAAAAATATCAATAAGTAAATCTATTTTTAACAGATTTAAAATTACAAGAAAACATGAAAAATCAAATAATAATAACATAATAGATATTTTATTTTATGTTCGAATACTAGCCGCGTTGGTGCTGCATGTCAACACACAGGCAGGTTCAGTTGCTTGCAGCAGTGATTCCACTGTACGGGGAACTTCCCTAAAAGAGGGAAAACCGGATCTTAAAAGGGAAAGTTAGGGAAGAGGCGAAGGGGAAATTTAGAGCGCAACTCTACCATGGAGGGGAAAAAGGGAAATGATTTCTTGTGATTGAAAGGGGGAAAAGGGAGAAGAATGCCATCTTTGAATGAAAAGGGAAAACTTTGCAGGTAAACGGCTGTTTTTATTACCTACCTTAATAAAATTACACCGCCAAGTTCCGGGGCAGGGTTATCACATGTCCAAGAATTAATTTACGCTTTTGATTACGTGATTTCCTGTCACAGATCATTTTTTCCTAAAGGGTGTGGTACAGTACAACCAAAACAAACGCGCCTTTCCGACTCCCAACATTCTCACATCACGTTTGTCTTTTCAAATTTTTGTTTTAAAAATCCAGAAAAAATGGCTGAAAAAGCCGAAGATGCCCCGACTGGTAAGCAGTGGGTCAAATTTGACGAAAACGAAGACGGAAAAAACAAACAGACCAAAATTGACATCCCGAATCCCGAGCCAAAAAATGAATACAGTGGAGCAGTAATCGACACGGAAACTGTTCACGTCGACCTGGACAGAGTCAAGCAGAAGCAAATAACCAAACCTGTGGAAACTTCGATTCCGGCCGAAATCGTCAGAAGCCCCTGAGAAACGTCGACCTTGGCGAACAGTCAAACGGGACTTCCATACCTTCGCTCGGCATTATTCGGCAAGGATTCGGTAAGGCTCGACAATCAAAGATACTTGTTCAAAACTATTTGTGATTTTATATATGTTAAAAAAATAATAATGTCTATTTATTCAAAGTCTTTAATACTTTCCTACAATTTTTTTCAGCAGTTAATTTAGTTCCGTTACTTTCCTTTAATTTAGCGAATGGTGATATTATCGTCACTGTTTTACCTGTCAACCAGAAATGGCCATGGATTACGCCTGCTGTATTTCGTCCTGAACTAGTTCCCGAAGAACTTATGGCCGAAGGGCTGACGGTAATACATTTGAAAATAACAAACCAACAAATTTTTAAATTTTTAAAACTTGAGTGTAATCTTAAAGGCTAATATTTATCTTCTTTTTTCTGTTTAACACAGCTTACAGTGGAAGACTACGTGCAGGTTATGGAAAACCTGGTTCATGACGTGCGTTTCACCACTTACAACATGTGCTACAAGCGACTTCTGATGGCCTGGCTCACCACGTCCTTCATCGTGCTGCTCAGCCTCTTGTTTTCGGGGGCTCGGGGCCTCACCCTCTTCGGCTGCGGCGTCATTTGGCTCGTGATAAACGCTGGAGCCATATTCCTCTCCATGTGGCTTAAAACCAAAGTATTTAGCCGAATTATAATAAGTATTAATAATTAGTTTTCGTAAAATTCATTGTTCAGTAATCCAGTGTTTCCACTTTCAAGTTCCCCTTTTTCCCCTTTCTACCCTTCATACTAGGACACAAGGCTATGCTCCAGATTTTCTCTTTTCCCTCTTCCCTTATAATTCCCTTTTCAGTCCCCGTTTCCCCCTTTTTCAGGGAATTTCCCTGCAAAGTGGAAACACTCCAGTAATCTTTTAATGTGTACTTTAATAAAATGAGTAAATTTTATCATGGTGTGCGGCTGAATAATTCTTAATTGGATATTTTTAGATGAATTTGATTTTTAGGTAATTATAAATTTTAGTTTAATTAAATTAATAAATCAGTTCTACTAACAAAAGTGTTCTAACTGAAAGTAGTTTATAACTCAGTAATTTTTTAAAATTTTGTTTTATAAATAATTCTTCTTAGATTAATAATAAATTATTTAATATTGTAGTAAACTTGAAATAATTTTTTTCCGTTTGGTTTGTGACAGTTGAATCAGAGTCTCGAGCGAGCGGTGGCCAAAGCAAATCAGTCGCTCGTCCGACACAAAATCGTTCTCGGAGTGGACGACCGCGGGAAACTCTCGTGCCACAAGATCAACCTCTGTTTCATCTATTTCGACGCCAACGACTGCATCGTAATTTATATGTTTTTCTTGACTAGTTTAGACAATTTTATGTTATTATTATTATTGTTAGTAGTAGTAATAGTAGTAGTAGTGTAGGAGCAGTAGCAATAGTATAGGTAGTAGTGCTTTTAGTGCTACCGTCATATTCAACTATTACTATCACCTATTTTTAAACAGTTTTTCAACTTTTAATTTATATAGTAATATTATTATTAATAGTAGTAGTAGTTACAGTAGTAGCATTTTTAGTATTACCTCTGTATTAAACTGTTATTATCACTTATTTTTTAAACTGAATTTTAACTTTTGTTTTTATTATATTATTACTAAATTTACTAAAATTATTTTTACTATCAATTTCTCATTCATTATTATTATTATTATTAATTATTGTTATATTAAATTATTATTATTATTATTTGTAGTAGTAGCAGTAGTAGAAGTAGTAGTATTTTTAGTAAAATTATTATCACTTATTTTTTAAACTGAATTTTAACTTTTCGTTTTTATTATATTATTATTAAAACTACTATTATTATTCTTACTCTCAATTTATAATTAACGATTATTATTAATTTCTGAAAAGCGTAAACTGCAGCAAGTGATCGAAGCTGAGGAAAGCGGCTCTCGCCAAACGCCCACGGCAGAGCAGAATCTTGAAGAACAGCGCAGATTCGACGCTCTGCGACAGCGTATGGACATTGACGATTCCGACATTGTCGTGGCTGGTGCTAATCCGACGAGAATCTCTCGCAAACAGGTAAGTTTCGAGCAGTGCTTCCACTTTGAAGTTTGAACTTCCCCTCGTAGGGGCCTCTATTTTCCCTTTTTCCCCTCCTAAGACAAGATTTTTTGGAATTTCCCCTATTTTCCCCTCTCATTTTCCCGTTTTCCCCTCAACCTTTCCCTCCTTAAAAAAATAATAAAAAATGGAGTAATTGATTTGTATGCTTTAGATCTTGGTTAATTTGCAGTATAAGGGAAAGTATAAAATGTTGGAGAAAAATTTATTTTCCCATTCTTCAACTTGAACAAAAATTTTTGAATTTCCCCCATTTTCCCGTTTTCCCCTCGACCTTCCC
This sequence comes from Eulimnadia texana, assembly GCA_002872375.1. NCBI lineage: Eukaryota > Metazoa > Arthropoda > Branchiopoda > Diplostraca > Limnadiidae > Eulimnadia > Eulimnadia texana. The sequence continues at coordinate 30,496,106 of NKDA01000001.1, read as the reverse complement.
CTCCATTAATAAATGGTGAAAAATATAGTTATTGATTCATATGCTTTAGATCATGATTAGTTTGCAGTATAAAGGGGGAAGTATGTAAAATGTTGGAGAAAATTCTATTTTCCCGTTTTACCCCTTAGACAAAAATGTCTGAATTTCTCATATCCCCCCCCCAAATTTTCCCGTTTTCTCTCGACCTTCCCCTCCATAATAAATAACGAAGAATGGAGTAATTGACTGTATCCTTTAGATCATGATTAATTTGCAATGTAAAAGGAAAGTATAAAGTGTTGGAGAAAAAAGACTGCACTTAGTAACATGTCGCTATAGAAAAAAGCCGGATTTAACGATAACTTTAAGATTTCTTCAATTTCCCTTGTTTTTCCCCCCTTCCCCTCTTCTTCCCTGCTTAGTATCATTTTCCCCTTGAAACAAGGGAATTTCCCCTAAAAGTGGAAGCACTGCTTATTCCAGTATAAATCGCCAATCGAGAAGAAGAAGAAGAAAAAAGAAACAAATTATTGGTTTAATTAGCCCTCCGGCAATAAAATTTTCTACCTTACGATTGGTCAATTCAAAATTCCCGGTTTGTGAACAACCAATTAGGACAAAGCCGAGCGTTTGCTGCTTCGCTATTCGCAGCGCTGGGCCAAGGACTTCCTCAGGCACCGACTCGATTGGTCGGTGGACGAGAGCTATTCCTACAACCGCCAATACCCGACCAGCATGGAGCCCGCCCCTTCGGCCAACTACCCCCGCCCCGACACCTTAGCCCCGCCCTCTGTCCCTGTCAGTACATTGAAGACTACCTCCGCAATAAACCCAAAAAAGACCCGCGCGCTTGCTGCACCTTCTTCTAGAAGTAGTTTTTCAAAAAAGATCCTAAATTAATTTCTCCTGCTTTGGATTGGTCCGCTAGAAAATCACGTGACCGGCTAATTTTTTTTCTCTATTTCTTATAAATTGAAACTATTAATTAACTTAAATCATGTTAAAGCATTAACCGAATTTCTCTTGCTGCTTATTGGTCCGCTAGAGGATCACGTGACCGGCTTATTTTGTGTTTTCTTCATTTCTTTTAAGTTGAAACTATTAATTACTTTGTAACATTCAGAAAAATTTGTCAAATTCCGCTCGCTTCCTATTGGTCCGCTAGAGGATCACGTGACCAGCTTATCTTTTTTCCTTCTTTTTTCCATTGGTTGCTTCCAAGTATTCTTACCTTTTATCTCTTCTAACTTAGAACTTTTAACTTAGATTTTAAATGTTTTATTTTTCTTGATTTTTGCTAAAAAATTAACTTGCTGACTGTGTGTGCAGGACCGAGCTCTATTGCTGCTGCTGCGCTACAGTCAGCGCTGGGCCAAGGAGTTTGTTCGTAAGCGGTTGGACCTGGGCTTCTTTGTACAAGGTGGATTTTTACGTTTTCAAACGCTTTATTTCTTTTCTTTACTCATCTCTCTTGTTTCCGGCTTTGCGATTGGTTGGAAAATTTAGACACCACGCCCACTGCCCCTACCCCTGATTCCTCCTCCACCTGCTCCGCCCCCGAGGCGTCCAATCAGCGACACTGTGTCAGCAGCCTCTGTTTGTGCCAGTTTATCGAGCACCACCTCAAGGACAAATCCAAAGGAGGCAAGTCTTCGATCGGCAGTTGTTTTCAGTTGCCCGATTTTGATTTTGATTAATTTTTAAACTCATAATTAATTCGTTTTAACGTTTTATTATTAACGCATGTCGTTTGCTAATTAGTTTTCATTATTCTTCCCGTTTGCTAATATTTGCCGTACTACTTAGTGAACCGATTTTCAATGACAGCCTGTTTCGGAAGGCCTAACCCCAGTAACGCAGCTCGTCCGCACCCTCTTCAGTAGAAAATGCATGTTGTCGGAAAGTAGTTAACAGTTTGGTGGTCCCAGACCCTGAATTCCGTCCTGCTGAATTGACGATTCGTTAATTCGTGAACTAACATAACGGCAATAATTTTCAAAGAGTAATCATAAAGAGTATCGTCGAGTAGACCTCTGGAACCTGCATATGCCTTACCTTTTGTAGTTTTGTAGTGATTTTTTAACTGTTTTGTAAACCTACTGACATACGTCCATTGAAATCGTATTATTTTTTATGCATTTTTTTTAAAGAAAATATTTTAGATCTGTGGTGGCAGCTTTGGAAAGATTTTAATGAAGTAAAACAAAAAAACTGCTATTCTTGAAATGAGTGTGGATTTTTGAAAATGAAATTTCGTGCAATCTTATCTATGAAAATTTTGGATCTGGAATATTTTATGACAAATACAAGTTTAAAGGAAAGATTGATGTTTACCAGTGTTTTCACTTCTGTTTTCCCTTTTTCCCCTCGTTTTCCCCTTCCTGCTGTAGTATATATAAAGCTTCTTTCCCTGCTCCCTTGTTTTCCCCTTTCAGAACATTTTTCAGGGGAATTTCCCTTCAAACTGGAATTAGTGGAAGTAATTCACATTTCTGCCGCTATCTGTTTTGGCGCTGAATTCAAAAATTTCGAAAACTGCTTGAGGCCCATAACAACACTGGGAAGGCATCAGACAACATTGAGAAATGGACGGACACGTCGAGAACGGCTTCATTTACGTAAAAAACTTTATAAACGGGGAATTTTCCACAACTGCTGAATATGTGGACAGCATTGATCCCTCGACAGGCAAAGTCTGGGCGAAAATTCCCGACAGCGGGGAAGAAGAAGTCGCTCGAGCAGTCAAAGCGGCCAAAGCTGCTTTTGAAAAGTAAGTTTTTTTTCTTATGATTAGTTTAACGATTTTACTAATGTGATTGAATATTTCAGATGGTCGTCTACTCCTGCAGCTGTAAGGTCAAAGCTTATGTCGAAACTCGCTGACCTTATAGAGCAACAGCTTGACGAATTGGCTGCTGCCGAGTCCAAGGACCAGGGCAAACCTGTTTCTCTGGCCAGGCGTGTTGACATCCCTCGAGCCGTGTTGAATTTCCGAAGCTTTGCCGAAACAATACATCATGAACTAAATACGTAATATCATAATAAATATTCATATTTATTATGTGATTTTTTATAATGCTTATTCCTTTTCCAGAGATTGTGATATTAATATACGTTTTTTGTTTCGTAATAGAACCGAATATGTAATTCCATTAGAAATATTCATAATCATTTGCGATTTTTATTTACTACTTTATGATCTAGATAATGTGATACAAAACTCGTTTACTATTCAGATATTTAAAGAGTTTCTGTAGTTTTTTTAACACTACGTAGTATTACCTACCCTCGTTAAAAATGAGTCCGAGCAGTGGTGTTTTATACTGTATGAAACACCCTAGAAAGGCACCATTACAGTGCTTTTCCCCTAGTTTCTCAGTCCCTTTTTACAGTGCCTTTTCACAGTTATTTGCCTGCGTTGCTCTCAATTGTCCTGTTGTTGAACTACATTCAAATTGCATTGTATACATGGTCACTGAAAACGGCACCGCAAAAGGCACCGTCATTTTTACTTGGGTACACTTGTAATCCGTTACTGTATTTATTCCAGTTAAAACTGTTTAATAGAAGCTGATTGTTAATTGTTTAAAATTCATGTATTATTATTATATTATTGTACAGTTATATATTGTATTAATTATAATATGTCATTATATTTATTTTAGGTCGAACTATTTGGAAGATGCCAACTGTTTGAATTACACGATTCGCCATCCCGTTGGAGTAGCAGCTTTAATCAGTCCCTGGAACCTTCCCCTGTATTTGCTGACATTCAAAATTGCACCAGCCATTGCTACAGGTCTCGTCTTTACTTTTATAAAATCACGTTTTTAAAATTATTAAGTCAAATCATGCTTAAAAATAAGTAAATGAGTCTATATTGTCGACTGTCATTATCAAATTTAAATTAAAATAGCAAATAAAAGTTAAATTAAATTAAACAATACCTAAAATTACTTGTAAGAGTAGTAGTAAGAGTATCATCAACCGTCATTATCAAAGTTAACTTAAACTAATGAATAAAAAAAATTAATGAAGTTAATTATACATATAATTTCTGTCATTTATATTTTCAGGCAATACTGTTGTGTGTAAACCGAGCGAAATAACTTCAGTCACTGCATTCATGATTTGCCGCCTGATCAAAGAAGCGGGGATCCCGGACGGAGTGGTGAACATGGTCTTCGGGACGGGGCCGAGAGCGGGTGAGGCTCTGATCAACCATCCCGATGTCAGGGTGATCTCATTCACGGGAAGCACTGCGGTCGGACGGCACGTGGCTGATGTAGCGGCTAAGAGTTTCAAGAAAGTGTCCCTTGAGGTACCCACTGCTTAGTTGATTTTTACTGTTAGTAGTAGTGCTAGTAGGAGGAGGAGGAGGAGGAGTTGTACTACGGGTATAAGTTGTAAGAGAAAGAGGAGGATTAGTAGCAGTAGTAGTAAATACTAGCAGTAGTGGTAGTCGTACAAGTGGAACTAGCAGTAGTAGTAGAAGTAGCATTAATAATAGTACAAGTAGTAATGGGAGTAGTAGTAGTGATAGTAGAAGAAGTAGTAATAATAAGAGTAGTAGAAATAGTAGAAGTAGTAGTAGTATTAGTAGTGTTAGTGGTATTAGTAGTATTAGTAGTAGTCGTAGTAGTAGTAGTAGAAGTATTAAGGATAGAAGTGGTAGGAGGAGGAGGAGGAGTAGTAGTAATGGTAGTAGTAGAAGTAGAACTAGGAATAGCATTAATAGTAGTAATATTGACAGTAGTAACTGTAGTAGTAGTGGTAGCAGCAGCAGTAGTAGCAGTAGTACTAATAGTAGAAGTAGTAGTACTAATAGAAGTAGTAGTAGTGGTAAAAGTGGTAGTACTAGTACTGCTACTAATATTAACAGTAGCAGCAGTACTAGTAGTAGAAGTAGTAATAGTAGTATAGTAGTAGTAGTAGTAGTAGTAGTAGTAGTAGACATATCAGTATTATAATCATTACTGTTATTATTACTAATTTTTTTGCGCTGATTTTTTTTCCTCAACAGTTGGGAGGGAAGAATGCTGGAATATTTTTCGACGACATTGACATTGCGAAGACGATCCCGTCAGTTCTGAACTCGTGTTTCCTCAATCAGGGCGAAATTTGCCTCTGCACTTCCCGGCTTTTCGTTCACAAGAATATCTACGACGACTTCGTTCGGTCCCTCGTTGAACAGACGAAGTATATTTATGGGCGAAGATTTTATTTTTGTTATGCTGTATTAATTATTTTATTCAGTTAAATCAATCATGTGCTGGATTACTTCTGTATTATTGTTTTTTAGTAGTAGCAGTAAAAGGAGTATCATAGTGATAGGAGTAGTAGCAGCAGTAGTAGTAGCAGTAATAATTGTAAAAGTAGTAATAGTTGCAGTAATAGTATTAGTAGCAGTAACAGTAATAGTAGCAGAATTAGTAGTAGTAGCAGTAACAGTAACAGTAGCAGTAGTAGTAATAATAGTAGCAGTAATAGTAGTAGTAGCAGCAGTATTATTAGTTGTTGAACTAATAATAACAGTAGCAGTAGTAGTAATAATAGCAGCACTAATAGTAGTAGTAGCAGCAGTATTATTAGTAGTAGCAGTAGTAGTAGTACTATTTTTACAAATAATTATCATTATTATTATTATTATTATTATTATTATTATTATTATTATTATTATTAGCATTATTATTAACTTTTCTAATATATATGTATTAAATATTCTAATTTTCTGTATTTTATTGTCCAGGAAACTAACCGTGGGCCCTCCGCACGATGATTTTTTCATGGGTGCCGTGGCCAGCAAAGTCCATTACGACAAGATCAAGACTTACATCAACTACGCAGTCGAGGACGGAGGTGAAATCCTCTGCGGGGAAACCGTGGATCCCCTTGACTTGCCCGAGGAACATCGCAACGTAATCTATAATACCACTACTACTACCACTACTACTACCACTACCACCACTACTACTACCACTACTACTACTACTACTACCACTATCACCACTACTACTACTACTACTACCACCACTATCACCACTACTACTACTACTACCACTACTACTACCACTGCCACTACTACTACTACCACTACCACCACTACCACTACCACTACTACTACCAACTACCACTACCACTACTACTACTACCACTACTGCTACGACTACTACTACTACTTATAATAATACTAACAATAAATAACAATAATAATCGTAATAATAAATATATCTGAAGTGTGACGATATAACAAGAGCGTCGTTCACAAGTTATTTTGTTATTTCAGGGTTTTTTCTTGCGGCCGACGGTGATTGTCGGTCTGTCAGATGACTCGCGCTGCATGCAGGACGAGATCTTCGGCCCCGTCGTCTGCGTCACTCCCTTCGAGACGGAAGACGAAGTCGTCAGACGAGCCAACGGGGTATTTCATAGTTAATATTCATAGTTAGTAGTTATGTTAAGGAATGTAGTGACAAATATATGTCGTAGAATCCATTACTATGTATAATTAGTGTTTTCGCAATTTCTAAGAATCTCAGTTAGTAATTAATCGCTGCACTGTTGCAGTGTCTTGTGTTTTGTCCCTCTATCCGTTGAGTATCAAAGGGTCCAGTGTTTCCACCTTCAATTTCCCCTTTTCCCCTCTTCCCTTATTTTTCCGCTTCATACCCTCCGTACTAGAACACAAGGCTATACTCCAGATTTTCCCTTTTTAGTCCCCGTTTCCCCTTTTTCAGGGAATTTCCCAGCAAAGTGGAAACAGTGTCACAGTCCCGTCTTTCATGCAGAAATAGTCTTCAGCTTAGCAGTCAGTCTTTCTGTATTGAACAGCAAATGAATAATCCTACAAACTTTGATCAGCCGTCTTGGGGAACTTAATACCCAATCACAACGCAGGGCTATCTTTAACTTCTTTACAAGTTACAGTAGTCAATATAATAATCTGCCCGGACTAGTGGTGGTAATAGAGTGGAAAGGGGGAAATGAGGGAAAAGTGAAATTTCAAAGTACGGGTTCGTATTCTAGCAGGGAGGGCAAAACGGAGGAAATGATGGAAGAGTAGAATTTAGATTTTTTAGAATTTAGAAGTACAGTTTCTTACTCCAGCAGGAAGGGGAAAAAGGGGAAAATGAAGCAAATGTGAAATCCTCATAATACTTAATTTATAAATATTACAAATAATTCTTAATTAATATTTTATTTCTTTTCAGGTCAAATATGGACTGTGTGCCGCAGTCTGGGGACGGGACGGAGGCAGGGTCCTCCGCACGGCCCAAAAGCTGAAAGTCGGGACGGTGTGGATCAACTGCTGGCTTGTTCGTTCACTTGACATGCCGTTCGGCGGACAAAAAGAAAGCGGCACGGGCCGGGAAGGAACTAAACATTCGCTGGACCTGTTCACCGAAGAAACGACGATTTGCTATAAAATTGCCTAATTACGGGAAAGAAATCCACTTCGAGTCTTAAATTGTGGAAAATTCTAAATTTGTTGGTTTGTCGTTTTCATTAAGAGTTTAACAGTTGTTATTAATTAATCATTTTTAATAATTTAATTTTGTCTTTATTCATGATATATTTAAATGCCGTGGTGACGGAAATACAACATTTTAGAAAAAATGTTAAACATTAATCCAGATTATTTAATTTATTTTTAACATGTTTTGATAAATACAATTAATATTTCATTTTAATAAACCTTTTATTATTTTGTAAGTGTTTGGACGTAGACAGAATCTTTGAAAACTGTTCTGTACAACTGGAAAAATTTCATCGATTTCCGTAATGCGGGAAGAATAATTTCTTGACACAGCGAAACTTTTTCCCATTTTGTCTGCGGGTTTGTGCGGTTCAAAACATGCAACACGTACGTAAAACAGTTGTGCTGTATTTCATTATACCTATAAAGAGAAATAATAATTTAATTAATTAGATATTGCAGAAAAAGAGATTATAAAATACTCACTGTGCTGCTGTCCATGATTCGTCTAGTTCCGTATCGTTCAGGCAACGATCTAAACTATCATTGTCTGCAACGACAGTCTTGTTCAGAGACACAACGATACAACCATCCCACGTATTGTTACCCCTGACGATCTTCAGGCCATCGTAATCGTATTCGTAAACGTTTCCTCGGGAATTACTTATTCCCACGTGCAGATCGTCTCCCAGCTTATAATCCCTATAGAATACTATCAAATTAGTACATTATAAGAATACAATTGTTTGGAAACAACTTAACTGAAGAAACGTCCCTGTCGTTGGTCTCAAAACGAGACTCGAGGGCGAATTTTTAGCGCTTGACAATGGAGCAGGCAAACTATGAATAATCAAGAAATTAAATACAATAATAATGAATAACGAATACAGCAATAAAATTGTAATAAAAAATTATGATTTATTTTTGCTGAACGATTTGTGTCAAATAATTTAGATTATACTGTGTTATTAGAAATTTAGATTTCGTATCAGCGTTTCAGACCAAAATGGTGGAATTTTCAATGAAGTCCTATGCAAGTCCTCTCCGCATATAGGACATCTATCCGGAAAATTCAAATAAAATATATTTGAATTAGCGCAATGCTGGAGACAGAAAAGTTGTGTTGTTGACATTTTGATTTTGAATTTCGCGCGCTCTCTACCGGTCTAATCTGAAACAAATTTGATTGGTCCAATGTAACAACAGTGGTCCACTAAAATGTGAGCGCGCGCAATTCAAATAAAAAAAGGCAAACGGCTCAATCTAATTACAAAATCTGTTGCCAATTGGATGAATTAGAAAACAAGCCATCCAATAGAATGCGAGCGCGCGAAATTCAAATTCAGAACTGCAATGGTCAAATTTGATTGGATGAATTAAAAAACTATGCCTCCAATAAACTGAAAGCGCGCGAAATTTAAAACTAATCTGGCAACGGTCAAACAGACTTGAAATCAACAAACAGTATAAAACTAAACACTTGTATCCTGTACTCTTCACTTATAAAGCAGAAACACACTTTGCAAAAAATTAGATTTTACTGAATTACATCCATTTCACTGTTTTGATCAGCTTTGAAACCTTCCACCAGCTTCTGATACCGAGCCGGTGTCGTGCAGAGGATTTGCAGTGAACCGAAATGATAGCCGATACTCCGCAGCTCGGCCACTCGTTCCTGAACTGATGACAGTTTGTGGACCAGAACTCGAGGCTTCATCAGGATCAGGTTTGTCGAAAAACCTTCGGCTGCGTAAAATAATATTTTATTTATATTGGATTGCATCAATAATAATATAATAATGCATAAATATGAACTAACGAGTACTGATGTTTGAACGAGAAAAACGAGAGAAATTTCTTACCGAGTAAATAGTCGATCATTTGTTTCATTTTCGTGGGGTTGATCGTTTTAACTCGAGGCCACCTCGTCATCATGTCCTGAACATCGGACGGCTGACATTTTAATCTGTCACACAAAAACGAAGTCATTGTTTCGTGGCCCTCCAGAATAGTGTCCAGCGCTGCGTGTCGCTTCACGAAACTGCAGGTAAGAAATTTTATTCATTAGTTTACACAACTCCAGTGCTTCCACTCAGCAGGGAAACCCCTTAAAAAAATGGAAAATCGAGTCTGGAAAGGGGAAAATGAGGGAAAAGTGAAGTTTTAAAGTACGGGTTCGTATTCTAGCAGGAGGGAAAAAGGGGAAAATGAGTGAAAAATAAAAATTAGAAGTACAGTTTCGTACTCCAGCAAGGAGGGAAAAGGGGGAAACTGGGGGAAAAGGGAAATTTAGAAATACAGCTTCGTATTCTAGGAGAGCGGGGAAAAAGGGAAATGAGGGAAAAGTGAAATTTCGAAGGACAGCTTCGTGCTCCAGCAAGGAGGGAAAAAGGGGAGAATAAGGGAAAAATGAAATTTCGAAGGACACCTTCGTACTCCAGCAAGGAGGGAAAAAGGGGAAAATGAGGGAAAAGTGAAATTTCGAAGTACAGCTCGTATTCCAGCAGGGAGGGGGAAAAGGGGAAACGAGGGAAAAAAGAGATACTTGGACGTGTAGAAAAAAAACTATTACGAGTTGAGTCTATCACTGTCGCAGCGTAGAAGGCGTGGCTTGACCGTTTTCAGCCCCGCCTCCGCCACGACACCCAATCGCGTCTTGATCGTGTAGTGATTATGACGCAGGATCCACAAATCACGATAAATGTCACTCTTACTTACGCCCGCCCCTAGAAACATGAAACAACCAATCAGATTTTTTCCCTAAAATTATTTTAAGTATTTGAATAATGCGTAACATTTACTAATTTATAATTCATTTTTTTTTACAAAACCATTATTTATTAAGTTATATTCTTTCATTATTTCATTTACCGGTAAGCTCTGTAAGGATCCTGCGGATTTTCTCCAGCGAAGTGTTCAAGAGGAATTTCTTGATTTCCACCTGTAACGTGAACTCCTCAAGAGGGACCTGACGATAATTATGAATTATTATGATAATTGATTTTTACGAAAGTTTGATAATTACTTCGAAAAATTCAGCGAGGAAGTGAAACTTGGATTTTGCGGGATCATCCGTCAACTGCCACTCAAAGACAAATTTTTTCAGTTTCTCCTTCTCAAACTTGAGGAAAACGGCACAGACGTTGATGTCTTTCATATCGGGATAAGCTTTGATGATGACATCTCTTCTAATGTCGATCTCATCTGAAACAAGTGAATGTTTTCGTTAAATATTTAAACCTCGAACGAATGAATGTGGTTTATTTATATTTCATTCACCAGGCGGGATGGCCGAGATCCAGGGAAGAAGTAAAAACACTTCTCGTTTGAGTCCGAGCTCCTTTAAATAGTGAAGAGTCGAGACCTTGCAGTGTTTGAGGACTTTCGGGTATTTCGAGACCATTGCGAGAATGTCTCCGTCGTCTAACTGAAAACATTTTGCCAGTTCTTGTTTAACAGCGTAGATTTCGTGTAAATTGTATGGTTTTTTATTCGATATGGGTGGTATAACTGAAGATGTTTTCGTGATCGTACTATCGACTGTAAGAAATCGGTAAGTGAAATTCAATGGATTCAATGCTAAAGGTTTCGAAAAGCCGAGATTTGAATATTTCATCGTGTGAGACGGTTTGGTGACGTGCGATATTAAGATATTAAGAAATCTGCGCGACATTGTGAATTGTATTTTGAAATTTTAATAAAATAGAATTTTCTGTATTGTTTACTTGAAAACTGTCGTCTGCTATCCTGTGCGGCGTTGCCAGATATTTCGATTATTTTTTTTCAAATAAAATATTTGTAAGATAAAATTTAATTCAAAAAGAAATAATGAAAACATTAAAAATAATGTTTGCGAAAATTAATAACTTTATCCCTGATATCAAATTATTATTTTTTGTCAAACGTAAATAATATTTCCAGTGAGGATATGATAAATTGTTTATAATTATTATTAGTTACTTTTCAATTAATTTTTAATAAATAAATATGTAGGTTTATTATTTATTTTATTTTTTTGCATTTATGAAGCCCCTATAGTCTTGATGGAAAAGCTTTCTCTCCCGAGCACAGAGGGGTTTGGGATCTTTGAACAGTTCTTACTGAACTCAGATAAAGTTATCAACGTGTTATCCAGTCGTTATCACTCGTTAACAGACCCCTTGGCGGTTCTTTACTTTCTCCTGACACCACTGGAGAAAGCTCCTTGCTTTGGTTCAAGTTTTTCACCTTTCAGTTCTGATGTAGGTCAGGTGAGTTTCAGATGAGCTGCTTCAGTTTGGAGTTACCCACGGTGCCAGAGACAAGTCCCCCAACTTCGTTCCATCAGAAGAGTCTCACTTGTCTCAGGTCCGAGTCTCACTTTCAGTGCTTTTGTCCAAACACATCCAGTGAGAGCACATAGGGTTCACTGCAAAGTCTCACTTGTCTTATATCGAGTCTCAGCTTCCAGTGCTTTACCAGACGATCACTCGGACCTTGATCCTTCTCTCATATGTTCTACTGAGAGTCTCACTTGTCTCACATCGAGTCACAGCTTCCACTGCTTTACCATACAATCATCACTTGGACCTTGATCCTTCTCCCTGAACTCTCGTATGATCTACTGAGAGCCTTACTTGTCTCAACTCGAGTCTCAGCTTCCAGTGCTTGACCAGACGATAACTCGGACCTTGATCAGTCTTTCTCGACTCTCATATGTTCTGCTGAGAATCTCACTTGTCTCAGCTCGAGTCTCAGCTTCCAGTGCTTGACCAGACGATAACTCGGACCTTGATCATTCTTTCTCGACTCTCATATGTTCTGCTGAGAGTCTCACTTGCCTCATCCAGTGCTTGACCAGACGATCACTCGGACTTTGATCATTCTCTCCGAACTCTCATATGTTCTACTGAGAGTCTCACTTGTCTCAACTCGAGCCTCAACTTGCAGCACGAGGAGCAGCGAAATGATGTGCTAGTTTGTTCTGAAAGTTAAATAAGATTTCGCTTTCTACCAAACGTCGTGTGCCCCGGTTGCCTCGATTGCCGGGTCTGTGGAGTGGGTCACTACTCCGCTTTCTCCCAGTCTTTGCGTAGTTCAGTTTTTTTCCTCATCGGATTAGAAATATTTCACAATCTTCCGGCCGGTCATATTTGCATACAGCCAATTTAAGAAAAAAAAAACCAAGTGGAGAAATTTGGAAAAATGAAGACCGCAGCTTTTTACTGGACTTGCCTGTTTCTACTCGGATGTGCTGCTGATGTTTGCTATTCAGGTAAAAAAAAAAAAACAAAAAAAAAAACACGTAAAAATTTAGAAAGTTTGGGAATTGCTAAAAATGTTGGAGAGAAAGTCATATAAAAGCAGTATAATACTTGTTCCGTATGCTAGTTTTCACACAGTTTAACTGGTATATCTTACGTATAAGGTAACACTGATAGGTTTTATCGAAACTTTAAAAATAAAAGATGATTTTTGTGATGCAGAGGACGTGCGAGAACTGCCGATCGCTCCGGGAAAGACAAGGAGGAGTCCTGAAGAGGAAATCCCAGTTGGGCCATATTTAGGTACACTTTTAGAATAAATTCTTTTAATAGTATCCAAGACTAAAATACCAAAGCCCTAAAAAAAGCTTGTGAAGATAGTACTAGTATCGTGTGCTTTGCACGATGGTTAGGGTATGGAAGCATTTTTATTCGTCTGCTACACGTTTAACAATAATGAAGTTAATAAAACGTAGGTGTAAGAGTTAAAATATGTAAAATAATTAGACGAAGCTCGCGGATCAGTAATGGACTGCTGGGTAGTGCCCTGTACACGTTAGGCAAACTGACGTTGGGACAAGAAACAGTGGACCGCATCACTCCGGTAGTACAAGGTTTACAACAACTGAGCAATGCCTTACCCGCAGTCGACATCAAGGACGGCAAGATTGTCCTCGGCGAGACGGCAGCAGCTTCGTCCACGGTGTCCCCTGCAGTCGAGCCCTCGGCCGAAAAGGGTGGTTCTAAGAGCGAGGAGTCTTCCGCTGCCAGCGCCCCTAAACCGCCACCGCGAACCTGCACGACTCCCAGCGGTGGAGTTGGCAAATGTAAGGACCTGGGCAACTGTCCCGTACTCCTGCTCGACTTGAGTAGCCTCAGGAAGTCCATCTGTTTCCAGAGCCTCTTCGTCCCTGGTGTCTGCTGCCCGGACGAGACCCTAACAGGCGATGTTGCGTCCTTTATTAACCGCCTGACAACATCTACAACTACTTCCCGACCCCCAACAACTAAACGGATCAGAATCACGGAAAATGTGCGCAGAACTACGACTACACCGGCCCCTGGACCCATAACCGAAGTTTCGTTTCCTGTCCGACCGCCCCCGGCTGTTGCGGGAGTATCAGGGGTCGCCTTCCCGGAAGCTGAGCTTTCTGCCGTCGCTGTGAGACCATCTGTTGTCTCCACGCTACTCTCTCAACCGACTAAACCCTCGGAAGGTAAAATCGCATCTTTCTGGGCCTCGTCTTCTTCTCCCTTTTTTCTTCTGCTCTGTTCGCTTCGCTGTTCACTCTACCGGGGATTTCTGCAGATTTTACAGCTGCTTTCATATTTTCAAACTATAGCCCTCTGTCACTCAACACAAATAGTCAAAACTATTATCTTTTCTTAATAATTCTGAGTTGATTTAACTCGATTACAGGCCAGTGTGGACAAGTCGTAGCTCCGAGCTTCCGCGTTGTTGGTGGCGAGACCTCACGACCTGGAGCTTGGCCCTGGATGGCTGCCATTTACTTGCACGGGCCGAAAGGAACCGAATTCTGGTGCGGTGGGTCCCTGATCAGCGATAGATACGTCATGACGGCAGCTCACTGCACTCAGGACAACAAACAGAAACGGTATGAATCCATCACATGATTAAATTTAACCAAGTTTAGACAACGGAGACTTGTTGGAACAGGTACGAGGCTCGACTGTTTACAATCCGCCTGGGCTCGTACAACTTGAGGGATGAGTCCCAGGGCGAAGTTTTCGGTGTTACGGACATCCGCGTTCATCCACAATTCTCGGGTTTCGGTTTCTACAACGACTTGGCCTTGTTCCGTCTGGACCATTCGGCTCGTTTCAACGAGTACGTCCAACCCGTGTGTCTTCCCTCGGGAAATCTGCGTAGCTCGTCATTCCTCGGCGAAATTGGAACAGTTACCGGATGGGGTACCACTTACTACGGTAACTTTCTATATACACTGTACTGAAGATTGTGCTCAACTGTGTTTTCTTTGAACAACAAGGCGGAAGAGAAAGCCCCATCTTGCGTGAGGTACAACTCCCAGTCTGGCGAAACGAAGACTGCGACAGAGCTTACTTCCAGAAAATTACTGAAGTTTTTCTCTGTGCTGGATACGCGGACGGTGGCAAAGATGCTTGTCAGGTATACAATCAATCTTTTAGGACACTTATTATGTAGTTAATTATGGATTTTTCTAGGGCGATTCCGGAGGTCCTTTGCTTCTGAACAAAGACGGGAGATGGATCCAGATCGGTATCGTATCGTTCGGGAACAAATGTGCCGAGCCCGGATTTCCGGGCGTCTATACGCGATTGACTCACTTTATAGACTGGATTGATCGTAACGCAATCTAGGCGCACACTTTATCCCGGATGATCATCTGAAGCAATTAACTTTAACGTCACTTTTTTTTCTTTGAAATGGACGAATCTGCTGCTGGACGGCGTTGATTTATCGAGATTTTTATGAAGTTTTAATGCTTTTATATATATTCCACAATGTTATAATGATATTTATTGGGTGATTTGTTTCTGATTTTTGGATTGATTTTTGACATGCAACTTTTGTGGTACACGAAACTGCCATCGACAATTTTTTGGTGAAAATTTAGCAGAACGACACAAATACATCACACGAATTATAAGTTTATTTTAGATAAATGTGTTATCTGGCTTTTCCTATTGAAAACTAATTTGGCGCATGATGGCGATATGTAAAGAGACGGGACTTTTTGGCTCGGAAAGCATCAATGATCCTCTCTGAAGTATCCTGACAGTGAATGAAGAGAGGATCCCCGGTCTTTGCTGATCCCAGCCCCTTTTTCCTACATACACACCACACCCCGATACAGAAAACATAACAATAATAATAAAAGTTGCTAGGAAACTCGAGCAACTCGATCCTCTTCATAAACGACCACAAAAGACTTTATGAATCCTGCAGGTTTCCATAGAGAAATAAGCTGATAAAATACTAGTGAAAACGTGATAGTCCCTCAGCAGTATCTCTGATTTGATCCTGATCTTCGGTCGTGATCCTTTGGTCTTTGTATCGATCCGACTTCTTGTAGAGGAAAAATATGCCCAAGGATCTATCAAGGGTGTCTTCATCTTTAAACTGGAGATTCAAAAAACAGTCGAACTATTTGAGAAATCCTGTCACGATGGATCACCAAGTGCAAGAAGGATTTTATTCTTACTTGAATGTTATAGGTTAATTTTGATGGTACTCGATTAGTTCAGCGTTTCAAAGGCTTCCCCTGTGAAAGTATGGCTTCTTTCGATGGGAAGATTAAATGTTGTAATAATGAGATCCTGCGGGATTCCATTAATCAAACTCAAGTGAAGATTAAGAAAAAAAGATACGGAGTATTCAATCAAAACAATTAATTGCAGATTCCGTATTTAAGAAATCAACTAAAACCAAGGAAATTAGACGCTGTATGATCTTAGAATTTTCGATCGATTAATCAGTCTACGATGATATCCAAGTTTGTACTTGAGATTATTTGAGTGGTTTAGAGGTTCTTTTTATGAGATTAACCGTGGCAAACAATGCTAAAGCATTGCTGTCTTGTTTCGGTGCTCGATCGATGGCGAACTTGTTGCAAGCGACTAAGTCTTACAGCAAACACATTGCGAGTCTTCTTTGTCTCAAAGATTCCTGAATCTCAATAAAACATTCTTGACCTTTTTGAATATGAATATGCCGTATATCTGATTTATTTAAGTGATTTCAATTTTTTTAGAATTGAAAGTTATTGATTTATCGACTGCTGGTCGGCTGTTTGAGGAAAAGCTTTACATTACGCCATGGTATTACCTCTGCAGTGAAGGAATTTTTTCCCTCTTTGAGAATAAGTCAGGCCATGGTTAAATATTTAACGTGCCGATCATAGAAGAAAAAAAAACTCCTCTCGTCAGAATTCGATCCTCTAATCTACATTTTACCAAGGAGCTGCGCTACCACTAGACCAACGTGGGAAGATCCACCTTTACTACTTGATGAATAATTTAACTACATATGGTACAATCGATTATGAATAATTTTTGTATCACTTGTGATGGCGGTATATGCACTTCCATCTGTACTGTAATTGGGTGTGACTAATGTTGTTCTCAGGGAGCCAAATATTTTTTTTTTTATGAATCCATGAATTCTGAAGAAGATCGATATTTCGTTTCTTGTTTCAGCTCTTCTCGGACCCGAACTGCGTTCCGCTTCTTTTTGACGTTGACGACGAGGCAAATTGTCCCATGAATGTAAATTGGCTTAATTTAGGAGCACGGGCTTTCATAAGGGCAATGCGTCGTCTATTTGCACACATACAGACAAGCTTTTTGTCTAGAGAATTGGATAACTTTCGAACTAGAAAAGATTTTCACAACATGGCAACACTGCATGAGCGAAACGCGCGGGAGTAGCTTGGAAAAATCTGGAAAATTTCCGGATCCGATGAAATTCTCATTTCCGTTTCAGATTTCTCTGGAGAATCTTAATTCGCACGATTGATTCGCTCGTGGAGAAAAAGATATGGGAAATATAAAGACGAAACGTGTTGCCCCAGATGGTTTTTCTATAAATAGAAATATATGAAATATAATTATACTAAACTGATTATTTTGTCCAAATTCCACGAAGCACATTTTATACTTATTAAAACTGACAAGATTCGCCACATGCTCCCAGTGGATCAGTTGTTTGCGTGGCTATGAACCAAAGCTACGAATTTTAATATATACGTATAATAATAATAATATAGTAGAGGGTCCCAGCGGAAAATTAAGGATGTCGGCTACATCATGAACGATATCCGTAACATACCCTGAATATCGTGAAACACGTCCGATCGTGGATGAGTAAAAAAGAAAATATGTTGAGAATTGTGAATCTTGGTTATTGAGGGCACCATTAAGTATCCTGAAAAGCGTTTTTTCAGGACGCTGTTAAGTACCCTGAACATGTATTATTCAGGCATTCCAATGTCAGGGTCCTGAACACCCTGGAAGTGGGCCAATTTCACTGCAGTCAGAGTCCTGATTGACATCCTGAAAATGTCCTTTACAGGATATTTTCAGGGTCCTGAAACTATCCTTAATTTTCTGACGGGAGATAATCGATTCACCTCAATTTAGGGTCGAGTGCTTTAAGCTGTTTGCTTAGGGGAGGAAAATTCGTATTGACAACTTGAAGGACACGCCAAAGATACACCAGGCGATCAATTAAGTGTCCAAGTCCAAGTCTGTCCCAACTGGAACTGTTAGCAATCTGCTAAGAAACACAATCACTTGGGTCCCATCTTTTAGACCATATGCTACTTGCACTCAGAGCACGTGACAAACAGCATGGAGCAAAATCGACACTCCCAATAGAAAAAGATGCGTTAGTTAAACGTCAGAATGACCTCCTGAATGTTGCATGATTACCACGGATTCAGCTAGATGATACTGTGAAATTAGCCCACTTTCTCACGGTTCATACGTTTGAGTGCTTTAAAGAACTAAGTCATGCAGTATTCAACCCCTTATTGAGAGGGTTCACCTTTAACAATTAAAGTGAGTTCAGCTACTATTCAGCTAGTGATTCAGAGGGGAAGGTACTGTTCAGCTACCTAGTCATTCGGTACTCAACCGTATGACTTTTCTATCGGGCTGCCTTATTCAGTTCCATGAACAATGGGCTGGACTCTGAAAATATGAATTTTTCAATATCTCAAAAGAGATTCATCACTTGATTGGCAACAATAATCGGATAACCAAGAATAAGCAGTGATGATAACTACATGTAATCCATGCAATGACATCTATTAATCGCGGTTTTCCAGGAAGAGCAGTGCCGTCGCTGGCAATCAATACTCGGTACATTCAGTAGCAGTCAAACATTTGACAAATGAAACACTTATTTCTTTACTTCTAGTATTCCTGTACCCATCAAATCATTCTCTATACAGTTTTCACTTCTTATGTTTATAATGATAGAAGTTGTGATGGATTTATAACCGAGATTCAAGTGATTCATTTACGTCATAGTTGATTTATTTTTACCGTCGTTGGGTTTAAATGAAAATCTTTTTTTTTCCCTGGAATTTACGAATCCCCGTGGGCCTAATCAATTTTCTTTACGTGAAATCGAGATTTATTGCAGCGTTTTTCTCGGATGTCGTGTTGTTCCGCATGTTTGTCCTAGAATAACGTCCCTTGGAACTGTATTATCGAGTTGAGTGAACCTAGTCATAAGCCCTAGTGATTGTTATAGTGTCATTTAGGCCGAATAATCCGCTAGATTACAGGAATTATGGACCAATAATCCGCAATTTGGGCAACAGCTTTGACACGGACAGAGCTCTAGCCTATAATAAAGTACTCATAACGTGATAACAGCTGATAACAAGGGTAACAATGGGTTATGGAGTTTCCGAACCCCTTTTGAATTATTGCCTCCCAAGTTGGTTAATGAGTTCAAAGTTTGTAATATTGGGTGCACTTTCGTCACTCATTGGGCGTATATTGAACATGTGCTTCAGTGCTTACGAGTAACTCCGATGTCTTACCTAATGAGCTCCTTTTCAGACCGATGATGAATTACTTAAGCTACCAGCTTTCTCGTGAGTTCGTCTTTCCTCGTCTAGGAACAACAGTTTGTCAGCTACTCAACTAGTGGCCGCTCCGTAATTCCATTTGTTTGCGTATATTTCTACCAAAGGAGGATGTATACAAGCAACCTTTGCGTGAGATGTCTTTGTGACAGTCATTAACCCTATAACTTGTCATTGTCACCATGACAACGAGACGTAAAGCTTTGAGATTCTCCTAAGCAGGGGACGGGCCAAAGGTGGTTATGGAGACCCCTGCAGTTGGCCCACACGTCTCGAACTGTTTACTTTTTGTATTAGTTTGTCAGGAGCAGAAATTGTTTCCCCCCCCCCCTTTTCTTTGCTTGCTTAACTTCGTTGCTATGCGTCAAAGCGAGTGCCCCTAACGACCATCCTAATAATTCTTGCGCCTGATGAAGCGGATGTATGTGTAACCCTGGCAACCATTTTCCTTCATCATAGCCCGCGGGTCTGGGCAGCTTTCCGTTTTCTCGCAGCGATCACTTTACGAATCAGTATAAATGTTAGATTCTCTCATCGGGGATGGCGCGCTAGAGGCGCATGCGTTCGCTCAAGAAAGCCTAGTATCAAAAGCGGTAAGAGCTATAGTTCCCCCGTGCGATTTCGGCTCAGTCCCGTACAGGTCCCGAACTGGGGATAGTCGCTTGCTTTTTGTCTGTCGCCATGTGAACCAGTTTCTTCAGTCGATCCGCGGTAGCTGAATTTTCGTCAAGATGAACCACAAGAACAACACGAATGATGACGGAACCATAGTAGTGTTTGATCCGACCAAGGAAGAAGTTTCGGTTCAGCATTGCAAGATACCCAAGAGCGGGTTGCGATTATTCCTGAGGCGCGCGTTTGACGACCGCACCACGGAGCAGCTCTATCAGCAATACTACCGCAGGCAGAAGCGGTCGGATATTGCTTGCTTTTTTGTGGCCAGCACTTGTCTGGCATTACATTCCGTCTTGCTACTATCTTTCCTTCATAGCTGGTCGACCGAACAGCTAACCGGTGTCATAGTCTCTTCCTGCATGGTTGTCACTTTCCTCTGCTGTGCAATAATAAGCCATTTCTGTCACCTAACTCACTCTGCGGATCTTTCTATCTCTTGCACTGGCTGGTTATTAACCAATGTACTCACCCAAGCACTGATACCGTTCGGGTGTCCCCTGTGATACCTCTGGCTTGGTTAGTGCTCATTAACTTGCTGACATTCGTTACCCTTCCTGTCCCCATCATCATTTGTATCGTTATGACGTCAACCAGTAGCATCGGATTGGTTTCATACCGAGCGTGGACTCAAGCAGACGCACACCTCTTCCCGATACAACAGGTTTGTGGTGAAAAGATTCTCGGCTCTTTGTTATTTAAGTCAAAAAGTTTCTCCACTGGCCTAGAGGTCTGCAAGTTTGAAGAAAAAGAAAACGGTGAAAGCTCTTTGTTGCTCTGTGTGGCAAATTACTAAGTTGCAGATCGTGCTCGCCTTCTCCATTACGAGAAACGCGCGCGCGGGGGCAGCGAGGTTGATTATTCCTTTTGTGTGAGAAGAGCTATCCCCAGAGTCCTGAACACTGCCAGGCCATTATTAATTACGTCCCCGGCACTCAACTTCTAACAAGTCCCATTTATTCCAACAGTTCGCAGGTGGTGTAATTCTAAACTGAAGCAATACGAGCTAAAGGTTGTCTTTTGAAGTAAGGCATCTGCTGAGGGGACCATCTTCCCTAAACAAAAGCAGAGCTCCTTTGCTTTGGTTTCGAGACACATGGGATCAGCAAACCAAAACAAAAGTCTCTTCAATTGTGTAAACAAAGAGTCTGTATAATAAGGTTAAGTTATTCCAGTAGAGTCCAAAGTAATTAAGGTTTTCGCTTTACGATTGTTCAAGAGTTTTCTCTAACAGTCAAACTGGGACCATTTGTTTACGAAACAGATATTTTCTGACATTGTGGTTCTTCTGGGATCGATCCTCTTAGGATTACTGGCTTCTGTGGTGGCAGATAACAGACAGAGACGTGCTTTCCTCGATACTCGCAAGTCTCTTGAAATGCGTGCCACAATTGAAAAGCAAGCCCTGGAACAAGTAAGAATCAATCTGAAAACCTTACTTTACTATAATAAAGTAACTATAATACGTCAATAAAAAGGAGCAGCTACTACTTTCTGTGTTACCCGAACACGTGGCAGTCAAGATGCGTCAAGATCTGGGCAAATCCGACGATGGACAGTTCAAGAAAATCTACATGAGTCGCCATGAAAACGTTAGGTAATCTATTCCTTCAGGTACAGATACTAAAAATTGATTTATAATTTGAATTTTACAAATATTTTGCAGTATTCTGTTCGCTGACATTGTTGGTTTCACCGCCATCTCGTCAACGTATCCCGCTAACGAACTAGTGCACATCTTGAACGAACTCTTCGCTCGGTTCGATCATCTCTCACAGGTTTCTCCTTTCGATTTCGCATGAATAGTCTGGATTAAATTGAGTGTAATTTGTACAGAAATACCACCAAATGCGCATAAAGATCCTGGGAGACTGTTATTACTGCATATGCGGTGCACCTGAGCCCAGGGACGACCATGCTGTGCTCTGTGTCAAAATGGGACTTGCAATGATTGATGCCATCAAGTATATATTTATATTCGATTACGTAGGTATAGACCGGTGTCTCTTTGATCCACCTCTGTGGATAATTACTCTCTGCAAACGAATGCTAAAGTATAATGATTATAAATAGATCAAAGGCTTCTTTGTTTGATCGCAATCGCGGGCTCGACCCTTTTGTTCTATTCAGAGCTCAGCGCTGATATTTCGCGATCATTGATGAAAATCCTTTGAGCGCACTGCAGAGTTATGCAAAGTCTGAACTATTCCTCTAAAACACAAGTCATTCGAG
Source organism: Eulimnadia texana (assembly GCA_002872375.1). Classification (NCBI taxonomy): domain Eukaryota; kingdom Metazoa; phylum Arthropoda; class Branchiopoda; order Diplostraca; family Limnadiidae; genus Eulimnadia; species Eulimnadia texana. The sequence goes on along the minus strand of NKDA01000001.1, from coordinate 30,473,901 downwards.
ATTTTAGATTGTTGTAAAAGAGACAAACTTCCCCAGAAAAAAAAAGAAAAGTTATTGTTAGTAGAAACTAAAATCGTGATCAAACTTCAGCAAGGGACCATTACAGAAAAGTTCCAAAGTTACAGCCACGCTATGCTCTGCTTTTTTAAAAACGACTTCACTTTTGGTCGATAAAATGGCTGAATATTAGGTTATTGAAATAATTTCACGTTTTCGAGGTGCGTCCGGGAGTCGACGTTATCGCCGGTGGACATGCGGGTGGGTATTCACACGGGAGCCGTGCTGGCCGGCGTTCTGGGACAGCGTCAATGGCAGTACGACGTCTACAGCCAAGACGTCGAACTGGCCAACAAAATGGAAAGCAGTGGACAACCAGGGTAAACTTCACTACTCTACCGTTTTCGATATTACTGTATTTAAATGCAAATAAATCACGAGCGTAGAATTGTATGCCAGTCGCTTTATTGGTGTAACACACGAGACGTGCTTCGTGTGCCAACGATTCGCTGACTGCGCATCCAATTAAACGGAATAATTGTCCGGATTTTTGTACTGTACTGCACTGCAATTGCTGGCGTTAATGGCCTTCTTCAGCATGTCTTTCTAACCCATAAAATAAAACTAAATAGTAGTAATACTATAATAAAGATAACAGAATACTGAATCAGGGGAATCATTACGTGAGATAGTCCCCCTGCTTGCTTTCCCTACGACTTAGTACTAGTTAGTAATACTATAATCCCTAGGTAGTACCCCCACTTAAGCATAAGCCTCCGCTTAGCCTGCCTAGTCTATACTGGTCCAAACCATAGTAGGATTTGCTTAGTGGATTACTAATCATTAGTAAAAGGTGAAGGTTGCGGTACTGGTGTAGTGCTAGCAATAAGTAAGATAGCCAGTGCTACTATATTGCTAGTAGCAGCTAGTTCTAACTATTTTTGTTAGTTCAGTTCTAGCAGCTACTAGTATCTTGATTGTAGTACTAGTTAGTAAACCCAGTAGCGCAGCTAGTTAGGTGCTTAGGGCTTCCAGTATATTCTTAGTAGCTGCTATAAGTTATTACTAGCAGCTAGCACATTTGCTAGTATATTACCAACAGCTGCTAGTTCATCAGTGGCACTTTCAGCACGTTGCTCGAGCATTACTAGTGTACTTAACAAATGGTAGTATTAGGAGTACAACTATCCGTTAGTGGCTTGGAATCCTAACAATAGCTAAGGAATCCTTGAAGAGCCTGTTGGCACGTTTCTAACAATAGATCGGGAAATGAAAGCCACCCACGTGCATTGCCAAACCGTAAAAGAAAAAACGAAGGCGTTTATTAAAAGCCCGATAATTCAAAGAACTTCTCGCACTACAGAACATTACTATAAATAAACGTACAATTAATGTATTATTAAAAATAAAACAGGCGAGTGCACGTTTCGAGTCGTACGTTAAGCTGTTTAGACTCGCAGTTCGAAGTTGAGCCCGCGTTCGGAGAACGTCGCGAAGAGACGCTTCGTTTGGCTTCTATTGAGACGTACTTCATACTTCGAGCCAAACACCAGGTAAATATCTTCAAAGACCTGAAAAATCTTGAAAGTTCATAGAGCATTTTCGTCCTTATGAGTCACAATAAATTATTACAGACGACTGAAGTTGGGGCACCGCGTGAAGCTGCCGCACCAGGAAGCGTCGCCATGGAAACGCATCCTCCGCAAGAAGAGAGTCCTTATCGATGTTGCACAGCAGGTCCTTTAGCAACGGATCACGCAAAGGATCAATCCCTCAGCTGTGCTGACAGAGACGAGAAAGACATTTATAGGTAAATATGATCCTGTCTTATGAAGATATTCTCAAAGGGGATTTCTAGAACGCTGCCTCTCCGTGGACTTATCCTGTCCACCAGAATTTGATCGCAGGCTTACACCAAAATCCCGAAGAAATATCAGTAACACTTAACTCTATTACTACTTGAAACTTGAATAAAGGAAACTTGAGTTGGGTACGTAGGCCTAATGAGCCTATTGTTGGATCTTCTGTGAATACTTTCTATACAAAACACAATGCTTGTACTCAGTGTTATTCTTATGGTTCGCTCGTCTAACAATAGATGAATCCATCACCAGTGTTTTCGCTCTGTCATCCACCAAGAACTTATTTAATAAAGCACATTAATTCATTAGGTTTGGATTGTTTTATTTTCATGTTCTTGCGCGGAAAATGGCTGGCGAAAACAGAACGATAAAAAGCGCAACGCACTGGTTGACTCAAGCTTTTTACGACGCTGACAAAGAGAGTCATTACCGGTCATACCGCGACGCTATCGCTGTTCACAACATCTACGCCATCCCCTTGGCCATGATCACTATCATGGTCTCTGTTTTCCTCACTGTTCAGTGGTTAGTATCCATCACATCAGTGCTTCTACTTTGAAATTTGGGCCTTTCCCCTGTAGGAGCCCCTACTTTTCCTTTTTTTCCCCCTCTCATTTTCCCGTTTTCCCTCGACCTTTCCTTCCATGAATAAATAATGAAATGTGCAAGTTATCTCAATTTGCATACTTTGGTTTCCGGCTTATGTACATCACAGTTCAAAAGAAAAGTATAAAATGTCGGCGAAAAAGAGAATGCTGGTTATAATTTTTCGCTATCAGAAAAGAGTCAGATTTATGGATAATTTTAAGATTTCTTTAATTTACCTTCTTTTCCCCCTCTTCTTCCCTTTCGAGTACCATTTTTCCCTTAAAATAGGGAATTTCCCCTAAAAGTGGAAGCACTGTACCACACTTCACCTAAAATCCTAAATTTCGTTATAATGTCTGTATTAATATTCAATAGGCATCCGAGCTTGATCGTTCATCCACCAGCGGTGATTCTTCTTATGATGTTTAGCTACATCACCCACGCAGACAAATGGGGTTTGGTAAACGGATAATTAAGTTTAATAATACAGTAAAGACGGAATAATTTGGTTAATGAATTGCAGTGCACCAGCAAACGGATAAAAGAAAACATCGCAGTTTTTAATTCAACGTTTTTGTCGCGGTCGCCGCTCGTTTGCGCTGCCGTCTTGGTTTTGTTCACTTCGCACGTCGCCGTTCTTGTGAGTATAGCAAAAAAATCACGTCTCGATCGTTAAATATAACAAAATACCGTACAACAAGAGATAAAATTTTACCCAAGTATTTGTATCCTTTTGTAGTTTATGGCCGAGTTGGTTCTGTGTGTTACTCACGCCGCTTTCATCATGTCCGCCATCGCTCTGGCACCTCATCTCTTTGCCTGGTTCAAAGGTCTTTTCTTAACTCTTCTCACACTCTGCTACACAATGACGGTTTGGTTCGTCCCACACACCCTGAAGTACGCTACCATACTTATATATACATATATATATATATATACTATCATTATAAATCTTTTTTGACGGCAGGGAACCTGACAGCATTGCCTGGACGACAGCTGTGACTGGCACCACGCTGACAGCACTTGCCTTGGCACTATTCAGTCTGTCGCGCCATGTAAGCCTCGCAAAAAATACCAATACTTTTTTTTTATAACTTAGTATTTATATTTTGCTTTGAAGCTCGAATCCAAGTCTCGACTTCTTTTCTTATGGCAACACCAAGTGGAGGAGCAACGCGAAAGAGCAACCGATCTTCGACACCGAAATCAAGTAATCGAATCGTTCTATAATTTTATACTTCAGTATGGAGAACGGTGCTTTGAAGTATGGTTGAATGCATAGGCTTTAATCTACAATATTCTTCCACTTCACGTGGCGTCGCACATTCTGAATGCTCGACGCCAACCTGCCCACCAATCGGTGGGAGATCAGCTCTACAGTCAAAGCTTCACGGACGTCGGAATACTTTTTGCTTCCATTCCCAATTTCGCTGGTACAGTAAACAGCACAAAAAATCAAGGAATTAATATTTTAATAAAGTAGGTTCTATTGTTCTTGCAGAATTTTACTCGGAAGAGTCAGTTAACAACCAAGGTCTCGAGTGTCTTCGCTTCCTTAATGAAGTTATATCGGATTTCGACGCTGTAAGTACCACGGTTGATTTCAGTGCCTCCACTTTGCAGGGAAATTTCCTTGAAAAAAGGGAAAACTGGGTCTCAAAAAGGAAAAATAAGGGGGGAAAACATGGTAGTATAGCTTTGATATCCTAGATGGAGGGGAAAAAAATACTGATATTTACAAGGGAAGGGGGAAAAAGGGGGAACCGTGCCCTCTTTAAGGGAAAACCGAAAAGAATTGCAGGGAAATCCCCTTGAAAAGGGAAACATAAGAGAAGAGGAAAAGGGAAATTTAGAACTGTAGTTTAATATTCTAGCACGGAAGGGGAAAAGGGGATATTGGTTTCTTTAGATGAAGGGGGAATGGGAAAAGGGAAAATTGGGTCTCAAAAGGGAGATATAAGGGAAAATATAACACGGAAGTATAGTTTGATCTTCTAGATGAAGGCCAAAAGGATACTAGATATCTACAAGGGAAGGGGAAATAAAGGAAAGACCTTCTCTCTTTAAGGGAAAACGGGAAACTGAAAGTGGAAGCACTTGGTTGACTTGTTCCCGCTAATAAACTAATTACGGATCTTCTTTTCTTCCTACAGCTGCTGGATAGAGAGCAATTTGGAGAAATTACCAAAATTAAGACGATAGGGTCGACTTACATGGCGGCTAGCGGCTTGAACAACTCCGAACCGTGTGCTGTATGTATTTTAAGGCTAAGTCCGGGCAACTTGGAATAGCCAGTTCTAGCAGATGAATTCCTACTACTTAAAAATACATCATTTCTAATTGGCTGTTTTGATCACGTGAGCGGCGCCAACCAATAAGATTGCGCGCATCCTGGCCGACGTTGCCACGTGTAGTTTCAGACTTTAACTAATTTTAGCGACTAAACGACGGTAGAAAATTGGGATACGTACATTATAAATATTCGGAATCAGGGTAAAAGTTTCCACGGCATTTGTTTCTTCCAAGCTGTCCGGACTTGCTCTTTAACACTCATTTCAGTGATCAAACATAACCCAATTTTTAATTTGCAAACAGGACGAGAACGATATGAGAATCCGTTGGCGGACTTTAGCCCTGCTCGTCGAATTTGCTTTAGCCATGCAGCAAACTCTGCAAGGAATCAACGACCAAAGTTTCAATCACTTCGTCCTGCGAATGGGTATTCCAACACACAATGTCCGACAATATTAGAAATTTTACTTTTTTCGTAGGAATCAATCATGGCCCGATAACTGCTGGTGTCATCGGGGCTAGCAAACCTCACTACGACATTTGGGGCAACGCGGTGAACGTTGCGTCTCGAATGGAAAGCACAGGGAAAGCGGGACATATCCAGGTTCTTAGTATTTCTGCAACACGAGTGGCCTCGACTAAACGTCGTTATTCCCATTCCAGGTTACCGAGGAAACGAGCTCGATTCTCCGCAGTTTTGACTACGTTTTCGAAGAGCGAGGCCTCGTCTCGGTCAAGGGGAAAGGCCAGTTGCGGACTTACTACTTAATCGGGAAAAACCACTGAAGATTTCCACTTTTTAAATCAGTGTTTTGATATCTTCAATGTGAAAAGCATCATTGTTCCTTTATTTTATTTTCGCATGTGTGTATTTTCTGCTCGGAAATATAAACAAACAGTATTACTATGTACGTCTCATCAAGAGCATTGTGTTTATTTCCCATATAATACTTCTCATGTAGTCCATGATTTCCTGTAAGTGTCGATTTTTCTGCAGGAGCTGTTCGTAGAGCTCCTTGTGCTCGTCAACGAGCGCCAGGTAAGCCTCGCTCGTTTTTCTGTCTCCGTGTTTCCACTCGCTAAGATTCGCTTTCGTTGGGATGATGGTGTCAAGCGGGGCTGCGTCGAGATCCTGGCAGTTTTCGTTGCATTTGTCGTAGACAATCCTCAGCCTCTTGAACAATAGACCGATCGTCTTCAACTGCTCTTGCAGTTTGTTTTTCTTGTCTGTCGCTTGGGTCGTTCCGACGAGTATACCGTTGGGCGGCTGGATCAGTTTCATGCTCTGGTACAGTTCCTGGGCTCTCGAGATCAATTCCTGAACTGTTTCCTGCCCAATTCTGCATAGCGAGGCTGTGTTGAACTCTTTCTGTTGCTGCTGCTGCTGCTGTTGCTGTTGTTGCTGAGCATTTTGTTGCTGTAACTGCTGCTGTTGGTGTTGCATTTGCATTTGTTGCTGTTGTTGTCCGAGAGGTTGTTGCGAGTCCTGCGAGCCAACGATACCGGACATCGGCTGCTGTTGTTGTTGTTGCTGTTGTAGCTGTTGCTGCATTTGCATGAACTGCATTTGCTGCTGTGGTTGGGACTGTTGTTGCATGTTAAACATGTTTGCTTGGGACTGTTGTTGCTGTTGCGGTTGCATGTGATGCTGTTGTTGTTGTTGCATGTTGAAGTTTCCTACTCCAAACTGCATTTGCCCTACAGAGTCCTTATTTTTTATTTACAGATAATTTATAAACGTAAACTAATATTACCTTGCAACGGATTCATACTCTTCCTATACTTTGCACAATAATAATAAAACAAAAATGTTTTGTTGTTGTAGAATAAAGACAAACAGTAGCGCCACTGGTGATTCTGTTTCTGGCGGCTATTTCGTGAAGTAGAAAATTTTAATAATAAATTAAATGTACAAAAAATGCAATAAATAAATAATAATATAAAAAATATAGATAAACGTAAAAATCCACGATCAAATATCATTTAATTAACCTTTATTGTTTATGAATTTTGAAAGTAAAGGTTGCTGTTTATGCAAACCTGCTAAAGCAATTCAATTTCAGTTTATCCGCGTGTTTTTGCCGTAAAATTTTACGTTTATTTCAGAAATACGAAAATGCCGGTTGACAGTAGGAGAATTCAAGGCCCAGAATCTTGCATACCTTACGAAAATCTTCGCAAAATGGAAAAAAACTCGTTACTTCGTAAAGGCAAACGCAACGACAAGCGAAACGATAATGAAGCTCGACAAATATGTAAACAATCCTACATTGACATAATTAAACCAAAAATAACAGCTTTTTTCTTTTTCCAGTTATGAAAACAGGGTTGATTAGCCAAGCCAAAGGTTCAGCCTACATCGAACAGGGAAAGACGAAAATAATTTGCGCAGTTTATGGACCTCGGGAAGTTTCCCGCTCGGCCGAATTCAGTTTAAAAGGCCAGTTGTTATGTGAATTCAAATTCGCACCTTTTTCTTGCAAAGTCAAAAAGGGACACCAGCCAGATAATGAAGAAATGGAAATGAGCCGCATTTTGCAAGAGTGCTTAGAGCCTGTCGTTTGCTTGGTAACCCTTTACTTATTATTCTATATTATATCATTTTGTGGTTATGTTTTGTGTTTTGGATTACAGAATCTTTTCCCGAAAGCACTTGTAGAAGTAAATATACTTGTCCTCGAAAACGATGGAGCAGTTTTAGCAGCTGCCGTAACGTGTGCGAGTCTCGCTCTGGCTGACGGCAATATCCCGACATACGATTTAGTCGTAGGATCGTCTCTGGTACTCGATTATTGTCTACTCACGTTTTAACTGTTCATGAATTTTGGTCTTATTAGCGACAAAACCAGGACCGCTGTCTGCTCGACCCTACGTCCGAGGAAGAATGGGGTGCTGATAAAACACAAACAGGAGAAAAAAACAGTAACGTGATGATAGGCTACATGCCGAATCTGCAGCAAGTCTGCACGTACCTGCACGAGGGAAGCGTTACGGCTGAAGACCTAGAAAACGCAATGACGTTGCTTGTCGAAAACTGCAAACAGATTTTGCCGCTAATGCAAGAGTGTCTCAAGAAAAGTGTGGAAATGCAGTTAACTGAAAATCAGTGAAATAAAATATGTCTGTATTGTATCATGGCCGAGTTTTCTTTTTCGTAGCTTTTATATCTGGTATTATAATCAGTAAAAATTAATAATAGATAAAGCAGTACAACACTTCTTAAATTGTATGTTTATTATTTGCATACCCTAGCATAAACAGAGAGAAACGTTCAGTAAAAACGTGGCATGATTTATTGTGCGAAATAGAAAATAAAATGGTTGAATTTGGCATCGCCTGTGTAACACCTGGACGATGTTTTATTATTACTGGTTATTGTTTGGTTTCTGTGACACTTTCTCTTTAAAATGCAGACTTTGCCCAGCGGCTGGTCACGTGCACATGGCAACAAACTTTACCTGTAATTAGGTTTCCTCCTGTTGCCATGCGACTTTGTCCAGAAACGTGTTTTGAAAAATGGCGCCAACGCCATCTTTGATTCGAATGTATTCGAAATGTTTTTGAACACTTAAATTAAAATTATTTACTGAAAATTTTTATTATTATTATATTTTTAAACTTACTATGAATGTTAAATATTTAATTTAATGTTTTTAGTTGATTTGAAAACAGTTTTAGAAATTTATTTATCTTTGCGTATAGGTGGCTGTCGGATTGTTTACATTCACCAAGCATGGGATCCGCACAATAGACCATTGAAGTCTGTCTGGTCTACGCAAGCTAGTTATTTACGAATCTGCAACCACTGTGAGTATACCTTAAAACCTTATGGCATTGCTTATATATATAATTTGTATTATTGTAATATTTGCATTCGTTGTTATTTCTCCAGAAAAGTCTATCAACTGCCGTCGTTCAATCAGTAGAAGAAGAAGGACAAAGTCGAGCGTGACATGTTCACCATATATGAGGCCTCTATCAACTGGGAAATTGCTGTATTGAATAAAAAATATTGGAGGTTCGGAACACTCGACTTATGAAAAAAACAATTGCAATAGAAAGATGTGGTGTCTCGTTAGTCAGGCAAACTCGCTCGTTCTGGAGATCAGAGTCTCGCACAAGGCTACTGGTCAGGAATGTCTCGATCAGGTATTTAATTTCTTGTACAATTTCCTATTTTCCTACTAAAGTTTGCAACGATTAGGTCTGCAAGAACTTAGGCATAATAGAATCAGACTATTTCGGTCTGCAGTACCGCGGCCCGAAAGGTGAAGGCCTCTGGCTCAACTTGCGAAACGAAATCAGGCAAGAAATCTCAGGCGCGATGCCACCATTCAGGTTTCAGCTGCGAGTAAAATTCTGGGTACCTCCGCACTTGATCCTTCAGGAATCTACTCGGTAACACGCGTTAAATTAAGAAACTTCAACTTACTTATAAGGAGAATTTTTTTGTAGGCATCAGTTCTATCTCGATGCCCGTCACGAACTGTCTCAGGGCCGGCTAGTCGTCAGGGACCTGGAATTGGCCATTCGACTGACAGCCCTTGCAGCTCAGGCTGAAACAGGGGACGCTGGGGGAAGTTCAGCAGCTTTGCAACCAGAAATCTATGCAAAACTGCTTCGGAATCTTCCCTGGAACTTGGAAAGTGTGGAAAACAGCCCGATCTCAGGTTTGCTTAAACTGAGAACTATGTAATAAGGATTTAACTTGAATTTTGAAAGTATAGATTCACACGGATCTCCGTCGCATAGTCCCCGCAGTTTTCACTTTCACTCGGGAGGGACTTCCCGCTACGAGCATTTGCCCTCTATCGCAGTGGCCGAGTTCATCCCAGCCCATCTGAAGAAGGAAGACTGGGTATTGTTAGTTGCTCAACATCATGCCACTCTAAAGGTAATCTTATGCAAACAGACATATACATAATCTCTATAAACAATTTATCTACAATAGGGAATGCCGTCGAGTGTAGCCGAGTACTGGCTACTGAAAGAAGCTTCAGTTCTGGAGGATTATGGAACTGAGACGTTTTCTGTGCGGTGGATGATTGCAAGAGGCCAGCACACTGTCCCCGCAGTCGTTGGCATCAGTTCGAATGGAGTCACGGTGAAAAGTCCTAACGTGGAGCAGCAACTTAGGTACTAAGACAATTCTGTGTTTTATTTACAGCAGTACTGACTATAAGCAACTTTTCATAGGATTTCGTACGCGTCTATTCAGTTGGCCAAGAACTCGAGAAACTGTTTTCTTCTCAAGTACGTCCAGGACTGTGGAGAAGTGGAGTGCGTGCCGCTGAAACTTGAGACGTGTCAGGCTTCGATATCTCTTTACCGTGCCATAACGGAGAAGCACGCTTTCTACAGCTGCGAGACGGTATCAAATATTAGCTGCAAAATTAAGTTTTTTGCGTTAATCGAATCAAATAGGTCCGCAGTGCAGTTACGTCTCAGTTCGTTCGGGACCTGAAGGGCACTATTGCCTCCTTTTTTAACGAAAATACTGACCTGGGCAAAAAGTATGTCTTCGACATCCAGCGAACCTGTCGCGAAGTTTACGACAATGCCCGACGGGTTCTCTATCAGTCTGGCGCAACGCTGGCTCTTCTCCCTGATCCCGTGACAACCCAGTCCGAGACCCGCGACCATGCTCCGTGCACCAACTCATCGTGCAAAGTATTTCTTCCTATAGTTTTTTTACATCTGTAACTGTATTGAAATAATGCTAGGTTATTCGGGACCATTTGACGTCGATTCGGGAAGCGCTACTTTGCCGCATTTGCATGGACAACGACATTGAAGTAGCGTTTTGTCCGTGCGGTCACGCGGTGACTTGCTTGCCGTGCGCTCAGCGCTGCTGCCAGTGCCCCGTGTGCAGGGCCTCGATCAGTCACACGCAGACAATCTTCCTGCCGCTCATCAGCGTCAAGAACCAGCCTGGTTATGTTGCGTCAAGTGATCTGGAAGAAGCTGAACGACCGTAAAAAACGTAACTTGCGTGCTACCACTATGAATTTCAATGCAAGCTGAGCCTCGATCGACTTTTTTTTTTTTATTTCCAGAAATATAAAATTTATTGCTGTGATTGTTATAACGGTGTGTGAGTAGTTTGAAAACGTTTGAGAACATCGAATCATTATGAAAGTGTTATTATTTTGAATATTTTTCTATTCTATTGAAGAGAAAACGAATACATTTTGGTTCGGGGGGTCGGTTTTCTGTTGTCGACTTGACCATGCAAATGCCTTTCTTCATTTTTCTTGGCCTCAAGTTAAATGCTAATTAATAAATTCACTTGGGAATACTGAGTTCTCTGTGAAAGCAGTAAATGTAGAGGCAAGATGGCGTCTCAGCTTCAGCTAGTTCCTCTTGAATTTGAGGTTTTTCCAGTCATGAATAAAACGTAAAAGACAAATTTTTAAGTTTTGATTTTGCTATTAGACTAGTGTACAGTTCAGTCGGGAAGTCTTCATGCGAGTTCTCACAACAGCGAATAATCGAGAAGTCAGACCTGATTTCTTCCTCTATGTGCGACTTACCAAATGGGTGATTCCTGTGCTGATCGCTGCCGAACTTCTGGACATAACCAACAGGTTCTCATACCAAATATAAATCCAACCTATCAATAATACCCGCGTAAAAATGACAGTTCCTTTTTGGGGTCCCCTCTCTGGTGTCCTCGAACTAGGTAGTTGGAACGCAGTTTAAAATTTGGACGGTTTAGGGCGATGCAAGAAACTGTGAGAAAAGGCACTGTAAAAAGGAACTGAAGAATTACAAAAAGGCACTGTAGTGGTACCTTTTTAACGTAGAAATGGCTCGTAACTAACTCGTTATTAATGGAGTGTGTAATTATTCATTACTGTGATTGGATTTTGCAGAATGAAAGAAGTGATGCCGTTCAATGGAGTTGCTGTTTGTTCGTTTTTGATGGACAATCAAACATTTATGGGATTTCCGATACTGCAAGAGGTTGATACTGCTGTTGAGGAAGGTGGTATCGCCATTCGTTACAAAATAACTCGAATTCTGTTTCTGCTTCGCGCCTTTGCGTTCAAAGAAGGAACTGTGCGTCTGATTGCGAGGTTGCCAATTTCACAGGAATTCCGCTTGGAGCGGGTAATTTAAAATATTTTATTTCACGAATCAGTTCACTCCTTTAATTGTATTAAATTTAAACAGAATTAATTATTAATTTTAACAATAATTTTTTTTAAAAAGATTGCAGTGTTTTTGCCAGTCGATATTTCTTCGCTCGGGATCGACTCCAGCGGGATGGCCGTGGTTTCAGCACTGTCCTATTTCTTCCATAATGATACTTCCATTTCTGGATAATTTATAATAAATAACTAATTCATAATAATTCTTTTTAAATATACGCAAATTACATGAACACCGAACTGGAAATATACTCCGTTGTAGAACTGCCTATTTCAAAAATACTTCAAATATACTTGAAAAATACAAAATTGACCCATAAAAATCTAATTTTATTTCGCTTAATATAGTTATTTAACTTTATCAATTACTGTAATAAAATTGAAATAATACAATTGATTATAGTTTTAAGTTTCTATCGGTTATAGTAAATAGTTAGATATTACTATGATATTAAATATAATAGTTAACAATTACATATTCAATAATAAATTCTCATAATCAATGTTAAATGTTAAGTTGGATAGATTTAACATAAAAAAAACTCCTTTCAAACCATGAAATAAATTGAAAATATTCTCCTGAATTACTGCACATAAATCTGGATTTTTATTATAATTAAGATGCAAGATATTCCAGGATATCTCAAACTGGTATAAAAACCCAGTGCACTTTCTACATTTCTACCACTTTTACTTCGTTGTTTTACCGTTTGAGAACTTTTTATTACCTACATTAAACCATCATTCAAAAGTTTTAATACCGTAAAGATGAACTCCGCAATCAAGGTAAGCCTTTAATTCATTTTTAAATGGATTTACATTAAGTTTAATGTATGATTACACAGATCCTTACGTTACTGACAATGGTGGCGTTGGTTTGCTCAGCTCCGATTAAAGGTAAAGTTAAGGATAAAATAGCGATCGACGAGGTGAACCCGGGTCTGCAGGTCATCGCCGTGGTACCAGTGGCTCCTGCAGCCATCGCCACGGCGGCCGGTAACGCAGTGCTTAGCGGCAAGTCGCCAGGCGCCCTTCTCACGGCCGAGGGAATCCTGCCGCCGCCGCCGAACGCGATCGGAGCTCCAGCCCTGTCCTTCGCCTCGCCGCCCGTGATCACCAAGGAAAAGGCCAAGCTCCTCAGCGGACTTTCCGTTCTCTCTACGGGACCTCTGCCTGTAGTCGGAGCTGTTCCTGTTTGAAATTGACCCGACATCTGTTTTTTTAAACGAAACAAAACTTTGTACAATCTTGTGAAATAAACATTTGAAAAAAGTTTTCTATGGTACATTTTGTTTTTCAAGTATTTGCTAAGTGAAAGTGAAAAGTAAGAACTGGGTCATCGAGTTGGGTCTTAGGTCAATATTATGATGATGGGCCGCCGTAACCTAAGGTGTATGTCAAGGTCTCAAGAAAACGACGGTAAACATCTTCAAGGATGACCTGGTTGGACCCCATTCACTTTAAGCTGTATAAAAGCAACACTCGCTTCTTCTTTGCTTCACACACCTCTCTCCGTTGCAACATCGAGCAGTTCAAGACCAAAAATGAAAGCATTCCAAGTAAGTTTTGTTATTCAAGTTTTTAATTCAGTTACCTAGATTGTATTAATGAATAATTAATTGGATAGGTTTTCGTATCTTTCGCCGTACTAGTTTGCGGAATCCAAGCCTCTCCATTCCTGTTCAAGAAGGGCATGGGGGGTGAAATGGGAGGAATGGACATGCTGAGTGGACTGGCCAACATGGGTGGAATGGGAGGCATGGGCGGAATGGGAGGTATGGGTGGTCTGGGTGGACTGGGTGGACTGGGAGGCAAAGGCAAGGGTCATCACCACGAAAAGGCCCCAGCGATGGCTGGGATGATGGCAGCGCCGATGCCTCCGATGATCCCAGCAGCTCCACTGCCACCTATCATGCAAGCCCCTGCCGTGCCGGTCGGCGGACTCCCGGACCTTGCCGTGTACGTCCCTCAGGTCCAGCCGTACCCTGTCCCCGTCAGCGTCGGCCAGCCCGTCGTCTTCGGTCAGCCCATGCCCTCGTATGGCCAGCCCATGCCCTCGTATGGCCAGCCCATGCCCTCGTATGGTCAGCCCATGCCCTCATACGGCCAGGCCATGCCTTCCTACGGACCCCCGATGCCAGCGCCATCTTACTAAGAAAATAAGAAGCTTGTATAAGGTATGTGTGTGTGTGTGTGATTGTGTATGCTGTGGGAATATGAACTGTACTGTACGATTTACAAAACAATAAAAGATTTTTATACAACAAATAACATCTCTCCATTTAATATTCAGTTTCTTGTTTTTTTTTTTTTTACACTTCAGTTTTATACTTCAGTTTTTATGCTTTCTCATCTAGAATTTTAAGTTTGCGAGAGCTTACGGTATTTTACTTCGGTACACGAGAAACGGAAAGCGATCCGAAAGTAAAAGAGCCGAGCCGAGCCGCCTGCGGGTCGTCGATTCAGATGATAAGCCAAACCTAACGGTTCACGGGACGAACCCGGAAATTTTTCACGGAAACCGCGTGTAGATTTCTTCACCTGTCAATACTCAACAGGTAGACATTTTCTTGTGACCGTCCCTTACGGGGTGGTTGAAAATGCACCAAACTAATATTCCGTTACGTCCAACACCCCCCGGACGAAAAATGTGATCAGCCATTGTAAACGAATCAATACACGTACAGCAAATTCCGTTACATTATGTAAATTTTATTTCAGCAAACGAATAACAAACGTCCACCAGTAACAACAAGGACCTTCCCGTTTCAAAGGGTTTTCCCCTATGGTTTTCAGAACTCTATTCATAACCGCAGATAACCAATGATAACTGGTTGATAACACGCTGTTGAAATGTCGGTTTTTCCATTGAGCGTGAATAGACTGCAAGCATAATGTTCCCAAAGAAAAAAGTGGCCTTGAGACATTCTTCCTGGACGTAAAAAGTGAAAAAAATATAAGAGATGTTTCTATAGGATCGTAAGAGTATTTCCTAGTTACTAGAGCAGCTAGAGTCCAAGTCAACGACCGAGTGTGAAGCGTGTATCTGCTAAAATGTTGCACATTTGTCGGTCATTCGCTTTCTCTGAAGACAGACGACCTTGACCTTTGATTTTTCTTTTTTTTTTTTTGGTATCTCAAGTCAATAACCTTTTCTACATACTCTAGTTAAACTCAGTTCAGCTGCTAGAGGAAATGGGATTAAGTTACAAGATCAACGTTTGGCGGAAGATGTTTAAACGAAGGGGTTGTAACTACTGGGGACCGAAGGCGGGGAACAGTCGCTTGCAACCAGGAAGTTAACACTGACGTTGAAGGACAATATAAAAGCCGCGGCTTCCCGGTAAGGACGCATACATTTGGCTCGCAACGTGTGCTCACTACGGACGGTTTAAACATGGCAACACCAGCTTTCAAGGTAAGTTAGTTATCTTTTAACGAAATTAAAGTGTAACTAGTTGACTACAAAAGACTAAATTGTTATTTAATTGATTAGTTGTTAGTCGGATTAGCGGCAGTCGTGGTGTTAGCATCCACCGTCCATAGTTACAGTTTGGAGAGAGAGAGAATGCGCATCAATTCAGTGATCAACAGTCCGCAGTTCTTCCCGCGCCGCTTGCGGAGGGACTCGGACGACTTGCAGCGACTCGACGGTCGCCACATGTTCACCGG
Organism: Eulimnadia texana; assembly: GCA_002872375.1. Classification (NCBI taxonomy): domain Eukaryota; kingdom Metazoa; phylum Arthropoda; class Branchiopoda; order Diplostraca; family Limnadiidae; genus Eulimnadia; species Eulimnadia texana. Next base: position 30,458,336 of record NKDA01000001.1, on the reverse strand, counting down.
GACCTACTCTGGAAGCTACGTTGTCGGTGCCGGAAACTTCTACAGACCGGATTTCACACCAAACATCAAATACACGACCCACGGAAAGAAATTCTCCGTGTTCGCACCTCCTCACGGTGACGTGTTCCCGCAAGGAGGAAGATTCTTTTGGCCAGTTGAGAAATAATTTTTGTTCATCAAGTGTTCAAACACGCGTATCTCTGTATTGTAAACCTTGTATTTTTTGTTACCTCGCTTTTTTTCAATAAAACGTCAACGATTACTTCGTACACTGAGAACTTGTGATAAACACAAACAGAATAGTTGATATTGGGGGAAAAACAGTGAACTATAGGATTGATGTTTGAGCATCGAGAATCTTCTGATTGAATCCGAGTTTTATCAGTTCTGCGTTAGAGACACCGACGACGAGATTCGGTCTGATCGGCTGCAGTGTGTAGCACGCGATACAATCAATGACCCACTCCCTACTGACGGTAGCTACTTGATACTTTTTGAGCCAGTCTTGAACTGGATGCTCGTCGTCGCCTTCGTTCTGAACAATGACCAACTGGTATCTTCTCCTGCGCGTAAACAAAGCCGGGTCTTCAACCACCAGAGCTCCAGTCAGTCCCAGCAACACATTAATTTCCGGAATACTGACATCAGTAAAAGGTCCCACGCAGCAGAACTCGAAGTCCTGGAACAGAAGCTGCTTTGCGAGTCTGGCTCTGCGCGGACCTTCTGCTTGGTCCATATCGAGGGCTTGGTACTTCTCCTCATCGACGATACCTCCGAAAATCAGACAGTCTTTGATCCAGTCGAAATTGAGTACCCACTTCTTGGCCGCTACTCCGCAGAGGTATTTATACGTCCTCTCGGCGGTATTGTCTTCCGCGGTGCGGACTATAACGTGGGTAACGGACATATTGAACGTCGGGAGGATGTCAGCGCTTATCAGAGAAGACAATCGCGTAACCTGCTGAATCTGAGCTCGTGTAAGACCCGAACAGACGATTGTCGGTTTCGGAGCCCACGTTAGGGACTGCCGGTTGACAACCGAAGAGGTGGTGGACGACGTAGCGAGCGCCGGGGAGGGAGTTTTCTTCTTATCAGGAGTCGGGCTGAAGAGATCCTCGCCGTCTTCGTCAATGGCCGGCTGAGACGGTGACTTGGGAAGGTTTTCATTGACTTGCGTGGGCCCGACGTTCATTAACAAGTCCGGCGGACTCACTTCTCCAGACGAGGGCTTTTCAGAAGGTTCGCGCAGCGATTGTTCGAGAACTGTGTCTGAACCTAACTCGCTGGGGATGGCGCTGCGTTGGCGTTTCGGGCAGCTGGCAACATCGTTTTCCATCGGCGGAGGACTGCGACTTCGCTTCTCCGCCACGAGGTTCTCGCTGGCGTTTTGTGACAGCTTCTCAGCAGCCAGGACCTCACCGAAGAAATCATCATCGCTCGATTCATCCAGCACTCGGATCCCCTCAGTTTCTGGTGTACTATTTTCAGGCAAAAGAACCTGTGTTTCACCTGAATTTTCCAGAACAAGTTCAGTCTGCGTTTCGATGGATTTTGTTGAAAGTTCCGTCTGTACTTCAGCGGTATTTCTTAAAACCACAGTCTGAACTTCGGCAGATTTTACCGACAACTTTTCTGTTTGAACCTGGACGTTAGTAAGATGTGGACAGCGTTGAATTTTAGTTTGATCTTCACTTCTGTAAAGACTTACTTCTGTTTCGGTTTCTGCATCTCGAAATTTCTTCTGCACGAGTCCTCTACGTTCTTTATCGAGACTCCCGAGAAGCTTGAACGGAGTATGTCGTTTCTGAACGTGTTTTTTCTTCGTCGTCATGTGAAGTGTTCCGACCAGTTGGAACGGTACGACCTTTGTTTTCGCGGGAACAGGTCGCTGAGGTCTCCGGAAAGTAACCGATACGTTGTTCAACGAAGATATTCTATTACTCTCTGTTCCTGCTTTGCTTACCGTTTCATTAACGCTTCTTTCTGGAATATTTGAGGATTGCTCAGGAATGTTTTTCTTGGCCATAGATGTTTCGGCTCCTTTATCATGGAAAGGAACGTACTCATTAACGGCAAACGATTCGATCGAGCCAGATTTAGAAGCTTTTTCTACAGCAGGGCTCTCTTTATTTCCTTCAGCACTTTTTTCAAGTTTTCCGCTTTCTGGTTCTTCGTTGCAAATCAGTACTGGATTCGGTACTTCCGACTGGTCACTCACAGTTTCTTTACTAATAGTCTCAACGGAGGACTCAGAAGTTGCTGCATTTAACAGCAAATTTTGTGTATAATCTTTTTGCCTTGAAGCAAGGCTCAGTTGTTCCAAGTCCTGGGTTTCCGAGTCCAGTGCGAAGGTTACTCGAGTTATATCGGAAAGATTTTCAGTTTTTTCCTGGGATATTCCGCTTGTCTTATTACTTGCTGGCTCTGGTTCCTGAACAACTTCTTCCATCTCTTCATCATGAATCTGAATGTCCTGGTCTTCGTACCGAGTTTCTGACAAATCCGAATCTTTCGTGCCGTGAGTCTCGATTTCATAGAAATGCGATTTGAGAGCCTCGAACTGCTCCTCTAAATTACTTTCATTAGCTTGTCTTTTAGTGAACGATCTAGCGTTTCCAGCAACTTTCTTCGATTTGCCGGAATTTTTTGCAGAATACGTTCTCTTCATTGTCTCCGTATCAAATGTTGGTTGACTGGTATAGAGAACTGGCTCTATTTCACAAACCTCCGGCTCTTCAGGGACTATCGGCTGCTTTTCAGCTAAAACTGAGCAGTCAAGTTTCTTCTTGCTGCCTCTGCCAGCTTTGCGTTTCGTTTTATCAACAAGTTCTTCAAACAGAGTGGTGTCTCCTTCAGTTCTTTGAGCAACAGACGTAACTGGATCTTTTTGCTTTGCCGGCCGTCCTCTCTTTCTGCTGTAGACTTTACCTTTACCCGTTTCGACCTGGTTCGGAATGGAATCGTAAGGGTCGGTAACTGTAATATTGCCTCGTGCATTCCTCGTGGAAGATGCCAGAGGAGACTCCTTTGATTTCGAGCGGAAGACCTTGCTTTGATTAATCCTATCTTCGTTTTGACTCCTTGGTCCAACCGAAGTACTGGGGAGTGACGAATGAAGATCTAAAATTATTTAAAATTATCGTGTAAATATTTCTCAACTTATACGAATTTACAACTTATTCGCAATTTTTGTGTTTACCTGGGGATCCTGCTTTTCCTTCAGGCATTTTAGGCATTGAGGCATTTGACAGGCTAGGCCTTTTCGGAGTTTTGCAGAAACTTTCTACAGAATTTAACCATTTTAAATTTAAAAAACGATCAATGTTCGAGTTTGAGTGAGGATATACCGCCTATGAATTTGAATCTCGTTTCTTCTTTTAGGGCAGATACAACCTGCCGCAGCCCGTGGACCAGCCCAGTGCGTTGAACGCTTTTCTGCAGGCAGCGTTTCGTGATGACGCTCTTACATAATGGGCAGGGAGCCTTGGTCGACTTTTCTGCATCAAGAAGAGCTTGCATGCAGTTACTGCAGAACATGTGGTCACACGGTGTCTTGACAGGGTCCATAAGAATATCGTAACTGATGGGCAAAATCAAATAGAGTACTTCTTGTGTAAGAATGAAAAATCGTTTTACCAAATGCAACATTCAGCATTCTTCCGAACTGGTGTTATGAAATCTTGAAAGTCTTGAAAGAACCTCTCCAGTTCAGCCATAATGCTGACAATTCAGAATCCTAGAACTGCAGATTAAATTTAAATTGCGTTTCGTGGAAATTCTCTAAACTTTTAACCTTATTATAGTAGTATTGTAAAATCTTTCGAGGAGGAATGCTTGTAAGCTGTTGTAGTGGTATCAACATCCCGCCAATTTGTTTGTTATGAAGGGTGCTTCCTAAACGCATACTTGTTTGTTTTGTAATAAAATAAAATAGTATAAATAATTATTTTCCAATAAAAAACTTGAAAAAAATTATCAAATACACATTCAAATATTTTTAAAAAATATTAATCAAATTACCACATAAATAGTTCAACAATGGAGTTTTTTTATTCATACTCGTATTTTTTGACGGAAATATGTTTAGTTAAACAGATTAAAAAATTCTTAAAATATTTATGTTTTTAATCAGTTTATCTATTTTTTAAATTGTATTCCTTATTCTTGTTTAATTATTCCTTTAAAAAAATAATTTATGTAACTGAATAAAATTCCCTTAATAGTTACTGTTTAGTATCAACCTGCATTAATGTTAGGTTTTCTCCTGCTTCACAAGAAGACCACGGGGGGACCTGTCAAAATAATTCCAGAAATTCAACATCAAACATTGAAATCAATTAATTTAGACTTTTCAAACAAAATGGAAATCGAATCACTGGAGCCTTTGGAGCCGACTCTGAACAATTTGATTCAGCAGGACTCGCTTCGCTGGATCTTTGTCGGGGGCAAAGGTGGTGTGGGCAAAACAACATGCAGGTTTGTGCAAAACAAATCCATTTTTCGCGTTTCAAAAAGTAAAATTTATTTTTTTTGTATTTAGTTGTAGTATTTCAATCCAGCTGGCCAAGGTTCGTGACTCAGTGCTGATCATATCAACAGATCCCGCTCACAACATCTCCGACGCTTTCGACCAAAAATTCACCAAAGTCCCCACAAAAGTCAACGGATTTACCAATCTTTATGCAATGGTAACACTCTGCATTCCAACTAATCTATAAAATAACTTGTCGCTTTAATAGTACCTATCGTTTGTACTACGTTTTTATCTACCATGTTTTGCTATTTATTTTCAGGAAATTGACCCGAACGTTGGCTTTAATGAACTCCCCGACGACTATTTGGAGGGCGACAGTGATTTCTGGCGTGCAAACAAAGGCCTGATGCAGGAAATCTTCGGGGCTTTCCCCGGTATTGACGAAGCTATGAGCTACGTTGAAGTGATGAAGTATGGCTTCCATTAAATAATAACTGCTATTTTGTTTATTAAGATTATTAATGATACGTTTACATGTTAAACATGTTACGTAAATTGATGAATTAAAGAAATATTTCATTGTAATTTTTCTCCCCTTGCTAGGCTTGTTCAGAATATGAATTTTTCTGTTGTCGTTTTCGACACGGCCCCGACAGGACACACACTGCGGCTTCTGGCTTTCCCGTCCGTGGTCGAGAAAGGTCTTGGGAAACTGATTCGCCTCAAGTCGAGCATCAGCCCCATCGTCTCCCAGGTTAACTTGTTAAATAATTGTTTAAAAATATTTTATAAGACTTTTTCTGTTGTTTTAGATGGCGTCTTTCCTCGGAATGAATAGCGTCAACATGGACATCTTCTCGAACCGGCTCGAAGAAATGCTTCCCGTCATCCGCAAGATCAACGAGCAGTTCAAGAACCCGGTAACTTGAATTCATCCAGAAATGAATGAAAAGGTGTTTGAATCGATTTATCGTTCAGGATCAGACAACGTTTGTCTGCGTCTGCATAGCCGAGTTCCTTTCGCTGTACGAAACCGAACGATTAGTCCAAGAATTGTCCAAGTCCGGAATCGACACCCACAATATTATCGTTAACCAGTTGCTTTTGGACCCTCCAAAAACTGCTTCTGGCAGCGAATGCAAGCTCTGTGTGGCACGCAGAAAGCTACAGTCCAAGTATCTCGATCAGGTAAGTGTTGACGCAATGATAAATACGTAGCGGTTCACGAAAGAACTGGTTTGCAGATCGAAGATCTTTACGAGGACTTCCACGTTACTCGTTTGCCGCTGTTGGATCACGAAGTGCGTGGAGTGGAGCAAGTGAAGCAGTTCTCTGAAAACTTGATTAAGCCGTACAAACCATCAAACTGAGCTCGAACCGTTGCAATTGAATGTAAAAAAAAAAAAAAAATGGAATAAAATGTCTTAGTTTGATTGTGTTGAGTGTATACGGAGAAGGGGTCATGGTTTTATACTAATCACTTGGATGCGGTCGTGGGAGGTTAGAAATTTGAAGAAAATTTGACAGACAAACATAATCACAGCTAAAATTATGAAGAAACAACAGCACAACACGGAGGACCGAAAATTTGTTTTAAATTTTTGTGTCTTCTCTATGGCGACTATGAAACATGGGCTCGGTCGGGGTACTGTGGTTGCGCTGCTCTTCGGGTTCAGGTACCTCCCAGGACATCTCGTCATCGAACAAGTGTTCCCTGGGCACTTTGCCGAAAACTGGAAGCCGCAGTATTAAACCTACAATATAAAAATGAAACAAAATTAGTACGATCTTGTAATGGTGCGAGCCTAGAGTGAGAATAGTACCAGTTACAAGTCCCCCAACCAGTGCAATGGCTAAGGTAACTGCTAACGAGGCGATTTGGTACGACCCTTGTTCGCCAGCGGTTCGGCCGAGGCCCGGCTGAAGGTTCGGTGCGTGAGTGAAGATATCGGCCCATTCGGTGCTGTTTGCGGGAGGTGCTCTGGCGGGGAATTGCCGGTACAGACTGTAGGAGTACTCATCAAACGTAGCTACCGCTGCAGTTACCGCTCCGACCACTGCGGCTAAAAGTCCGGGCATTCCGTGCAAATTGTGAACGCCGCATGTGTCGTGGATACCCAGTACGCGGTTCATAAAAGGCTGCAAAGATACCAGTTATTGGAAAAGTATAAGACATGTGAAAACATGAGACTTACAGTAAGGAATCGGTAGCCGAAGACTGAGATAATTCCAGCAATACATCCAACAATCATTGCGCCATATGGATGGATCATCATGTCTGAAGCAGTTCCGATAGCTACACCACCAGCCAGTGTAGAGTTTTGAATATGAACCATGTCGAACTTGTTTTCTTTGCTGAGGAGTGACGATATAGCAAAGGTCGTGACGCAGCAAGCGGCCAGCGAGTAGTAGGTGTTGATAACTGCTCTGTGCTGAGCGTCTCCCTCAGCCAAACCAGCGTTGAAGCTCGGCCAGAACAGCCACAGGAAGATGGTTCCTAAAAGCAAGACATTTCAGTCTGAGAACGGATAACTGATTTGTAGAAGGTACCTATCATGGCGAATACATCCGAATGGTAGACTGCGCCCTCTTTCGGAGAGCTGACGTCCCGTCGCAGGGCCAGACTGACGGCCAGACCGAAGTAGGCGCCAAAAACGTGGACCAGCATCGAAGCTCCAACGTCAGAAATCTTCACAGTAAAACACTTAGAATAGTCGAGACTAACCTTTTTAGAGTGCAAGTTACCTGCAAAACGTCGAGTCCTATCCATTCGTTAGTGGCAAAGATGGCGATTTCGCACATGGACATGACGACGAGTTGTAGCGGAGTCGTCACTCCGAGCACTGCGCCGAACGAGATGAGAACAGTCGCCGAGGCGAAATCGGCATTCAGCAAACTTTTGCGCAAAAACCGAAATCAGTTACACGGTTAACTGAAGCAATAAATGTGATTTTACTTAGTGATATTGATATGAATGACGCCATCGTGCATGTGGAAGAATCCCTGGCAGAGTGTGGCCCACTGGAGAATAATGGCGGCGATAAGGAAATTGAGGGAAACTGCGCTGTAGCTGTAACGTTTCAGGAAGGTCATCAGAAAGCCGAAGCCGATAAACATCATCACGTGAACGTCCTGGAACACTGTATTAACACAAACAGCAAAATTGAAGCTCAATAAAATCATAATTAAAAACAGGTATAAAACACCTAAAAACCAAGATAATCAGTATTGTAGATACTTATTTCTAAGTTTTATATACTTGGATAAATCTTCAGCAGCCTATTGCTGCTCGGTCGCACACCTCCCCAGACGGGATCGATGCTGTTCCTCACATAAGCAGCACTGGCTTCGTTACTGTAATCGGCGAAAGCCGCAAAAGCGCAGAGCATGAATAACTGAATGGGAACCAGAACGCATCCCACTTTGAAACGATCCACTGTTTCCTTGCCTTTGGTTTCGTGTCTTCTCTTTACTACAAACGCTGTAAACTTACGACCGAACATTTTCAATGTCACTCGACTGGATGCCCTTCGACTGTTGCAGGTAAACTGCGAAACTCGATGGCTGAGGACCAAGGTTTTGTAGACATTTCTTTCGCTTTTTTTTTAAAGAAGTTTTTATTTGAAGAACTCTTTGTTTGCTTGCGAATATAAAAGAATCTACTCTTTTTGAACATAATATAATATAAAGAAAATGTTTCCCGTCGTTTAGAGATCGCTGCAGGCCATCGGCAAATTGCCACATGCGGTTTTGTTTGGTGGCTGCAGTTTAATTTTACACTCATAAACTTACTCGCTTTCTTTTATTACTAATCCCGCAATAAGAGTCTCTATATTATTTTCTGAATTAGGCAGCGTTTCCAGTTTGCAGGGAAATTCCCTAGAAAAGGGGGAAACGGGGACCGAAAAGGGAAAAATAAGGGAAGAGGGGGAAAAGGGGAAACTGAAAGTGGAAACACTGAAATTAGGTTATATTTGCTGCCACCAAACACAAGGATTTACAAATTTCTATATTTATTCATAAACTATTTTCAACGATAATTCAATGAGAGTTATATAAATAACTGAATTAATTATCAGCGTCAAATAGCACAGTACCTGACATACGTGATCTCAATTAAGAAGTAAATTTTTGCAATTAGAATTGCGATACAGTAGCCCGTGATTCCAGATACGTAAATAATAATGAATAATACTGAATAATTATCAGTAATTTAAATATTCAACAGATATAAAATATATCCGTGTTTAGCAATAAACCGAGGAAAACTACAGACGTGATGTAAATTAGCAAGACTGGTATTTCCAATTATAATTAGAATTTTTGGCTTGAATTAATCATAACCAGAAAATTATCACGATTTAATTAATAAATTTTATGTTAAGGCGTTTGTCTTTACAACTGTGATCAAACTGGATTGAAATATTTTAATTGTCAAGATTGGTGTCTACAGTTGGCAGGGAAATTCCCTGGAAAAGGGGAAAATGAAGACCAAAAAGGGAAGTCAAGAAGTACAGCCTTATATTGTGGCACGGGGGGCAAAGGGGAAACTTAAGAGAAGAGGGGAAAAAAGGGAACTGAAAGTGGAAATACCGTGCATTACCAACATTAAAAACTTACTAAAATATTTCAAAAGTATTTTTACAATACTTGTTTTAATTAATAAAATTATTTAGTATTCGTTATATGGAGTTTTACTTGAACTTTCTTTTCGGCTGAGGTTTTAAGTACTTACAAATTGCAGCTAATGAGCAGATAAAAGCAGTTTTAATAATCTTTGACGTAAGCACCAAATACAATCCACGTGACATTATATTACTACCCTTCGAGAAATATTTATTGGATTAAGCTAAGTGCAGTGTTTCCCGTCTAATACAGGTTTAGAATAACACAGCAGAATAAGAATATAACTGTATAAAGACTGTAACAAAAAATTCCTATAAGAAATGGGGAATCCGTGTTTTTACTTACTTGAGTAATAATGTTGCAGATCATTCTTCTCGTTTTTGTTGTGTCCGGTCTGGAAGGCTTCAGCGCTGTGCGAAGATTCGTCGTACCTCACGAAGATGCCGAAGAGAATGATCAGGGCGATTTCGATGGCCACCAGGAAAGGGACGTGTCGCCCGTGATTCAGAAAGTGTTTGACCGTCATCTCGCTTTACGTGTCTTCAACTCCCCTGTGCGGCTAATGAAGTCAAACAACTACGGCGCTACCTTTTTATATTATCCCCCCTCATATGACCCACCCAAGAAGATACTAGACCACCACCCTCCCACCCTACTCCATCTTTCCCGCCTTACCCTCACCTACCTCCCTCTCTCTCTTCTAGTCTCTCACTCCCCGTAATTCATCCTCTCCTGCTTTCCTCCCAGTCTCCCTTTCCATCCCTCCTACTTTGCTCCTCCTCCTTACACTTCTCCTCCTTCCATACCTCCTCCACCCCGCACCCTCTGCCTTCTTGTACCCCCTTCCACCCTCTCTCCCTCTCTCTTCTAGCCTCTCACTCCTCGTAATTCATCTCTCCTGCTTTCCTCCCAGTCTCCCTTTCCATCCCTCCCCACTTTGCTCCTCCTCCTTACACTTCTCCTCCTTCCATACCTCCTCCACCCCGCACCCTCTGCCTTCTTGTACCCCTTCCTCCCTCTCTCCCTCTCTCTTCTTGCCTCTCACTCCCCTTAACCCCTCGTTTCCTGCTTTCCTCCCAGTCTCCCTTTCCATCCCTCCCCACTTTGCTCCTCTTCGTTACCCTTCTCCTCCTTCTCTGCCTCCTCCACCCCCACTGCCTGTCTTCTTGCACCTCCGTCCTCCTCTCCACTGCCCCTACTCATAGTCACCCCTTCCTCCTCTCTCCCTCCCTCTTCTTGCCTCTCACTCCCTTAGTTCATCCTCTCCTGCTTTCCTCCCAGTCTCCCTTTCCATCCCTCCCCACTTTGCTCCTCCTCGTTACCCTTCTCCTCCTTCTCTGCCTCCTCCTCCCGCACTGCCTGTCTTCTTGCATCTCCGTCCTCCTCTCCACTGCCCCCACTCATAGTCACCTCTTCCACCCTCTCTCCCTCCCTCTTCTTGCCTCTCACTCGCCTTAATTCATCCTCTCCTGCTTTCCTCCCAGTCTCCCTTTCCATCCCTCCCACTTTGCTCCTCCTCGTTACCCTTCTCCTCCTTCTCTGCCTCCTCCACCCCCACTGCCTGTCTTCTTGCACCTCCGTCCTCCTCTCCACTGCCCCCACTCATAGTCACCCCTTCCTCCCAGTCTCCCTTTCCATCCCTCCCACTTTGCTCCCCCTCTTCACCCTTCTCCTCCTTCTGTACCTCCTCCACCCCCTACCCCCTCTCCCTCCCTCAGTTCCTCCACCCTCCCTTCTTCCCCTCCTCTGGCCTCTCTCATAGCCACCCCCTTCCTCCCTCTATCCCTCCCTCTCTCACTCCTACCTCCTTCCATCCCATCCCTTCTCCTTTCCTCCGGGTTGAAAATGAATTCTTTCCACATATTCCATTAAACATAAATAAATCCCACACTACTTTAAAAATACCATTCATCGATTTACCGCGAAATGTCAAGGTTTTACAAACTTATGAAAGAAAATCAAGTCAATTATTATTATACTAATATGCATTACAAATGTTTATATAGAATACAGAATTGTGCTGAATTCTTTACTGTAAGCAACAAACTTAAAAAAATTTCTCTGATCTTCCATTCATATAAACGTTTGTCTGTAGTACTTTATTTAATATTGCACGAAATAAACATTTAATAATTAAGTAAGTGTATCGGCGCCAAAAAATATTTCTAGAGTTTTCTCTGTTTAACGCATAGACAATTAGGCGTCGAAAAAAAAAAGAAAAAAAAATCCACTTGTGACTGTCACACCTCCGATTACATATTCAGTCACTTGTTCATTAATATGGATAACGCAGCCACCCAAAAAATGATTCAGAATTTTCATTTTCATGTCCTGGGTTTATGTAAACAACATTACGGATGCAAGACGATCAACAGAAGAGTCAATAAACCTAATCCAGTCGATAGACCAAACTCTAATAACACGATAATAGTTAAACCTACTAAAACTTACTTTGTCTGTTTTGTTCAATGACATACCGAAAAGGCACTGTAAAAGGGCACCATTATTTCGATTTGGGTATACCGAGTGATACATCAAAAAAAAAATTAAAAAAAATGAATACGTGTAGCATATGGCAACAAGGTAATAACCAAAGTTAGGTGGCCGTGATATCACATGGTTGATAACCTTGTCATAATCAGCCATAAGAAAACACAGCACGAACACTACTTTAGTTGCTTGCGTCTTTCTAAGAGGTGCCACATTTCCTGAAGCATGAGTAGCCGCGACTGGAATTCTGATTCATTTCTTCAATCGAGAAAAAAAAACCTTAACCATAATGAGCAACGTTGAGGCAATTAGCATCATCTCTTCCAGCCTTCATCATCATCTTCCACAGATTCTTATCTGCGTCTGGAATGTGATAAGCCTGCCCAATAATGATTAAATAACTTTGGGAGGTTCATTAAACTAATCTAGTCCCGTAAAATCTTATCAAGTCTGTTGTACACTAACATTTACTTGGTGATTTTTTGTTTTGTTTTGTTTTGTTATGACGACGAAACATGTGACCAAACCACGAGATGTACTGGAGATTACACGCAACGTAATGGAGTAACAGAACGTAACTTAGTTCTGCATTAATTAATCATTACGTGCCATAGAAACAAGAGAAAGTTAAGATGTCAACTTTTGTCGTACAGCTCACAAACTTATGATTGACCTCTGACCTGACTTGATATCACGTGTTATCATATCAGCACACATACAAGGGACTTGTACGTTCTCAATTTTAAGTTGATGGCGAAAGTGATTGCTATTCTGCCGGTCGTTGAAACTGACGTCAAACCAAATGAGGCAAAGTGAAGTGGTACCATAGGCCTAGGTCACCAATAGGAAACGTACCATTTACACAACCGTCATATTACACAACCTCCATAATCAGTGTTTCCACTTTGCAGGGAAAATTCCTGAAAAAAGGGGAAAATGTGGCCTGAGAAGGGAAACGTAAGGGAAGGGAAAAAAGGGAAAATCTGGATGTACGCTTTGTATACTATAGCACGGATGGGGGGAACGGGAAAATAAGGGAAGAAGGGTAAGAGGGGAAATTGAAAGTGGAAATACTGTGCATAATATAACTTAATATATTTTATTTCAGTGTAGTTTTACTTTAATTATTTTGATTTTAAAATAGTGCTTGTATGAAAATATTGATTTAGATTGACACAATTTTTCTACAAAATAAACAATAAAATATAAAACACTACTTCAAAATGAATACAAAAAGTAAATTATGTTCTGAAATCTTATATTAAATTAATTTCATAGTAAAATTACGATTAAAGGGCAGATATTAATTTAACTGTTTTGTAAAATTAATTGTAATTAATATATCGTTAATGAACTAGTAAATACTATTCAAAAATAAACATAAAATTCCAATAATTACTTTAAAAAACCGACTTTTTGATAACACAACAAATGAAAACAGTAAAACTAGAAAATTTTCTTTCTTGCAATGTATTCGCCATCTTGGAATGGGGTTCATTTCAACGAATCCAGCTTTTTTTTCTCAAACAAGCTTGTTAAATTTTGTTGAAAGCGGCAATGTCCACACTCTGGACCAAGTCTTCGATTTCCTGGATAGTCTCGGTGAGCCAGTCAATGGAGACCTTGTCATCCTCCACCACAGAGCTGATCTGCAGCTTCTTGATACCGTAGGCCAGAGGAACCAGCTTGGCTATGAAATATAATTATGATTCAACTTTACGCATTTTCTAGCTTTAAAAATATGAATTACAGGCTCCCCACAGCAGACCATCGCAGCTGATTTCACGAACCCTGCGCTCGATTTCAGCCATGTCGGTTTCATCGTCCCAGGGCTTAACATCGAGGATGACATTGGACTTGGCAATCAGAACAGGTTCTAAAGCAAACACAAAAAAAAATATTATAATGATTAGTTAAAATACCGGATATTAATACTCTTCGATTTCTTGGCAGCATAGGCGGCAAGACGTTCCTGCTTGATCTTTTCAGCCTCCTCGTCTTCTTCCTCAGAGCCGAAAAGGTCGACGTCATCGTCTTCTTCCTCAGATTCAGCCTTGGTTTCCTTGGCTGGTGCAGCAGGGGCGGGAGTAGCGGCAGGGGCAGGAGCCGAGCCTTTCTGCCCTTCAAGGGCCTTAACACGCGAGTCGAGGCTCAGAACCAAGGCACGAAGATCATCGATCACCTTCTTCAGGGACGAGTTTTCCGTCTCGAGGGTCTGCAGGCGGCTGTTGACCTCTGGGGAAGACGAAACTGCACTGACGACATCTCCTACCTGTCAAAGAAAGTCACAAAGGTGAATTAGCAAGTAATTAATGTCTTGTGTGACAAACAAATGATTAAATAATAGCGAATTGGTAAAGGTAAGGTAAGATTTCGTTGCCGGACTTGTAAAACCTGACTTACAGTAGCGAGGGAGTTTTTGATGTGTTCTCGGGCGCGGGCAATCTCCTCGGCCACCGAACCCGAAGACGAACTAGAACTCCCCTAACAGAAATCACGTTTTTTATCTATTCTATTGTTATTGTATTGACTACTACAAAGTCAATTATAATAAAATTGCCTACTACAGCCTTTACAGTGAAAATTTAAAGTTAATTACCTTTGACAAGGACTCGTGAAGCATCCGTTCGGCATCTTCGTAGCGGTACTTGTCGAACCAGACGTTTTCGCTCGCGAGGGCTGCCAAATCGACCATTTTGTCAATTCTGAGTTAAAAAACAGAAAATTTACTTTTTTTTTTTATAAATATTAATGCTCCTTTAAAGGAATTATGTAAATTAGGTCTAAGTTCAAAGGGTCTAACTCCGAATGTCAATATTTGCAATTTTAGCTTGAAAGGAGTGGGCAATATGCACAAAAAGTGTTTTCAGTACTGTGTTGAATTGTTAAGTGCACTTTTCAAGACATGATAAGGACTGTTAAATAGAAATATTACATTAAAACAGTTACCTTATGGAATGAACGTCAAAAGGAGCCGGACACGCTGGCCAGAAGACTTTCCTCAAGGAAGTTTTACTAAACGGCAAACCGTATTGTAATTAAATAAACACTTTTAATAGTATTTAAATCTAATACAAGAAAGTTTAATTACATATAAACTAATCGAAAAATCGGAGAAAAATAAGAGATAACAAAATAATATTGTAAAGTTTGATATATTGTTTGAAATGAAATAAATTTGTTTTAAGAAGCAGTCTCACATTAAAGTATTTAAATTGATTTTCATTATTTGCGCTATTAAAATTTTTAAATTTCTTAATTAATTAATTATATAAGTTTTTTTCATGAGGAATTCTTTTGGGCGAAAAATGAGGGCGAAAAACAGGGGCGAAAAATAGGGGCGAAAAATAAAATTTGGGCGAACTCTGTTTGCCGCTAGATGTCGTTTACTAAATAATTCAAGCAGAAGACTGAAGCTTATTATTTGTAAAGTTTTTGTTTTCGTTTCTATGCAGCTTTCCAGTTCAGAGAAACTTTTATTCAGCTAACTTGATAATGGACTTTACTGCAGGGAATTAAACAAAATCAGTATTAAGGTAATCATCAGTAACTTCTATCGCTATTTCGATTTTTAAAATCCTTTGTAAAATCTGAGCTGCTTTCTGTTTTTCATTGAGAAGTCAGTTAACTTGCTCTAATCTAAAACTCTGCTAATTGGAAAATAATATTAACTTGTAAGGGCTTAGTTATCCAATGTATATCCTTAAAATGTTGATAAATATTCTAATTTTGCGACTATTTGCTTTCTGCGGAAATCAACAGTTGAACGTTGGACGTTCGAGTCTTGCAGCCGCAGCTGCGTTTGCTCGATTTGTTTAAAAATTTGAGAAGTCTTTTTTATTAACACATAATACATCATTTGGCCATGAATAGTAATAGGACTTACTCGAGGTCAGCTCGCAGCTATTGTACTGTTACCCTTCATGTCTCGAGTCTAAACGTTAGTTAATATCAAACTAATGTTGCAGTTTTTGAACTGCTTACACATCACCTGCTATTAAAACATACAACTTAAACTCCTAGATTCTCATATTACATTTGATAAGTTACATTTTCACTTCTAACTACAACCACACTCATCAAATAAAATATCCTATACTTTCTTATATATTTGTTTATTATTTATATATATATTTTTGTGTATTTATCACGTCATCGGGGATAGAAATAAAGAAAGCCTTGCCTTTAAGTTGGGTCTTATTGATCGGTAAGGCCTTAGCTCCTCCCTACTTGAGGGTATGGCGCTCTTTAAATCCCGTACAGACCTATACAGGACGCGCTACGCGGATGAGGAGCTAAATTAATGTTTCCTATTCATTTATTGTTATTCATTGTTGTTTATTTTGTCTACTGTGGGCCGTTGCAGTCATGGCCAGTGGCGAAAACGCGACTAATGCGACCAGAACGCAGCTGAAACTGAATTTCACGCCGACCAGAATCAACTTGTCATCGGCTAACGTCCCCCAAGATACTGGCGAACTTCAGAACCTCATCGAAGAGCTGCAGAAAGAACGGTAATTGCTAAATTTTGCATAATTTTGTGAAATATTTAGATATTTTGTGTCTAGGGCGAGACTGTTTGGGCAGCTCGAAGCAGAAGACAAGGAGCGCCATAGTTATTACACGCAACTGGAGAGCATTGCGCGCCAAATTCGAGAACTTCCGCTTCCCACTGATTCAGTAATCTAATATTACTATAAATACATTTGATTAACTTAATTATTTCAAGGACATTTCATTTAATTCTAATAATTTGTTTGGAATTTGATAACTTTTTTTTCGACTTATTGAAATTGTAGCCGTCGCTGGAATATGAGCTGGAGCGTCGCCGCCTGGAACTGGAGGCGCAGCGTCAGCAGGACCTGATGCAGCGCACCCTCGGCTCCGCCTCCGAGGTGGTGCGACGGAGGGAGGAGCGGATCCTGGCGCTGCGGAGCATCGACCAGAAACTGTTGCAGCTCAGAACGACGCTCGAGGAACGCGAAAAGGCCCACGACGAAACAGGGAAAAATCCCGAGCCCCGTGACGGGCTGCCCGCCGACTGGAACTCGGTCAAGGAGCTGTGGCAGAGCAGTTCAAGTCTCACTTTCCAAGTGGAGGAAAAGCCTATGGTTAGTGTTTCTAAATACAAGTAGTAACTTAGAACCCAGCAGTGTTTCCATTTTCATTTCCCCTTTTTGCCTCTTCCCTTATTTTTTCCCTTTTTTCCCTCTGTGTTGAAATACAAGCTGTACTTCGAGATTGCCCCTTTTCTCTCTTCTCTTTATTTTTCTCTTTTCAGACTCCATTTTCCCTTTTTAAGGGAATTTCCCTGCAAAGTGGAAACACTGTAACCTAGGCTTGTTGTTTCAGGATACGGCAAGTGTTATAAGCTTCACATCCAGCGTTCAGTCGGTGAATGTGGCTAGCGGCAGCAGCTTCAGTGGGGGGCTCAACCCGGGTCCTGGGAAAGGGAAAGCTCACCTTGGACCGAAAGTCGAAGTCGTCTATAACTTGCTGACGATGCTCTTCTCCCACGATCGCCACAACGTCAGCCAGAAGCTCCTGCAACTGTCAGCGGATCCTGAGACTCGATCCGCTCTCCATCAAGCAGGTGAGCGAACTGTAACTTTTTGTTTTAGATTTTGACTTAAAGTGTTTATATAATTTCTCAATTTAGGCTGTATTCCCTTCTTGATCCAGCTGATCCATAGCAGAGAAAGCTCCGATGCCGAGTCGGAGGATCACGGCAGCTGGAAACTGACACCCGAGGACCGCGTGTCTCGCAGCGCAGCCGCTCAGGCGCTCCGCAACCTTGTGACCCTAGCCGACGACCGCAGAGGGCGGCGCGAGACGCGGGTCTTGAAGCTGCTGGAAGTGATCCGCGAGTACAGCGACTACCTGCGCGACGCCCTCGAGCAACGCGCGCAACAGCCGCAGCAGGAAAATGAAGCCGCGTTACCCGATGGTAAAAAATTGTAATTAACGTTTAGTTTACAGCCTTTTCTGATTATTCGTTTCGTTGGAAAGATGATATGGACAAACACCCGTGCGCTATAGTTGCCGCCTTGTTGAAAAACACTATCGACGAGGAGCACCGCCTAACTTTGACGCAGCTCGGGGCCCTCCAGGCCTTTGCTGAGCTGCTGTACCTCGACCAAGTGGCCCATGGGGCCCTTTGCATCGAGGCGCAGTGTCTGACTGTTCGACGGTACGTCAGTATGGCCCTGACGAACCTGACCTTCGGCGACAGCAGCAATAAGTCGCTTCTCTGCGCCATTCCCGGGCTGCTGAACCTACTCTCACGGCAGCTGATGACGCCCAGCGACGATCTGCGACAAATGACGGCTAGCGTCTTGAGGAACCTATCCTGGAAAGCTGACAGCTCGAGCAAAGAAGCTATGAAGAAGTCGGGTGTTGTCAAGTATGAAAGTCTGGAATGCGACTTTTATTATTGTCATTTTCAAAGAGGAAATCTATATTCTTTCATTATTTTGTATACCAACCATTCGTTCATTCGTTCGTTTATTCGCTCCTTCATTCTCTCCTTAATTCACTCATTCATTCCGTCGTTCATTTATTCGCTCATTGATTATCTAATTCATTCATTCATTCACTCATTCGTTCACCCATTCACCCGCTCACTCACTCACTCATTTCTTCATTCATTTTTTTCATTCAACCACTCAGTCACTCACTCATTTCTTCTTTCATTCACTCACTCATTAACCCATTCATTCATTGATTCATCATTCAGTCCCTCACTCACTCATCCACTCATCTAATCTTCATACAGAGCTCTGATGCAAGTAGCCATGTTCGCCGAGAAAGAGGTGGCTTTGAAAACCGTCCTCTCAGCGCTGTGGAACTTATCAGCCCATTCGAGTCAGAACAAGGCGGATATTTGCTCAACGCCCGGCGCCCTGGAGTTCCTCGTCCGCAGCCTGAGCTACCAGTCGGATTCCAACACTTTCGCAGTCGTCGAAAGCGCCCTTGGCATACTGAGAAATATTTCTAGTCACATTGTATCCAAGGACGAGTACAGGTACATTAAATCATTAAATCAGTCTCTTAATCTTACCTTAACTATTATCTAATAGAACTAATATAATAAAATTCTCTTATGATAAAGTTAATGAAAAATAAACGTAAAGATCAATCCAAGCCTTTTAATCTTTCTTTAACTGTTGTTCAGTGGAATTCTTTTGGTAAAACCTAATATCTTATTTTATATTTTGCTGATATTGGTATGCTTTTCTAGGGAAATCTTACGTCGTCACAATTGTTTGGCGATACTACTGCAGCAGCTGCGTTCTCCTAGCCTGACGGTGGTGAGCAACGCGTGCGGGGCCTTGTGGAACCTGTCAGCCCGCTCCAGCGAGGACCAGGCCACGCTCTGCAGCTTGGGAGCTATCCCTTTGCTGCGTAGCTTGACCCATTCGCGACACAAGATGATCGCCATGGGCTCGTCGGCTGCTCTGAAAAATCTCATCACTTCCATGTACCAGAACAATCCCAGCAATGCAGCTTCCCCGTTAGCCCAGGTATCTGTACTATTTAGTCGCTTTATTGTTATTCTGTATGTTAAGTCTAAATATCTAACCTGCTTATGTCTGTCAAGGTTTCGCACAGCAGTAATACTAGCACTCCACTGCACGCGCGCAAGCAGAAAGCGTTGGAAGCGGAACTGGATTTGACGCTGACTGAGACGTGCGATAATATCGAACCCAACAGCCCCAGCGATACCAGCTCGCAGCCTCCTAATCCCTTTGACCGAGTCAATTCGAGAATGTATCGTTCCCTCGGTGGGCACAACGGTAGCGTTTACTCCAGGTCCTCAACTTCTGTGATGCTCACCAGAAGCAGTATTCAACGCAACCAGGTATTTCTCTATTCCAAACTCGCCATATTTCAAACCCCACTACGGTCCAGTGCTATTTGGTAAATTTCTTTAACATAGGAAACGCACTGGGGCGTAGTGGGGTTAAATTTATTCCTAATTGAACGCATTTACTGAAGGTGAGATCAACCAGCCTGGAGCGGTCATATACGCACCAGTCGCCGAGCGTTGCGCCAAAGGTTCACCGCGCGAGTCCGGCACCGGGGAACGGCTGTTTGGAAAGCACTAGGACGGCGTGGCGTTCGCAAGAAGAAGAGATCTCTTTCAACGAGCCCAATTACGAAGAGGATGACCAGCCCGTCGATTACAGTCTCAAGTACACTGAGGAGATGCGCTGGGCCTCGCCGAGACCTGGAGCTGGAGAAGCAGCTGTTACTGGAGAAATCACTGCTACAGCAGCTATTACTGAAAAAGTCGATTCGGCGACCGTAAAGAAAACTATGGTCTATTCTGCGTACAGGTATTTGTTACGTACATTTGTTGTCATTTATTTCATTGCATAATAAGCCTGTTATGATTTAATCATCATCATTAATCATCAGATCACATGATATATATTATACATCTCTTTTTGTATTTTATTTTTATTACTGGGAAACGTTCAATATAGATTGAAATTGCTGTCTTATACTTTTAATCTGCCATAGAAATCGGTTAGCTTTATTAATAACACATTTGTGACGCAGTTTGTTTTAATTTATCTAGCATTATTTGTTTCCCATTTTGCTCTGGTATGTTTTAAATGGCTTTTAATATAACTGAGTTAATTATTGAACTTTATGTCATAGTTTTTATTATGTCAAATACGATTTAAGAGTTATAAAATTTTAATAAAGATTTATAATATTTAGTAATATTGCATTATTTGAAAAATGCATAATAATACGGTAAATGTTTAGGGAAACGGATTTGGACGACCCGGAGCATCCGACGGATTTCAGCTTGCGATACGCCGAGGATGACGATGGATACACCGCGCCGTCGGACACTACCAAGACGTACTGCGTCGAGGGGACTCCCCACGAAACGCCGTTCAGCGTCTCCAGCGCCGTTTCGCTAACGGATCTGCGGGAAACTGGCCTTGAGAAAGACGATAAAGACCCGGAAGAAACCACTAGAAAGAAAGAAAACGAAGAGGAAGAAGAAGAAGAAGTGAAGAAAAGTACTACACAAAGTAATAATAGTTTACCAGCAAGCTTACAGTCCATAGGTTTAGTGCTAGAGTACCTTAGCTAACAGGTTAGCAAGTCGAACTAGTTAGCAAACGACTAAACAGTCAGTGAGCTGGAATTCACAAGTTTATAGCGCTACAGTTAAGTTAGCTAATAAGTAATTGCAAGTAGAAAGTTGAGCTAGTTAGCAAACGACCGAATAGTCAGTTAACTAGCAAGCTTAGAATCAACAGTAACTTCGCCAACAGCTAATAGCATTGCTGTGTAATTGTAAATTTTGTAATCGCAGTTACATTTTAGTGTACCAATATTGTTGCTAATATATATCTGCCAACTTTTATCAAAATATAGATCAGAAATAATGATCAGGAAGAGAAGTTAACTTTTATCTTGGAAAAAAGGTGCTGTTCCAGAGTCTGAGGACAAGGCAGAAACGCACTGCGAGTCAAGGACACCTCCACCAGCGCGGAGGGTCAGCCACAAAGAAGGCAAAACCGTCACTTTCAATACTGAAGAAAACTACGCAGAACAGACCCCCCTAATGTTTTCTCGGTGCAGCTCTTTGGGTAAAATTATATAATATTTAAATTATTAATATTTATTGACTGGCGGGGAAAAAAACTTGGACTTGTTTTTTTTCTTGTACGAAACAGGTTCTTTGGATAGTATCGACCAACAGGTTTTGCCAGACGACGGCTCCATTGTGAGTGAGTTCAGCCGGCTGACGAGTCGTGCGGTTTCCCCGAGCGAACTGCCAGACTCGCCGGGTCAGACGATGCCCCCCAGTCCCCGACGAAACGCGCCGCCGCCGAAAGCCGCTACCCCCCCGCCGGCCCCGCAGCCTCGTTCGCAGGTGTTTGAAGACTCGACGAACGCTTTTAAGCAGGTAAAACTTGTTCGACTTTACGACTGGGGAATAGTGTTTTATTAAGTTGAATTTTTGATCTACAGGAAGGCACCCCTGCTTACACGAGAACTGCGAGCCCCCTGAGTCAGCTGTCCTTCGACGATACCGAGGATACAGCAGTTCCTGCTCAGACTTCCCCACCGCTTC
Organism: Eulimnadia texana; assembly: GCA_002872375.1. NCBI lineage: Eukaryota > Metazoa > Arthropoda > Branchiopoda > Diplostraca > Limnadiidae > Eulimnadia > Eulimnadia texana. Next base: position 30,436,641 of record NKDA01000001.1, on the reverse strand, counting down.
CGGCAGGTAGTTCTGACATTCCCCAGCAAGCTGCCCTGTTGCCGAAACCTGCAGTCGTCAAGTCCGTGATTAGCAGAGTTACAAAATCGGCTTCACTGACGTTATGTAGAGACGTTTTCATTGACGAGGTAACCCACTTTAAGCGAGTAAAATAAAATCTATTTTTACGGAAAACCGAAAAATATGAAGGTGAAAACGTTCGGCGAAGAAGACAGCCCAGCCCTGACGCGTTGCACCAGCTTAAGCTCGCTGCATATCGACGGAGAAGTGATTCGCCTAGCCACTGTAACGAAGAAGGTGCAGCAGGCCTCTACAGCAGCCCTGGACGAAACGCCGGCTACTCCGCAGACCAAGGAGAGCGAAGCTGCTGCTGAACAATGGAGCGAGGAGAGCGCTAGCGACGACGAGCTACTGGAGGCCTGCATCAACAGCGGGATGCCCTTGCGACACTCTTCTAACGGCGTTCCGACTTCAGCAGGGATGTCCAAAGGACTGAAGACCTCGGTGAGCAGCATTCCCATAGCCGTGAAGCGGTCACCTGTGGGGATACCGAAATCAGCTAGCGCTAATGCGCTTTTAAGAACTGATTCAGCGGCTGTTGGTACCACCCAGTCGGATAGTGAGAGCTCCGAAGACGGGGATGAGATTCTATACGAGTGTATAAAATCAGCTATGCCCAAAGCCAAAGAGGTAGAAAACAATATTCAACTCTAAGAGTTTTATTATTTTTTTACTATCTTTTCAGACTCCTAATAAAACTCTTCCTAACTAATAATTTAATAACAATTAAATGACAATTAATAATAATTCCTTAAGCTAATAAAACTCCTCCTAAGAGAAAATAAATAATAGCAGTAGAAATCTGCTATGCCCAAAGCCACGGAGGCGGAAATCGATGTTCAGCTTACTAAATCTGATTTACTTTATAAATTATTTTCTACTTTCCAGACAAACTATTCGAAAGTCGTCACTGCGTCTAGCTCTTCTTCAAGATCCTGGAATCCTAACGTGGGGAAACCTACTCCAGTTGCGCCTAACCTGCAGCTCAGGCCTAGGTTTACCAGACCCCCAATGGAACTTCCGAAGCAGAACAGTCATCAGTATCAGCACCGACCTTCACTTCCCCAGGGTAAGCAATCAACTAGTCCGAAGAATTTGTAACAGAATCTTATGGGCTTTTTGAATTGAAGTAGGTAACGTACGGATGGTTTCCTATTCGCGGGCTAAAAGTGGGGAGATCCAGCGCTCGTCGGGTCGGCGATCGCGTCACTCGAGTCAGGGGTCATCGCGTCTCGGCGCCAGCGGCAGCAGCAACGGCGGAGGACTGGAATACGACAGCCGTTTGAACTTCAAGGTTGAAGACACGCCCGTGACCTTTTCGCGCAACAGTTCGCTGAGCTCGCTCAGCCTCGACTCGAACGACGAGCCCTCGGCTGACGAGCAGGCGCTGCTGGATAGTGTCATCAACTCAGCAATGCCCAAATCAAGGTTGAAAAAACTGGCCCAACTTCCACTTTACCCGCTTTTGCTAACTCTGTTATTAAAATCTGATTATTCCAGGTCTGATTTCTCCATGAATCGCTCTGCCAGGAAAAAGCCTTCACCCTCCAAACTGCCGACGAGCCACAGCTGGAACGGTCTCCGACGAGAAGGCGACGGACAAGCCAGTACCCCACCTCCCCCACCGAGTCTTCCAACGCCCACCTTACCTCCTCCGTCCTTCGTAACCGAGCCAGCTCTCGAGGAACTACCCGCACCACCTCCTGAAACAGCGGAACTCGGAGAAGAGATGCTTACCGTCTCCGTAATGACTACAGAGATGACGCAGTCGACGATGATCTGCGTGGAAGCTAACAAAGTTGCAACCGAGATCAGCCAGTTGGAAGATTCTACGGCCGTCTGTCTGGAACAGGTCCCTTCTTTAACAAACAGCTTCATTGTTAGCGGTGATAACTTGATGGAAAACATGAACAGACGGTCTCCGGTAACCTCCAGGAAAATCGACGCTAAACTGAACGGAGCTGCGAGAAAAGCCTCCGTTAACGGCAACTCGTTACTCAGGTGCCTCACTAATAACTAATTTCATGAATTATTAAATATTAAATTACAATTTGACTTATTAGACAAGCACTGTCTACGAATATGATATCGTCCAGCGATAGTTTGAGCTTGTCCAGCAGTTGCCACTCGAATATTGATAACATTAAGCCGCCTTCGGGATAGAGTCCATTAGCGAGATGTCGTCTTCCAGAATGGAGTCTTCCAGTCTTAAGTGCAGCGTTCTGGGCGAATCGTACTTTGACGACGACCAGAAGAAACTGGAACTTCTCCAGGAACTGGAGGCCATGGAACGGGCCGTCGACGTGAATGCCAATTCGCAAGAGCTGTTTACTGAACAGGGTAATTTAATACTAATTAAGCTAAGTAAAATATTATTTGAAGTATTTATATTATATCAACTGATTTCGCTACGTCTAAATTAGTTCATACTTAAGTGGTAATAAGTTAATGAATTTAAATAAGAATAATGACTCAAAAAATAAATATATTAAATCGTTATTAATAATAGTCATACTGAAATAGCGATATCAAATAATAATTAATTTACATAGCGGCTCCAGTGGAACATAAAAACAGTAACCGCAAACGGCAGACGCCAAAAGAGCGACGCAAGATGGACAAAGAACGCTACCAGACATACACGCTGAACGCCAACAATTCGCTGGACGACGCTGGTGAAATCGCCGAGTCTCCGGTCAGCGACAACGGGTCCCAGTTCATCGAGAAGTCGGAAACGGAGGCCGTGGAGAAGGAGGAGGCGGAAACCAGCCCCGTGGACGTGTCCATCACAGCGGCGGATCTGGAGCTGGACGCGGGAGAAGTGATCCGCACGCTGAAGGAGACGCGCCTGCACAGCTCGTCCGAGTTCCTCCTCGACTGCGAGACGCTGAGCCTGGTTTCGGACGACGCCGAGTGCGAGCCAGCCACTCCGGGCCTGTCGAAGCCGCGCATCGTCAAACCAGAGGAAAAGGCCGAGGAACCCAACCCGAAAGCCATACGTGGTAGAAGACGCGTTCTCTATACGATAACGCGTACCGTGCAACCTCAGCAGCAGCTTACGCTGCAGCAGCAGGCGAAGAAGAATCTCGTCGCGGTTGCGGCCGCGGCGCGCGTAACCGAGCGCAGGGGTCGTAGCGCCAGTCCGGCCAGTCCCAGCCCCGTCAGACCCAACCGCACCTCGGCTTTGCGGCAGAACACCTCGCAGAAATCCAAATATCCGTCGGCTCCCGTGCTGGAAGTGTCAACTGCTAACGGGAATCCTAGACTGCGGACGAATAGCAAAAGTCCCAGGATCAACAGCGCCCCCTGTAGTCCCAGGCAGCTGGCGCAGGATGATAACAGCAACGCCAAAACGCAACAGTAAGTTAGCTAACAGCCAATAGTAGGCCATTGGAAGTCGAGCTAGTTAGCAAACGACAAAATAGTCAGTGAACGAGTGAGCTTAGCAACAGTAAGTTAACTAACAGGTAATAGCCGTTAGCAAGTCGAGCTACCTAGTCAACAACTACGTAGTCAGTTAACTAACGAGCTAAAATTATAAGATTAGAGCAACAGTAAGTTAGCTACAGCTAATAGCCGTTAGCAAGTCGAATTAGTCACCCAGCGACTAAGTAGTCAGTGAACTAGTGAGCTGAGGATTCATTAAATTAGCGCTACAGTAAGTTACTAAAAGCTAAAAGCCATTAGCAAGTCGAATTAGTCACCCAGCGACTAAGTAGTCAGTGAACTAGTGAGCTGAGGATTCATTAAATTAGCGCTACAGTAAGTTACTAAAAGCTAATAGCCATTAGCAAGTCGAATTAGTCACCCAGCGACTAAGTAGTCAGTGAACTAGTGAGCTGAGGATTCATTAAATTAGCGCTACAATAAGTTACTAACAGCTAATAGCCATTAGCAAGTCGAACTAGTTAGCAAATGACTAAATAGCTAATTGACTCGCAAGCTTAGAATCAACAGTAACACAGCTATCAGTTAATTACAGTGCTGTGTAATTGTAAACTCCGTAATTGCAACTATAATTTAATTTACTAATAATTTTATTAATATATCTGCCAACGTTTATTAAAATATAGATGGATTATCCAGTTGCAAGTTAACAAAAAACCTTCGCACTTGGTGTCCAGAGTCCAGAAATATCCCGTAAACATTCTACACCTTGTTTTTCTTGCCAATCCTAAGGGACCCGAAACCTCCATAAATCATAATTTTTTCATTAGCAAGTGCAAAGTAAACCAAGTAACTAAAATTAACTTAAAAATTGATTTTTGTATAATTAATGAAGCAAATTGTTGATTCGTTAAAGGGCTGCTGAATCTTCTTCAAAGATATCCGCCAATCCAGTAGGAGGAGGGACTGGGAGAGATCCTGTACCCCGCCCACGTTAAGCAGCATGGGCAAACAAGGAACTTTCACCAAAGAGAAGAACGATACACCGTCTGCTACCCCAGCAGCAGCTACAGCAGCTAATAAGGTTCCGCCAAAAGTTCCACCCAAGCCCAAGCTGATGCCCAAGACTTCGGAAGCAGCAGCCAAACCAGCCGTCCCTAAGAAACCGACCCGGTTCAACACGAGCAGTCCCCTGACTTCTCCGCGGACTCTCACTTCCAAGTCGAGTCCCGCCCTGAGCCGGCGTTCGGTCAGCAGCGCAAGTATCGGCTCCGACTCTACCACGGTCACCAGCGAGGACCAGTCCCAGCAGCAGGGCGCTAAGAAAGCCCCGCCCAAGAAAATAATCACCAGCAAAATCGCCAGCCTCTGGAAGCAGGTAGAAGAGAGCAGGACCAAACAGAAAGCTCCAGTTCCAGATGCAAGGAAGTGGATCAGCAGAGGCGAAATAGCCAAACCAGTTACCGAAGACAAGGCCGTTAGTACAGTGAGCAGCCCCAGCGTCAGCAGCGAGAGCGTCCCTCTCAACCAGGGCCTGGTTTCCAGCAGCACTTTCGAGAAACTCAGCTCCTTCAACAGCCAACTGCCAGTGGTGAGTCCCTCGTCGCGCGGTGGGCGGGTCTTGGGTACCGTCACCTCCCCCACCAGCAGCCCGGAAGCTCGGGAAGAGAAGAGGAAAGCTCCTGTGCGTGTTACAGCCCTTTGAATACAGAAAATGTTCCGTTCGTTTTGTTTATTGGGTATTAAGATTCTTTCTTGAAATATTGTTATGATATTCACCCAGCAGCTTCTGTTTGGATTTGCGTATTTTTCTGTTTCGTTTGTTACGTGTATTTAGATGCCAAAATTAACGTTTTTCTCATTTGTTTCGCTTCAAACAGAACGATTAAGTGTTTCGTGCATTTGTGCGTATGCATATTAGCATTATTTTACATTATTATTAAATTACTTATTATTTTTTATTACTAGCATAGGTATTTTATGCATTTTTAGCTTATGGTAAGTGAATAGCGTGCAGTAGATTTGATTCGATTAGATTGACATCTCTAGAGGAAATCCTGGGACCGGATGATTGTAGCCGTCACGCAAAAAGTCATTACCAAACATCATTCATTAATTCACTCACTAATTCATTCAGTCATTCAGTCATAATTGAATTATCCGTTGAACTGAAGTTAAATTGCATTACGAATTCGTATGATTGCAGTTAGACTTAATGGTATGATGGAATTGGATGTAATTCGCAAATATTTGCGAAAAAAAAATTTCGTGAAAAAAAGTAGAAATCCAGACAGCACCAGGAAGCTGTCCGCTTGTTTTCGCAAAGGTTTTACGGGCTTTCCTGAATTAGATCGCTGTAGTCTTGTTCCAAAATCTTCTTTTTTTTCAACGAAGTAACTGAAACTAATAATAAATTAACTAAATTATTAAACGTTTAACTTTAAAATGAACGAATCCATAGAATTTAAACAGGTAATCAAGTAAATACCTAACACAACCAAAAGTTAAAAGTCCCGAAACTTTTCACGTAAATTTTGCTCCAAAAATTCAACTAACTATGATGTTAAACTTATTCAGGAATATTTTTGTATACAAACTGAATTATTTTCTTGGTTGAATGTACTAGTTAGAATTTTTGTAACATTTTAGTGTAAAAATTGTAATTTAGAATTAAATAGCGGATTTAATACAGTGTCCGCTATAAGAGTGATCCTACAGAACGGGAAAGACTTGAGACCCGCCGTATAGCGGACAGCGGGAAAAAATCAGCTAATTGATAATTCAAATTTTTTCTTGGTTGAATTAAATGTCTAGAATTTTTGAAACATTTTAGTGTAAAAATTGTAATTTAGAATTAAATAGCGGATTTAATACAGTGTCCGCTATAAGAGTGATCCTACAGAACGGGAAAGACTTGAGACGGGCCGTATAGCGGACAGCGGGAAAAAATTTCAGCTAATTGATAATTCAAATTTTTTCTTGGTTGAGTTAAATGTCTAGAATTTTTGAAACATTTCAGTGTAAAAATTGTCTGCAAATTTTGGCAATACTGTTTTTAATTTTAATCAAGAATTAAGTGGAGCGGACTTTTTCCGTTGGTTTGGGTTTGGGACCAGTGCTTCCACTTTGCAGGGAAATTCCCTCAAATAGGGAAAATGGGGAAGAGGGAAAGGGGAAAGTGAAGGGGAAAAGTGAATTTACAAATGTAGCTTTACTCAGTAGCACGGAGGGGAAAAAAGGGAAACTGATATTTTTCAAGCGGAGGGAAACAAGGGAAACTGATATTTTTCAAGCGGAGGGGAAAGAAAGGGAAACTGTTATTTTTCAAGCGGAGGGGAAAAGAAGGGAAACTGATATTTTTCAAGCGGAGGGGAAAAAAAGGGAAACTGATATTTTTCAAGTGGAGGGGAAAAGAAGGGAAAAAAGTGGAAGCACTGTTTGGGACAGACGTCGGAATCTGTCAACATCAGCTACAGAGAGGGCCGCTGCTGCCAGCACTTTAATTTAGAAATCCCACCTTGGCCCAAAACTGAAACTAATTACTAAAATAGTCTCACTACTTCCTATTCTATTAAACCATCGCTTGCTAAATTAGTAAAAAATACTATTAACACAAATAAAACACCGTGTACCCAGCAAAAAATTTAAGATAGTTTCAAGACCCTGAAAAATATCCTGAAAAAGGACATTTCCAGAATGCCAATCAGGACTTTCGAGTTCAGTGAAATTGGCCCACTTCCAGTGTGTTCAGGACCCTGACATTGGGAATGCCTGAATAATACATGTTCAGGGTACTTAACAGCGTCCTGAAAAACGCCTGTCAGGATACTTAATGGTGCCCTCAATAATCAAGATTCACAATCCCCAACACAATTTTTTTTTTTTTTACTCATCCAGGATTCGGACGTGGTTCAGGATATTCAGGATATGTTACAGATATCGTTCAGGATGTAGCCGACATCCTTAATTTTCCGTTGGGTCGCTTCAGTAACTCTTATTATTAGTATTGTAATATAAATTAAAAGCAGTATTATTTAGTGTTGTGCTTCTAACTGGTAAATATTGATGATTTCGTCCTCCATGTTTTTGTATATGTTGGGAATTGAGTCAAGGAACGGGAAGCTTTTTCCCAGCTCCGTTTGCGGGTAAACGGCTCAGTTAGCAGTGAACTGATCAGCAGTAAAGAAGCTCGCATTAAATTCTACCAATAAATCATAATTCTAATTAAAATCCTATTTAAATTCAATTAATAATTCATAAGTACTACAGTTCTCCAGTAAGTATTTTTGATTGAGATTTTTCCCTCCTGTTTGGGAAATTTTAAATTTGGCGCGGCGGGAAGATAGAACCAATCAGTTTTTTTTTGCTTACTTTGTCACTTGAATGTGATTGGTCGTTTCCTGTGCATCTCAAATTTTTTATTGGCTGTAGTAGTAGTAGTAGTAGTTCAGTACAATTTCAATATAATAATAACAGATATATTTTTCCGAACAAGATTTTAAAGCACTGGTAACATAAAAGTAGGTATACTGAGCAATGGTGTTTTTATACCGTTCAAAACACCGTAAAAAGGCACCAGTGTTTTTTCATAGTTTCCCAGTTCCTTTTTACAGTGCCTTTTCACAGTAGCCTGCATGGCCTTAACGTGCCCTATTGTTAAACTACATTCAAACTGCCTAGATCAAGGTAACCAAAACGGCACTACAAAAAGGCACCGTCACTTTTACGTGGATTTTCAACTTAGTTTTTTTTTGTTGTAAAATGAAAGTGGATTTTTCAAAAAGAAGAGTTTGTAGGTTTTCTTTAGTAAATTGTTTGCTCTGTGTTATTTTAAGAACTTCTTACAACTTTTCAAAAGTTTAAATGTTTCGAACTATTTACAAAGACCCTCTTGTGTTGACTTATTCCCACATAAAAATGATAGTGCCTTGTACGGTGCCTTTTTCGGTGACTTTGAACTTGCAGTCTAAAACGTAGTTTTAAACTTGGATTCAGTATGAGAAATGCAGTCAACTGCGGAAAAGGTACTGTAGTAGTATCAATGGGGTCCGAAACTTCCAATAATCTTCGTACACCTGTAAGTCATGTTATCACTGTTATCAACCTGTTATCTCCATGTTATCTCCGTGTTATCGTATGTTATCAAATAATCTTCGTACACTTTTCCTCGGAGTTTCGGACCCCTTGAGTGGTGCCTTTTTACAGCGTTTGGTACGGTATAAAACACCGTTGCTCGGACCCATGTTTATGTGGGCTACAACGGCGGATCAGGAATCCTGAAAATGAATCTCATTTAAGCTATTTAATTCATTTCGCGACATTAATTTAACGAAGCGTCTAACTGAAATTATGAAACCAGAAATAATTAAACTCGTACCATTCGTTTCATCTTACAACTGAAATACTATTCCATAAAGCTTAAATCACAGAATTGTTGCCTCGAACCTGAAACTTAAAAATTAGTATTCGAGACAATGGTAACAAGAACCGAGTCGAGTAGAAATATTTTCGCGATAGTACTTAACGTTTGTAATGTGGCCATTATAATTTTATAATTACGTGTATTTAATGCGTTTATACAGGTAATATTGAACGACCACCTCCACAATGGTTTTAAGGACCCTGAACGGGATAGCCCTGATTCTGCTCGTGGTCCAGAACGTTCGAGCGGTAGAAGCAGGTTCGCTTGTCGAGAATCAGCGAAAGGAAGCGGCACGGCTTAGCGACCTGCAAATGCTCCGAGCCCGAAACAACGGCAGCGAGGAAAACATCTGTGACGTCCAGAACCCCGTCTCCCTGTACTGTTACTGCGACAGTCTCGTAGTATTCGACGCCACATCGGCTAGCTGCTTCGTTTTCAACAAAACCTCGGGGAACGACTCTATCTGGGAGACTTTCCAGAGTCAACCAATGTTAAAAGAGTTGAAGATCAACGTGCGGCCTGAAGGTACGCTGAATTCTGTCCCGTCTTCAGCGCTCGGCTTTCTTCCCGAGCTCGAAATCTTCGAGTTATCTGGGGCCTCGATCGAACTCATCCCGTCTGATTCGTTCGCTGACATGGATAGTCTCCAACACCTGAAACTAGGAGACAATGAAATCAAGAAACTAGACAAGTCTGCTTTCGCAGGTCTCTCGTCACTGCTGTCTGTGTCGCTCAGCAGCAACGAACTCACCGTCGTGCAGCGTGGAAACTTCGCCGGGCTCGGGAAACTTGAAATTCTCTCACTAGACGACAACAACATTAGTTCAATCGAAAATGGCGCCTTTGTTGATTTGAATTCTCTCCAAGACTTGAATCTGGAGAAAAACTGTATTCAACTATTGTCACGTGACGTGTTCGAGGGCCTGGCTAACCTGCAAACCTTGAATCTCCAGAAGAACGCTCTGACCACAATCGAAGACGACACGTTTAAATTTACAAATAACCTGAAAATTTTGAATCTTAGATGGAATAAAATTGAAACTTTCAATAATTTTGCTTTTCGCGGGCTTAACCTTTTGGTAGAACTTCATTTGCAGGACAACCAAATCCATCAGATTGGAGACGCGTCTTTCAACGGGCTGGCGAACATTTTCTACTTAAATCTGAAAAACAATAAATTATCAGTTTTAAAGGAAACTACTCTGAAAAGCATCTGGAACAACCTGATAAATGAATCAATGGCTCTTTCAGTAGAAGGTACTTGTATGTTTGCAGAATAACTATCAATATAGGGCATATTCCAAACGCACACTTCACTACAGCGGACACTTATATTAAATCAGCTTGTTAATATTTTTCAACTTTCTTGGTTCCGAAGTGTTTCACAAATTTTTCTGCGATTTTTAGAATTTTTTTCAGTCACATTTGATGACAGCATTATTTTATACGAGTGTCCGCACTAGAGAGGGTGGTCTACAGAGGCCTTTTTGGAATAGGGTCGACTATTGCTCTAGTTTACCCTTTCGTAGTATTTTAAAATGTTTTCCAATGAATTTTAACTTAAATCAATTTGGTTATTTTTCATAGGAAATCCTTTGGAGTGCAGCTGCACTTTTGAATGGCTGAAAAAACTTCGCGAATCTTCCAAAAGCCACGCAACTGTCGAATCGTTGGACAACCTGCGATGCATAGACAAACAAAACCTGCTGAACTTCATCACATCAAGCTGCTTTCGATCTACAACTACAGCTACTACAACAACAACAGCTACTACAACGACTAGAAGTACGACCACTGCTACACCTACAAGCACCGCAACTACCGTAACAACAACAACACCAAGAACAAAAGCTACAACAGCAGAGCCATCAACTACGCCATCCACCACTACTACATCAACAACAACTACACAAGCAGCAACAACAGTAGACCCTACAACATCCTCAACCACACAGGCAGCAACAACAACAACCTCTTCTACAACCACTACAACAGTGGGAACTACAACATTGAGTAAGAATCTTGTCGAGGAATCAACGATCCATGATGGTCTGTCGTCTGTTGTAACACAACAACTCTTCGTCCAGAAGGCCGACAACAACCGCAACAACCCCCGCAACAACTCTGGTGCAAACTCTATCAAGATCAGCTACAACAATTTAGTTGTAGTTTTACTTTATTTCATTTTTAAATCAATGGACGCAATTTTTTACTGCTGAACTTGGAATTTAAAAAAACTGTTCCGTTTAAAATCTGTGATGAAAACTAGAGCTGCTCTATATCTTCTGTACATTTGATTTTTAGTTTGCTTCATCTTAATTTAAAATTTCAGTTCTTATCAAATTCAAAGCATTTCATTCAAATATAATGATAAACTTCGCTAAATTAAACTTAACCAGAATACAAGATACCGAAGCTTGACACTTCTTTCTGTTAACTTGACCTTTGATTAAACATTGGTTCAAAAATACAGAAATATTATATATAAATGCAAAATTTAGTCTTCGGATATAAAATTTCAGTTTTATTAATAATTTAAGGAATATAAATTTGAATAATCTTTAATTTAGTTCACTTTTCTACCGCTAGGTGGCTACGCAAATAATGTTTACACGTCAACCTTGGAGTACAGCTTCAACAGCAGACATATGGTATCAGGTGTTTGCTGCCTTATAAATTAATTTGACAAAACTTTGAGAAAATGGTCTTGCTAGAAAATGACGCGGTAATATTGGTTTTCAGACAAAATACTCAACATTTGTTTAAACTGCCGTAAAATTGTTTCAGTTCCTTACAGCCTTAACGCTGATGTACCAGAACTCGCGCACGTCAGGGTCCGTATTTCTCACCATGAAGGCTTGTAAGTTAATTCAGTGTAATATTTTATCCTTTTCTTAATGTTCAATTTAATCATTAAAGATGACGGTAGGAAGAAACCAGTCCCTCGGGACGAAAGCAAAATTCCCGAGCCAGAAGGCAATTTCACGCTGATCAGAGCCACATTGCGGAGCAAGAAAATAAGCACAGTGGTAAATAGGCCTTCATTTTTCTCGTTTAGAAGTTATTTTGTAAATCAAATTTTAACAGGTAAATGCTGAAGGATTGACAAAGTTTCAAGCAGCGTTCAGCAACGTCTTACGCAGCAACATGGACGGCCTGAAAAAACAGAAGAAATCCAAATCGAAGGGCAACAAAGCGACACAATAATACAGATTTAAACAAAAAAATACAATAAAATTCATCCACGTTTGACTTTGTACTTTTTCTCTATCTACGATGAAGAAAATTTTAAAGAGAGTTGTTGTAACTGCGACTGGAGAGCTGTGGCAGTTTCTCTAAAATTTATCGTTGCAGATTCGTTGATGATCAGCGATACGGCGAAATGTTGTAGGGCCACTTTCAGGCCTCCGCTCAGAACAAAAACGTTTGCAATGCCACGCTGAATCAAAGTAGTCGCTACAACAGGTGCTATCGTCTCGTCATAGTCATAAACGATGATGACATGCCCGTCTCTATTTTTCTGTTAAAAGATAAAGAGTTAATTGATACTAGTTGGATTTATTGAAGAAAAAGAATATAAATCAATTGACTGTTGCTTACATGGTAACGCAAAGATTTTGTTTCGAAATGCGGTCCCTGCGCTAGTCGAGATTTCGGGTAATGCTCTGCCGTAATGACTTTTCCCGATTTGTACTCGTCTTCTTCTCGCACGTCCAGAAGCAAATACTTTTCGCTTGCATCTTCCTCAGCTGTAGAACTTTGAACAAATATATTTTGTTTATATTTTGAGTAAAGCTTGATCATGAAACTTACTCTCGGACAGTGCAATCTGAAGACACTGGAAATTTGAGAAAAAGAGTTTCCGTGATGAGCGAGACGAGGAGCGAAAGTTTGATGCGGCGGAAAATCTCGTCGCTGCGAAAACGAAAATTCTGTTGGACGGTACTCAGATCGTTTTGCAGTTTGCCGAGGTGATAACCTGGGAAAAAATGAATGTTTTTATGTTTTGCAAAAATTTTATGACAGAAATTTGTTACCGGTGTTGATTTTTGGCTGAACGTTCCTCACTCGAGCCGATAGCTTCCGCTAAATACAAAAAATGATTTTAACAAAAGCTAGGACAGAAAAAAGTAACGATTAAGTTCACACTTTTTGATGGCTGCTTGACTGGTTACTCGTACCATCACGGGAAGATGTCCCCGCGATATTTTTGGCAATATTCGGGGTGCTGTTTCCAATGGACCTTATACTATCTTTACTAAAACCAAAAGTTGACATTTCCGTATTTAGAGTTTTAAGATGGGAGGGCAATATTTTGAATCTGTTGTCATAGCAACCGCTTGGCAATTTCCCTTAATGAGGGCTCATTTTTCCCTTTTTTGCCTTCTCCTGTAAGATTGTATTCGCCTCATTTCCCCTCTATGTTAGGACATAACGCTGTACCTCTTAATTTCCCCTTTGGCTCTTCCCTGATTTCTCCCCCTCTTCCCCTCCGTCCACTATCTTTCCCTTTTGAGACCCAATCATCCATTTTTCGGGGAATTTCCCGGCTCTTTAATTTAACGAAATTCAAATACTTTCAATTAAAAACCATCTAATATATTAAAAGCATTTAATTAAATGTTTTTAAAACAATTATCCTATCAAATAATATTAAGATTAATATTTATAATATTTAATATTAGATATGGCAACGCTGTAACCGCCATTTTTCTTCACATCCGGGATTCTTCATTGTTGTTGCTTCAGTTCAGTAACACAAGATCTTTCGTCTACTGGACACTCACCTTCCCGTCGCCTCCTTCTCTAGATCTTTTTACTTTTCCAGAAATCAAAATGTCTGGACGTGGTAAAGGAGGTAAAGCAAGTTATACGACATTCCTCTTTTTTAAATAAAATGTATTTCTAGTAATATGTTACTAAAATAACAGTAGAGAAAATAGTGAATGTTAAGGTGTTCATTGTTTTATTTTTCTTTTCTTTGCAGGAAAAGTTAAGGCCAAAGCCAAGTCTCGTTCTAATCGTGCCGGACTACAGTTTCCTGTGGGTCGCATCCACCGCATGCTTCGCAAGGGCAATTATGCTGAACGTGTTGGTGCTGGAGCTCCCGTTTATCTGGCTGCAGTCATGGAGTACCTGGCTGCTGAAGTTTTGGAATTGGCCGGAAACGCTGCTCGAGACAACAAGAAAACGAGGTATAGACTTATCTTAAGATAAAATCGCACAACGTTAACATATTTCTTTGATTTTAGAATCATTCCGAGGCATCTGCAGCTGGCCATTCGCAACGACGAGGAGTTGAACAAACTGCTGTCGGGCGTAACGATCGCTCAGGGTGGTGTCCTGCCCAACATTCAGGCTGTTTTACTTCCAAAGAAGACTGAGGAATCTGGATCCTCATCCAAATCCAAGGCCCAGTCTCAAGAATATTAATTTTCCCTCACTGAACACCAAAAAAGCGCCAGGACGGTTGATTTCGCTTTTTGTCACTTTAAATTCAACTCTGATTCAAAAATTCCAGTCCCGAGGAAAATTTGTCGGCATGAAGAATACACAGACCATAATCGTCAACAGTCCAATTTTTTTCTTAAAGGGAAGTAAATGTAGTGCAGGACTGGATTAATTGTGTATTTTTGGTCTTGATCGCTGAAAACCAGTGTCTTTGGTAGTACCTTGAGCCACTAACAAACAGAAAAATGAAATGCTTTCTTCAACGTGAAAAAAAAACGCAGATATCGTTACGGTAACTGAAGATCTCGTTTTCCTTAGACGGGCGATGCAGTGAAGTGGCTGCTCTGACGCATATGGACAACCTGTAGACAGGATCCCAAATACTAGCTCGTTAATTGCTGTATTAATTACTTAGTCAATATTAACTTAATAAAATATTAATAATTGGTAATAAAATAAATTACTAAAAATAGAGTACGTTGCATTCAGGTAGATAAAACCCCGAATAATAACACGTTAATTGCATTTTTATGTATTATTATATCAATATTTAGTGTTACTTACATCAATAACAAATAAATAGTAATTTTAAATCTCAAGAAATACAATATAAAATAATAATAATTGGAAATGAAATAAGTTTTAATAAAGTACCGTACACTGCATTCAGGCCAGGCGCAGATTGGGGCGTTACAGATCATGCAGGATCGAGTAGCCGGTGCTGCGCACACGACGCACTTGCCCCAGGCCTGCTGCGGCGGGGGCGGCGTGCTGTAGCGAACGTAAGGCCCCGGGAGCTGCTGGCCCATCGTGCGGTACTGCGGAAGCGGACTGCACATAACGTAAGGCTGCTGATTCAACAGCTGACCATTGTCCTACAATCCAACATACGGTTCAGTTAAAAATTTCAAAAGTAAACTGAATACTTAGGTATTGAGATAACGAGAACTGATAGCAGTCCTACCACTTTGGGTTTTGGGTTTTCCCTTTTTCCCCTTCGTTCGGTACAACTTGATTTCCCTTTTTCTCCCTTTTTAAAATGTCTATTTTCCCTCCCTTTTTCCACTCTGCATAAGAGCTCAAGAACCTACTTCAGCCGTATACTGCTTAAACGTACATTTCCCTTCATTTTCCCTTCTAAGACCCTATTTTCCCTTTTTAAGGGAATTTCCCTGCAAAGTGGAAGCACTGATTGGTGAGCCTGTACCCAAGGGCGGTAATGCTGGTCCTGCATCCACGGGCTGCCGTACTGGGTAGGTTTTCTCGTGGGCTGGAAAACGGCTCGTGGTGGGTAGGGAATCGATGGTGGCGGTGGTACCGTCGGAGGAGTAACAGCTTCTGTGCAAGGTATCAGAGCTCGAGATTCTTCTTCTACTGCCGCTGCGTCTTCTCGGTTTTGAGTAACCGGCTGAGTGCTGGTAGAAATGCCGAACCGCTCGCGGACGACTTCATCTTCTTCTCCAGCGTGAACTTTCTCCAGTTTCTTCAGGTAATCTAGACGCAGGATCTTGGCGACCGACTTCTTCTTCTTCTTGCGCAGCATCTCCAGCGAACATTTCAGTGATTCTACGACTGCGAGAAGCTCAGTTTCTTCCCGAGTTATGACGTCCAGTTCACTGTCCAGCGCAGTCATTCGGCTATGAAACAAGGCACTTATGGAAGCGGCAACCTGCGTTTGGTGCTGCTCTGCTTCAGTCAGTTCTAGCTGAGCATCTACAATATAATTCGAAAATAACAGTAAAAAATTTTCTAGACTTGGGTCTAGACGTTTTCATTTTACCAGAGACGGACTGGCGTGAATTTTCAACTTCATTTTTGAACTTTTCCACATTTTTCTCCAGATTTTCAACGCACTGCTTGGCTGCGGCAACCCTTTCCGCCAGCACAGTGTCGTTTTTGGCTTCAGTCAACTGCAATTCCAGCTGAATGGCTACTACCTGCTTCATGCGCAGTTCTAACATCATCACCAGCTCTTCGTTCTGTTTAATTGTAAGCCGCTCGTTAGCTTCATCCAGGCGGATTTTCAATTCCTGGACCTTTATCGCTGCGCTCTCTTCTTCGTCGAAATTTGATTTGTTTTCAGTTTTCAGTTTTTCCTTCTCTTCGCCAACGTCAACCTTCCGAGTCTGAACCTGGGCCAGCATTCCAGTTTTCTGGCCCAAATCTCGCTCCAGCTCCTGCACTTGAAGGGTTACTTCTGCTATAATGTTCTGCAACTGCTCCTCTTCGTCGTCACTCTCTTTTTCCGTTTTGACAAACTCAAGGACCTCAAGCCCTGCTTGATAAAAAATCATAAAAGCTGTTCGCAAATCCTCTTAGCTGAAACATTTACCGACAATTTCCGCTTCTTTAGGCACAGGATCTTTATTGAGACTAGTGCTGTAGGCAGCAACTGCAGCAGCAACACTTTCTTTCGAATCTTCGGGTTCTATACATAAAGATCGCATTCGTGAATTATGAACCTAACAGCGTTTTTTTAATTAAAACCTACCGCAAAGCTCAGGTTCTGGATTAGGCATATCTGGCATCTGGTCACAACTATTAGGTTCAGGGGACCTTCTGCTGGTATACAAAATAATCATAGTAACTAATTAAGTCTAAGAAATTCAGTTGAATTTGTTAAATAATGATAAAAAAGTACCAGTGAGGTTATTTTCTTCATTTTGAGGGATAGTTTCAGAAACTGGTTCACTGCTGGAGCAGCTTGGAGTATTCAAGGCATCGAGTTCAGTAGTTTCTTCGTTCTACAGAACAGAAAATTTTGAACATAATTAGCATTTGTATAATAGTAAAATAGTTTGAAAAGAAATCTACATGATCAGCAGGTACTGGATTGCAGGCTGGAGCTGCGGGAACCAGATTAGGCAGTGGTCCATCTGATTTTTGTTTCAAAGTATCTGGTTTTGGTGAAGGTACTGTAGTCTTCACAGAAAGCTTCTCGTTTCCTTAATAACAATAGAGAAATTTTTATAAATTCAGCAACAGTTAAAAGCCGCGTTAATTAACCCTTCGTGCTGGTTTTGGTCTGATCCTTTTCCTTTGTACTTGGCTTCTTGGCCGATTTTCGGGCAGTTTTCTTGCTTTCTGGTTTTGACTGCTTTGAGTCAGGTGCAGCTTCTTCGACCTTTCGCTTCCTCCCTCGCTTCGTTTTCCCTTTCTCTTCTGAAAAAATTTCATTCCTCACTGCTAAACTAGAAGAAAATTGTATAAAAGTAAGACTTACCCGCTTGGACTCGAACATCTTTAGGTCTGGGGCTCTCGCTCAAAGCCGAGCATGCAATCATGGCCTCTTGAAACGACAGCTTTGTCGGACCATTCTCATTAACGAAAGTTGCTGGAGCTCCTAGCGAAATCTGCCCTGCACGATTATCTTTAAAAATACTATTAAATAATCATTTTGATGTAAAATTGATTTTCATACCAGAATTGGAGGCTTCGCTAACTTCTGACGTTTTTGGGGAGGAGGTCTTGCGGGGAATTCGGTAGCTCTTTAGCGCTGAAGTTCCCGCAGACACGTTTTTCGCAGAGTTTATCATATCTGAAGGTTTTTCTGGATCTGAGCAACGCTCCAAAGGAACTGCTATTTTTGAATTCAAAGATCTTAGGATTTTCGACATCTTTACTGTGGCTACGTATCAATGATTAAAAACAAAAAGGTTAGGATTGTTTGTACGACAAATACCAATCCGAAAATACGCTAGCAAAATGTACGAAAAGGTACGAAATTTCCTTACAATTCAGAAAACTAATCGCAGACTCCCCGACAAGCTCGGCACAATGGAGTTTTGGAAATTTTTGCAATTAAGGGTCGTTCATCAGTTCGCTTGCTGATTCTGTCTGCCCCTACGGTATAGCATGTTAACGTAGCCTGGATACAAAACATACCCTCCAGGCAGCAGTGCTCCCACTTTTGAGGGGAATTTCCTTGAAAAGGGAAAATGGGGAAAGAGGGAAAATCGAGGGAAAAGGATATGAATAAGTACATAAGTGTATTTCAGCACTGGATTTTTTTTAAAACAAGCTTCGGAAACCCTAAAAATAATTATTCATGGAGGGAAAGAATTATCTATGTTGAGGTGAAAAAAAGGAAAACTGATATTTTCAAATGGAGGGGAAAAGAAGGAAAACAGTGCCCTCTAGAGGAAGCATCTGCCTCTCGCGACACACAGAGACCTCAAGCGGTTTTTTCCCCAATACTTTCGAAAACTTTATTTTCATCCGTCGTTTTTCACTTCCAAAATTCTAGAAATGTTTAGTTTCCCCCCACTTAAAAAATGACTTGCGAGAAATATTAATAATCATTAATAAATCACTCAAATTCTTAGCCTCTTGATTAGTACGATATATTTCTCTGAAAGCGAATTAATTGCTGTCCCTAGTGACGCATTCTCGGGGGGGGGGAGGGGGGGGGTCACTTACTTTTTCTCCAGACTCAAAGTTTAAAAAAATATCTTGATAATAAAACGGAAAAAAATATTTTGGTAACGGTTCTCCAGTGCTTCCACTTTGCAGGGAAGTTCCCTTAAAAAGGGAAAACTGGGTCTAAAAAGGGAACATACTTTTCATAAAGGGGGGAGCACAGGAGTATAGCTTGATATCCCAGATGGAGAGGGAAAGAATACAAGGGAAAAAAGGGGAAAACCTTCGAGCATGTATATATAGAGAGGGCATGCTATAGCGAAACGACGTACAAAGTAAGGGAAAGAAACCGCCTAAAAGACACAAGGCTAGCTGCTTGTCTACTGGTGGCCATCGAGTCACGTGATGAAGTCACGTGATCTGTTCGTAGCCGCAGGCAATTTTTGACGGCTGAAGGAATTGTTTGGACTCCTTAACTCGCCACGTGATACTCTCAAGGGACCATTACATAGCAATTCGACCTTGATGCCTCAGCGCCTCCGGGCAAGAACTTCACCCAACAACCCACGTGATGAAGTCACGTGATCGGTAGCCGCCATTATACAAGCAGCCAGCTTTGCGTTTTATTGAGAGGCTTCGTTCCCTTACTTTGTACGCGGCTTCGCTATGGATGCCCTGTCTAGATATACATGCTCGGAAGGGAAAACCGTGCCCCCCTTTATGGAAAATGGAAAACTGAAAGTGGAAGCACTGCAATTCTTCCTAGTAGTCGAATAAACTTTACGTGTCGATGTTGTTGCATTGTATTGTAGCAAGGACACTGCAAAGCAAAAGATTCGCCCGTGATACTGAATCGGTCTGGACCGAAATCTGAAATAAGATTTAACTTTCAACCAGCGCTGGGAAAGCTTTGTACTTTCCTTTCAAACTGTTTTTGTTATTGGTTAACAAATTTTATACTTTAACCAAGTTTGAAGATTCCGTTCGGCTGTTTTCGTTGGCAAATTGGTTCACAAGTGAACGTTGTTGACGGTACTAAACGTATGTTACTATTGCAGTTGTATAATTGTTTCAAGTTTAAATGGGTATTTAATCTATCCTCGAAAGACATTGAAGAATTTTCTTTATAAAACGAGTGATGTTGCTGTTACTTCGATTTATACCAAGCCAGAAAATCCTATTATCGCCAAGAGTTCTGAATATATTTTCTCACTGAATGTTGGGACCATCATGTGTGGATATTGTTCCTTCCGAGACCGGTGAAATGTTCTGAGTTGACTGACTTCGGATTAGGGTATGAAGTCGCTAGGTCCTGCTGTTTACCAGCACAATCGTGATCGTTTCTAATTACTTGGAACTGTTTCAGAGAAAGCTTACTTTTGCCCCCTGTAAATCTCTGAACCTTATGTTGGGTACCTGTTCATCACCCACCCCTGCTAGCATGGGTGGGATTTAAGGATTCCCTTTAAGGGATGCTAACCGCATCCCTTAAAGGGAACCATAGCGCTTGCTTTTCTTGACTGTGGCTGAAAACTGTGTACTACAGTCTAGTTCGAGAAGAGCCAAAGTCCTGAGGCGTTTCAATTTCTTTGCCAAGTACACGATTATTCAGATATTAGATATCAAATGCTGCGCGTATAGTACGGATGGTCTGCTATACTAGGAGAAAATGAACGGAGCTATATCCGAACTATAGGGGAAGTATACGATCAAACATATCGCCGTGTTTAAGTCATAGGAATTCGGTACAACTATGGATGAAGCGTAAGGTGTACGGATTAGCAGTATGTGATTAGTTCTACTAGGCTACGCAGAAGAGAAGAGGAACATGATGACGTCCTAAGCGTAAACATGTCTGACGAAACAACCAGTATAAGCATGTACAATATTTATTTAAAGCTGGTCAACGTCGCTCCTTAGATGCAAGTTGACCAATAATGTGTTGGACCCCTTTCCAGAGAGGTGTCCAGCTGAGCGTTATACAGCAATGCTAAACAAAGTTTCGCCTACAAATCTTTTCTAAACACTGCTGCAAGCTTGGTCCAGGCTACTCGTTGAAAAGTCGACCCTTTCTCGAGGTATTGAGATCATTTACTAGTTGCTGTCTAACAAGTTCCTGGATAGAAATAGAGTAATAGCCATGGTAAGTGAATTTCGCCTGCTACCAGGTTACCCATATTAATACATACTATGAGTGAAGGAACATTTAAGTTATTTCAAGTAGGATTGTCTAATTCAAGTTTGGGTTAGTGTTACTTAATACTGGACTTAGTCCAAATTGGAGTCACGTACCAGTTTTTTGCTAGACTCATGAAACATTGCGGACTGTAAAGTTTTTGACGTCGTGCGAACCTCGCGGTGCGAGTAACAAATTTTAATTTCAATTTTCTAGGAGAAAAGAGTCCTTCGGAAGTGTAATTTTCGTTAGTTGTACTTATTTCATGCCAGTGACATAGTTAACTTTTCACAGGGTCATGTAATGGATGGTTATTTTTTGTGGATGTTCTAATTTTTAAAAGAACCTTTCACAGTTGACTTGAAAAAGAGTGTAAAGTACATTATTTATGACATGAAAATTTTTATAACTACAGGAATAGATTATTCTCTTGTAACAGTCAGCAATCAATATATTTTGTATTAAAGTAGGTGAAAATAAACTTGCAGTTGAAACGTAACATGATTTACAGTTTGCAGTTCGCACATCTGGGCCTTGGAAGCTTCTGACGAGTTACGTCGGAGACTCTTATCAAGAAGGAATGTTTGATCGATTGTATACTATTTCATTTAAATTAAGACTTACGAAATGAGAAATAGATACTTCTGTTCGCACTGGTGTATTAAAAAACGAAACGAATTTGACCATTCCATGAACATCTTCAACGGCACAACGTACTTGTTACATATTAGGGTAAGCCTAGCCTAGCATAATTCTCTAAATGGCTTTAAGTTACAGATAGCGATTTAGGTATTGCAACCTTTATATCCCCACCGGCAGGAGGCCTGACTAGAAATGTCAAGCTCTTTGCCAGAGGTCCACTTGACTGTTGAGCATTAAAATTGCCTAATCTCAGAAAGCAGGGAAAGTTGCTGGCCTTTCCAAGGTGCCCAAAGGCTGTCATAATATGATGGAAAGTTTACTCGCATGAAAACTTGTCAATATCACCTATGGCGATTTGTATTACGTTTCAGTTTTATAACCCAGAATCAAAGTTCACTTTCATGGTTATACGATTTTCGTGATTCGGCCTATCCATTTATCCGATCACCACATTCGATAGATTTCTTTTAAAATAGTTTACTACACATAATTTAGTTACCCTTGCTAGATTAAGGTAACTTAAGTTCTCCGTATCATTACTGCTTGGAACCTTGACGAGCTCACTGTTTTGTCCGTTTTTTTTTCTCAGTATTTTACCTTAGTAGAGGCATCAAGAGAACACGAGGTACCTTTTTGTTTTTCTCGACGCTTCTGATCAAGTTAATTCTACTTTTTTTTTCTATGAGACCCTAATGCCGTTAAGGTGGGTCGGAATACTTTCACTCGGGTTGTCATTAATATTTAAAATTTTAAACATAACCAGGGGTGCCCACGAGGGGGTTTCAGGAGGCAAATGCCTCGTCGGAGCTCAAGGTAGGTACTGCAGCAAGATAATCAGTAACTTTGTTTTTAGAAGTTTTTTTCTGATTCACAACGAGAAAGATATTTTTGAGTGTACGCATATATAATATATGAATATATATATATCATACTGTAAGTAGCTAGGTGGGTACATTCAAGGTACTAAGGTGGGTCTGCCTTGTAGGCAAGGGTGGGGGTAAGCACCCCTGAACATAACATCGACATGTGCCGTAAAGGAGTACGATGGTAGAAATCTATAAAATTGAACTCTGTTCGAACTTGAATATCTCAGAGGAGGATCAAGACGTGCAAAAAAATGTAGATTTATGGGAATAGTTTTCTATTAAAGGTTTGCTTCCATACTGAAGTTCGTGAGAAACCCGTGAACTGTTAATTTGACTCGAAACTTTTCTCCTAACATGTTTCGCACAGTTACACGGAACAATATCCTTAGGTTTAAACTGCGAGAAGTCCTAAGTAGAAGGGCAAGCGCTTTCTCCTTTAGCCTTAGCTCTGCTATATATTGAGACTGAAGCAGAGCAACATTACTCAGTTGTCTTGGACCAGCCGTACTGTTGGGATAAGTCTGCATGCGAAATCGCCATAGCCGCATCTTTAGTCGAAATGATTGTGAAGGTAACTCCAGCTTTTGACAGTTTCTGAAGAACCAAGTTTGAATTTTTCTCCTTTAGAGATACGTTACCGCGATCTGTTTCGTTTTCTCTGTATTGACTCCGTCCAGAGCCTCTCGTCTTTCTACTAATTCCTTCGAGCCTCTCGATGCTGGGCACCTCGCCTTTTTTGAGGGCCACTACGAATCACTGCATCGTCCCGAACACGTCCCGAAACAACCTCAGCCACATAAGACCACTCCAAACAGTGTTAAAAACCGCGTTCCGGTCGAAACCCTCGATACCAATAATGGATACGATACCGCATTCGGGTATTTGAAACCGGACAAACCTTATGACCAGACGGGTTTTCCAAACATAAAGCCTCAAGTTGAGCCTTCACGAGTTCGGCAACAAGGAAACCAAAGATATCCGACATCGAAGATACCGCACCAGCAGCAACGGCATTTACCTTATCGTAACCGCCAGTATCAGTATAGGATTCGCCATTCAGATCGTGTCAAGGATTGGAAATAAGAAGCACAGTTGAAAGGAAGATACAGTTTTATGATTTGAATTGTGTAATAGTTTCTTCTGAGAAGATTTTTTTGTGTGGAATAGTCATGTGAAAATACACCAAAAGGCAGCAGAAGCCACGTATTCTATGGTTAACGGATCAAATGGGGACTTCTATTTCAAAATCAACTACCTAGGGCAGATTGTCTGGTAAAATTAACATTTGTCTAGGGAAGCTAATGTCGAACTATTCAGCCTGACCCGATGTTGGAAAATCATGGTGGTCCGAGGTGAGCTAGAATAAGCTTGAAGAAATTCTACCATTAGTTTTCGGTTGATGCCCAACGCAAAAACAAAGAAGATGCAGCTTGACGGCGAAAGAGAACTGGTCCCCACAAGTAAAGATCAGTGCCGGACTTCCCTATGGGCCAGTATGGCGACGAGCCACAGGCCCGGACATGGAATAGGCCCGCTAAACTGCTAGACTTGACATGTTGATGAATTTTTTTTAACGTATCTGGTAGACCCACTTCAGCTTTAAGCCATAGGCCCATAAGGGCTCAGATCCGGCCCTGGTAAAGATAGCAGTTTTGTCAAGTTTTGGATGGGAGTACACGGCTGTCTCGATAAGGAAAAGGCCGTGCAATCAATTAGCCAGTTTCATACAGAACTCCAGTCCTCGTTCACCCAGTTCATTCGAGCACATTATGTAAAGTCAGTAAGAGGATTTGAATTTTGTCACAAATGGTTTCTCTGTTCGAAAAAAGCCATTTTCATTCTAATGCATTACAGTTTCTTTTGCAAGGTCCAGCAAACACAATTTTCGCACATTTTCGCTCAGTGTCGCATTCCAAATTTGCAAATTATTGTGTCGACTCCACGAACTGTGATTTTTGCTTTTGTAAAACCACTGTTTCCAGAATCAATTTAGTCCCGTCCGCTTCGCTGCGGGAAATGATAACTAAAGTTAAAGCCGAAAAAAAATTTAAAAAATGTTTCATAGCTTTTCAATGGAGGATTGGCGGAAGTGTATCTACTACATAAACTATATATGCAGGTAACTAGTGGCTCTTCAACGCCGTAACGATCCCTGCGGTGCAAAGCCTGGCGGAATGAAAACCCTATCGCTGAACGTTAGAAACCAACTTTTAGTATCTTACGCAGAAAAGGAGTCATTTGCCAAGCAAATTTAACTGAGAGAAATCTTCATTTGATGTGTAGTACGAAATTAAATGGCAACTCCGGACAACTTGGAAAAAACGTGTTATTTAACTTTTTACGCTGATTCCGAATATACAGTGCCCCTATCTCAATTTTCAACCGTTTGGCCGCTGAAATTAATTAAAGTTTGAAAATGCACGTGGCAACGCTGGAAATTGTGCAGACGATCTGTTTGGTTCGCCCTAGTCACGTGATCAAAACAGCCAATGAGAAAGTTTGTCGCTTCCCAGTAGCAGACGATTTTGTACTACTGTTTACTCCCTACAACATGCTGCATGTCTGTTACTAGGAGGCAACAAACTATTTGATTGGCCGTTTTGATCACGTGACCAATGCGAACCAATCAGATCGTCCGCTCTATTTCCAGCGTTGCCACGTGCATTTTCAAACTTTAATTAATTTTAGCGGCCAAACGGTGGAAAATTGAGATAGGGACACTATACAAAGTCGGAATCGGCGTAAAAAGTTCTGTAACATATGTTTTTTCCAAGTTGTTCGGAGTTGCCTTTAAAGGTGCTTTACTATGCACTTCAGTTAGTCTTAGTAAATAAAATTCAGTAAAAGTGATTGGACAGCACTGAACGCTTGCAACATCTAACATCTCGCCCAGGAACTTGTAAGTATTTTCAGTACTTTCAGAGAATTTAAGTTTTCTTTTGAAGCCAACGTGAGACCTTGTTATCTTCTAAAGATTACTAAAAGTCACGGCATTCGAAGTGGGAAAAAAATTCTCTGTCAAGTTCTTTGTTTTAAGGTTTAAGATTCTATGGATTTACCTGCTTTTGGCGCCATAATTTCATATTCCGTACAGAACAGAAATGCAAGAAAATTAACTTTAAATCATCCAGATAAAGAATACCATGCACGTTTGTGAAACAAGCCAGAAAGCTGCACGAATCAGCAAGAAAATCCATTTAAACAATCATAAATTAACACGTAGCCACGATTTTTTACCCCCAAAAATTGTCACAGTACATACAATCAGGTTTTCTCGTGTCATAGATGGCTGATTCTGGGGTTACTTTGTAGCTGCAAGGGTTTGGATGTTCCTTTGAGTATGAATAAGAATGGAGAGGCCCTTGGCTATCTCTCCTCAACAAACCACCCGGTCCCACCAACTTCTGAGAAACCCCTAAGGTGCTTCGCTCTGATTGGCTACTCCAGAAGAAACAAAATACTATCGCTTAATGTAAACAAAAAAGCAGACGAAGTCAGAGACAAAGTGAAAGCGCGCCTATGACCAAATCAAATATTTTCAGCAGACTGCGTTCTTCATTTTCTTCTTCTGTTCTAAGCCCCTCCTACAAAGTGGGTGGTTGAGGGAGAAAAGCGCGCCTGCTGAGGCCAGTTTGGCAGTGCTAAGGGCCTCTCCATTCTTATTCATACTCAAAGGGGTTTTCACACTGACGTTAGCATAATTTTACTGAGTCTCGTATTTCTAGGCAGAGGACAGCTTTGTTGCTCATTGGAACTGTAGTTCGAGCTTCTGATGGATTCAGTGTTCACACAGTTTTGCTGCCTAATAATGCGGGCTCGTGTGGTCAAATTAAGATCTTGGGATCTAGAAGGCATGGAATTCCTGACCTTGTGGCTACAAGTGGTATTCCTTTCACATCGTTGGACTGACTCGGGACGCATGGAAGATCTATGGCGGTACGGCGAGGAATGCCAGCGAAGATCTTCGCGTATTACTCCTGCGAAGTTAATCCGAAATCGTAGTTTAAAAATTGATTTATATCAGGTTTCGTTATAGATTAACTCAAATTCTCTTAGATAAAAGTACAATTATTTAAATTAGCAACCATACTGGCGAACAATGCTGATTATACTTTACATTCAGACGTGAAATCTTAGGACTAAACTAGTGTTCGTAACATAATTTAGCGAATAATTTGTTAAACTATGCATTTTTAGAATTTTGTAATACCTTCTGCGCCATGCCGTGAAGTTAGCCTGGGCGGTACAGCATTGTCTTCATGCGTCAACAAGTATCCAGCTCCACAGAGGCCGCAAATTACACCGTTGAAGTACTGGCGAAATCTGCGTAAGAGGACATTCGCGGACAAGGGGCTTTAAACAAGGTTTAAAATTAACGAGTCAAAAGCAAAACCTTTCCCCAGACCTCAGTTTCTACGTTTTTGATTAATATCTTACACCACAGTTCTAGTAAAACTGACAAAATTCACGTTGAGCAGGTAAGTTCTAGTGTAGGAATCAGAGACTGAAAATACACCTTGAATGATTTGTAAAAGTGAGCGTACCTTGCATTCATCCAGTAATAAACCAAGGGGTTGATCATCGCATTAGACATGGCAAGCCAGTAGAAAAACAAATAGATATGCTGGACGTATCTGCTGGACAGAAATTCTACGTTGTGATATTGGCAGACAAAGTAAATATGGTACGGCAGCCAACACGTTGCGAAAAGGCTTATGATAACAATGAACATCCGCACAACCTGTGAGATACAACCATAGTTGCACGCTCGAGCCATGTGCAATATAACATAGACTAGTGATATCTTATCGAGGGGTCCGAAACTTCCAATAATCTTCGTACACCTGGGTCGTGTTATCGCTGTTATCAACCCGCTATCTCCATGTTATTTCCGTGTTATCATATGTTATCAAATAATCTTCGTACACTTTCCCCCGGAGTTTCGGACCCCTTGTATCTTATCCAATGAAATCTAAGTAAAAACAGTGTAATGGTCCCAAATGAAGAATGGATTCGACTCGCTAAACGATTCCACTCCATCACATCCTAGTCTATGTAGATATTTTACGTGGAATGTTCTGGATACCTTTTTTTTCGACTGCATCGTCTCTGAATGACGTTGGCTGAGCTCGCCTATTCCTTTGCTTCCCCATAAAACGCAGCTCATTCTAGAGTAACAGGCGGCCATGACCAGCATAGGGATTAAATACGTAAGCCCCAAGAGAGCGATGTTGTACCTGTAAAAAACAATGAAATTAACTGCAGTTAAGTAACGGAGTGAGCAAGGAGAAGTTCTTACGCATAATCCTGCTGGGAAACAGTAGGTAAACCATCGGGCCATATCATAACGCAGGCAGTTCGAATATCGCCACTGGGGTATCTTCAAATTTAATAATAAATCTCTCACACAAAATTCTACCGGGTATCATATATATCAACCATATATATTTCCATGCCATAGCTAGATTAGCTATAGTAATTTTGACGAAATCACGGAAAATGATTTCGATTAACATGACTGCATAATTCCCTACCTGTATTCAATGGTCTCTGAATAAACAGCAGAAGGCAGAGCTAACGAAATGCTGGAGATCCAGACTGTTAGGAGGATAATCCGCGCGCTGCATTTTGACATGCGGGGTCGTAGAGGTCGGACAATAGCCAAATACCTGAGTTAGTCAGAATATCGAAACTGAGATATCAAAGTACTCATATCATTAATCCTTTCGTGTTAGCAGATTCCATACAAATGAAGTATACAGTCATAGGTTCAGTCCTCGTCAGTTTTCTAGTCGTCAGTCCTCCCAATTACTGTTACTAATAAAGAAAAACCTTAAACACAGAGTAACTTACCTATCGATGGATATGGCAGTCAAGGTAAATACACTTGCAGCTACGGTTGCATTTGCTATGAAGGTATTCAGACTGCAATACACTGCGCCAAACGGCCAATTGCTATATCAAAGAAGAACCTTTCAGCAAAACGAATCATTCCTTAAAAATGTTAACGAAAACAACACGTAACGACGCAAAGGCCTAAGATTACGTCAATATAATTATCTGAATACACTCCTCAAGCAGAGAATAAGTCTATTCTTGATTTAGTATAACTCAGCGAAAAAGCAAAAATGTACTTGTGAAGCATGAAAATGAAGTTGAAAGTGCAGTTGAATATGGACATCATTAAATCCGATAGGCTCAGGTTTAAGAGGAAATAATTGGTCACCGTCCTCATTCGACGATGAGCTGCAAGTATCAAGCATAGTATATTAGTTTACTTGTGCCTTTTATTGGAAGTGTCTACCAATTAATTCTATTTCATGCGCGTGTTGAACTATTTTCATGCTCTAAGTATAGCCAAACTTAGCCGTCTTGATGGATAAATTATGTTTGCACGTTATTCACAACTATCATCGCAAAATATCGTATATAAAAGTAAAATACCGAGCACAATCCAAATGACGATAGAGTTTCCCACAATAGCCACAATTAGCATAAGTGAGAAAACCGCAATCCAGGCAAGCTGCTGATACCACGTCATAGAAAAGTGCGATGAATGAACGGAGTCTGTCGCGGAACTTGTTGGCGTAAAACTGTATTCAGATCCAGCGTATTCCCCTTCCGCTGATGAACCTTTTACTGCTGCAGGGTAGCAAGAACTCGTATGCTGGACATCAGAGCCGTTCAGAGCGTCAAGCTGAAAGCTGTTTAATAATTCGTCCATTTCAAATCAAACCCTTCTTTATTCCAATACGGAGTTCTGCTCGGTAATGTTGAAAAACTGGACCCTACTGAGGCTTTGGTCTGGATCGATGTTCACGTTAGTCTCCCTGCAAGGACAATAAACCTGCTTTTAATATGTAATCCAGTTGTTTTAGCCACTATCAATATTAGAAAGGAACTGTCTTCATTTTTCGAACATAAAATTCAAGTACGAAGCATAAGGTATAATCGCTCTAACGTTTCTGCATCCAAGCACTGACTATTATGAATGCACTGTGTTTACTTCCTGGATGTTTACGAACTAAGAAATCTAATAAATTGTTAGATACGTTGCAGTATAAAACTTGGTTTTTCACGTTAAAAGTATCTTAGAGAAACACCCATACCATGGGTCTTGTTATTATGTCCAACCTGCGCTCATTGTAGATATTGTGGCCTGTGGTTGTGGTGATGTGGGACCAGGTGGGCAAGTGAAAAAAGTAAATCTGACAGCTATGTATGGGAAACCCTGACAAGAGTTGGTAGCTTACGAATAACTGAAAACACGCAGTTCTATTACACATCCAATCTACTTTGGTATATCTTTACTAAGTTTAGAAAACCGGTTGGTAAACTTTTCATGATGGGTATCAACTAGTGGCTGTTCCGGCAATTGTCTGTTAGTAAAACCATTCATAATTTACTTTTCAAAAAGTTAGAAAACTGGGAAAAGTTTATCTACATGCATAATTTAGTTTTAAGCAACAGAGGTTTTACTGGTGGTTGTTGAAGTAAAGGTTTGCTGAGGTCCTTTTTTTGTCCAAAATATGGTTGCTGAACTTTGTAGTTCCTAGTTTGTAGGTTGTAGTGTAACTTGTAGTACCTCCTACCTACTACTTATAAGGATGTCAAGAACGCTATTGCAGTGCTACTGATCACCACAACGTTAAAACCACGTGTCTCCGCTAGAATGAGAACATCTTGATAGCCTAAGAGCTGAGAAGGAACTGAGAAGCATGCAACCGGGCCGGGCATGATTTATTTATCACTGTTCGGTGCATCAAGGAATCGTCAAATCGTGAACGGCGCAAGGGGTCCGAAACTTCCAATAATCTTCATACACCTAGGTCGTGTTATCACTGTTATCAGTCTGTTATCTCCTTATTGTCTACGTGTTATCGCTTGTTTTGAAATAATCTTCGTATACTTTTCTTCGGAGTTTCGGACTCCTTGGAACGGCCTTAACGTAGCACCGATACAAAAGTCTCAAATGTACTAAATTATATTGTAAAATATAGTAAAAGTGTTTTCACTTGTGTAAATGGAAACTATGCCAGAAAAATTGCATTTTAATGCATTTTTAGATGAATGGACCTTTTCCCAATTTTCTTTTCTTCAGAAATAACAATTTACTTTTGATGCACAAAACTGCGTTCGATTCTGAAACCGAACTTTTCACGGATCCCGTCAGTAGAATTCTCACTGTTTACCTTTTACTTCGCTATATTTGACATCATTAATCATTTTGCGAATTCTTTAATATCGAGAATCAAAAGAGCATTGCGAAAAAAAATATTTGTTAAATTTTGCAAGTGCTAAATTGATACAATTGCACTTAAAGACATTCACAAAAGAGACGTTATGTTTTTCGCTTGAAAGTACATGTCTGTTTTATGGTATGCAATGTTAATAAAAGACAATTTTCGAGCGTGAATTGGGTTTGGTGGTACCAAACTTCCTCCAAAATGCTCCTGAAAAGACCACCAGAGACATTCAGGGTGAGTGAGGTGTTCATGAAAACTCCTCATGCAACTCAGCTACGTTTCCCCACCGGTTACGGATATGGTATCACAGTTTGCGCTACTTTTTCATGAAATGACAGGAAAGGAAACTCTTGGCAACGGCAAATACAAGAGAAAAACTAAAAAGAAGTACTTACATCTATTCTGTTCCAAGGCGTTACAAATTGAACAATCAACCGGAGGGAAAAAAAACTTTTTTCTAGGCCTCACTGTCTGTGTATTCCCTGTTTTAGATGTCATAGTGAACCTCAGTGAACCATGTGAACCTAGGGAACATGGTCTCTCAGTTTGCGCTACTTTTTCATGAAACGACAGGAAAGGGAACTCTTGGCAACTGCAAATACAAGAGAAAAACTAAAAAGAAGTACTTACATCTGTTCTGTTTTCAAGGCGTTACAAACTGAACAATCAACCGGAGGGAAAAAAAAACTTTTTCTAGGTCTCACTGTCTGTGTATTCCCTGTTTTAGATGTCATAGTGAACCTCAGTGAACCATGTGAACCTAGGGAACATGGTCTCTCAGTTTGCACTACTTTTTCATGAAACGACAGGAAAGGGAACTCTTGGCAACTGCAAATACAAGAGAAAAACTAAAAAGAAGTACTTACATCTGTTCTGTTTTCAAGGCGTTACAAACTGAACAATCAACCGGAGGGAAAAAAAAACTTTTTTCTAGGTCTCACTGTCTGTATATATTCCCTGTTTTAGATGTCATAGTGAACCTGTAGTTACAACACGCGTACTATTTAGTTGAGTTACTTTAAAAATGGTCTTTCAGATGCGTGGTTTTAATCTTTCTAGACTTTTCAGTAGCACATGAACACACCCTATGTTTTCGCTCCCAGCTCGGTGGAAAATAAAACTGTTTCTTCTACGTGCTACGTTTCGAAGGTTTTTATTCTGTATATAGCAATAAGCCATTCCTCTCTGGGTGAAACTCTATCAGGCAGTTTCCCTCAGATGATTAAATTGGGTAACGGTCTGTTTGCAAGGACAGATGATTCGCGGGAAGACCGGTAGAACATTTGTCGTAGGTTACGGGACTCCCTGATCAAGCTGTTTGTATGGTAGACAGTTTTCATTATACTACCT
Organism: Eulimnadia texana; assembly: GCA_002872375.1. NCBI lineage: Eukaryota > Metazoa > Arthropoda > Branchiopoda > Diplostraca > Limnadiidae > Eulimnadia > Eulimnadia texana. The sequence continues at coordinate 30,404,682 of NKDA01000001.1, read as the reverse complement.
CTTTTTCTGCACGTCTCAGACCATTTCGGATGCTGGAAATAGTATACAGAGAAGACAATGAGCCAAACAGGGTAGTCCGTATTCAGCCTCACACTACATCTCAGCTGAATGCATCATGCCCCTTGGAGACCGTAGTAAATTTGCGATGAAAAGCAACACTCTTGGTGATGCTGTACTCGCGTTGCGAGTTTCCAGCTGAATTCATATCAAGTCTGGATATCATGTTGGTTCTGTCGCCTATTCGCATTTCGCATTATTTATGTTTAATACATAGCCGATAATTGTTTCATTATACTACTCTTCTTATCAGTCACAAATCTTTACACGTAAATATAATATGTGATTACGATGACAAAATGCTGCTCGCAAAGAATCCAACTGCGCACTTGGAGGTTAAAAAAGGGCATGCTGCTATCAAATTTTGTTATTATTAGTATTGCTTTGGGCTGGACTATTGCTTTACTTACAGTGCACATGTGCAACCGTGTAAAACATAAATTAAGGAATGTGCACCTGACTTCATTTCCCAAGTATTTTTCCTCTTTTTCAATCATTTCCTGAACGATCTTGGTAACTTGTATAATTCCGTCGTCGTCTCATTAAAAGGCAGGCTGCAGCGCGGGGGGGCTCTCCCTCAACGCATTCTCTCCCGAAGCTCTTTTCACATAATTACTTTTGTAAAAGTTTACAAAATACTACGGTTCCTCGTTTTATGAAAAGACTTCAAATTCCTTTACTGAAAACAATAATATTTAGTTGATTCATTATTTCAGGGAAACCACTAATTGCTTTTAGTCGTTCATGGTATTTCGAGATGCATTCTGTTATTTAGAGAAGCCATAGTTTTAAATAAGCTTTTTGCATGAAGTGTGTGGTGGCATGTTAGGGAACCTCTTTTCTGTTGATCGCATGCCCTTATACAACTCTTTGTTCATTTCGCTATTACACGCTGATTTTATCAGAGAAAATTTAAAGGGACAGTCCGGACTTTTTGGAAAAACACATGATGTAGAACTTTTTATGCTGATTCCGAATATATATAGTGTCCCTATTTCAATTTTCCACCGTTTGGGCGCAAAAATTAATGAAAGCTTGAAAATAGATATGGCAACGTCGGTTACATGGGCAGCGCTCTGACTGGTGGCCACTGGTCACGTGGCCAAAACAGCTAATGGAAAAACGCCTGTGGCATACGAGCAGTCGGTTTTGTAATATCGTCAACTTGATTCATCTTTTGGTAGCCTTTTGATTATGCCTCAGGTACTTTCCTATTGGCTGTTTCGATCACGTGATCAGTGGCCACCAATCAGAGCGCTGCCCATGTGATCGATGTTGCCATGTCTATTTTCAAACGTTCATTAATTTGTGCGACCGAACGGTAGAAAATTGAGATAGGGACACTATATATATGTTCGGAATCAGCATGAAAGTTGTTTAACATACTTTTCCCGAAAGTCCGGATTATCCGTTTAACGAACGAGAAAACGCAACATTGCATTGTTTGTTTAAGCGGCTCAGGTTTCTATGACAAAAGCTGGTAAACAGAATAAAACATAGTACTCACGTTCTGACTCGTTGAATACGTAATTTGGTCTACATTATTTCTTATTTATAAGGGTAAACTATCTATAGTATCACCGATGTTCTATCTTCAATCTAGAGACTTCTCTGATCCAAATAAACAAGCCTAACAAAGTATAACCTTTGAATAGCTACTCTTCCAAAACCGTACCGTTCTAGAGAAATACATTTTGCTCATAAAAATTAAATACAAATGGGTTGGTTGAAGGTGTTCTTCGAAAAAATTCTTCCTTTCATGACTCAACTACCGATGACTACAGTAGTATTCTGTAGGTTCACATTCGTCTCTCAGCTCACGACTGCTCGTTAATGTAGCTAATAATGGAAGTGGATATCTTCTACAAGTAAATAGGATTCCAATGTAATGTAGTGAGAATGTATATGTCTCTCAAGTAAAGAACGTGGGACCATACTTTGTTATTCGTACAGTACATCGAATGTTAGTGACAAGGTGGAAAATCAACTCGCTTAGTTGTAGTGTCCCGAAGTAAAAGTAACTGAGCGAGAGGAAGCCAAGAGTTCAAACTAGTACACCAGCTGCGGAAAGATACATCTTATCATTATGTTGACGGTCAAGTTGGAGTAGCAATAAGTAATTCAGTAATAGAGACCACGCTTCCTAGTTCCGAATTCCACGTAAGGAAACTGAAACCATGGTAACAGCGATGCTAGGAAATATTTCGGGTCAGAGTTAACAAGTCCACGATCGTTTACTTGATCAATAAATTTGGGAGCGAGTAGATATTCGAGCTATACGAGCCATAGATGACCGGGTGTGCAAAACCATATATCGATATATCGCACGATTCAAGATAGAGAACTACTTTAATTCAAGAACTGACATAGTCTAATGTAACTTTTTACAAAGAGATATCTGCTAAAGTGCTGTCACAGGATTCATACAAATTTAACATGAGAGCGAAGTCACATAATGCAGTGAATTAATTCGCCGAAAGAGCTGCAAGTCTTAGATACCAACTGAATCCTTGCACAACGTCATGAAAATCAATGCGAGCCTCACTGGTCTTCGCCCGCTTCTGTGTAGGACGTGGATACCTGCATTAGATTTATTTCTACAAGCAGGTATATGGCGTATCTATACGAGGAGGACTTGCCGGATCATATCGTTGAAAGATATAGCAGTAATATTCCGTACAAAACCTACTATTACTGCTCAGAAGTACTCCGATCCATGTGTACAGCGAACTAGTATTCCTTGGCAGATAATTGTTTTCCTAGAAATTTCAATAAGGGGACAAGATTAAAAATGAATGAGTATTCATAATGTAGAATGGTTCGATATCTAGACTGAACGAGGGAGGCGACATGCTGCATTGAGACGAGCGGCTTGAGTCATCATGTGGAAAAGTTACACAGCGGAAACAAATCCTGTAAAAAATTAATTTAAGTTTCGTGATTTCTCTCTAGTGAATGTCGGCAACCATTAATGGAAATTTCGAGAAGGCATCACTCTGTAACGTGTTACAGATGCCAGTAATTTACAGTACGTACAGTTAAATTACAGTAATTTACATTACAGCAGCAGTACCATTTCTGAACACAAAAAGTTACCTACTCCCTGTATAGGTAAAATCCTAAATGATTTGACTGTTTCTTATTCTACTATTGCCGCTTATTAACCAGGACGTCGATATTGCTACCATTTGCTACCTTAAGTTTTCCGCTACAGCTATGCCGTCTCAATAAATTATTAGGATCTATCGATCGCGGCGCAGGGTCGGTATGTCGGCTGCAAACTTCGTGGAGTTCACATACAAAAGTCTAAACAAATTTTTTGATCGTTTTATCAGCTTCTGTCTATAATATAGGCTATTATATTTAATTTTAATTTTAACTGAAATACAAACCGAAGCTGGGTCGCAAGTGCAGTTTATCATCTGAAGTACCTTCCGGGAATGCTCTACCACGTACTAACTAGTAGTATTTTTATAGTATTCGTAAGAAGTGCTTTTTATACAGTTCTTTTACGGACACGTTACTGAGCGATTCAACTATAGTAGGCCTAGGTTATACGTTAATGTGAGGAATATGTGCCAAAAGCGATAAAGCCCTTTGCTACTTGCTACACGGATAATCCGTTCTACGCTCGCTAAGAAGTCTGACAAGTATGATTCACTCCCCGAGTCTTTCATCCATGATTCGTGTTGTGAATGTGAACTCTGAGCTTCTGTTTACAATTGATAGTCTTAAAAATGAAGAGATTTGCATTAAAAGAACCTTACCGTGGCATAGAAATATTAAAGAAGAACACGTATTAGTTTACCCGTTTCTCTTCATTGAGCATTTCTCATGGTGGAATTAATTAGTGCGGAGGGAAAACAACACATGTGAATGGGTAAACTGATATTGTATTCTCTTCAGGTTGTTAAAGATGCGCAGCTTTTAGCTAAAACAACTACCAGCAATTAGGAGCACTTAATTTTTAAGAAACCGCATGCGTATGGGTACCTCGACTTTCTTGTGCAACACCAAAAGTCTACAGTTCAGTAGATGTCGGAAAATAATATGAAAACAATAAAACGAAATCTTACGGAAGGAAAGTAAAATTAATATGGAAGTAGTGTTCGATTTAGTTGATTTAGAATGCTCCAAGCGTTCTAATCGTATTACAACTAACAGGTTACTGGTATGCTACTTACTATCTCAGTGAGCCAAGTTTTACTTTTTCTAAAATTTCATTTGTCAGGTATGTGAGGCATCTGCCCATGACCTCAAGGGGAGGGATTGCAGATTCATCTGCAAAGGGTCGCTGGTCTGGGAAAGGCCTCACGTAGAGTCGAGTGGGATCGAACCCACTGACCCAGAGGTGAAGGGTGATGGTCTTGACCTGAGGTCATAACCATTGCGCCACCAGCACCTTCGAGTTTTTACTTTATTGCGACCTAAGAACTTTGATGAACCCAAGATCCTTGAAGCCTTTCAGATCCAAGTCGCTTATCTGGTTTCTGACACTCGTGCCGGTAGAAACAAGACTAGCAGAGGAGTACTTGAACCTGAGGCTGTTGTCGATGAACCAGTAACCGCGTAATCCGAATCAGTTCAACAGCAGTACCAATAAGGGCCTCTCTCGTTTCATACTGTTTCAGCGGAACGGATCTAACAAAATAAAAGTATAAAAGTACCCTTGACGAGTTCATTCACGTACCAAGGAGACAGGCAATCAACTCCGTCTCTTCAAGGCCTATTCCTTCAGGTCAGTAGATTCATTTCCAATTGGAAAACCATTCCATTCCACGGAGTGTGACGATCTAGTGAATGTTGCTTCGATATTTGGGTCTGATTGCTTTTAAGGAAAAGAAACAAGGAAAATCAATGACGTCAATAGTTCGTCTGTTTCACATCTAATAAGAAAACTGTAGACGAGGGTATGATAAAGAACTGGGTACTAGTGTTTCCACTTTCAATTCCCCTTTTTCCCCTCCGTACTAGAATCCATGGCTGTTCTTCCAGATGTTCCCTTATTTTTCCCTTTTCAGATCCCATTTTCCCCTTTTTCAGGCATTTTCCCTGCAAAGTGGAAACACTTGCTTGGTGCTACTTGCTTTTGTAGTATTTCTTCAAAATACGAGGTAACAATGTCCCAAATCTTAACATTTTTTTTTCTCAATAAATGTTCATTCTCAGTGAAAAGAACTTCCGCACACACCTGAATTGTATTTTCTTAAGAACGATTGATACACTAGTATGAACGATGCGCTTTGCTAGGTGGTGGGCCCATAGGGGCCGGTCCGGATGAAGCAGGAGCTCGTGGAGCGAAATCTTGAATAAAATTCAGGAGAATTTCTTTCGTGACGGGATGCTGAATGGATTTGCAAACGGCTAGAAAACAATTCAAAAATTAAGAGTATTGAACAGAACTTGGTATTTCAAACTGTTGCTTACATTGTGCAGTTTTGAACGCATTGGGAAAGCTTTTATCGGTACGCTCGCGCATGAAGACCCAGGTATTCCTCTCCATGTCATAACTGCACTCGATGATCTTGTTGTCCAAGTCCTTCAGATCTCTGGTGAACTTCATACAGCTAAACGGCTGATCCAGTCCGTTAACGAACAGCTGGCAGACCCTCTCCCTGAGCATTCTGCAAGACAAAAATAAGTTTCTATGCTTTCTTTCATCTTGTTATGGCGAAGATAGTGAAATCTTACCCTGGTTTGTCGACAACTGTGATCTTCAGTCGGAAATCTACGGAATTCATGGACGGCGGCTTCCACTTGAGAACACCAGGGCACTGACCAGCTATATAGGGCTACGATTGAGAAACACGTATATGTTTTGTGTATTAGGTATATGTTGAACGGTTCTGTATGCACCTCTTCTACGGGCTGGAATATGAGACCGTCGGGCTCGTGTGCTAGCTTTCGAGTAAACCTGTCACTCATTAAGTAGCCCGCGGTGTGCACTTCCCAGAATTCTTTGACCCGAACGCCGAAGGGTTCCCTCTCTCTGCGAATGATACCTTTACGTTTGGCAGCTTCTCTCGGTTCCATAATATCTTTCTGCGAGAAGAAAAGAGTTACGCCTGCTGAACTAGAGATACCTAACATTTTACAAGTTTTCCTACTTACCCTGATACAGCGAAACCTAGTGAGGAAGTTTTCTTTTCGAATCTTGTTGCCTTCGTACGAGACAATGTCGTAGGCCAGGAAGCGAGGCTGCTGCTGCCCCCTTTCGTCAACGTCAATAACCATCTCTCCGTCAAGTAAGGTGTCGACAATATGCCTGCCCTGGTTGTTGACAAAGGTTATGTCTTCCACGAGGAATACCGCGTTGTCGCGATCCAGCAAGAAGATTTCCCGCGGACCTTTTATGTACATCAGACATCTACAAACAAGTTTTCGAGAGATTTGATGAAACACTGGCCCAAATATTGAGGAAAATTTCATTTACCTTGTTCCGTCAGCCTTCCAAGACACTTGGTAAGGTTTACGCAGAAGATCGAGATTGTCAACGTCCATGGAAACTGGCTGAGACCCCGGGAATCCTGAACCTTTCCAGTCGCAGAGGGTCTGGACTCTTCGTTGGACCTCTGCAGCTAGGCTCAGGTCCTGCATCGGCTGAACCCCAGGCACTCCATCCATGAAAACTGCTTTGGTGAGCACAGTCTCCCGCCTCTTTTTGCGGGGGACACCATTACCGTTACTAGTGCCTGCCGCACCATCCCCGTCACCTGGAGCCTCTGGCTCTTCTTCCTCTTCCTCCAGTTCCCAGTCCGGAACAGTGGGAGCTTCTGGGGTATCGTCTGGGTCGCCGTATATTGTAAAAAGCTCTGTCAGGTAGTGTTGCTTGTATATGCCAGGAACCCTGTGAGATTTGACTTTATGTCCTTGCACGTAATTCATTTTGGCAACTGACTATACCTGGCTTTGGAGAATTCGTTAACTGCAGCCTCGACAGACCAGTCAAGTTCTAGGACGAGGTATGAGACTATGAGGAACCCCGTTCTGTTGAAACCGTGAGTGCAGTGAACGCCGATGACCTGTAATGGGTTCTGCTGAATGAACATTTTGCAGGCGCGGACAAAACACTCAACAGCTTCCGTGCTGGGCGTCTCGCCGTGTCCCTTGCAGCTGATTTTAATGTAGCGGCAGTTTTGCGACTCGATTTCGGTTCTGTCGTAGAAACGGGAAGTGTTGGTCAGGTCGATCCACAGGCCCAGCGTTTTCTTCAGCTTCTGGCGGGCCGCGTCAAAAACCATCTGCGGGTAAAAACGATACTCCTCAGGCACTGACGAGTCGAATTTGCGGTTCAGCGGAGTTTTAAAGGCGAAAAATTTGTCCCCAATCAAAGAGAGAGCCAATCTGGGACATCTTAACCAGCGAGCCGGGATAGGTCCTGGTCCGTCAAACTTTCTCTTGCTCATATTGCAGCTTAAAAGTTCGCGTTACTTAATTAAACTATTCTTAAATATAAATTTTTCAGATATAAGTTAACATTCAAGTTTTGTTTGCCACGTTAAATGTAACTCTCGGTTAAATGCTTTGTGTTTACTACAGTGTCGCAGTACGATCTGGTATGTTTAGAATTTGCTATACAACGCCACCTGTGAGTAAAATATAGTACTACATTAAAATAATCACAAATTAATTACAATAAAGAAGAATTCCAGAGATCCAAGAGAATATTTGAATAAATCATTATTTATATTAATTAATTTATTGTTTTTTGCCCAGAATATCTATTCGTGGACATGCATAACTTTGTCATAGGTTGTGGCATTGCTGTCCGCGTATTCGACAGATTTGCTGTATCTAGCGTTACAAATATATTCATGTTAGTTTATTACAGTTGCATTTTATATTTTACTGTACATTTACTGCAGTTGATTAATGACAGATGCCATGAGTCACACATGAATTTTAAATAAATTAAATTTACACAAGTGTCATTGCATCTGTATAAATAGGCGAGCTTTACGCATTCAGAGTTAGACATTTTGCTGTATAAAAGGATTAGCTGTTCATCTAGGTAAATCAATTGTCACCTTGTCTTGCAATTTGGCAATTTAGCAATGAAACTGACAATCGCCTTCGTTTTGACTGTCCTGGCAACCGTAACAGTTGCGGTAAATATAACTTAATCATTTATAATATATAACTTGTACTTTATTTTATTATGATATTTCGATAAGCAATTTCCACCTCCTGGAAGACCTGGCCAGCCTCGTCCGCCCCCAGGACCTCCTCCGACCGGAACAAGGCCTCCTCCACCCACCGGAACACCTCCACCCTGTCCGACTGGAACACGTCCTCCTCCCCCAACTGGATCACGCCCACCGCCTCCACCAGGTCCTCCCGGACCTCGCCCACCCCCGCCTTTCCCTGGCAAGTAAGGCTTCTACTAGAAATGGTCATCGAGTCTTCTACCGTTTGTTCGTTAAAGCGTTGTTGTTTGCTTGAACTGAAATACAATATGCAGCAATAGCAACAATTTAAGTTTTTTTTTTAACTCTAAGTTAAGATATGAAAAATAAAAATGTAGGATTTTTGGAGAAAACTTATTTATTAATTGGTAATAAAATCTACATTCCCTCGTGACAGATTTTAAGTGACTTAAAGCTTCAGTTTGGGAATAATCGGGATCCTGTGTCTCCTGGAACGCTTGGGTACTTCTCGAAGTGCTTTCGGGACGTAGGGCGGGGCGTAGTCATCAAACCTTCTGTCGTTAGGGTTCTGGCCAAGTTTGCCCAGTTCAAAGAAACGACGTTTGCGTTCAAAAGGTCTCGTATCATGGTCAATCTAATAATTTAATCATTAATTAAATAATAGTACAAAGATTTTAGCTGATGTAACCTTGTAAATCTTCTCCCAGTGGTAGATTTCTGGTTTCAGTAATTTGCGAGGTCTGTTTGAGTACATGAACTTGAACTCCTCTTCAATTTTAGCTCTTTGTTTGGGGTCTTCGATACTGGCAGCATAACGGCCAGACCCTAAATAGGGTCGCATTTCAACATTACGCGCTTCGGGTCGGGTCATGTAGAACTTGATCAACGTTTTCAGGACATCTTCATTAAAGCCTTTAACCACGCCGTTTTCCACAGTGTCGAAAAGCTTGGCTTCTGGCGTGGCAAAGCAAACGTTGCGATACGGGTTGCTGTCGCCCGAGTTGGAATCATGCAGAGCGCAGGTGTTCAGCTGGTACGCGTAAAATGAGAAATACTGCCCGTTAGAAATGATCGTCTGAGTGGTGAGAGGATACGTCAGCTCGGTATAAGGTCCGAAGCCTATCGCAAATATTTGTTAAGTTATTTTTTACTTGGTATTTGTATGTATTGAAAACAGTAACCTAAATAGCAAGCCTGGCTCAAGAGCCAAGAAAACGAGTGAAGAATGGCTTGAGCATGCAGTCCTTCCTGATGATCTCGATTTTCCAGCAGGTTGTCTCGAGCAACAAAATGTCCCCTCAACAGCATGGCCAAATAGCCAAACTGCGATTCAGTGCCGGGCCAGAAACCTGGAACGTTAGTGCCGAAACGATTCTTGAACTTGTAGCCGACAGCTCGAGGATCGATAGTTACTGCCGGAACTTGGCCGTCCCTCGAAATCCCGCTCTCACGGTCCAGAAATTGTGGTAGAGGAGTATCGTGACGAAGAGTCAAACAGGGCTGGCCTAAGTACTGGACTGGCCTGGAGAATTCCACATTAAACTTTATTTCATGTTTGTTTTTAGCACATAATAAAATTAAACCTCACGATTTTACCTGTTAATGGGCTCGTTTACTCGTTCTTCGGGTAATTTAATGCCTTTCCTTTTGTTTAACAAAAGTTTGTCGGGCTCGATTCCACCCAGGAACCAAAATCCGTCGACTCGTGGTTTGTTATCGATAACCATGTTTGCCAGATGATCGTTTTCTTCAGTTAAGGTGTTCACAAGAAGCCTGTTGATCTGCGGCAAGCAATTTCGGGCCTTGCGATTGTCTTCTGCGGTTGAGCTGAACACTTGTCCCGCTCGACCAGTTCTGAAAAAGAGATTTTTTAAGCGTTATAAAAAGGATATAACACAAAACTAATTAATTACCTCATATTTAAACCTTCAAACTCCTCAGCAATCACTTCCTCCACCAAAGGTTTGAGAACTGTGGAGAGGTGCGAGGCCTTTTCGTTTACCGAGGGTGAGGTGTAAGCGGAAGGTAGCGTTTCGACTAGGCACGTCCTCGTTCCAAACTGAACGAAAGGTAAACAGTTGTAGGGGATCATGGCCTCTCTCATGTGAAGTGTCCACCATCCATAATATTTGGGTAGATTCAGTTCCCTGAGCTTTTCTTCGACTGTTGGTAGCGATTTGATGTGATCGGCCATGGCCTGAATCTCTTGATTTTTCAGACCTTCACGGCTCACGTCGACTATTTCTGGGTATTCCGGCTGTTCCGTGTATTCGCTCAGTTCTGCAGATGCCTGAGTTGATTGGAGACATTTTAAATGTATGCTGTTGGATGGTTTCGACTTGAGAAGCCGCGAGATGTTAGACAGCCTGTACGCCGCCATCTTCACAGATAGAATTCAACAAAATGCGGCGTTGCCAGGTTGTTGCATAACTGTTTTTAAATTTTATTAAATTATTTTCATGTTTTTCTTATATTTATTTTTAATGATTAGATAGACACTGTATTATATTTTATAATTTATCATATATTTAAGTTTTACGTTACAATAGACAGTGCTTGATCCGCGGTAGGTCACGTGATCAAGATGGCCGACTTGTTGGCGAAAAGATCGTTCGAAAATGGCACTACGTTTATTTGCAAATATTTCAGCAACCGCAAGGTAAAAATTAAATGTAAAAATATTTGACAATAGCTTGGTGTCGTTTGCATTCAACCCACTTAAAATATTCTGATGTTTTCGAAAATTTAGTTCAGAAAAAAGGAACTGTTCCAACCAGGTCCCATTTAGAATATTTTTCAAAATTTTTCCGGAATAACTTTTCATGTTGATCCATGACTTACTCTTCTTTTCATAAATAAATCATTCTTCTAATTGTGAGGAATCGAATGTGTATATAGCTCGTGGCATTTTGTTCGAAAACTAGCTCGGAAATAGTTTTTCGAAATAAAAAGTTTTGCTCGGAAAGCTATGGCGATTGTAGTTTATTAGTTTCATTTAAACAACTGTTACGCCTTTTCCTCTAGATTTTGTAAATTGCAATTAACAGATAAATGTCCCGCTAATTCAAAAATTTAATTTTTTTTCAGACCTACATTGCTATACTTATTAATTTGTAATTTTTGAATTCGTGCGTTCGACTATTTGGTTTATTTGGACAGTATGGCAACGCTGGAAAAACAAAAGAACACATAGTCAGACAATAGTGTTCGCCTGAGTCTTGAACTTGATTTGTTGTTTCCACAGTAAAGATACGATATATTGAACATAGTAATATTATGTCTTTATATTACAGATACGGTGGTTGCCTTTACTTTGGCTGTGAAAACAATCGGACGGCTGTTGCAAGCATTTTTCGATTTCCCACGAAGGCTGCCATAGCTAAGACATCCTGACAGAAAATTCTCAGAGGACTATGTAGAATCTGGAACAGAGACTCAGTGAGATCTCACTGAGAAAGCTCCGAAAGTTGTGAGATCTCACTGAGTCTCTGTTCCAGATTCTACATAGTCCTATGAGAATTTTCTGTCGGGATGGATGGAGAATGGCAGGTATGCTTTGATAACTGACTTCTTATACTCTGATAATCTAATTTTTAACATGTAGACAACGGCTAGCACATTGGGTTATTTACAACACGAGTCATGCAGATTTAGCTGTGTTACGTGAAATTTAGGAAGGTGTAGAGGGAAAGTACAAGCTAACGTGATGCACTTCAGATATCTACCTGTTGCATTTTCACTTGAGACACCTTGAAAAGTGGTGAAACAGACAGGCTCATTTAGCAAACCTTTGATTCGTACATTCAGACAAGTGCAAGAATATTTTACGATTTTTTACATATTGTTATAGAATATACATTATATATACGTTATTATTATAGATATTATTTATAAATTTATAGTTACATAAGTATATATATATATATCATATTATCATATACATATATACGTTATATTTAGTTTCGACTAATTTTTCTTGTCACCAGTTGTAATAATATCGCCTATTTGAAAAAATTTGAGCCCTATCCGTTTATACGGGCCCTGTCTTTGGATTTCGGCTCTTACAGTTCTGAACCAACTCTTTGACATAGCACTCATTCATTCGAGATTGACAGTTCTTGTCCATTTGCGAGTGCAATGTCGGCACCCACAATTTCATCCGCGCCACTCTGAAGTAAAATTTTCCCTCGAGTTTCACTGTAGCAAAAGAGGATTTCAGCAAGAGAACGCACTTTCTCACTTAGAAGAGGACAACTCTTGTTAAGAATCAAAGAGATTGCTCTTTTAATCTAATAAATAATAAGAATCAAAGAGATTATTACTCTGTTAAAGAGACAACTCTTATCCAGAATGAGAGAGAACCTGTATTACTCTGTTAGAGAGATAGCACTCTTGTTCAGAATCAGAGAGAACAGTTAGAGAGAGAACACTCTTGTCCAGAATAAGAGAGAAGGTGTATTACTCTGTTAGAGAGAGAACACTCTTGTTCAGAATAAGAGAGGTGTATTACTCTGTTAGAGAGTGACAACTCTTGTCCAGAATAAGAGAGAAGGTGTATTACTCTGTCAGAGAGAGAACACTCTTGTCCAGAATAAGACAGAAGGTGTATGACTCTGTTAGAGAGATACCACTCTTGTTCAGAATCAGAGACAACAGTTAGAGAGAGAACACTCTTGTTTAGAATAAGAGAGAAGGTGTATTACTATGTTAGAGAGATAGCACTCTTGCTCAGAATAAGAGAGAACGTGTAATACTCTGTCAGAAAGAGAATCTTGTTCTCAATCAGAGATAACGTGTATGACTCTGTTAGAGAGAGAACACTCTTGTACAGAATAAGTGAGAACGTGTATTACTCTGTTAGAGAGAGAACACATGTCCAGAGCAGAATAAGAGAGAAGGTGTATTACTCTGTTAGAGAGAGAACACTCTTGTCCAGAGCAGGATAAGAGAGAAGGTGTATTACTCTGTTAGAGAGATGGCACTCTTGTTCAGAATAAGAGAGAACGTGTAATACTCTGTCAGAAAGAGAAGCAATGTTGTTCGGAATCAGAGAGAACGTGTAATACTCTGTTAGAGAGATAGCACTCTTGTTCAGAATCAGAGAGAACGTGTATTACTATGTTAGAGAGAGACAACTCTTGTTCAGAATAAGAGAGAAGGTGTATTACTCTGTTAGAGAGAGAACACTCTTGTCCAGAGCAGAATAAGAGAGAAGGTGTATTACTCTGTCAGAGAGAGAAGTAACCTGTTTCAGAATCACAGAGAAGCTGTATGGCTCTGTTAGAGAGAGAACATTCTTGTTCAGAATAAGAAAGAAGGTGTATTACTCTGGTAGAAAGAGACAACTCTTGTCCAGAATCCGAAAGAATGTGTATTTCTCCGTTAGAGAGAGAAGCAATCTTGTTCAGAGAGAACGTGCCGTACCGTTAGGAGAACAAACTCTTGTTCGGCAACGGAGAGAACGCAACTCAAGGTGTTTCTCCAGGCTTGTTGCCTTGCTTTTTCGGGTCTTTGCTTCTTTTCGGTCGTCTACCAAACACTTAAAACCTCTTTCACAAAAATCTGAGACTATTACAGCATTTAGTACTAAATATAAACTAAAGTAAATATCAAATTTTTTATCACTTTAGTTCACAGGTGTTGTTCGCGAAGGTTAGTACTTTTCTGTATTCCGTACTAGGCAAACTGGTCTGAAAGGAAAACTCGGAAAATATCAGTTAAACGTTTGGAACTATAGATTTATTTGAACATATTCATTTCATCATCAGATTATGAATTAGCGTATTGACATATATTTTGTAAGGCCAGTTGAAAACGTGTGCTGTCTCCGTCCTCAAACAGAAGCGAGCAAACTTCTAAACGAAGACGCAGCTTGCAGACCGACAGAAAGTCTTTATCCGAATTCAAGAATCGCAGAAATCCAGAACCTACTACATCAAACAAAAATAAGTTTACGAATAACTCAAGTTCCCATATTCTTATGTTTTCTCTACCTGGCGTAATAGCAGAGCTCTTCAGAAAATCTTCGGTTTCTTGTAAGATATCTTCAGAATCTGCTTCTATCAATCGTCTAGCAAGTGCAGGATCCCTCTCTTTCAAAGCACCGATGACGAGTTTCAAGACATCGCCCATAAGATTAACTAAAGGTAGTTCTTCCGCAAAGAAGTTCGGATCTTCGTGCTCGAAAAGGTTCTCCACAACCTCTTCTTGTTCTGTTCTATCGCCTGAATCTTCTCTCTTCAACTGACGAGTGAGAAACTGCACCAGAAACGCGTCGTCATACCACTCGCGCAGGTTTCTGCAGAAGAGTTCCATAGAAACCACAGGCGACAAGAGCGAGACGTCCAGCGAACAGAATCGCTCGTGCAGACCAAGGCTCGTCACGAATCGCGAGGCTTCCGCACGAACTTGCCGGTCCTCGTCCTGAAGCAGATTGACGACCAGCAGGATCAAGTCCCCGTCGACGTTGTCCCGAGACGCTAGAAGATGACGACCGCACAACTGGAGGCTCTGCGCTGCGCACAGTCTGAACGATACTGCCTGGCTGGGTAGCGCAGCGTCATAGAGGATTTTGATAAGTTTACGGATGATTAGACCGATGTCGGGTAGTAAGTCTTTCTCGGTGCTGTCTCTGACTATGACTGAGAGTGCTGGAATAGCTGCAACTGCGGTGCTGGTCCCGAACTTTCGATTCTCAACGCAGTCGTCGATGAAGAAGTTGACGAACCACGAGAGAGGGACGTCGTCGATGAGCAGCCCGCCAACTCCGCGCTTGACGACGCACTCCAGGCATAAAGGTAACAGCTCCGGGAACAGTTCGGGGTGAACGATGTAGTACGACACGAAGGAGAGCAACTGGTTGTAGATTATGCTGCTGCTGGACAGTTTGATGAGACGGTTTGTAAGTGTCCGCATCCCTGTCTCCACCAGATCAAGACCTAAACAATAAATAGTTTAGAATTTTTAGGGTTACCAGTTTGTGTCAATTGACAGATGGATGGATAGATAGGCAGACAGACACAGGAGGTAAGATAGAAGACAGACGGACAGCAAGCAAAGGCAGAAAAGACGGAAGCAAGATGGATAGACAGACAAACAGACAGAGAAAAAGAGACAAAATAGCTATATAGGAAGAGATAGATAGATAGACAGACAGACTGACTGACTGAGAGAAACAGACAGGGTATACAGAGATAGAGATAGATAGACAGACGGACAGACTAATAAGACAGTCAGACAATCAGACAGAAAAACAGACAGACTGTTACAGACAGAGAAGATGTATACAGAGGAAGAGATAGACACACAGGTAGACAGACAGACAGACAAGACAAGCAGACAGACAGATAACTTGATACCTCGAGGAGGCGGCAGGCAGAGATCGATGGCGGGCAGGAGACAATTCAGCGGACACTGCGTCAGGATGCGCTCGCATCTCAGTCGGATCCAGGCCGAGAAGCCGGGCTTTTGGCGTAACGTTTCCATGGCGACGGGGTCTACAAACATCTCAGCCGTCGTCTGCCAGTCAACACGCAGACCTTCCGAGTGGAAGATCTGCAGAGCAGCGTGGCGGACGTAGTAGCACGGATGTTTCTCCTCGACGACGTTCAAGCGACTGCAGTGCTGTCGAAGCTGCTCCCAGTCGTCGCAGCTGAGCGCTACGTGGCGGCAGCGCGTCAAAACTTCCTGGAGGCAAAGCAGCAAACCGTGCAGCAGGTCGGTTGGCGAAACGCAACGGTTCAGAGCCACTCCCAGAAACGTGAAACCTGAAGAATCAGTGCCGGGAACTTGATTAACTATACGGAGGCAATCAGCGACTAGTTCTACGGCTCTTCGTTTGCTCGATTTCAGTGGTAAGAAGGCTAGGACGCTCTTGGCTGCTAAGCTGCGCACTTGCGCTACGCTGTGACCGAGTAAAGGTCCCAAACATGCGAGAAATTTCTCGAAATCTTCCGCGGAAGGAGACGGCAAGAGCCTGCAGAGGATTCCCAGCGTGGGGATGAGTCCCGGACTGAGAAGGTTTCGCTCCGGGGACGACAGCTGATCCGCCAGATAGTCCTTGAGCTCCGGGAACTTGTGGAAGAACTCTGCCGCGCTGAGGGAACCTTCGAGCGACTCGCGATTCTTGGCTGGCCCGACCAGGCGAGGCACGGCGGCGCCGTACAGCTGCAGCGCCGCGTTGCGTAGCGACCACTGCGGATGGGCGAAGTTGTCGACGCTCAGGCGGAGGATCGACGGGAGAGACCAGTAGAGATCGCCGCTCAGAGACGCGTCGTGGACCAGGGACTTGAGAATGTGAAGAGCGAGCGACTGCGGAACGTCGGACGTCAGATCCGCGCCCGGTTCAACCGGCAGAGGCTCCTGCGACAAACGCAGCAGTCGAGCTGTCGCTATTTGCACAAGGACGCGCTAAAAGCACACACACACAAAAAAAAACTTAAGTTTTACAATGAATACTTAATATAAGATACTTACGTTGCTTTTGGAAGGTTCGCTTGATACGACTTTAGCCACAAAGAGGGAGAGTCCTGCCGATCTTCTCGTCACAGAACCGCACAGTTGGCCTGATTCAAGCTTCTTGAGAAACTCCTCGAGCAGTTGACGAGGAATTTCTTTTGCCCGCGCAGAGTTTGACGAGAAAATCGCTCGACAGAGTGCGGCTAACGCATCAGCAGCAGCTTCAATGGCTCCCTTATGGCGACATCTTATAAGAATTTGATCAATAGTCGTCGCACAGCGACGAATCAGCGAAACGTTCTCTGAAACAAGCAAACGGATTCCGATCTGGGCTGCCAAATGCGAACATTCCTATTCAAAGCACGAAATGTTAAGTTATGAGTTTTTGTAATAGTATTTAGATTTACTTTGAGGTTAAGCCAAGCACACGAGAGTATCAGTTGATGTGCAGCGTTGATCGAAATTTCTTCCGCGTTGGTTAGTTTCAAGCAAGTGCGGGCTAGATGGTCAATCGACTCGCCCATCTCTTCAAACGAGGGAGCTAACGAAAAATTCATTCAAAATAAATACGCAAAATGCAAAATACTTTTTCAAAAAGACGACATACCAGCTTCAGATTTTGATTTGGAAGATAGCACCATCAGCATGTGATCCACGATTTCTTCACAAACTCTGATCATTTTCTCGTATTCGCTCTCTTGAAGCTCGGGAAGGTCTTCGAGGATTCGCCTCAAGCTGCAGACGAACCCGTGCACTGGAGACGAAGCAGCGGCCTGCAGAAAATTTTCCTTCAGAGACGCGAAGCGTTTCTTGATTTCAGACAAGACATAATGAGACGCAGAGTCGTTCTGGACCATGTTTTCCAGCTCGAACCAGTGATGCAGCAAACGGAAGAGCCGGGCCCCACACTCGCTGTGCTGGAACTTAGCACTATCACAATGTTCTCGAGCAACAGTAAGCAGCTGCAACGATGTAGAATGTTCCGCGTTGAAGAATCGTGCCAGAATGTTGTAACTTTTCTCGCCAACCTCTGAGATTTCGTCCATAAGACATAAAAGGTACCTTTGAATGTAAACGTTTCGAGTGAACTGCAATTTCCCGCTTTCCGCAGCGATTTTCATAAGCTCGCTTCTCCTCGTAACGGTTGAACCTTTGGCCAGTTCGGCGAGATCGGCTTCGTTCCCGTAAAATATTTTCAGCATCAGTTCCAGGCCACTGAGACTTGCAATTCTTCGCTGGTAGCTGGAACCTGGACGTAGACCCTCCATTAAAACCTGGTGCAATTCCTCACAGTAATTAAGATTCTCGAGCAGCTGCGGGTTCGTTTTATCTTTACAGAGGGTTAGAGAGTTTTCTAAAATTTGTAAAACGACTAGTTTAAGTCTAGCCTGGAGATTCTGACGAAACTGGGCGCTGTCTACGTGCAAGTTCTTCTTGACAAAGTTTAAAATCTGCGTCCACGTTCCACGCGATACGGGGTCGGACTTTTTCCTCGAGAATGAGACGTAAGAAAACGCAGCTATTCGGACTTCTTCATCTCCGTGCTGTAAAGCTTGAAGGATTATCGGCAAGTCTTCCTCGTCGTCGTCCGCAACGCCTAACAGTTTTGCAACTTTCAGCAAAGAGACTAAAGGCAGCCAGTGTATTTCCCCGTTACTCGAAAACCCGGTTCGAAACTCGGCAAAGATCTGCGGGTGGATCTGCAACGTTATAGGAAGCCAGAGGTTAACGCAGTTTGTCTGTACAGTTTTATTTGAATGTTTCACTGTTTCAAAGACCATGTCCCTACAGATATTCTTCCATTCCGCGAAATTCAGCGTTTTGATAATGGATTTGTACAGTTCGCTGCCAGCTGACGATAACGAGCTGCTTTTCAGGCTCTCGGACAGAAGAAACATAAGATCGCAATGATTGTCAAACACGCGGCTGTACCCAGATCTTGGCAACATGATCGAGAGGATGAGATATTTCGCTTTCGCGTTCCAGGACCACGACTGAACGACGTTTTCTACGTAATCTGTAATGGCTTCCGGATCGTTTTGTTCGAGAATCTGGCAGACAAGATCCACGACCGACCTTACCGTATCTCCACAGCCTGGTAGTGAAGTTTCCCAATGCAGATTTGTGTAGTCGAGCAGTTTCAGAAGTCTGTTAGTAAACAGCGGAAGCTTCGTTTTCTGAGGTCTGCAAATCTCTAGCCACGAATGAACAACTCTGAGCTTGCAGGCATAGAACCTGCAGAACGTATCAAGGAGTGTTACAATTTCATCATACGCTCTGTTGATTAAAATATTCGTCTTTTCTTCGTCTAAGAACTGAGTGCTCGACAACAGCCCGTAGAGCACAGCTATTTTAACGATTCCTGTTTTTTCGCCCAGCCTATTGAATTCCTCCATTAAGTCTTGATTTAAACTCAAAATCATTAAACAATAAGCTTTGCCGAGTAAAAGCGCTATGCTCGATGGGCAGTTCCGGTGCTCAACAAGACGCAAAACTTCGACAAATTGTTCGAGGGTCGGTCTGACAAGCTTCTTGATCTGAAGAGAAGTCTGTAAAAATCTTAGCAGCTCCTATTATTAAATTACGCTTAATTGAAATTATTGTTATTAAAACTATGAAAACAAGTTACCCTGACAGAACTCTGCAGCTGAGAAACTTCGATTCCCGAGACATCGTTTCCGTCCTGTGGCAGTATCGCTGAGCATTTTTGAAGGCAATAATCAAATTCCATGGCGATTTCAATTTTTTTAATTGAATATTTGAGGAAATGAATGTTGACCAGTAATTTGAAATGCCCCTGCCAGTCAGATGAAGATGAAAAATCACATTGCAGCGGCAAGTTGTTTACCAGTCGTCTGCTAAAGACATCTAGCGGGGAAAATCTGAACTATTTTTACTTCAAATTCAAAATAAAATATTACTCTAGAGCAATTTATATCTCAAAGAGATTTATAATAAAAGATAAAATATAATTTAAGTTAAAAATATCGGAAATAACAAAGTAACCCAACCTCTAGTCTTAGGTTATGCAAATAACATGTATAGATTCACAGCAGTAAGTGATGATTTTCTTAACTATATTTTTTTCCCCAGACTATCGAATAGTTAAACTGTAATTTTCTGCTGGGATTAGAAAATAGAAAGGCCACAAAAGGTCAACCAGTTGAATAGGTGCAATTTGAAGTCAGTTCTGGTTTACGGTATCGCATAAGACAACGAGGCTTTTTCATATTACAAGTTCACAGCTATTATTATCGCTGTGTCTATTACGGTTATCTTGTCTTTTGCGTGTTGGGATCTTTTAATGACTTTGTGGTTACAGAGAGGAGATATATCGAACAAAATGGCTTGCTGCACTTGGCAAAAGTAAACACGGAAACCAAATACATTCACCTCTTCTTTTTGTTATATTAACATTTTCTTCTGGAAGCCTTCTTCCTCTTTCAGCAAGTTAACAAGGTTTTCACCATCCGAAACGAATCAGGAATCTTATCGAAGTATTTGCTGGAAAAAAGAAAAGAAATTCTTTCAAATATATTAATCCAAAAAAAAGGAACTTTTAATTATTAATAGATCCTCTTGATGAGGCTTCTGAACATCAGGGGACTTGGCAATTAAGATAAAATAATCAATTGATTTATACAGCTTCTGGCTATACGAAGAACTTTTGCCAGCAGATAATTCAACGTTTTGTGTGAGAAAAGTAAAAAGAAGAAGTTGGGAAGGTCTTGACGTTAGTTACCTGAGATTCATTGTATACGAGGCCCGAGAAACAATATGACGGCGCACGCAGGTGCAAACCCCCAACGTATAAACGGTTGCTAAGCTTAATTGAAAGTTAATATACACCGTCTGCTTTTTACCTGGCCTATAAAAAACAAAAATTAAAATGAACCCATAAACCAAAAACCACCAGGCAACGAAGAAGAAGAAGAAAAAAAACTACATTAACCCCTTAAAAGTGTCTGTTAATTATGAACTGGTAGTCGAAGGTGCTTGCAAGACTAATTAACATTTGGGCTCCCTGTTCTATGCTTACCTGAGATTATTTATTAAACCAGCCTTTTCTGAGTCGTTAAGTTCTGATTGCGTTAGATCCGTAACCCAGGGAGTTCTGTGTCATAGTTTACGGGCTTCTGGAAGATGGGCAAAAAAAAAGAAAATGGCGACTGTCAGGGGACCGTTTACAGGGTTGCCATATGAGTAAAACTTCACTAAGGGGTCTGCGATGAAAAATGAACAGTAATTGCAGCCTGAGGCCAAGTCCCCCTGGATGTCGTCTGCTTTTCCTATTGTTGCAGTTGCATGGGATTGTTAAGTAGTTTTCTCATTTGCAGCTGAAAAGCGAACAGCAGGAAACTTTTGTGCGCCACTCAAAGTCATGCTGCTACAAACTAAATGCTTTTTCTCTGCAAACCAAACCAGAAAACCCCCCACCCCCAAAAAAGCAAAGAAATGATAAGTGAAATCCATGTTCCACATTGATTTTGGTGTGCCGTCTAGTTTTTGCCAGGAAATTTGGCAACGCTGGAAACAATGCTCAGCAGCGGACGACACCAAAAAAGCAATTTTACCAATTTCTAGGTCTTTTTAACGACCAGTAATGAATACAAAGCTGTTTAATCACTGTGTAGAGGATTTTTGCACAATGTGGCAACCCTGGTCTTTTTAACGACCAGTAATGAATACCAAGCTGTTTAATCAGTGTGTGGAGGAATTTTGCACAATGTGGCAACCCTGGTGTTGATCGGCGATTAGCAGACGACACCAAAATTGCAATTTTACCAATTTCTAGGTTTTTTAACGACCAGTAATGAATACGAAGCTGTTTAATCAGTGTGTGGAGGATTTTTGCACAATGTGGCAACCCTGGTGTTGATTGGTGATCAGCAAACGACACCAAAAAAGCATTTTTACCAATTTCTAGGTCTTTTAACGACCAGTAATGAATACGAAGCTGTTTAATCAGTGTGTGGAGGAATTCTGCACAATGTGGCAACCCTGGTGTTGATTGGCGATCAGCAGACGACACCAAAAAAGCATTTTTACCAATTTCTAGGTCTTATTAACTAACAGTAATGAATACAAAGCTGTTTAATCAGTGTGTGGAGGATTTTTGCACAATATGGCAACCCTGGTGTTGATTGGCGATTAGCAGACGATATCAAAATTGCAGTTTTACCAATGTCTAGGGCTTTTTAACGACCAGTAATGAATACAAAGCTGTTTAATCAGTGTGTGGAGGATTTTGCACAATGTGGCAACCCTGGTGTTGATTGGCGATTAGCAGACGACGCTAGAAACCAGCTGTGGGCTGCTCTTCTGGCTCTAGAAAATATTTCTTAAAGACAGTTAAAAGCTCTGATGGGGTACAAATATTTCGTTTTCTTATTGAATTGGCCTCGCAGTTGGAGTTTCTTCACTTGCTAATGAATGTGGATGTCCCGATAGAACGCGGGGTGGTGCTAAACGGCCGCATTCAAACATGGCCATGACCAAAGACAAAGGATTCGGCCACTTGCTGCTTCGTATTTTCGAACCATTTGCGACCACACACTTAAAAACTGCCCATGAAAACTCATTAGTATATAAAGCCCTGATATCGTAACGTGCCCCCAGCTACTTTTATAACCCATACAAACTTTCGTGTGGCAGTAGATAACTAAAACGCAAGTCCGGAAACCAATTACACTGAAAAAGGGCGGGAGTCCATATCCAAGACTCTTAACTACGTTTACACGCTATTGTTAACTATTTTTAACGCCTCAACTCGTGTTGAAACTGTCGTAAAAAGGAGTAGTGTGAAGTACATCAAGGTGTAATGAGGAAATGTTTGTGGGTGAGAAACGTAGTTTTATCAATGAACGTAACGTGGGAACTCTGGGGTCACTTCCCAAGGAGACGTTTGCACGTGGGAACAAAACAAAGATGGGGGAGGAAACATCAACTAGAATCAGAATGAATTATTTTAAGAAACATTATTTAAATATATGAATGTTTAATAGAAGTATTTTTCGCAATCTGGCAACGCAGCAATGTTGGCGCATCAAGCAGACGACGCTGAAATCTTGATTTTAGGCAAAGTTAGTGAGATTTCAGTACTTGGTTATCAAAGGTTGATACTGTAGGATGTATTATCATCGTATTATGTCCTGTTTATCGTAAGTTATGTTCTTTTATGGCTTGTTCGAGGTGCTTTTGGGGCGGACGTGCGGTTTGGTGTTGGATATTTTCCCGAGTTTTGGACCACAGTTCGAATTACTGACCAGATCCAATTCACGAAACTGATCTGCCGCCATTAAAACTCGACCTGACTCAGACATAAACTTTACACCTCCTCAAACTACAGACTCAAGTAGTTGTTTTTGATTTCAGTTGTGCTGCAAGTAAGAAATACGACTAGAACTTGATAGCTGAGTAGTAGTTTTCTACTATTGTAACTATAATCCACGATTCAGTGATTTTCGAGGACAAGTGAACAACAAAGGGTTGTTTCTAGTTCACATTGTGTTATGTATATGCGGTTTGTGTTATCTGGTATTAAGTGTGAAGTGGGGGATATCATAGTATTCCCTCCCAGATCCAAGATGGCGAAGGTGCGTGTTTGGTAACCACAGAAGTTGGCCTTCGAAAAGTCATCTGCCATAAAAGCGTCCTTTTACGAGCCTCCACTCCGAGGGAAGCAAATCCAATGAGAAATTATTGAAACAAAAATGGCTTCCAGCACGAAGATTGTATGAAAAATCGCTGGGTGAATCCATTTCCCTAAAGGCCATTCAAGGAACAAGTCCGCATTTACCTATTAGAGAAGACAGACTGAGCTTGTCTGTCTGCTTGTCTGTCTGTCTGTCTGTCCGTATATATCCATATGTCCTGTCCCCATCTGTGTGTATATGCTCGTCTGTCTGTTTGTCAGTTTGTATGTCTGTGTGTCCATGTGTTTGTCTGGCAGTGTTGCCACTTTTCAATCTTCCATTTTTCCCCTCTTCCCTTATCTTTCCCCTTTTTCCCCATCCGTGTAAGAATGTACAGGGTCTAGATTTCCTCTTTACTCCCTTCTCTTCGTCTTCCCTTTTCAGACTCCATTTCCCCCCTTTTTCGGGGAACTTCCCTGCAAAAGGGGAAACACTGCTGTCTGGGTCTGTGTGTCTTTTTGTCTATCTGTCTGTGTATCTGTCTATCTATTTGTCTGTGTGTCTGTCTGTGTATGTGTCTGTCTATCTGTCTGTCTTGTTTGGCTATCTATTCATATGTCTATCTGTCTGTTTGTCTGTGTGTCTGTCTGTGTATGTGTCTGTCTATCTGTCTGTCTTGTTTGGCTATCTATTCATATTCTCTGTGTCTATCTATTCATCCCTTGTTTAACGAGTGGGAAAAAATCGTGGGAAAAGGAGTAAACTCTAGTGGTAGGCGTTGAAATATTTTCCTCAAAGGTTATCATCAGGGGTTGTCTTTTTTGCCTTGGGAAGATTTGGGGAATACAAGGGGGTTGATACGAGTCTTTTGTGTTTTGTGGGAATAGTAGTTTCTTCCAAAAAAGGCTCCTGAAAGACTGACCCCTCTACTACGGGCAGCCGTATAAAATATATCTATTAAAAAATTTGACTCAAAAATGCCTCTAAAAATCTCAAAAAAATTCGCAAAACATTTTGGTGTAAAGAAAGTTGCAAAATTCTTCGGCGTTGATTTTATAAGGGTGTCCGCTATAGAGAGGCGCTCGTTTTAGCATATGTTGCTATTCCAAAGAGGCCACTGAAGATATACCTCTCTACTACGGGCGAGCGAATAAAATACTTCTTATGCAAAATTCGACTCAAAAATGCCTCTAGAAATCACAGAAAAATTCGCAAAACGTTTTGGTGTAAAGAAAATTGCGAAATTCTTCGCCGTTGATTTAATACAGGTGTCCGCTATAGGGAGGCGCGCATTTTGGAGTAGGTCCGTGTGTAGTGGTGGGCTTGGGTAAGGACTGCGGGAAAGGGGTTTTGGGTTACAGGGAGTTGCGCACTTGGCGGCCAGCAATTAAGGCGTCCAATAAATTTGCAGCTCGTAGTGGAAAGCGCTCATTAAGCCCCTGGCAATCGGTGGTGTTCACACCTTCATTGCCCCTTAACGTCTGCTTCCTAAACGGCGCTCTTTATGAAACATCCCCTCATTAAAACTAAATTACACGACACCAACTACTAACTACTCTTCCCTTACAACTATCAAAAATTAATTGAAAATTCACCATTTCTAAAATTCATCACACACACACAAAAAAAAATCTATATGCAGTTGAAACTTAATAATAGTTAACTGAAACTATTAATAATGAATTTACCTCATTATAGTAATTTTTCACTGTTCTTAATTAGCTGAATCACGTTCAGTGTTTGTTTTTTAATGAGTAGTTTAGAAAACTAACAATCACTTAGTGGTACATCCAACACCTGGTGCGAATGATTAACTTAACAGTTTATAGTAAATGAGCAATACTATAATAACTATTTAAAATAATTATTTTCCACCCCTTTCCCAAGTACAGAGGTTAATTGCAAAGGTTAATTGAAGTTTTTAATGAGTAATTAGAGTAGAACGAAAACACAGATAGTCCGTTTATAAGTAGAAAATTGTGGTTATCATAGGTTATCAAGGTGTTATCAGGGTGTTATCAGGCTGCTGGAGGTATCCGCCTCTTGCGGATTCTCATTAGATAAGATCGAGGTGGCAAGTTCACGGGAAACCAATTTTGGAATCAATGATGTACAAGTGTGAATGTCTTGAAAGGCTACTCTTAGCAGCCATTCTACTTTGTTTTCTTTCAGCTGTAAGCCTATCATTTGTGGTTAATAATGAAGCAGACAGCACGGGTATCATCCAGAGTTATTATCTCGTTATCAGCGGTTAACAGAACTTGTGAAAATTGAATAGAAAATGAATAACATATATTTAAATTTGAATTATTTATTTGTTTGTATGGAATGCTGGGCCCCCCCTATGTTTGGTGTTCGGGAGGCCTTTTGTTGCAGACGAAAAACTAACGACAACAAACCAGAAAACCAAAATGGCGCCAAACGATTTTTCACTGTCAACCGGGCAGAACACAAATCATTCCTGGTAGATAATTCAGCCCCAAAGGGGTTTAGAGGACAGTTACATCAATAACCAATTATTATACAACAATCAGAAATAATTACAACCCTCCCTAGCCTAGCCTAGCCTAGCCTAGCCTAGCCTAGCCCAGCCTAGTCTAGCTCCCCCCCTGACTGTACCCGTTTTGTTTTCTGGGAAAAACACACAAAGTAGAACAAACGACACTCGTTTTGTTAACCGGGAAATGTCTAATCAGGGGGGTCTGTCTCTCTCTCTCCTTTGGACAAAAGCTAAAAAAGAACAATGGGCTACAATCAAAGTTCCCGGCGCAGTCGACAAAAGAGAATCAGGGGCCACGCTTCCACAAGCAGACGACGCAACAGCAGCTGTTATATTCCAGGCTAGAAACCGTTTCGCTCCCTCTGAATCTTAGCGTCTAGTCACAATATTTGAATGTACTAATGGATGTGTTACTTATATATGACAGTTAAAGAGATCTGTTTGTAGGATTTGGAATGAAGAATGATAGTCTATTGTTCTGTGTTCTTGGAGAAAAAGGCTCGTGCTCTTTTTGGAATGTATAAATAACACGGAGGAGAAGTTTCTGGTCCAGATGAAAAAGGTGAAGAGTTAACGATCAGCTGTCGACTGATGGGCGCGTGTGAAAAAGTTGACAACAGCAGCAACACGCAACGTTTTGTGGTGGTAATAATGCCACCAGAGACTGGCCTAATGGCCGTCACCATTTCTTTGATTAATCGACTGTCACACAAAAACTTTGGCCTCTTTTGTCTCAACCCCCCAACCAACCACCTAAGCATCATGCCAAAAAATCCCAGCCCATGCTACAGACACGAAAAAACAATCAAAACTAACATTCACTTGTAGACTCACTCTAGAGGGTTTATTCCAAAATGGCCGCTGAAGACCTCTACTACCTCTTTATCTCTAACTACGGGTAGACGTATAAAATGTGTGAGATAAGAAAATATCGCTTGAAATTCTTACTGAAAATCATGGAAAAAATCAGCTAAGATTTTGGTATAAAGCAAGTTGCAAAATTATTTGGAACTGATTTAATACATGTGTCCGCTATAGAGAGGCGCGCGTAAACCCCTCTAGAGCGGACAGCCGTATAAAATATTTCTCATGTGAAATTTGATTTGAAAATGGTTCTGAAAATCACACAAAAATTCAGCAAACATTTTCGTATAAAGAAAGTTGCAAAATTATTTGGAACTGATTTAATACATGTGTCCGCTATAGAGAGGCTCGCGTTTAACCCCTCTAGAGCGGACAGC
Organism: Eulimnadia texana; assembly: GCA_002872375.1. Taxonomy (NCBI): domain Eukaryota; kingdom Metazoa; phylum Arthropoda; class Branchiopoda; order Diplostraca; family Limnadiidae; genus Eulimnadia; species Eulimnadia texana. The sequence goes on along the minus strand of NKDA01000001.1, from coordinate 30,377,645 downwards.
CGTATAAAATACGTTTACCCATAAATTTTACTTGAAAATGTTTCTAAAAATCACAGAAAAAATACCGAAACATTCCAGTATAATTGAAAAATTTTTAAAACTCCATTTTAGTTGATTCAGTAACGCCGTCCGCTATAGAGAGGCGCGCGTTTGGTACGCGTCCTCATGTGGCGGGTTCAGAAGTTCTAAATGTGAAGATGTGTGTATCATCTAATGTTGTTATCCCTAGTGTTATCGTTCATTACGGTGTACGTTGTAAAGTGATACTGCTCGGTGGGTGATTTGTAATGATACGTGGTAATTCAGATTCAAAACGTATCGCGTGACACTTGGTTCGCGGCCATTAGCGGCGGGGGTCGCCAACTTTTTCTCAAGGATTTTCTGGGCTACTCCACAACAAAGATCACTCACTAATTAAACCGCAAATAGTAATAGCAGATAAATATTTAGATAATATTGAAGTTTAATTGCTGTAATTAAAATATGTAATAGCGAGTCTTTTTCAGTTTTCGAGGCCATTAGTCAAAGACACGCGCTCCTGTGTCTATTGACGAAATGTTTTGGATGCGGTTGCTGGGCAACTCTTTTCAGCTCTTCCTAATGGTTTCTTGGGAACCACGTCTATTATCCACACTTCTCTCTGTCTCCTGTTATCCACGGTTAACATACTTAACCACTGATGATGGAGGAAAAAGAGCATCGCTTTGCTTTGGCGTGCTGTGCTGGGCAACTCTTTCCAGCTCTTCCTGATGGCTTCTTGGGAACCACGTCTATTATCAACACTTCTCTCTGTCTCTTTGTTATCCACGGTTAACATACTTAACCACTGATGATAGAGGAAAAGAGCATGGCTTTGCTTTGGCGTGCTGTGCTGGGCAACTCGTTTTAGCTCTTCCTAATGGCTTCTTGGGAACCACGTCTATTATCGACACTTCTCTCTGTCTGTTTGTTATCCGCGGTTAACATACTTAACCACTGATGATGGAGGAAAAGAGCATGGCTTTGCTTTGGCGTGCTGTGCTGGGCAACTCTTTTCAGCTCTTCCTAATGGTTTCTTGGGAACCACGTCTATCATCAACATTTCTCTCTGTCTCTTTGTTATCCACGGTTAACATACTTAACCACTGATGAGGGAGGAAAAGAGCATCGCTTTGCTTTGGCGTGCTGTGCTGGACAACTCGTTTCAGCTCTTCCTAATGGTTTCTTGGGAACCACGTCTATTATCAACACTTCTCTCTGTCTCCTGTTATCCACGGTTAACATACTTATCCACTGATGATGGAGGAAAAAGAGCATCGCTTTGCTTTGGCGTGCTGTGCTGGGCAACTCTTTCCAGCTCTTCCTGATGGCTTCTTGGGAACCACGTCTATTATCAACACTTCTCTCTGTCTCTTTGTTATCCACGGTTAACATACTTAACCACTGATGATAGAGGAAAAGAGCATGGCTTTGCTTTGGCGTGCTGTGCTGGGCAACTCGTTTTAGCTCTTCCTAATGGCTTCTTGGGAACCACGTCTATTATCCACAATTCTCTCTGTCTCTTTGTTACCCACGGTTAACATACTTAACCACTGATGATGGAGGAAATGACCATCGCTTTGCTTTGGCGTGCTGTGCTGGGCAACTCGTTTCAGCTCTTCCTGATGGCTTCTTGGGAACCACGTCTATTATCAACACTTCTCTCTGTCTCTTTGTTATCCATGGTTAACATACTTAACCACTGATGACGGAGGAAAAAGAGCATCACTTTGCTTTGGCATGCTGAGTTTACACAATACGTTTTTCCCTCCGCATAACAAAAACCTTCAAAAGAGCATACAGCCCCCCTGTCGTGTGTGTTGTTAGCAGAGGGCGGTTCAGGACTGTTATCAGGTGTTATCAGGTGTTATCAGAGGTTGTGTGGAAAAGGTTGCCGACCCCTCCACGGCTAGAGTGGCTATTTATGGGATTTTGTGGAAAAATGCGAAAAATTTCAATTGTTCGGTGAGATGAAGCGTAGCCAACCGCGAGTGTCCGTTAAAAAACGCAACAATGGGCCGGGCACGAGGGATTCCTCTTGAACGGACACGTCAAACTACTTTAACTATACCTCAGTAGTTCGTTCCACTACTTCTATATCAACGTATAATGATAGTTTGGTTCTATTTTAATAATAATATTTTTGTTAGTTTTTAGACGTCCATTGTTTCCGGATTAGACCCAAAACCGCATCCATTTTTCAACAAAATTATTACTTTGTACGGAAAAATTTTTAATATTTTCCGTTTCAGTTTTTTGATACAATTTTTTAAAACTTTATAATAATATATATATCATAAATATATATGAACGAGATGTTACGGCTGGTCAATGTACTTGATAGCTTCTGCTATGCCGCAAACACGCAATCCATTATTTTCGGGGAAAATTTTATTAATATTATATTATTATTTGGTTATATTAATAAATTATATATTATAATTCATAGAAAAATCTGAAGTTTATTCATAGAATTTTTAAAAAATTTTTGGGATTGATGGTATGGGCTAAAGTATGTGGTGGGAGGACCGTTTTTGGCAAAGGCTTAATTATTTTATTATAATTATATAATATAGAAATATAGAAATAATGTAGGTTGTGTAGAATTTATTTAAATATAATTACATGTATTAGAATAATTTTCAAGCCTTTTGGGAGTTTTGGGGGGTAGGGTAGTTAGTGGGTTGGGGGTAGTGGGACCGTTTTTGGCAAAGGCTTGATTATTTTATTATAATTATATAATATAGAAATATAGAAATAATCTAGGTTGTATAGAATTTATTTAAATATGATATAATTTATTAGAATAATTTTCAAGCCTTTTGGGAGTCGGGGTAGTTAGTGGGTTAGGGGGGTAGTGGGACCGTTTTTGGTAAAGGTTTGATTATTTTATTATAATTATATAATATAGAAATATAGAAATAATCTAGGTTGTATAGAATTTATTTAAATATGATATAATTTATTAAAATAATTTTCAAGCCTTTTGGGAGTCGGGGTAGTTAGTGGGTTAGGGGGGTAGTGGGACCGTTTTTGGTAAAGGTTTGATTATTTTATTATAATTATATAATATAGAAATATAGAAATAATCTAGGTTGTATAGAAATTATTTAAATATGATATGATGTATTAGAATAATTTTCAAGCCTTTTGGGAGTTTTGGGGGTTAGGGTAGTTAGTGGGTTGGGGGGTTGGTGGGACCGTTTTTGGCAGGGTTGCGAGGTCCTGGGAAAAAGCGGTCCTGTGTCCCTAAGTGCAGCACAGATATCGAGTTTCTCTACCCATATGTCCAGCCCAATAAAACGACATTTGATATTAAGCGTAACTCAATCATTTCCTAAGGTTTCCTACCCCGGCCCGGCCCGGCCCGGCCCCAAAAGATCCCCAAGTCCCTTTACCATACACAGACCAAACATTGGCCTTCATTATTTTGAATTATCTCTTCCTCTCTTTCTTCGTCTAATTTGTGTTATCAGTGGGTTAACAAATGTTATCTGAAGGTTAATAAGGACTGTGTTCCGTCTAATCAAAAATCCTGTACAAGTGGACAAAGCAGACGGGGAAAGTGGAAACTTTTTCTCAGGGGGCGAAAATGCTTCCCGTTTACGCGTGGCTGAATCTGGCAACGCCGCCGCCTACCCTGGATAACCCTCAAGCGCGGGAAATTTGAAACGGCGTGGCGCCTTACCTTCAAGGAAGGAAACCTGCAACAAGAAAAACATACACAACATAAAATAAATACATCCCTACATAAATAAACTTGTAAAAGAAAAATCGTAGTAAGTAATTATATAAATTATATAATAATATATTATATATAAAATTATTAATAAATTAATAAAAATAATTATAAAATTATTAAAGTACTTGAATTCTGAATACTAATTAATGGAAATAAGATGAGATAATTAATTCAAATATTTAAATACTTTAAATAATATTCTATGTCCTGTGAATAATTTTCCAAAATAATTAATATTTTTAATGGATTTCTCATTTTTCCGAACTTTTTAACTTATAAAATTTTTATGAAATAATTAAGCATAACTTTTTTTAAATATAACATATTATATTAATAATATATAATATTATAATATAATATATATGACCATATTTATATAACCGTTATTTTTATCCTACTGTTCAAAAAATTTTCGTCTGAGTTTCAAATCTTCTAGTAAAGTCTTAAAAAAAATTCATAGTTTTCAAATAATCAAATAATAAGGAAAAATGGACTTAACCCTTTAAATAGTGTGTTATCATCCAGTCAAGGGTCTTACGGTTATGTTATCACTTCATATTGGTAGTTTGTCGGCTTTTCGGAGTGTCTAGCGAGCCCCCTGGTGGTAGACGGCCATGTTTCACTCTGGGGGAGGCCGACGGCTCGATTCGTTTGCCTATTACCACAAGGTCCGCAACTTCTTGGTAACCAGTGATAATAGCGATAACGACAAAATAACACGTAAGATTATGAAAACCCTAGACTTATAGTCAAGAATCTTAAGATTCTTTGAATGATTCTTGATTTGGACGGACCGATTCGTTTGCCTATTACCACAGGGTCCGCAACTTCTTGGTGACCAGTGATAACAGCGATAACCACAAATAACACGTAAGGTTATGAAAACCCTAGACTTATAGTCAAGAATCTTAAGATTCTTTGAATGATTCTTGATTCGGACGGCCGATTCGTTTGCCTATTACCACAAGGTCCGCAACTTCTTGGTGACCAGTGATAACAGCGATAACAGCGATAACCACAGATAACACGTAAGATTATGAATTCCCTAGACTCATAGTCAAGAATCTTAAGATTCTTTGAATGATTCTTGATTCGGACGGACCGATTCGTTTGCCTATTACCACGAGGTCCGCAACTTCTTGGTGACCAGTGATAACAGCGATAACCACAAATAACACGTAAGATTATGAAGACCCTAGACTTATATAGTAAAGAATCTTAAGATTTCTTGAATGATTCTTGATTCGGACGGACCGATTCGTTTGCCTATTACCACAGGGTCCGCAACTTCTTGGTAACCAGTGATAACAGCGATAACCACAAATAACACGTAAGGTTATGAAGACCCTAGACTTATATAGTAAAGAATCTTAAGATTCTTTGAATGATTCTTGATTCGGACGGCCCGATTCGTTTGCCTATTACCACAGGGTCCGCAACTTCTTGGTGACCAGTGATAAAAGCGATAACAGCGATAACGACAAATAACACGTAAGGTTATGAAGACCCTAGACTTATATAGTAAAGAATCTTAAGATTCTTTGAATGATTCTTGATTCGGACGGCCCGATTCGTTTGCCTATTACCACAGGGTCCGCAACTTCTTGGTAACCAGTGATAACAGCGATAACGACAAAATAACACGTAAGATTATGAAAACCCTAGACTTATATAGTAAAGAATCTTAAGATTCTTTGTATGATTCTCGAGTGGTAGGAAGCTGAGGTAGCGGACCTCCTGGTTGTTTTAAGGCAAGGGGTCCGAAACTGCGAGGAAAAGTGTACGAAGATTATTCGATAACATATGATAACACGGAGATAACATGGAGATAACGGCTTGATAACAGCGATAACATGACCCAAGTGTACGAAGATTATTGGAAGTTTCGGACCTCCTGGTTGTTTAAGTTAAAGCATAAAGGCTAAATATAAAAAGTTATAAAATTTATTTTATATTTATATATATTATATTTATTGATTGATATTTATATTATTTAGTTATATTATAAATAAAAAGCTATAAAAGACTAAAGGCGATTAAGACTGTGGGTGAGCAAGTCTCATAACCTGTAACAGGTATAGGCTTTGAGCGCACCTCTCCATAGCGGACACTATTATCCAATGAACGAGAAATAATTTAGAAATTTTGTTTGGACTAAAATACTTTGCGAATTTTTTGCAATTTTTTTGAACTATTTCAAGTTACATTTTCGCAAGGATTTATTTATATTTGGGTGTCCGCAGTAGAGAGGCTGGTCTTCGGTGGCCTTTTCTACCATACAGCGGTATAGGGCATATGTTAAACCCCCGCTTCTCTATAGCGGACACCAGTATAAAATCAACCGTTCATAATTTAGAAATTTTGTTTGCACCTAAATATTTCGCGAATTTTTTGCAATTTTTTGAGTTATTTCAAGTTACGTTTTTACAAGTATTTATCTATTATTTAGGTGTCCGCTGTAGGTGGTTAGGTCTTTAAGTGGCATTTTTTGGCGTATAAGCCGTATATGCTGAGCGCGTACCTCTCTATAGCGGACACCAGTATTAAATCAACGGATAGGAATTTGCAAATTTTGTTTGCGCCGAAATATTTCCAGAATTTTTTGCAATTTTTTGAGCTATTTCAAGTTACAGTTTTGTAAGTATTTATCTACTATTTAGGTGTCCGCTGTAGGCGGGTAGGTCTTTAAGTGGCATTTTTGGCGTATAAGCCGTATATGCTGAGCGCGTACCTCTCTATAGCGGACACCAGTATTAAATTAACGGATAGGAATTTGCAAATTTTGTTTGCGCCGAAATATTCCGCGAATTTTTTGCAATTTTTTGAGCTATTTTAAGTTACGTTTTTACGAGTATTTATCTACTATTCAGGTGTCCGCTGTAGGCGGGTAGGTCTTTAAGTGGCATTTTTGGCGTAAGCCGTATAAGTGTGTGTGTAAACCGTGAAGGTGGGCGAGACAGAGAGATGAAGAGATGGGCAGAACGAAGGAGAGAGAGAGAGAAAGAGGATTGAACTTCAGGGTCCTGATGACGGTTCTTTGTCAACGTCTTCCTGTGGCAACACGACCCAGCTGGACGCACACCAACCAATTATTCGCATCCTCTCGCCGCTACGTCCACAAATCTTCCCGCCACACTCTCCAGCGCATAGGCCACTTACTGCGAAACGCTTGGGAAATGCTGGGAAGGTATGGGAAGATGTGGGGAATGGTAGGGAAGGTGTGGGTATGGTAGGAAAGACTTGGGGAAGGTGTGGGGAATGGTAAGAAAGGCGTGGGGAAGGTTTGGGGAATGGTAGGAAAGACGTGGGGAATGGTAGGGAAAGGCGTGGGGAATGGTAGGGAAGGTGTGGAGAATGGTAGGAAAGACGTGGGGAATGGTAGGAAAGACGTGGGGAATGGTAGGAAAGACGTGGGGAATGGTAGGAAAGACGTGGGGAAGGTGTGGGGAATGGTAGGAAAGACGTGGGGAATGGTAGGGAAAGGCGTGGGGAATGGTAGGGAAGGTGTGGAGAATGGTAGGGAAGGTGTGGGGAATGGTAGGGAAGGTGTGGGGAATGGCAGGGAAAGGCGTAGGGAAAGTGTGGGGAATGGTAGGAAAGACGTGGGAATGGTAGGGAAGGCGTGGGGAATGGTAGGAAAGACGTGGGAATGGTAGGGAAGACGTGGGGAATGGTAGGGAAAGGCGTGGGGAATGGTAGGGAAAGGCGTGGGGAAGGTGTGGGGAAGGTTTGGGGAGCGAGGGGAAAAGTGGGAAAGTGGAAGCTAGACGTATAACACCAACTAATTATCCTAGTACTATTACTACTTGTAATCTTACTGGTACTACAGCTACTACTACTACTACTACTACTGCTACCACTACTACTATTACTACTACTACTACTATTACTACGACTACTAACAATGAATAATACTTACGAGGTCTTTATTATCCTAATACGCTTCGGAACAACAACAACAACAACTACTACTACTACTACACCTAATAATATTATTATTAGTAACAATAAATAATAGGTACGAGCCTTGTATGATCCTAATACGCTTTGGAACAACCACGACAAATGCTACTACTATTGTTACTACTGCTACTACTGTTACTGCTTCTATTACTACTACCACCACTACGACTTCTACTACTACTACAACTAATAATATTCCTATTACTAACCGTAAATAATAGTTACGAGTTCTGTAATATCCTAATACGCTTCGGAAAAACAACAACAGCAGCAACAACAACAACAACAACAACTACTACTACTACAACTAATAATATTCCTATTACTAACCGTAAATAACAGTTACGAGCCCTGTATTACCCTTATACGCATCGGAACAACAACAGCAGCAACAACAACAACAACAACAACAACTACTACTACAACTAATAATATTCCTATTACTAACAGTAAATAATAGTTACGAGCCCTGTATTATCCTAATACGCTTTGGAACAACAACAACTACCACTACTGCTACTACTACTACTACTACTACTACTAATACTATTACTACTACTACAACTAATAATATTACTTTTACTAAGAGTAAATAATAGTTACGAGCCCTGTATTACCCTAATACGCTTCGGAACAACAACAACAACTACCACTACTGCTGCTACTACTACTACTACTACTACTACTACTACAACTAATAATATTCCTATTACTAACAGTAAATAATAGTTACGAGCCCTGTATTCGTTATAATGCGTTTAGCTTTAGGACGAACAGGGAAAACCGAGAGCGCCGGGGAAAGAAATGGAAATTGCTGTAGAAAATAAATGAACGTATTTATCATGGGCTTTTGTAAAGGAAAATTGTATAATGTCTTCATTAAGAAAACTATTTTTTCAAAAAATATTATTTTATTCACTACTTACTATGAACTACTTATTTCTTATTATTTACTTTAATTTTAATGAAGGAAAATTGTTATTATTAGTAGTATTACTATTTACTATTTACTACTTACTATTTACTATGAACTACTTATTTCTTATTATTTACCTTGATTTAATGAATAGAAATTGTTACTATTATTAGTATCATTACTAATTACTATTACAATAGTGATAATTGAAGTTATAGTATTATTACTATTTGCTATTTACGATTTACTATTTACTATGAACTACTTATTTCTTATTATTTACCTTGATTTAATGAATAGAAATTGTTATTATTATTAGTGTCATTACTAATTACTATTTACGATTTACTACTTACTATCTACTACTTATTTCTTGTTATTTACCTTGATTTAATGAATGAAAATTGTGATTATTGTTAGTATTACTATTTACGATTTACAACTTACTATTTGCTATTTACGATTTACTATTTACTACTTATTATCTACTACTTATTTCTTATTATTTATCTTGATTTAATGAATAGAAATTGTTACTATTATTAGTATTACTATTTACTATTTACTACTTACGATTTACTACTTACGATTTACTACTTACTATCTACTACTTATTTCTTATTATTTACCTTGATTTAATGAATAGAAATTGTTATTATTATTAGTATTACTATTTACTATTTACTACTTACGATTTGCTATTTACGATTTACGTTTTACTATTTACTACTTATTATCTACTACTTATTTCTTATTATTTACCTTAATTTAATGAATAGAAATTGTTATTATTATTAGTATTACTATTTACGACTTACTACTTACTATTTGCTAATTACGATTTACTGTTTACTACTTATTATCTACTAATTATTTCTTATTATTTATCTTAATTTAATGAATGACAATTTTTACTATTATAGTATTATTACTAATTACTATTTACTATTTACTACTTACGATTTACTACTTACTATCTACTACTTATTTCTTATTATTTACCTTAATTCAATGTATAAAAATTGTTATTACTACTTACTACTTACTACTAAATGCTTACATTACTGCTTACTACTTACTACTTGGCACTTACTACTTAGTTACTACTTAACTTACTATTTACGATTAACTACTTACTATTTCTGGTCTGTATTACAAGACTATTTTAAATACTATTTTGTGCACTATTCACTACTTACTACTTACTACTTACTACTTACTACTTAGTTACTATTTCTACTATGTAATATAAAACTATTTTCAACACTATTTTGTGCACTATTCACTACTTACTACTTACTGCTTACTACTTACTGCTCAGTACTTACTACTATTTACTATTTTGTTGATTAGTAAGTTAACTAAATGTCGATACTGTTGACTTGTATAGTTTAAGATTCTTTTTTAAGATTCTTATTCAAGATTCTTTCCGATAGAAAAGTCATACAGTTGAGTACCGAATGACTAGGTAGCTGAACACTAGCTTCCCTCTGAATCACTAGCTGAACAGTAGCTGAACTGACTTCAGTTGCTAACATTGAACCCTCTGACTAAGAGCTTGAACGCATGACTTGGTTCTTTCAAAATTCAAGCGTACGAACCGTGTGAAAGTGAGGCCAATTTCACACTATCATCTAGCTGAATCCATGATAGTCATGCACCATTCAGTGGGTCATTCAGACGTATGGCTAGCACATCATTTTTCTATCGGGCTACCCAAGATTCCTGAACAACTTTCACTTTTTCCCAGACCCCATCCTCTTATGATATACTCGACGATGGCACGAGGTCCCACCAGTCTATTAGTCCACATTGGAATGTGACAAATGCACTTTGTGGGGACACACTGGGAGGGTTGGGGGGTAAACTCCCACTTTTCCCAAGCAGCACTAACCCCCGCACCCCCACCTCCCCACCCATACAAAAAATTCCGACAAAAAAAACCTGAAAATCTCCTGAAAAATTGTAGACAAATTTTATTTTAGAAAAAAAAAAATTCCCAAAATTCCCAGATTTTTATCCCAAGGTTTTCAAGAAATTTTTTTCCAAGGCATTTGGGGGTTTGGGAAAGGTTTGGGAAAAGTTTGGGAGGCTGGAGATGGATTTAAGGGGTATTTGGGAAGACTTGGGAGGTTTTGGGGAAGACACTTGGGAAATGTTTGGGAGGTTTTGGGGAAAGCTTGACAAATCTATGGGAGGTCTTGGGGGAGCTTGGGAAAGGCTTGGGAATTTGGGGGAGGTCTTGGGAAGGTTGGGAAAGGCTTGAGAAGGTTTAGAGAGTTTGGGAAAGGCTTGGGAGTTTGGGGGAGGTCTTGGGAAGCTTGGGAAAGGCTTGAGAAGGTTTAGGGAGTTTGGGAAAGGATTGGGAGTTTGGAGGAGGTCTTGGGAAATCTTTGGGAGAGCTTGGGAAAGGCTTGGGAAAAGGTTTGGGAGGTTTTGGGGGTCTTGTGAAGACTTGGGAAAGGCTTGGGGAGCTTGGGAAGATTTGGGAAAGGTTTGAGAGGTTTTAGGGGGTCTTGGGAAGACTTGGGAAAGGCTTGAGAAGGTTTAGGGGGTTTGGGAAAGGCTTGGAGAGCTTGGGAAGACTTGGGAAAAGGTTTGGGAGTTCTTGGGGAGTTTTGGGAGGATTTGGGAAAGGTTTGGGAGGTTTTAGGGGAGTTTTGGGAAGATTTGGGAAAGGTTTGAGAGGTTTTAAGGGATCTTGGGAAGATTTGGGAAAGGTTTGAGAGGTTTTGGGAGGTCTTGGGGGAGTTTTGGGAAAGGTTTGGGAGGTTTTAGGGGGTCTTGAGAAGATTTGGGAAAGGTTTGAGAGGTTTTGGGGGTCTTGGGAAGACTTGGGAAAGGTTTGGGAGGTTTTAGGGGATCTTGGGAAGATTTGGGAAAGGTTTGAGAGGTTTTGGGAGGTCTTGGGGACTTTTGGGGGGTTTTTGGGGCAGGAGGGTTAGGGAATGTGGAGCTAATGGAAGGTAAGGGCGTGGTGTGGGACGGCCCTTATGTTGACACATTGTTTGGGGCTTTTGTTGTCGTTTTGTCAATGTCTCTCCAACTGCCTCGTTAACAGATTTATCAAACAGAAATATACCACCCCCACCCCCGCCCTCCACCCCCCGTATATCCACCCCGTGATGATAACACTTGATAACCAAGGGGTCCGAAACTTCCAGAATCTTCGTACACCTAGGTCGTGTTATCACAATTATCAATCTGTTATCTCCGTGTTATCAGGTGTTATTAAATATAATCTCCGTACACTTTTTCACCGAGTTTCGGACCCCGTGATGATAACACTTGATAACCAAGGGGTCCGAAACGTCCAGAATCTTCGTACACCTAGGTCGTGTTATCACAATTATCAATCTGTTATCTCCGTGTTATCAGGTGTTATTAAATATAATCTCCGTACGCTTTTTCACCGAGTTTCGGACCCCGTGATGATAACACTTGAAAACACGTTGATTAGTCGCAATGATTTATTTATTATTATATTATATATTACTATGAATAGACGGTTTCAATGTTACACAATAATATATAAGTACAGTTTATATAATATTAATATAATATCATATTATAAATAACACGATTATAATATAATATATAAAATGATTTGATTATTTTATTATTTATAATTATTTATTATTTATTTTGATATATAAATAACATAGTTTTATAATATTAATATTATAAAAATATTAATATTTAAATGATGTGAATGTATACGATATAAATCTAATAATATAAAATATAATAATAGTATAAAAATAATGTGTAGTAAATCATACGGACGAATAATATGATCCATGGAGTATGTAGGGTATAGATATGGATGTGTGGTGAAAGACGTGAGTAGTGGTAGGAAATAGTGAGAAATAGTTGGGGTCCTAAAATGAATCCCTAAGGTCCTAAAACCGAAAGAAGGGGTCCTAAATTTCTTAGGTCCCTCATACCTTAGATAACATAGAATCATTGTAGAAGATTTAAATAGTCGTAGGAAAATTGTGAAAAATAGCTGAGGTCCTAAAACCGAAAGAAGGGGTCCTAAAATGAATCCTTAGGGTCCTGAAATGAAATCAGGGGTCCTAAATTCCGTTGGACCCTCATACCTCGGATACATAGAATCATTGTAGAAGATTTAAATAGTCGTAGGAAAATAATGAGAAATAGTTGAGGTCCTAAAACCGAAAGAAGGGGTCCTAAAATGAAACCCTAGGGTCCTAAATTCCGTAGGACCCCTCATACCTTGGATACATAGAATCATTGTAGAAGATGTGAATAGTCGTAGGAAATAGTGAGAAATAGTTGAGGTCCTAAAATGAATCCCTAGGATCCTGAAATGAAACCCTAGGATCCTAAAACTGAAATCAGGAGTCCTAAAATGAAACCCTAGGGTCCTAAATTCCGTAGGACCCTCATACCTTAGATACATAGAATCATTGTAGAAGATTTAAATAGTCGTAGGAAAATTGTGAAAACTAGCTGAGGTCCTGAAACCGAAAGAAGGGGTCCTAAATTTCTTAGGACCCCTCATACCTTAGATACATAGAATCATAGTATCTAATATCTGTATGAATGATAGTAGGAAAATAGTCAGAAATAGTTGGGGTCCTAAAATGAATCCTTAGGGTCCTAAAACGAAATCAGGGGTCCTAAATTCCGTAGGAACCCTCATACCTTAGATACATAGAATCATTGTAGAAGATTTAAATAGTCGTAGGAAAATAGTGAAAAATAGTTGAGGTCCTAAAACCGAAAGAAGGGGTCCTAAAATGAAACCCTAGGGTTCTAAATTTCTTAGGACCCTCATACCTTAGATAACATAGAATCATTGTTGAAGATTTAAATAGTCGTAGGAAATAGTGAAAAATAGTTGGGGTCCTAAAATGAATCCCTAGGATCCTAAAATGAATCTCTAGGTCCTAAAACGAAATCAGGGGTCCTAAATTTCTTACGACCCTCATACCTTGGATAACATAGAACCATTGTAGAAGATGTGAATAGTCGTAGGAAATAGTGAAAAATAGTTGAAGACTGTTTGGCACGAGATGAATGATGTGGAGATCGCTGGATTGAGATAGGGCGTAGGTTTTTTTCCAATGGGGCGACTATATAGCATTGAAAAACTGCCGATATCCGAGAGCCTATAATTCTTCCTTCAAGCTGATGGACTTGCCAAGTGTGGCTGATAGCTCCCTACACTGTTATCCGAGGTTACCAAAGTGTTATCAGGTGTTAGTAATGAGATAAGAGACTGGAAAGTGCGCGTAGGTATCACTGGAGAAGTGAAAAGTTGTGGTGTTTTAAGTGTTATCAGAGGTTAACAGGGTGTTATCGGAGGTTAACAGAGTGTTATCGGAGGTTACCAAAGTGTTATCAGGTGTTAATAATGAGATAAGAGACTGGAAAGGGCGCTTAGGTATCACTGGAGAAGTGAAAAGTTGTGGCGTTTTAAGTGTTATCAGAGGTTAACAGAGTGTTATCAGGTGTTAATAATGAGAGGAGAGACTGGAAAGGGCGCTTAGGTATCACTGGAGAAGTGAAAAGTCGTGGTGTTTAAGTGTTATCAGAGGTTAACAAAGTGTTATCGGAAGTTACCAAAGTGTTGTCAGGTGTTAATAATGAGATAAGAGTCGGGAAAGGGCGAGAAGGTATCACTGGAGAAGTGAAAATTTGTGGTGTTTAAGTGTTATCAGAGGTTAACAGAGTGTTATCCGAGGTTATCAAAGCGTTATCAGGTGTTAATAATGAGATACGAATCGGGAAAGGGCGCGTAGGTAACACTGGAGAAGTGAAAAGTTGTGGCGTTTAAGTGTTATCAGAGGTTAACAAAGTGTTATCAGGTGTTAAAAATGATCATTAATGATAACACTCTGGTAACACACTAACACTCTAATAACCCTTGATAACCCTTGATAACACTCTGATAGCACCCGATAACACTTAATTAACCTGTGATAACACTTGAAAGCACTGGATAACACTCTGATAACACTTTAGTAACCTCTGCTAACACTCTTTTAACCCTTGATAACACTTCAATAACACTCTAATAACCCTTGACAACCCTTGATAACACTCTATTAACTCTTGATAACAGTTTATTAACCCTTGATGACACTGATAACACTCTAATCACCCCTGATAACACTCTAATAACCCTTGATAACACTTTACTAGCCCTTGATAACACTATGACAACACTTTGATAACACCCGATAACAGTGTACAGTGTAGAGTAGAGTTGGGGGTCAGAGTGAGACTGGCAACAAATGATTTCATTGAGTCAGATTGGGTTTCAAGGGCTGATCAGTGCAGTTTGTAAATCACCCCATCAACAAGGTCATCCCCCACATCGCTAAACGGGGTCCACAACTCAAGGGAAGGGGGGGTCCGAAACTTGCAATAATCTTCGTACACCTAGGCCGTGTTATCAATGTTATCAACCTGTTGTCTCCGTGTTATCATGTGTTATCAAATAATCTTCGTATGCTTTTTCTCGGAGTTACGGACCGCCTTGCTACAAGTCGCCCACTGTTATCAACCTGTTATCAACTGTTATCATGTGTTATCAGTGTTTTTTCTTATCAGTAAAGGGGTCCAGAACTCAAGGAGAGGATGGGTCCGAAACTTGCAATAATCTTCGTACACCTAGGTCGTGTTATCAATGTTATCAACCTGTTATCCTATGTTATCAGTAAAGGGGTCCAGAACTCAAGGAGAGGAGGGGTCCGAAACTTGCAATAATCTTCCTACACCTAGGCCGTGTTATCACTGTTATCAACCTGTTATCTCCGTGTTATCATGTGTTATCAAATAATCTTCTTGGACTTTTTCTCGGAGTTACGGACCGCCTTGCTACAAGTCGCCCACTGTTATCAACCTGTTATCAACTGTTATCATGTGTTATCAGTGTTTTTTTCTTATCAGTAAAGGGGTCCACAACTCAAGGGGAGGTCCGAAACTTGCAATAATCTTCGTACACCTAGGCCGTGTTATCAGTGTTATCAACCTGTTATCATGTGTTATCGGACCCCTTGCTATATACTTAGTCTAAGGGGTCCGAAACTTGCAATAGTCTTCGTACACCTAGGCCGTGTTATCACTGTTATCAACTGTTATCATATGTTATCAGTGTTGCTTCTTATCAGTAAAGGGGTCTAGAACTCAAGGGGAGGTCCGAAACTTGCAATAATCTTCGTACACCTAGGCCGTGTTATCACTGTTATCAACCGTTATCATGTGTTATCGGTTATTTCCGTGTTATCATTTGTTATCAAATAATCTTCGTACACTTTTTCTCGGAGCTTCGGACCCCTTCCTACAAGTCGCCCACTGTTATCAACCTGTTATCAACTGTTATCATGTGTTATCAGTGTTTTTTCTTATCAGTAAAGGAGTCCACAACTCAAGGGAAGAGGGTCCGAAACTTGCAATAATCTCCGTACACCTAGGCCGTGTTATCACTGTTATCAACCTGTTATCATGTGTTATCGGACCCCTTGCTATATATTTAGTCTAAGGGGTCCGAAACTTGCAATAATCTTTGTACACCTTAGGCCGTGTTATCACTGTTATCAACTGTTATCATGTGTTATCAAATAATCTTCGCACACTTTTCCTCCGAGTTTTGGACCCCCTTGCTATATACTTAGTCTAAGGGGTCCGAAACTTGCAGTAATCTTCGTACACCTAGGCCGTGTTATCACTGTTCTCAACCTGTTAGCATATGTTATCAGTGTTTTTTCTTATTAGTAAAGGGGTCCACAACTCAAGGGTGGGGTCCGAAACTTGCAATAATCTTCGTACACCTAGGCCGTGTTATCACTGTTATCAACTGTTACCAACTTGTTATCAGTCTTTCCCAGCCTGTTATCACCTATTGTCAACGAGTTATCAGTCTCTTATCAAGTGTTATCAACCTGTTATCAACTTGTTATCAGCCTCGCTAGACCTTTTATCAACTGTTAACACTGCATTATCAACTATTATCAACCTGTTATCACCTATTATCAACGAGTTATCAACCCTATTGTCAAGTGTTATCAACCTGTTATCAACTTGTTATCAGCCTCGCTAGACCTATTATCAACTGTTAACACTGCATTATCAACTATTATCAACCTGTTATCACCTATTATCAACGCGTTATCAACCCTGTTATCAAGTGTTATCAACCTGTTATCGCAAGGCCGGCCCCGTTGTATAGGGCGGCCATATTTCGACGCAACAAAATGGCGGCCGTGACAACAAACAACCAACAACCAACTCCAAAAACTGCCAACAGATAAAAAAATAAAAAAAAACTCCCTACAACAACTACAACACTCATGTCAAACCACCCACATTGAAACTACTTTTTCAGGATGTTTGTTAACTATTCTCACGCTATTTGTATTAGCATTATATGTATAATTAGTATATGATATTAGTGTTGGTACTAGTACTAGTATTAGTATTAGTTATTATTATTATTATAGTATTATTAAAATTATTATTATTATTATTATTATTATTATTAGAATTAATATTACTTATTATTATTATTATAGTATCATAGTATTATTAGTATTAGTATTACTTATTATTATTATTATTATTATTATTTTATTATAGTATTAGTATTAGTATTAATATTACTTATTATTATTATTATTATTATATTATCATTATAGTATTATTATTATTATTATTATTAGTATTAGTATTAATATTACTTATTATTATTATTATTTTATTATGGTATTAGTATTAGTATTAGTATTATATTAGTATATTGTATTAGCATAATATGTATAATTAATAATATATGAATTATTATTATTATTGTTATTGGTTATTATTATTATTATTATTATTGATTTCCCCTTGTTCTTACTATTATCTATTTGTATTATCTATTACTATTTGTATTAGCATTATACGTATAATTAGAGATATATATTACGTAGTATATATTAGTATATATACTAGAGTACTAGTATCTAATCTAGTATCTATTATTATTATCTATTTGCATTATCTTTGTTATTAATTTATTATAATATTACTATTGTATTATGTATTACTATTTGTACTAGCATTATATGTATAATTAGAGATATATATTAGATAGAATATACTAGTATGTATTAGATACTAGTATCTAATCTAGTATCTATTATTATTATTATTATCTGATGACTACGTTAGTACTCTGTATCTATTATTACTGCCTATTATCTATCTATTATCTATTATTATTATTCAATATTATTACCTTTTCTTCCTTTGTTGTGCACGCACGGCAAGTGATGGAAGCTTGGGAAAGTAGTGGGAATTAATAGAAGACCTGCGGGAAACCTTGGGAAAGTGTTGTAGGGTCGTGGGAAGCTTGGGAAAGTAGTGGACAGTTGTAGAAGAGCTGCGGGAAACCTTGGGAAAGTGTTGTGAGGTCGTGGGAATCTTGGGAAAGTAGGGGGAAGTGATAGAAGAGCTGTGGGAAACCTTGGGAAAGTGTTACGAGGTCGTGGGAAGGCTTGGGAAAGTAGTGGGAATTAATAGAAGAGCTGCGGGAAACCTTGGGAAAGTGTTGCGAGGTCGTGGGAAGCTTGGGAAAGTAGCGGGAATTAATAGAAGAGTTGTGGGAAACCTTGTGAGAGCGGTGGGAGTGTACAGAAGACCTACGGAAGGTATGGGAAAGTGTGGGAAGGCTTGGGAAAATGCGGAAGAGTGTTGGGAAGCTTAGCGAAAGCTTAGGAGGTCGTGTGAAAGTTTTGGGAGAAATTGTGAGGTAATGGGAAAGTTCGGGAAGTTGTAGAAAAACTATGGGAGGTATAGAAGACCTACGGGAGGGCTTTGAAAGGTGTGGGAAAGCTGTGGGAAGTCTTGAGAAGCTGTAGCAAAACTTTGAGTAGGCTTGGGAAGCTCTAGGAAGGTTCTGGAAGGCTCTGAAAGGCTTGGGAAGCTGTGGTAAAGCTCTGGGAAGGCTTGGGAAGGCTCTAGAAGGTTTGGGAAGCTGTGGGAAAGCTGTGGGAAGTCTTGGGAAGCTGTGCGAAAGCTCTGGGAAGGCTCTAGAAGGTTTGGGAAGCTCTGGGAAAGCTGTGGGAAGGCTCTAGAAGGTGTGGGAAGCTGTGGGAAGGTTTTGGGAAGGCTTGGGAAGGCTCTGAAAGGCTTGGAAAGCTGTGTGAAAGCTGTGGGAAAGCTGTGGGAAGGCTTGGAAAGGCTCTAGAAGGCTTGAGAAGCTGTGGGAAACTTGTAATAAAGTTGTGGGAAGGCCTGAAAATAAGTGAAAAATTTGTGAGAAAGCTGTAGGAAGGTATATAGCAGACCTACGTCAAGGCATGGGAAACAGTGCTTCCACTTTGCAGGGAAATTCCCTCAAATATGGAAAATGGGGAAGAGGGAAAAGGGAAAATGGAGGATAAAGTGAATCTACAAATGTAGCTTTACTCTGTAGCAAGGAGCGGGGGAAAAGGGAAATTAATATTTTCAAGCGGAGGGGGAAAAAAGGGAAAAATGGGGAAACACTGATGGGAAAATGTATGGGAGAGGTGGTCGAGGGTATGGGTGGGAAAAGGTTCTCGTGTTGCTAAGGGAGGGTTGTGACGCCAGCCAAGATGGATGCTGTGAAACCCGATCCTCCTCCGGGTGACAGCTGCAAAAATAAGCGGACGGCGTCGGCGTTTCCACCCCTTGCAGCCAGCCATGTCAGAACTCATTCCCCCGCACACTGTTATCACAGGTTATCAAGCTGTTATCAGTGCTTGTTCATATACGTGCTATAAAATGTTATCACTGGTTATCAGGCTGTTATCAGTGCTTGTTCATATACGTGCTATAAAATGTTATCACTGGTTATCAGGCTGTTATCAGTGCTTGTTCATATACGTGTTGTGAAATGTTATTACTGGTTATCAAGGTGTTATCTGTGCTTGTTGTGAAGTGTTATCACAGGTTATCACAGGTTATCAAGCTGTTATCTGTACTTGTTCATATACGTCTTATGAAGTGTTATCACTGGTTATCAAGCTGTTATCTGTGCTTGTTCATATACGTGTTATAAAATGTTATCACTGGTTATCAAGGTGTTATCTGTGCTTGTTCATATACGTCTTATGAAATGTTATCACAGGTTATCAAGGTGTTATCAGTGCTTGTTCATATACGTGCTATGTTATCACTGGTTATCAAGGTGTTATCTGTAATTGTTATGAAATGTTATCACTGGTTATCAAGCTGTTATCTCTACTTGTTATGAAATGTTATCATTGGTTACCAACGTGTTATCTCTACTTGTTATCTAACTGTTATCAAACTGTTCTCGCTTGTTAACAACATGTTATCATGTTCCATACGATTCTTTAATCACTGCTGAAAATATATGGGTCCTATAAGGGTCCTGAAATGTAAAGGAAAGGGTCATAAGACTTAAAAAAGGGTCCCTAAAATCAGAGGAGTGAGGTCCTAAATCAAGACGTGGGGTCCTAAAATCTAAAGAAAAGGGTCCTATATCAAGATGTGAGGTCCTAAAATCTAAGGAAAGGGTCCTAAACCTTAAATTGAGTCCTAAAGACAAAGGCGTGGGGTCCTAAAATCTAAAGAAAGGGTTCTAAACCTTAGAATGAGTCCTAAAGGCAAAGGCGTGGGGTCCTAAAATCTAAAGAAAGGATCCTGAAACTTAAAACAAGGGCCTAAAATCGAAGAAAGGGTCCCAAATTTGAAAGAAAAGCGTTCTAAATCAAGACACAGGGACTTAGAATCCATAGACATGGGTCCTGAACAAGGGGTCCGAAACTCCGAGGAAAGGTGTACGAGGATTATTTGATAACATACGATAACACGGAGATAACCAGGGAGATAACAGGTTGATAACAGTGCTAACATGACCTAGGTGTACGAAGATTATTGCAAGTTTCAGACCCCTTGGTTTTGAATCTTAGAATCTTAAATCTTAACCATTAATCTTGAATCTTAGAATCTTAAATCTTAACCATGAATTTTGAATCTTAGAATCTTAAATCTTAACCATGAATCCTGAATCTTAACCATGAATCTTGAATCTGAACCAAGAATCTTGAATCTCAACCATGAATCTTGAATCTTAACCATGAATCCTGAATCTTAGAATCTTGAATCTGAACCATGAATCTTGAATCTCACCCATGAATCTTAACCATGAATCTTGAATCTCACCCATGAATCTTAACCATGAATCCTGAATCTTAGAATCTTAAATCTTGAATCTTGAATCTTAACCATGAATCCTGAATCCTGAATCCTGAATCCTGAATGTTGGAATGTTGGAGGGAAGACTTGTTGTGTGTGTTGCTCGGAGTATGTGGGAAAAACTGTTGGCTGAGAAGTTGTTTTATTATTCTACTCCATTTACGACGTATACACTTGCCATGGTAACTGATCTCTCTTTGGCCCACGTTTACCTTAACCTCCGCACCAAAACTTACCAAGATTCTCAACCGAGAATCTTAGATAAGAATCTTACACAAGAATCATGTCTGAGAATCCTATAGCAATAGGTTTTATTCAAAGAATCTTGCTAAGAATCTTACGGAAGAATCTTATGCAAGAATCCTATATAAATGGTTGTTTACTCAAGAATCTTAAGGAAGAATCTTAATCGAGAATCTTATGCAAGAATCATGTCTGAGAATCCTATGGCTATGGATTTTACTCAAAGAATCTTGTTAAGAATCTTAAGGAAGAATCATATCTGAGAATCTGAGAATGGCTATGGATTTTACTCGAAGAATCTTGTTAAGAATCTTAAGGAAGAATCTTACGGAAGAATCTGGTTAGGAATCTTAATCAAGAATCTTATTCAAGAATCATATCTGAGAATCCTATGGCAATGGATTTTACTTAAATCTTGCTAGAATCTTAAGGAAGAATCTTACGGAAGAATCCTATTTAAGAATCCTATAGCAATAGCTGTTCACTCAAGAATCTTGCAAGGAGTCTTACTATATAAGAATCTTACCAACAGTATTCCCATTTTCAATTTCCCCCTCTTCCCCTCTTTCCCCCTTTTTTCCCTCCGTGCTAGAAGATAAGGCGTTATATTATATGTTTCCCCTTTTCCCTCTTCTCTTCTTTTTCCCTTTTCTGACCCATGTATCCCTTTTCCAGGGAATTCCCCTGCAAAGTGGAAATATTGTCTCTTACTTAAGAATCTTATCCCAATTTTCCCTTTTTCTCCTCTTCCCTTATTTCCCCACTTTTCCCCTCCGTGCTAGAACATAAAGCTGTACTTCTACATTTTACCTTTTCCCTCTTCTCTCATTTTTCCCTTTCTAGGAAATTTCCCTGCAAAGTGGAAACACTGAGTCTTATACTATAAGAATCTTAATCCTGCTATCATTGTTATCACCCTTTTATCACGTGTTATCACATTATCACTCAGTCCCCAACCCCCAGTCTTGTGGGAAACGAATGGGGCGTTTTACTGGAACAGCTGTTTTGTGGTTACTTGCTGACGTAAACTGTTAGAAGTCTCTTCCCGATAGAAAAGTCATACGGTTGAGTACCGAATGACTAGGTAGCTGAACACTAGCTACCCTCTGAATCACTAGCTGAATAGTAGCTGAACTGACTTTAGTTACCGAAAAGTGAGCCCTCTGAATAAGGGGTTGAATACTGCATGACTTAGTTTTTGAAAAATTCAACCGTATGAACCGTGTAAAAGTGGGCCGATTTCACACTATCATCTAGCTGAATCCATGGTAATCACGCACCATTCAGAGGGTGATTCTGACGTTTGACTAGCGCGTCTTTTTCTATTACGTTTACTTGTGATGTAGCACGTTAGTAACAAGTTGCAGTGTTCCCACTTTCAGTTTCCCCTTTTTCCCCTTCTTCCCCTCCGTGCTAGAATACAGGCTTCAATTCTAGATTTTCCCCTTTTCCTTAGTCTCTTATTTTTCCCTTTTCAGACCACATTTTTCCTCCTTTTTCAGGGAATTTCCCCGCGAAGTGGAAACACTGCGTTGATTAACACAGCATAGTTTCTCCCACAGGAGGACTGTGGGAAGTCTTGGGAAGTCTGTGGGAAATTTTCGACCGCATGTGTTATGGGAAAAAACATGTGCCGTAGACAAGAAGCCAACAACTTGTGACAACCGCAAGTCTTTTTTTTTTTCGTCTTCTTCTTCTTATTTGGACGACAACTGACAGGCACCTGGCTTGTCCGTCAGAATAAACCAAAAGACCATCACCCGGCCCCCCCCCCCAACGGAAAAACCCTTGGGAAAATTCTGGGAAAAAATGTGTGTGTGTATGTGCGGGGGAGTGTGGAAAATCATATGAAGAAAATAAGCAGAAATCCTTCCACTTCCAACACAAGACTTGACACTGTGTTAAAACGAGAGTCCTGAAAAGTTCAGCAAGGGTCTTAAAATCAAAATTAGGGTCTCAAAACTTGTCCCTGGGGTTCTAAAAAGTTAGAGTAGGTCCTAAAATCAAAACCAGGGTCCCAAAATTACACCAGGGGATTCCTAAAATGAAACCACTAGGATCCTACTACTAGACCGCGGAGTCCTAAAATGTAACCACTAGGGACTGAAAACTAGTCCCTGGCGTCCTAAATGTTTAGGAAGGGTCGTAAAACGAAAACCAAAGATCTTAGAACTAGATAATAGGGTCCTAGTAGTTTAGCAAGGGTCCTAAAATATAACCTGGAGTCCTACTACTAGATCACGGGTTCCTAAAATGAAATTGAAATTCTAGGCCCTGGGGTCCTAAAAGTTTAGCAAGGGTCCTAAAGTGCAACCCTAGGGTCCTACTATTAGACCATGGGGTCCTAAAACGAAAATCAGGGTCTCAAAACTAGCCCCTGGGGTCCTAAATACTTCGAAAGGGTCGGAAATAAAACCCTATCGAGTCTCAAAACTAGATCACCGAGTCCTAAAATCAAAATTGCAGTCTCAAAACTAGTCTGTGGGGTCCTATAAGTTTAGAATGAGTCCTAAAATCGAAGCCAGATCTCAAAATTAGACCAGGGGGTCCTAAGAGTTTAGTAAGGATCCTAAAATCATACCCTAGAGTCTTACAACTTGATCCTAGGATCTTAAATATTAAAGCCTTCTGTACCTAATTTAGGACCCTTGGTTAAACAGCCATTCCCGTGGACCGAAAACAAAGATCCAACCGAACCTAAATTACAGAACTGTTCATAAATAAGGTCCTGACGGTCCTGAAATTTTCAACATTCCAGAACTTTCCTCAATGGTCCCCAAGCGCGTGTTTGGGAAGTGTGAAAATTTGTTTGAGTTAATTAGGGGCCCATCTTGCAAGGAAATGGCGAATTAACAAAAATTCTAAGCCGGTTCAGCCGATTCAGGTCCGGTTCAGCTAAGTTTGAGAAATCTAAACCTACGGTTCGAGCGGTTCGGCTTAATAAAAAGAAGGTTCGGTTCATCCTATCTCTGCGTACAAGTCCCTAAGATGCAGAGAATGGAAGGATAAACAAAAATTTTAAGCTGGTTCAGGTTCTGTTCAGCTCGGTTTGAGACACCTAAACCTACGGTTCAAACGGTTCAGCTCGGTTTAAGACACCTGAACCTAGGGTTCAGACGGTTCAGCTTAAAGAAAAGAAGGTTCGGTTCATCCTATCTCTACATCCAAGTCCCTGAATTCCTACAGAAGCAGATATAGGAGGATTAACAAACATTCTAAGCCGGTTCAGGTT
This sequence comes from Eulimnadia texana, assembly GCA_002872375.1. Lineage (NCBI taxonomy): Eukaryota > Metazoa > Arthropoda > Branchiopoda > Diplostraca > Limnadiidae > Eulimnadia > Eulimnadia texana. Next base: position 30,353,330 of record NKDA01000001.1, on the reverse strand, counting down.
CGGTTCAGCTCGGTTCGGCTTCAAAAAATAAAAAATGGTTCAGTCCATTCTATCTCTGCTGGGAGTCCCTAAATTACATTTGGTGTAGGCGTGAAAAGTTGTAGAGATAATTAGGGTCCGCATAGAACGAGAAGATTTTCGAGGAGGGTCTGGAGGGTCCAGTATTTCCACTTTCGCAGGGAAATTCCCAGAAAAGGGGAAAACTAGGCTTCAAAAAGGAAACATAAGGGAAAAATAACATACAGGTATAGGTTCATATCTTTGATGGAGGGGATAAGGATACTTGATACTCCACAAGAGAAGGGAAAAGTAAGGAAAGAGGGAAAATGGAAAAACTGGAAGTACAGCAATGTGTACGGAGGGTTAAAAGGGAAAAATAAAGGGAAGAGGGAAAAGGCAAAATCTGGAAGTACAGCATTGTATTCTGGCCCGGAGGGGAAAAAGGGGAAAATAAGAGAAGAGTGGAAAAAGGTTAATCTGGAAGTACATCCTTATATTTTAATAAGGAAGGGGAAAAAGGGAAAAATAAGGGAAGAGGGGAAAGGGAAAATCTAGAAGTACAGCATTGTATTCTAATACGGAGGGAAAATAAGGAAAAGGGGAAACAGGGTAATCTGGAAGTACATTCTTATATTCTAGTAAGGAGGGGGAAAAGGGGAAAATAAGGGAACAGGCAAAAGGGAAAATCTGGAAGTACAGCATTGTATTCTGGTAAGGAGGGGAAAAAGGGGAAACTAAAAGTGGGAACACTGCATAGCCCCATCCATCAGGATCCGGTGGCCGACCCGACGGGCCGAATGACAAGGGTCGACATGCGAGAAGCCCCCGTGCCTTACTTTTACACCCTAGCACTTTTCCCCCATTAAAATAAAGACAATCAGGGGCGAAAACATTCACCCCTCTACCTTATACTAAGAAAAAGTCCCTTGAGATTTTAAGGGGGTTGTAAAAAGAATGCGAGACAGTCAGGGGCTTTCTTTGGAGAGGGTTACAGGTTGTCAGGGTACGTTAGAGAAGCGCGTATAATCAGGGGCTTGGATTTAGAAGTGTTTGGTAATTGTACAGTTGGGAAGTATCAGGGGTTCGGTGAAGAATGACAATGTGAGAGAAAGTGTGAAGAGGTTTCAGAGGAAGGCAGTGGGCTAGGTGTAACCAGGGGCCCTGTTTGGAAGTTTGGACGGTTACTGAACATGTGGGAGAGTCAGGGGGATCCTTTGGAGAGAGTTAAAGGTACCAGGGTACGTTGGAGAAGCGCGTATAATCAGGGGCTCGGTTTTAAAAATGTTAAAGACACAAAAAGGACGAATCAGGGGTTCAACAGAAGAGGCACAGTGTTTAAAAATAGCTTTAAGAGTCTTCAGGGGTACGAAGAGAGTTAGGCATTATCAGGGGCTCGTCTTAGGGTTCGCCTGTCCCAATTACTGCTACCTGTCTTCCTTCTAACTCTGGCGGAAAGTCCCAGAGGACTTCAGGGACTCGTTCAGAGAGTCAGGTGTAATCAGGGGCTCTTCCAGCGGCTCGTCCTACTCAGTTGCGGTTTAAGCAGAGACAGCTTATGACGAAATGAACGGTTTAAACCGGTTTAAACGAGTTTCTAGGAACTTGAGTGTAATCAGGGGCTCACGCCTTTCATAGCAAGTAACTCACTTGGACCGACGTTAAGATCGTTAAGTGATTTATAGATTTTTTTTGGCGGGAAGTTTAGAAGTTGAATGGGGAACGTCGTGGGGGATTTTTGGGAAGGTTTATTTGCTTGCTGGGGGGTAGGAAAAAACTGCGCGGGGGAGTACAGCTACTCGTGGGAAAGGGAAAATTGCTACGTTGGTACGTGACTCGTTATTTGGGATAACGTATGGGAAATTTTGGGAAGTCCTAGTAGTCCTTGGGATACCTTGGGAAGCTTTGGGAAAGAGACTATGGATATGTTTAGAACAGTTCTGGAAAGTTACTATAAGTTTTGAGAGATAAGAATCAGGAGCAGTGGGGACTTTTGGGAAGTTTGGAAAGTCCCACTAGTCTTTGGGATAGCTTGGGAGCTTTGGGAAAACGACTGCTGGTATCTAGAACAGCTCTGCGACGTTCCTAAGAGCTTTGGGAGATAAGAATCAGTGGTAGTGGGGGCTTATTGGGACTTTTGGGAAGTTTGGGAAGTCCCACTAGTCCTTGGGATAGCTTGGGAAGCCTTGGGAAAACGATTATTGGTATCTAGAACAGCTCTGGAACGTTACTGTAAGCTTTGGGAGATAAGAATCAGGGATATTGGGGGCTTATTGGGACTTTTGGGAAGTTTGGGAAGTCCCACTAGTCCTTGGGATAGCTTGGGAAGCCTTGGGAAAACGACTATTGGTATCTAGAACAGCTCTGGAACGTTACTGTAAGCTTTGGGAGATAAGAATCAGGGACACTGGGGGCTTGTGGGGACTCTCGGGAAGTTTGGGAGTTTGTGAATGGGGGCTTATGGGGAAAGTGACCCCGTGGGCACGTGGGGGGGCCAACCGTCAGATCCGATTTGCCGGTCGGGTATCGTTTCAATTAGCAAAGCGTATCACGAGACTTGCGGCCTGCTGCATCATTAGCTTAGCACACTTCACTTCACTACCAACCCTCGCGTTGATACCCCTGACAATACCAACCCCTGACGAAAGGGGATGGTGTCACTTGATAACATCGGATAACGAGATTTAACAACAAGATAACAAACTATACGTATAAACAAAGGGGTAACTGTTATCTGTCCCGATAGAAAAATTATGCGCTAGTCAAACGTCTGAATGACCCTCTGAATGGGGCATGACTACCATGGATTCAGCTAGACGATAGTGTGAAACTGGCCCACTTTCACACGGTTCGTACGGTTGAATTGTTAAAGAACTAAGTCATCCAGTGTACAACCTTTCATTCAGAAGGTTTCACTGAGTAACTGAAGTGAGTTCAGCTACTATTCAACTAGTGTTCAGCTACCTAGTCATTCGCTACTCAACCGTATGACTCTTCTACTGGGGTGTCGTTTCCATGGGCTGCGTTTGAAGTAATTTAAGTGGAGATAGATGTTGTTAACAGACGGTAATTGAGATAGTAACCTGTGATAACACTAGTAACACTTGATAACAGTAGTAAAATGCTGATTATCGACTTGTGTGATGCTCCCGACAGAAAATTCATACGGTTGATTACCGAATGACTAGGTAGCTGAACATTAGCTACCCTCTGAATCACTAGTTGAATGTTAGCTGAACTGACTTTAGTTACTAAAAGTGAACCCTCTGAATAAGGGGTAGACTACTGCATGACTTAGTTCTTGAAAAACTGAAGCGAACTAACCGTGTGAAAGTACGCCAGTTTCACACTATCGTCTAGCTGAATCCACGATAATCATGCACCTTAGGTGTTCTCGATAAAAAAAAAGTCATACGGTTGATTACCGAATGACTAGATAGCTGAACATTAGCTACCCTCTGAATCACTAGTTGAACAGTAGCTGAACTGACTCTAGTTACTAAAAGTGAACCCTCTGAATAAGGGGTTGACTACTGCATGACTTAGTTCTTGAAAAACTGAAGCGAACGAGCCCTGTGAAAGTGGGCCAGTTTCACACTATCGTCTAGCTGGATCCATGGGTAATCATGCACCATTCAGACGGTCATTCTGACGTTTGACTAGTGCATCTTTTTCTAATATTTGGGGGTAAATAGAAGCTTGTAAAAAGCAGAGTGCGGGAAAAACAGCAGACGATCCATAACATCAGCACTATGGGGGGGTATTTACACTATCGTGTTTCACATAGCGACAATAATTCATTCAGATATTATAATTGATATATTTTATTATCATAAAGTAATTAATCCCAGCAGAAAATTAAGGATAGTTTCAGGACCCTGAAAGTATCCTGAAAAGGTCATTTTCAGGGTGTCAATCAGGACTCTTGAGTGCAGTAAAACTGGCCGACTTCTAAGGGTGTTCAGGACCGGAAAGTATCCTTAAAAGGACATTTTCAGGATGTCTATCAGGACTCTGAGTGCAGTGAAACTGGCCGACCTCTAAGGGTGTTCAGGACCCTGAAAATATCTTGAAAAGGACATTAGTCGAGATCCTTAATTTCCCACTGGGAAGTTAATTTGTGTAGGATTTTAGTAGATTTTTTCTTTGACAAGCAGCCATTTTGAATTGACATTTGCCATGTGTTTTCAGTTTGGGGATTTTTCCAAAGAATGACCCCTCTGTTTTTGGTTTACCCCACGAACTACCCCCACGAACAACCCCCACAACATTCCCAAATGGGAAACTTGTGTATCATTTCGATAATTTTTTGAACTGATTTTCTCTCCAACATACTTTCAGAGATACTTGAACTTTTGACACTTCAAGGGTTCGCTACTATTTACAGGGCTGATGGGCCGTTTCAGAATCAACAGGGGAAAAATGAGGGGAGATGGGGGGAAATCAGGGGGAAATAGGGGAAAACTAGGGGAAATCAGGGGAAATTAGGGGAAAACTAGGGGAAATCAGGAGAAATCAGGGGAAAATCAAAGTAAGTCAGAGAAGGTCAGAGAAGATCAGAGAAAAATCAAGGGAAATTGAGGGGAAATCAGGGGGAAATTGGAGGGAAATCAGGGGAAACTAAGGGAAGCCAGGGAAGGTCAGGGGAAATCAGGGGAAATTAGGGGAAAATCAAAGAAAGTCAGAGAAGATCAGAGAAAAATCAAGGGAAATTGGGGGAAATCAAGGGAAATTAGGGGAAAAATTAGGGGAAAATCAAAGAAAGTCAGGGAAGGTCAGAGAAAAATCAAGGGAATATAGCGGAAATCAGGGGGGAATCAGGGGAAATCAGGGGAAACTACGGGGATATTTGAGGAAATTTCTGGAGGAACTTTTGCTTTTCATTGATGTTTATGTAGGTGATAACACGTCGGTAACATATGATAACATTTGATAACACGTGATAACACGTACCATTAGTTTATATTAACCACTTTTGCCGGGACAGAAAGAAAATTTTATCACATGAAATCGATAGTCTGGTCCTTGAAAATCTTTTTCTAGTCGATAGTTTACATATCATGAAGAAGAGGATAACAAGTTGATAACACACGATAACACGTGATAACTCTACCTAACCTCCAAAGACGTGCTTCCACTTTGCAGGGAAATTCCCTTAAAAAAGGAAAAATCAAGGGAAAACGGAAATTTCCAACTAGGTTACATGTACACTTAAGCAGTACACGGCTGAAGTAGGTTTATAGGCTCTTATGCAGAGGGGAAAAAGTGAAGGCAAATAGACATTTCAAAAAGGGGAAAAAAAGGGAAATCAAGTTGTACCGGATGAAGGGGGGAAAAAAGGGAAAATAGAGGCCTCTCGAAGGGAAAACTCAAAAGTGGAAGCACTTGGGGTTTAGCATACAGGGAAAAAGGGGGTGGAGCTAAAGGTTACCATGGCAACAGAGCCATAGCTCCGCCTTCTTTGCTCGGCAACCAATCAGCGCTGGTAGAGCTCCACCCTCTTTTTGAATCTAACCAATGAGAGGCAAGTAGGGGGCGGGGCTAACGGTTTGGGCTCGAGGATGCCAAGGATAGAAGTTGCGCTTGAAGGGTCTCGGGCTGCGCAGTCGTGTTTGAGAGACCGTCGGAGTCTGTGCTGTTGAAAAATCTTTGAGCTAAAAACACTGTGAACAAATAAAGTGCTAGTTTGTGTGTTGTCTGATAAAGTTGGAGGAAGATAGTTATAAGAGACTGGTGTGATTTTGATCATTCTGGCTTCCTCCATGATCATAGGCCCAATGTCGGAGCTGGCACCTCATATGGGCCTGGGAGTCGGTCCCGGCAGTATGCTACTCTCCGCCGGCATGATGATGTCCTCGGCCGGCTCGACGACGGCTGTCCCGACCAACAGCCACTCGCCCAGTCACCTCTTACCGTCCTTCGGCTTCACGCAGGAACAAGTGGCCTGTGTTTGCGAGGTCCTCCAGCAGAGTGGCAATATCGAGAGACTAGCTCGGTTCTTGTGGTCTCTTCCCGCCTGTGAACAACTCCACAAGAACGAGAGTGTCCTCAAAGCCAAAGCCATTGTCGCTTTCCACCGAGGAAATTTCAAAGAACTTTACAAACTACTCGAAAGTCATCAGTTCTCCCCGCACAATCATCCCAAACTACAGGTAAGTAACTCAGTAGTTCAGCTTATAAGCAACTAGCTCTTTACTTAGTAGCAAGGGTATAGTTGTTTTTTTATTTGTTAGCTCTAGTCGAGTTCCGCTTTAGGGTTCTATTTTTAGCCGGTAAGCAATTACGGGGCAAAGCAGAAAATATCAGCTGATGCCAGGACATCTGTTGACGTCAATTGACGCGCTGTCTTCCAAAAAATGAGTTATAGTTTTAATGTTGGATGGTTGAATCAGGCGCTGTGGTTGAAAGCTCACTACATCGAAGCGGAAAAGTTAAGGGGCAGGCCCCTGGGTGCTGTGGGCAAGTACCGGGTCCGCCGTAAGTTCCCCTTGCCGCGATCCATTTGGGACGGCGAGGAGACCAGCTACTGCTTCAAGGAGAAGTCCCGCTCCGTCCTGCGGGACTGGTACAATCACAACCCGTACCCGTCGCCCAGAGAGAAGCGGGAACTGGCCGAAGCTACCGGACTGACGACGACCCAAGTGTCCAACTGGTTCAAGAACAGAAGACAGAGAGACAGAGCTGCGGAACATAAAGACAGGTCAGTCTTATTAAGTGGGCTAAAATTGTGTGTAGTAGTGGAAGTAGTAGTGTAGTAGTAGTAGCGGAAAAGCTGAGTAGAGCGGAGAGTAAAGGAAGAGCTGAAGTAGTAGGAGTAAGAGTAGTAGTAGTCGAAGTAGGAAGAGTGTTGGTAGTAGTGGTAAAAGGAAGAGCTGGAGTAGTAGGAGTAAGAGTAGAAGTAGTCGAAATTGGAAGAGTGTTGGTAGTAGTAGTAAAAGGAAGAGCTGGAGTAGTAGGAGTAAGAGTAGTAGTAGTTGAAGTAGGAAAAGCGTTGTTAGCAGTAGTAAAAGGAAGAGCTGGAGTAGTAGGAGTAAAAGTAGTAGTAGTCGAAGTAGGAAGAGTGTTGGTAGTAGTGGTAAAGGGAAGAGTTGGAGTAGTAGGAGTACGAGTAGTAGTAGTCGAAGTAGGAAGAGTGTTGGTAGTAGTATTAATAGTACTATACTATTAATACTACTACTACTTATAGTCAACAGTAACAGGAGTACGAGGTGGTAGTATTAGCAGGGGTAGGAGTAGTAGTAGATGTAGTAGTAGTAGAAGTAGAATTTGTAGCAGTAATAGTAGTAGTAGCAGTAGTAGTACTAGTGGGAATAGTATTGTTGGTAATACTAATAGTAAGTAGTGCAGTTACAGTAGTAAAGTAACAGTGGTAGTTTGCAGTGAGAACTTAGCAGTAGTAACAGCAGCAGTATTAGGGTAGTAGCAATAGTAGTAGTAGTGCTAGTATTAGTAGCTGTAGTAGTAGTTTCATGAGCCTTGCAAACTTTTTATTTATTATCATACCTACAACAACAACAACAACTACTACTACTACCACCACTACTACCACTGCCACTATTATTATTATTATTATCATCATCATCATTGTTTTTCTCTACTATTACTACTACCACTACTACTACCACCGCTACTATTATTTTTATTATTATCATTATTATCCCTACTACCACTACTACTACTTTTATTATTATTATTACTATTTTGTAACTCTTTTATGTTGTTCGGGGTGGAGTGCGACTTACTTCCAAAAATCGCACTTACACAAGACACAATTAAATAGCGCAAGTAAGTAGTAAGTCGATTCATATCGCCATACCATGAAAGATGCAATCGATTGTCGATCTTAAAACGCCCTTGGGTGTTGCACATCAAATTCCTTGACTAACCGAAGCGAAACTTTAAGTTAATAGCAATCCAGTAGTTACTAAATTTACTAGAAAATTGTTAGTTTTTAGCGGTAGTTTGAGTAAATGGCTGAAATAGATTATATAAGTGATAGCACACAAGCCAAGAAGTAGCGTGTTAGTTAATGGTTTAGTTACTAGTTAGCAGCTAGTTAGCAGGAGTCAGTAGTTTGCTATGAAAAACTAGCAGAACTACTTTTATCAAAAGGCGATAACGCAGTTAGTTTAGTAGCGATAATTAGTTAGTCGATGGTTTAGTTACCAGTTTAGCAGCTAGTTAGTAGTAGTAAGTAGGTAGCTATGAAAAACTAGCAGAACTACTTTTGCTAAAAGGTGATAACAGTTAATTCAGTAGCGATAACTAGTTAGTCGACGGTTTAGTAACTAGTTAGGTGCTAGTTAGTAGTAGTAAGCAGGTGGCTATGAAAAACTAGCAGAACTACTTTTGCTAAAAGGCGATTACAGTTAGTTTAGTACCGTTAACTAGTTAGTCGATAGTTTGGTTACCAGTTTAGCAGCTAGTTAGTATTAGTAAGTAGTTTAACAACAACTAGCTATTAAGGACTAGTAAAACTACTTTTGCTATAGTCTAGCAGTTAGTTTAAAAGCAATAATTAGTAGTAAGTTACTATTTCCTAAATTAGTAACTTGCTGTACTAGTTATTTACTTCTTACTGAGCCAGGTTAACTTGTTAACCATGGTTACTAATAGCATTTTTAGACTATTCTTGCTAAAGCTAAAGCAAGTAGCACAGTTAGTTAGTCGATGGTCTTTTTTGGTACCACTGTGATATTTCAGTCGAAAAAGCTAAATTGCTACCTTGCTAAACTAGTAAGCTACTTCCTACTGAACGATGAAGATAACTACTAACTGCTGATAACCTATAAGAACAAGATGCTGAACTAGAATAGCAATAGTAGCATGGTATAATTAACTAGCAATAACAAGCTAGAACTAGAACTAAAACTAGAACTAGAAGAACTAGCAGTAGCAAACATAGTAATAGTTAACCAAGGCTACTAATTAGCATTTTCAGACTACTTTTGCTATATTTAGTAGCGCGGTTAGTTAGTCGATAGTCTCTGTTGGTAGCACTGTGGTATTTTAGTCGAAAAAGCTAAATTCCTACCTTGCTAAACTAGTAAGCTACTTCCCACTGAACGATAAGGATAACTACTAACAGCTTAGTAACCTATGATAACAAGATGCAATAACAAGCTAGAACTAGAACTAGAATTAGAAGAACGAGCAGTAGCAAACATAGTAATAGTTAACCAAGGCTACTAATTAGCATTTTCAGACTACTTTAGCTATAATTAGTAGCACGGTTAGTTAGTCGATAGTCTCTGTTGGTAGCACTGTGGTATTTTAGTCGAAAACGCCTTTATTTACCTGGAAAATACTGGAAGCCATTCAGCTAGTGGAACTGTTCCAGATCTTGCTGGAACCTTTCAGCTGAGTCAATATCAACTCCTCTTGATTCGTGCAAATATTTCTTCTCTCCTCCACCATCCAACATGTCGCTTGTTATCATCTGTTATCACTCTGTTATCACCTGTTATCAGCCGCAAGACTTTTACCTGGTTCCTAGAACCGCCAAGTCCGTCGAAAAATGTTTAGGGACTTTGCACAGTGCAAACAAGGACACTGAAAAAAAAAGGCACTGCCAAGTATAAATACGAAAATTAACACAGAAAAAGGGGTTCGCCAACTCACAACCCAGTAGATAACATGCTGATAACAGGTGATAACACCAGTGTTAAAGTTCCTCACCATCAGCTTTCGGGGTCCCTGGCCATCAAGATGTCCGCTTTTCAACACGGCAGAAAAGCTTCAGAAAAGAAGATTTGTTAGCAACTGACGAGAGATAAGGAAGCGGAATAATCCCAACTTGAGGGATTTCACCACAAGTTGAGTGTTGAGTTAGCCAGAAGCCATCAACCTCTCCATTACGGACAGCCTTTTAAACAGAAAAATTTTAGATAAAATACCCGAGTTTGGTCTCAGAATACTCGCAATGGTCTGTAGACTACGTTCGTGTAAAAATATTTGCTTAAAATTGTGTTACAGATTTTATAGAGGTGTCCGTTATAGCGGAGAGCTTATAGGAATCTAGGACCTCGCTAGAGCGGACGCGATTTTTCTACGAAAACGACGAAATAAAATTTTAAATTTGAGTTTCAAATACTCGAAATAATTTTCCAAATCAGAATATTTATTCAGAATTAATTTTACAAAATTCTGTAGATTTTATATAGATGTCCGTTATAGCGGAGAGCTTATAAGAATCAAGGACCTCACTAGAGCGGACGCTATTTCCATAAGAAAATATCAAGCTAAAAATTTGAATTTGAGTTCAAACTGCTCCAAATAGTCTCCTGAACCTGACTAACTCATTCAGTATGCTGAAAAAAATTCTAGACGTTCAGTAGGCCTGTACGTTATAGCAGAGAGCTTATAAGAAACAAGGACCTCGCTAGAGCGGACTTGATTTCCGTAAGAACAAATCAAGCTAAAAATTTGAATTTGAGTTCAAACTGCTCCAAATAGTCTCCTGAACTTGACTAACTCATTCAGTAGGCTGAAAAAAAATTCTAGACGTTCAGTAGGCATGTCCGTTATAGCGGGGAGCTTATAAGAATCAAGGACCTCACTAGAGCGGACGCTATTTCCGTAAGAAAAAATCAAGCTAAAAATTTGAATTTGAGCTCAAACTGCTCCAAATAGTCTCCTGAACCTGACTAACTCATTCAGTAGGCTGAAAAAAATTCTAGACGTTCAGTAGGCCTGTCCGTTGTGACGGGTTGGGTAAGGGCGTGCTTGATCCCCTTTTTCGCTTCTTATATGAGAATGGACCGCATGGCGAAACTTGATCTTGTCGCTCCAACTGCCCAAACTGGCGCCATTCTGCTTTTCCTCAAGTTCCAGCACAGAATTTTTTTTTAATTTTTTTCCCTTGTGCTGGAACTTTTTTTTCTATGGGAGTAGAACTTTATCATCTATATAATGAATATGAAAGAAGATGGAAGAAAGCGAAAGAGACGGCCATAGAAGAAGAGTGCAAAGCAGAAATATAGTTAGAAATATAGTTTATAGTATGTTATTATAGAAATGTAGTGTATTATATAGTATATTATGTGTAGATGTTATAGTATATTATTTATAGAAATATAGAAATATAGTATATTATGTATATTATGTGTTTATATATATAGTATATTATAGTATATATTGTATAGTATATTATGTATATAAATATAGTATATTATATATATATAGTATATTGTGTATAGATATTATAGTGTATTATTTATAGAAATATAGTGTATTATAGTATATTATGTGTATACATATATATATAGTATGTTGTATAGTATATTATTTATAAAAATGTAGAAATATAGTATATCATAGTATATTATATATATATATAGTAAATTATGTATAGATGTTATAGTATATTATTTATAGAAATGCAGAAATATAGTATATTATAGTATAATATATATATATATAGTATGTTATCTATAGATACTATAGTATATTATTTATAGAAATACAGAAATATATTATATTATATATATATATATAGTAAATTATGTATAGATATTATAGTATATTATTTATAGAAATATAGAAATATGTTTAGAAAAAAAAGAAAATTTTGTATATACAAATCCCCACCAAGTGAACAGCTTCATTTGGGGGCTGCCAATGTAAACACTGATAAAGGCGGGCTGAAAAGTTCTCTTGTCATTTGGCCATGTTCTTTACACGGAGCATTAATAAAGCGCGCCTCTCTATAGCGGACACTGTTATTAAATCAACCATTGGTAATTTTGCAACTTGCTTTATACCAAAATGTTTCTCGAATTTTTCTGTGATTTTTAGAAGCATTTAGAGTCGAAATTTTTCTATAGAGGTATTTTATATGAGAGTCCGTAGTAGAGGGGCTAACGCCTGCCTCTCTATAGCGGACACTGTTATTAAATCAACGCTAAATAATTTTGCAACTTTCTTTATACCAAAATGTTTCTCGAATTTTTCTGTGATTTTTAAACCTATTTTGAACTCAAAATTCTTACAACTCCGTTTGATTCCACTGTCCGCAGTAGAGGGGATAAAGTGTATGTCCAACGCGCCTCTCTATAGCGGACACTGTTATTAAATCAACAAATAATAATTTTGCAACTTTCTTTACACCAAAATGTTTCCCGAATTTTTCTGTGATTTTTAAGACTATTTTCAATAAAATTTTGCGTTGAATGTATTATATACGGCTGTCCGTAGTAGAGAGGTTCATAACGCTCCCTCTCTATAGCGGACACTGTTATTAAATCAACTACAAATATTTTTGCAACTTTCCTTACATCAAAATGTTTCTCGAATTTTTCTGTGAATTTTAAGACTATTTTTAATAAGATTTTAGGATAAATAGGTTCTATACGGCTGTCCGTAGTAGAGAGGTTCATAACGCGCCCTCTCTATAGCGGACACTGTTATTAAATCAACTACAAATAATTTTGCAAATTCCTTTACACCAAAATGTTTCTCGAATTTTTCTATGATTTTTAGACATTTTTTCAAAAAAATTTTCGACATTTTAAAAATATTTTATTAACATACTTTATATAGATTCAAGAATCTTGGGTTAAGAATCTTAAGGAAATTTTAAGAGTTATTTTAAGAATCAAGATTCTCACGCTTATTTTTCTTATGGGGATACATTTGTGTGAGTTGCCAACCCTCCTTGCGGTGGTCAACTTCCCGTTGTTAATTGAAAATTCTGGCGGGAAATTCAATACTGACTTTCTGGGTTTCAGGTTTTTAATAAAATATTTATTTAATAATAATAATAATAATAATAATAATAATAATAATGGAGTGATAATTAATATAAAGTATTTTAAATAAATATTTATTAAAATTCTGTTAAGTATCGATTTTCAAATCGAATAATCAATCAATTATGATCAATTATTAACTAATTAATTTTACTAGGTCAATTAAATAATTATTTATATATATAATTTAATATATATATTTAAAATCTTTTATATATAAAATATTTATTTAATAATAATAATAATAATAATAATAATAATAATGGAGTCGTAATTAATATAAAATATTTTTTAATAAATATTTATTAGAATTCTGTAAAAGTATCGATTTTAAAATCAATCAATCAATTATGACCTAGTAAAATTAATTTATAATTTATATTATATTATTTTATTATTATTATATATTATTATTATTATTATTATTATTACATTATTTTTTTTATTTCATTAAAGCACGTAGGCCTAGGCCCATGGCTAGTACAAGATGATATAAGAATAAATATAGAAAAGTCAGGAAATTGAAACTGAGTAATCTAAGTTAAGTTCGATTCAGTAGTAAAAGGGTGTGATAATATTATATTATATTATTTTATTATTATTATTATTATATTATAATTTATATAATATATTTAATAAATAATTGGATTCAATAGAGTCTCGGGAGGAAGTTCGGCCAAAGACGGGGACGGCGCCAACGCGTCTGCGCTCGAGTCGGGCTCCGAGTCTGCGGACGGCGACTCGACGTCGGCGGCGCGTAATTCGCTCGACACGCCGACGCCCCCGCCTCCTCAGCAGCAAAGCCTCGCCATGGCGATGGCCAATCCCATGCCAAACAACAATCAGGTACTTAACTATCTACCGATACAAGTCTGAATGACCCCTCTGAATGGTGCATGAATATCATGGATTTCAGCTAGATGACAGTGTGAAATTGACCCACTTTCACACGGTTGAATTTTTGAAAGAACCAAGTCATGCAGTATTCAAGCCCTTATTTCAGAGGGTTTCACTTTTTTAGTAACTAAAGTGAGTTCAGCTACTATTCAGCTAGTGTTCAGCTACCTAGTCATTCGGTACTCAACCCTATGACTTTTCCTATCGATCTTCTCGATCTAACATATTTTGTTTGCGAAAATTTTTTTTTTGCAGGACTTGTTAAGCAGCGCAGATTTGTATTCAGACCTGAAGATGCAAGCCTCGGCCTATTCAGCCCACCAGCTGCAGATGGCCTCAGCAGCAGCAGCAGCCGCAGCAGCAGCTGCTGCCGCCGCAGCTTCGCTCAGTTCTCCGCACACCGACTTAGCGCACAGTCTGCTGCACGACTACCACAATTTATGACCGTTCTGAACTACCCTCCTCCTCCTCCTCCTCCTCCATTTATACAAATACCCGCGTTGTGATACACTGATTCGATGTGTCTAAAAACTAGGCGCTTCAAACTGGATAGGGCTTACACTATACGCTCGCCTCTCTATAGCGGACACCGTTATAAAATCAACGCCAAATATTTTTCCAACTTTCTTGACACCAAAATGTTTCTTGAATTTTTTTGAGATTTTTAGACACATTTTCAATCCAAAATTTCGCATAAACGTATTTTATACGCTTGTCCGCAGTAGCGAGGCGTTCCAAAAGCGGCGCCTCTCTATAGCGGACACCGTTATAAAATCAATGGCGAATATTTTTGCAACTTTCTTTACACCAAAATATTTCTTGTATTTTTCTGAGATTTTTCATATATTTTTAAATTAAATTTTTCCGTAAAAAATATTCTGTATTGTCCGCAGTAGAGGGGCCGGTCTTCAGCGGCCATTTTTTGGAATGAGCTCTTCTAAGTGTCTAGTTTTTGTTTTAGACACTTCTTTCTGCAGTGTAAGAAAATAGAGTTCCACGATTTCCATCCAAGTCTGGTGTCATCAACTGTTAACAGAGGCAAGTTGTGTGAACTCGGTTGTTGTGATATGAAAGTTACATGTAAATCGATTACTGAAATCACCGTTTAGTATCGTTTGAAAATCTCTTTTTCAAACGGTTCTTGTAGAAAAACTTTTTGCAAATTTTTTTTCTAATTATTTGCAAATTCGGGGAGGGACGCAAAAAAATTTGTTTCTGTGATCGATTCTTAAGGTACGTGTAGAAATTTTCGCAAAAAAAAATTCGCAAAATCCCGTCATATTAGTGTTATCACCATGTTATCAACCTGTTATCACCCGCTGGAAAGATTTTCAGTGGCAGATTTCTTCGTATTCGCTCGTTGAAATCACCAATGGAAAAACTTCCATTTTGGCCATAACAGTGTTATCAAGTGTTATCAAGTGTTATCAGCACTTGCAAAAAAAATTTATAACACCATGCCGGGATTTTTTTTTTGCGAATTTTGCGATTTTTTTAAAGCGTGGGAAAATTTCATTACGCGTGGGAAAAAATCGAATTTTTTTTTTTTTGGTTTTTGACTGCATTAATCAGTGTTTGAAAAAGTGTCTGATTTAGTGAGTGAATTTATTTTTAAATGTCATTTTCTGCTTTAATTCGCGGTTGAGGGGAAAATTAATAATATGAAAAAAATCCCAGTGTTTTGGAATTTGTTGTAATAATTTTTTTAATTAATCCTTTAATGTGACAAATGAAAAATTGTAAAAAATTTCCATTTTTTTTCTGGTGACAAATAAAATTAATCAATAAAATGCAAATTTACGTTAATTTTTCTGTGAATTATTCTGCATTTTTATTATATAATATAATAAATATAAATAATAATATATAATATAATAAATAATAATTATTTAAAATTATATTAAATTATTTATTTATTAAATATTTTTCTGTGAAGATAATTTTACGATTTGGCGATTTTCGTTAGTAGTAAATATGAGTAGTAAAAATAGTAGTAAAATAAAAGTATTATTATTATTATTAGTAGTAGTAGTAGTAGTATAGGTATAAAAGTATAAAAGTATAAAATTATAGTAATATACTTATAATATAGTAAAATAGTAAATATATAAATAAATATATATATAGTAAATACAATAAATAGTATAATATAGTAAAATAGTAAGTGAGTAGTAAAATAGTAAAGTATTGGTAAAATTCTTCAATGAATTGGAAATTTACGTTTATTTTTCTGTGAATGCAAAATTGTAATATTACGAGAGGAAAAAAAATTTATTTTCTTTGCTATTTTCGTTAGTAGTAAAAATTAGTAGTAAAAATTAGTAGTAAAAATTAGTTGTGAAAATTAGTAGTAAAAATTAGTAGTGAAGTAGTAAAGTACTGGAAAAATTCTTCAATGAAACGGAGATTTACGAGAGGAAAAAATACAATTTTCTTTGCTATTTTCATTAGTAGTAAAAATGAATAGTAAAAATTAGTAGTTAAAATTAGTAGTAAAAATTAGTAGTGAAGTAATAAAGTATTAGTAAAATTCATCAATGAAGTGGAAATTTACGTTTATTTTTCTGTGAATTGCTCCATTTTATTATTTATTCATTTATTATATATTTAATATTTTTCTTTGCGTTTTTCGTCAAAGAAAATTTTTATTTCTCCATTTACAAAGTTAAGAAAAATGCACCAATGATTAAGTGTCGTATACTTGCAATATTACACCCTGTACATTGCGCACACTGTAAAATTTCATCATTTTAGTACTACAACTACTATTGCTACTACTACTATTGCTACTACTACTACTACTACTGCTACTGCTGCTGCTACTGCTACTGCTGCTGCTACTATTACGACTACTACTAGTACTACTACTACTACTACTACTACTACTACTAGTGCTACTACTACTACTGTCTACTAGTACTTCTTGTACTACTACTACTATCTACTAGTACTTCTTGTACTACTACTACTATACTACTAATACTACTACTACTACTACTGCTACTGCTACTAGTACTGCTACTACTACTACTAGTATTACTACTGCTACTACTACTATTACTACTACTACTATACTACTACAAGTACTAATACTACTTCAACAACAACATCAACTATTACTACCACTACACCACCACCAACAACAGCTATTATTACTACTACTTCCACTGCTTTAATAATAATAATAACAATACCGTTACAACAACTAACAATGATCATAAAGTGGGAGGTTGGGGTGGGGTAGGTTGTATAGAGCACAGTACGCAAGCTGTAGGGAAGAGTATAGTAGTAGTAGTAGTAACAGTAGTAGTAGCAGTAAGAATAGTAGTGGATGGGGTATATAGAGCACAGTACGCAAGCTATAGGGAAGAGTACAGTAGTAGTGGTAGTAGTAGTAGTAGTAGTAGCAGTAAGAATAGTAGTGGGTGGGGTATATAGAGCACAGTACGTAAGCTGTAGGGAAGAGTGCAGTAGTAGTAGTAGTAGTAGCAGTAGTAGTAGCAGTAAGAACAGTAGTAGTGGGTGGGACGGTAGGGCTGGATGGGGTATAGAGCACAGTATGCAAGCTATAGGGAAGAGTACAGTAGTAGTAGTAGTAGCAGTAAGAATAGTAGTAGTGGGTGGAAGTTAGGGGGGTGGGGGTAGGTTGTATAGAGCACAGCATGCAAGAGTAGTAGTAGTAGTAGTAGTAATAGCAGTAAGAACAGTAGTAGTGGGTGGGAGGGTAGGGCTGGATGGGTTATATAGAGCACAGTACGCAAGCTATGGGGAAGAGTACAGTAGTAGTAGTAGTAGTAGTAGTGGGTGGGAGGTAGGGGGTGGGGTAGGTTGTGGGGGTAGGTTGTATAGAGCACAGTACGCAAGCTGTAGGGAAGAGCAGTGGTTGTTCCTTTGATAATCAGAGCCACGTGCATAAGGCAGTGCGCAACAATGGCGACTAATTGGGCCTCGTTTTGTGGGGGCCGCCCTTAACAAAGGCAAACTGCTCTCTTTTAGACCTCGTTACACACACACACACACACACACACACACACATACACACCGACACACTCACACACACAGACAAGCAGACAGACAGAGAATAACTGTAGTCCATTTATTATGTTATTGTACTTGATAGTTTTTGTGTGTTTGAGTATATGGATGGTAGGAGTGTACTGTAACAACAGTTGTAACCGTTGTGGTAGTAGTAGTAGTAGTAGTGTCTTACAACAAATGTAACTATACTGCAACTTCTGCTGAGACCACTACTACTACCACTACCACTATTACTGCTACTACTACTACCACTACTACAACAACAACTGTTACTACTACTAATATAACCACGACTACCACTATTACTGCTGCTACTACCACTACTACTCCTCGTACTACCACTAATACTGCTACTTCTACTAAGACTACTACTACTACCACTACTACAACAGCAACTCCTACTACTACCACCATCACAATAACAGCAACAACAACAACTGTTACTACTACCACTACTACTCCTCCTACTAGTATTAATACTACTACTAGTTTTACTAAGACTACTACTACAAGACTACTGCTACTCTTACTACCATTTATATTGCTGTTACTACTACTTCTACCACTATTACTGCTACTACTTCTACTGAGACAACTACTACTACCACTACTAAAACAGCAGCAACAACAACTACTATTACTATTACCGCTACTACTCTTCCTCCTACTGTTAATACTACTAGTAGTTCTACTAAGACTACTACTACTGTCACTACTTCTACTCTTACTATCATTTATATTGCTCTTATACCCACTACTACTACTACTATTATTACTACTACTACTACAGCTTTCTTCTCACTACCTCAGCACAACTAAATACTTCCTCTCCATTACCACAACACTGAGCCATAGTTTATTACTATTCCACTATTATGTCTAACAATCTGCGTAATAAGTGGACGGCCACCATTTTTATGGATACGCTGTAAGCACCGGCGGTCGCGTTTTACGATTTTGTGCCGCTTAAGTCGCCGTGACCGACGAACTATTGTTAGTTGATAGTTTGACTTAGTAAAAGCATCATCTCAATGAATCTTAATGAATTCTAATGAAACTATAATATTTTCTTTACGATTTTCCGCCTTTTCTATTGCGGCTACTACTACTACTACTACTACAACACTTGACAACATTTGATAACGCGTTACAGTTTCCCCAATAGGAAAGTCTTACGGTTAAGTAGCGAATGACTAGGTAGCTGAAGTTTTTACGGCTACTACTACTACTACAACATTTGACAACACTTGACAACACTTGGTAACATACGTTATAATTTCCCCCGATAGAAAAGTCATACGGTTTAGTAGCGAATGACTAGGTAGCTGAAGTTTTTACGGCTACTACTACTACTACTACAACACTTGACAACACTTGATAACATACGTTACAATTTCCTCCGATAGAAAAGTCTTACGGTTAAGTAGCGAATGACTAGGTAGCTGAATAGTAGCTGAAGCTGTTGCGGCTACTACTACTACTACTATTACAACACTTGACAACACTTGGTAACATACGTTATATTTTCCCCCGATAGAAAAGTCATATTGTTGAGTAGCGAATGACTAGGTAGCTGAACACTAGCTGAATAGTAGCTGAAGTTGTTGCGGCTACTACTACTACTTATACTACAACACTTGATAACATACGTTACAATTTCCCTAATAGGAAAGTCATACGGTTGAGTAGCGAATGACTAGGTAGCTGAACACTAGCTGAATAGTAGCTGAAGTTATTGCGGCTACTACAATTACTACAACACTTGACAACACTTTATAACGCGTTGCAATTTCCCCGATAGAAAAATCATACGGTTGAGTAGCGAATGACTAGGTAGCTGAACACTAGCTGAATAGTAGCTGAAGTTATTGCGGCTACTACTACTACTAATACTACAACACTTGATAACATACGTTACAATTTCCCCCGATAGAAAAGTCATACGGTTAAGTAGCGAATGACTAGGTAGCTGAACACTAGCTGAATAGTAGCTAAAGCTGTTGCGGCTGCTACTACTACTACTTATACTACAACACTTGTATAATAATTAATATTATTAATCTAATAATAATTAAATTAATTAAATAAGTTAATTTAATTGAGTATCGAATTTCAGGATAATTAAACTTAATGAGGCTTCTTTTTGTTGATATTTTTATCAGAAATTTTGTGGTTTTCTGTTTGAGGGGAAAAATTTTTCCCCTCCAAACAGAAAACGTATTGGGTTTCAGGAAATAAGGGAAAACGCGTTTCTTCCTATCTCTGCCCTCATTAACTTATTGTTTTATTATCAATACTTATTAATTAATTAATTATTAATTTAATCAATTATATGTTAGAAAATTATTAATAGAAATAATTAATTAATTAAAATTAATAGTAATTAATTAATATAGTAATAAAAGAAGGGGGTCCGAAACTCCGAAGGAAAAGTGTAGGAAGATTATTTGATAACAAATGTTAACACGGAGATAACAGATTGATAACAGTGATAACATGACCTAGGTGTACGAAGATTATTGCAAGTTTCGGACCCCCTTGTAACAAACTATTGTTAGAAATAATCATTAATAATTAACTACTATTTTATTTGTACCATTTATATTAATTAACTAGTTATTTATGAAACTACTCTTATGTAGTAAATAATAAGTAATAATATAAAAATATAATAAGGAATAAATAATTAATAATAATAATTAATAAGTAATAATAATTAAAAAATAATAATATTTACAATTATGAAATTCATAAATTGTCAATGAAAATATTATTTTTCAAAAAATTTAAATTTAAATTTTAAAATCCATAATTTTATTTAAATTAAAAATATTAAGGGGTCCGAAACTTCCAGTAATCTTCGTACACTTAGGTCATGTTATCACTGTTATCAACCTTGTTATCTCCATGTTATCTCCGTGTTATGATTTGTTATCAAATAATCTTTCTACGCTTTTTCTCGCAGTTTCCAACCCCCTCGATTATTCCTAATTATTTTCCTTTCCATCATTATTATCACCGTTGTTATCACTGTGTTATCATTTGTTATCAACCTGTTATCTCCGTGTTATCACTATGTTATCACTTGTTCTCAAATAATCTTCCTACACTTTTCCTCGCAGTTTCCAACCCCCTCTATTTTTCCTAATTATTTTCCTTTCCATTATTATTATCAACGTTGTTATCACTTTGTTATCATTTGTTATCACTTTTTTATCATTTGTTATCACTTTGTTATCATTTGTTATCACTTTGTTATCATTTGTTATCATGTGTTATCAAATAATCTCCCTACACTTTTCCTCGGAGTTTTCCAACCCCCTCGATTATTATTCATTATTATCACTGTTATTATCAACGTTGTTATCACTTTGTTATCACTTTGTTATCAGGGTGGGGGGTGGGTGGGGGGTAATTTTGAAAGGTGCTTTTCACAGCCTATCGCGTCCAATCAAATCCTCGTGTACCTTTATTTCCAGCTTACTAATAAACCTAACGGACTCAACGGACACTGCAACGGACAAGAATGCAGATTCCAGTGTTGCCACTTTTCAAATTTCCATTTTTCCCCTCTTCCCTTATCTTTCCCTTTTTCCCCCCTCCGTGCAAGAATGTATAGGGTCTAGATTTCCTCTTTACTCTCTTCTCTTCTCTTCGTCTTCCCTTTTCAGACCCCATTTTTCCCCTCTTCCCTTATCTTTCCCCTTTTCCCCCCTCCGTGCAAGAATGTATAGGGGTATAGATTTCCTCTTTTCTCTCTTCTCTTCCCTCCTTCTTCCCTTTTCAGGCTCCATTTTTCCCCTCTTCCCTTATCTTTCCCTTTTTCCCCCTCCGTTCAAGAATGTATAGGGTCTAGATTTCCTCTTTTCTCTTTTCTCTTCCCTTTTCAGACTCCATTTTCCCCCTCTTCCCTTATCTTTCCCCTTTTCCCCCTCCGTGCAAGAATGTATAGGGGTATAGATTTCCTCTTTACTCTCTTCTCTTCCCTTCTTCTTCCCTTTTCAGACTCCATTTCCCCCCTTTTTCAGGGAACTTCCCTGCAAAAGTGGAAACGCTGGAAGATTCTGACTGTCGAACTTTTCATAAGGCTAATCATAGGAAACTATAGGATTTTCCTAGATTCCCCTCTTCTCTTATTTTCCCCTTTTTCCCCTCCGTAATAGAACAGTACTGTATACTTCCCAGTTTTTCTTATTTCCCCTCTCCTCTTGTTTTCCCCTTTTCCCCCTCCGTAATAGATCAGTGCTGTACACATACAGTTTCCCTTTTTTCCCCTCTGCTCTTATTTTCCCTTTTTCCCCTCCGTAATAGAACAGTGCTGTACCCTTACCAGTTTTTCTTATGTCCCTCCCCCTTTATTTTTCCCTTTTCGGACCACATTTTCCCCTTTTCCCCCTCCATAATAGAAAAGTGGCTGTACACTTCCAGTTTTTCCTATTTCCCACTCTTCCCTTACTTTTCCATTTTCCAGACCTCATTTCCCCCCTTTTTTCAGGGAATTTCCCTGCAAAAGTGGAAACACTGATAAGCCCCCTATAGAGGGGAGAACAATAAGCAGAAAGATGCCATCAATGACAAAAGCCTCTTGACAAAAACAGATTAACAGCCATAAGACTCTTATGAGCCGAACCGAACCGAACCGAACCGAACCGGAGCCAACCTTTCGTTTGTTTAGTGTTTGCTATCACTAATCAACCGCACATAAGAACCCATACTAAAGACTGTCCAACTTATTTCCATATCATTTTGTAAAATTTTACTTGTACAATTATATTCAGTGTTCCCACTTCTCAGGGAAGTTTCCCTGAAAAAGGGGAAAATGTGGTCTGAAAATGGAAAAGGAAGGGAAGAGTGGGAAATAGGAAAAATCTGGTAAGTGTACAGCCACTGTTCTATTATGGAGGGGAAAAAGGGGAAAATGTGGTCTGAAAAGGGAAAAGTAAAGGGGGAGGGAAATAAGAAAAACTGGGAAGTGTACAGAACTTTTATATTAAAGAGGGGAAAAAGGGGAAAACAAGAGAAGAGGGGGAAAATGGGAACCCATACTAAAGGCTGTCCAACTTATTTCCTTATCATTTTGTAAAATTTTGCTTTGATAATTATTTTCATTGTTTCTACTTTTCAGGGAAGTTCCCCGAAAAAGGGGAAAATGTGGTCTGAGAATGGAAAAGTAAGGGAAGAGTGGGAAATAGGAAAATCTGGAAGTGTACAGCACTGTTCTATTATGGAAGGGGGAAAAGGGGAAAATGTTGGTCTGAAAAGGGAAAAAGAAGAGAAGAGAAGAGAGTAAAGAGGAAATCTAGACCCTTTACATTCTTGCACGGAGGGGGAAAAAAGGGGAAAGATAATGGAAAAGGGGAAAAATGGAAAATTGAAAAGTGGAAACACTGGTGGTGGAAAACAGTGCTTCCACTTTCCTTCCTTTTCCCTTATTTTCCCCTTCTTCCCCTGCGTGCTAGAATATAAGGCTGTACTTAGATTTTCCCTTTTGTCTTTTCTCTTATTTTCCCCTTTTTCAGGGAATTTTCCTGCAAAGTGGAGCACTGGTTTAAAAGTCCATTGACAATGATTCCTGATTCAGTTTGCCCTTTCCTCCCCCTTCCCTTATTTTCCCCTTCTTCTTCCCCTGCGTGCTACAATATAAGGGTGTACCTAGACTTTCCCTTTTTCAGACCCCATTTTCCCCTTTTCCAGGGAATTTTCCCTGCAAAATACAGCCACTGGTTTTAAAAGTCCACTGAAAAAGATTCCTGATTCTTTGCCATGAATCTTGCGAAGTTTCAGACGCCATTTTCCCCTTTTCCTCTTTTTTCCAGGGAATTTCCCTGCAAAATGGAGCCACTGGTTTTAAAAGCCCACTGAAAAAGATTCCTGATTCTTTGCCATGAATCTTGGGAGTTTCGGACCCCAGGGCTTTAAAGGGATTAACTGACAGTCAACAGGTCGCCATAGTTCATTATGTACACCTTACCTTTCACAACTCAACAGGGGGTTATTTATCACGGTCTCTGCATGCCCCAGTCATGTTATCATAGGTTAATAATCCTATTATCAACTGATGAAGTATTTTGTCATTGGTTA
Source organism: Eulimnadia texana (assembly GCA_002872375.1). Classification (NCBI taxonomy): domain Eukaryota; kingdom Metazoa; phylum Arthropoda; class Branchiopoda; order Diplostraca; family Limnadiidae; genus Eulimnadia; species Eulimnadia texana. Next base: position 30,329,568 of record NKDA01000001.1, on the reverse strand, counting down.
TCATGTTATCATCGATTATCATGTTATCAACTGATGAATTATTTTATCATCGGATATAATATTATCATCGGTTATCATGTTATCATTGGTTATCATGTTATCATCGGTTGTCATGTTATCATCGGTTAATAATCCTATTATCAACTGATGAATTATTTGTCATCGGTTGTCATGTTATCATCGGTTATCATGTTATCAACTGATTGATTATTTATCATCGGTTATCATGTTATCATCGGTTGTCATGTTATCATCGGTTGATTAATCCTGTTATCAACTGATTAATTATGTTATCATCGGTTAATAATCCTGTTATCAAGCGATGAATTATTTTGTCATCGGTTATCGTGTTATCATCGATTATCATGTTATCATCGGTTGATTATTTTATCAACTGATGAATTATTTTATCATCGGATATAATGTTATCATAGGTTAATAATCCTATTATCAACTGATGAATTATTTTGTCATTGGTTATCGTGTTATCATCGATTATCATGTTATCATCGGTTAATTATCCTGTTGTCAAGCGATGAATTATTTTATCATCGGTCGTGTTATCATAGGTTAATAATCTCGTCATAATCCTGTTATCAACCGATTAATTATTTTGTCATCGGTTATCATGTTATCATCGGTTAATAACCCTATTATCAACTGATGAATTATTTTGTCATCGGTTATCGTGTTATCATCGGTTATCATGTTATCATCGGTTGATTAATCCTGTTATCAACTGAATAATTATGTTATCATCGGTTAATAATCCTGTTGTCAAGTGATTAATTATTTTGTCATCGGTTATCATGTTATCATCGGTTATCGTGTTATCATCGGTTAATAATCCTATTATCAACCGATGAATTATTTTATCATCGGTTATCATGTTATCATCGGTTATCGTGTTATCATCGGTTAGTAACCCTGTTATCAACCGATGAATTATTTTTTGAATATCCAGCGGTAAATTTGAGGATGTCTATCGGCTATATCCTGAACGATATCCTGAACTACGTCCGATCGTGGTTGAGAATATTGTGAATCTTGATTATTGAGGGTACCATTTAAGTATCCTGAAACGCGTTTTTTTCAGGACGCTATTAAGTATCCTGAACATGTACTTTTGAGGCATTCCAATTCCACAGGGTCTTGAACACCCTGGAAGTAGGCCAATTTCACTGCACTCAGGGTCCTGAATGGCATCCTGAAACTGTTCTTTTCAGGATATTTTTAGGGTCCTGAAACTGTCCTTAATTTTCTGCTGGGATAAGCGTTTTTTCAGGACGCTCTTAGGTATTCTGAACATGTATTATTCAGGATATTTTCAGGGTCTTGATACACCCTGGAAGTAGGCCAATTTCACTGCAGTCAGGATCCAGACTGGTATCCTGAAAATGTCCTTTTCAGGGTATTTTCATGTTCCTGAAACTGTCCTTTTCAGGATATTTCCAGGGTCCTTAAATTGACCTTAATTTTCTGCTGGTTATTAGAGTCTAGGACGTGTTATCAGGTGTTATCAGCCTGTTATCGACACTTACTAACGATACTGAAAATGCTGATAACACTGATAACACTGATAACACAGTTAGACTAGAACTAGAATAACAGAAACCTTATAAAATACTTAGAATAGTTCTTAAGCAAGATAATAGTTATTTATATCTAGTCGTAAGCAAATACCCCACCTATAGAAGTAAGTTTGCTAATTCTGCTACTACTGTGACTACTACACTAGTATTACTATTGCTACTACTGCTGCTACTATTAATACTGTTGCTACTATCACAAGTACTGCTACAATCACTGCTACAGCAATAACTGTTGCTACTACAACTGCTACAACAACAACTGTGGCTACTACTGTTACTACTACTGCTGCCACTACTGCCACTACTACTACTACTACCACCACTGTTACTAATACACTATTATTACTACTGCTACTACTGCTGCTACTATTACTACTCTTGCTACTATCACAAGTACTACTACTATCACTGCTACAACAATAACTGTGGCTACTACTACTGCTACAACAACTGTGGGTACTACTGTTACTAATTCACTATTATTACTATTGCTACTACTGCTGCTACTATTACTACTCTTGCTACTATCACAAGTACTACTCCTATCACTGCTACAACAATAACTTTGGCTACTACTGTTACAACTACTACTGCTGCTGCTACCACTACTACTACTACTATCACTACCACCACTGTTATTACTTCACTATTATTACTATTGCTACTACTGCTGCTACTATTACTACTCTTGCTATTATCACAAGTACTACTGCTTTCACTGCTACAACAACAACTGTGGCTACTACTGTTACTACTACTGCTACTACTACTACTAGCACCGCCGCAACAACAACAATAAAAAGTATTATTACTATTAGTAATAGCAATATTAATACTACTACTACACTACTACTGCCTACTACTACTGATACTACGACGACCACTATTATTAGTACTACTACTACTACCACAACTATACTGCTACTGCTACTGCTTTTGCTATTATTACTACTACTCCTCCTCCTCGCTCCTACCACTAGATAGACTACTGATAATGCTATACCATAAAAATACGTAAATACATAATAAATATTAATTAGAAATCAAGAAATAAATATTTCAGGACCCTGCTGCTTATTAAATGAATGAGAAAAATGGTTGCGGTTCATTTTCCGGTTGCCATAAGAAAAGGTTTTCAACGTTAATTATGACTGTAATTAAGCCTTGTTCAATAGGCCATAAGCCAAACGCCCAACCTCTCTATAGCGGACACTGGTATTAAATCAACAGTTAATAATTTTACGACTTTCTTTACACCAAAATGTTTGTAAAATTTTTCTGTGATTTTTCACTATATTTTGAATCCAAATTTCTAATAAGTTGTGTTTGATTCTACTGTCCGCTATAGAGGAGATAGAGTAAATGCTAAAAGCGCACCTCTCTATAGCGGACACTGTTATTAAATCAACAGTTAATAATTTTCCAACTCACTTTACACCAAAATGTTTCTCGAATTTTTCTGTGATTTTTAGACATATTTAGAATCCAAATTTTCCATAAACGTATTTAATTCCGCTGTCCGCTATAGAGGAGATAGAGAATATACCCAAAACGCTTGCCTCTCTATAGCGGACATTGTTATTAAATCAACCACAAATAATTTTGCAACTTTCTTTACACCAAAATGTTTCTTGAATTTTTCTGTGATTTTTAAACATATTTTGAATTCAAATTTCTCATAAACGTGTATGATTCTACTGTCCGCTATAGAGGAGATAGAGAATATACCCAAACGCTTGCCTCTCTATAGCGGACACTGTTATTAAATCAACTACAAATAATTTTGAACTTTTCTTTACACCAAAATATTTCTCGAATTTTTCTGTAATTTTTCATTTTATTTTGAATCCAAATTTCTTATAAGTTGTATTTGATTTCACTGTCCGCAGTAGAGGAGATAGAGTAAATGCCTAAGGCACGCCTCTCTATAGCGGACACTGTTATTAAATCAACTACAAATAATTTTGCAACTTTCTTTACACCAAAATGTTTCTCGAATTTTTCTGTGATTTTAAGTCACATTTCCAATCCAAATGTTTTATAAGTGTATTTAATTTCACTGTCCGCAGTAGAGGAGATAGAGTAAATGCTAAAGGCGTGCCTGTCTATAGCGGACACTATTATCAAATGAACCACAAATAATTTTACAACTTTCTTTACACCAAAATGTTTCTCGAATTTTTCTGTGATTTTTAGATATTTTTTCAAATAAAATTTTTGCACGGAATTATTTTATGTAGCTGTCCGCAGCAGAGGGGTGGGTCTTCAGTGGCCTTTTTGGAATAAGCCCCATTAGAGGCGTGTAAATCGTAAGCCACGGGGGTTTGGTTAACGCCCCCGAGATTCACTCAAAATCCTCCATAAGAAATTATCGAGGGGGTCCGAAACTCCGAGGTCAAGTGTACGAAGATTATTTGATAACATGTGATAACATGCGATGATAGGCTGATAACAGTGATAACACAGCAAAGGTGTACGAAGATTATTGCAAGTTTCGGACCCCTTGGACTGAGTATATAGCAAGGGGGTCAGAAACTTCGAGGAAAAGTGTACGGAGAATACTTGATAGCATGTGATAACATGCGATAACACGTAGATAACAGGGAGATAATAGGCTGATAACAGTGATAACACAGCAAAGGTGTACGAAGATTATTGCAAGTTTCGGACCCCCTTGCTATATACTCAGTCCAAGGGGGTCCGAAACTCCGAGGTAAAGTGTACGGAGATTATTTGATAACATGTGATAACATGCGATAACATGCAGATAACAGGGAGATACTAAGCTGATAACAGTGATAACACAACCTAGGTGTACGAAGATTATTGCAAGTTTCAGACCCCTTGGACTGAGTATATAGCAAGGGGGTCCGAAACTTCGAGGAAAAAGCGTACGGAGATTATTTGATAACATGTGATAACATGCGATAACACGAAGATAACAGGGAGATAATAGGCTGATAACAGTGATAACACAACCTTACGTGTACGGATTATTGCAAGTTTCGGACCCCTTGGACTGAGTATTTAGCAAGGGGGCCCGAAACTTCGAGGAAAAGTGTACGGAGATTATTTGATAACATGTGATAACATGCGATAACACAACCTAGGTGTACAAAGATTATTGCAAGTTTCGGACCCCATGGAATGAGTATATAGCAAGGGGGTCCGAAACTTCGGGAAAAGTGTACGGAGATTATTTGATAACACCCCAGTTGTAATTAGAAATCATACTTTTATACCTTGTTCCAGTGTTTTCACTCTGCAGGGAAATGAATACCTACCAGTACTACTTCTACTATACTACTACTACTAGCAATACTACTACCACTACTATTACTACTACTTCTACTATTACTACTACTTCTACTATTACTGCTGCTAGCAATACTACTACCACTACTATTACTACTACTACTACTATTACTACTTTTACTATTACTGCTACTACAATTACTACTACTACAATTACTACTACTACAAATACTACTACTCCTACTGCTACTATTGTTATTACTACTACTACCACTACTACTACTACACTACTACAACTACTACTTCTACTATTACTACAAGCACTACCCAAACAATTTAACCATGGTTATACTGCTACTTCTACAACAACGACAACCACTACTACTTCTACTACTACTTTTCTTATTTCTACTACACTACTACTACTACTACAACTACCAATACTACCACTACACTACTACTACTACTTTACTATTACTACTATTACTACTACTACTATTAGTATTACTACTACTACTACTCTTATTTCTACTGCACTACTACTATTTCTACTATTACTATTACTACTTGTACTACTTTTCTTATTCCTACTACTACTACTACTACTAATACTACTACTACTACTATTAGTATTACTACTACTACTACTCTTATTTCTACTGCACTACTACTATTTCTACTATTACTATTACTACTTGTACTACTTTTCTTATTCCTACTACTACTACTACTAATACTACTACTACTACTATACTATTACTACTAATACTTCTACTATTACTGCTACTACAATTACTGCTACTACAATTACTACTACTGCCAATACTACCACTACACTACTACTACTACTACTACTACTACTACTGATTCTACTATACTTCTACTGCTACTCCTCTTATTTCTACTCCACTACTACTACTACTACTATTTCTACTATTACTACTACTACTATACTACTATTACACTGAAATATCGTAATTACAGAGGGAAAGGAAAAATGTGAGAAATGTCAAATGAGGTGAGGAGGGAAAAATGTCACAACGGTGTCTTGTTAGGTGACAATACTCACGACTTCCGGTGGTGACATTTTGACCTTTCCTATAATGCAGTGTTCCTGTAATGACCTTTGACCTCTCTCGGTTACAACGTTGCGATACTGGAGATTAATTGTCAATTATTCTGGTATTAATTTCGATACTGGCAGAAAATGAATGGATGAATGAATGGGTGCGTGAATGAATGAGTGAGTGAATGAAATGAGTGAATAAATGAGTGAATGAGCGCGTGAGTGAGTGAGTGAGTGAGTGAGTGAGTGAGCGAGTAAGTGAATCAGTGAATGAGTGCGTGAGTGAATGAATGAATGGGTGAGTGAGTGAGTAAATGAGTGATTAAATCAGTGAATGAGTGCATGAATGAATGGGTGAGTGAATGAATGAGTGAATGAATGAGTGAATGAGTGCGTGAGTGAATGGGTGAGTGAGTGAATGAATGAACGAATGAAAAAAGTGAGTGAGTGAATAAGTGCATGAATGAATGGGTGAGTGAATGAGTGAGTAAATGAGTGATTAAATTAGTAAATGAGTGAATGAATGAGAGAATGGGTGAAGGAGGGACTGTGTGAGTAACTGAGTGAATGAATGAGTGCATGAATGAGTGAGTGAGTGAAGTGAATGAGAGAATGGGTGAAGGAGAGACTGAGTGAATAAGTAAGTGAGCGAATGAGTGAGTGAGTAAATGAGTGAGTGGGTAAATGAGTGAATGAATGAGTGCGTGAATGAATGAGTGATTGAAGTGAATGAGACAATGAGTGAATAAGTAAGTGAATAAATGTGTGTGTGAATGACTGAGTGAGTGGATAAATGAATAAATGAGTAACTGTATGAATAACTCAGTGAGTAATGAGTGAGTGAGTGAATGAATGAATGAATGAAAATTCCACGCATTTTTTCACACAGTAAGTAAAGCATCTTCTACGATCTGTGAAATTTTTCTCGCCCAGCTACAGTTTACTATTCTATTCTCAGATTCTTTCAAGATTCTTGTGAGATTCTCAAGATTCACGAAAATTCTTAAGATTCTTTCAAGGTTCGTCAAGATTCTTGTGAGATTCTCAAGATTCACGAAAATTCTTAAGATTCTTTCTAGGTTCGTCAAGATTCTTGTGAGATTCTCAAGATTCACGAAGATTCTTAAGATTCTTTCAAGGTTCGTCAAGATTCTTGTGAGATTCTCAAGATTCTTTCAAGGTTCGTCAAGATTCTTGCGAGATTCTCAAGATTCACGAAAATTCTTAAGATTCTTTCAAGGTCCATCAAGATTCTTGTGTGATTCTCAAGATTCACGAAAATTTTTAAGATTCTTAAAGGTTTCTAGGGAGGGCCGTAAGATTTTTCTAGAGATTCTTATAGGGATTCTTGCAAGATTCTTGTAAGGATTCTCAGGGAATTGTAAGGATTCTTACAAAGATTCTCAAGGATTCTTAGAGATTTTTAGAGATTCTTACAAAGATTCTTCGTGATTCTTACGAAGATTCTCAGGGATTCTTAGATATTCTTACAAAGATTCTTAGAGATTCTTAAGGATTCTTCGTGATAGTTACGAAGATTCTCAGGGATTCTTAGAGATTCTTAGATATTCTTACAAAGATTCTTACAAAGATTCTTAAAGGTTCTTAGAGATTCTTAGGGATTCTTCGTGATTCTTACAAAGATTCTCAGGGATTCTTAGAGATTCTTAGAGATTCCTACAAAGATTCTTACAGATTTTAAAAGATTCTTAGAGATTATCAATGATTCTTACAAGGATTCTTAAAGATTCTTAGGGATTCTTAGAGATTCTTCGGGATTTTTAATGATTCTTACAAAGATTCTTCAAAATTTTGAGAGATTCCTAGGGATTCTTTCAAAGTCTCTTAAAGATTCCTAGAGATTCTCAGGGATTCTTCGTGATTCTTACAAAGATTCTCAGGGATTCTTAGAGATTCTTAGGGATTCTTCGTGATTCTTACTAAGATTCTTCAAAGAAGAGAGCCTTGTCAATACAGATCCTATCACAGCAAAGATTCCAACCCAGGATTTTTTTTTCTTTTTTTTTTCCTACTGGGCTATTGATAGAGGCGCAGTCTTATGTTATCAGCATGTTATCATGTGTTATCATGTGTTATCAGCTTTATTCGGACCTCTTGGTATAATGTCTATAGTAGCGCAGTCTTAGTGTTAGAGTAGTGCATGTTATCAACCTGTTATCATGTGTTATCAGCATGCTATCATGTGTTATCAGCTTGGTTCGGACCCCTTGGTAAAACGTCTGTTATCAGCCTGTTATCATGTGTTATCAGCTTGGTTCGGACCCCTTGGTGTAACATCTATAGTAAGGTTAGAGTATTGGATGTTATCAACTTGTTATCGTGTGTTATCAGCCTGTTATCATGTGTTATCAGCTTGGTTCGGAGCCCTTGGTAAAACGTCTGTTATCAGCCTGTTATCATGTGTTATCAGCTTGGTTCGGACCCCTTGGTGTAACATCCATAGTAACATTAGAGTATTGGATGTTATCGACCTGTTATCATGTGTTATCAGCTTGATTAATCGCTGTGATTTGGTTTGGTGACTTTTTAATTCTATGGAAGCAGTTAATGAATTCAAGGAGACTAATTAAAATGTAAGGGATACGCCAAGGGGGGGTCCGAAACTCCGAGGAAAAGGTGTACGAAGATTATGTGATAACACATGATAACACGGATATAACATGGAGATAACAGGTTGATAACAGCGATAACATGACCTAGGTGTACCAAGATTATGTGATAACATATGATAACACGGAGATAACATGGAGATAACTGGTGATAACACGGCCTAGGTATTACGAAGATTATTGCAAGTTTCGGACCCCTTGGGGTCCGCAACCCAGAAAACGACGAGGGAAAAAACCTGACGAAACAAGAGAAATTCACTGGAAATCAGAAAATTTGATCAAAGAAATTAAAAGAGAAAAAGAAAATAAAAATAAAAATAAAGTTTCGGACCCCCCCAGGGGGGGGTCCGAAACTTGTTATAATTTTCGTAACACCTAGGCTGTGTTATCACCAGTTATCAACCCGTTATATATAATACTTATTGTATAACAAAATTATTATTATATATATTATATATTATAAATAATATAATTATATACATATATATATATATATTATATATTATTGTATATATAATATCAAGTAAAATGAAAGAAAGACAATAAAAATTAAATAACTAAATCGAACGAAATTAAATTAAATTAAATTAAATTAAATTAAATTATAACAGCAAATTAAATTGTCAATGAAAAAATGAAACTGGGAAAATGTAAAATAAATTAAATTAAATTAAATTAGATTAAAAAATCATAAAAGTAAATTAAGTTGTCAATGAAATGTAATTATATTAAATTAAATTATAAAAGTAAATTAAATTATCAATTGAAAATTTAATTGAAAAACGTAAAATAAATCGAACTAAATTAAATTAAATTAAATTAAATTAAATTAAATAAAATTATCAATGATTAATGGAATAATAATGATACTGTATATGATATATGTATAATGATAATGAATGAATAAGTCTCATTCATACTGGAATATCCCGACTGAAAATTCTCATATGAGTATGTAGAATATGGAACAGAGACTCAAGTGAGATCTCAGTATGAAGGAATAAGTCAAATTCATACTGGAATAACCCGACTGAAAATTCTCATAAGAGTATGTAGAATATGGAATAGAGACTCAGTGAGATCTCATAACTTTACAGAGTTTCTCACTGAGATCTCACTGAGTCTCTATTCCAAATCCTATATACTCATATGAGAATTTTCAGTCGGGCTATTCCAGTATGAATGAGACTTATTCCTTCCTACTGAGATCTCACTGAGTCTCTGTTCCAGATCCTACATACTCATATGAGAATTTTCAGTCGGGTCAAAACTGGGTTATTTCAAAAGATTATAGAGAATAAGTCAAACCCATAGAATTTTCATAAGATTCAGTAGTAATTATTATTAAATATGGAAATGGGTACAGTTCAAATTATATAAATGTATTATTATATTATATTATTATTTATTATTATTGTATTATTATATTATTGTATTTATTGATTATTATTATTTATTACTCAATAATTAACTCATATTTAATAATTAATAATAATTATTATCAAATATAGAAATGGGTACAGTTGAAATTATATGTATAAATGTATTATTATATTATATTATTATTTATTATTATTGTATTATTATGTTATTGTATTTATTGATTATTATTATTTATTACTCAGTAATTCATTAATATTTAATAATTAATAATAAATAATAATTATTATCAAATATAGAAAAGGGTACAGTTGAAATTTTATAAAAATGTATTATTATATTATATTATTATTTATTATATTATTGTATTTATTGATTATTATTATTATGTATTATACATTATTATAAATTATATTATATATTATATATATATATATATGTATCAAATTATATATATAAATTACATATATTATATGTATACAAGACTTATTCCGGTATAAGTCGTAAATATGATTCTTGATTCTTTCCCATGATTCTGGAAGGACTTATTCCGGTATAAATCAAAATATGATTCCTCTGCAAAGGACTTATTCCAGTATAAATCGTAACTATGATTCTTGATTCTTTCCCATGATTCTGGGAAGGACTTATTCCAGTATAAATCGTAAATATGATTCCTCTGCAAAGGACTTATTCCAGTATAAATCGTAACTATGATTCTTGATTCTTTCCCATGATTCTGGGAAGGACTTATTCCAGTATAAATCGTAAATATGATTCATCTGCAAAGGACTTATTCCAGTATAAATCGCAAATACGATTCTAGATTCTTTCCCATGATTCTGGGAAGGACTTATTCTAGTATAAATCGTAAATACGATTCTAGATTCTTGCCCATGATTCTGGGTAGGACTTATTCCGGTATAAATCGTAAATATGATTCCTCTGGAAAGGACTTATTCCGGTACAAATCGTAACTATGATTCTTGATTCTTTCCCATGATTCTGGGAAGTACTTATTCCGGTATAAATCGCAAATATGATTCCTCTGGAAAGGACTTATTCCGGTATAAGTCGTAATATGATTCCTCTTGGTAGGACTTATTCCGGTATAAATTGTAAATATGATTCTAGATTCTTGCCCATGATTCTGGAAAGCACTTATTCCAGTATAAATCGTAAATATGATTCATCTGGGTAGGACTTATTCCGGTATAAGTCGCAAATATGATTCTAGATTCTTGCCCATGATTCTGGGGAGTAGCGAACCCCCTCCCTCTCTGGTCCAAACTAACTTATCCCACTTCCCACTTTATTCTGGAATATTTTAATGAATTTTTTGACTTGGAAAAGTGTAGTGTTACTTTTATTAATGATACCCATATTCGATAGTACGGGGACGGGTTTTCCTCGTCCATTTAAAAAAAAACAAAAAAAAAACCTAGTGTTATCACCTGTTATGAGTGTTATCGTCCTGATGTCAAATTTCATAAGTTGCCAACCCCCCTTAACTATATTTTTTTTTAAAAAGCGTTTCCCTGTCCAGTTTTCCCGGGAACAACTCCATTTGAGCAAAGGTGTAAGATAAGTTATCACACTGTTATCAAATGTTATCACCGAGAGGTTGCGCACCCCCTTGTGGAATGTGTGGTAATTTGAAAAGAGCATAATTTCTGTCGCATATGACAAAATGGCGGCTGTGACTAATTGCAAATTTTTTTTATTTCAATTTAAATTGAATTAATTAAATTTATCTTAATTAATTAAATTTAATTAATTTAATTTTCATTAATTTAATTTAATTTAATTTAATTTTATTTATTTTTTGTTTCTGGCAAGGGGTCCGAAACTTGTGATAATCTTCGTACACCTAGGTCATGTTATCACTGTTATCAACCCGTTATCTCCGTGTTATCACATGTTATCAAATAATCTTCGTACACCTAGATCATGTTATCAACCTGTTATCAACCCGTTATCTCCGTGTTATCACATATTATCTAATAATCTTGGTACACCTAGGCCGTGGTATCACTGTTATCAACCTGTTATCTCCGTGTTATCAACCTGTTATCTCCGTGTTATCATGTGTTATCAAATAATCTTGGTACATTTTCTAAGAGTTTCGGACCCCCTTACCATATACTTAGTTCAAGGAGTCTGAAACTTGCAATTATCTTCGTACACCTAGGTCATGTTGTCACCGTTATCAACCTGTTATCTCCTTGTTATCACATGTTATCAAATAATCTTCGTACACCTAGGTCATGTTGTCAACCCGTTATCAACCTGTTATCTCCGTGTTATCACATGTTATCAAATAATCTTCGTACACTTTTTCTAAGAGTTTCGGACCCCCTTACCATATACTTAGTTCAAGGGGTCTGAAACTCCCTATAATCTTCGTACACCTAGGCCGTGTTATCACTGTTATCAACCCGTTCTCTCCCTGTTATCTCCCTGTTATCATGTGTTATCAAATAATCTTCGTACACTTTTCCTCGGAGTTTCGGACCCCCCGTTGGTTTGTGGAAAGAGACTCGCGTGCTGTCATTTGTCTGATCCGTTTGTCTGATTGTCTGCCGCTTATCATCGACACTGTGGGCGACACTCCAGACAATTTGTACACGTCGCCCGTGTACAAATTGTTTATTATATTTTATTTTTTTTTCTATTATTATTATTGTTATTATATTATTATATATTTTTATTATGTTTATTATTATTATTATTATTATGTTTATTATTATTATTTTTGTCTATTACTATTATTATTATTATTACTATTATTATATTATTATATATTATTACTATGTTTATTATTATTATATTTTATTGTTGTCCATTATTATGATATTATTATATTATTATTATCATTGTGTTATTATATTTTATTATATATTATTATTATTATGTTTATTTTGTCTATCATCATTATTATTTTATTTAATATTGTATTAAACTGCAGTCCTAACAAGACCATAGGTCTATTATTATTACATTATTATATATTATTAGGTATTATTATTATTATTATTATTCTTTATTTTTGTCTATTATTATTATATTATTATTATTACTATTATGTCTATTTTTGTCTACTATTATATTATTATTATATATTATTATTATATTATTAGGTATTATTATTATTACCATTAATATATTTTATTTATTATTATATTATTATTATTATTATTATTATTATTATGTGAATTTTTGTCTGACTGTCAAAAATGTCGCCTCTTGTCAATACAGTCGCCCCGTCGCTGGGCTGAAGACCTACGCCCCTCTACTGCGGACAGTCGTATAAAATACTTGCACCAAAAAATTTCAATTAAAAATACACTTAAAAATCACAGAAAAATTCAAGAAATATTTTAATGTAAAGAAACTTGCAAAATTCCTTACCGTTGATTTAATATATGTGTCCGCTATAGAGAGGCGCCAGTTTGTATTCTACAAAGGCCAATCAAGCCCCTCTATTGCGGACAGCTGTATAAAATAGTAGTAAACATAAATCGAACTTTCAAATACTTTTAAAAATCACAGAAAAATTCAAGAAATATTTTGGTGTAAAGAAACTTGCAAAATTCCTTACCGTTGATTTAATATAGGTGTCCGCTATAGAGAGGCACAAGTTTGTATTCCAAATAGGCCAAGGAAGCCTCTCTATTGCGGACAGCTATATAAAATAGTAGTAAGCACAAATCGCACTTTAAAATATTTCTAAAAATCACAGAAAAATTCGAGAAACATTTTGGTGCAAAAAAATTTTCGAAATTCCTTACCGTTGATTTAATATAGGTGTCCGCTATAGAGAGGCTCGCCTATTTACTAGAAATACTGATAACGGTTGATAACAAAGATAACAATTTTTTTGGACCAGAGCAGCGGACCCCTTTCTGCATTTGAGTAACGACAACCCGGATGACCAATCATGTTTTAGCTTTTTTTTTTTGCTTTTTTTCTGATTGGTTGATATTGTAAGGCATTTTCTAATGGATTCCTATTGGTCGACCGATGATAAATGATGACAGGGACAGCATCCGATTGGCTGATTCCAAGAATCTTGGCAAGAATCTTGGCAAGAATCATATGAAGAATCCAAGAATCTTGAAACTAGAGAGTCAAGAATCTTAATTGCAAGGGGGGGTCCGAAACTTGCAATAATCTTCGTACACCTAGGCCGTGTTATCACTGTTATCAACCTGTTATCTCCGTGTTATCCCATGTTATCAAATAATCTTGGTACACTTTTCCACAGAGTTTCGGACCCCTTGCTTAATTGCCTATCAAGATTCTTACAAAGATTCTTGTAAATATATCTTTTATTTTTCTATTTATATTATTTATATTATATTATTATATTATATTATTGTATTTAAATATTTTACATTATTTTTTATTAATTTATAAATTTTTATTATATGAATATTTTATTTTATGAATATATTTAATTTTTATATTATGAATTATATTATATTATTATATTATATTATTGTATTTAAAATTATTTTCTATTAATTTATAAAATTTATTTTTATAATATATATTTACAATCTAAGATTCTTAATTCCCTATCAAGATTCTTACAAAGATTCTTGTAAATATATCTATTATTTTTCTATATATGTTATTTATACTATATTATTATATTATATTATTGTATTTAAATATTTTATATTATTTTCTATTAATTTATAAAATATATTTTTATAATATATATTTAGAATCTAAGATTCTTAATTCCCTGTAATCTAGTTAATACATCTATTATTTTTCTATATATATTATTTAAATTATATTATTATATTATATTATTGTATTTAAGTATTTTATACTATTTTCTATTAATTTATAAATTTTATTTTTATAATATATATTTATAATCTAAGATTCTTAATTCCTATCAAGATTCTTGTTAATATATCGATTATTTTTCTATATATATTATTTATATTATTATATTATATATTAAATTATATTATTATATTATATTATTGTATTTAAATATTTTATATTATTTTCTATCCATTTATAAATTTTATTTTTATAATTTATATCTTTTATATAGATGGCGTGTCCAGCACAGGACACTAGGCATCAGTGTTTCCACTATTGCAGGGAAGTTCCCTGAAAAAGGGGGAAAATGGGGTCTGAAAAGGGAAGAAGAGAAGAGTTTAAAGAGCAAATCTAGACCCTGTACATTTTTGCACGGAGGGGGAAAAAGGGGAAAATCAGGGAAGCGGGGAAAAAGAGAAGAGAGTAAAGAGGAAATCTAGACGCTTTATATTCTTGGACGGAGGGGGAAAAAGGGGAAAATCAGGGAAGCGGGGAAGAAGAGAAGAGAGTAAAGAGGACATCTAGACTCTGTATATTCTTGGACGGAGGGGGAAAAAGGGGAAAATCAGGGAAGCGGGGAAGAAGAGAAGAGAGTAAAGAGGAAATCTAGACCCTATATATTTTTGCACGGAGGGGGAAAAAGGGGAAAATCAGGGAAGCGGGAAAGAAGAGAAGAGTGTAAAGAGGAAATCTAGACCCTGTAATATTCTTGGACGGAGGGGGGAAAAGGGGAAAAAAGGGAAGAGGGGAAAAAGGGGAAAATTGACTCGGCATTTCGACTTACAACATTCCCGAACTGTTAACAAACCCAAATCCTAGGAACAATAGACACACAACTTTTTAACAAATGATTCCTCAACCTCCCAGTGGGACACGTCCCTCATAAACGCTTGCCTCTCTATAGCGGACACTGTTATTAAATCAAATTTAAATAATTTTACAACTTTCTTTACACCAAAATGTTTCTCGAATTTTTCTGTGATTTTTAGACATATTTAAAATCCAAATTTCTTATAAATGTATTTAATTCCACTGTCCGCTATAGAGGAGTTAGAGAAAATGCCCAAACGCGTGCCTCTCTATAGCGGACACTGTTATTAAATCAACAGTTAACAATTTTGCAACTTTCTTTATACCAAAATGTTTCTCGAATTTTTCTGTGATTTCTGGAAGCATTTTGAATCCAAATTTGCGGTAAACCTATTTTATATGGCTGTCCGTAGTAGAGGGGCTAACACGTGCCTCTCTATAGCGGACACTGTTATTGAATCAATTACAAACAATTTTGCAACTTTCTTTACACCAAAATGTTTCTCGAATTTTTCTGTGATTTTTAGACGTATTTTGAGTCCAAATTTAGTGTAAACCTATTTTATATGGCTGTCCGTAGTAGAGGGGCTAACACGTGCCTCTCTATAGCGGACACTGTTATTGAATCAATTACAAATAATTTTGCAACTTTCTTTACACCAAAATGTTTCTCGAATTTTTCTGTGATTTTTAGACGTATTTTGAGTCCAAATTTAGTGTAAACCTATTTTATACGACTGTCCGTAGTAGATTAGTAGTAGTCCGTAGCAACACATGATAACAGGTTGATAACATCCAGTACTATAACATTAAGACTGCGTTCAAGGGGTCTGAAACTCCGAGGAAAAGTGTACGAAGATTATTTGATAACATGTGATAACACTGAGATAACATGGAGATAACGGGTTGATAACAGCGATAACATGATCCAGGTGTATGAAGATTACTGGAAGTTTCGGACCCCTTGACTGCGTTCCTATAGACGTTATACCATGGGGTCCGAACCAAGCTGATAACACGTGATAACAGGTTGATAACATCCAGTACTCTAAGGTTCCTATAGACGTTATACCAAGGGGTCCGAATCAAGCTGATAACACATGATAACAGGTTGATAACATCCAATACTACAACATTATGACTGCGTTACTATAGACTATGACTATATCTATGACTATCATGGATTTCAGCTAGATGATTGTGTGAAATTGGCCCACGTTCACACGGTTCGTACGCTTGAATTTTGAAAGAACTCAGTCATGCAGTGTTCAAACCCTTATTCAGAGGGTTCACTTTTTAGTAACTAAAGTGAGTTCAGCTACTATTCAGCTAGTGATCCAAGGGGTCCGAAACTTGCAATAATTCTTGTACAACTAGGTCATGTTATCAGTGTTATCATCCTGTTATCTCCGTGTTATCTCCCTGTTATCATATGTTATCAGAAAATCTTCGTACACCTAGGTCATGTTATCACTGTTATCAACCTGTTATCTTCATGTTATCTCCCTGTTATCATATGTTATCAGATAATCTTCGTACACCTAGGTCATGTTATCACTGTTATCAATCTGTAATCTCCATGTTATCATATGTTATCATGTGTTATCAGATAATCTTCGTACACATAGGTCATGTTATCACTGTTATCAACCCGTTATCTCCATGTTATCTCCGTGTTATCATGTGTTATCAAATAATCTTCCTACACTTTTCCTCGGAGTTTCGGACCCCTTCACCATTTCCGACCGGAACTTCAATTATAACTGACGAAAATTTGAACTTCCACTTTGGAGAAAAAAAATCTTTAAAAAATGCAGAAGTTGCCGACCCCTTCTAGTAAAAAAATTTAAAAAATGTGTAAAAAAATAGAAGGGGGTGTCAACTACTTCCTCTTCCTTTGTTATCATCATGTTATCAAGTGTTATCATAATATTATATAATATAATTATAAGGTTAATAATAATAACGTTATTTGATTGATTACATGATGATTATAATAATTATAATAATAATAATAATATAATATAATATAATATAATATAATAATAAGGTTAATAATAATATGTTATTTGATTGATTACATGATAATAATAATAATAATAATAATATAATATAATATATATATCATAATATCATAATATAATATCATCATGTTATCAAGTGTTATCATAATATAATATAATACAATTATAAGGTTAATAATAATAATGTTGTTTGATTGATTACATGATAATAATAATAATAATAATAATAATATAATATAATATAATGTATATATCATAATATGACAATATAATGAATTTGATCATGTTATCAAGTGTTATCATAGGTTATCATCTTTTATGAATAATCCGTAATAATGTCATGGATATAATAATAATCATAATAAAAATAATAATATAATAATAATAATAATAATATAATAATAATAATATCATAATATAATGAATATGATCATGTTATCAAGTGTTATCATAGGTTATCATCTTTATATGAATAGTCTATAATAATGTCATGGATATGATAATAATAATTATAATTATAATAATATAATAATATAATGAATATCACCATGTTATCAAGTTTTATCAAGTGTTATCATAGGTTATCATGTTTTTATAAATAGTCCATAATAACATCATGTTATTATCATGTTATCATAGACTATCATCTTCTGATAAATAGTCCATAATAATAATCATATCATGTTATCATTATGCTATCAAGTGTTATCATAGGTTATCATCTTTTTATGGATAGTCCATAATAATAATCACATCATGTTATCATCTTTTTTTTAATAAATAGCCCATAATAATAACCATATCATGTTATCATCATGTTATCAAGTGTTATCATAGGTTATCATCTTTTTATGTATAGTCCATAATAATCATAATATCACGAATATCACCATGTTATCAAGTGTTATCATCTTTTTGTTTTATGAATCGTCCATAATAATAATCATATCATGTTATCATCATGTTATCAAGTGTTATCATCTTTTATGAATGGTCCATAATCATATCATGTTATCACCATGTTATCATCATGTTATCATCTTTTTATAAATAATCCATAATATTAATCATATCATGTTATCACCATGTTATCATCTTTTTTTGTTTTGGTTTATAAATAATCTTTAATAATAATCCTATCATGTTATCATCATGTTATCATCTTTTAAAAAAAAATAATCCACAATAATAATCATATCATATTATCACCATGTTATCATCATGTTATCATCATGTTATCATCGTTTTATAAATAGCCCATAATAATCATAATATCATGTTATCACCATGTTATCATCATTTTTTTTTTTTTTTTTGGTTTAATGAATAGTCCATATAATCATATCCATCATGTATACAGTACATATCTTCTAATAAAAAAGTACTACTATTATATCCACGTTGCTGATGATCGTTAAGCAGAATTGGGCGGGCGGGGTTTGCAGACGACAAACTATTTGATCAAAACGGCGGAACGGCTTACGACGCGGCGGCTTAACGAACCGCGGCGCAAACCGCACGAGGTCCGGGGCTTCCGATTGTCGTTTTCCCGCACAAAAATGGCGTCCAGCCCCCAAGAGATGAAAAACACTTTTCTATAAATCGTCTATTGTATGAGAGGTCAAAACTTAAGTCCTAGCTCTTAGTTAGTTAGTTAGTTAAACTAGTTCCCCCCCCCGCTGAATTGCTAGCTGAATAGTAGCTGAACTCACTCTAGTTTAAACTCACTTTTGTTTAGATAAGTCATACGGTTTGAGTACCGAATGACCAAGTAGCTGAACACTAGTCCCCCCCCCCCGCTGAATTGCTAGCTGAATAGTAGCTGAACTCACTCTAGTTTAAACTCACTTTTGTTTAGATAAGTCATACGGTTTGAGTACCGAATGACTAGGTAGCTGAACACTAGTTCCCCCCCCCCCCCGCCTGAATTGCTAGCTGAATAGTAGCTGAACTTACTCTAATTTAGAAAAGTCATACGGTTGAGCACCAAATGACTAGGTGTCTGAACACTAGGTCCTCCCGCTGAATTGCTAGCTGAATAGTAGCTGAACTCACTCTAGTTTAAACTCACTTTTGTTTAGATAAGTCATACGGTTTGAGTACCGAATGACCAAGTAGCTGAACACTAGTCCCCCCCCCCCGCCTGAATTGCTAGCTGAATAGTAGCTGAATTCACTTTAGTTTGAATAAGTCATACGGTTTGAGTACCGAATGACCAAGTAGCTGAACACTAGTTCCCCCGCTGAATCACTAGCTGAACTCGCTTTAGTCAGATAACTTTAGTTTTTACTCATTCTAGTTTAGAAAAGTCATACGGTTGACTAGCGAATGACTAGGTAGCTGAACACCAGTTCCCCCACTGAACCGCTAGCTGAATAGTAGCTGAACTCACTTAAGTTCCCAGAACTGAACCCTCTGAATAAGGGTTTGAATATTGCATGACTTAGTTCTTTCAAAATTCAAGCGCACGAACCGTGTGAACGTGGGCCAATTTCACGCTATCATCTAGTTGAAATCCATGATAGTCACGCACCATTCAGAGGGTTATTCAGACGTTTGATTGGCGCATTATTTTTCTATCGGGAATCGATAGTTTGAATTTTAGAAAAAGTGGCAACGCTGTATAGAGAGCACTTTTCTAGCAGACGATTAGAAATGAACAGAAACTGGACTTAGCAAAGGGCCTAGGAAACTAAATGGAGGTCCTATTTTACCTAAGTGAGGTCCTATTTCATCTAAATGAGGTTCTGTTTGCTCAGAATCAGATTCTTGGGTCATTTATCTAGCAGAGGACCAGAAATGAACAGAAACTGTACTTAGCAAGGACTTTAGGAAACTAAATAGAGGTCCTATTTTACCTAAGTGAGGTCCTATTTCCTCTAAATGAGGTTCTGTTTGCTCAGAATCAGATTTTTGGGTCATTTATCTAGCAGACGACCAGAAATGAACAGAAACTGGACTTAGCAAAGGGTCTAGGAAACTAAATGGAGGTCCTATTTCACCTAAGTGAGGTCCTATTTCATCTAAATGAGGTTCTGTTTGCTCAGAATCAGATTCTTGGGTCATTTATCAGTCAGTCTAACTGATAACGAGACAACCTAGTCCAAGCGCGAGCCCAGGAAAAAAATCTTCAGGGTCCTCAACTTTGACTTGTTATCAACAGTTATCGGTGTGTTATCAGTTGTTATCAAGTGTTATCATGGACTGATGTTGTAGAGGTGTTGTGGAGGTTGAAGGTGTTAAGCTGGAAATAGTGGAAGAACTGGACGGGACAAATCGCCTGTCAGGACCCTGCAAGTCAGGCGGGACACCCAATTAAGGACATGCTCATTAATTTCATCGCCTTTGGTTCTCCACTCCATTTGATCGCTGACTGAAATCTTAACCTCCAAAACCCAATTTAAGGAGAATAAAATATCCTGAAAGCTCAGAAAGCTGACGCTGCCATTTACACATACACATTTCCACTATCTGCATGTAAAGAACTCCACGTCAGAAAGCCCGCACTCCACTATAGCGGACAGCTGAATTAAATACACTTATAAGAAATTTGAATTTAAAAAATAGTGAAAAATCGCAGAAAAATTCGAGAAACATTTTGGTGTAAAGAAAGTTGCAAAATTATTAACTGTTGATTTAATAACAGTGTCCGCTATAGAGAGGCAAGCGTTTGGGTATATTCTCTGTCTCCACTATAGCGGACACTGGAATTAAATACATTTATAAGAAATTTGGATTTAAAAAAATAATGAAAAATCACAGAAAAATTCGAGAAACATTTTGGTGCAAAGAAAGTTGCAAAATTATTAACTGTTGATTTAATAACAGTGTCCGCTATAGAGAAGCAAGCGGGAACTTGTTAATAACCGCATTTGTTTTATTTTGTATTGAGTTTTGTATCATGTCATTGTATGCTATTCCAAAGAAACGCAGGTTATGACTTCGCATATGATTTTTTTAAAATTACAAATGTATGATATGAGCTGCTGAAACTCATCACGAGGGAAAAGAAACATTTAACCTGTCATTTTATACAATGACATGTTTTGAATGGCGGTTTTCCAAGGGAAGGAGAACGTAACGCCACCTAGCGGTGGGATTTTGTACTAAGTTCTATTTCTCGTCTACTTTGTATAACATTTCAAATGGCGGTTTCGGGGGGGCAAATTTGCGTCATCTAGCGGTAGGATTTAGTACTAAGTTCTTTTCCCCTTCTTTTTCGTACATTTTCCGTGGTTGTCTCCAGGGGGCGAACTCCGCGCCATCTAGCGGTAGAATTTAGTACTAAGTTCTGTTTCGGTTCAATCTGAACATTCTCCATGGCGGTCTCACGGGGGTGAAATGGACGCCATCTAGCGGTAAAATATTTCACTATCAGCTAGTACAATTGACTACATTACAGTGTCCAGTTAGCAAGTACACTGAATTTTGCATAGGAAAATACAAACAACTGAGTAAATTTCGTAATGAGGGCATGAAATTTGAACACTGAATCAGACTTGGATAATTTTAATTTAAAACTAGTAAAGCTTAATAACAGACTGAGGGATAGGGCCTGTTCCAAACGTGCACCTCACTATAGCGGACACTTAAATCAATCAATTTATTAGTGTCTTTAACTTATTTAGGAGTCAAAGTGTTTCTCAAAATTTTTGGCGATTTTTAGACGTATTTTCAAGTCGATTAATTGAAAAAGTTAACTTACAAGAGTGTCCGTAGTAGAGGGGATGGTCTACAGAGGTCTTTTTGGAATAAGGTCTATTCAGTGAGTTAAGACATTGATGCATCACTCAGTGTATTGCCTTCACAAAACACATCAAGCGACACGGTGAAACAGTGGAGACATTTTACGCTTTAGCCTGTTTAATCTGAGACGCGATGCGGTCCAGGTCACGGAATCCCTGCGAGGTCAATCGGCGACCACCGTTGGCGTCCTTCTCGACCAACTTGAGGGTCTCCAGCGACTGCAGGACCTTTCGTGCAACGGATCCCGAGCTGGTCTGGAAGTGCGAGGGCCTTACTCCGCGGTTCTGGCGACCTAGTTTTCATTAAAAATTGATGAATACTAATAAAAAATGTTTGATTTCCTTTTATTTCCCCTCAGCGCTGGCTCGATTACTCCCATTTCCCCCCTTTTTCAGGGAATTTCCCTTGGTTTCTGACATTTCGTTACCTCCAGCAAGAAAATTTTCAAGCAGAAGGATAAGTATTAATCAATAGTGTCTCATTTACTCCTATTTTCCCTTGATGATGGTTTGATATTCTCATTTTCCCCCCTTTTCAGGGAATTTCCCTCATTTTTGACATTTCGTTGCCTCTGAAGACCTGCAAGAAACTCCCCTTTTTTTTAAAGAGATGATTTCCCTCATTTTCAGACATTTCACTACCTAAGGACCTGCTAAACATTCCCGTTCCCTCCCTCTCTAGGGGATTTCCCTTATTTTTGACATTTTGTTACCTCCGAAGACCCTCTTGGTGGTCTTGACTCCGAGGGGGACCTCATGTAGATGTGTCGGGCAACAGAGGCCATGCGGACGTAGTACCAGTCCTCGTCAAAGGGGGCGTACTCCTTGAAAGTCGCGGTTTTGACCAAATCAGCCCATTCAGGAAGCTTGACTTTGCCAGACCTTTCACAACAAGAAAACGGACATTTAGAACTTATTCAAGTATCGGTTTTAACATCGTATGATGTGTCTAGTAAGAAGTTTTAATAAAATTTTGTAGAAAAAAGTTTATTCTGTGTTAGTTACTTTTTGAAGAAGGCGGCCAGGGCCACGACGAACTTGTGCTGATCGACGTCTTTAACAGAGACAGACTTCATCTAAACAACACAGAAAAATAGAAAATAATTGGTCAGTTATCACATCGACGTAAATCTGCTTGAATATACGAATTAAATAAAGACAAAGTAGTGTATTAGTCAGCGAAAGGTACACGGCCACATGGCCTTTCATACCAAACAACTAGTAACTAAATTTGATAAAGTTATGGATAATTAAGATTAAAATTAATATGAATTAAAGTAGCTTTTTGTTGTGTTAGTGAAGTTACGGTTAAGGTGGCGCAATTTCCCCAAATAACACAGAGAATTAGAACAGAAACGTGGAAATTGTCAAATGTACCTTGCAAGAGTCGGTACCGAGAGGAAATGGAGAGCTGCGGTGAAGAGCCAAAAGTTACATGGCGGCTCTGTGCTAAATCCCTAAACACACATCAAATTAAACATCATTTACGTGAAGTAAACAATATTTTTACTTTGAAAATACTTTTAATTGATTAAAATAAATTTAAATTTAGTTCTTAAATTAATATGTAACACATTTTTAGCTATAACTACTTCAAAAAAAGGTTTTATTTACATTTTCTATGCGATAATATTAGTTTATTAAACATTGTTTTATTTTACTAATTATGAATTTTTTAAAAATTATTATGAATTTCCAAGTTTTTTAGAAAAAATATTGTAGTGAGATTTCATTTCTTAGAAAATTGAAATGATATATTTTTGAATTTTGCCGCTAATGGCGCTGCATGAATGTATTGGAAAACAGCTGGGCTTCAAATCTGTGTTTCCACAAATGGGGGAAATTTCCCCATTTGGGGGAAATCGCCGTCTCCGAGAAGGAATGGGAGAAAGGGGGGAAAATAGGGGAAAACGAGTAAAAACTTAGGAAAAAGGGAGAAAAATGAGAAGCGTAATTACGGCCCAAGAAAAATACCCTAAACGAAAAGATTGATCATTTTTACGTTAAAAAGTGGGCAAATGCATGAAAGTAAAATTTCATTTTCGGGGAAAATGGGGAAAAGGTCACCTAATTAACAGGGAATCAAAATGATGCGAAAGTTTGATGGGGGGGGGGGGGAAAAATGGGGAAATTTGGGAGCCCCTGGCGGAAAGTAGAAAAAGTGAAGTGGAAACACTGCTACAAATACAAATGCCTCAATATCTTCCTTTGACTCTTTCAAATTAGTAAACAAACAGAAAAAAGCACAAAAATCCTGAAATGACTTCTGTAATGAGCAGAAATTCTTACACCGAACAGAGTTTCGGAGAACCCGAGCAAGACGCCAACACAGCTCTCACCGAACTCGATAAAGGTTTTCTGCATTTGTATTATTAATAATAATTTTGCAACTATTTTGTATTGTTTGATTTTTATAAATTTCTTTACGTTTTTTTTTCATCAGGTCTGCGATCTGTGCGTGTTGGAGAGCAGTGCGAGGCCATCGTTCGTTTCCCGCGACTCTTCGAAAAATACCCTTTCCCGATTCTGATAAATTCCGCTTTATTGAAACTAGCGGAAGTCTTCCGATTGGGGTGAGTATTTGAAAACATAATATTTACATAATAAAATATTATCAATTTGATGAAAAATTTTGTTGATTCATTTCTGATTACTTTTTTTTGCAGAACAAACTTTTTGAGGAGCTGCGTTTTCCGCGTGTGTCAACAGAGCGAGAAGCATCTCGACAAAATTCTAAACGTCGACGAATTCGTCAAGAGGATTTTCTCCGTTATGCATTCAAATGACCCTGTAAACTGTTAAAAATATTTACAAATAATATAATATATGATATATTTTACTTGTTATTGTCCAGGTTGCCCGAGCTTTGACGTTGCGGACTCTGGGAGTATCGCCATCATTATTCCCGAACGAAAGTCCGTTCACCACAGCATTCGGGACAGTCTTGATTCACACGATTTTGTGGAACTGGAAGCTGCCATTTACGCTGCCGCCAAATTTGCGGCTCAGTCAAGGTACTGTTATGTTATTAGTACATAATTAATTGTTAGTTAACAGTTAAAATTTATTCTTGGTTTCTCTCGCAGGACGTTCGCTATAAACATGTGCAGCAAGATATCGGACATGATTCAGGGTCTGGCTTATCCCGCTGATATCAAACTGAAGCTGATCCCCATATTGCAGTACATGCACCACGATGCTCAGACCAGTGCAATGGTAAATAATAGTAAATATTAATAGTAGTAGTCTTCAATAATTTATCATCCGTCGAAGGTGCGGCATTTATGCATGGGACTCCTGCCGACGTATCCCTCGGAAAACTTTGTCTCCGTGATTCTGCACACGCTCACCTTACTGGCCAGTGCCACTCTAGTGGAAATGCCACAGCAGGTATCGAACACGAAAAAATTCATCTTAAAACATCCGATGTACTTAACTACATTTAATTTTGCTCATATGTCTCGCAGGATATTCCGTTTTGTAATTATTTCATCGTTGACTTGTTTATTATTCAGATTGACCTGCTGCTGGACTACTTGAAAAAAGATCCCCGACGCGGCATTCAGCACCAGGCCTTGAAGGACCTCAGCATCTTGGCTGAAGAGGGACGTGGAGCTCATCTGTGGACACCAGACAACCTGGACAGTCTGCTGGACTTTTTACTGCAGACCGAACACAAGCAGCTGCAGCAGAAAGCACTGCAAGTCCTCTGCAAGTTGGCCAAGTCACAAGCCGCACTCTGCTTCGTAGCTCAGACTGGTAAGTCGGCCTGTTTTACAATTTTTTTGCTAATATTTCATGCTAGTTTTGGTATACGCAGAATTGAAACTGCAGCAAGTGTTCAGCCAGTGCTGCTACAGTTCTACTACAGCTATTGCAGCGCAAGCTACAGAACTGCTAGTACATCTAGCTACGAATAAGTAAGTGGCAACTAAGTCTTTAACAAAAAAAAACTAGTAATAGTGATTTTATTGACGATTTGATACGCAGCAGGGACACGATACCCGACCTGTGCCAAGAAGCCGCGATGGCTGTCGACTCGCTCGTCTTAAACATGTGCTGCGATAACCCAGGACGCGAGTTGAAAGTCGTTCTCGCTTCCGCGGTTCAGCTGTGTCGTTCAAACGCAGACGTTGCCGGAACGATGGTCGACTCCCTTTTACGAATCACGGACTCCACTAACGGTTTTTTTCTAATAAAAATTATTTTGATTTCATGTTTTGTCGCTTTATTATTATTATAATTTATCGCTACTGTTCGTGTTTCAGGAAAAACGTTAGTTCTGCTGTGCGAAACGTTGGCTGCGATGGGCGATTCGCAACCTTCACTGTTAGTGTCAACGGTACCTGAAGTTACAGGGCTATTGGCTCGTCTGTCCAGTCAGGGGAGGCCCCTGAAGAAACGCGTGCTGCTGTCCTGCTCTGTGTGGTTCTCTGCCAGGTCCATCTGCTGTACGGGTGGACGAAAGCGTCGGTAGAAACTATCGAACTGGCCGCTGTCAATGTCAACCCCTGGGCTGCGTACAAAATCGCCCGTGCTGCTATGCGGTATGCGATTCTAAGTTGATAAATAGTAAATTAAAATAATATAAAATAAGAAAATGTCAGGCATGCTTAAATAAATTCGATAAAATGGATAAAATTAAAATAATGTATAATAAATTGAGTGAGGTATCTACGATTTTTGGTTCATAAAAAGTAAATTAAAATAATAAATAATGATAGTAAAATAATGTGTAACAAATATACTTGATGATTTTTCTCAATATTTGCAGTAAAGGTGTATTTAAAAAAAAATCTATTTATATATATTGGAACTTACGCGTTGTAAAGAATGTTTATATAATCACTAATTCATATGAATTTGTGAAAAACTGAATTTTTATACACTATATTATTTCAGTGAATAATTAAAATATATTAAAGAATGAAAAAACGATAACGAACTTATGATAAATATCTACAAATGAATTCGATTAGCGCGCTGGTGGTGCAATGGTTAAGACTTCAGGTCAAGACCATCACCCTTCACCACTGGGTCAGTGGATTCTCGATCCCACTCGACTCCAAGTGAGGCCTTTCACGGACCAGCGATCCTTAGCAGATGAATCTGCAATTCCTTCCCTTAGGGTCATGGGCCGATGCCTCACATGTCCGACAAGTGATATTAAAAAACTATAAATCCGATATATAACGTAATCTTTATTTACTAACATGTAGTGTATTAGTTATATAATAAGTTGTAATGAAATAATTGTTAAATACTGTTGAACTAATAAATATTGTTTATAAATCAGGTATGGTCATCATCTATTGGCCAGTAGTGTGCTGGACCGTCTGGTTCAGTGCGCGTGTACTGAGAACTTGCACTTCTGGTTACAAGGCCTCCACCATTTCACTCGAGCAGAGTCTTGCCTCTCTGGAAAAAACCTTGCCGACCATTGGTCAGTTATCCAGAATATCAGCCAATCAGTGAACCTCCACCTGCGGGGACTTTCCTCACTAAAGGTTTGTAAACAGTCCCGGATGCGTATTTTCAAACCCCACTACGGCCCAGTGCACATATTGTAAACCTCACTACAGCCTGGTGCATGTCCTTGGTTACCCATATTCTTATTTTCAGACCCCACTACGCTCCAGTGCACGTTATAAACCCCACTACGGCCTGGTGCATCTTTTTCAAATCCGATTATGGCCCAGTGCATATGTTTTAAACCCCCACTACGGCCCAGCGTATCTCCTGGGTTTCCTATACACTGTCCAATCATAGCAGGAATCTTATTGCCTGAAGGCTAATCAGTCCAATCGTCTTCTTCCCATCTAAAGTTGGCGTCTCCTCATTGGTTTCTCGTTTTAGGCCTCGTCCAATCAGAACGGCGGCTTCTCCTTCCAGTGCGAGTTTATCCGCTTGAGGACTGAGTTTCTTATTGCGGCTTCACAACTGTTGCAGTCTTGTAAGTCTATGCTAACTGCACCTCCGCCAGCTATTGCACACGCTGTCGCCATAGCAACCAGGGACGAGCTCCAGAGATGTGGACGAATAACACAGCAGGTATACCCACCCACCTAGGTTTTGTTTGAAAGAAACCCACTACGGCCCAGTGCGACGGCTTTGTACGTCAAATGACTATACAGCTAACCCAGGAGTTGCACTGGGCCGTAGTGGGGTCTGATTATATGACCATATATTATTTGGCAGTTGAGGAAATCTGTGAAAGAACTCAAGTCGGTCTCCGAGGCCTTCGGCAACTTGTATCAGAGCTCGTTCGACGCAGATCCTGACACTCTGGCCAACTTGCAAATGTAAACACACACAAAAAAATTAATTATAAAATATTATATTAATTACATTATAGAATTTTATGTACATATATTTTCATAATTTTCATTGTGTAAAGTTATTTTATAAAACAATCAATTTATAATTAATCATAATTATTAATAAATTCATAACATTAATAATATACGATATAGTGATACATTTATTATATTTACATAATATTTTTTATAATATGTATATGACATTTAAATAGGATATTTCCCAGTTTATTGAAATCAGCGGTAACTTTTTCGTTAATTTCAATGAGATATTGATAATAGGTTAATTCATAACTAATTAATTTTTGTAAAAATTAGTCAGCAGCAAATGGCTTTGCTATTGGCGTATGCTGTGGAAAGCACCGCGCTGAGATCTTCGCAACTCGGAACGATGACTGAAGACGAATCCTCGGGGTACGAATTATTATTATATTATGATTATGATATATATATATATATATATATATATATATATATTTAGAATTCAAAACCGAGTATTCAGGCCTAGAATGGTCCATGGCCCCTAATATCCACTTATTGATTATTATTAGTTATTTTATTATGATTATTGTGTCTGTTATATTTATTATTATGATTATTAACGCATTACAGCTTTTCCATTCCGAAACTGTCGGAAGGCTCCTGTCTGTCGGTGCGGACCATGTCCCTCCGTTGCCAGGAAGTCGGGCTCCTCGTCCAGAAGTTTCGGGAGGAGCACAGCGAACTGCGGCTGATCAACCATTTGGTTTGTATTGTTATCGTAATTTAACGCAATTATTCTTAAGTCTCATTATTGTCGTTATCATTACTTTAATTCGTAACCGCTGTAACCATCCAACGATAATTTTTGCAAATTCTTTCACAGCACACACAACTTATCGCAGAAGTCGTTCGCAGCGTCCTCGACATCCCCCTCTGCTTCCCGAGGTTCTTCTTCCAGACTCTGCAGACGACAAACATCAAAGTAACATGAACAAAATCAAAGAATTTGTTGAAAAATGTTTTTAACTAAACAATCTTCAGTCATTAAACACGAACTTTGCAATGTAGTTGGCCGTAACCCCGCAGCCCAGAGTGGCT
Source organism: Eulimnadia texana (assembly GCA_002872375.1). Taxonomy (NCBI): domain Eukaryota; kingdom Metazoa; phylum Arthropoda; class Branchiopoda; order Diplostraca; family Limnadiidae; genus Eulimnadia; species Eulimnadia texana. The sequence continues at coordinate 30,299,824 of NKDA01000001.1, read as the reverse complement.
GGTGAGCCTGTCACCACGACGATGGGTGCACAGCTGGCCGTTAAGGTCGAAGGGATCGTCCAGGCGGGTCGTCAGCTTTTCCGGCGCGTCAAGGCGGTCCAAGTGACGCTGAACTGCCAACAGAGCGGCAGCATAGCCCTAAGTCCCGACGGCAAAGTACGTATCTTACTTACAGTGCTTCCACTTTCAGTTTCCTGTTTTCCCTTAAAGAGGGCACGAATTTCCCTTTTTTCCCCGTCCTTTGTAGATATCAAGTATTCTTTTCCCTCCCATCTGGGAGGGGAAACCTATACTTCTACGGTATTATTCCCTTATTTTTCCTGTTTGAGTCCCAGTCTTCCCGTTTCAAAGGAATTTCCCTGCAAAGTGTAAGCACTGCTTACTTATCACCTGTGCGGTTCGAAAGAAGTGGCTAATAATCGACTACGTCAGACTACATTGTTGAAAATAGTTGTTCTGCAGACTGCTAGATGACAGCACTTGTATTGAAAAGGCTCGCTCGAATAATAGTTATGTTTTCAGCCGGTAGATGGCAGATATAATGTATTGAAAATTAAAAGTTGTAGTGGTAAAACGCAGTGAAACTTCTTACACTCTAGTAATAGTTATATTTTCAACCGGTAAATGGGAGAATCGTAAAATTTAGAATTCACTGATGTAACAGAAGTTTCATCCTTAGCCGGTGGATGGCAGCAGTGTGCTGACGCAGACGGTCGAGCCGCACAACGACTACTTTTCGGCGCAGTTCCTGCTGTCGTTCGGCGCGGCCGGACTTCACCACGTCCTCATCGACACGGCCATCCTGGACCACGACCGCGCTCTCTGGCACGCCGGGCCCAAAGCCCAGCTCTCGGTGAAGACCTTCGAGGAGAGCGGCTCGTCCAAGTCAAGCGCCGCAGCAGCTTCAACAGCGGGACGTAGCACTTCTACCGCTACCTCGGCCCGACCTTGAAATTTTTTTAAAATTTTTGTTTAATTGATTGAATAAACGATTTTGAGACTTTTTAATCTTTGTTAAATTAATTATTAAATTTAACTCGTTAGTTAAATAGTTAAGCTTTAACTTTTGTGGGTATTTTTTGATTAATTAGTTTGATTAGAGAATATAGTAGTTGATGATAATGAACTAGTGGTCTTTGTTTTTGTGAATCAAACTGTGTGCTAAAAAGGTTCCCTAACGAGATATTATGCGTTTGTTAAAGGGGAGAACCTTCACTGGTGCAGAAAGTTAATGGATGATCCGACTATCATTACGCAAGAAGCTGTTAACATGATGATAACTAAGTGTTAATCACGGATAACACAGCAAAACTGTAGTGAACGCTTGATAGTATGGATAATACACTGCTTACTCAATAGAAAGAGACGCGCTAGTCAAACGTCAGAATGACCCTCTGAATGGTGCATGATTACCATGGATTCAGCTATAGATGATAGTGTGAAATCGGCACCATTTCACACGGTTCATATATTTGAATTTTTCAAAAACTAGGTCATGCAGTACTCAACCCCTTATTCAGAGGGCTCACTTTCAGCAACTAAAGTCAGTTCAGATGCTGTTCAGCTAGGGATTCAGGGGGGAGCTAGTGTTCAGCTACCTAGCCATCCGGTGCTAGCCGTACGTCTGAATGACCCTCTAAATGGTGCATGATTACCATGGATTCAGCTATAGATGATAGTGTGGAATCGGCCCAATTTCACACGGTTCATACGCTTGAATTTTTCAAGAACTAGTCATGCAGTATTCAACCCCTTATTCAGAGGGCTCACTTTTAGCAACTGAAGTCAGTTCAGATGCTGTTCAGCTAGTGATTCAGAGGGAAGCTAGAGTTCATCTACCTAGTCATTCGGGCTTACTTTTGGCAACTGAAGTCAGTTCAGCTAGTGATTCAGAGAGAAGCTAGAGTTCAACTACCTGGTCATTCGGTGCTAGCCGTACGTCTGAATAACCCTCTGAATGGTGCATGATTACCATGGATTCAGCTATAGATGATAGTGTGAAATCGGCACAATTTCACACGGTTCATACATCTGAATTTTTCAAAAACTAAGTCATGCAGTATTCAACCGCTTGTTCAGAGGGCTCACTTTCAGCAACTAAAGCAAGTTCAGCTACTGTTCAGCTAGTGATTCAGAGGGCAGTTAGTGTTCAGCTACCTAGTCATTCGGTACTCAACCGTATGACATTTCTATCGGGTAGCATTGGATAATAACATGAAACTGAATCTGGAGTAAGGATGATAAGTGTTGTTAACCACGGATAACAGGAATCAACAAAGGCAAAAATGAATCCGTCAGTGTTTTATTCACTAAATCAGTTATCAACCTGCTATCAAAGTTATCTCCGAATCAGAAAAAAAGTTCAATAACAGGTGATAACAGAAGAAAACGGATGATTTGATACAGCGTTATTAACCGATGATGACACTTGCAAACAACTGTAATATTCAACACAGATTGAAATATTTGTAAATTCATACTTCTCTGGAAAAGTTGTCCATCACCACCAAAGTCTGTTTTCACTTGTTATCACCAGTTATCAACAGTTATCAGTAGTTATCAGTAGTTATCATCCCCTCTCACACGATAATTATTTTTTAAAAATCCAACTTTTTTGGAAGCAAACAGTTTCAAACAACAAAAATCCCAAAACTTTCTAGAGAAAAATATTAACAAACTATTAATGAAAAGTAGAAAGTTGAAAACGATAGTTAATTAAGTCACTACGACAAACTACCACACGATAGTTGGAATGTAACGCCACACAAAACGGGCACATTCCAGCTGCGTGAGAACAAAAATCTCCCTTAGAGAACAGCGCGGTTCTGGGATTTTACGTCAGGGGGCAGGAGCTCAACCCGGTGGGTGGAGTCGAGGGGAGGAGCCCTGACATCCCTGATCCCTCCCCCACCTAGGTATCCAAGATGGCGGGCCAATGGAGAGCGCGTCGAGTGGAGTAGCACTTGGCATTGGTTGGGTCTTGAAGAGAGGAGAAGAGAAGAGAGTGGAGAGCTTGTTAAGAGGGGGTGCCAGGGGATCTGCTGAAAGCGTGGACAGAGAGAAGGTGTGTGTGTGGTGAGGTGAGGGGGGTTAGAGAGAGAAGAGCCCCGCCCTGGTTTTGATGGGTTTGAAGTGGCGTGCTTCAAAGATTTGCCTGGAGTTTGTGGAGAGGCATTTGAGCAAGTGGCTGTGCAGCACTGGTGAGTGCGACACAAGTGATTGAACTGACCTGTGATCCCATCATCCCAACTCTTCAAGATTGTTGATCTACATTAAGTAAGCACAACTCTTACTACACTTCTAGCGCAAACCAACAACACACTTGTCGACTTCTACTTTTTCTCCGGCTCTCCAACCGCAAGAATCAAAGTGTGGGACTTGAAACTTTTTTGAGCGAGTTACTCAAAAGTTTTGCTTGTTCCAGTTGCGAGAAAGTTGAATACTGGATGCATGGAGTTGAACCATGCAATGTCAGTGAGCCCTAAACTGAGAGCTAACTTCTCTGTGAACGATATTCTGAGTCCCTTAGAGGAAACAGTGAGGAAATCCTACTTGATCAGCAACAACGAGGACTCGCTCAGTGTTCCTCACGATCAGATCTTTGGAGCTCCGTCTTCTCCTGAAGCCAACAAGTCCAACGTAAGTTTCATTTTTCGTAAATTTCAATCCACGGATTCTAGTTTTGCTTTTTCGGGGACTGTGCAATAGATGAGTGTCCCAGTCTCGACTCCATTCGGTGCGGTGCACGTCCCGCAGCTCGGGGTTCCGCATCCATCCACGCACAGTCATCACAGTCACGCGGCTGCGAGTTTCTCGTCAGCAGCCGCCGCGGCACAGTTCGTCAACGGACCAGCGACTTCTCCTACGGGGTCCCTGATGTCCGGGCTCCACCGTCGGCCTGGTACGGGACCGGGACAACAGACCCTAGGTTCCACAGCGACTATGCACTATCCACCGGTAATATTTCTCTCAACTTGTGATCTGTTTCCACGATTTGTGATGTTTGTTTTTGTTATACAGTGAGCCGTCTGATGGGGTCTACAGCTCCCAACATGAACATGCCCACCATGAACATGAACGTCAACATGAACATGAACATGAACATGGCGATGGGAGGTATCGGAGCTTGCGGGATGAATGCTGATACCAAACAGTGCAGTGTTCAGTTTCCACTTCACGCACAGCGTAGGAAACGCCGTGTTCTCTTCACCCAAGCACAGGTACGTCTCAGACAACCGAAAATCTAAGTCTAGAACAGTCGCTGAATCATTCGCAATCTATACAGAACAGTCCGTTAGATCTCACATACCAGCTTTTCTGGACTTACTAGTCCACTAGTAAACTCTCTCTAGGGGTGGTCCTACTATAGTCTAAACCTTAAGATAAGATACCGTAACATAGTTAAAACTAAACTAACTATTGTGAAAAGGTTAAGTGTTTGGTCCTGTGAGCTTTTCACTGAAAGAGTTGAGTTAGTTATCTGTTTTTCGGAGAAGTCATAAGTGTGAGGTGTGTGTAAGCGTGTACAAGTCAAAAAGACTAGAAGGAAACAGATGACAGATGATAAACTTGTTGAGTTACTGGGTGGTCAGGCGTTGTGGGGGCAAGTGGAATGTCTTTTTAAGAATGGGATCTTTTGAGTGAATGGTCTCAGCAGACTTTAAACAAAACATAATGGTCCAAAAGGGACAAAACGACAGAAGTGGGAAAAGAGAGAAAAGTGCACGGTAGCTGAGTTATGTTTTCCAAGAGGTCAAATAAGCTTGACGTCAATACTAATATTTTCTTTACACCGGGTAGGGACAAAGTCAACAATAAGATCTTTTCTGAACTCAACGAGGGATAATATATAAAATACCAATGTGCTTAAGAGAACTAACTGATGATTTCTCCTTTTTTTCTGCACTCTCATCGTCTGCTTAGGTCTACGAACTGGAGCGTCGCTTTAAGCAGCAGAAATATCTCTCGGCTCCCGAGCGAGAACATTTGGCCAACCTCATCCATTTGACTCCAACACAGGTGAGCAAATTTCAGAATTTGCGCCTGCTTTTTATTCGTAACAAATCTTTAACGGAGCTTTTTTTCATGTCTCGCAGGTTAAGATTTGGTTTCAAAACCATCGCTACAAATGCAAACGACAGGCTAAAGAAAAAGCCATGGCAGACATGACGACTCAGGTATTTATTTATTCAACCACAAAAGAAACGTACGGTTTTTCTCAAGTGCAAACTTCTTCTCTCTTCCCGGCCATCTCATATTCTAGGGCTCGCCGAAGAAGGTAGCTGTACCAGTGTTGGTTAAAGACGACAAGACAACCGTTAACGGTCAAATGGGGTCTTCAGTAGTGCCAGGAGGAGCTGCAAGTAGCAACGGTGACTCCTGCGGTCCTCTCGGCGGTCAGGAGTCACCATGTTCGCGCGGGGATGACTGCACTCCAAGCCCAGAGCCTACGGGTCCCGTAGCAGGAAGCAGTAGTCACGTCACACCGCAGCTGACGCAGATGGGGTTGCACGAACCCCATCACCAGGCCATGTATCTGACCAGCCAAGCCTTGGGATCTCTAGGGTTTCACAGGCACCAGAGTTTGATTGATACTCCTACCTCGTCCCTGCATCACCCCTATCATCACGCTCAGCATCACCCGCAGATGCAGCAGGCGCAACAGCAGCACCAAGGCAACTTCAGCGCCTACTTGCCCTTGCATAGTGCGCGCTGGTAACATCCCTGAAAAGAGCGGAAGCCACAGTGCATGAAATTTTTGCATATCTTCTCCCCAGATTTTGGTTTGTTCGTTTGGATCTTTAGGGAAATACTACAGTTCCCCGACGGAAGTGGACTGATTCTCGTTTGTAGTTTTAAGAGATTCTTGGTACTCTACGAAACATGCTCATCTTCGGCATAAAATTTTCGATCTTATTCAAGTTTAATTTAATATTATTTATCATTGAAACCCGACGTAAACTTTTGTTCTTCTAGCATGAAATGTTTCGCTGTAATGTTTCTGGAATTTGGTGTTTTTTAAACGTGAGTTTCTCATAGTGAGTATCATACCGTATGTAAATGTACATACTCGGTCAGTTTCGGCGTGTTTCGTAATTGGAGTAATGTTGTTTCCATAACCCTGCCTCTTTCGAATATTGTTCTTTGTTTCTGGAATCTCAATACACATTCTCAGACTGGTTTCAACTGAAGATCGTCACGATTCTAGAATTCCTCGTTTCTAGATAGTTCTTGGTTCGGGAAAAAGTCATCATGCTGTCGCTTGATAGACATGGCGGACAATTTGTATTGATTGCTGTGGTAACAAAATGCAAATCTTGGGTATGTACACTAATAAATATGCTGCCTTTCAGACTAGAAGTGCGGAAGATACTCAGCGTCTGCTGTGACAGTTATTTGCCACTTTAGCTGACGACGTGTCAACAGTGGCGCTTATATTACCATCCAAGTTATTTGCCTTACGTTCCACCCCGTTATTAATGTACTCCTGCCGACACGTGGCTCTAGAGTGTAGCAGAACACTAGTTCAAACTCACTTGTGTATTAATAGAGTTCTGCAATATTTCCATCAGAACTTAGCATTCGATGTATCGCAACCATGCTGGACCAAGCTAAGCAATACAGGGTGGGATAGTATAAGATCTAGTTATTAGTCACTTATCACCATGACACCAATAACTTTTGCCCTTATCAACGGTTATAAACACGTTAATGAGGGCTGGACAACCCTTTTAGTCCGTAACAATAGGGATAGACACGTTTCCAACAGACGTATACCTCACCTATCTTAGGTCCACGTGGATCCGGATAACTTGGTCCTAGTTAACTAAGCGAAGTATGAAAAACTTGTCGTATTGCAAGGCAGTCCCTCTCAGCCTCAGCTAACTCCTGAGTAAGCATAAAGACTCTCAGCTTGCTCTCAGATGACTTACGAGAGTTCTGGTCTCAGGTATTTCGACTTTAAGAACGAAAGAAAAGGTTTTCTGAAACCTATAGAACTATAGAAGTTGTTAAGCAGAGAAAAGAGTCTGGTGTATGGTTAGAGGGGACTGTGCAGAACAGCAGAAGACGCTGACTTTGGGGAGCAGCAGGCATTTCTACTTAACTGTATAAACAGATTAAATGGAACCCTTGTGCTCCCGATTTAAGGGACTCATCCGTTGTGTACACCGACTTAAATCCATCTTCTTTGCCTACACAGGGGCTAACATGTAGGCTTAACCTCCTCCACCGACGGCTCCCAACCCGCCTGCCTTTCCTTTCAATCAAAGAGGGTCAGGCAAGTCCCCTGAAGAAACAGGAACACCGATACTTCATCAAACAAGTATCGACTAGAATTTCACAATAGTAAATTTGTCGATATACATTTTAGTAACGTTTTAGTACAAGCTGTTAGATTTTTGCACTCATTATTCTTAGTCGTGACCGTTAGTGGAACACTATGGAACAGAGCACTTGAGACTGGAAATCAGGGGCCATGCATGAGTGAGTTATCAAGGAGAATCTTTTTGATAAACTTGTGGGAAAATTGTGGGTCTAGTTACAGATTGGAGAATTATTTTCAATGTGCCCTCTTCTCTATACAAGGAATCAGGTCAGAGTTCAGTTCTCGTCAAGAGGCCAAGACACACGCTGGGTCAAGTGTACTCCACACCCAAATTCCCTGCACATCATGTGCCGCTCCACTGACTGACTATAATTCACCTACGCCAGCAGTGGCCGGACCCTTGCACACTATAGCGCAAGAATTCTGAAAATATGCAGGTTTCTTGAAAAATTTACAAGATTCTAAGCATTCAGGGTTCCTAAATATGTAACGGACTTTCTGCCCTCAGCATATAAACAGATTCAGGGACTAGCAGACGACTCTAAAGGTCTGCACAGAACGGATTGGGAAAGCGGCGGCTATTGTGATACAGTTAGCTAGTGTAGCTTGCCAAAAGAGATTTGTATCAGCCAGGGATATGATGATGATGATGATCATATAGCATTTAGGGAGTGAGACCCTTTTGAAAAGCAGCCAAAGTGGCCCTGACACATCAAAAGCAGACGGTTTCTCACTTGTGGTCAGCTTGAATTGACACACGGCCGGCTGGTAACAATGACCGACGGCTTTTACGATGGGTCATCCCGCCCTCGCTTACTGCCCTGTACATGCACACAGCCCCTTGCATTTACCCAAGTTACAAGCGCCTTTTGCGCCCCTAGTTTTACTGCAGCCCTTACACGCGACCCTGTACGGTAATTTTATGGCTCTTCTAGCACCCTGCGCGTCTTGAGGTTTCCCGTCTCGCAGCCCCTTGTTGTAACCGGAGCTTTCGTCATGGATTATATCGACCTGATACTTTTTCTCTTTTCCAGGCGCACGGCCATTGTGGTCATTTGCATTGTCCGGCCATTTTGCCCCTTCACAAAACGCAGACTTGCCTCCTTCCTTCGGTCGCACACTTTTCACAGCACATCAACAAAATATATCGTCGTGTTTACTTTTGCCTATACAGCGAGTTCTAAACCATTTTGCTTGTTATTTTCATATGAAATGGTGGGTCGGCTCATTTCCTAGTTATCGTAAGTTGTCACTTTCTGTCGTCTGCTCTCAGGTATAAGTAAGCCTTTGCTAATTCTTTGAATAAACACGAGAAAAATTCAGTTTCGGAGCAAGCGAATCTGTGGAACACGTTGGAGGATCGTGTTTTTATTGACGATTTCATAGTACAGTACCAGCTCTAGGCCAGCAGTACTAGTTTCATTCTATTGTATTTACATCAGAGGGGTTATAGGCTCTATGAAAACGGTTAAAGCGATAGAGAGAGAGACCCGCACGCTATTGAAAAGATATAGAAGAGAGAAGGGGGGCTTTGTGGGGGTTTGTAGGGGGTTTTCGGGGGGTTTGGGGTGTGGGGAACACAAGAGTGGAAAAGCTGAAAAGAAAAAGCTGCGGAAAATGTGTCCACGTCCTCGAGAACAAACCATCTGAAGAGCTACTCGAAAAACAATCGAGTCCCCAATTGCAACTGCGCTCTGCTTTTCCTCTCTCGGCAGCACCAAATGTCGCATATGTCCCGTGAATTTCTCAATTTTTCTAGTCTTTTTTTTTTGTCATAAACTAAAGCTTTGTGTTTTTGTCACTTGTGTGTGTGTGTATATATTTAGTATTCGGGAAATAATAAGTGACAGCCATTATTTTCTAGGGTTTTTCAGTTGAGAGGTGCTGACAGTGTCGTTTCAGTTGTGTGCAGACGACGAGTGTCCAACACACAATCGCCTCAAGCGTTCACATCATACGGGAATTTCAGAGTCTTTCTAAATGAATCGCGAAATGAGAGACGGAGACACGAAGCAAGATGAAGAAAGAAAAGGTGTGAAGAATTACCAGAAGGAAAAAGCACAGTGTTGAAGCACTGAAGAGGAAGAAGCCATTTGAAGTGGCTGCTTTACTTGTGCTGTCTGCTTTTGTACAGAACGCTGCTGCTGCCGGGCTTCTTGTTTGTTCTGCAAACGCCCTGCCAAAAGCTGTTTTCTTAAGCAGAGCCCCGGCAAGCCATGGCGGCCTTCAACCTGCACACCTTCCATAACATCTGATAACAAGAAGTAAGCAATGATAATAAGATAACGATCGATTACCGCACCCTCTTTCCACAACACTGCTAATCAGATCAGCTTCTTCTTGTGTCATCAAAGAGTGGGGGGGGGGGTCTGTAACTTCATCTAATCATCTATTTGATAACAAGCGATAACATGTGAGACCACATTCTCGTACTTGTAACATTCCCACGCATGGATGTGAGACTATTGCTGGTCAATCAGATAAGAAAAAATCAATCAAACGTATTGAGTTCAAAGGGGGGCGAGATTCATTTTACCACGAAAAATGGGTGCAACCATATGTGTAGCTTACACATACGTGTGCATGGGAGTTTTTGTTGGTTATAGGTTAGGTTAGTTTTTCCCGTGGGATCAGTTTTTGGTTTTTCCACGGCAGTGGACATTGGATAAACGCATTAGAGGGTATAAGAAAAAGCAGCACTCCAATGATTATGCTCCGCTTTTTCAGCATGGCTAACTTGCTCAAATGTTTAATTGCGTTCAGCCCGCCCGCTGTGAACCCCCACCCCCCTACAACAACCCTCCACCCCTCCACCCCCTACAACAACCCACCCCCCTCAACCCCCCGCGGTGTGTCTTTGCATGGAGTTTATATTATGGCAACTTAGGGAAAAATTGTGTATTATCACACAAATTGGATTTTGCGTTTGTCCCGTATGTGTGGACAGGAGGGGTGTCGCTGGTAGGTTTTTCCCATCAAGTCACTCAGAAAATTTCTGACATGGATCTTCTCGTTTTGAAATCGCATTCACCCCCACACACAGAACGAACGGAAACCATTCAGCTCGTTTAAACTCTTTCAGTGTATCAGAATGTGATTCTTAAAATTCTTAAGGGTCCCTTCAATTCAGTTATCAAATCCTAAATTTTTCGTTTGGGATTTCAGATGGTCTATCAAAAGTAAGACTGAACTATACTGTAGTATACTGTAGTACGTGTATACTAAACTGTAGTACTAGTAGCCCCACACGTGATAATAGGATGATAATACGATGATAATAGCAGATAGGGGATGTTAGGGGGTGCTAATATTGATCATTTAGTAGATTTTTAGTGATGGTGGATTATGTGTTGCGTAGCTTTTGCGTTGTGCCCCATAGAACTCCTACACACGGCTATATTAATAAACAGATAAAGCCCTGCACGTGACTCCGATCTCTCCGATAAACACATTCACAATCAGTTCCATATACTGCATGCATCGTAGCTTACTGTATTTTTCGATTTAATAATAATAATTATTGTAGCAGCGGTAGCAATAGTAATAGTAGTAGTAGTAGTAGTAGTAATAATATTAACAGTAGTAGTTAGTAGGAGAAGCAATACTAGCGGTACTAGTAGTACTAGTAGTAACACATTCACAGTCAGTTCCATATACTGCTTGCTTCGTAGCTTACTGTATTTTTCGATTTAATAATAATAATTATTGTAGCAGTGGTAGCAATAGTAATAGTAGTAGTAGTAGTAGTAATAACAATATTAGTAGTAGTAGTTAGAAGGAAAAGGAATACTAGCGGTACTAGTAATACTAGTAGTAATGGGAGTAGTAGTAGGAGGAGGAGTAGGAGTAGTAGTAGTAATAATAATAGGAGTAGTAGGAGCAGGAGTAATACTAGCAGTAGTAGTACTAGTAGTAGTAGCAGTGGTAATAGCAGTGGTAATAGCAGTACTAGTAGTTCTAGTAGTACTAGTAGTAGGAGTAGTAGTAGGAGGAGGAGGAGGAGTAGGAGTACTAGTAGTAGGAGTAGAAGTAATGGGAGTAGTAGTAGTAATAATAATACGAATAGTAGTAGCAGGAGTAATACTAGTAGCACGAGTAGTAGGAGTAATACTAGTATTAATTAATAATATTTTTATTATTCAGAATAACCGAGCGTCAACAATACAACAAGTTAAATAAAATATTACTACAAATTAATCTTCAGTTTTGAATTAACTATAATTAGTCCGAGCTAATGAGAGCGTTGGCTGGGATGTTGTGAACGTGACTTATCACCGACTACAACACCAAAGTCTCCCAAAAAACGCCCTACAACTTTGTTCCTACAACTTTTGTCCTATTGTAGTCGCTTGTGCGACCCACACGGGATACGAAACTGCGATAACACGTAGATAACAGAATAGATAACACTGATAACAGTGATAACAGTATAATGGATGTCGGAAGCTTCATTAAATAAGTTATGGTTAGGATGTTTTCAATGTTAACGTTGTTATCCATGGTTATCAAGTTTGCTGTATTGTTTGTCGGGGTGTAGTAGTGTGTTATCAGGTGTTCGTGTTATCATCGGTTAACATTGTATTCGTATTGCGGATATGAAGAAGGACGGAAGAGGAAGCTGGAGATGGAAGAGGAGGAAGCAGGAGGAAGAGAAGGAGATGGGGTGGAGTTGGGGAGGAGGGAGGAGGAGTAAGATAGGAGGAGGTAGGTGGGGAGGACAAGGTGAGAAGAGGAGGGAAGGAGGAGTAGGGAGGAGGGGTAAGACAGGAGGAGGTAGATGGGGAGGACGAGGCGAGAAGAGGAGGGAAGGAGGAGGAGGTGGTGGAGTTAGAAAGGAGGAGGTGTCACTGGAGTGGGTGGTTAAAATGTTGCAGGTGGGGGTTAGCGGAGGAGGTGGAAGAGGAGGTTGAACCGGAAGAACGGGGAGAAGGGATGGGGTGGTAGGAGGAAGTGGAGGTGGAATGGGAGGAGTAGGCAAACGAGGAGAGGTGGAGGAGGAGGTAGAGGAAGAAAGAAGAAGGCAACACGGGAATGAGTGGTTGAGATGGTGGTTAAGATGGTGTAGGTGGGGTCAGCGGAGCAGGTCGAAGAGGGAGGGAGGAGGAAAAGGGACCAGAGTGGAGAAGGATGAGGTGGGGGTAGAAGAGGAGGAGAGGCAGAACGGGAAGAGGAAGGAGGTGGCGGAGGAAGCAGAAGAAGAAAGGAGGAGGCAACACGGGAATAGGTGGTTGAGATGATAGAAGGGGTGGATGAGGAGGTTGAAGAGGAGGAGGTGGCGCAGGAAAGGAGGAGGCAATACGGGAGTAGGTGGTTGAGACGGTGAAGAGGAGGACTGAAAGAGGTGGAGGCGGTGGTGAAGGAAGGTGGAGGAGGCAATACAGAAGATGGTGGAGGGAGATTAAAGAGGAGGAACGAACAGGGGGCGGAGGTGGGAGGAAAGAGGAGACATCACGGGAGATGGTTGAAGTTGGTGGAGGAGGGAGAAGGTGGAGACGGTGGGGGAGGAAGGTGGAGAAAGGAGGAGGAGGCAATACGGGAGGTGGTGGAGGGAGATTAAAGAGGAGGAACGAGCAGGTGGTGGAGGTGGAATGAAAGAGGAGGCAACACGGGAGATGGTTAGGATTGGTGGAGGAGGGAGACGGTGGATACGGTAGGAGAGGAGGGTGGAGGAAGGAGGAGGAAGACGTGAGAGGAGGAGGAGGCAACACGGGAGATGGTTGGGATCGGTGGAGGAGGGAGAAGGTGGATACGGTAGGGGAGGAGGGTGGAGGAAGGAGGAGGAAGACGTGAGAGGAGGAGGAGGCAACATGGGAGGTGGTGGAGGGAGATTAAAGAGGAGGAACGAGCAGGTGGCGGAGGTGGAAGGAAACAGGAAGCAACACGGGAGATGGTTGGGATTGGTGGAGGAGGGAGAAGGTGGAGACGGTAAGGGAGGAAGGTGGAGGAAGGAGGCGGAGGTGGGAGGAGGAGGTGGGAGGAGGAGGTGAGAGGAGGAGGGTGGTTCTCCGTGTTGGGGAAGCTCATCTTCATCACGTTCGCAGTCGTGTCACCAAACAATAGGCGCCGCAAACGGCCCACCCCTTTACATCGAAACAAGAAAACCCGAAAAACCGAACAATTTGCCAACTTTTTTCGTACGTTTCAGACCCCCCTGTTATCTGTTGTTATCATCATTATCGTCACTATTATTATTATTATTACTATTATTATTATTATTATTATCATTATCATAATTATTCAAATAATCAAAAACCTCAAAACAAAAATCCCAAAGAATGAAAAATATTTTCTTAATATTATACCTAAATCGTATACTAATAATTATTTACTATTACTCTTACTTATAATATATAATAATTGGCATTTTATTAGTTAAATATAAAATAAATACAGAAAATAATTCTAGTTAAAAGGACTGTTCAAGTGTCCGCTCAATTGACCGCTAATGAGGAAACGGAGCGCGGGTCCACGAAAATTTTCTTATTTTCTGATAAAATCAATTCAATTTCACTAAATTAATTACAATTAGTTGTACTTCATTAACTAATTCACCTGAAAATTCGCTAATTTATTATCTATATTCGAATAACGTAATAATATATTCAATTTTTCTTAAAGTAGTATTTTAGATTTGCAGAAGTAGCAATAACAATAGTAGTAGCAATAGATAGTAGTAATAGTAGTAGTAGTGGTAGTAGTAGTAATGGTAGTAGTAGTAATAGTAATAGTAGTAGTGGTAGTAGTAGTGGTGGTAGTTGTAGTAGTAGTAGTAGTAGTAGTATCAGTGGCAGTATTGGTAGTGGTAGTAGTCATTGTAGTTTTCGTCGTGGTAGTAGCACCAGTAATAGTAGCAGTAGTAATAGTAGTAGTAGCAGTAGCAGTAGTAGAAGTAGTAGAAGTAGTAGTAGTTGTAGTAATAGCAGCAGCAGCAGTAGCAGTAGTAGTAGGGGAAGAGTAGTAATATAGTATAGTGTTTAGCAGTAACAAAAGCAGTAATAGTAGTAGTAGTAGTATATTAGAAGGAGGAGGGAGAGAAGTGGTAGTAGTAGTAGTCGTTATAAAAATCGTTGGGACAGTAGTTGTAGTAGTAGTAATAGTAGCAGTAGTAGTAGCAGTAATAGTAGCTACTAGACAGTACTAATTATTCGACACGAATTCATCTATCTTCCATCGGCCGAACGACTGATACCAGTTGATAACATGTTGATAACATGATGATAACACGTGATAACAGTTCCAGGGACTTTGTTTGTGGGTTGCGGACCCCCGTTGGGCAGCAATAATGGTCGTATAAGTGGACAGTAACAATAATCCGGCACTTTGTTACCTGAGAAGGTCCCACCAACTGCAATATATGAGAGAAAGAAACCTTTTATGAGTCAACGATTAATCCTCTTTTGAACGATTATACGCTGTTATCGGGGGTTAACATACTCCTATCTACCTGTTATTAACTTGTTAGCACGTGTTATCGAGGCGATTCATGAGTCTAAAACGACTTAAACGAGAGCTATCAAGGTGTTATCAAGTATTATCATGTGTTATCATGGGTTATCAACGTGTTATCAGGGGTTATCAACCTTCTATCTACCTGTTACCAAGTGTTATCAAAGCTATTTATGAATCCAAGACGACTTGAACAAGAATTATCAACGTGTTATCATGTGTTATCAGGGTTATCAATCTATTATCGCGTGTTATCAAGGGAATTTGTGAGTTTAAGACAGCTTAAAAAACAGCTATCAAGGTGTTATCACGTTTAATCATGTGCTATCAGGGTTATCAACGTGTTATCAAGTGTTATCAACGGGTTATCAAGTGTTAACAGGGTTATCAATCTATTATCGCGTGTTATCAAGGCAATTTGTGAGTCTAAGACGGCTTAAATAACAGCTATCAAAGTGTTATCACGTTTTATCATGTGTTATCAGGGTTGTCAACGTGTTATCAAGTGTTATCAGGGTTATCAATCTATTATCGCGTGTTATCAAGGCGATTTGCGAGTCTAAGATGGCTTAAAAAACAGCTGTCAAGGTGTTATCACGTTTTATCATGTATTATCAGGGTTATCAAAGTGTTATCAAGTGTTATCAACCTGTTATTAAGTGTTATCAAGGCAACCTACGAGTCCAAGACAATTTACAGAACATCTTTCAACATGTTGTCATCCTCTTATCATCCTGTTATCACAGGTTGCCATGTTATCATCAGTTAATAAGGTCATGCCCAGCCGGCTAATACGAAGCTCGCGTTACAGATCCCATTACAACGGCTGGACATACGAAACTCCTATTGCGTTTCCATTGCAAATGCAGAAATAACAAGTGCAGCAGGGAATAATAATAATAATTAATAATATTTGTAGTCGCAGTGGTAGTCGTAGTAGTAGTAGTAGTAGTAGTAATAGCAGTAGTGGTAATATTAGTAGTAGCAACAGTAGTAGTAGTAGTAACACTTTACATTCCCTAACAGAAGGGTCCGCCTTTCATATTAGCCGCTGATAACACCATAATAAGGTCTGATAACACGATGATAACAGGTTGATAACGTTTGATAACACTACATACCCATAACAGAAGGATACACGTACCTCGTTAGCTGTTGATAACACCTGTTAACACCTAATAACACTCGATAACACTTGATAACACTTGATAACAGGTTGATAACAGGTTGATAACAGGTTGATAACACTTGATAACGCTGCATACCCATAACAGAAAGGATATACCTACCTTGTTAGCTGTCGATAACAAGCCATTAAGGCATGCTAACACTTGATAACAGGTTGTTAACACATGATAACACCTCGACGTGGGAAAAGTGTATGGGAACGGGTTCGAATTTCCATTTTGTGTTCAGTTTTTAACAAAAATTTCTTCAACTTTTTCCTCTTTCTTTTGTCTTCTGCTTTGAAAATGTCTCCATTGTAATGTTCTGCTGTAAATATTTGTGTGTGCAACCTGACGATTTCCTCTTGGTCCTGTTCACACTACAACAAGTCCGCCAGCCCTGTTATCAGGGGTTAACACCTATTATCAGTGGTTAACACCTGATAGCAGTTATTAACGCTCCTCGATCTCAGGTTGTTTAGCGATACGGCGCAACCTGACGACTTCCTCTTGGTCCTGTTCACACTACAACAAGTCCGCCAGCCCCTGTTATCAGGGGTTAACACCTGTTATCAGTGGTTAACACCTAATAACAGTTATTAACGTTCCTCGATCTCAGGTTGTTTAGCGATACGGCGCAACCTGACGATTTCCTCTTGGTCCTGTTCACACTACAACAAGTCCGCCAGCCCCTGTTATCAGGGGTTAACACCTGTTATCAGTGGTTAACACTTGATAACAGTTACTACGGTTCCTCGATCTCAGGTTGTTTAGGGATACGGCGCAACCTAACGATTTCCTCTTGGTCCTGTTCACACTACAACAAGTGCGCCAGCCCCTGTTATCAGGGGTTAACACCTGTTATCAGTGGTTAACACCTGTTATCAGTTACTACGGTTCCTCGATCTCAGGTTGTTTAGGGATACGGCGCAGCCTGACGATTTCCTCTTGGTCCTGTTCACACTACAACAAGTCCGCCAGCCCCTGTTCTCAGGGGTTAACACCTGTTATCAGTGGTTAACACCTGATAGCAGTTTTTTACGCTCCTCGATCTCAGGTTGTTTAGCGATACGGCGCAACCTGACGATTTCCTCTTGGTCCTGTTCACACTACAACAAGTCCGCCAGCCCCTGTTATCAGGAGTTAACACCTGTTATCAGTGGTTAACACCTGATAACAGTTATTAACGTTCCTCGATCTCAGGTTACGGCGCTATTATGACATTTTATTTATTATACTATTTGGCAGATTTAATTAATAATTAATATAATATGTTATTTAACAACTTATAGACAGCTATGTTACTAATGAATAGTAAACTAAACGAGTATGAGCAATCTGATAGCAACTAGTACTACTACTATACTACTACTGCTACATGTTATCAACTTGTTATCACTGTGTTATCACTTGTTATCAACTTGTTATCGTCATGTTGTCATACAAATCCCTCTTCTATGATTTTTTTAAATAAATTTCAATTAAATAATATAGTTCAAACTACTATTTACCAATTAATAGTAAATTTAATGAGTATACGATCTGTGACAACTACTAGTACTACTACACTTACTACTATAGTACTATTGCTATTACTAGTACTATTACCGCTATTACCACTACAATTACCAATGCTACTGCTCCTACTACTACTACCACTGCTGCTACTATTACTACCACTACTGCTACTACTACTGCTGCAGCTACTACTACTACTACTACTACTGCTACTACTACTACTACTACTGCTACTGCTACTACCACTACTACTATTACTGCTACTATTACTACTACTACTATTACTACTACTACTACTGCTACTACCACTACTACTATTACTGCTACTATTACTACTACTACCACTACTGCTACTATTACTACTACTACTACTACTACTACTACTACTACTACTACTACTACCACTACTACTACTTTACAACCACTACTGCTACTACTAATAATAATATTAATAATAACATTGAAAAAAAAAAATTTCAAATATTTTCTTGAGTAAAATGCGCGGGCGCATTCCTCGGGCAGCGCGCAAGTCACCTGAGTAAACGTCTTCATTGTTGGTGAAACATTCCCCGTGCGTTTCTCTCAATGGACCCTATCCACCCACTCTTTCCCACAACTTTCCCAATAGGCATCTAACACTTCCCAATACACCCCAGACTTTTTACTAACACTTCCCAGATTTCCCCAAATTCCCACAAGATTTCCAACAGGCGTCTAACACTTCCCAATACACCCCAGACTTTTCCCCAACACTTCCCGAATTTTCCCAAATTCCCACAAGATTTCCCAACAGGCATCTAACACTTCCCAATACACCCCCAGACTTTTTACCAACACTTCCCAGATTTCCCCAAATTCCCACAACTTTCCCAACAGGCATCTAACACTCCCCAATACACTCCCATACTTTTTACCAATACTTCCCGAATTTCCCCCAATTCCCACAACTTTCCCAATAGGCATCTAACACTTCCCAATACACCCCCAGACTTTTTAAAAACACTTCCCGAATTTTCCCAAGTTCCCACAAGATTTCCAACAGGCATCTAACACTTCCCAATACACCCCCAGACTTTTCCCCAACACTTCCCAGATTTCCCCAAATTCCCACAACTTTCCCAATAGGCATCTAACACTTCCCAATACACCCCAGACTTTTTACTAACACTTCCCGAATTTTCCCAAGTTCCCACAAGATTTCCAACAGGCATCTAACACTTCCCAATACACCCCCAGACTTTTCCCCAACACTTCCCAGATTTCCCCAAATTCCCACAACTTTCCCAATAGGCATCTAACACTTCCCAATACACCCCCAGACTTTTTACTAACACTTCCCGAATTTTCCCAAGTTCCCACAAGATTTCCAACAGGCATCTAACACTTCCCAATACACCCCATACTTTTCCCCAATACTTCCCGAATTTTCCCAAATTCCCACAGATTTCCAACAAGCATCTAAACACTTCCCAGTACTTCCCCACGTACTCCCCAACTTCCCAAGTTTTCCCCAAGTCCTACAACTTTCCCAATACGTCCATACGCCTTTTCCTAACTTCCCAAAGTTTTACCAGCTTATCCCTACGCTTCCCAATACGTTCCCATGTATTTTTCCAACTTCCCAAGGTTTCCCAACTTCCCACAACTTGTCCAATATGTCTCTATGCATTTTCCCAACTTCCCAATGTTTTCCAAAGTCCTACAAACTTCTCCAACAGGCATCTAACACTTCCCAGTACTTCCCCGCACCTTTTTCCAACTTCCCAAAGTTTTCCCTGGTCTTTCCCAACAGGTTTCCAGCATATTCAAACTTCCCTTAGCTTTAGTATCTGTACATAAAAGTCCTCAGTCTTTCCCACGCATTTCCCCAATCTTTCCAGTTATCCCTGTCTCTCCCAATTCCCCTGCAGTCCATGAAAGCTCATCATAAATTTTCCCGAGCCTCCCAAACTCTTCCCATTACTTCCCGACTCATCCCAACCTTCCCAAACTTTTCCCATTATTTCCAATTCCAACTCTTCCCAACTCATCCCAACTTTGCTAAACCCTTCCCATTACTTCCCAAACTCTTTAATAGTCTCCCCACCTCATCCCAAACCTTCCCAACACTTCTCACTTTTCCCAAACTCTTCCCAGGTTTAGCCAAACTCTTCCCATTACTTTCCAAACCCTTCAATAGTCCCCCCACCTCATCCCAAATCTTCCCAACACTTCTCAGCTTTCCCAAACTCTTCCCATTACTTTCCAAACCCTTCAATAGTCCCCCACCTTATCCCAAATCTTCCCAACACTTCTCAGTTTTCCCAAACTCTTCCCAATACTTTCCAAACCCATCAATAGTCCCCCCACCTCATCCCAAATCTTCCCAACACTTCTCAGCTTTCCCAAACTCTTCCCACGCACATTTTTTCCCCAACCATCCTTTCGCTTCTCTCATAGCACTCATTCCTGTAGCATTTCCCAGTGCAGTGTAGTAAAAAAGCGTGGGGAAGCTGCTGCGCGGGAATCTCTTGTGTCCATGCAGCATATGCTAAGACACACCTCTCTATAGCGGACACCGTTATTAAATCAACCAAAGCGATTTTGCAAATTATTTTTGCACCAAAATTTTTCTCTATTTTTTTACAATTTTTTGGACTATTTTAATAAATACTATTTAATAAAATGTATTTATAATAAGTGTCCGCAGTAGAAGGGTTGGTTCTTAAGTAGCATTTTCCATTCAATGAAGCGCCTCTCTATAGCGGACACCGTTACTAAATCAACCGAAACGAATTTGAAAATTATTTTTGCACCGAAATATTTCACTAATTTTTCTGTAATTTTCTAGTATTTTTAATTATTTTTTTTTGCGTTAACAATATTTAAGTTAGGTGTCCGTAGTAGAAGAGACAGGGTCTTCAGTGGCATCTTTGGCATGAGCCCTATTGTATAGACCAGAAGCGGTCAGTGAATCTTTGTATCGTCCTTCTTCTACTTCTTTTATCTTTTTCTTTTTTTTTCCTCTTCTGCTATTTTTGCTTCTAATTCTTGTTTTATTTACCTTTTCGCTTGAAATGCTGTGAAAAGAAGGTCATCCTACTCGACAAGACATTCCTCGCGTGCCTCTGCTTCTTCAAGCAAAACCTTTGGATACTGAATTAATACCCCATTGTGTAACCATCTCCAGTATAGACGCCATTTTTATCTTCTTCTGCTGCTGCTTCTGTCTATTCATTCATTCAAAAAAAAAAAAAAGATTCAAGAATTACTACTATCACAGATCAGTATAGCAAATAGCCAGAGCTGGTGAACCGTTTCCCGAAAACCGTGAACCCGAAGCCGAAGTGTGTATGTAAAAATAATAATGATAAGGCAGATTATACTGAAGATGTGGTAGAAATCAAGATGTGAGTAGTTGAACAATAGTGAGTAAAGTAGCTGACGCTCGGTGACGTGCACTAATGTTATGCAAAGAGGAACCTCTGACTACTGCAGTTTGCACAGCAGCACCAGCGACGGGCTAAGTCAATAGACACCTCGTCAGCAACTATCAACTATCAACTAACTTCCTCCATTAACTATACTTACTACCACATCTTCTTTTGCTTTCATGTTAAAGCGTCAATTATTAGTCACTATCAAAGTTGTATCTGCAAATGAATAGAGCGAAAATAATGTTTTAGGGCTCATCCCCACCAAAAGCCCTGTGCAAACAATTGACGAGCGCCGCCCGCAATCAAACGACTCCAAACGGCCGTAATAATTTGATTCATTGCCTTACCAAGCTAAAATAACGAGACCAACAAAACGTGGTTATCACCTTGTTATCAACGTGTGGGTAGCAGGGTAGCTACGTGAGGAAGGCGGTTGCTATGGCGACGTCAACCTGAATTGCTTGCTCTTCAACTCTGAAGAGGGTCCTCGTGTCTCCAGCGCCAAGTTTCCCAATCATTTCGTCTCTTTTTTTTTTTCCTTCTGAATAAAATATAATAAAAATGAAAAGAAATCCTTCAAATTACGATAAATTAGTTCTTTAATTTATATATCTACCGTGTAGATCGTCGTGTAATGGGGACTGAATGGTGTTGATCTGAATCAACAAGCACAGCAGCTCGTCTGTGACATCAGGGGAGGGTTCAACACAATGGCACAGGATCCAAAGCCAATAGTGACGGATGAAATGAGGCGTATTATCGCTTGTAATGAGACCTGTCATAACCTACTGCACTGCAGATACTTACAGGGAAACCCTTGAGGAAACCTACAGGGAAAAAAACAGGGGTAAACTAGGGGAAAAAAGGGAAAAAAGTGAGCGAGAAACCATGCGACTAGATTCATAGAATTCAGTAAAATTTTCTTTAAATGCCATCGATATAGCAAACTTAGTATTATTATAAGTGCTTATTAATATCACTAAATGAAAATAAAAGTATAAGATACACAAGTTTTACCTTTTTTTAACAAGGAAAAAGACGTTTCATCAAGTAGCGAAAAAGTGCGGTCTTGAATTTTTCTCAGAAAAAAAAACCTGCAACAATTGGCTACTGTTCACATGGGCGTTGCTGTTGGAATGCAAAAAGGGACCCCCCAGAAATATCCATCTAGAGAAATTTTCCGTAATAAGCCACTATTTGGGGACTAACTACTATTTTTTTCCGCCATATTTGAAGTGTACACGGCCGCCATTGCTGTTTCAAGGGGGAATAAGGCATTCGATTCAGCGCCATCTAGCGGTAAAATTACGAACTATTTTGTCCAATGCGGTCTTGAACCGTGGAAATATTTTATTTCTGTTGAATTTAAATGATGTTTTCTTAATGGCTGGTATGATGAGTTCTTTTTTAAGGTGTTAAAAAGAGTTATTTTAAAGGATTGGCGAATACCACCACGCCCTTTATGGCTTATGGACGTGCGAATTCCACGGCCCGCCCTTGTATTGTTATGGAGACTCACATAACAATGGGAAACCATTAAAGCAAAGAGAAGGGGTTTTCAGAAGAAAATATAGATTGATTCATCAATAAATATTAAAGAAATATTTCACTGTTATTCAAAGTGCGAAATACCTAATCGATGGATTGTGTTTCATGTACTAAATAATTATTTTTCCGTTTAATTTTTCAAAATGTATTCAAAGTTCCCTCAAGTGACATCATCGTTCAATTTCTCGAGAATCGAAATCAAGCGGCGGGGGCTTTCGCTTTCGCGGCTTCGGCAGCAGCGGCGGCTTCCTTCTTCTCGTACTCTCCGATCAGGGTCTGGACCTCGTTGCCGCTGAGGACCGAAATTCGAGTCTTACCGTTGCGGCGGGTCAGGGTAGCGAGCTCGAGCTTGTCGGGCGTCAGCTTGGTAGCGTCCAGCGTCTTGCTCAAGACTCGAACGGCTAGCGCCAGAGCATCCTGTAGTGTTGTCTCGCCTTCTTTGTATTCCTAACATTATCAAATATATTTTTACTCTTATTATAAACATTTTTTTTAGAAAGTGTCGTATCTCTTTCCTTGTATTCCTAATATTAGAAAAACATGTTATATTTTTATAAAATATATTTTTGAACGTATTGAAAAAATAATGAAATGCATTTGGATACATTTAGTGTATCAAAAGTTGTTTGAAGATATCAGTGGCTTCCACTTTCCAGGGAAATTTCCTTCGAAGAGGGGAAAAGTTGTGAAAATAGGGAAAATAGAGGAAAAAGGGGAAAATGAAGAGGAAAACAGGGAAAATGAAGAGGAAAAGGGCCAAATGGAGGGGCAAAGGGGAAATGGAGGAAAAAGGAGAGATGGAGGAAAAGGGGAAAAATAAGAGGAAAAGAAGGGAAACTGGGAAAATGGAGGGAGAAAGGAGGGGAAGGGGGAAAGAAGCATAAGAAGGGAAAATGAAGGGAAAAAGAGGGGGAAAGGAGGGTAAAAGGTAAAATGAAGGGGAAAAGAGAGGAAGGGAGGATAAAACGAAAAATGAACAGGAAAAGAGGGAGAAAGGAGGATAAAAGGGTAAATGAAGGGGAAAAGAAGGGAAAGGGGAAAAGAGGGGAATAGGGTAAAGTGGGGAAATGAAAGGGAACGGAAGAGAAACAGGGAAAGTGGAGGAAGAAAAGGGAAACGGATATCGCCATTAATTTCATGACAAAACCAACTGAAATTTGAATAATCATATTACGGATTAGTAAAAAATCTATCATTATACCTGTTTTAGCATAGAGACCGCGGCTCCGCTATTGTTGCCAATACAGGTAGCTTTCCAGCCGCCATAGTTTCCAGAAGGGTCTGACTGATACAGCTGAAATCCATAGTGACGATCCCAGCCTGCGTAGAGGAACGAGACCCCAAAAGGACGTTTGCCTCCATACTGCGTGTAGGCCTGCTTGACGTCACAAAGCCACGAGACGAGCTGCTCGCAGGGGATGGACTCATTGTACTGGAGCAGATAGCGTTGCGAAATTAGTCGCAGCTCGTTGATCAGAACGTTGGCGTCTGAAGTGATCCCCGCCACGCTGCAGACCATGTCCTCGTTGAGCGGGTAAATCTTCTCCGAGAAAAAGACCTCGTCGAGCAGCTTGTTGGTGTTGCGTTTTTCGGCCGCCAGAACGATACCGTCGTTGGCGAGGATACCCAGACACGTGCCGGCGTGACCTATAGCCTCCATAGCGTATTCTACCTGATACAATCGCCCTGTAATAATTTCAAATTAAACTATTTTGCCTTGACGGTAAATTTTTACGAAAATGTCATTACCTTCAGGCGAGAATATGGTAGTCCTCGTATCGTAACGACGCGCCTGTTTAACAAAAATAGGTTCAATTAAGGCAAAAATTTGATAATTGAGTTAAAGTGCAAACCATTTCTGAGTTGTTAACGTGAAATAAGCAGAAAATTAAACAACGTTTATGACGCTTGGTTGGATGAAAGCAATAGCAGACGACTACCAACAAACTGACTTGACACTTTCAGTTTTTCCGTTTTCCTGTAAAGATGGCGCTGTTTTCCCTTTTTCCCTTTCAGATATCAAGTATTCTTTCCCCTTAGCCGGTAACGGTTCTGGGTTTCTTTTCCCTTTTCTGGTTCACTTTTCCCTTCTTAAGGGAATCTCCCTGCTAAGTGGAAGCAATGTCCTTACGAGTTCGGCTAAACAGCAAACAAACTTTAATATTTTATTAAAAACAACAACAAAGTAATTAATTATTTGAAATGTGAATAGTTTTGGACCTTTTTTGTTTAGCTCATGCAATTTTTAGAGTTAAGAGTATTTATTTCGGAAATTCAGCAATACAGAGAGAGATTCGCAAACGAAACGTCCAGCCATAGTTATGATAGAAACTTCACAAACTAAAAGAAATTTAATCCTTCTAGTCCATTATTTGTAACAAATTTAAATTGAATTCGTCTAATATGACAATAAAATGTGAAATATAGCAAAACAACAGGCACACAACGGCAAACAAGATCGGCAAATCGTAAGTCGAGACTTGACGAAGAGAAAAGTCGAGACACAACAACTGTGAAGTTTCTTAAATAAACAGGTTGTAGGTTTTGATATCAGCAAGCTGATTTTTTTCTTCGAAAATTTGGTTAATTTCCTTGAAAATAAGTCAAATAGCGGGGAGTGAACTTCATGTCGAGTCCCTCGTTCATGTGCTGCGAGTCGTCCTTTTCGCGAAGGTCAGCCGTGAACTTGCTTTCTTTGTAACTAGGAGGAGCTGCAAGTAAAAATACGTAAAATTATTCAACTTATTTAACCCTAATTGAATCAGAATCTATGTAATTACGCAAATCTGGATACTGCTGAACCGGGAAAGGCGGTAGGAAACCTCCGAAACCTAGCGGAGGTACAGGGTTTTCTACGTCCATAATGGGAGGTGCAGAAGGGGCAGGCTGCATTTCCGGTTTGGGGAACTTGTGGAAGCTGCTCTGCAGGGGCACAGTGCCGATAATAATCTCCAAGGGTACAACCAAGTTGAAGGAAAAGGTCGCTGGGTCTACAACAAACTGTAAAACAAAAGTAAACTTTTGAAATCTGAATGAAATAGTGTTTCATACCGTACAAAACACTGTAAAAAGGCACCACAGGACAGTTTTTTTCCCATGGTTTCTCAGTTGCTTTTTACAGTGCCTTTGAATCAGCTTGATTTTAACCTATGTTCAAGCAATCTAGTTCAAGAACACCAAAAAAGTACCCCAAAAGGCACCTACCTCAAGAATGTACGAAACGCTGATGATATTGCAGCCTGGCAGGTCCGAGGGAGCCAACGGGGGGATAATCAGGGGCACGTGATCCCAGATATCACTGTTGTTGTCATCGACAGAGCCTCGAGTGACTTCGTGAACTGTGCGTTCCTCGCTTCGCTTTTTCTCCTTGGCTTTGAATACAGATTTCTAACAGGAAATACAGTTATAAGTTATCCATTAACACTTAAAAGCACCGTAAAAGGCACCATAAAGGGCGCCATCGTTTTTAATCTGGGCACACAACTAAAATACCTCAACGAGTCTCAGTTTCGTGGCTTCCAGCCTTTTCCCGCTCTGGTTGTCAACTTCTCCGCAGAAGAAGAGCGTTTCGCCAGGAACGAAACCAGTGTGATCAAGCCAGGCTCTCGCTGTAATCGGCCCCGAACGACAGCAAAGGCAGCAAATGTGTTTTGTATCTTCATTCTTGACAGGTTCCTACAATTCACGACGTATGTAAAGAAAGTTTTCAATTTTATTTCATAAAACTTAGTACCATGACTTTCGGATTGAGATTTAGGTCAACAATGGCGTTAACAGTGAAGGCTTTCTTGAACTCGTAGTCGAAAGCCCAGGGACGATCCATTTTGGCCTTGACGATGTAGCGCACGTTCCCGTGTATGCCTTCAAACGACGGGGGAAGCTGCAGCGGCAGAAGAAACTGGAACGGGAAACGATACTCTCCGGCCTCAATTTCGTTGTTCTGCGATTCATCTGCAAAGTAGAAACACACTTCAAAGATGAAGTAGTCTGTCTTATATTACTATATCATATATATTATATTATATACTATGCTACCATCTACTACAATCATTAATATCTCGTAGTTTGCATTTAACATAATACACATAATGATCAGCTTATATAAACAAGGCATAATCAGGCGCTACTCCCTAACTGTCAATATTTGAATTTCTCCCGCCATTTTTCATTTCCGAATTAACAATCGATGTAAAATTACTTTCTACTCACTCTGAAACGACAAAAATTTAAAATAATGCCTAAAATACTGAATATTAAAAACAAATATAAATTTCTGCCATTTTATTCATTCTAATTAAACGTGATAATTTTGAGTAACTAACTAAGTTTCACATTTCTTCCGCGGGTGGCGCTGCTGTTCCGCACACCTCTCTTGCTTAATTCAAATTTCATAACAAACCAATTACTGTGTTATTATTCATTCATTTCTTATCGACCAAACATATTAATTTGCCCTGTTATATGTTTTTATGCATATTTAGTGTCGTAGTATTGACAACGTTGGTCAGGAAAACGCCCAAAACAGAAAAAACGATTATAATACGTCAAGCAAACGTCTATGTTGACTTACCTTTTTCCGCTTTTTTGATGATTTTATACATTAGAATATTTCAATATAATAAATTAAGATGTATACCTCCCTTAATATGAATTTTCTGCGTAAAATATTGCTCGCTGGAACGATATATCTCTCTGCGGTTGTCGTTTCCCGTTCCTCGAGACGACTCGCTCCACTCGACTTCGCTCTTGCCCTCGCATTTAACAGCAATACCTTTTATAGGAAAAAAAATAATCAATAAAATAATAAACTATTCAAAACGAATTACTTCTGTAAGATTCTTTCTTGGGGAAAATGGCATGGACGTATCCGGATACGATTTGACCCGGGAAGAAAACGGCCATTGCGTAATCGAATTCAATAGTGAATTTTACGTCTTTATTCGGCATTTTCCTATAATAATTTATTTTTACTAATTTTTGGCTATTAAATAAGGGCGCCAACTCCCTACGCACCCGTCAGATCGATTGGCGGCGAGACACTGTTGAATGTGTACAGCCCTAAGGGCGTTCTCTGTCTCATGGAACGCCGGATCCGGTTGGAAAACGATTACCCAAACGGTTACTCGAATCCGATTACTTAATCCGGTTACTCTGCGGTACAGTTTCATATGCACGTGAATTCTCGCTTGACGCTAATAACGTGAAAGGTAAATGCAAACGCCAACACCCCGTTCAACTAACTAATTAGAGGAAAAATGTTATTATTAATCAAATAGAATAAATTATACCTAAACTAGTTAGTTCAAACTATCAACTAGCTTATATGCACTACTAATTTACTATATTCAGTTAATTGTTTTAAATATAGTTCATATTTAAAGAAAGATCTGGATAGCTCTTCGTTGACGCACCACTTTTAACCCAATGAATATTTAAGTCAGATTATTAATACGTAAAGTTATTATATATATTATATAGCATAGACTGAAATAAATTATAATAAGAATAGTTATTATTTAAAAAAATCAGATTTGTACTTGTGCCAGAAGTAGAAACTCTGCTTCGACTAAATATAGGACCTTGTTATCCAGTTAATTACTGCTTGTTGTATCGCATATTGTGCCACTGTACTTTCTAAATATATTTTAAAAGACTAACCCTAGGTGATAACACATGATAACAGATGATAACGAGATGCTAACACATTGATAATGATGGTGTATATAAAATCTTTTGTATATATATTTGCTTCGTATGGTTTATTATATAACTCTTATAATGAATCGGCCTGTTTATTTAGCACTCAATCATTGTGTTGTCACGGAAGAGTGTAGGATTTTCATTAGTTACCATGGAAACGGAAAACTAATCGGCGTGTTTGCCACGATTCATTTACCTTACATGAAACACGCCTTCTGTTAGGCCTACAGTCGCTCTCAGTTGCAGTACGTAACTCTCAGCTGAGGATTTTTAAGCAATAAAATTCATATTTAGATTCATTGACTTCTTATCATAGTAGATAGGACATACCCTTTAATTTGTATTAAGTTATGGCGTAATCCACAAAACTCAAAGAAACTTATACTAATAAGAAACGCTCACATATAAGAAGTAACATTAATTGTTATTAAGCTTGTAATTATTATTATTATTAATAATTATTAAGCTGTGAACATAACCATGTAAAACTAATGAGGTGAAGGACTTATTTGAATTATATTTGGCTTTGACCGAATTCCAAGCCCTCGTGGCCTAACGGATAAGGCGTCGGCCTCCTAAGCCGAAGATTGCGGGTTCGAGTCCCGCCGAGGGTAATGATATTTTTACGTTGTTCAATTTCACTGAACGATTCATTTGTTTTGTTTTAATCTATAACAACTTCTTAAATTAAAATATACTTTAATATTTTAAGGTCTTATATTTATCAGGTGACCCAGTATTCATAGCCCTCGTGGCCTAACGGATAAGGCGTCGGCCTCCTAAGCCGAAGATTGCGGGTTCGAGTCCCGCCGGGGGTAATCTCTTTTTTTCTCATTCCTTTTCTTTGCGTTTTTAAATCACAGTTTTGTATCATCACCAGTATGTCAACTCTGTTATATTTATAATTCCTATCTCATCTATACGTCACCATCTAATATATATGTGACTAATTATGTAGCACTACGCTTATACTATACGACTTATAACACTTTATTGTGCGCATCACACAGTAGGAAGATGGTTTCACTCTGAATCATACCAGTATAGTTCTAGTATTCAACTTATACTGCAATAAACAGATTTGTATGGTTAATATACGTATTGGTACTTTAAAACACAGAAAAAGAATCCGGTGAAGAAACTGTTTACACACAAATATCTGGAAAGAAACGCTGATGTTATAGGACAAAAAGAATAGCTGTAACCTTTCCAAACGTCAAAGAGCCTGTAGTCGAGGAAGAAGAAGTGAACGGTTATGCCGATAATGGGTTGGAAGAACCAGAGACTATGTTTGAACCGTAGTTTATTGTAATCCTGGACGGAGTCGATGAAAGTGACATACTTTCGGAAAACGAAGAAGTAGAAGAAGAAAAGTACAGGTTTCCGAAAGTAGCAGTAGCGGTACGGCAAAAAAATTGTCGATCTTAGAACTGCAGAGCCAAAAGTCAAAATTGGTTAGACGACATAGTACAGGTACAATTTCAGAGTATATTATGGAGTAGTATTATACACCTTTTTTTTTACGAAAAGGCTCGGATATCGCAGGTAAGAAGATAACGGAAAAATGCAAATTCTGGCCCGGTTGTCGTTTGGGAGACCAGTGTTTTTACTATCACCCAAAAACTACTTGCAAGTAATTCATTAATAGTTAGTCATCTTTTAGTTGTTTTTCACATTATTCTTATTCGGTAGATTGCTACCCAACTGTACGTTCGGAGACAAGTGTTTGTTTGTTCATCCGAAATGTAAGTTCGGGATATCGTGTACGAAGAAACAGTGTCCTTACACTCATCCGAACGACGGACCTCAACTCGCATCACCCATTGTTTCAACAACAGCTAACGTGTCCAACGGGAAAGTGCCCTGCAAGTTTTTCCCCGCGTGCCACAACGTTCAGTGCCCGTTCTTTCACCCAGCTGTAAGTATTGGTCAACTCGCACAGAACGTTCAAGTGTTGCTAACTGTTATTGTTGCGTTTTTCAGCCGTGCAAGTTCGGGACTTCTTGCACCCGCCCGGGATGCTCGTTCTATCACCCGAGCAAGTTCCCGCAGAAAGACAAACTCAAGTGGCAAGCTATTGCTTGAGTTCTGATGAGAAGCAACAAAAGTTGACTTGGATAAAGAAACGCAATGGATCAATGTTTGTTTTCTTTCCTTTGTTTATTTGAATACAGTCTTCATAATTTAAACTTTACTGTGTTGGGGTGTGTGTGGTTAATTTTAATTTTAATTTAAATCAGCTTTACGGGAACACGGAAGCAGGCGAACTCGACAGAGTCCTGGTCGACGAGCTTCCACACAGCCTCAGCGGAAATCTGCAACAAACAAAATGCAAATTTTGCAAAAGAATGAAATACTAGCAATTCGATGCAAGACTTACGGCAGGCCAGAAAGTGGACACGGCGAGCTGTGCAGTGTAGGTAGCAGTCTCGTCAGCACTGATGGGACAGTCGCCAGCACTCAGCGCACTGCAGCCGGTAGGGAAACCATCACCGGGCCAAGGAGCCAAGATACCGCCAAGATCACCGAAGACTTGGGACTCGAATGCAGTGATTTCAGTCCCTAAAATCATGGATTACTCTGAAACGAACCATTACGAGAAATGATAATTTGAAATGTTACTGGAGGTAAAGTCGAGCTCGATGGAGATGTTGGTTCCGCGCTGAACAACGCAGGGCAGAGTGGTGCATCCCTCGACTCGCAGTTCAACGAGCTGAGCGTAAGGAGCCTGGGAACCTCCTGTAAGCAAATCGTTGTAAAATAGGTCCAAAATAGGAATTTTAGTGTGATAGTTACCACAGTTGCGGAAAGGAGTGGCCTGGGCAAGAGCCACGAGGCAGAGAGCAGCGATGAATCGGTACATGTTTGAACTGTAGCGTTCTAGGACTGCTGGTTCTAGATGCCGTTCCCATGGTTTTGATTCCTCTTTTATATTCTGCAATAACTGATAAGAATATTGGTTGTGTTATGATCTAAATTGGTACAAATTAATTTTAAGTGCAATTCTGATCAATGGAAGGTTTTTCTTATCTTTTCGAGAAATATCTATGCTGTTATACAATGTAGTTCAATGCCGGATCCACATTTCCTTTATCGGTAAAAGGAAGTCAAGGTCCTATTTGCTTTGCAATACCATTTTTTGTTATCGATTCAGGAAGATACACAGCTGAATCCAACTTAACCTTTGTTAGCTTCAAAACAACTGTGTAGATACGTTTCTATGATAAGCTGTGATAAAAGGAATAAAACTGGGATTCACTCTTCGATTTCCTCATCACATGACCAATATTCTTATCAGTTATTGCAGAATATAAAAGAGGAATCAAAACCATGGGAACGGCATCTAGAACCAGCAGTCCTAGAACGCTACAGTTCAAACATGTACCGATTCATCGCTGCTCTCTGCCTCGTGGCTCTTGCCCAGGCCACTCCTTTCCGCAACTGTGGTAACTATCACACTAAAATTCCTATTTTGGACCTATTTTACAACGATTTGCTTACAGGAGGTTCCCAGGCTCCTTACGCTCAGCTCGTTGAACTGCGAGTCGAGGGATGCACCGCTCTGCCCTGCGTTGTTCAGCGCGGAACCAACATCTCCATCGAGCTCGACTTTACCTCCAGTAACATTTCAAATTATCATATCTCGTAACGGTTCGTTTCAGAGTAATCTATGATTTTAGGGACTGAAATCACTGCATTCGAGTCCCAAGTCTTCGGTGATCTTGGCGGTATCTTGGCTCCTTGGCCCGGTGATGGTTTCCCTACCGGCTGCAGTGCGTTGAGTGCTGGCGACTGTCCCATCAGTGTTGACGAGACTGCTACCTACACTGCACAGCTCGCCGTGTCCACTTTCTGGCCTGCCGTAAGTCTTGCATCGAATTGCTAGTATTTCATTCTTTTGTAAAATTTGCATTTTGTTTGTTGCAGATTTCCGCTGAGGCTGTGTGGAAGCTCGTCGACCAGGACTCTGTCGAGTTCGCCTGCTTCCGTGTTCCCGTAAAGCTGATTTAAATTAAAATTAAAATTAACCACACACACCCCAACACAGTAAAGTTTAAATTATGAAGACTGTATTCAAATAAACAAAGGAAAGAAAACAAACATTGATCCATTGCGTTTCTTTATCCAAGTCAACTTTTGTTGCTTCTCATCAGAACTCAAGCAATAGCTTGCCACTTGAGTTTGTCTTTCTGCGGGAACTTGCTCGGGTGATAGAACGAGCATCCCGGGCGGGTGCAAGAAGTCCCGAACTTGCACGGCTGAAAAACGCAACAATAACAGTTAGCAACACTTGAACGTTCTGTGCGAGTTGACCAATACTTACAGCTGGGTGAAAGAACGGGCACTGAACGTTGTGGCACGCGGGGAAAAACTTGCAGGGCACTTTCCCGTTGGACACGTTAGCTGTTGTTGAAACAATGGGTGATGCGAGTTGAGGTCCGTCGTTCGGATGAGTGTAAGGACACTGTTTCTTCGTACACGATATCCCGAACTTACATTTCGGATGAACAAACAAACACTTGTCTCCGAACGTACAGTTGGGTAGCAATCTACCGAATAAGAGTAATGTGAAATACAACTAAAAGACGACTAACTATTAATGAATTACTTGCAAGTAGTTTTAGGGTGATAGTAAAAACACTGGTCTCCCAAACGACAACCGGGCCAGAATTTGCATTTCTCCGTCGTCTGCTTACTCGTGATATCTGAACCTTTTGCAACAGAAAACATGTAACAATATTCTAAAGTAAAGATTCTTAAATTGTACCTGTACTATGCCGTCGAACCAATTTTGATTTCGGTTCAGCGGGTCTAACATCAACGATTCTTTGCCTTGCCGCTACCCGTACGTTCGGAAAGCTGTACTCGTCTTCGTCTTCTTTCTCGTTTTCAGAGAGTATTTCGTTTTCATCGATTCCGTCCAGCGTTACGATAAACTGCGGTTCGGACACGATCTCCGTTTCATCCATCTTCATATCCTCGTTATCGACGATTTCGTCCGCTTCTTCTTTCTCTACCAGTACTACAGGCTCTTTGATGTTCGGAAAAGTTACCGCAATTCTTTCTGGTCTAGTATCGGTGTTTCTTTCCAGATACTTGCGTGTAAATAATTCTTTCACCGGTTCCATTTTCTGCGTTTTCAGTTCGGGAGGTCGAGCTGAACTTACAACTGATTTCTGTGCATCAGCAACAGCTTTTAGGATCAGTTTCTTGTTTGCCTGAAGTTTGGCGGGTCTGCGTGGACGTGCAGTGACGTGAACTATGCTCGACACTCCTCCTTTTGTGCCTTTGCTTTCTTCTTCTTCATTTTTCCGTTCGTTTTCTTCTCGTCTGCCATTTCTCAGCTTGTCCCGTCGAACAGGGCGAACGACAGAGCTCACTGGACGGCTGTCGCTCTTTGAATGTGGTACTTCTTGTCTCTGACGTTTCGAAGACCTCTGGTTTTCGTCTGCTGACCGACGTTTTTGTTTAACATGCTGGTTTCCCTGATTATGTAGCAAAAAACATGACATAAGATTAAAACTTGTCTAAATTGAAAAAAATACTTTATTGGGTGGTAACGTCTGCTGTATTTCAGGCTCGCCGTTATTCGCGGCTTCCTCAATGTCCACGTTCAGCACGTCGTCTTCGTGCTCTTCATTTTCTGCTGGGTTTTTGTTGACCGCAGGTTGACGTATCGCAGAGACAGGCATGGGCACATATTCTTCCTGATCTTTTGCTGCTTGTCCCGAGTTACTACTGACATCTTCCGAGAGACTGGACGTTTTCAGCAAATTCTGACTTGGTTTTTGCTGCTTGTCCAACGATTCGACAGAATCGAGTCTCTGAACAACCTGGTGCAGCCATTCCGTGAAGGATTTCGTGTGGTTTCCTAAAAAGAGAGACAAATCGTTTTCCATCTGAACCTGACTTCGGCGGTTCGCTATCATCACCAGGATATAGTCGGGCAGTTCGTCGTCCACGTCCATCCCGATTTCCAGCAGTTTCGCTTTGACTGCTGATTTTATTCTTTTCATTATTTCGCTGCTTAACTTGTCCATTTTGCCAACAAAATATTTCGTTTTTTTCCGACTAGTAGTGTGTAAACAACGCAAATGTTCGTTTTCCAAATATATTGTTAATTTAGTTCTAGGAACACCCGATAGATGGCGCTAGTGCAAAACCCGCCAAATTCAAACATCTGCCCAGTTAGAAAGTTGAATTATTGAAAATATAAAGCCTTGATAAATTTTTAATGTAATTTATGAATTAAAAACATTAATTTAGTATGCGCACATTTATTTTGATACCATCATACACTAACGATGCATGCATTATTGAGAGATCTTCTGGGAAAGGTAAAACAATGATTCCAGCTTAAAAATTTTTCAATACTTGTTTTCTAAACTTCAAATAAATAGATTTTCTCCATTGCGATTTGCCTTGTCGAAGTCTAGTTTAGTTCAAGTCAGTCCGAAATCTAAGAATTTCATGCACCACATACGGGGATTTTCTCGGTTCTGGCAGCAAAGAGGATAGGCCACAGCAGATCGGGTCACTTTGGCACATCTCTGGCACAAATCGCGAATCGATTCCTACATCCACAAACAAAATTTACAACTGAAATTGATGATTTAGATGTGATGGTGTACGTACGTAACTTGAGCAATCGTTTCCCTGACGCATAGCCCTACGTAGAAACGCTACGTCGGTGGCATCGTACACGGCGGGAACTGCGTTCACATGCTGGGCGATTTGCATCAGCGAAACCAAGAACACCGCGGCAAGGATCACCACTCGAACACGTGATAACCGCTGATGCATCTACACATAAACATTCAAAAACATGAAGATTTAGATTTAAAAAAATTATCAGTTACGTTTAAAAACATCAATAAAAGATTCAGTTACACTTTTCTAGCAGCAGACTCCCTGGCAAATGTTCTCGTATATAACAAAGCACCGTGGCAACAAAGGTCTTGCGTTGCTACCTCTGCTACCTGTTGTTATTAAAGCAGCAAGGCAACTGGGTACGTAGCTGACCACAACCAAGGAAGCTTTTAGTTTTGCGTGAGGTAATTTTTGCTGCATTTCTTTGGCGCAGCCAAAACTTTTAACAATAAAAATGGGAGAAAACTACTCCGAGTCAACCTTTTACCTGCTGTGCTATATATTCAGTTCAAACCAGAAGTTTGGGCGGGTAGAAAAGAAGATCTGAAAAAACATTTCAAGACTTCTCTCGTAATATATACTACGCAGACTTGAAAAAAAAAACATACGTAACAAGGACGTAATTAATAGCTGAGAGCTAGAAGAAGTAAAGCAGGTTCCAGGTAAGTTATTGAAGTCCTTGGGTGAAATTAATGGCGTCTGTTATAATAGAATGTTAGCACCGGAGGGTTTGCAATTTCAATTGCTTTTTGTATAACACAACAGCGCCCGCATTACCCATAAATCATCTGATGATTGGATCGTTATTCTCAATCTATTTCACATACTAAAAATACATACAGCCACATAAATGTAATGAAATGTGCTTACCCGCGTTTGTGTTTGATTGCTAGATATGTAGAAGGATCTGCTGAAGTAAGAAGGGTTGTCCTCCGAGCTTAGTTTTTGCTAACAGATTGACATGGAGACTCCGTGAATTGCTCTGCTATTTATACGAGGAGTATCTGTGGTAGATACTGGGGGTAAACTATACGGAAAAGATCGGCGCAAGCCAATAGAGGACTTGCTGTGCTGCTTGGTTTTCTTCCACCTACTTGCCCCTGCTGAAAGTATAAGCGTGGGAAGCAAACCATTTCCTTTTTGTCTTGATCCAGAAACAGAAAAAGAAACGGAAAATAAGACGGTAGAAATGTGAAACTGGTCTCAAAGACATCATTAGTGTAATTTGGAGCCATTTGGATTCCTGTAGTATCGCTGCACATGGAAAACTATATCACGGGCCCAATGCGACTCCCGCTGTTTACTGCACAAAGATATTACATAATGTATACAAAAATTCAAGTGCAAGTTTTAAAACTGACTGAAATAAGCAGGAACATAGAACCTAACCTAACCTAACCTAACCTAACCCGACATATACAGAGGTTCTATACTAGGCTATGCTATACTCCTACTTGCTTACTATACTGGTATAAGTCTTCGGTTATAGCCATCTCTTCACTGTGATTTACGCACGGTTCGCGGTTTAACCCGGTCAGTCTTGCAGTGTGAACATGCAAGCATACGTCTGAATAGCAATATAGAAATAGCAAACTAAACTTTAACCTAACCTAACTCCTATGCATTTGTCGACTTGTAATAGTATCACTGAACGAGGGTGTGTCACACTATTGCATAACCGAACATAGGAAAAGGCTTTTCTTCGGCTATTCCCACGATACAACCATTGTCAGCTATAGGATCCTATAACCCTAATGAGATTTTCATAACATTCTGTATCAACGAAAACCCCGAGCAAAGTAAATGACGTCATTGGGGGAAGGTGTAACGGTAATTCATGTTTCGTGTTCCCATAGAAGCTTCACTGAGTAGCCCAGAATGGATTGCCCAACCACTGAACTGACTGAATGACTGACTGAATGAATGAACGCGACTCTAAAAGGAGAAATAAAATAATCTTTTATCCTGCGGCTGTTATTCATGACGCAATTGTAGACTCTGATAACGTAGGAAGGTTATTTTTATAAGTTTTCATTAGGCTTCTCAAATTAGTATCTAATTAGGGATACATCGTCACCAAGAATATAAACTAAAATAAATAATATTCTAATTATAATACAATAATTTCAATGATATATCATTAGAGAGTATTGATATTATTACTAATTTATAATAGGGAATAGATAATTCAATTAAATGATTCTTGTTGGAAGGTTAGGCGACTTACACCGGAATAAATATTGAAATTATTATGAAAATTTCATAGAAATTTTGTTAAGTTAATTAGTCATTATTAGGGGTTACTTAAATAGAGATTTTTCTTTGCTTAAACCGTTTCTGTATAATTGTAAACTGGGGAACTAACATAAAATTCACACAGCAGGACTTGTTCCAGTATAAACTGCTATTATAGGGGATAAATCACAAAGTCTAGAGAGAAATTTTACCAAACTGTGAACGTAGTGTAAGAGAATTAACAATAAAACACAATTGTAACTCAAACGAGAACCAGATTCAGTACGTAGTTCCCCAACCGTCCACCAGTTAGCGCTGTAAAGGTGCAAATGAAAGATATAATAAAGATAAGCGAATATTTATTTAATACACGCTATAAATTAACATTTCACTATTATATTTGTACATGCAATAAACTTTGATGCGTTCTCTATGCATATTTGTATTAATCTTAGTGTCATCAGAGTACATGCAAGTTCTGTATCGTTATTTTTGCTGGATGAAAACATGGGTATTTCACTTTTTCAAACTCAGTTATCATCAGGTTATAAGGCAAGTTATCAAATACCATCATCTGTTAACCATTCCCTATCGCTCTTGAACTTAGGTTTAGGGCTTTAGTTGAAGTCTCCGATAAGAGATGGCGACTTTGCGTTGTTCTTATCGATCCTCCCACAGTGAACGATTATCCAAATGCACGCCCATCTTGCGTCACATTGTGTGCTTCCTTTCTACCCACTCTTGTTCTACGGACACACGGTTTTACTTCATTTGAAGATCGTCCGAGTCAAAGCACGCAAGGAGAACAAGTAACTCGAGTTCCACTCGGATTTTTGCGCAGCGCTTAGCAACTGGTCGCAGCGCAATGTTGCCATAAGTGCGAAGGTCAGTAAAAATTTACATATGCAATTTTATATTCATTACAAATTCTTACTCCAAAGTGTGATCTCGCCTACATGACTGGGCTTGCGGAGTCCGATAAGAAACTAGATACTCGCCAGATAAACATTGCTGGTAATCTAGAGCGCAACGCTAGAAAAATTGATATTTTTCTTGGACCAGAAAAGAAACTAAATCAATAAAGTTGGACTTATCGACTTTGGAGTAACACGCCGAATAGAGGGCTGTGAAACTTCGTTGTTTGGGGTATTCACTTCTTCCTGGGAAAGTTTGAGGGTTTCCGAGACTTCCCTGTCATTGAACTTTGGTTACACGGTGGAGGGACGTGGTTCCTTGGCAGTGTTTCCACTTTGCAGGGGAAATTCCCCGGAAAAGAGGAAAATGGGGTTCTGAAAATGGAAAAATGAGGAGGGAAAAGGGAAAAATCTGGAGTAAAGCCTTCTGGCACGGAGGGTAAAAGGGGAAAATAAGGCAAGAGGGGAAAAAGGGGAAATTGAAAGTGGAAACACTGTGTTCCTTGGGTTTGTAAACTTCCACAGAAGAACACCTTTAATAGTTAACCCTGTCTTGAAAATCGATTTCTACTTTTATGTGGGTTTTGTAAATTGGCGGGGGATTTTCGAGAAACTTTCAAGGTTAACGGATTTCGAAAGATAGCTCCCACGAGACAAAACCATTTGATTTCTATCGAACCCCCTGCATCTGTTATGAAACCTTGGTACGTAGCAAGTGTCCATAAGAAATGCACGTAGACTAATGATAACAAGTGCCAACACTGCGTCAGATATGCTACAATGCTGATAACTTGTTCAAAGTGTACATAGCTCATTAACAAGGGCTTCATGTGCTTACTCAGCTGTGCATTAAACCCTTGAAGCACGTTTCCCGGAAAAGCTCTTGTTATATAAAAGTGAAACAACTAGCACACCTGTACTTGAATACTTGA
This sequence comes from Eulimnadia texana, assembly GCA_002872375.1. Taxonomy (NCBI): domain Eukaryota; kingdom Metazoa; phylum Arthropoda; class Branchiopoda; order Diplostraca; family Limnadiidae; genus Eulimnadia; species Eulimnadia texana. Next base: position 30,260,971 of record NKDA01000001.1, on the reverse strand, counting down.
ACACAATAGGCCTGCCATACTTCTGCATCTCATTTACTAACCGAAAAAACTACTTAGTCATCACACAATAGCCTTTTAAGGGTAACGAGGGATGAATCGCCCCCCTTTTTTTGCAAACGGTTATTCAACAACAGTGTTTCCACTTTCATTTCCCCCTTTTTCCCCCTCTTCCCTTACTTTTCCCTTTTCCCCCTCCGTATAAGAATACTAGCCCTACGTTTAGATTTTCCCTTTTCCTTGTCCACTTATGTTTCCCTTTCCAGACCACCTTTTCCCCCTTTTCAGGGAATTTCCCTGTGAAGTGGAAACATTGTTCAGGAGTGATGCTATGATTTTGCTCGGTGATGCCCTAAGTTAGCGCAAGGTGTTTCCTGAAGATGCTATGCCCAGTGCTAGACCTAACCCCGGTTTATAGCGTTCGAGGGTTCAAAGGCCTTTTGGTGTCAGGTATGCCTGTAGGCTTATTTTTTTCTTAGATGTTCGTTACTTTTTTTCAAGGTTAGGAGAACATGATCAACTTTGGTTCTGAAATCTTATTGTACGCATCCATTTTACAACCTACAATACAGGTGTTGTAAGGAAGTTTGAACAATTTGCACTATGAATATGAATTATCAGGGGTTATTGACCGTAACTTTTATAGTCAAGGGCAAACAAAACAGCCTAATAGAACGTCACAGAGACAAGCACGTGGGGCATAGAGATGTAAAGGCTCATCCTGCGGTAGTGCCTGGTCAGTACCAGCCGATCGCCTCTCTGAGCAATTGGTTCTGGGAAATCAATCGTATTGCACCACGTTTTTCCTTGAAGATTATGCCAGATTGTTCATTTAGGGGATTCTAATCCCAAAGGTTATTTGAAGTCTAGTTTGACTTCTTATATGGTGTACAGTATTTGTTATTTTATACATCGTAATATTTTACTTGCACAGAACTGACTAATCACGTTTTGCTGTTCTTTAAACTTTTTAGATTGGAGGCCACAGTCCCTAGTCTGCCATTTCTTCAAATACTTTCCGTTGCTGCGACTTGAAAAACTGTTTGCTACAGGAATTTGCAATGGCTGTGTTAAAGCGCATGGCGGTATTCATTTTCGGAGGACAGGTAATTTACTACATGCATGGCTCTCACACATCCATCCGAGTTATTTATTGCCATTGCATATAAAGTAGTTTATAGCACAGTCAAATTTTAAACATTCACATTTTTTAATTAAGGAAACACAGGAGAACTCTAAACTCTTGAAATAAGCATTGAAAGGATGTTAACCAGCCCAGAAATAAACACTAAAGAAAAATTTATATGATTACAGGCAGCTGTGTTTCTGGTACTCTTTCTCTTCTACTCGTACAGCGGAAGAATCTACAATATCCCGTTGTCCTCCAGCGAGCAGCAATTGACAGAAAAACTGGGGGAAAACTTGATACGACACCTGAACGTGACACCGTCACGTCGGAGTCCCCATGCAACGGTAAACTCCACGGTTTTCCTGAGGTTGTCACACTATGCGACGATTCTCGAACCTACTTCAGACGAGTCGGACATTTGATATGTTTCACGCGGGGTACCAATTTCAGCGCCACCCAAGCTGACAACAGTAAGGAAGCGTGTGTCTGTAATCACGGTTACTTCGGCAAAGATTGCGGCATACCGGAAGCTGCTTGGAAGTCTTGTCTTTCAGAACCGTGTTTTGACACTGCGGGCCTGAAGCCAAGATCGAAACCTCGACGAATCATCCATGGTCTCAATATCAACCATGAAATACAGTGGTTCGAAGTTCGTTTACGAGAAATCGGAAACGTAGTCGATGTATTCATCGTTGGGGAATCCAACTACACCGCAGGCGGTGACCCTAAACCAATTCACTTACTTCCAATGTTGAGAAATGGTTTCTTACAGGAGTATCATCCTAAGATCATTCATGTAATTCAAGATCACTTTCCAGCTAAAGGTCTCGTGGATGGCTGGCACGCTGATACTTATCTTCGTGATTTCATGGGACGTGAGGGTCTTAAACGAATACAAGGCTTAAGAGATGATGACTTGTTCTTACTGCTCGACGCAGATGAAATCCCCACCGAAGAGGTACTACTCTTCCTGAAGCTTTATGATGGCTACCCACAGCCCATTTCTCTGGCGTTCCAGTGGACAGTTTACGGTTTCTTCTGGAAGAAAAGAAAGAGCGGAGAAATCGGTAATGTGGAAGACATGACCCGAGTTGCAGCTGTAGCTTCCATGAAAATGATACGAGAAGTCTACGATGGCAACGTTATGAGTCTGAGGAGAAATCACGTACTTGAGCAACCACTTATGAACAGGATCAGCGAATACGTCTCCAAAGGCAACCAGTTTCAGCACTGGACCCTCGGACTGAGGGCTCTCCGGCGGGGCATCACTGTTCTTGGTGCTTCACTCCTGAGGGGATTCGCACCAAGCTAGTGGACGCCCAGAAGGATGATAAACCTCGCTGGGGAGATTATCCCGAAAAACTAGATTTGAAATATATTGCTAATCTCATTAAGAATGGGGAATGGTTTGACAACAGCCGGCCGTTTTTTCTAGTCGAGAAGAACAAGGATGACGATGATTACGCACCACCATACATCCTTCAAAACACAGACAGATTCCAGTATCTACTGAAAAGGAATTCTACGTAAGACTTGCAGGACTTCCGAATCTGGGTTGTATACACATTCGTCTTGTTATTTCGACTTTTGTTATGTGCTTCTTTTGGTTGTGTGATTTATTTTGAGTCCTATATTTCTATCTGGAATTGGTGTGCCTTATTGAGAAATTTGATCATTCCAGATATTTCTTAACTGATAGCAAATTGAGAAAAAAAGTAAGAGAGCATTAACAGCGTGTTTTGGTTATCGATCACATGATGCGTGCATGACACTGATTTTTCTTTGGCGCTAGTCGTGCGAATACATTTCAAGTTGTTCTGACTTCCTCGGCATCTTGTGGCTACTTGTAGAACTACGTATGCAACTCTTGAAAATCCCTAAACACAACTTTTCTCTCTCGATGATCGTTTAACTACTTGCTAATTATCTTAAACTATGCACCCAGAATTCGGCAAAATTTAATTCAGGTTATTTTTTAAAGGGGCTTGGTAACAGCTTGCTTGAAATAATGCGACGAAAAGGACGAAACTAATGGCGGCCACAACATATTTATTATTTTTTTATTTTTATCCGTTTTTTCTCTTTGTGCTTCTTTGGCCTCTTCACCATCTTTCGGTTTCGTTTTCATCAGAACTTTGCTGCGCCCTCCAACTTTCGCTTGCTGTTGTTGCCAGTTTCCTCGGGCTATTATCTAACCGGTTCTGCCGTGTAAGCTTCCCAAGTTCAAGGACAGTTAGTCAGCCAGAAACCTGCCATGAGAAGAAAAAAGCAATTTAATAACTTGTAAAGGTATTATGTCGTTCACTGGATCCATTTTCAAAACACAATCGTCCGTCCGTCTATTAAAAAAAGGCTAAGAAAGGTTTCATCTGCTAATCGGTTCAAATAGTGAAACCAAGTCGAAGTCATAATCACGTATGCTTACATGGTAAGCAAACCTAACAGTAGTTGTAAACCCCCTTCCTCTGGTATATTTTAGATTCACTTGCAGTTGAGACTTGCTTGCTTGAGGGCTGAAAAGCTAAAAGTGGAGAATGCGAGAAGTTGATAAAAACCAAGAGAAGTGAATAAAAGAAGGGTCTGTTGTTGTACTCGTTACTGTTTTAGTCAATAACGCCAAGACTTTAGTATATACCACGCCTTCACTGGACATAATCAAGAACCCGTCTCATTTACAGAACAGCGAAACGAGGTAATACGTAATAAGAGTAGACGACAGGGAAAGTCTTAGTTTTCTTTAAAAAAAATTGCTTATTTTCTGATTACCATGTACACAAAGTGTTGTTGCTCAAGGGAGGGAACCCTTAAGAAGGACAGTTTTCTCGTGGTGCTTTTTAGGTCTTTTTGTATTCTCAGCTGATTCGTGATTGCCCCTTGGGTTCCGTGGCCGGCAGCGAGAGCGACAGTGTTCTTAAAGCAGGCTACAGGGCCACAAGGACTCTAGGCTATTTCTCTGGCTGCAGTTTCCTACGAAGTAACACTCAGCTTGGTTGGGACAACTCATTACTGACATTCTGTATAATTTTTGACAAAGTTCACTCAGTTGCTTTCACTTTCTGTAACCTGGGCCTCGGTATCTTATTAAATACTGTGTTATAACTGCATCCTTCGAAACTTAACGTCCTGCATCTTTTTCTAGTTTCCACCGGATTGATCGGAGATCTAAAGAACTCTTTTCTTTATTTCACAAAGACATTGCCATTGTGTAATTTCCTTTCGCCTCTTCTTCATTTGTTTAATTTTCTTGGAAAAGAAGCGCTTTATTGCTCCCGGGAAACGTCATGGACAGCTGGGCCGATACACTGGTAAGTCGCAAGGCTCTGTAGAAAACCTTAAACTAGATAGTTTACGCTGTATCTGCACTATACAAGAGCCGAAATTCTAATAATGAGATATCAATGCATGCTCGATGAATACTTAATTAACGAAAAATTAATTAATAAATTAAGTATAGTAACATATTCTGCACCTACGACAGTGAAAAAGGTGATTTGCCAAATGATTGTGGGGGACACTCATTTGCTTGTATCTGGGCGATGAGCATTCTTCCCCATTAGTTCGAGAGATATTCATTAGCAGAAGAACCCTTCCTTTGACTTGTTCTATCGTGGGAATACGGACTGAAGAGTTCGCCCATTTCGCTAGCAGACGATGGCTGACAATTTGTAGCTTTAACGAGTGTATGAGGATTTTAGCGAATCATAGTTGATGAGCCAGGATTGGAAGAGTCAAGGTTGAAAACTGTAAGAATGAAGGGGATAGGGGATACTCGTGTTATTGCGTAGGAGCAGGAGCTTCTAGTAGAGTTTGCGAACCCTTGGGCAGGTGCGGTAGTGTGCTGGCTCGGCTATAATCCTGGGTATTTTCCATCGAGTTTTCACGATGGTGAGCAGGCTTCCGACAGTACAAGGATAACACCACCGGTTCAAAATAAATCTCGGGAGAATCAGCTGTTACTAAGAATTATTAGAGTATTTTTTCTTTCCTGGAAGCAGTCAGCGGCGGGCAAGAATAAAGCGACAAAAAGTTCTTTTTTAAGTGGCTTTAGTAGTATGAAAAACTAACGTTGCTAAAGTAATGGTATCATGCAGACACCAGTTAGTGATTTGTTCAAGTTTTCGTGTCCAAGACCCTTTGACTGGAATTTTGAAACGCTTAGCTTTTGTATGAACTGCTGTCATCATATACTTATGATACCGGTGGGGAAAATAAAGCTGCTATTGGTCCCATCTAAGGCAAAACAAGGGCAGCTATTTTTAGAACGGAATCAATCTTAACACTAGGCAGTTGCATCGACCCCTCCAGCCCCTTTGGTACCAACGGGAGATCTTGACATTTTCCGAATGCTCTTGGACTATATCGGGAGGCTTCCCAGCTTCTCTATTGGCCTTGTTTTCACTGGGAAATCATGGCTAGTTGGACAGAAGGTATTCAGCGCGTTGTAAATGAACCTGTATCCACTTTTGATCCTAGTTGGGACGAAAATATCTGTGCAAGATACTAGATACGGAAACTGTGACACAGCAACAGGAACTGGATCAGTGCAGTTCTTTTGCCGGATAGTGGAATCCCTTAATTGCGACGTGTTTTTCTGGCATTAGTTTCCCCTAATAATCACGTGAACGGGGCTCATCCATCAAGGAAGACGTTCAAGGCCAAGCCCTGTGGACAACTACTTTTAGTACATTGTAAGAAATCCTTCTTATTTTCCTGCTTTTTCGTCCACGGTAAAATGTGTTGGCTTAAAACAAATTGGCTGAAAATAGTATCAGGACATTTATAAAAATTTTTAGGGTCTCTCACCCGATAATCTTTTGGCATAGTTCACGATCTGCTTCCATAATACGTGCACGTGCACATAGGGTTAGACACAACCTCTACGTGCATACTAAATGGCAGAAAAGGATGCCTCTAGAATTGGTACGCACAACCTACGCCAGTCGTTATCATTCATTCCTTTCATCACCTTATTATAAATGATGATCTCGTATATCATCTCTCCACGTCCTCTTGAGGTGAAATGTTTTATTTACCATCTTAAACAACGGTCGAAGGATCCCCTATCGCACCTAATTGTTATCCTAGTCTCATATCGTCAGCCCAGTTTTGCGTGTTGATTATTTTGTGACTCGTGAAGCTTTTGTAGTAAAACAAAATCCGAAACGGTTCGTTGCCGGGCGGTGAATTAAGCAAGGGACACGCAGTACGAGACGATGGGTAATGGATTAAGTTTCTTAGCTCCTTTTCACGGTGCTACGGAAGTTTCTTCCCAACTTACTCACTGGCCCCGTCACGCGTTGTAAACCTAACCGATATTATCTAACAGTTGAGTTAAAAATCAGTCATCGAAATTTTCTATTATGGTGATTCGAGTAGCTTAGAATGACCGTTTAGTGGTATTTTTTTTCTAAGAATTTCATATGAACTTATGAAAAGAAGCCTTAATGTCAAGACTGAATTACATTTAAACTTTGTTAGTACGTCTGAAATGTACAACAGAACCAGGATGAATACTTGTGAGAGATTTGCTCCGGAATACCAGCTTGTTATACTATTAGAGATAATTTTGAACGTTCAAGATTAAGCGTTAATGTGAACCAAATTCAGGATAATTGGGTCCTTGATAAGAACGCTTGCCCTTGAAGACCATTTTCTCCACGTACTATCATCCAGGGATTTAGTTATCCAACGAAGTGCCACTTGGAAAGGCTCATCGTAAGTAATCCTCACATGGGATTACACAGGCCTAAATATTTAGTGTTTAAGAATCAGATGGATCAGATGGGATAACAAACAGAAATCATCGTTACAACAAAAGAGACTGGATTGCTGCTCAACTCGTGACTCGCAGATTGTACTGAAGTGTTATCTATGTTGTTGGAACAGAAGGGTCTGATAACTTTAACAAGTGTAGCGTGTTAATACGTGTTTTTTTTTTCGGAAATGTATTTGCGTGTCTGCAAAGAAATGAACTAGCTACCGCTCGCTCTCTGCGCAGTTTGATCCCCTGCGAGAGATCGATAGTTCCGTCACGGAAGTGAGATTTTTTCTATGATGTACATCCAGAAGAATCCAAGCAATTGAGCGTTATGGAAATAGTTTGAAGAGGTCCATTTCTAGACTCTGCATATGCGAAAAGACAGAGAGGGGTTAAAAAGGTCCGGCTTTGTTTATTTTTGGAAAAGTAAATAGAGCTCCCCGGTTTGCGGAATAAACACAATACTCTCAGGGAGATTTTTTTTCGCTCGCAGACAGCAGAGGGGGTCTCTTGAAATCCGATGTGCAAGGGCTGGACCGCTCAGTAACCGAGACATTTCAAGGGGTCATAAAGCTAGACAAATGCATGCTGAAGAAGACTAGAACAGGTGGTAATGAAATAACGACATTTACGTCGCTGGGGTAGCAAACCGCGTGGTCGTTTGCTAGTTTGAAAAAAGGATACAGTGCACTTGGAAGAAACAACTTTCCCTTGGTAACGTATCTTTGTGCCTTTATTTTTCTTGATTCAGTCCAGTATTTCTGAACAAGTGCGCCGTAATTCTTGGAAGTCGGTTTTCCCGTATCTTCCGAGAGTAAAAGCGTGGCATTGTTTGGATTCGCAGTTGTTTCACTGAGCTGAAAATTTTCTGGTATATCTGGTGTTCACTTAACTTTTTGAACGCTTGAGAATTTAGATATCAACTTTGAATTGGTATTACTGCCACATTAGAACTCCTTGCACAAGTTATGGGAGATCAGCTAACAGGATTTGCCTGAGAGGTTTCTCTCAAACTATTCTATGGTTTATAACATTTGTATTTATTACTGTAGCCCTTTTTCCATGAACATGACTGTACTGACTCTGCCTAGCCTAGTACTAAGCAATTTTTTCTTGTGATGCACGTAAGGTAAAAATGATATATACCGACGAAAGAAGGGTATGCACACAAGGGAATCGCGAGAACAGTTGACGGGTAGAACTAAAACTAGCAAAGTACGTTTTTCCACTGAAGCACAAGTTTTTCTGTAACATTAAGTGTGAATAACGTACGCCTGGGGAAGTCTTGCATTCAAAACAGAAAATAAATTTCAGCTGATCCAAAGTCTGACTCGGTATTCGTGACTGTTCGCCCCTTAAAAGGCAACGTAGGTAAACTTGGTGTATAAGGAAGTATCGTTTCCACCATGGGTGAGAACCACATCACATGGAGCTTAACGTTCCATTTTCGGTTGAGTAACTGTGTTAAGATATCAGGTTTTGACATTTTCAAGGTTTTGGTAACTGAACTGAGATTACACTTGGCGTACAAAAGGAAACGCTACTCTTTGAGTATGAGGAAAACGTTTCGGGCTCTGCCTTTAACTCGTTATCTGATGAAACAAAGTCGCAAGAGATGGGAGTAGGTCTGTGCTGTCTGCGTGCCTTGTTTGCTGAATTTCCAAGTCCGAGTATTGATCGGACGTCGGCAGAGCCCCCTCAGCCCACACCCCCATCCCAATCCATGTCTGAGATGTTGGAGCACGCAAACCGTTCATTGGTGGCGAGTACCCAAAAGTGCAGACACCTAATGCTGTACGGCTTAGTCATTTGATCTGTTTTATCTGGAATGCGTAAGTGAGCCAAGTAGCAGTTAGTCGTGGCACGTCAGCCATATTAGCCTTGTTAGCCAGAGTATTGGCTTGCTATATTACCGGCCGAATTGATAGGATTTTCCTCGAAGCCCACCTCTACGTAAGTGAAAATGCTCCTGGACTGTGATAGTAAATGGAGCTAACTGCAGTAGTATCCCAAGCAAATTGCGACTAAATGATAACTGCTAATGCAACACGGGGCCGAATCCGTTACTTTTCTAGTTTTAATCTTAGTCTTAAACGTAGGATAGTGCTGTAATAACAAAATGTTAAAAAGTAGGATTATTCCGTAAAGGTTTCAATGATGACTTCGCATCAGATGAATGGTTTACGAATGGATGTTAAGAAGGAGGAAGAACTCTCCGGTCGGGATTGTTCACCAGCTGACAGTTCATTATACTCACCCACGACTACCGGACTTCAACTTGAGGTAACACTTTACGATCTCTTTAGCCGCCCCCCTCATCCCTCTCTTACTAAACGGTAAGGTGCTCATTAGTCATTAGTTGGCCTGTCGACGTCGTACAGTAATGTGTTTATTGTGTATATCGGAAGCAAAATACGTCTGATTAGGATTCAAATTTCATGACAGAAGTTGCGAACGCATTTTCTCGTTAGGTTTTCCTCTAACTGATATCAAGTTAATTAGGAAACCTAAAACATCACATTAAAACTTGGCAATTAAGGAGAAGTAAGTTAGATATTTGAGCAAAGGTCTTCCAGGATGTTGTATTAATTAGAGGGTTCTTTCGTTGGATTTGGTCTTAGTTTCTTATGAACGGGTTTCATCGGAAGACTTGCTGGAACCTCTTGACATTTCCACCGACTATTTTCGGATGAGCTGGTGAAAGTCCAAGTTAACAGCATTCTCTGTCTGTCGTAAATACATCTAGGAAAGTTTTCCAAAAGAAAAATGAAACACCCCGTTTTTTACTCTTTATCGTTTCCATGACGGTCCATTGACCTTGAAAGCCTCAGGAACGCATCCAAGGAACTTTGCGTATGTTAACTCGAGACGATTTGGAATGTCCAGAGATCCTCTTCGAGAATATATGAGTGTCCCCGAGTGCCGAACTAGAACGAGGAACAGTGCAACAGAGCTGGGTAATACTAAGCTGTGTCAAAACCCTATAGTAAAAGATGGATCGTGTCGGATGAGGTCAGTTTTTGACGATACCTTGATACCAGGCAGTGGTTGCTTTCAAAAGTCGTTGTGTTAGGTGCACGATCCTTTTAACTTTTAACAATGCCATAAGACGGGTTCAAAGCTCTTCTAACTACCATGCAAAAATGAAATCTTGGGTGTACCCTTTTAGGAATTCTCACTTCACCGCAATGTTTATGTAATCATATCAGGGATACCTGAAGATAAAATTAAGATAAGTGATAAAATTAAGGCAAGTTATTGACGAGAGCCCCTCCTCCTCGATGGTTTACTACCCCAGCAGGGCATACAGAATGCCTTTGGGAAACTCGGTATTCAGGCAACGTGCCAGACATCAATTGCTATTGCTAACCTGGTGCTATTCACTCCATTTGCTCCTGAATCCCACAGGAAATGGCCCTAATTTTGTTTGATGTATTATGCACGGACGTTCTAATTCAGTTTTTTAGAAAGTCTTCATGCAGTTTGTGTCGACTATTCTTATTTAAGTCTCTTGTAATGTGTTTTTGTTTTAGTTGGAACTAAGCCAGGGAGATATCATTTATACGGGCGAGTCGGGATCCTACGAGTCAACACCACCTTCAATCGTAAGATCCGTTTCCAGTCCCGAAACTGATGGAGACCCAGACTGCGAGAAACAGTATTGCTCGTCAACTACGACCAGTGGAAACATTGAAGCAAATCGATCTCAACGAATGCACGTATGACCATTCAATTCTAGTCTATACTGAAAGCTCGCATTTATACCTGAAATGAATTCAAGTCTTCTGAAAGATACAAATGAGAACAAACTTTGTCTAATGAGTTTTCTAATCAATATGACAGAGCTCTGTATTCGCCAGGAAAATCAATAATCGTTCCTCAGATTCTAACAAAAAATCAGGATAGCAAAAGATGATTTCGAAATGTTGAACAATCTGAGCTAGACAGCAGATTTCATCCGTGGAATGTCCCTTTTCAATGGAAGTCTTGCTTTATCAGTTTCACGAATTTTTTCGAGCAATTACTTGACAACCCAGACGCTTTATCCATGTCATGTAATAGGAATTCTCTGTTCCACCTATTTTTTAGGATCTCGAAGAAGAAGAAAAACACACAGATAAATGTAAATAACTAGACATCTCGTTTGTCAGTGACAAAGAGGCAGCACGTCAAGTTATTCGGGCTACTTATTTTACGTTTCCTAAAAAAAGATAAAGAATAAACTTATAATTAAGGTTGAGACTTTTTTGTACGTTTAAATAATCTTGGGTGTCTTATTTAAGGTGGAACTTGCGCAAGGGCTTGGTCTAACGTCGTTGTCGAACGGTCTCTGCCGGTCTATGTCGCGATCCTATTCAAGTCCTGAACCAGATAATGAACGCGACTCAGATAAACCTTACTGCTCCTCGACGACCTCAACTGTTCATGCCGATTTCAACAGACATCGACTTCAGGCAAATTAAACTTTTTCAGCTACTCTGCTTTTATGATCCGACCGAGGCGCTAATATAGTGGCTCCAAGGTTATTTCAAAGTTAACACAAGTTGTTTTTGAAGATACGCGGGGTACTTAGTAGCATGAAACGTAGGAGTACCTTGATTTATATGTCAGGGGAATTGCAAGTGCGGTCGTTAAACTCATAACTTTTCTCTGGCCTCTACTACAGGGCGACTACAAAGATGGAGATACTCCTAAGCGCCTGTGTCTTGTTTGCGGAGATATAGCCTCGGGATTTCATTACGGCGTGGCTTCATGTGAGGCTTGCAAGGCGTTCTTCAAGAGGACCATACAAGGTGTTGCAACTCATTCTCTGTACCTTGTAAATATAAATGTTGTTGCTTAAACTTATATTTATAATTCTTTGATTTTCAGAAAAAAAACACCTGCTTTTAAAATTTATTTCTGAGCCAAGTGTGCCTGCTTAACCTAATGCTCAAATAATCTGGCACAACTCTTAACTTGTCAAATCGATTTTCTAGCAAAGTTCGTTGTGAATATAGGGCTAAGTGCAGTGATCAACTTTTATTATTCTTGTCATTTGCTCTCCTTTTTACATGCTATACATAAAGCTTTCCCCAAAAGTGCAGTTTCGCTGCGAAAAACGGGAAGAAGAGCAGCAGAAAAGCTGTGCTGCAAAACGTTTTACGATGGTATTTGGCAAAGCAACAGCACCTGTTGTATAGTGAAACTTGAAAGTGCAGCATTTATTAAGCAAATAATCTTTTTCTGTGCTCTTAAACTCTACTGTTCAGGAAAAATGCTCTTTACGAGTCTTTTGCGTTATTTATATTAAATGTGTATTTGTGTGTTTAACAGGTAACATCGAGTATACGTGCCCAGCAACGAACGACTGCGAAATCAATAAACGGCGGAGGAAAGCTTGCCAGGCTTGCCGCTTTCAAAAATGCATCGGCATGGGGATGCTCAAAGAAGGCGTCCGTCTGGATCGTGTCCGCGGAGGCAGGCAGAAATACCGCAGGCTTGCACCCTATAACCTCGATTCCGTCACCCCTTGCAAAAAAACGTCAATCGAAGGTACGTGCTCCTCTCGATCGTCCTTTAAAAAAAATTTCTAGATCTCGGAACAGAGGATGCTAAGGTGAAACAAGTCGTTGTTCATTTGATGTGAATGTAATTTGCATTCTGCAATGCAGTACCTATAGTTAAAGAAGCTTAAATAAGAAGCAATAATTCTTGTTTTGAAAAGAAAGAATTAAGAAATTTTTAACTTTTTGTTATAGATAACAGATTGCTTTGCATTCTGAACCAATGTGAGCCGGAAACGCTGAATACCGTCAGTCTAATCTGGACGGAAGAGGAGATTTCATCAACCGTGGATCCCGTGTTACGAAACCTGTGCATCCTAAGCGAACTGTACGACAGAGAGCTAGTGTCTGCTATCGGATGGGCTAAGCAAATTCCAGGATTTTTGGAGCTGCCACTGTCTGATCAGATGCGCCTGCTGCAGACAAGCTGGCCAGAGATATTAACCCTCTCGCTGGCCTATAGGTCTGTACCTGTGGCCTCGGGAAGTGCGAGACTCCGATGGACTTCGGACTTTTCGCTGGGAGAAAGCGAAGCCAAAGAATGTTGCATGGAGGAGTTCTACCACCAGGTAAGTTAACGATTTGTTCCTTGGTGAATATATCAATTTACTTTCCTGGTGTTTTTGCAGTGTATCCAGATTGCCTTGCGACTCGAACAACTCTCAGTGACTCGGGAAGAGTATTTTTTGCTTAAAACCCTCGTGCTGACCAACAGCGATGTCCGTGTCGACAGTACGGCCATTCTCAAGAAACTTCGTGAAAATATCTTAAATGCTCTGCTGGAATGTGTTACCTCACAAAGGTAAATTTTGTGTCCAGACCTCTGTTTTTCAGTTGTGTGTATACTTTCTTGTGTTATACAAAGGCAAGGAGCATCCACGGTTCATATCCACCAGCTACTTTTGTGTCTTCCGTCAATCCGACAAGCAGATGCCACGCTACGTCGCTTTTGGAGCGGAGTGAAATGCGAATCTAGAGTGCCCATGAACAAACTCTTCCTCGAGATGTTGGAAACACCTCAACGGTGAAAATTGGCAACACTTGGGAAATCGAGTTGAAATAGTCTCCCCAGTTTAGTTTAGACTTCTTTCTAAGAACATAATGCACTTAATATCCCAATCCCAGTGGATGTTAATAGCCCGCACATTATAAAACAAGCGAGTCTGCTTATGTATTGTTACTTTGATTGGGATGCGGATACTTAGCTATGCAATAACCGGCAAGAAGATGAACTATTTAATGTTACACGTGACAGAACCGTTGTTAATTTTATTATATGTGTACCTGGGATCTTTTACGTAAAGCTTATGGAATTTTTACTGCAGTCGTAAGTGGTATAAAGTTTCTGTGTATGCTATGATCTGTTGACTATCTACCGTCCTTTTTTATTACACAATATTCGTATCCGTGGTATTTTTCTCATTTGCTACATGACATGTGATGCATCAACAACGTTTGATGAAATATACACGAAACTGTGTAAACTTCTGCAGGGTATAAATAACAAAAACATCGAATCGCAATTTCACGCCGGGGGGACAGAATTGTGTACATTGCTGTAAAACTGGTTCGCTTCTGTTGTACGAGTTTTCTGTCAAGTCCGAGAGCTAGGGTGCTCCTTCTTGCTTAACTTGGAGGGCTGTAGTTTCTTCAATAGGCTGAGCGTACTCTAGAGTGATTTGCAATTCCGATTCTTGGTAAAGACGAGTATCCGGAACGGCTATGATCCATTTTTTCTCTGTAGCTTCACCAGGAGTCGAACAAGCAGATTTCTTGTTGCTAAGTTTGACGGACAGCCTTCGCTCTGGCATATTGCCATAGTTTGCGTGCTTTCGTCGACGTTGCCGAGTGAAGTAGCAAGCAACCAAGGCTGTTATAACACAAAGTAGGATCACCGAGATGACTGGGACTGCAAACTCTGAAAATTTCGAGAGCCACGACAGATTTCCGTCCTTGTGTTTCGGTTCTAATTCACCCTCAGTCTGGAAGCGGAAAAGACTTATGGTTTTGCCGAGACTCGAGCAATAGATTGCATCGTAGAAAACATCTTCAAGGTTTCGTCTTGGTTCTGGAGAAGAAGTTGTTGAGTCCGGAATTTTCTCAACTGTTCCACGGTCTGATGGTACTGCACCAAAAGTAGCAGACCCCTCGTTGACAAATGGTTCTTCACCAGTATCTTCACTTTCTGGTTCATCTTCAATGATGTCCAGTTCGGCTTGACGCTTAAGGCGTTGAATGGAGCTAACAGTAGGACTTTTGTCCAGGAGCTTTAGGACAATCTGGCTAAAATTGGAGGTACAGTTCTCCGGCAGGATTAGTTCGGATACTTTGAGGCTACTAATGTCTTCGCTGAAAGTCAGAGATCCTCTTTCATACTCCAGTAAAGAATTTCTAATGAAATTAAATTCCCAGAGTGTTTTTGTGGTATTCACAGGTCGAATGTGATGAAACGCGTGACGTTGCACGTTGCGGAACCTGTTTCCTTCAAGAGTGACATTTGCGTAAGCAGTAATCTCTAGTGCGTGAACACTCATATCGTGAACTGTGTTATTAGCAAACATAAAGTAAGGCTGCTTGGTTTTAATCGATTCACTTAAAATTGTCCCAATAATGTTGTGACGGATTGTCGTCTGATTGTAGACATCAGCGTTGATAGCATTTCTCTCCATGCGGTTGATGGTGCTTCGAGCCAGAACAAAATATCTTGTAGAAATGTCCTTGATCGCCTCTGAGTCGATTTTATCAATGACCGTTTCGTTTATAACGAAGGTTTTAAGTTTTTCCATCGTAGCGAAACTGGAAGCATTCAAAGTCTTGAACCTGCAGTTTTTAATGTTGATGTTGGTTATGGCCCCTTTGAAGGCATGGACAGCTAGCATCTCGAACTTGCTGTCGTGGATGTTGATTAGCAGATCCCGAGGATCTTCATCCTTGCTGACTGCAGTAGTAATTCCAGAACGTACTGCGGCACCGACATAAGGATTTACCGGAATACTGTCATTTTTGTACGGGAAATAAAAGCCCATGCTTCCGATCTCCAGCGCCTCGATCCGTTCAAGCTTGATATTGCGTAGATTTCTGTTCTTCTGGATGGATCCTTTTCCAACTTTGAGGCGTCGGCATTTAGTGATGGTCAAGAATTCGATTTCGTCTGGAAGTTTTCCTTCAGACAGTGCGATTTCCTGAAAGGAAACACGCAGTGGTAAGCCTACACGGACTCAAAATATTTAAATGCCAAATTACTTGACACTCGGATGTGCAATCACATCTAACGTTGGTTAAGCTTTTGTCACACAAGCAGCACTTCAGATCACAGAGAGTCTCCTTGGACGGTGGGGAAGCGATCATGGGAGTAGGAGTTGAATTTCGTCCCAGTCTCTGATTCGGTCCAAGTAAACGACTGCATTCGGAGTAGTCTATCAGAAACACAGCCAAAATCGCAAGAACTGAGAAGGGAGAGAACAAAAATGCTGAGACAAGAAGTATAAATCGAGTAAAACTATGCGTATTACTACTACAGATTTTTCGTTTAGCCTTAGTAAAAAAAAGTTTGTACGTATACTATTTCACTGAAATCTGCTCACCCGTCTGTTGCTCCAAAATAACATTTCAGACTTACTTTTGAGTTGGGTATCCATGTGGTAAGATAGTTACTTATACGTACAGGAGACCTAGAAATAAAACTGTGTAAGCAGGAAGATTGATAGTTTTGAGCAGGACAAACAAGAGCCAAGTTTCACTCAGTCTTCTTTTAGTTAGTTCTTAACTGTATGTGGGACGATCAAACTGAGTTAACCGATTGCATTAATACATACCGGAAACCTCATTTGCGGATGTTTACCCCGCAGTCATACTCTCGTCGTAATCCGCTTGATTTGCTTTTCCGGTAAGAACGTACAGATGAGAAACAAAACGAAAGAAAGGAAACAATAATTTCGTATCAGTTGTATTCCCTACTGCACATTAGTTTTACAAACAAGTTTATTATTAGTTACACAGTAAAAAGCAAATTTTAAAAGAAATTCAGCAGCTAGACTTTGAATAAATTATAAGGCAATTGTTTTTATGTACATATTCTATGTTGAAAAGAAAATAATCACAGCGTTCGACTGATGTCCTCATCTTAGTCGCACTTCATTCGAGCTGAGCTCATAGCACTGCCATCTGCTAGTATTTCAGAAACTAAGCCCAGGCTTTTGATCTGGTAAATACAATTTTACACTTCGTTGGTACACTGCCAACTTTTCGAGGCGAATACAAGTTACTGCATATTTTGAAGCTCCGTGTACAAATGTTCAGTTTTATCCCTGGGATCTGCATATTCGCAAAGTTGTGGTGGATCTCCTGAAGAATCGTTACAAGAAGGTGTTGGTGATTGAATAGTTTTGACAGAAATAATGACAGGAGGTACTGATGCCACTTCGCAATATTCTTCATTCGGAATATCAACCTCGGTTAGTGATGCCTGCAATGCCTCGTCTTTTGGATTGACGTACTCCTCCAAAAGCGCGGGCGCTACTCCGAGATCTTTTTTCGGACTCCCAGGAGTATTGTGGGTCAAACAGTTGCTTTCTTCTGGTCTTGATGAGCCCCATCTAGGGGTAGGTGAAGCCGAACTGTGGCTTCTCTGTACTGAGTGACGTAAAGGTGGCTTTGCGCCTCGGAACGAATTCGATGTAGCCACAGGAACCATAGAACTTGTATTGTACTTCAACGGAGTTGCCGCTTTGTAACTCCGAACGGCGAAAAAACCGGAAGAAGTTGGGTCGCTTTGAGGAGCCGGAGGCCATTTTGGTAGCAACCCACGGACACACAAGGGGCTTTGTTATTCAAGGGAGGCAAATTAGAAACTTCTGCTTTCTTTGCCAAGAAAGGGCTGTCAGTTTGCTTATCCTGTGACGGATTTTCTGATTTTTCCAGAGTCTCTTCTTTTAGCGGGGCAAAGACATCTCCATCTGTAAAGGGCGAATCCCTTATGGATGGGCTTAAACCGGAGTCTCCAGATTCAAGAGACTCTCTTCCCGTCCATGGCTTGCAGTAAATATGTTCCGAGAGTGCGGACGAAGTTGAAGGCCTTGGTTTATTGTCTATCACTTCGATACTATCGTAGAGTTCTGCGAAAGTTTTGACTTTTTTCGCTGCTTCTCTCTGGGGGTCCTTGGTGGAATTTTCAATTGCATCTTTAACTTCAGCGTAGGTGGGTGAGAGATCCATCTTGTCTTGAAGAGCAGTAAATATGTCAGCAGCAAATTCATCCGCAACGCTTCCCGGGTATTCGTCTGCGGCCTTTTCTTGATGATGAATGTTGTTTGCAAGCTTGGGGGTCCACTCAGGGGAAACGCAGGAATCTCAGGGGGAACAATGTCTACCCGAAGACCATCAGAGGATTTGGAATATGGGGGATCTAAGGGTTCAGAATAAATTGGCCCTGAGTCTTCTAGATAGTCTCTGTACTTTTTAACCGAAAGTCTTGAAATAGAACCAGAGGCCACTACCCCACTGCCAAGTTGTTTGTCGATGGAAGGTAGCAGCGGGGTGTGTGTTGCTAATTCATCGCTTTCATGCTTGTTCGTCGGCTCCAGCCTAGGTTTCTTCTTATTTCTGGTGAGAAATATGCCACAGAAAACCCCGGCCAAAGCAACAGCAACAGCTACCGCTAACACAACCACCAACAAAAGGTTCTGATCTATTATTACGTACAATGGAGATATGTTTTCGTTGTACCGTGAGATGGTAATACCAGAAAGAGAAACCGTTCGATCAGTCACTTCGACAGTTTCTTTGGTCCGTATACAATCTGCGTATTGACGACTTCTCGGACAGAATGCTTCGGAGTAATTTGACATGGGCAAGAAAGTATGCTCGATGTTGCGGCATTCAGACTCTGCGCGAGACAACTGACAGTAACTGCTATTGTACAAAGTTGTCCCTAACCATAAAGCATCAGTGGAGTCCGTACTAAGCGTCTCAGAAGCTGAAAAGGTACGTCGAGTCACTCGCGTTAGATCCGCAGCCCAGGATTCCATGTTACATTCGCAGTTATGCTGGAAATAGTTGTCTGTCAGTTGAAGGCGGGATGCTTTAGCGCTGAATATAAACGCACCAGACTCTGCCTGATGGACTGTGTTGGATTTTATGACAAAGCGGACATTACTGTGCGAATACTCGAGTTTCGGCTCGCCGATCCTGAAGAAGGCATGTCTTTCGACCACGTCCATCGTGTTGTTTTCTATGAGTAAGTTGTTCCACTCTCTGAGATTCAGAGCACCCGTTTTCATGATCTTGAAATGGTTGTTGCGAATTAATACTGTTGCAGCCGTTACACTCAGTCCGTCTTCTTCTAGACTACCTACTTGGTTCTCGCTAAGCACAAAACTGGACACGGCCGAACGTACAGCTCTTCTGGAAATGACACCTACTCTCGAATTTCTGATTTCAACAGCATCCAAGTGAGTAAGTTCACTGAAGGCTTGATCAGCTATTGTTTGAATACTGGAATCGTAGATGTGCAGATGGAGTATCCTCACAGCTGAAGTGGCATTAGGTTGAATAGTCTCTACAGACACATTGTTCAGTCTCAGCTGAGACAGGGGCGAAGGGAAAGTGAAGCTTTTCAAATCTCCCGCTAGATGGCATTGCTCGATGGTTACGTCTCCCTGCAACATGGATTCGTCATCGGCCGCTGTTGTAAAACGGAAAGCGTCACTGGCCAGGTGCAGATGAGAAACGGCATAAAAGGAAATTTTGTGAATGCGGGAGAAAGCCGAACCCTCCACACTGACGGATTGACAATTGTCGGCGCTGAATGAGAGCGGGCGTTCAACATTATTGGCGAATGCGCTACCTCGAATGTTCAGTTCCCGGCAGCGGCTAACTGAGATGGTGGGATGCTTGTGACCATTGAGGGAGCCGATGGAATGTGGCTGGAACTCAACAGTGCCAACGTCACTTATCTTGATGTCTTTTAGATGACTGCGCCCTCTGAAAGCATGGCTGTGAAAGGCAACTTCGCGACAGCCGCTTACGACCAGCGTTGCCACTTCTTGCGGGACCAAATCTGCTGTCACTCTAAAGGTCGCTTCCTAAAAACAGAATAATAAGCAAATAAATAAGCGAAACTAAATATCGCTTGATGGCACAGTGGTGACATACAAAGCTGACACTGACAGGATTTGCAGTTTGCTCGATTGTTGCCTAAGCAGACTCAAGCTTAATGAACGTGATGCATTCCATAGTTTTGTTTCTTGACTCCTTCCATGTCCGTGTTTTCAGTGAAAATAAAGCGTGAGGGGATCAACGATCCGATAGAAGGAGATCTGAATGAATCACCGGACTTTATCTCTTTGACCTGTCCCACATTTTTTGCACCCACGAGAAAAGAAAAACAGTCCCGTCCCTAAAGTCGGAGGGTCTGATTTACGACTAGCTAACTTGTCTCCAATCTGACATCAGTGTCAAAGAGATTGAAACAGCCGATAGTTGTGTAATCCTACTCATGCTACCATAGTTATAAACTGAAAAAAAAAAATCCTGGATCAGTTATTTAGGTAGATTCTTGAAAGCTGAAGATCTCTCCCTGACAAATTGTCTCAATTGTAGGCACAGACGATAGGCCTTCATAGTTGGGACATCAAGAGCTCTTCCTCATTTGGACTTACTATTGTTAGCACAGCGGATATAGTGGTTTAACATAGTTAACTATTCTTCTTCCCCTCTGTGTTTGTCTATAAGTAGCTAATACGGGCGGAAACTAGTACTAAGGCGTCCACTGAAGAAGTAGTAACAAGCAGGAGACGCTACTTGATTCCTGGATGACGTTTTGAGACATGACGCTTGCTTCAGCCATACGACGACGTTCTTAGAGTTTAACTGATTCTTATCTAAACATGTTCCCACACATCCCCCAATCCTCTTGAGGAATTTCTCAATTTTCCTTCGGAATTCTCAATACTTGGAGACTTTTCGTCAAACTCGTTATGTTTCATTACGTTTGGAGTGTCCTTGAGGGGAAGATTAGATTATAATAACTTGGAAAAGAAGCTTCCCACGACAAATTATTACTTTAAGAACATACTAATAATATAAAAGCTTTAGTATGGAACAGAATGTCCGAAATCTATGGACGAGAGGTCATTGAAAAGTAAACCCGCGGTCAGTTTTTTGAAACCTGAGGTCAAAGACTAATTCAATGGGGGTTGTAAGGGTGCAATCGGGGTTTGGGAATACTTTTTAGGGGTTAAGTTGCTATTGAGACCCGTGGGAAAGTCTAAGTCACTTGCTCGGGTCCATCGGTTCTCCGAAACCAGCCCCAAACTGGGTCTGTGAAACGACATCCTCTCGAAGACAGCAAAAAATTTTTCCACATTAGTTTTTTTTGTTTTCTGTCTAAGGCTTCTAACGTTGCCTTGTTATCAACTGCGTTTGCTGCCGATAAGAAAAAAGTAGTAGATAGTTTGAATGTCTCAGCCAGCTGTTGAAATCTGATAGTCGAAACATTAGAGAATCTTGAACTCGTCAGATTCTCAGTACTTTCGAACCTGATTTTGTACCATGGGACAGCTCGACTGTAAACAGTTCATAACACTAGATAACAAAACCCATATAAAAATGATGGTGCCTTTTGTGGTGCCTTTTTAGAGGCATTGAACAAGGTAGATTGAACGTTCTTTAAAACTTGGCCGGGTTAGGACGATGCAGACAGCTGTGAAAAGGCACTGTACAAATGGGCCTTTGAAACCACGAAAAGGAACTGTAGTCGTAGTGTTTCTGACAGTATTTTCTACGGTATAAAACACTATTACACTGACACATTTCTACGTGGGAAGTCTGGATGTACTGGGATTAGGGATATCTCTGAAGGCGTGTATGTGTGTTTCCGTTCTAGTATATCAAGGCCGGACACTGAGACTTGGCGAAATAGTAAGCCCGACAGTGTTATCATCATGTTATTACTATGCTATCGCTCTGTTAACCTTTTACAAGGGACCTGGCTGACCTGTGGTAGGATTCCCATGGTGTTTGAAAATTTGATTCAGAGATTTGCATATGATAATTTTGCTATGGGAACATAAAATATTACAGCGATTGTTATCATTAATTACATGAGAATGTACGTCACTATCGAGTTTCTCTATGGAATAAAAAAAAAAGTAGTTAAAACTGTTTTATCGATAGTTCAAACAAGTTGACGTCATGGTTAGACATTAATTCGCAATAGAATGTTTGCGTACCAACTGAACTCCCAATCGTACTGTTTCATTCATTGTCTTATCGTCTGTTACCATTTGACTGTGTTGACGAGTTGCCAACCCCCTTTGGCCTAGGGGCATAGGAGTCTCTAGGCCTAGGCTATTAGGCCTCGTAAACTATTTATGTAAACTACTAACTAGTCTCCATGGGTGTATTCAAATGTGTTGGAAAACACGGCCAACCAAAGCATGTGTTACCGTCAGTTTAACCGTTCCACCCTCTCCCACAAAACCGTTACAAAGATTCGCAGAGATTCACAGAGATTCATACTGAGGTACACAGAGGGGCGTGAGGCGTGATCTACAGTGCAACATTTCTGTATAACATTAGAAATCTGAATGAAAATCATCACCTTATCTTGGGGTGAGCATCGGCACGTGATATTGATACTCGATTCACGCAGAGAATCGCACAGGCATCGAGAATCCTGGCACAGATTCTTGGTGTTCTGCTGTTGCACAAACCCATTGACAGCCTGAACAGTCCAACAGCAGAGCCACAAGCAGAGGAGTTTCTTATAATTTGTCTTCCACATTTTTCACCCAAAGTTTCAATCAAAACGAATAGTACATTACCGAAAACTTGTAACTTGTAAGTTTTTTTATTGAGACAATTGAATAACAGTGTATCGTTCTACGGTAACGCTGCAAGGCTATATTGTAACCGTTCAACGGACTGAGGAAAACTGATGCACGCCGTGCAAAACAAGTCGCCGGGGCTTACTGCTTAAAGCCTCCCTGGTTCAATTGAGCTGCCCACTAAATGTTTTCTCCCCCTTGGCCGTATCTTTTATCACATGGTCCCTCTCTACACACTCTTCCATTCGCTTTTGTATCACATTTTATAGTACGCCACCTAGCGATAGAATAAATACTATCTTTATTGACAGCGCCACCTAGCGGCTCGAAGATGAACTATATACAACATTAACGCCATCTAGTGGTTATGTCGGAAAATACTTTTGGCTCGGTTATGGGTACACGAAGAATTTGAATTTTTAGTTTAATGAGTTCTGTATTCGTAGCCCAAGTCTTTAGTGACAGAGTATGCCACCAGGGGCTGCAGGAAGCCGAGCAGAATCAGGCGCTCGCCATCTTGGCACGCGGCCGAACCACTGACGGCAAGACCGAACCAGAACATTGTTTCAGTCAAGGAGTTTTTCCAGTTCCATTCATTGATAGCCTGTGAATAGTGCAACCAGTTGTAGAGTCATTAGTTCAGCGAGTGAAAGTGAAAAAACTGAATACCGGAGCTGTAAGGTAGAAAAGTTTGTGTTGGGTCAAAGCGAGACAGGCTAGCAAACTGATAGTCCAGCCGAGATAGTGACGATTGTTGACTTTCTTATCAGCTTCAGATAACACTTTAATGCTGGTTAAGAGCTTACAGAATGTGCCTAAACCTTAATTTTTGGTCAGAAACGTAACATTAGATTAGATAAAACCAAATTAAACTGGTTTATACCTTTGAATGAATAATGAAGGAAGAGTATAGCACTGAGTTGACTTGCTTCAGAGGGAATAGTCCAGTTGATTTTTGCGCTGCTTCTTGCTAGTTCAATGCTGTGGTTTACTCAATTCAGTTAAAAGTTAATTAATTGAAATGAAATCCTAAGTACCACAACAAATTTGCCACGATCAAAAGTAGATGCATCATTCCACTGAAGTGGTAGCCATTCCGTCTTACGACCGCAACGAGTGGCAGTAACACGGTGAGGGTATCGACGGTATCGTACCATGATGTGGTATCGTAAAACAGTGAGAGAAGTCCGATGATTAAACTGAATAACGCACTGAGTGCTGCACCAGTTAGCACGGCTCTTTCCTCCATTTTCCTGCAACTTGCTGAAGTTTGCTGTTAAAATTCTTATCTTGCATGTTATCTATGTAAACTTATACTAGGAAACAAGTCAAGCTAAAAGTAACAGTTCAAATTATTATGAAACAACATTAGTAGTTTAATTAATACGTTGAAGGTTTCGTAACTGTAAGCTCAGCTTTTTGTTTGATCCTTAAGTTTTGTTTCAGAAGTTTCGCGAGCGGCTTTTCGCCAAAAAGCCTTATTGCGTATGACCTTCATATTGGCAAAGGGCGGGCTGGATCATCTAATTTAAACGCTCCAGTAGTTGAAATATGATAAATTTTAATTAACTATTTACGAAGAATATGCCATAATCAAAGTGAAGATATCAATAGATTTGAAAGCAGCGCCATCTCTTCTTCAGGACCATCTAGCGGTCATTTCTGGAACTAGTTGTCGCTTAACCCAATGGAAGTGGAAAACGTGCTCAGAGACTAGAAAGCTTTCAAATTTCTGTCTAATTAAACAGAGATTTCTATTTCTCCTTTCGCCATTTCATTAAGAAAACGTGCTGGGTTGTTATCCCTCCATCCCCGTCTTCGTATCATCTTGGTGTTCTGCTCACGTACAAGCTTTTGTGCATAATCGACGTAACAAGACGTGTAATAAACTGCGCAAAAGGGAATACTCAAAACTTGAATTGGCGCTAAAGGTACACGAAGCAATAAGACAATCCCACGAAAATTCGATTTTCATATTATGTTTATAATATTTTCGTCAAGATGTTTGTTATAAAAAAAAAAACTGATATCATAACATAGATCAGGTCCTACAGAAGTGTCGGCTCTTTCGAGAGTAGGGGTCAAAGTGGGCGGAATCTGTTGCTAGGCAACGGAAAGGAAGGAGACAAGGACGGGTGGCGAGAAGGGTGGAAAGAAGGGTAAGCGGGAGAGGATGGGAGGCCTAGTGGGTGTGTGGGTGGAGCGGGTGAAGGCGGGACTACGTTATGCTGAGTGTGTTGTGTGTGAAACGCGGGTGTGTAGGAGGTACACACACGAACTTCCACCAATGACACGGCAGTATTCCGCTAGAAGCGGACCAGTGAAGACGTGTTCCCGTTTCTCCTGCACGTGTAACATTATCTCGGGAAATTGATGGAATTTGTACTTTAGTCGTGTTAACTCGTTGCGTTTCACTTTTGGTACGTACTTTTAATGAGATATTATCGTAAGTATGGTTTTCTGTAATATTAGTTATGAATTATATGATATTTTTGCCCAGAAAGTAATTCTCAACTCTTTTGGATCCTTTCCAAAACAGAATTCGCCTCTTCTCCCTTCGCCCTTAAGACGAACTAAGCATTAAAGACGCTAGCTGAAACTTCTAGACAAAAGGCTGCACAAAGGTTTTAATCGACTCCATCATAGAATCGATTTGATTCGTTAAATCGATTCAGTTGGAGTAAAACGATGGAACTGGACCCACACTTCGAACCGCAACAGCGGGCCCGCTCGAACACGTGGCCTCTGCCGCGGCCGGACCTTCAAGCCGCGGCCGAGGAGCTGAACGGACACGAAGCCAAGCCGAGCCCGGACGCGGACCCTGACACAGGCCCTAACGCTGCGCCTAAGAGGAACTCGAGCCGCCGCAACGCCTGGGGCAACATGTCTTATGCCGATCTCATCACGCAGGCCATCCAGAGTACGCCTGAAAATCGATTAACGCTTTCGCAGATCTACGAATGGATGGTCCACAACGTGCCCTATTTCAAAGATAAAGGCGATACCAACAGTTCGGCTGGCTGGAAGGTATCCACATCTAGATCCTTAGACGTAATAGTTAAACTAGAATAACCCAGAACGGGTTAAAGTTTCGTAATATACCTCGTAGTTGCTGATAAGACTTGAAAATGATAATTTTCGATAAGACTGGTTCAATCTCGTATGAAGTTTGGAAAAAACCGATTGGATCGTGAAACTGCGTTGTTGATGGCAGCTCAGCGAAAAACGAGTGAGCATCACGTGACCGCAGAATGCTCGAGGTCCCCTTCAGAACACTCACGTGACGTCATTCATTCTACGCTTATTACGTAATCATCTCTTTAAAGAAGCAAATCGTGAAAGTTATGCAAAAACTTTCCTGGCATAGTGGTTAGCGTATCTCCCTGCAAACCAAGGGGTTGCTGGATCAAATCTTGGCGAAAGTGGAAAAAAGAATTCCTTCCATCACACTGACTTACGTTCAAATTCTGATATAGATCAAAATGAATTGCCTTTAAGCGTTAAGGCATTGTAGAATGTACAAGTATGCAAGGAGAATAACGGGAGCAAAGAAGGGAAGAACAGGGTCGAAACTTACTTTTGAGGTTGCTAACGTGTTCAGAATCATGGCGTGTGAAGAATTCTTCTGCAAAATCGTCAGATTAACGTAGGCCTGTATGCGATACTGAGATGTGATAAGTGAGCGGTACGGTTAGATGACTGGGATTCTTGATGCGATTCTTGAAAGTAGCTAACCCGTTGGGGTTTGAAGTTAGGGGAGGAGGACTAGCTACGAAAACGAGGTCAACACTACCTCCGAATACAAGGTCACCATTTCTATGGGTTGTGTACTCGTCTGGGTAACCGTTTTTCGTAGAAACAAAGGATCCGTTACACAAAACCTGGAACCGTTTCGTATTCGGATCAGGTCGCGGTGTGAGTTTATTAACTTTTCATAGGCGTGAATACGCATTTTTTAAAAAAGATAATCACGTTTTGCTGATAACAAACGATAACAGGGTGATAACACTTGATAACAATGGGGCGAAAGAAAGGGAGAAACAGCTGATAAAAGAATCTCTCTAAGCGGAGATAAGAGTAAAATTAAACTTGAACCTTGAGCTTTGAAACCAAGCGAGGAGATAATGGGAAAAAAAGAAATCCTTAAAAACTTCTAGACGTTGTGTCAATACAACTTAAAGGGGTGACAAAAGTCTGGAGAAAGTTCCGTTAGGCCGCTGACCTCGAATGACCTTGCACGCAGGTCAATCCACATAACGGCCTCGAAACTCCCAGACGGGGCAATTATCCACGCCAGAAAAGGGTCACACAAGGGGGGGGGGTGCGTTGGCACCATTTTACAATCGACGCCATCTAGCGGCAGAATCAAGAACTACGTATAAGTTTCAATGACGCAGTCACAGTCCTAATAATGTGGATGGCCAATACCATGATGATAATACTGAAGGCCGAAATGGCGGCTCTCTCCGTGCGGCAGGCGCAAAAGAAAAATGGTTGAAAAATACCTTGAAAATAATTCCACGCCTTATCGGGAATTCGCCCTTGAAAGAGCAAGTTTCGTGAAAAAAATTATTAAATATAATTAGTGTGTAATAAATTTGAGTTTCGAGGGTCTGCAACTTGCGAAGACAAGTTAATTTCGGAGCATGTGATCATACGTTGATAAAATTGATAACACTTTGATAACACTATGATAACAGTGTCCTTGCAAGTTGTGTGGGGCTCGTGACACTTGTGTAATTACACCTGTTTAAATACAAATGCGCTACTGATAGTCAAAGAATTCAATAGATCACATGACCAGGACGTCACGTGTATTTGTTTGAAAAGAACTTGAAACAAAAGATTGAGTTGTTGTTAATTTATTTGAAAATTTGTTTCGCAGAATTCTATCCGACACAACTTGTCGCTGCACAATCGGTTCATGCGGGTCCAGAACGAGGGAACGGGCAAGTCCTCGTGGTGGATGATCAATCCTGACGCCAAACCGGGCAAAGCCGCCAGGAGGAGAGCAGCCTCTATGGAAACGTCCAAATACGAGAAGAAACGCGGCCGAGTCAAGAAGAAGGTACTATAACTTTCCACATACAAAGCATTTTTCAAATGCGTATGGATTTAGAGATTGTTTTTTGACGTACGCAGGTCGAAGCTTTACGAGCAGGTTTGACGTTAACCCCTTCACCGAGTTCCTCAGTTTCCGAAAGTCTGGACGTCCTTCCAGAATCTCCGCGACTAGTGCAACAACAGCAGCAGCATTTCCAGCTGAGTCCCGTAGACTTCCGACCTAGGGCCTCGTCGAACGCCAGTTCCATCGGTAACGCCAAAGATGCTGACTCTACCACTATATAATATACTCTCTTACTAACTATGCAATATAACTACTATATTGTACTATACTACACTATTAGTATACTACTACTATATTAGTATACTTCTACTTTACTATATTATATACTCTACTACTACTATATAATATACCGTCACTACTATACTACATAATACACTCCACTACTACTTACTACTATGCTATATAATATACTCTATTATTCCGATACAATATAACTACTATACTATATAACATACTGTAATACTACTAAACTATACTATACTACTACTATACTAGTATACAGTGTAACTTCTATGCTATGTAATATAATCTGACACTACCATAAAAGATGCTTCTGTTCTGCATGCAGGTGGACGTCTTTCGCCGATACCTGCCGTTCATCCCGAGTCGGAGCTGCAGGAGACACAGTGGAGCCCGGACTTTTCCACGGCCCTCTACAACAGTGGGACCATCGAGAGTTTTAGCGCGGATCAGCTGATCGAGAACATTACGGGGAGCATGAAGATCGACGAGCCCGCCTTCATCTCCTCGACAACACTGCCACCCGCCAGCGGCTTTGGCCTGGCCCTTCCGCCCGTCTATACTACCACCTCTCCCAACAACACCTTCTCAACCAACCAGCAGACGCCCTATTGCCTAACAGACTTGCAGGTAACTCCGTTCAACGTTCTAGTGACTCTCGGTAATTCGTCAAACGTTCTGGGTTTTCTTGAATTCGCAGAAACCACGTTCATAGCGCGCAACTAACTTTCTGCGTTTTCGTTACTGAACTTCGTAGCGAGTTTTGATAATCTTAAACGATGGATGTTTCATTCGTTAAACGCTGCGTTTTCTTCAATCCGCAGAGTCTGTCGCCCGCTAGTCTGGGCTCTCCGTCGCTGCCGGCAGCTCAGATGATGAACCAGCTGATGGGAGCGCTGAACAACAACGGACCTATCCTGCCGCACGACCTCGACCTCAACCTGGACGCTCTGCAGGGCGACTTTGACTGCAACGTCGACGAGGTCATCAAGCACGAGCTCAGTCTGGACGGGAGCCTTGACTTCAACTTCCCCGTGGCCGTCCAGCAGCAGCTCCAGCAACAGCAGCCGCAGCAGCTTCACCAGCTCCACCAGCAGACACTCGTCGGTAGCAACGACTTCCTCATAAATTCCACCGCACCCGCCTACCTGTCCAACCCAAACTCGCCTGCCATCTGCCGGTCCTGGGTACGGCTAAACAACCTGTAGATATGCTTTCACCTATACCACAACTCCTACTGCTACTACCCCCTGATACCACCACCACCCAATACCCCATTCCTACCCTACATTCCTTTTATCCCTTCAAATATTTTCGCTTCTAAACCTCAATACGCCGACGATGCCTGGCTAGTTACACTTGATACCCACTGATACCCGCAAAGCTTAACTAACACAGGGGAACACGCAAGACGCCTTCAGAAACCAATCCGTTCTACTAACCTTGTCACTGGGTAAGGCTTGAATATTCATAACTTAATTAAAAGCGGCTTTCCCTGCTGTTTCACTATTATTTGTATTAAAACCAGGCTGGTCACGTGACTTTGGCTTCGTCCAATCAAATTGCTACAATTTTCCAAATTTTTTTCACTTTTTTCTTGTCTTGGGGGGTGAGGGCCTGAGGAAACAGCTCTGAAACACGCAAAACATTGAAGTAGCCAGAATAATGAAAAAATTGAGGCTTTGGGTTGAAACGTTAAGCCTAAACAGGACAAAAAATGAAACGAATTCAAAATGGCCGACTCCAAAGTCACGGAAGATCATCATTACGTTAAAAAAAACTAAAATTCAAGAAACAAGAACTTGTTTTTTTTTATTACATTGGATTTTTCTATTTTTCAGGATCCTTAAAAGACACAGGACTGGATGTCGAGTTACTGTTTGACTACTGCTGATGTCTTCTGCTCTGTTTCAGACGCTTTTTCAAGCGTTTTTTCAAGCACGTTTTTCCGCGTTGTTTGATCGTTTGGGTTTCTCCAGAAACGGTTGTGCAAAACGTTCGCTCAAGCGCTTTTTCTAAAGAAAACTACAGAGAGAAAATTTAGTTTATATATTACCTGTTGTTCATCGAGTGTTTCTTGTTGGTCTGTTAGATTCTAAATCGGGTGCCATAGTTTATTTTTGTACGGACATTTCAGCGTGTAACAATTTTTATTGGGACGGCCGGGGAAAAACGACGTAAATCTCAGGAAAATCTTGCGTTTTCTCCTGGAAAGTAAGAGTCACGCAGCAAAAGCGACTTCGTTTGTACATACCCTATAGAAATTCTAAGCAAACATCGGAAAATATTTGGGTTGTTTCTAAAATCTTGTTGGTAAAATCGGTTCCTTTTATCATCGTCTGTTTTGTGAAAGAAAACCTTTTGATTGTGTTATACCCACCATTGATTTTGTTTCGTTCCGCTTCTTTCTTATTTAGTACAAAAAATTTTTTATCGCGGCTTTCCTGATATGTTTTTGCGCCTTCATATCTTTAAACGGGAGAAAATAATGTACAATTTTCTGGTTTTATTTTTCATGTCCCCTTTGACTGGAATAGAATTTGTTTCAGTATGTTGTGCGCCGGAGGCTTATATGAGTGCAAATACAGAAGAGACATATTATCCTGTATTTAGTTCAAGGTACTACCGCTAGATGGCGTTGGCATTCAGGCGCCACATTAAGAGCACGCATTTCAGATATGGGACGATGAATAGAAGTATTGTGAGACTGAATTTTTCCCAGCGTCATCTGCTATTGGTACGGCGGTTGAGTATAATGAAACGTGTGTTGCATTGTGATGGTTTTTCTCGAGGAATTTTTGTTACCGCGTGTGAATGATAGCGCTAAATACCAAAGAAATGAACGAGTAATTCCTCTGTTCAACTTTTTCTCCTCTCACACGGCAAGACATGGCGGATATAGTTCTTTGTTTGACTTTTTGAATTGAGAATGTGGGATTCACAGAGTTCTTTATGGCACTCTTTTGTTGATCTTTGGTGATATTGTCTTGATTTGTGAAGGATTCCAACGTGAATCTATGTTATCAAATTCATGCAGAGTCATCTCTTCTTCGGTTACAATAGCTCTTGTGTGGAATTAGCAGTGGAAAAATCCAATAATCCGAGTAAACGTTTATTGTTTTCTCTTTTATTTACGTTAGGGGGGAAAATAAAATTTACATCAAGATGTGTAAGCTACATGTTCCAGTATAACGTAGATGACATCACGTCACATCAGGTGCTCCTTTACGATGGGCAATCATTTAGCTGAGCCAACCACTGCAGTCGAGAAAGATATAGAGATTGGAGCGGGAAACTGACACGAAACGGCTACTCCTCGGCCCGGCTGTCCGACGCTGGACGAGGAGATCCGAGATACAAGTCCCTGAGATGTGAAGTTGGAAATAACTACTGAAAACCAGATGGCTTAATTTGATTCTCGTCTGACGGGCTGGACGAAAGTTACGTTCCTTGTTCGAGCGACAAGTCTCGTTTAAGGTCCCGTCGAGCCCGTTCCCGCTGTGAGTCCTCGGGACAGCTAGAGAAAACAAGTAGCAAAAGGGTTATGAGAGTGTAGTGTTATATTTCTGTCACTCTGCTTCTGCTAGGTACCCTGTTTCCTTCAAGTGATGGCTTTTCGTTGACCATACAAAGCCACTTTTAAGGGACCTACGTCTCATATCTTCTTTGTTTGGTCAACTAGATTTATGTAACTCACCAAAAATGGCCGCACGATTTTACGACCAACATTTATTCCAAAACCTAAACTGCACTTGAAGCAAAAGAAACCAGACAAGAGAGTAACAAAAATATGCTCAGTTCGCCCCTCACAGCAACGAGACGTTACCAAACACATGCCAGCGTGGTTTGTACGTGGTTTATAAATCTCCCACTAGATGGCGTTAGGGTAAAGTCATTTTTTTCCCTTGAGTTTAAGTTACACAGTTTACATATTTATTTAATTGAATAACGAAGGAGACGAGAAAGTGTTGCAATGAGAGCAAAACAAAGGGCATGACGAAGTTTTCTCGCAATAAAATGAAGGAAATTTAGGAGAGAAGATAAACCCGTGTTTTTATGAGATACTAAAAACTTGGGAAATAGATTGAAAAGGAGTCGCTTTTATTTCTAGTTGAATATCGCACATAATGGGCCCTAATGATTTCACGCATATGCCGCCATCTTGGGGGTTAGACTTTCTCAGTGTGCTGCTTTTCCCTGTGAGGGGAAAAAGCCTATAAAACCAATATAGGCGTAACTAAATGAGCCTTACCCTGAGTTATGGCACTTCAGGTAAAAATTCTCGCTCCCCTCACCAAACAAGATCTCTAGAATACTATGTGGTAGAGTTTGTTGAGAGAGAAGAAAAAAAACACAACGAAGCAAAGAGCTCGGAGGCTAAGAGTTATTTTTTGTGTGTAATGTAACACTAATGGAGGGTTACAAATTCAGTTAATTGCAACTAAAGATTGACTCGGGTGAAGGTAAAAAGCAGGTCTTCTCACGCTTTCACGATCCTTCTGCCCGAAATTCCGCAGCCTCTCCGTGCTTGTCTTGTTTTTAACAGCGTAGCCACTTGTTTTTTTTCATTCCTTCAGTTTAGTTTGCTGCTCTCTTTTTAGTCTTAGTAGGAACTTAAGTTACTGTTTCAGTAACTTTGCTTACACTTTCAGTATTAATTTGGTGCATGGTTGAGTTTTAATAAGACCTGCAGAGAAGAGAAAAAAAGATAGGACGAAAGAACAGGGTTAGATTTAAATTGGTGCTTTCGCAGTTAATTACAGGCAATGAGCACTATGATTACGGTCAAGAAAATCAGATTGTACCGTGTAAAAGAACCAGCAATTTTGTGGAGGAAACATTCCCTGTTTGTACATCATTGTACCACTTGGGGGAAACCTTTAATGCTTTTCTCAGCATGCAATCCCTCCCGTAGCACAGAGAGATTCTCGTCACCGTTATTCTTGATCGCCTGATTCTTCGAGTTACATGAAAAACTTTCGCTTTGAACCGTCCAAACGAGTGAAATGTACAAATGCAACGATGACCTCGACAAGGAGAAATAAAACCATAAATTGTCCACCCGCCATAAGATGACCCTAAAAAACTCGCCCAACGATAAAACCCATCCCAAATAAAATATTTTAAAAAGGAAAAAGTGGCCAAAAAAAGAGCCATTCCCCACCCTTAGTGATCACTGCTGGGTGCCCTGTATGAAATGCAGACTTATCGCATCATTCATCCTGCAATAGAAACGCAATAACTATCCCATTAGTGTGGGACTTTTTCCTGGACTGCTTTTATGCAAAAACGCAGATAACGCCATCTATTGAGAAAAATGATAAGCATCTCAGTTGTGTTTTTGCTCGCGTGTTGAGCGCCATTTTGCTGTGGAGAGCTGAAACCTATAAAGTTTTAAGTGCTGCGTATAAAATGCCGAATGGTGTACACCCATATATTTCTTAACGAAGAAAAAGAACAGGATAAAAATGTGTTTAATGATGCTTTAATAGAAATAAAATATGTTAGAAAACCCGTGCTGCTGGAGGGTCCATATATTTCCCTTCGGACTCTTCGATTGGCTTGTGGGAGAATATGTTCATAAAGTTTTTTCTTTTTCTTTTGTTATTATAAGCCGGACAGAAACAAATTATGGAGAATTTTCCTCTTTTTTTATTTTCTGCTTCACAGACGCATTGATTGCCTATTCAGTTGAGAGTGAATCGTAAGCATCTGTGAGGAATGACTTTGTCGATTTCCCGCTCAATGATTTCTCATATTCAAGCGGTGCTGTACGAGATGATGATATAGAAGCTTGGCGTGGTGAAGACCGGCCAAAAAGCTTTTTGCTCAGTGATTAGGGCCAATATTTAACATAGCAAAGAGTCACGCGTCTCCACTTAATTGAAAAGCCTTGTGGCCGAGCAGAAAAAAGCGGAATTTTAACTAAGTCGTAAAGTATCGGTTCTCCAGACCGCAGTTTTGTCTCCGCAGCTTCGCAGGCCTTTGATAACTAACCACCTATAATCACAGCAGTTTTATCACCATAATTTATCAAGTGTTATCTCACTTTCTTAAGGGTTTCGTCGGACATGTTCAAAAAGTCCTTTGTGGTTTGTTAACCTTTCTTTTGCGAAAGAGAGAGAGGGAGAAAAAAGAATTTGAATGTGTGTAATACTGGACTTAACATGGCTTGATGTTTCTTTGATACTTGCAAGTGCATGAACGTGTTGAATAATGAAAATAAGAGCCGCTTTGGTCGGTGATGGTGACGCTGCGATTTTGACGTGGCGCGAAAGGTGCCACTTGTCGCTGCGTCGTTTCGCCGCCATCTTTTCAACGCTCCTCACTCAAGTGGACAAGCGAGAAATAAAATACGATACCGAAAATCAATAAACACTTGCCCGGACGCCGTAAAGATCCCGATTGTTTCATTTCTCTCCCCTTTGAGTGTGTAACAATACATTCCTGCAATTCAGCGTCTTGATATGGCGGCTGTTGTTTTGTACTCTTACTGCGCGTTAAAAGTTCGAGGACTGTCTTAATATGGTGGCGATTTTCGTATCTCTGGGGTCAATCGTTTGTATTCCGTAGTCCAAAACCTTTAAATTCTGATTGTCTTAATGTGGCGGTGGTCTTCTGTTAATAGTACTAAGACGTCTTCTTTTATATTATTTTGAAAAAATATTTATTTACTTTCTCTCCTCACTTAATGGATCCCCCTTGAACAGAATCGACGACGCAGTGTCACGTGATAAAGCGACTCTCCCTTTAAGATGCGCTGACCCCGCCATTAGTTTCATTCTCCAGCAAAGAAAAATACTGAAGAAGAAAAAAAAACATCCAAATATGACGGAGAGAATCTTCTTTTTCTTAAGCCGGTAACCAGTCTTTGTTGTGGAAGGAAATCAGGTAACGTTGTAGAAAACGCCATCTGTGGGTGGAAACTTACGTCTCCCTTGTGTCGCCGCCATATTGAGACCAAAACAAAGTGCGGTCTTTATAAATTGCTGCATACGGCCAAACTCCAAGAAAAAAGTCAAATAGCCGCTATCCATCATCGAAGAGGTTTTGCCTATTCTATAAGAACAATACCCTCCATTGTTATGGCTATTGATTTTTTTCTAAAACTTCAACTAGCGGGTAACCTCTTAACTGTTTATTAGTTGATAGTATCTTACAATTTTTTTTTCGTGACTCTATTCAGAAGTCGTGAAATTGATTTTCCTTATGCTGGAAAAAGGAAGCAAATGGGGTGTAGAGACAAAATTGGCAACATTGGAGTCTTGAAGCAGACGAACCTAAACAAACTACGCAAAACTGCCCAGATAGCTCGGGCCTAGCACAAAGTAAGTTGTGTACTATGTCATATGCTAAGAGTATTTGAGGAAAATGTGAGGTATTTAATTGAGGTTATATGTAAATATGCTGAAGACAACATCTTTTGAGCCGAGTTGTTACAAGTTCGTATAGACTAATTTAAAAATCAATGTCTGTTTAAGGGCTCAACTTGGGTTCTAGATAAAGGGTTTGGTGGGTTAATAAAACTCCAGTTAAGGTATCGGGCAGGTAGCGAGGTTCTTGTTTTTCTACCAGATTTTCCAGCACTATATTTCATCGTGCAAGATCTGAAAGTTTCAACACTGCTTTTGCTGGACGCAGCATATAAGCCCGAGAAGTGGGTCGTTTTGTGCAGTAAATTGTCGGTGGAATCGGCAGCTTTCATCTTTTGAACTCGCTGCCCGAAATTCCAGCTTATCGGCCTAGACTAATAAAGCGCACCAGACTGCAGGTGAGATAAGATGCGGCTAGGGCCCTACGCAACAGCCGATTTTGCGCTGAATTATGTACACAGCCCTGTCAACGCTTTTAATTGAACTGATCCAACGAGATCACACAGGTGAAAGCCAACCATCTAAATCTTCTGATTCCTTATCTTCTGTTCCTTCCACCATTCAGATTAGAAAAACTAATTTAAAATTAACTTGATCTCTGTGTGTAGTATGGATAGTCAGCTATACAACGGTATTGAAATTTTGATGATTTGCTCTAACAGAATTTAGAACCTTGCTTTATTGCTTTTGTGTTTTATCCACATAGATTGACGGGAAGATAATTTTTATTTGCAAAATACACTTCACGAAATTTGACATTTGCATTCTATGGCGTAATCAATGTATAATGGTACTATGTCAAGAGAACTTAGTATTTCTTTAAACTGGAATTTTGGTGGATTACGCAAATGTTTGGGATCGGCCCGACAAATGCGGCGAACCTTCACAGACTTCACGGGGTTTGGCGAGATTTATTGGCCGAACAGAGCGGAAAGGCCCATAACAGTTTTGCGATTTATGGAGGGCAAGGAAGTGATTGTGTGCTTTCATTGGGTTTTCTGGTGTTATTTTCAAAAGGGGGTGGCTGTTTTCTCTCAAGCAATTACCTTGGTAAAGAACCCCCCGTGGCTTCTGTATTGACACCGCACAGCTCGTAAATCTCATGCTTTTCAAGTCAAAGTAGAACATGGAACATTATCGCTAATTTCACTGGACAGCTTTCATTAACCGAAAAACATTTCCATAATTGGTTTTTCATCTCCTGAAACTTGCTCTTGTCCACCTATATGTTGTAAAAACAGGCGATATTCTGGTTTATTCAGAATCTAAGTATCTTCTTGGTAGAATTTTTGAGACTATGTTACGACCTGGTGTCATCTTAAATTCCGTTCGGTTTGTTCTGGATCGTAATGGCTGATGGTCGTAATCCTAACGAAGCCGACTCAATTAAAAAGCCGCCCTCCTTGTCTTTTGCACGGACTTCATAATGAGGAAACTCATTAGGAAACTGAGTCGTTGATTTCTTCCTTTCCCTCCAGTACCTTTTGCTTGGTACCGTCCTGAAAATTAACAAATTTATCGAGGGCACGTGCAGTACATGCTCTCCAGTTGCTCCCAAAAAGGTCTAGAAACTGAAATGGTTCATCCAGAGCTCATGAAGATTGATCATGTGGGCTTTTCTTCCAGTAGCATTCTTACTAAGTTACGCACCCTACTTCTACGAAGGAAAAAAATTACTAACATGGGAGAACTTTTTGTGCATTCGTCTATGCCAGATCTCTGCCTGTTGAACGTGTTAAGCTCCTGTTTGTAATTAGTAGCTTTCAGGTTCTTGAAACACAGGGAGCTTGACTTTCTTGGAGATCCTTACCACTTGCGGGTCCAAATGTTTTGTGTTTTTTGGTCTGCTCTTCGTTCCTCCCTATACTTTGGACCTTGTTTGGTAATCCTTCATTCATGTATGCAGTTAGTCTCGGCTAGCGATTCTAGAAGCTATACCAAATGTTCTGACCAACAACTAGAACATCTGAGTAGTTCAGACAAAAACTTGCCCCGAGGCGCTGTCTTTATTGCAATAAAAGCTACGTCCTGGTAGCAATCCAGAGAACTACAAACGGGAGTGAGTCATATTTAAAGTATTGCTAACTAAGTATCCTGAACTTAGATTAAAAACCAAGATTCTGTTGAGGTAAAAGTGGTTCTTTAAAATACATGCTAGATACGACGCGGTATACAAGATGGCGGATCCCCCAGATGAAATGCATCAGTATAAACATGAAGAAGCTTCGTAAAAAAGAAGTGTAGAAAAATATGGTGCGAAAGAGAAAGGCTTCCCTCTTTTGAATCGCAACAAACTTTCCCACGCTTTCTGTGATTTCACGCTGGTTTCGCATCAAACGTTACCCTCTTGCTGGTGATGATTAATCATATGCGTGTCACTGCAATAGACATGATATAATTAGAACGTGGTGCTTTATGATTGTGAAATATAATTCTCCTCTTTTGCTGCTATGTATTTCAAATCACTACCTTCAAGAAGGATATTGCCAAACCTTGCAGACTTCACATATAGGTTCTGATTTATGTCCTGCTATGTATAAGGGAAGATTTTTTTCAAAAATTTATGACGGGGAAGGGTTGACTTTCAAAATTTGTAGCGAGCTGGCAACGTCGTGACATTGCGGTTGAGCCACTTTCATGGCTTTCCGAGCTTGATAAACCAAACTGGGTTTTACGCCTGTTGAAAATTCTCACACGGATGACGAGACCGGCGGTGACTTATTGAACAAAGGGTTCACTCTCAACTGATAAGAAGCCACAATTTCGGTTTCGAAACCAAAACATAAACAAAATGTCCAACAGAACAAAGAATTAATGTTCATGCACCCACCGTTTTAAGTTATTTCGTCGAAATTTTGTTAGTTTAACTTGGATTGGGATATCAATCTGATATACACATATTAGACTAACACAGCCTTGTTTATACATTTTGTTCACTTTTATTTCTCACTGAGAGGAGGGGA
This sequence comes from Eulimnadia texana, assembly GCA_002872375.1. Classification (NCBI taxonomy): domain Eukaryota; kingdom Metazoa; phylum Arthropoda; class Branchiopoda; order Diplostraca; family Limnadiidae; genus Eulimnadia; species Eulimnadia texana. The sequence continues at coordinate 30,223,010 of NKDA01000001.1, read as the reverse complement.
AATATTTGTGAGATGATTTTAGTTGTCAAGCTTGAAAGAATGCCTCGGAATGATGGTGCAGTTGGATACGCATGCAAAATGCAAAACACAATTTTGATGTGACAGCTTTCCGTAAGCATCTAGCATTTTACTGGAAAGTTATGGACGACAAGGGTTATTCACCACACGGCGGGGTTCCCATACTTAAAGAGCCACACTTCTTCATGATGCACCCATTGAGATGGACGAAAAATAAAGCCTACTGAACAATAAAGATAGCACTAGGGAATTCGGAATGGCTACTTCAATCAACTTCTGAGGTTATAAAACCGGTTGGGGGAGGGTTTGGGGGGGGGGGGGGCAACTAACGTTTCTCCTTAAGACAATCAACCAGCAAGTTTTTTTCCCTTTTTCTCCAAGGCACAGTAGCGAACCCCAATGGCCTGTGCAACGAGGGCAACCCACGGTGTGAGACTCCATGGACATTGTGACGTGCATTCAAATCACCTCTTTATTTCTTTTCCGCAAGGGCTATTAAGGAAACTGAAGCTCAAAATAGCGTATAATCTTGACATATAGGATTATATGGGTCAAGGTTTTTTTCCCGAGAAATAACGCCAAAAAAAAATTATCAGGTTAATTCATCTCATCTATAAAACCTTCAGAGATCGTCGAATAGAACCTTGGGTGACTATGAATCTTTGTGAGCTTCACTTGACTGGCGGCTATTTAACATAAATATGCAGTCATTACACCAGTGATATATTGCCTCAGTTTAAGTTTATGCAATACACTGCTGAAGGTTAACAAGGTAGCAGAATACCCAAGACTGGCATGTATATGATGCTTCTTAAGGTATGGACCCGCACATGTAGAATGTTCTCTGTACGGAGATATATAGAAGAGATGGGCTAAATATTAGCAGGGTTATATGAAAGTTACTGACCCCCTGGTGTCCATCGGGCAGTGCATAAATCTGCTGCCCACGTGGCGCCTCGACAGGAAGCACTTGGCGGACACTTTTCAGCAGTCATAAATTTTCAAACTCCCGCGGTTCCTCCATGCGTGCAATGTCGCCATATTGGGTACACCGCTTCTGCGATATAGAGCTACAATCACCCTTATGGGCTCATCTCCAACAGGGGCTAGCAACCTGAAACAAAACTACTGAAGACTCTTCTTCGTATCTCAGTTTAAATCCCAGTCATCAATGCTTACGTGTGTAATGCAATGACGGAATTACGAAAAGTTCATGAACCACTTGCCAAGAATTTAAATCAGCGTGGGAGGTTGGAGAGGGAAAAGGGGCTCATAAAATAGAGTATGAAACCTGAATGAGTATAGTTTAGTGAGTAATTTATTGGATGTCTTGCGGTGGCCGTCGTTTATTGATCGATACCTCCCGCCGGACAGTCACACCTTTTTCTCCATTGTGGCGTAATTATTGAATTGGATACGGTCGTTGTTTCACCAGACCCCGTGTTCCCTCGTAGTCTTATTTCATGGCATGAAAAGTCAAATTTCATGCCTGTTCCACAGCAACAATAGCCAACATTTTCAACACCTTACAAATTCCATTTTTCAAGCCATGATTTTTGGCAATTTCTTTTATTTGGCCTTCTGATGCCTGAAGCTGGTACTCTTCCTTCCGTGCATTCAAAAGATGTACAACAAGAAGAGTTAAATGACAAGTGCGCGACGAAAAACAAAGGCATCTTGAACAGAAATGCAGATGAAACTGATTAGCATGGCTATACGAAACACAGTTTTTCACTGAAAAATAGTGTTTTTATTTTCGTTTAATAAATTGGGTAACTTTGCACTCAAGGTTACGTGCATCACGAACTAAGTCTGAGAGAAAGGAGTTGTATTTAACTTGATATTGCTTTTTTTCTTCTTCCTTTGGAGTGCATCTCGTCTCTTCAGACAGGGTGGCTGGAGGATTTTTAAACGTACAGTAAAAAACGATGTCGAAGGATTTGTGTAACATGGAAACCGTGAAAGTCTGGTGTTTAATTAGTAGTCTGCAGTGTTGTATGCGTATGTGCACTTAGAAAAAGGGCTGCCACATTATGCATGCTCATTTAGACGATGATTTACGAAAGTTGCCGCTTGCTGAGCGCTGCTTATACATAAAATACTCTCGAGGGATGAGGAGAAAAGTCTACTCTGAGGAAAACCGACTTTTGTGGAGGTTTCATGGCAATCCGCTGCGAATTCACGTAAGATTTAAGGTCATTTGGCTTTTTACGACACACTGCTACGTGTATACTAAGGGGTTTTGCACAGGGGAATTGACATTCGTTGATTTTTCGTGTGCGTGCTGACCTGAGAAATTCCAAGGAAGCGATGAAATCTTAAAGAAATATTTAAAAGGATTAAGTTAAAATTCATTCCACGGGTTTGACGGACTACGTAATTATGCGATGGCATGCGAGCTTTGTGGCATGCACCTGCGAAAGGAGACAAAGAACCCAATAATAAACGGTATTATGCAAAATATACCGCAGCTCCAGTAGATTCTGTCACGCAAATATATTCTACACAAACCTGTAGAATTACTCCCCCCCCGTCTATTAATATGAAAACTGAAACATTTTTTTTCTAGGTCAAGTAGAGAACAAAGCAAAACAGGCAAGATTCCATTACACGAAGAGAAGACTTCTAGTGACGGTTTTTTTTGCAACATCACTTGAGGCAACGGTTGCTTTTTTCTTATGGCAAGTTTGACACACAACGTGATTTTGATCACCTTGGACATTTTGGCTCGCTAGTGACATGGAATGAACAAATAATAAAATGGATATTAAGCATGTAAGAAAAAAGTATGCACGTGTAAGCTATGCCAGTGGCCTAAAGCAAGTTTCTGAGTTTGCCTAATGAATTACTTTCTTGGCAGTCAATTATGTATAATTATTAAGTAACTCGGTGCTGACGTCAGTGACACGTATACGGATTGCACGTCTACCAGGTTTCCTGGTGCTTATTTTTATTTTCAGTCAGCGCAATCAGTGTGGATGTTGATTGCGGTCAATGGAGTTCTGCTGTCCTGACTTGTCAGTTGTGACGGTGACTTATGTGAAATGATGCGACCAATGTAAGTTCTTTTTCCTACGTAGTTTTGTTTGAATTTCCGAGCGCTGAGGAACCCCCTACCATGGCCTGCTTGCTCGGGTGACACCTCGGAGCACTGTCAACACATGTGTTATGGCCGTGGAGCGACCTTTCGGTCTGCACTCCAGCTGTTTATCGACATGCTCTTGTCAATGCTAATAAATACCATTATATTCTAACACCATGTACACGCACTCTTATGCATCAGCCAAGCTCATTGAAAAATTACTCTTCCATTATATTCCTAGTGGGACGGATTCATCTATTCATATGTAAAACACGACGAGAGGAAAAATTCCACCTAGTCTACGTAAGGGAAGATTGATTGAAAAATATTCAAGATAACGCTTATAGACAGCCCGAATTGTGCACTTGTTAACCATACCTAACACCGTTGTGGTTCAGTTATTGATGCTCTGCACGCTTAGATTGTAACATGGTTATGATTTCCTTAAATGGCTGGTTTTATGAAAACACAAACGTGAACAGGCACTCGTTTAATTAAACTACAAAGTCTCTGGGCATCTTATACAAAAGTCGAGACTTGCTCAGGCTATCCATAATTTGGTGGACAGTATGTTAAAACAGTGATAAATTGTTTATGTGCAGTGTTTCTTGAGAGCTGTTCAGAAGAGCTTGCAATCGTGTTAATAAGCGCTTAGGGTTTAGGTCAAGGGTTTCTGACTAGAGAATGGAAAAGGTGCCCATGGGTTCCGATGAGCGCCGTTACGTCACCTTAGTGAGTGCAACTGCGGGGTGCCAGCTCCAACTAGAATTTGCATAACGTTTGTGCTTGACCAGTGCACTGGCGTGGTCTTTCTCAGGACCGCCAACGAAGAGTCAAATTGTCCCAGCACGCAGAAAATGTCCATTGGGTCACAGCGTGCTTAACCCCGCTAGTAATTGTCATTGATGGTACATGGCTTAGGATTCCAGAGATCCTGAACTAGTTTAACTCGTTCATAATCTAAATCGACATAAATATTGCAAGTGTAGAGATGTCGCGTAACTCTGTCTGTTCAGTTTTCAGATATTTTACCATTTTGGATATAAGATCCGGATTATTTAAACAAAGGGTAAAGCTATCATTGCGTAAAATAAAGGGTTAACCCAAAGAGAGGATCATCTGTCTAATAGACGACTAGTGGGCGGTGTTTGCCGGCGTTTCAATGTCCTGGCTATCCTCTCCTCTGAGAGACAAAAAATGTATAATATATTTTAGAACGTTTTTTTCAGAGCACAGTCTCGAGCTGTCTGTGTTGACAGATTAAATAGCTGCGAAAAAAATATCACTGCAGAGAATGGAAGAAATGAGAAAAAATGCTCAAGAAGATCACGATGATAACTTTCTACGTCAACGACCACCCAGGACAAAAATATAAAAACACAAGAAATGAAGATCAATTTTGGTGCATGTCATTTTCATCTCTGTCTTATCATGCGAAACCTGAATGTCTTTTCCCCGGTAGAACAGAAAAAATGTATAACAGTCAGAAGAAAATGGAAAAATAAATTACATGCTACAATTTGATATGGGCTGGCCCTGAAGTAAAGTGAAATAAAAAAAAACAAATCTGTGATTACTTTTCTGCAACAAGAAATGTGAAGATAGTAACGAAGAGAAACTTCTTATACAACCAGATTAGTATTTGCAAACTAGATTGCCTGACAAGGACCAAAAAAAACAAACAAGTAATGACGAGTGTTGTCATTAATTTCGAACAAGGTTTGCACACTAAATATGTACACAGTTTACAAGGCCCAGATTTCGTACTACTTTTCAGGTGTGGTGATCCTGTTTTGTCATCTCCAAATTCAACTCTGATTAATATTCACCAGCAATCCAAGCGCGTGATGAATTGTGAATGATCTTCCTGTGTGCTATTCGGTCACGCTATAGAAACTTGTCTTGAAAACTCGAGGTGTATTAATCGGCATCTCCAATGGTTTGCTTTAGTCAGTCCTTGCATCTCCAATTGATTTTCGTCTAAGGACCGGTTCTCCTGTCGCTCTTGCCTGCAAATTATAATTGTTTATTCAAATGCTTGCTTAATGCTAAACTGTTCAGGAATATTCTGTTTTTTTTTTGTGTTGGTTTCTTATTTTTTTCGGGTTTTGATTGTATCAGTTAGCGTGTGGCATTACAATCTAGCATACACATGAGTGGAACGAAATTATAACGGATCACATGTGTAAGCATGCAACAGGGGATGTTTTACACGTACATATGTAATTGCCTGGCTTTCCGTCTTTTTGGCATGGGGAAAGTCATATCTACAAGACTTTTATTTTTACGACTGCTGCGGTTAGCTTTACAAGCTCATTAGCAATTCCGGATGCAAATTGTATGAATCATCTCTAGATCAAAAACTTGTTCTAGCTCGCCGTTACTCTTCTAGTTATCCCATCAGCGCGACATCTTGGAAGTGGTCTCTCAACGGCTTGCCAGTGATGGTCTCTGGAAGCAGGATCCTGAAACCTTGTCTTACTTGAAATATCCGTCATTTTTCTTATAAGCTCTGCGCACCGGCGTGTAAAAGAGTAAAGCTTGTTTATACAAAGTCGCCTATGAAGAAAAGATTAGAAAAGTTCTACGTCAATGTGAGCCGTATTTGTATACAAAGTATACGGTTAGATCCGAAATGGAACCTACACAGACCGTCTTTATCCTGAGAGTCTGGTAATAAAAGTGCTCAGGCGCTGCAGCATTTAGAACAATTTATTAGATTTTCTTTATGATGCAACTCTTACCTAAGAGGGCAAAAAGGATTGGAGGTACAGTGTCAGCCTTTTTTTTTTCGCCAGCCGAAGAGGTGAGCGGGTATTTCACGTGTGGTCTGATGGTGTGACCTTTTACAAATAAATAGAATATACAGCGACGCCTCCCGAACCGTGTTACGCCGCCACTCATCACAATATTTTTGCATAATGCATAGACTGTAGCACCCACACGTGCATCACCTTGCAATCAATCCTTCAGCCACATCCACCCTCACCTACTAATGTCTCCTGGAGACTTTTAATTCTTCAGCATTACAAAAAAATATTACAGAAGCCTAAAGTAATCGCCTTAACCAAAACCTCAGGCTCCGCGCCGCATATTGCTCCGTAGTGACAGTGCAGTGCTAGTCGTTCCATTTGCGTAAAGCCGGAGTTTTATTGTCACATTTGTGTCTTTGTATGGTTTGTCTGTATACGTCTTTCAGACTACCTTCTATACGAACATGTTCTCAAAAGGTGGGCACCGCAGGAGCATCTATCATGAAAGTGTCCAAAAATTTGTAAGATTTTGTTGATATACATTCACATTGTGGTTTTCTCTTTCTATTCTTTATGCACACAATATGACATTTGCTAGTAACAGCACGTTTTGTAAAGAAGACCGTGTATCTCCAAATAAAGAATCACGCCTGCCCTCGAAATGACAAACAAAAAAACCAACCGCTGAATATAGTCAGTGCCAAAATCGTTTCCTACGCTAAAAACTCGGTAGGAAGGCAAATAAATGTATAAACAACCGACAATATGCGCAAAAAACTTGATGGGATTGCTTTAAAAGTAATTAAAAATCTCAGTCCTTTATACGGACAGAGAACTATGGGAGTAGGTGGGACTACACAGAAATCATGAATTTCAGATTGCATCACTGATAACCAGAAGCTCTGACACGCCTTCAAGTGTATCGTCAAGAGGAAAAATGACTCCTTGGTTTTTATTTCTTCAGACGAAAACTACAAGATTTAAAAATTCGTATTGTTTTTAGCGGTTGACCGCACATTTTTGCTGTTCATTAAGATTCCGGTTACGTTTCCAGGGTTCAGCGTCATCGCCAGTGCACCCATTATTCCCCCACCCAGCTTCGTTCTCCCGCTCCACTCGTGGAAAGTTCAGTCGACTGCTTTTTACGGTGCTTGTTGAGAAGTCGTTCTAGAAGTACGTGAGTGACATTATTTTACTCTGCTTTTTTTCGCTTTATGTTGTAAATAGGACAAATTGACGATGATATGGAACGACTATGAAATACTAAATTTTCTCCTAAGGTCACCATGTTAATACGAGAATGAGTGGTAGGCTGTGGAGCAGTGATTTTTTTTTGTAAAGAGAATCAAATTCAAATTGTAATAGATCCAAATGAAAATGTGAAACAATGCGTACAAGCAACAAAAGTTTGTACTTTGTGACGACGTATGCTCATTTGATATTCAGTACACGCAAGCAGGTCACATTCTTGTGATCACGGCGGCCGTAATAAATCAAATTGATTCAGCTGTGAATCAAAAGAAGGAAAAAAGAATGATTGTGTATATTTGTAGATTGCTTTCAAAAAGGTGATATGTTTTGATGGAAAGCTGAGATGCCGTGTGGTTGAGCATAACCTAACCAGCAGAGCGAAAAAGAATCCAAAAAAATCTTCTAACGTGACATGAAGAATAAGAGATGTCTGCAAAAAGGAAAGCTGCTGAAAAGTAATCCCGTGATCTCATTCCCACACACGTCGTCAGCAAAGGTCATCTCCTAACCCTTTTTCCATGTATTATCATCAAGCGTTATTCATTTATTCGTACGAAGTTTAGAATATCCTGCATACGTAATAAATCTTCAAGTTATTTCAAACATGAATAATTTGTGCATGTTTAACTCGAAACGTGTAATTATGTCAATGCTTTTTGTGTCAAACAAAAACATCGTGGGAACTGAAGGTTCTTCTTATCATTTGTTCCATTTCCCTGCTGAACAACCGCTGACTATTAAGAAATATTCAAAGGCTAAAACCCCTGACTCCGTATCCTTCGGACTCCGTATTGCCATTTGTGTCTCTCCTTAGCGACAGGCGATTGCGAAATTGTCGGAGCACGATAACGTCGATTAAAGTTTTTTTTTCGGAAGTACAAGTACCGCCATCTAGATAGGTCCGCTTTGCATTAGGGGGACATTTCGAAAGGTCTGTGGGAAAAGATTCTCAGAATCTCAAGAATGCAGAACTGTGACACAAACCCCTGGATTCTCCGGTGAAAAACAGATCGGTTCACCGAATGACGGACATTTTTTTCTGAAACAGTATGGAGCAAGACCCGACATGCCAACACTCGGTTTCTCTCACGCTCCAGATAATACTTTCAGCTCTATCTAATCATCATGATAACTACGAAAAAAGTGGTTCTTCTTTCCGTTAGTGGGTTCGTGAATACGTGTACAGGTTCGCAACATTTCTGAGCAAGGGTGCCGAGTTTCGATCCCTTTGGTGTGTTAAGTTAAAGCGTGTCGCAAGGTCTTTTGAGTGCGCGCTTGCTTAGCATAAGGGTTTGGCTTAAAAGGTTAGCGGTTTTTTCTGAATATAGAACAGTTTGTTATATAAAGGGCGAAGTTGGTTATACTAACAAGTGTGAAAAGGTATACACAACACACACTCAAGTGAGAAAAGAAAAAAAACTCCAAAATTATGCGGTGCCAGTTTCCGTGTAGGTGCGTTTACGGACAAATTGCCACAATTCATGTAGTCTCATGAAAATTCAAAAGCTGCCATTATTTTCCATTATGCTCATTTCCCCTTGCCTCAGCTCAGTTAGGATAAATCACATAGCTAAAAAAGGACCGCTAACTTTAAGCTGTACTTTCAAACTTACTAAACCATGTTCCACCAACCGGATACGAAAGTTTTAAGGTTATCCTAACGAACCTAAAAGTACCTCTAATACCTCGACAGACCAGAGAGGAATTATATGTAAACTGGACCCCGAAGTATTACCAGTATGCCAGTGCGAACGTAGTGTAAGATTAGTATGAGGTCAATAATACAGAGAAGTATTAAAGAGAAACATGAAAGCAGTTTGTTTCGTGGGAGCACCGAGTTCTCATGTGCAGAAAGTGAATAATAAATTTATTCATGAGGGCGGTACCGCTACAGTTTAAAGGTCACAAAGGTCACGAACTGGACGACTTGCACTCAATTTATTTTCTCATGAGGAGGTAAAGACCAGCTTGTTCTTCTACTAACCAAAACATTCTAAGAACAACCAGAATGCAAATAATTGCAACTCTCAAACTCTAAAGTTGTTTACTAAGAATACCAGTGAATAGGTTCTACCATCCGGACTATGAAGTGTTTATCTTGGACCTTAATCTAGGAGTCGGCCAACCCTTTAGATTCGTGTAAAACGTGGAAAACCCTTTTTGGGGATTCAGAGTTGTTATTAAGGAGCAACTGACGTCATATTTCCGATGTTAATCTCTTATCTGCTAATGCGATGCGGTGCTTTATGCATTCAGCTCGGGGTAAAACTCGTTGAGGTACCGAGTAAAAAAATCTAGAGGCTAGCCACATCTTGTCGCGCGCGGTGCAAACCTGTAATAAGTCCACCACATCGTCTTCCCACTTATAATCAAGTCGATGATTGCCCGTCCCCGAAGAGACGTCCACAGAAAATAAAAAATGCAAGAGCAAAAATAGATAAATTGATTCACTGATAAAAGAAATTCCCATTACCAGTTAATTATTCAATAAATCACGGGATTTGAAGTCTAAATTTATGGAGCTTTACCTGTTATTTTTATTTCACTAATGCAGGTGAAAGTTATTATTGGAGTTTTTTCATCTATAAAACTTGCCTGGTAAATCACCAGTCGATTATCACTTTGTCAAGAGAAAATATTATCCAGTTAATCTGCAATGAGTCCCATGAATATGCAGTTAACTATTCAATAATATAGTACCCGATTAACTGATAATACTCGTTTAGGAATGCAAAGTTATTTCTGGGTTGCGAGCCTTTGTGTTGTAGAATGGCGATGATAGCTTATTTATCGGGTTGCGATGAAAAATGATGGAGAATTAACTAGAAGAACAATTTGGCGCTTGTGGCGAGCAATTTTTCAATGAGGGTGGGCAACCTGAAGCTAGATGGCCGTGTTATCATTCAGTCACCACCTGCTTTCCTTTGCGCTCTTGATCCTGGCTCGTATGTCTTTTCAAACGTCTTATGAGTTTTCTGTGCGGTTAGAAAAAAAAAATCCTGGAGGCGCATGCCGAAAGGTTCCTTATAAGCGAGGAAAACATCGCGTCGGTTGTGATTGAAATGAATATTCTATCGAAGACTGGTCTGACACATAATCTATCAGCAGGTGATATTGGCATTTGTGGAGGAGAGCTTTTGGGGGAAAATTTGATGCCAAATCCTTGAACAAGTGACATTAATCATGGTGTTGGCTGCGTGTGCAACGGCCATTTGTTCTCTCATTTATTCTTTAGGCGCGCGCCTTTAAGAAAACGCGCCTCCAGAGTTGCCATATTCCTCACAAATGGCTCGCTCGATTATCATTTCAAACAAACTATGCCAACAAACTGATGTAATGGAATCTAGGCACGACCGTGAATCCCAACGTTCAACCCGATACAAATAGCACTCATCTTCGACTATCATTTGCAAGTAACAGCCTTAACTCTGGTTCTTATCGTCTGGTTATCGTTGGTTGGTCTATGTTTGAAATGGTAAAAAGCAGGGGGCCCTAGTGTTGACCATCTTTCACGACGCGGTCGTGACTCAGAAGGCCATTCTAATTTAGTTTATTTCTTTGCAGCATGTTGTGCCTATTACCAGCAGCATTTTCTGTCCGCATATATCACGAGAGCTCGAGCTATCATTGCCAAACAACAGATCACAAAAATTGAATTATTGCTCCATCCTCATTAAATAAACATTTCAGTAATGAGCAAAATGGAGCGTCGTCTTCTTTATGAGGCCTTTCAGGAACCAAACGAGGAAAAAAAGATCTTTCAGTAAGATTCTGTTATCAGTGTTATCAGCAGGTTACAATCTTCATGATCAATTCATAGCGTTCACTTCGTATTAAGATTCTTCGTGGATCGCTGTAGAAATGGCCTTCCAATCCAAGAAAAAGTTCTAGTCGAGGATCCTTCGAATGCTTCAGAAACTATACCATCGGATTACAAAACGGTAACCAAACGGTAACATGGCGATGGGATAGCTAGATAAAGAAGTTGGTAGCCCTTTCGGCGGGGTCGGTGTGTAACTCGGGACTATTGCGTGAGTCATTAGTCTGGTGGAATGTAACTCGGATTCGAGCATGATGGAACATGATACTGTAATATATCGGACTTCTGAGAACGGGGGGCAAAGGGAAACAAAAAAGGGTAGAGAATTTTATTGTGGACTCACGGCAAAATTTGGGGTCGTGGCTGGTGAAATCAGCACGCAAACATTTTTGATTCCCAAACGAGTATACTTCACCAACCCAGAACCTTGTGGGAAAATGAATTGTAAAAGTGTAGTATCAGCTTACTGGGGAAAAACTTAAACCCTGAATTTCAAGCAGACGAATTAAACGACCAATGTAATTGATGCCCGAGGCCATCAACTGATAGGTTTCCTTTGAACATTGATTGAAAGGTTCTTGTTTGAAAGGCTGGCTTACACTAAACATATATCCCTATTCATGAAAGCATGAGAGAGAGAGAGAGAGAGAGAGAGAGAGAGAGAGAGAGAGAGAGAGAGGGAGGGGGCATGAAAGTGGGAAAAGTGGTTGACGCGCAATATTAGGGGGGAGGTGGTCGATGGCTCTCCGATGACGTTTCTTTGACGTTTGTGGTTTATGAAGCCCAAGCTCAGCCTCATTTAGAGCAGAGCTGCTAAATTTCGGGGTGAAAGTTTTCACCTTGGCCGCCTCGCTGGATGATTATTACACAATTAGCCTTTCTCGTAGGCCTATGTGTTGAAAAGGCACCGGACATGTAAAGCACAAGACGAATGAGCCCGTCAGTCAGGTGGGTGTAGAAAAGTGGGGGTTCGGAACTTGCCCGGTCAGTAGACGAAGGTGGATTGCAGGAACGACCTCGTTGCTGACCCCCCCTGTGGTGGTTACAAAGGAGAGCGTTTTCCAGGCAAGCCGTGATGGATGATGCCTCAACCTGCTGGTGTCGTCCGGACGATCGGGACTTATTTCTCAACATGAGGTTCTAAGTATGCAAATGTACTCGGGTTTCCCACGCAATTTTTAGCAGCATCACATCTCACGCGTATACGGACCTTATGGAAATCGGATGCGCCATCTCTTTTGTATCGGTATAATGCACGAATCTCTCTTCCAACGCATTACAACATCAGCTTTTGTGTAACCCATGCTCAAAAGGCACTTTTACATCAAACTCAGTTCCAAAAGGCTTAAACTACTTCGGAAGAATCGAAATGAATCGAGAAGTTATTTGAAAGCTACTAAGAAAAAACTGACTTCGAAGATGTAATTGAAGTCAAACTAAGCTACCATATTCTTCCGAAAACAAAATTCCTTTCGTTCCTGGAACTGATGAGATATCTTCCAACTTCTGTTTTCAGGTCTCGGCACTTCCATAATTCTCTTAAACATTTAGCACAAATCTCTTAATTTCTCCCTCGCTTCCCAATACAAAAAAGATGCGCTAGTCAAACGTCAAAATGATCTTCTGAATGGTGCATGATTACCATGGATTTAGCTAGATGATAGCGTGAAATTCGCCTACCTTGTCATTCGGTACTCAACCGTATGACTTTTCTGCCGGGTTATCCCAGATGAGAAATCTCCTTAAACAATACCCAGAATCACTCTGAAAAATTTTTGACTTTTGTTTTCGAAGTTACCATACAAGACGGCTGATTTGAAGTCACGTTTCTGCGTGTGTTACTGGATGATCGTGGTGCCACCTGCAGCGTTGCCATGACGAAATTAATTGCAAATGTGCAGTAGCTGCTGCTTCAGGACATTTCAGGGTAAATTCACCGTATAACGTTGGCGTATGGGGTAAATTTCTTGCGGGCGAATGAATAGGATAAGGCGATGGTGTGTTCGGTGGGTGAGGAATTCAATTACCAGGACAATCCTCTGTTTAACCCACGGGGTTTTTCCAACTTTCATGGGTTTTTATGAATTGGGATGAGCCAATCAAATCTTCATAGGAATCGACTATTAGAATACTGGCCCGAGAAATCTCCAACCTGGAATTACGCATTTTCTTATTGATTATTTATTAACGTGTTTACAGCGAGTGGGAATAACTAAACACTCCTATATCTCTTCCATTGACCCTCAAGGTAAACTGTTCCTTTATCAACATGCTATCACTTGAAAATCTACAAAAATAAATAATAAACTTAGATCCTTTGGAGTATACACGTGTACTTAAAGTACTTTGGTAAACCAGTCGAAGTTTCTTGTTATGGAGTAAGATGTGCTTATCAGGTTACTGAAATCTTCACAAGAGTGTATATGGCACTTCATTAATTATGAATTTATGAATACTAAACAAGTAGCTTGGTTAGATTTATTTAATTAGTTATTCGAAAAACAAGAGACCAGGGCAAAAAGCGCAATAAATAATCTCAGTGCCTTGTGACATATGGTAAATTCCTCTTCCTTATTTATTCCCTATCTGCCAATAGAAAGCTCAACAATAAATAATTACTATCGTAATTAATGATCTTCTTTCCGTAAAATGATACAACGCGGCCCGGGGATATGCGCGCAGTCGCCATATTGGTATGCGAAGTAATGGCTGCTTACATACCAAGACGGCCACCGTTCTAAAAACCCAGAGAAAAGAGCAGAGCCTTTATTATTTTTGGTTATCATATCGTTATCGTCGAGTTATATACTGGTTGTTCGGACGAAGTCAAGTGAGATCATCTTGATTTCTCAATTGATGTTTTTATTTGTCAACCTGGCAACGTTGGGGTATAATTTCAGACGTTCGGCTCAGCTGGGTATTGGTCAAAGGAAATAAATTTTCCCAGGGACTCACTTGACTTTACACTGGAGAAGATCACGCAACCATTTTGGCTCGCCCAGAATGGTGTTATCAGTGTGTTATCTGCCATGACGTCAGTGTCAATGTCTTCCAAAAGATTCTTATCAGCGTCTTATCACAGTCTGTTTTGTGGGTATGTGAAAAATTTCGTAATTAACTTTAAGAGATTAAGCATTTAAATTTAAATAGCTAGAGTTAATAGTGTATACGTGTAACGTGTGAATTAATCGCGATTTATGTAGATCAGACCAAGAAACCTTTTAGTGCCCGCCAGAACAAGGTTCTGCTTTTTCAATGCCAAGTCGTAAAACAGGTGCAGTCACCAAGAAACGTCAAGTCGGGGGTTAAAAGGGTTGACAACAAGGTTGACAACAGCATGATAACACATGATAACAATAATCAAGAAATAAAGGCATCATTGGTAACCGATAACAAGAATTAGGAAGACTAACTTGGGACTGTAATCTGGATTTGGTGAGAACTTTTTTTCACAGTTGGAATAATAGATGAGGAGATTAAAGATTTTAGGCCCATTTGTTGGGTTTTTGATAAACTCCTCATTACTGGAGGATTATAGGCCTTCCTGTAGGTTTTTGTAGTTAGCGGAAAAGTTGTGTTAAGAAGTGGTTCGCTTCAGCGATTTTCAATACGAATTTGTCAAGTATCATTGGAGCAGGTGGGAAAATCTAACTGCAGGGTTCCCATACAAACAACACCTATGTAAATAAATGAGAGAATTTGCCGAGATTCTTGGTGAGAATCTTGATAAGAATCGTAGTAAGAATAATGTCGAAAAATGAAGAGGTCAAAGCTTCAAGCTAAGATTCTTTGAACGAATCTTAATGACGTTGAGTTCTTTTGTAAATAGGGCCCTACATAAAAAATAGGACCCTGTTTTTTTGTGGTTATCCTAATAGGCTTAACCAGAACTAAGGCGTGTACCAGGATAATAGAACATTAAAGATAATTAGTATCAAGTAGAATCCATAATTATACTAAGCCTATTAAGCCTTATTGAATTTAGTTTAAATCGCCCAGCTGCTGTGAAGTTTTATCAGTATTATTCCAAGATTTGAGAAAGAATCTGGATAAAATTCTGAGTGCTGCGTTCGGGAAAGTGCTGGTTGAGTAGGGGACGGGGAGGGTGCGGGGAGCCTGGGCTGGAACTCCGGGTTCCACGGACCCGAGGACCTGGGGACCCGGCGTGACACGGAGCTGATTGTGACGCTAATCTTCCATGTCATCCGGTGCTGGGGCCCGCAACGGGATGCAAGTGCAGTCTCATCATCAATGCCCACGGAGAGGCATAAAATCAAACGATGACCTTTGACCGGGCTGACTACAAACTAGTGTCTACTTCTACAACATTTTTCAAACTTGGCGCCACTGCCATATCACGATCTGGAGATGGTTTCAATGAAGAAGACGACGAAGAGAAGAGATGATGTTGATGATGAGAAGAACAAAGATGACGATGTTGAAGTATTGATGATGAGGAGGAGGACCAGGAGGACAAGAGAGGAAAGGGTTGGAAATATGAAGGTGACTTGGACGATGGTACAGTAAAAGCAAGTGATGAAGAAATGAAGAACAAATTGAAGAATGCGATGGTTGATTGTAGTAAAGAAAAGTGATGGCAGTGATCATAATGGAGAACCAAATGAAGTGATCCTGATACTGATACTGAATAAATGAAGAAGAGGACGATGATGACCCTGGTGAAGAACCAGGTGACAAAGAGGAAGAAGGTTAAGTTGATGATACATAGGCGAAGAAGATGATGATAACCATTCTTTGTTCTGGTACAGCGAATTTTCAACTGAGAAGTTTTGATGGATAATACAACTTCACATTTTAATCTTTGGTGTTGTTGTCAGATGTTGGAGCTGCGTGAAACCCTTTATTGGCTTCCTAACATCTGATGGTATGTGAATAAGGTATGATAAGAGATTGTTAACCACAGGTAACACTTATCAGAATAGGGTGAAATGTGTGTATAGTGGTAGAGGACCCGTACCTTCTTAGCATGGTGAATTGTTGTAGCTGCAATAAACCAGATGTCTGCTTCACAATATCGGATAACGCACAAGCAACATCAGGTAACACTGGTAACATCTGATAACACATTGAGAAACACACATGACACCATTCACTAGAGTGGGTTAAGTATATGTAGTGGGTGGTTGACCAGTAACTTGTTGTTGTAGTGAAGTGTTGTTGCTACAACAAACCAAGTACCAGCCTAACAACATCAGATAATACATTAACAACAGCAGATAACACTTTATACAAGGCATGGTAACTTGTGATAGTGGTTGTCGACCCGTACAGCGTAGTGTTATAGTGAGGTGTTGTCGCTACAACAAGCCAGATAACAGCCTGACAACATCATATACAACATTAAAACATCAGATAACATATTGGTTAACAGTGGATAACACTCTATATAAAGTATGGTAACGTGTGATAGTGGTTGTCTACCTGTTATAGCTTGGCGTTGTTGTGAGGTGTTGTTGGTGCAAGGGGACCCGGGTTGTTTGCCGACTTGGGAAAGGGGCAACCCTGCCGAGTCGGAGGACATGTTTCATGGCGCCTGTCGTCCATCGTGACAGGCTGCAATTCTTGCCAGAAAAAGCGATTCGATTCCATCGCTCCACAACTTTCGATATCATCCATAAAAAATAACAACAATAACAAATAATAAATATTGCCACAAAAAGTTCAAGGGGGGGATAATAAATACCAAAAACATGTTCAGTTAGCCTTTAGTATTATTTCATGCCAAATACAAAAATTAGACTGATTCAATAGTAACTGAATTTGTTGTAATAGGATGTGTTTACTATTACGAATGTATAATTTCATCGTAGCTGTTCTGGTTTGTGTGACTTGATGATATTTATTATATAATAAAATATTTATTTTGTTGTTTTATTTGGGGTTGACGCGCGCGGCAAGCCTCCAACCAGGCCAACCATGCAAATTCCTGCCATGACGCGCGAGAAAAGCGCGCGCACCACGACGCGACCTCAACCCACCGGGCCGGCTGGTAACACAGATAGTTGTTGCCAATACGCGATAAACACTTGATACCAATCGGATAACTATACACTAATTCTCCATAAGACCCGATGACGCTTGAAATAAAAAGTTACGGTAGCACATGTTATTGGGTATCAATAACAAGAAGTACCATGACTACTAACGGATAGCTGAGTGTTGCGAGAGTTAATAAATGATTGATTGATTCCGAGAATGATTCTTGATTGTTGGGGGTGATTCTGGGAAAGTCTCGAACCACCTGTGGGACAAATCGACTTCACACTTGTTTGCATAATTCGCTATCCATGTGTTGCTTAAAAATTCATCCATCTTTTATTTATTAACTCTGGCAACTCACATTCCAGCGCGTTTATAAACCTCCTCCATTACTACCCACACATCCATAAAAATCTTACTTACATCCAAATTAATTTCACTTTGTAAAATCCTTCGACAACAACCCTGCACATTTCGCGTATACACTCGCCGCTTCCCCCGCGAGCTTGGGACTGATGTTCAGGGAAATTTTGTTATATAAAATATTAAGAATATTAAAGCAAAGTTTATGCAGTGTCATAAATTGTCCTTGTTTAATGGCGAGTCTTGTGCGGACTTCCTCTCGGATGCCCTCTGTGACATATCATGACAATAGTCTCCATAAAACTCTCCCTTCAAGAAACTCCATTCCCTTTTCTATATTTTACGTTTAATATTTCATATATATGTATCTGCATAGTACAAGTATAAAATACATAAAATTATAATTTTGATATGATGGCGATAATCTTTTAGTGTGCATAAAATAAATTTCTTTTAGTATGAGTGATTTTAGATTTTTTAAATGGACGTTTTGTTGCTGGACGGCGAGTTTCGATTGTCCCGTTCCACGAGGAGAGTGGTTTTTTTCGACAAAATGACATGAAAGGTAGCCGCTTGCTTTTTCATTATTGTCACAAGTTAGATTATTATTCCTGCTGTATTTTGTGCGCTTTGTAATATGGTATTTTATTCCATTTTTCTCCCGATTACACTGCACAAAATGTACTCACTTCAGCGTGGAGACACGGAACACGACGTGCAGCGGGAACTGGCTTCGCAGAGCTCAGTTTCAAAACAGAATATACAAGAAAATAGAAAAAATAGCACAGATTTAGTGTGGGTAGTTATAGATAATTATTTTTCTATTTTTTTTTTATTTTAATGTAGGAGCCTAACAGGTGTTCCTGGTTCCTTGGGTACTCAAGGCACTTGACGACTTGTTCTAATGACTCCTCGTATAGCGGACATTAAATTTAAATCTGTTTTTCAATTTTACATCTCACTTTTAATACGAATGCATTATGAATATTCATTTAAACACTTTGGAGCATGATTTGAAAATCTTTGGCCAATACGTGATTTAATTCGTTGTCCGCTGTAAGGAGGTCGCGGCTGAGCTTGCAGAAGCGGTTCCTTTTTGAACGAAGCGCCGGGCCATCACAGAAAGTGTTGAAGAGAGAAAGAGAGGCAAAAAATTCGTAGAATGATGACTCTGTGACACAACTTATGATTTTTCATAGAGTAATCATCACAGACGTGGAAAAAATGACCACGTGAAAAAAAGTCCACTGAAAAAAATAAAGAAAAAATGTCCAGTCCACGCCCGTTTTGTCGCAAGACAAATGACTACCTTTGAATCTCTTTATGAAAGACAAAAAAGTGCATAAAAATCGAGTGTTGCCCGTAATGCACTGAAAAAGAAAGCTGCATCATCCTTTTCAAGATATTTTGGGTATTTATTTTTATCACCTTTTAAGTTTCTTTGCTTAAGTCTTTTGTTAGCGTCTCAGCGTTTTCAATGTAGAGGCGAAAATGGAAGCCACCGGAGAAAAAAAGATATGTTATCAACGGTTAATAAGTCTCATCAACGTGTTATCAGATGTTTCAAAGACGAAGTTTTAAGCATCTATATGAGATTTAACATAGAAAGGGTTTATTTTTTGTTATCAGGTGTTATCACTTCGGACCCCGGGCCAAAGTGGGCTGTTTTGAATTCCTCGGCCACCGTGAGAAAGTCAGGTGAATGCAATTGTTGACCCACCGAAGAGCAACTTGACAACTTGACAACTCCTCTGTCAATAAATGGCGCAAGTGTTAAGTAACTGGCCCAAAAATGACAAAAGAAGAGGAAGAAAAAAAAAAAAAAATACTACCACCCACCACTTCTGCAAACTAAACCAGTTTCAACTTGAAACATCAAATAACCTAAAGTTTTATTCAAAAGCAGTTTCATCGACGAAATAATAATGAAATAAACGAGATATAAATAGAAACGAAAGAAACCGTAAGTTACGGACCCCTATTTTTGGCGCGCTTTTTAAAATATTACTTCATCAAAACCTCAGAAAAAAACTTTGTAAAATATCGTAGTTATGTCCAGAATCTGAAATGTTACCAAACATCTCAGGAATCTTCGAGATCACTTTCTCTGACAAGGAGATTGCAAAGGTCCGTTTGCGTGAACCAAGGGGTTCTTGGGAAGGAATCTTGAGAATTTTGCAGATAACAATTGATAACAAGCTGGTAACAGTTGATAACATTCAAGCGTAGATAATGATAGCCCGTAAAACGTCGGTGTGCAGTCGTATTTTCACAGAAGATTCTGGAACTTGGCGATGTGGTGTTAATAGTCCTGTACTCCCCACGCCGATCCCTCCGAAAAAAAATTTAATATTAAATATATGTAACACATAATATCGTATTTGCTAAACTTAAGATTCACTTATTAGTATTATTATTAAATTTATTATTTGAGATAGTTGTATTGTTTATTGTTACTATGGCAACAAAGGGAAGGAAAGAAAATCCCCGTGAAGGTTATTGCGCAACCTACACTTGACTGACCACGCTTTGCCATAAACCACTTAACTTGCATGTTATCAAGTATTATCAGTATGTTATCATGTGTTATCAAATGAGTTTGGTATGGCTGGTACTTCATAAGATGTACCCGGATCTGCTCGAAGCAAGAAAACTGCCATGGTGCGGAAAAAGAGCGGGGACAGAAAAAAAACACACACACACACACACACACACAAAAACACGCACGCAGACAAGTAACACAACAACTCACACAAATGAAACTATCATCATGCAATACCTTGATCAGTGACAAACCAAATGATGTATTACAACGCCGAGAATCTTGAGAATCTTGATTCCTAAACGTCATTCCTAGATTCCTCGATTACTCGCAAGAGCCTCGAACTGAACGCTGGTGAACGAGAACTAATAAGTATCTTGAGATTCTTCCAAGATTCTTTAATTGTGAGTCTAGAGGTTCTCGGTCTAGTTGCTGGAGTTTCTTGGAACAGACACATTACGGTAAGTCTAATGATCGATTTCACGTTCGTTTACGTTTCTCAGAAAACTCACTCAACACACAAAAAGGAAACAAAAGGAAAACTACATTAACACGACTTCAATTTTTTGTATTCGGTTTCTGGAATCAGTTTATTATTATATTAAAAACATTGTTCTCAAGAAATCCTAATACTATTATTAATACTGATATTAATTCTAATACTACTACCACATACTGTACTACTACTACTACTACCACTACTACCACTACTACTACTACTGCTGCTGCTACTACTGCTTCTTCTTCTACTACTACTACTACCACTTCTACTACCACGGCTATTACCACTGCTAGTACTACTACGCCTATTACTACTTCTACCATTACTATAACTACCACTACTACTACTACCATACTAATATTAGCATTAAGCCTGATAAATTCTGCAGACACAGAGGAAAGAAGAGAAGAAATTGTTGAAAAAGTATTGATGGTATAGGTGAGGGAAGGCTTTTGGTGTATTGATGAGTGGCGTGGTGGGAGACTAATGAGAAAGAGTAATGATAGAGTCGCCGTCACGAAGATGGGCCCACCACCCGTATCTTCCACTTAGCGTCGTGACCACCACCACCAACACCTCTTATCCACTGTTATCATACTATTATCCGAGCGTTATCAAGAGTCAGTGTTGCAGTGTTATCAGTGCTTGTTGGCAATCTCAGAGATGTTACTCGAGCCGCTATCCAACAGACTGTCCTTAGAGGGTGTTATCAGTATTAACATGTTATCAACTGTTATCAGTAGTAATTAACGTTATCAGAACTTAACAATGTTATCGATCTTGTGACAACCAATACAACAAAGTTAATGCAATAACTACACTCGCAGAGCAATCAGCTTTGATTCAGTGGAAGAACTATACCGGTTTCAAGATGTAAGCAGTCAAGATGCTACAATGGTGGTAACACTGACAACACTTGATAACAAGCGACAACACGGTGACGCGCCTTAGTAAATTACTCCCGATTGAGCAATACGGGATTTCCATAAGAAAATCACTTGAAAAATGTGATTGAGTAATCAAATATATTTAAACGATTTCATACATCCATTATCATTGTTTTATCAATCAACTATTAGATTTTTACTGTTGTTTAATAATAAAGTATTAAAACGGATATCAAAATTAAGAGCTAATATTCATTAACTATCTAAAAACTGTATTATTAAAACAATTTTCTTGGAAATAATCAGTTTTTGTAAGTCATTAAAGTACGTGACTTGATACATAAGCGTCTATTGTGTTTCTGTTTTCTCGGAAATAATTTGAAAAAAGACATGATTTTTTATGTGACATAACGAAACTACATTATTTATGGCGTATTCCAGTTTTTTATTTTTTCTTACAAGTTTCTTTGCTTGTACCGCTTATGGTTCCTGCGTTTTACGGGAACAATGGAAGCATATGACTTAACAACAAAAAAGTTTTTTTGGTGTGAACGTGGTCCTAAAGTGGGGACGTCCTTGTTAGAAAACCTATGATAACAGCTGATAACACGTCGGGGGCTAGGGCGAAGATATGAGAGATCTCGGTGAAACCTGATTCTTCGTAGTCAAATAAAGTCAGAACTGAATCTGACGGTTTCGGTTTCTTGGTTGTGTTGACTTTTCTTGCACAGTGCTTGATTTGAGAACGGTACTTGATTTACTGCCATGATTCCAAGCTAAATATCATGCATAAATACGAACTCTTGTCAAAAAGCTGATAGATTTTTCCCTGTTAAAAGCTCTCTAGGTCCTCTGGGCTAAGCAATCGGTAAAAGACTACCGTGACTTCAGACTGCATATTCAATGGTTTTTGAGTCAAAACAGGGGTTGAATACAATCATTGTGAAACCTTGCATTTTCAAGTAAGGGGAGTCCGCTTGAATGTTTTGGTCGCCAGGGGCAGAAAGTTAAAGGAGAGTATGGCAGGGTGCAAATGAAATGTTTGTGTGTAGGGGTTCATGAAGAAAACGATCTGCTCCTCCAGGCGGTTACTCCTATGCTACCTGTTATGAACGAATTCCTCCAACCCCTGGAAGAGCTTCCCAAAAGTCACCCTGCTGTTAAATCACCCCACAAAATACGCTGGCAGGTCCACTTGTTCTACAGGAAATTAATCATCCCCATGCCTGCGCAATAAAATTGCCGCTGTCCAAACCGTAAGACCCTATATTACATTGGAATATTTCATTTTCAACCCCTCGCCTCTGTAGATAAGCTTATACCGGCAGGGGTGGTTTAGACCGCGGGGTTGTTCAACTACTGGAATTAGTGCATGAATATAGGGTATACCATCAGGCTGTAATAGCTCGATGATCCAATGAAGGCAATAAATCATGAGTGTCCGGGATGAAGGTTAGAATTTTCGGACCGAAGTTATCCAAGTTTCACGAAATTGAATTTCGGATGGAGTTATGGGTAAATCGGAGTTCCAGGACGCGGAGGGCGTCTTGTGTCCTGTGGTGATCGATTGGGCTGCTGAGCAAGTAGATTGCACAGAGACGAAAGCCGTTCGTATTCACCGTAAATGAACATCGTTTTTTTTCGAATTATGTCGTACTTCTTTATATGGGATTATGTATGCGTGAAATCTATCTCATTCAGTCAAGATTCACATGTCATGTTGCGTTGAAGGCAGTTCTGTGAAACCCATGAGCAGCAGTGGTGAAAGTTAGTAAACAAAACTTGGAAACTTTTTCGCTGCGCATCTTTTCTCTTTTTCCGTCATTTGATTTTGTCAATCCACTCAAGAAGAAGAAGAAGAGAGACAAGTTTTTGAAAAAAGTTACACCTTTTTTCTACTTCATTTATTTGCACCTCCGTACCAATGCTTTGTCATTAAGTCAACGCTTATCTGGCGCCACCAACTACTGCAACGTAATGGAGTCTATCTACAAATATAAATATATATAGAGAAACGCAGACGAAAACTTGCTTCTACACAGTTTGTCTTTGCTGCAGAAAATTTGGGCCCTCCGGTTAGAAATGGTACCCATCTCTTCTGGAACAAACATTTGATCCAAAAGTTTGCCTTTCGCTAAGTACATGTACGAAAGTGAATTATAAGATGGCATTATACTAAAAAAAAAAAAACATTCCATTTCTTGACATTTGGTATGTTTATTTCTCTGCTTCATTTGACCTTTCCTACCAAACATACAAAAAAAGCAAAAGTAACACTGGGTATGGATATAGCAATTACTGGCCAAGGGTCCCAAAGAAACCTTAAGATACATGACAAAATATCATACACAAGCAGTGCTAACACAACACTGGCCAATATAACCTGCAAGTTTAACGCTGGGAAGAAAATGTACGCGTTCTATTTACAAAGACATTGACACCGAAAGAAACAAAAGTTGGCCGTAAAGAAAATACAATTTGAACAATCTCGTAATGGCAATTAAACTTTTCATAGCTTTGCACATAAATTTAAACTTGAATATTAAAAACAATTATACTGGCCTCTGGAGTAGCTTTTTTTTAAAGTATAAAATGGTAAATGAGACATAATGTTCTTATTACGGTCCTAGACTGCTCTGGTGTACAATCACTGGGGAAGGAATCAAATGTAAAGAAAATTAAAGATGAACAAAAGCCTCAGTTTGGTGAAAGTTGTCCTCACTTTCGAGTTAAATCGAGCGGATGTACTTCAACTTTTTTGACATTTTCTCCTGGCACCTCACTTCCTGCGTCCTCGTCGTCTTCATCGTCGTTGACGGTGTCTTCCGCGTCGAAATCAATGTCAGATTCGTCGCTCCACGAGGCTCTTTTATCGTTAGAAGTGCCAATTCTTATTTCTCTTTTCACTGAGAGGTCCATTGGCGTTTCCTGCTCCGCCTCTACCGCTGCAAGCTCCGGTGAGGCCTTGGATGGCTCAAGCATCGAGTCGACGTTAAACTTTCTCGTCATAGGATCGATGGGTTTCGCGACCGGCGGTTGACGCGGTGAGCTGCTTGGCAGGGGGAATCCGATTCCGGGGAACAGGAACCTTGGTGGGAAAAGATTCCCGGGGAACTGCTGGTGCTGAAAATTGGCTGCTGCTGCCGCGGCGGCCGCTGCAGCTGCTGCCTGAAGATGAGTAGGAAGCATTGGCATTCCCAAAGGCGGGAAAAGGTCCTTTCCATCATATAAGCCTGGATGTCCCAGCTTAAGAGAATACGGACTCAAGCTGATGGTCTGTTTTGTTTCAGGCAGTTCTAGGGAGGAATCTGAATGATGGGAACCTGGAGAGCTCACTGATGGTGAAGTTGAGTTTTTGTACTCTTCGGTATCCTCCTTAGACTCATTGCTTGACATACTGGAAGCCATTCCGTGATTTGCCATACCGTTCATGCCCATGATCCCGGGGGACTGGAGACCTCGGCGCAGGCCATGGAAAGCCGGACTGGCCATTGAAAGGGTGTCGCTATTGTTCTGGGTCGGACCTTGTTCTTGCATGAGACAGTGCAGCTTGAACCAGTTGGACCTCCGACCGTAACGGGAACCACTTTTGGACATACCGACCAGGAGGCATTTCCGCAAACGACAGGCTTTGCAGGATGTCCGATTCTTTTTGTTGATGACGCACTGACCACCGTTCTTGCACTCAGAGATCACCGATAAGTTGTTGTACGACCGTCCGAAAAAAGACTGAAATAAAACAATGGGGAACAATCAAAACTCAATGATATGTTTCACTAAGTGACAAACAACAGAAAAAGTGAGAAAGCTTGGAATTTCTTTTTTTTTTGCACAGCTCCATGAGAAAGAAAAAAAAAAACCGTTAAACGTTATGGGAAGAATCATCGTTTCTCCTAGCGGAAAGGAAAAGCACTCGCAACTGTATAATGTTTACAAAATGTTATCATCGTGTTATTCCTTATCAGTGGGCGCTCTGGGACTCAAGAAACGTCCTGAACCTCGTGATGGATTTATCGAAATAAATAACACTGTGTATTGTACGGATAAGAACCTTTTCACAGGTTTTCGAAGAAATGAAAAAATTCATGTTATAAAAGCAACTTTGGCGTGACGGACCAAGTCGTTAAACAGCGAACGGGAGCGGAAATTAGGTAACCGCACCCCCAGTATTGTACCAAAACGCCCGGCCGCAATGTGGAGCAATATGTTCGTTAATTTTTGTATTTCATGATTTCCACGATTCCATGGAAAAAAATTAGTAAGAGCCATTAACAGTATCCGTGAGAAAGAAAAATCTATAAACTATAAAGTACTTCACTATAATTTCTAGATTCAGTGAACGGGAACATTCAATTTTCGCAACATTAGATAAACGTCAATTTTAATCACTTGACTACTTCTACAGTTATTTCCGTTCTTTTGGTCTCGAGTTTCTTCTACGCTGTTGCAACACAAGTTCCGGTTCCTGCTCGGCACTGGAACTGGATACCACAGTGTGACCTCTTGACTTGAACATTTCCGGATTTTTGAAATTGTACCAGAACTTGGTAGGGCACAAAGCAAGAAAAACTTGTTCTGATTTACTTGGATGGCTGTGTGGAAATAATGAAGCTCCGGGGCCGACTGAAAATAATTGAAACTGCACACAAACCGGATTGTAAATCTGAAGTAAGCAAGCAAAAAAGGAGTATTGCGTGATGGTGCTGACTAGAAGCGGCCGTATGACCTCAAATTAGCTCCGTAATCACAAGCTATCAAAGATCCTATAATCGATAGCCATGTATTCGTTTCAATGCCTTTTTGAAATATGCCTCACTCTTTTTTACACGAGCTTCTAGTAAATCATCATTTTGGTCTCACATTGAATACTACACCGCCTCGTACTTTTTCAGTGAAGCCTCTGTTGTTCTCCGATTCTTAAAGAGCAGATTACTAGGCAACAAAAAATACCCTTGCCTTGATTTTAATTAAGGGGAGAAGCAGTATGGGAAACCATGAATATTGAAAATTAAGGTGGGCTTTTTGCCTGTAAATCAGTACACTTAACGGTGTGCGGGTTGACGTAGCTAACCGTTCAGCCGCGTGCTCAAGCGTAGTTTCGTGATCAAGTTTGTTTTGAAGAGGAAAGTGTTAATAAGACACCCGGATTTTAATGATCACCAGATGATTACACGTCCAGCACGTGAAAGTTAGTAATTATTGAGGGGGGGGGGGGGGTCCTCCAAAAAAGCCCGGACGGATTTAGTAACACGTAAAATGAAGTCAGAAACTCTACCACGTCTTTAAGCCAAGAATAGAACCCATTAAAAACCATTAAATATTATATACCTTGCATCCTTCGCAGGTGAAGGCTCCGAAATGGAATCCAGCAGCAGGCTCGCCACACACTTTGCATAGCTGATTCATCTATTGAGAGAAAAAAAAGACGGAAAATATTAATTTAGCATCCAAGGCATCCATCTTTGAATTAATCGGGCACTGAATTGTGTGGACCGTAACAAATAAACATAATATTGTGGGTATATAATAAGCTAATGACTTATTTTCTCTGCAACTTTCGCCTTTTCGTATTTGCTGGGCACATAGTAGGTTCTCGTATGTGATGGGACTCGTCAAACAAACGAGTGGTCAGCCACAATTTTTACTAGAGCGTGTCATGATAAGTCCCACTTGACTGTTCAGCTATGGACTATGCAGCAAAAGAGCAGCTAGAAATCTTTGTTTGCTTTCCGTCCTTTCTAGCAATAGCTCCTAAATGACTTGATTCTAAGGCGTTTAAATGGCCGTGCGCCTGGAGAGGGCCTGTCAGTTCCTAGAACCTTTTCTCTATTCTCAAATGATTCCATTCTGGGTATTTTCACGTATCAAGTGCCGTGTTTCTCTGAGCTCAAGATTCACGGTTTCCAATGGTCAAGTGCTTGTTCGTGAGTCCTACATTGGAAGACGTCAGAGAAAGAGTCTTCAGAGCCGTCAGTTCTCAAATCCTTCTGCTATGAAAATTTCTCTCTTTAAGGATTCTTCTCAGAAGAAAAAGAGGGAAAGCGTTTTTAATCCGCCATACAATTAAATTTCGCAAGATTTTTTCCAAATCGTTCAGAAAGTCGTGCAAAAAAAACTTCACTTTCTAAAAAAGTTCGATGAGACGGGCCGAAAGAGATGAGACTCCGATTTCAAGTTAATTAAATAAACGTATTGAAAAGGAGACACGTGTGAAGAAGGGAGAGAAGAAAAGAAACGATTCTGATAAGATTCGCAGCAGGGTTTTCTAGCTTATCATGCTGCGCAAACTGTCTAAACAGGTGATGTATAACTGAAAGCACGGGGCCCATATCTTTCACTCAAATTCCCAGATATATACGTCTGACCCGAAAATTAATTGCATCGTTGGCTCTCTGCAAGGCCACAGTAGCACTTTGCAACTCTTAACAACAAACTCCCAACATTAATGTCTTTTTACCATCCCTTTCTTTTTGCGTTTTACATTCTAGGTTGCACTTTTTTCCCCTCACTTGTTTTAGCAGACCCAGCCCCGGTATCCAAAGCAGACAACGATTTATGGAGTATCAACGGTCGTCCTCATTCGGTATACCGGTAAACACTAGATCAGGTTAGATCGGTTAGGTTAGATTAGATTAGCTGCTTTAGGTTAGGTTCAGGGCAGCAAACAGAGTTAGACCGATAATGAACATTCCTCGTTTTTTTTAAATCTAACCTTCAAAACCTACAGAGGCTCTGGTATTTCGCCAATTAAACTCGCATTAACCGAAACACAATAAAATTCTCATTATACAGAAAAAATGTGAAAAAATGGCTTGCTGGCCATCCGGATCGTGCAAATCGGTTGGTTGATAATCATCTTATATACCGAGAGGAAAACACTTGCCCAGTCCCGTTTCTAAGCTCGTGGGTCTTAATGGACCTGCTCATCTGAAGGATCTATCAGTATTTTTTTTTTAAGCATTTCTTCTTTAAACATATCTTTTTTTTATGGCGGATTTATAATGGTTGTGCGTTACCTGGTCCCTTGGCCGCAGGGGACAGAATGCGAGGATATACAAAATATGTATCAACTCGAGGGCTTATATACAGAGGATATTTCATTAACCTGGGCAGATCATTATGAAAAGTGTAATGGCGTGTCTTCTTCTACCATGTAAGGCAGCACTTGATAAGCCACAAATAATATCATGTATGTTGGTGGGCGTTTTTGTCTGCTCCATTAGCAATATCTCGGTTGTAGAGAAAGTGTTCTGTAACATAGTATTATCCTAGTCATTAACACGGTACAAATATCAAGCTGATCTTTCCACAAAGGTGTGTGTATAAATAGAATCCTGTTAACACATCCAGCAAAAACAGTTACAATTCGACTCCGACTAACTAAAATCAAGCTATGCAAATTTATCCAAAAAATGGGATTTTAATTGATCTTAAGATTACGAATGTTTTAGTGACCCGTCTTCAGATGAAGAAGAAAGAAAAAAATCTGAAATAAATTACGAAATTTCTGACCTCCTGCTGCTTACGTTACGACATTTTGTTTCTCGAATTTCAAGCTGGCATATCGCGTGACCCGATGTCATTTATTTCAGTCTGATTCGATTCATTGTTTCTTACATAGATTCCATTCAACATTTCTTAGTGAGAAACCATAACCAAAAGCTTTCAGGAAGTCGTTAGCGAAAAAAAGCCCTACAACTTTTGTCGCTAATAGTAAGAACTAGGGGTCTACAACTTGGATGAAAGCGCGTGATAACAACATTTGGTGTACTATGTTAACCGAGAGTCGCTAACCCTTTGATACGAACAAATTCTGGAAGAAAGAGACAAATATTTTCCTGCGGTTCCGACACATGCTGAGATTGGGGTAGCCAGGTGGCGCAAGTGACCGGCAAAGTCCTTCGGAACTTATCGGCTGATTTTTAAAGTAATTTTTCAGTTACAAGTAAAAGTCCATACCTTGAGAGTATCGCCGGCAATGGCTTGCGGTTGAGGTGCGAAAACTGCCATGGGAAAATTTGTGGAGAGTAATGTCTCAAGTCTTCAAGTTAAAAAAGTCTTCGCACAAACTCGTTCGTTCAAGTCACCGAAATTTTATCAAGAAAACAAGAGGAACCAGCGAAACTAATCAAAGTGTTTGCTTTCTGCGGAACGCGTTCGTCGTTTGTTTTAGAAACTTGCAAAGAATTCACACGTTTTTAGAGATTTGCTATGGCTTTCGAAGCTCACAAGTAAGTTAGTTTGCAGTACTAAGTTTTTGTCAAACAACTGCTTCACGACGGATACCGGACATGTCAACAGGGAGAATAATTCTCCACAAACAAGTCTTTGCGGACACTTTTTTCCTAAATAAGTCGAGAAACTTGTTGGTGAACACCCACTGAAGAAACTTGACGAAAACACTTGAGGTTTTGCTGATGACTTCAACGCGCGAACACTTGTGGAAGATGCGCCAAGTGTTTCGGGAGGAAGACCCGTTGAAGAGGATCCGACCAGCAGACTGGTGGCAGTGCAACTGAAGAGTGGCGACGGTGGGTGCTGCAATGTCTAGCGTCTGCTGCTTGTGGTCATGGACTGGTAGAGTACGCTGTGCATAACGCAACACGCATATTGCATCTCCGCGCCACCTCTTCACTCTCACCTTGGCTTGATCAACACTATACTCGTATGTCATGTTTCACTTTTTGAATACAATCCATTCTAAAATCACCTCAATTGATTTCAATTTATTTTGTAGTATTAAATGATATTTATTACGTTACTGTCATCGTCTAGCACTTAGGACTATAATGTAAGTATTTTGAATTATATTAATTCACGTAAATTTATATTAAGATAATTAGACCTCAATAAACCTGAAACAGTTAAATTTAAGTATACAGCATTTTTTGGTTTATTTCTTTGGTTAATTAGTCGGTAAATTATTCAAATGATTGTTGACCCTTGTGATACGCAATCTTTCATTGTTAAATCGTTCGCACTGGACTATTCATCAACTCGAGACCTTACGAAACTTGCATGCAAGCACTTTTAAGCTATTCCCAACTTGTTATCATCGCTATCATGTGTTATCAGGGGTTCGAGTGAGTTGGTCAGGGGGTTGGGGGTTGCGGGATAAACAACGGAAAAGTTAAGAAATATTTGGCGTGTAATTCAATCCGGCCATTGTGGGGGAAACAAACAAGGAATTCCCAAGTCTCAGGTAAGAAAACGGGGTCGACACACCCAACACCCATCAACACAAGATGATAACAGCCGATAACACATGATAACAGCTCGCATGGATTTAACCAGAGTTTCGAACCTCCCACTGTGGGAGGTTCTGGGGGCCTTGGGGGGATTTGTGGGGGGTAGTGGGCCTAGTGGGAAGAATGGGAAAACGGGTTCCCACTGACGAAATCTTGGAAGCTCCGATTATTATCAGACTTTGAACATTTTAAAGGTCAGCTTAGGCATCAGAGGAAGGGATGGCAACTTTAGAAAAGATTTCCAAGACAAAACGAAAAATTAAAGAATAAATAAATAAATTTTAAAACCAGCCAAAAATTATGATGAATTAATGAATGAATAAGAATATTGATAGCACTTGTAGCATTGTTAACAGCTGATAACGTTGATAATCCCTGATAACAAGTGCAGTAAGTAGATAGATGCCCCAGTTGATAAGGTAGGAAAAGCATATCCCTTTTGAAATGTGGTATTTGACGTGTTCGTAACGCAGAACGCAGTCGTGGCCATCAAGAAATGGCATCTCCCCGTCCCACCACACGCGATGTCCATCACCTTAGCCGACAACTAGTTGATAACAGGTCGATAACATGGTGATAACACGCTCTGGCTTCCAGAGCGCGGTCCGTAAGATGGCTGTAACATTTGTGGTTGCTGGGTTTAAAACAAGTTGATAACAAATGAGAAGGTGATTACGGGTATGGTGATGACAGTAATAATAGTAATGGTAGTAGTAATAGTAGTAGTAGTAGTAGTAGTAGTAGTAGTAGTAGTAGTAGTAGTAGTAGTAGTAGTAGTAGTAGAAGAAGAAGAAGAAGAAGAAGAAGTAGCGGCAAAGTAGTAGCAGTAGTAGTAGTAGTACTTGTAGTTAGTTAATAGGGCAAAAATCAATACAACCATTACTATGTAACGATAACATGACTATAGGAGCCTGGTGATAATGGTAACAGACTTCTCAAGATTCAAGAATTCGTTCCTCAGAATCATGAATCTTAGTATGTACCTTCCATTGGCGATTGCGTGGGCTCATATAATAAAGGAGACAAAAAGGAAAAGAGGGCGAGGTGAAGGACAAAGTATTAGCTCCGATAAAGCGTATCCCCTTGACAATTTGCATAAAAAAGCCATTGATGTAGTCTGGTTGCGGCGACAGGCCGACCAAAAACATGCCATCCCACAAGCTTTTTCTCTTCTGCCCTATGCTCCAGTATCTTTCCCATTGATGTCTCTACTAAACATTCCCACTGCACATTCAGTACAGCCATGGCTTATCCTCCTTTAATCACTGGTTACTCCTGTAACATCAGACGACACACCAAATCAAACACGGATCGATGAATAATCACTCAAAAATTACAATTAAAATAATCATGCTAAAATTAAATTTCCAGTTAGAGGAATTAACTGTTATACCGAATAATTCAGTTTTTTTCTCTGTTTCAAAATATATATAGTAAGGTATATTTTTCAAAACAATTCTGTCGCAAAGTCAATCCGAAGTACAAAAAAATAAATTTGGTAATCTGGCATTTTTTTTTTTTTTTTTTTTTTTTTTTTACATGCACCGAAATAGTCAATTTGGGAAAATATTCTATATTAATTTGAAATAAGGTGCTAAAATGAAGCAAAAATTACAGTATGCTGCCTCCGGATTTGGGAGAATCTGGAATGGTTTTTTTATAGTTTACCGTGGTTAACCATCGTTTAGACGCGTACAAATTTAGTGGACGGTAATTTCTCAATAAATCGACTAATTAACGTCGTAAATAAGTGATTATGCATAATCAATGAAAGAAATGATCATAGTTAATCACGTTAATGGCCGTTCATATGCTCGAAGGCGGTAAACCATGGTTAACCACAGCGGCGTCGAAGCTTTCCCTTGGACACTTGACCGTTTCCCATAAATCGCCGGCGAATCATTGGGCCGAATCAATAAATCAGATAGCAGCCGATCGAAGAAAATCCGGGGGTTGGTGGCTCACACAAACAGTGTACGATAACAGGTGATAACAGTTGATAACACGATAATAACATGCCGAGAGACGCCTTCAAAGACTGTTGGAACTTCGGTTTCTGGCCGATTAGCGGAGGATAACTGACCAATAACTTGATGATAACGCTGATAACACACTGGGAAGGGTGTGAGGAAACGTGAGTTGCGAATGTGGGAGAAGAAATCGACTCGGGTTACATCATTATCGAAGTAAAAGATGCAATTAGAAGTCTGTAATTCGGCTTTTCTCATAAGGTGCCGCGGCCACGTTTTCAGTTTGGTATTAATAAATTACGTCCACAGGCTCTGCAGACAAGGGGGGTTGGTAACTCACCTAACCACCCTGGGACATCCGTACTTGTTATCAACCTGTTATCAACTTGTTATCTCATGTTAACAAGGTGTTATCCTCATCCTGGTCTCAGTTGCTATAACCCCGATAGAAAAGTCATAGGGTTTAGTACCTCGTGAATAGGTAGCTGAACACTTACTTCCTTCTGAATCACTAGCTGAAGAGTAGCTGAACTGACTTTAGTTGCTAAAAGTGAGCCATCTGGATAAGGGGCTGAATACTGCATGACCAAGTTCTTGAGAGATTCAAGCGTACCAACCGTGTGAAAGTGGGCCAATTTCACACTATCATCCAGCTGAATATGTGGTAATCATGCACCATTCAGATGGTCATTCTGACGCCTGACTAGCGCATCTTTTTTCTATTGGGACAGTTATGGTTGTATTCATCATCATTATTATTATTACTATTACAACTATAATACTAGTATTTTTACTTATGAGGATATGATTGGAGTAGAATTAACTGATACGGCAAATTTCAATGGGAAAGTTTAGTGGTCCACAGTTAAATCGAAAAGCCATGTTGCTCTTCCAAAGAGTTAAAAAGCCTTTTTCCTCCTCTGCTTTTTTTAACTATCAGTGAACATAAACTATGATCGACGTAATTTAAGGCGAACGATTGCAGACCCACCGACAGACCTGTTATCAAGGTTATCAATGTTATCTCTACTATTAATGGAGTAGTCACAGACCTCCGGATGAAAGCAACAGACTAGAATTATTATTATTGTTATTTACTAGTATCATTAATATTATTATTGATATTTGGATGTGCTTTGAGCTGTAGGCATAGAATCATCGAAACAGAGTTTGACGTATAGCCGCTGGGATTTTTAAAAGTAGTTTACAGACTAACCACTATTAACCAACCTATTAACTATTTAGAAACAATTACAAATCATTTGCAATATTCAAATTTGCCGCCTAGCGGCTGATTCAAATCTTTGTCTAATAGTTATTTGTTCGCCATGGGCTGCGTTAATTTTCCGTGTCAAGATTCACGGCCACCAAGATTCTTGATTTTCCATGATTCTGGATCTTATTCACTATAAACTTCCCTAAAAAGAGAACCGCAGCGTTCCTTGCTTCCATTGCGAATGTAGCATATGGCATTTTTTTCTTCATTTTTCTATTTTTAGACCAAACACACAGAAATGCAGCTAATTCCGACAACAGATTTCTTCGTAAGGCGGCATCTATTGGTGGGGGATCCGCAACCCTTAATAATCACAAATGATGTTATCACTGTTATCAAGCTCTGTAAAATATTAAAATCCAGCACTTGGATGTTTAAATCTTGTAGATTTGTTATCAAAGTGTCATGAATTTGTTATCAGGTGTTATCAAATAATCACGGTGTAGTTTTTTCATCGAGTTGTCGACCCCCCTTTCGGTGCATTACAGGTGGTTTACATTGGGTTGTTTCATTTGTGAAGTGGAAAAGTTACCGAGTCATATGATTTTTCAATTTCGGTTTCTTTTTCATTCAATATATTACAGTTTTTTTTACAGGTTTTTATTTTTATAAGTTCTTTTTTACGGTGTTATTGCCGTGAGGAGTTTTAATGAAATAAATGAATAGCGACGATTTGTTACGTCACAGTTCGGTGCTTTGCCTTTGCGCATTTACGCCGCCCGCGTTTTTTTTTTTCACTATTAAACATGTTTAACTTAATTAGTCGTTTTATAAACTCCCAGGATCATCCTTGCACTTTCTAATAGGAACCATGATTCTTGAGATTCTCGAGATGGCAGGCAATCAAGTCAAAGCTTTTCAAGGTGGGTGAACTTGCTGGTTGTGACTGGTCACAATTGACTGCTTGTCTGATACAGACATTTCAGTGGACGGGCGTGTACGGAGCAATCGATGCAGTGACAGCGACTGACCGCAAATGTTGCATGCTAATCTTGCGTAGAGCTCCAGTCGTGGGAAGCTTCCAATCTCATAATCCACTGACTACATACTACACGGTCAAGTTCAAGTCTGAAAATAAATACAACAAATTCTTACTTTCCACAATTATGCGGCTCATACACGCGAAACTGGGAAAAAATAAGTTCACTCAACTTGTAAATGATGAGAATTTTTCTCTAAAAGGTTCAGCACTTAGTCAGTGGATATAAACGTTCTCAGTGCACAAAACCTTGAACATTACTCTCATCGACCCCCAGTTTGCTTCCTTATACAAAATTACCGTCAGACTATTACCTATTTCTTCTGTTAACTCTCTTCCATCAAGCTAATCAACGGCTGACCACTTTGACTTAATGATCGAACAAACAACTTGAAAGTAGTTTCAGGTTTCTCCAACAGATGGCGCTGAACGCAGCCACGTGGTTACCAACCAGGGGACTTATGCCAGTTTGCTGCTAACTTTCGGGTAAGATTAACTTTCAAAACGGAGACTTTTCAAAGTTGTGTTGCTTCTTTAATAAGTTATGCTTTGCGCAATTTAGTTAAGTATCAATTGCAGTTTATCTGTTCCCGACTAAGACGTTGGAATGCTTTCGTAGAGACCCAGAGCGCGTTTTTAGGGAGCAGCAACTGCCTGTTTTGGAATAATCTTCGAAACTAAACTGACTTCGGCTAATGGACAGATAAAAAGCTTGAGATTTGGACACAGCAAAACCATCCATTTGCTTAGATTTGTGCGTGACACGCGTTCACGGTGACTCTCTGTCGATTTCCAAAATTTTCAGGTCTACCAAATATTTCAACATCCAGTTAACAACTACTTTTCTACAAGTACAACCTTGCATACTACAATTTTATCGCCTAAAGAAGTTGTGTGTGGACTAAACAGAGCAGTTTTGACAAACCTTGGCACGCAATAAGATCGCCATTAGTATTCAGGCAAGCCTGCTAGTTTTTGGTCTGCTGGATTCACTTGAATACATGATGATAACATGATGCATCCTCACGTTACCACACTGATAACCTGGCGATAACACACATAAAGTCCACTGAATATTTGACTTGTTTTGCTGGGCAGTTTTCACTCTTTACTGCAGACATTTGTTGCTGCAACAATTGCCAGTACTTAGGCTGTAATTGCGGTCGTTTCTATGCAAAAAGCACAAGGGTCTGCAACTGTTTAGCTCAACTGTTATAACAAATTATCACATGTTATCATATGTTATCGGGATTATATCCTGCACTCATGACTGCTGTTACGTCTTCCATCAAGTTGATACCGAGAAACAAACAAATCTGTCGCAAGTTTTCAAATGTCGGATCATAACGAGGCTAAAACTTTCACGAAAATCTCTTTGACATGCGAGAAGTTTCCATTCCTTGCCGGTTCTTTTTATGTGTGCTTAATTTATGCCACACTAATTATCAAGAGGTCAATCAGGGTCAGGGAAGAGTGACCCCTTAATCTCGTAAAGGTCGCATCATTACGAGGAGTGTTCACAGGATAACATCTGGTAACATGTGATAACTGTTGATCACGGGATGGAATTTCATTGCTGACCCTCAGTCATGAACCAGACGAAGTTACGCAGGGTCACCCAAGGTCACTGGGTAGGTCATGTTCACGTACAAGAGCGGTGTAGTTTGGGTTGTGAAATTGGAATCCTTATAACACCGAACCGGGCTGATCTATTATGACCTCTTTTATCCCAGACGTGACCCTTGACCTGTTCTGACCCTCAGTACCTCAAGGGGTCATGTGAACCCGACCTTTTTGGTTAAAAATAATCGTACCTTCCTTACAAGTTCACCACATTCTTTGAAACAGCTAAGGTTAAGGCAAGATAACATCTGATAACTCTGATAACATAAGGGTGTATATTAGGGAAATTATTCCGAAAGTAGCCTGCCCCTTGGGTGTTTGATACTTGATGTAGTGGTAATCCAGACACCATATAAAGTTGGTTGGGAATTATAAAAGGTTGGATCGTGCGACCAATCAGCCATAATTCATTGCGGTGTAAGGCAATCATATTAGCAGCACCCCGCTGTAATCTCTTAATCTCACGGTCATCGTCTGCCCGGCCGCAGAATGTTAAAACAATAGCAAAAAATATCAAACCAGTTACTTTGTTGGCACCGACTTATTAAGCATTCATGAGAATTCTAAAGGTAAAACATTCATAGGCCCGCAACTATATTACCTCAAGTTTTAGTCTGGACTTGCTGATACGCATTTAACTTTGCCAGCTGAACTACTAAGTTGACTAGGTAACTTAAAACATTTGAAAATCCTGGTTTACCTCAACAAGATTCCGTTATAAATACACACAAAGCAAAAGTAGCATTATACTGAACAAGTTTGAAAAGTATCGATTCGCTTGTCAATCTCTGTTTCACACTTTTCATCTTTTTTCTGGCGATGAAATCGGACGGAATTCGCACAAAAACTCACAGAAACATGGTCGAGGAAGAATTCTTTCTTAGAAATCGTTAAGTCATAAAAACTTCAAGTGATAATAACGATCCCGGCGTCTTTTGTTTTGCGTTAACATTTAGTGACAGCCTCATCTGTCGATGCCACTCTGGAACCGAGAAAAAAGCTCAGCAATTAGCCGCAATACCTGTGTAGAATTATTCCATTTTTTCGGTGACGGACACCTGGGCTTCTCCATTTACTTTTTTAAAGCTCATTATCTAAACGTAATAACAAAATTTTTTCTCAGAAGTTGTATGGGAGGCAGCTGCAGTATGTACCAAACCATAGAAGTCAGATTTTTTCCCCGTAGTAAATGTGATGAGAAAAAACTTTTTTTTTGAGTCAGCACAGAGTCTACAAGGAAAATGTGATGGATAGGCATACGATGAGCCGAATATACACAGCACTTTGTTGATGGATCGGGATTGAAAATTCCTCTGACATGGAAAAACATGGGATTGACGAACTGGATCTTTCTATTTTGGTTTTTCCCCCAGCCGTGGGGAGAATGACTGTGGGAGACGGTGGGAAGGCTTGGGAAGATCTTTAGCGGTTTCAACATGGATTTTGACTTGGGGGGTTTGGCTGTTTGAAATGAGAAGGTGACACAATAGAGGATGGGAAAACTTCTGAGGTCGAGAATTGTGTCACAAAAGAAGATGGCGGGCTATCGATCAGAATCCTTGACGCTAACAGATGCTCAATAGCTTTACAAGATGGCGTCAACAAAAGGGCCTTGCGACGCCAGCGACGCATAGCGGTGGGGCTTCGCCCGTTCAAAAAGTGGTCATTCATCAAAAAGCGCGTCTCTTGTGTGAATTGCCACAAATTTTCAATAAACACCTCCCACTTGGGAAAACTCAGTATACTGATAAATATTTGTACGATTTTATCACCGTTAATACAAGCACATTCTGTGAGATAACGTAGTTAGATTCGTTTGTGAGTTGCAGATTACATTGATTGATACTTAAAACAGCGTTAGGGATCATCTAGATTCTCTTCTAGGTCAAAGGTTGCCCACCTTCCTTCTTCTTTTTGTTGGTTTGCCTTACATTCTGGTGGTGTTGGGGGGGGGGGAAACGGAAGCAAGAACGCTAATGAATTTCTGTTCGGATGTTTGAACTTCAAATTTGCTGCTTTTATGGAATGATTTTTTCTCATTGAGAACCGTTTTTCTCATTGGTTTTGTATGGAGGGCTCTTTAAAGGTACCATCAGGGGGAAAAGACAGGTTATTGTGCCGGCCAAAGGTTTGGTGTTTGACTAATGATGTAGCCATAGAAATCAATGGATACTTCTTCTACCTGAATGAACAGTGAGGATACTTTGCACTAAAAGGACATCCCTCTTTTGACGAACATGCGTGTTCAGTACATACACAAGGCCAACTAGCAAAATATCTATTCATCGGCCTCTCCCCGCTAAAATGCCCCTGACTATTTGCTTGTGACCCCATGGGAAAATCTGGGTGACCCCTAGATGCACATTTTCGCGCTTCCACTTCTAACTAGGGGTCCGTTACACTCCAGAAAATCAGACTGTGGTCCGCTACTTTGAGTATCTGTTCACTGCCAAAACGAGTTGTTAAATGGGATCAAGAGCAAGTTAGCTGGAGGATAAGAGATTGTGACGGTAATTCTAATCCTTTGAAGGAACTACTTGATGACTGGGTATGAGACATAAATTTTCCAATAGAATTTCTGGAAACTCGCTTGTAATGGCCACGGTTCAAGCGCCCAAGGGTTGGATGCTCCGAATACCTTCATTATGCGCATTTTTATCATAGAAAGCGACCACAATCTCTCAAAATCTCAGAAATATTGAAATAAATAAATAAAAAACAATCCCACAGAACCGAATAATCTAAAACTAGAGTTTTAAAAGAAGGGCTCTACCATCTAGGGCCAGACCGAGGTGGCACAATTTTAGGACCCCAACTTTAAAATTAGGGCCCTGTTTTCACTTTCGGGACACTGTGAGTTTATAGCCCATACTATTAACCTTACGACCCCAGGATCTGCAAAATTTTTCGGGCTCAGTTTTTCGGACCATCGTTTTGACAGACTATGTGATATAATGTTTGATAACATGATGATAATGGTGCTGGTATCAGTATTCAGGTGTTTGTTCCACGAAGCTGTGCCGAATTCGTGACTATGTTTAAAGTTGTATAGCGGAAAGATCCTTGACGGAACTTGTTCTATTCCCATTTGGTCAATGGCTTGGCAAAGAAGCGAGCGGCACGTGAGAAAATACTACAGATTAATTAACTCTCCATTGAGAAGTGAGTTTTGTGCGGATAATTCAAACCAAGTACAACAACCGCAACAGAGGTTTTTGAATCCAAAGAAAAAGCTTACAATTTTTCTCAAAAAGAGTCTTTTCCCTTGGCAGCAGAAAGACCTAAAATGGTTCGTGACTCTTTCACGTAACTAACAAATTTTCTTGATTTTCCATTCCGGTCCACGATTTAAAGATTCTTCTATCGACGGTACCAAGGGATATCAAGCTCCAAGCTTAGGATTCTTGTTTACCCTCGAGAATCATAGCGAGATTCTCGGTGATTCTTGAAAGCAGTGGACCCTTGGAAAGAAGGAAACGGGCTTGGAATATCATGACTTAACTGGCGCTATAAATTTGATTTTCCACGCTTGTTTTTCCTTCTTTTGCTGCAGTGAATAGAGAAAACGACCCAAAACGCCATAAAGAACCCCCGCAATTGCAATATATTCACTTCATTTCAAATTGTCTTTGGATAATCAGAATGCACTTTTGTATTAAAAACAGTACCAAATTTTACTGACCATGCGTCCACAAAACGTACCAAGAACAACATTTGATAGAAATTCAGAGAAAAAAACACAGTCCTTTACTGGCCTGTAAGCAGGAAACGAAAGGAAGGTAGCACCACATTATAAAACACTTATTCTTAAAATAAATGAAAGTTTACAGTACAGGAAGCCTTTGGCACGCTATACAATTTTAAGCAATACCCACACTTAAGAAACTAGAGCTAAATTTTCATAGTCAAATCTAAAGGAGCAGTTTCGTCGCCTGCTTCAAGGGAGGACGTGTTCCCGTAAACTTCCTCATGGAGGCGATAATCGGAACTTCTGCTGCTTGATTTACAAGACAAATCGATAGGAAGTTCCTGCTCCGGAGCCCGAAAAGGATCGAAAGCGAAAACCCCTTTGAAATCGCCTAGTTCCTCGCAATCTCCGTTTCCCGAAGAAATACCCGAGGTGGAAGAGTCAGGAGACAGAGATTTCCGGGAGCCATCTTGAACGTTTCTCAGGGGCGAGCTGCACGGAGACGTAGAGTTGCGCAGGCTTTCTTGGAACTGGTTCTCTAGGAGCAAATAGGGAGACCCCGATTTTCGAGGGGAATCTTGAGTGTTTGATGATTTCCGGGAGCCATCTTGGAGTTGGTTTTCTAGATTGTCTGTCTGCTCTTGGAGCAAGCAATGTATTTTGAACCAGTTAGAACGTCTTCCGTACCGCGATCCGTTTTTGGACATTCCGACGAGGATGCACTTGCGTAAACGACAGGCTTTGCAGGACGTACGGTTCTTCTTGTCGATAACGCAGGATCCGCCATTTTTGCACTCGCCCACCGATGACAGGTTGCTGTAAGTCCTTCCGAAAAACGACTACAAAACAACAAAGAAATTTTAACTAATTGATTGTGGAGAGGTTTTAATTAACTAAGTTCGAAAATCAGTTGTTCTAATACTTAATACTTACTTTATGTATATGGAAAATGCAATGGATTTAATTACCTTGCAACCCTCACAAGTGAAAGCTCCGAAGTGGAATCCAGCAGCCGGTTCCCCGCAAACTTTGCACCTCTGGTTCATCTCTACATAAAAAGATAATGATAACAAATTTTGTTCGCAAAAGTTTGTAAAGTCTTGTTGACCTTGCAGTATAACAAAAATTTTGTATCAAACAATAAATATGAGTAATAGAACAAAGAGAATCAAGTATTCAGAACGACACGAAGTGACGGCAAAAACAATGAAGTCATACAAAAGTTCGTGTGATTTACTTCTTGCGCTTCTTTCATTTTTGGGGGACAAACTTTCCCCAGAAATCTTCAAACAAGAACCGGAAACACGCTTCTTTGCATTTCTAGTATATATATTTGCCTTTTGTGATGGCACGTATATGCAATTTCACTATTATTCAACAAATTTCCCAAAAAATCCCAGTTTGTGTTTTAGTTTAACGTTAATTAAAATCAGCCATGTGATCTCCGTGTGCGGTTTTTGATTCGGTGAACTAAACAGGTGTGCTACCTTCATTGCATACCGTCCAGTAACTAGTAAATCGTGTTATCCTATCACTAAGAGTTATCATCGTTTTATTGTCATGTCATCACCCAGATCTTTTTACGTTCAGTAAGTTTCATAGCCTTTTTTTTAAACAGTCGTCGACTTTTACTTCCGTTGTGCGCCTTAGTAAACATATACCATAAAGTTCGACGGAAAAAAGTGTCACGTGAAAGTTTTGGTCTCATAAACCAAGAAACTTAAAAAAAAATCATATTAAACTTAGTAATTACCGTAATGAGCAAACTTTGCAAAACAAAGTGAAAGTGCACTTAATCAAATACTATTTAAAAGCATGATGGTTTCTATATAATTTAGGTATCAAACAAGAACAAAAAATAATTAGTTGTTTTATTGAATTCTGGTTATTTAAGACACGATATGGATTAAGTTTCGGATAATTCGTCAAATTTTTCGGGATGTTTTGTACCTCGTGCGTTGAAGTCTCCAGTGCAGTTTCCGAAGATATCAATCTCACTTCACGATAAGTTTTCTCTTTTGACGGCCAAACTTTTGAATTTACAGTTTCACAAATAAGATAAGGGAATAAAATCTCGGTTTCGTAACGCAGACTGGGCACTTTACTGGTCCAGCTTTTTCTGACTGCGATGCTTTCAGTTTGGAAAATGGAGGGCCAACAGGTATAAGCGAAGACGACCGAGAGAGCATCCGCTTGAAGCGAGGCTAACCGACAGAATGTGGTAAAACGCTGCAGACGAAACCAGGAGGAGGGCACGTCACTCCGGACTGGCCCCGAGTCCCCTGGGCCGTGGGGGGGGGGTGGTGGGGGTGCAGAACAGTCAAGAATCTCCGTCTGATCTTCTGAGAATCTTTTATCTTCCAGCTTAGTTCTTGAGAATCTTTAAAGTATTATTCAAATTTTTAAACCGAAATCCGAACTCGGAATCTAAAAATCACGTCAAGAATCTTCTTCAAGGAATCTTAGAGACGGGCATCCCTATTAAGTAAAAATGGTAATCTGATGAACACTCTCCTTTTCTTGATTCGGGAAAAAAAGTAAGCGGAACCTATCACCGAAATCCTTCGCTTGTTTTCTAAGGATCAGACCATTTCTCTGCATGTGGAGATATGTCAACTTGACTGACCTGTGATTGTTAAACACTAAAAATAACGAACACACCTCGAGGAATATGGGGAAATTCCCCAGTATATCACACACCATTAAGAGTTTCGTGATGTTTTCATTCGATTTCCAATTAACCTGTGAAAATATTGGATTTCAAAACATTCCTGCTGAAATAAAATGCAATCTAACCTTTGACCTGAGGAAGGAACCAGGCCAGCCACGTGGTTATGGCCAGTTTCTTAATGCAGCCACGAGCAACATATTTGGGGCAGCCTTGAAAAAATTTTTCCCTTTAAAATGTTATATTTCTTTCAGTCCAGGTTTTCCCTCACAAAAATCTTCAACATTTTCGTGATGCGTCCAACGTTTTATTCAATCACCAATGGTCACGCAGTTATTATTTCTGCTCAATTGCTACCCAAACTTTTATGATAAAAATTTCCCACAATTCTATGGCACCGGAAAAAAAATAACATCCCGAATTTTATGGTCTATAAAATCCGGATCGATTCTTTTACACAAAAGCTCTTAGTAAAAGTGAATCTTGTGCGGCTAAATTTTCCTTTGAAAATGGACACAATACAATACTGTTCTAATTTATATAAAAATAACATCATAAAATAACAGGTAACTTCAAAGAACGTGCTGCTACATAAAATTTCTATCAGGAAACGACTCCTAGGTCGGGTATTTTTTTATTTGACTGGGCATTAGGCTTTATAGTCAAGTGAGCCCAGCTGAAGACCCCGAAAACCACTTTAGCCATACCCTTGTAAAACTCCCGAACAAACTATTAGAAAACGGTTCCACAGTATATTAACAAAAGTTGCTTCGTAGTTGCTTTTGGACTTGAAGTAGGAAAGTTTGCAACATACAGTTTCCTCTCTCTTTTATTTATGTATCTGTCTCTTTCAAGTTTTGGAGTCTCTGCATGTGAAATATCGATTAAACCGATGGGAAAAAACCTTCCTTTCTGTAATGCCCAAATCAGAAAGATATCACAAAGTTTTTTTTTTATTAATAAAACATCGGGGGGAAAAACCTGTTCTTTGAAAGCTCTAGTCCAGAAAGCGGCGTCCAAATGGGGATATCCTCTTCTCGCTCCAGGCCATGACCGAAAGAAGCAGGGGGTTTAGAACCATCTCGTGTCCCTTTTGCACCCCACTATGTGTTATCAGTGTATAGAGGCCTAGTATCATAACTATAGAGACTAGACGATATTAGGGCGAGAACTTATAGTTAACGCTTTGTGTATCCCTGACAACACAAAGTAGGATATACAAAAGACTATGCAAATTACTTTGGAACCTGTACTGCAGTACGGGTCTTTGGAGTTACCAGCCGAAGAAGTTATCGCCATTCTCGGTGTAAAATATGGAGACGAGTCAAAAAAAGATATTCATGTTGATGGATTTTTTCTGGGTTAGGGAGTCAATAGAATTAAGATTAGATATGCAAAAAAGTAAAGGTGTCAAGAAATTGCAATTAGGGTGTTCTTTTGGCAGGTCTCTTCTTTCAGGTTGAGTTGATTTTTATTCATCTTCAGCTGAGGAAAAGTTCTCGCCGTCTTTACAACACGTTCTTAATTGCCCCTAGCGATAGATTAACGTGTGAGAAAAACCAATTACAAAAACGAGTTGTGAAGATTTGCTTGGATTTCAATTTTCTCATTGGAAATCGAACTTCAGTTTTCCAGGAAAAAAAGCCTCGTGTCATACTTGGGATATTTTGGGTACAAGAGACTTTTTGTCGTTTGCTCGTTTGTTGGTGAAGTTTTCATGGGAAAACGGTGACACAGAAGAAAATCTTGGAAATGTTTTGCTGTAGGTTTCGTAGCTAACGTTCAATTATTCATGCTTCAGGAGTATATGTTTTAAAAAACGACACTGCTCTAAAAAGATCGAGAGGGAATTGTGGTCAAGGACGTGTAAAACTTCAAGCTAAACGTCTTGTGTGTGTCTAAAGAGTCTTGACCGTAATTTGATAGCGTAATAGTTATGGATTTTATCTATACAAATCATCACACAGACTTTCCCCCGGTGAAGATTTTCATAAATCTCGCCTCTTGTAACAGAAGCACCTCATCGGTAGCAAATTACGGCTCTCGATAATAAGCCACCGGGGTTCTTGTTGAGCATAATAACAGCTCCTCTCAAATTACTTCGAGTCAATTTTAGTCCACTCTATTTATTATACCGGCTGATCAAGAATCAAATCATAATTAGCACACTGGTTTTTCCGCCATAACTACCTATACACGAAACAACACTGGCCCAGTCCCCCCCCCCCCCCAAATCAGGAAAGATTTGCTAGCAAAAATCTTAGAAGTGCTAGGTTTGACGCAATGTAGTAAAACCTATGAGTTT
Source organism: Eulimnadia texana (assembly GCA_002872375.1). Taxonomy (NCBI): domain Eukaryota; kingdom Metazoa; phylum Arthropoda; class Branchiopoda; order Diplostraca; family Limnadiidae; genus Eulimnadia; species Eulimnadia texana. The sequence goes on along the minus strand of NKDA01000001.1, from coordinate 30,178,035 downwards.
TCTTTTTGACTAGAGAATTGATGTCTGTTGTTTATGCGTCATTGGACAGGATGGTCAGGATTACTAGTCCGAGCTAATCTGGAAACCCCCTGCATCTCCGAATCGCCATTATCTGCTTATATGCGTTCAAAAGAGGCAGGTTCTCTTCATGTTCGTAACATCTGATCACGTCAGAAAGCATTCCTATTTATGGTGAAGATTTATACGTCAGGTCACTGCTCAAAGGTACCTTTGGGAATCTCTAATTTTACGAGAGGATTTTTTTTCGAAAGGTTTTTTAAAAAAATGTATTCCTCGAACAAAATATTAAGAGAAAGATGTCACAAGAATGAATTTGTTAGTGTATCGGGCATACACCATGACAAATGTGTTATTCAAATGCGTCCACTTGATTAATGAAAACCATAGTGTCAAAAAATATGCAAAAAAGTGAGGGAAAGAGGACAAAAGTAGAAAATAACGGAATGACTTGGCATTACATATCTTACCTCAAAATAAAATTGTGCCTGGAGATATGTATTACAATTATCTCCAGTTCAGTTACTAAGTGCAGAATCAGGTTCTCTATGAAGCAAATCCACGAAGCTCGATGAAACAGCTCCCCTGTTTTGCATAACTTCCACGGGTACAAGGAGGTGAAATCCTTTTATAACCAATTTTACGCTCCGAACTTTATTTCTTCATTTGCTTTTGCATTGATGAACACTGCGGCGAGGGAAAGTGAACTCAAGGCAAGAAGAAGGTACCCGTCACAACTCTCTGTTCTAGCGCTCGTCACCACCCCCAACTTTAGTTCAGAAAGTTATTCACCGGAGTCGAAATGGCGCCACTGTTCATTGCGTCCACAGAGGTGTTACCAACTTTTTCTCTCCTAATTTGCTTCACCGGCATCAAGTTGTGGAAAAAAATAGTGACAAGTTGAGAAATTTACTTTTCTTTTGTTCGAGATTTTTCACGTGTTTTATTTTGCTATTTGACTGTGCGGTGTGAAAGAGTGTGGGAAAGTGTAACTAGGTTAAGCTGCACGTCATCCCCACAATCAAATGGTACGAAGAAGTCGCAGAAGGATTGCTCGTTATCTCTTTCTTATTCCTGTGCTTTCGTCCTAAAAACATTATCACGTTGTGCCACCGGAAGATCTTGTTTAACTTGCATTACTCTGCAACATTTCAATTTCAGTTTCCTTGAAAACTTGTCTTGCTCTTTTCCATCAAAATAAAGAAAGTGACTCAGACAGCAAAGGCTTAAAGAACCTTCAGAAAAGTGGCGTCTTGGTACCCAAAATCGAAGCGAGTTATTTTCTGTCTTGGGGTTTTCCCATATATTGTCCTAAATATGTGGTGCCATTGTTGTAGAAACCCATAATATTGATACGTTTTTGCGACTTGGCGTACCTCCCACATGTTTCAACACGGTATTTCTTGCGCACTCAACAGTCCATCATTTGGGAGTATAAGATGGAGCCTTTTCCCAGCCAGAGTGCTAAACGAGAACAATACAACAAGCTGCGGAAGTCATGTGACCTGCGCATTTCTCTTTTTTTCTCGTTCTCTTCCCTTCAGTGTTCTTCTTTTCCCCTTTGATAAAGTTTGGTGGGAAAAGGTAAGCACGGCCGAAAAACGTCAATTACATGTAACGCCAGCAAAACTAGCACGACTTCCAAACAGCTTTTCTTCACATAGTTGACACAGTAACTTTTCTTCTCCTCCTAACTACACGATCTATATTTATCAAAATTATCATTAACGCCCTGACAGAACGTGTAAGAATGTCTCAAAAAAATATTTAAATCTCTAAAGAAGTTAACAGCATGGCCTGGTTGAAATACGATGTGTGGATAATGAGAATTTGAAAATCCCTTTAACGTTTCTCTAATGCTCTTCATAAAACATTCTTCTCGGGGATTTATTGTTGAAAAGTTCCAGCCTCTCGTTTTCCATGAGGTTATGTATATCGACTACTCGTTCACGTTACGTGACTGAGCTAAGTATTGATCACTGATGGTCAGTTCTGATTTGAACGAGGGCAGAAAAGGCCATTAGCTGAAACTATATTCCTCCGAAATATCTCAGCCCAATTTTCACATTGTCAGAGAGGAGGGTATTCTCTGAGTTATACCACAAGGGGGTCTGGAAATCATGCAAACAAAACCTACAAAAAGTTTGGTGCTATTACCAAAGTCCATCGTCTTGAACTGTTACTATGTCCTCTAGGTTAGTCCCTGTTTCATGAGAATTATACAGGAATTATCGCCCTTATCGGGGACTTTGGAGGGGGGTGTTTTCCAGAAGTTGTAAACCCTCACAGGGACTCTGTAACATTCTTCTATCTGCCGGCCATTTTGCATATCTCAGAACAGATGAACTGCCAATTTGCATACGTTCTACATCTAAAACCTGCTCATAATTCTCTCGCTTCATATGGCACCAGTAATTACAGCCATTTAAACCCTCACTTTAGCCCAGGGCTTTTGCAGTTGAAAATACATATACCCATGATAAATACCGTGTTTATCATAGATAATGCTCGTATCTTTTGACACTAGACACGTATGTCAGCTTCTATATGCACGTTCATGCCAAAATCTCCGAAAGGGTCCGCAGGACCAACAAGTTGGCACAATTTGGTTGAAATTCGAGTTCATCAGTGTAATGTTTATCTTTTTTCGGAGAGATCGGTAAAATCTCATGCATGATTCAAGAGTCTCGTTAGGAGATCCCCGTAAATGAGCTGCCAACCCCTTGTATATGCGTTACTGTTATCGATTATGTTCGATTGGCTTGCTTTTACCATTAGCATAAATCCATATACAGACTTATGGTGGCAATTATTAATCAGTTATGTTCATACATCTGTAATAATCAGTACCACGGCGCATGCACCTCTTCATAATGGTGTATTTGCATATAAAACAGGCCATTTCGTTGCTATGAAACTTTTATTTTACTATCTAATGTCGTTGGTAGTCCTAAAATGACTGCTGTCTTGAGATAAAAAGCGCTATCCTCATTAAAGATCACGAATTCTTAATTGAAACCAGAGAAACTTTTTCGTTTTGTTCTCATATTTAAAAGGAAGAGTTCTATTTATTGTTGCTGTAAGTTAAATTTATTGTCCGGTTGCCCATTTTCCCAAAGGAACTGTGTCCCTCTTTTTTTCCACGCAACTCGGTTCTTTTTTTAGAACTTGCGGTTAGTTGAAATAGCCAGTAATCCGGAAGACCCCCATAACATTGACCAGTCAAAGTCATCAGACCCCTCGAGTCATTGAGTCGTAGAGTGAATCGGCGAGAAACCAAGGCAGTTTGGTTGCGGCTCTGCTCACTTCGTAATCCCTCGGCGGCACCATTCATTGATCGATATTTATATAAATACAATCTTATTTTTTAAACTAAGTATTTAGCGCAGAACTTCCTTTGTAACATTTTGCATGGTTCCTTATGATACGAAATAATTCAAAGTATCTCGCAGCGTGAGGTAACCTATACTCGGCGAATCTTCAAACCCCTGGATGAAAATGTTAAAAGTCTGCAATTTTCTCCCCTAGTCACCCGGCGTTTTTCTATGGAGCCTTGAACCAATTGTGTGGTTGCCACCCACTAACTGACTACACAGTTTGCAACGCTCAACTTCCATACAAGTCTGCAATTACAGCAAAACCCCCGCTAGTTAAAATGATTCAAACTTATTTTTGTTTTCCATGCAAGTAGACAGAAAAAAAATGCTAAGGCGTCTTCTTTTTAGGGTTCACAACTCTCTTGGTAGGTCAAACTAGTCATGTTATTTCCGCATTATCAAGTACTATACACCAGTCAGATTGTACAAGGTTCTATGAGTTGCAAACCCCCCTCTTCTTGTGTGGCGTTTGACCCATCATTTTGTAGCAACTCCAGTTTCAACGGTACTTTGTCTGTGTGTTTCTGTGCACTCAGTATCCGTCATACCTCTGTCATAAATGCCCAGAGTTTCAAGTGACATATAGAACACCCGAGGGCCCACTACCAGTACAAATTTCATTTCGATTTACTCAACCTTTACATCGAGTCAATACAACTAGTGCTTATATAAGGCTGAGTCTAGGTTGGGAGTAGTTCCCTGTAGCGTATAGGACGTAGGGTAGATGCTCGGACAATACTCTGTCCAGCACTCGTAAAGCCGGTCGTCGGGAGCCTATGAGGCAAGTTATCCTGTAGAGTAACTTCCATAAGTTACCAAGGTTAAATCGATTACGGTGCACTCGATACACGCGAATCGCTTCAGCAGGGTTCGTTGCCTCAATGGTGAGATGCCTATTGGGTGTGTCTCCTATGAGCTTATTACTTATGGGAGACAGCGAAATAATGTGAGTAGCCGATAGTTCTCAAGGTGTCGAGCTACCTAGGGGTACGGTGGGGGAGGCGAGGAGTGAATGGTTTTGTATGACGGTACTGCCCAATGAATAAGTAACACATGACTGAGGTGATCCAAAATTGTTAAATTCTTAATTCATAAGAGCTGTGTCGTTTCATACTCTAACTTCATTCCGTGAAATGGATATGCTGCGTTTAGGTAAATGCTCGGTGGAATGGCTGCTGGGGTAACTCAAAGAGCGAAGCATTTTACGGGACGAGTTGACTATCGGACAGTGTACCAGAGGGATTATGGTACATAGACTGGGTTGTTCTTAAGGATAATTAACCACGTACTTAGAGGAACGGGACTAGGTGCAACAGGGCGGCTTTTGCATTCAGAATAATTGCTCTTGAAACGAATTGCTTTGGTAATAAGGGGGTTACACATATTCAATTGCTCCATGGGTGGTGAGGGATCGTTTTGGATGAGTTTGCAAGGGTGTTCCTTCTGCGAGTTTTGCAAAATTCTTTGCCAAAAGCAACGTTTATAAAGATCACTGACAGTGATGGCCATTTCGTGGTTGCTACGACGATCACCTGCGTGGTAAAAATTGTTTCCCAGTAGCATTTTGACCACAAAGTCCCAGCACCGAGGTAGTAGGCATGGGAAAAGCAAATAGACCCTATCACAAGTTTAGAAAAATCTTCGTTCCTGCGGTATAGCGTCATGCTATTTTCGAAGTATTGACTCATGCTTCATTAGTCATAAAGAGAGTGTTTCTAACCTAAGAAACGGACGTGGATCTAATGTGATTACTACTAATAATTTAGCCGTTGGCATGCAATTATGGTTGTTCATACGAATATAATAGCATGGCGGTCCAACCTTGGTATCTTAATTATTCGTATCAGCAAGGCAACTAGTAGTTCGATACATTGTCATCATAACTATAAACATGCTGGCACGACTTCATACACGCTCTATGTTTTACTAGAATTGTGGTGTTGGCTATAATGTGTTATCCCGCAAGTTGAAACCTTCGACAGAAGGGTTTTCCCATATTTCAGAGCCCAGTTTTATGGATGTAGGTGCAACTGTTTGAAAGGCCTTCTATTAGCAGTGGGTAGCATCCTCTTGAGCCAAGTTTTTGCATAATCTCAGTCGCCAAGCTGTTATTAGCATCTCATAATCTTTATTATTAGCGATTAGCTAGAGAAAAGGAACGCAAAATCACTGCTTCAATGAGCAAGAAACAAAATCATCACCAACAATTGCCACCTTGCTTCTTAAAACATGAATAATTCAGAAAGCAAACTTCCAAAATACTTCCTCCTCCTCTTTATCAGTATATTATCATCAGCCTCATCGCCTGTTTTCGCTGTCCGTTTAGTGGAGGGGTTGGAATGAACGAAAATTATTTCTCTGATTATTTACGATTGTCTCGCTGGATCCAAGGACTAAAACTCCGGCAAGTCCTAGAGGCCCATATCCTGTTATCAACATGCCATTACCGTACACTTATTCCTATCGTCCACGAAACAAAAAACAGTTTAAACATTGGTGTGCAAGGCATGTGAACACGTGATAGCAATGAATACCACTCAGAAGTCATTGGAATAAACCAGTGATGGGATCATTTGAAAAATCGTTAACCCCTTTAGGGGAAGCTTACTCTGAAAGTGAAGAGAGAAGGGAGAGGATGTAACACTTTCTCCAGAAGCTTTCAAGGCTGTAGGTTTGAGCAACTCTTCACGTCAATCTCCCAGTAATTTTCTAGCCTCTGCTTGTTCCTTCGCTCTAGTTCCCAAGTCATGGAGAAAACCTCTCACAGGCTCGTTGATAACGCGTAACTAGCACTTCTTAACACAGAGAATTCTAGGCTTCAACATGCGTATACCCTTAATATGTCGGTAAACCAGGGGTTTCTTTTTCTTCCACGCTCGGGTAATAAATATAAGGCGCACTATTTTTGTATTGCCGACTTGCATTGAGAAGTTGCAGGTCAGAGACGATAAAAACGCAGGGGGGTTCTTTTGTATTTCAGCTTCATTACAGCGACTTAATTGTGTTGCTAATGAGCCGGATGCCGCGTGTAAACCTTTTTAAGATACGTGTCAAGTACGAGCAACTGTAACATACGTTTTTTGCACCCCGTTTTCCCATAAAGCGCGTACGTTCAACGCAGTATGTACCATCCTGCTGAAATCTTTCGGGGTTCAACAGTCTGATAACATACGACAACAGTAAAAGCACTTAAAATAACACTTAATGGAGAATATCATGACCGTAGTCCAGCCAGTCATATGCTGCGTGTTTGGTCGTATTACCGATCAAGTGCTATTGTACCAGGGATATGACTAATGCAGACGCTGGTTCAGTGTGCAACAGTGATAATTCACTTAACCTTTTCTGGTAGTCTGCTTTCGCTACCATTATTCGACATTTTTCGTACAAGACTCGCTCTTAAAGGTCCCATTCAAAACAAAAGGAAGGCAAGAATACAAACTCCCAGCATAACTCACCATCAGCGAAGCAAGTCACGTGATTTCATCTATTTTTTTCAGGATCAGTGAGACTACATTTTTTCTTCGGAATCTTTCTATTCATTTAGTCGCGATCCAGATTTCTTCACAAGTCCTTTTACCAGCGACTTGAGTTCTCCGACAATGTGAAACTATGCGAACTTGTTAAAATGGAATCATAATCCATTGAGGGCTTAGGTATAGGGTAGCAAGTCCTAGAATTATAACAGAATAGTTATGTATTCTGGAATCCAGACTGAATTTTTTGTTTGATAATTGTAGGGTGCGTTCCAGAACTCTTTGTTCTAGTTTCAAGCCCTCATTTTCCTCTCAGGGTTTAGAGCTTCTAATTTACCTGCAAAAGGGGGTGGTCTTCGAATAAACCTGCGTAGTATTTTTATGTTTACGACGGCGGGAAATTCAAACTTTCTCTCAGACGGGCAAGATTTTTTGAAGGAGACACTTCTTATGATCTATTTATGCTGCTAATTTAAACATTTACTTGGAAATTAAAAAGTCTGCATATAAAATGTAGCTTCTGGATTCGGAGAATCGAAAGGAAGCGATGCCAGATTTTTTTCCTAATGGAGCATCGAAAGAATGCGTAATGGCGTCAGGTGAAGAGGTTTTCTGTAACAATGGGTTCACTATCTACGATGGAACGGGCCACAGATACCAATTTGTGATGCAAATGAGCCTACAACTCGTCGATCACCATCACATTAGAAACAGGTCGCCGTAGTTTGGCAGTCAGATTTACTTTTACGTCGCTCTGAGCAAATTTTCACGTTTCACATTCAATTCTCCACAGCGGGGTTCGCTCCAACGTCGCATAGAGAAAGAATCTCGTGCCCTGGTTCTATCAACAGATGAATGAATGTAGCTATAACAGGGTAATTTACTGAAGATAATAGAACCTACCAGGGGCATAAGAGGAAACAGGTTTATAATTATGCAAAAAGCCATCGTTGCACTATTTATTACACATTCTTCTATGCAAATCATGGATTATATTATATATTGAAAAGTTCGCCTCGTGGGTCCCGCCAAAGTAATTGTTTCTTACCACGTAATTTTACGATATTCCAATATGCAAATCTTAAGTCATCAAATGGGCTGGGTGGGGTGCACCATTTTTCAAGATACTTGAAACCAATAAAACATGAGACAACACCATCACAAAGGGTGTATTACTGGGCTATAACATCCACTAAAAACAAACGCACAGTCACATAAACTGGTAACGTTATCACGGGATGCTTAGGACCGTGAAAGTGTTGTTTCCATGGTAGGGTAGTGGTAGGTAAGATAAGATGGCGGCGCTTCTGGGGTCGCCCTAACAATGTTCCAACCCGAATCCCATGTGGTGTATAGTTTCTTTTGTTCGGATGAAAATCCGATCTCATGGTTTATTTTACGTTCTGAACTGGCAGCGTGAAAACGCAAGAAGGTCTGACACTTGCGTGGCCCATTGTTGGGGCTGCAGGTGAAGCTTCGATAACACCTCAGTAGGACATTGGCAGTGACGTTTCTGACAGCCATTGTTGCCACCGCTTCGTCTTGCACATCTCCCTCTGCCGTCTCGAAAACTGCGCCCTAACAATAAGTCGGCGAAAAGTTGACTATCACTTCCTTTACTTTCGCCGCCTTGTCCAACATCCACAAGTCCTCCGTATGGAACACACTCGTACTACGAGCTCTCATTACATACCCTTTAAGCGAAATCTTCTCATTTATCAGCCATATTTATCACCGTTCCAGTACGTAGGCATTCCTGGAATTAACACACCTCATTCAGATGCGAGATGATGAGCGCATGAGGAAACGCAGCGGGCAGTTTCGAGAACTTTGAGTCATTCTAATTAACTATAGAAATAGATTGTTATTTGCATTAGTCCATTCTTCATCAGGGGACGGCGATACAATCCACCTAATTGAAAGGAACACAATTCTAAGAATGACCTAATTGGAAGCGTTTGGGATTGTGGTACTCCGTACCATGACGTAGCCACTTTTGATCATCCTGCTGATGGAAAAATAATATCTGTAGCTTGCCAGAAGAACACGTGTTTGATGTCTGAATAACAGCCTTGCCAATGAAAGGCCAATTTGCAAACCAATTTCTTATAAATTACAAAACTAATTCAATCTGTCCTCCTCCGACTTGTTCGGTAAAACCAACTTTCTACTTCTATTGTTACCAGGCCCCATGGCTTTGTGTTGGCGTATATGCCGATTTCAGATTTTATGCTCCGCACAGAACACTCATAAATGTTTCACTCCCGCAATAAATGCGATAAGGGTTAGAACGAAAAGCGTACTGGTGTAGGTAAACGATCTCTGGCATGTCCGTAAGGTAGCAGTTTTATTATAGTCTCTTCATTTGCATATGCATCCACAAACCCGGAACTGATTTTTATTACATCTGTATTACTCTAAATACGAACACTATCCATTGACACAAGGGACATAAACTCGGAGCTGTGACACGGACTATAGCTTTCTCAGTAACCGAAAAAAACTAGAACGGCCCCAGTTCTTTTGTATCAACGTTTGAATGTACCGCGGTTTTCACTCACAAGAGGGCAGTAGAAATCAAATACCATCATCAGCCTATTTCAAACTGACTTTTGATTAAAAATCGATTAAGAATCAACGACAAACAAGGTTTGACAATTAGCCTCTATTTAAGTAATTACGGAGAAAGTTTCCGCATGAAAAGCAAAAAAAGTAACTGATTGTTTAGAAGAAGGTATAGGATTTGATTTCAATGAAAACTTGATAGATAGTTGTTTTTCTGCTAATATGGCGTAATATCGTGTTGATACATTAGTTTTGCGTGCCTTTGTCGTCATTTTGGCGCTATTACGGCCCCTTGTGTGGGCGATAATTACACCTGTGTACAAGCCTAAGATTGAAAGGGGCGGTCAAATCCACTGCAGGCCACACGTGATCTCCTGCACTTGTTTTTACACAAAAACGCGCCAGAAAAATCTGTGCCCACAAACCACAAACAAAAAGGCAAAAATAAACGTGGTCGATTTCGATCGAGGCAATTACTGCAAAAATAAAAGAAGAGTAATAAAACACGAAGTTAGAAAAATGTAAAAGGATATCCGGGAAGAACGAGTTTTAGGTTCTATTGTTCATCTTGCGAGAAGAGTCTCTTTTGAAACTGTACCACAAATTATTATAGGGTACAGTTCTGTCGGTTAATAAACAACTCTTCTTTTTGATTCAGTATTGCACTTTTCCTGTTCATCTGATACTTCAAAGTGATTCATCTAACGTTACAAAACACGGAAACAAAATGCTGATTGACAAAACCATACCCGGATTAGTCCTCTCCTTTTACCATTTTTGCTTAACTGCAAGTTAGAGAAACGCTTCTGGCGTATCTTATCATAGTTTTAATGGCTACCCACAAAGTACTTGGCTCCGTGTGTGTGGTCCTCTTGCTGGAAGGACACGAAAATAATCCGGCAGATTGTTCACTTGACGATTTGGAATTAAACTCGATTTCTGAGTAAGGAGATTGTTGTTAACTAAAACGCCATCTAGCGGTGGAGTCGGGAACTAATTACTGGTTGCGTCGATCAGACGCTATTTGAAAAGACCCAAACAATTGATGGCGTCCCCCAAGTGAAGGAAACCGGCGGCAAAAGTTTTATCCGCGTCCATCCGTCAGTTTTCTCGTGCAAAAATGGTAAGTTAATATTCAGAATATTCGTTCGTGTTCACTGTAATAGATCTTTAGTTGTTGGCCTCCTAGACCTTAATATAAATTTTTAAAAAATGTTTTCTGTAGTAGTGTTTTTCAACAGATTTAACCGTTTAGTAATAATTTTATTTTGAAAATAATTTGTGTTAAATGTTTCTGTTCTGTCTTAAGACGATCAGCAAGAACAACAAAATGGTCCAGCACTTGAACTACCGAGTTCGAGTTGCGCTGCAAGATTCACGGACCTTTATCGGCACGTTCAAAGGTTTGTTATTGAACATTTTTTTATTCATGTCATCTCTCATTGACATTATACCATCATTGCAGCTTTCGATAAACACATGAATTTGATCTTGGGAGACTGCGAGGAATTCAGAAAGATCAAAGCCAAGACCAACAAATCAGGACCCGGTGCTACGGACCGCGAGGAAAAGCGAGTCCTAGGTCTCGTGCTTCTGCGTGGCGAACACATAGTTTCAATGACCGTGGAAGGTCCCCCTCCTGCAGAAGAAAGCATGCCACGAGTTCCTTTACCAGGAATGGGTCCAGGCCCTGGTATGGGCCGAGCTGCGGGCAGAGGAGTTCCCATTATTCCACAGACGGGCGCACCAGCCGGATTACAAGGCCCAGTACGGGGAGTCGGTGGTCCCGCACCCCAAATGATGGTACCTGGCGGTCGACCACCTGGATCGGTTGCTGCTGCTCCACAACTTCGACCACAGGTAATGCATTGTTTCCACTTTTGCAGGGAAATTACCTTAAAAAGGGGGTCAATGGGGTCTTAAAAGGGAAGAAGAAGAGAAGAGAGTAAAGGGGAAGTTTAGACCCTGTATAATCTAGCGTGGAGAGGGTAAAAGGGAAAAGATAAGGGAAGAGGGGAAAAGGGAAAATTAAGAAGTTGAAACACTGATGTAATGCTTCTTTCATGCTTGGCTTAAGTACCTTCATTAACGTGCGTTCATGCTAATACAGGTCCCTATTCCTCCTGGTGGAGCAAGGCCTGGCATGCCTCCGATGGGTATGGGTGGTCCACCCGGAATGATGGGAGGCCCTCCACCTGGAATGATGGGTGTTCCTCCAGGAATGATGGGACGAGGAGGTCCGGTTCCACCCGGTCCACCACCAGGCATGAGACCTCCACCGCCTGGCATGATGAGAGGAGGTAAAAGTTTCATCCGATCTTAGTGGATTCACTTGAATCAGTATTGACGTTTTCTTTTCGTGCTTTGTTCTAGCTCCACCTCCTGGACGACCGTTTTAAGGATTCACGTTTATTGCCACATCTTGTGTGAGTGAGGATTAAAAACTCATTTCTGTGCGCTATCATTCAATACACTTTGTCAAGATTTCTTACTCGTAATACTTGATCTTGTTCTTTGTCCCTACGTAAGCGCGCACACGTGTATCCAATATCACGGTTTGAGAGCGAGAAAGAATCTCTCAAGGCTCTAACTTTTTCTTTTCTGCAATTCCTCTGGAAAATTTACATCACTGAAAAGGCTCGGTATTAATAATACCAGAGCCAGAAAGGGGGCTGTAAATAATCGAGAAAAAATCGGGGCGACAACTGGACAAAGAGAGGCGATTACTTTTTGTGCGTCTTGCGAAAAGGTGATTTATGAAAAGAACCAAATCTTCCGCGCAGTCCCTCCAGAAAATTCCATTCTGCCTCATCACAAACACGTCGGGATCGCCGCTCAAAATTGTCTCTCACAAATGAGTGGGTATCATTCGTTGCAGTGTAGCAGCTGCACTTTTTCAATCATTAATTTGCTCGTCTAATCTGTGCAGATAAAACTGTCTCGTCGAAAGACAGACGAAAGAACAAAAAGAAAACGCCCACAGCTGTTGTTGTTTAATACTGGGGATAAATTGAAATTAATTTCCTTAAGTGGACTTTTGTTGGGAGAGATGAAGAGAAGACTTGTCGCCTGAACAATCCCTTGAACAAAAAGTAAGCACGGACGTGACTTTAATATCTACTCGACGAGAATGAACGCTGAAGAATTCCTCTGCATTCATTAAACATTATTGCAGCAAACATGTGCCCCGAGTGCGCCATTCTCTCTCTTGTCCCCTGATGACAGTTGTAAACCGTTCTTTGTTGTCCCATAGATGCGAGGCGAAACGCTTTTGCCCTCCTCTCAACTTTCTACTCAGCCCGAGTCGATTTTGCAAACGCTTTCTCAATGAACAACTTTGCGTGAACAAAAGATACGATACTTCGGGACCGGGTGCGAAACTTGCAAAAGGAGCCTGCCCTACGAAAAGAAATAGCTTGTCATAGTAAACAAGGCTCCTATTTCCCCTATAACACGCACCACCTACGGCGTCCATTGAATGAACGACTCCTAATTAGACGTAAATAGGATAAGGTTTCCAGCTACCAAAGGGGTTTAATCGAGCGCCATATTGATTGCGGGTTGTGAGATGTATATCCAAGTTGTAAACGTATGAGACTGATGAAACAGATAGGAGTCACTACTCCGTCCCAAGGTGCCCATAATTTGTCAGATCGTTGTGCATCAAATCGGGGAGTATATACGTAATCGTGCTGGTGGGGATAGCGTTTTAGTTAAAGATAGCGTATCCCCTAAATCTGAGGAAGTAAGCAAATCAATAGTAGCTTAAGTAAGAAAGAGAAGGAAAATAATTAGAAGTGTCGTATGTTACTTGACGCAAGGGCTTGGCTTCGAAGATTCCATTTTATCTGGTGAGTTAATGGAGAGACAATGGAGAGGCTTTTCTGTGCAATCTCCCAGTTTAAGCTCTAGAAGAAATCCGGCCACAAACAAAACGGGAACCACTGACTGCTACACACCTCCAGCGCCAAGCCGTACTCATTATCCCTCAGCAGAATTAATGGACCAGCAAATAAGTCCCTTTTATTGGAATTTACTGCGAGTCCCTTCAAAGCTCCTTTTACGGTGGTTACTCTAGAATCTACGTTATTAAACCTATACTTTGGACTCTAGTGGAATCCAAATATGGATCAAAATATACTAGGTAAGTGTCGTACTGGAACATACCGGGATCTGTCCGGTGAATAAAATACTGGGTACGAATCACTGCGGCTAACGAGATATAGAACTGAGCTGAGGAAGGTATTGATCCTTGTCCCGCCAGCCACCCGAGTTCTTTACGTAAATGCCAAAGCAAAGCCTTCAAAAAGCGAACTTTTGAACTTGAATTGATTTCATGGTGTATACGGAGGTCCAAATGACTAGTGTATACAAGCACAAGCTGCGATAACTCCTTTTTCCTCCCTCGCTCGCAGTCACTTTCGATCTGTGTATGTTTTCCGTGGATCACTGATAAGATCGTCCCACACAAAAGGAGGCATATCGGAGAATTTTCTCCCAAACCCACTACTTCTTGGCCATAAAAAATAGTTACTATTCCCTTCCATGTACGTCGAGCCTGCACATGACTTTCAATATTATCGAAAGTTCCGTCCCGAAATAAAAGTTTCAGGAATCCCCCCAATAAGTTGGGTGAGCGCTGCAGTAACCTTAAACCATCTAGACAGCAGGGTTCTCGAATTTCTTCTTCGTGCAGCCTCAAGAAGCCCAAAAAGACTGGAGAAACATCAAATATCTATCCGCAGCCGGATATATTTTTCTGGAAAAATGTCATCAATACTGGTGCTGCTTTATCGTGATGTTACGGCTCGTTTGACGCGTTATCTCGTGAGCAACATTCCGCGGTCATTATACGTGTCTTTGAAGGAAGCACATCATGTTCAACTGATTGTTTAACCCTTACAAGAACTTGCTAGGAGAGGTCTGATGTTCTGAACTTGTTCACAACAACAAAAGCACCGGAAATACACGAGATTGCCCTGGGCTTGAACTAAATGCAGGATATACTTAGACGTATCAGCTGGGCTCGTAATGAGGAGGATCAAAGTTGTATCGATTCCTCTCCGAACGACTGATACATTAGCCATCAACCTGAGAGAATCGCCACCTGTTCTTTGCACATACAACAAACACCTCCCAACTGCTCGTCGCTTAAACAATCGCTCCACTGTTAAAAGCCTTTTGTACTCAACGAAGTTTTGCCACTTGTACCGTGTGATTATACCGTTCCCGAGTCCAACAGTCACGTTACACCCCTACTACACCATTATTTCTGCCGTGTTAGTCGTAAAGCTTGAACAGTGACTTTAACCTACGCTCAACGTTGTTATAATACGATCTTTAATCATTTCTAAACCTGACCCTTTCTCATTTTTCTTTGAAAAATTTTTTTTGGGAAGTTTGTTCTCCGTCAGCGTGTCAGGAGGGAAAAAACTTAATTTTACACGTGTGAAAAAGCTTCTTCAACCCTTCATTTCAGCTGATGAAGCTTTTTTCGCCGTAGCTGGTGTTTTATAAAGGCTGCCGAAACCGCTTGACAGAGCGAAAAATTTATTATTAAACAGCCGGCTAAGAGAAATGCAATATCCATGGGTCCGGGGAGCTTCATTTCAGGCAGCAATTTGTATAGGATAACCTTCATAAGGTGAAAAATAAAGTCGGTTTCATCTACTGGCGCCCTTCTCTTTTTTTTTTTTTTTTTTTTTTTTTTTTTTGCTTTACCAGAAGTTAAAAAGGGAAAAAAGTACGGTTACTTTCAGCCCTTTTCTACCGAGACGATCCGGATTTCTTTTTCATTTCTTCTCCATTGCTGGGCATTTTTTCCTTTTATTTACCCTGCGCTTAGTTATGAAAGCCGTGGAACATAATATTCTGCTGTGTATCCAAGCAACTACTCGGTACCATCTTCGACACTATTGATCATCAAGATTAATAAAATCTCGGCGTGTTTATGAAGCATTGGATGGCTGGTCTGAAGGAAAATACCAAAGAACCCCTCTTTGAAATATATCTCTTGGTGAAAAATGGTTCCCTTATACACAAACAAGTGTTGATCCCTGCTTGCGGTCACCATGGGGAAGGAGAGATCACAGAAGTGTTTACATTACCGCGATTAATAACAAACTTTTTCCCATATATTGCCTTAATATGGTTACGTATATTTCACTTTAGTTACCATAGGAACTAGTTTTAGAAACACTTCCTAGCAACTGGCTTCCTACAAGCTTCGAGTATTTTATGTTTTTTTTGTTTGTTTTTTGTTCTTTTTTTTGTTTTGTTTTTTTTTGTTTTTTTTTTGCTAACGAGGATCCCAAGGACTTCGGATCTTTACGCAGAACCGAGATACTCGATCTCTCGTACATCGGGAACTTCATTTAATAGCAATTGCAAAACTCCTCAACCATTCGATAAGAGGCAAGGACATTCAATCTTGGCCTCATAGCAACCAGTGCAGAGTATTCAGAGTCTTTAAGTTGAAGTAGTTCCTATCCTGTACGTTCTAAAGTGGACAAACCCAGCTCTACGTGACTTACGACAATGTCGGTCAATCTGTGTACTATACATCATGTATTTCTTGGACAGCTTCAAACAGGACCCCTAAACATACTCGGAAAATAACAACTTTGCACGTTTATCACCAAGTTTATCAACGTACAAGTACAACAGCGTTCAAAAATCATAAAGTACTTATCGAAAATCGTAAAATTCATAAAAAGTCGATCATTCTTTCATCTCTTTCGGATGAGATGTTCTGTGATTCTCAGCGACATTTCCGTGATTCGGACCTATCTTCAAAGGATCCACGCTACACCCAATGACTAGAACGATGCGAGACAGAGTGTGCGTCAGTCGCTGAAGTACCTTCAGAGCGGCCGGTCACTTCACACGCTTCTCTCCCAAGAGCCGGTATCATGGAACATGAACTAGAAGAATGGAACAATGAGTACGAAGGGCCCTTAAGGCACTGCAAGTGCACCTGCGCTCGGGCCCATTACGAATATCATCACAACTTGGTAAGAACGAAATCGTTGAAATTTTTGTGTTAGATAGAAAACGAGAGATATACACGTCGGTTTAGATATCGATCAGGAAAACGCACCGTCGAATTTTAAAAAACTCTTAAGAAGATTTCTTCGGATCCAGGAATACTCTCTGATGCTCAGTCAGAAATCGTGTAGTGTCTGAATCCCCCAGGATGACAAATTCTTGGAAGAATCAAAGAATTTAAAGTAGCAAGTTTTAACATTTAAAAATTGGCTCACATATTAAATGTATTTATAAGCTCCATTTGAGAGTCCCTTAACTTATTCATCCGTCTACAGTTTGGAACTTATATCCTTACCGCTGCAAAATACGTTAGTAATGCAAACTCAGATTGGCAGAGAGCCACATTCAATAATGCTTCCTATGGAGTAGCTTTAAAAATATTACGGAAGAAGTTCTCTATCTGCTTCAGTGGACCTCACATTTAATGGAATATTTGAGATTTCACTCAGCCGGCCAAAAGGCGTAATTGAAAGTTGGTAGTACAACTTCCAAGTTCAATTTGCTTAAAACACACAAGAAAAGAAAAAAGCAGGCTTTAGTATTCCTTGAAGTGAAATAAATTTCGCCTTTATTGTGGCTAGTAAATCCGAATGAAAGCAATTAGGTGCAATGGGTAGCGGAGAGGGAAGTGGTATGTGGAATTCAAATGAAATGCGGGAAAGCAGAATGAAGTGTTGCCATTGGCAGTGTAATGGAACTCGGTGCAATTAAGCCAAAGCCGCTGATGTCCGCGTCCAAGTTGCGCTACACTTAAATCACATTCATTATCGCCGTGAACTTTAAGTGGACCTTGATTCAGGTTTAATTAGTTTCATGACCTCATCCATATTCAGGACTCGCACGAAAATTACTCCATAACTACTAGCACAATCCTTCAGGCCCTCAAAGAGGAATCAGTATTTCATATCATGCGAGACTTGGATATACCGAAGTGAACGCTGTGTCTATTTTTAGGACTGGACTTGAACATAATTACAAGGAATGTTTCCTTGAAAGTTTTCTTTTCGACGTCCAATTATGGGACTCGTACACAAAAGTTCGAAGCAAACTTGAAACGAGGTAGGGAACTTGGAAGAAAACTAAACCAGCTAATAAGTAAAACCAGCTAATAAGTAAAGAAATTCAATTTGTAAATCCTAATGCAGTCAACTCACAAAATCCATCATGTAATTAACACAGCTGCAGTAATGTCTTATAATCTGGCAACTTTCCCTTTACCTTTTTCCTGAAAAAAGTAAAAACGTTTGCGTTCGTGTGCGCAGTAAGGTCCTCCTAATTTTTTACATGTATTGTTCTCCATCCAAAACTGAGAGGAACAGTACCGAATTTACCGAGTCTCTATATACCGATGCTACATACAAACATTTATGAGTTGGAATATAATCCGAAGACTGTCTTGTCAAATATATAATGAAAAACAATGGATGTAGGGAACACTTTATTTGACATAATTGCAAAGTTGCAGTATCCATGAATCTTAACTGTTTTGGGATTGTTCGTGAAATGATTATTTATTCATTAAATCCTGGATTTTAAACGACTGTTTGTACGTGGAAGAAATTGTCGGTCTTGGAATCTCTAGCTCTAGTTACTTTTTCTGATCGATAGGTATGCCTGGAGAAGAATACCGTTCCCAGCCTTGTCTAGATATCAATTGTATCTGTCACCACACTGACACTCGATGACGCAAGTGTACCAATGATTTTTCTTTTCAGGACACGGTTTTTGTGCGCTCTGCTATTGCTATTCCAGTCTATTAATTGTATGTTATACAAAATTTCTTGCTGATACGGTCTTCAGACTGAAACTGCAGCTCAGCTACTGCTGACTTTTTCATGGGATACAAGGATAGCCTTAGTATTAGGTTTAGTTAATCCTGAAGAGGGGTCTTCGTGTTTACCATTACAAGTAGATTGACAAAGATCGGTGAGATGCCTGGATGCGGTTGCTGGAGCTGGGATGTTGATTGTTTTGACAGCAGATCTGGTTGAGGAGTCGACGGTAGTGGGGAGTGCTATCGTGACAGCAGCTAACTGTTCTCTGTCACGCTTGTCACGTCCTTTCTGCACGTTGTCTTTTCTCTCAACTGTCGCTAGTTCTCTTTTTTCTCCCTCCCGAACCATCAGATGTCGATTCGTCCTGGCGAAATAAAATAAAAACACTCGACGACACTCAGCGTCCTTGATCGCTCATATCTTCTGAGTTCTGGACTTCGTTTTTCACTTGGATAGTCTTACTTAGGCGTTGTCACAAATACTGAAAAGTGTGTCCCACAAGTGTCAGAACTTGGATTATGAATACTTGCAAGGGAATGTGTTTATATTGTGATACGAATCTCGTAAGTGAAGTATTAGATTGCTTGTTCACAAAAGCTGCGTTACGAAGAAATGGGATTTTTTCCTGAAGAAATCCCGGTTTCGTCGTCGTGGACAAATACGACAATAAATTATTCATGCAGTTTGGGCTGAAAAACTTCTACATACGAGAGTGTTGGAGAGGATTCCCGCGACCCTAAAAAAATACAAATTTATTAACTTGAATGAAGCGTCTTTCTTTTCCATCACCCGGATTACTTCCTCGAAGCAATTTTTCCCAGATTATGCACATCTGCACCGATCTGAAATTCAAACTTAGTTCTAGCCTTGTTTTCTTGCTCGTTCAACGTCGAATAGAGCTGGATTGAAAGTACTAGCAACCCCAAGTTAGAAATACTACGAGGATAATACCTTGGTCACACCTAAGGACTTACCCCACAGTTTTCTAGGGTAAATCCAGAATCCGGGGTAAGTCCATTTTTACCCCAGACGATGTGTGAACGCGAACTGAATCGAGGGTAAGTTGATTTACCACCGAAAATTTACCCCTTGAAAAATACGGGTAACATTTTTGCAAGTAAAACTAACATACCCCGGCTCCAGTCGTGAGTGACTGTGAGAACAAGGGACACTTGAGGGGTAAAGTCTGAGGTAAATTCAGGGGCAAAATTACCTTCGGAGGTAAACCAGTGTGAACATGATATAAAACTCGTTGCTTCGGGAACAAATGTACCAATTTGTCTTTACATCAATGGTGCAAAATATAATTAGATTTAAAGCAAGTTTCACGTGAACCTCAAAGTGCCCCTTACACTCTTAGTGCATCAAACGCTGGAAGGCGTACCACTTGCTCGGCAAATAGCTCTCTACACAGACGGAATCCCATGGGGGTTTCTTTCGATTCCCTACTAAAGCGACTAATCTTGATCGGAACTGAATGGAATGTTTAGCCAAGCTCTGGTGGAGCTCGTCGATTCTATTCTCTTAGTGCTTAACGCATTAAAAGGGAGGGAGACTACACATCCATTGTCCGGGAGAATAATTTTGACAGTAACGTAGAAACGAGGGCCAAGCTCTATGTTAAACATATGTACCCTTGTAAAATAAGATATACCCGGAGCATCTTGTGTAGCGTAACTACGTATCTCTTTATACGAATGTTTGTAGATATAATTCCGAAATTTTTAAAATTACCCTATACTGAAGCGTGCTGGAAAAAGTTTCGCATGGTCTCACAAATTTGAAACTTCGTTCTAAAATTGACAGATTCGGAGGATACGTTACCAAACGGATTACAGTCCCGCAGACAGCTGCATTTCAGGCCGAGTAAAAGAACGACTGGGCAATGAGCTTTTTTCTGTTCCTTTTACTTTCCTTCAATCTTTTAGGGAACCTTGGTGAGAACCATGCGCGCAAACCAAACTCTGAAACTCTGTACACCTAATCACTTTAAGAAACTATTTATCTACAATTAGTTTCTCCAAGACATATTAGTTTGTCTTTGAAACCATACGAAAATGACTTCTGAATGCCAGTGACACTCTTGATGTCCCCGTGCCTCAAATCTAGGTAAAAAAGTAGGAAACTATCAGAACTTCTCTCATTAAGAATGATCCAAGATCAGGAAGTAAACTTCGTAGACGGTATTGTAGACTTTGGAGTTGCATTTTGTATTAACTGAAGCATTGCAAATTCTACTAATTCCAAAATCTTGTTCAAATAAATTTGCTCACAAGGCATGCTTACGGTCCTAAACTACATGACGTACGTATGTGCCCTTGACTGGTCCTGACAACTGTCCCAAACGCTGAGAAACCTGAGAGCTGGTCCGAAAGATTACAAAGAAACTGCAACAAAGACTTATAGCAGGACAAACAAGCACATCTATCCACCTAATCGATACGAAACGTCCCCCGTCGAAAACTATACAAATAAACTGTATCGGACAGTCCTATAATTGATGTGTAAATAAACATTGTCAGCCAGCATAAGTACCGGAACATTCGGGTAACTGCCAAGGTGGATATAAAAATAGAGGGAAAAAGAAGCTGTGTGTTCTGTTGTCAACGTCTGACAAGCCCCCCTGTGCGAAGCGAAAAAGCGACGCAAGAAATGCATTGCGAGGTCAGACGAGTTCAGACTTTACATGCTGTGCAAGACAGTCTCAGTCTAAACAGCAAACGGTTTGTACTTTGACCGAACTGGTAAAAGCTTGAAGGGGAGAAGCTTCGATTAAAAACAAATACCTACCAATATTTGAGGGCAGTCTTGAAAAAAGAAAAAAGTCCAAACATCCTTAGGGATTTTCTAATATAATTGCTAGCCTGGCGCTAATGGTCTGGGTGCATTATCAAACAAGAATCCGAAATTCAATAGATAACTAACAAAAGAAAATTCCTTAAAAATTTGGCTTTCCGGTCTAATTTGCTCTAATCCCAAGAGTATAGTGCACCCCTGTATGGGAAAAAAAGGATGAAAACACAGTTCGCCTTCTGCGTATGAATCCCCTCTCCCGTACACTGAGCTCGCGTAATTTCCGTCGTTAGAGCAGATGTTGACATTTACTCCACTTTTTAGCTAGCACAATTCTTTTCTCTTTTCTTTTTCCACTTCTGTCTCAGCGACGGGCGGCTTGGACCTTATTATTTATATTAAAAGAACAAAAAGACAATTGAACTACGAACCGAACTAAACTATACAATCATTATTCTTTTTTTAAACGTACTTAATTAATTTCTTATCTCTGCAGGATAATTTGGATTTGGACGTTATACGAACACTACCCGCAGATTACCCATTACCCCCTTGGATGTCAAACGGTGGCGTGATAGCAGGGGGAAATTTCGCAATCTCCGAACCAACGTTTAGCAGTCAACATGTCGAAACTTTTGCGGATGATCGAACGGACAGCGATAGCAACTCCCGCACTAGTCACAAAGGTAATCAATAACCAAACACCAAAGTTGTCGTAAAACACGTTTTGACGGTCCTAATGATAAAAAACAAAATAAAAGTCCTCGTCATCATTCGTAATGATTCTTTCATGTTTTTGAAATGTTGCGAGGATGTCATTAAGTAACTTGAATGTCGAGATTCATGTTAGTATGAGGCAGTCAAAATGAAGATATACAATCTATCAGGCGGGGGAACGTGATCGATGACGATTGCTATGCATGGGCACCTCGGATAAGAGCCGCCAATCGTACAAAGGCAAATAACTCACTGCTGCATCCTAACAAAGGAGAAATGATGTTAAGCTTGCTTTGGTGCATTTCAATGCAATGATCCCAAACAATTTTCAAAAGAAAAGCTTTCAATCAAAACCAAGTCGAGTTGAATAATGTTACAAAAGGAACCGGGATTCTAGCTCTTAAATTTTCTTACGCCTTAGACGACAAATGGTTTTGCTCTCCGTTATGATCTAAACGTGCCGACAAACGTGTTCTCGCGTTAGTGCCAAGATCCGAGTATGTGGTTATTATGCATTTTAAAACTTAGTGTAGCATCCAAATCTACCCTTCGGTGAATAGATGGGCGAACTCCTAGGTTTTATCCAATGAATATTTGAAAAGTTGTAATGAATGGTCGTAGTTCAGCATAAACTATTACGGACATCTCTGGAATGTTTAGTTTATATGCTTGATCTTAAACTATGTGATCTTCAAATACCCAAACAAAATAAGGGTTCACAAGTAAAAAAGGAAAAAAAAGAACCGCCTTGAATCGATAAGACTCTGGAAACTTGACATGTGGTGAATCCAAGGGTACCTTTCTATCGTCTGTGCAAGTGCATTGTCAGATCGCAATGTGCATACAAAGGAATATCTGTGAAACCTAGCCTTGACTACAACGTTTAAGAATCTATGCTAATAGAACGTTTGTGATTGAAAGATCTAGGTCGGAAGCAATGGTACGTGCTGTGCGTGGCTGTGCTGATCGCTCTGGTTGCCGGAGTTGGTGTTGGTGTCCCGCTGGCTCTCAGATCGACAGCATCTGCTCAAGAACGGCTCCAACTGGCGCATCAAATTTTGTCCCAAGTTCCACTCATCGACGGGTAAACATAAGTTTTACGGGCTCGAAATGAATCTAATCACTGGTGAAGGATCTAGAGTTACGAACGCTATTTTTGTTATGCTCGAATGTTCTTCGTCGGGTCAGCAATTCATGTATCCTTCCTATCTATTAGATGAAAAAGGTGACGTAAGTACTTCAGAATCGTTCATCCATCAATGTCGTGAAAAAAGGCATTCCCATTTGTAACGCTAAGACACACTTAACCTCTCGCTTTTTGGAGCACTGATAATTGATTAATTAGCTTGCAGAAATCCCACCTTCGTTTCGTTTCGGAGAAAATAAATCATTAGTTCTCTATCCAGAGCCTTAGAACTGCCGGATACATCAACCGAGTGATTCGGTGCGGCTAGAGTAATGAACTGACACTTATCACTCGAATGCTACCCAACAGATCATGAAATGTTTCTAAGAAAGACTACTAAGTTTAAGTATTTCTTCTTCTTATATCTCCATCTGAATAAATCATAGTCGACTAATATCTAACTTTTACGAATTCCTTCTGTATCGTTATATCTAGCCACAACGATTTACCTTGGAATGTTCGGAAGTTCGTGGGAGGCAAACTGTCATCGCTGAACTTGGCTGGAGACCTTCTTCAAGAAGAGCCATGGTCTCGTAGTCCTTGGTCTCACACCGACTTGCCGAAGCTACGAGAAGGCGGAGTGGGAGCACAAGTAACAATAATACGTGCACACACATAGTAGCAACAAAGTAAATATTACTTTTTTCTTCCCAATCCAACTAGTTTTGGGCAGCGTACGTTCCGTGCGGGGCGCAGTTCCTTGACGCGGTGAAACTAACCCTGGAACAAATTGACCTAATTAAGCGCATGGTGCTACAGCACTCACAGTATTTACTCTTAGTCACAAGCGCTAAAGGTATCTTACTTATTTCAGTACCATTACACTCATAGAAACTGTTTCATGCAACTCTTAAGCTATTCTGTAAATAGGCTCTACTTAGTGAGTACATTCGCCGACTTTGCGCAACTCATTTGATTAATTGAAGCTTTAGTTTAGCTGGATTATAAATCTTTAATCGAGACAATTTGGATTACTATCCCAGGAATTGAGGAAGCGCACAGCAATGGGCTCGTAGCGAGTCTTATTGGTGTTGAAGGAGGCCATTCCATAGGATACAGCTTGGGAGTGTTGAGAACTTTGTACGACCTCGGGGCCCGATATCTTACCCTAACTCATACGTGTTCCACTCCATGGTAAGCAAGTTTTAAGTCTCATTCGACTAGCTTTACCAGTGATGGGCAAATCAACGCAAAAATTGATTTAAATCAAATCAAATCTTCTTTGAATTCCTAGCGGTTGAAATCAAATCAAATCAAATCATTTTAAAAATTGATTTGAATCAAATCAAATCAATTTCAAATCGAATTAGCGAGATAATTTTCTTGGGATGACTAATCATTTTTCTGCATCTTTGATGAATCTTGTGGGTGTCGTACATTGACGCACTTGGGACTGCTTGAATACAGGCCCCTTAAATTTAAAATCTAACCCCGAAACCATGTGTGGCGAGGTAAAGTGATTTTTTGCCAAAGAGTATACACCTTCTATACGGCTAATTACCAGTAAAATCAACTTCCTGACTATATTTTGCACAGGAAAAATTGAATTCAAGATAGCTTTCTTTTCTCTTTTTCTTGTTTCCTTGCAACGAAACGTAGCGCTTTCCACGTGACGTAAATTTCAGTGCAAAATAATAGATGGTAAAAACTGTCGAGTATTACGCGAAATATTCAAGAATAGGCTTTACTGGGCTCTTGGGATCTTGATTTGCGTTTTCAACCATCCCGTTAATTGTATTATTTATAACAATGGAAAAGTCATACCAATTACCTATACGCTGATTATCAACAGTCATGTTCGGATGTATTGAAAATTACTGGGAAAATTAGCTAAATATACTTGTCGAAGCGAAGTCAAGACTGATGTGGATAGGGATAGGGATGCAATGCAGTCAAAACTATTCCCTCTTACGTGTACGACTTCACAAACGCATGGCTCTTTTCCCACACATCAAGTCTGTTAAATCATACCATCGTAACCTACGATTGAGACTCGTGGACGGCTACTACATTGTTATCTAAAATCTTTACATGAATATTTTCAAATTCAGTTAAGGCACACAGGGCACAGCAAACGGAAGATGTGAAGCGCGACAGGATCTAAATGTTTAGATGCCTGGGTACGGACTAAGATCCAGAAGACACTATTTTTGCAGAAAACTCTTTTTAAGTTTTGGTTACAACTGACAGGAAGGAAAAATAAGAAAATGATTTGAAATATCAAATCAAATCATGAAACTTCCAAATCAAATCACGGGTTTGATTTAAATCAAATTGTAATGATTTAAAATCATGATTTGATTTGATTTGAAATTGATTCAAATCAAAATTGATTTGGATTTGCCCATCACTGAGCTTTACCAATTCTCATATGTTTTACTTAAAATCTACTTTCTGGTCAACTGATCAATCGTAACTCCAAACGGTATAGGGCAGACTGTTCATTTGCAGAGACTGATCCTCAGCAAAATCGAAACGGAGGACTCAGCCCTTTTGGTAAAGTAAGTACCTTGATGCACTAAGGAAATTTCGCCAATATAAGCCTCTGAAACTTCTAACTCGAGCAGAAAATGTACAAGTAAAAACTGTTACAGGTAAACTTAACTTATAGCTTCCCCGCGAAAGTTAAGGTGGACAGTTTTTGCAAAACACTATCCAAGATTAGCAAAGTGTCGTGAGGATCAGCTCGTCAGGATGACAGGAAAGTTAGCTTATAAGTAAACTAAGCCAACGAGTACCAAGACATCCTGTATTTTTTTTTTTTAACTTCTCTAAGTATTTCGTTTTAGTCTTGTTCAGAATTTATAAATTCTTTCTTTTCTTCTTTGCTATATTAATTAGTCTGAATTTAATTTCATAAGGTTTCCTGCTTCGAATAAAAAAAAAATTCATTGAGGTTTCCATTTGTTCCACTCCAGAGTGAAAACTGCTAATTTGATTACGACCCATGCTTAAATCTGTATTGTCAGTTAATTTGGTTCATTAGGCTGCGTTAACTAAGTTAACTGGGAAAGAATACAAATCTTAACTTAATTTTTCCTTGAATTAATTAAAAATTTTGAAAACCGTTCTTCTCGTAAGTTGATTGATTGACTTATTCAAAACTTGTGAAAAATTGATATATAGGCCGTGATCCGAGAAATGAACCGCCTGGGAATGATCGTCGATTTATCTCACGTTTCCGCGTCGACCATGCACGATGCCATAGACAGCAGTAAAGCCCCTGTTATTTTCTCTCACTCTTCCGCCAGGGCGCTGTGCAACACCTCCAGGAACGTACCAGACGACGTCTTAAGAAAACTGGTAAAATTTCAGAAACTTGAACCGTTTTCGAACCTCTAACATATTATCGAGGGTGCTGAATGGTGCTACTATTGTTTTGAGCAGCAGAAAAATGGAGGCATCGTCATGGTCAACTTCTTTACCTACTTCATAACATGTAACAAAACGGCTACCATCTCCGACGTAATTGGTAAAACGATTGTATGCGTGCATAACGTATCCCCAGTGAACAAAAACCTTTTCTAGCACATATCAATCACATCCGAAACGTCGTTGGAGTGGACCATGTAGGAATTGGCGCAGGTTATGACGGCATTAACTCGTAAGTACTATTCCCATTCTTTGCTATAGAGAGAAAAGGGACTGTTTGACTGGGAAAAAATTGTCTAGGACTCCTAGGGGATTGCAAGACGTCTCCAGATATCCCGCTCTTTTTGCCGAACTCCTGCAGGATCCTCGGTGGACGGTGGATGATTTAAAAAAGCTGGCAGGCGGTAATTTTCTCCGCGTTTTTTACGATGTTGAAAAGGTATGTGCCCCAAAGACCCCTTTCGTCTTCAGTTTCTAAGCTAGTGTTTCCATTTGTACGTTGGACAGATACGAGATAACTGGAAACGTGCTAATGTGGCTCCTGACGAAACTGTCATTTCCCAAGAAGAACTACGAGGGCAGACCCAGTGCTCCTACATCGGTTCGTAACAGACTCACAATTGCATACTATATTCTAGAACTTGAAATTGGCTGCTGTTGTCTACTATGTAGAAAAATAAGTATTTCCGTTTTAGGAAATACAATTCTTGATACGGTTCTTTGTTTCTAATTCTTATGTGTACCACTAATTTGGTGAAAATTTTGTAAGTATATTTTTTCACTTTTATGATTTATCAAGCGAATACACGTTGTAACAAAACAATCCAACAAACTATTTCATCAACTTATGTATAGCTAAATTCAACACGGAGCTATCTCGCATCCCTAGATAACATTACAGCTTCGAAATCGTTTACGGTCACCCCAATTTGCTAGTAATTTACCGGAGGTTTCAGCTTACAATCGTATTGAATTTAGCTAGAGTGTAAAAGACGTCAGCTGGTTTTACATCCTTTGTAACGTAAAATCAATCAAGTCGTACGTAGTGCAGGACAAAATACCTACGGAATGGACTGTAACCTAACGTGAAAATGGAGGCTCATCAAATAAGCCCAAATGCCGCACTTCCAATCTGGTAAATGCGACGCAGAGTTGAGGCGTGGGATCGAAAATCCTTTACACGTTGGAGGCTTAGCTTTCACCGGGAGCTTAGACCGCAAAACCTACATTACAATTCGTCATCTGCCAGAAAAGATCAACTTCTCGGAGCAGTAAAGGAACAAACACAGGCTGTGATATCCCTTGGAAAGAGTTATTTTTGTTATTCTTCTTGACATTTCATCCTCGAGTATTGCGGCTTAATAGCCTCAAACGTTATAGGACGCTGTAAAATAAGTATAACTCGGGTTATTCTCAGTTAATTACATTCTGTTGTTTACCATCATTACTTACATAGCACAAATGACACTACACGTATGGTACGAGAGTACTAAATATTTGTTGTGAACTCTTATGTCACTGAATTTTCAAATGTTCCTAAAATTAGTTTTCGTGCAAGGTGTTTCTTGTTAAGCATGCAAAGTCTGCAGGCCGTATGTTTTGACGTCTTTATCCAACATTAAATGCCATTTTGCTTATCACAATAAAATAACAGTCGGAACGAAGGTCACGATGTCACTTGTCCTGTTTTTAGGGTGCATATAATCTTAAAGTTTCTCTATTTTACTGCAAAACTTTAGCAACTCGCATGGCCTCTCAGGGGCACGTACACCCTAAGTCAACACCAAGTGGTGCGCTATGCAGAGGGTGGTAAGTAAAGGATTGCAGATGTGGGAGGTAGACCAGGGCAAAGCAGCCTTGAGGGCAAACAGTCAATGCAGGCGGAAATGCGTGGGTTGTATAGTGATTAGTATACACAGGCAGTGGAACAATTTTTTCGCGCCTGCGCACTGGGGCAAAACCCTCGAAAAACTCTGGGAATTTATCACCCTGCAACTAATAGAATGTTTTCGTGTGATTTGGTGTAGACTGTTTCATGCTATTTTGTTAAGAGCAGTTTAATGCCTTTAGCAAATTAAACGAATTTTTAGTTCAGTATTGATTTCCGTGAATCACTCTTAAGCCTCGTGTTTTTGTTTTTCCACGAGTTGAAATTGCCAATCAATCAATGCAGCGGAATAGTAAATCCCATAGCGAAACTTTCCAGTGATCGGATCTGACGAACTTTTTTTTTGCCTGGAAACTATTTGCTGGTCTTAGCGACTCCCCATTTATGTTAAGTTGGTTGTTTCCCAAGTCTTTGCTAAGTAGTTTTCCTGTCACTTGGCAACAAACAGCTCCTGATGAACCTCCTAAACGAGTTACAGCGTAGGAGTGATTTAGATTAGACTTCCAAAAGCGAGGAACCAAAGTTTCAACGTTTTTTCGACCCTAAAATATTACTATACCAGGCTTTAATTAAATAATATACGCAAGGATTAAACCTTCGTAAATGAAAATAAGCCTTTTCATAATAGAAAACTCGTACTGCTTTTAAGCGGAACTTTGTTGTACTTAGACTTAAAGGTTCTGTTTTATTCATGGAACCTTTTGGTTGTGAAACTTTCTTCTCCACGCCTTCTTTATGATCCATTAGTGCAGTTTTACGATATAGTAAATACGTCGTGGTCATAAGGTTTTGTCGCAACATCGATGATACATTCTCGTTCAACGGCCACTTGCTTTTAACCACTCGGATAGCCGTGATATTTTTTCAGAACCCAAGTTTTACTTAGCTTAAATAGAGAGTTTTGAAAGTTCTGTTTTCCAATTAATAAATAAAAGTTTATTCCAAAAGTTTTACAAGAAAGTTTCGTAGCCGAAAGTATTCTTAATAACAAAACACGTACCCCAAAAGTAATCTGATACTTGCTTTAATCTTTCAATTCAATTCGTAAACACCAAAAGTAAGTACTCAAAAGCTATAGGGAACAAAAAAGAGTAGGACAGATTCAGTTTAACCAACAAACTTAATACAGGTGAGAGTTAGGTTCTGAAGTAGGTTCGCCACATTTGCCGTGGTGCTTCTTGAATACCAGAGAACGTGAACGGCAATTCTCCAGTTGAAGGAAGCATTCGTTGGAATATGTTTTCATATCGCTTCCACACACGGGATCGTACTCGTGCGAGCACAGTCGGTTACACCCCGAGAAAACAAAACCCGCCATGGAGAGACATCGAGACATGGGCACTTCAAACACGTGTTTTCTAGAACGTAGAATCATCTCAAGTTTTCACCTGACCTGAACTAAGACTTTAAAAGTTTTTTCTTACCCGCAGTTCCTGGAACGCATCTCACACAGATTTCGATAGATTTTACCATCCGAGGCGCAAACAGTGTTGGTTGTTTCATTACAGGTGACGTTGCAAGATTTGGTTGTGGAACAGTACTGCGGTGGAGCTACAATCACGTGCTGACCGCAGGTCATTCGCTGCATTTCGCACTCACTCCTTCAGTCACACGAGAAAACCATTAAGATTTCCATGTACTATACTTTCAAATACTATTGATTCATGGTATACCTGTACACATTACCGTCAGAACCACATACGGGTATATCTGTTTCCACTTCACTCGGGCACTCTGATGGGCAAGCTTGAGATGGTCTTACGGAAACGCATTTACCCACATGTGCAAGTTCGATTCCTCTTCTGCTTAGAACAATACAAATCAAGTGTATGGAATATGGTTATAACTCGACTACTTGGATTTTACTTGCAAGAAGCCAGTTCCAAATGACACATGGAGAAATACGTTCTTCCATCAGAACCGCAGACGTATTCTTCCTCTTTGACGTAGTCGCATTTGATCGAAGAGCATTTGACAGCTTTGGCTGCACATCTAACCCAATCAACGGCTGTAACTTTGCCACTGTGAGGTCTGCCAGCATAAATTTGATATTAAAACGGAATATTAATGTAGAGACAGGATTATATCGCACCCGCAATTCAGCAAGCGAAGTTCGCAGTTGCTCGAATAGATGTTACCATCAGATCCGCAGACCCGTTCCTGAGTTTCGTTGGTGCATTCCGACGGGCAACTCGCCAGAGCCCTCTCTTGAGGAATGCAGTTTGACAGTGGGACTTCAAACACATGCCGCCTGGAAAGAGATAATCAGCCAAGATCTAAGTTTAATTCTGGGTTAAATCGATAGTTACCCGCAGTTCTTGACTCGCATGAGACAACTGCTGGCATAAAGTAGTCCGTCGGATCCGCAAACGGCTTTGGAAGCTTTCCAGCATTTCTCCTTGCAGTGCTTGGTGGTTTGACAGTGTTTTAGACTAGTCTCCACGACACCTTGTCTGAAGTACAAAGCCACAGGGTCAATATCAGCAAGAGACAAAAGCGAAAGAGTAAAAGAAAAGAGGAAAAAGATACCCGCAAGTAGACATTTTCATTTCGCAGCGCGAAGTATAGACATTTCCGTTCGATGCACAGATGGGTCCGTCTCTGGGAGATCCGTTACAGTTTGCAGGGCACGACTCCTCGAACGCTGTCACGTTTAAACAAGGTCCGTAATGAGCCAGTCGGATTCCTCGTCTTTCCGTAAGAAAAACGTGAAAATTAAACGCTTGAAAAAGCAAACCAAGGGTAAAACTAATGGACAAAATGTAATGGTTTACATCCCGGATGTCACAGCTACACTTTTTCCCATACAAAACTTGAAAAAAAAAAATTCGTAAAATGTGTTCTCACCTGCAAGTTTCGACGTGAAGTACGCAGCTATTAATGTAAGTCCTTCCATCAGATCCGCACACAAAGTCGTTTTCCTTGTTGCAGTGATCCCTGCAGAGCGAACCTCGAGCTCTGGAACAATGAGATCCATCTCCTGCTTTCACGTCTGCCAAAACAGTTAAAATTACAAATTTAGTTTGTTGATACGAGTTTTAAACTGTGTTGAAGCAGAATCGAGGCTTCCGGGTCTTGACGCTACAAGTTGATCGTTTAAAAAAATTCTTTGTTGTGCCACGTGACGTTTTATGGTCCATTTGTTTCTTTGGAAGGCCCAGTATTAAAGTTTGTCGCTCCACTTGGTCTTTTCCCGAGTTAAATACACAAAGAAACAAAAGATGCTGCCAGAGGATCTCGTGCATGTAGCAGGTGGTTATCGTTCTAGCCCCGCAGCGTTTTCTACACCCAGAACCCTCTTCCGCGAACTTAGATTTACACACAAAACTGAGAAGAAAAAGAAAACTTGTAAATAACGAAGAAATAGATTCAGTCTGCGCAATGATCTCGGCTGTTCGCTTCATCGGCTGTGGATACCGTTAGAGCTATCCGTTACACGGTTCGATGGAATCTTCCATTAATTGAAAGTAAACCGTGCTACTTTTTGTAGATTAATTATTAAGACTACTTCCTGCTGAACCGTAGCGAACATGTAGCTCAGTAAAAACTATCAGAAAGTAGCAGATAAATGCAGAGGGGCAAAGAAAAGGCTTCTCACTCGACAACCCTGTAGTCAGCAATTATTATTTTTCACTATTATTTGTTATTAAATATAATTATAGTCTTAACTGTAATTTTCTCCTTAATGAAAAATGATTCATGGCCCTTTGTTTAGTCGTCTAGAGGGTTCTAAGTCTTCGTAAGAAGTTGTGGTAAATTAGTATAGTTACCTAGTCCACAGTTACGTCGACGCAGTTCACAACTGTTGGCGTAGATCACTCCGTCTGTTCCACAAACGGGACTATTGTCTTTGGGACAGAACTTGGGACATGCTCCTAGTTCAGCACTAGTTCCTCTGGCAGCTTCATACCCAAAAAATGAATAGCAACAATCAATGAAATTTTACATTTAAAATGTTGCTTAAACTTACCGGTTAGCGTGAATAAGCACCAACTGACAAGTGCGCTGTAGATGATCATCTCAAAGTAAAACTTGACTGAAATCTACGGAAAAGTTTCAGCTTGTCGTAGAGGAGCAAGTTACTTTAACGACGAGCGCCCAGAGAATGTTTCATCAAGGACAAAGGTGTGCAGTATTTATCCAGAAAACGCTGCCCTCCGCTCCGCTACTTGTCTTCCTCTCGCACCTGAAAAGTGGTTCAATAGTTCACCACCAGGGTTCCAAAACTTCATTTCAAGATTTTATCGATCTACTGCCTTAATGAGTCAGCTTTAGAGTGTGAAACACTGTTACACTGTTCCCAGTGAGCTTTAATCAGTCGCAGTTTGAAAACAGTGAAGACGCGCCATTTTTTTCGGTACGCCATCTAGCGGTAGTTTGCAGAACTAAATATAAAATTTTTAAACTTTCATTTTCCCGCGTGTTTTTTCCCCAAAGGTGAATGTTTCTTGTTACAGTGGCAATGAAGCAGCAAACAAGATGCACTTAATTATACAGATAGAATAAGCAAACTTCACGATTTCAAGTTTTATTGTGAATTAATGGTGTTTGAAAATAAAATAATAAATTTTATATCAAATTTTCTTGATTATAGTCTCGGAAACGTTGAGAAATATTCTCCGCAGTTGTTTAGAATGCCACTGTTAATGGGCCCCTGACATCAACCGGGTCATTTACAATCCCCAATTGCCCCGGCGAGTCGTCAGGGACACGAAACAAATGAAGATCGCTATCCGCAAAGTTATGGAATGTTATGAAAGCTCTTGCTTTAATAGTTTCTGAGACATTGCCGGCGTGAGAAATTTCGATATGACCTGGTGAACGTGACATCAATGACCCAGTCAGGATCACGATTGATACCCCGACACAAAAAAAAAAACAGAGCCCGTGAACCCGAAAAATACGACCCGCAGCTATAAAACTCGACCCACGTCTTAAGATGGCGACCGCTAGAGCAAACTAGACTTATACTAGACTAGTATATGAACGTAGTAAATTAATAATATTAAATAATAATGACTGGACGAATTCGAGAAGATGCTGGAGAAAAAACCCGAAATCCCACAAGGTGTTGTTGGATTACACAGGCGGCAAAGGTTGAAAGGAAAGACATAATTGCATAACGGGACACCAGTTCCCCTTCAAATCAGGTCATGTATATTCATTAATTCTACATTTGGGAATAATATTCAATTTGGATATAATATTCAACAAGTTATTCTTCTAAAACCGTTAAGCTATTTCATAAATATTACTTTAATATATATACTAATTACTAATTTTTTATCAAACGGATTAATTAGCGAGGAAGATTAAACTAAGTACAGCTCCCATCTAGCAGGAAAATTTTAAACTAAAATAACTGAAATAAGTTTCAAACTTTCTCGCTAGATGGCGGTTTATTATTTTTTCCTACGATAACTGAGTTAATTATTTTGACGTTAAGAGTTTGTAAATTGATAACTGAACGGATTTTACAAGAACTTTTTTGAGAATAATATTTGGAATTTTGGATTAGATTGTGTGTGTGGAGTCCATAATAGTTTTTCACGCATGCGTTGTTTCGTATACGTGAATGCGTGTTTATATTCCATGTCCATAGGCCTTCGAGAACTGTGATATGTAAATTGAACGAAGGCTAAAATAAACAGTTTCATTCATTTTTTCGGTTAATCCCCATGAGAAAACAAACACGAATATTTTAGCAACACAAAAAAGCAGAGCCCCTTTTAGTTGTACAGTCAACAGATACGCATTCAGTACAGGGCTATTGAACTACTGATCAATTAGATATACCGACTGTTGGCATGGGATAATGGTTTCATTGATCACTACTACTATTGAAATAGTTTATGACGTGTCGATTGAGTCATCAAAGGATTGGCTTGTGCACGTTTTCCGCAAGCGATACATTTGAAGATTAGCACCGCACGTGGTCCTATTTGACTAGGATAACAGAACCCCTTGACGGTTCAGTGTAACCCCCTTCTGATAGAATGCTGATGTTATCAACAGATCATCAATCCGTATATCGTTTTAATGACACACCGGGCCTCTACTTTTTGATACTTTATGCAAAACACTAAGATGACTCAGCATTTAAAAAAAATGTCAGAAATGTGTAAGTGAGCACACAAAATCCCGTGGAAATAACTCAAAAGAAAGTGTCTTTTACGAATCTGACTTAAGAGGGGGATGAAGCTGATGACAGCCCAACGATCATATCGACTGAAAAGATGTCAAAAGACTCGCTGTCAAGCTTCCCCGCTGTGACAACATCCCAGAAATGACTCTCAAGACCATTCATGTTTCATAAGTCACATCGAAAGACACTTTTGAGCTGAAAAAGTTGAAAATTCTGAACAGGAAAGTTATAACATGAGATACAATATATAATAAGATATATAGATATATATAGAAAAAAGTTTACACGACAGGAATGACAAGGGTTTGAGGGTCGTTTGGGAACAAATTGACTGAAAAGGGAATGCCTCTTGAAGGGACTGAAAAGCAGCCCACTCGCTTGCCTTACGTTTGGCCCCACAGACAAGAAAGGGGGGCCTCAACAAAACGATTCAACACATTATATCAATAAATACATAGCATTGCCTTCACGCATTATACGTTATTTGTATACTTTCCATTGTAGCAGAACATTCTCCCCCTCTCTGTTACGTCTGCTGCACACACTGAAAGGGAAAAAAACGCTCCTATGAAATCAAACAGGGGCAAAAAGCAACAAGGGAGAGAGACCCGCTGGCCATTTTTCAATCATCCAGACTAGCAATCCTGCGCCTTTCTATCCCTGTTGTTCAGTGCCAGATATGCCCGTTTTAGCCCCTGCCTGTCTTTTTAACAAGCAAGATTTAGCCCCCTTAAAGTCCCACTCTATCCTTTTGATGAAGATTTAGGCCTATAACATATCCTACCTATACTTTGTATGCGAGACTCGGCCCCTGCTGACAGTTTTGTGTACAGGTGTAGTCCGTTAAAGCCCCTGTCTATCCTTTCCCGTTCGAGATTTAGCCCCTTGTAGCTCGTACCTATGCCTCTCTGCTAGACTTAGCCCCTGCTAGCAAACCTTACTTATCATTTTCTGTGTAAGACACAGGCCCTTGCAGCTCCTATCTACTCTTTCTTGTACAAAACTTGGTCCCTGTAGCTCCTACCTATCCCTCTGTGCAAGACTCAGGCCCTAGCAGTCCTTACTTATCCTTTTCTATGCAAGACACGGCCCTTTGCAGCTCTACCTATTCTTCCTTGTATCTCTTTGTAGCCCCTGTCTATCCATTTTTAGTGCGAGATTTAGCCCCTGCTACTTACCTTTTCTACAAAATGTAGCCTTTGAATACCCTGTCTGTCCTTACCCGTTCGAGATGTAGCCCCTTTTAGGTCCTCCCTACACCTCTGTGCTAGAACTAGCCCCTAGCAGATCCTACCTATCCTTTTCTTGCCAGTTTAGCCCCTTGCAGCCCCTGTCCATTCCTTCTTGTACAAGATTTAACTCCTTGAAGACCCTTGTCTATTCTTTCTTGTACAAGATTTAGCCCCTGAAGATCCTACCTATCCTTTTCCGTTCGAGATTTAGCCCCTTATAGCTCGTATCTATCCTTCTGTGTTATACTTGACCCCCAGCAGACCCTATCTATCCTCTACTATGCCAGATTTGCCTCTTTTACCCCCTGTCTACCCTTTTTGTGTGTGATTCAGCCCCTTTTAGCTCCGAGCTAGACAGCACACACTTATTCACTGGTTCTTGTTGCCCTTTTGTATCACTGTGATGTTTCTATTTACCTTTTTGCTGTAACGCAAATCGTGTTCAATGACAGGAAAAGATACTATGAAAACTTGAACACCCAACACTTTTTCAAGATACTTTCAAGACATTTCCGTGAAAGTGGAATGTTATCCTACTTAAACGTAGCATTTTTACAAACCTGCTGTACTCGATTTGTCGGTAAAATATCTGGCTTGTTCGGTTCCAGACCTAATATGACCACTCACAAAGTCAGCAGACAACAAGCAAAACCTTGTTTGGAACCTGACAAAACTTTAATCGGGGTTATCGTGTTATCCACATCTCGTGTCCACCATAGTTTTTGCTCTGTACAAGAAATATTTACAAATTCAAATTACGCGTTAATTGATATTGGAACGCAATTAGAAGTCAAAAACCAGATTTTCTTATGAAGCAGACGACGCGAAATCAAAATTTCGCTTGTTTCGAAGAGTCACTGGATGAAAATGTGATGATTTCAGGACTGGTAGTTGTGTGAATCCGTGTTTTTGGGGGGCAGTGGTGGAAGCAGACGACACGAATCTATTATTTGAGCCAACTATAAAACTATACGGAGCCGGAAAATTGTTGATAATGCGCGTGTAACGAGCCTTTTCGCGTCGCTGTAAAAACAAACAAACGCCGCTCCATAATTTGGCCTCATTGCTGGGCAAATTGCATTGGCTGCCATTAAGCCTCCATGGAAAACATGAATGGATCACACAGGAAGTTAGTTTTCCCTATAACACCCCATTTTGTGAACATCCCACCTTATTGACACCAGACATGCAAGCTTTTACTACCTACGTGATAACGTGATGATTACACGCAGTCTAATTATCAATTGGGAACTGCCATGTTCTAGCTTATAGCCCTGCCCAATATAGAAAAGTCATACGGTTGAGTACCGAATGACTAGGTAGCTGAACACTAGCTTCCCTCTGAATCACTAGCTGAATAGTAGCTGAATTGACTTTAGTAGCTAAAACTGAACCCTCTGAATAAGGGCTTGAATACTGCATGATTTAGTTCTTTAACAGTTCAAGCGTACGAACCGTTGTGAAAGTGGGACAACTTCACACTATCATCTATAGCTGAATCCATGATAGTCATACACTATTCAGATGGTCATTGAGACGTTTGACTAGCGCATCATTTTAAACTGTGTAATAGTTGACAAATGACCGATAGTTGATGGACAAAAAATGAGAAGCGCGGGGTATCGATTTCAGATGCTGTTTTCGCAGTATACACTTTTGTTGTAACATCATCCGAGGATTCCGGAATAGGATTTCAATGGCGGATCTGTCACCGGTGTCCATTCG
Source organism: Eulimnadia texana (assembly GCA_002872375.1). Lineage (NCBI taxonomy): Eukaryota > Metazoa > Arthropoda > Branchiopoda > Diplostraca > Limnadiidae > Eulimnadia > Eulimnadia texana. The sequence goes on along the minus strand of NKDA01000001.1, from coordinate 30,140,719 downwards.
TCGCCAGGGCTAATCCTATAGAATCGCATCATTACAATAGACCTTAGTGTCGAATGTCGTTTGACAAGCAGCAGTTGCCCATTTCAAAGATCCCACCGTTGCCAAACTTACAAAAAAAATAACATTTTATCAATTTGTTATCGCAGTTTATCACCCAGCGTCTCCCAAGGACTTTTTGCACAAAAAAAAGTAGTTAATGATAGTTTTTGAACTATTCCGTGACCAACAAGCAATATGGCGACCCTGGATAATTGTATACTTCCGTCGTCAGTGAAATTCTCTTGTTTGGATATGTTTAACAAATCTGACGCACACGACAGGGTATTTTTATTTATTTGTAATACATATAATTAATACAACTGACATCTGTAGTTAGAAAAAACTACTTCAAAATAGCCGGAAACAGTTGTATGAGTTTTCTATCTAGGCTAAATTACAGGGTAGTAGCAGACGAACCACCCCCGCACATATTTACTGAGTTTATCCATTCACTAGTTTCACTATTCACTAGTTTTTTTTGTAGTTTCCTTCAGTCGGCAACTGGGACACAAAGAATGTTAAGTATACAACAATCTGCAACTGTTGTTATTGAAGGAAGACAACTATGGTTGGACACAGCAAAAGTTGTATTATCATACACACTTTCAAATCAAATTTTTCTTTTTCAAACAAAATCGGGATAATTTTGGGTGGGAAAAAAAGATGACGTTTAATTAAAAACACTGATTTCTGTTGCTATTAGCAAGCCAAAAGGAACTTTGAATGCTGTTACGGTCTCAAATCGAAAATTTCAAGCCGAGTCAGAAGAGGCTTCCTTACCAAAAAACACTGAAAAAAGCCGTTAAAAATACCAAAAAAATCAGAAATAACTCAGAAGATGAATAAAGTAGAAGAAACTGATTAAGAAAAAATTTTAAAAGTTAACGAAAATCAAATACTTAATTAGATTTTTTAAGTATTTTTCTCCGACCTGACTAGTTGGCCCGGCTGAATCTTGAAACTTTTTACGGGAGGATTTAAGAGAAAACTAAGAAATTTTCAGAAGAAATTGAAAAGTAAATTGAGAATCACAACACTTAATTACATCAAATTGATATTAATTTTGTTTAATTCAGTTAAAAAATGGTTTAAAAATTTTCCGTTTTTCTGTTCAGTGCGAGCCGTGGCCGGCGGCGAGGTCCTGCATCTTCTTGCGAGTCTGAAAATTTCAGAATAAATTTGACTTCTTACTTGATTTTGATTAAGTTAATTAGATTCAGTTATTGCCAACAGTAGTTGTGAAAAGTTAGCGAAATGCTTACATCGTTCAGATCGGAATCTGCTGACCGATCGGCGTGGTGAGTGCGGTAGGCTCGCTGGTCTTCCTCGAACTCCCGCAGACGCTGGTTGAAACGCTCAACTTGCTCCCGACGGAAAGCGTCCTCGATCTGTTGCAAACAACAACATTAGTAGTAGCGGTGATAGTAATAGAAGTAGTATTTATCATAGTAATAATAGTAGTAATGATGGTTAAGTTGTAATAGTAGCAAAGATAGTAGTAGGAGTAGCAGGAGCTGTACCAGTAGCTGTAGTGGAGTACATATGGTGATTATAGTAGTAGAAGTATTAGCAGTAGTTGTCGTAATAGCTGTAGTGGAGTAGTTGAGGTAGTGATAATAGTAGTAGTAATAATTGTAGCAGTAATAGCTGTACTAGAAATAGCTGTAGTTGTAGTACTAGTTGTAGTAGTAATAGCTGTAGCTCTAGTGGATTAGTTGAGGTAGTGATAGTATTAGTAGTAGTAGCAGCAGTAGTAGTAGTAGTAGTGGTATTGACAAATAGTACTAGTAGCATAGTAATAGAAATGCACTTATAGTAAAGTGTAGTAGCAGTAGTGTTGCAAGTAATAATAGTAGTAGCAATTATAGCTGTAGTATTGATTGCAGCAATCGTAGTAATAGTCGTGCTATTAGCTATAGAACTAGTAATACAGCCTTAGTAGTCGTAGTAGTACTCGCAGTGCTATAAACTGTCGTAGTACTGATATTAGTAGTAGCAATAACCGTAGTAGTACTAATATCAGTATACAAGCATTAGTAGTAGCCGTATTGTTGTAGGAGCCGTAGTGGTAGTAGTAGTATTAGTAGCGGTAGTAATTGCGGCCTAGTATTTCAGGAAATGCTACCACATCTTATCATATACAAATACAGAACCTACAGAATGATTTAAGACCCACTGTTGTAGTTGTTGTTGCAAGGTAGTAGTTGAGAGTGAACTGTTGTTGCATAATAACGGCTACTGCAAACTCGTTAAGTGCATCTGGTGGTTGCAACAACCAATTTTCTTTTCATCGACGATTTACATCAAACCTTTAACTATCATTAACTACTACTAATTAACTACCAACTACAACTTCAGCAATAAATTAAACGAAAACAAATATAGTCAACTATCATTATGCTAACAAGCAATGACTAACTAGTAAATAAGTAATCAGCAGAGTAAACTATCATTAACTACTGTTAGCAAGTAGTTAGCTATTGCTTTACTAAGTAAATCAAGGTAATGTAACTAAAATTTAGTTTCAAATTAGTATTACTTACTATTGTAACTACAAAACTGTCGAATGTGTGGACACGACGTGATTTACCCATAAGTATTACATGGGTGTCCACTGATTCGACAGATTATTATCACTTGCGCCATTGTGTCATTTACGACAAAACTGCCAAATGCGCGGACACAATACGATTTACCCGTAAGCATATTGTAAGTGTCCACAGGTTCGACAGATCGTTGTTGTTATTATTATTATTATTATTATTATTATTATTATTATTATTACAACAAAACTGTCGAATGCGTGGACACAATATGATCTTCCTATAAGCCTTTAATGAGTGTCCACAGATTCGACAGATTGGATATTATTATTATTACTATTACTATTATTATTATTATTATTATTAAGTTTATACCCTGGCGGCTTCTTCGTCGAATTCGACGCATCCAGTGCCGTCGAGTCGATCCCGATCGATCCAGCCTCTCCACCGGACGCAGACTCCGTTCAGGATGAACCTCGATCGAATGTGAACCTGAACAATAATCATAAATTAATAGTAAATAATCAGTAATAATAATAATAATAATATCTGATAGAAAAAAAAGATGCGCTAGTCAAACGTCTGAATGACCTTCTGAATGGTGCATGACTATCATGGATTCAGCTAGATGATAGTGTGAAATTGGCCCACTTTAACAAGGTACGTACGCTTGAACTTTTAAAGAACTAAGTCATGCAGTATTCAGCCCCGTATTCAGAGGGTTCAGTTTGAGCGACTGAGGTCAGTTCAGCTACCATTCAACTAGTGATTCAGAGAGGAGCTAGTGTTCAGCTACCTAGTCATTCGGTACTCAACCGTATGACTTTTCTGTATCGGGTAATAATAATAATCTGTGGACAGTATCAGAGTGGTTATGACGAAACTGAACTGTGTCCACAGATTCGACAGTTTGTCTAATAGATACAACATAACGAATTGATAACAATAGATATGAAGAAGAAAAAGAAAAATTAATCTGTCGAATCTGTGGACACTGCAGCGTCGGAGTGCCTACAGCCAAACTGAACTTGTGTGTCCACACATTCGACAGTTCAGTAATAGTGACCTAGCACTGTATATGAAGCACTACTGCTATTACTTGTACTACTATTAGTGTTACTACTACTGTAACTATTACTACTACTACTGGTTACTGCTTTTACTACTATTACTGCTACTGTAACTACTACTATTGCTACTACTAGTGCCACTACTACTGTAACTACTACTACCATTATTACTGCTGTTACTGCTACTGCTACTACTGTAACTACTACTACCATTATTACTGCTGTTACTGCTACTATTACAACTACGATCACAACAACTACTATTACTACTACTATTACTACTGCTACTACTATTGCTGCTGCCACTACTACTTCTGCTACTACTACTATTGCTACTGCTACAACTATTACTACTATTACTACTTGTACTGCTACTACTACTATTACTATCACTACTACTAATGATATATTAAAACTTATAATAATAGTTATCAAATTCAAAAGTGTAACAAAATGGCGGCTTATAAAGTTGGCGTTTATTAATTAGTCGGTTCAAAGTTTTAAAAAGATTTATGACTACAGGGATGCCGGTCCCCGGTTTTCGATTCCCCATGTCACTTTAGGGCAGTGTTTCCACTTTGCAGGGAAATTTCCTGTAAAAAGGGGAAAACAGGGCCTGAAAAGGGAAACATAAGGAAACAGGGCAAAGGGAAAATCTGTAAGTACGCTTTGTATTCTAGTGTGGAGGGGAAAAAGGGGGAAATAAGGGAAGAGCGGGAAAGGGGGAGACTGAAAATGGAAACTTAAGGAAACAGGGAAAAGGGAAAATCTGTAAGTACGCTTTGTATTCTCGTCTGGAGGGGAGAAAGGGGAAAATTAGGGAAGAGGGGGAAAGGGGGAGACTTAAAATGGAAACCTAAGGAAACAGGGAAAAGGGAAAATCTGTAAGTACGCTTTGTATTCTCGTCTGGAGGGGAAAAAGGGGAAAATAAGGGAAGAGGGGGAAAGGGGGAGACCGAAAGTGGAAACAGTGCTTTAGGATCGGGCCGATCCCCATCTTTCAAGATTCTTGATTCTCATACCAAGATTCTTAAGAGATTCTTCAAAGATTCTTAGATGATTCCCTCGTATTAATATTCATTGAAATAAATATAAGTCAATAACGGAAATTAAATGACAAAATTCAATAAAATAAGATACCCAAAAATGTTAAATTAAAATTAATTAGTATAATTAAAACAATCAGTAAAAATGAATATTTCAAGATTCTCGGTGATTCTTGGTGATTCCCTTATTTGAATATTCACAAAAATAAATCCGTAATTAACAATTACAATGAAATAATCAAATAAAACTAAAATATGTGATGAGAAACTAAATATAAGCAATTTAATTAAAATAAGGAATTAAGTAAACAAACCTATAAAAAGAAAAGAATATAAATATTATAGAATGTTACTACGTAATAAGCAACAAAAATGAATAAAATTTCAAGATTCTTACGTGAATCTTAGAGATTCTTAAGATTCTTGGTAAGATTCACGGGTGGATATTTACTATACAGAGTTAAAATTCTCACAAGGGGTCTGAAACTTGCAATAATCTTCGTATGCACCTATAGGTCATGTTATCACTGTTATCAACCTGTTATCTCCGTGTTATCATATGTTATCAGATAATCTTCGCACGCTTTCCCTCCGAGTTTCGGAGCCCTTGAATTCTCGTATGTCTTATTATAATTACATATTATTATTATTATTATTATGAATTATATATAAACATTGAATATATATATATATTATAATATAGCGTTTCTCACCGTGTGGGAATGTTTTGCCTAAAAGAATAAGTTTAACGAAGCAGAACCGAGAGAAAAAAATTTATTTTTTTTTTGGTTCCGTTTTTTAATTCAACTTTTATGGCAGCCAATAAAACGGTGATGATCTTCTTCAAAGCAACGATTCTCCATTTACTCAACAGTCAGTCACTTCCGGTCATTTCATTACATTTTTATATTACCATTTTACTTGATATAATTATTGTTATAATTATATTATTATATTATTCTATTATGTTTATATTAATATATATATATATCTATATATACATTAAATTATTATATTATATAATTATATGATATATTATCGTAGATTATTATAATTATTATTATATTATATATATATTATATTATTATATGATATATTATCGTATATTATAATAATAATTATTATTATAGTTATATTTATATTACAATTTTACTTAATACTTAAGAAAATTTTCATGAATATAAAGTTCAATAATCAATTGAAGGGGTCCGAAACTTGTGATAATCTTCGTATACACCTATGGGTCATGTTATCACGGTTACCAATCCGTTATCTCCGTGTTAGCATATGTTATCAAATAATCTTCGTACACCTGGGTCATGTTATTGGAGTTATCAACCCGTTATCTGCATGTTATCGCCGTGTTAGCATTTGTTATCAAATAATCTTCGTACACCTGGGACATGTTATTGGAGTTATCAATCCGTTATCTCCATGTTATCTCCGTGTTATCATATGTTATCAGATCATCCTCCTCCACTTTTCCACGGAGTTTCGGACCCCTTGAATGAATTAAAGTTATGAAAAATTGTGTATTTTTATATAAAATTTATAAATCATCGTAAATAACTGAAGAAATTAATGTGTAATTAAGATCGATAATTACAATAATAATAATATTTTTAGATTTTATGACAATATTTATAAAATTTACTATAAATTTAATCAACATAACTCAAATAAATAATTGAAATTAGTTAACATACATATTTTATATAAAATTTACAAATGACTGGATAAATTAATGTATAATTAAAATTTTTAATTTAAAATAATAATAATATTTATTTTACGATTCATTCATTGGTTTCTATAACTAAAATCCCGTCTGAAAATTCTCATAGAGTATGTAGGATTTGGAACAGAGACTCAGTGAGATCTCACAACTTTTTAGAGTTTCTCACCTAGATCTCACTGAGTCTCTGTTCCAAATCCTACATACTCTATGAGAATTTTCAGTCGGGATACAAGAGTTAAGATTAGCACCAAGACTGTTTACTTTATTATGATAACGTTTTATTAATATATTATTATTAATATTATTAATATTATAAATATTAATATTAATATTAATTTAGGGAAATTGGAGTTGCTCTGTGGGAATTCGAGTGCGGTTCGGTGAGAAACAGACAACATGTGCGTGATGAAAGTCAAATACACAGTTTTAGAATAATCAGAGTTATCAACTGTTATCAACTGTTATCATCTGTTATCAAGTGTTATCAACCCTCGCTTTAGTGTTTATCTTTTAGGATGGTAAGTTCATTTATGTTATTTTATGTTATTATAAGATGTTGTCCATTGTTATCATGTGTTATCAAGTGTTATCGTCTGTTATCAAGTGTTATCAACCCTCTGCTTTAGTGTTTACCTTTTAGGATGGTAAGTTAATTTATGTTATTTTATGTTATTATAAGATGTTTTCAACTGTTATCACGTGTTATCAAATGTTATCATCGTGTTATCAAGTGTTATCAACCCTCTGCTTGATTGTTTACCTTTTAGGTTGATAAGTCAATTTATCTTATTAAGTTATTAAAAATTCCGAAAAGTGTTATCAACGTGTTATCAAATGTTATCAGCTGTTATCAAGTGTTATCACGTGTTATCGGCCCTCTGCTTTATTGTTTACCTTGTAGGTTGATAAGTTATTTTATGTTATTTTTTAAGTTACTATAACTTTTTATCAAGGGGTCCGAAACTCCGAGAAAAATTGTGCGGAGATTATTTGATAACAGGTGATAACACGGAGATAACATGGAGATAACAGGTTAATAACAGTGATAACATGTCCCAGGCGTACGAAGTTTATTGAAAGTTTCGGGACCCCTTGCTTTTGATCAAGTGTTATCAGCTGTTATCAGGTGTTATCACCTGTAGGTTGGTCTTTTCCACGGTTGGCTGTCTTTATGGAGTGACGTAAAGTCAGCGTTTCCCCACTGAAAACTCTCATTTGCTCTAACAACTGCACGCAACGCTCCACCCCAAAACAAAGAACTTCCTCCATGGTTCATGTTATCAGTGTTATCAACCTGTTATCAACATGTTATCAACGTGTTATCATTGCCTATCAGCTGTGAAGATAACTGAACAATCCATCAGTGTTATTTAATTAAGTCTGTTGCTTCCCAGCGGAAAATGAAGGATGTCGGCTACATCCTGAACGATATCCGTAACATATCCTGAATATCCTGAACCACGTCCGATTGTGGATGAGTAAAAAAATTGTGCTGAGAATTGTGAATCTTGATTATCAAGGGTACCATTAAGTATCCTGAAAAGCGTTTTTTCAGGATGCTGTTAAGTACCCTAAACATGTATTATTCAGGCATTCCTATGTAAGGGTCCTGAACACCCTAGAAAGTGGGCCAATTCGACTGCACTCAGAGTCCTGATTGGCATCCTGGATATGTCCTTTTCAGGAAATTTTCAGGGACCTGAAATTATCCTTAATTCTCTGCTGGGTTGGATCTTGGTTTTAAAGATCAGGAAAAATCAGGGGAAATTCGGGGAAAAACGCCGAAAATGAGACATGAAAGGAGGGACGAAAGAAGAATAGAAGAGAGTTAAAGAAGATATGATAAAAATAAGAGAATGAGAGAATGCGATGATAAGGCAAAGTCTAATGAGTTCAGGTGAGTACAGGTGGTCGTTAGAAATTTGTTTTAAAATCAGGGAAAATCGGGAAAAATTGGGAAAAATGAGAAGTGGGAGAAAAGTTGAGAGAGGGATAAAAAGAAAAGCAAAAGAAGAGATGATAAAAATGAAGAAAATGAGAAAATGTGATGATAACATGAAATCTATGAACACTTCAGGTAAGAAGAGATATAATCGTTGAACAATTGTTTTAAAAAATCAGGAAAAATCAGGGAAAAACGGGGAAAATCGGAAAAAATTGGAAATTAAAAAAGAGATGAAAGGAAAATAAAAAGAGAAGCAAAAGAAGAGATGATGAAAATGAGGATAATGGTAAACTACGATTATATCGAATACAGTTCAAGTGAGAACAGGCATATGTTAAAATTTTTTTAAGAAATCAGGGAAAATCGGGAAAAATCGGGGGAAAACGAGAAATGAAAGAAGATTTGAGAGAGGAACAAAAATAGAAGTAAAACAAGAAATCTAAAAATGAGGAGAATGAGAGAATGCGATGATAACATGGAGTCTACACAAGGTTCAGGTGAGAACAGATACAATCGCTGGAAAAATTGTTTAAAAATCAGGGGAAATCGGGAAAAATCGGAAAAAGCGAGAAATGGAAGAATGGATGAAATAAGAACGAAAAGAGAAGCAAAAGAAGGATTGATAAAAACGAGGAGAATGAGGGAATGTAATGAGAACACCAAGTCTATACAGTTCAGGTGAGAACAGGTAATCGCTACATTTCTTTTAAAACCAGGTAAAATCAGGGAAAATCGGGAAAAATCGGGAAAAGTGAGAAATGGAAGAGTAGATGAAAGAAGAACAAAAAGAGAAGGAAAAGAAGGATTGATAAAAACGAGGAGAATGAGGGAATGTAATGAGAACACCAAGTCTATACAGTTCAGGTGAGAACAGGTAATCGCTCCATTTTTTAAAAAATCAGGGAAAATCGGGAAAAATCGGGAAAAGCGAGAAATGGAAGAATGGATGAAACAAGAACGAAAAGAGAAGGAAAAGAAGGATTGATAAAAATGAGGAGAATGAGAGGGTCATTAAGAAGACAGGGATGACTGGTTGGTTAAGATACAGTTGTGTTGTTCTGACGCAAGTCATTATTCATCGACCAGAAACGGCCGCAGCTGCTCACCTTAAGACAATCGTCACATGAGTCTACAAGACTCTCACAAATATTCTCACTACGATTCTCACTAAGACTCTTGCTTAAGGCGATGCTCTATTTTGGATTGGAAGTACGGAACTATGAGAATAAAATAAAACGAAAAAGTGAAGAGAAAAAGAATCTAAAATAAAGAATTAGAAAAAAAATAAGAAATAGTAAATCAGTATCAAAAGCGATCCAATTACATAAACAAGACACGTGGAGGCTTCCGAGGACTTGTCACAGCCGTGAAACGCATACTGATCAGCTCAAAAGACCCCGTAACACTGAACTCCTATACGCTTATTATCATCTTATTATCAGTAAACCCAGTAGAAAAAAAGATGCGCTAGTCAAGCGTCAGAATGACCGTCTGAATGGCGTGCACGATTACCATGGATTCAGCTAGATGAGAGTGTCAAATTGGCCCACTTTCACGCGGTTCGTTCGCTTGAATTTTTAAAGAATCAAGTCATCCAGTATTCAACTCCTTGTCCAGAAGGTTCAATTTGGGCAACTAAAGTAAGTTCAGCTACTATTCAGCTAGTGTTCAGCTACCTAGTCATTCGGTACTCAACCGTGTGAATTTTCCATTTCTCAAATTAGCAATGAACGTTCAATAAGAATCGAGTATAGATTTCGGGAAACTTGGAGAAAGTGTGAAAACTCGACTCTTTGCGTGTCGTAATGGAGAAGAGAAAGTGAAGAAAGCGAAACAAAAAATGAAAATTTCGCATAAATTTTTTGTTATTTGACTGGAAACTAACAGTTGGATCATCCTACTGTGTGAAAACGGTGTGATAACACGGATAACATACTGATAACACGTTGATAACACTGAATCGTGAATGTAAATTTTTCCCACACAGCTGAAGAAAAGGTGAAATTTTTGTTATTTTCGTCAAAAAAAGAAGCTTTCACTAATCGTCCTGCATGAAAACCTGTGTGATAACACCTGATAACATATGATAACACTTGTAGATAATTTATAATTTTTGACTTTTTTTTTTTTGTTCTGGGCTTTATTACGGGACCGTGTGATTACTGTGGGGGGTCTTACAATCTCTCCGTTTGTTAACCGGAAGAACATGGCGTCTTCACAGTATTTAATTATATATTTTTATTCACTATTTTATGTATATATTTAATTTTTTTCTTTTTGCCCGCGCTTTTGTGTTCCGTAGTTTGAACAATGACAAAACTGAACGCGTCTAACTGTTTTACTTTCCCACGAACTTGTTGATAACATGCGATAACACTTGAGACAAGGTGTTAGAGTTGCAGACCCCCCTCCACCTTGTCTTGGGGGTGGGCATAGGGAAAATTAATTCACGGGAACTTGCACACAGGAGAAGGTAGAAATGAACAGCACCTGGTCAAGGCTATGTACTAATTACATCTGATCCATCACCATTACCCCGACAGTTCAGAAAACAGGTGAAAAATGAGCAAAAACCTCATTTTCATTCAAATTTTCATCATTTTGACTTACGGTTAGTCATACGGTTGAGTATCGAATGACTAGATAGCTGAACACTAGCTTTCCTCTGAATCGCTAGCTGAATAGTAGCTGAACTGACTTCAGTTTGCTGAAACTAAACCCTCTGAACAAGGGCTTGAATACTGCATGACTCACTTCTTCAAGAACTCAAGCGCACGCACCGTGTGAAGGTCGGCCAACTTCACATTATCGTCTAGCTGAATCCGTGGTAATCATGCACCATTCAGAGGGTCATTCTGATGTTTGACTAGCGCATCTTTCTTCTATTGGGATCTCTGTTTGTTTGGGTGATATTGTAGTGATAACAGCGGATAACAGCAGGACTGTTGTATCTACTACCTGTGTTGTAGTTGTCTGCTGAGGCCCATTATTATGTATGGGTTTCCGACTTACAAGTCGAGGACCCGGATATTCTTCATCTTTGTTATTGCCATTCTTTTCATAATTGCTTCTGATGAGCCTCTTCCTTTGTTGTCAGCTCCTGGTGCGACTGCGCCCGAGACTCAAGATCCCAAAAATCAATTTCCAAAATGGCGGACGGTGGCCAATACCATCAACGCACAAGAGCATGCGCGCTTCTGAACTACTATCTCGGAAATAGTTGGCTTATGAACTACTGAGTGAATTCAGCACTGATTGTGGCAAGTTTCTATTGTAGTCACAGAAAGAAGAGTCGTGTAAACTACTTACAGAGATAATTAGATGTGTAATTAAATTTTTTCATGGAAGTAGTGGGAACTATAATTACTATTAATTACACTCAGGCGCGCACAACAAGGTGGCTTCCCCCGCTATTAACAGCAGAACAAGAGAAAAAGTCTCAAATTTTTTTAAAAGTTTCTCGAGATTTCTCTTCAAAACTCGATGGAATTATTTTGAAGTACTGTTGTAACGCCAATTAGATGAACAGCAGCCAAACAAAACATGGCGACAGAACAAGATAACGTGAAAGATAGACACGATAGCACAGGACTATGGTTCGCTTAAAAATAGAAACCGCAAAAACCTGTTATACTTGAAAGTTTAGCATACAAAACGCTTACGAAACAGTTTCACGAGAAGAGATACGAGCTCCAGGAGGAAATAAAGAGCATCCTTTGGTACCCAAGGACGATCAGGGGCACATGGAAAACCCCTGAGGGCAAAAAGTACATCTCAGAAAAAGCCTGAGAGCAAAAGAGCGCTTCTTAAAAATACGAAGGACATTCAGGCGTCACTCTAAAAACCCTAGTTGAGTGTCAAATTATATCAGGAAAAGGTTAGGAGTAATCAGGGGCCTCTTAAGAATCCTTAATAGAAATAACTTTATCTCAGAAAACTCCTGCGTTTGAGTAGGTACCTTAAAATTACTAGAAGGAAATCAGGGGCATTTTAAACACAAAAGGACAAATCAGGGAAAACTCCTTGAGGAGGGAAAAACGGCTCAAGACGCCTAGGGGTGAACAAAAAAGCGTATATCTCGAAAGCTCATAGAACACAAAGGCACATCTTTAAGAAACGTGCCAGGGGCGAAAAATTGTATCTTATGGGATATAAAGCAGGCGCCTCAGGGGCAAAAACTGAAGACAGGCAACGGCTGGGACTGTAAGGTAAAGGGTCTCTCGGCATGGGGCTCCGGAAGTGAGCAATAACCCCCTCGTAATAACAGCTCTTGCTCACTGTTTGGCTGCAGTCATCCGGACGCTAATTGCACAAAATTACACGACTGTCGACGCCGTCTGTGACTGAGCCCCAGCCAGCACCAACAATTTACACGTTTAGCCCTCTCCATCTTCAACCTGCGCTTTTTTGTTTCGTCTGCTCTGTAACTTCTGGCTATTGCTTTTTCTCCATTTGAACTGCAAAGACCGCCCGGGATGTCTTACTTAAATCTAGAAGGTGATCATCTATACAAGAACTAAGATGAGATATGTTAGAGGAACAGTAGAATCCAAGATGCCGTCTGAAGTTTGAAACCGTCAAAGATTCCCCGATGAAACAGTCATACGGTTGGGTACCAAATGACTATGTAGCTGAACACTAAGCTTCTCTCTGAATCACTAGATGAACAGTAGCTGAACTTACTTCAGTTGCTAAGCTTGACCCTCTTAATAAGGGAATGAATATCGCATGACTTAGTTCTTTAAAAATCCATGCATATGAACCGTGTGAAAGTGGGCCATTTTCACACCGTCATCTAGCTGGATCCATGGTAATCATGCAACATTCAGAGGGTCATTCTGACGTTTGACTAGCGCATCTTTTTCTGTTAGGTCATAAGTCCTGGGTTTTGAGGGGGAAAACCGAAAAACTTTTGGGAATTCGGGAGTTTTCTTCTTTTCGGGGTTTTCACCGGAGATTGATATTCAAGAGGCGAGGTAAACGATGATACGGTCAAGACAAAAGAGACAACGGTGGATGTTGCGAGGCTAGAGTTACCAGTCCCAGATGGAGATAAGCTATACAAGGCCAGACTTTTGCTTAACAAGATTAAACGCCTATTGCGAACGGGAAAAGCAGGGGCCCTGAGAAAAGAGACGCGGACAAAGCGCATAGGGGTTAAATGGTAGCCACCGAAAATGCCCCGAGTGAAGTGGACCAAAAACTTGAATGACCGGGGCACGCTTCACGAATTCCTCGGACCCCGATACAACAAGGAAACCCTCGAGAAAAGGTCTAGGCGCGGACATTCGGAAAGATGCACTTTTCAAGGGGGAAAAAATAAAGATGCACATTTTTCGGCAGCTTAGTCTAATGTTCAAACATGATACCTGGCCTAGACTATTCCAAAAATGTGTCCCCACATGTTGGATAACAAACATTTCACGGCTGTTTTATACATTATCCAAAGGGGATTGTGCAACCCTGGAATTGGATTCTTGGACAATAGTAAAGTTTTTGTGGAACTTTCTGGGTGGGTTACTTTGCTTTGACAAAATGTAGCGGCTCGCTGAGTATAAAAAAGCATTCTTGTAAATAGTGTTCTACTCTCAGAAATTATCCATTAATCGTAGTTTTCTTAATTTCTGATTATCATAGGAAAGTATGGAATATCTGAGATTTACTGGATCGAAAGTTTGACACTAAACAGAGTCCACTGCTGCCACTCAACATGTTTGTTCATTGTGAATTTCGAGAGAGAAACCGTTCGGGCCATTCAAAGCCAATTGGTGTCAGTTACAAGTTGAAAAGTTAATAATATCAATTGACATCAATTGAAGCTTTTCAAGCTGAGGTACTTTAAGGAGAACCCCCCGTGGTTCGCTATTCGAAAAACGAGGGTTTTGCGAACAGGGGGCTGCTGTTTATGACAAAGAAAAGGCCAACTTACAACCCCAACGTTTTACAAGACACAAGGCATACCCTAAAGCCCGACGATAACACATACGCAAACTAGACCCGACGAACGTTTGTCTGGCCCCTGAACCGAACCTAAAAGTACTGGTAAACAGCCTGCAATATAAGTGATAACGGGTTGAGTTATACCATCCAAGCGTCACCGATAGAAAATTCGTACGGTTGAGTACTGAATGACTAGGTAGCTGAACACTAGCTTCCCTCTGAATCACTAGCTGAATAGTAGCTGAACTGACTTCAGCTGCTAAAAGTGAGCCATCTGAATAAGGGGCTGAGTACTGCATGACTAAGTTCTTGAGAGATTCAACCGTACGATTCGTGTGAAAGTGGGCTAATTTCACACTGTCATCTAGCTGAATCCATGATAATCATGCACCATTCAGAGGGTCATTCTGACGTTTGACTAGTGCATCTTTTTTTTTTACTGGGAAGCTATAACATAGGGGACGAGGTGAGCATCAACAAAGTGATAGACAAGAGGAGGCGGTTGGAAGCTAATCGCTCAGGTAGATAATGCGCAGTGGCAGCCGACAACTTCTGCAGCAGGAGGTCGCAGCAAGCTAGCCCAAATAGCTTTTGTTTCCTTTTTATTTTTTGCTCATTTCTTCATCGTCTCATTTCAGATGAGATCCCATCAATGAGCCAATACAGACTAAAGGCTCGTGTTCTTTTGTCATCCAGAAATCTCTGTACACCTCATTAAACCTCTATACGAAGCGCTAATTGAAACCTTTCAACAGATAAACCTACAGCAAACAGGGTGGGCTCTATATTTTCAGACAAACCCTTTTTCTAAAGGTTCCACTTTAACTGAATTAAGTTTTATATGACGCGAACTGAACTCCGAGAATTTACAACAGTGTTTTAGGCTTTAGGGGGAAAGTATTTTTCCATAGGTTTTTATGACTCTTCGGGAAAAAGGAAGAAGAAGAAGAAGCCCCTGGATTGCTGGAGGATTTTTAGTGCTCTTTGGGTAGTTGTAAACAACGCAATAGAAAACGAAACAGCGGCGATTAGACGAGTTTTATGACGTCTCCGTTGTTGAGGAAGGCGCCATTAAGAAACCTTCACTGTTATGCCGTTCAAATTTCCGAAGGGCCCGCAGATTTCTCTCTCAGATTCACCAGAAGTGTCTCAAACAAGACGGAGACCAAAATGACCTTTTAGACCCCCAATAAAACGCCCAACCTAAAGACCCTCGTGCCCCAATAAACCCCTACTGAGCCCCTGCCGGCATCTGAAGCTTTTTACAGCGGTCAGATTTCTTCGAGAACAACTTTTTACGAGCGTTTAGACCATAAGCATTATCAATAGAATTCTACTCAGACTTAGTTTGCATCAAGTTTAAGTAAGCCCTATAGAAGAGCCATAACGGTTGAGGAACCGAATGACTAGGTAGCTGAACACTAGCTTCCCTCTAAATCACTGGCTGAATGGTAGCTGAATTTACTGTTAGTTGCCAAAACTGAACCCTCTGAACAAGGGGTTGAATACTGCATGACTTGGTTCTTTAAAAAGTTCAAAGCGTATAACGAACCGTGTGTAAGTGGGTCAATTTCACACTACCGTCTAGCTGAATCCATGGTAATCATGCACCATTCAAATGGTCATTCTGACGTTTGACTACGCGTATATCTTTTTCTGTCGGGAGACTTCTAATTAAGAATACATGAAGTAGGTTGGTTTACCTTTCCAGGCTCTTTATCGAAATCGCAATCACGGATTCCATCGGTGTTGTAACCCCAGGTTCCAGGACCGAAAGCCAACTGGAAATTTGTCCCCGTCGCCACAACTGCCTGTTAATACAAACATTCTATCTCTTAGAATCTGAAAATTACAATTAACTCTTATGCAGTGTTATTCTTACTAACTTACCAGTTAACTGACTTACCAGCTGACTAACCAACTAGTTAATTTACTATATTGCTAACTAATTAACTAACTAGCTAACTAACAACCACATATCCAACTAAGTTGCTAACTTACCAACTATAACTGACTCACTGACTATAGCAAAACAAACCGATCTACTAAATTACTAACTAATTAACTTGCTAACTAATTAACAAACTAGCTAACTGACTATGTTTTAAGTAGTGCTTTCTTGGAGAGGTTCTTATCTTATCTTGTATTGTGCGGTTTCTTGTGAAGTTTCCGTTGTAACGCGCGGGAAGTTCTACTCTCGTATCGAGTTCTCTGATAACTACTTTCAGTTTTTGCTTTTTCGTGTCTTTGCACATTATCGCTTGTAAACATACGAGAAAACGTCTGTTTCATGGGAACGGACATTGTAACCTTTTCACACAAGCTTTTCCTTAACTCGTATCACAAAAAAGCTTTAGAGATATGAATAATCAAAGCGGACACTGTCCGACAGAACAGACTGAACTTGTCCTTTTTGATTGATGAACAGAATGGACAATTGGTCACTTACAATGTCGGTATGTCCTTCTCTGCAACCTGCCATAAATCTAATTTGTCGCTCCTCCAGCGGTCGGTCCCGGTAGCCGACATATTTCACCTAAAAACATGCGAATTGCAATTAATCTAAACGCAATTAAGACTAATTATCAATGAGTTTCTAGTACTTAGTTAACGTTAAAGAGAGTTCATAGGACTGTTTCGCAAAATTTGGTTTCTAAGTACCTCGGATTCGCGACTGAGTCTGCGGAAGAGTTCGTCCGACTCGAAACGGGTCTTCTGGTCCGGGACGACTCTAGGGACCCGGTACATTAGGGCCGGTTTCGTCTGCTCGTATAATCCCATAGTGTCGTAAGGAAGCATGCTGGAAAGAAGAGCGGCCGTCTGGTTCATCGCTTCGTATATTTAACACAGATTCGTTTCAGTTAAAGTAAGTTTACTAACCACTTAATTGAACTTAAGTTTAACTCAACTAACTTAATAGATTTAATTTTAGGATTAATTAAAAAGTTTTGAGGGCAAAAATTCTGACTTACTTTGTTTCCCGTCGGCCTCGACTTGGGTTGGCGCTTTCGAACGTTACAGTAGGAATACCAAATACGCAAAATCGCCAAATTTACTTGAATTTTTCTCACAAATTTGCAAATATTTTGCAAAAGCTTTTATATTAACTCACTCTTCGCAAAGTCTTCAAGGGAGCTCTTGGAAAATTTCGCACTGTTCCAGTTAATTGTTTGCTGTTTAAACGTCACTTCACTGGATGGGTAGTACAGAAAAGAAGAGCAAAAAATGGCGGAGCTCCTGCAGAAAAAGTCAAATATGCGACTGTGACTGCAGTTTCAAGACAACTCCCGGTCTTACCCGGTAAATCAGCTCTTTCTTCCTCTGGATTGTCTAGCCCCGAGGTGGAACAAGTTTCCTAAACCTGCATAAGAATTCCCACTGGCTTCAATGGACGCCTCACTCTCAATGGCCCCTGGCAAGAGCACATGGGCGTGGGTCTAGACTCTTACTGGTTAGCATTGCCAGAACAAGGCGGGGTGTAGTTATTGTGCTTTTCAAGACCAGTAGCTGTGATGCCCTCAGGAGGCGGAACTGGCCTGTGTTGACATTTCAGGGCGGTAACTTTTGTAATTAAAAACTCCTATATCTGAAAACAGTATTGACAATCTCCGTACTCTATAGCGCCTGATTACACGTCCCTCATCCATACACTCTGTTGACTGAACTAGTTTCATAGTAGAACCATAAAACAGTTCTGAAAATAGACTCTGATTGATATTTTATACTGAGATTTTCGTCAGCAAAAAGGATGTGGTATTGGCCTGTTGTTTAACCACAAAACCCCAATGTTATGTTATTGCGAAAACAATGAAATATTCTCCAAGTCTTTCTTGGGTCTTTTTTTTTCAATACACACAGCACATTAAACACGATTTATTGTCAGTTTTCAGTTGTTTTTGTGCATGCTGAAAACCACAGTTTCAGGAAAACTATACGAATTATTTATGACTCCAAATTGTGTGTTTTTACTATGATATTGATTGTATATAATAATAATAATATGTGATAAAACGTACTTTTCTAAGATAAATGAAATTTAGTTGAAAAGTCGTGTCTGTCTTTGCCGGAACTTGAGAGAAAGCTAGAAAATAGCATAGTGTTGCTAAAAGACTTGTTTATTATTTGTAGGGTTTCATCAATGGACTTAGCACCGACGTATTAGGCAGTTAATTAGACAAGCAAGTGCTAAGCTGTAGCTTTTCAACAAACCCTTTGAAACCAGAGCGCCGACCCGTCCAGCAAATGCAGCTGTGGACCCGCCAAACAAATGAATGGTTCCGACAAACTAATAGTAAATCTATTCCTTTAGATAAATACACTTCTTTCTAACTATTTCTACTAGACTTAATGGATGAATCAAATGTGTATCACCCTCTCTATGTTACGGAACAGGCAAACGCGGCTCCCCTTTTGTAATGCAACTTCTGTACAACAGGATTATCCTGGATTTAAATCAGAGGATTATCCCACGTTGCACAAAGAATAACGATGTAGGGTGTTACTGAGTTCACAAAAATCATTCTACACATTTTCAATCATTTGTATAATAAATAATTTACAAATTACTGCGGTTTGAAACGATTTTGACAACATCGTCATCTAACGGAAATTTGCTGAACTATGTTCAACTTTTGAATAATTTTCCTCTGCAGAAACTAAATATTATTACTTGTTCAGAAATAAAATTAGAAATAAATATTTTTATGTTTTTTAATTATTTAAAGGCCTCGAAAATAATAATTAGGATATATGTTGTGATTTTTTACACGTCTGCTATGTGTCCAGTTGTCGCGCCAGTCGGCCTCACAGCGTCCCTTATAACACAGAAACTACAAGCTAAAAACAATTCAAAATTGTAATTGTTAATATAAGTAATATATTTCGAAACTAAATATATTGTGTGATATAAATTTAAAAAAGAATATTCTGTACATGTAAAGAATTTCAACAGCTTTTTTGTTTAACAATAGTAAATGAAAAAACAATATGACTGACAGTTCTCGCCATTTGAAATTTTAAAAATAAATAGGTTTTATTCATAAAATGGTAAAAGAACAAACTTTATTAATAGAAACAAATTTTTAAGGTTTTCTGTCACAAATGGGCGAGAACGCTGATTCTCAGGCTGCGAGCGTTCACAGTGCGGGTGACGTTGTCTGGGCCCGAATCACTCGGATCGGTTGGTGGCCTGCGGTAGTGGTGAAAAATGAAGAAGTTCCCGAGAGTTTCGGGAAGATTCGGGAAAACGCGGTTGCCGTAGTCAAGTTTTTCAACGAAGATGAGTACGAGGAAATCATGCAGCGGGACAAAATTCAAGCTTACAAATGTGACGATAAACTAGATTACATTCATCAAGGAATGGGTATGATGTTTGTTTTTAGGAATACTGAAAGACTGTAAATTTTTTCAAATTTTTTCAGTCAAGTATCTCGATTACCAGAAGAAACGGGCTAAAAATTCACCGTTCGACAACTTCCCGTCAAGCGTTGTCGAAGCGGAGAAACTTACTGGAGGAGACACGTCTCTCGGAGAACCCGAAAAATACAATGTCAAAAAAACACCAGCTGTTAACAAATACAAAGATATTTTTGTAGATCCCGAAGAGAAAATGAAATCTCCCGCCAAGGGACGGGTAAGATAGCGAAAGCAAAAACGACACCACAGAAAACGACCCCGCGTTTCAAGGGCAATCCTGACCACGAAGTGCGGATCAGGCAGCAGCCGAGTCCCTTGCTGAGCGACGATGTTTCAGGATCGCCACTTTCCTCGCCAGGGCAGTACAGGTGCGAGCAGTGCAAGTTCACGTCTTCCCGGCTGAACGTTTTGATCCTCCACCGCAAGTCGCACAAAGAAGGTTTGCAGCCAGTGACACCAGTCAAAGCGAAAGCCAAAAAACGAGAAAGGAGTTCGAACAGCGGGACGTCCCGAAAGAAGAAACCAAAGAACGAGGAAGAAACGAGCAGCGATTTATTCGATGCGGTTAAAGGCAGCACGAACCTGGACTCAAGTTTGAAGAAAAAGGTCAAAACGCCGGCCAGAAAGACTCCGAAGAAAGAAGCGAAAGAAACGCCATCGAAAAGTCCGAAGAAGAAATGGTTGAGTCAGGCGCAGTCTGTCGACCCTGAAGTTAAGAACAAGATTCTCGCAGACTGGGACGATGACGACATGGAAGTGGAAGAGGCGAGAGAAAAAGCAGAGAGCGAATCGGAAAACGAGGTTCAGTCGCGATCGAACGTGGTGGAGAATCGCAGTGACGAGGAAGAAAGCGAAGCAGAAAACGAGAGGCCGGAAAACGGACAAGCAAATCAGGAAGAGGTAGCAGAAACTAAAGAAACGGAAGAAGAAAAAGAAAGTAGAGATCGAAAGCTGAAAGAAGAGTTGGAAGCTCTGCTAGCAGAGACTGCACCTCCGCTTCTTCCCAGCAACTTGGAAAAGTCTTCTGTTGCTGCTTCATCAGACGAGAAAGTCGAAGAACTTCCGGAAGAACCTGAAGCGGAAAAGGTTAATGTGAACGCAGAGAATCACGGAAATAATGAAGTTTCTTCGTCGGAAAATGTTACAGATCCAGACGATCTAAACGGAGAAGAGACTTACGAGATTGTTCAGTCGGAAGAAGTCGGAAATGATGAAATAGAGAATCGTGAAAATAACGAAGTGTTCTTGTCAGACAACGTTACAGATTCTAGCGAAGTAGCAGTTACTGAAGAAACAATCCAGACTGGCGATTTAAACGCAGAAGGGACTTGTGAGATCGTTCAGTTGGAAGAAAACGTAAACGCTAACACAGAAAATCGTGAAAATAACGAGGAACCTAATTTGTCAGAAAATGTTCCAGATACAAGCAACGTACCTGTTGCCGAAGAAACGGCCCAGACAGACGTTCTCGATAAAAACGAAACTTATGTCTTAGTTTCGTATAATGATGAAACTGATGGGTTACAGGGGCTCGAAAATCTGGACAGCGCGCTTTTGGCTTACGAAACAACCACTGGCGAAACGGAGGGAACAGATCTCGGAAACCTGTTTCTGGCCGTTGATGAGGGCAACATGATTTTCGATAGCAATCAGATGCCAAAAGATAGCTAGTGCATTAATTGTTACTTTTCTTGTGTTTTATTTACTCGTTTTTACTCTTTCCTTTCTCGCTTTTTGATCCTGCAATTTTTTAATAAAGGCTAAACACTTTTTGCGATTTGAATCGAGAGAAGAAAAGCCAATACATATAGTTTTCAAACTCAGATTTGTATATCTTTTTTAAGCCGCTACATTTATGGTTTTATCAACAAGTTTTCGTTCAGTGCTTAGCGTCAGACTCCTCAGCTTTCCCGTATTGGCTCTCCCAGTATTTCACGTATTCCTTCTTGCGCTGCTCGCGACGGGCAAAATATTCGGGATATTCGGCTTTTTCCAGAGGATGCCAGTAATCGAGCAGACCGTCGGGAATCGTAACTTCTCGGCCATAAGCAACACCTCCCGGAGAGTTCGGAACTGAACAAGAAAATATTATTCTTAAACCGACAAGTAGCTGTACTGAAATATGATTTATTACACTTGATGGGTTGGTAGTGCTGATTCTCGAACAACTCCTTTTCTCCGTCAGCAATCAACTGACGAGCTTTCTCCATATCTTTCACGTTGCGGTTTTCCTCAAAACGCTGGCGCAGCAAAACAGCCTGGAAGCGAAACTGGGCCCTTTGCATAAAAAAAGAAATAAATAGTTTATGAATTCATTTAATATTTGGGTAGAGTATTTACTGACCTCTCGAAATACCAGTCGAGTGTTGTTCGCAAACTTCTCTTGTAGAGGCTGCGGACCAAGCGAGTGTGCGGAGAGAAGGCCATTTTAAAAATAAACCTAATTTACAGAGTAAACACGTAATTATTATGAATATATCAATACAAATGTTAATAATACCAAATTGTTAATTTTTCTTAACAAGGCTGTGCACTGATGTCTTCTGCTCTGCTTGTTCCCTTGCAAAAATGTACAAAAAAAACCGCTAGATGGCGGTAATTTTCTATGTATTTGAAAATATCTATTTTAAACTAATTGTTCTCCCTCAAAATTAATGAAATTATTTTTTATTTAAATTATATGGATTATAAGTATAAAACTAAATTTTTACAAAATATTATGAATTCAGTTTAGGATCTTTCCCATAGACGGTGCTAGATAACTGTAAATAAAACTCGAATTATTAGAAGCTTGGATCAATAAGTTGAATTTTTCGTGTAAAAACGTAAAAATGGAAAATGTAACTTCCATGACAGAGAGTGATTTCGGTTTTGAATGTTTCCAAAACTTTTCGGCGCCCGAAGTTTTCATTCAGGGACTGGCGGGGCTCGTCGATCAGCGGGATGTGGAAGAAGTCGTCAGAGCACAGAAACAAATGTACTCGCATTTATATTTATTACATTTTAATTTATTGACTGATTTATTCAACATTTTAATTGTACATTATGGAAGTAACTTTTTTCTGCGTTTGAAGGTTACAGAGATTTGAGAAAACAAACGAGATGCTCGTCAACTGCAACTCTCTGTCACAGGCGCATTTTGCCAAAGCCTCGCAAGAGCTCAAACGTCACGTCGAACTCCTTGTCTCGGTGAAAAGAGATCTTGACAACATTTTCAAGCGAGTGCGGGTTCTAAAGGGCCGAGTCAAATCTCAATACCCAGAGGCTTATAAACGTAATAATGGAGTATTTTTGAATTATAAAATATTTACTTTATTAATTTAATTTTTCAGAGGCTTCGTCGCAAGTCAAACCTCTGCCGGTAGAAGAGGAAGTTGAAGACACAGCAGAAAACGCAGCGTCAATAAACTAACATTTTGGAAAACATTGTATTTGGAGTATCTTCTGTCAAATATTTACTGTATATTAAGAAAGAAAAAATGAATTCCATTTTTTATCGTCTCATTGAAAGGAGATTACAAATCCCATTTTTAGTTTACTGAGGAACTGTTGGAAAAGAGACCCGCTCCTCCCCAATGAGACATCGCAAGCTCCGTTCCTCGTTTTTTAGCTCAAAAAATTATTTCTCTCGTAAAAAAGGAAGGAAACGTTTAAACGGAAAGCACAGTTTACGAACGAGTCAATTGACATTGGCAAATATTAAAAATCGTAGTACTCGCAGATGAAGTAAGTCTCGAAGGAGCAGGGCGAGTCATTCCACTTCATTCCTTACCGTCGCGATTCCACAGTTCGAGACAGTGTTCTTCCTCCCCGTTCTCGTATCGGAAGTTGTTCGGCTCGCCCGCGTTCCAGTTGGTGAACGTCACGGGCCGTCCCGTGGAAGTCCAGAAAAAATTTCCCTCGTCTCCCTGGTCCGTTCCTGACACCCAGAAGTGCTCAAGCCCGAAACCTGTAAACATCGAGAACCGTCAACGCACAGTCTCGCAACGGAGCTGCAGGACGACTTACCGAAATCTTTGATGTGCTTCTCGAGGCGGTCGTTCTCTTCCTGGGTCTCGATACTGGCCAAGTGCATTCCGTGGTAGCGACAGAACTTGGCAGCCTTGTACCAGTTGGCCTAGTTGTTTTTACAATAAAAGAAACGAATTACAAAGAAGCAATACCATAAAAACAATCAGCCGTCCAAGCGAAACGAGCAAAAGTATCTCAAGGACATTGCATTGCAAGAATTACATTCAAAAATTCAGTAATTACTATAGTCCAAATCGTTTGATCCAGTAAATTTTGAAAGCTCGCCAATCGTCTTCGTATACTTTCACTTTGGATTATCTATATACACTCGAACAAAACACTGTCAAAAGGCACCGCCCAAGTAAAAATGACGGTGCCTTTTGTGGTGCCTTTTTGGTGCGGCCTAGTGAACTGGCGGTCTAAGCTGCAGTGAAAAGGCACTATAGTGTTGCTTTTTTACAGTGTTTTGTACTACTCAAGACACCCATTTTTTACGTGGGTATTAGAGTACTTTTTCGTACGTCCTCAGTTCCTTTTTACAGTGCCTTTTCGCAGTGGCCTTCATCGCCATTTCAGCAGTTTCAAACTACGTTCCAACTGCCTGTTTTAAGATCATAAAAAAGGCACCGTAAAAGGCACCGTCATTCTTAGTAGGTTTATTATTAGTATATATCCAACTAATTAATTCAAATACTTTGTGTTATTATTCAAACAGCCTCCTATACTCATTCAATTAATGTAAAAATAGTATTGCATAGTTTTAGCTATTTAATACTTCTTAATTTGCTTAACTTAACTTCAATTAGTATTCTACAGTACTGCAATTTATTTAAATTAATAATATATTTTGAGGAGATTAAAAAACGTATTAGATTAGATTTTCATTGAATAGATTTTTTGTACTGCGAGTTACCTTCAACGTTTCCATTTCCAATTTCCCCTTTTTTCCCTCTTCCCTTATTTTCCCCCTTTTCCCCTCCGTACTAGAATACAAGGCTGTTCTTCTAGATTTTCCACTTTCCCTCCTCCTTGTTTCCCCCCTTTTCAGTCCCCATTTTCCCCTCTTTCAGGGAATTTCCCTGCAAAGTGGAAACACTGGTTACCTTGAAGAAAGTTCCCAGGTAGTATTTGCGATCTCCCAGTTTGGTTAGCGGCATCATCCAGTTGGGTGAAAGTGTTGTGTTCTCCTCAGCGCAGGTCCCGCTCTTCTCGTTGCTGCATTCTTGGCCAAAACAACAAAAATTTCACAAAATTTTACTTGCGCTGCAATAATTGCATAACTATTAAACTTAGTTGAAATCTATAACTATGATTCATACAAATCCCACGCAAATAATTTGGGATTCCCAGTTTTGCGTGTCAAGAACAACACATCGAAAATTCCCGAAAAATCTCAAAAATTTACGTACAAATCTACGAATTAAAAATGTCTGATAATACACTGAACACAATATATAATAATGATAAGAGTAGTTTAAAAACGAAAGGACCTAGTGACCCACAAACGCGGACTGTTTCTTTAGAAACGAAAAGTAGAAAACTATTTTAAGTTTAAATAAATGAAAACATGTAGAAATTCATTTACGTGGTGCTGCAAGAGTAATGGATACTGCACAAAATGCCAGCAAGCAGATTAATGAAACTAAATCCTGTTTGAACATTTTTTTTCTGGAGATCTGGCAACGCTGGAGGAGGCAGGAGGACCGTTACAACGGCTGACTTTCAAATGATTCCGGGCCATGGCGAACTCGTGGGCTTTTTATAACGGCCCCGGTCCCAGCCACAAAGTGAACGAGAAAGGTAAAAAGAGGTGGGCACAAATTCTCCATTGACGAAACACTCAAACTCTCGCTAGTTTGTAGTAGTTTAGTATAACTGCTCTATGTTTTTGACGCAATCTAAGGTATTCTGTCAAACGCGCTAGCAGACGAACACACTTTCGTCTAAAACAGACATGACTAATGCTAACTTAACTAAAATTCTGGGATTAAATGTTAACTGCGCACTTGTTCGTTTGCTACATGCGTATTTCTAGGTTTGTGTGCTCTATGTTTCTCCCACAGTCTAAAGCCGGGTTCACACTAGGGCTGTTTCGACCAAACCGTTTGGGCAAACGAGTTGCAGAAAACATATCATAAGACTTCAGAGCATACTGGTAGTGGTTTTCCTAAGCATTGTTTGGGACAAAACAATCATTTTGTTCTTATTGCCTGGCGTTTTTGCGTTTAATAGAACCAAGAAAATCGTATTTCAGTAGCCCGTTTGCCCAAACGGTTTGGCCAAAACAGGCCTAGTGTGAACCTGGCTTAAGGTTTCCTGCCGAACGCGCTAGCAGACGAACACGCTTTCCTCTAAAATAGTCACAACTATAATGCTAAGTTAACTAAAATCTTGTACTTAAACGTTAACTGAGCATTTGTTTGTTTGTTACACGTATGTGGTTCTCTGTTTGTGCGCTCTATGTTTCTGGCACAGTCTAAGGTTTTGCGCCGAACGCGCTAGCAGACGAGCTCGGTATCATCGAAATAGCCATAATTAATGTTAAATTAACTATAATTTTATACTTTAACCTTAACGAAGTACTTTTTTGTTTGTTACACATGTGTTTCAATTAGGAATTATTAGGGCATAACCTGAGGGAAGGTCGTTAAGTTGTTTTTGTCTGAGTGGTACGGCACATACCAGTACATATTACAGCATTCGTTATAACCTTCACATTGCTTTTGTTTGTCAGAATCAAGGGTAGTAAACTGGTTGCAATTATACTCAAGAAACCAAGGTTCCATCCAACTTCAAAATGGCGCTGGTTGAACAGTTCTAGAACTTTTTTGTTGTTTTCTAAAGTTATCTAGAAAGTTTGCATCCGCCATTTTTTCTGTCTTCTCTCTACGGTTTTCTAAATATGAAACACGGGATAAAATATGTGTTGGCTTCTTGGTTCTGTGTTGCGGTGTAAAGGGAAAATCGCTTTCTCTTGGCTCTCTGCTGTATTGATGGCGTGCGGGCTGGCGGCCATCTTGGATGTAGGTCGCCCGGGTCTAGGGAAACATTGACCCACTTGAAACCTTCAAGGGAATCCACCTTTAACTTTTTTTTGTGTGTTAACACAATGTCAGATCTTAACGAATTTATGGAACTGAACAAATTTTTTGTTTCTGGTTTCAAGTTTTGTTTCAGGACAGTTCAGGACGGGATTTTCAGTTTCAAAATCAAGGTTAGCAAAACGACTGTTCTACAATTATATTCAGCCGTTTACCAACATAAACTTTAACAAATTTTCCTCGAAGAGGAGAAAGGAATGAATCTGCAGTTATGTTTGCATTACGTAGTCTTGTTTGCACACGGTGATAACAGGATGATAACACACTTCAAGTGTTATCAGTGTACCTAAACAACCAAGAAAGTTTGGGGAAATCCACTGAAAACGTGTCTAGAGGATTAAACTGACAAGACAACAGGACTAAATTTAATATATTTGTATGAACATTAACTTATTTAGTATAGATACAATTAAAATTTATTATTTTCTACACTGTAATCTGTATGTACAATTATAATAAACTAATTTAAACTATTTTAAATAATACAATTTTTCTAAACAAGTTCCAGGACTTTTGATTTAAACTGGAATTTGATCAAGAAAATTAAACTGGAATTCATATAATGTAATAATTAACTAATTAATTTTACTATAATTTAAGGGTGTCATCTCGTGAAGGTGTTAATTGCTTCAAAAGTGAAAGTTTTTCCCCAAATTTTATAAGGATTTGATTGCGAGATTTCAAAGATTCTTGGTCTGGGCCGAAAAAGTGAAAGCTATAACCTTTGAATATTACAATATCTTCGTGCAAAAGGACCTAGCCTTTGTTATCAGGGTGTTATCAGAGTGTTATCAAGGGTTCCTCTATCATTGTAAGATATGCCAAAAGCTGTTACCGGAGTGTTATCAATGGTTAACACTGCAACAAACTTGGATACACCCACACATCAGCACGTTCACTGAATCTCAACGGTTATTTTCAACATAGTGCTCATAACCTTATATCATTTGTCAATCATTATCCCATCCATCAGCATTCCTGCTTGAAGAAACCATTTTTTTTAAAATTCAAATCAATGCTTCCATTTTCAGTTTTCCGTTTTCCCTTTTTTTCCCTTTCCTTGTAGTATCATGTGGCCTTTTCCCTCTATCAAGATATCAAGCTATACATCTATACTATTTTTTTCCTTTATTTTTCCTTTTTGAGACCCGGTTTTCCCATTTTAAGGGAATTTTCCTGCCAAGTGGAAGCACTGATTCAAATCCACAATGTTCGGTCATTAAATCTTCAAGGAATCGACAGACGCCATGTGTGATACATACACCGCCATCTACCGATAAACTTAAAAACTATTTATCTGTCGATATTATGATTATGTTCAACAAGCCATGTTTTTTGTTTGACGAAAAGGTAAAGCTGGAATATTCCATTGATAATGAATGATATTTTTTAAGCATTTGCTAAATTGTAAGACAGAACAACGCCATCTAGCGGCAAATTTTTTAACTACTGTTCTGTTTGATGAAGTACCTAAAACTCAAATATTCCATTTCTATTGACTAATATTCCTGTATTTTTAAGAAAATGAAACGCTATCTAGGAGCATATATTTGAATCAAAATTGTGTTTGATGAAGTAGCTAAAATTCAATTGTTCTTTTGCTACTGAATAATATTTCTTTATCATTTGCCGAATTTTAAGAAAAGCGCAACGCCATCTATCGGTGTATTTCGGAACTACATATTCCGTTAGTTGAAAATGCCAATATTTTGTTGTTGCTAAATTCTACTTCTTGAGTACTTGCTGAATTTTAAGAAAATTTAACGCCATCTAGCGGTGAATTCTAAAACTAAGTGCTGGTTTTAGGCGTTGAAAAAAAATTAAAAGGAGATAAGAAGAGTTGCAGGCGCTTTCCAAAGGTTAACACAGGCGGGGGAATTGATAAACGTTACTTGATTCAGTTGGGTTGCACTCATTCACAGCCAAAGCTTCGGTTCACTTTAATTGAATAAAAGCTTAATTTTGAACTAAATTTTCCTGTCAACTCATCTGTAACTAATAAGTAAGTCCCCATTTTATTAATATTTGGTTAAATTTACTCAGTGTCAGCTTAATTCATATATAATAATTTATTTATGCGTATATTTATATTCGTATTATTTGTATTAACAGTAATAAACTTGTAAAAATAATAAATAATCTATAAGTATTTCAACTAGTTGTTGCAAATTACCTTTATTTGAATTTATCGTTGTTATATTTTCATTTTGTACTACTACTACTTCTACTACAGCACTATAACTATAATTACTGCTGCTGGTACTACCACTGTTACTTCTACAACTACTACTACAACTACTAGTACTACTACTACTACTACTGCTACTACTACAACTACTACTACTACAACTACTACTACAACTGCCAGTACTACCACTACTGCTGCTGCTACTACTACCACTACTACTGGTACTACAACTACTACTACTACTACTACAACTACTACTACAACTACTACTACAACTGCTACTACTACTACTACTACAACTGCTACTACAACTGCCAGTACTACCACCACTACTACAACAATAACTACTACTACTACAACTACTGCTACTACTACTACTGTTACTACTACTACTACTGTTACCACTACTACTACTGTTACTACTACTACTATTGCTACTACTACTGCTACTGCTACTACTATTACAACTACTAGTAGTACTACAACTACTACAACTACTAGTACTACAACTACTAGTACTACTACAACTGCTAGTACTACCACTACTACTACTACTATTGCTACTACTATAATAATAATAATTGGATGATTGATAACACGTAACGGAATGCGTGTGAACTTTAAACTTGAAATGCCTTAATTGACATTTAATGAATGCACTTTGTACGAGATAAGTATTGATCAGTGACACTTGCATAAGCTTTACGAGATAACACAGTGATAACACTGATAACACGTTGATAACACAGTGATAACACAGCAGGGAAGCCTCTCACGACAGTTTGTGCAGTTTTTTTTTTCCAATTTGCAGGGAAATTCCCTGAAAAAGGGCAAAAGGGAGTTTGGAAAGGGAGAAATAAGGGAAGAGGGAGAAGGGAAAATGTAAACGTACGGCCAGTATTCTAGTGCGTAGGGACAAAGGGGAAAATAAGGGAAGAAAGAAAATGGAAAATTTAAACGTACGGCCTGTATTCTGTTAAAGAGGGGAAAAAGGGGAAGATAAGGGAAGAAAGAAAATGGAAAATTTAAACGTACGGCCTGTATTCTGTTAAAGAGGGGAAAAAGGGGAAGATAAGGGAAGAAAGAAAATAGAAAATTTAAACATACGGCCTGTATTCTGGTAAAGAGGGGAAAAAGGGGAAAATAAGGGAAGAAAGAAAATGGAAAATTTAAACGTACGGCCTGTATTCTGGTAAAGAGGGGAAAAAGGGGAAAAACAAGGGAAGAGGGATAAAAGAGAAAATGAAAATAGAAATACTGAGTTCCTGGGACATTTAACTTGTGATAACATTGATAACACTGATAACATACTGATAACACGGCAACCGGAAATCGGCCGTACCTTATTGGCAAACACACCGTAATCGGAATAGCGGAGATAAGCCTTCGGACTATTGGACTAACTATCGATCTACTAATATTTGACACACGGTGATAATGTTAATAACAATAGTAGTAAATGTACTACTGTTACTACTACTACTACTACTACTACTACTACTAACACTACTGCTACTACTGCTATTTCTACTACTACCACCACCACCATCACTACTACTACTGCTACTACCACTACTGCTACTTCTTCTTCTACTACTACTGCTACTACTACTACTACTGCTACTACTACTACTGTTACTACTACTACTACTTCTACTACTACTACTACTATTACTACTACTACTACTACCACTATTACTGCTACTACTGCTACTTCTTCCTCTACTACTACAACTGCTACTACTACTACCACCACTACTACTACTACTTCTACTACAGCACTATAACTATAATTACTGCTGCTGGTACTACCACTGTTACTTCTACAACTACTACTACTACTACAACCTCAACACCCACTACAACAACTATACTCAAATCCAGGCTCTTAGGTCTACATCATGGGTTCTGGCAACGGATCTGGAGGCGATTCGGGCAACATCGGATGGTCGGTGTTTTGGTTCATCGTTCTGATCTTCGTAGGTTTCTGGTTGCAGGGATCTGCTCCTTCTTCTACATCATTGGACAACCCTTCAGTGTCTGCATCAGTGGTTGTGGGGTACACAAACATATATTAATTTATTAAACTAGTTTATTAATTACTCTAACTATCTATTCTAACCTGAAAGAAATTGACTATTTCGATTACAGTTTACAAAATCTATTAATTTATCTATTTAAATTTCATGCGATAATTAATTAATTGATTAAAATTCCAAGTATCTTCATCTAAAAATAAAAAAAAATTTGCTATTCCGTTTACCGATTACTATTAATTACTCTCGATTATTAATTAACGAACTTAATTAATATTTTTGTGTTTTAGCCGTTTTTGGAGATTATGCTGAAAGGTCTATCGCTACCCAAAACGTGTACGGAAGCCATGATGGCGGGCAAATCCTTCGGCGAAGTTATGAAATAATTCACCAAATTTTTATATGATTATATTATATATATTACAATATATATATAATATCTGCTTTGCCATAAGATTCTGACCCAAAAATAAAAGTTTTCACACAAAAATAGTTTAAAATCTTTCAACAGTTCATTAGTAAAATGGCACGACCCACGTAAAAATGACGGTGCCTTTTGCGGTGCCTTTTGGGTGACTCTTGAACTAGGTAGTATGAACGTGGCTTAACATTAGGACGCGCGGGTGATGCAAGTCAACCGTGAAAAGGCACTGCAGAAAGGAACTGAGAAACTACGGAAAAGGACTGTAATAGTGCCTTTCTACGGTGTTTTTATACGGTATAAAACGCCATTGCCAAGACTCATTTTTACGTGGGAAACAGCAAAATACAAACAAAATAAAACAAAATTATTTTTAAAATATTAACGAGACACTGTCTTTTTATAGAGGCCATCGTCTAACGACGTTTTATTATCGCGAAGTTTTTCACGTTCTCGACTTTTCTCGTTTCTGCGGAACGGGTTCCAGGTCAGTCTTGAAGAGCGGGTTTCGGTCCGGGGTTGCCTCGTTTCTTTAGAAAGCGTTCGGTTGAGATGAAAGAAATCGATGGCCAGGCTCAAGCGACTGCCGTGATTCTTCTTCGACTCTGTCCTGAAACGAACGTGGCTGTCGAGACTCTTGTCCCTGCGTTGACGAGGTTTGACGCTCTCGGTCCGTCCCGAGGAGAGGTCGAGGCGTTCGCAACTTTTGCTGCTCATCAGAATGCTCGACAAGTGACTCGCGGCTGACGACACTCCCGAACTGGAACTTGTCGTCGACATCGGTGACGTCGAGGCTCCTTTCCCACTGCTCAGCGCCAGCCTGGCCGATAACTTTTTGCTCGTCTGCGAATATCATCGAAATTTAAAACTATTCGAAAAAAAAAACAGTTCAGTCCAACGATACCTTTGCGTGTGTCGGTTTCTCGACGGGAGTTGCCAGTTTGAGGATTAGATCGTCTCTTGCCGATTTGATAAGAGTGACAACCTCGTCGTGGCTCGACCACTTCACGTCCGCGTCTCCGATTCCCACGATGACGTCTCCTTCAACCACTCCGGCCAGCTGGGTTTGAAAATAAAGTTGAAGATTACAAAAATTTAATCAAACGGAAGAATCTAATTTGAACATAAATAACAGAAATTGGTAAAAATAATTATTTAGAGTAAGAATAATGAAGTTTCTGAGTTTACGTCTGCGATAGACCCTCCGTCGATGCCCGCGATGATTACGGGCCCGTCCCGCGGACGGAGAAGCCGAAACCCTGGTCGGGGAGTTTGCGGAGCCGGGCTTCTCGAGGAGCCAGCCATTTCTGCTTGGCCGAGAACAGAGACAGCGGTCCGAGCCTGCGGAAAATGTCCTCCACCGGGTGCTGGCCGAAGTCGGGTTGTCCCAGCGACAACTGGAATTTGGTCGAAGCTAAAAAAAGCGGAAAAAAAACACGTGATCAGCCGGTTAGCTAGCTAACTAACTAACTAATTCACAACTAACTAACGAACTAACTACATAACTAACTAATTAGCTAACTAGCTAGCTATACAACTAACCAACTAACTAACTAACTAACTAACTAACCGACTAACTAACGAACGAACTAACTATCTAGCTAACTAATTGTTAACTAGCTGACTAACTAGCAAATTAGCTAACGAACTAACCAACTAACAAACTCATTAAGCGACTAAGCCTTACTCGACTAACCAAAATGAACTACTGACTACTTTCTAACTTGGTACTGAACTAGTTAAGCAAGCAAGTGATCGACTAACCAAGCAAACTAGTAAACTAACAGTTACTAATCATAAATCCAGCTAACAAACTAGTAACCTGACTAGCTAACGGTTCATAGAAGTTTGCTTATATCTTGCTAGCTAACTAGACAACTAGCAAACTAACTTACTACTTCATTTATAAACTACTCTACCTATTAGCAACTACAACTACAATTACAACTAAAAACGGACTTTTTCACTACAGCTAACTATTTTGAAAAAATCTGTACTATCAAAGACCATCTGTTTAACCGCAACCTGCTATTTTTCCCTGTCAACACACAGCAAGCAGTGCACGCGTAGTTCACTAACCCCATTGCTCGGCAACACTTTACACTTTGCTAATTAACCAAGTTCACAGGAAGTGCCTCGGCAATTACTAACGATAATTACGGTAAGTAGTTATAATAATGACAAGGGATAAAAAATTTAATTATGGAAATAGTAATAAAAACAATAATAGATCTATTAACACTAGCACTACCTCTACTAACTACTACTCCTACTACGTCTACTACTATTACTGTTGCTGCTACTACTGTTACCACTAATCCTACCACTACTAGTGCTACCGCTACTATTACTACTCCTACTACTATTACTATTGCTGCTACTACTACTGCTACCACTACTACTGTTACTGCTAATCCCACCACTACGAGTGCTACAGCTACTACTAATACCCTTACTACTATTCCTATTGCTGCTACTACTATTGCCACTACTACTAATCCCACTACTACTACTACTACTACTACTTCTATTATTTTTACTGCTACTACTACTGTTACTACTCGGGCTACTTCTGCTACTACCACTACTAGTGCCACTACTACTATTACAACTACTATCACTACTAACACTACAACTCCTCCTGCTCCTACTACTACTAGCACTTGAACTCGTAGCTACCATTGATTTGCGGTGGATCCCATATTTCGTTGAGTTCATCATCGCCTTTAGCCAGTGTGCAGGCGTCGTGGGCGGCGTCGCGGGCGTCCTGGAGGATCGCCGTCAGGTGTTGTCGCTTCTTCAGCTGGCGGCACATGCGCTGTAATCTTAGCGCTTCCTCGTGCAGCATCACCGCCTCCTGCAGATGCGCTCTTGCTGTGTAACCGTCATTAAAACATCAAAGAGAAGTAAAAAACATTAGTTTTGTACAAAAATTTTACAGTTATAGCCGTACAATCACGAATCTGATTTCTCTTCACTATTTCCTTATTTTCTACTATTTTTAAACACACTATTAGTCCTACTAGATATCTGCCGAATGTGTGGACAGCCCTACATTCATTCCTATGAACTGCAAAGGCTGTCCTCGTATTCAGCAGTTAGTCAACTAGCAGTTAGTAATCAAGCAGTTAGTCGCTGCTTAGTTAACTGAGCTTAATACTATTTTAAAACTTATTGTTATTACTACTAGATATCTGTCAAATGCGTGGACACCGTTAGATTCATTCCTATACTCCCCAAAGGCTGTCATCGTATACAGCAGATTTCGTATGTTGCTTATTTAATTCAGCTTTATAATCTTCTCCTGATTTTATACTACTTTCAAACTTATTATTACTAGTCCTGCTAGATATCTGTCGATTGTGTGGACAGCTTAATATTCTTTCCAATACTCTGCAAAGGCTGTCCTCGTATATGACAGCTCTAATACAGGATCTTTGAGTGTGTGGACAGCTTCACATTCGTCTGTATGCACTGTAAAGGCTGTCACCGTATAGGAAAGATATGATACAGGATCTGCCGGATGTGTGGACAGCTTCACATCCATTCCTATGCACTGCAAAGGCTGTCCTCGTATACGACAAATTCCGCTCGCTGCTTATTTAACTGAGATTAATATCTTGTAAGTCAAATCTGACGACAACAAGGAAATCTATTCACAGCAAGGCAAATTATCTTTATAACGGGACACTCTGAAAACTTTTTCCGTCTCTTTCACCAAGTCTTTTAAGTTCCATCTGTTGGACTAGAAGCTTTTCACCATCTTCCCCAGTAAGATTTAGCAATTTTCCCAACTAAACTAAAATTTGACTCAATATAAACTGATTAACATCGTTAACATTTCATCAACTAATGAATATCACTAATACGAAATATAAATGAAATAAATAAATACTATATATAAATAAATAGACAAAAGACTAAATTACAAATTAGAATAATTAATTTTGTGGAAAAATATGTACTTAATTACTGCATGGCCACAGAATTAAGTGTTTATAATACATTCATTGTATTTGATTAATTCTATATTTATTCAATTGATTAATTGTATTACTTTATAGAAATCTAGGCTGTTTTAATTTGATTTGAATAGATATTACAATATCCATTCAAACGAATGAACGAATGATCGAACGAGTGACTGACTGACTGAATGACTGACTGACTGAATGAATGAATCAATGAATCAATGAGTGAACGAATGAATGACGGAACGGACGAACGAATGAATGAATGACTGATTGAATGAATGAATGGACGAATGAATGAATCAATGACTGAGTAAACGAATGAATGATTGAATGAATGAACAACTCAATGAATGAGTCAATCAATGACCAATTGACTAACTGAACGAATGACTGAACGAATAAATCTATGACTGAATGAGAGAACGAATGAACAAATGAATGAATTACCAAGTTGCACTCGCTCCCAGTCGTTTCTGGGCAATCGTATATCGATAACCGTCGATAGTTTCATCGATTTCTTGTCCGTAGTGATCGTGGTATCGTTAGTATCAGGGTAGAGGAAGCCTAGAGTCTCCTTGGTAGCGTCGCTTAAAGGTCCCCTGTGATGAAACAGTCCCCGACCGAGGTTTTCGTGAGCCAGGGCTTTGTAGAACTCGCTCTTGACCTGAACAAGCGCGATCCACGACGCCGGGACGTAGTCCCTGACCAGCGCGACGCTCAGCGTCTCGCACACTTTCTTGTAAGCCAGCGACAACTGAAATTTGGAGCGAAAAATGTCAAACCCACCTCCATTATTTAGTAAATCGATAGTTAGGTTACCTCCGCAGCTTCCTGCGCTTTCTCCAGGCGCGAATCGATAGCTGGCGTGTCGCCTGCTTCGTCTGATAGCGTCAGTTTGTCGTAGAGACATTCTCTGGCTTGCGCCTACGTCAAAAAGTTCGTTACGTTCCAGAAAATTTTGATTTTTGATCCAAGGAAAGCGAACGACAAACCATTTGCAGCGCGACCATGGCTTCCAGGACTTCAGGCGCCAGGTCCATGGACGGGGCGTTGGTGAAGTTGTCGCTGATGTAACGGAAGACGGACGCGGCGCGCAGGAAATTGTCGACGGCGGCGTCGAGCCCCGACTCGCTGCGTCGGTCCTGTCGGGCGCCGATTTGCGTATGCAGCGCGCCCAGGTTGAAGAGGACGCACGCCTTCTCGAACGCCACGGTGCGTTGCGCGCTCGGCACGCCCGTCAGCGAATCGTACCTAATCGCGCGTTAATATTCAAAGTGAAGTTAATTAGAACTAATTTTAATTACCACTCGAAATAAGTTCCCAGGTTCTTTTCGGGCGAGTAGAATCGCCTCTCCAAGTAGTAGAGCTGGTTGTAGTATTCGTAGAGCAGCGACACCCCGCCTGGTCGCGCGACGGCGTGCGCATCGCCTGGCGGAAGTCGCTCAGCTCCGCGATGCTTTCCTCGTAATCCGACGCATCCTCTTTGTAATGACTCTCGATGAAATCCTATATGATAATAGCAATAGTCATAGTAGTAGTAGTAGTAGTAGTAGTGGTAGTATTAGTGGCAGTAGTAGTAATGGCGGAATTAGGATTACCGTAATGAAAACTACTACTGTAAAAATGCTACTACTACTACTACTACTACTACTACTACTTACAGTGTGACTGCTATTAGTCTTACTATTGCTGCTAATATTAGTAGTATTACCACAACTACTGCTACTGCTATTACTACCAGATCTACTACTATCATTCCTATGACAACCAGTGCTATTACTAACAACACTACTACTCTGTTATTACCACTAGCGCTATGATTAATGGTTCTACTAGTCGTACTACTATACTAGTATTTCTATTACTACCACTGCTAGTTCTACTAGTAACTACGATATACTATCCTACCATTACTGCCACTGACTATTCTATGTTGTTGCTACTAGTTCTACTACTAGTAGTTTTACTATTACTACTATTGTTCCTACCACTGCTACTAGTACCAGTTCTACTTCTAGTACTTTTACTACTATTACAACTCTTGCTACCACTGCTACTAGCACTTTTACTATTATTCCACTACTAGTACTTTAACTACTACTACTGCTACTTCCACCAACACTATCACTACTATTACTGTTCCTTCTACTAATACCACTACTACTGCTACTACTACTACTGTTCCTTCTTCTACTACCACCACTACTGCTAGTACGACCACTGTTCCTTCTACTACTACTACTCCTATTACTATTACTACCACTACTATCACCATTACTCTCACTACTACTACTCATCATATAACTGTGGTACTCTATCCTAGACACTATACTAGAAACTGTACCTGGAGAATATGTGTGAAGTGGATGTCTTTGGTTTCCTTGAGTCCCAGTGGTATCATGGGTATTGCGGGTCGCTGATGGAGGATCTGATCCTGCGGTGGTTGATACACTTCCACGCAACTGTTCAGTTCGGCCAGTTGCTCCTTCAGTAACTGCAGGTTCGAGTTGACGAAACTCAGCTCCAGAGCCACTGTCTCTCGCAGCTTCTTGTTTTCGGTCGCCCTGCAGTAAACAACAACAGTAGTAGTAGTAGTACTACTAGAAGGAACAGTTGCAGTAGTAAGAGTAGTAGTAGTAGCAGTAGAAAGAGCAGTAATATCAGCTTAGCAGTAATAGGAGTAGTGGTAGCAGCAATAGCAACTATAACAGTGATATAAAAGTAGTAGTAGTAACAGCAGCAGTAATAGTAGTAGCTATAACAGTAGTAGAAGTAGTAGTGGCAGTAACAGAAGCAGTAGTAGGAACAGCACTATAGCAGTAGTATAAAAGTAGTACTACAGTAAGTTAGTAAAAGTAGCAGTAGTATTAGTAGTAAAAATAGTGGTAGTAGTAACAGAAGCAGTAGCAGTGATAAATGTAGTAGCAATAACAGTAAAAGTAGTAGTAGCAGTGGTACTAGTACCAAATGTAGTATAGTAGCAGTAGTAGCACGACTACTACCACTGCTACTACTACTACTGCTAATAATAATAATAATAATAATAATTTTCGATTCTCCACCAATTCTCACGGCAATTTCTCACGCGTAGTTGCGAACTCCCGCCGTCACAACATGGCGGATATGTTGGTCACGTGACACTATCTAATAACCCTAACTTTATTGTTGCAACAAGTCAGAAACGAATCCATGGGAATCAATGGGTTTATGGTCAACACGTGTTGACCAGTTGTGTGGGAAATCTTCCCTATACCGATGCGTTGTCCAGGAGGGGTTCGCTACTCTAGGCGATCATGTTATCAACCTGTTATCACCTTTTTATCAACTATTCAAGGATTCCTGAACTGAGACTCATGATTCTTAGTCAAGATTCTCAAATTGAGATTCATGATTTTCAACTAAGATTCTTGAGCTCAGATTCATGATTCTTAGCCAAGATTCTGAAGATTCCTAGGATTCCTGTTTCCAGATTCTTGTGCTTCTCAAGATTCTTAGACTCAGATTCTTGATTCGCAACCAAGATTCTCGAGATTCTCAAGATTCTTGTGATTCTTAGACTCGGATTCATGATTCCCAACCAAGATTCTTAAGATCCTCATGATTCTCGAACTCAGATTCATAATTCTTCGTAAAGATTCTTTAGATTCTCGTGATTCTGGTTAATTCCTGAACTTAGATTCACAGAGAGATTCACGAACCTCCATTCAAGAATCTTCCCTTGAAACTTTCACGTGACTTTCCCATAAGATTCCGGGAATCTCTTCCTGACTGAAATTCTTAAACACGACACATTTCCACATTTCCCATGCAATCACGCGACCCTCTCTGTTTTTCAACAGAAATTTTCACATTATTATCTGTTATTAACATTCTACCCACGAATCTTATCATTCCCAGGTAGCAATATATCAACTAACTTGCCAACTAGTATGCTAATAGTAACAGCAGCAGCAGCAGCAGTAGTAGTAGTGGTGGTGGTAGTAATAGTAGTAGTAGTAGTAGTAGTAGTAGTAGTAGTAGTAGTAGTAGTAGTAGTAGTAGTAGTAGTAACAGTAGTAGTGGTAGTAGTAATATCAGTAGTAGTAGGAGCAGTAATAGCAGTAGTAATAGTAGTAGTAGTAGTAGTAGTAGTAGTTATAGTAGTAGTAGTATTAATAATAATAATAATGGATGCTTAAAGTAATGGATAATAATGATATTTACAATAATTATAATAATTTTAAGAACAATAATAATAGATATTAATCATGCAGGTAGGAATGCACGGAACAGGTGATAACACATGATAACAGACGATAGCAGATGATAACTCATTACTAACACCTGATGATGGACTAGAAAACGTTGATATCGCTTGAAAACACTTGATAACTTGTTGATAACACTTGATAATAAACTATAGCCCATTGATAACACTTGATAACACCAAGGGGTCCGACACTCCGAAAAAAGAGTACGAAGATTATCTGACAACACTTGATAACACTTGATAAGACTAAGGCGTCCGAAACTTCGAGAAAAGAGTACCAAGATTATTTGATAACACTTGATAACTTTTTGATAACACTTGATAACACCAAGGGTCTGAAACTCCGAGAAAAGAGTACCAAGATTATTTGATAACACTTGATAACTTGTTGATAACACTAGATAACACCAAGGGGTCCGAAACTCCGAGAAAAGTGTACCGAGATTATTTGATAACACTTGATAACCTATTGATAACAGACGACACCCGATTAGTAACACCTGATAACGACCGAACAATTGTTAGTAACAACCGACAACAGTTGATAACCCATTGGTAACCCTTGATAACGGCCGATTACTCATTGATAACACCTGATAACAACCAAAAACCTGCTAGTAACAAACGATAACAGTCACTAGCCCACTGATAACCCTTGATAACTTATTGGTAACCCTTGATAACACCCTATAACTTACCAATAACGGCTGATAACGTGGACAACGGTGATGATAGAACCCACGTTACACAGATGCAGTGTTTCCACTTTCAGTTTCCCTTTTCCCCCTTCTCCCTTATTTTCCCTTTTTTCCCCTCCGTACTAAATACAAACCGTACTTGCAGATTCTCCCTTTTCCCCGTTTCCTCATTTTTCCCGTTTCAGGTACCCATTTTCCCCTTTTTCAGGAAATTTTCCAGCTAAGTGGAAACACTGCATAGATGATTGACTGAATTGAGTAGGCCTAGGCCTAGATAGGTCTATGAAATAGTTGATTACCTGAGGAGATTTTCCGCTCCAGCTCTCAGTCGGAGTTCTTTGTTGATTTCCTGGTTCAGTTTAGCCCGTTTCGACTGCAATTTGGAACGGCACGTTGCTCCTCGTGGGTCAGAACCCTATAGTAATAGTAGAATTAGTAGTAGTAGTTAGTGGTTGTAGTAGTATAAGAAGTAAAAGTAGCAGTAGCAGTAGTAGTAACGTCTGTAGTGGTCGAAGTAGTAACTGTAATAGTGGTAGCAGTAGTAGTAGCAGTAGTAGGAGGAGGAGGAGGATTAGCAGTACTAGTAATAGTAGTAGCAATAACAGTGGTAGTAGTAGCAATAACAGTGGTAGTAGTAGCAGTAACTGTGATAGTGGTAGCAGTAGTAGTAGCAGTAGTAGTAGCAGTAGTAGGAGGAGGAGGAGGATTAGCAGTACTAGTAATAGTAGTAGCAATAACAGTGGTAGTAGTAGCAGTAACTGTGATAGTGGTAGCAGTAGTAGTAGCAGTAGTAGTAGCAGTAGTAGGAGGAGGAGGAGGATTAGCAGTACTAGTAATAGGAGTAGCAATAACAGTGGTAGTAGTAGCAGTAACTGTGATAGTGGTAGCAGTAGTAGTAGCAGTAGTAGTAGCAGTAGTAGGAGGAGGAGGAGGATTAGCAGTACTAGTAATAGGAGTAGCAATAACAGTGGTAGTAGTAGCAGTAACTGTGATAGTGGTAGCAGTAGTAGTAGCAGTAGTAGAAGGAGGAGGAGGATTCGTAGTACTAGTAACAGTAGTCGTAGTAGTAATAACAATACCTGTTGTAGTACTAGTGGTAGTAGTAGTCGTCGTAAAATACTAGCAGTACTAATTTCTATAGCTTCTTCTAACTTTTAAGGATTTCATAATGGATAACTAAGCTAAACTATCACTAAATAACACAATAACCGATTATAAATAATACTGAGATTCTTTACCTTTCTATAGGCCCTGTTATGAGCTTTCAAAATGGCGACATGGGCCATTTTGTTCACCAAAATGGCTGATAAAAGCTCCGAAAATAGATAATTTATTATAAAGCTGCTATTAAATTTGTTGTATGTTCAACTGAAACAGAGTAAGAAAAAATTCTATAACTGTTTCACCAGGACACGGTGCAAACAATAAACTGTAGAAAATAGAACGCGGTTTCAACGTTTCTCAAAAGCCACAAGAACTTTTTGAATTCCAAGTCTTTTCGCGCCAATCAGACATTCCAGAAAATAATTCTATATCCGTATTGGTGGTCACCAGTTCGCATAGTATCCAGTTTTAGTCCAATAAAATGTCAGTTTTTGTCAGGTTTTGGCAGAGTAAGTAATGCACATCCACTCGCTTCGAAGTCCCGTTGGACACTGAGCTCCGCTAGGTGAAGCAGGCGTTGATTGGATTCGAATCTAGGTCGAATCCGGTTACTAGTAACCGTTTCCAATCTGATTACTTAATCCCACAACCATTGCGAAAATTCAAATACGATTAATGAAAAAGGAAAATTAACAGTTTAATGATAATAGATTACAAATAATTTATTGTTAACATGATGATAATACTTTGATAACATGCAAATAATACGTTGATAACACTTTTATAGAGCTTATTCCAAAATACCTGCTCAAGACAAGCCTCGCTACTGCGGACGGTGATATAAAATACGTTAGTTATAAAATTTTGCTTGAAAATGATTCTAAAAATCACAGAAAAATTCGGGAAACATTTTGTTGTCAAAAAAGTTTCGAAATTCTATCGGGTTGATTTAATACTGGTGTCCGCTATAGAGAGGCGCGCGTTTGCAATACCCTCGCTATTACGGACGGCCATATAAAATAGGTAAGTTTTAAAATCTCACTTGAAAATGATTCTAAAAATCACAGAAAAATTCGGGAAACATTT
Source organism: Eulimnadia texana (assembly GCA_002872375.1). Classification (NCBI taxonomy): domain Eukaryota; kingdom Metazoa; phylum Arthropoda; class Branchiopoda; order Diplostraca; family Limnadiidae; genus Eulimnadia; species Eulimnadia texana. Next base: position 30,098,115 of record NKDA01000001.1, on the reverse strand, counting down.
TGTTGTCAAAAAAGTTTCGAAATTCAATCGGGTTGATTTAATACTGGTGTCCGCTATAGAGAGGCGCGCGTTTGCAATACCCTCGCTATTACGGACGGCCATATAAAATAGGTAAGTTTTAAAATCTCACTTGAAAATAGTTTTAGAAATCACAGAAAAATTCAGGAAACATTTTAGTGTCAAAAAAGTTTCAAAATTCAACCGGGTTGATTTAATACTGGTGTCCGCTATAGAGAGGCACGCGTTTGGAATAGCAGAAGGGAAATCGTATCGGTTTAGCATGTTCCTGTTGGAACTGGACAATTCAATTGAGATGCGTGACAAGTGAACGCTTCAGTAAAGCTCGGATCGATTACACAAACTTCCCACGCGTGTTATCGAGTGTTATCAGCATGTTATTAGTGTTATCTCCCAAGTTATCCCTTTGTAGTTGCGAGATTTTTTACACAGGGAAACTACGCAAAGTGAAAATCAATGGAGCAGGAAAAATCCAAAAGGATAAGTCTCAAGAATCGTAGTGAGAATCAAGAATCATGGTGCGATTGACAATAAGAGAAAAGATGACTTTCTCTAATAGAAAACTGCGCGTTAGTTCTTTTCCACGAGGTTCGAAATAGTGCAGAACGACGAAAAAAGGGTTGCCAAACTTCTCCAGTACTTTGGTCTGATAACTTTACGATAACAAATGATAACAAGAAGATAATTCAAAAACTTTATCGTGATTTATGGACCATACAAAAGCAGAACTGAAAACTTTCGTAAGAATTATTATGCAGTTCATAAGGAAATCACAGTTTTTGTCAAGCATAGTCTGCTTAGTTCGTTGAACCTATATAAGCAATGGAACTTTTTTCTTGGTCTTATCTGAATTATTCATAAAAGTTACATTTTCCAGTTATAGTTTATTAAACATTAATTTAATTAAATTCTATTTGCTGTTTATGTGTTATTTATCAGAATGAATCAACGCTCTGGCAAAGTAGAAGCGAATGGAGAAGAGCCTCTCGTTCAGGACGATTTTAAAAATACTTCTTATTACCTTAAAATTTTTGCAATTTTTCTCCTCACAGTAAATACATTAAGCTACAACTTATCAAAAGTTAGAAGTTCATAAGTGCAGTAACAGAGCAGAAATAAATTTTTAACTGTCAGGCTACAACTCAATCGGCGTAAGAAACAAATAAAGGAAAGCCTCGCATTCAAGATCATTTTATAAGCACGTCTTATAGAACGAAAATTTTCTTAATTTTCTTACTCACAGTCAAGACATTAAACTATAACTTGTCAAAAACTAGAAGTTGATAAGTGCAGTAGCAGAGCAGAAACAATTTTTTAACTTTCAGGCTACAACTCAACCGCCAGATGAAACGAGTGCAGAAATGTCTCGTATTCAAGACCTTTATAAAAATACTTTCAATCTTCCTAAAATTCTCTCAGTTTTTCTGCCCATAGCCATGACATCAAACTACATTTTGTTGAAAATTAGAATTTGATAAATGCAGTAGCAGAGCTGAAACAAATTTTCAACTGCCAGGCCACAACTCAATCTCTGTATGAAACGAATAAAAAAAAGCCTCCCATTCAAGGCATTTACATAAGTGCTTCTTATCACCCAATTTTTCAATTTTTTTTAAGTAATAGCCAAGTCATTGGGCTACAATTTGTTGAAAACTGCAAGTTTGTGAGAGCAACATTAGAAAAGACATAAATTTTTTAAGTGATGAGACTAGAACTCCATGATAAACGATTGGAAGGGAATGTTGCTCCGAAATCATTAAAAAAATACTTCTTATGGCTCTAAAATTTTCCCAATTTTTCTTCCCATAGCCAAGACATTCGGTTATACGTTCTTAAAACTAGGACTCCATAAGTTCAGTAGGAGAATGGACAGAAATTTTTAACTGGGCAGACTAGAACTCATAGATCTCCGTAAGGACCGACTAGAATTAATGGGGCTTCCAAATCATTTAAAAAATATTTCTTATCGTTCTAAAATTCTCCCAATTTTTCTTCCCGTAGCCAAGACATTCGGTTTACACGTTCTTAAAACTAGAACTCCTTAAGTTCAGAAGGAGAATGGACAGAAATTTTTAACTGGGCAGACCAGAACTCATAGATCTCCGTAAGAACAGACTAGAATTAATGGTGCTTCCAAATTATTTAAAAAATACTTCTTATCGTTCTAAAGTTTCCCAAATTTTTCTTCTCATAGCCGAGACACTATGCTGTACATGTTTAATACTAGAACTCCATAAGTTCAGTAGGAGAATGGACAGAAATTTTTAACTGGGCAGACTAGAACTCATAGATCTCCGCAAGAATTGACCGGAATTAATGGTGCTTCTTGATTCAAATCATTCTTTAAGTACTTTTTATCGTTCTAAAGTTTTCCCAATTTTTCTTCTCATAGCCAAGACATTCTGTTATACGTTCTTAAAACTAGAACTCCATAAGTTCAGTAGGAGAATGGACAGAAATTTTTAACTGGGCAGACCAGAACTCATAGATCTCCACAAGAATCGACTGGAATTAATGGTGCTTCTGGATTCAAATCGTTTTTAAAATACTTTTTATCGTTCTAAAGTTTTCCCAATTTTTCTTCTCATAGCCAAGACATTCTTTTATACGTTCTTAAAACTAGAACTCCATAAGTTCAGTAGGAGAATGGACAGAAATTTTTAACTGGGCAGACTATAACTTAATCTTTATAAGAAACGATTGGAAGTAATGGTGCTTCTGGATTCCAAGTCACTTTAAAAATGCTTCTTAGCGTTCTAAAATTTCATTATTTTTTCTGTTTATAGTCAAGACATTTGGCTACAAAACGTAGAAAACTAGAAGTGTGCACATCGTCTGGTTCACTAGAAAAAAATTCTTTTGTCGACGCATACAATGTCGCATCACATCACGCAGAATAACAAACTACATTCATTCAAATCACTTAAGAAATATTTACATTCCAGGACATTTTTGTACATTCTTGATAGAGTTACACCACATGTGTTATCTGTGCTGTCCACGTGTCATCTTCTGTTATGAAAAAAAAACTGAATTTGTTGAGAAAAGCAGGTCACCATGTCATCAAAAGGCTTCCAGCGTTTTCTGCACGCGGACTAACCGTTCCCAGCATAGACACCTCGCCACAATTGTGATTCAAATAACACAGGATACGTAGAGCAGTAAACTCTAATTTAAATAACATACAAAAATTGAAATAATTTTTACAAAATGTTGAGTTAAGTATTATATATATTCGATATTTGATAAATTTGTCGTTGGAAAAAAGACGTTATGTAGCCTGTAGCATTTGTTGGTATTTTTGAACGCTAATTGTTCCTAACGGCATGCTCTATAAATCTACATAGTTTTACATTCAATTCTTATGAATGGGAACCAGCGTTTTTCCCACAATGAGGGCATCGGTGACCATTCAAACGCCTGTCTGTGCTATCAAGCTATTATCAAGTGTTACTAGTTATATATTTTCACAACTATTGAAAGGAATTGAAATGTACCCACAATGAGGCTGTGAAAGGCCAGTAGTAAGCGTTATCGACTGTTATCATGTGTTAACAAGAGTTGATATTAGTTGTTCCGAAACGTTATCCGAGCTTTGAAACTCTGACGATGCCTGATAACACATGATAACGCTCAAGTAACGTTACGATAACACTGTAACGCTATAATAATACTATTGTAACAATGCAAAAGCACGAGAACGCTATAGGAATTCTAGTAAAACACTGTGATAACGCATGCCCAGCGGAAAAATAAGGATGTCGGCTACATCCTGAACGATATCCGTAACATATCCTGAATATCCTGAACCACGTTCGATCGTGGATGAGTAGAAAAATTGTGTTGAGAATTGTGAATCTTGATTATTGAGGGCACCATTAAGTATCCTGAAAAAAGTTTTTTCAGGACGTAGTTAAGTACCCTGGACATGTATTATTCAGGCATTTCAATGTCAGGGTCCTGAACACCCTGGAAGTGGGCCAGTTTCACTGCACTCAAGAGTCCTGATTGGCACCCTGAAAATGTTCTTTTCAGGATATTTTCAGGGTCCTGAAACTATCCTTAATTTTCTGCTGGGCAGGTACACTATGAATAGGAAGACTGCGATAACACATGATAACACTATTCTTCAGGTGAGTGATGAAGCCGAAAGCCATCCATTAGTGTTGAACGGACAATTCGACAGCATTCAATTACAAACTCCATTAGGTATACGATACACTATGTCGGGGGTCTGCAACAAGTTCACTAGGTTGCTTAAAACAAGTGATAACATGTTGATAACATAGAATATCAGGTGCAGAAAGTCCTTGGGTTGAGTGACGCAGAACCACCTGTATCAATACATGATATAAAACCATAAAACTGTAATTTTCCCAAATGTTCCTTGAATAATTCAGTTCAATCAAATCCATGAAATCCTATTCTGACCTCAGGAATCTCAACAAGAATCTGAGAATCATTCTTAGAATCTTCTAGAACTCACCCTTTGCCGACTAAAGCGCCACAAGTCGTCCATTTCAATCGGTACTCAACACTTATCTGAGTGAATCAGTTGAATTTAGACTACAAATCGATATTCAAGTCTTATTCATCGATTAGTGAGAATCGATAACCGCTTTTCAATTAAGAGAAATGTGTCAGCTGTGGACGTGATCCGGCAAGGACTCGTTTCCAACTGTTTTCCGCACCTTGGGTTCACCTGATGTTTAGTCCATACGAAATGATTGGCACGCAGCCACATGCTAACACTTAGGCTATCATTTGTTATCATCGTGTTATACATTAATGCTTATAGTATCACCACTTTGACATATTTTATCGTATGTCAAAGTTTACAATCAACACTGTATCAGTCCAGAATATTTGGATTCATACCTACGAACTCGCAAGAATCTGATTCTCGGATCTCTCTTTCACTTTCTGGCCAAGTCTTTCACTCACACAGAGTCTGAGTCTTCAATCAAAACAACGTGCCGTTTCTCCTGACAACATGCAATTTACACACCATACCCCCAAGTGATCGCTGGGTAAATTTTCCGTCAAAACTTCAACTTAATAAATTTCACTTCTAAGATATACATAGCTTTCTGTAAGATTTTTAAGTTAGTCCAGGGGAATTCAGCTTTAGAGTCATTTGGATCCCCACATGTGGTTTTACTGCGGCGTTCGTAGTTAGCGACACTTGGAATGGAAAAATAGGACACGTTAGTTCAGGACTTTCCTCGAAATGTCCCGAGATAACTCGAACATTTCGTTTATGTTTCGCATCAGTATTACTAACTGCTTCACTGACGAGGGTTCTTATTACCCGTTCAGCCCCGAAGATATTCCTGCAGTTAAAAGAGTTTCATAGGCCATCTTTGGCTCTCCGAAAGATGTAGGGAACGCCACACTACCAAGTAGCACTATTGGAGAGACATATTCGCTGATCAAGACCGCACCAAAGATCGACTCTTCTTGTTTTCATGATCAAAACAAGGGGTTCATATCACTTGACTGAACTGTCGGCCGTTAACTACCATTAAAGATCAGTAAAAGAAATCCAGAACGTATAGCAGAACGGCGTGCATACAGAAATGATTTTCTTTTGACTGGACTCCATCAGGTATATGGTATCGTACGGTAGTTCGGCAAACCCGGTGTGACTTCCGTCGGTTGACTTACGTGAGATCCGTCACCAGCTAGAACTTGCAAGGAGCTTAATAGAGTCAATGTTACGGATTCTCCCCCCCCCCTGCTTTGAAGGCTTGAAGTACACTCAATGACCTTTCAGGAGTAGGTGAAGAAGTTTCCCTTCATTTTCAGAGGAATCCGAGAGAACTAGACGAGTCTGGTGAATCCCGATCCTCAGTAGGACTAAGGGACGGGTCGCAATCGGAAGAATGGACTTCCAGGGATGTTTAAAAAAAAAAAACAATTCCCCCGCTTCCGCTCGAGGAATGATTCTGGTCCAGCATGATTCCTATAGTTGCATAAATTTAGTACCACGGATGCAAATTTGGATGAATCGCTCTGTATCCTGGTTCAGCTGTAATAAGCACGAATGGATGGAAAACGAAATTTACGAGCCAGGGAGAAGAAGATAGGGTCTTGGCAAAGTGTAGTAAGAAGTTATTTAGAAAGATTTTACATCCTTCATATGACGAAAAGGAAACTGTTATGGTGTTTCAAATACCCCAGAAATTTCCTCGACTAACCAGCTTTGGAGTCGATTGTCCATGGTGGTTTTTGCACTGCTGAGCGATACAAAGGTACAGTGTCAATTATTAACAGGTTTAGCAAGAGTTACATCGACTTCTTCAGCACCATCAATTGCTGCTCGTACTGAATCTTTCGTACTTGAAAGGCTAAAACAGGCTGACACGAGACATTATAGAAAAAAGTTTTAATAAAAAAATTAAAGGTTCCAGTAGAAAGAGGATGAAACGCAGAAATAAATTTGCAACTCTCGACTTCCCAGTTCTTCTTCAGAGGTAAAGAGACCAAGTGGCAGGAGAGAACACTACGGAAGAGCTGTATCCTAACTAAACTGATCTATTTGAAGCAACAGTATTTATTCAGTGTAGACAACTTCATTACTTCCATAAGTAGAACGAACGTACAAGTCGGAGGTTGTGTATGGGTAGTTAGGCTTAGTGATGACAAAGAATTTGATGGCACCGGTGATGATACCCTTTCCTGAAGTAGAAGTCCCGAAATGATAAAAAAGGCCGTTGATGCTTAATGATAAAGAACCATGTTGCGATATTGTATTTTTCAGATTAGTAAATTACCAGCTAAACGAGATAGTTCAGTAAAAAAGAATATAACTTAATTCAACAAGAAAAGAAGGCGTGTGCTTAAATGGCTTCACGCATATTTTCATTTCTATATCAGTGGTGATAAAAGAAAGAAAAGTTTAATAAACCTCAAGTAAACTAATTAAGCTCTTCTCCGCGCGATAATAAAACAGAGAGAATAGCTGAGGAATGTTCTTCGAACCTTACATATCTGGGAAGCCCACTTCGACTTTGAGTTACAGGCCCGGGAAGGTTTAGACCCGGCTCTGATAGTGAACGAGTCTGTATCCCAGTGGTAGCTGTACGAATGGTGAACGCCTGATTATCTTAAATGTCTGACAGTCGTTCTGACATAAGTTACACGGTAGCTGATGTATGTGAGGAAACACATGGCAAGTTAAAAGCTAAAAGTTGGGAGTAAAACGGAAAGAATGACCACGACAAGCAAAGTTCAGATTTAGAGCTGACGAGATCAAAATTAGACTACTAGTTTCATGCAAATTTGTACAATGCGGTATGTTCACTAAAATTCTAGTTTTAGCGGGTAAAACCACAATAATTTGAGTGAATAGTTCTGCTGGCTGTGGAGATAGCGTTGAAGATACTCAGATACATATCTTTAACGTGGAGAAAAACTGTCCGGCAGTATCTGGAGTCCCGTGCTAACGACGCATGTCCCACCTTCTACCGGGGAGATCTCCAGCCCTTGAGTAACGCAGGCTAGGTGTGTTACTCAGCAGCAGACATTAGGTTTCCAGCAAACAGACGTGTTGTAAGATCGAATACTCTTATACACAGCATTCACCTCAGCAGCAGGCTTTCATAACAAATGCAGGTATATCAGATATTCAGATGATTTGATACGTGATCAGAGTCTACGGGCACTCCGTTGCTCTGCTTCCTGATTTATGATTACATACTATGACGCGAACAGCTGGTTTGTGATGTTTAATAGCTGGCTAAAGCAATCTACGAAAGGGAACTGGAAACGTACTCGAGATCAACATTTGTATGGATGTGAATAGGGCACTAGTCTGTCACCAGTAAACCTACTAGGAACGAACGAAAAAAAGATTCAGCTATCCTGAACCGACCGATTTCAGCGTGAACCCTAATCAAATGATTACAGTCCGCGTGGACGAGTACTGCTATGTAAGTGTTTGGCCTCAGACCGGCGTACAATTAAGCCTTGTAAAGTCTGAAACATAACCGTAGCCGTGCAACAACTAGTAGTGGATATTTCCCAACTATGTACATCAGCACAACAGTAGAATGAGGTTGGTTGGTTGGTTTGGTAGTTTGACGTCCTAAGCACAAAATCTTGTGCTTTTCCACGTCCGTGCTCTTTTAATGTTCGGCTGCTTCGAAGTTCGGTTCCGGTAGATGGGGTTGCTCGTTTTTACACACTCTTGCTAATTTACCACAATTCTGGTATTCTTCCTGATGACCTCAGGTAAGTGCAGAGGCCGTCTCTTATACGGTATTGGTCCCTTGTAGAATGAGGTTTACAGACCAAGAATGTGTTTGAAAAGGTCTTCCAATAACTTACGACAGCTGACACAGTTTTATAGGAGTCGTTTACACTTCTTTCGTCGCCGAGGTATCCAGAAGGAAGCTCTTAAAGCTAATAGAGTGTTTTTGACGCCTCCATGTAACACAAAAGCGTGAAAGTGCATAACTAGAAGAATGGTTGGATGGTCGTAGGGATCTAGCGAAATAGGATTTCTTGTAGATGGGGGAAGTTCGGTGTTTTCTAGTCTTCCCTCACAACATAGAATTCCAATGGCATCGATAAAGAGATCCAGCTGATTGATTGCGAGTCCCTTTTCATAACTTCTCCGCTGAAATTGAGATATCAAAAGGTCAAAAGTTATCAGCGGTCACTAACCCAAGGGTCGATAAAGGTCCAGTTGTTTTTTTCTGCAGATCCTTTTTTTCACGTTATTATTGACACGTAAGATCCAGGCTTCAAATTTCGCGCGTTTTTTCCATGAAGTGAAGTTGGTTTCCAATTCAACGCTTCTGTTTCCTCCTTCGCAGACAAGCTTCTGTTACATCCACGTTCACTCGAGGGGCTTCGTTTCCAGGCCATTCCTTCTGATCCCCTAACAAGAGGGTCCGTTGCGCCAGAGACAGTTCGTCAATTCGTTCGTTTATAAAGTGCGTTTGCGGATACACTTCTGGTACAAAGACCCGCTGGATTAGGGCTGGAAGGGCAATTGCTGACTTCCGTGTTGAGATCACTGCAAATCTTGGTGAATCCTTCGACTCGATTCCTGACAAAGATATTTTTTATATTATGCTGCTTCAGCCAAGTGAGCACTGACGAATCTTGCTGAATCTTGCCCATCCTTCAATTCCTGAGAGGGTTCCCACTGGTGGTTCCGGACCGCCGTCAGCGGAAAGGGACCAGTTGGATTGGTTAGTCACAGGAGCGATTGGTCTGAGTTCGGAAAATGGGAGCACTGCTATCAACTTTTTGATCCATCAGAAGGTCGACATCCTAGAAAAGGCATTCAGAAAGTTCTGCCCGAGTAACAGCCTCAAGATCACGGTATCCATCCTAGTTTGCTGACACGCAAGGCCGAACGGTCTTCAAAGTTGGTTCTGAAAGGTGCTCCGGAGTACAAGACGTCGTCAGCAGTTCGGGACGATACCCGAGTCCGGAAACCCCACAACCAGAGGTCAGCAGCCAACGTGGAGGAATTGTTTAAGTCATTTCCTTTTTTGAGCTTCGGTCGGCACAGCTCCTTTCGTCTGAGGGGACCGAAGCACTAGAGACTACCGTAGGTAGGTAGGTTACCAGCTAACCTGACTATCGCAGCGGAGCCGCCAAGAAGATGCCCTCGTGGATCGGACTTGGAACCCGGAGATCGGTGGAAGCCCGTCACCTCTATTCACCCGGGAACCGACGGGCGGTCGAGTACAAGCAGACGGCAGGAGACGAAGATAGGATCAGACAAGAGACAGGTACATCATTCAGCCAGCCAGGACGAGAGCTGTGCTCCCGTGATCCAAGCTCTGGAATGGGAGGATGTTTAGACGTTTTCGTTTGATTATGTGTTCAGTATTCATTCACAATATTTTATTCTCAGAATTTCGGTTTTCTCGAAAGAGCTAAATCCTCGCTGGCTAAAGTTCGATACCTTAAGTAAGTTGTCTGGGAGAGGTCACACGGTGAGTTGTCCATTTCAGTTATTCGTTGTTTATTCTTAATTTTGTTGTCTTTGTTCTCAGTATGTATTTCTGTTTAGTTAAAAAGTCGAATAAACGGAGCTTCCTTACTTAAACGCAGCAGTTTCTATAAGACTTGAAATTAGAGAAAGACTACAAACACTCTTGTGTATAACAGTACTCTAAAGACTTGCAATGAGAGAGAGAGACTACACACTTCTGTACAACAGTATCTATAAGACTTGCAATGAGAGAGAGACTACACACTTCTCTACAACAGTATCTATAAGACACGCAATGAGAGAGAAAGACCACAGTCTTCCCTATAATAGTATCTATAAGACATGCAATGAGAGGGAAAGACTACACTCTTCTCTACAACAGTATCTACAAGACATGCAGTGAGAGAGAGGCTACACTCTTCCTAGAACTGCATCTAAAACACTTGCAATGAGAGACAAAGACTTCACACTTCTCTACAACAGGATCTATAAGGCTTGCAATTAGAGGGAAAGACTACACTCTTCTCTACAACAGTATCTATAGGACATGCAATGAGAGAGAGGGACTACACTCTTTCTATAACTGCATCTAAAAGACCTGCAATGAGAGAGAGAGACTACATATACACCTCTCTACAACAGTATCTATAAGACATGCAATGAGAGAGAGAGACTACACTCTTTCTATAATTGCATCTGAAAGACCTGCAATGAGAAAGAGAGATTACACTCTTCACTACAACAGTATAGACAAAACTTAATGAGAGAGAGAGACTACATATACCCCCTCTCTACAACAGTATCTACAAGACATGTAATGAGAGAGAAAGACTACACTCTTCTCTACAACAGTATCTATAAGACATGCAATGAGATAGAGGGACTACACTCTTTCTATAATTGCATCTAAAAGCCCTGAAATGAGACAGAGAGACTACACACTTCTCTACAACACTATCTATAAGACATTCAATGAGAGACCGAGACTACACTCTTTCTATAACTACATCTAAAAGACCAGCAATGAGAGAGAGAGACTTCACTCTTCTCTACAACAGTATATACAAAACTTAAGAGAGAGACTACATATACACCTTTCTAGAACAGTATCTATAAGACATGTAATGAGAAGCAAAGACTACACTCTTCTTTACAACAGTATCTATGAGATACGCAATGAGAGAGAGAGACTACACACTTCTCTACAACAGTATCTATAAGATATGCAATGAGAGAGAGACTACACTGTTTCTAGAACTGCATCTAAAAGACTTGCAATGAGAGAGAAAGACTAAACTCTTCTCTACAACAGTATCTATGAGACTTGCAATGAGAGAGAGAGACTACACACTACTCTACAACAGTATCTAAAAGACTTGCAACGAGAGAGAGGGACTACATACACACCTCTCTACAACAGTATCTATAAGACATGCAATGAGAGAGAAAGACGACACACTTCTCTACAACTGCATCTAAAAGACTTGCGATGAGAGAGAAAGACTACACACTTCTCTTCGACAGTATCTATAAGAGTTGCAATGAGAGGAAAAGACTACACACTTCTCTAAAACAGTATCTCTAAGACATGTATTGAGAGAGAAAGACTACACTCTTCTCTACAACAGTATCTATAAGAAATGCAATGAGAGAGAAAGACTACACACTTCTCTACAACAGTATCTATAAGGCTTGCAGTGAGAGGGAAAGACTACACTCTTCTCTACAACAGTATATACAAAACTTAATGAGAGAGAGAGACTACATATACACCTCTCTACAACAGTATCTATAAGAAATGCAATGAGAGAGCAAGACTACACAATTCTCTACAACAGTATCTATGAAACTTGCAATGAGAGAGAGACTACACACTTCTCTACAACAGCATCTATAAGATACGCAATGAGAGAGAAAGACCACAGTCTTCTCTATAATAGTATCTATAAGGCTTGCAATGAGAAAGAGACTACACTGTTTCTAGAACTGCATCTAAAAGACTTGCAATGAGAGAGAAAGACTACACACTTCTCTACTACAGTATCTATGAGACTTGCAATGAGAGAGAGGGACTACACACTTCTCTTCGACAGTATCTATGAGACTTGCAATGAGAGGAAAAGACTAGACACTTCTCTACAACAGTATATACAAAACTTAATGAGAGAGAGACTACACTGTTTCTAGAACTGCATCTAAAAGACTTGCAATGAGAGAGAAAGACTACACACTTCTCTACTACAGTATCTATGAGACTTGCAATGAGAGGAAAAGACTAGACACTTCTCTACAACAGTATATACAAGACTTAATGAGAGAGAGACTACACTGTTTCTAGAACTGCATCTAAAAGACTTGCAATGAGAGAGAAAGACTACACACTTCTCTTCGACAGTATCTATGAGACTTGCAATGAGAGGAAAAGACTAGACACTTCTCTACATCAGTATATACAAAACTTAATGAGAGAGAAAGACTACATATACACCTTTCTACAACAGTATCTATAGGACATGCAATGAGAGAGAGGGACTACACTCTTTCTATAACTGCATCTAAAAGACCTGCAATGAGAGAGAGAGACTACGTATACACCTCTCTACAACAGTATCTATAAGACATGCAATGAGAGAGAGAGACTACACTCTTTCTATAATTGCATCTAAAAGACCTGCAATGAGAAAGAGAGATTACACTCTTCTCTACAACAGTATATACAAAACTTAATGAGAGAGAGAGACTACATATACCCCTCTCTACAACAGTATCTACAAGACATGTAATGAGAGAAAAAGACTACATTCTTCTCTACAACAGTATATACAAATGTTGCAATGGGGAAATTGCACGATTTTTTTTTTAAGTTTTGAATACCATAGTTTTCGATGTCAGAAATCCGTAAACGCAATTTAAAAATTACTTGGGGACCGGAAGAACTTTTAAATACAGTTTAAAGTTAAAGAAAAGTCACGTGTCCTCACAACGGTACATGATTGGCTACCGGTCCGCGTGAAGTCACGTACTCGGAGAGACAAACCTCTCCATAGCCACCAATGACCAATTCCTCTACTACGGACGTACGAACTACAAATATGTCTGTAAGGAAATCTCGCTTGATAATGCTCTTAAAAACGCAAAATTATTTAGAAAACACTTTGAAACAAAGAAAGTTCAAAAATTCTTCACAGTCAGTTTTCTGACTGTGTCCGCTATAGAAGGCGCGCATTTGGAAATGTCTTATGAACACAATGACTGTGGCGTTTAATAACCCACGATTTTAAAAATTGGTATTTTTAACATTACTAATCATAACAATTAAAATACAATAATAACAATAACTCATATTAGTTAACTGTTATTAATAATTAATATAATATTTAAAATTAATACAATTTTTAACTATAATATAAAATAATACGACCGATATTATAATATATAATATAATATATTAATATAATAAATAGTTACAAGGACTATTATTAGTTACCAATAGTTATAATAGTTATCAATTATCATCTATTTATTTATTTCTTCTCGGTTTAGGCCATAGGCCTATTACCACACAAGATTTACATACACTTTTCAAATAAGTTGTTCGGCAATGTAGAAATTTTTGCTGTCCATTATTATTCTGGTAATTAATTATCATGTTTATTTATTATTCGGGTTACCCATAACATTTTTTAATCATTTCATTCTTATTTTCATTTCCATTCATTATTTTCATCACTAATAATAGTTCCATAACTATAATTAACCTACTACAAACCAATTGCAAGACATTGATGAAGTAAAACTATCAAATTCAGTTCGGGAAAAGCATCGATCATCCATCCACTTAATTAATTATTTCTAGTTATTTGTTACACATAAGACTTGTATATTTGAAATCTACGTTTTCTGCTCTATCTATTAATGTATAAACTTTTTTTTAAAAAAAAAGTTCATGTAATTTTCCCATTAACCCAAAAGAGTGGAGTAACTCTTGCAACATACAATTCAAAAATGACTACTACACTGATCGGCTAGGAAAATTTCTGAAAAAATTTTGGAAAATATGGAAAATTGCGAGATTTTGATACTGCCCCCATAACTCTGACGACTAAGTCTGTAACTTAGACGATAGAAAACATAAAACCAGCTTTGTCCTATCCCAAAAATCCGAACATAGAGAGTTCACGTAGTTCAAGAATAGTACCGAGGGTACGTTGGTTTATCGTTGAAAATTTACCCACTCCTTTTCTCCAACTTCTTATCTCCCATGTCTGATTTTGAAATATAAAGACATTTTGCCACTGACGGGATTCCAGTCGTTGTCCGGTCTGAGGTGTTGCCAACACGTCCTTCAGTTTTCTGTGACCAGTCTCGGAATGACCAAAGCTGCAGTGAGAAAATGATTATAACACTTGTTATTTTATTAATTGTCATTTGTGAATATTTGAGAGAAAAGAAAATCAGTTGAATGGATTACTAAGTTCAGAATTTCAGAATATTTTACAGCAGTTTGACATTCAATACAGACTTAAAAGGGTAGTGAAAGTTAAATATTAACACAAGGAAAGAATTTGACAAATTATCAAATGAACTAACCTCCAAGATATTTCATCATGGTTATATTATCTCCAAGAAAAATAATTTAAGTAAAGAAAGAAGGAATTTACATTTATGGCAGGACTCGGTCATGGATGACGTCTTACTTCGCTGAAGTCGGGACTCGAAATGGCGGGAAATACTACTTATCCGACGTGAGATACGCCTCAGCCAATCAAAGTCTTGGTTAGCTATGAAAGACTTCATCTGATTGGCTGGACCCAATAGAAAGACGCTCTCTGATTGGCTCGAACCAGTCGGTGTTCTTTTCAGAATCGAACGCGCTGCGGTTGTTTATTTTCTTCATAAATGACATAACTGCGGAGAATTAAAACTATTATCAAATAAATATGAATCAAAACAATATTACAGTCAGACTTTCCTTATAACATTTAATTGATATTAACTACTTTTCGCGAATAATAACGAACTAATATTTTAAATGTAAGATTATGTTCAAGACAAAAAACGCTGACATCTAGTAGTAAAACTATGAACTAACAAGAACTTTAATTTCACAAATATTCATTATTGTAATTATATATTTATAAATACTATTATTACTTTTGTAGTAGTGTAATATTGTAAATAACTTCAAGCAAATAAGAAATATTCGAATCTCTTCTTCGGAAATTATTACCGTTTTGTGTACGCAATTCAAGGTTTTTAAACTTTTTTTTTCTGAAGGTTTAGACAACTTCACTAAACCTGGCCAAAGACTATTAAAGAAAGTTGCTTATTTTTCCGACGCCATCTAGGAGTGAAGTACTCAACTAATTTGCCTCTTGTAATCGATAGTGTTAGTGTCACACACATCACATGACAGCGAGCGTCAGCTGACTTTGAGGCCTGGTACTGTGACCGACTGAAAACTTGGGGGCCCCATTCAGTTTCTTGAAATTCGCTGAAGATCTTCTCGTCCGAAATCATTTGCAAATAACTTCAAAATGGCTCTCAGCGATACCGACGTTCAGAAACAGGTAAAATATTTTTAATATAATTTTCCTTTGAAGATTGGCAAACAAGAAAAAAAAACAATGTAGAAAATACTGTAAATATGTTTGAAACAGTAAAAAATTAGAGATTTTGTGTTAACAGATCAAGCAGATGATGGGCTTCATCGAGCAAGAGGCCAACGAGAAGGTGGAAGAAATCGATGCCAAGGCCGAGGAAGAGTTCAACATCGAAAAAGGCCGTTTGGTGCAGCAGCAGCGTCTGAAGATCATGGAGTTCTACGAGCGAAAGGAGAAACAAGTGGAGCTGCAGAAGAAAATGTATCTATCGTTTAGCAAATAAACGTTCAGTGTCCAATGTTTATTGCTTTTGCAGTCAGTCCTCGAACCTGCAGAACCAGGCTCGTCTGAAGGTCCTGCAGAACCAGCAGCAGCTCGTCCAGAACCTCTTGGCCGAGGCCCGCGGTCATCTCAGCAAGGCTGCCCAGGACCAGAAGAAGTACGGCACGCTTGTGCGAGATCTTGTCATCCAGGCTCTCTTTCAGGTGGTTATTCAGTTTATTTTAATAAATCTTCATACTCGAGTTAAACGAGGTTCGAACAGTTAATGGAGGCCCAAGTTACTATTCGCTGCCGCGAGTCGGATGTACCTCTGGTTGAGTCTGTCCTACCCGAAGCCGTGAGCGAGTACTCGAAGGGTATCAACAAACCGTGTAACATAACGATCAACAAGTCCAATTATCTGCCAGCAAATAGGTACTGTAAGCAATCTGAATTATTTTCTCAAATGAATTTAAGCGTGCTGGTATCTGTAGCTGCGGTGGTGTTGAACTTTCCGCTCGGGAGGGCCGCATTAAAGTCAACAATACTCTGGAAAGCCGACTGGAGATGATATCGGGACAAATGCTGCCTGAACTGCGCAACCAGCTATTCGGCGTCAACAAGAGCCGCAGGTTCTTCGACTAAATTTCGCACGAGATTCAAAACTAAACGGTAGCGTTTCGGCTGGATGTGAAGTTATCTCCACCCATTAGTTTCTTTTCTTCAAATTTTCTCTAAAATTTGTCCTTTCCTCTTGGATATGCTTACAGAATCATTAATGTTCATACATTCCGTGTTCCTGTCACTCGATGTTGTCCCTTTGTGTTATGCAAGTTCCCCCAAAAAAACAGTCGTGGAAATAAACATGTGGAGTTCGGAGTCTTGTCTACTTCTTTTCAAACTGCTGAAATTTAGTACAAGCTTTGAATAAAACTATGAAATTTAATTAAAATACCCAAAAAGTAGAGTGGAGTGCTATGCAATGTTTCCACTTTGCAGGGAAATTCCCTAGACAAGGGGCAAATGGAGTCTGACAAGGGAAAAATAAGAGAAGAGGGAAAAGGGGAAATACAGCCTTATGTTCTAGCACGGAGGGGAAAAAAGGGAAATTAAAAGTGAAAACAGCGAATGTGCGTGGGAGTGCCTTGTGACCAAAACGTTTCTAAACAGGGCATAGCCCGGAAAAGTTTCCTGCAGGAAATTATTCACGGTTCATCTGTTTAACTGATTTGAGGCAACCCGGCCATTTGTCAGGCAGCCTAATATAGAATGGCACCCCCCGTACGCGAGCTGACATGGTAGCATCATTAAGTATCCACTGA
Organism: Eulimnadia texana; assembly: GCA_002872375.1. Lineage (NCBI taxonomy): Eukaryota > Metazoa > Arthropoda > Branchiopoda > Diplostraca > Limnadiidae > Eulimnadia > Eulimnadia texana. The sequence goes on along the minus strand of NKDA01000001.1, from coordinate 30,080,953 downwards.
AAAATCCGCAACCCCGTAGCTCACTCATATATATCAATTTTCTGTGAGGGTTAAAAAAAACCAGGATGGCAGTAGTTGTAAATTCTAATCACTTCACACGAAAGGTGATACAGAAACCCTGGGAACAAACTCTTGCAGCAAATAAGATGTTTATTAGTGAAATGGACTTAGTCAGCTTTTGCGGAAACGTCATTGTAAAGCGTCAAAGTTGCTACAGAAGTGTAAGAAAGCGCGCCTTTTCTGTAGAACACAACCGTTTAATGTGCTCCAGAGTATTGCGTGATTGCAACACCTGGACATCGATAGCAAAACATGTTGTAAACATCAACATCACAATGCGCTTGTTGCTTATGTAAAAGGTGCAAATGGCGAACAAATGGTTGGGTGCTACAAACAACCACTGCACTTGCGTGTCTATTAGTCCAACAATACAAATCCTGAATTATATTCACACACGGAAAGTAGCTGTAATGAGTTTACCGTACACATCCATCATAATCGCTGCGTATAGAAGTGTACAGCAACCGTTATCTTTCGTAAAATCTTCTGGATCTCTTCTGATGTACGTGAAAACCAGCGTTCTGTTTGTAGTACTTGCACAGATCAATAGAACATAATAGGAATTACAGTAATTTGTTGCAACTATATCTATTCAACGGCATTTTTTCTCTGGGCTGATTGAAATTCAAACAAAGATCGACGTTTCTAGGCGTAATTGCGTGAATTAGCATAACTCAGCAACACGGTCAATGTCAGAAGTAACTTGAAACAAGATCAAGAACATGTCACAGGATGAAACGTGTGCTAATCGAGTCTATAACGACCCAATGAAACGATTTTTTTGGACGTCTTTTTTGTCTGAGTTTCATAGATTTCAGAAATGAATACTAGAACTATAGTTGTTTCTGAGATCAAAAACTGTCATGAATCCTTCTAGCTTCAGTCCTGATCCTAAAAGAGCTAAGAGTCAGTGTGGAAGGTCAAGATTCCTCTTTAGTCTGGACTAGAACACTTTCTTATCGACTAAATAATCAAGCCAAACCATTCAGGCAGTGCAGTCGACACAAAAGGGCACGAAGGCCATGTATAATCTCAGATTTTTTATCTATTCTCTTTGGTACTTGAGGGAGAAGTAGCGAACTACTGGTCAAGTGGTACAGTACAAACGTTCTGCCTTTATTTGACCATGCTTTAGGTCCAGTGCAGGACTCCCTGGATTCCGCGGGCTAGTGGACAGAAGACTGCCTGATAACACGTCCATAACAATGACCCTCAAGTCCAATGTGTATACTCACGTATTCCTTTAAAGCGAACATACCCCACGGGATCCGTCTAATGCTTTCCGCCGTATGCGAATAGTCAAGGGACATGAATCTGGTTCGTAAAATCTCCATACGACATCCCCTCTGTGTTATCCAGTATTATCATTCCGTGTTATCGTCTGCTGCTAACCTCAGCTGATTAAATTCCTTCAGTAACAAATAATCAATAAATACAATCCTGCATACACATCTGAATTACGAATCTTTGCAGCTCTCCGTTCCCTTTCAGAATGCGGCCATTTTGCTTGTTTCTCTTAATCTCTGTCCTACTCATCAGTGTCCTATTCTGTTGCATATTGATGAGGCAAATAATTTGCTACCAGTGTAATCCCCATAAGCCACAAGCAAGACGCAAGTCACTGGGTATTTGGGACTGTGCCCAAAAAGTCTGCCATGTTCGGTGTTGAACCCACACAGATCTCTTTGAGAGCTACAAGTGTCTTGAGGAATCTTATGGCCCCTTTCATGAGCAACGACAGTCTTGGTTTCAGGGGCATTAGCATTTTGTGACGTCAAAAGATGCCGGGCTAACGATGATAACACGCATAGCATTTGATAACGCCCGATAACACGTGTTTGACGTACACAAAGCAAATGTATTGAGCGTTCTGAAGAGTTACTCTGAACGTCAAGAACTTGCAGCTTAAGCGTCCGAGTATTATACTACAGTGTCTCACATAGAAACTTTTATACAATCTTCATAAGCAACGACAATGTAGAGTAAAGTCGACGAAAGTTGTGCGAGGAGTTACTGATGTTTTGCAGTCGATGAATGCTCAAACTTTCTTAACTTGTGTAGAATCCTATTCTGCCGAGCTCAGGGGATAACCAATTTCTCCTTATTTTTTCTTGGATTTTCACACGGAGGGCGTAGGAGGGCTTTACCCCACACGTTGCCAAGCCCCTGCGGTATATAAAAGGGCACCTCTAGGGGCCAGCTCTACTTATACCCGGCCAGGAGCTCTTCAGTGCTACTCACACGAGGAAATAGTACATTGCATTCAGGGTACGTTGAGCTGAACTTACATTTCATAGTATTCATGTTGTAAATGTGTATGCTATTCACTAGTGATTGGTTGTTTCTAGTACAGGATGTAGGGTTACTGTTATGTAGAACCACTATTTACCGGTACTATGTTATTGGTAAGTCATGTGGTAAGCAGTTAGTATAAGCTTACTACAGGTAGCAATGAATTCGACTAAGGCTTTACGCATAGAAGTAGTGCTGGTGCGACTGGTTTTAGTATCTATGTGGAACTAGAACTAGGACTGATGTTAGCTGGAACCTGTTAAATTAGCGCATTACTTTTAGTATTGCTAGTAATGTATTTTAATTGATTATGGTTGAGTACTCTTTCCTAACCACTGGCAGATGAAAAGAGACTATGGAGAGGTAGTAAACGTCGTTAGTTTGAAGAAGTAACCCATCATAAATATATTATGTTACCGAAACGAGGCACCATACCTCAACCACATACCTCATTGAAGTCTGGAGTACAGTAACAAGCAATTACACATTGTCCGAACAGTTTATGCACTGGTACACAAGAATAAGTTGTTGAATTTCGTTTGCTTTAGATCAACTCTAAGTTAAGACATACTGATTTTACTACGCAGTTTTGTTTGGTTCCTGAGTTCTTTCGTCTGCCCCAAAGAACTGTAAAAAGAACTCTTAATTCTGATACTTACCAAAAAACTAATAATCTAGAAAGTTGTTCAGTAGCGCACTAATTGTAGCGAATATGACTCTGTTAAGCTGTAGTAACAGGTGTGCGTTACAAGCTTGCGAGTAAATCGTTCGCCTTACTTAAGTTTGGTTATACTTCAGGTATCTCATTCTTGGTTTAGGGTTGTATCTATCGAGATTAAATTGTCCGCAGCAGGGGACGCTGTGTTCTACGAAAGAAGCATTCAAGGTTTGCTAGGTGTGGCAAGGAGACACTTTTCTAGGGTAGGAACGTCACTGCTTAAAGACCGTCTTGTACAAATTACGAGGGAACGTATTAGAGGTTCTAGAGACAAAGCAGGGTCTTGTGCGACAAATGAAGTGTCAATTAAGTGCAGGCCTCCCGGCGTCAGCTGATGGTCAACAGGTGGAACGACCAACACTTTAATCTTCTTCTCTTTTCTATTAGCCAAAAGCGGTCGCTCGAGATAAAAGAGACAGCAAAAATACCGACATGGATTTACTGTACTCTTTGGTGATGCTTGTCAGCCTGCTACTCGCTTCCAGCTGCGTAACCAGCCACCCTGCGCAGTCGAAAGCACAGGAGGACAACTCGGTGCGGAACCTGAGTTTCGGGACCCCTCAAACACCTAATGAGCCTAGTCCTGCCAAACCCAGATTTCTTCTACCGTACACTTCGGATAAAAGGAACCCCATCTACTCGTTCGGCTTGGGTAAACGCTACAGTTTCCTGATGCCCTATTACGACGGCCAGTCCCTGAAAAGATCACCCGCAGCTCAGCCCCGGTTCGGTTTCGGACTTGGAAAACGCAGTGGAAGTCCAGTGATGGATCTCGGGGAATCTTCTGAAATGGAAGAATATGCAGATTACCCTGAAACTGAAGCGGATTCTGAAAAACGCGCCTACGGAGTATCCGAAAATCCCGAATGGCTTCCCGACGAAGACAACGACGAAAACATGGATGCTGCTAAATACATATGGAAGCTGGTAAACACCGAAGAAAAACGCAAGTTTTCTCCTTTGCGGGGTTACTACATGATCAACGATATCCCCAACTACGCCCAGGCACAACCTAGAAGGAATCTAGAATTCAAAAAGCGAGCCAAACAACTCCGCGTGGCTCAGCTGGGCAAGCGGCTTCCGGTTTACGATTTCGGACTGGGCAAGAGAAGCTCCGTTGCCAATTTGTTTTAATCAAACCTTTGATTTTTGAAAACTTTTGGACAAATTAATATTTTATCCTGAAATCTTAACTTTTTAGTCAATGTGGAATGAATTCTGTTTCAAATAAAGACTCTAAATTTTCTCGATGTAAATATATGTTTACAAACAGATGGGTATAACGCTTAGAAGAACGAGCAAAGTAAAAACAGTGAACCCTCCCTCCCAGGAAAAACAGCAAATCTGCAAGCTTTTCCAAAAGAAATCATCTATTTTGTCAGTGTTTCTTTATTTCTGCCAAAAATACACGTTGCATAAACAAACCCTTTCACGGATTCTGGTCATTATAAATTGATTCCCCAAGCACTTTATCATACGCTGCACCGCCCCGTAGTGCTCTACGAATGACCTGTAATTTCAGAGGACTAGACTGCAAACAACTGATTATGGTCCACTTACGTGCTCTTTGTGATAAAAAGCTTTTCTACAGGCTCTTTTATTAGCCTGGCCATTTGGATTCTCAGTACGCTGTAAAGACAAATTGAATAGCAAGCTTATAGCAAACAAGACTTACAAAACTTTACATGTTTCTTTCACAAATTTAGTTTCGCTGATTCGAGTATCTTCAGTTTTTTTAGTTAATGCGTGTAAGCTTGTTTTAGTCTATTTAAACCTCTCCACTTGACTTGGTAATTCAACTGCCTGAAATATGCTTCAGATGCAAATTTTCTTCAGGGATCCAGCAACTAGAACCTCTTGCCCCTGTTCCGACATTTAACTGCAGCTTGGTATGAACATAATTAAATCTCGGGTTTACTACTTAAGTAGGGATAATCGATCTCTGGTTTATTAATAATATAAATACAAATCTGAATTTTCGGAAATCGTTACAGTACAAGACAAAATAAAAGTTCTGAAGACGCTACCGTAACCAGCAATAGTTAAAAGAAGCAACGTTTGAAGCTGGATTATGATCAATAAGATTGAAAATAGGTTAATTTGCCCTCCACCAGAGCTGACAGCTTATCTACTAGAACACAAATCCGAATCCGTATATTTTCTACGGCGACCGGGATCTACACTAAAACGGATCGACCAAAAACTGAAGATCTCTCGTAAGATTACAGGAATTTTTCTTTGTTGCGTAGAAGAAAAAGGAAATGAAAAAAATTGGATTACATTACGACAGGGACAGATGAATACAAGTACAGTACATTAAGAACCCAAAAATCTGAAAAAAAAGAGTACGACGAATAATATTTCAAGACTTACAAGCAAAACGAATATGCGCACAAATACTTTTTTTCCATCTTTTGGGGGGAGGGGGGTTTAAAACATGTGGGCTACGAAAATGACGACGGATTACAAATTTCTTTGTCCGCACTGGCAGAATTTTACTGTTGTACTTTCCATTTTTCCCCAAAACTTTCCAAGTTTTTACTCCATTTCTTCTTCCATGAAGAACTCGCCTCCGCTGCTCAAGTCCATATGATTCGGGCTAAAAGTTCAAAAATATAAGTTTCTGATTCGTTATGTAGGTAAATAGTAGCGTCTAAATACCTCACAGCCCGGCAAGTGAAGAAAACGATGCGCTTCAGTTTGCGGTTGTAGAAAAAGTAGTTGAAAGACCACAAGCATCCGTCCTCGGCAAACGGGTCTGAGGCCAGATCCGAGTTGTAGCTGTAGATATCGCACTCGGACAAGTTGATTTCGTCGTTCATGGCGGCCCAGAGCTGGGTACGTAGCTTGGCGCTGTACAGCTCGCCTGCTGTAGCGCTCAGATTGTTGTCGATTGCGTTAATCACCCACTGCGGTCAATTAAAATTTAGTAAAATCAACCAAATGTTTGCAAGTAGATTGTTCACGTACCTGGAGGGACGGCTCGCGACTGAACTCCTCGCTGCGGGCGTGCGAGAAATCGTAGTCCGGGTGAAAGGAAGCATTGAGGGTAGCGATGAGGTAGAAGAGCGTCTTGCGGCTGATGGTATCACACAGAGGACCCTCTTCGTCTCCCGACATACTGCGACTGCAAATCATACCACCTCGTTAGAAATTTTGATCTAGAAAACGAGTTTTGTGTATTCACCTGTAGTACCCGCCCGTTGGAGATACTGCCAGGCTCGACTGCGGGGCTGAGAGGATCTGGAGATCATTGGGATTCGTTCCTGGAGTGGCGTTGAAGCGCTTGTACAGTTGTTTGTCATTCCCAGCCAACTTGCATGAGTAGCTCTCGATCCTGCAAGAGAAAATCTTAGGATTAAATCAAATTCACGACATCTAGCGGCCAATAAAAGCACTACACGAAAACAGGAAAAATTAATATTAACAAAAAATCAAGGTTTAAATGTACGTTATTCAGTTTTAAAAGATTGTAATAGTAAATAAGTGGAATAATTCGGATTGTTTTGAATTTTGAGTCGCGTGGCGATTTGTTGATGTTTTTGAGAGCTGAGCCCTGGTTGGCTGGACAGCTAACCAATGGGAAGCGTCATTACCCAAACAAAGCATTTGTTTGTTGCCAAGCTGAGCTAAATTTCCCCTTTGCAGGGAAATTCCCTGAAAAGGGAAGATGGGGTTCTCGAAAGGAAAAAATAAGGGAAAAGGAAGGTTTAGAAGTAGACCGTATATCCTAGCACAGAAGGGAAAACGGGGAAATGGAGGGGAAATTGAAAGTAGAAACAATGAAGCTAACTTTCCTTTAATAAATGTTATTTACCTTCCAATAATATTGCAATCTCCAGTGAAAATGTTGAGGGCTGAATTGATGGCCTCAAAACGACTGCTCTCGAGAAGCTTCATGACGACAGAAGAGATCTGCAGAGAAAAAACGAACAGCACAAAATTTTACCGCACAAAACGAACGTTTCTTGTGACTCGCGTCTGGTCGAGACGAAAATTTTGGCTTTAGTAAAACTTCAGTTTCTGAGAACACTTGTTGGATGACAGAGGATTCCTTTTCTTCTCGGGGAATCGAAACTTGGCATGTCCGAACGCAAGTCGAAAATTCAGTCAGCGAAAGGCTCTCTCGATTGTTTTCCAGAAAAGTCGGGCCGGTTTGCGACGTTCCGTTGCTCTTGGACTCAGCGGCATACGCTGTGTGCCTCCAGTTTGGTGTAGAAGGGCTGTTTATGTTTTCGATTTTCTTGGCCCTCGAAAGTGAACTGCGTAAAAACCGAAAATAAACACAAGCAAACGTAAGCGGATTCCCGCCCTGTTTTAGCTTTTCACCGGTGTGATACAAAAGGGGGAATTTCGAAGAAAACCAGTAGATAGCCCTTTAGAGAAAACTTTCCAGAATATCGAGAAAATATACTTTGTTTCAGTCGCTTGTAAATATCACTTTTCGGTTAGCGACAAGATTATTTTGTGTGTGACCTTTCTTTCACAGTATATAAACAGAATCGCATCAGGTCCTATCTCCCCATGTTAAAGTTGCGAGCACGAAACTAGCGCCAGATTTATATGGATGGCTGCTGTCAGTACTAAGGCTGCATTGAGAAAACTGAGGCTGTGCAGCTGAGGCTTTGAGCACTCGTAGTACCAATAGCAGCCATCCGCAAAAGTTTGGCGCTAGTTTCGCGCTTGTAATTTTAACATGGGGAGATGGGACTTGATGTGATACTGTTTCTATGCTGTGCTTTCTTTGTTGATCGAACAACGTCTTTTGTTGCTGCGTTGTCAGATTTCACTTTAATATATTGGGCGGTGACGACAGCGCTTTTCAAGTGAAAAAATATAAATATTTGGCTACTTTCATTCAGTTATTATTAATTAACTAATTCATCCGTTAATTTAAAAATTATTTTTAGTTCATTTAGTTCATAAAGTTCTCAAAACAGATTAAAACATGATGGATTTTTAAAAAGGGTTTGGCAGTTTTTCGTACGGGAAACGGAAGTTTGAAGATAAAAGTATGTGATAAAACAGATAAGAATACAACAAATAGTTGTGAATCATGAAATACTTATTTAAACTTTATACCGTAGAAAGCACTGCAAAAAGACACCACTACAGTGCCTTTTCACAAATAGCCTATACCTGACGCACCCTATAATTCTAAACTACGTTCGAACTGCCTAGTTCAAAGTCACCAAAAAAGGCACCACAAAAAGCACCGTCACATTTACTTGTTCCAACATACTAAGACTAGGTAATATGATGATAACAGGTGCATAACACCGACAAACCCTAGTTCATAAGTGAAAATCTTCAAAAGCTTTCGGTGTTCGAGTATTCAAATAGCACACAAAATAGACGGCTATACGATTTCAATACATTTTTTAACAAGATAAAAGTTCCACTTTGATGTAAAGGGCCGTAAAATATCATATTCTCGAAAACTAAGTCCTCAGAAAGCTACTTCAAGGATTTCTATAGTAATAATAATTTCATACTAATAATACAATGATAAAAATTGATAGAATTCGATGGACTCTATGGAAAACAGGCGATAACAGTTGGATAACAGTGATATTTTCAGTTGTGTTGCCTTGTAAGTTATTTATTGGTACTGCGATGACGCCAGCAAAGTGTATTTGGTGCCATAGAAAGGCAAATCTTCCTTCAGATTCTGTTTATTTATGGCCACATCCAGCCCCATTCGCTTGGCGGCGTGTTTCTTTTATAAGGTTATTAATAATGGACCGTGGTCATCATCGCCCCCTGACAAACGTCCACGAGAACTGCCTTATATCTTTTCAGCGTACCATCAAGTAATTTTGTTAGTCTGAATGTTAGTTTGGAGAATTCGGTGGAAAATCTCAGCCCGTGTGTATCAAATATTTACCTGTGGGGCCCAACTTTGGGAGGCTTTCGCTTAAATGAATTCGCCACAGAACAAAGTCTCTTCTTCTTTTACTTTTTTTTTTCGTTTTGTTGATTTTCTCATAAAGTGGATTGAAGAAGAAAACTTTTTTGTTTGGCAGAAATAAAAATTCGAGCGAATAAACAAGACTTGTATACGTAAAAGACTTCATTAGAAAATGGAAAGCGTGTCGTCGTGAGAAGCTATACGCGTAAATGGCGCTTTCAGAACTAAACTCGTTTCTTCATTTTCTTCGAACAAGTGAAGAGTGTCGCTATCAAATCTTACATATTAATAAAATACAGTTAGATGATTGAAGAATTTTACGGTTTGGATTTGTAAGACGAAATATAGAAAGTGAATTAATGAAGAATCGATAGCAATCGATAAAAATCGATATAAATCACCGGAACCCGATTGATATCAAATGACGGTGGCACAATTGGGTTGCAAATCAAAACTCAACGAGGTTCGCAACACGCCCTGGTTTCAATTCAGTGTTATCAACGTGTTATCAATGTTGTATCAATGCGTCAAAGTCGATTTTTAGTTAGTGGAATCGATTCTTCAACGATCCTGAAAAATCCTCGAGCAATCTCATCTCCATTCCTTCAGTAATAGCAAAACTCAATGGACCTTTCAACGTAGAACAAGAAAAAATCCTGAAATGGTCAGCATTGAATTAAATTAAATTAAATCAGAAATGTATAGTAGTTAATTAATAATATTTGCTTTTTATGTTTCAATCGATAGTTTCTTTTGTAAGCAAGTTGACTGATTAAAATCGATATTTAATTCAGACGATATGGATTAAATTGATTATTGAATATGACGAAGAAAATCAGTTAAATTAATTTAGTAGAAATTAATGGGACTCCGAATCATTAGGGACGGGTGTCTGAGGGAAAAAGAGTTGTGTGGGTCGTGTTTGGCGATGTGTTTTCGGTCCGTAAACACAGGGGCGCATTTGAAGCAAACACATCCCCTTATTGAATGGGACGGCGCAGTAATCAACGCCGACAAAGACTTGGCTTAACTTCAGCCCGCGAAAGGTTGTACCGCAAAACTCCTGTGATAACAGGTAAGATTGCATTTGATAGCACGCCAGATAACAAAGCTAATCAAAGCCCGAGCAACAATTTCTAGAATGCTCGAAGTTGTCGACCCCTTTTCTATAAAAATCCTATAGATATGTGGCACTCTAATCCATCGCTAGGATCCTACCCAAAAAAGGTGAATAAAACAGGAAAAAACAACATAACACATAAGCAAATAGATCTCCGAAAAAATAACTCCTCCCAAGTAATAAAAGAAGCTTTTTGCCCCCTGATGTGCTGGGCTCCATATATTTGTATAAGAGGAAAGCGGAAGGAGGCTGCGTGACAAGGCTCTGATAACACACTTATCCATGACTTATCAGTCTTATCAGTATCGTCATAGCATTGTTCCGGGGGTATCAGTTTTCCTTGGCGCTTAAGTTACACTTGACTCGAGAATGTGGAAATTGGTCAAGTTCTCTTGATAAGAGAGTAGCCCTTGTACTTGTGGCGATTTTGTAACTGGCTGGAACAAGTGTGGAGCCTCGGACGAAAGTGTGAGAAGATAACCAGGGGCGAGCCGAAGCGCAAAAGCCCTCGGGCTAGCTGAGATGGATCCTCAGGCGTCTTAAGGTTATACCCTCAGGCGATTTTTACCGAATAGCCCCTGGGCGACTTGAACGAAGAGCCCGCCTGGGCGTGCTCCTGCTTACTGGGCGAGAAACAACCTTTAGGGCGAGAGTATCAGAGGTTAGTCAGGCTACTTGCAAGTGAATAGCCGTAGGTAAACTTCCTAGAGTTGTCCGATGCCTGCGAGGTGGCCCTGTCCCTTTGGTTGACTGTCTAGCCCTTGTTTCGCCAAAGAGCGACCATACGCAGGAAGTTTTAGTCGGTTGTGCAAGTTAATCAATCTCTTTTAGCCATGTTTTGAGACACCCTGCCAGGTTACAGCGCGTCTTCGCTTAGGCTCTTGAATGTAAGGCCAATTAGATGGACACTTTGTGTTGGCAGCTGATATCAAAGGGCGGTTCCCCCAGTTCATGTTATCAACCGTTATCACCTAGTATTCATAATTTACTTCCAGAGTCGATCGAGTTTTTAACATTCAAGTGGACCTTTCTCGGATACAGCGACCGAGAAAGCTTGCAGCTCACAGAATAATTGCAGGATTATCTATGAACATGCTGATAACTTACTGATAACGTGCTGATAACAGAGATCAGTGATTGGCGGCTTGCATATTGTCAAGAGTCTGGTGATTCTATCAGGCATTGACCCTAAGGGTTAAGAGAACAATCCTTCAATCAACTGCCAAATCTGTGGGCCAACTGTAGAAATTATGCCGGCTCTTGCATACTTAACCAGGCTTAAGAAGGAGACCCTTTGACCTTTAACGAATAAGTAGCCGTGATTTTTTTTATATATTTGATTATTTATGAACTTCACTACGGTAATCTGATGAAAAAGTTTCGTTAATTAACTCTGAAAAACTTGTTGAGTTGATCTTCTCGAATCTCAGGCGCGGAAATGAGAACCCGTCATAACAACCAAGGGGTTCGTAGCCTTATCAAATGTTATCGACTACAGCCAAATGATTTACAAGAATCTGAACCTAGAATTTCATTGAGAATCTTGGTTTTCCGCGCGTTATTCGGGGAAACAATCCAATTACGGATTGCTCCTTTGGAAAGTGACCCTTTCAGGCGAAACCTGGACTTCCGATTCAATAGGACTTGTCCCTACTGTTCTTTTTCTCGTCTTTTCAAGTACTTTCTGTATTTTGTCTCGTACACTCTACTCTGTATCACGTAAAACATAATGTACTTCAGTTGTACTCTTTTCCAGTTCTGCTGACAAAGTTCTCGCTTTGGTAAGCTCTTGTTTCGTGTTAGCTTATGATTCTAGATTCTTGTGATTCTTGACTGGGATTCCCGGTTGACTCGACGGCGCATGCCCAGTGTTTTTTTTAAACTCTACTTCTTATCCCTGAGGATGTTGGTATGCAGTGATAGCTGTTCTCTTAGTCTCAGTCTCCTTCACCCTGATACCGCGGGAGGATCAGGATCCCTTCAGTGGATCCTATAACCTAAAAACTTTTTTCTTTCCTCCAAACTTTACGCAACGTAATTAGATTTCACCTTCACAGAACTTTTCTTACTCAGTTTCCCAACTAAAGAACTAAAAAAAAAACTACGGGAAAAACTGATTTGCATAACTTTTTTTCTCTCCACCAAGAAGTTCCCAGCTCAGAACTTTTTTCTTACAACTAATTTTCGTAGTTATGTGTTTCTGACATCTTGGAGAACTTGCTGGAAGCAATTTCGCCCCAAACCGAGATTCAACTACTTGGGAAACTCAAATGGCCGATAGTTGGAGATGTTTCATTCATTTTGCTGTTCTGGTGACCATTTCGGGTAACGTTTTTCAATCGTTCAATTCCCAAGCTTTCACTTAAGTCTTTTTTTTTTATCAAGATTCGTTCAAGTTCAACGGTAAAAGTTTAAAATGGAAATTTCCCGTGGGATTTCAGTTGGGGGTTTTTGATGAAATCTCCGCTTTCCCTATTTGCTGTATTGAATTATTTCCTAATCTTTTGGGTCTGATCCCCCACAGAAGCTAACTTAGGATTTATTCAGTGACTCCTCGTAGTCGTTACGAGTATCTTGAGCGAGAATTTTCATCCAAACTTCAAGTTTTAATCCCCCAAGACACTTCCCGATACCTCCCAAACCCTTTGCGTGTAAATATAAAAGTACTTAAAGGCTCACATAAAGTTGCAACAATTCCCAAAAGACTTCGTAGGCCTCAACCAACTTCCCAACTCTTCCCAGAACTTACTCAGGCCTAATGAGCTTGTTAAAAATTTAATCCAACCTTAAAGTTATCACCCAAGATAGGTATTTGGATAACCGACATGTTCCCAAACCCATAATTTTGTAGTGAAAATTTTTTTAGTGTAAATGTATAATTGATGTTTGTAATTGTTTGGTGTGAAGGGTCGCTGGGTTCTGAGATTCATCAGTTGTTAGTTCCGGCGCAAGTGGTGAGCGGTTCGGACGTGGTGCTGCGCTGTTTGTTTGACGTCGAGGACTCGCTGTTGTACTCCATTAAGTGGTACAAAGGCAAGCACGAGTTCTACAGATATCTGCCACGTGAAAAACCCCCAGCCAAAGTCTTCCCTTGGGCTTCCTTTCAAATCACGGTATACCCTATATAGCTTTTCCTACGCATCCCTTCATTCTAGATTTTTTTTTTTAATTCAGTATTTATGATTACAATTTAATCCTGCGTATTTACATCCATTAACGAAAAATCTGTTGTAATATTTTACTATTCTGAGATTTACCTATCTACTTGTTATCAGCTGCTTACGCACTTTTCCTTACGAATGCATTAGATCCGCCATTGAACTCGGTCGTAAAAGATAGTAACCCTTGTGATAACCCTGATAAATCTAGCTCCCACAGTTTACCCCCAGTCATCTCCCACGGAGGGGTGAAGTCAACTCTGGGGGTTAATGCGAGTTCGATTGTTTGGTGAAAACGCTGTGACACTTAAAGTTGATAGCTCTATTGCACACCAAAATGGCGGGCGATTGTCCCGCCATTACGCTGGGAGCAGAACAAGCCAGAACCGAGTGGCCGTAAAAATAGCGTCCCTTGTTTTATTTAACCAACCTGAAGAATAATTCTAATTCCTATACTCTACAGAACGATATTAGCGAAACGGGTAAAGTGATCCTGCACGGAGTGACGAGAGAAGCTGAGGGAACTTACAAATGCGAAGTTTCCACCGAAGGACCTTTCTTCGACACGGACTTTCGAGAAAGTAATCTCACTGTCCTAGGTTCGTAAACTTTCTGTTTAAATAGAATTGATATTAATAATAACAAGAAACTCAGTAGTTTGAAACTTCACATCGACAGATTTCAAGTAAACTCAGGCGACATTTTTTTTTGTGATGTCAAAGTTGTGTAGTGCAGTGAAACTCCCAAGCGAGAGAACAAGCCGGAAACATTTTACATTAGAAAAACTATCGTTGGTTAACCATGATCGATCTGTAATAGCAATGCGGTACAATAGAAATTTTTAACCAATCGTGAGTTCAAATTTTTATTATGGTTTCAGATATTCGGAATATCCAGGGTCCTGTCATCACTCGTCCGGAAGGGAAGACTCAAGTTCGCGTTGGTGAGAGGTTGCGCCTGAACTGCACTTTCTCCAGTAGCAGACCCCCCGCTATACTTTCATGGTTCATCAACGGCGAGCCGGTAAGTTGCATTGCCATTCGTTTCACATTCACAAGACGGCCCCCCTTGAAGGAACATCTTCAGAATTCTTTCATTTCCATCATAAAATCAAAAAGACACGCTACGAAAGAAGATTCATGGCTCACTCAAGCTTCAGATCAATCTCAGGATTCATTGCTGAATCTCAACCGATTCCTGTGGGTACAGAATCGACTAAGAACTTAGTGTAACCGAGTTCTGGGTTCTATACTCTTAAGAGTGTTACTAACCCCATAACGGGATATAACACTCTTACTTTTTGATAGCCGGAAGAACAAGTTTATTACCATATCGTTATGTGAGACACTGGGAAATCAATACAAAACGCATACACAGCGTCATATAAAATATCACAAAAATGTGGCGATCCGATTTTCGCCTTTTCTTTTTCGCTTTTAAGAGTCTTTCCCTCGGACAAAAGGTAATACGGTTTCTCTTTAATCCCCGCTCTTTTCTTGTGCAGATATCTTCAAGCTCATACCGCCGCTATGTTCGGGAAGACGCGGACACCCTTAAAACTTCCCTGTCCAGCCTGGATTTACTGTTGAATCCTCATCACTTCAGGTCAAAAGCTCTGACCGTCACTTGTCTGGCAGCAGTCGGGTCAATCTACAAGAGACGGGCAGAATTGAGACTAGTCGAGGTGTCCAACAAACCACCGACTGACGTTACATCCACATCTAGGACAGACACCCAACTGGCTATGGCGAAAACTGCAGGTTTTAATCTAGAATCAATGTTTTCTAACTTTAGTCAAGTCGAATAAACTAGCAATATAGCGTAAAGGCTTTATAGCGGTTTGTTTTGTGTAGGAGAACAGCCGGCAGCCATACTGGCATGTAAAAGTCCCGCCCTTACAGTCCAACATGGCCGCCAGGCATTGAATTCGAGACTATTGTGTCTTGCTGAAATTTTGGGACATTATTATAATATTTGATATGTCCTCTTCGCCTTAATATTTTATGCTTTTATGACTATCTCGTGTAACTATAAGGTTTTTTGTTTCAGGCTCGCACGCTCCGAGTAATGGCGTCAACAGAGTTGCTTTTCTCCCTTTTACCACGTTGGTTTTGTTGTCTTCTCTCGTAACCCATTGTTTGCTTCGTTCTTACACCAATAGCCGGCCAAATAGGAAACTGTAAAGATGTATTACCCCGTCCAAAGATGGCGGCAAACCTAACTACACCACCAAGAATGCGCTATCCGTTCATGTATATGTTTGGTCTTGATAATAAACGTAACCCGTTGATAAATTCTACTGTCTATTCTACCTGTCTCTACCTGTCCGTTCAATCTCCATGGGTTGAAGTGCTTAGAATAATTTGAGGTTTTGAGCTAGAATAGTCGGAAGGTGAGCTATATAAGAGTGGACAGCGGTCATTTAGGTAACGTATTGAAAGACATCAGGAAGGTAATTTCTCAACAGGCAAAGGCCTTAGAACGGCACTTAGAACAGAAAGCGAACAGTAACGCGGAAATCTGGCTAGATTAATCGCCGAGTCAGCAATAAATAAATGACTCAAAATGTCAGAGAAAGTGTATTTCATTCCCTTTTTTTCGTGATTCCTGTCTCTTAGGTCATTTTCTGCTCCAGACAGATAAGCATTGCAAATATACGGAACATTAAAAAGATTCAACCGTACCGGTTGTTACCAGCCTCGTTCACAGACATTTGTAAAACGTCGGATGTTATCTTCATTTATAATTGGTCGATGTAGAAAACTGTAAGTTCATCGTTGGGTGACATCACTTAACTGAACAAGTAACTCGCTTAAACTATTCATTATCCGAGTTTTCAGAATACACTAGATGATGCTGCACTCTGTGGTGGTTCAAAGAACTAACATGCACTGTTAGTAGCAGGATCGTCCGAGAGGTGTCCTAGCACGTAGCAAAAGGCATATTGAACGCCACGGTTCGACGGTATGTTCGTGTATTCCGGCAGAGTCCTTAGTGTTGCAAGTGCGAACATCTGATGAAGAGAAATAGTTGGTTTGAAAACTTTTATTGATCCCAGACCAGGAAAGTAATCGCTTACGAGATTCAGTAAGCAACGAACTGAAAAAAGTAGACCAACTGTATAAGATAACTAACGATGTAACCAAGCGCCACTAACTCATTAGAAGGTAATGGAAAAAAACTGCACATTTCTGGAAGCTTTCGTTTTTGGTGCGATCATACAAAGGTCTCACGTGAGTAGTTGTCACATTTGAGGCGTGATACATTGCGTTGCTGATGACATAGTCTTATAATGAATACACCAGCAACATCTGGGCTTTATGGATTCACACCTTGAATCCCTTGTGAATGCAGAATTCCATATTAATGTGGAGCAAAGGGTACAACTTCAGAATCTGTGATTTGTGTCTTTGGTGTACCAACATGACCAGACATAACTGCAAGCTCTAACTTTCGTATCAACCCTTCAGCACTTCATCCTCGGAGTCCACGTGATATCAGACACGATCCAAAGTTGAAAAAATTAAAAGTAGTAAAATATTCAGAAGAATTTCTGGAAGTGAAGGTGAGAAAACTGTCACGGCCTATGTGAAAATGAAGCTTCCAAGTTATCAGCGAAACTTCGACACGAAACAAGTGATGGTATTGGAGACTCGTTAACTGGTAGCACCATAAGCAGATCATTAATCTCCTAGGTTTTCTAGAACGTTACAGGCGGCTAGAAGCTTGGAATTTCCCTCAGGATCACGCCTGTCCAATATTCCGCGTTCTGCGGGGCCACTTGATAATAATGAAGACACTAGTTGGCGCTGTAATACTCTCCAGGTTTAGCAAAGCTGAAATAGACGGTCCTCTGGCTGCTACCTACCAGTCTCAACCGAGCCGTCTCAATGTTGACATCTCTCGTTTAAAAGATGAGTCTTAAGAATCGTTCAACTTCTTTGTGCGCCGCTGAACAAACCGCGGAAGCGGCAGCGTTGAGGCAATATCAGCAACAGAACCTTCCCGTTCAGCAACCTCTTACGCAACGAAGAGCCAGCTCGTCAGGATCGGATTCTCCGGAAACTTCGTTTCGAGACACCGGGACCGCTAAAAGTCGTCACGGTGCTCGACGTACGAAAAGCGAACGACTCCAAGGCGCAAAACCTCGGGTTAAGCGACGCGATAAGAACTTCCCCATTGATCTAGCATCCTCTTCGGTTGCTTCCGGAAGCGACGGAGTACTTCCAGTGACGGTCAGTGCTCACCAGACGTTGATAAGAAAAGCTCCAAGTGCTGGACGCCTTGCCAGCGATAGCTGCGATCTTCTCAAGGGTTCACCGCGTGGATTAGGACGTCAGGGCAGTTTACGACCTCCGCTTCCTTCTTCGGTGCCAGTGATCGCCACCCCGGACATATCTCCGTCACTGGTAAGGAAGGCTACCGTCAACTCTTCTCGCCAGACAACCGCTAAAGGAATCCAATCTCGTCCTTCAGAGCGATCACCTACGCTCCGGTCTAAAGAAACAGTCCACAGAAGAACAGGATCTTTCCGTGGTCCGACTTCGAACTCTGGCTCCGGATCGGGAAATATAGCCCGCAGATCAGCAGCGTATCTAGATATCCCTGATTACGCTTCAGACAGTGGAGAAGATGAAGCGGCGAAGAAAGCTAACGATGATTCTTACTTGCTGCGATCTTTTGATCTGACTCGTAAAGGTAAGCATGTACGGATCAATGTCAGTCCCTTAATGAAAATTGATCGTTTAGCGTGTATAGGACAAACAAAACACAAAACGCGCAAATTATTTATGTCGCGGTATTGATCTCACTAATTCAGCAGCTACTATCAAAAGCTACCACCCTTCGACTTCGTAAACTAATTTAGTGAGGTGGTATGCATTTCTTGTATTCATCATCTAAGCCATGATGAGTATATAATAGGATAATTCATTCAGTCGTACTGTATACCACCAATTATACATACCCCTTAACAACGTTATTTCCCTTGTAACTGATTTCTGGCTTACGTTCTATATTGATCCTGGGACTTGGGAAATCTGACTGCAGTTAGTCAACACGTACTTCAGGGTAGCGAACAAATAAGCGCCACGCGAGAGATGGTCCTAAAAAATTCAGATATCCGTTGCGACCGTTTAAAGTTCAACTCCAAAATATCACAACTGTTCTTGTACCCAATCTAACGAAAAAGTCAATACACCTGAAGAAAAGTAGGGTCTTACGGAAAATCATGAAACTATACTGGATCTCCAAGAGAATGCTACTTCTAAGGTTGTTATCATGTGGCGAAAGCATTAGTAGGCACTTCTGTTCTAATGGTTACGGGACGAACTTGGTATTGTAGCACACAGTTGTGTTGAACTGGAAAGTCTAATCTTAGAACTGAGCACAAGGCGTCTCCGCTCTCATGCCACTTTAGAGCAGTGATCACGTAGGCAGAACAGCCGGTAAACAGATCCTGCTACTTTCTAACTGCAGTCCATTTCTAAACATCATCAGTCGTCCCTCTGATTACCCTACGAAAAAAGCTGACCTGATCTGAACCATAGGATCTTTCTATTCAAAGACAGTTTCTTCACGGTTTGTTGAAAACAAAGTTCCGAACTCGCTTTCTTTTTCTGATGAAGTCTGATGCTTTCTGCGCCAAAATTAAGTCTCATAATCAGTATGATTTCCCAGAACTACAGGCGAATATACAACACATCAAACCGATTATGCGTTAAGTTCAGGATTTTTCGTTATATCTACATCTTATACGAAGCTTTTTATATCTATATGGTACAATGAACAGACTGTGTACGTCTTTCACAAACCGAACAAAAACCTTATGAAACAGTGTACCGGGCTTCTTTAGAGAGGTTCCTCTCAAAGGAACCGTGCAGAAAATACGAGTTTGGTCTGAATTCTCCCTAAAAGTATAATGTTCCTGGAAGCGCTTCCAACCCTAACATGATAAAACGGCGTTCGTCCCCTCCAGTAGACTGCTATTCTTAGAAACCCTTAGTTGTAAAGGCAAAATCCTAGCAAGGAATAGTTCTTAGTTGCGAAACTTTCTTAGCACGTTCCGTCTATTGTATACGCCTTTCTATAGGCTAGTACCAGGTCCCTTTTGTACTTGCATTCAAAAGGTACATAAGACTAATGCAGAGCCTTCTGAAATACCAGCGTTGCTCTTAATGGATCGTCTAATCTTAGATAATGTGTCACTCACCGGTCCACATTATAGCGCCAATCATGACAGAAAAAAAATACAACGCAGTTCCAGAAAACTGGAGCACTCATTACTCCTCTCTTAAGTGCAACTTTCCATTGTAATAATGATTTAAGATTTTTTTTCCTTTAAAAATCGTAGGTGTCGTTAATCGAGGAGACTCGTTTCGTCGAAGAAGATCGCGCAGCAATAGCTTAGCCCCGACTCAGCCGCAGCCAAAACAGCCACAGGCATCGGAACCGACGAACGGCGTTTCACATACTACCAGCACAGCAGTAGCAGATCAACGCAACCCTAACCATGACGGAGTTACGACCTTCCGTGTAGCTATCATCGGTACCCATGGGGTCGGCAAAACTGCTCTCGTCAGCCAGTTCATGACTTCAGAATCCATTAATGCTTACGACAGACCTAGAAACGGTACGTAAGATTTTCCAGTTTTATGGGCCGTAATTTTCGACCTGCAGTTTCAGAGTGTAAACCACAAACTGCTTGCCAAAGTACGTGAAGTATTAACTTCCTTAGACTTGTCTGCTTCGAGACATTCACGAGTTTTGGAGCTTTTCTTGAAGCCTCAGAATCACGTGGTCCTAATGATTAACGATACACCTACTAGGAATGAGGTCAACGTGTTAATTTTGGACGCTATTTGGCTTTTAAAGCCGTCACAAGGACTTGTTAAACAAACAGGCTTGACTTTTATTTTCATCGGGTGCGAACTAAACGCCAATTTCTCTTCAACTCGTTGTCTTTACCCTATATGAAACATTATAACTCATTTACATTCAAATATGCTGTCTGAAGAGAGGCTTCTTTGTAGAGGTTTAAAGTATGAAAAGTACCAAAATCTGAAGTGAACCGTCTGCTAGAACGCATCACATTATGCAGATAAAGAAAGTCTTTTGATCTTTTGCCAATGCGGTCAGGGTTGAAAGCGCAGTTGCTGGAATGATTGTAGAAACATCCTTAAGTTTTCTTTTTCTTTTTTTTCGCCAAGCAGACGAAGACCAGGATGAATCTGTGTTTGTTATGCTCAACGGGAGGAATCCGAACTGGTCTTTACATACTTCATCAACGTTAAGGTATTCCAATTTCTCATTGTTCTCTTTTTGTATCAGATGTTTTGACTTCAGTTTTCTTTTGTAGAATGAGATGAACAGGAACGAACTCCCCGACGCGTATCTCTTGATGTACAGTGTTATTGACAAGTCAAGTTTCCAGCGAATCGAAGATGAACTAGCCCGTCTTCAGAACTGGGACGCTCTCAGAGGTCGACCGGTGATCATCGTCGGTAACAAAATCGACCTGGTCCGAAGTCGAGCCGTTTCTACCCAAGGTTCGTACATCAGCAAACCATCTCCTGATACACTCGATAGCAACTCGTTCGTTATTAAGACCCCGCAGTCGAGATTATGTGAGGGGAAAAGACTGAAGAACGATGTGACAATAGAAAAAAGAGCCTTATTACTTCTTCTCGGTTCAGTGAGGGGAGAAAAAGAAATATTACCGTCTCCCGGGTATTGTGCAGGCATCTCCTCCCCTATGGGTTTGTAAGAGCACCCTGGATTACTTTCAGTCTAAATCGAAGACTTCTTTTTTTGCTCAGTTTTGTCCTTTTTTCCCGAGGACAAATTTGATGACAACAAAAGTTTCCCAGGCTTTTTTCTCATTATATTTCGTAGCTATGGGTGAATAATTGATATTCACAAGAGGAAAAAAAGCCTGCGAAAAGAAACGTACGCCGCTCGATCGATGTATTCAGCTGGAATAAATTTCTTTCCTCGGCTCTGGGTGGGTTCGGCGAAACACGAAACAAATAAAACATGTTAGCACCTTTCAGAATACATAAAACCTTTCCTAGAAAAACGAACAAGAGCTCACGGAGAGTTACTAAACTGAATTTGTTGCTTTTTGCTTTAGATGGGAAATGCCTGGCGTGCGCCTACAAGGGCAAATTCATGGAAATATCCGTGGCGATCAATCACAATGTGGATGAGCTTCTGGTCGGCATTCTGGCACAGATTCGTCTTCGGAAGGAGCTTCAACAAGTGGTGGCTGACAGTGGCGACACGGAGCCACCCAGCGGTCAGGATTCGAGCAACTGGATGCGAAACAAAAGTCTGGTGCGAGCCAGCATGAAAGCCAAGCAGATCTTCACGTGGCTCTTCGGCAAGGACGACGACCAGTACAACAACTGCGAAAACTTCCAAGTCGTCTGATGAACCCTCCGAACCTTTTGTTCTTGCTAAACTGGACAAAGTTCTTTCTTCTTCTTCTCCAAGAGCAAATATATAGCCACTATTGTACGGGTCGGTTCAAGTCTAGTTTCAGTGAGACTAGCATCACACTGTACATACACAAACCGAATAGAATAGAACTAATCGTATGGATTTAAGTAGGAACTACACTTACCTTTACACTTTTAACTACATTTTGGAAGTTAACTCATTAATGATAGTTTACGGACAAGTCTGTAAATTCTTCCCCACGAAATATTGCCTCGTTTGAATCTCTATCGTCTTCCCATTAAGTTCTCCAGTGAGGCTTTCAACTATAATGAACTTTTATCTATGGCTGCTACGCCCATTCCGACTTGGGTTTTTCTTTTCAAAATATTTGGTTAGTCAATTTAGCATTTCTTTGGCAGTATATTTGCTCTTGGTAGTACATTAATGCGAACTTTCGTCGGATTATGGATTTGAAGCGTTCAAAAGTAACGTGCCTTTCGCTGGAGGTCTGAAGTGAGTGTAATGTGTATCATATTCTAAATATTCTAATAAACCTTAACTACAGAATGACTCGGTCCTATTATTCTTTCTCTTTTATTGAAAGTCCAAACATTTCTTATGATTGTAAGCAATACTGTCGTATTACCTCTGAGAGCTGAAGTAAGCTAAGCAGACAAAGCTTCACGCTTCCGCGAATTTTTCACGGCAACTATAGGGAACCTTTCCGAATTACTCCTTTATAGTGAACAATTCAACATTTTGCTTGATTTGCCGAAAATCATACGAAACTTGCTTCACCTGAGGACATGTGCAAACTCACCAAAGCGAGCGAACAATTTGACAGAACAATAAAGGTACTTAGTGTTCTGTTGTTTCCCAAGTTCGAGTACAGGAGGGGCAACGAATTGTCTTTCGTCCGAAAGTTAGAAATTCCTGAATAATTGCATCGAGTCCAACAATGGCCAGTCGCGAACTTTCATGCAGGAATCCTATCAACCACGTTAAACGTCTTCAATAGTTCCCGACTGCAATATGTTCAGATCAATAAAGTCTTTTTTTTTAACACAAAAAAGCATTATAAGTTCTTGTTTGATGCCTAACTCATAGTGTATGTAGTCCCTGTGGCGCAGTGGATAGCGCGTTGGACTTCTAATCCAAAGGTCCCGGGTTCGAATCCCGGCTGGGATGTAAATTTTTTCCCTTCCTTCCAACTTACATCTATACTTAGTATAAGTTTCTTCCGCTACGCAGCGCTGTTTTTAAATTCAATAAATATTCTTATCGAAAAAACCTGCTTTAAATCGCCTTTCTTTTTTTTTTTTGGAACGGGAGGGGGGGAATTTACTACTTTTTATCCACGAATTGAACCTTGCTTATGAATACACGATAGGAACTCTGACCAGACAAACATAAACAGAAATAACCCATCTTTCTTGAAGGTTATCTCTGTGTTTATGTTTCAAGACGTGGAGGACTGCGAGTGGGGCGAGGGCAAAAACATCTTCGTTTCTAAGTTAAAATTTCTCGATCTTAATTATTGCTAGATGTTTTGTTTCATGTAGAGTTAGTAGTATAGACACTGAACTCTCAAGTTAGCAAGAAGTGAAAACCTAAATCTAGAGCTATTTACTAATAATTTAGAGAATTTTTCAAGTGTTTTGCTAACCCCCCCACTCGAACAGGACCTCTGACGGGCGTGTCTGGAAACTAGATCTGTGGGACTTGAATGTCTGGAGAAGTTGTGTCAGAAGAAGAGGCCAGATTCATTCCTACCGTCTTTTGAGTGAAACTTCCATCCATCACTCGTCCCTTAATATATGAATTACAATCAATTCATCTGAATTTATTCAATAATTTTTGATGTTCTGAGTTCACCCGATCAAGAAACCTTCACTGGAACTACTGGGACTCTGGTGGAGGAGAATGGTGGGATTCTTGAGCCCTGCCAAACGGTATACTCACTTTTATTTCAATTAATTGTATTTAATGGATAAGATAAAAGATTCGTAGACGTTTTTCACGAGTCCCCGAACTCTTGAGGGAGGCCAAAATCTGTGAAAACGAAGCCATTTTCTAAAAATAACTCTGTTCTTGAGACCCGCGTTGTTGGTAAATTCTGACTTGAAGCCAAAAAGTTTGTTGTATTCTCGAACTGCAATTTGATTTTAGATGTTTAGATGTATTAATTACTATAAATACTGGGTTGAATAATTTTTCTGTACTAGGCGAAAGAGAAATCTTTCTGCAGCGTTTTTGGTGCTGTTTCTTCTGGTACAGCTCTTCAATTCCGTCAACACACAAGGTAAATTCAATTATTAATTCGATTAAAATGTAATTAAATTATGAAAAGTAGCAAGAAGAGTCAATAATAGATTTTTAATGAAAACTTCAAACAAAATTCTGAGTCTGCGTTTGCCATTAACGGGCTAATGACGTCATTAGCCTGTGAACGAATCAGAAGCTAGCTTCGCCCTGATGCGTTTATTTACTTGATTTTTTGTACTTTGGATACTTTTAGTTTAATAAAATAATTATCGTTTACTGCATTTTTCAAAGCAGACTCGGAAAATGGCGAAGAATACAACGATTTGGTAGAATATTACGACGGAAGTGAAATCGGTGAACCTACCGACGAAGATCTGCGTGGAGAAGAAGAAGGTAAATTAGTTTTCATGCATTCAATTTATTAAAAAACTAAATTTTCAATAGTATTTGCTGTTTTATTTTTTATTTCTAGTTATTTCTTGTCATATTTTTTGTATTTGCTTTTATTGGTTTCCCAGCTGCGGCAATGGCGGACCGTTAAAGACATTAGCAGATACGCGTTCTTAATAATTATTTTTTGTTTTTTAAAACATACATGTGAAAAATAATTAAAATATATTATTTTAACTTCAAAATTTGAATAATTCTCTTGAAGATGTTGACTAATATATGATACTGCATTTTATAACAATTAACAATAAAATAGTTCTAACAATCTCCCATAGATGGCAGCACTATTGCGCGCCTTATTTATTTTTCGCAGTTAAAATATACAACAAAATATTGATATGTAATTTTTACAAATTTGAAATTATTAATTTACGAATAAACTTTCACCTAAATTCTTGGATATTCACATGAAATAACAATAACTGTTTAACTCACTCACAGAAGACGAAGGACCAAACCGAGGAGATGTCCCTAACACTTCAAGACCAAGTATTATTTTATTTTTAATTAAATTTCATTGAATAATTTATTTGACATGAACTAGACTAATCAAACCAAGGTTTTTGTACTTGTGTACTCACGTATACATATAAATTAAAATGGAGATTTAAAGATTGAATATTTAATTTTATTTCATGACGTCAAGTAACTTCTTTTGTAGCTTTACCCGCACCTACTCCCGCACCCCCGGCTCCGGCTCCTCCAGCTCCTCCGGCTCCGATTCCAGTTCCCGAGGAGTCAAACGGTCCCTGCACCGACTACAAGCCAGGAGAAGATGACCTGCAGGCGTTTGATTTCATCCGTCAGTTTCGTCTAGACGTTCTCGGTGCACAGTACCCTGGAATAACCAGGGTGAAAGGTTCGAGTCGACTGCAGACGGCTTACAGACTCGATGCGGAGGCTGATTTAACCCTTCCAACACGGTAAACAAGACCAACGTTACTTGTAATTTGTATTCAACGAACCAATTTTGCTGCAGAAACATTTTCCCGCAAGGCATCCCACAGCAGTTTTCCCTGATCTGCACGTTCCGCACTCACGAGCCCCCAAAATCTGCCTGGACACTTTTACGGATCAACGATATCCGCAGTCGCCCGCAGTTTCAGATTTTACTCAATCCGAGCAAAAACACGGTCGAGTTCGGAATCAACGACTACCAGGGTAAACTTCAAACGCTGATTTTCCGCAAAGCTGAGGTAATTCACATTTTTTGTCTGCATGTACTCGAACTTTACCGAGTCGTTTATGATTCAGATATTCGACAAACGCTGGCACAAAGTGCATTTCGGTGTTCACCGCGATCGTGTGATTCTCTACATCGATTGCGAGTTCAGTGAGGAGCTGCCGCTGGACGTTCGAGGCCCGATCGACGTCAATGGACAAATTGCTATCTCCAAACTGTTGGGAAGCACTAGAACTGTGCCGGTAGTTGAACAATTATTATTCTTAGATTTATGTACTGAAATTAAAGTTTTTTGAATGCAGCTCGAACTGCAGTGGATGGTTATGACGTGCGATCCTGACCGTCCTGAACGAGAAACTTGCGACGAGCTCCCGGTATATATTTAAGATTTTACGTCTGTTATAATTAATTCTTGATTTTTTGAGTTTAATTATCGTACCTTACGAATCCTGGGCGGAATGGACCCTCGCCAAAATGGACCCCCAAAATGGACCCTTCTCTGTCTGCTGTAGCAAAAGTTACTATGCCTTACCTTACCTAAACCTAACTTGATTCCGCCCTCAGTCCGAGCCCTACCATCCCCACCTCAGCCCTACAATGTATCTTCATTTGGCCTACTCGATTGGAAGGGTCTAGCCTACTTTTTACATCCCCAGTAATATTTTTCTCAGGGTCCATTTTAGGGGGTCCATTTTGGCGAGGGTCCATTTCTTCCAGATACCTACCTACTTATCGTATATATATTTTAGACTTATACAAACTATATCAAGTCCTGTATTCTATGTTGAATGTTTACCCCACTATTTTAAAATGAAGTCCGTTTATTATATATGGGCTAAAAAAGATTAATATTCTTGATCCTTTTACTTCTATGATAATTTATTATACATATGTTTTAAATTTATTACCTTTAAAATCAGATCTTGTATTTATTTTTATGACAGTTCTACCATGGTGTTGTATTATTAGATCAATTTATTGTATATGGCCTAAGAAATTTTAGTAAAATTTGAATATTCTTGATTTGAATCAAATTTTTAGCCGAAAGTGGAGGAACAGGTCCAGTCTCCGACATGCGAGTCGCCCTGTCCGCGAGGAGTTTCGGGTCTCAACGGAACAATCGTATGAACATTTCACATTTTAAATATTTTAAAAAATTGTTATTAATAGTAAATTATGGTTTATTATGTCTCTTTGATTTTTCTTCATTATTATTATTATTTTAATTATTTTTTCAGTTATCACTTTTATTATTTAATTTCATTGATCGTATGGAAATTTTGCATTTTAAAATATTAATTAGAATTATTACTAAAATAATTATAATCTAATGTATATATTATTCACTTTTTCTTCATTATTATTTTTTTTAATTATTTAATTTAATTGATCGTGTGAACATTTCACATTTCACATTTAAATATTGATAATATTTTTGATGTCATAAATAAAGTTTGATTTTTCTTCAGTATGATTATTGTTTTAATAAATATTTTTGTCATAAAATTGATCGTATGAACACTTCACATTTTAAGATCCATTACAATTTCCATTAATAATAAAGTATCATATAAAATATATATTATTTCAATTTTATTCGTAATTACTACTATTGTAATTATTTTTTCAGTTATTATTTTTAATATTTAGATTAAAAATTCATGATTTAGGGTCTGCCGGGTCCTCGAGGATTTGCGGGACAACGAGGACTGCAAGGACTACCCGGACCTGCAGGACTGCCTGGAGTTCCTGGACAACGTGGATTCAATGGCGATCCTGTATCCACATTTAACATTTATTATTATTATTATTATTATTATTATTACTATTACTATTATTATCAGGGTTTACCCGGAGTGCCAGGGACCGATGGGCAGCGTGGGCCTGAGGGTCCCACAGGCCCTAAAGGTGGTAGAGGAGAACCAGGGGCCCCAGGATTTCAAGGCGATTCCGTAATTCGTATAAATTTCTTCTCGAAAATAAATATTGAAAATTTTTTCTTGTTCAAATTCAGGGAGAACCGGGTCAGAGAGGACTGAAAGGCGATCAAGGCAACCGAGGCCCCACAGGAGAAGCGGGGCCCTTGGGGCCTGAGGGCCCTCGTGGGCCTCCAGGACTAGCTTCCTCAGTCGTAGCGCCAGCAGGGCCCCTGGAGTTCAAGGCGAGAGAGGAATCCAAGGACAGCAAGGGCCCGAAGGGGCCCCGGGTAAAAGGGGGGAGCCGGGTGAACCGGGACTGTTGGGCCCTCCCGGTAGAGACGGAATCCCAGGATCACCTGGACTCAAAGGCGATCACGGAGACAGAGGGCCCCAAGGTCTACGAGGGCCCCCTGGAGTTCAAGGTAACCCTGGACTTCCGGGACCCCCTGCTCCTCAAATCCCTGGACAGCCGAACCCTGGGCCTCCCGGGCCCCAAGGACCTCAAGGAGAACAGGGGCCCCCAGGCCCTCCCGGTGAACGAGGCCTGAAAGGAGAACGAGGGCCCTCTGGAGAAACTGGAATCAAAGGAGAACGAGGTGAACGAGGCCCGAACGGTCTACTGGGAAGTCCGGGTCGTCGAGGGCCCCCTGGAGTTCCAGGAGTCCCGGGAATCCAAGGAGACAAGGGCCAGCCTGGAGATCTGGGACCCAACGGCATACAGGGCCCCACAGGATCACCTGGAGCTGCTGTAAAAACTATTATTATCACTATTATAACTATTATTGATATATTTATTGAAACAACAGGGAGAGACAGGCCCCATGGGGCCCCAAGGAGAGCCTGGCGAGAGAGGTGAAGCTGGAACGCCTGGAGCCGAGGGCCCTAAAGGCCAGGAAGGAACTAAAGGCGACCCTGGATATCCTGGAGCTCAGGGCCCCGCTGGAATCAAAGGGCAGCCTGGAGAACCTGGAGAAAAGGGTGAAACAGGTCTTCCAGGGGCCTCGGGGCCCCTCGGTATCCCTGGAAGGAAAGGCGAATCTGGAAAACCGGGTTCTGATGGAGAACCGGTAGAAAAATGAATACTATTTATGTTTAAAATAATATTTATAATATTTTATGAAAATTGAAATGCAGGGCCCTAAAGGCATAAAAGGAGATGGCGGACCTCGAGGGCCCGCGGGACTTGCGGTTGGTCACTTTATTTACATTATAAGCAAATTTTCTTACTAAAGATTTTCTCGGTTTAGGGCCCTAATGGCAAAACAGGTCCCAGAGGACTAATAGGAAAACCTGGCCCCAAAGGAGAGCGAGGTGAAACGGGACTACCAGGAGCTGAGGGCAAATCAGGGGCCCCAGGGCCCATGGTACGAATTTTCATAATTGAAATTTAAATTATTGATTAATTCTGCATTGGTTTAGGGTCAACCTGGGACCCTAGGTTTAGCGGGGCCCCCGGGATTACCCGGTTTCGCTGGTCAGACGGGCCCAGCGGGCCCTCCAGGGCCCCCTGGACCCCGTGGAGCACCTGGAGAACTACCTAAGAATCTGTTCCGTGATGATGGTAACGGAATGCCTGGACCAATGGGGCCCCCTGGGGCCCCTGGACCCCGTGGATTGGTTGAAATTTTATTATTCTTCATTATTATTTATTACTAATTTAAATTTATTTTTACTTTTATCAGTTTATTATTAATTATTATTATTATTTATTTATTTTTAATAATTATCTATCATTATTATTATTAATTTATTATTTATTATTTTCTTATTTATTTATTAGTTGTTTTATGTAATTTTCTGCTTTATTGCAGCCTGGAGAAAGAGGCGCTGACGGAGAACGCGGTTTACCAGGACGCCCGGGCCCTAATGGAACCCCTGGAAGTTACGGACAGACGGGCAGTCGAGGGCCCCAAGGACCCAGGGGCAATCCTGGAATGCCCGGAACTACGGGCCCCAATGGAAGAGTTTACACGGAAGCTGATCTTCGTGGTGTTTGTGCAGCTGCTATTCAAGGTATGATTTTTGTGGTAGTTGTAGCATCGTAGTAGTAGTAGTAGTAGCAGGAGTAGTAGTAGTAATTGTAGTAGCATTAATAGTAGCAGTTATAGTAGTAGTAGTAGTAGTAGTTGTAGCAGTAATAGTAGTAGTAGTAATTGTAGTAGCGTTAATAGTAGAGGTGATAGTAGTAGTAGTAGCACTATAATTATTATCATTCTTTTGTTGCCTCAGAACGTTACGAAGAAATCGTTGAGCTGTTCACGGGACCCCCTGGGGCCCCAGGCCGCGGAGCACAAGGTAAAACGGGCCCTCCAGGATTGATTGGTCATCCAGGTAACTTCCCTACAACTTTCCACGCTTAAAAATAATTAATTTTAATTAAAATTTCATGCGTTAAGTAAATTTACTTAAATGAATTATATAATTAATGAATTTAATTAATGAAATTATTAATTCAATAATTAATTTTAATTAAATTTTCATGCGTTCTTAGGCGCTGCTGGTCTTCCAGGAATCCCTGGAGACAAGGGCATCCAGGGAGAAATCGGAGCTCCAGGCCCCGCGGGTCCCGAGGGCCCTGAGGGTCCCCGTGGGCATAAAGGAGACCGTGGACCACAAGGACGAGGAGCCCCCGGAGCCGCTGGACCTATGGGGCCCCCTGGTTACCCGGGCCCTCCTGGAACTGGAAACCCTGGAAGAGCAGGCGATCGTGGGGAACCTGGCAAAAAGGGTAATTTAATTATTTTCATTGGTTTAAAGTTGAATTATTTTCATTGGTTGAACTACTTGGTTTTTTCTAAAAGGTCTGCCTGGAGTTAAAGGGCCCCCGGGGTCCCCTGGACGACGTGCCATTTGCAAGGAATGTTCAGCACACCCACTGGGCTATGCACTGGTTCCTGCTCCTCGAAATACTAAAGGACCTTAAACCGCACAAGCGAAAAATAACTGATTTTTATCTTGTTTGTTTTTTTTTAATCTTTTGTTTCGGCTCTAGTAAGCAAACACAGCAAACACTGCCATTTAAAGCTTTTTATCAGATTTGTCGTTTTTCTGATTTTTTTCCCAAGAAAGTAAAAGAATTTTGATGCCCTCGAAGGTTTTCTTGATATCATTATTCAATTGTCGCCGTGCTTAGTAATTAATTTCCGCGTGTACAGAAGGACTCGTATACAAAAGGGTCCCAATTTCAATTACCTTGCAAAACTCTCGTTAAAAAAAAAACAGTAAAAAAGCTATGAAAAAATTGTTGGGTTTTGATAGGAAATCTAATAAAAAGCTTTGAAATTTCTGGATTAATTAGTAAGATTTATAATATATTATAGAAATAAGAAATAAAACGCTATAGTATTATTTTTAAAGAATTAAATTTTTTGATTAATTACGAAAAGTTCAATTGTATCCTTAATGGTCATAAATTTAATTAAAGTTAATTATTAATAAATCTTAAGAGTATAGATGAATATATCAATATTAAAATATAATAAATGAATTAAAAATATTCGGAAGGTCTTTCTTGCGTGTCGTGACATAAAAATGTCGCCTGACTTATTCATTATATTATTCCCAGCACGGACACTTAGAAAAAAATTAAATGAATATATTAATAATAATTAAATCAAATTAATTAATATTTTATAATAAATGTTATAATTAATTAATAAATAATTATTGAATGTAAGCAAGGAAAAATAATTCTTTAATAATGCAGTTATTTGAATTAAATATATTCGTATTCATTTATAATTTTAATAAAAGATAATTTTGAAATGAATAGTAAAATTCATAAAGAATAATAATTTTTTAAATAATTGCGTATAGTAAAATATATGTAATTATGATATAGTATATAACAAATAGTAATTGGATGGACTAACTCTTTTTATTTGATTATTAATGGTTCTTGCACAAAGCACTGACCCATTAGGAGAGATAGGGAAAAAAAAGCACTGATACAATGCAAAATTTCAGGCCAACAAAACCCCCCCGGCAAATAAAAAATTAAAACAAAACTGCAAAAAAAGGCTAATGAAATGTTATAATTTTTCGTATTTTTTTGCACTAATGAATGAATGAGTGAATGAAAAAAAACGAATGAACGAATGAATGAATGAATGAATGGGAATAGCAACACAAGTGGTAAATGATGGGAAAACTAGACAAATTTTGTATAAAAGAAAAACTTAAAGAAATGATGAAGAATGTCCTGGACAAGAAAACTAAAAAAAATTTCTGGAACACAAATGAACAAACCAAAATGTACGGGAAAAAAACTATTTCTACTTAAAAAAAAACAGAAAATGTTAAATTGCACCAAGTTACAAAAGTTTTTAAAAAATTCAGAAAAATCTAGAAGGCAAATCTAACAGAAGACGAAAAAGTACCGGTATCGTACTGAAAAAATACTAATTATAATAATAATAATAAAATTCCAGTAAAAAAAAAATATTAAAAAGAAAAATAAACGGGTGTCAAGGGATTTTAAGTACAAGATGATGAGAGAGAGAGATATATTCCAGAACCTTCCCCGACCTCTTCCGGTTCACTTCCGGTTTATTTCCGGTTCATTTCCGGTCTGTTGGGGGAGAGGGAAACTGGACTTTGTGGCTGTTATAGAGCGACAGCCTGGAAGATGGCCATGAGAGCAGCGCTGAGGCCAGCGGCGATGGGTACGGTGACGGCCCAGGCGAAGATGATGTTGCGGAAGAGGTGCCAGTCGACGCCGGCCTTGGACGTCTGGGTCCAGCCGACGAATACGACGGAGCCGACCTTGCAGTGCGTCGTGCTGATGGGCAGGCCGATCTTGGAAGCGACCAGGACGGTGCAGGCGGCACCGATCTCGATGGTGAAGCCGCTGGAAGGTGTGATTTTCGTCAAGTCCTCGCCCACGGTCTTGATAACGCGTCTTCCTGCAATTTTATCCAGTTCGTTAATTACTGTTTAAGTGTAATTTATTATGATTTACGATATTTATTTTAATAATTTTTTTTACTTCTATATTCTAAGAATAAGAAATTCTTTTAAAAATCAAATAATGAGAAAGTACAATAATTATTATAAAAAATTAAATTATCACAGAATTATATTACATAAATACATTTTTCATATTTCTGACAAATCCAATCATTTGCCCTTGGGTCATTCATTATTATTATATTCATCAAAATATATTCATTAATATTCCAGATTTCTTTGTTTTATTTAAAAGATTTTTTTTTTACCCCAGAGCCATAAGCCGACAGCGATGCCGACGCCTCCGTAGAAGAGGATGTACAGCGGCGTCTCCGACTTTTGGATGACGCTTCCCTCGTTGTAGATGAGCCAGACGGCGATCAGCGGGCCGATGGCATTGCTGACGTCGTTGCCGCCGTGAGCGAAGGATCCGAAGGTGGCCGTGAGGACCTGCAGGAAGGAGAAGAGGCGCGACACGTCGGGCGATTCCTCCGTCGAACTGGCGGCTGACGAAGAGCCTGAAGCTTCGCAGTCCAGGTCAGCTCGGTTCAGCTCCACAGCCATTCCGTTCCTAGTATTTTTAATATATATTTTAAAACTAATACAAATTAAACAGCAATATAGATATGAATAATATTAAATATTAGAAAGAATGATGCTGAATAATATTAAAAATAGTACTATAATAATAATGAATATAAGTGATAATAATAATAATAATAATAAAAGCAGTATTAGTAATCTGTCGAATGCGTGGACACGCGTGAAGTGCGTACGGACAGAACTGAAGTCTGTCCACGGATTCCACAGTTTGGTTCTAACGCATACAAAATTAATAATAAGATGACCGTAACGGTAGAAACCTAAATCTGCCGAATCAGTGGACAGAGCCAGTGTTATCGCAAGATATTTTATGTAATGTCCACGGATTCGACAGACTTCGCATAAATGTAATAATAATAATAATAATATAATAAAGGTAATAGCAGAAATCTGTCGAATGCGTGGACAGAGCTAGTATATCAGAACACACTTCACGCACTGTCCCCGGATTCGACAGATTTCACATATACATAAGCCAGAACGTCCTGTCGAGTCAGTAGACAAAGCCAGTGTACCACTGCAAATTTTACGTACTGTCCACTTATTCGACAGATCTTAGACAACTACGAAACAAATAATTTCAATTACAAGTCCTTAGCGATGAGTGGTACAGCACTGCTATTGGGCGACAGTCCATTGACAGGGGTCGGCTGTTCGCTGACGTTAATGGCGACAGGCTGGATGAAAGCTTTCTCCTCCGGCACGCTGATAGAAATCACCTCCGTCTTGGGGTAGGATCACTCCTGCGGAATCCGAAGGGCCTCCTGGGTTTCTTGACTTTTCCGTTGGGGATGTTGTCCATGGAGACGTTACGCGACTCCTCGGGAGTGGCCGTAGCTGACGATTCGTCGCCAGAGCCTCCGCCGACCGAGAAGCGAGCCGCCGCCTTCTCCGCCGCGGCAGAAGTCAGCGAGCGCCGCAGCCGAGGCACGACGACCCACTGAACCACGGCCGCGGAGATGATGCCCATCAGGCAGCTGAGGATCACAGTCCCCCACCAAGGGATCTGGTCGAAGTACAGCAGCTTGGGACCGTCCAGCACTATGGAGAACATATTCACCTGCAAGAGAAACCGATAACATTATGAAATGATTAGTTAATAGTATTATTATGCCCAACTGTTACTACTAACTACTACTACTACTACTACTACTACTACTACTACTACTACTACTACGACTACTGCTTCTATTGTTACTGTAACATGAACTTCTTTCATTGTTGCTACAACTATTACAACTGCTACTACCTCCACTACTACTATTACTACAGTTACAACAAATAATGTTACTACGGTTATACTGTTTCTACAACAACAAAAACTGCTGCTAGTCCTACTACCGCTACTACCACTACTGCACTACCAGTACCCAACAGAAAAAAGGAGACGCCAGTCAAACGCCAGAATGACCCTCTGAATGGTGCATGATTACCGTGGATTCAGCTAGATGATAGTGTGAAAATGGCCCAATTTCACACGATTCATACGCTTGAATTTTTAAATGAACTAAGTCATGCAGTTTTCAACTCTTATTCAGAGGGTTCACTTTTAGCAACTGAAGTCAGTTCAGCTTCAACCGTACGACTTTCTATCGGGTAAGACTATAAAAGGTTAGCGTTGGGTACCGTGAGGGTAGCGGCGTAGAAGATGGGTAGCGCTTTGAGTCCGCGTTCCAGGGGGTTGGGGGTGTTGATGATCCAGCGGCGGATGACAATGAACAGGGCCGACGACATGAGTCCGGACAGCAGCGGCGAGATGAACCAGGAGGCGATGATTTTACCCAGGGTAGCCCAGTTGACTCCTGCCGTGCCGCGCGCTACCAGCGAGAAGCCGATGGTGGCGCCGACGATACTGTGCGTACCAGAGATGGGCACCTTGAGGAAGGTAGCGCCTAGCAGCCATACCGCGCTACCGCCTGAAAAAATCAAAAAAATTAATAAGTAAAATATAAATATGTATAATAGCATTTTATCATATTTTAATTTCTGTAGTATTTTTGTATTTTTCACGATTTTTAAATGAATTTTTTATGTATTTTAGACATATTTATACAGAATTTAACAATACTGATATAACTTAATTATATATTATTTATATTTTACTAATATTAAACTATTATTGATTTGGAAACATTTTATTTACCCAGGGCGGATAGACTTCCCAGCATGAGTTCCTTTTCCGAGTTGTTGTATACGGCAACATCGAGAATTCCTTTCCTCATCGTGTCAGACACTTTATAACCTGAAAATTGCATAATTCAGCTTACTATAAATATAAGTATGGTATTAATATTCAGTACTGAATAGACTATTACGTCATTATGAATGGTATTGTCACTGATTCATTTGACTGAATGACATTGAAATGGGCTTTCCAATAAGGTCGATTATCGCTTGTCTTTATCAATATGTGTTGTCCTTCTGTGATCTATTGATAAGGCCACTACCGGAGAACGGGATTTTCGACCTTATTGCAATCTCCGTAAATCTGTCATTAGCAAATAAATCGCGTGCCTCAACAAAGGCCGACATACCGCTCGCCCTTGTCGCAAAAAAACTATATCACCTTGAGATAAACTATCCAAGGTGTACAACCATTGATAACACTGGCAAAACACACCAGAAAACAATAAGGTCGCTTGCGAAACCGATAACACATGACATTTCAATGGCAAGGACACGCAATTCTCGACTTTATGGGAAATTCGAAAAATAACTAAAGATATGTTACCTAGCAAAATGGCGCCGAGGATTTCGAAAATGGTGGCCAGGATGCAGGCCTGTCGAATGGTGAGGACTTTGGAACCGACCGAAGTTCCAAAACTGTTGGCTACATCGTTGGCTCCTATACCAAATGCCAGGACGAAGGAAACCACGAAGGCCAGCACGACGATCCAGATCATCTCAGGGTCCATAGGAATCATTTTGGCAGATTTCCGATACTCTGGTAACTTGCGAACAAAGCAAAGGTATCGGTGGTATCAAGTTCGACGAGCTTCTATACGCGTGGACAGCAGCTGCTCAACTAGATCTTTGTCCGAACTTCTTCGACGTTGACTTGCTCGGCTACCACGTTGGTCTAATTGTCCCTCTGTCAGATTTGGTCCTCCCCACCAAAAACGGTCCCCTCCACCTGTCTGTTGCCAAAACCGGTCCTCTGGAGTACGTGCCAAAACCGGTCCTGGGGCCTTTCCTTCTCTTGCACAAGATCGGCAACTGTTTTCTTAGCTATCGACTGCCAATATCGGTCCTCCTGTCAAAAACCAGTCCTCTCTTCCGCCAAATTCGGGTGGCGGATTCCTATTTTCCCGCAGAAAAAAAAACCTCTGAGACGCAGAAAAACCAAGACTCTTTCTCCCGCTCTCTTCAAACGTGCCAAATGTAGTCCACCGTCCAAAAAAGGTCCTCTCCTCTTGCGCTTGACTTTGTAGCGCAGTCGGATAAACAAAGTAAAATTTTTTTTTAAGGTTTTTTCCTCGGAAGTTTTTTTTTTCGGGAAGTTTTTTCCTCTTCCTCGGAAGCTTAAGAAGGAAGTTTCCCTTATTTCAGAATCGAAGAGAGAAATGAATGAAATGTTAGAAAGCTGATACAGCTCAGAGGCCCTCTATCGGAAGGTTTCGTCCACAACTATTCCTAATATAGGAAAAAAACAGAAAACGAAGGAACAAAAAACGACGTCCAAAATCGTTCCCGCGCCTCAGTATAAGCTTGCTGATTATCTCCTGCTGGCTGGGAGGGACTGGAAACTACGTGCAGATACAGCAATCGATGGTGAGGTGTTGCAGGTACAGATTGCTGGTCAACTGAGCAGCGGTGTGTAGTTGAATAACTCCTCTGTGAGAGGTCCTATCCGTTGGCGAAGATTCCATGGCCCGTTACAGTTTCCAGTGGTATTTTAAACAACTCCACGATCAGAGTCTATGAATATTTGTCTCCAGGAAAGAAATGTTCCAGTACCGAGAAACTTGCCGGTGGTGTGTTTATTCTTAAACTGCCGTGCTGACCGACCAAGGTCAGTCCAGGTATCAGGACGGGGCGTCAAAAAATGGTCCCCCACTCCCTCTCGCGTCCTAAAAAAAGAAAAAATATATAATAGTTTCTGGAGATATGCATCTATTCAAGGACCCAGTCCACCTTACTAGACAGCTAAACTAGGCCCAGCTAAAAAAACTCGAGAAACCGGTTCTCTTTTCCAGCCCCACTACGGCCCAGTGCGTCCCCTTCCGAAACCCCACTACGGCCCAGTGCAACCCTCCCAAACTTTATCTACTTCATCGAACTCGTCAAAATAAGGACAAGGGAAAGGATGCACTGGGCCGTAGTGGGGTTTCGGTCTGGGGTGCACTGGGCCGTAGTGGGGGGTTGAAAAGAAGCCACCAGTTCAAGGTAGCCCATCACTGGAGGCTCTCCACGTGCCTCTTACATAAGAATTCGACTCTGAGAGATAAAGCGGACTTTTTGACATTTTTCTAAGTGTTAAAGAATGTTGAAACGTGTTAAAACCGCAATACAATCAAATATCTCACATAATCCATTTCCGTTATATGGGGAAATTATGATTTTAATAACTTAATTAACTTTAATAACAATTAAATTATCTTTTATTATTATCTTCTTTCCACGTGTGGCGGTGTGCAGTTTAGCGGCGACCGCCCACTCGGACGAGAAAGTTGGGGAATGAAGGAAGTGCTCGATAAACGGAAGAGGCAAAGAGGAGAAGAATAAAAGGAGAGAGAAAGGAGAAAATGAGAAGATGAAACCTGAGAGATAAAAAGGAGAAAAAAAAATATCCAGTATAAACCGGCAGAAACCGAACTTTGCGGTTCAACGAGTTCCACTGGGAGAAAAAAAAATCATATTTAATAAATTACCATTAAATGAAATTTATGTATTAGTGAACTTTATAGTCGACTTTTCAAGTTGACTCTGAAGTCGACTTCGTAGTCACTACTTAGTAGAACGTGGAACACGTTTTCTTCGTAGCCAAAGGGGAAGGCAAAACGTACGCCCAGTCGTAGTCGACTTTGTCGTGAACTTGGAAGTCGACTTCATAATCAACTTTTAATTCGACTCTTAGGACGACTTCGACATAAATATTCTTCAACAGTACGAGGCTCCAGGCAGACTTTGGTATCTGACTTCGTAGCCGACTGCGCAGTCTACTACGAAGTCAACGTCTCTAAACTTCCAAGTCAACTTCAAAGTATGCTACCCGAGCCGTACGTCCAACATAATTAGTTCCAGGATCAGATTTCAAGCCAACCTTCAGAGCTGACTTCAAAGTCGACTTCGTAGTCAACTTCAAAGGATACTACTGAAGTCCTACGTTCAACCTAACTGTAGCCAAGTATCTATGCCCACGGATGTAAAAACTTTGAAAGTCGACTGCTAAGTCAACTTCGAAGTCGACTCTGAGCCAACACAGAGACAACTTGGCCCAAGGACCGGCAGAGTAACCGTTTCCGGCGGGTACCAACGAGTGCGGTACTCACTTTTCGCGCGCGTGAAAAACTTATTTTTAGACCATCAGACATTTTCTGTTGACGTCAAATACACTCAAACTGTAGGGCAAGCATCCAGAATTTCATCAAACCGGGGGTCTGGGAAACCGGGGAAAAACGGTTCAAACCTTCCAACAAAACCTTCAAAATAGAACCTAAAAAGTCACGTGGCCGAAAGATGATCGCCACTCTTTTTGAAGTACGAGAAGAAAAAATGCCACAGGTCAGCGAAATTCAATGCTAAGTTAGCACGCAGGCGAAAAAACTAATACAAAAAAAAATATATACTAATAATTGATATTTTCTATTTATTAATACGTGGCAACATCCGCCGGATATAACTAGGCACGCTGCACAAAACCACTACTAACAAAGTAATCGATCAATACTTTGTGCAGCGCTTGTTTTCCCAGCTTAAAAACTTACCCCGAAAAATCAATACTGCCGTTCCAGAGGACAGCCGAAAAAAAAATCTCGTCCTGCTTGTTGTCTGTCCAGACCAAAACTGTCAGACTTGTAGATATCTCTCTCTGGGTTGACAAACTCGAGAAGATTGTCTTGTCTTGTCCGTCTGTCTGTCTGTCTGTCTGCCAGCCGGAAGGTTTTTGTCTGTCTGTTGACCTAGAATGTGCGGAAAAAGACGGTTAGGTCGTGACTGGAGTCGAGCAAAGCAGCCAGGCCGCGCTATATAAAACAGCGCATTGGCGGTGGGCGTGGCTTGTTCAACAACCCCCCTCTCTTCCTATTGGTCGTCATCGCAAAAGGGGGAGGAGCCTCTCGCTCCCATTGGTCAGATTCCAGGAGGAGGTGTGGTTTCAAGGGGGTTGACGACTCTCATCAATGGAAAACGTGTTATCAGCGTGTTATCACTCACCGAATCAGTTACGTTATGAGAGTTACGGACCCCTTTGCAGGTCCATTGGCGTGTGTGCCCTTAGCGGCGACTTAACCTTGTAGTAGCTTTTAGTAACTTTTTTTTTTTTTATTCGTCTCCATGTGAAAAATTTTTCTTGTGACATGGAAATAGTTGCATCACGACGGAGAAAAAGAAAATCAAAATGGCGCCATGTTTCATTAAGTCCATAAAGATAAAAGTTTTCCCCAAAGCTTCCCACGTGTCACGTGAACGTTCCGTGGGGTTTGGGCAATCGATTCTGAAACTGTCCCGAATGCAGCGAAATACCGAAATTAATTCCACCTACATATTCTCGGGTAGATTAAAGTGTTGGGCTTCGTGTAACGATGCGCACGACAATATTTGAAAAATGATAAGACTTGTTTGAAAAGACTTGCCAACAAGATAACAGGGAAACTTCTGGAAGGCGTCTTTTTCAAGAGATTACAGTCAAAATACTAAAAGTCAATATTGAAGTCATTCATGCCAAGTGGGACATTTGCTTAAGCATGCATACACTGCGTCATCTTTCGACCTGATTTTGCTTAAAATAAACGTTAAAAACTAATTAAAGTCGAAGGTCGCTCTGAGAGGAAACCACGTTGCCAGCCCGCGCTTTACAACATGGCGGCCGCTTAAAGCACGTGCTTTTGCCCCGTAACCCAACAAGCTGCCGATTACACACACAAAAAAAAGTTATGACTGCAACAGGATGACAATGCGTTCAAAAAAAAAGTTGCATGCGAAACAATGAAATAGTATTACCAGGATATCTAAGTGGATGTGACTCAGGATGTGATGACAAGGAGATTAGCCGGAAGCCGGTCTCTTATCACACACTTCACACGGCGCGGACGTGCAGTGTGCTTCTCCGACTTATGGTAACAAGAAATAGTTCTATTTTCTACCGCTAGGTGGCGTTTTGTGAATAATATAAAATACTATTAAACAATAATTCCATATGACAAAAAATTTTTATTGATTGAAAAAAAACTTTCTGTAATATTTTTGAATAGTTTAATAATTTTTGGTTTATTATTATTTGAGATTCTCGATTGCTTGGAGTGTTTACATTCACAGACGACAGACGCGTTCAAATATGCGAATGGGATCCTATCCAATAATCGGAATTTGAAGTAAAATTTGTCCGATTCCGAGTATTTAAAAAGTATAAAGAAGAATCTACAAGGATGGAAATAGACACAGAGACTGCAGCTTCCGATAACGGGGTTCCAGGACTCGTTAAGCCGAAATTTAAAAAATTGAAAAAGCCAAAGAAAACTTTGATGAAAGATCCTTTGATGCTTTTGAATGAGATCAAACCAAATCTGACTTACTCTACCGAACAGACAGGACCAGTACATCAGCCCATGTTTATCACATCCGTCAGGATCAACGGTGTCACCTACTCCGCAACTGCGAACTCGAAAAAGATGTCGAAACGACAAGCAGCCGAACTAGTACTCAAATCTTTACTCACCCTGCAAGATCCTGCAATTCTTCCTGAGGCACATTTAGTTCGTTGGACGGAGCCTATAAGTTTGCTTACCCCAACTTCAGTTGATTTAGATTTCAGTTCAGACATACACGATTTTGGAAATCTTGAGAAAACGTTTGATTTTGAGAGCCCTGAAAAAACGTTAACGTCAGTTCCTGAACAAAATACGGATAAAGCTGAAGAAAATCCTGTAGTTTTGCTGAAAAACGCTGCCCCAAATGCTGTTTTCGAGTTTCTGGGGAAGAAGGACCACCTCACATGAAAACGTTTCATTGTGCAGGTAAGATTAACTCAATTGAAGATGTAAGATGAAAGCTTGTAAATAAACGATTGTTTTCTTGTTTCTTTAGTAAACGTAGATGGAGTAACATTCACTGGAACAGGTCCGAGCAAGAAAGCAGCAAAATCAGCGGCCGCAGCAGTTGCCCTTCGAGAAAACCCCAAGAACGTTCAGAGTTCAATAACAAATCAGGGGAAAGTTAACTACAAGTTTGGCGATTTCATCTCACAGTACATAATCCTTTCTTTTTCTCACGCTATTAAGTTTATCTAAATTTTGTTTAATCCGAATTTAACAGACTTGTTCACACGACTTACAACCAGCTGACGCAGAATCTGGCAGAAGTCGACAGACGCTACAAAATCCTCTCAGGAATCGTGATGACCCAGGGTCAGTACACTTCAGACTCGGCTTCTGTCGTATGCGTCACCACAGGAACCAAATGTATCAGTGGCGGATCGATAAGCTTAGGGGGAACTGCAGTAAACGATTGCCATGCGGAGGTTCTAGCTCGGCGTTGCCTAGTCGATTTCCTGTATCAGCACGTTCATCTGTATTCTGTCAACCCGCAGCAGTCGATACTGGAATCGGGAGAAGAGGGTCTCCTGAAAGTTAAAGATGACGTAAAATTTCATCTCTATGTCAGCGGAGCGCCTTGCGGAGACGCCAGGGTGTTTTCTTACGAAACAGATTCTGAGGCGCGAGACCCACACTTGAACAGAAAGAGTCGGGGCGTGCTGCGAACTAAAATCGAGTCAGGAGAAGGAACTATACCTACCGAGAACACTTTACAAACATGGGATGCTATACTTTTGGTATTAGATACTATTTTTCTGGTAACTTATTAATGTATAGTTGTTTCGGTATCTCGTTCTAGGGTGAAAGGCTTCGCACGATGTCTTGTTCCGACAAAATAGCTCGCTGGAACGTTCTTGGTGTACAAGGAACACTGCTGTCGCATTTTCTGAGACCCGTGTATCTTGATTCGATTACGGTGGGCAGTCTTTTCAACCTGGCTCACAGCGAGCGAGCATTTTTCCAGAGGTTCGAGGCGAGTCTCCCCCCACTGCCCC
The DNA here is from genome assembly GCA_002872375.1 of Eulimnadia texana. Classification (NCBI taxonomy): domain Eukaryota; kingdom Metazoa; phylum Arthropoda; class Branchiopoda; order Diplostraca; family Limnadiidae; genus Eulimnadia; species Eulimnadia texana. The sequence goes on along the minus strand of NKDA01000001.1, from coordinate 30,038,641 downwards.
AGCCTTTCCGACTCGCAACGCCTCAGCTGAACACGGTTACCTCGACTCTACCTCGAGTAGCGTCTAAATCGCCGTCAATCAGTTTCACCTGGTCCGTCTGCTGGCCAAGTCACGAGGTGCTCAACAGTCCGACCGGAAAGCTCGTTACAGGCGAAACATCTCGTCTTTCAAAGCATAGCTTTCTCCGAAGCTTCCTTTCTGTGTCTAAATCCTCTTCACTGAATAATTTGTTGAATAAAATTGCAAAGGATGGATGTATTAGCTACACAGACTGTAAAGAAGCTGCAGTCAAGTACTCGCAGATGAAGGACAGTTTACTAAAAGCTTTTGCAGACTCGGGCTGCGGAACGTGGATGCGAAAACCCGTCGAACAGAATCATTTTGTTCTGCCATATCCGTAATATAACAAATAACATTTTGTCATTGTTGTGACTGTTTATTGTATTCGTAATGGAATCAACTGACAAATAATTTACACGTTTTCAAATTCACCACTGCCACAAGAAAGTAGACACTAACGGAACATGATCAGAAGGTGCAGCGAGACTGGGTATCCCGCCCAGACTGTCCATCTCGTCACCCGACAACAGACCGAGCCGTTTGAGCGGCAAAAGCGATTTTTTCCCGTTGTCCGCGTTTCTCGTTCGGCTGTAAACGCAACTTGAATGTGAGCGAAAGTTTCTTTTCATAAAGCTAAAATCATTTGTCACCTGTAAAATATGTAATCGACTGTAACCCAGTCATCCTGGTGAGTCGTCACTTCTCGGGGAGAACCTCTCAGTCTCTCAAGAACGTGCGGGTAGACGGACGAGAACTTGAGCTTGTGCGACAGAGCACCAGATGCAAAAGTACTGTCCTCTGCAACATCCAAACCGTCTTTCTGTCGTTTCTCCACAATGTCCAAGTGCTGGCACTGGTCCGTTATGTTCAATTTCCGCGGGATCAGCTCCGTGTTCTGGAATAGTCCGCCATAATCTAAGGAACCAGTCGTTACGAAACGGTAGACGCTAGATTCAGGACTCAGATTGAAGTCGCCCATCAAAAGAACTGGGTGATACTCTGTTCCGTCGTGGGCTATGTGATCAAGCTCAGCAAAGAGAACTTGCAACTGAGCCAATTTTACATCGTGCCGCCTCGGATTGTACAGTAAATGAGTATTCGCAACACACAGCAAGGGTGGATCTCCATTTTTCGAGTCCCAGGAGTGCGGGGCGAGTAAAACAACTAATCCAATATTATCGCGATTGAGAATCTTGACAGAAGGTTTGTAGTAATCGACTGCTCGGTGAGAATGAAGCTTGAACTTTGAGGTGCGATAGAAGACGGCACAGCCATCAGGTTTGTCTCCCGTTCTCTTTTTGAAGATTCCGTGATAGCCAAGACGTTTCAGGTGGGGACAGTAGAAACTGTCGAAATGACTGGCCTGTATTTCCTGAAGACAGAGAACGTCTGCTTTGGATTCTCTGATTTCCCTTAAAATCCTGCGGCTGCGTCCCTGCCATTCTAGAACGTCACTGGGAACGTTTTTGTAGAGGTACATGTGCTGTTCCAGCAAATCCTGAGCCAGGACGTTGTATGACATGACTGTAAAAGTCACTGAATTCTTGGGGACAGTCAACATTTTCCGTTTAACTTGTTTTCCTATGTCCGTGTACTCCCAGTGCCTCATGGAACGAAACTTGGTGTGAAGCTGCTCTTCTTCGAAACGACGAGCTTCTTCTGCGCTCACCGTTTCGAAAGAGGGCTGCAGCCGCTGCGACACGACATGCTGAACGTGACTGTTGCCGCAGGAGAACTTCTTTGACATGTGATGTTCTCCACGGAAAAAGCGATTGTGAGAAGTGTTCTGATGATACCTCTGCTGTTCGTAGTAGTAAGCTGCTGCCTGGTTGTAGGCATGTCGTCTGTCTCTGCCCTGACCAAGACTCCAGGCTCGAGATCTACTGTAACGCTGCGCAGTTCCAGAATCGTCTGTTTCTTTATGACAGACGCCCCTGTTCCCGCCGATTCTCTCCCGTTCTGCGGATCTGCTTCTGCCTGCTGTGTGTTGTTTAGCTGCACACATGGTTCTGCATAGCTCGGTGCAACCCTTGGCAGAATGTATCAGAGCTCGACCTTTTGTGACAACTAACATTTACAATGACTGTAACTTAAAAGAAAACGAAGTTAGAGATATGTTGATCTTGAATGAAATATCTTATGTTTTAGAAAGTTTGTCCAGTGACGCTGAACTGCTGCATGACGTTCCATCCAGAGACCCTTTTCTACCTTTTAGGCATTAGAAAACAAAGATGGTTTTTCCAAAAAATAACCAGCACGAACCGGTCACGTGCAGAAGAAACTAGGACAAACTTCTATGCTACTACAGTATGTACGTTTTGCTTTCATTTCTTAAGCAGTAGCATAACCCCATCTAGCGATTATTCAGCAAAACAAAATAAACAATCATAAGTAGTAGTAGTAGTAGTAGTAGTAGTAGTAGTAGTAGCAGCAGTAGTAGTAGTAGTAGTAGTAGTAGTAGTAGTAGTAGTAGTAGTAGTAGTAGTAAGAAATGTGGTATTAGAACTATTGTTAATTAATTTTATACTACATACTACATCCCACTACGGCCCAGTGCTTCTGATTAAGAGGTGAAGTACTGGACAGTAGTGTTTTACAGACCCTCACAACTCACTACGACCCAGTGCATCCTCTGTACTGGCAACATTGTACGCGCACTGGATCGTAGTGGGGTTTTAAAACCCAACCCTTTATACGACTAATAATTATAAATATCAGTGTTTCCACTTTCAGTTTCCTCCTTTTCCCCTCATCCCTTATTTTCCCCTTTTTCCCCTCCGAACCAGAATGATGCTGTACTTCAGATTTTCCCATCTCCCATTCTTCACTTATTTTCCCCCTTTCAGATCACATTTCCCCCTTTTCAGGGAATTTCCTTGCAAAGTAGAAACACCGATAAGTATAAACACTGTACGATTAATAATTTACAATAAATATATTCTGAAGCAAAACTAAATCTTGGAAACAAAACTGAATAACAATAACAAATCTAGGACTTCAAAACATGAAAAATTTCACGTGTTGATCAATAATACTAGGCGTGCTCTATACTACGGAAGACTGTATTTTCCATAGAAACACAATTAAATTATCAAACGGTTGTTTCTTTTTCTTAAACTGTTACTGAAATATTATTTATTGATAAAACTGGAAGTGAACGTTCGTCAGCGTTTCCAAAAAGTATTCAATTCTTCGGAAACAAATATAGTTATACGATAGTTAGAAAACGTAAAATAATTATTAATTTATATTACAGGTTTTCATGTATATATATATATAAAATGTATTACTAACTAGTTTGTCACCCACGGTGCATCCACTTTCAGTCTTCCGTTTTCCCTTTTTTCCCCTTCCCATGTAAACAAGAAGTATCCTCTTCCCTTCCCACCTAAGATGTCAGGCTATGCTTCTCTGTTTCTCCCCTTATTTTTCCCTTTTGAGATTAAGTTTTTCCCTTTTCAGGGAATCTCCCTGCAAAGTGGAAGCATTAGTCACCCTCCACTAATATAAAACTTGATTATCTAATGAAGAATCGTGATTCTAGTTCCGGAAATGGCCACAGGTGGCGCTGGTGTGTTTGGAGCTTACCGAGGTTTACGTACTGTATCAGCTCTTATGGGAAAAATCGTACAGTGGCAATGACCTGGACTCTTTATGCGATTCGAGTGTTGCTACGTTCGCGAAACCCAAAAATAGATTTTTAACAAAATTACGCAATCAAAAATATGAATAAATATATAATTAATTATACAAGAGTAAGAGTAAGAGCTCTTGCAAATCTTATCTATCTGTTCCATACAGAAAAGTAATACGGTTGAGTACCGAATGACTAGATAGCTGAACACTGGCTTCCCTCTGAATCACTAGCTGAATAGTAGCTGAACTGACTTTAGTTGCTGAAATTGAACCCTCTGAATAAGGGGTTGAACAGTGCGTGACTTAGCTCCTTTAAAGTTTCAAGCGTACAAACCGTTTGACAAGTAGACCAATTTCACACTGTCATACAGCTGAAATCCATGGTAATCATGCACCATTCAGATGATCATTCTGACGTTTGACTAGCGCATCTTTTTCTATTGGGTTGTCTACATTTTCGTCCATAAGGCACTGTTTCCACTTTGCAATTTCCCCTTTTTCCCCTCTTCCATTATCTTTCCCTTTTTCCCCTCCGTGCTAGAATATACAGGATCTAGATTTTCTCGTTTTCCTTCTCAAATTAATTTTCCCCTTTTTCAGGGAATTTCCCTGCAAAGTGGAAACACTACCATAAGGATCGATCTATTCGTACTTTTTCTTTGTTTGTCTTGCCCGTAAAGCTGCAGGACATGTCAGGTTGTGATCCTTTATACTTATGTGTGGACAGACCATTCTAATGTCCACTTCATACGTGAAAACCCTCTGAAGTCCATTTGCAAATCTACAAAGAACACGTAACATCTTGTAACGTTATGGCATAGGGGTGCATTGCAGTACTTCCACTTTCAGTTTTCAGTTTTCCCTTAAAGAGGGCACGATTTTCCCTTTTTCCCCCTTTCCTTGTAGATATCAAGTCTCCTTTTTTCCTCCACCTATAGGATCAGTGCTTCTACTTTGCAGGGAAATTCCCTAAAAAAGGGGAAATTGGTCTCAAAAAGGAAGAGTCAAGTAAGAATGATTGCTTTTATATTCCAGCACAGAGGGGAAAAGTGGAGAAAAGGGAAAATAAAGGAAGAGGGAAAAAGGAAAACTGAACGTGGAAACATTGCCTATAGGATATCAAGCTATACTTCCATGTTTTTCCCCCTTATTTTTCCTTTTCGATACCCAGTTTTCCCTCTTAAGGGAATTTCCTTGCAAAGTGGAAGCACTGCATGGTGTGTTAGATTTCTATTGAGTGTTACGGCTAAACAGCAAGTTGTTTTCTCGTTAAAGAGGTGCGGATGACGTTATCTTTTTCCTACGAAAATGTGTTGACATGACAACTTAATTAACGATTCTAAGCTGTTTATACGAAGAAAACAAAAAACATTACTACGTGTTTCTTAGAAAACGTACGTCAGTTGTGAATCAAAAGCCAATAAAAAGCAGTGTTGCCACTTTCAATTTCCCCTTTTTCCCCTCCGTGCTAAAATACAGGCTGTACTTCAAGATTTTTCCTTTTCCCTGATTTTCCCTCCGTACTAGAATATACGGCTGTACTTTCAAATTTCCTTTTTTTCGTCTTCCCTTGTTTTTCCCTTTTTACCTTTGGTGCTGAAATACAGGCTGCACTTCCAGATTTCCCTTTTCCCATATTTCCCTTCCGTACTAGAATATAAGGCTGTACTTTCAGATTTCCTTTTTTCCACTTCCCTTGTTTTCCCCTTTTTACCCCTCCGTGCTAAAATACAGGCTGTACTTCAAGATTTTTCCTTTTTCCTCTTCTCTTATTTTTCGCTTTTCAGACCCCATTTTCCCCTTTTTCAGGGAATCTCCCTTCTAAGTGGAAACACCGGCAAAAAGCCACAGTTGTCGTAGCAACTCAATTAAACTAACGTAAAATAAAACACAGAGATAAAAAGAAATATCCGTATCCAGTATGACTATAATTATTATTAATTAAACTGATTTTTATATTTAAATATTTTATTCATATATTTACACATTACCTTGTTTAATTTGCATTTATTACATATGCTTTCGTTTGTCTCGGATAGCTGATACGTTATCCGAGATCCATTCTAGAAGCTTCCTAATAATATGTTGGGCCTAGGCCAAGGGGTCCGAAACTTCCAGTAATCTTCGTACACCCAGGTCATGTTATCACTGTTATCAGCCTGTTATCCCTGTGTTATACCCATGTTATCATATGTTATCCAATAATCTTCGTACACTTTTCCTCGGAGTTTCAGACCCTTGGCCTAGGTGTTTCCTAGAATCATTAATTATATATTCTTTAGCATTCCCGATTCTTTAATAGTGATTATATTTGGTTCTGGTTGTTAATAAAGCGTTCTGCGTGATGGATTGCCCGGCCGAAAGTTAGGGACGTACAAGGGGTCCGAAACTTCCAATAATCTTCGTACACCTAGGTCATGTTATCGCAGTTGTCAACCTGTTATCTCCATGTTATCCTCATGTTATCATGTGTTATCAAATACTATTCGTACACTTTTCCACGGAGTTTCGGACCCCCTTGGGGACGTAATTTAATTCAGGGGTTAGTACTGTCCAAAATTTTAATCCTTTCCTAGGTTGTGTAGAAATCCTATGTGACTAGTAGACATTTCAATTAAGGATTGATTAATCAACTTTAATGGAGGATTGTTAATTAAAACTGCGATAGTAAAATTTTGTAGTAATAGTATTAATATTAATAAGTAATGATAACTGCTACTACTACTATACTGCTGCATATTAGTACTACTACTACGACTACTGCGGCTACTGCTGCTACTACAACTACCTCTAGTGCTACTACTACAACTACTACTGCTACTACTGCTACTGCTACTTCTAGTACTACTGCCACTACTACTGCTACTATCAGTACTACTATTATTAATGTTATTACTACTGCTACTACTACTACTGTTACTTCTAGTACTACTGCTACGATTACGACGACTACGATTAAAAGTACGACTACGACTACAAGTACGACTACAAGCACAACAACAACTACTGCTACTACTACTGCTGCTGCTGCTATTAATAAAACTAATAAAAAATTTAATTAAAAGACACTGTATAAGAAATAGTAATGATAAGCAGCAAATAAAATATAGAAGTGGTGAACGATATAGCAGAGGCAATTAGTTGTTATTACAACTTTGGGGGGTTTCTAGCTATAGTATCGGGGTTTTCAACGAAAAGTTTATACGCATGAATAGAGTCTACGTAATTGGGTTAGCCAAGTTCTGTTTTCGTAGAATTGCGAACTTTCCTAGGACTGTGAAACAGCTCATTGTGTGTATTGGTACTAGTTATAGAAGCAAACTTAGTTAGGATTAATATTATACGGACTGTTCCACTACTTCTATTACTACAACAACAACAACTACTGCTACCGCTACTACTTCTGCTATAGTTACTACTACTACTACTGCTACTACTACTACTACCACTACTATTGCTACTGCTACCGCTACTACTATTACAGGTACTAATACTACTACTATTTCTACAGTTATTACGACTACAGCAATTACTACTAACAACTAGGACTAATACTGCTACTTCAATTGTTGTTCCAACAATAACGACTTTCATTGTTGCTACAACAAATACTACAATTGTTACTACCACCATTATTACTACTACACTACAGCTACAAAAACTACTACTATAACTACGACTAATACTGTTTCTACGACAACAAAAGTTACTACTAGTGCTACTACCGCTACTACTAATACTACTACTACCGCTACTACTACGACTACTATTACTACCAATAAATGCACTATTCATTATTCGTTCTCCTATAGATAATAAAATGATAGTGACAACAAAACCATATCTGTAAATTCAAGAAACAATACCCATACAAAGATACTCAACCATCTATTTTTACTACTACTACACCGTATAGTAGTAGTTGCAGCAACAACAGTAGTCATAAAATAGGCCAGAACAAACTTACTAAACTAATAACAATACTTTATCATAAGCACAGTGATCATTTGCAGCAAATCTCATCAATGTTTGGCAACAACTTTTTGCTAAGGTTTTGTCAAGTGTTATCAATGTGTTATCACCACTAACTACTAAAGCTTCCGTAGCGTTCTAGTATCAGTATGTTAGTAATCAGTCGTATAAGGGAAATGCATCTTCAAAACTGCTGCTACCAGGGCTACTTCTACTGGAATCGGATATTATCACGTGGTACTAAGGCCAGGCTAAATGACACCGATAACAAAGACCAATACACCACATAAAAAAGTTGCACAAAGGGTCGTTTTCGTCAAGTAATCGCTTCCTCGAGCATTTATTGGAACTGCACAGCAAAACCATTTTCCAACCAAGGGTATGTGAATCTACAAAACTCGGAGATAACAAGTTGAAAGCTATGGCGTTTATTACTCTCTGAATTTATGATGATTATTATTAGCTTACTACACCAGCAGTATAACCCGAGTTATATGATTATACTGTGTGCACAGAGGAGAAACGCTTTATTCTGATTCTATGACTGTCGTAGAAGCTAGACGACGGTAGTTGACGTAATTGTTGAAGACTGTAGTCAGCGAGTAAACGAACTGTGTTTCTGTTCGCTTCAGGGAACAAAAGAAAAACTTCCGCGGATGTTGTTTGAAGAGCAGTCGCTAGATCTTTCAGTCAAGTTCGCACAAAAAAGACGCAAAAATTACAAACACCATGCAAGAAATAAAATCGATAGTAGTAGTAGTAGTAGGAGGAGGAGGAGGGGGAGGAGGAGTAATAGTAGTATGGTAGTATTATTAGTATAAGTAGTAGTAATGGTAGTAGTATATGTAATACAATTAGTGGAATAGTAGAGGAAGTAGTAGTGGTAGTAGTGGTAGTAGTAGTAGTAGTAGTAGTAGTAGTAGTAGTAAGAGTAGTAGTAACAGCAGTTGTAGCAGTAGTAGTAGCAGCAGCAGCAGTAGCAGTAGCAGTAATAGTAGTAGTAGTAGTAGAAGCAGTAGTGGCAGAAGGCGTAGTAGTAGGAGTAGTAGTAGTAAAACTACTATCATCTAATATTGCTTTTCCATTCAACCATCCGTCCATGCAATCCAGTCCTAATCTAATCTAGTTAATCGCCTGTTATTGCAGTTCTCTAAGGTATCGTTGGAAGTAAAGTTTCCGAGTCGCACCCACACTGGGGAAAACGGGGCATGTGGGTTTATTTATCAAACGGCGGGAATCCAGAATCAGCTCAAATGCAAATTCAAATTTCCCGCCATGAAACACAAGAAGCACGTCTCGAGAATCCCTTAACCAGATTTCATTACAAGACTACGACAAAAATATTCAGTTCACCAAAAATTTACAATCCCTCCTTTGTATTCAGCTTTTCAGTTTAACTGAAACCACTAACTACTTCAACTTTTACGTTACTGTGTACAAAATTGCGAATCTTTTTTTGGCTCATTTCGCTATTCTTCCTATGCTTTCCACATGGCAGTATCGAATGATTACATTAGTTTCGAACGATTACGTTTCGTTACAAAGTACTAAATTTTATCTTATACTGTAATATAATGTCTGTACATAAAACGTGAATAAAGTATTATGTAAGGAATAGAAAACTACTTAAAGTTAGAGTGCTAATTTACGTATCTATGTGTGTCTGTGTCAAGAGATCGTAGCTCTCGGCGAGACAGAAGATGTTTTACTAAGAAAGTTTCGCTTTCTCATTGAATCAGGTGATTCACTTTTGCTTTCAAAGTGGGTCTGAATCATTCAGTTAACTTCTGGGAAGTTCTAGGACTCTGAATCTTTGAATAGAACAGTTGCGTATCTAGTGGATTCTTCCAGAGAATTTTGGCGACACTAACGTGAAGTGAATGCATGTCGGAACAACACTGTCAATCGATACCAAAACAAGCGTCATAATGGAAGGTTTCTGCAACGCTATTTGGACTTCTTCTTACGTGGAAAAAACCAGTCTTTGCCAATTGAGATTCGCCCAGTCTTCGATGTTTTTTCAAGAGTCTTTGGCTTGACGTGACTGGCTATTAATCAGACCCATACGAAAATACCTCAGACCAACAAACATTTGGCCCAATTTATTCAATCTATTTCAGATCCTATAGCCCTATACTTTTTCCGATAACAGCACATCCCATAGTTGCTGATAGCCCTAAGACTCATAAAGTATCAGAGTGAAGTTCTATGAATTTCCGAGTGATTAATCTTAGAACTTGGTACTTTTTTTCCCAAGTTTTTTTAGTATTATAATCCGCTTTTTCTTCCACGTGGAAACATAGTGAAGTCCGGGACTGTGGTCTGAATCTAAAGTGACACGGGGATACTCGTCAGTCCTCACAATTCTTTATGCGAACACTCTCTGGAGATTTCTATTCCATTCCATCTTTCGCTTCTTACTTTTATTATATTTATGATATGGACATGCTTATGGACTTATGGATGATACCCAGAGTAAAGGTTTCTCAATTCCAGCATCGTTCTAAAACAGTTCAGTCAAACTGTGTGGAGGAAAAGTTTTTGTCGGATCCGAAAGCGAATGTCAAGTTCGGATTATCTTCTACGTCTCGTGATAGAAAATTCAGTCCATTGACGCATTACTGAAACACACGTGTGTATTATTATTTTTTTTTCTTGATTATTTGATGGTGGTTGTTCAGAGAACTCGTTAAAGTATAAATTTTTGCGCCCAACTTTCACAACTGTTTAGTTCGTTATACAACCACTTCAAAAGAAACGTGTATAATGAAGTAAACACGGTTATTGAAAAAGCCAGTTCCATAGTCGAGTAGCTGTTATAACGATTTCCAAGGTGTTGTCAGTTTCCAAGTTACCATGACAAGAATATTCAGATAATTAGCCACGGATCTGCTTGCTACACACGTGTATCGACGACTAGTATTTCTTCCGGGCGACATATTTATTGTGCCAAATTTGTTGGGTCCATAAAAGCTTCAGTGTGCGATCCAGACTGTTGTATACGTGGTTTACGGCAAGCATTCGAGGTGAAGTTTTTGTTTCCTCCTGATATTTACTACAAGTATTTTGTTGCCCGGGGCAACTTCACGTAGTGCAGGAGCCAAACAACACTGATGGTTTGATACATGTCTCTGCGGACAACGCTGTCGCCGTGGTAACTGCCCTCCAGTTAAAAACCCCTATGCTCCTCTATTGCCCCCAAGGCTTTTTGACTATGCATCCAGTGTCCCCCTTTATGATAACAAGGGGCTTTTTGGCCGTTCCCTCGTGTTGACAGGAGCCAGTGTCCCGACTGTCTTGTGTCCCAAAGTCTTGTGGCACCAGACTAGACTCATCAGCAGATAATTACATTTTACGTAATAGGAATTAGCGGCACCTTTCAACTGATGTCTGCAGTTGAACGGTCCGTGCTTTCTTTTTCTTGAGAATCGTTGTATTGACAAGTGCCTTTGATAAGCTGGCAACACTTAACGACCCACTTCGCGCGTGGACTCTTTTAATCGAGTTAAGCACGCGTCATTCCTTATAGTAGCGTTGCCAGACATTCTAATAACCTTTAAATGAAACCTAATTCCAACATAACGTTGCTTTCTGCTCCCAACTTATAAGATTCGTTTGCAGTTGTGTGGGCCATAGAGGATACTTAACAATGGGTGTCGCTGGTTATTGCGCGTTTTATGTATCTTCTCCGTTTAAAGAAATCGTTGCCTTGAAGAAAAAGCTTCGCCCCCCTGAAAGCTATTCGAGCGCCGTTTGCAGTTCTCAACGACCAAGATTTACGGAGATCTGCGAATAACGGAAACTGTTTTTCTATTTGAAAGGCGGGCAGTTCAACTCCCTTACTTATCTAACATACGAGAAAAATAAAGATAATTAACTTTTAGTGTGTTCTGAAATTCTTCCAATAGATGTGTACTACACAGTTTGCTTTTCTTTCTAAGTTTTATCTTTAATATACACTCTTCATAAAACGATACTCTGAGTTCGTTGTGGTGGAACACTGATGCTGCGCACTGCGCACTCGTAAGATGCATCAAGTATCAAGAGAGAAAACGTACAACCCACCAAGCTGACGCAGCCGACGTATACAAAACCCCTGTACTTTGGGTTCCAAAAATTAGTTTTTCGCTGTCCTCACTAGCGACTACTACTACACCCATCCAGTCTAGAGGTATGTTACTACATTCTGCTACTACCGTTTAGGTTGTAAGCATTTGAGATATCTTTAACTTGGGTTAACACTAAATGTTTTTAGGAGTCTCTAGTCTCTTTATGCCACAGCTGTATCATACACAACCAACATGGGCAACACTGAAGTAAAGATTGTCGAAGCATCGGACAGTTCCAACTTGGGACACTCGTCAACTGAGGATGCGTCTGATAAGAACGATTTTCGTCCGGTCCTTAGCGACCAACAGAAGAAACTTCTACAAGAAACCTGGAAGATACTCGAAGAGGACATTGGAAAAATCGGAATAATAGTCTTTATAAAGTTAGTTACAATACGTGTAAATGCTGGGAAGTGAACGAATCTTTTGTGTTGGCTTACAGTTTGTTTGAGAAGCACCCAGACGTCCAGAACCTGTTTTCTCCCCTCAGCGGCGTTTTACTGGAGAACCTTATGCAGAGTAAGCAATTAAGGGCCCATGCGTTGAGGTACACTATTAACTATGCACCGTAATGAACGCACATAACGAACGAAAGACTTAATTATATGTTTTTTTCCCTTCTTTGCAGAGTGATGGGCGCAGTGCAGAAAGCTGTATCTCGTCTGTACGAGCAGGAAAAACTAGAAGCCATGTTCCGACAGCTTGGTCGTAACCACATAGCATATGGAGCAAATCCAAACTACTTGGAAGTAAGTAGCAAGTTTTCTTTCGCTCAAAATAAAAAACGAAGTTGGTATTTTCTACGTTTTGTTGTTGTGTTGCAGCACATGGTGCCTCAGTTTCTTACTGCCATACGTCCTTCGCTGGAACAGCATTGGACTCCAGAAGTTCACCAAGCCTGGAACACTTTGCTGGTCTATCTTGTAAATCTGATGAAAGAGGGAATGAAGCAGCCGACTAATTGATTGCCCCTGTAATTCACGTATTGTATTGATTTTGCTCAGAAAAGTGAACCACTTGGTACGTGATGACTTTCCCCTTGATGTCTGGTCCAAGTGTCACTTGTCATATTATTCATTCATAAACCAACACAACACACCAACACAACTAAACTTATTGTCTTGCTTCGTTTAACCATGGCGTGGAAATGTAAACTCGTATATAATCGGAATACATTTTACTGTATACCTCGAGCTTTTTTGTATACGTATTCAAAGGTTATTTGCTTTTGTTAATCTCTCCAAGTTCAGGATTGAGACCCCTGAGGAAAGCATAGCCTCTTTTGTTACTTGATCGTTGCATGCGGTTGTGTCAATATTTTTCATTCTTTATTGGCACTTTTCCACAGCTTCTGAAGAGCACAAAAGAAACGAAAAAGGAAAGCAGAAAAAACTGCACAAGATCCCGTAAAATAGATTGAATCTTTCAGCGAACAAATGAAGCCATTGCACTTGTTTCCAATTCCATTTCTTTCTTTTCCTTGTCGCCAGTGATATTAATCTAAAACGAGTCTTCCAGCACCAACAAAAAACCTCCATTGCATCAAACCCAAGTGAGAGAGGGTCCTGAAAGCACGAATCTGAATTGTAAATGTTTTCTGGATTTCTTAATAATAATATAAAACTGTGTTCTCCCCGCATGTGTCTACAGAATAGGGTTACGTTATTAGTGAGATGCCACTTTCATCATTCCGCTATTCATCGACATGCCGGTTCATTATGAATGCTCAATTCATGCATTAGCAAGTTGGTTTCGACGCATGCTTCGCAAAAAGCACACACTAATTGTGCTATTGCCGAGTTCGTAAGATCCAGAACTAAGTTAACTTAGCCTAATCCTCCAATTTATGTAGGATGTTTGTTTATTCCAAGGTTTTAAGGGTGCGTGTTCGTAAAAAGCGAAGTTTTACAAGTTTTTTTTTAAGGACTTTACGATACTCCCGTGTCGATAAAAAATCGACTGTAAAATGTTTTAGCATTCAGCAAAGCACTGATGTGTGTTGCAGAGTGTTTGCCCATGCATTTGAATACATTCCTGAACTTGTAGACAGTACAAACGGAGCGTAAGAAGAACACTTAAATCACTTCGGATCGCACAGCTGAGTTTCATAACGCATCATTAGTAACCACATGACCAAAGAAAACATCAGATTAATGGAGGGATGGACACCTTCTTTTCTGCCTATTCAGCATTAAACACTGATCCTCCTATTCTAGTACAAGAGTTTAAGTTGTTCGTATACTCTTATACGCCATAGCAAAGTAGAAACAAGAGTGTTGGAGTGTGGATAAGCTTTATGAGTTTATAAAGCGAGTCCAGACGACCTTGCTTGGTCTATGAAGTCTATAATTCAACACCAAAACCCCGTAAGAAGTTCCGTAATGGTTAGCAAGGGCCTTTAATGACGCAAGTTGGTCGAGACTGGATTTTTCACATATTTAAGCACGTTTTCGTACGAAAAATTACTTTAAAAAGTTTTTCTACTTTATGAACTCTCTAGAATGGTAATAGAGTAGCAAAATGAGATTTTTCTGAGATTTTTATGTTTCGTATTTTAGTCTCCAGACGCGTTTGAAGTCTGAGCTTCCCGGCGGTGGAATAACAGTGACACGGGGATACTCTGTGACGGCACTGGAAACTTTCCCTCCGTTGACAAATCATTACTCGTGGCATCATTACCGTTATCCTTATACAAATGTAATGTATGAAAAATCTGCTTTATGAACTCTCTATAATGGTGATAGACTAGTAAAAGAAGATTTTTTTGAGATTTTTTTGTTTCGTGGTTTGGTCTCCGGACGCGTTTGAAGTCTGAGCTTTTTGGCGGTTGAATAAACAGTGACGCGGGGATACTCTCTGACGGCATTGGAAACTTTCCCTCCGTTGACAAATCATTACTCGTGGCATCATTACCGTTATCCTTATAAAAATGTAATGTATGAAAAATCTGCTTTATGAACTCTCTATAATGGTGATAGACTAGCAAAACGAGATTTTTTTGAGAATTTTTTGTTTCGTGGTTTAGTCTCCGGACGCGTTTGAAGTCTGAGCTTTTCGTCGTTTGAATAAACAGTGACGCGGGGATACTCTGTGACGGCATTGGAAACTTTCCCCTCGTTGACAAATCATTACTCCTGGTATCATTTACCTTAATCGTTAGTTTAATTAACTAGATTAATTAAACAGAATCGGGGGCAAAAGCTAAAGTTCTCATACTCGCTTACACAACAGCAAAAAAATGTCTGACATATTTGTAAGGGAATAAAAGGGATTAGGATGTTTTCTTGCTGAACCAAGCAAGCGTCTTATCTCTAGTGCAAAAATGAAGTTTTTTTTCCCTCTCTTTTCCTACAGTTTTCCGCTGGTTGATGCTGCACTAAACCGTGAAAGGTTAAGTTCTATTCTATTAGAACAGATACACATTTTGTTTAGTGTCCTCTCCACGGCTAGATCGATATAACGTGTCAAAGATATGATCAAGTAGAACGGATGAAGCAAGCTTTCTTTGACAACAGTTATTCAATCACGTAATACCAGTAACCGCCAAATCGAAGCGAAAAGAGTCAACAGCTCAGAAATTATAAGCAGATAGTAAATCTCGTAACAAATCGGCCGTCCATGTTGTTTTCCGTTGGCATCCCGCAGCAGAACGCCATTGATTTACAAGAGGCATATTTATAGAAGGCATATATTAAGATATCTTGTCTTGATATATACATTGCTTTTTTCCTACCAGAGATTAAACCATAAACCTTATTTCCTAGCCGGAAATCGCGCGTGTCATATCAGATTTACACGGTGCTTACATTACAACAGAGGATACTCCCAATTTACTCTTTTCATCTCAGATCCAGTTGCCAAAGAGCGACAAAATTTATTCTGGAGATTTTTCGAAAAATTGTTTCTGCACACAGCGATCAGGGAATTGGCCATCTGCTGACATAACTAATGGAGTGTTTGCCCTTCTCCATTGGAACAAGTTGCGTTCATCCCGCTAGTCCCCAACTATCCATCTCCGCACAGTAAACTTCCCACTTTTTCCAATCAAGTTTTTCCTTTGAAAAATATCAAAATGATTATCATCTTACTACAAAAAAAAGCATCATTATAATTCTATTACAGATTTGTAATGCGTAGGGACTTGGCAACGACACGCGGAGGATGTACCCGACGACTGTGAAGTCGTTTGCTGCAGGAAAAAAAAAAACAACATTTCTTCTCATAAATTTGCATTGCAAATTTAATTTAGAATTAATAAAGCAACATTCAATTCCAATTTCTGTTTTAAAAAAATATTTTTTTTTGTAATTTATTAATCTTTTCCAGAAACTTGGCAACGTCCGCATTTTGAAGGTCTAGAGCGGAAGACGCTTGCTGAAGCGAAACCGAGCATTTTATTACTAATTTTCGTTGCCAATCCATTAATTAGTTAATTAATTTCAACTTACGGTATATTTACATAATTTTATTTAATTTTTGTTAAAATATCAATTCTTAGATAATAAATCCTTCCAGGGACTTGGCTACGTCCGCATTTTGGAGATCTAGCATTTTATTAATAATTTACCTTGCTAATTAATCCATTAATTAATTAATTAATTTAAACTTGCGGTATATTTACATAATTTTCTTTAATTTTTGTTCAAATATCGATTCTTAGATAATAAATCATTCCAGAGACTTGGCAACGTCCGCATTTTGAAGATCTAGCCTTTTGTTACTAATTTACCTTGCTAATTAAACTGTTAACTGGTAAACTAATGTTAAAATTATGAAATTTTGAATCTTTTTTCTAGTTATACTCAATTTTATTTTACATCTGTTTTCATAACCAATATTTTTTTTTTCTTTGGAAACTCGGCAACGCTGGCATTGACGGTTACAGCCTTCGAGCCTGTAAATCTAGAGAGGGCATGCTATGGCGAAGCCCCGTACAAAGTAAGGGAAAGAAGCCTCGTGAAAAAAAAAAAATCAGAAAGGTTGGCTGCTTGTGTAATGGCGGCCATCGAGTCACGTGATCTGACGGCTGAAGAAATCCTTTGAATTCCTAAACTCGGTACCGTTGCGCAGCAACGCGACCTTAATCCGTTAGCGCTTCCCGGGCAGACGAAACGGACCACGTGATCAAGTCACGTGATCGGTGGCCGCCATTACACAAGCAGCCAGCCTTGTATTTTATTAAGAGGCTTCGTTCCCTTACTCTGTACGGAGCTTCCCATAGCATTGCCCTCTCTAGATATACATGCTCGAAGGATACAGCAGAAGTAGGCGTTGTTTGCAGAAGAAACCGTAGCATTTGGTCTTGTCATTTCACCACTTATTTACAAACAATGCCAGTCAACTGAATAAACAGCAATTTTCATTATTTCTAATATTACCCACGCATGAATTAATCTAACATGAGATAATTAACTAAATCATGAATAGCGCATGCAGAAAACATGGCCTCGCGCCCCAGCAGAAAATTGAGGATGGTTTCAGGACCCTTTTCAGGATATTTTCAGGATGCCAAACAAGACTCTGAGTGCACTGAAATTAGCCCACTTCCAGGGTGTTCAGGACCCTGAAATTTGAATGCCTGAATAATACATGTTCAGGGTACTTAACAGCGTCCTGAAAAAAAACGCTTTTCAGGATACTTAAGGTGCCCTCAATAATCAAGATTCACCCAATTCTAAACACAATATTTTTACTCATCCACAGTCGGACGTGGTTTCAGGATATTCAGGATATGTTACGGATATCGTTCAGGATGTAGCCGACATCCTTCATATTCCGCTGGGCGTAAATCGTGTCTGAAGTTGTTAACTTATTTACTGTTATTACTGTGTTATTGCATTGACACTGGCAATAAACCTGATTAAAAAAAACCGTGTTATTGAAGTTATTACATTAACCGGATAATAAAAAAGTTTTATTGGTCGTTGTTGGCAAACGGCTCCCGATAGTTTTATCGCCATAACGCGAAGCGATCAAATAGTCGAGCAAGCAACAAAGTTCTAGTTCAGCTTAATGGTTTTTAAAATCTCTGTTTATTCTCTCCATGTTTGTTCGTTACAGCAGAACTCGTCAGCAACAGCGGGTAAAAGTGTTTTTTTAATAACGAACCAATTTTTAATTAAACTTTGCTGCGTTTTCCCCGATTTTTATTAGATTTAATTACAACGAGAGACGGGGCCTCGATATCAAGGGTACTCGTTTCAACGACACAAATTAAATCCATGAATTTTAATCGATATAGCAATTCTTGTTAGGCTATTGAAACACGAGAAAGAAAGAAAGAAAGAAAAAAAAAGCTTCAAAAAATCTTTGGCAGCATTACAAAGTACAACTGATTAATTCATTAATTGACAAATTATTTGCTTGACGTACAGTCATGTTCATTGAAACAGGGTACAGCAAGGGGAAGGTTAAAACGCTACTCTTCCTTTCTGTTTTACCACAATATCTTAAATAGCGTTCGATCATTTGTGTATATTCAGTTGAAATATAGTTTATTCTATCAACCATTGTGTCGATTAACTGTATAATTACTTAATAAATAACGAAAAATGACTTTAAACTTCACCCATGCTGTGCTTCTTTTAATGAACACGACTGTAAAGCAGAGGGGAAGAGGGGAAGGACGCGTTCAGAGGCGCGTTTCGCGAGGGGGACGCGCGGGAAGGCCCTGAGCTTCGGCCTGGGCGCGGGCCTTCTTCTCCGAGGCAGTCATCACGGACGCCTTCTTGTAATCGATCGGACCGTAGGCCTTGTAGTCGACGTCAGCGTATTCCAGGTCGGAGAAGATCGGACGATACGGCTATACCATTAACACTCAATTATTTCCAATTCAATGATATTTCAATACATTATTAATATTATTTAATTAAAGTTTGATGCAGTGTTGCCGCTTTTAATTTCCCCAGTATTCCCTCTTCCTTTACTTTCCCCCCTTTCTCCTCCGTACTAGAATGCAAAGCTGTACTTCCATATTTTCCCTGTTTCCTCGTCCCTTATCTCCCCCCTTTTCCCCTCTGTACTAGAACACAAGGCTTTACTTCCAGATTTTCCCTTTTCCCTTATCTCTCTCTTTTCTCCTCCGTTCTAGAACACAAGGCTTTACTTCCAGATTTTCCCTTTTCCTTACTTTCCCCTTTTCCCCTACCTACTAGAATGCAAGGCTTTACTTTCAGGTTTTCCCTTTTTCCTCTTCCCTTATTTCCCCATTTCCCCCTTTTCCAGGGAATTTACCCCCGAAGTGGAAACACTGGTTTGATGTAATACCTGAGTGTTTTACACCTGAGCCTCGAGCCTTCCACCTCTCAGGCTTTCAATGCGAGGGACGGAGGTTAGCGACTGGTTCGCAAGGTTCTGCAAGACGTTCAACACAAAAGGGCAAACCGAGTTAGTTTGTTTCACACACAAAAATTAGTTTTGTTTTCATTCACAAACGGACATTTAAATTGCAGGCTTTTCAGACTAATTGTTAATTAATGGCAGAATTTGATTCTTAGACTAATTTAGACTGAATGTAAGTTCTAAACGATGTAATTCGCAAATAAGCAACAGTAAATAAATCAGTAAAAGTAAAATGTAAGTCATGGAATTCTCAAGTGAATGTAAGTAGCTAAACTTACTGGGCACGTAAGCTAGAACGGTAGCAACATATACTGCCGGATCCAGCTTTCCAGCCGCATTAATAAATGGAAAAGTAATCTATAATAATATTATTTAATAAATATAAAACAGACAAAACAATACAAAAGTAAGTTATTATTATGATATACAGAAATAAGTTTATAGTTATTTTATTGTTTAAAATACCTTTGAATTCTGTTGCGGTACGTTTTGGTAAGGGTGTCTCTTGAGGGTAGCATTTCGCGGGGCGGGTAGCGGTATTTCTAGTTCGCTACCACTGCTACCTAGAGCCACGGCAGGATCTCTGGCTGAGGTATCGTACCCTGGGGGTAGAATTTTCCAGGTGTCTGAAGTGGCCAGTCTCATGGAGCGGAAATTGGCCTGGCTTCGAGATTTGATTTGACGAAAGGAGCCCAGCAACGCGGCGTGTTTGCAATTTCCTACAGTTTCCGCGGTTTTACTAATGTGTGCCGAAGGCCAGCCGGAAGTTTCCGTGTACATTATCCGGTCTGCAGAACTGCAGTTGCAATTTTCCGTGTCTCTACTGCCGTGTGCGGACTTCTTCGTGTCTTTAATCCTGCATACAGGTCTATATCCGGATTTTTCTGTGTCTTTAATGCCGTATGCGGATCTCTCCGTATCTTTAATCTGGAGTACAGGCCTATACCCGGGTATTTCCGCGTCTCTACTGCCATGTGCGGATCTCTCCGTGTCTTCAGTCTTGAGTACAGGCCTATACCCGGGCATTTCCGTGTCTTTAATGCTGTGTGCGGATCTCTCCGTGTCTTTAATCCTGCATACAGACCTATAGCCGGATCTCTCCGTGTCTTTAATGCCATGTGTGGATCTCTCCATGTCTCTACTGCCGTGTGCTGAGCCTTCCGTGTCTTTAATCTTGCATACAGGTCTATATCCAGACATTTCCGTGTCTTTAATGGCGCGTGCGGATCCTTCCGTGTCATTATTGCTGTGTGCGGATGCATAGCCGGACGACCCTGCTTGACTCAACTGACTGGAAGGTCTGCCTATGTCTTCTACAGCCGACTGTTTCAAACATATACAACATGCAACATGCATTTATATTTTTAAAAAACATGCAAACATTATATAAATTTAATCAATAATATTTAGTTTACCTTGTTGGGAGCGGATTGGAGTCCGTGGAAAGGTAGGTTTTCGTAAAAGGTTTTCTCGTTGTCGCCGTGCGGGACTTGGTCGTCGAAAGCGTTCAGCGGGCTCCCCGCAGCTGTCGAAACCAATCAGAAAAATTTAAAATAAATTCAAACAAATAATAATAAACAAATTAACAGAAAAAATAATAAATATCAAATAAAACTAATAATAAGTATAATTTAAAAATCAATATTAATAATTTAATAAAATAGGAAATAAATAATGGATAAATACATAAATTAAATAAATAATAGTTAACTAATAATTAAATACGAAATAGATAGAAATTGATTTGCTAAAATAATAAATTAATAAAATAATAGCATATAATAAATTGACAAAATATATAAAATATAAATAGTTAAAATATAATTGTGTAATATTTAAGATAACGAAAATAAGTAATAAATAAATAAATAATTAAGTGAAAGGATGAAAAATTAGAAATTATAATTTAATAACATATTTTAAAAAAACTAATTCATTTTAATAAGAAAGATAATTAAGTTAATAAAATAATTTACTTTTTCCCGGTTTCTTCCTCTTACGCGAGAGCGTCAAATCCTTGACTGAATTAAATCTGTTAGTAAAATCAAAAATCCCATGCAAAAAAAAAAAAAAAAAAAAAAAAAAAAAAATGCACATTTCTTACGAACCGGATTGCGAATTTGGCGGATTCGAAACCGCGGGCTGGAGACTGCGGATGACCGCCTGGTGCGACTGTCTGGAGACAGGCAGTTGCGGGTCGAGAACCTCTCGCTTTGTCTGTTGTCTGTTGCTTTTGGAGGCCGCAGACAGACTGTGCAGTCCGTTGATGTGGACCAGGACGCCTGGCTTTAGCGGCCATTTGTGGACGGGCTGCTGCTGTTTTGTCTGAAGTCCATCTAATGACTGCGAGCTTGAATGCCCGTCCGGACTACAGACAAAAATTCATTCCAAAAAATGGCATGCATTCAGACAACAGACAATAAAACATAATAACAAAATCATGCAAGAAATGAAAAAGAAAAAGAAAAATAAACGTGCAACTCTGATGAGGTATCCCACGTAAAAATGAACGGTGTCTTATAACGTAAAGAAAAAACACTGCAAAAAGGCACCATTGCAGTGCCTTTTCGTAGTTTCTCAGTCTCTTTTTACAGTGCTTTTTCATAGTAACCTGCATCTCCCTCACGCTCCCTAAGGTTAAAGTACGTTCAGAAGTGGGAGAGTCACTAAAAAAGGCACTGCAAAAGGCACCATTGCAGTGCCTTTTCGTAGTTTCTCAGTCTCTTTTAACAGTGCCTTTTCACAGCGGACTGCAACCTTCACTTCAAAACACCTAGCTGAATTTCACCCAAAAAAAGCACCGCAAAAGGCACCATTGAAGTGCCTTTCGGTAGTTTCTCAGTCTCTTTTCACGGTGCCTTTTCACAGTTACCCCTCTCTCACGCTCCCTACTGCTGAACCAAGTTCACAAGTTGAAGAGTCACCTAAAAAGGCACCGCAAAAGGCACCGTCAGTTTTACGTGGGGTAATTAAATTGGACATGCGATACCTGTCTTACCTTTTAAACGCTATTTCTAAACAAATTCAAATGTGAACAAAACTACACGGTGACTTTTCATTTAATTTTCAGACTTGTTCGCCCACACGAATAGTCAATTTAACAATCAAGTGTATTGAAAAACAACCCTCTGCTTTTTCTTAATAAAAACCAAGTCGAGAGACCCCATCGTAACAAATGAGACTATAGACAGACGCCGAAAAAACACGGAGACTAGAAATTTTTAACTTTCTTTTCAAATCTGGAAATAAAAATCCAAACTAAATAGTTAAAACTTAGGGGAAAAAATTCTGAAATAAAGTTCTTGATATCTCAATGGCCAGGCTGGGCATAAACATTGATAACAAACCGCGCGGGACTGCAAAAAAAAAAAAAAAAATACAAAAAAATTTTGCAAAAATCGTAAGCTTTTTTTTTTAGATCTAATAATTTTCCGATAGAATTGCACGTAATTTTTCTCTCGTAAATTATGAAATCTATGTACAAGACACTTTTTTAAGTTCCAGAATATTTCAAATATTTTTTTTTTCGCAGAAATTTAGCTTTTGTTTTGCGAATACTCACTTTTCGCGTTCCTCCGTAACGTTTGAAGGGCTGTCTGTGTATACGGGGATGCAAGCAAAAAGAGAAAAATTTCAAATTTAAATGCGGTTAGTTGTATTTAAATGGCGAAAACGTGCTTTCTTAAATGTGGTACGGGTAGTAGATGGACTTACATTTGTCGTTGGTTCGCTTTCGTCGACACAGGCAGATGAGCACGATACAGACAATGAGGATGATGACTATGGCTGCTGCTATGACGGCTATGATGATGATCATGTTCTCCTCGCCCAGCTTGGCCAGCAAGCCTGAAGATCCTATAAGAAAATTAATTGCATTTCATTAAGGTTGAATCAAAGTGCCGTACGCGTGTAACTACTACTACTACTACTACTACTACTACTACTACTACTATTGAATTAATAAACCATTTATTAATTAAAATTAATTAATTAGTAATTAAACTAATTAAACTACTATAACTTTCATACTATGTGCGATACCTTCAATGGTGATCTCGCAGGGGGTAGAGGTCCCTACTGTGTTGTTGGCGTAGCAGTAGGCGATACCCGACTGGTAGCTGCTACCGTCTAGGGTAAAGGTGCTCTGCAGTCCGTTCTGGACGATGTCTTTGGTGACGGTAGCGTTATTGAAGACCCACGTGAAATCGACGGTCGACGGATTGGCCTTAACTTCGCAGATCAAGCGGGTCTTCCCCTCGATTTCACGTAGAGTGATTGAACACTCTGGTTTATCTGAAATTTAATAATAATAATAATAATAATAATAATAAATAATAATAATAACTATGGGAGGAATACAATTGCTAATAATAGCTACTTCAAAAATAGCAATAGTAGTAGTAGTAGCAGTAGCACCGGTAGTAGTAGAAGTAGTAGTAGTAGTAGTAGTAGTAGTAGTAGTAGGAATAGAAATCCTAGTGATAACGATTGCAATTATAGCAGCAGCAGTAGTAGTAGAAGTATTAGTAGTAAGAATAGAAATCCTAGTGATAATGATTTAATTATAGCAATAGTAGTAGTAGTAGTAGCAGCAGCAGTAGTAGTAGTAGGAATAAAACAGCTAGTAATAACGACTGCAATTATAGCAATAGTATTAGTAGTAATAGCAGAGGAAGTAGCAGTAGTAGTAGTAACAGCAGCGGCAACAATAGTACGAATAAAAATGCTAGTAATAACGATTGCAACTATAGCAATAGTAATAGTAGCAGTAGTAGTAGTAGTAGTAGTAGTAGTAGCAGTAGTAGTAATAGTAGGAATATCAGTTCTAATAATAACGACAGCAATAATTGCAATAATAATAGTAATAACGCTAACGTTAATAATAATAATAATAATAATAATAATAATAATAAGAAATAATAGTCTGATGATAATAGTAAGGCTAAAAATAGAATTGATAAGGGTCAGCTTCTATATTTACAGAGGACGTCAAGGTAGGCTTTGGCCAGGCTGTTTCCGTGCAGGTTATGAGCCACACAGACGTAGTCTCCCGTTTTATCGCGTCCCAGTGCATAATCTAAATTTAACCGGGGACCATTGCCAATAATCTGATGATTGTACTGCCAATAATAGTTGGCCTCGGGGTAGGCGGCAGCTGAACACTCCAGGATCCCGCCAAAAGAGCCTTCCTCCACTTCGATCAAGGGACGGTCGATCTCTACAGCCTCTGGAGGAACTACATAAAATCAAGTTAATTAAAATAATTATAATTATAATAAATAAATATAATATGATACTTAATTAAGCAAAAATTCAAGTATCTAGCAATCAAAATACACAGAAATTATATTAAATATTATAATTATAATGAGTAAATATAATACTTAATTATGGAAAATAAAGTTTAGTAAAATTAATAAAATTATAAAAAATATCAATGAATTATTTGAAAGCAGAAAAGAGATCTAAAATTATTAATTAAATATACATAGAACATATATTAAATATTATATATAATAATAATAATAAATAAACAATATGCTTGATTATACAGAATGTAAATTTTAAAAAAGCTATTAATTAAAATAGACAAAAGTATATTAAATATGATTCGTAATTAATTTAGTTTTCATAACAGTAATGGTGTAATTTATAATAAAGCATTTATTTTACATTCAATGCGGAAGAGAGTGGTGCTGCTGATTTCTTCTCCGACGCTATTGGCGGAGGCGGTGCAGGTGTAGTTGGCCACGTCCCTGATTGGGTCGAACCGACCGTTGTTCCACATCTTCATGTTGAAGACTAAGGTGGACAGGACCGACTCGTGATGGTTGAACTGCAAAGCAAAGGGAATCGATAAATCGATCAATTCATCAATGAACGAGTGAGAGAGTGAAAGAATCAATATGTGAGAGAGTGAATGAATGAATGAGCGAGTGAATAAACGAATGAATGAAGTGAATGAATTGAGTGGATGAGTGAATAAGCGAGTGAATTGGGTGAATAAATGAATGAACGAGTGAATAACCCAGTGCACTAAGTGAATGAATCAAAGAATGAATGAATGGAGTGAATGAATGAATAACCGAATGAATTGAGTGAGTGAATAACCGAATGAATGGACCGATTGAATGAGTGAAGGAATGAACGAGTGAATGAATGAGTGAACGAATGAACGAATAAGTAAACGCACGAACGGTGAGTGAATGAATGAATTTACAACTCAATCGATCAATCAACTGACTAGATCGATACATCAGAGCTACCGACCAATCAACTGATTAATCAGCCGATCCATCAAATCAATCAGCTCCACTACTTAAGCCAATCAGCAGCTCTCTCCAAATCAAGTAGCGGGGCGAGGGAGAGGCGGTAAGAACGAACAAAAATTCATTCGTTTATTCACTCACTCACTCAATCCACTCGGTTATTCATTCACTTCATTCGTTCATTCTCTCTCATTCAATCGGCTTATTCCAAATTCATTCAGGTTCGTTCAGCTCTCTCCGAACGAAGCAGTATGGGGCGAGGGAGAGGGGGTAAGAACGAACGAAATCCATCCGTTTATTCACTCACTCACTCAATCCACTCGGTTATTCATTCACTTCATTCGTTCATTCGGTCATTTTCTCTCATTCATTCGGCTTATTCCAAATTCATTCAGGTTCGTTCAGCTCTCTCTGAACGAAGCACTATGGGGCGAGGGAGAGGGGGTAAGAACGAACGAGAATTCATTCGTTTATTCATTCACTCCATTCACTCATTCTCTCTCATTCATTCGGCTCATTCCAAGTTCATTCAGGTTCGTTAAGCTCTCTCCGAATGAAGTGCTACAGGGTGAGGGAGAGGGAGAGGAGGGTAAGAATTAAATGGGGGAATACCAGAGGATCCTGTGCGATGATACTGTTGGCCACGGTGTACATGGGCGACAGATCGAGCGAAATTGAATTCTTGAGCCAGTGCACCTCGCAGAGCGGTGAGCATTCCACTCGGCAAGACAGACTCATTTCCGTGGCATTGTAATAGACGCCCGAGAACGGCGCCAGTCGCTGGATGAAAGATGGCGACGCTACACAAAAAAATATTATAAAAAAAATCAATTTTTCAAAAAAATTCACAAAATCAAATCACAAAATTATCGGTAAGAAAATCTGCATTGGAACAGATTAACTTGATTTGGCTGTGCATTTATTTAAACTAAATTAAATTATGTTAGATTTCCTAACACTGTATTCAGTAAGTCTTCAAAAATCACAAAATTCAGTTTCAAACCTATCAGCCAAAAAATTTTGATTGTAAAATATTAGCTCTAAAATACTTTATAATACATGTGCACATTTCTTATTTATAATACAAGGTAAATTTTTTAAACATTTCAAATAAATAAATATAATAAATAAAATAATGTAACTAATAAATAAATAATAAATAAATAAATTTTTGAAATACAAGATAATTCCTTTTAAATTAGTGTTATTATTTGACTTTGCATTTATTTAATTGAATTGAAATACAGTTTAAAAAGAAAACTTCTATTCTAGCTCTGCTGTAAAATATAAGGTGTATTATTTATCATCTAGGAAATCTAAATTTGTAATGTATAATGCAATATATAATGCTTTTTTGCAAAATATTTGTAATATCATTTGACTTTGCAGTTATTTGACTACAATTAAATTAAATTTTTCATTACTGTATTAAGTTTATTTATTATCATATTATTTCATACTATTTATATGCGTATACATTTATTAACTAAACATCTTACTATATTATATTAAACTGTTTGCATTTTCACTTTTCCCTTTTCCCCCAAAGAGGGCTCCATTTCCCCTTTTTCACCTCCGTTCTATAACACGAAGCTACATTTCTAAATTTCCCTCTTCCTTGTTCCCTTATTTTTCCCTTTTTGAGACCTAACTTCCCCTTTTTCGGAGAATTTCCCTGCAGAGTACCTAGTTAATGTTATATCAATTAAATATAATTTTATTTTTCCATCCAACTGTATACCCAGGACTTGGACTTCGACTTCCGCCGTGTCCCCTTCACCGGCTTCGTTGAACGGCGTGCACGTATAATTGGCATTGGAGGCCAGGGTAACAGGGGAAATGGTCC
Organism: Eulimnadia texana; assembly: GCA_002872375.1. NCBI lineage: Eukaryota > Metazoa > Arthropoda > Branchiopoda > Diplostraca > Limnadiidae > Eulimnadia > Eulimnadia texana. The sequence goes on along the minus strand of NKDA01000001.1, from coordinate 30,011,408 downwards.
AGTTCGCCCCGGTGACTTCATTTATAATGCGTCCGTTTCTGGTCCATTTGAACTGATAAGCGGCCGGCTGTCCCACGTCAGCCACGTCGCAAGATAAAGTCAACTGACTGCCTTTCACCACCACTTCGCTGTCGTACGTTAAACTCGTATTGGCCGGAGGATCTAAAATCAGCAAATAACTCAGTAATGTAACGAGTTCTAAAGAGATGGGCTTCGTGGAAGCTTGCTTGGAGAAAACAGAGCGACTTCCACGAAGTCGATTAAATAATAACAATAGCAAGGTCAAGGAGAAGCAATAAGAGGCAATTGGAAATAGAAAGCAGTGCTTCCACTTTGGGGGGAAATTCCCTCAAAAAGGGAAAATGGGGTCTCAAAAGTGAAAAATAAGGGAAGAGGGAAAACTGAGGGAAAAGTGAAATTCGTACGGTAAATGTTGATTTTACCATTAGATTTTTTTAAAATAGTCGTTAGAAACCCTACAAATAAAATATTCACGGATGGGAAAGAATGGGCAGTGTAAAGGGGGAAAAAAGAGAAAACTGAAATTTTTAAAATGAGGGAAATAGAAGGAAATGGGGCCCTCTTTGAGGGAAAACAGTAAAACTGAAAGTGGAAGCACTGGCATTATGGGAAGCAACTAATGATCTCGTCACAGTAACTAATAAGGTTATTGATTATAGAGTGAGTAAAGTCTTACAGTAAACGATAAGTTCCTCGCTTTCTGACAACTGGCCCCATCCCGCAGCGTTCATCCCCTCGCAGGAATAGTTTCCTTGAAACGAACGTCCCACGTATTCGAGAAGAAGTTTGCTGGGATCGACATCGCAAAGATCCTCGTCGTAGCCGGTGAAGGAATACGTCTCGTTTATGGGGCAGTCGGGAAGTTCTTTCAGTAGTTCCCCGTCAAGATACCTAATACAAAGTGCATTTATAATATACTATATATATACAATGAAATTAATAATGATTAGTTATATACCAGCGAACTCCTAACAAAGCAGGAGGGTTTCCTGATATTATTTCACAGCTGAGAGTGATGTTGGGTCTCATTAGCTCATTGACCGGAGTCGAAGGGTCCATTGTAACTCGTACTTCAGGCTTGTCTGCAGAAACAAAATGGTAAAATAAATCATATGCTTAATTTATAAAGTTGTAGACGTATCGCTTACATTGTACTGATACAAACGCAACATTATCAGATTCGCTGATGCCTACTATATTGCCGATCCTGCAGGAATAGGCCCCTGAATCTTCCCTAGAGGCGTTTTTCAGCAAAAGCGCTGGCTGGTCCAGTGTAGCCCCTTCATACTTGTCCCTGGTTATAATGAGCTCTTCCCCGTCTTTGAACCTAGAAAGTATTTACACTCAAACTGGAGGGATAGATCTTACTTGACGAGGTTTACAATACCATTGTACAGTGGTTAAAGTGATGGGATTTGCATCGTAGGTGCAGAAGAGCAGAACGTCCATCGATTCGTTTACAGTTACGTTTTCAGGCGAGACTGTTACCACAGGGGCATCTAGAAACAATCAATTCAGTTTTATGACATTCATTGCAGTTCTTAATATTATTACAGTGGACTTTGAGGGTCTGTAAGGCTTTCAAAGGTTCCTGCGCCTGGTCCTGCAATACGGCGTTAGTGGCTGAGCATCCAAGGGTTCGCCCATTATCGAAACGGGTAACGGTGAATATGAGACGGCTTTTGGTGGTGAAAGTCCCATCGTTCTGTAACAGATTTTCAAAACAAATTTAAAATAGCTGGAAAAGATAACACGCAAATAAAAACAGAGCAAGTTCGCCAAGTCAAATGACAAGCTGGATAAACACAACATGCAAACAGATCAACAAAGACAAAAATTCAAATTTTATAAATTATAAATCATAATTAGTCAATAAATGAATATTGAAACTTATTTTACTTATTATAATGTTGCAAATATAAGCAATCAAATTATAAATCTTTGAACAGTGGTTTTGTTTATGTTTGGTCAATGTTTCCACTTTTAGTTTTCCTTTTTCACTTAAAGAGGTCACTCTTTTCCCTTTTTCCCTTTTCTCCCCTTTTGCCCGTGTGGGCTAGAATATAACTGCTACCACTTTCAACTTCCCTCTTCCCTTATTTTTCCCTGTTGAGACCCCATTTCCCTTTTTGAGGGAATTTTCCTGCAAAATGGAGTTACTGTTTTTATTGATGTTTGGTATCGATATCTAACGAGTGAAAATCAGAGAACTTCATGCAAAATCGTTCAGGTTTCTCGTAAACTTAAAACAGTTAATATTTAACTAATTCGTATCAAAAGTTAAAGAGATCTTTTAACATGCTTTTTTTAAAAAACTGTTAACAAGAACGCGAACATCAAGTAATTCGACCGACATACGTTTTCGATTAGCTCGTCTTTGTCGTCTTCCTCAATCTGGTCCTTCAATCACCCGAGAATCAAAGGGAAAGTTAATAAGTTAGCAAAATATTTCATGAAAAACTGTCGACTACTGCTGAAGAGCAAATAACAAATAAAGAATAGCAAAAAAATTAAGAAATTAGCAAAAAATTTGGTGGGAAACTGTCGTCTGCAACTGTAGACTTCGGTCAACAGCAGCAGACGACACGAAGCTTATGGTTATCGCCGCTAGGGGGGCCACTGTATTGGTACAGGGTCTGTAGAAATTTTACGTATGAAGCCACTAAATCGAATTGAGTCTTTTACCTGAGGCAAATTCTGGTCTAGTGGCGTTTTCTGCAGCGAAGTGCTGTCGTTAAACCAGGAAACTACGGCAGCAGGTCGAGCTCCTTGGACTGTACAAAATACGACCACGGCGGTGCCTTCCACAACGATACTGTCCACTCCGGTCAACGATATAGTCGTCGGTTTTACTGCACATCCCAGAAGCAGAAAAAAAAAAACATTCAAAAGTTAGACTTTCCCAGTAATCATTTCGACCTGAGCAATGCCTTGCAGTTTGATGTCCCAAAAGGATCTGAAACCTTCTGGAACTAAACTAAAGCTAAACAAAAGCTTCATTCCCCCCTGAGGATCAACGCCAGACTAAATAAAAGCGAGGAATAAAAAGCTTCACCTTGGACGTCGATATGTAGTTGAGCTTGCAAAGGTTCTTCTAATGCAATACTATCCACTTTGCAATGCCAAAGAGCTCCGACATCGTATCGAGAAAGGGCCACTTGTAATCGATTGACTCCAGTTACAGCTCCTGACTCCTCCGGAATCGATATAAACTCACCTTCAAGTATAGCAAATGCTCGTTTGAGTATTTCTCGAGTAAGTAAGTAATGGTTATTGTCTAGTTTTACCTCCCAGTGGTTGCGTTCCATTCCACCAGGTGAGTTGAGGAACCGGTTTCCCGCCTCCCGAACGACACAGAACGGTTACTGTGGTTCCTTCGTTGAAAGGTCCGACGTGGGAGACATTGCGGATGGCTGTGGAAGTTTTGCCATCTTCCAGAAGAAGTTCGACGTACTCCGGAGTAGCTACAAAGAAAATGTTTCAGAAAAAGGGGTTAGAAGCAAAAACAGAAATGATGAATAAACGAAAAAGAGAAAGAGGAAGGACAAGAAAATGGAAATGTAATTACCAATTACTGTCAGATCGACGTATTGAACGATGGGGCAGCCTTCAATAATTTCCAGGTAAGTGATTTCGCAGCGGTACATGCCTTCATCGGATAAGCGCAGCGAAGTAATTTTCAGCCCGCTTTCCTTCGCCTCCGACGAGTGCGTAAATTCAGCCCTAAATCAACATTCATCAATATTAATAAGAATAACAAATTATAGCAGAGCCCCAGCCAAAAGTGTGGCGCCCCCAAGCGGCGATTGCAAGTGTTGACCACTGTTGACCAAAGCCGCTTGGGGAGGCGCACTCTTTACTGGTTGTAGCAGACCCTCTGCCAAAAGTTTGCCGCCCCCAAGCGGCGATTGCAAGTGTTGACCACTGTTGACCAAAGCCGCTTGGGGAGGCCCACTCTTTACTGGTTATAAGTTATCTTTTTTTTTTTACCGGTTGGTGAAGAATCCCTCGGATCTCTGAAGATTTGCCAAGTCACTGTAGACGAAAACTCGTTGAGAATCTCGGTACCATTTCACGCTATGGAAATTGCCGCAAGCGTCCACATCCACGTGGCATGGCAGCTGAACATCGCGTCCCGCCAGCCCCGAGACATCGTGCTTAATCACATCCCCTGCAAAATATACACATTTCCACACATTATACAAGCGAATCACCTAAGGCTTATTATATCGGAAGGGTTATTTGTTATGTTGAAGGGTTTTCTGTGATTTTCTGGGGGCGTTGTTTTACAAGTGGACGAGCCCTCTCTTGGAACAATAATAATAAACGACATGGAGAGGATCGTAAATATAATTGGGATCGTATGTCTCGACCGTCTAAGGGTCAAACAATCGGCCCGCTGTCAAGTGATACAGTCACACAAGCATAACAACGACAGATTGTCCTTCGCTCACAAAAAAACTTTAATAACATAATAATGATTGTATGTTGACAACAATGGTAATAGCAAACGCAATCAGAGGGGAAGCCACAGATTGGATTAACATGTTCAGAGAGTTATCATCAGTAGCAGATTTAGCTGATTTAGTGGAAGTAGCATCAGCATGTGTATGTAAGCTGACTGCTGCTACGTGAAAAGCTGTTTTATTAGTTTGCGGTAGGATATTATGCAAAACCAAATGGCTGCGGGTAAAGCACATGTCGCTTTAGACACTCGCTCCATTGATCGTCAACCACTTCTACAGCAATACTACATTCCCTGCCTATACATCCTATACAACTCGCACAACAACAATAGATATTAAGAGTTTTTTGGCAAAATCCGAGGGCTTTCATGGTGAGCAAGTCGTGCGGGGTGAGCTATATTTAAATGCTGGGTCGTAACAGTTAGGGAGCCAGCACCAAATTTGCAGTTTCTGGAACAGTTCTGGAACGTAGCCCACTGCCAGCGCAATACACCGACACATCCCGGAAATTACAAGATTTATTTTGCAATCCAACGCTTCCCATTGTGCACTCCTTATACATGACACATAGCCCAGCAGCTTAGCCTCATCAACTTACAAACTGATTCATTTACACTACAATTAACTTAAAACTCCCAACACCCCAAATCTGAGGAAAAAAAAGTAACGAGTTCTGGTAAATCTGTCGTATGCGTGGACAGACCGTGACGCCAATACTAATGGATTGCACTGTGTCCACACAAAACAAAAACTCAGCTATCCTATTTACTATATATTGTCGTAAAAAAACTTGTGTGTTACCCGCATAGGAAGCACTGAATCTTTATTGTCAGCAGATTAAAAAGTTCTCGAGGAATATAAGACAATGGCAGTCATTATGGACACTACTCCAATCGCACCACTTGAAATTACTCGAAAAGTTTCACTGAATAGTCCACATAAGCTGTTACCAAAGTTGGGTTACAATTCAACATGTAAGATTCTCCAGTTTTCTACCAAGTTTTTCTCCGGTATTTGTTCCCATGTAGACAAAAAGTATAAAAACTGAGCAACAAATTAGTCTGTCCCGGGGCTGAGAGAGGATTACATTACTTAAGAAGAAAACTTAAGTTACAACTGAGTTTGCTCTTGAAATATTTCTTTGGTTTTCTTCCACACAGTCCTACAAAGAAATTAAAATTTCAAGTGAAAAGTTTCGTATTGCATCCATACTGGGCTTCATCTTTTGTTGAAACTTAATGAAACAGATATAAGGTTTCTGTCTAATACTTGTCTTTAGTTTGAGTTGTGTGTCGCAAATGTTTGAGATTTTGTCCTTTTTTTGCGTTGCTGCAATGGCGTTTATCTGCGTCCAAGAGAGCGGAGCAATGCTTCATTGCAGCGGATTAGCAGACGACACTTTGAGAAATCTCAGTCTGGGCACTTGTTTCCTTTTGATTATTTTTCGTCGTAATATTTGTCATAAAGTAAAATTACAGTCAAAATGATAGATATCCCTTAAATTTTCCCCTACAAAAATGAAACCTGGACTGACCACACAATCGATATCCACACACTAAAACTTATTGAACGCATTCCGACACGTGACTTCTACGTTTAGATTAAGATATTTCATGTCCATGTCCATTACAAGTTACTAAAATAAATTTGGTTTAATTGTATACAAGTTTCATTTAATTTAGTTTTGTAAAAAGATGAGCGTCTGCTGCTTGAGGCTTGGTTGTCTTGAGATTACAAAGTGTTGCCATTATTGTCCAGCCAAAATGATTACACATATCACGGAGAGAAAAAAAACGTTATATGAGCCAGAAAATGCTCGGTTATGTTTTTCTTGCGTCAATTGACATCAGCTGACACAGACAATGCCATTTAATGAATTAGCAGTGTTCTAATTCACATAAATAGCTTTGTATGCGCGTTACTTTCTCGTATATGCGTTACGTGTGTAGATGGTAGTACCGGGATATTAATAATAAATGATATCTTGGTGGGAGATGAATTCCGTGGATGCTAATCCTCACAGAGATAACGATATGACTTTCAGTCTCCTTGTAATGTGTACGTACAAGAAAACATCACGCAACGAGAGCTGTACTTAATCTCTTGCACGGCTCATTAGTAATCACCGGTTGTTATCAGACTGTTATCACATGTTGTCGGAGCATCTGAAGAGCCAATAACAAGTTGGACGTGGACGTATAATTAGACGGAACAAGAGATTTTTGTTGACGATAGAGTAACTTTTTAATGAGGGGGCCTTTTCACAAAAGTTTTGCTTGCGTAAAACAACAGGAATTTTTGCCGGAATATTATTATGAACTCAAATGTGAATTTCATGTTATCAGTGTTATCGTTTAGGCTAATTCCTGCAACTGGCAAAAAAGTCCTTGGATTTTTTTTCCCTGAACCTAAAATGGCGTAATCCTCTTTCCTGACTGGCACGGCGATGGATTTGATCCTGCCGTGGGAATAAAAGTTAACGATTTTTTGTCTTCTCCATAAGAGAACAATGCAGATTCCTTACGAAGGATTTGTTTTCAGTCAAACATGAATACATTTGCTTTGATCTGTAATATCCTTTGACTAATGCTTATACTTTTTTTTTCATGCAATTCCTTAAAAAATTGCAAAAAAATTTAAATGTAAAACAGTTTGTTTCATAAAATTGATAAAATGTGTTTAGGGATTTTACACGGTGCCCCCTCGATGATGATTAATGGCAATACACAATAACACAAAGCAAGTGGCAAAGATTGCCGGCCCTCAATAAAACCGCGAAATGATCCAGGGGTTGTGGATAATTAAATGCTGGCTACTTATTACTGCTGTTTGCCGCACACAAAATGAATCCTGCAATAAGTGGATCGTTTAGGGGGCGGCACGAATTCATTACTCGTCTGCGGAAAACTACAAAGTGACCGGTAACCCCCCCGTCCGCCTAGCCTTTTGCAACCGTTTTCTGACAAATTGTCCATTTGACCAGGTAAAAACATAAACACACTGAAACAATAACCGATTTGAAGACTCCAGTTCAAAGGTCGAACTGCCTCGAGCTCGTGGAAGTCACCCGAACGGCTGTGGGAAAAAGTCTCCAACGCTCAACGACCGAACGGCTACTGTTTCTGCGGGCAAATACGACTGCGGGACGCTCAATTACTGACCCTCCGACCCACGGGTTAAATGCGGGTAAAATTCCTGGTTCAGATTCATTAGACCGTAACATACGACAAAATTATTTGCTAAAAACATCGACGAGCAGCTTTCCGAAAGTTTTCCGAAGCTTCGTTCAGTTCTCGGAGAACGTATAATGGTTTTGTTTCCCGACTGAGTTTGTTAAGGCTAGCCATAGTTAACTGTGATTGCAAAAAAATGTTTAGAGGAAAATGCTGTGTCACTATTATTGATGATTCCCGATGAATGGGGCTTTCGAGGTCCTTTGAAATCTTAGCTGTTCGTTATCGTTCTCCACTAGGTCATATCACATTATTGACACGGTTAAATCCTGGTTAAAGAATGGTTAACCATTCCGGAACATTTTTTAGGAATCGTTCGCGATTCTTGTTCGCAAGGCTCGCGGGAATTGAAGCGGACAACTGAGCGGTGACTTGTGGATGAATCGAGCAATATGGCCGCTTCGTGTAGCAACTTTTGTGGGGCCTTTTTGAAGCTTTTTGTACATGTTTCCGACTTTCCAGGGAATCTCTTATTTACAGTGAAAGCTTTTAATACAAGTTGAATATCCAAGTTTCGGTGGAATACTCGATACAACTTTTGGAAAATTTCGAATTTTGCCACATAGAAAGTTTCGATGTATAGCCCCAAACTACACGCGCGGCTCTCAAATTGCCGCCTCATGTAAAACTTCGCGGTTGTTACGTGTTATCATTATGTTATCATCGTGTTATCAGGTGTTATCAACAGGGTCCTTACTCTTAATTGGTTGTCCGGCAAACGAGTGGGGGTTTCGTTAATTAGTCGCACGGTCCTGACGTGAACAATTACCGATTTTCGCTACCCACTTTTACAGCATTTTTCCTCCCCTTTTTACCCTCCTTTTCTTCTTTCGTGACGCGTCATCAACGTAATGTCACCCACACACATGTCACTTACTGGCAAAGGGTTCGAAACTCGCATACGAATCCATAGAAAGATAACTGGAGATAACTGAGATAATTAGGTGTATACCTAAACTATCAGAGAATATATGAGATGTATAGAAAGATGCTAGAGAGTGAATACTAGAGATGTAGCACAATGAAAAAAGAATGTTCTGGAGCGAGTCAATCTACTTTGTGCCGGCCCGAAGACGTATTCCAGAGCAGTCCCGGCGGACGGTGGCGCAGCTTCTTTGCTTCTCAATTATTCAACCCTTTCTCACAATTCTATCCTTTGAAATTCAACTCCCCACACAATTACCAGACCCAGGTGCTTATGGATGTGAGAGGATAACAGTGACAACACCCTGTGATAACTGCCAAAGCATCCGAACTTTTTGCTATACGGACACACTGCCGAAAAGAAATGAAGAAAGCAAAATGAAATAAACAGAAGCCCATTGACTGTGACAACTAATCGAGTGTCCCCAGCGATTGTCCGCGTTTGTCCGTGTCCAATTCCTGCTGAGTCCGGACCCGAAGATTTTTCGCTCGTTTCAGCGCGGACCTCTTGTAACACAAACCGCTCCATCGACTGTTTTCTCGGCTCATTAGTCCACTCCAAACATGCGATAACCACTATAATATCATAATCTAGTAAGCGATAACAGTTGATAACAAAGGTGTGGGGGGAACTGAGATATTTAGATAGGCGTCTTCCTCAAAACTGCTTTAGGAATTTTTACGATTGTTGTCCTTTTCTGCTTTGGTGGCTATAAAAAGAGGCGATGCCACGAGCCTTTTACCTTTTGTCAAGCAATGTTATCACTGGTTATCAGTTTATCATGGTGTCAGGTAGAGTGAATAAGAAAGTCATTCAGACTTGGATTTTTTTTTTCCTCTCCCCGAACCTTGAGAAACTGAATACCCGAAACGCTTTACTTCTGTTGAATAATCAAAATAGTCCAGTGGTATCACCTGTTATCACGATGTTATCGTCTGCTATCTTGTCGAAAGCGGGTATTCGTGTATTCATTGAGAAAGAAGCAAAACCAAGGACGACCTGGTTTTCGTTCGAGGATCGGTTCGATCCACACGACTTGCGCTTCTGAAAACCGATCCTTTCTGAGGACTTGGACGTATAGAAAGAAAGCAGCTTTTGTGAATCAAAAACACAAATCTTCTGTGTAGTTTTTTTCGTTCGCTATATCTCGTTTTGTTAGTGAAAACAAACTATTCGAGTATAGCTTCAGAGACTTTGGTCAGCAGATTCCATAGCAAAAGGCTTATAGGTATTTTACTGTTATGGAATATTTTGTATGTAGTAAGTCTTGAACATTTTTTTCTGATCATAAATCTTTGTCAATTAGAAAAAGAGCCATCTCTTTTTCGAGAAAAGCCCCGGATCCCCGATAAGAATCACAGCTAAGGTGTGCGGATACCCGTGTGCAGGAGGTTACAGGCGGCGTTTTTCAAATGTTTCCGAGTCATTGAGTCACACCAAGCGCCTTCTATAGGAAATATCCCATACATCATGATGCATTTTTTCATATCTACTGGTTATGTGTATAGTAATGAGTAAGCAAGATTTGCTACCGCGTCGTGGGAAGTATTGGAATAGTTTGTGAGTCGATGGGGAGTCCGGGAATCGTTTAGCTTTGGCTCGTGTGAATCTTTTGTGAATCTTGTTTCCGAATTTTGGGAAAGAGTTACAATCCCTCCATCGCGGGACTGGCAATAACTCATTGACCACAGGAGGTCGACACTGTCACCGTTGCACGCCAAGATGGCGGCGATAACAGGCAAGTGCCCCGTCTGCTTTTGTTCGAAAGTGACTCGCCTCGGCTTCTTTCAATGAAACTAGAGAAGTGCAGAGGCCATCAAAACAAGCCGGTTTTTCCCTCTCGAACCGTGTCTTTTAGCAGCTTGCCCACCGTTTTTCTTCGCACCAATAGCTACTACTATACCCCCACCCATAAAACCCCTGAAACCACCCTGAAAACTACCCAAAGTAACACGTGAAACCCTACGAATCCCCACAAAACACACAGCTAAACCCTTAATTGCTCCTGGAACGTCCAAACCCCCACTAAGTCATACAAATCCCCTTAAAACACACTGAAACGCTTCCAGTTTTCTCTAAATTCCACAGAAAGTTCATGAAAAACCTTGCATAGCCCTAAAAAGCCCCTAGAAAACCCCCGAAGTCCCTTTGAAATTCCAACAACAACCCCAGGTAAACCCACGTAACTTCCCAGCGTTCAAAATAGATGCACTCCCTTTCGGCACATGATCCCATTCTGTTGCATACTTGTACAAACTCCTCACACTATGTTCACGCTAGCATACTGTACTGGAATAACTTCCGGGATAACGTATACCTTTTCACTGTGTTGCATATCCCTGAATAACCATTTATACCGGGATAAGTCTTGAAGTGTGAACTTAGGATTATACTGCAATACTAAACGGTATCGAAGAGGTGTAGAGGTCCTAGTCCTTTAGATGTTGCTGATAAAGAGGTTCTAAATTGTAAAATGAAGTCTAGAATCTTACAAGAAGGTCTAGAATTGTTCTATGAGGCCTAAAATCCATCACCGAGTTCAAGAAACAAGGAAAAGAGGTACAGAGTCTTCGATTGAGGTTCAGAAACTTTGTAGTGAGGTTATAGAATCATACAGTTTGTTGATAACATATGGTAAGGCCATAACACAGCCTAAGTACAGAGGCCATTGTGTTCGAACTCAATCCTTGATTTTCACACTTTGGTGGAAACTTTAAACAATGTCCCTTGAAAACTTAATCTAATGAAAACTTAATTGGGCTTGCTCGAACTTTAGTTATGAATAGGCCCTAAAAGGACTTCCTAATTGCAAAAAAAAAAAAACTCGTTGATTAGTTGTGGAACTAAAACGAACAATAAACTAATAACGCGATTTCCAGAAAACTTGAGAGTCACACTTACTTTGATAGTATTGAGTTATTAAAAGTTATACAGGAAATCTTGATTATAACGTGTCATAGATCATGTATGAGCAAAAAAGAAGATTCAGAAACCCTTTTGTGGGAAAATTCTTGGGGTCGTGGGAAAATCCTCTCTTCCGGCTGATTACATATCCATGTGAAAGACAAACGTTATCAGTGATTATCGCTTTGCCCTTTAATAGAGCACACGTTCCCGCATCCGGCATAAGAAGTCCCACAGCTGATAACAGGACGATAACAGGGTTGATAACAGGTGGGAGTGTATCAGTTATCGACTCTGTGACCTTTTGAGTTCAGTGAATCCTTTAAGACCTTTTCCCATTGAATTTTCAATTCAATTAGAAGCATGCAATTCCCACGCTCAAAGATTTATGGAATTCTTAAGAAGCTACTCCCGGCGAATCCTACATGAATTGGTCATAAAGATACTTTACGGTGATCTATTCAAATGTCTTAACATCCCCAGGAACAATCCTTAAAAAAAATCCTGAATATTTCCCATGAGGATCCTGTGTGCATGTGGTTTGTGTGTAGCTGTTAAGTGAAAGCACTCGGGGACCCTCTTGACTGCTGGTCCTAATATTGTGTTTCTGCGAATAAAGCGATGGTCGACAAGGTCCTCCAGCCCAGAATAAAAAGATCTTTACCGTGGACGCAACATTGTCCTCCGGCAGATGGGACCCCGGACCTCCCGAAAAAAAGAACAGAGGCCCCAGGGGCCTTTCGCTGAACAGTAGCGAAAACTTCGAGAACGAAAACACGTTACCTTTTAAATATGTTTTAAATAAAGTTCTCTATGAAGTAGTATAGCTTTTGCATTATTTTCTTTTAAAAGGGTAAAATTCTGATACTGAGCTGCTGTAACACAAGGGGCTTCCCTGCTGGGTTGATATCCTATCGTAAGGTTTCATTCACAGGTACAATTCACTTATGTGCCCACCACGACTTTTGACCACGTTCCATTCGGGGGATAAATCCTGAATTTTCCCTTTACCTGACTGTGGGACTAAATGGATTATCAATGAAAAATTTCCATAAAAATATATGAAATCTAGTTTGTGTTAATTTAAGAGCTACTACTACTTCACCATCTTAACGGAGGTTCTGCTAAACAGCAACAAGACGATCGAGGACATGTTTTGTAACTTTGCTGTTCCTTTTTCACAAGGCGACAAGTTAAATTGTCCTTATGGAAACTGTACATGGTTTGTGTCGCTGTTTGTTTGTCGTCTGCTGAATCAGAGTGGAGGAGAGGGTTTTTGATCAAGAAGAAGGAAATTGAAGAGCAGCAGCCCGACCAGCAGTCTCGTTTTTGGTGAAGGACTTAATTAGCTGACCGTGACAAATATGGCAGTAGACCTCATTTTGGGGAAGCTCTCTTTTACTGCTCGGCACCGTTGCCATTTTCATTTGCTACCAACGCCGACATGGACATTTGCCAGGGCTGACCTTTTCCTCGCCGTGTCAATCCCCGCACCCCAACTTTTCCCTTACTAAACCCCCTCAACAACACTTTCCCAACTTGTTAATAGCATCCACTTTTACCCGACACAACTTTTTCTGGAAAAACGGCTAATGTGACTTGGACGCTGAAAGATTTGTACCATTCTCCCAAACCAGTACGACAAAGTTCCAGGAATCAAGAATCATGTGCCTGAAAACTTCGGGTAATGCCAGTATAATGGAGCCGGATATTTGTCGCCTTGCTTGGTGTTGTACTTCACAAGTTTTACTGTAACTTTTTCCGGAGTGGAAAGAAGATGTTCCACGACAAGAGTCATGGAACAAGCTCATCCATCTTTAGCTGGCCCCATAGCACCTAAACTTTTCAAGAGAATAAAAGCGGGGGGGTTGCTAAGAAACTTTGAAATCCCGCGTCCAAAGTCCCAGGGTGACTTATGGTTTCCCTCCAGCTTAGGAATCATAATGCGAGAGGGATAAGACCTGTGATTTTTTTTTTAACTGAGCACGAAGTTTGGGGTCTGCAGATGTTTCTGGACATTAGCGAAACCATCAGTTGTGCATATCATCAATTATGCAAAACTTTATCACGCCGCAGGAATAAGCAGCGATGGGGCTACCCCGCTGTAAGTAACATTTGCATGTGTTCCGAAATGTTCACTTTCGCTGCGGATAACCCCAACAAACAACAACACTGAAATTCCATAAATTCTTTTTCGGTTTTCTGGTTTGTGTTGTTTTCCAGAAACCTGCAGGGCCACAACCAATTTGCACCAATTTCCCAACATGAAAAAAATCATCGCTATAGAAAGTATAATATACATAATGGAGGTGTGCTGTTCTATTAACTTGATCTATAATTCACAACTTCCACGAACTTTGTGAAAGTGGTTCATTCCTTAGTGAAGCTGTACTCAATAGGCTATTTCAATTAAAATCCTTAAGAGCTCATTTAAACGGTTAATGATAATGACATGTGAAAATTGACTTACCCAAAACGTGTTGGACGACTAATAGAAGAAACGCTAACGATACTAAGCGGCCCATTTCTCAGCAGGGAGAATTTAGACTCGGTTCAGATGCAACTCCAGTCAATTCAAATAGTCCATGAAGCAATTCATGCAAAAAATTTAACTTGAAGAAAAAAGTAAAATTGTGCTGCTGAGTTTCCAAGGGAAACGATTCACACTCTGGAGTTCTTGGCTGTTATAAATGGTAGTCTGAAGGTGCAGTCCTATTCATTGCTATCGACTATTTTTAAAACGGCTCACCGGGTCGTCAGGTAATACGCCCGTGCGATCCCAACGAAGGCTGGCCAGCGACTGCCGATGCCTCCCTCAAGACGCCCGACCTCAAGTCTTTTGCGAATCTATCGCACCCTTCCCGCGCAACAACCCATTTACTATCAACCTCTATAAAACATGTCAATATCTCAAACACTCACACCCCTTGAATGAAACCAAGAAACTAGAAACTTAACTATATTTCATTATACCCACAAACCTTCAAGTCTGATTCGCACTAAAATTCTAACTAACATTGCATAAACATAAACATAAACTAAACTTAATACGACATTCATAGTTAGGATGCTTAATGGTTTAGTAACTCATTTCCCTCGGAATTACTATTTTTAGTAGTCCGTGAAGCAAAAACTGGTCTCTGGAGTCAAAATGAATGGCCGCATTCGTGTGCTGCGGTTTACGTAGTTCAGCCGCTCAACACTTGAGAGCGCTGCGACAAGTTCCGTTTATATCTAATTCATACTTCTACCGCTAGATGGCGCTGCAATAGAGCGCTACTTCCGTACTCACAGGCGTGGCTTATGCGCGCCTGTTATGAGAAGGGGGAAGAAGAAGCCCAGGCGTTCCAAAACAGACATTCAATTGTTGGCCATCGTTTATAACGAGCGGACACATAGTTAGATTTTACATCACGTCTCTTTTTAATCTATTCAACATTATATTTTAAAAGATTAAAAAGTGAGCTAAAGAAAACCAAAGACCATCGAGTCGTAAAGAGCCAAAGATTGATTTAAGAATTTTAGCGAGATTTGCGAACGAGGAAGAACCCGAAGATGTCTCTAACCTGGAAGATCGCTGTTGCTGTTTTCGCATTACTTCTCAATACAGGTAATTAATTAAGATTTCATTCGTTCTCATATTATTTAAATAAGTTTTAGAGACTGCTTGTTTGTTTTGCTTTACTTGGCGGATCTCGTCAACTACGGTATTTGCATATTTAACTTGCCATGTCTTTGACAGAAATCTCCCAAGTTCTGAAACATCAACTTTTCGCTTCTAACCCGTCAGTTTCGTCAAACTTAAATGAGGTTTTCAGAATCAGGCTTCTGACAGATCCAGCGTTACCATGGATACCACTCGCATTTTTCGGAAAAAATGACGGAATTTCCTGTCAACCAAAAAACCTTTCACGAAGAAAAATTGTCAAAGTTCTCACGGAATGAAAAATTAGAGCAGATTTCGATGTAACAAAAAACTCGGGTGAAAACTGATATAACGCAATGCTAAACTGAATGGGTTTAGAAGAACAGGTGCTGCGGATATAGCCTAGTACTTCCCTATGGAATCCCCCCTGGTTTTTTTAACACAAAAAAATGTCCGGGGGAAGCGCAGGGGAAACCGGACGGAAGCAGGTGCTTTTGTCGGACAGGAAAGATCTACATCCGGCTGGGCGACGCTCTACTCTTGTAACAAAGTGGACGTTTCCACGTTAAAACTATTGTACACCCTGTATAATTTCTGTTTAAATGCGGAAACTTTTATTTCTACCATTGAAATAATTTGAACTCTGCATGAAGAAAACTTTACATAGAATCGGTTAGCGGAATTCATTAGGGTATTAAGCATTTAAGGTGATTAATAACAGATAAGTTTTACTGTGCATTTGGAAGTGGTGGAACTTTGACGGAGAGACCATTGAATATGCTAATGAGCTTCAAAGAAGCGGTACACGGAGAACAAGTTTCGTGGCAAATCTCTGAAATGCCTCACTTGTGTATCTGCATTATGCAATCAGGGATATCTCCATTGAAACGCTAACACAGGAATAAATAAACTAGTAAAAAAATGTATTAGGACACCCCGTAAGGATCTTTTTGGGTAGGTTACGTCTTGATTCCTTTGTTTGAAGTTTTCCGTAAACTAAGAACAGAAGGTGGGGTGGATATTTTGATAGTTTTTGGAGCAAATTACCGCCTCCACGCTTTGATGGAGCAGGTGAGGACACGAGCTCGTGGCATGGGTAATTCCTCTAATGGCACACGCCAGTGTGTAATAAAAATCAAGAGAGGGAAAATATAAGGCAATTCCCGCTTTTGGCCCGAACACCTTGACGCATACACGGATCGCTAACCGAGCGGAAATACGCCGCAACGCACTCGTCTGCTTTGAACTTACCTGCGTATACCAACAACAACTTCCCTAGTGCACTGTATCGATTCTCCGGATCGATCCTTGTGAATCTCGAAAGTTTACTCTCAGTAAGAGATCCTTCAAGAATCGTCGAGAACCTTAGGAATCTCCTTCGTTAAGTTCCTTGACGAATCCCTGGAATCTCGAGAATTCATCAAATATCAATAAAAATATGAAATTCCGAAAGAATTATATGCGAGTCTCAAGAATCTTGACTGAGGAATCCTTAATAACAGGATCACATGTTACAGCAGTAAGGTACACAGAACGCACTTGGCAAGTCATAATCTTGGTTTTACTGATGTGCTGGATTAAAGTGGCGCTGTTTCAAGGGCAGATGAAGTTCTTGGTCAGGCTGTTTTGTTGCCGGGTTTGGGCAATTGCTTTCAATACCAGGGGAGAAGTTAACGAGCAACAGAACGAGTCGCCTTGCGTTACGTGCCTTTGTCGACTCCTGTGCGTAATACCAAACCAATAGTCGCTTGTATTGTGCAAACGATCGGTTTGCAAGTCGCCGTTTGTTTTAGTTGAACCGTGTCACGAAACACGCTTCAAATCAATACCTCCACAAACTCAGCACAAAGCTGTACGATTTACACTTCACATAACATGCCCCAGCATCACCACTTAAGTTATCGTTTTTTTTTGGAGGGTTTTGCAGAAAAACATGGAGTATGTATAAAGAATGGCATAGGTGAAGGGAATTTGCACATTTTTCACAAACTTTTGACATCGCTCTCCGAGTCAAAATAAAACTCCGTTTCCCACGCTTGGAGTTTTTTTGCATACATTTATCTGCTGGGGAGGTACCTCTTTGTCACCAGAATGTCACAAGTTTTCAACCAAAGGGGTTTAGAGCGAACTTCTCCGAACTTCAGAATCCCCCGCAGAGACTGCAGTGAATTGCTATATCGATAATCACTCTTGTCGACCAAGCTATAACAAATTTTCTTCTGCTAAATATTCAAGAAGAGGTGGCAAAGTTAGAGAACTGTGACGAGTTGCGAACCACTCGTGGGATTCCTAGTAAGAGGCACGTGGTGGGATACGAACTAAGCAGTAGTCATAAATAGTAATTAGATTTAGCCTGTGCTGCGTTGCCAGATCGTCAGTGTATGCTTCGCTGACCAGTGGAAATCTTTCATGCTTCAGGTCGCCCCACCGATTCATGCCTATTGATGGATATCCTAATGCATCAGTGTATAGTAGCCGCAGAAATTATTTCCGTCCCTTCCTGTAGTTGAAACGTCAACTAAAAACCTTTGATATAGATTTTTCTATCCTCTTGATTAGACAAGCTTTATACACTTCTCGTTCCAAGTTTGCGACTTTGTCTGTGAGCCGAAAGTTTTCCCCTGTAATTTACTGCACTTTTATTTACATATCACTAATTGCGTTCAAGGGAAAGCTAAACAAACTCCTGAGATCTTCTCATTTGTTTTGGGGAAGTCTCGGAAGCAGACGAGGTTTAGAATGTGAAAACGACAAAAAAAAGGAAAAGTTGTAGAGAAGTAAACGTATTATATGTAGCTGTCCGCGTGGTGTTCCACTAGTTAACACGATTCGGAGAAATTCGTATTTTCCGCGCGTGGTGTGCGCTAAATGCCCACGAGCTACGGCTGCAGCTTAGCACCTGCAGAGGCCATAGTCAGTGAGCGTAAAAGTATACACGGCTAAATATTGGAAATGCCCAACATCTGCCACATCCGCGACACATGCCGTCTGCGGGGGCCTCTCTATGCAAAACAAATGCCGATACCTTCTGACCACCCACTCCTATTGAAAAACTGATTGAAGAAAAGAAACAAAAGTGAGTAAACGGAGAAGGAAAGCGAATAAGGGGTTTCTTAGTCTCTCTGCTGGCAGCCGGCAGGGGAACCTTATTTGAAAAGCACCGTCGTCTTCCAGCTGGAGCTATTTCTGGCATTCTGTAAAACTCTTTGAAACGTTGCCATGTTTCCAATTGGGAGACTGACGAAAGAAGCTCTCGGGACTCGTGCCACCGAACAGCCCTAGCACTAGTGAGGTTCGGCTACCCTCTACAAGTCCTTGAAAATTTCTGGCAACCATTTTTCAGGTTTTTTCCCTCCACTTGAAACTTGCAAACCTCGGATGTCTCTCAAGATTGAACAGTTTTCTAATTCCGTTCACTAAACACGAAAAGCGGCCGAAAGAGACGAAAAAAACGTAATTAAGCAAATGAAATTTGGGTGACGAGAGAAGGAACGACGTTTGTCCTACCCACTAAATTAGGCTTCCTCGGACCTGTTAAATAGGCCGCACAGTAGCCTTATATCACTCTGCCAAGAATCTTTAATAAAAAATGCACTCCCCGGTCCCTAAATTGAGGCATGGACGTGTACGGGATACTTGAAAGAAGCGCAGTCGGAAAGGAAATGATTGTCTCTTACGTCGATATTTAAAAAGGACTTCATCATTTTACTAACCTCTTCCACGTTGATTATTTGAAACAGAAATTGTTTGATCACAGTGGTCAAGCGGTAATGTTTCTGCTCGCGAATCTAGAGATCCCGAGTTCAAATCTCCCTGGAAGTGAAAAAAAGGAGCGAAAGAACGACGTGTGCTTGGGGATGAATAATGTGTTAAGACCCTGAGCACACCTGCTGCGTATTCTTCACAATAGAAAAGTTTGCTGCCTAATTGCTGAAGAATGTGAAAATATTTGGCAGTGAAATGTTTGGCAGATGACGTTGATGGAATGCCACCGCTACCTGGAATGCGCAGAATATATGACAAGTGAGTGTGAAAAATAAACAAACACCGAAAGTCCTTAAGCGATAAGCTTGTCTGCATAAACAGTTGAAAACCCCTTTCATGAACTCAATCATCCGGCCTGTAACAAAAGACGCTTCCTCACACATCGCATCAACAGGCAATTCCTCAGGGTTCAAACCCTACAAGTTTGGTCCGTTCAGAGTTCAATTGTTACGTTAATTGCTTTACTAGCCTTTGCTTTCCATGACGATTAATTAAATTGAGCACTAGAGTGAGTTCCACTTGGAATGCTTAATGGAATTTTTGCAACAGTTCGCAAATTTAGAGGAGACAAGGACTTGACAGACAAAACCTGAAACCTTTCTTTTGTGCATTTTGTTTGTTGGTGTCTTCTGGCGAATTTCAGTTTGCGAGAGACAACGATAGCGTGCAAAGTCGTATGGGACATGTTCTTAAGAAAGTTAACTTTTTCTCAAAAGAAACTTTCAACTGAGAGTTACCATTGCTCGGGTAACGAAGCTCTTTGTCCCTTTTGGTCGGGTCTTAATCAAGCACTTTTCGGATATTAACTCGGCGGAATGTTTCTTCAGTGTCTCGCGATTCAAGAATTTTTCACACCTTGGTTTCACCGTCCATTTTCAGCGTGTCTTTTACCAAAAACCATTAGTCTTTCACAATAGCGCAATTGTTAGAGTATTGCAGCAACCGTTGCTGTATCAATAAACCTTGCAAATAGACTTCCTACACCCAATACAATCTTTGTATACTTTTACTCACTAGGTACTGAAGCAGTGTCCATCACTTCCATCAGTATACCGCCGGCTATTGAAAACGGAACGTCATCGGTGATTCTCGATTGCGATTACGCCACCAAATGTGAAGAAAACTCGGGTCTGGTGGTTCACTGGTACTGGAGAGATCATCCCGAGCCTGTGTATCAGTGGATTCCCAACAGCCCACCACAGGTGATAGGTTTTTTCCGCGGCAAAATCAACGTCGAGTACGAAGCCTCTGAAGACCCGTGCAAGAAACATCGCGCCATTCAGATTATTAATCCCACGACAGACCTCAGCGGCGAGTATCGTTGCAAGGTCTCCACGTGGGATGGAGACGACAGCATTTCGGGACACATGGTCGTTTATGGTAAAATTTACGACCCTATGAAATCGACTTCCATAAACTTCAGGGTGAACTTTTGTTTTTTCCACAGTTCGGGAAGAGTCCCTGGTGGTATCGCATTCCAAAGTGGCGCCATCCAACGACGTGAACGTCAGTTGTCACGTCGAGGGTGTGCATCCAGAACCCCGCTTGGAACTGACAAAAGAAAACGGGGCTTACGGCGAAAGGTAAATACTGAACAGCATTTCTACCTTATTCGCACGACTGAAAATAAATTCTGACTCTTTTGACAGGAAACCTATTACCGACGCTGTGCTGGTGTCAACCCTACGCCACGACGGCCGTTACGATGTGACACTGTACAAAATCTACGATGAACGACGTCTCCGAGGAGAGGCGTCTTTCGAGTGTATCTTATCCCTGCCTGGGACTGAGTATCAGACCAGTCGGCGAATCACTTACTTCCCTCGTAAGAAAATCCAGAATAAATCATGCTTAGGGAATTACTGATTATTTCGTGAGTTACAGCAATTCCTACGACCACGGCACAGTACTACGACAACGCCATCGATAACTGGGATTTCAGCTCTACTTCAACTTCAGACGTTTCCGTGCAGAGCACAACAGAAGGCAACTACCTGTCGGAACACGATACCTCTGTGGAACAGTTGCAGAGTATAGGACGAGGTATCCGAGCTCACGATACAAGTCTCACCATAGGTATCCAAAAACCCTTGCAAAAGTGAAAAAATTTGACTCTAATTATACTTGGAACTTTCCAGATAGCGGAAGCAGCACTGGGAGTGTTTCAACGATGGCTCTGTGTCTATTCATAGTTGGCGCCATTTTCTTGTAAGGATCTAGTGCAGAGGCGCCAAAATTAACAAAAACTTGGAGACTTTTATATTGCCCGGGCCAGCGTTGATTTCGCAATTGCAGTTCGCCAAGCCCCGGGACCCCAAACCAACCCAAAAAATCAGAAAAAAGAAGAACAAACAACAAGCAAAGCTCATCTAATTTTGGACCGGAAAAAGCTGTGTGTTTGCATTAGTCCCTCACATCCCTCTAGTCATTAATCAGCTTTTTGAATATCCGGCACATATGAAAAACATATGTGAAAACAAAAACATCAAATCGTCTGCTTTTTTAGAAAGAAACGTCATCTCATTGTAATTGGCCTCATTTGTTTTTTCCCCCCGTTGTAAATAAGCTGAGAAACTAACTTCTTTGAAAAGTGACGTATTGATTTGCACGTGATTTTTCTTTCATGTTTTTAGTGGTCAATCGTGTATACTGCCTGAAAAACGAACTGAGCAGAAAATAAAACACCACCGTGTAAGTGAAACAGCTGTTAACTTACAGTATAGTAGAGAAGGTTTGAGACATTTTCTTTTCCAGCTGGCCTTTTTGCAACATACTTTATATCCTTAGATTCAATGGAGTCTACATAGAGGAGGGAGAGTCAATTGTATTTGTAACAAATTGTCCCCGTAGCACTTGAAAAGGTGTCAAACCTTGTCTCACAATGGGGGGTTATGAGGTGCCTTAAGAAGACTCCACGCGGACATTCTATGTTCAAATGCCAATACTCCTCTGTGGCAAAAAGAATTCCTCGACGCCAAAAGTAATAAAGAAGATCAAGCCCCCCTCTTCAGTTGGCAGATGTTGTAGGCTCATGGAGAATCATGTTTCCTTTTTACCTTTTCAAAGTCATTAATCACTGATACCTTAACGTATCCTTATAGGCAGTTGAATACAGGTTCCGGAATGCCGCCTATCGGATGATAAATTCACTAATTGTTTCAGGCCTTCCGGGTTCTTGATAATTATTAACTAGCATTAGCTACTAACTCAGTGCAGTGTTTCCTTTTAATTTCACCTTTTTCCCCTCCGCACTAGAATACAAGACTGTACTTCCAGATTTTCCCTTTTCCTCTTCCCTTATTTTTCCATTTTCAGTCCCCATTTTCCCCTTGCCCTGCAAAGTGGAACGCAAGTGACCCACCTGATTGCTAATAAACGTTGGGGGAACCTATTGTTAAAAGAAAAAAAGCTTTTTAAATGACTTGATGCCCTGTATGAATGGACTAGGCTATAGTGTGTGCTCGAAGATGTATCAAGAAAAAATCTAGAATGATTCGTTTCTTTGCCACGAGAGGACACCAAACAGCAGCTTCCGTTTAGTGAGGCATAGAGAATCTTGCAACTTCTAAGTCCCGAAATGTTCGTTGATACTAAAAATGATGATGGCCAAAAGTTGTTCGTATGAAAGCTTCATATTACTCTAATACCTTGTTCACACTGGTTTACCTCTGGAGGTAGCTTTCAGCGGTAACCTATCTTTTCAACGCAAAAGTTACCCGGGATCCAGGACTTACCCCGGAAAAAAATGGTGGGGTAAATCCTTTGGTGTGAATAAGGTGTAAGACAGAAGTGATTCTACATTTCAGATACAGTGTATAGGTTTTGTGTTCACAAGTTTTGATGGTAGAAGTTTGAAGACAACAACTAACTCTATTTACCAAGATTTTCAAACAAGTTCATTTCTTAACGACTTCCCACATTTCCTTTCGTCATCAGTTCAATATAGTTATGTCCACCTATTCGACTGATGCAGGTATTTCGTATTAGTTGAGTTTATTTGTAGGGTGTACGTCTTGCAAGTTTCAGGCGAGAATAGAACGCCATTTTTGTCAACCGTGGAGCCACTAGATTTTTAAATATTCACCACAACGCCATCTAGGAGTAAGAAATAGAACTAAGTTCCCAATTATCTAAAGTAGTTAGTTACATATGCCAACACAAAAGTAATGTATTAATAATAGCTAGAATTTTAGTACAATAATTATAATAACTATAGTAAAAAAAGCAGAGTCACTGAATCATTATTCAACGGATGTTAACTACTAAACATTTAACAGATAACTTAAGGTAGAAAACTAATAATCTATAACTTATCATTACTGATATTATATCTTGTCATTAACTGAACCGAGGTATACGTTAGAACAGAACGAACAAGTAGTTCATGTTTTGTCTTCGAGCACATGAACCGTCGAAGGAGTACGCGGTTCGTCCGCAAAGTCAAATGCGGGAAAAGCCTTCGGTAAAAGCGACGGATTGTTCGTGAGGCGCTTTGATGAATGGCCCAGGAGGTCAAAGGTTCAAGTGCGGGTGTCCTTGCAAGGCTGCATGGAATAAACGACTGACATTCGAAGGGGGGAAGGTTTGGTTGGCGCCATCGAGTTGTGTCCAGGAGAAGTTTGTCACTTTGTGCCAGGCATGTTCTTAACAGCCTTACCCGCTTTGGTGGTGTGCACTGCAATATATGGCCAAGTTTTCGGTAGCCCCAGTGCCCCGTGTCAACGACAAACTGGCACCCTGGACGCCAGGGAAGACGAAAGACATTCCTGGTCCCTTTTCTGCCGGTCCCTTGGTGCGCGATGAATCCCGGGCATTTTCTCTCGCTGCGGGATACTTGGAGTGACTCACGCTGCACACATTGCTGACCATCTTTAGTATATACTGACAACTTCAGAACCCAGCTCAACCATCTCGCTCGAAAACAATCGAAAAACACCAACACTACCCGATAGAAAAGTCATACGATTGAGTACCGAATGACCAGGTAGCTGAACACTAGCTTCCCTCGGAACCACTAACTGATTGGTAGCTGAACTTATTCTAGTTGCTAAAATTGAACCCTCTGAAGAAGGGGTTGAATACTACATGACTTAGTTCTTTAAAACTTCAAGTGGAGGAACCGTGAGAAAGTGGGCCAGTTTCACACTAGCATCTAGCTGAAACCGTGGTAGTCATGCACCATTCAGAGGGTCATTTTGACGTTTGACTAGTGCATCTTCTTTCAATTGGGTAGTGCTCATTAAACACTTACTTCAAGCAAACCGTAAGTTTGTGTTCAGTGTTCAACTCTTGATTGACTAAGAGACAATTTAGAAGTTTGAATAAATTATACTCGTGAGTCCAGAACTGGAAAAAACCTGAGATAGTGTGACTCATCAAGTCAAAAGAGGGAAATCCCCAAGCCCTTAGATTTACAGGCCTATAGCGTTTGTTTTATGGCCATTCTCTCACCTCATCAAATTGCTCCACACGTTGCATCTATGGTCAAACCTGTTTCTCTCAATCCTAGTACATGACTAATCCACGAAAAGTAAAATCGCGTTATAGGTTCGTCTGGTTGCATAACGTTATTACGCAACTGTGCATAGTAACCAAAAATAGACTAGGATTTCTAAGATTCTCTCGTGTGAGAGTGCTTTATTCCGGGATATCGGTAACAGAGGTACGATTTTGGCCTTTCAAGGTAAAAAGTCGTAGAGTGGCATCTTCGTGACCTTTTAAGGTCGTGCATATGAACACTGGAATGGAATTCTATTGTGGCCTAGCATGTGTGTTTTCCAAGCATTTTCACGTATGTGTGATGTCCTGTTGCCCAGCAAGGGCCCAAGGGTTTGCTACCAACCCTCCATTCCTCTTAGGCCTCAAACCAAAATAAAACTAGATCTATATTCGAGTCTATTTCGTCATATTTGCTTAAGAATTGATATTCGCGAAACGCGATACAAGTATCGATAATCGATACAGGGGTTGGTGAATCGATTTGTGAGTAGATTACGGAGTGATACGCACGTAGCGAACCCCTTGGAAAAATCCTACCTATTTTGACGTTACCATGAAAGCACCTACATATAAGGTTGTGTTTTAACCAAAACTGACTTGGGGATCATCACTATTACACTCGACACGGAGCTATTTCTCTTTCGCTTTACGTCTTTATAGCCAGGTCCATCGCACTGTGTGACTAAGCAACACTTTCATCCACCGATTCACACTGAATTTCAGTTAAATTTCGTTTTCTAGAAGATCAGTTAATCTCTGGACTCGAGACTATGCCTTTAAAGGATCACTTTGTATCGCAGGAATCTTTGCTGGTAGAGTTAAGTAGGCACGTGCCCCGTAGTCCTGGCGCCTGAGCACAAACCTTTAAAAACGCTGCTCATCGCAGTGGCTCATCCGCAGTGTGTTGTGTTCCTCTGACAAAGACACAAGGTCGTCTGGTAAACAAGTCACAGAAAAAAGATGAGGAGCCTTTTCGTATACCTGATCCTCGCTATCGGATCCTGTGCAGCAAGGCGTTTGATCAACAACGATCCTGCACTACACATCAAAGACAGAGCCATCGAAAGACTATCCAAGGTAAAATTTTCGATCCTTCTGAAATCTGAAGATCTGTAGCTTCAACTCCCCCGTACGTATTTCGTTTAGGTATTCGGGTTACCGGTCAATTCAGGGGCTGTTCCAACGAGAGATCCACCTCAGTACATGGTAGATCTCTACAACAGTGTTGCCGATTCCAACGGTGTTACCAGATCCAAGAATCCTTACAACGCCACCATCATCAGAAGCTTTCTCAATAAAGGTGATTTTCGCTTTTCTCGGCTTTCTCTTATGTGCAATTCACTAATACGATCGCTTTGTAACTTACAGGATCGATTTACTCGGATGTCATGTACTTTGATGTATCTGGGATCAATCCTACAGAACACATTCTTCAAGCCGAACTCCATTTGCACCGCCATAAGCAAAGGGTCCGATCTCACAAGTCGAGAAACTACATTCTGCAGGTAGCTCTTTAGCCTCTACCCTTACTAAACTAGGTTCTCATAGTCGTTCAAATCCTCTAGGTGAAGGTGTATCAAGTCACAGACGTCCATTTCAAGCACATGCCGGAGAGAAACCGACTTATCTCGACTAACTACATCGACGTGGCAACATCCGGCTGGGACATCGTCAGCATCACTTCAGCAGTGGCAGACTGGACCAGTGGCAAATCCCCGAACTACGGTCTCTTGATCAGCGTCTCTTCGTTTCACGGCCACAGCACCGAGTTGCGTCCCTTCGACGACGACAACCACCACTACACAGCCAAGACGCCGATCCTCGTCGTCTTCAGTTCAGAAACAGCGAAAACTTCCCTCAAGAACCACGTTCCGACTAAATATGAAGGTACCGTGGGAGAACATGATCTTACATTTAGTTCGTAAAACTCTCACTAGATAGCGTTTTCTAACAAGGGGCTTATTTTTCCCGAAAAATTTCAGATTTGAACTCGTCTGCTGACTACGACGGCCTGCTGACCAACTCCCTGGACCGTAAGAAACGATCCGCGCCTGTGATGCAGGAAACAGAACCCCGCCAGAGAGAGGAATCGTGCCAGTTAGCCAACATGTACGTGGATTTCGAGACCATCGGCTGGACGTCTTGGATTATTTCGCCTAAAGGTTACAACGCCTATCACTGTAGAGGCGTCTGCTCCTTTCCGCTGGGTCAGAACCAGCGACCGACGAACCACGCCACGGTTCAGAGCATCGTCAGTCAACTGGAGTTGGTCCCTGGTGTCCGGCAGCCATGTTGTGTACCCAACAAACTTCTCTCCTTAACTCTGCTGTATTTCGACGATCAAGACAACGTTGTCTTAAAACAGTACGATGATATGGTAGCTGATGGATGCGGCTGCCATTGAGCAAGTGTATATTATAATATGTTAAGATTTTTTTTGGAGTATTTTGATGTATAGACCTATTTTGTTTCAGTGCTTCTACTCTCACTTTTCCGTCTTCCCTTTTTCCCCCTCTCCTTGTAGATATCAAGTGTCCTTTTCCCCTCTGTCTAGGATATCGAGCTATACTTCTATGTTAATTTCCCCTTATTTTCCCTTTTTTAAGGGAAGTTCCCTGCAAAATGGAAGCACTGCTTTGTTTATACTTTTTTCTGAGACCCCCCCCCCCACAATGTCTGTGTTACATATTTCCAGTAACGTATTTTGTATTACTGCAAGATTCAGTGTTAAGTATATGGGAGATGAGTTTTTCTGCGGTTTTTTTTGCACAAACCTCGAATAAAAGTAAAAGAACAAAGTTTCTAAGTTTCAGTTCATTGAAAATTTATAGTGAATATATACAACAATGAAATAAATTCTAAATTTTATAGCTTATAACTTAATTTCCCAGCGGAAAATTATGGATATTGCCTACATCCTGAACGATATCCGTAACATATCCTGAATACCCTGAACCACGTCCGAACGTGGATGAGTACAAAAATTGTGTTGAGAATTGTGAATCTTGATTATTGGGGCACCATTAAGTATCCTGAAAAGCGTTTTTTCAGGACGCTGTTAAGTACCCTGAACATGTTTTATTCAGGCATTCCATTGTCAGGGTCCTGAATACCCTGGACGTGGGCCAATGTCACTGCACTCAGAGTCCTGTTTGGCATCCTGGAAATGCCCTTTTCAGGATGTTTCAGGGTCCTGAAACTACCCTAAAATTTCTGCTGGGTTCAGCTTAAGATTTGAGCTTAACTTTCTCGTGGAATACAATGGGTACTTAAAATTCATAAAATATCAATTTTCTGCAAGTTTTACTGTGGGAAAGTTCCCACGCCTGGAGAAAAGTGCAATAAATCTATAACATAAATCAAATTTATTAAAAACAATATTTACATTAGCAGTATTAAACCAAATAAATAAATTATAATTTATTCTTTAATGGTTTAACTAACCGATTCTGGATTTTTATGTGCGTCAACATTTCGATAACAAGGCGATAACAGTGATAACAAGGTGATAGCAGGGGGTGATGCTAGGAGTTGCGGACCCCCCTTCTGAAAGTCACAAGAGGAAATGACCGCCTTTCTTCAAAAGTTTAGTCGCGTTACAGATTCGTGGTCAGTCACAGGCCCGATGCCCTTGCTGACGGTTCACAGACGGTTCACGGGCGGTTCACGACGGTTCACCATGAACCTTCGCAAACGACACATGATTCTTATGATCTCCTTAGTTGTTTTGCTCAATGTCTTCCTGTGTTACTGGGAAATGCGGAAGTTTAGTTCCGGAGAAGTACTTCCGGATATAGATCCGCAGCTGGAAGTCTGGAATGGAACCAACCAGAAGCTGGATTTATCGAATCTACCTCCGGAACTGGCGGAAGCTTTAGTTCATCATCCGCTGGATCCGGAAGAAGTCATCGACAAGCAATGGATGAAACGGAAGGAAGAGGAATTCCGCAAAAGATCCGCAAGGATTAGAGAGGTCTGCCGGAAGGAAGGAGTCACTTCCGCAGCGGAAGTGGAAGAGACTTCCGAACAGTTCATCGCTAAAGTTATGTACCCGTTCATTGATGAAGGTAACTTTTAACATCCAACTGTTATCAAGCGTTATCTAGTGTTATCAGGGTGTTATTAGGGTGTCGTCAACTGTTATTAAGCTAGTATCATGTTATCAAGCTGTTATCACGTGTTATCGCGTGTTATCAAGTAATCAAGCTATTACGACGCTGTTTCTGAAGTCTTGTCAAGTTATTATCAAGCTGTTATCAAGCTGTTATCAACTGTTATCAAAGGTATTTGACCCGCTTTCTTTTCGACATGATTTCGTATTTTCGCACACAAAAGCAAGGGAGGACTTCCCTTGTAAGGTTTAAATTGAGATCGCATTGATTACAGGCTGCCAGCCCAAAAAACAGCGTTGCCAATTCGTCTTTCACAAACAAGAAAGTCCTTTCGAACAGACAAAATCAAGAATAAATCATAGATTTTTGAAAGGAGTGAAAAGTACCGAATTTAATAACTCTTATTATCAAATTTGATCGTACTATTTGAAAACAGGTTCTTTGATTACAGGTTTCTTTTTCCAGATTTGATTTCGTGAAAGGTCGGACGTTGACCCTTTTCTTTCAAACAGTTCCGGTTTAAACCGGATATAGAGTCCGGAAACTCAGTCCGGACATTGTCTTAATCATCATCGAGTTTTCACATATTGTCCATGCTACCAAGTTCTGTAAATCTCTACCCCGGTACCAGAAAGTAGAAAAAAAACTGGAGTATTCTATACAGTAACACTAAGGATACCAACATATACTTAAAGAATACTGAAAATATGCTAGAAGTATACTACAAGTATTATAAAAGTACTAAGTATGTGTAGTATACTATTTTTTTACTTCTGATAGCAAATACTAATACGGATAATGTAAGATTAATAAGTACAAACAATAATAATAATAATCTGCAGTTAATATTTAACGTAAGATGTAATATACACAAACTAATAGCTTACCTGACTTGATTTTTAACGTGTGTTGCTAGATCCTCCAGTGGAAAGGCCTAGTCTGGAACATTTTTCCTTAGCACCGGCTTACGAAACCATGGGCTGTTTCGTGAACAAAGTAGCTTCATCTTCGTTAGTTTCAGCGTTCCTCTTAGTCAATGGATTCGATCCTTCGTTCAGCAGTCCACACAGCTTGGCGAACTACCTACGTCCTCAGGTAACCAAATCAGGAAACCTGTACATGCAATTTGCCAAAAGGGCGCCTCTCTATAGCGGACACCATTATTAAATTAAATTCAAATATTTTTAGAACTTTATTCATACCAAAATATTTCCTGATTTTTTCCTGATTTTTTAAAAAGTATTTTCAGGTCAGTTTTTCCCGCAAACATATTTTATACGTCTGTCCGTAGTATAGGAGTCAGTCTTCCGCCATCTTTGTGGAATAAGAGCCCTGTATAATAACTATAATATTATATACTTAAAATAATTATGGTATTTTATCACTTGATTTGAGGAAGATTGAATGGATCATGCAGAGCGTTACGCATTTGTTCCGGTCTGAATAGCCACAAGCAGAACGGATACTTTTATGTTTTAATAACTGTTTTTTTTTCTCTCCGTAAATTCATGCTTTGGTGCTTTCTAACAAATCCTGGAAATCTCACTTTAAGAATTAATAAATCCTATCCCTTACTTATTTCAAGTTAAATCAGTAATAAATAAGAGAAAACTTACATGACTTGCATGTTTGAAGAGGCTGCTACAGGTTCACTGACTTCCCGGCTTCTGTTTTGATAATTAATTTTGTTTTTTCTTTGAAGACTTCGGTAGATTTTCGTGCGGCAAACGAAAGTTTCTTCAAGTTCACCTTTGTCAGGCATCCCATGGACCGGATTTTGTCCTGTTATCGAGACAAGATGATTTCGAGTTCGCACTGGTCCTTACCGGCCTTCCGCCGCCATGTTGCCCGGGTCGGGCGGGAAATTCTCAACTACCGCAACGCCACCTACCGGCAGAAATCTGAACTATTTGCAGCCAAACATAAATTAAACGAAGCTCTTGACATTTTGCACAGTCTGAGACTAAAAGAAAAACAAGATTTTATGAACGATTCCTCTAAATTACACTATGTTGCAAAGAAAATTAAAGGACAGAAGAAAACCTCGCTAGACGTGCCCCCCACGTTCGAGGAGTTTCTCGAGTACGTCCTGGCGACTGACTTGCAAGGTAGTTTTTATACAAGAATAGTTTAAATAGTTTATAGCAGTTGGATGTAATATTCATTTGATTTTATTTTGATATAAGGCCGTGGATATGATTCACATTGGGTCCCGTTCTGGCGTTACTGCACGCCGTGCAGCGTCCCGTACGACGCGGTCGGCAAACTAGAAACTGCGTTTGACGATCTAAAGGTATTACATTTGGATTTCTCATGTAAATTTGATGGATATTTAATTCTTTTGGAACAGTACGTCTGGCTGAAGACGGGTCTGAGTCGCAAGCTGCCGATCCCGTGGGTCAATCGTCACAAAGAAGCCAAGAACGAGGATCTCGAGAAGAAATTTTATTCGTCCTTACCACGAAATCTTATCCTCAGGTTTTACGAGAGGTACCGACTGGATTTCGAGCTGTTCGATTACAGTATCAA
Source organism: Eulimnadia texana (assembly GCA_002872375.1). Classification (NCBI taxonomy): domain Eukaryota; kingdom Metazoa; phylum Arthropoda; class Branchiopoda; order Diplostraca; family Limnadiidae; genus Eulimnadia; species Eulimnadia texana. Next base: position 29,980,308 of record NKDA01000001.1, on the reverse strand, counting down.
CGACGTTCTTCGCAGGGCGGGCTATCAGCCAGTTTAAAAATTTTCTGTATCGTTGGAGACTCCTGCGGCTGTGCCACGTTAGGTCGTTCAAACATGTATTTACTGTATATTGACTATTTTCCAGATTTCATAATGTGATATGAATTAAATACATTTTTATACAAGTAATAAAATAAAGTAAATAATTATACGGCACCTTTCGTTTAGTATTTATTTCGAATTAAAAGTTATTGTATATTTATGTGTATATTTTTATTGTTATTAATGTCTGGAAAAATTTATGTGGTTTGTAAGAAGATTTGATAGTTGGGATAGTTGATAGTTGTAGAGTCTTTGAAGCATGCTTGGGTATATCGTCTTACTCCATGCAGAGTTCTCGGATATCCTCAACAACTGCGTAAAACTTAAAAGCTAATAATAAGATTTATTATAATTTACTGAAATTTCCCACGTAAAAAATGACGGTGCCTTTTTGTGGTGCCTTTTTGTGGTGCCTTTTTGGGAAGCCTTTAAACTAGCGGCACTATACTTCTGTATCAAGGGGTCCGGAACTTCCAATAATCCTCGTACACCTAGGTCGGTGTTATCACTGTTATCAGCCTGTTATCTTCGTGTTGTCACTTGTTATCAAATAATCTTCGTACACTTATTCTCGGAGTTTCGGACCCCCCGTTGTTCTGTATAAAAGTTTGGACCCCGTTTGGGCGATACAGGCAGTGTTGCCACTTTTCAAACTTCCATTTTTCCCCTCTTCCCTTATATTTCCCCTTTTTCCCCCTCCGTGCAAGAATGTACAGGGTCAAGATTTCCTCTTTACTCTCTTCTCTTCTTCTTCCCTTTTCAGACCCCATTTCCCACATTTTTCAGGGAATTTCCCTGCAAAAGTGGAACAGTGGATACAGGCTACTATGAAAAAGGCACTGTAAAAAGAAACTACGGAAAGGTACTATAGTGGTGTTTTTTTTACAGTGTTTTTTTACGGTATAAAAACACCATTGCATTGTATTATTATTATTATTATTATTATACTGGATCTGGGCGTATTGTTGTTGGCAGGTAGAGAAAAAGGTTTTTCCCCAGATCGGTAGGTCTTTTCAGTTGAACGTTTGTGACAAGTTGAGGTTTCAGATTAGAAAAAGTCAAATAGGTTTGAGGCTTTCAGTGAGCTGGAAGATACTGGAAAACTTAGAAAAACAGCAACTGAAACTCGAGTCCACACTTTCCCAGAAGAGTTAACATCATCAATTACAAGGGTCAGTGGATATTTTACCCGCTTAAAAAAGAAGGATCCTGAACAAGTAATAAAAACGGGTCCACTGAAGACTGACCTCTCTACTACGGACTGCTGAATTAAATCCGGTTGTTGAAATTCCAGCTTGTAAAATAGCTGAAAAATTTGCAAAAAATTAGCGAAATGTTTTCGTGCAAAAAATTTTTCCAAATTGTTTGTAGTTGATTTTATAACGGTGTCCGCTATAGAGGGGGCGCCTAAAAATATCACTGAAGACCGACCTCTCTACTACGGGCTGCTGAATTAAATCTGCTTATTGAAATTCCAGCTTGTAAAATAGCTGAAAAATTTGCAAAAAATTAGCGAAATGTTTTCGTGCAAAAATTTTTTTCAAATTGTTTGTAGTTGATTTTATAAGGGTGTCCGCTATAGAGGGGGCGCCCAAAAATATTTCTGAAGACTAGCCCCCTCTACTGCGGACGGCTAGATTAAATATTTCCGTAAAGAAATTTCACTTTGAAAATAGTTGAAAAAATCGCAAAAAATCAGTGAAATATTTAAATGGGAAAAAAAAGTTGTTACTTTTTTGGAAATTTAACTAATAATGGTGTCCGTTATGGAGAGGCACGCATTTGGAACATGGCCCGTCTCTATTGGCGACGAGCCGCGAACCTAACAAAAGAAGCTACATACATTCATCTCACCAATGTTATCGTACAATTATACGTTTATTTGTTATCTGCGTGTTATCGTCTATTAGTAAGTGCTGATAATATCATTTGAGCTTTTTCAGCAATTTCACTGGTCAAGTGGCAGACAGCGACCCCCGTCTCGAGCCTCCAGGGCCTAAAGCGTGGAAAAGTTTCATCAGAAAAACTCTCCGGTTTCGTAAATCTTCTGAATGAATTAACCAGTAAACAGTTTAAAAAAAATAAATTAGAAATGCTCATTAATTCATTATTTATTTAAAAACGCGTGAAAAATCTGTTTAAACAATCAAAAAGCCGATTTTTAAATATTCATACTTGCACTTAGTTTACTTTTCTACCGCTAGGTGGCGCATTAAACAATATGAAAATTTGAATTTTAACAAAGAAAACCAGCATAAAGCTAATTTTTTAAAAAGATTTATTTTTATGTAATATTTAAATAATATAAAAACACAGTAATAAGGAAATCCGTAAAAAAATTTAGTTCAATATTTTACCGGTAGATGGCGTCTGGACAAGAACTCATGGTCCCGGCGTACTGACGTTGGCGTTGGTCATTGCGGTGGTTGGCGGCTTGGGAAACTTGCAGTTCGTACGCCCGCGTGTCATCGAAATTCGCATCGCCGCGTTCATTTCATAGGTAAATCCGTTCAAATTTCACTACAAATCAAAACTCTAGACTCAGGGCTATCATTATTTGCTATATTTCAGTGTTGCCATAAGAGTTTTAGACTTAAAAATGGTTTTGAAAAATGGACCCGCTAAGTTAGGGTCTGCATGGGTGCGTCACGTCAGCAAAGCGAAAAAGAAGGGAAACTTTATTGTCAGTTTTCCGTCAGTTTTCCAATACTAAAAGCCTCGAAAGTATTACAAAATCTTAGTTTAGACTTTGGAAAATGTTATTTAGTGAAATTTAAAGCGAAATGGACGTTTTCTGATTTTAAAATAGCGCTTGAAAAGAGGGGGACGCCTGAGGCTTCATTGATTCGCCGGGTGGGGCCCCCCAGACACTTAGCATTTGAATTTTCGAAATTCCCAAAAAATTTCAAATTTTCAAAAATTTTACACAAAATCAAGTTAAAATTTACAGTTTAATAAACAGTTTACGTTTTTTTTTTTTTAAGAAAAAAGGTGTAAAGTGCTGCCATGTTACAGTTAAAGGGCCATTTGGTCTCTTTTGTGGCCAAATATTTATACGAAAAAGTCTGGAAATAGGCCTAAGAGTGGTTTGGAAAGGTGTCTGAAATAGCGTTTGAATTGGTGTTTGAAAATAGGCGCCTTATTTTTCGTCAAAAGCGACCAACGCCCCGATCGATATTTACACCAATTAAAGAGTTTCCGCCATAGCGGACAAGTCTGTAACGGAAGTTTATTAAGTGTCCGCTCTATTTCCACTTGCCAGGCCTTTTCCCCTGTCCTCCCAAGCCCACAGGGGGGGGGGGGTGATAACGCCTGATAACAGGTGATAACACGTTGATAACAGGGTGATAACACGAAGCGTGGGAAAGTGAACCGTTATGGACTGTTGCAACTATTGCAACTATTGAGTAGTTGATTGGTGATCAATCAAATAGAGAATGGGGAGGGGGAAGGTCCCCTTTTGCAGGGAATTTCCCTGGAAAAGGGGAAAATGGGGTCTGAAAAGGGAAAAGGGGGGAAATGTAGAAATACAGCCTTATTCTGGCGGCATGGAGGGGAAAAATAAGGGGAACGAGGGGAAAAAAGGGGAAATTGAACAAAAATCGAAGTTTACTAACCCCCCCTGGTGATAACACTTGATAACACGATACTCCAATAAATGTATAAAAATAAACAACGTGAGTCTGTAATTAATTTATATTAAATTAAATTAAATATAATATGAATTAGTTTACAATAATTATTATTATATTAATAAAACAGATAAATCTAGGTTTTTTTTCTGGGTTAATTGAACTGGGTTAAAAACTTGACGCACGATTTATTCTGGAATAACTCTAGTTACGTAGAAAAATAAATTAACCTTTGACCTTAATGACCTTTTGACCTTGGAAAAAAAATTATTTTTATCCCCTTAAAAATGCAATTAAATCTAAAAATAACTCGAAAATTTTTACAATTAAATTGAGTTAAATTTAACTCAGTTCATTTGGTAATTTAAATTTCACCCTTTGACCTTGACGACCTTTGACCTTTGACCTTGGTTCAAATTAAATTTTACATTTTTTAACTATTTTTTTTTCGGGGGAATTTTGGCGTTAGTCCCTGGAGAAGGAAAAAAAAGTTTGCGACCTTGACACTACTGCCCTTTGACCTTGGCTGACCTTGCCTTGACCTTGATTCAAGGGTCTTGTTTGAGAAAAAGGCCTTTTTAGGCGTTTTGGCAGGGCTGTTGATTAGTCAGTCTTTGCTAGAAGAGTGCAGCGAGCGCTTGCTAATTTCTAGTAAGTCCTCAAACTTGACTAGTCGATTTGGTTTAATTTGTAATAATACTAATTTACTATTTATTTAATCAACTAACTTAAATTAGTTACTCAATAATGTTAAGAAGTCTTCGAATTAGTTTAATGTCTAGTTTGCTAAATTTTAGCCAGTTGTAATAAAATGAAATAATTAATTTAATATTGAACTATATTATTGATATTCAGTCGTATCTTTAACACGTATCAATTTAATATCTAATTGTTTTCATTAAAATTCGATAATATTTTAATTCATGTACAGTGCTTCGACTTTTTCCCCTTTTTTCCCCCCTCCGTGCTACAGAGTAAAGCTACATTTGTAAATTCACTTTATCCCTCCATTGTCCCTTTTCCCTCTTCCCCATTTTCCTTATTTGGGGGAATTTCCCTGCGCAGTGGAAGCACTGTTCATGTCCATTAGGCCTTGAGTTTTGTTTCATTCATTTAATTTGAATAAATATTCTTTGTTCACAGGTCTTACAAGTAGGAAATCGAATCGAGCAGGAATCAACCATGGGTATGAAGCAGAGCAAACGTTCGGTGGACATCACGTCCGAGCCCAAGAAGGAGGCTGTCGCATCAGGGGAAGACGTCACTGTCGAAAAGATCGAGGACAAGAACACTAGCGTCAACGGAGAGACTAAACTCCCTGAAGAAGCTGAAGCCAAGGTATCGATTCTAGTGTTTCCCCCTTTCCCCTTTTTCCCTTGAAGGGGGCAGGGTGTTCCCTTTTTTCCCCTCTGCTTGGAAAATGCCTACGTCCATCTTTGCTTCCCTTACCGTGCTTCCAGTTTAAGTTTTCCGTTTTCCCTTAAAGAGAGCACGCTTTTCCCTTATTCCCCTTCCCTTGTAGATACCAAGTATCCTTTTCCCTTCATCTAAGATATTAAAATATACTCCTTTTATCCCCTAATTTTTTTGTTTTTGAGACCCAATTTCCCCTGTAAAGGAATTTCCCTGTGAAGTGGGAGCACAGATTCGAGTGGTTGCACTTCAGTTTTCCCCTTTTCCCTGAAAGAGTTCTCTGCTTTCCGTTTTTCCCCCTCTTTTTGAAAAATACTGCCATTCCCTCTTTTCTTCCTCTTCGTGCTAAATATACGTCTAAATCTCCCTTTTCCCTGTTCATTTCTCCCCTTTTTCCCCGAAGGAGTTCTCTTTTCCCTCTTTCTCCTCTGTAGTGTAATGTGAAGCTATTCGTCTAAATTTCTTTCTTCCCCTCATTTTTCCTACATTCCCCCCCTCATTTCCCCTTTTTTCCCTCCTTGCTGTAATGTGCTTTTACATTTCCCTTTTCCCTGACTTTCCCTTTTTCGGGGATCTTCCCTGCAAAGTGTAAGGACAGCGACTAACCTTTCTGTGTCGAATTGATGTAGACGGGCGAGGAGGCTAAGGAGCAGCCGGCTGCCGAAGCTGCGGCCCCTGCCACTGAGACGACGGCCGCTGCCCCTGCTGAGACGGGCGAGAAGGACAAGGACGAGAAGAAGACGAAGGAAGAGGAGCAGAAGAAGGACAAGGTCAAGAAGAAGCGGTCGTTCCGCAGCTTCAGCTTCTTGCGGCGGGAGAAGAAGGCCAAGGAGGAGGCCAACAAGAACGGCGGAGTAGCCAAGGAGGTATTACAGTAGTAGTAATAGTAGTAGTAGTAGTGGTAGTAACAATAGTCGTGGTAGCTGTAGTAAAAGTAGCAGCAGTGTTAACAGTAGTAGTATTCTCAGAATCATAATCTGTCGAATCAGTGGACACTCACTAAAATTCATACTAAGCGCAATTTTGTGTTCAGCGATTCGACATATTACAACAGAAATTTGTCTCAGTAATCGATATAATGACATTAAAAACTAATGTTACGACTAATACCAACACTACTTATATAAACTACTACTACAGATATTGTGGTATACTAATACTAATTATAAACTAAGCTACTAATACTACTTGCTTGCTGCAGGAGAAGAAGGACGAAGCTGCTGCTACTGAGGAGAAGAAGAGCGACGAGCCCCAGGCTGAAGCCGCAGCCGCCGTCGCCGCTACTCCGGAGGAGGGCAAGAGCTACGCCGACGCCGCAGCCGCCCCTGCCGAAGCCGCTGAGGAGGAGAAGGCCGCCCCCGCGGTACAGGAAGCTGAACAGCCGGCCGCTCCCCAAGTAATTAAATCAAGTTTTGTTGTATTTTTTTATGTTAACATAATAATATCCTTATTATCCAATGCTAAGTTACTTTATTTATTGTATTATTTGTTACATTTGTTATTGTTCGTTATAATTTGTGATAATTATAATTTATTAATTATAACGTTACTGATAAATTTAAGTACGACTAAAGGTGCACCTTACGTGAAATAGTAAAAATTAGCGTAAGTAGTTCAGTAGTATGGTAATTTAATCAAATGTTAAAAATTTAAATATTTTAATTAATTGAAATGTTTTTTAAAAGAATATATTATTTTGCTCATCAATGTAAAAACGACTAGAGCTGCACTTAGTGTAAAATAGTAAAAAATTGGCGTTAGTAGTTGAAAATACAAGGTCCAACTTGATCAGGTGGACGAGGAAGCAGCAGTGGGAGCTGGAGATGTTTTACCCCCGCCTCTTCCTTGCACCCTACCGCCCACTTTGCCCAGCCCCCCTTCGCCCCCTGTCGAAGATTTGGTTCCTCCCACTGAAACGCCCCAGGTAAAAAAAAAAGCGGCTGCTTGCCTCGTCTGCCAGTACTTCCACTTTGCACGGAAGTTCCCTTAAAGAGGGGAAAATCGGGTCTGTAAATGGAAAAGTAAGAGAAGAGTGGGAAATAGGAAAATCTGGAAGTATAGTATTCTAGTACAAAGGGGAAAAAGCGGAAAATAAGAGAAGAGGGGAAAAGGGCAGGGAAAACTGTCTCGAAGAGGAAAGGTAAGGGAAAAACAGAAATATGGATTGATATCCAACACGGAGGGGAAAAAGATACTCGATATATACAAGGGGAGGGTAAAAAGGCGAAAATGGGTCTCGAAAGGGAAAGAGGAGGGGAAAACATCGGAATATAGCTTCATATCCGAGATCTAGGGGAAAAAGATACGTGATATGTGCAAGGGAAAGATAAAAAAAGGGAAAACTGGGTCTCGAAAAGGAAAGATAAGTGGGAAAAAGATACTTAATGTATACAAGGGAAGGGGGGAAATTGGAAGTGGAAGCCCTGTCGTCTGCCCATGATAGCGACTGTCTAAAAAACCAGCAAAATTTTAATATCTCGTGTTTGTGCGTCTAGGAAGCGGAACCTGCGCCTGCTGTCGCGGCCGAGGAGCCTGCTGCTGCGCCGGAAGCTACCGAGGAACAACAGCCCGCCCCTGAAGCCCCTGAAACGCTGGCAGTCGAGGACGAAGCCCCTGTCGCCCCCGTCACTGAGAAGTCTGTGGTTGGTGCTGCTGAAGACGAATCTCAAGCTGCTCAAGCTAGCGAGGAGTGAATTACACACACACACACACAACCTAAATGCGATCAACACTAACACACACACACAAATCAGAACAAGAAACTAAATTCTAAAAACGCAGCAATCAATTTTTAATTATGATTTTTTGGCAAGCTCTCGTATGATATTATCATTTTATTTTTTAAAATTTTTCCAAGTTTTTTTTTCCATCAAAGAATCCTCGGGATTTTTTTTTATTTTTTGGTCTTTTTCGTGGGGAGGGTTTTTCCAAGTCTTTTATTTTCGGGGAGGGCAGTGATAAGTTTATTGTCTGTAAAAGGCTTTTTTCCCTTTTTTTCCCCTACTGCTTTTCCATGTTTTCCCACCAGTTTTTCTCTAGATTTTCTCTAGTTGGAAGGTCTGGGTGAAAAGCTCTTGCCACAGCAATCTCTTATCATTCGACAACTTTTTTTCCTGTGTAACGATCGTTTTATTTTGTGCGATTTTTTTTAAGAAAAATTTTCCCGCTCTTTTTTGAAATGAGGCTCGGGCAGCTCACACTACTCAAACTCTAGGTTTCCATGACGGACCAAAAAAAAACTTTTTGAATCTTTCTGACAAAATCTTTTTCGGTATTTTCTATTTCTGCAGTGTTGCCACGTTTGATTTTTGTGGACCCCCCATCCCATCGTGTAACGCTTTACGATCAGTTTTACCTTTTTTAAGTATCTTTTTCTCAATAGCCAATACACCTTTGTATATAAAAAAAGAAATACTATTTTTCTCCATTATTTTGTATTTGATTGAACGAGAACTATAGAAAACCTCAGAACTATAGAAAATGAACTAGAAGCCTTTTTATAACAGTTAACAAAATTTGAGCTTCTAAACTTGAGTAACTTTTTTTTCTTTTTTGCAAACTAGAAATATTGCTAAATTTTTTGGCAACTGCGATTTTTCTTGTGGTTTGCGGAGTGATTTTAATGGTCGAGGATGCGGAGATTGCCAGATACGATTTTGTTTTCGAGCATGGCTCCGGAGGGAATATCGATCCTGTCCCCGTGGTTGGCGATGACAATCACAGTACCCTGAATCGAAAGGAAAATTGAGATCAAAATTAACAATCAAAATTTAATTAAAAATTCAAATCAAAATTAGAAATTTAAATCGAAATTAAAATTAAAACAAAAATTCAAATTCAAATTCAAATTTAGAAATTCAAATCGAAATTCAAATTAAAATTAAATTAAAAATTAAAACAAAAATTAAAATTAAAATTAAACATTCACATCAAAATTAAAAATCAAAATTAAATTCAAAATTGAAAGATTTTAATTCGACACATTTTTATTTTTTCCGTTAATTATCGTACTGAATTAAATTCATTATTTATATTTGCTATTTTCCATTTAATTTCAAATTATTCTTCTTATTATTAATGAATCTTGAATTACTGAATTATTTGAATGAATCAATGAACTAGATTATTTATTATTTCAATTTTTATTTGATAATTTTTATTATCTGCTTTTTATTATTTATTATTCTTTACAATTCAATTTTTTAAAAAATGTTTACTGTGCATGTAATTTATTATTTCTATAAATGTACTTATCATTTATGTTTGTTATGATATATTATTATAACTGATACCTTGAGAGAGACTCCACGGCCGAAAGTGACGTCGCCCGACACAGTCAAGTGGTCGAGGTCCAAGAGATCGGGAATCGTTTCAAAGCGTTTCAGAAATTCACGAACCTTTAATAAACCGGCAAATCTATTAATCTAATTCCCTTTAATCAATCTATTTATTCAAATATAATACTTTATATTCGTTTATTTTAACGTACTATAAACTTACTAACGAATTATTTTATATATTTAAAAAAAAATACTGATGTAAGGTTTCGTACTTTGGCGAAATGGTTATCGCCCAGTTTGATGAGCGGCGTGGTGGGGAAGGTGCGGAGCGGGCTCATGATGAGGCTGCCGTTCTTCAGCGTGTACAAGTTGCTCATCACCAGCAGCAGATCCGACGTCTTCTTCACAGGCAAGAAGCGACTGCGCGGGACGTTCAAACCTTCACACGTCAAACAGAAGCGGAAAAGGAAAACATTAAAGCTCAACCCGCAAAACGATCGACTTGCAACATCATGATACCGATAGCTCCTTCGAAGAATTTCATCGCAGCTCCGACGGCCGTCTCCAGCTGAATAACGTTCAGGCCGTTGTTGAGCGTTTTGGGGTTGACGATAATCTCCATGTCGAGGGTGTCGTTGGCTATGATGCGGGAAATGGCGTCCAGTTTAACCCACAGGTTATTTGTGTTGAAGAAATTAAACTTCTTCACCGATTTGAAGTCCTCAACGTGCTCTTTCGGGACTTGGGCGATTTCCAGGAGTCGCAGCTTGTTCTCGTACTGAATCAGAGTACCACCCTACGTTTCAAAAAATCATAAATTAATAATTACTTAACTAACACAATAATTTCTTTTTTCGCAAAACCTTAACGTCAGCACGAGTCTTGTCGGTAACTTCCATAAGGAATTCGGCACGTCGGTTGTTGCCGTTTGTCGGGTGAAGTAGTAGGTTCAGAATATTCAGATCCACAGTAGCTCCCAAGTTATCGATATTCGAGATGAAGCAATAGTCCCTACCCTGTTTGATGAACTCCTCGAGAAGTCCCGAGTTGTTAAAACTCTCGTAGAAGTCACCGTGACCCGGCGGATACCACCTACAATAATGCAATATTAATTTTATTTTTTAATATTATATAAATTTAATCGAAGTTTTTAGAAAAAATAATATTAAATTAAAGATATACGCTTCAATGTCGGCCTCGGTGTTGCAGGACCGAGCAATTGGCATTAACGATTCTTTGTTGATTCTTGGATAGCGACTCTGGTTGAACGTGTAGATCCTGACGTTCAGGTTCGTGTACTTGCGAATGACCATCTGCGTATCGTCGTCCGTGTTGAATGAGTTCATCAGAACCAGCGGGACGTTGGCATCGTACATGTTATTCAGAGCCTGTTATTTACAAATGTTAAATTTAAATATTCGACAGAAGTCTAACTGTGAAGTAATACTTCAATCTGCTGCACGGTAAGGTCGAGAAAGGTCAGATCGTTACGAACGGGAATCACCGATTTTGGACCCTGACAACCCATTGAAGTTCCCAGACCTCCGTTAAGTTTGACGACTACGAGTTTGTCGAGCATGGTTCGGATCTGGTCAGGCTGCGGAGCGGGTAGCGAGTGGTAGTCTTGAATCTGAAATCAATAATTATAAATCAAATAACCTATATGGAGACTGCGTAAATAACTCACAGAGCCTTCGGGCAGTTTCTGAATTCTCTCCCATTTGACAGAAGACTCGGGGTCATGCAGAAAACGTTCGAAAATCTTGCGGAAACCCAGAAACTCTTTCTCTATAATCTGCAATTGAAAGAAAAAGATTTTATTAGCTGTTTTTCAGTAACTTGGTAAAATACTATTAATTAGTCGGCTGCTTATGCGAGTAACTTAGTAAAGTTAGCGCTTAACCTACCGGACGCTGGCCGTCAGGAGACGTTTTCAGTAGTTTCTCGAGTTCCTGGCCGAGTTGAACTTGCGCGTCTTTCTTCGTCAACTGCTTGAACAGGGCCGAGTCCGAGCCCTTCCGCTGGTGGCCGAACATCTAACGTAATAAAATTATTTTAAGGAAATTAAATTAAATGTACCAATGGACAAGGCTCATAGTCTACTGACAGTAAAAGAGTGTGGGTCTTACGGCTTTTCGTTCAGCGTGTAACGACATTTCCAGTTTTTGTTTGGACAGCTGAGAGCTTGAATGCAATGCCTGCACTGCACCTGTTTAAGAAATGATTGCACGTTTCAATGAATGGGTTATTAATTTAAGCAACAGGAATTGTTAAGTTGTAGTACCTGTTTCGTGACAAGGTCACGGCTCAAGGTCGTCGGTCTCGCGTTGGCAAGTCACAAATGGACACGTGACCCTTTGAAACCTAACGACTATTTTTAACTCAACAACTCAAAGGGTTTCAGAAATTTTTCGTGGAAAATAAATTTCAAAAATTTCAAAATCTGAAGATTAAAGATACCATGACGTCAGTTTTTCGTTGTCGCATTTCTGCTATCTGTAAAATGTTTTTGTTTTGTTTTGTGTTTTATCGTGCGTGAGTACAGGAAACGGTTACTCCGGTAATCGGATTCGTTTCTTTGGCGCGAAATATCACTCAGTTCAAAATTTTCGTCTGCTCGCGTAAGTCAATTTGTTTAAATTACATGGTAGTGCAACTAAATAAAACATCTGGAATTTTATGGGTGTAATAAAAAGCAGACCTGCATTCAAACCTGAGTCATGAATTGAGTTGCTGACGCATATTAGGAAATGGACACGTGGACGCTGAACAATGGCTAGCTACAGAAATTTCTTATTCCTAAAGTTCAGAGGTAAACTTAAGATTTGAACATTTTTCAAAAAATGTATTTCACTTGAAACTGCATAAATAAGGCCAAAAAATGCACACATTCACGAACACTACAATACTTTTTGAGAGAAAAAGAAGTGAGGGAAAATGAGGAATCTTCATTTTTTCCTTTTTTAAAAAAAAAGTACAAAAGACGTCCAAGACGTTGTCAGTATATTCACGACAAACCAACATAAAGGTTAAGTGCAAACTAGTTTACTAGATAATCTAGCCTCCCAGAAGCTCGAGGTATCGATTCCAACACAAGAAATGACACGAGAAAAACACCAAAATGACTTCCAGCATTGGGAGGAACAAACAAATCCAAAAACAGTGAAAAAAAATAGGGAAAAGCCATTGAAGTGAACGCAAATTAAACACGCACATATAAATGGACTTAGTCTGGAATGTGTTGCAAACAAGCGAAGTATGGACGAATCTGTTCTAGAGAACCGCAATTTTTGTCAGAACAAAAAAGGAAAGATACGTTGAATTTTTTGTAAGATTTAGGTTACATACAGACCTTATATTGCTCTTTGGAATGATTTGACTTCTGTCGACTCTTTTTACCAGAGGGAGGAAAATGTAAAAAAACAAAAAAACATTACAAGAGATCTCCTTTAATTAAAAATCGAAGCTTAAACAGCACGTTAAATTGGGCTTGTCGAACTTAAGTGGAGATCAAAGTCTTCTTACTTTTAAGTACAAAAGTTTGATTTCTACGAGAGCGAAAAAAAATATCTTTGGTAAACATACAAAATCAAATAGAATATTGAGAAATCCCTAAAACATTGATCCTCGGACTGATTAAACGTGACTTCCAGTGACACCCAGGAGCCTAGCTGCGTCGTCTGCAGGTTTGGACATCAGTTGCTCTACCAGTGAAGTGTCCTGGATCCCCAGTAAATTTCCGATCAAGTCTGTGCTACAAGTAGGTGCGGACATCTTCAGAACCGGGCGTTTCTCCTCGACGTTGCTACCGCTCCACAGGGCCTTCATTCTCAGCTCCGTGTGCTGTCGTGCCGGTGACTGAGGAGCAGACGAGCCTGACTCTTCGTCACTGCGTGAACTGAACGAATCGCTCGTCTTCTTGTGAACCCTCATGTGACGCCTGAAATCCTCGGTGGCGTAGAAACGCTTCAGACAGAAAGCGCAGCAGACCTATGCAAAGAACAACTTGTAAATATCGACTGCAAGATCATAGAAGGGTTATAGAAAATGTTACCTCAGCGTCAGATTTATCTCGTCCAATGTCTCCGGCTTCCTCGTCCGAGCTCACTTCTGCTTTCATTTGCGCATCGATGGGTCCCTTACGCAAGATGGCGTCGTACTCGGCGCTGTGTGCCTGCTGCAAGTGAATGAGGACATCGTGACGATCGTTGCAGCCCAGAAAGCAGATATGACACTTGAAGATGGCGTCACCGTCAAAGTTTTTGCTTGACTCGTCTTCGCTGTGGTCGCTGCCGCTCGAGATTCCGCTGTGACCGGGACAGTGCGTATTATCGACGTGTTTTTGGAGATTATCCGAAGAAGAGAACGCAGAGCTCGGGCACAGGGCGCACTTGAAGGGCTTGTCGGTGACGTGTCTGAGCCCGGCCGCGCTGTCATTGTTGTTACTGCCGTGCTTCCGAAGCAAATGGCGGTCGCAGTTGGACTTGGTAGTGAACCACAGAGGGCACTGCGGGCACTTATACGGCTTCTGCCCCGTGTGAGTCAAGATATGGCGCCTCAGGGAACTAGTCCAGGGAAACTTGCGCGAGCAATAGGGGCACGAAACGCGGTGGGGCGCGTTCGAGTAGGCGCTCTTCTTCTTCACCGACGAGTCGTTCTTGGATCCGTCGTCACTGCCCGAGTGAATCTCGCTGCCAGTCAGCTCAGCTTCCTCCTGGTCCGCTTCATCTGTGCCGTTTTCCGAGCAGGCCTTGGGCTCCTCCATGTTTGGTTGCTGGAAGAACTGCTGGAAACTTTGAGCTACAGCGTTGTTGAGCAGCTTAGTGACGCTGGCCAGGTCACCTTCCGGCTTGGGCTCTGAGGGAACTACTGCGGTCGCGTCCTTCGACTCGTCGATGACCAAGTCGCCGTCTTCTTCGTCAGAGTCGACCTGAGATTTGACGCTGTCCTCGGCGCTCCGCTTTAGTTTCAGCTGCTGGGCCAAAGCGTGTCGCACTTCCTCGGAAACGGCAATCTTACTGTCGGCGCAACTCTTGATGTCCACCATCGTGGGCAGCGACTTTGTAGACGAGGTGCTGTTGTTCGAGCGTCGATGTCCCCTAGGTCGGGTCAGCCAGACGTCCGGGTGCTGCTGCTTGATGTGACGCTCCATGTTAGAGCGCAGCGTGAACCTAGCGGTGCAGTGATCGCAGCCGAAAGGTCGTTCCGTCCGATAGCGGCGCTGTTTCTGCTTCTTGACCAGCACCCCGTTCTTGAGAACCATCTTGACGGTAGGTGGCGACGCTGTTGGCTGAGGCACCGTCTTCTTCTCAGTCCTGATCGGAGGGGAAAGCTTGAGGTCGTCGTTCAGAGTCTTGGCCGGCATCAGGAGACCCTCCGGAATCTTGACCTGCTGAGCGTGACGAATACTCTCGTGGTGAGCTGCAGCCAGGGCCAGCGCGGACAAATCCACAGCCGAGGTACTGCCTAGTTCCGCCAGTTTCGACTCGAGGAATGCGGAGTAGGGTGAAGATGCACTCAGTCCCGGGTAGAAAAACGGCAGACCAGAAATAGCGTTGCCGGCGTATGTGCTACCGAAGTAAGGGGCCCCCAGTAAGACGGGCTTCTGTTGGTTCAGCTGGTGGGGAGTGGACTGTTCGCTCTCGCGGCGTTTGCGCAAGTCCAAGACGTCAACAGTCAAGTCGAGGGGCGCGTCCTGTTCTTCCTCGTCGCTGTGTTCATCGATGGACACCTCGTCCTCATGGTCGTCATTGTTTAGAGACGGGGTGGAGCGACTGAAATCGATCGCGTCGCTCTCACTGGACATGTCGCGCAGCACGCCCCGAGTAAATTGCACCATCGACGAGCGGAAAAACGGGGCCACTGTCCCCAGTTGTGGGCTGGCCTTCGATTCTTCGGCCATCTTGGGCGTCGTCACCGAGGAGTCCTCATTCACGTGGTAAATGATGGCGGCACGAAGCTCCTCACGACTCGTTTTTCCGTGACTGCAGTCAAGAATAAACAGTTATTTATTGAATTTTTACACTGCTGACTTGCAAACTATCTCAACTATTAACAAAGAATTCCAACAGCATCATGGACAACTATTGATAAACTAAGATAAAATGAAATACATGATCGCAGTGTTTCCATTACGCAGGAAATTCCCAGGGAAAGGGGAATATGGGGTCTGAAAAAGCGAAAAGTAAGAGAAGAGGGAAAAGGGAAAATCTAAAAATGTAGCTTCATATGCTGGTACGGAGGGGAAAAAAGGGAGAATAAGGGAAGGGGTGGAAAAAGGAGGAATTGAAAGTTGGAACACTGCATGATCGTGGGAAAATTCAAATCTTACCGGTTTCGTAAGTGTCTCTCGCAATTGGCCTTGGTGGTGAAGGCGTACTGGCACTCGCGGCACTCGAAAGGCCGGTCCCCGTTGTGCGTCCGCATGTGACGAATCAGAGCCCCCTTATCGCTGCTCGTCACCGGGCACATGTTGCAACGGTAAGGCGATGACGTCAGGTGCGTCCGGTTGTGCCCCTTCAGCGCCCGCAGGTTAGGGAACACGGCCGTGCACAGTCGGCAGGGGAACTCACCCTTGAGTTTCATCTCCCGCAGAACAGCAGAAAACGGATCGTCCTCCTCGTTCTTAAACTCGTCCGCGGGGTCGTCCAGTTTCAGATTGCCACCTGCCGCCTGCATCGCGCTGCCCAGGTACGACAGGTCGCTCAGGTGGGCTCTGTGTAAATGCATCGACAGACTCGAGCCGCAGGAAAACTCGTCTCCGCATTCCGGGCACTTGTAGGAATCCCCGGAGTCGTGGAAGAGCTTCTTCACCGCAATGTAATTTTCCGCTCCGGACGTAGGGTCTTCTTCGGCTTTACGCTTGCGGACGCAACTTTCGTCATCACCGGACGTATCCAAGCCGGATTCTGAACCGTTGTCCGACATTTCTGAGCCCAGGCCCGGACGCGACTCCGACAGGTCGGACAACACTCCCGTATCCGAGGAGGTATTGCCACCCACGGCGTTGCTGATAGCATTCGCATCCAGAGAAGTGTCTGTATCTCGAAACAAACCGATCGGGTTGGCCTGTCATTGATTTAAAAAAAAAAAGTTTGCGTTATCTCCGAGTTCAGTTTTTGTGAGTCAGATTTTTTTTTAGGGATTACCTGATGCTTGACTACGCGCAGTGCTTTGCGCTTTTTGGCTCCGACCAAATGCTGTACTCCGCTGGCTAAATCGACTGGACAGTCCTGATGCATTTCGTCAAACTGCATCCTGGTGTCTGCAAACAAAAAACCACCACATAAATAATCAATTAAACAACACTGAATAATAGCCTAGCACATAGGTACTGGAGAAAACATGAGAAAATCTATAGAATTTCAGTAAGGTTCTTACATTCAAGGGGATCCTTAAAAAAGGGATTCCAAAAAGCCACTTGCATCATTGAGCACTCTCGGGGTTGAAACGAGAAAAGATTTTTTTCTCGGTGACGCAATCCACGAGTGACTCAATCCACAAACAACCGAACGCGACAAGAAAAAACTAAATTTTTTCAGTTTCCACAAAAAACACCGTCAACAAATTTTTTTTTTATTTAAACCTCAGAGAATTTTTAAGCTCTGTTGTAGAAAGTGACGTCTGCTAACGATTAGAGAGTCCAAGAGACTGTGACTGAGACAGAGAGACAGAGGCATAGAGCCTAGGTGTTCATCTCTTGCAACCTGGTGAGCAACTGAAAAGTGTAACGCTCAGTCAGCCAGGTTTTCCTGTCTTGGCCCCAGCCGCGCCGCGAGAGGCGAATCATCCCAACGGCGTCGCGGACCCCTTGGCTTCCGAGCTCAGCCATTGGCCCACACCGGAGTCTGATAGCAAATGAAAGCAAACTTTTCCCACACTCCCCCCACGCCCTCAAGGATTTACTTTGGGGGACGTATACACCGATCCAAACAAAAGACGCAAGTCCGTCGCAAAAATCAAAGGTTTTCCTTACGGATGTTCTACGTTATTTCATCAGAAAGAGAAGAAACAGCTTTGGTTTTCCTTCAACATTTCAATAACAAGAAACAGGGAAACCCCCCATTGGTCTATTTCTCAGATTTGTATTCTTAATGATGAAAGTTAGATTTACTAATTGGTGTTAAACTTAGAAAAAGGCAACGGATTTCCGAAACCACAACTTGGGAAAAACTCAAAATAAAACCCAGCAGATACGTCAATCCCACTTTAAAAAATTCCCACTAGATTCTATTTGAAGATATTGGGCAATACTAGGCAATCCAGTTATCATCCTTTTTCCGTTCTTCCCTTATTTTTCCTTTTTTTCCCCTCCATGCCAGCATAATGAAGCTGTATTTCTAGATTTCCCCTCTTCCAGAGAATTTCCCTGCAAAGTGGAAACACTGGCTTAGTTCATTGTTATCAGTTCAGGAATTTGCTGGGTTCTAAAGTCACTTGGGGACAAGCGATAACATGGTGAAAACTGTGACGATAATAATGCTTATCTTGCCCAAAGGCTTCTTTAGACTCTGTTCCGTGCCACTTCCGGTGAGTTGATGCGGTGACTCACATGCAAAACTTTACCTACGCCATAACCAACTCAACCCAAACTCGAGGCTTCATCATCAGCTAGGGATTCATCATCCCCAGATTAAAAATACATCTCTCTATTTTTGTTGAGTTGTCCGAGTTTGGGAAAAGTAGTTAGAAATAGTTAAAGGAGTTTAATTTGGCTGGAGAAACAGGAGCTGGTTTGAAATTGCAACCTCTCCATGGTCCTGACGTGACTCATATGCGCCCAGCTATTCAACACCGCGGATAATTCATTCAGCTTTCTTTGCATCATGACTTTTGATTCAACTTAACTCCTGATTCATAATTTCGTACAAAATTTTAGTATAATCTTAACGTAACTTTACCTGGCGGTTTAGCTATTTCTACTGTCATGGCGTCCATAGCAGTGTGCAAAGCAAAGATTTCAGAGTTCTAGTCTATTCACGCGAAAAATTCTCAAGATTCGCTTCTCCACATGGAAATCTGCAAATGTGCAAAAATAATCATGTTTAATTACATTTAATAGCAATTCGCAGAAATCGAATTAATTACAATCCTTTGAGTCTTCAGGGATTAATTTTGCATACTTAATCACGGGATTACGCGCAAATAATTGGCCAATAAATTTTGCAAAAAATTTAGGTCACCAAAGGGTTGAAAAGCAGAAAAAAACAACGTGATCTTTAGCAAAGCTTGAATCCAACTGAACCAAATTTGCACGTTTTCTTGAAAGTCGATCTTTTCGTTCTCATTTCCTCGTGCACAATCTTCGCGTTACAGCATTCGCGAAAAAATTGCAAAATTTATCGATCGATTGTTCTTTTGGTAATCGATTCACCCAAGGCCTCGTACACAAATTGGCAAAAGCAGATTTTTTAGTGTTTCTGGTGAAAAGGTACTCCTTCCTAGATTGACGTTTAGCTGTTGCTTTGAGGATCAGCAAAGTTAAAGCGCAGATTTTTTTGCTATGTGCGCAGTTAAAGGCAAATTTAGTCTACCGAATAAGAGTATTTCGCATCTTGGAAGTTCTAAGGAAAGATTTACATTCGTGGATTTACCCAAGTGCGGCTCACAAAACAAAACTTTTACAAGGAAAGAGACTTTCGCCCGTCATACGTTTACAAGCGATGGGATTTCTGGAAGCGAAAAGATTTAAGCGTTTAGTCTTCATGACCGAATTATTCTTTAGTAGTTCTAGAAGAAGATTAGCGAACCTCTGATATCAGAAATCAACATGTGAAATCAAGAATCTCAGTTCGAGAATCTAAGTTTAGGTAATTCTGGTTAAATTTGGAAAGTGTTTTCTTGGAGGTTCAGAGGTTCGTTTCAAGTTCAAAGAGGATTTGAAATCAGGATTTAAGGAGATTGACCTTTGAATTGTTAAGATTCTTATGTCGCAGAAAGTTGTGTCGCAGAAGTTCTGGTGATTTAAGGGTTTTCATAGAAACACGGATTTGTAGCAACACTTAATTCCAAACCCAAAACAGTCGTTGCTGCGCAAATCTTAGACCAAAAATAGATTTTTCTGAGTAAGGGATTCATTTGTGTATCTGATTTAGGGTCGTCTAGGGTCCTGCTGACCAAGAACCGAACAATTCTGGACCAAGAAGCAGAAGTCCATAGTCCGGAAAGCCAAGATGGCGATTTATTGTTGTTCTATCTAATAATAACAGGATGGGGAAGTGGGAGGTGAGGACTCGGTGGAGGTGAGGATGTTTGGCTTCGTTGGCGATGCATAGGGCTTCACCTGAGCTTCCAAATGCACACCTCTCACCTCTCTTGCTGCCTTGTTTGTTAGATCAATAGATTTGAGTTTGGTGCCAAAAAAGCCGCTACCATGGCAACTGTGCATAACTTTTCCTTCAGCTTACGATGGACAACACAGAAGACCGGCCAATAGCTACCAACATATCGATCTCTCCCTCCCAGGTAATGTGCCGACAAGGCCAACCTTATAGTCCCGGCGAACGGGGTTTCACACGCCGCGTGTTTCGTTTCGGGAAACAATATTAACGCTTCTTTCCCTTATAAATTTCTGATTGATATCGATCACAGTACCAAACTTATCAAGTCCCAGCATTGTATGAAGCATAGGTTAGCTCGTTTTACAAAGTAAAAAAAAAAAATATATAAGAAAGAATTAGATTAGAAATCGCTGTGCCAGACTAAATGGTGAGTGTGTGGAGAAAAGTATCGGAACAAAGCAGTTAACGTATAACTAACATCCCCTTGTTGTCTAGAAAATGCTGGAAGGAACTCTCAGATTAGGCAATATCCAGGCTGCTGAAGGAGTTTCTGTGGTTTTCAGGCTACTGTGGGAATCCCGGGAGGCAACAATTTCCAACTAGTGGTCCGCAACTCCCCGTTCTCTTGGCTAACTTAACCCAAATCCCACAGAGCCAAGTCTTGTATCATATGCCTTGTGGTTATCAACTCTGGAAACTGTGTGTTGGGAACCCCCGCCATGGGGCAATTTCCCAAGCCTCCGGGGCCGGGAGGGAAGTGAGGTTTTGAGCGAAAGGAAGCTGAGAAAGCCACTGGGCAGTTTTCTGGGGCGTCAGCAGCGGTTGGGCTATTGTCTTGTCCTCGTACCATTAGCCCGTAACGGGCTGGCCGAAAAGTGCAATTATCTTTTCTTATTATTATTTGCTGCTTCTACTGTTGCTTTTGGTGCCGATTTTTTCTGCCAATCTATTGCTCGTTTCCGTTCTACCACCGCGCCGACAATTACATTCTCCCAAGATGGCGATTTGACATATGGCGCATTATCTCCAAAAACCTCCTACCCGTTTCACCCAGCAAACAGTGAGAACTACCATTGTTATCATCTCGTATTCAACTTGCGGCTAGTTTATAATAATCTTATTACCGTTCATTACTCGATATATCTGTCATTAATGCAGCGAGTAATAGGTTTCGCATAGATACACAGAGAGGGTGAGATTTACCTGTGAAAACAGCGGGTCATGTTTTAAAGGAGGGTGAATAGTGCGGGGAGGTCAGGGGTAAAAAGTGAAGGGGTGCGGAGAGGGGTTCATTGAATAGAACGCAAGTGTTGAGGCGGTAAAGGTCTGGGAATAATTCACGAGCCGTGACAAATGGCGCGGAATAATTCTGACCTCATGCATGCGGACGCGGCACGGCACGATTGCCCCTGCGAAACACTTTGCGTTGCCCCGGCAACGACACCTCTGCCTCCAAAACACAATCAAAGGCCCCGATATGTTGTGTTGTGTTTTCTAATAATACTGTCCCCAGCAAAAACAAAACCCCTATCGACCGTCCCTCAGGGTGTCAACTGACGTTTGAGCTTTTACGTTTGAAGACTGAAGATACTAAGACGGAATTTGAGGAACCTCTTCCAGATAAAAGAGGAGGCACCGCTTTTGGAGGTTCTTTTAGAAGAAATGCTGTTGCTAAACATTTGGAGGATTCTCGGAAGGGGATTTGGATGGTCGAGGCAGCAACGTTTGTTATGCCAGGGCTGCCACTCGAGAGATTCATCTGCGAGGGACGCTACACAGAGAAGGGAGAAGGGAGAAGAAGAAGAGGAGGAGGAGGTCATCTTTGTTCGTTATCCCTCCCTCCCTTCCCTTGAAAGTTTGGCTTGAGCTTTTGAAGACCCAGCAGCCGAAAGGGAACAAGAAGAGCAGATGTTCTCCAAGGTACCAGAGTTCAGCAGGGCAAAAAAGAAGAAGAAAAGGTGCAACTCTGCAGCTGATGGTCTCCTTCTTCAAGACCCTTTCCATACAATTTAACCCCCCACCCCCGTTTTCTTCCCCTGTATTTATCAATCTCGACCCTATTAGCGACCTCCGCAATATTCCTACTAAGTTGCGAATCTACCAAGAATGAAATCTTAGATTTTGAAACGTCCAAAATCAGGAAGTGGGGATGTGTATCGGTGATTCTTGGAAAAATGTCGTGGTTCGCCCCTCTGGTCGGACGATTGCGGGGATGTTTGAATAGGTAAGCGGAGAGGAACGGCTGCAGAGATCCTCCCACATACAACCGTTTAAACCAGAAAGCAGAGGGGGACCCAGGCTAGAAAGCAGATGGGTACACGTCTCCCAAGACGCCCCCGTAAGACCCCCTGACAAACGTAAGGGACACGCAAAGCGGCAGATGCAGAGTTCGGCTATAGAGGCCAGATGTGAAGTTTTACTTGAGACATTATACAATTCGGCTCCAAAGTACATTTACAACAAACACGGACCAAACAAAGGGGTCGGCTACCATCTCGAATATCACGAATCTCGATCAAGAATCTAGAGATTCTGCTTTCTGACAAAGACAGATCTACCATCAGATGAGAAGTGAAAGTTTTTTCGCTGAGTCATCTGGATCTCTTAACCGTGAAACGGACAAGAAGAAGAAAAAAAACGTGAAAGTTTTACTTGAAATCAGTTCTAATCTTCTTGTTGTATTTGAAATTTTTTGTTCTGTTGTGGAGGGCGTCGGCGAGTTGCCTTTAACTGCAATCCCACAACTTCCTGTCATTATCTCCGGCTATACACTCTCCTTCTGCCTGTGCTTACCTTGACTGACTTCTTATCACTTACCCCGGTTTAATCTCACTGACTCTGTTTGAAAAACGATAAACCCGCTCTTAAAAAAGGGGTGCAGAGTTATGTCAACATGCGATAACAGGGTATAACAAACTGGTAACGCAAGACGAAGCTGAGCTAAGTTTCAAGATGGCTGCCAAAAACCAAGATGGCGGCTGTGTATCAATACATCCCACAAACTATTGATCAATATGGCGGTCTGCGCTTTTTTCCTGAAGACTCATTGTGTAATATTTGTAGAAAGTGAATCGCACGCTTGGCTGGAAACCTTATGTGGGGTCAGATAACACGCGGACGGCCATCTTGAAGGCAGTCAGCCGTCCCAGACGGCAGGTGTGGAGCGTGCCGCCTCGCACATCGCTACCACCGAGCAGCTGATCTCCCAAGGAAGGGGTCGCTGACTATCTCAAGATTCCCAAGAGATTCTTCCAGGAATCTATTCAGCACACTGCTTACTACAACTCGCCCACAACTCGCCCTCTAACTCACCGAACCTCTCGTTCTGTAACGCTTCGATGCAGCTGGCTTCCTTCCGCCCAGAATCAAGACAAGAAGCTGCTGACGATACAACTTCATTTAAGCAAACTATAACTTGATAACATGATAATTTAGCTTTTACTCAAGTGGTTCGGACTACTAGCGAGTAGTTCCGAGATAGAGAAATAGTAGAAACTCGAGAGAAAATATTGAAGACAAGGACTGTGAATGAAACGAGCCATGCAACACGTGACGAGCAGGTGCCAAGAATCGTGAGCTGCGATCGTCTTGTGTAGAAAATAATGGCATCCATCATCATTTCTGCTCTACCGAAAACTACCAACTATTTCCACAGGGCCGACTACTTTTTCTCACATTTCTGTAAAGGCCTTGCGAAATCTCAGAAAGCTGAAAAAAAGTAGCAACACAAAAAATTTCCAAGGTCGATTCGCTAAACTTGTGGAATGCTGAACAAATACCGATAGTTCAGTAACTAGTTACTATTAGTGATAGTGGTAGTAGTCAACTAACTAACCAACTAAATTAGCAAGCAGAAAAGATCAAAGGTCACTCGAACTACCGACGTAATCATCTCCGTTAGTAAACAATTTGCGATAAAACTTTGAACTACGTACGTGAACACGTACGTTTTTCAATCAATGATTCATCGAGCAGTTAGTTTGAAATTTCAGCTTAGTAGCAAAGTTGTTTGATGTTTTAACTATTTCTTGCTATGAGGTTTCATGGGAACAGAGGGAAAACTCACGATCTGCGGTCTGAAAATGTCAATAATGTGATTTTTTGTGTTGGAGGACGTAAGAAGGAGCTGGATTCTTCTTTGAGCTGATCTTATCCGCCGCACGTCATCTCCGCATTGCACAAGTTTTCACTAACGGTTCGAGACTTTCCCAAGCAAACTATTATCATTGGTTATCACTTTTGTCAACCTGTTATCGTTGAACTGTATCCCCGATTTCTAGAAACAGAGGAAAAAGCACGAAAATATTTTGTGTGCGAAAACAATTGGTCCGGTGGTTAGCAAACAATTGCGGGAAGTTGTGTTGGGGAGATTTTTGGCAAAAAATCTATGGCGTCGAAAACAAGTCCCCCCCCCCCACCCCCTGCCTCTTCAGAGTTTCTTCCAAAGGGGACTCTATTTGGCAAAGATGTTGAACTGTCAAAATGAAGTCCCAAGACGATTTTCGTTTAAGAGGGTGTGGGAGTTATTGTTTTTGGCAAAAGGTGTCGAGGTGTCAAAAACAAGTCCCCCGAACAGATTTCTTGGGGGCACTACTTTTGGCAAGGTAGTGGAGACGTCAAAATTTGGTCCCCCATCGCAGATTTGACTGGAGGACTGTTTTTAGCAAACCCGTAAAGATGTCAAAAAATAGTCCCCCTGATAAGATTTTCTTAGGGGATCATTTTTGGCAAGATAATCCTGACGTCAAAATTTGGCCCCCTTCGTAAAACATGGCTGGAGGACTGTTTTTGGTAAACCAGTACAGGTGTAAAAAAAAACTAGTCCCCCTGAGTAAATTTTCTCGGGGGACCATTTTTGGCAAGGGACTAGGGGCGTCAAAAACCGGTCCCCCGTAGAACTTTCAACAGAGGGGGATTGTTTTTAGCAAACAAGCGTAGGTGTCAAAAACAAGTCCCCCTTCTCCTCTCTTATCAAAGTTTTTCTTCAAGATTTGCACACCTTGCGAAAAAGGGGCAAACGAATTATGCACGGAACGAACAGCAAGTGTTGTATGTGTGTTGTAGTTTTCAACAACATCCGCCCTCCCCCGAAACGGTTCATACAACCGGAAAGAACTTTTTCCGTTAGAACGGTCAGTAGTGTTATCAACCTGTTATCAACCTTATAATGTAACACAATAAATACAATATACTACAATGCTCAAATGAATTAATTAAAAAATCATAATTTCGATATATCTATATATATAATATAGAAATATACAATCAATAATATTAATATAGTCTTTTTTAAATATCATTATTATAATGTGGCCAAGTTTACCCTAGTGGGTGTGGTCCCCCACCCGTTTCCCCCACTTTTCCCACCCACCCTTATGTGCATACGAGTAACCAACTAATCACCTCTCCTTCACTAGATGGTAGAGGGGGGGTGGACAACCTCCCAGTTGATAACACTGATAACACACGATAACAAAATTTACAAAGTTTCTGTGGTGAGTGCGAATCGAAGGCAAGACTTGAGAGATACAGGACGATAACAGATGATAACCGGTGATAACAGGTGATAACAGGTGGTCACTGATGATTGCAGGGTTGCTGACCCCCCCAGTGATGTACCTACAAGGGTGGGGCTCTCTCTCTTATATCTGTGTGTGGCTTTTCATTATGTCAAATGCGCATCCACTTTTCTTCATCAAAACCAAACAGACCACAAGCTTTTCTATACTATTATCACATTGAAATATTACTAAACTATCAAACTATTATAACTATTTAGTAATATTATGATAGGTTTATCCGATTATCTAGGTTTTTAGGTTGTCGGAGCCCACGTTTTTTCGCTGCAGCACAAAATCCCGCATGTATGTTTAATCGATGACTGACTTTTAGCCCATCTGTAGAACAGGGTCCCCGAAAAAAAGGGTCGGAAAATCCCTAAAAATCTACTGACAAGTCCTTAAACTCTCATACAGACGTCCCTAAAACTTTCAATCAAGTCCCTAAACTCTTAAAAATGTTCTAGAAACGTTCTAGACCACCTGATTCGAAGCCTGAAGACTGTCAACTCCTCAGATAGTTAGTAACTACTGATAAGTAGTAGTAACTAGTGATAGGACTCTTACCTGTAGTTGCTAAATAGTAAACTGGAAGCTGGAGTCGTTTGTCCAGACGAATTTTCTGAGTTAAAACTTCACTTCTCCGGAAATTTGCAGATTTTTTTGCGAGGAGAAAAAATTATGAATTTACAATATTTTGCAGATTTTTTTGCAAAACAACGGGTGGCAGTACAATCAGGGGTTTAAACAAAATTTTTTGTAACCAACAGAAACGGACGTCTGTCTGTTCCGCAGGTATATCCACTTGTGCACCTGCACACTACTGCATCTCTCGCCATCAAACAACCGACCCAATACCCCGCCCACCCGCCCCACTCCTCCCCTCCCACTCTCCTCCCACCGGACATCACCCACCCACCACCCACCAGTTCAATGGGAGGTGGTGGGAAGTGGGTGGGAGGACACGCCGTTTGTCCGGGAGTATGTAGTTTGTAAGTGTAGCATGTGCTATAAAAGAGAGAGATGGGCTTTTACGCTCTTCAAATAAATCTGTCGAATACGGGGACACAGTTCGGTTTGGTCTATAGAAGAATTAAGGATGTCCACGTATTCGACAAATTGGTCTTATTATTGCTAATCTTGCTATTACTTTCGTAAATGTTACATTTTACAACAAAGTTGTCGAGTATGTGGACAGGGTTCGGTTTAGTCTATAAGAGCATTAAGGCTGTACACACATTTGAAAAACTAGTCTTACTCTTGTTATTACTACTAAAAATATTACATTACAATAAATCTGTTGAATAAGTGGACACAATTAAGTTTTCCCCATAAGCGCTTGAAGCGTGTCCACGTTTTCGACAGATTACGATTAGTTTAGGGGAAAGTGACTTGTTGGTTGTTCACAGAAGTGACTCTTCACTTTCTGATTTCTGCCCTAGATTTTTTTGCTTCAGTGAATTTCTCGAATCGCACTTCTTGGCCTTATGGGGAATAAAAGTGGCTATTCCAGAATAAGTTTTCCACGAATCCTGGAACTGGGTTAATGAGTAGCTGACAAACTTCCTCTTGATTCCTCAGAGTACGATTATCAAGTATCTCTTGCGATAACAGTTGATAACACATGATAACAGGAATAGGACAACTTTTTCGGAAGTAGCGGCTCCTCCAGGTAAAACTGATGCTGCAAATGGGGTTGGCAACTCACAAGAATCATGGGAATCTCCGGATTCTTATATTCAGTCTTTCCACTTTCAATTTCCCCTTTTTCTCCTCTTCCCTTATTTTTCCCTTTTTCCCCTCTGTGCCAGCATATGAAGCTGTATTTCTAGATTTCCGCTTTTCCCCCTTCTCTTATTTTTCTCTTTTTTGATCCCATTTTCCCTTTTCTGGGGAATTTCCCAGCAAAGTGGAAACACTGCTTATATTAAAAAATCTCACTCATTGATTCTAAGAATCTTTGAGATACTGAAACAGATTGAAGAAAACCTTGAAAAAAAGAACCTGGTGAAGGTTTTTGCAAAGTTTCGGACCCCTTCAACTTTTCTTTAGGGTCGGATGCGGTGCATGCGTGGTTCTTTGTCGCGGACCGTTTTTCGGGCGTCCCTGTCATCAGGTAGGCAGGCCAAAAGAGTCGGGGAAAAGCAAACCAGTCCAGGTGGTAAGTGACCCCTTCGCCATCTTCCTCGGTTCCGTTTTCTCTACCGCCTTTTTACACTTTTCCCCACATCCCTCGCCCGCAGAACCGAAAAAACCCCTTGAGTGTTCGCCAACTTCCCACAGCCCAAGAAAAAAAAGTCGCTACAAGACCCTAAGTTCGCAGAAAGCACGAGGAACTGAAATCTAGGATCTGGAATCTTCGTTCTTCTCTAACAGATCTAGACGCTAGAACCTTTGCACGTCAAGTTCGATGTGTTTTATTAAGAGAACGGGAAACTGTGATTGTTTTAGGGATGGTGGGGGGTCTGTGGGGGTCTGTGGGGGTTGTATGGGGGAATGCTGGGACTGTTAAACCCTTCTGGGGGCAAAAGATGCAGAGGAATCTGCCACTTCTTTGACCAGAAGTAGAAGAAGAGGGTCAAAAAGAAAGGGATACCATCTGGCTATCAACCTCTTTCGGGGGGTTCGAACCAGACCCTTTGTTAACCGATAACCTTAACCCCTGTTATCGTGTGTTATCAACCGTTATCGAGGGTTATCAACTGTTTAAACCAACAGAGGAAAAGCAAGAAAGTAGACGAAGAACTAGAGCCTAGAAAACGAGGGATAATTAGATGGTAGCTCTTTGATAACTCTTTGATAACTTGTGATAACATAGGTGGGATGGTATAAAGGGTTTGTAGACCCTCTACTGGGGGTTGGTACCAGAAGGTCATTTAAGATAAAATGGGGTAAAATGGGGGTTTCTTTTATGGGAACAAAAGGTGGGCTGCAAGGGTAAAAACTGACCCTTTGCGGCGTATACGACAGTTGTTCAGAGTCTGGACTTGTCCGAGATCTCTTCTCATCGTCAGTGGATTCCAGACTAACCCCTCAAACCCCCTCACACCCCCAAAAAATGCGCCCCCCAAACCCCCATCACCCTCAACAATCCACCGGTTCACCAGACATAGTCTGTTTTGATCTCTTGGACTTCAGGAAAAAATACTGAAAACTTGTTTTATCGTTTTATGTTTAATGAAATTAGTTATCTAAATATTATCACTGTTAACAGTGTTATCATGTGTTACTAATTAATATTTGATAAATATAATTTTTAATATAATATATTTAGAACAGTTTAAATTATCTCTTTCGCCATTTACTAGTTTCTACGGTTCTTAGCTGTCCTGCTTTGACTTGACCTGTTATCTACCTGTTGTCGCCTGTTATCAGATGTTATCAGCGTGTTATCAGGTGTTATCAACTATTGATAGTCTTCGTGAAGTTTAGGACCCCTTGTCTTGAGTTGTGTTTGCTGAGAAACTGACCAAGAAACCGCCCTTTGCGAACTGCATACTTTTTATCTTTACCTTTTTGCTTTTGTAAACTGCAAAGTCTGGGTTGTGTCTGTGTCCCCTTCCACAGTGGTCAACACAAGATTCTTCTGGTGAATCTGGGAATCATTCTTGAAGAGACTATTGGGTTCATTAAGACGCATAATGGCCGCATTGTTTTCTATTGTGTTTATACAAGGGTCACATTATCCATCAAAGTGAAAGCTTAAGAGGATTACAATAGCCGTGATGTATCAATTGACGTCAATTGACACGTTTCTGGTTGCCCAGAAAAGAAAACTTCCTCTTTCCAGTGAGCTTTTATCTCAGCTTCTTATCTTGCGAGCGTCTCGCAGCAAAGGGCTTCGAGGAAATCGGCTGACATTCTGGAAACGTTGATTTTTTTTTTAAGTAACGCATCAATTGACGCTTTCTTAAAAATCAATTGACTCTCGAAATATGTAGAGGAAGGTGTTTTCTTAAGGATATTTCAATTTGGGATTTTTCTAGAAAATTTTCTCAGTGTCCACCTCGCGGCGAAGGAAAAGGAGCGTCCAGCAAAGTTTTACTGCGGTCGCACGACCGCTCTGTAAGGCCCTGCAGCAATAGCCTCAGGCGCTACCTCGCCCCCCTGAGGCAAATCGCGTGGCCAGCGCTCGCTTAGCCCCTGGTTGGAACATCCGGCATCGCCTGAGGCGTGTGTGTTGGCCGCTGCTAGCGGGGCTCTACCGGTTCTTTCCTATTTCCAATGTGAAAGACGCGCATCTACAAATGGAGACTTAGTCTGCGAGTTTACCGTTTTTCATGGGAAAATGGTTTTTCTGTATCGCGTTTTTTATTGTTGATATGAGAACGGAGAATTGTACTGGACATGAATTACCGTAAATTATTTAGATTATAGGATTTTTTATTTTAAAGGATTCTTTACGGATTCTTAAAGGGAGTTTCTGTGCATTTCTAAAAGATTTTTGTTGTGTTTGTGTGAATTTTTTTTTAATTCTTTCAGGATTTTTTTGTGGATCTTTTTGCTGATTTTTACGAAGGATGACGAGAATTCTTATAGGATTTTTGCGGATTTTGTAAAACGATTCTTACGACGGAACTATTCTGGATTTTGGGGGATTTTTGAGGATTTGCGTATGATTTTGACGAAGGATTTTCGTTGGTCCTTCTCTTGAATGTTGCAAAAGTTTTTAGGAGAATTACTAGTGTTTCTTAGTATTCTTTCTTAAAAATTTATGAAACAGAGGATCTACGGTTTATTCTTTCAGGATTTTCGGGATTTGCTGGGATTTCTTGGGACTAGTCGTTCGATTTCTGTGCGATGGAACATTCCAGGATCTTTCCCAGGTTTTCCCATGGGAAGAAGATGTATCAGTCAAACATCAGAATGACCCTCTGAATGGTGCATGATTACCATGGATCCACTTAGGTGTTAATGTAAAATTGGCCCACTTTCACACGGTTCATACGCCTGAATTTTTCAAGAATTAAGTTATGCAGTATTCAACCTCGTATTCAAAGGGTTCTCTTTTGGCAAGTAAAGTCACTTCAGCTACTGTTCAGATAGTGATTCAGAGAGGAGCTAGTGTTCAGCTACCTAGTCATTCGGTAATTCAACTGTATGACTTTTCTGTCGGGTTCCAGTACTTCGAAATAATTTTGATAACATTGATAACACTGATAACACAGAGGGCGGGGAAATGTGGGAACTGTTTTCATGTTTTTGTCACACGCTTGTTTTTCTCTTTCGACTCTTTGTTGATAAATTCAGACGCAGGAACTTGGGAAAAGACGCTGCAGACATGCAATGCTCGAATCTGCATTGCGGGAACATTCGTCATCACCTTGTTATCCTCTGTTATCCTCTGTTATCCTCTGTTATCATCTGTTATCACCTCTGTTGTCCGTTAGATGTCGGACCTTTGGTTCTAGAACAGTGTTTCCACTTTTCAGCTTCCCCTTTTTCCCTTATTTTTGCCCCTTTCCTCTCCGTGCTAGAATAAATTTAGGCTGTACTTCCAGATTTTCCCCTTTCCCTCTTCCTTTATTTTCCACTTTTCCCTTCCGCACTAGAACTTAAGGCTGTACTTCCAGAATTTCCCTTTTTCTTCTTACCTTATTTTTCCCTTGTCAGACCCTATCTTCAGGGAATTTCCCTGCAAAGTGGAAACACTGGTTCTAGAACTTTCTTTTCCATGGAAAAGATCCTCCATTGGAACGTGTTGATCCATAAAAATCGTGGAACAAGAGCTTCCAAGAAGTCCCAAGGTTTAGAAATCCTATTTCACATTAATTCCCAAACGTAGAATTTTCCTGGAGGAACACCTAATTCCCTACCAAAGTGATTATCTCAACGTTCCAGCTGATCCCTGGAACACCACACTCAAATCCAAGTGCCTAATAATAATAATAATAATAATAATAATAATAATAATAACGATAAGAAGATGATGATGAAGAGGAAGTAGAAGAGTAATCTGTCAAATCAGTGGACACACTTGAGGGTTTATGAAAAAAATTGAAACTGTGTCCACAGATTCGACAGATTTGCTCGATTGGACGTAGTTCTACCAATAGATAAGCAATGATTATAAAACAAACAAGAAGAAGATGTAGAGAAATCTGTCGAATCTGTGGACACGCTTAAGGTATTTTTGGAGAAACTAGACTGTGTCCACGGATTCGACAGATTGATCGTAAATGAGACGTAGTTCTAGGCCAATAGATCAATAATAGTAAGAAGAAAAGGAAGAGGAAGAAAAGTAATCTGTGGAATCAGTGGACACACTTAAGAAGCTTATGGACGGACTGAAACTGTGTCCCCGTGTTCGACAGATTGTTTGTAACAGACTATGGGGAGTCAATACCAAGTAGAAGAAGAAGAAGACAAATCTGTCGAATCAGTGGACACGCTTAAGATGCTTCTGGAAATATTGAAACTGTGTCCCCCTATTCGACAGATTTGTACAATACACGTAATACTAAACCTATTACTGCATAATAACAATAAATAGCTATCATCATGTCATCACCATGTTATCAGAATGTTATCACCATGTTATCACCATGTTATCACCCTATTATCACCGTATTATCACCGTATTATCATGTCATGTAGGTTGTGATCTTTCTATCCAATCAGATGCGTGGATCTTTGGCGCAGACTCCGTATCTCCATTAGATTGGACGCAGCATCCTCGCTGAAGGATCTTCTCCACCAATCAGAGAGCTAGATCCACAGTAGACAGCCAATCAATGAGCAGAGAAAAACAGATCGATTGCTTCCTTTGATTGGCTGAATCAATAATTCTGTGGAATCCGGGAACAGCGTTTCAGTTTGTCCATTAGCACCCTAAGCATGTCCACTGATTCGACAGATTTCCCCTCTTGGTACTGACTATCCCTCTAGACTGCTACAACCAATCTGTCGAATACGGGGACACTCATTCAGTTTGTCCATCAACACCTCATGCCTGTCCACTGATTCGACAGATTTGTCTTCCTCTTCTTCTACTTGGTATTATTGACTCTCCATAGGTTGTTAGAACCAATTTGTCGAATACGGGGACAGTCTTTCAGTTTGTCCATAAGCACGTCATGCCTGTCCACTGATTCGACAGATTTGTTTTCCTCTTCTTCTACTTGGTGTAACTGACTCTCCATAGTCTGTGTCAACAAATCTGTGGAATACGGGGACAGCGTTTCAGTTAATCCATAAGCATCTTAAGCGTGTCCACTGATTCGACAGATTTCTGTTCTTCTTCTTGTTGAGAAAACAAAGAATCTCAAGAACGTGGTCCAGAATGATTCCGTGATTTGAATCCGATTCCAGAGATTCCAGAAAACAAAATATTCCAACAACCAAGAGATGAACCGTTCATTGACCTTCATACCAAAACCTGATATCAGCTGTTATCACCTGTTATCAGCCTGTTATCACAAGTTTATCAGTCAATCTTCATGTAAAAAACTTATGCTGGCCTAAATGGAGCCGTTATCAACCTGCTATCAACTGTTATCAACCTGTTATGACAAGTTTGTCAGTCAATCTTCCCGAACGAAACTTCCATTAGCCTGAACAGAACTGTTATCAACCTGTTATCAACCTGTTATCAACCTGTTATCAACCTGTTATCACAAGTTTACCGGTCCATCTTCCCGAACGAAACTTCTATTAGCCTGAACAGAACTGTTATCACCTGTTATCAACTGTCGTCACCTTGTTATCAGCTTACTATCACTTATTGTCAACTTGTTATCCCTTGTTTTCACTTATTATCACGTGTTATCATCTGTTATCACCTGTTATCAACTATCATCACCTTGTTATCAGCTTACTATGACTTATTGTCAA
Organism: Eulimnadia texana; assembly: GCA_002872375.1. Classification (NCBI taxonomy): domain Eukaryota; kingdom Metazoa; phylum Arthropoda; class Branchiopoda; order Diplostraca; family Limnadiidae; genus Eulimnadia; species Eulimnadia texana. Next base: position 29,947,231 of record NKDA01000001.1, on the reverse strand, counting down.
CTTGTTATCACTTGTTATCAACCCGTTATCACCTGTCGTCACCTTGTTATCAGCTTTATTATGACTTATTGTCAACCCTTTATCACCTGTTATCAACTATCATCACCTTGTTATCAGCTTACTATGACTTATTGTCAACTTGTTATCACTTGTTATCACTTGTAATCAACCCGTTATCACCTGTTATCAACTATCATAACCTTGTTATAACTTGTTATCAACCTGTTATCACTCCATCTTTGTTTGACCATTGGTTTGGTAGCCCCCTTGCTTGATATTCTTCTGGGCGAGTGTAAAAAAAATTTTTTTTTTTACGATAGGCCTAGGGTTTCATTAAGAATTTTTCCCCGTTTGGAGAAGAGAAACAGGTTTGTTCCGACTCGACTTTATGGAACATCATTAGCAGCAGACGAATTTCTATATATATATATATATTATCATACCTTATTATTATCACATTATCATATTATTAATAGGAAGGGGTCGGAAACTCCGTGGGAAAGTGGTACGAAGATTATTTGATGACATGTGATAACACGAGGATAACATGGAGGCAACAGGTTGATAACTCTGATAACATGACCTACGTGTACGAAGATTATTGCAAGTTTCGGACCCCTTGATTCATAGACTTTATTTATTCAGTATTTTTGTATTTAAGAATGTATTTATTTGAAATATTAATAAGAATATTGTTATTTTGGGGGGTAAAAATTTGTACATTAAAATTAATCTGTCGAATGCGTGGACAGAGCGGAGTTTGGTCCGTTAGATCTTCAAGAGTGTCCACGTATTCGACAGATTAGTCTTCATATAACTATTATTCATAATGATAATTTTTGGAGTAGGAATATGTGTATCAGAACTAATCTGTCGAATACGTGGACAGGGTGGAGTTTGGTCCATAAGACCTTCAAGAATGTCCACGGATTCGACAGATTAGTCTTCATATAATTATTATTCATAATTATATTTTTTTTGGAGTAGGAATATGTGTATCATAACTAATCTGTCGAATACGTGGACAGAGTGGAGTTTGGTCCGTAAGATCTTCAAGAGTGTCCACGGATTCGACAGATTAGTCTTCATATAATTATTATTCATAATTATATATTTTTTTTTGGAGTAGGAATATGTGTATCATAACTAATCTGTCGAATATGTGGACAGAGTGGAGTTTGGTCCGTAAGATCTTCAAGAGTGTCCACGTATTCGACAGACTAGTCTTCATATAACTATTATTCATAATTAGTATAATTTTTTGGAGTAGGAATATGTGTATCAGAACTAATCTGTCGAATACGTGGACAGAGTGGAGTTGGTCCATAAGATCTTCCAGGGTGTCCACCCATTCGGCAGACTCTTCATTTTGAACTTATTATTATTATTATTATTATTATTATTATTGTGGTTGCTATGGCAACGTTGTGATAGTTGATAGTTACCATGGAAACGAGAGTTGCAGCAAAACGCAACTGCAACTACGTCATTTGCGCTTGTTATCATCGTGTTATCAGTAGTTATCACCTTGTTATCTGTTTACTAACTGGAGATAACATGGGAAGAATCCAAGGGGTCTGAAACTTCCAATAATCTTCGTACACCTAGGTCATGTTATCACTGTTATCATCCTGTTATCTCCATGTTATCTCCGTGTTATCATGTGTTATCAAATAATCTTCGTACACTCTTCCTCGGAGTTTCGGACCCCTTGGAAGAACCATAGCAAGAATCTTACGGAGAATCAGTTTTTCCCCTTTTCCCCCTCTTCCCTTATTTTCCCTTTCCCCCCTTTTCTCCTCCGTGCTATAATATGAGTGTATTTTTAGATTCCAACTTTTTCCCCTTCCCTTTCCCCCCCTCCATGTTGGAATATAAGAGTGCAATTCTAGAGTCCCCCTTTCCCCCTCTTCCCTTATTTTCCCTTTTTCCCTTTTTTCGCCTCCGTGCCATAATATGACTGTATTTCTAGATTTCCCCTTTTCCCTCTCTTACCTTTTTCCCCTCCGTGCTATAATACAATAGTGTATTTCTAGATTTTCCCTTTTTCCCCTTCTTCCTGTTTCCCTTCCACCCCCCCCCCCCCACCCCCGTGCTGTAATACGAGTGTTTTTGTAAATTTTCCCCTTTTCCTTCTCTTATTTTTCCCATTTTAGATCCCATTTCCCCCTTTTCCCCCTTTTTCCCAGGGAATTTCCCTGCAAAGTGGAAACAGTGCCGTGAATCTTGTGAAGAATCAAGAATCGTGGTGAGATTCCTGGTGCGTTGATTGGAGGAATCTTGCTTCCGCTTGTGCGGTTATTTTATTGGCGCAAAAACAATTTGATGGACCAATCACGTTTCTTGGCAAAATCCGTCACTTCCAATCGATTTCTATCGATTACAATAATCGATCAACAAAAGAAGATAACCTCTCTTTAATAATGAAAATAATAATAAATAATAAGAATAAGGTATAATAGTTATACCCAGAGTAATCTGTCGTATCCGTGGACACCCTTGAAGCTTCTTATGGACAAACGCAACCCTGTCCCGGTATTCGACAGATTAGAGATTTGAGACGTAGCAAAAGATTCAAAATAATAATTGAGAAAAATATTTGGATTAAGGATAAAATACCCAGTGGAAAATTAAGGATGTCGGCCACATCCTGAACGATATCCGTAACATATTCTGAATATTCTGAACCACGTCCGTTCGTGGATGAGTGAAAAAAAAAGTGTTTTGAGAATTGTGAATCTTGATTGTTGAGGGCACCATTAAGTATCCTGAAAAGCGTTTTTTCAGGACGCTGTTAAGTACCCTGAACATGTATTATTCAGGCAATTCAGTGTCAGGGTCCTGAACACCCTTGGAAGTGGGCCAATGTCACTGCACTCAACAGTTCTTACTGGCATCCTGAAAATGTTCTTTTCAGGATATTTACAGGGTCCTGAACACCCTGGAAGTCGGCCAATATAACTGCACTCAAGAGTTCTGATTGGCATCCTGAAAATGTCCTTTTCAGTATATTTCAGGGTCCTGAACACCCTGGAAGTCGGCCAATGTCACTGCACTCAGAGTCCTGACTGGCATCCTGAAAATGTTCTTTTCAGGATATTTTCAGGGTCCTGAACACCCTAGAAGTCGGCCAATGTCACTGCACTCAAGAGTTCTGACTGGCATCCTGAAAATGTCCTTTTCAGGATATTTTCAGGGTCCTGAACACCCTGGAAGTCGGCCAATATAACTGCACTCAGAGTTCTGATTGGCATCCTGAAAATGTCATTTTCAGGATGTTTTCAGGATCCTGAAACTATCCTCAGTTTTCTGCTGGGAATGAAATAATGTAAATATTTATGAATATGTTCATTAATTCTAAAAATTCACAAAAATTTTAATAAGAAATAAAAATACATAAAAAACCGGATAAGAACCGGATAAGAACCGGATAAAAACCGGATATGAAGACAAACCTGAACCGGTGCAGACGAACGCGGTTCAGGAAGACGAAAAGGTAAAAAATATTTGCATATTTAAAATTATTGATAAAACTATCAAAAATAGAAATATGCCAAGGGGGTCCGACACTCCGAGGAAAAGTGTACGAAGATTATTTGATAACATATGATAACACAGAGATAACAGGTCGATAACATGACCTAGGTGCACGAAGATTATTGCAAGTTTCGGACCCCTTGAAGTATACAAATGCATATAAATAATAATATAAATATAATTATAATTTAATCAAATATATATTATTATTTATATTAATTATATATATTAATATAATTTTAATTATATTAATTATATATAATTATTATATTTTTTAATAAATATATATATGAATGAATGAATGGGATGAATTAATTATTTTATTATTATTATAAATGGAGAGTTATTTTATTATGGAGGATATTATAATAATTGGATAATATTTCATACAACTAATTCGATAGTTATTATATTGTTTATAATATAATAAATATGTATATGTATATGTATATATAAATAATTATTTAAATATATACCAGTACGATGAGAGATAAGTAACTGCAAACGAGGAATCAAGAATCATTCTGAGAATCTTAGGAATCTTGAGAATCTTAAGTAAGAATCTCTGGGTAAGAATCTGAGGATTTCAAGCATCTTGGGCGAGAATCTGAGAATCTTGAATAAGAATCTTGGGTAAGAATCTGAGAACTTCAAGAATCATTCTGAGAATTCTAAGAATCTGAAGAATCTTGGATGAGAATCTGAGAATCTTGAGTAAGAATCTCTGGGTAAGAATCTGAGAACTTCAAGAATCTTGAGCGATAATCTGAGAATCTTGAGTAAGAATCTCTGGGTAAGAATCTGAGAATTTCGAGAATCATCCTGAAAAATCTAAGAATGTGAGAGTCTGAAGAATCTTGGGTGAGAATCTATGAATCTGAAGAATCTGAGAATTTCAAGATTCTTAGATTTTTCAGAATGATTCTTGAAATTCTCAGATCTGATCTCTCAGATCTGAGAATCTGAAGAATCTTGGGTGAGAATCTAAGAATCGGAAGAATCTGAGAATTTCAAGAATCATCCTGAGAATTCTTAGAATCTGAAGAATCTTGGATGAGAATCTGAGAATCTTGAATAAGAATCTCTGGATAAACTTAAAGGTCACTCGTAAAAATTTCGGAATAACTTTTCTAATTAGTCGTGTGGCGTAACCTTGAAAGAAAAGGAACAAAATAACGGAATAAATTAGCCAAAAATAAATTAATTAAATACTTAATTAATATAATAATTATTAATTAATTATTATGATTAATTATATTATGTTATAGATATATTATATAAGCATAATTATTATAATTATTATGATTAATTAATTATATAATATGAATAAAATAAATACTGAAATTAGAATTCATAGCAAATATATATTTATATTATAGTAATTCATGAATAATCAAATTTAATACAAAGAATTATAATAAATAGTATTAATATAGATAATATATATTATTTATTATATATTGTTATAATTCAACTTTTATTTATATTTAAAATATATTTATACTTTTATTTATCTTATTGACTTAAGAATTAAATATATAATAATAATATCTTTATTTAAAATACATTTAATATGTTTATATATTGATGTTGTTGTCAGTGTTTCCACTTTGCAAGGAAATTCCCTGGGAAAAGGGGGAAATGGGGTCTGAAAAAGGGGAAAATAAGAGAAGAGACAAAAGGGAAAATCTAAGTACAGCCTTACATTCCAGCACGGAGGGGAAAAACGGGGAAATAAGAGAAGAGACAAAAGGGAAAATCTAAGTACAGCCTTACATTCCAGTACGGAGGGGAAAAAAGGGGAAACAAGAGAAGAGATAAAAGGGAAAATCTGAGTACAGCCTTATATTCCAGGACGGAGGGGAAAAAGGGATAAGTAAGTAAGGGAAGAGGCAAAAGGGAAAAGATCGAAGTACAGCCTCACATTCGAGCAAGGAGGGGAAAAAAGGGGAAACAAGAGAAGAAGACAAAAGGGAAAATCCAAGTACAGCCTTACATTTCAGCACGGAGGGGAAAAAGGGGAAACAAGAGAAGAGACAAAAGGGAAAATCTAAGTGCAGCCTTACATCCCAGCACGGAGAGGAAAAAGGGGGAAATAAGGGGAGAGGCAAAAGGGAAAAGATCGAAGTACAGCCTCACATTCGAGCACGGAGGGGGAAAAGGGGGAAACAAGAGAAGAGACAAAAGGGAAAATCTAAGTACAGCCTTACATTCCAGCGCGCAGGGGGAAAAAAGGAAAAATAAGGGAAGAGGGGGGGAAAAGGGGAAACTGAAAGTGAAAATGTAGTATATTAATTTTACTATTCTTATTCATGTTTTAGTCATATTTTCTGAGATTTTTTTTTAGAGTTGTGGACCCCCCGCCCCGGTATGAATGAAAGTCGACACACGCGGTGCGATTCGCAACTCAAACGCGTGGAGGCGTTGCGTCGCGTGGTGTAATCGTCGCGTTTCTGCTGACGCCGGCGAAAAAAACAAGCGAAGGAAAAGTTAGACAGAAGAAAACGAGTTGTGGAAGACGTACTGAATGAGAAGAAGAAATGAATGAATGAGTGGGTCAATGAGTGAATGAATGAATGAATGATTGAATGAACGAGTGGGTCAATGAGTGAACGAATGAATGAATGAGTGAAAGAGATACGGAAAAGAGAGAAACGAATGAATGAGTAGGAAAGTGACCCGACAGAAGACACTCAGCTGAGACTCAGGTGAGAAATCAGCTGAGAATCAGATGAGATTCAGGTGAGAATCAGATGAGATTCAGGTGAGAATCAGATGAGATTCAGGTGAGAATCAGATGAGATTCAGGTGAGAAATCAGCGGTGAATCAAGTGAGAAATCAGCAGAAAATCAAGTGAGAAATCAGCTGAGATTCAGGTGAGAAATCAGCTGAGAATCAGGTGAGAAATCAGCTGAGATTCAGGTTAGAATCAGATGAGAATCAGCTGAGACAGTTGAAACCTAGGTGAGACTCACGTGAGAATCAGCTGAGACTCAGGTTCCCAATATATAGCAGGAAATGAACTGTCGGGAAACGAGTGAGTGAGTATGCGAATGAAAGAATGAATGAACGAATGAATGAAGAGAAGAGAAGAGAATGAATAAGTGAATGAACGAGCGAGTGAGTGAACGAATGAATGACTGAACGAATGAATTGAAGAACATGAATGAATGAACGAGTGAGCGAGTAAACGAATGAACGAGCGAGTGAAGAAACGAATGAATGAGTAATGAATAAAAGAAGACCAAGAGAATGAAGGACATGAATGAATGAACGAGTGGGTAAACGAATGAACGAGCGAGTGAGGAAATGCATGAATGAGTAAATGAATGAAAAAAGACCAAGAGAATAAAGAACATGAATGAATGAACGAGTAGTAAACGAATGAACTAGCGAGTGAAGAAATGAATGAATGAGTAAATGAATGAAAGAAAACTAGGAGAATGAAGAAGATGAATGAACGAGAGAGTGAGCAAACGAATGAACGAGTGAATGAATGAAATGAAGAACACGAATGAATAAACGAGCGAGTGAGGAAATGCATGAATGAGTAAATGAATGAAAGAAGACCAAGAGAATGAAGAAGATGAATGAACGAGCGAGCGAGTAAACGAATGAAGGAGCGAATGAATGAAATGAAGAAGATGAATGAATGAACGAGGTAGTAAACAAATGAACAAGCGAGTGAAGAAACGAATGAATGAGTAAATGAATGAAAGAAGACCAGGAGAATGAAGAAGATGAATGAACGAGCGAGTGAGTAAACGAATGAACGAGTGAATGAATGAACGAGGTAGTAAACAAATGAACAAGCGAGTGAAGAAACGAATGAATGAGTAAATGAATGAAAGAAGACCAGGAGAATGAAGAAGATGAATGAACGAGCGAGTGAGTAAACGAATGAACGAGTGAATGAATGAACGAGGTAGTAAACAAATGAACAAGCGAGTGAAGAAACGAATGAATGAGTAAATGAATGAAAGAAGACCAGGAGAATGAAGAAGATGAATGAACGAGCGAGTGAGTAAACGAATGAACGAGTGAATGAATGAACGAGGTAGTAAACAAATGAACAAGCGAGTGAAGAAACGAATGAATGAGTAAATGAATGAAAGAAGACCAGGAGAATGAAGAAGATGAATGAACGAGCGAGTGAGTAAACGAATGAACGAGTGAATGAATGAACGAGGTAGTAAACAAATCAACAAGCGAGTGAAGAAACGAATGAATGAGTAAATGAATGAAAGAAGACCAGGAGAATGAAGAAGATGAATGAACGAGCGAGTGAGTAAACGAATGAACGAGTGAATGAATGAACGAGGTAGTAAACAAATTAACAAGCGAGTGAAGAAACGAATGAATGAGTAAATGAATAAAAGAAGACCAAGCGTATTAAGAACACGAACGAGCGAGTGAGTAAACGAATGAACCAGCGGGTGAAGAAATGAATGAATGAGTAAATGAATAAAAGAAGACCAAGAGAATGAAGAACACGAGTGTGTGGGATGCGAGACAATTACGAGCAGAACCTCTGATTTCCGGCGCCCAGAGCGTCGGTCATCCACCACCTACCAAGAATCTTGGGAATCTTCTCAAGAATCCCTCACACTAACCTTCACACATCACACTATCCTAGAATAACTTTCTAGGATAGCTATCTTCTTCAGTTTATGATTTATTCTCGGTTATCGTAGTTATACTGGAATAAATCCTTGGGTAATCTTGGGTAAGGGAGTTATACTGGAATAAATCCTGCAGTACAAAACATACTGTTACACAGATTACGCATAATTAACTTAATATCCTGAAATATAAATATTATAAATACAAAATATACTAAATCTAAATCTAGACTGATAACCTTCACACATAACACTATCCTAGAATAACTTTCTAGGATAGCTATCTTCTTCAGTTTATGATTTATTCTCGGTTAAGGGAGTTATACTGGAATAAATCCTGCAGGGTGTTACACATATGATATACATAACAATAAAATTTATTAAATATTATAATTATAAATAGTAAATATAAATATGAAAAGCAATAATATATATTACCCAGCGGAAAATTCAGGATGTCGGCTACATCCTGAACGATATCCGTAACATATCCTGAATATCCTGAACCACGTCCGATCGTGGATGAGTAAAAAAAATCGTGTTGAAAACTTTTAATCTTGATCACTGAGGGCACCACTAAGTATCCTGAAAAGCGTTTTTTCAGGACGCTGCTAAGTACCCTGAACATGTATTATTCAGGCACTCCAATGTCAGGGTCCTGAACACCCTTGGAAGTGGGCCAATTTCAATGCATTCAGAGTCCTGATTGACATCCTGAAAATGTTCTTTTCAGGATATTTTCAGGGTCCTAAAACTATCCTTAATTTTCTGCTGGGTAACAGTATAATTTTTTTATATTTAACATAATATATATTATTTCATTAATTAAATCATATAGATTATTTATCATTTGTTAATTAGTTTGTTGTTACGTTGCTGGTTGTAAGAATCTTAAGAATCTTGAAGAATCTTGATGAGTATCGCGTGTTAAATGAGGATTCACGTGAGAGATTCTTAAAGATTCTTGAAGATTCTTGATTCTTAAAGTAAGATTCTTGTAAAAGTGTGAAGTGATTTGAAGAAAATGGGAGGAAACTGTTATAGTGGAACCCGCTGGGCTTTTGAGGATAATTTTCAACTTAAGTAGAAAATAGTTTGAACTTCTAATGATGAGTTTGAAACTAAAAGGTTTGCTGCTTTCGTAAATCTTGAACCTTGAATCCTGGATTGAATGTTGAATCCTGAATGTTGAGTCTTAGTTTGAATCCTGAGTCCCTAATCTTAAATCTTAGACTGGATACTGAATCTTGAGTCCTGAATTCCTGATCTTAAAACTTAGACTGAATCCTGAATCTTGAATTTTAGATTGAATTTAGGATCCTGAATCCTGAATCTTGAACCTTAAATCTTAGATTGAAGTTAGAATTTTGGATCTTGAAACCTGAGTCTTGAATCTTAAATCTTAAATCTTAGATTGAATCCAGAATTTTTCATCTTAAATCTTGGATTGAATCTTGAGTCCTGAATCTTGAATCTTTAATCCTGAATCTTGAACCTTAAATCTTAGACTGAATCCTGAGTCTTAATGAATCCTGATTCTTGATTCTTGAATCTTAGATTGAATCTTGAATTCTGAATCTTAGATCTTGAACTGTTGAAGTGATTCCAGGCCCACTACGGTCCAGTGATTCCATTCAGTTATCAAAGATTCTTGAACCTAGAACTTTGAACATGTTAACTGAATGTAACCCCACTACGGTCCAGTGCAGAGGTTCTTGAAAGACGAATCTCGAGTTTTGTATCTCAAGTAGCTCTAATCCCACTACGGTACAGTGCTATTACCCCTTCAGTTATCAAAGATTTTTGAATAATACAACTTTGAATCTTAGAAGAGAATCTAACCCCACTACGATCCAGTGCAAAGATTCTCCAAACAAAAACCTCTGAATCAATATCATCGCTGACCACACTACGGTGCAGTGCGGTCCCTTCACTGACTCAAAACTCATAAATCTTCGATTCTTATATCACGATTCAAGAATCTTGATTCCTGTAGTTCATAATTCTTTGTACGATTCTTCATAGATCCCTACCAGATCTTTAGAGATTCCCAAAGCCTTTAAGATTCACAAGAATCTAAGATTCTTAGCATGATTCTTGAGAGTAGCGAACCCTCTTGGAGTAGACGGTGTAACAGGATAAAGAGCGGAACAGGAAGCCCAATGGGGAATCCTTACAGGGGCTTCCAAGGGGTTAGCAACTTACATGTTATCATCGTGTTATCAACATGTTATCATATGTTATCACCTAGTTATCAGTTGTCTGGGTACTTGATTACCCAATAGACAATTCATGCGGTTGAGTACCGAGTGAATAGGTAGCTGAATACTAACTTCCCTCTGAATCACTAGCTGAATCGTAGCTGAACCGACTTGAGTTGCTAAAAATTAACCCTCTGAATTAGGGGTTGAATACTGCGTCACTGAGTCCTTTCAAAATTCAAGCGTATGAACCGTGTGAAAGTGGGCTCATTTCACACTATCATCTAGCTGACTCCGTGGTAATCATGCACCATTCAAACGGTCATTCTGACGTTTGACTGGTACATCTCTTTTTTTTTCTATTGGTTAAGCCCGATTTTAAGATTCCTCATCATCTTTAGTTGTTATCAGTGTTATTAACGTGTCATCAACCTGTTATCAAGTGTTATCAACCTGTTATCACAAGTTAACAATGTCATCTTCATCATTATTTCCCCATAAAACCACAAAGTTTTTTCGCTTGCTGCTTTTTGTGTGTGTTTCTGTAAGCGAAGATTCACCGCATTGATAACACCTGATAACAGGTTGATAACACTTGACAACACGAGGGTTGCGGACCCCTCGTCCAAGAAGCACCTGTCCCCGGATGTGGTCGTCAGAAATCTTCACAATTACCTTCTGGGATATAGCCTAAGGGGGTTATCATGTGTTATCAACCTGTTATCAAAGGTTATCAAAGTGTTATCATAGCCTCTATGACTTCCTATGACTTCGTATCTCTTACGAAGATTCGCTGTTAACCTTGATAACATCTTGATAACTATAGGATAACAGGTTAAAGTGATTACCAGCCTCTGAAAGCTTCGGTGTTGTCCTTTTCTGCTGCAATGACTTTGCCCTTGAGATGCAACAGGTAATTTTCAAAATGATAGCAACAGCAGCAACAGCAGCAGCAGCAGCAGCAAAAGTAGCAGCAGAAGCCAAAAGTTGATGGCGAGAGAGAGAAAAGTCAAGTCGGAAACGTGAAATTCACGCGTGAGAGATGTTAACTTCTCCCCCAGCCGAGGACACGCACACCTACCGAGCACTTCAACCATAAACCCTGTTCTGACAAAGCGACGAAAAACTAGGCGCTTGCATGACAGAAAACTAAACACTAGTCAAGTGAATACCGATATCGTCTATAAGTATGAAAATAATGATTAGTTGAACTGTAAACCCTATTCTTGACAAAGCGGCGAAAAACTAGGCGCTTGCATGAAAGAAAACTAGACACTAATCAAGTGAATACCGGTATCATCTATAAGTATGAAAGTAATGATTAGTTGAACTGTAAACCCTATTCTTGACAAAGCGGCGAAAAACTAGACGTTTATAGATTAAGAAACTATACAATGAAATCAATATCGGTATCATGTATGCGTGAAAGTGACGGAAAACTAGGCCCTATTACGTGTCGGAAAACTAGACGTTTACAGACTGAGAAACTAGGCAGGCAAGTGTATACGGGTACGGTAAATTAAGTATGAACGTACTGATCAATTCAACCATAAACCCTGTTCAGATAAAGTGACGAAAGAGTAAGCGTTTAAATGCCAAAAAACTAGACACTTATACCCTTAGAAAACAAGGCAGCTGCAAACCATGTCGAGAGCTCTATATCCACACCTGCGTACTATACTGGTATAACTTTAGGAATACCTCTTCACTGTTAAGATTTATTCCTGATTGCTTTATTTATACTAGAATATAGCCTTTCAGTGTTTTCAATTAAACTACAAGTCTATAAATAGTTGTTTACCAGTTAATTATCTCTTACTATCTTTCGTTTAAGTCATTTTAGTGCGTTTTGTTAAAATTTTCAACAGAAGTAAGATCTTCTAAAGTACACCTTTACCTTATCCCAGAAAGACCATTGAAGACTGTCTCCTCTACTACGGACAGGCGTATAAAATATATTTACAGCAGAATTTCACTTGAAAATATTTCGAAAAATCACGAAAAATTTCAAGAAACACTTTGGCGCCAAGAAAACTGTAAAATTCAACGTCGTTGATTTGATAATGGTGTCCGCTATAGAGAGGTGCGCGCGTTAGGGATAAGCCCTATTCCAGAAAGGCCAAAAAGATCAGCCTCTCTACTGCGGACAGTCGTGTTAGATACATTTACTGGCAAATCTGCAGTAAAAATGTGACTGAAAATCACCAAAAAATTCAGGAAACATTTTGGCGCCAAGAAAGTCGTAAAATTCAATGTAGTTGATTTGATAAGGGTGTCCGCTATAGAGAGGCGCGCGTAACGCGGGACCAAGAAGACCGGGGGAAGACCTCGAGGCCCCCGGCGGCCTGAGGCTAAACAGCATCCGGCGTTGGCGCGCGGATAACGTGGGAGAAAAAATGAGTGCGCGCGGCTCTTCTTGGGAAACAAAAGCCATCAAAAAGGAAGTCTTGACTTGTAAAACGCACACAAACACAAAAGAATCTTGATTTTCAAGCACAGGAAAAAAAAAGAAAAAGAAAAAGGAAAAAGAATGTCCGTTCCGTTGATTAAGTTTCGACAATCCTGAGCATCTCAACAATTTTTTGATTCCTCCAAATTCGAATTTAAATTTCCCGTGTGATATTATGACTGAATTTTTTTTGGGTAGAAAACAATGCAGAAGAAACTAATGAAGTAATTCCTATCAATTAGGCATCTGTTTAAAAGCTAATTACAAGCTGGAGGAATTAGGCAAATTGTTTTTGAGGCGAGAGAGCTCGGGGGAGGATGAAAGCCTAGAGGCGCGGCCATATTGCGGGTTGTTGGTGAAGAGGCAATTTGGCAATGCTGTGTATCTGGTCACGCGTATGCCGTTGGTCACAAGATGGCCACTTTTCAACATCCGTTGGGGAAAAAAACCACCAACTTCCGGCCCAGAAAAGAAAACTGCGGCCATCAGAAGAAGAAGCTTGTTGTTCCAAGGCAATAGAAACATAAAGGAAAAAGAAAAAAGGCCGCGCGGCAGACGATACACGGAGGAGAAAACGTGCAGCAGGACATTGAAGTTCACTCACCTGACCTCGAGGGATTTTTTTTTCCAACAAATTTGTGTAACCAAGAGGTTCTTGAAACGATTTCCGATGCATTTGCCACAATTGCAGTTCTCTTGCTCTTCTAAATTACGGAGAATTTAGCGATGGCGATCAACGCGTCTTCAAAGCGGTGCGGAGCCTGAATCCAAACCACGCGGCCTATCAAAGAAGATTACAATCTGGGTGTATGTAATAGAAATTGACATTGGATTCAATTTTTCCGTATTATGTTTTCTTATCAGTGACAGAATTTTATGTTTGGCGCCATTTATGAAGCCGTTATGAAACGTTTTCAACTTTTTTATAATGTGCTCGGCAATGGTTATAGTGCTACAGGAAATTGTGTACAAGATACACGGAAACCCTTTTTTGTCATTTTACTAATTTTTTTTTATTTTATTGTCAAGTGTAAAGTATCTTTTTTCCGACATGACAAAAAATTACAGTCCAAATGGATTCTTATTTTACCTGTAGGCTTTCACAACGACAACTGCGTAACCGGAACATTTTGCTCAAACCTGTAAAAGCTTCAAATGTTTGCCGCTAGATGGCGCTAATGGCTGAGTGGAATCTATTACATATTTGAAATGCAATACTTTGGTTATAAATGAACTTGTATATGAAATAATTAATTCAAAAATTACCTAAAAATATTATAATATTAAGAATGAATTTCGAAATAGTTTGCAACGGCTTAATGATTAATAATAACGAGAACAAATTAAGTACACTGCTTTAATATACCTTGTATAGTACTTTAATAATTTATATTAATTATACATTTTATAAAATACGAATAAATTATGCATAGATAATTTTTGAGCTGATTTGTGATTTTAAATATTTAAAATATAGTTTGAATTATTAAAAACCAACTTGGCAACGCTGCAAGAAATTCAATGGAAAATTTCTGCATTTCGTTCGCTGTCGGTGTGGTACGCAAGCAAGCGGAAAAAGCAGCAAAGAAAAGACGCGGCCTACGACTTTCAACTGAAATCTCCAGGTAATTCAAAAATCACCGTCAGTTTCAAATATCATACTGTACTACTGCACTATCGCTATAATCCATTAGTTCATAGTGAAAGTGCTAAATCCGAATATGTGTCAGTTAAATTTAAGTTCAAAATTACTTTCATTCAGATGAGGGTTGCGTTGTAAACAACGCCACTTTCAAATTTCTTGCGGGGAAAACAAGAAAAGTTGAATCGGCATTATTGTATTTGCATAGAAATATATGAATTTTTGTTATATTTCCAGATTATAAAGCTTTGCAGCTTCCTCGAACGTTGTCACGAAATGGCCATGGCGGACGACCAGCAACAGTTTTGCCTGCGGTGGAACGACTTCCAGACGAACATGGTCAACTCATTCAAACACTTGCGGGATGAGAAGAGCTTCACCGACGTCACGCTGGCCTGTGAGGGACAGACCTGCAAAGCCCACAAAATGGTCCTGTCGGCCTGCAGCCCGTACTTCAAAGCTTTACTCGAAGTAAGTTGATATTAAGTAGCAAACTTAGAAGTCAAACGTTAACTCGATTCAATGTTTTAGGAAAATCCTTCGAAACACCCCATCATCATACTGAAAGACGTGCCGTTCAACCATCTGCAGGCCATTCTTGAGTTCATGTACGCGGGAGAAGTGAACGTGGCTCAGGACCAGTTACCCGCTTTCCTCAAAACGGCCGAGAGACTCAAAGTCAAAGGTCTGGCCGAAGTCCCGACTTCCGTCAAGAAGGAGAGGTAAACGACGACAACCCGCGGGCTCACACTAAAATAAAAGAAAAAAATCCCCAATGATTTAACAATTACAGAAAAAAAACTCTCCATTTTGAATTAAGTTTTGAGATTTTCTTGTTCTTTTTCCCCCTTAAACCTTCCTTGAACGATGAAACTCGTAAATACTACTGCAGTTTTGTTTCGGTATATTTCAAGTATGGAGTTAATAAAACGAAGGCCATTTTTACTATTGGATCAACAAGTTAGCCTTTACTTAGCAATCTCACAATGGTGCTTAAGTTCTAAAGCTTTAGTAGCAGGTACAAGTGATGTGGCTCAAGACTCGATAGCCTCCTTTCCCGAGTAGCAAAATTAATAAACGTATTACATAGCCCGGTAAGTAGATAAGACCTTCCATGGAAGAGAGGGGACCTCCTTTCAAAACGAAAGCAGGGACGAAATAAAAGCTAAAGGATGGCTGGGGAAAATCGATAAATGGCACCTGGGGGTTTCTGCGGTAGCACGCGTATCTCCTCGTTATTTTTTTAACGATTTTTTTTTTATACCACGTTCAGGAAATATAATTTCTCTCTTGCTATTATATACCCAATCCCTGGAAGCAAAGTTGTGTTACAAGCAAAAGCCCCCGAATAAACGAGAGCTGTCAAGTTTTCACCTTATCAGCCCGAAACAGCCCTGTTACGATACCTGGTCAAGAGTATCAGGTAGTGATACTACTCGATCGATACCTGCTGGGAGAATCTAATAAAGCCGCAAAGCAGAAAGACGTTCAATTCATCACTGAAACTTATCGTAAAACTTAAAAGGGAAGAGAAAACGCCCGATACCTGGACAAGTGGGTATCGGGGTATCGATATACCCACCGATCGATACGCGAAGAATTCAGTAGAGACTTCATCTCTTCCATATAACTGGAACACGGTTCCATTATTGCCGTGGACTGCTTTTATACTTGCTGTACGCTTTTCAGTGAGGAAGACCTTTGCCTCTCTTTCTTTTGCCTTGTCGAGTGGCGAAAATCAATAAAGTACCGTCCTAGTTTCCTCATTTAACAACGAAAAAGAAAAAAAAAAAATATATGGTGAGACTCATTAAATATGGAAACCTAACGGAGACACATTACTTATGGACCCGGGACGCATACCAAGACGGGTAAGTAAGAAAGCGAGTGTTTGAGTGTTACGTGTTGAGAATGAAATGCAATCAAGTTTTGATTAATCTGACCTGAGGTCATTAAAGTCCAATGGACCCGCTTTGAAAGGTCCTCACCTTCTTTTCCATTTACGAAACACCGGGGAAGGTTCAAAGGCCTCTTTGAAACTGGCAACCCATTCAGGGCAATACGAGACATGCCAAGCCAAAGCAGCACGCACCTCGCCTGGAGCTGGATTATCATCCGTGTTATCATCGTGTTATCAGGTCTGTTATCGTGTTATCACAGCATTATCATCTTGTTTATCATCTGGTCTACATACTCACGGCTCTGGCTACACCTACTCCAAATACTGGGGTCGGTGCAGGGGTGAACGCTCCAGCACCTCCACGCCTGCGCCCCTGACGGACCAGGGACCTGCTTGCCTCGGATATACCGGGGCTGGACGCGTCCCTTGGCTGGACAGTCCGCTGCGGCCCCTGATGGGTACCGCTACTCGCCAATGATTTTACCCAAGACTTCAATTTTGTACGCCTGATTTGTTTTTCTGGACCCTTTGGAGTGAAGAGAAACTTAAAGCCAAGGTATTAACTTATGTTCTAGACCTTTTGTGTAAGAGATTCCTTTGTGATTCTTGTTTCTTGGTAAGATTCTTGACTTCTGTCGTGTTAGGTGAACGTGAATCTTAGTTAAGATTCTTGAGATTCATAGTTCTAACATTCTTCCTCGAGTGGGAGCGATCACTTTTAGAAACAAACTATCGTCCCGACGTTTTTATGGGTCCCAAACAATAGACTACGAACTCTGAACTTTTCACAGCAGTGTTATCAGTGTTATCAGCATGTTATCATCATGTTATCAACATGTTATCAATGAGTTATCATTTACTATCTCATCACAGTTTCTTAATATTAACTTAACATTCCTAACATCACCTGAATGTAAGTTATACGAATAATTACTTGTATTATAAGATTTATATTATAGTATCTAGATGTAGGTAGGATGTAGACATGTATTAATACTTGTTTTTCTTATCTTTTGTGTACTTTTCGCCCCAGAAAAGCATATGAAAGTGTTTGTTTGTTCGCTTCTCGAGAAAACGTGAGAGAATACGTTGAGTCTAAATACGCGGGGGAAAAATCATTAATAATATCAACAAAGATGGGAAACTACTAATCCAACTATTATTACTATTAGAATCACTATTAGTCTTGTTACTAGTTCTAGCGTTGCTAATATTGCTACCAAATGAACTTGCTATAGCGCTACTACAGCTACTGCTATCTTAGAACGTAATTAAATTTAATTAAACTGATTTATTGAATATTTGGAGGTTAGTTGATCTGGAATAGCACTTGTACAGGTCTCATTAGTAGTACTGTTGTTGCTAATTTTACCACTAACTGAACTGACATCTCAACTACTATACTGCTAGTGCAGTTTCAAACCTAAATTCAACTTAATCTCTTGATTATTATTGAATATTTTGAGGTTAGTTGATCTGGAAAAGCAAAAATGCAGTCGCCAGATCTTCGCAGTCGTCGCTTTGTTCGGAACAGGGTCTTCGATTCAGACCGGGGAAGTTCCATCGAACTCTCACTTCGGTCCGAACCAGGTAGAACACTTACCATTTCATTATTCTATACTTCAATGGATCTATAATGAATTAGTTGTTGTAAAGAAGTATGAGGATAGCCCTGCGTTGAGTTTAGGTTAAATAGATTTCCAAGATGGCTAATCAAAGTTAGAAGATGAACGATTGAAGTTTAGATAGTTTATTGCTGACGATTGACGATTGATGAACAGACTGATTGCGCTACGTTACAGACCAGTGCTTCGACTTTCAGTGTTCCGTTTTCCCTTTAAGAGGTCACGGTTTTCCCTTTTTTCCCCTTCCCCTTGTAGATATCAAGTATCCTTTTCCCCTCCATGTGGGATGTCGAGCTACACTTCCATGTTATTTTTTCCTTATTTTTCCTTTTTGAGACCTAGTTTTCCCTTTTTAAGGGAATTCCCCTGCAAAGTGGAAGCACTGTAATTACTTATTACGTTTCTAGGATAGTTGCATATAGATAATTGGAAAGAAAAATGTTCCAGAAGCATAAAGCTTTGCAACAACACGAGAATAGATTGCAATACTTCTAAGAAGATAAGCGTTTCTCAATAATAATGATAATATTAATAGATTTCTCAACAGTTATATAGTCTAGTGAGAGACGATAGTAAGGTTGGATTGTACGATAGGAGATTCAGGTTCTACCACGAGCGATCGCTACACTTCCCGACCAACTTCATCCTACAGCACGGAGACCTCCTCTTCCTCGTGGCGTCAGACCGCGGGTTCGAGGTGCGCGTCCCCCTGCACTTACAGTCCCTTGCCTTCACCGTCTCCTCGTAGTCCGCGGTCCCCGCGCTCGCCGCTCAGCCCCGGGCCAGCAACTCCTTCGAGCCCGCACTTTCAGGCGTATGCCCCCGGACGAAGGAGTGGCCCCACCGGCAATCTAGCGCTACTGGCTTCCAGGCGCTCGAGTCGAGACTCCGAAGCCGGCGAACCCTCACCCCTGCAGTGTGTTCGCAACAGACAGAGGCGCACTTCAAATTTCTTAGAAATTCCTGGTAAGTTGTTAACTTCCGCATTAGAATTAATAATTTATTTTATGATTTGATTATATTATAACTGAATGTGATCATTAAGACTGTGGTCTACTATATGGTTTGGATCGATCGCTATATTAAATGATATGCAGCCGCCATGTTCCTTGAGAGATTATTTGCCTTTCTTATTTTCTCATAATGCTTTTGAGTGAAGCTTTTTGTGTCCCCTCCCCGCCATTGTTATTCGTTGCGGAATAATAAGAGAGATCCCAGCTTCCTAGGAAACAAGTGTAACCAAGAAACCGCGTTTTCAGAGGATTGGTTTTCACTTCTTTGGGTAGCAGGGTTCAAGCAACAACCATCTTGATGGACCGGACCATTTTACCTAGCGAGTTGGTCCATTTGATCCTTACGGTGGTCCATTTGATCCTTACGGTGGTCCATTTAATCCTTACGGTGGTCCATTTGAACTGCAAAAATTTTCGTTTGATCCTTAGAGTGGTCCGTATACACTTCAGGTGGACCACTTGATCGTTGAAGTGTTCCGTTTGACCTTTACAGTGATCCATTTGACCCTTACGTTGGTCCATTTGACCCTTACGTTGGTCCATTTGACCCTTACAGTGGTCCATTTGACCCTTACAGTGGTCCATTTGACCCTTACAGTGGTCCGTTTGATCATCAAGGTGGTGCATGTGGCCTACGAATTATCCGTTTATTCTTTAGACGGTCCGTTTGACCCTTATGGTGGTCCGTTTGATCCTTCTAAGTCCTCTATGCGACCCTATGAATGGTCCATTAATTCTTTAAACGGTCCGTTAGACCCTTATGGTGGTCCATTGAGCCCTTCAGGTGGTTCATTAGACCCGTTTGGACGTTCATTACAGCTCAGCAGAGAAGTCGTAAAGTTAGTGTTCACCGGTAAACACGACAGAATAACATTCAAATCACTTAACTCGATGAACTCCACCTCCAAACATGCTTTTCCATAACAAGATTGGAACCGAAGTCACGTGGTCCAGCAACTTGAGTCACGTGACCACAAAGTGGTTGGCAACTCCGCAATCTTCCTCCACTCGCTTGTGCTGTCACTGTTGTCAACTTATCACATTCTTGTCATTCACAACTTCAACATTAATTAAGTTATAAACTTACGTTTTATTATCATTTATGTATTTATGTATGATTTATACATGTACGATTTACTTATAAGTATATTTTAATGATTATTTTCTTTAAAAGTGTGCGCTTATTGTTTCTGCCAACAGGCCAATTAGCGGCAGAACAAAGGAAGGGCCGGTAGCTTCTGCCTACGTCGTGTTATCACCTGTTATCACTGCGTTATCACATGTTATCAAAACCCCTGTCTGCAATCTATCGTAAACAAATAGGGGAAAACGTATAGATAGGGCAACCAATCTTCTATCAAAAATCAATCAGTATAAAGATTCCATTCTCTGACTAGGAATTGCAAGAATCTCATGAATCTGTAATGAAGAATCTTATGTTGTTGTAATAAGTTATTATGGTGTGTTACTGTGTAGTGGGTGCAGAGTGGCGAAAAAGATAGAAACGGCTAGGGAATTGATGTCAGTGTTTCCATTTCAATTTCCCCTTTTTTCCCTCTTCCCTTGTTTTTCCCTTTTTGGGCCTCCGCATTACGATACAGGCCGTACTTTTAGATTTTCCCTTTTCCCTCTTCCCTTGTTTTTCCCTATTTGGCCTCCGCATTACGATACAGGCCGTACGTTTAGATTTTCCCTCTTCCCTTGTTTTTCCCTTTTTTCCCCCTTTTGCCCTCCGTGTTAGAATACAGGCCGTACGTTTAGACTTTACCTTTTTCCTCTTCTTTTATTTGCTCCTTTTTCAGACCCCATTTTCCCCTTTTCAGGGAATTTCCCTGCAGAGTGGAAACACTGATTGATGTGTTGTTTTGGCTGTTGCAGATCCGAGTCACTTCCGAGCGCGGGTGTGCAGTCTGCCGGAAAAAACCGTACAACCCTCGGTCGAGGGACGACATCTACCGGCTGAGGAACTTCTCCATCACCAGCAAGGGGGTTGTCAATCGCGGGGACGCTCTCATCTCGAGGCACTCGAGATCCAACACGAGTATCAACTCGACACTCACCGCGTATTGACTGTTTACCCATCAATAGTAGTAACAGTTATTGCTGTTGTTGTTGTTGTTTTAGCAGTAGTGGTAATAGTAGCTAATGGTATAGTTATTGTTGCAGTGGTGGTTGTTGTGGTAGTTGGTCTGATAGGAGTAGTAGGTGTAGTATTAGTATTAGTAGTTGTTGTAGTTGTTGTTGTTCTAGCAGCAGTGGCAATCATAGTTGTAATAGTAGCAGTTGTTTTGGTAAGTACCGTAGTAGTTGTAGCTGTAGTTGCTGCTGTAGTGATAGTTGTAGTAGCAGCAAAATTTGTAGCAGTTGTACTAGAAGCTGTAGTAGTATCAGTAGCAGTAGTAGTAGCAGCAGCAGCAAAAGTTGTAGCAGTTGTACTAGTAGCTATAGTAGTATCAGTAGCAGTAGTAGTTGTAACTGTAGTAGTAGTAGTAGCAGTAGTTATTGATATAGCTGTAGTAGTAGTAGTAATACTAGTAGTATTGGATCCATCGCTACAAATCTGCTGAATCTGTGGACAAAGTTTCAGCTAAGACCATAAACACTTCAAGATCGTGTCCACGTATTCGACAGATTTCTCGCATCACCATTATCTTCACACACACTTATACCACTCAGCGATTCTACTGAATGAAAATTCCCAAAATTTCTGCACAATTTCACTCAGCGTGGTTCACATACATTCATAAGATTCAGAAAATAGGATTTAAATTAATTAATTTACTCTAATTTCTTGGTTAATTGATGAACTTTCTCAATTGGATGTATTGCTTTGGTAACTTTTTCTTTCACCATTTCAACACAATCGTTCTTGATTAGTGTCAAATGGGCGTCCGCTTTTGGACGTGCTCTAGCGTCAATCGATTATCGATCTAACACTCAACTCGGAGGAACAAAGTAGCCAAGTAGCAAGTAGCCGAGAAAAGGATTATCCAGTAGTACATACTGATAACACGAGGATAGGGGAAATTCCCCCATTTGGGGGAAAATCGACTTCTTGGAGGGGAAACTAGGGAAAGGGAGAAAATGGGAAAATACCTCAAATGAAGGGATTATCTATTTTAACGTTAACAAGAGTAACAAAGGGGGCAAATGCACGAAAAGAGAGTTCCGTTTTGGGGGGAAATGGGGAAATGTGTGATCCTCTGGCGGGAAAGTAGGGGAACTGATGTGGAAACACTGGAATAACAGAAAGGGGAAACGAAACACTGAAGACTAATGTGTAAGCTGATAATGATGCACCAACACGTGACTGACAGTGAGCAGATTAGAATCACCACAGAAACGATATGTTATTTCACGCGCGGCTTCATATCCGATACATTAACACATCACTCTTGAGTGTAACTACTAGAAACTATTTTACCCTAAATAGCAAGTAGTAAGTAGAAAGTAGAAAGGAGGGGCCATTAATGTGGAAAATAAGTGAACCATGAAGCAAATCTGTCGAATACGTGGATAGTCCGTTTTGTGTTAGTTACAGATAGGGTTGGTTGTTGTGGGTTGCCTTGAGACTAGTAGAAAACTTACATTCTCCAAGTAGTTAGTAGTAAGTAGTAAGTAAGAAGTAGTGGCTCTTAATTTGGGAAGTAAATGAACCATGTATCAAATCTGTCGAATACGTGGACAGTCCATGTTTTGTGTTAGTTACAGATAGGGTTGGTTGGTATGGGTTGCCTTGGGACTATTAGAAACTACCATTCTCAAAGTAGTTGGTAGTAAGTAAGAAGTAGCGGCCGTTAATGTGGAAAGTAAGTGCACCAAGAAGCAAATCTGTCGAATACGTGGACACGCATGAAGTAGCATATGGCAAAAACTGAACTGTGTCCACGCGTTCGACAGTATTCCATTAGTTCGTAATATTTACGTTAGTTATAGATGTTTAATTTGATATGGGTTGCAAGTAGCAAATCTGTCAAATACGTGGACACGCATAAAGTTACACATGGCAAAAACTGAACCTTGTCCACGCGTTCGACAATTTTCCTTTTATTTGTAATATTTTACGTTCGTTACGGATCGTTTTGGTTGATATGGGTTGCGAATAGCAAATCTGTCGAATACGTGGACACCCACGAGGTGGCTTATGGTTTAACTGCACCGTATCCGCGCATTCGACAATTTTCCATTAGTTCGTAATATTTTACGTTGGTTACAGATTGTTTTGGTTGGTATGGGTTGCCTTGGACATCTCATATGTGTTTCATACTGCAACGCACACGTCTCGGTGAGCCAAACCAACTAAATTTGAATATTTCAGACTGAGCAGCCGGAGCGGTAGGAGTCGCAGCGGGGACAGGAGTCCATTCGGCGGATCGTGCTGCGGCTCGAGCTACGTGTCGTCGGAAGAGGGAGACGAGAAGGACTGCAAGTACCGCGTCGTGATGCTCGGAGCCGCCGGCGTGGGCAAGACGGCGCTAGTGTCGCAGTTCATGACCTCTGAGTACATGAACACCTATGACGCCTCACTAGGTTGGTCCACAGAACCCTTGATATTAGTGGATAGCTCTAGTAAATACTATAACTGTGAACAGAGCCTATGATTGAGATTCATTCAGACAGTCATTCACTCAATCGTTCAGTTATTCATTCGCTTATTCAAAACATTCATTCAGTAACTGATTCACTCCATCCAACTACTTATTCCCTCACTTATTCAAACGTTCATCCATTCTCTTATTCACACACTCATTCATTCACTCCGTTCATTCACAGAATCATTCAGTTATTCATTCTCTCCATTCAACTACTTATTCACCACTTATTCACTCCGTTCACTCACTCGTTCATTCACTCAATCACTCAGTTATTCGCTCACTCTATTTATTCTTCTTATTTACTCCATTCACTCAATAACTCATTCACTCCGTTCAACTACTTATTCAAACAATCATTCACTCATTCAGTTACTTGTTCACTCCATTCACTCACATATTCAAACATTCATTCGCTCATTCATTCACTTATTCAAACAACATTTTCTTAGTTACTCCATTCACTTAGTTACTCATTAACTCCGTTCAACTACTTATTCATTCACTCATTCACTCAGTTACTTGTTCACTCCATTCATTCAGGTACTCATTCACCCCCTTCACGCACTCGTTCATTCACTTATTCATTCACTTGATCATTCACTCATTCACCTGCCCATTCATTCAGTCCATCTATTCACGTATTCGCCCACTAATTCAAACATTCATTCACTCACCTAATACATTCACTCATTAGACTATTAATCAGAATCCTCTTAATTCAATCCAAGCAACCTAAATTACAACCCGCTCTGATCCCGGACCTTCTGAACACAATCGATTACGTGATGAATCGATTGCTAATTAAAGAACAACAATCGATTGACAGTGAATCAACAACTGGCACACACTCCACCGTATAAGCAAATGCAATCGAAAGACAAGTCCAAAGTCTGCGCCAAGGAAAGGCTTAATTAACTCGGCCCAAAAAAAGGGTCCGAAACCTCGAGTTGATAACAGACGATCACGTGACGATAACACGATGATAACACAATGAATTGAAAGGCACTGTAAGGCTCAGTGAATAATTTGTAAAGTGCTGGAGAGTATAGCCTTCTGTCTGTGTAAACACTTCGGACATCTTTGATTGTTTCTCTACTCTGGCAAGCTTGAAATTCTCAAAAAAGAAAGTCAGACCTCCCGTGAAGTGATAACAACATGATAACAAATTTATAACATGCGATAGCACTCTGATAACACCGATAACACATAATGATCACAAATGCCAAAACTGTATACTAGAATCTGAAGACCTCTTGAAATTCATTCGTTCCTATTAGTTGCTCTAGTGTTGTTGTATGTTGTGGTGTTGTATTGTGTTGTAGTTGACTTGTTGTTGTTGTATTTTGAGCAGACGATGAATTCGGAGAGAAATCGGTCAGTATTCTCTTGGACGGAGAGGAATCGGAAATGATTTTTATCGACCATCCCAGTGCCGAAATGTCGGTAAAAATCTCTCAGTACTTCGTTAAATCAACTTATTAAACATAAACCACATTATTTATAACATTAAATCTAATTAATCGACTTAGAGTAGTTCTAAACTGGTGGTCAGTCAACATAGTCTAGTAGCTGCCTTCTGATTGGTACTTTCCCACATTCGCTCTGGCCAGTAGTTGTCCAACACTTTCACACTGTTGACCAATCACTAGATGGTAGTCTTAGAACGGCTGCTGGTTTAACTTAAGCTTAAATTTGTACTGTAACTTGTATACACAACAGGTAGTCTAACCGATCTAGTGTGCATGTTTGTTATTTATTGATCGGAGCCTCAAGTTTTATAGCCCGGCTCGGGGTGAATCAGTAAATCTTGGGTCGTAATCTCCTTGTCAGAGATGGACGTGACAAAATGGATGTATCGAAAATCTCAGCCTAAGGAAAAATGGGAATATTTACTGTGTTGTTTTTGGGACGCCATCTCTTGGGAAATTTCTTTTGAGTTATCCTCTACTTGCTTTATAAAAACTGTTGTATCCACGGACTTCGATTTTGTAGGGAAATTCCCTGAAATAAGGGAAAATTGGGTCTCGAAAGGGAAAAACAAGGGAAGAAAGGAAAAGGGGAACGTACTTCCACTTTGTAGGGAAATTCCCTGAAATAAGGAAAAAGGGAAAAGAGCTGTTGTAATCTTTAATGGAAAAGGTTAGACTGAAACTGGAAACATTGGTTTTATCAGTCACAGTGCTTCCAATCTGCAGAGAAATTCCCTTAAAATGGGAAAAAGAGGGAATTGAGAAGTCCAGTCTAACATGGTGGCATAGAGGGGAAAAAAGGGAAAAGAGTTCCCTCTTTACCGGTAAAGGGAAAGCTGAAACTGGAAACGTTGGGTGTATCAACCAATATGTCTGAGTTTTCTATTCTCTATAAGCTTATTTATGTATACTTACTGTTAGAATAGTAATTGGAATAATTGTTAATTGTTTATAAAGTAATTAGCATCGCGTGATCACTTACGGGACGCCATTACGTTATTGGGAAGCGTGACTACTCTCTGTTATTGTTATCATCATTAATGAGCATGATTATGTATAAGTGGTGATTAATGTCTGTTATTTAATGATCAGGTGGAGAACTGCTTGACGACTTACGATCCACACGCTTTCGTGATTATCTACTCCATCACGGATCGGGACAGTTTCACTTTTGCCGAAGAGATTCTCAAGTATCTGTGGCAAGAATCTTGCGCTAAAGAAAAAGCCGTCATTCTGGTGGCCAACAAAGTCGACCTGGCCAGATCCCGCGTCATCAAAAGCGACGGTATCCGCTTTACATTACCCCGCGTAAAAAAATTACGGTGCCTTTTGTGGTGCCTTTTTTAGTGACTTTGAGTTGGTACTTTTGAACGTAGCTCAGAATTTAGGGCACACATGGTTGTTGCAGGCTAGTCCGTTAAGTCACCGTAAGGGCAAATAGGAAAATCACTGTAAAAAGACACCGTGGTTGTGCCGTTTCAGTGTTCTGTAGGTCTAGAACACTATTTAATTGACTAATTGTTCTAACATTTGTGCTTCGTTGTAGAAGGTAAGCAGCTAGCGAGCAGTCACGACTGCAAGTACATCGAGACGTCGAGCGGGATCCAGCACAACGTGGATGAGCTGCTCGTCGGCATACTGAAGCAGATCCGGCTGCGCGAGGATCTCGACAGGAAGCGACGCAAGAAGAAACTTCTCGGCGGAGGATCCCGCACTTCGCTGTCGCTGAGCGTGGCGCGGGACATCCTGCAGAAAATGTGCATACAGGACCATAAATCGAAATCGTGTGAAAATCTTCTCGTTCTTTGAAGTTTTTCAATCTTTTTTAAAAAAATAATTATTTTGAGAATAAATCTAATAATCAAACCAGATTCCAGAAAAATCAGATCCCGTTCGTTCTTTGACTTAAAAATTCAGTACTGATTAATATTTTGAATCCATTTTCAAAGTCAACCCAAGGTGCGATAACAAAGATGATATGTGCTCTTTCATTGAATTGTACGTGTTTTTCTCGATACCCCGAACTTGGCGAAGTATTTTGTCGGCCTTCCCCTGACATTTTCTCGGTGTATTTTGCCAATATCATATCGGTTTAGCTCTTTTTTACGCTTTACATAAAGAAATAACAATACATATTTTTGAGATCCTTTCTCGTAAACTTTCATTTTCTTTAAAAAAAACACCTTAGACTACAGTCCGGAGAACAGCAGAACTCAGAACTCAAGTCCGAGGGGCGTGTGATGAATCATTTGTTAGTTTACTGACATTCGCATAA
Source organism: Eulimnadia texana (assembly GCA_002872375.1). Lineage (NCBI taxonomy): Eukaryota > Metazoa > Arthropoda > Branchiopoda > Diplostraca > Limnadiidae > Eulimnadia > Eulimnadia texana. The sequence continues at coordinate 29,919,902 of NKDA01000001.1, read as the reverse complement.
ACAAGGATTTACGTCATAGTCATAGTATTGCCACAACGCAAATCATCAAAGTTGAGAGATGTCGTTTGCATTTTGAGTAATGTTTACTGAAAGAACTTCACTTTCAGCCTCTCTCACAGGTTAGTAACGGAAGATTCGCAAGTTCCTCTGGATAACGGTCCAGCTAGTTTAATGTTCGGAGTACTTTTTACTGCGATCTTTATGCTCAATGATCAATGAATGCTCAACTAAGAGGAGAACCTGTTAATTGATGACCTCTCGTGGAAATACGTCACTCGGAACTGTGGGGGGAAAAAATGTCCCGTGTATTTTAATCTATAGTAGCTGCATTTCATTCTGTTACCTTTTAGCCTTGTTAACCGTTCGACAGCTGTAGTAGTACACAAGTTCATGCCGAAACGCTTTCCTGGGTGGAATTGGTGGATTATTGGTGGAAGAGATTTCTTACTCGTGACGGTTAGAGAACAGCTGTGTTTTTTGGCTTATGGCATAAGGTGTGCTCTCTCGGCTGTAGAACAACTTGGATACTGTCTCTTCTAGTAAAAGGAGTGTTCTTTTGCTGGAAGTGTGAGGTGTTCTCCATCAGTTGTGGAACAACTTGGGTTCTGTGTCTTCTAGTAAAAGGAGCGTTCTTTTGCTGGAAGTGTGAGTTGTTCTCTATCAGTTGTAGAACAACTTGCGTTCTGTGTCTTCTAATAAAAGGAGTGTTCTTTCGCTGGAACTGTGAGGTGTGCTCTCTCGTTTGTAGAACAACTAGGATTATGTCTCTTCTAGTAAAAGGAGTGCTCTTTTGCTGGAAGTGTGAGGTGTTCTCCATCAGTTGTAGAACAACTAGGGTTCTGTCTCTTTAAGTAAAAGGAGTGCTCTTTTGCTGGAAGTGTGAGGTGTTCTCCATCAGTTGTAGAACAACTAGGGTTCTGTCTCTTTAAGTAAAAGGAGTGCTCTTTTGCTGGAAGTGTGAGGTGTTCTCCATAAGTTGTGGAATAACTTGGGTTCTTTATGTTCTAGTAAAAGGAGTGTTCTTTTGCTGGAAGTGTGAGATGTTCTCTATCAGTTGTAGGACAACTTGGATTATGTCTCTTCTAGTAAAAGGAGTGCTCTTTTGCTGGAAGTGTGAGGTGTTCTCCATCAGTTGTAGAACAACTAGGGTTCTGTCTCTTTAAGTAAAAGGAGTGCTCTTTTGCTGGAAGTGTGAGGTGTTCTCCATAAGTTGTGGAATAACTTGGGTTCTTTATGTTCTAGTAAAAGGAGTGTTCTTTTGCTGGAAGTGTGAGATGTTCTCTATCAGTTGTAGAACAACTTGGATTATGTCTCTTCTAGTAAAAGGAGTGCTCTTTTGCTGGAAGTGTGAGGTGTTCTCCATCAGTTGTAGAACAACTAGGGTTCTGTCTCTTTAAGTAAAAGGAGTGCTCTTTTGCTGGAAGTGTGAGGTGTTCTCCATCAGTTGTAGAACAACTAGGGTTCTGTCTCTTTAAGTAAAAGGAGTGCTCTTTTGCTGGAAGTGTGAGGTGTTCTCCATCAGTTGTAGAACAACTAGGGTTCTGTCTCTTTAAGTAAAAGGAGTGCTCTTTTGCTGGAAGTGTGAGGTGTTCTCCATAAGTTGTGGAATAACTTGGGTTCTTTATGTTCTAGTAAAAGGAGTGTTCTTTTGCTGGAAGTGTGAGATGTTCTCTATCAGTTGTAGGACAACTTGGATTATGTCTCTTCTAGTAAAAGGAGTGCTCTTTTGCTGGAAGTGTGAGGTGTTCTCCATCAGTTGTAGAACAACTAGGGTTCTGTCTCTTTAAGTAAAAGGAGTGCTCTTTTGCTGGAAGTGTGAGGTGTTCTCCATAAGTTGTGGAATAACTTGGGTTCTTTATGTTCTAGTAAAAGGAGTGTTCTTTTGCTGGAAGTGTGAGATGTTCTCTATCAGTTGTAGAACAACTTGGATTATGTCTCTTCTAGTAAAAGGAGTGCTCTTTTGCTGGAAGTGTGAGGTGTTCTCCATCAGTTGTAGAACAACTAGGGTTCTGTCTCTTTAAGTAAAAGGAGTGCTCTTTTGCTGGAAGTGTGAGGTGTTCTCCATAAGTTGTGGAATAACTTGGGTTCTTTATGTTCTAGTAAAAGGAGTGTTCTTTCGCTGGAAGTGTGAGGTGTTCTCTATCAGTTATAAAACAACTTGGGTTCTGTCTCTTCTTGTAAAAGGAGTGTTCTTCTGCTGGAAGTGTGAGGTGTTCTCTATCAGTTGTAGAACAACCTTGGTTCTATCTCTTATAGTCTCAAGGTGTGTTCTTTCGCTTTTAGTGCAAGTGTAAGTCTGTCTTGGGTGATATGACTTGTATATGATATGTCTTAGGTGATATATATGAGGTAGATAGCGGATATGATTCTGACACCGTTAGATGGCAGCGATTTGTTAAAATATCATGAAACACGATGTCGCATATCACTGGGTCTGGGTAAACTGCAAAATGCAAAATGCAGAATGGTGAAATGCAAAACCGACTGCAGAACGCTTGTACTTGCGGTGGGTAAAATGCAAAACGGTCAATTCTGCAAAACGTGTCAACGGCTATGTAATGGGTAAAATGCAAAACGAAACATGCAAAATGAATTATACACAAATTAACTTGGCAACTTTGGAATCAATTCTACAAGTCGAGTAACTTGGGCGTTTTTTAAAATTGTGTTACGTTTCTTAATGAAAACGTTTTAGCTTAAGAAAACTTGAGACCAAAGCTGCATTTCGGTAATTCTAAATTGTATTTGATAATTTTTCTGGGAAACTCTTAAAAGTGAGCGGAATAAGATAGCATCGTGTACTGAAGCCTGAATCTATCATACGAATATCAAGTCCCCAGACCAAGGAACTCATAGACAGGCCTTTGTTCCCACCAGAGAGTGGCTAACTGAAGATGTCTCTGCAGTCAAAAAATCCGACCACGGGTGGAGCCTAATATACCCCTAGGCTGTTCCTATCGAATCAGTGTACACTGTGCGAACTATCAGCTGATCGAACCGTTATTTATTTTATGTTTGTAATCACTTTATTGTAAAAATTTTCTATCTCTTAGTCTGAAAATAGTTTAAAGTTATATTTAAGCGTTGTAGTAGTTATAATAATCCTTTTGAGTTAAAGTCTATAAAAACAAAACTCAGACACCCCTGGTGGGTTTTAGTCAGCCGCAACCCTGCCACTCGGGCTCCCATACTTTGAGATAGGCTATGCCCCGTCTATGAGTTCCTTAGTCTGGGATCTAGACTATTTATTTAGGATTATCCAAAACGGAGATATAGAGTTCACAAAAGAAATACTCAGTAGTTAGTCTTTGAACTGCACCTCCTCCGTACATTTTCGGTAAATTAGTATGCTCTTCATCGTTATCCTCAAAGACACAAGAACAAGTAAGATAAAATACTTCTGCCTTTATTATAATATGATTTGTGTTAATGAGAGAACAGCTCTTAATAATTCAAAATAACCTTCAAAATAATTCTTCAAAATAACCCTGTATTAAAACCGGGTTCCCGGTTGGAAAGAAATGTCAGTTGAAAAATGTTATGATGTGGATGAATGGGAATTACGGAATGAAGCTAATGTTTATTTAAGAGCCTTGTAAGGTAGTAGAAAGTCATGGAGTCTTAACTCAGAACTGAACAGCAAAAAAGAGGGAACACTGAACTCTTATATAGTTGTGGGTGAAGGTTAGTGAGAGGTGAAGGTTAGTAAGGGAATTCTAGGGAATCGGCATTAAACATAACTAAAGACTATTAATTACAAGGCCTATAACAAAAAATAAAGAAATAACTCGTTTATACTTTTTTGCTTATAATACTAGGAATCAAAACTGGTGATATCAAATTAAGTCTTCGATCCCATATGTTGTGAAGTGCTCGGCTTCTTGCTCAGACAGCGAGAACTTCTTCTGAATCCCCTAACGAACTGCCTACAGAAATAAATTTACTAATACGTACAGTAATATTAATTAGTAAACTGGTTGCAGGATTCGTGTCGTTTACAAAAGTTTTATCTAAAAGGAATTGTAAAAACTAGGGATAACTGAAGGGATTAGAGGAGGCAATTAACTGATTAGAGAGCAGGAAAATCATATTATAAAATGAGCAGCTATTTGCAAAATTTTGGGTATAGCTTCCAGATTTATGAAAACTAATAGAACCTCTGGGACGAGCACGTTCAGCAAGAAATTTCCAGTGTTCCGACTTTCGGTTCCTCCTACCTCCTCTCTTCCCTTCATTTTCCCCCTTTTTCCCCCTTTGTACTAGAATACAACGCTGTACTTTCACATTTTCCCTCTTCCTTGGTTTTTCCCTTTTCACACACCATTTTCCCCCTTTTTAGGGAATTTCCCTGCAAAGTGGAAACACTGGACATTTCGGTCATTCTGCGTTGGAGGTAGGATTTTAACTTCCTTCATGTTGGTCTCGAGGATCTTGTAAATGCGGAAAAACAACTGACAAAATAAATAATAGTTCCTTGAGTTAAGTTTAAATAGGATAAAAACTGAAACGAACAACAAAGCCATCGTCACAATTTTCGTTCCCACAAAAATTATGTTAAGCTCAAAGCTATTTTGAAGTCATTTAAGTCATGCACAGATTAAGAATATGTCTATTCTCAGCGGAAAATTAAGGATGTCGGCTACATCCTGAACGATATCCGTAACATATCCTAAATATCCTGAACCACGTCCGTTCGTGGGTGAGTAAAAAAATTGTGTTCAGAATTGTGAATCTTGATTATTGAGGGCACCATTCAGTATTCTGAAAAGCGTTTTTTCAGGACGCTATTAAGTACCCTGAACATGTATTATTCAGGCATTGCCATGTCAGGGTCCTGAACATCCTAGAAGTGGGCCAATTTGACTTCACTCAGAGTCCTGATTGGCATCCTAAAAATGTCCTTTTCAGGATATTTTCAGGATCCTGGAACTATCCTTAATTTTCTGCTGGGTTTAACTTTTATTGTGTATTACTAATTTTTTATTTATTTCATTTTTTGTTTGTTCAATTTTTTATTTATTTGATTTGATTGATTTATTTCAAAACTTTGTTGCTAATTTATTCTATCTATCACGGAGCAAATGGCTTTCAATTTTATTGCCGAGCCCAAAAAGTTTCAGGGCAAGTGCAAAATGTCCATTGCAAAACGTTAAATGCAAAATCCCTGCTGTGTGCGAAATGGTACAATGCAGAACGAACCTTCGTTCTGCAGTCTTTTTGTATTTTACCATTCTGCATTTTGCATTTTGCATTCTGCAGTTTACCGAGACCCCAGATCACTTGCCGAGTTGTGTCGCTAATCTTATTGGAAATAATTCCCAACGTAGTTGTTAAAGTTTGAAATATGAAGTTGTAAGGTCAGATTTGGTATGTGGATTCGAAAATAGTTCCGAAACAAACCGCCAGGAAGAGTTAACTGTCACGTTTTACATTTACAAATTAAACATTAATTGTGTTATATTTACAAAACGTAAAAGTGTAAATTAAGATATTCAACTAATCATATTTATTAACATCTAATTCGCAGGAAATACGATTCTAAGGTTTTCAAATAGTTCTCAAAGGTTCCGCCAGGTTTATGAAGCTTGCATTTAGTTCCGTAACTTACCGCTAGATGGCGTTGTGCTGAAAGCGGCGGGGAGAAAAAGCTTTTCGAAAAGGCGAAAGGGCGCGACGGAATGTCAATAAGGAATCTGAAAATAGACCAGGACGTGGCTTGTGCCATAACAATGAAAATCCCCAGAAGAATGCCGGGGAGAATAATGCAAGTCTATATGTGCAGACAAGGTTTTGTGTGCTGCGTTCCGCATCTGCTGCCTTTCCGTCATCTTCCGCAATCTTCGGAATGTCTGAAGCCATTAACCACTACACCTACTAAATCTTGCACTCCCGAAAATCTTCCAAAAAAAAAGAAATAACTCCTATTCTCCTCTTTGTTTTCCTTTTTTTTTAAAAAAAACTTAATACTTAATTTAGTTTAATAATAGCATAATTAAAACGAATAATGCTTGGAGATTGTAATTTACATGTTTTGGTGGTTCAGTGGCACCTGCTCGCGTAAATTAGTCGCCAAAAAGAAAGAAAATCTTAAATTTTTTTTTTCAAACTATTCTAATTCTTAGAAACCAGTTGTGATGCTTAAATAACACAGGAATCTTGATTCTTGATTTCGGATTCTTGTAAGATTCTTAAAAACTATTGTGCGGTGTCACAGAACTGCGTTGTCTTTCTGCTGCCATTCACTTGGCACTCGTATAATTCATTTTATATTTAGTTTTCTCCAACACAAAAGGGTCTTGGAAAAAAAAACTTCCGGTTATCACCTCTGTTATCAACCTGTTATCAATTGTTATCAAGTTATCAAAAGAGAGTTTCAAACCCCTCCGTTCTGCGCTCTGTTGCAAACGGATCGCGTTTCCACAAGTATACCACGCTTGCCTTTGCCGCACTTCCTCGACACAGAAAAAATATATAATATTCAATTAATTAAATAATAATGATATATTTTAATTCTGGAGTCATCGTAGATTTATAATATATAAAATAAAATATATTAAAACTAACTTCAGTACTTAAATTCACGTAATTTCCCAACAGCACTTTACAGTCGAAGCCATAAATGGCGCCAAGTTTTGAATATTAATGTTATATTAATATTTAATCGAATATCAGGGTTCCTGTTGAATCCAAATGGCGGCAGAGTGTCTATCGATTTTTATCCCAGTCTCCTCTTTTGTTCACTTTTTATCATAATTTATCTTTCGTGGCAACTTTTTTATGTCGTAAAGGAAGCAGCAGAGGACATCTTGGGAAGAGATGGTCACTTATTGATCCGCACGGCCAGGCGTTGCCAGATCTCTTTAAAAATAAAAAATCCATAAAACGAAAATAATTATACAAAAACGTTAAGTATGATTTTATTTCTGGTTGGTGTGTAACAGTAGTGGCTTACTATTGGTTCCGGCTTGCCGTAAAGGAGAGTTATGACTGGTTATGACACGGTACGCCCTACACTAAGCGTCTCGCTCCTGACTGGCGCTATGAAATTCATAAATCCCGCCTCTTTCACATATGAGGTACCCAATCATAAGTCCCTTCCACTCCCCTATCCCTGGTAGCCATGTCTTATACCCAGAACTAATATTAATATTAGTACTGAGTTGGTTGATAAACGAAACATCTTGGTTTTTATTTTTGCTTTTTTGTGTGTTCTGAAGCATTTGACATATACAGCACGTTTAAAGGAAAACACTCCAAAAAGAAACACTGATTTCAGACGGACAGTTTGAAACGAACAGAAAAGTGTCAAAATTTCACAAAACAAGACATCAAACATTTGAAAGAGTTAACTGAATTCAGAAAACGAATATAATGAAGACTAGCATCTAATTAGGAACATCCAAAACTGCACACGAAACAGACGTTTTTCAACTCATTGAAACTGTTTTCAAATCAAATTATTTTTTTTTCAAATTTAAGACTATAGTCGGATAATAATCGAATCAGACTTTTCAAAGAATCGATTTTTGTACAAAGAAAGAATCAAATTCCGTTCGATATGTGGGCGATTTGCTGCTGCATCACGAAACACCCCAAAGTTCTCACTTCGCTGGGAGTCCTGGTTAAAAATCAATAAATCCTCGATTTTTTTGTGTGTCCTGCTTGTTCAAGAAGCCCGTCACAGGTATCAGGAATCACTGGTTTTCAACAAAAGCCCTAGCGAAGAAAGAGACACCATCCAACAAAAGTTAATTACTTCCAAGGAACAAAAAGAAAAAAAAATGGTCGTAAAACAATAGCGAACTACCGCAGAGTCTAGACAAAAGAGAACTTCTCGGTCGAGCCGCTATAACCATCGGAACAGAAAAAAATCGTTCTCGACTAAATTTAGAACAGTTAAGCGCCCCGGAAAACAAGAAAACAGTTTCAAGGACTTACATGATACCCCATTCGTTTTGCTTGTTGTAAGCTAAGGTAGCGGTCCCGGTGGTACTGGTAGCGCTCCCCGGGAAGTCGAAGGTCGGTGATGAACGTTGTAGAGCGACGATTCGGTATTGGTTTGCTGAAGAGCTGCGATACTACTCGAAACATGAGCTCCCAGAGCTGATACGCCGTACTGGAAGTCGGTGTGGATGATACCACTCGGTAGTACCTGATGGCGTTCTGTTGAAAAACACTTGTTAGGTACCAGTCCGATATAGGAACAAGAGATTATGGGTATGTTACGAACCTGGTGTTAATGAAGTACTTCTATTTTGGTCTTTGAGATTAGGTTCGTCCTTGATTTTCCTTACGGGAGACTCTTCATGGCCGCTGTGTTGAATCGTCAGCGACAGACAATGAGCTTTTGTTTCGTCTGCTGCTGATGATTTCTCACTTTTCGATTTCTTCCAGTCGTCGCGATGTACTGGAGTCTTTTCCGCGGACTCGCCATCGCGATTCTTGTGTGTCATCATGTGCTGCTTCATGTTACCCTTAACATACGACAAGAACAGAACAAGTTATGAAGAGTTTTGAGGAAAAAATGTAGGAGAAACTTAGTACTTTGGTAGTGAAGCCTCGATCGCAAACGTTACACTTAAACGGTCTCTCTTTCGTATGACTCCTGTAGTGAATCTCCAATGCTGAGTGACAAGCAAAAGTCTTTAAGCAAATGTTGCAAGTAGTGTTACCACGACCTGTGATGAATTCACATTCAAAAACTGGGCACTTGTTATTCAAACGGTTCGCAAATCTGTTTACCTTGAGTTAATGGCAGGTTGAGAGGGTTAAAGGTGGGCTGTGTCATGGTCGCCGATGCTGCTAGCGTCGACAGAGATGAATTCATTCCTTTGGGCGGGGAAGACATTACGTGAAACGGATTGAACAAAGGCGGTGTTGCATCTGTGGTTTCTTGTTCGAACTTTTCTGGGAGGGGTCCCGGAGAACCTTGGGAACGATTGGGAAGTGAAGAGAGCCAGTTATAGTAATGTTCCCTATTAGGACGCGATTCATGAATCCTGTTGTCGTAGTTCTCTTCTTCGTCCGTGTTGATCTCGCTTTTGATAGTGCGAGGATTCGTGTCCATCTCTTCAGATTCGTTCGAAGTTCTTACAAAGTCCTCGGGGTTCTGGGACTGCGACGAGGTCGTCTCGACGTCGACGTTGTCGTTGGGTAGCGATCTGTGGTGGTTCGACGAAATCGAGGATGTGGGAGAGGGAATACTCGAAGACCGTTCTTCGCTACTGAATTCGCCTTCTGGATTGTTCTCCTGCACTTCAGGCTGTTTCATGAGGTTTGCTGCAGCCAAGTTAACTGGGAAAGGTTGGTGAGGCAGGTGTAGGGAAGGTATAGGACCATGCGGCATGAATGGATGAAAGCCTCCGACGAAAGGGAACGGAGTGGGGAAGTCTCGTAACTCGGCAGCTTGTATCTGTTCGGGAGTCAGGTCTGTCGGCTCCCCGGTGTGCAGTCGAATGTGTTGCTGAAGTACCAGACCGTTAATGAATTTCTTATGGCACACCGGACATATGTGCATCATTCGAGCTGGTGGTTTGGCACGATGCACTCCCATGTGAGTTTTCAGGTTGCCCTTTGTGGTGAACGCTCGACTGCAGATTTTGCATTTAAAGGGACGTTCCCCTGTGTGGGTCCTGTAATGCATCTGCAGGGCGCTTTTACAGGACAGCACTCGGTGACACACCACGCATTCGTTGGGATCGACAACTTTGTTATCGATATTATCGACCAGCTGCTGGAGTTTCGAAGTTTCAGAAGTTTTTGTGACCTCGATTAAACTTTCCCATGCGTTGTCGTTGGATCCGGGACGAGGAAGAAGATTCGTATAGATGGCGGGGTCTTTGGAAGGATCCACATCGCGGGGAAGCATTACAGGTGCCGCAGCAGATTGTAGTCCCACAACAGGGACGTGGGGATTCTCTCGCGGGCCGATCCCGTGCGGGAAAACTGGCAAGGCTCCCGGCAAGGGGAACGCGAAGGGGAAGCGGAAATGGGTCGGTGGTAAGTGAGGAGCGAAATTCAGGGACGGAGGAAAGGGTAGGGCGGACCCTAAAGGTCCCACGTTGAGGGTTGACGATGGAGATGAGTTATTGGAAGCAGTTGATTGTCTACCGCTGGTATCTTCAGGAATCTGAAAACTGCTGTCTTTGTTTACCTCAAAGGAAGAGTTATTTTTATTGTTCTTGGAAAAGTCTTGACTTAGAGAACGACTGTCATCGCTGAAATCGTCCTGAGACAACAAGCGACTGTCACGTCCACTGCAGATTTCAGAGTTGTCATTGTCACCTGGGTCCAAGTTAGAATTTCTCGATGGAACTTTCATCGAGGACGACTCGTCGTCCGCGTTCTCAGTGTTTTTCGATGCAGATTCTCTTGCGTTCAAGTCGACTTTTTTCAAGTTCTCCGGGAATTCTTGAATGACTGGTATAGATGGTGACTCTTTCAACGCAGCCTGCGATTTCTTGGGTGAATGAAGCTGCTCCCTGCTCGCCTGCACTGGGCTGAACAATGGCGATGTCAGGGAAAAACTATTATTGGCAACTATCGGGTCGGAATGCGGATTCATACCGGATACTGGATTAGGGGCGGGGGGTCGTAAAACGCCAGGAAAGTTCGCTGGAGCGTTTACGGGAGTCACTGATCCCCCAGATGAAGGAGGAGGTGTTTTTGCCTCCTCCAGTTCTAGTTGCGATAACAAAGGCGGATGGAATTTGTCCAGATGTTCCGGAACAGGATGAGGATTCATCTTAATATGGGGAATCGTGCGGTATGTCTTTGGAAATGAACCTTCAGATTGCCTTTGGTCGTAAACCTATTACCGCATATGTTGCACTTGAACGGGCGCTCGCCGGTATGCGAACGAATGTGAATCTGCAACGCTGAATCGCTACTGAAAACTTTGCCGCAGTACCGACAGCGATGCTTGAACGATTGATCTTTTTTGCCGTCACCCGTGTTCCCACCGTTAGCTCGAAACCCTAATTCGTCTGCTAGATTGGTTGCCAGTAGCCCCTGCGAGGCATTATTCAGCACCTGCTGAGCCGTTCGCTGCAGCATTTCAAGGGTGCTAGGGGCATCAGGGGCTGGAGGAGGTTCTGTGGTCTGTAAAATGGCATCAGCTAAAGTTCCTCCAGGGAACTGGGACAAGATGCTTGAACCGCAATTTCCCAGAGAAAACGTTCCCTGTAGTGCACTTGACGTCGGATTGCAGTTGATATTTGTCGACTGCGGTGAACCAGGGGGATCTACTATAGGTTTAGAGGTATCAGTTACATCGCCTGTAATCCTAGAATCCTCTGTATCGGCTTGAAAGGCGCCACTTGAGATATGAGACCTAACCGAGTTTTGCTCTCTGACATCGTCTTGGTTGGCAGGTGAGGTTTCTGTTGCTGGGATCGGAGTGGCCGAAGGGCTTGTGGACGAGCTTTGCTCTTTATCTTCGTTATTGTTTATTTGCTTAGAAAACATGGTGACCGCACTGTCACCACCAACGCTGCTGGCGTCCGAGTGGCTGATCTGTAATTGCTGGCTTAACTGCTGTATCAGCTGAAGTTGCATTAACTGTTGCTGTTGGAGCGCATACAGAGTAGACTGCAAAACAGCCAACTCCTGGAGTGCGGCTGGACTCTGTTGGCCATTATTGGCCATTGCTGCAGCTGCAAACTGCGCTATGGCCATCTTGGTTTTCTGTAAGGCGTCAAGTGTCACATTTGCATTGGCAATGGGTGATGAATAAGGGAAAGGTGCTCCCGAGAGAAATGAATTCGCAGATGCAGCATTACCTGAATCTCCATCAGCACTTACTGGGGCAGTGATTGATGCACTTTCCAGAGCAGATTTCTTAACACTTGCTCTAGCGTCGTTCTCTTCGGACAGGACATCACTTTCTAAGTAACTTTTTGATCCTTCAGAGTCATCGTCACTCGAATCTTCTAATCGTTTGCGTCGGATACCGCGAGAGGTACCTTCCTGGACGTCGGTGATCCTACACGAGTTTGGCACGGTCTCGTGAATGCTGGCAGATGAACCGTGCGGGCATGTCAACTCGTGTTTGTCTCGTTCCCCTTCATTTGGAAATCTTGTAGAACAGAAAACACAGCAGAAGAAATCCTCGTACAGGACACATCCTTCGGCTTTCGACGTTTCTTCCTTACCTACAAGCATTAGAGACAATCAGTCAGAATCGCTCATTCTCTTCACTCAAGAGACATGTTTTTGGAGAAAGGAAAAGAAAACTAGTAATAATTAGTTCGAGACATTACTTTTACGATCCTGAGAATTGTACGTGTGGACATGTGGCAAGTGAAAGTGATATCAGGAAGTGCGCTGGTCGTTTACACAGTCATTAACTTTTATACGCCGTATAAAATAAGGAACATATCCGGTATAAAATCTTTGCATGAGGCAATATCGTAGCTAAATGAAGCCAAATGTTTCTGTTCTTACGCTGCATTCCTCGCCACTGGACCACATCAAACAAATGGCGCATCTGAGATTGGATTTCATCTAGACACGCAAGACATTTTGGATTGCATGTTTTGCTTTAGTACTAATTGTACTTTACCTCTGTCTGTTAGTTTGTAACTTGCTTTTCCATAAGCCTGCATTGCTATTTTTAAGCCAGCAATAAACACAGCTAGAAACTGGGCTCATAATTTGTATACAAATTTTCATAACTCTGTATATATACAAAGTTGAGCAAAGATATATAGGCCCTGCAGCAGGCCTAAATATTTGCTTCCCTTTCCACTGCAAAACGCGGCTACTAATACTCAAGCATAAGTAATGAATAGACCTCAAACCCGGAGAGCTCGAACCATACAGTCTAAAGTAAATAAACAACAAGTTATGGCACTGGTATAACTTCTAATTCACATGTAGCTGTAACGATCGAAAGGTTGAGTTTTACAAGTTGTGAATCCCCGCGGAAGCAGTAGTTATAATGCTACAATAACATCAACAAATTGCACAGAGAGAGCATGGGGAAGTTTTGGCAGTTGCTGCTGGAGGTCCTTTCTGCAGGAAAATAGATTTGGGTAGTATACCACAGTGAAGACTTCCTAACAGCTGTTTGTGTGTTTTTCTGCATGACTAGTCAATCATAACAAGAATGCCTATACACCATCATCCTGTACGCTCCATAATCCTCAAAACTCATACCGGCACAATATTCAACAACTATTCGCTACATTATAAATAGGAAGTAGTTTTCTCAATCTTTGCCACTATAGCCGACACGATAAGGATGAGTGGCGTATCTTAAATTACATCAGACGAAAGGTTTATATCATGCAGTAGGGTTGCCAGCTCGTAAAGTTGTTTGACGCTTATTTTGTTGTCCCCAAAGTTTTACTATCGCAGGATACCATCAAAAACTAGGAAAACGTTTTCTGGTCTCGTAGTAAATTTCCCCCTCGTATCTTCGAAAGACATATGATGTTCCTTTTTGCTCGGTACTTTTTGAGTGATGCTCTGAAATCTAAGGGTGTAGATGTTACCTATGAAGCTTTCTCAATTTCGCACTCTAAATATTCAGACATAAAATGAAAAGTGGAGCAGTTATTCTGTCATCGAAGCAAGTTGGATCGCAGCTGCCGAAGCCTTGGGAAATTGTTGGCGCGTGTCAAAGGCATATGGTTCGACTCAAATACCATCATGAGGAAAGAGAAGCGCAGAGGCACCGAGGTTTTCCCCACCAAACCCCCTTACCGAACCCCTGAAGGGTCCTCGTGCCGTAGCTTTGTCTTTGGCAGAGGGGCGAAACAAAAAGTATCTTTTTCAAATCAACAGATTCTTCGTCGGAGATAAAGAACTCTTCGGAATTTCAGCTGAGGGTGAACAAAACATGGGGAAAAGTAGAAACAAGGGGTTCAGCAGGGTTAGAAAAGACTAGGGCGGTAGGGGCTAATACATTAACGTGTTCCAGATTTGCGCGTTTCAGCACATAGGGGGTTATTGTAGGAGAACTTATGAAAATACCATTTTTAGTCATCACTGCTTGGCCTTTGACCCCTTGTGCCCCTCTCCCCCCTTCATCCTCGGTCTTGGCACAGCCGCGCGCGGTTTAAGCCCCTTGGAGGAGCAGATGGGGTCAGTTCGCGGTCTTTGAGAAGCCGCTCTGCGCGAACAAACAGAACAAGTGATTGTCAAAATCCACCCTCGGGTTTTTCTTTCAAAATGATGGGGAATCCGTGACAATATGGTTGAGAAATATGTCGTACGCTGCTTTTCGTGAAGCTTTTGGTGACGCTTCATTTGAGCTTGCTCCCTTTCCACCTCATACCGTTTCTGTTCCACTTCCTCTTTTTGTCTGTACAAGTATTTCAAGTATAACATGAGTAAGTTAATTGAATCTAAGGACGAGCTCATTAACCACTAAAAAATGCCGACTGCTTATTTTTACGACGTACAAAAAAGAAGTTTCTGGATGCGTCAAAGTGAAAAATGATCATTATTGCGCTAACCGATGTTAATCCGTAGGCTGATGAATCGTTGTGTACTTTGGCTGCGTTCAGCGTATACGCTGACAGAAATAGTTTAACCGATGCGAGTAGCTGCGAAGGTGATGCTCATTTGGTAAGCCATAACGAGCTATGCTAGCTCTGCTAATAATCCTAACGATCTTCCTGACAGCTGAACCATCAGTAGCCTGCTAATCATTCATGAATCTCTAAACACCAAGTGAATTAGTTCGCCTCCAGTGCGCATCATCCATCCAAACACCATACGAAACACAGAGGGTCCACAACTATTCAAACTACATTTCCAAACTATTCAGTACAGAAAGCACATCACGGCGGGGAACTCGTTTGACTATTTATTCGAATGACACGGGGTGTCGTCTGCTTCTGTTTATAAGAGAGGGTTCGACACATACTCTAAATCCCCTTTTGTGTCTTGCTGGCTTAATGAAAAGTCCGATTCGTCTCACCCCTCGTCTTCGGATACACGACACCCCCAACACTGTTTATATTACCGCTGCCCAGCTTTAGAATGTTTGCTGTATTAATAGTGCATACCCAATACTTACTCGATACCAAAACCTACAGATAATAAGACTCTGCTCTAGTTTTGAGTTTCTATTGTGCACCCTTTTCACCTAGGGAACCCTGAGAGAAGGGGTGTGGTACCTCTATCCCTAGTATATCTTAGGACCCTATATAGGTTGCCAGCTCTATAATCTATAACAAGCTGACCGCTACTTGGAGAGGAGTATCCTCCCCCTCATCCGCGAGTTTCAATTAAAGCCGTGCGGGGGAGAAGATGAGTGGCAAAAGCTGGGGATTGTCGAAATAGGATGTAGTGGGAATATACAAGGGGTGAGAGAGGGAGCAGGGTGAAAATGAATATGTTATAAGGTTTCTTGCGGTTGTGGCTCATCAGTGCAGACACGGCCTGTGATTGTACTTTTTGCCTGTCTGTCCAGCTGCCAGGACCCATAATTAAAACGAAGACCTTCCTATGCCTAGCCAAATAAACAAAACTCTGCTTCAGACGTTGGCACAAGCAACTGAGGCGCAAATTATACCCCGGTCCTTTGATTGTATACACCGCTCTATTCCTCTATTAATCCTATAAACTATTCGCAAACTACTAACAGACTGGAAGCAGCATACGGAACTGTAGCACAGAAAGACAATATTAGTTCACAAGCTCAGCAGGGGGTGTTATGGTTTCGGGCTACTCGATACTTATTGTGATATATAAGGACAGAAGGTGGGACATAAGAGGTCAACCCTAACCGTGTTACCGGCTAACAAGTTGACCTGGGGTCAATATATTATTTCAATGAGACACGGCCTGCTATACAGAGGGGGATGTTCTCTAATCCCTCCAATATGTCTGTCCCTAGTATCCATGGTTTCGAGGGTAGTAGAAGATATGGGGGTTATCACATGTTATCAAGTAGTTATCAACATGTTATCAGAAGGGGTTTTTTCATAAGTGATTAAAGAAAAAACGAGTGGAGCCATTAATCAGAAGCAAAAGTTGATGGCGTATCGAGAATCAAGACGCGCAGCGCGCGCTCGCCACCAGACCCTTACCTATAAATAATTGCTGCGTTCAAACTCAGAAATTCTGAGCGTTCAACTCGACACGATACCCAAATATAGCTGGCAAAAGTCCCCTTGATCAAATGAGGATTGATGGAGTCGCTGGCATTTGTATCGATACAACCCAGAGACTGGCTGCCTAGTCAGAAGAGGCTTCCCACCTCTTCAAACATCCTTTACGGACTTCTGATTGAATCTGGGAAGATTCTGGGATTCTGACGGGTTGGTTTTTGATGTTTCGAAGGTTCTCGGGTCTGTTGATTTATTGCTCGAGTTGTGGCTGTGGCCCATTGATATGCGTAGGGTAGCCGGTTTCTAGGGAAGCTGTCAAAATACACATACACACGCCTTATATGACGCATTATACACCAAAACTCACCCAATAAAGTGAAAGAAAAAAACCCCAGGATTGAAAAAAAACAAAAAAACTTCCAACTCCACTTCTGTTGAAGAATTCTTAATCATTAGTAGCTTGAAGGGCCAACTCTGAAAGGCCTGCAACTATCTGAGACTTTCAAACTTGTCACGCCAGTCATTGGGAAGCCATTTTTGAGACCCTCCTGGCTTCTTTTCTTTTATCTCAACAGGATTTTCCAGAAGCAAAAAAATATTGTTCAGAACGAAAAAAAAAAATTCACTGAAAATTATGCTTTCATTATTCTATGATTAATTAGAAGTCTCCCAAACTTGGAAGCATGGTAAATAATTAGTACAACTAAGTCATTAATACCCATCATCGTGAAATATATTATAAATAATAATAATCAGAATAAGTTGATGAAAAAAAAACGAGACTGGGGTATCTGGTGATCGAATCCAATCAGTTTGATAGAAATCAATGAAGTTTGAGAACAAGTCTTGAACTAAATAAGGATCGAAAGTTAACACACAAAAACTCTGAATGACTCAATGAGCACAATTAATGTAATAAAACAATCTAACCAGGGAGGTTGGCGACTCTCTATTGTGTTATCGGGTGTTATCAGGGGCTCAGGCAATGAGTGGGAGGCTTGGGTCTTTGTGTCTGATCACGAGGACAATAAAAATGTCGGATAATTTTATGACAGGTCGCCTCTGTGCGGTCCATAAAATGCGCGGGGCCTGAAACTTAATGAAGTTATGGCTTCCTGTGTGTGTTGCACATCCACTTGTGCACGTGGAAAAACTTCCAGTCTCACGCAAACTTGTCATTCATCCGTCATAAAAGAAAACTGGAAGAAAAATCCAGGAATCCCTAAGATTCATGAATCCCATTGTCCCGATAAGAATGTGAAGGAGAACATTCCAGGATTGATGTCCAGGATCATTAGAAGGACCCTGAAGTTTCCTAGATGAATGGTTGGAAAAACGAGAAAAAGAAGCAATAAAAATGGAAGAGGATGTTGTAAAACTCCGGACGACCATTGTCCGTATTAGTTTTACAAGATGTCCGCTCAAGTTAAGCTGTGCGTGTCCGAATCGCTCATAAAAGATGTCCGCTCTTTTCCAGCAACCACCCCCTCACACAACAAACTTTTCAACCCCGGCCACCCTTTTAAGAGTTTTTCTTCCAAGAGTGCCAAACACGGACATTAGCCACGTTTATGGACAGTTGTCCGTTATATTGTCCGCTTTAAGGAAAAATGGTCTCCCATGCCTTAGTCCGCTCTCTTCTATCTTCTCTGCTACTCCCAAAGTAATCGTTATTTCCTACAATTTCAGTTTTCTTTTCTGCCAGTGTTTCCATTTTGGAGGGAAACTCCCTGAAAAAGGGGAAAAATGAGGGAAAAGGGAAATTTGAAGAACAGCCCTGTATTCCAGTACGGAGGAGAAAAGGAGGTAAATAAGGGGTGAGGGAAAAGGGAAAATTTAAAATACAACCTTGCATTCTAGTACGGAGGGGAAAAGGGGGGGGGAGGGAGAAAATGAGGGATGAGGGAAAAGGGAAAATTTAAAGTACAGCCTTGTATTCTAGTACGGAAGGGAAAAGGGGGGAAAAATAAGGGAAGAGGGTAAAAAGGGGAAACTGAAAGTTTTATCAAGGTGTTGTTAGGTGCTACTACTGAAGAACTAGGTTTTCTACTAGTTTAGTAGTTAGTAGTTTGTCTTAACTATTCCCATGACGAACATTGGAGTGTTTTTCAGCTGCTAAATGGTTCTGCCGTGACTAGCTTGTAACGGCACTAGTAGAAAAACTAGTCTTTTTTTGCTATCGAAGAAAAACTAGTTTTCTTACTAACTTACAACTACTTTTTTGTTTGAGCTGAAACTATTTTGACCCAGAAACGATACAAAATTCAGAAAAGGTAATGAAATTAGTAATAAGTCAGGCAAATCTGTCGAAACCGTGGACACGCTCGAAGTGCTTATGACTAGACTGCACACTGTCCCCGCATTCGACAGATTATTCACACAGGCATAAAGAGAAGAAGTAGAAGAAATAAGACTAATCTGTAGAATTCGTGGACAGACTTAAAGCGCTTATGACTAAACTGCACGCTGACCCCGCATTTGACAGATAATTCATACATGCATAAGAAGAAGAATTAGAAGAAAGAAGACAAATCTGTCGAATCCGTGGACACACTTAAAACGCTTATGACTAAACTGCGTACTGTCCACGCATTCGACAGATTACTTAGAAAGGCATAAGAAGAAGAAGAAGCAGAAGAAAGAAGACAAATCTGTCGAATCCGTGGACACACTTAAAGCGCTTATGACTAAACTGCGTACTGTCCACGCACTCGACAGATTACTTATAAAGGCAGAAGAAAGAAGGCAAATCTGTCGAATCCGTGGACACAGTCGAAGTGCTTATGACTAGACTGCGTACTGTCCACTCATTCGACAGATCTCTCACAGTTAGTATTACAGTGATATCAAATAGTGATAAGATTACAACAAATGTAATTTTTAATAAGGAAAGGCAAGAAGAAAGGTGAGGACGAAAAGTAGAAGAAGAAGAGGACAAGGAAGAGGGACACTGTTAAGTGACATTTGTCAGTGTCACCAAGAACTGTCGTCTCGTGTATCCAGCGATACCTTCCTTCGCCTTTCCATTGTAACACTTAGACACCACACAACCTCAGCCCAACTTTTATCTCCATATTTCAGTACTAGTACAACTATCGTCTTATACTACTATTACTACCATCAGGGTTCTATGACAAATCTGTCGAATGCGTGGACAGTGTGCAGTTTCTTGCTACAGCGCTAAAAGGTGTGTCCACGGATTCGACAGATTTTGTCTTATTTATTACCTTCGCTAAATCTGTCGAATACGTTGACAGTGTGCACTTTCTTGCTACAGCGCTAAAAGGTGTGTCCACGGATTCGACAGATTTGCCTTATTTATCACCTTTGCTAAATCTGTCGAATGCGTGGACAGTGTGCAGTTTCTTCCTACAGCGCTAAAAGGTGTGTCCACGGATTCGACAGATTTGCCTTATTTATTACCTTCGTTAAATCTATCGAATACGTGGACAGAGTACAGTTTATCCACTAGGGCTAAGAGTGTGTCTATGGTTTCGACAGATTCACCTTACGGATCACTACTATGCCTTTATGACAAACCTGTCGAATGCGTGGACAGAGTGCAGTGTATCCATTAGAGGTAAGAATGCGTCCACTGATTCGACAAATTTACATTCTGTAGTATTTTTACTTTTATCGTAGTTGTGTAACAAATCTGTCGGATACGTGGACGGTGTGCAGGTTGTCCATAAGCGCTAACCGTGTGTCCACGGATTCGACAGATTCGCCTTTCTTATTACTACCACGTCTTTGTGACAATCCTGTCGAATGGTGTGGACAGAGTGCAATTTCTCCGTAAGCACTAAACCAGCGTCCACGGATTCGATAGATTTGCCTTTATTTTTATTATTATCAACATACCTTTATTACAAATCTGTCGAATACGTGGACAGAATGTAATTCTCCCTAAAGTTCTTGAATATGTCCTTCAATTAACATTACTCTTAATTTATATTCCTAATTAAGTTGATTATTCATTAGTTTTAGGGACTCTGGGAAAAAATATTTTCGTGGGAAATTGTATGGGAAACGTGAGAATTTCCCAGAAAACATTTTCATGACTTTTTCCTGCTATGCGATTTCTACGACGATTTGTGTATCGGAATTAATGAGACATTCGATCTGTTTTCAAGTCAATAACATGAAAATATAACAAGAATCTCGATCAAGAATCCCGAATTTTAAAGTATTAGTAGTAGTAGTAGTAGTAGTGGTAGTAGTAGTAGTAATGGTAGTGGTGGTAGTAGTAGTAGTCGTAGTAGTAGTAGTAATGGTAGTGGTGGTAGCAGTAGTAGTAGTAGTAGTGGTAGTAGTAGCAGTAGTAGTAGTAGTGGTAGTAGTTGTTGTAGTAGCAGCAATAGTAGTAGTAGTAGCTGTAGTAGTAGTGGTGGTAGTAGTAGTAGTAGTAGTGGTAGGAGTGGTAGTAGTAGTGGTAATACTGTGTTTCTTAAAGCGTGTCCACGTATTCGACAGATTACTATTATTACTATTGTGAGCGAGTGTATTAAGATAAATCTGTCGAATCCGGGACAGAGTTTAGACTGGCCGTAAGAGCCTCAAGTGTGTCCCCGTATTCGACAGATTACACTATAGTTGTTTATGATTCTAGTTTAACAATCTGCCGAATCAGGGGACACAGT
Source organism: Eulimnadia texana (assembly GCA_002872375.1). NCBI lineage: Eukaryota > Metazoa > Arthropoda > Branchiopoda > Diplostraca > Limnadiidae > Eulimnadia > Eulimnadia texana. The sequence goes on along the minus strand of NKDA01000001.1, from coordinate 29,899,198 downwards.
TCACTTTGCTCGTGAAGACTTCAAGCGTGTCCACATATTCGACAGATTACTATTTTTACGATTATTATTCATACTTTTAGCATTCACATGACTTATAACAAATCTGCCGTATAAGGAGACACAGTTCACTTTATCGATACGCACTTCAAGCCTGTCCACGTATTCGACATATTCTTCTTATTTCAACTTTTACTACTACTACTACTGCTACCACCACCACCACTACTACTACTATTATTCCTACTACTACTACTACACTACTACTTCTACTACCACCACTACTACGACGACCACCACCACTACTACTAATACTACTACTCCTACCACTACTACAACTACAACTACAACAACTATTACTACTACTACCACTACCACTACTACTACCACCACCACTACTACTACCACAAACACTACTACTAATACTACTACTCCTACCACTACTACAACTACTACCACTACCACTACTACTACCACCACCACTACTACTACAACCACCACTACTACTAATACTACTACTCCTACCACTACTACCACTACCACTACTACTACTATTACCACTACTATTAGTATTCGTTATTAAAGTAAATGAGTGATTTAGTCTGATACTAGTTTTGCTTTGCTGAGAGAAAACAAATGAATTTCAACACTTGACCGCCTCACAACCCAATTACCCAATAACAAAAGACGCCCTCGCTGACGGAGAAACTTTATAAACTTACCAAAGGGCTCCCAGCAACCGATAACAACTGATAACAATCGATTATGCTGCCAAATCCAGTCCCCCTTTGCCAAAAACGGTCCCCCCAAGACTTTTAATTCAAATTAATTCAACACTAATAATAATTATGAACATTAAATATTATAAATAAGTCAATCGATGTTTACTTTAACTATATATTACATCAAACAGCAAAAATTTCCGAGATTTTTAGAAAAATTTTCGAGTTTCCGAGGTCTGGGTCTGAGCAAAAAAGCGCAGTGGACCAAAGCAAAGGGGGGCAACTTTTTGACGGATCTCTTTTCTATAGGACACGCGCCCTCCCTCAATTGACCTTTTAAGTGACCCCCACTGGGAACTCAGGTCATTTTTTCCCCTGGGCCTGGAAATGGGGGGTCGTTGGGTGGCGGAAGTTCTAGGGCCTATTCCAGTGTTGCCACTTTTCAATCGTCCATTTTTTTTCCCCCTCTTCACTTATCTTTCCCCCTTTTTCCCCCCTCCGTGCAAGAGTGTACAGGGTCTAGATTTCCACTCTTTACTCTCTTCTCTTCGTCTTCCCTTTTCAGACAGACAGATTTCCCCCTTTTTTCAGGGAACTTCCCTGCAAAAGTGGAAACACTGATTGTCTCCTAAGTTTTTTGGTTCAGTGTGTGTGTGATATTGCAGTTTTTTTTTAATTTTTGCCAAATGTAGTCAAGGAGATTCTGAAGGTTTTGCTTACCAAAGTGTCTGAACTACTCTGTTCAGGTTTTCATTTGCGACACATTTGCCAGCACCTGAAATGGATGTCAACTGCTGATGGCTTATCTGCTTATAAATTCGTTTTGCCTCGTTAAAAATGAACTATTTTTAAACTTTCCCACCTTTTTCAGAGCCATTCAGGTTTTGCCACATTTGGTGTGTCTGCATGTTCCACAGCCGTTGTCCCGTGATTACAAAGACTTACAGGCAAGGAGAATCTTTAGAATGACGGGACAACGCCTTAATACTGCAAAGATTACTTTATTCCGTTATTATATCAATTTACTAGTTTTTATGATTGAACTCTTTCTAAATAAAGTACTGTTTCTGTAATTTTTGATTTTTTTTTAATGTTTCGCATTTTTACATATTCCCCGCCATTGTCCCGTGATTACAGAGATTATCCTTGGTTAGAAAGCTTAGTAATGACGGGACAATGGATTTGTAACATTTTAAATAACACTTACTTACATAATTCACAAAATTGCATTCATAACTTATTTTTAATGCAGTATTTTATTAAGATTAATATTATTTAGTGTATTATTTATAAATATTGAGCTTTGATGAAGTGATTCTGACAGAAAAAAGGTTCTACAGCTCGGCTGGTGGTTCTTGAAAAGTGGCTGTTTGATATGGCAGCTTTGCAGTGAATGAGAGAATCTATTTTTCTATAAATAGAAATAAAATTCAATCTTTTGTGCTGAGTTTGGCCTCTTGTGCGTTGGTTTTCATTGCTCGAGTTGCACAAAAGAGTTACACATTTCAAATGGCGATACGCCTATTCTACGCCCACGCAGTTTGGAAATAGCACGCGGCCTATTGATAAACCAGAATTCCCCTCTTCACTATTCTTCCATGTCACCCGAATGAGAATCCTAAGATTCTTTCGTCAGATTCATAGAAGAATCTCAACACAAGGGACTAGAAATGCAATCCTATGGGATTATTGGACAAGCGCCATCTAATAGCCCGCCTATCTCGTTTTACAGATCGATATTCTGCTACAGGAAACTCAAACACTATAACCTAGCCCCGTTTAATTACACAAAATAGTTATCAATTAAACTACTGATTTAAATTAGTATGAAAAAAGTGAGGAAAAAAAACTTGGACCCCGGCAGGACTTGAACCCGGGTCCCATAGCTTAGCTAAACGTATTTCAAACAATAACCCCTCTATAGCGGACACTTGTCTTAAATGAACCACTAGGCTTTTTTAAACTCTGTTTGCGCCAAATTTTTTTGCGAATTTTTTGCAGATTTTTAGAATCATTTCCGAGTGAAAATTTTCATTACAATTATTTGATACGTGCGTCCGCAGTAATGAGGTCGGTCTAGTGTGGCGTTTTTTTGGAGTGGAGCCCTGTACGAAGTTGAATACTAAGAGATTCTACGCAAGTTGTGTGTGTGACCATCAGAAGACGAAGAAATAAAAATGCGAGAGAAAAGAAATGGTCGTCTGTGATTGGAGTTGTGTTGCAGGAGAGGCCGTTTATAATGGAGGACAGCTGATGACAATGGAGCGGAGCTGGGCGCATGCAAATGACCATATTACTTGTCCCTTAATGCAGTCGGCCACGTTTCGTCGATATACAGATAGCACAGTCCATGGCCAAGAAGTTTTTCTCTGTCAGGTGTTGTTAAAAATTAGATTTACACCCGGCAACCTGAAACTCTCGCATTCTTCCAAGCCAAAAAGGGCTCCCTCTCTCTCACCAGAGACCCTGATAACAATCTGATAACACGTGATAACTATCCACGATTCATGATTCTTAAAATATCTCTTACGGTTCCATCTTCATTCATAAAAATTCATTCATTCAACTTACGCGTTTACTATTGCTACAAATTCATTTTGTTCTGGGATAAGAAGATTTGACGCAGTTTCTAGAAACTATACCAGAATAAAAAACACAAATACGGGTAATTTCACGACTTTTTGTCTGCAACCATAATTAAGAACATAAATTTCGCCCAAAAGCAGACTTTCCAGATCGCTAATGTCGATAAGACCTGCATGAAACGTGAAATATTATTCAAAATAACTTGTAACATAAAACGTAAACGCGTCCGAGGAAGGATGATAACAGCTGATAACATGCTGATAACACTGGGTAAAAAGCGGGAGCATCGGTTGGGCTCAGGCATGGTGCCTCGTAAACGCGCAGTGGGAAACGCAATTGTCCCCAAACTACCGGATTTCGCGTCTTTTGTCGGTTGTCAAACCCCTTACCGGTTACCGTAACTTAATTAAAAATTCATAAATTTCCTAATTAAGTCTAAGTTAAACTAACCTGTAACTTTGGTAGAGTCTTCATCGTCGAGGTGTTTGCTGGGTCTGGCTTGTTTCCGTCGCGACATTTTCAACGTGAACTTTTGCGCGTCAAACTTCACCGAAAAAAATTTCTCCGAGTCGCTAAAACAACTCAAAAGCTCCCGCGCACAACCGAAACCGAAAACCGTCGGCTCAGAAAAAGTTTCTCAAAGATTCAAGAAAACAGTTCCGAAAAGTTTCAGCAGAAAAATCGCACAGAAAAACACACGGGTAAATTCAAAAACTTTCAGCACAGAAGTCATCCGTTTTGTTTCAGGGCGCTGAAACTTAAATCGTCTGTTGAATCAGGGGCTGTTGCGGGAAGCGATTCACACAAGAAAAGTTCCGCAAAGTTCCGCAAAAACTCGCAAAAGTGATTCAACAACTTCAGCACAGAAATCATCCGTTTCTTTCAGGCGCTGGAACAAACAAAAAATCTTCCGTTGAATCAGGGGCACATGGCTTGTTTCCTTGGTACTTGGTAAGCAACAACTTCTTGTCTGTTCGAATCAGCCGTTGAATCAGGGGGGGGCTGCGAGAAGAGGAGGGCTGAGAAGTTACGTCCGCGAGGTACGGACGGCGGCTGCCAAATGAATGATGAACGGTGTGCGGCCTCAGAGGTCCGGTGAACGGAAAGCACATGCGCCGGCCGCTATGGTTCGTGATGGATATCAATATCGTTTATGATTTCCCGCCTCCTCTTGTCGCTGGTTGGTCTTCACCGGAGCGGCCATATCAAATCCCGTTTCATATGTGCCAGTACAAAAGAGATGACGAGTACCACCTCTTCTCCTGGCCTGCCCACTTCTTTCTTGACCAAAGTCTTTTCTTACTTACAATCGTCAGTTCAAACTTAAACTTAAAGTTCAATTTCTCTAACTTTTTTTTTTTGACTTAAACTTTTTGAAAAAGATTTCAGTGCTCGGTTCTGTTGTTGTTGGGGAGAGCAGAGAAACGCGAGATGTTTCCACCAGCGCGGTTGTCAAACGACTGAAAGCTCCAAAGTCAACCGTAGACTCTCGCAAAACATTTTCAACCCCCCCCCCCCCAGAAACCTTCAAAAGGGGTTAACAACTCATTAAAAATGCTAATCAGTACATAATTAATACACAATTACCGTAAACTTAATCAATGCGTACTAAATCTGTTTACTAAAAATACTGAATGATATGTATACTGAAGCTGTATAACTATAATAGAATGAATCCATCTTTTTCCGTAGCCGTTATCATCTTGTGTTATCACTGTGTTATCAGTTGTTATCGTGTGCTTTTTTCTTGTGTCTGGTGGAACTATTAAAGGAGGAAAAAATCAATACTCTGTGCTGGATACGCGGTTATCAAAGATTCAACGCAGGGGAAAGTGTTTAACAGTTAAAGATCCTATATTGTACGGGGGAAAAACTACTCGTTTAAAATACTATGGGCAAATAGTTTTATGAATGAAGATGGTTTATAAATATTCTGGATAGTTTTACTACGGTTTAGAATGTTCATTAGAAAAGGTTTTTTTTCGACATTTTTTCCTGGTTTTTTTGTGTCCAAGAAAATATAGGCGGTCAACTTTTACAATCTTGGAACCCGTGAGAATATTGCGTAGTTGGGGATAAATAGTTTGAGGACGATAGTTGGACTTGTGTTATCAGGTGTTATCATAATGGAGAATTTTGACAGAGTTTCAGACCCTTTGGGGATGTGTTAACACTGGACAACAGGTAGATAACAGGTTGATAACTTAGAAATGATAGCTGGGAAGGTGGCGGACCCCCTTTGGAAGCTTTCGGTGTGGGATATGTCATCCGTTTTGCTTGGACTCGATGTCAGCCCCACTCGAAAATTTATCGTTTTATTGTGGTCATTAAGCAAAGGGACACGGCTCAGGCTTCCTCTCTATCGCTTCGCCCAAGAAACAACCAAAAACGGACACCAAAAAGAAAAAGAGAGAAAGAGAAAACCAGAAATAAAAAGACCCGATAACAAACTCTGGCTGGCCGATAATAGAAAGAAAAGAAAAGGGAAAAGGGAAAAAGGAGCACCGAAAAGCCTAAAAAGAAGAAAGAAAAGGAAGAGGAAGAAGACGATGAAGAAGATGGTCTAGAAGAAGTTGAGGATGAAGAGGAACAAGATGATGTTAAGGTAGGAGCAGATGATGATGATCAAGAAGTGGAAGAAGAAGATGATGATGATCAAGAAGTGGAAGGAGAAGAAGATGATGATGATCAAGAAGTGGAAGGAGAAGATGATGTTGAACAAGAAGTGGAAGAAGAAGAAGATGATGATGATCAAGAAGTGGAAGAAGAAGAAGATGATGATGATCAAGAAGTGGAAGAAGAAGATGGTGATGATGATCAAGAAGTGGAAGGAGAAGAAGATGATGATGATCAAGAAGTGGAAGGAGAAGATGATGTTGAACAAGAAGTGGAAGAAGAAGAAGATGATGATGATCAAGAAGTGGAAGAAGAAGAAGATGATGATGATCAAGAAGTGGAAGAAGAAGATGGTGATGATGATCAAGAAGTGGAAGAAGATGGTGATGATGATCAAGAAGTGGAAGAAGAAGAAGATGATGATGATCAAGAAGTGGAAGAAGAAGAAGATGATGATGATCAAGAAGTGGAAGAAGAAGAAGATGATGATGATCAAGAAGTGGAAGAAGAAGATGAGGAGTGAGCAGGAACAAGAAGAAGGAAACAACAACAGATCTTAGTAATAGGACATTGTTCCAGAACGCGCACCTCTCTATAGCGGACACCTTTATAAAATCGCACTCGAAAATATTCGAAAATCTATTTATAGCGAAATGTTTCTCGAATTTTTTGTGATTTTTCAGAAGTATTTTCGAGTGCAATTCTACGTAAATGTATTTTATATGGGTGTCCGTAGTGGAGGGGCAGATTTTCAACATCCTTTTTGGAATAAGACCTCTCTAGTAAGGTTCACCAAACGAGCACCTCTCTATAGCGGACACTGTTGTAAAATCACCCTGAAAGAGTTTTCCAACTTTCTTTATATTAATATGTTTATCGAATTTTTCTGTGATTTTTAGATGCATTTTTAGTTGAGATTGGACTGTAGAAATATTTTATACAGATGTCCGTAGTTGAGGGCCTGGTCTTCAGCATCCTTTGAAAGCAGTTTAACCAAACGCTCACCTCTCTATAGCGGACACTGTTATAAAATCCACCGTCAAAGAATTTTTCAACTTCTTGGTACCAAAATGTTCCCCGAATTTTTGCGATTTTTTTTTTCTTTTGAAACATTTTCAAGTGTAATTTCCACGTAAACGTATTTTATACGCGTGTCCGCAGTAGAGGAGTTGGTTTTCAGCATTGTCTTTTTTCGGGATAAGCTCTTCAGCAAGTCGATTGCATATCGACTGTACGAAAAATCGATAGATTCAGACTTTCAAGGCGCGCCAGACTTTCAAGACGCAGGCTTTCAAGGCGCAGGCTTTCAAGGGGTTCCCTAGAGAACCATCGAGTGTTTTTAACGAGCCCGTTCCGTTCAAACTTACAACGGACACTTTTTGTTTAACGGACAGATTTACTGCCCGAAAATACTTGGCAGAATAAAAATAAACATCTCATTAATTTATGATTATTAATAGTATTCTTCGATTTTCAAGGTTAGATTTATTTTCTCTTAAAAATGGGAAAATGGAAAACGATGGTTCGGAAAACTATTGACTGAACTATTGTGTTTTATTCTAGTTTTAACTAATTTTTTTCAAGGTGTCACGGCCCATTCATTTTCCCATTGATTCTGAAAAGTCAAAAGTTTCCACGAAAAAAAAACTATTTCAAATGTTCTGAGAATCAAGATACTTACCTGGAATTATCATAAATAGAAATTGAGATAATTATTATAAAATTCGGTTTTGGGAGAAGTTATGTGGAGCCCTAGTGTTAAAGTCGATGGATCTTCTTCATCCTCCAGTTCTTCTTGGGTGTTTCTTTTCTTTCCGTTTGTCTTTTGTCTTGGTTTTGTGTTCTTCTTTAGTGACCATTCGGCTTTTGGGAAAATGTCCAAGGTGCCATAAAACAATATTTTCTAAGCTGCCAGTCGATAAGGTGACGTTTTAAGCATGTCTTGAAAAGAAGAACGACCTCTGCTGCCAGAAGCGGCCCTGTTGAAAGAGGAACCCCAAAAAAATCCCATGCTTTTTTTCCACTTCCCACAGCCCCCAAAACCCTTCCCAAGCTCTCCCACCCACAGTACAAGCCTATTGCGTAACTCTAAGGTCACCTTTTCCCACTGCGGAAGTCCTCCCCACCAATACCAGAGTCTCTAAGCCTTCCCAAACCTTCCCAAATCTTTCCCAAGTTCCTCCAGTAAAACAACCCAGACTATAAACCACCCTGGAAGTCCTATATAAACTTCTGCTACAAATCCCACAACCCACAAACCTTCCCAATCCTTCTCAAACCCTCCCCAAGCTCTCCCACCCACTCAACAAGCCTATTGCGTAACTCTAAGGTCATCTTCTTCCACTACGGAAGTCTTCCCCGCCAATCCCATCAGTCCCTAAACCTTCCCAATCCTTCCCGAACCTTTCCCAAATCCCCCCAATAAAACAGCCCAGAGTATAAACCACCATGGAAGTTCCATATAAACTTCTCCCACAAATCCCACGACCCACAATCCTTCCCAAACCCTTCCCAAGCTCTCCCACCCACTCTAGAAGCCTATTGCGTAACTCTGAGGTCATCTTTTCCCACTACGGAAGTCCTCCCCACCAATCCCAGAGTCTCTAAACCTTCTCAACCCTTCCCAAACCTTTCCCAAGTCTCCCCAATAAAACAATCCATAGTATAAACCACCCTGGGAGTCTTATATAAACTTTTCCCACAAATCCCACGGCATACAAACCTTCCTACCCCTTCCCAATCCTTCCCAAACCCTTTCCAATCTCCCCCACAGAATCCACTCACTCAACAAGACTTTATACAACTTTTACTCCGTCTTTTTCAACGATAGAAGTCGCTTATAACTTTCCCAAACATTTCGAAGGTTTCCCACACTCTTCATCAGAGATTTCCCAAACACTCCCAACCCTCAGAAACAATTAAGAAAAAAACTGGAAACGAGACAAAGGAACCATGGTTAACCCTGGTGAAGAACCAATTACACCTCATTAATTTCGACAGCCTTGGGAATAGTCTCGCACCAAGATGGCGGCCACGTTTTCCAAACCTGTTCTTACAAGAGACAAAGCCAATACTTTTTCTTCTTCTTTTTATTAATTAAACTACAATTTTTTCTCACAAACTGAAACTTGGAACTAATGACTGCATTAATATTCTGACTTTTCCTGTCGTTCAGATCACATAATTCACAGTAGTCAAAGCTAAAAATAGCAACGTCAACTCAAAGTCTCTCAATAGTCATAACTGGCAACGGAGCAGACCCGAGCAGACGACGGAATAGTTACAAAATGGCAAAAATTAACTAGTATTCAACTGCATTCACATCTGAAATATCGTATTCAACTAGTTGAATCTAAAGAAGCGAATTTTAAACTGATTTTTCGACATCTGGCAACTGAGCATTCCCTGCGCGCTGCAGCAAGACGACGCAACTGAAATCCAAGATGACTGAAACTAACAAGCATTTAACCAGTCAACTATCAACTACTTGCACCCTTCTAATGTTCTAAATCCAAACTATAATATTTAACTATTCAAAACTCTCAATAAGAAAATTTAAGACTTATTTTTGGCATCTGGCAATGAAGCATCTCTCTGGCCACTGGGCAGACGACGCAACTTAAGAACCAAAATGGCCTGCTAGAATCCAATTTTACTACTTAACTATCAACTACTATACCAGTCTATTGCTCAACGTGTGAACTATCTTATACAACTAATTGCAACTGTAAATAAGCGAATTTTGAACTAGAGTTTTTCAAACATCTGACAATGGAGCATCGCTTGCACTTTATGACGAAAATTTAAGACTGTTCTGCTAAAATTCAATTTATACTACTTAACTATCGACCACTTCATCACACTAAAGCTCTATATCCGAACTATCACATTCAACTAACCAAAACTTTAAATAATCAAATTTTATCATTAATTTTATGATAACTGGCAACAAAGCATCTTTGCGGCTACAGACGACGCAACTTGAACGAAAATGGCCTGCTAAAATCCAGTTTTACTTTTTAACTATCAACTACTATATCATTCTACAGCTCTACGTCTAAACTATCACATTCAACTAACCAAAACTATAAATAAGCAAATTTAAAACTAATTTTTCAACATCTGGCAACAGAGCATCGCTTGGATACCGGGCCGACGCTTCATTATGAAAACTTAAACTACTCTCTAAAATTCAGTTTTACTATCAAACTATCAGTTACTACATCATTCTACAGCTCTACACCTAAACAAGCAAAAATTGGAATTCATTTTATAGCATCTGGCAACGGAGCATTTCTGCAGCTAATGCAGACGCTTCACTCCGAAACTTAAAATGACCGGCTGAAATTCAGTATTACTACTTAACTATCAACTACCACATCATTCTACAGCTCTACACCTGAACTACACATTAAACTAACCAAAAGTCAAAAAAATAGGTGAATTTTAAAATAAATTGTTGACATCTGGCAACAGAGCAATTCTGGGGCCACTGGGCAGACGACGCAACTTGAACCGGAATGGCCTGCTAAAAATCCAGTTTCACTATTTAACTATCAACTACTACATCATTCTATAGCTCTCCATCTAAACTATCATCTTGAACCAACTCAAATTCCAAATAAGCGAGTTGAAAACTAAATTTTCAACATCTGGCAATGGAGCATCTCCTGCGCGGCTGGTGTGGATTGGTTACGATGCGCGGTTCCAAGTCCAAGTCTCAAGTCCAAGTCCAAGTCAAGATGGCGGGACTGAATGATGTTTATCTATTGAAGGAGGATGTGCATTAATAAAGGAACTGGTTATAGAAGAGGATGGCTCTCTCACTGTATTTTCTTTTGTTTATAAAAGAAAAAAAGCCCTTTTTCTTTTGTTTGAATTTCAATCTGAAAGTCGCCAAAAGTTTTATTATATAAATTGTCCGGGCGGTGACAAGAGTGAAGAGCCGAGTAACCGATGCACATAAATAACAAAAAGATCTTCTAAGTGTAACGCCCAAGACTAAAACCCAAGACAATCGCTCGTTTCTCTACTAAAAACCCATTGGCGGCAAATTCAAATTTTCACACGGAGTTTCACTACCCAGCGGAAAATTAAGGATGTCGGCCACGTCCTGAACGATATCCCTAACATATCCTGAATATCCCGAATCACGTCCGATCGTGGATGAGTAAAAAAAAAAAATTGTATTGAGAATTTTGAATCTTGATTATTGACAGCACCATTAAGTATCCTGAAAAACGTTTTTTCAGGACGCTGTTGAGCACTCTGGACATGTATTATTCAGGCATTCCAGTGTCAGGGTCCTGAACACCCTGGAAGTGGGCCAAATTTCACCGCACTCAGAGTCCTGAATGGCATCCTGAAAATGTCCTTTTCAGGGTGTTTTCAGGGTCCTGAAACTATCCTTAATTTTCTGCTGGGTATTCGCTCACTATATTCTCGTATTATCTTAATTATTAATTATTCAACATTATTATCAGTATTTAAAGCAACTAAATTACGTTTAAAAAAATAATTAATTTAACTTAACTTTGTAGTGAATTAGCGATTTCAACACTTGTCCATCAACTAAATGGGATCCATTGTTCACCTGTGATTACAGTTTAGCAAAAAAGTTATTAACTATCAAGCAGAAACTAATTAACTACTAATAGTTTTTTATTTGCTGAAGAAATTGGTTTCGCCACTTTGGACCCCCCAGGAAGCTTGTTATCAGTGTTATCAGCAGGTTGATAACACACTTGGGCTACAGTTATTGTGAATGAAAAAGCAGAGCAGATCATGACAGCCGTACATAACACCGGTTTTGTCAGAAACTTCCATACAACCAGCGGAAATGACGATGACTCGGCAAAAATTAATTATGAAAATAATAATAATTAATATTAAAATAGAATAATGTAGTTTCCCGTAAAAACAAAAAGGTGGGCGTACAATTTTTTATGCGGAGCAGCTTTTCTCACTTCACATAACAAAAGTTATATTCCAACAATACAAGCGCTGATTAATGATAACTTTGATATTTGTTATCATCCTACACTACCCCTTATTATCCCCAAGGGTCCGAAACTTGCAATAATCTTCGTACACCTAGGCCGTGTTATCACTGTTATCAGCATGTTATCACCCTGTTATCTATGTGTTGTGGCATGTTATCACGTGTTATCAAATAAACTTCGTACACTTGTCCTCAGAGTTTCGGACCCCTTGATTATCCCCTGTTATCATGTGTTATCATCCTACACTAGCCCTTGATTATCCCCTGTTATCATGTGTTATCATCCTACACTACCCTTATTATCCCCTGTTATCATGTGTTATCATCCTACACTAGCCCTTGATTATCCCTGTTATCATGTGTTATCATCCTACACTACCCCTTGATTATCCCCTGTTATCACGTGTTATCACACACATATGAAGCGGACATATGACGAGAGAGAGAGAGAGAGAAAGAAGAAGGGAGGGCTGCTGACCGTGGCGTGTGACAAATAGAGAGCTATGGCCAGCACGTGACCTCTGTTAAACGCTTCTTTCAAGTACACGTGCCCTCAACAAGTCAAGTCGTCCCCCCTTTAAGGCCCAACACATGACCTTTGACCTGACCTGTGACCCCTTGTGTGGCTGGTCACTTCCGCTTCCGCTTTTCCTCTCATCCACCACCAAAAACTTCTTCAGCAACATGTGCACGTCATTAGAAAAAATCCCTATTTTTTAATAATAATAATAATAATAATAATAATAATAAATAGATTTTGATTAATTATTGCTCTCTTGTTTTTGTATTTAAATAATTAGTTTTAATTGGTGGTTAACGCTAAACCTTAGTTAAATTTGAACAGTTTTAAGCTTAGCTTCCCCAGTAGAAAATTATGGATAGTTTCAGGATCCTGAAAATATCCTTTAAAAAAGACATTTTCAAGATGCCAATCAGGACTGTGAGTGCGGTGAAATTGGCCCACTTCCAGGGTGATCAGGACCCTGACATTGGAATGCCTGAATAATACACGTTCAGGATACTTAACAGCGTCCTGAAAAAAAAACGCTTTTCAGGATGCTTAATGGTGTCCTCAATAATCAAGATTCACAGTTCTCAACATGATTTTTTTTACTCATCCACTAACGGACGTGGTTCAGGATATTCAGGATATGTTACGAATAACGTTCAGGATGTAGCCGACATCCTTAATTTTCCGCTGGGTTGGGCATGTAGTTCTCTTGAGAGGTTCTGTTTTGTCGAGTAGGGTCCTATTTCATCATGTATGGTCCTATTTTTTGAGGTACGGTTCTATTTCTTCTTCTTGGTTTATCCTTATTCTCCTAGTTGGGTCTAATTTCTTGGACTGTGGTCTTATTTTGTGTAGGTTAGGGATCTATTCTCCTAATTCGGTCTAGTTTCTTCAACTGTGGTCTTATTTTGTGTAGATCAGGGTCTATTCTCCTGGTTCGGTCTAGTTTCTTCGACTGTGGTCTTATTTTGTGTAGATCAGGGTCTATTCTCCTGGTTCGGTCTAGTTTCTTCGACTGTGGTCTTATTTTGTGTAGATCAGGGTCTATTCTCCTGGTTCGGTCTAATTTCTTTGACTATGGTCTTATTTTGTATAGATCAGGGTTCTATTCTCCCTAGTTCGGTCTGTTGTTTCTTCAACTGTGGTCTTATTTTGTGCAGATCAAGGTTCTATTCTCCCTAGTTCGGTCTAGTTTCTTCGACTGTGGTCCTGTTTTGTTGGATGGGGTTGTATATTTGAGGGGCGAGGATCAAAATTGAGTCGTATTTAAGGAGAGGGGGGAAGTGGTAGAAATTTTCCAAAGGTAAAGATTTGGAGAAAAAGACGCCATAAAGTAACACCACGTGGCCATGTTTTATGACGCGAAACCGCCCTGGCCATAATGCCCGTCATAAATCGCAACAATGGACGCCTTTCTTCTCGGCTCTCGTCTCCTCTACCCTTCTCTCCATACACCCTATTCCAAACAGGCCACCGAAGACCAACTCCTCTACTACGGACACACGTATCAAATAAATTTTTAGGAAAATACGGCTTAAAAATGGTTCTAAAAATCATAGAAAAATTCGGGAAACACTTTGGTATCAAACAAAGTTTGATACTTTATTCCGTTGTTTTAATATAAGTGTCCGCTATAATGAGGTGCCCTGTAGATTCTTATTCCAAACAGGGCACCGAAGACCAACTCCTGTACTACGGACACACGTATAATACATATTTACGAGAAAACCTCTCCTAAAAAGATTCTAAAAATCATAGAAAAATTCGGGAAACACTTTGGTATCAAACAAAGTTTGATATTTTATTCCGTTGTTTTAATATCAGTGTCCGCTATAATGAGGTGCCCTGTAGATTCTTATTCCAAACAGGGCACCGAAGACCAGCTTCTCTACTACGGACACACGTATCAAATATACGTATAGGAAAATACCGCTTCAAAATGGTTCTAAAAATCATAGAAAAATTCGGGAAAAACTTTGGTATCAAACAAAGTTTGATATTTTATTCCGTTGTTTTAATATAAGTGTCCGCTATAATGAGGTGCCCTGTAGATTCTTATTCCAAACAGGGCACCGAAGACCAACTCCTCTACTACGGACACACGTATAATACATATTTACAAGAAAACCTCTCCTAAAAAGATTCTAAAAATCATAGAAAAATTCGGGAAACACTTTGGTATCCAAAAAAGTTTGATATTTTATTCCGTTGATTTAATATAAGTGTCCGCTATAATGAGGCGCCCTGTAGATTCTTATTCCAAACAGGCCACCGAAGACCAGCTTCTCTACTACGGACACACGTATCAAATATAAATTATAGGAAAATACCGCTTAAAAATGATTCTAAAAATCATTGAAAAATTCGGGAAACACTTTGGTGTCAAACAAAGTTTGTTATTTTATTCCGTTGATTTAATATAAGTGTCCGCTATAATGAGGTGCCCTGTAGATTCTTATTCCAAACAGGGCACGGAAGACCAACTCCTCTACTACGGACACACGTATCAAATATACGTATAGGAAAATACCGCTTAAAAATGGTTCTAAAAATCATTGAAAAATTCGGGAAACACTTTGGTATCAAACAATGTTTGATATTTTATTCCGTTGATTTAATATCAGTGTCCGCTATAATGAGGCGTCCTGTAGATTCTTATTCCAAACAGGCCACCGAAGACCAACTCCTCTACTACGGACACGCGTATCAAATATGAATTATAGGAAAATACCGCTTAAAAATGGTTCTAAAAATCATAGAAAAATTCGGGAAACACTTTGGTATCAAACAAAGTTTAATATTTTATTCCATTGATTTAACATAGGTGTCCGCTATAGAGAGGCGCGCGTTTGGAATATGCCCTATAGACGGACTCCTCCAGTACGGACACATGTAGAAGATAAATTTACGGCACCATCTCTCTTGAAAAGATTCTAAAAATCATAGAAAAATGAAAGAAACATTTTGGCACAAATAAATTTTAAAATTTCTTTATATTTGAATTTAATAACGGTGTCCGCTATACAGAGGCGTGCTTTTGGAATATGCAATACAACACACACCTCACCCTTGGTGTACGTATCGGACCCTGTTATCATGTGTTATCAAACGTTATCAAGTGTTATCATCCCGGGCAGTTGCGAGCCCCGTGTGGAAGGCAACGCATGTTCACTAAACAGCAGAACTTACGACGACCCACAAACAGCAGAGGAACTTGTCTTCATTTATTTTTCACCTTTTGGCCCATTGTTTATTCAGAGATGGCCCTGTTTTCTGCTGACATTATCCAGCGTTGCCACATGCAATCCCTGAAACCAAAGATGGCCGCCATCTTGTCCCGCTTCTTATGTTCTATCGGGTAAGGGATTGTCTTAAGATGGCGTCTGGTTGCAAGTACACACAACATGGCGGTTAATGTATAATTGCTTTACAATATTTTTGTTCTAGTTTCTTTTGTTTTTTTTTTCTTCTGTGTGTGTAGCTTCGCTTCTGGCTACGGGTGAGATACAAACAAGGAAGAATAAATCAAGAAGAGCAAAATAGCCATAAACAACAACAGCAGACGACAAAAAGTTGAAACGAGAGAAAGACAAAGAAAAGAGAAGAAGAAGAAAAAAAAATGACGAACTGGCAACTGCGCGTTCTCCTTTGCTGTGCTGCTTCTCTTGTTATTGCAGCTCGGCTAATTTTGGAACGAGGCGTCCATCTCTATTAAAACAACTGCCATTTGCTTCCCATGAAAACGATCCATTGTCATGCAGTTATTAGTGAGAAGCATGCCAAGATGGCGGCTGCATGGCAAGATGGCGACTACATCCAAAGATGGGGTACGTTACTCAACGTTTGGTTTAAATGAAAACGATCCGTTATCACGCAGTTATTGGTGAGAAGACCGGATCCAACATGGCGGCTGCATGCCAAGATGGCGACTGTAATCAAAGATGGGGTACGTTATTCGACGTTTGCTTTAAATGAAAACGATCCGTTATCACGCAGTTATTAGTGAGAAGCATCCAAGATGGCGGCTGCATGCCAAGATGGCGACTGTAATCAAAGATGGAGTACGTTATTCGACGTTTGGTTTAAGTGAAAACGATCCGTTATCACGCAGTTATTGGTGAGAAGAGCGGATCCAACATGGCGGCTGCATGCCAAGATGGCGACTACATCCAAAGATGGCGTCCGTTATTCGACGTTTCGTTTAAATGAAAACGATCCATTATCATGCAGTTATTAGTGAGAAGACCGGATCTAAGATGGCGGCTGCATGCCAAGATGGCGACTGCATCCAGTATGGCGACTACATCCAAAGATGGCGTCAGTTATTTGACGTTTAGTTTAAATAAAAATGATCCATTGTCATGTAGTCATTAGTGAGGAGCATCCAAGATGTCGACCGCATCCAAGATGGCGACTGCATGGTAAGATGGCGACTGTAATCAAAGGTGGCGTCCGTTGTTTGACGTTTGGTTTTAGTGAAAACGATCCATTGTCATGCAGTTATTACTAAGAAGACTGCATCCAAGATGGCGCCTACATGCCAACATGGCGACTGCATCCAAAAATGGCGCCCGTATTTGACGTGAGTTTCTACTTTGATCAGCAAATGATCCACTGCCATGCAGTTATTACTCAGAAGACCGCATCCAAGATGGCGACTGCATCCAAGATATGGCATACAAGACATGACAAGTTATGACAAGACGAGTGAACTGGTGACACTGTTGTGAAGTATCACGAAAAGCATCCAACATGGCGACTGTAATCAAAGATGGTCCGTGATTTGACGTTTGGTTTTAATGAAAACGGCCCATTGTCATGCAGCTATTACTCAGAAACCTCATCCAAGATGGCGACTACATACCAACAATGACCACTGTAGCCAAAATATGACAAAGGAGCATGACAAGTTTTGATAAGATGAGTGAAATGGATACACTGTTATGAAGTATTACAAAAAGCATCCAACATGGCGGCTACATGCCAACACGGCGACTGTATGTAAGATGGCGTCCGTTAATCAACAACCCTCCCCCAGTAAGATGGATACACTGTTATGAAAGCAATACAAAAAGCATCCAAGATGGCGCCTACTTCCAAGATGGCGACTCGACTGGATGCCAACATGGCGACCGAATCCAAGATGGCGTCAGTTAATCAACAACCCTCCCCAGTAAAACGGATACATTGCTATGAAAGCAATACAAAAAGTATCCAAGATGGCGACTCGACTAGATGCCAACATGGCGACTGAATCTAAGATGGCGTCAGTTAATCAACAATATTCCCCCAGTAAAGCGGATAGATTGCCATGAAAGCAATACAAAAAGCATCCAACATGGCGACTACATCCAAGATGGCGTCCTTTGGCATTCACTAACTAGGTTATCAATACCTACCGTTACCTACTCTGTCATCATGTTATATCATACTATACCTATTATGTCACACTTGTTTCTAGATCCTTCCTAACTCGTCACATTTCCAACACGATTTATTTTTATAACTTTGATTTGACGTCCCATCCATCTTTATATATATCCATTCACCAGAGAAAGAAAAAAAAGTCGTGACTAGTAATTTTCAGCGGCTTTTATTTAGTCTAGTTTTATTTTCTATTTCTCAAAGATACCGAAATAAAGCAGCGCTCAATCAATGGCGCTGTACTGAAAATATGCGCCATTTTGTATGAGGCGCAGGAATTTTTCATCCATCATCATAACTGCCAGCTGCCGCCCAATCGAATGACACGCTCCGGTCACGTGACTACTGCCATCAACCAATAGCATAACCATAATGGACCATTACTAATAAATTCAGAAAAAAAGCAAGGACTCCTCCCTTTTTCCTATCCAGACACTAAACCTATGTACGGAGTGGCTGATGACTCGTATGATTGTTTTGGTAAATAATGAAGTTTGAGTTTCGTGACGATGAAAAAATCTGAAAATGAAGAATCTCTGACTTTTGTTTTTCGATTTTATGTAATGGAAATTACACATGTGCGGTCAGGTTTCTTTATTTTTGGAACTGAGCTCCGAATCGAAGCGGACTGCCATCTATTGGCAGATCCGTTAACTAAGTTGCTAATTAGACAAAGTAATTCAGGATTTATATACTATTAACACTAAAGAAAATAACAATAATAATAAAATATAATAAAATAATTCAGATTTTTGAACAGTTTAAACAAGGGTTTCAATTACATTTTTCTTATTTATATTTGATTTTGTTTATTTATCAACTGAGTTTATAGAGTTGAATTTATTATAAAAAATTTAATTAATGACGTTAAAATAAATCATCAACTCTTTTAATATCTTATCTTAATTAAAGGTTATGAAATAATTCTCTTTTCCTATCATGGTTTGTAAGAAGTGAAAAAATACATATTAATTATTAAATATTACATTTTATCTATGATAATATAATAGTAAATGGTAATATATTTATTATATTATTATAAAATAATAATAAAATTAATAAATTTGTTTAAATGCAAATGGTTACTGCAGTTCCCGCTAGATGGCTCAGAATTGCTAAAATTAACGCCGAATTTATTTTGTATAAAAGTCTAGACGTCCACGTGAATAAATTTGAGCGATTGAATGAAATCAAAACATATTCCCAACGATATTTAAGTCTGCAATATCGAAATTCACCATATCGAGTAGAATTTCGCATTCGCCAAGACTTTCGTCGCAGCTCTCGGAAGTCGCAAGTATCGTTCATTCCTCTGAGTGTTTGTCTTGAAGAAAATCAAGGTATATTGTCATTTATCCTGTGTTTTGAGTATTTATTGATAAATATCTGCGTTTTCCTTAGTTCTCGAATACTGGCAAAATGTCGGATGGGCACCTGGCAACAGACGATTTCGTGAGGGAAATTGACAACTTGCTAAAGGAATGCCATTACCAGAAAGTAAAGATGCTAATGCTGGACCCTCGAAACTCGAAACGGATAAAAGAAAATGGGATGGATTTAATTTTCTCAGTTTGTAAACATCTGAACGCCGACACAGTTCACTGGTCGAGAGAACTGGAGGAATGTTGCGAGTATTCGCTGCTCATCATCGCCCAGCACGCCAATCCTAAGGAAACTCTGTTAGGACTGCAAGAGCAAGTAGAACTTTTTGGTAACAGCTCGAAATTCAAAATACTGCTGCTTCCGATTCAAGCCGTACTGCTGCGAATCTCCGACAAACAGAGCAAAATACTCGACTGGGTTCTAGGTTCTATCGGAGAGCATGTTCAGATCCTACCTTTGCCGGAGATACAGAACTTGGAGGGAAAAGAAAGGGTGCTAATGGATGCGGATCCAAAAGTTCAGTGTATCGCAGATATCTACGAAGCACTGGCCGAGTTCTATCGGCCGTTTGTAAATGCAGTTTCTCTGGTCAAACCCAAAAGCAAACTGAACGGTGAGTTTGATGTCGACAGACGACGTCAAGTGCTTCAGGCTAACTTGCTGCAGCTGATGTCCAGTCCCCTCGTGGTTCTGGATATCAGCCAAGGAGATCGCCTTACCCCCAGCTCGCTGCGGAGAACAGCCGAGAAGCTGATTTTTCTCATATCGTTAATCACGGGTGACGTTTTCTCGCTTCTCGAGCTTCCTGAGAAAGTGAACACACCTTCAGGTAAGGAAGATCAGACGCGACTAGAGCCTCTTGCAGTAGCAAACCTCTTCTACCTGCTTTACGGAGAAGATGTTCCCTGCGGTTCGCTACCTTGCGTTTACCACAGAGTCGAAGTTTTCCACACTCTCTTGCCGTACGTCATAATGTTGATGAAGCACGAGCAGCTAGCCGTTCACAAAGGTCTGCTACTTCTCAGAGGTCTCTTACGGCGGATAGAAGATTTTTGCCTGGGACCTGAATGTTTAGACCTTCCCGCGCATGTTGAACTAAGCCAGGCTCTCGCGAACACAATGGTTTACTGCGAGGTGCGGGAGGAGAGGTCTATGGCTGTCGAGGTGTTCAGACAGCACGCGGCAAAGTTCAACATGGTCGGACGATACCAGTTTCTGAAGTCGCTACTGACCAGTTTAACGTATTCCGGAGTGAAGGGCCTCGTCATCGGACTCGTCAAAGACAACATCATTCACTGCTTCGGCTCGGGGACCAGTGTTTTCTTCAGAGATAATCTACGGCATTTGGTACCTCTGATATGGAACCTCCCAAACAAAGAGGAGACTGATCTTCTCGAGAACTTTGATAGTGTCATGGGTGCCCTGAACCTGGCTCGTTTTCTGATTCTGCGGGACAGGGACTCGAACTCCAGCGGGTTTTTGGAGGAAGTCAACGGTCTGGAAGCTGAGTTCGTCAAACCTCTTGGAGTTGCTCTTCAAATGTCGAGGGCTCATTACGAACTTGAACTAAAGAAAATCAGGACGAATGAGCCGAGCGATTTGTCTCTGTCAGTACAAGTGCCCAACTTGCCTCGAGATGCCAAGAAGAACCTGGTGAAGTCGGCACTTAGCGCTTTTGACGACAGGGAAGCCAGGAAGAAAGTCATAATGTCGGCTCTTACCGCTTTTGATATGTTAGAAAGTGTTCTCGCTCGTGTTTCCGAATGTATCGCAATGGCACGAAACAGAAAATAAATCTTTGCTGTTCAGTGTAATATAAAAGTAACTCTATCTCACTTTATTCAATATGAATGTTCTAGTTACAAGCCATAGAAGCAAATGTGGGCATGAATCAAACCAGGTTTATTTTTCCTGCGATAAAAACTTTACATGGCTAATTGGGTTGGACCAAACATTCCTCGTTTTTCACTGAGGAGGCTGCTTCCGATGTTTCTCGACGAACTCCTGAATCTTCTTCCAGAGAACTTGAGGTTCATCTACGCGGGGTACCTGACAGAAAAACAAACAGAAACCCGTATCGCTTCTCTATTCCCACTAAAGAGTTTCAATCTGATCTATTTTTATGCTCTGAAAGATCTTGAATTCTAACAGAAACAGAGAGGAAAAAAACGTCACCTCGTAATTCTGGCAGATGTAGATACCAGCGTAGACACCGGCGCCAAATGTCAACTAGAACCGAGAAAAGGGAGAGATCGAGAGGAGAAAAAAAAAACAATTATATTTCAACTGGTTTTAAAAAAAAGGAAATAGTGACAAGTAAATATAGTTTCGTCTAATCCGTAGTCTGCGAAAAGCTTACAGCGCCACCTACGGCTAAGTGCAGAGCGATGAACAAAATAATCATTGCGTTGTAGAGAGCGGTAAGAATAGCCATGGTTACTGTCTCACTTCCATGTCTTTGTAAAAACTGAACTTGATCCTGGCACTTCTTTTTCGGTCCAGGAAAAAGCACTTAGCCCCAGTCTTGAGTACTTTCTCCCTAGAACTGTTCCCTTCTAAAGAGCCCCTGAAAAAGGGATAAAAATTCAACCCTGCTGTTCCGACACCTCTCCAAGATGGCGCCGAGAAGCTATTTTCTATTTTTGAAAAGCTCCCCGCACTTCCTCCCATATATAAACTCAGCATGTTTCGCTTTTCAACATTTGAAAAACTCGATTCATCCCCGCCAAACTCGAAGTGATATTTTTACGGAAAATATAAAAAGAACAACTCACCAGACCTCGCAGCATTTTTAGTGACTCTCGATCCGAGCTGAACTCGCCGCACAATTGACCTGCAAAAGTAGGAAAACAAATGCTGTTATAATCCCACGCTTGCATAATGTAGGACAGTTTTTCTTCCCCAACCTGACTTGCCAACTAACAACTTTCCCGAGTCAATTCATTTTTAAAATAAACAGGGGGCAAGTCGACTCGCTACAGGACGCCAAGGTTTAGTGTCAGCGACAGAAAGCTATACCACGCTGAAGCGCATGCGTCTCCTCCCCGTGCATCTGAACGGGAAAGACCTAGTGGGAAAACCAACCTTTGTCACGAAGCAATAGTTCTGCTTAGGTTTTCGTCACTGACGAATCTCTCCGCTGCAGCAAATCTTTGCTCTGTTACTCGAAATCTGTGTTGCAAATCTACAGTCTGACTATACCGACAGATAACTAGTACGAAAACTTGAGTCAAGTTACTACCTATTCCTAGTTTCTCAGCTTTCGATACCTCAGTCTCCGTTGGTAATTTACAGTTAGTTGTGCAACTCGATTGATTGTAACTGTGTGTGAACTCTACTTCTGATGACATTTTGTTAGAAAATCGTCAAGTGCAACTAGACAATAAACGTCACAGATAAGTTTACAGACATTTTGAGGATGTTGGGGAAAACGTTACAGAACAATATTTGTCACCTATACAAGAGCTTTCAGTTCTCTCTATTAAGAATTGTAGATATTTTTCCCCTGTAGGCCCTTAGGGATTGATTCAGATAGAAAAATAAAACGTACATAGTGGGGGGTTTCCACGTACAGCTGTGTATTCACGCAGATTAGGGAACCGGGAGAGGGATCTCTTTAGAGGCAAACATACTTTACGCCCACTCAGGTATTGATCGTTCATGCATCATATACATCCGTCCTGCCCGTATTTAGTTTTCAAGAAAGCATAGGTAGATACGCAATTTAGTCGTAGTAAAATGGAGCGCCAAATCGATTGTTGGGGCGCCAGCGTGAGGGTTTTTTCAGGTGCGGGCATCGTTCGGCTACAGCCTAGGGTTATATGCACAACACGGGATGTTATATATTGTGTTACAAATGAAGACGTCCACTTTCCCCTTGATGTATGGGGTTGCTTGGTTCGCCCCACCTGTTGTTCTTCATGCACGAAGATGCTCGATTTCGCTGTTGTTTTCCAGACTCTCTTGTATTAGTATACACGATTAGCTTGCATGAGCCAGAACCCAGGAGGTTTAGCTGCTAAGTTTCCAGTAATTATCCCCAAAGGCTTTCTATGTGATTATACACGGCTAGATGATCTCCCCTATTCATACAGAAGAGCAGCAGTTTCTACTGGTTCATACATCTTGTACTTCTCTTGCTCATTTTTAGGGTTCGGCCGTAGGGACCATTAGGGCCGCACGCCTGTTAGGACGCGCCGGATCCGAAACATGCTAAGGGGCTGAAGCACACAGTGCACATCAAAACGAATCCGACATCGAAAGGCGAAGTGGGGCATTCACCCACGTCTCCCCCGCCAGCCACGCCACCCAGGAAGGTCGGGTGGAAACTATGGCAGGAATCTGGTCACCCTGCCAGAGCAGAAAAGTACGAAGTAATTGCTTCGGCGGCTAACATGGCAACCGCTTTAGGGGAGGGTGCATCTCGGACGGACAGTGACGAAGAAGACGAAGATGTAATCGATTTGGGTGTCCAACAGACAACAATGTCTTCGTACGGCCTCGCGGGTTCTGCACCCCTGAACCGGATGCACTCCAGATCGATGAGTTCCTTACCACCGGAACCGTTCATGATCATGCGGAGCAGGGCGATGAACAGGAGACTCACTGTCAACGTAGGGGGAGTGCGACACGAAATCCTGTGGCGAACTCTTCAGAGGCTGCCACATTCTCGCCTGGGACGCTTACGGGAATGCAACACGCACGAGGCTATTATGGAACTCTGTGACGACTACTCTCTCGTCGATAACGAGTACTTCTTCGACCGCCATCCGCGATCCTTTGGCTCCATACTCAATTTCTACCGCACAGGTAAACTTCATTTAGTCGAAGAGATGTGCGTGGCGGCCTTCAGTGACGATCTTGATTACTGGGGCATTGACGAGCTCTATCTCGAATCGTGCTGTCAGCACAAGTACCACCAGCGCAAAGAGCACGTCCAGGAAGAAATGCGAAAGGAGGCAGAGTCGCTCCGTCAACGGGAGGAGGAAAACTTCGGTGACGGCAAATGCGCTCAGTATCAAAAGTTTGTGTGGGACATTCTAGAGAAACCCACGTCGTCGGTGGCAGCCCGGGTGAGTTTAAAATTTATCCTCACTTTCTCGACATTCTTTGAAGAGTATCTTCTTGATGCTCATTCCGCCGAAACAACAACATTCCGCAGTGGTGAACGATCTTTCTGGCCCAGTGCATGTTTTAGTTGGCAGTAAATAGCACTCATAGCAACTGCATAAGGAAATCCTCATGGCAGCATTTATTTTAAGCCTGCTTCTTACTGCCAAGTAGTTTTCTCCCATCTTGGAAAGGGATAACTCGCAAAAATAAATGGCGGTCAAACGCACCAAGGGGGGGGGGGGGGGTGGGGGGGGGAAGAATTTGAGTGGGATACAAAAAACGAGTTAAATAAATAACCGTACATGTTTTTATAGCTGTCTGAAGCATACTTTTCTTTATTTAACACGGCGAGGGTATTCACAGACGTTAACTAAAAGTAAATAAGAAAATTTAGCATAAGTTGATGCATATAGCTTTTGCTGTTGTCTAAGTGCTAAACTGTAGTCGTGATGTGCCTCTGAGATATTTGCTTTGCTTTCTGGTTTAAGTTAACTCGGTTCTTTTTACAGCTGCTGAGAATGTTGAATGATAAGATAAATCGCAAGGCTTTCTCTCTTCTCCGCCTGTCGCAAAATATCCGCAATTAATTACCACTGGCGACGCTTTGCAGTGGACATAAAAGGGCAACGACAAGTACTTCTGGAGAGAATTTATCACACTGCGGTCGAAAACTGGGTGCAGTGGCTGCTTTTCATTGCACTCGATCAACTTCGATCCACTGAACTAAGCGAGTTTTCATGCAGATCGTTTGGCAAAGTGGAAGAATCTGTGATTTAGAGCAGTCACTGCATAACAACAGCATTCAGTGGGGCACCTCTTTCAACGCAAATCGCTTATGTTCAGTCGCATTTCCCAGCTTCTGGTTTCCTGCTTTGATAACACACTCTCTGGGTCTTTACTTCTCTTCTCTGGCATTTACAAGTGCTTGCTTGGAGACGTGGCATGGTTTAGCTTTTGCATGGCAATTACCACTAACGTCTGTCACTCTTCGTGGTCTACCGCGATCTGTCTCTTTCTCGCTTGCTATTAATTGCACCAGAACGCGGGCACACCACATGTCGACTGCACTCTATGCACGTCTCTGTACCAAACCCATGATTCTTGAGCAACTTGCTATGAAGAATCCCAATCTAACTAGACTCTGGTTTTACTCACACGATTTTGTTACTTAAGAAAGTGAAGGGAAGGGAGGTAAAGACTGGTTCGAGGCAATGCAATCAAGGATGTGCGTGGGAAACTGACGATGAAGTTTTTGTTTGGCACAGGTGGTTGCAGTGATATCAATAATGTTCATCGTGCTCTCCACCATCGGTTTAACTCTTAACACCATCCCCAGTCTGCAGGAAGAACTTACAGACGGTGTTTATACCGACAACCACTATTTGGCTCTCATCGAGGCTGTATGCATAACGTGGTTCACGTTGGAGTACGTTCTTCGCTTCTGCGCGTCCCCCAACAAGTGGAAGTTTTTCAAGGGAGCAATGAATGTCATCGACTTACTGGCCATATTACCATACTTTGTTTCACTCTTCCTGGTGGAGACTAATCTGCACACGGACCAATTTCACGACGTACGGCGGGTGGTGCAGATATTCCGCATCATGCGCATCTTGCGCATTCTCAAACTGGCACGCCATTCGACCGGTTTGCAGAGCCTCGGTTTCACCTTACGCAATTCCTACAAGGAACTGGGCTTACTAATGCTTTTTCTAGCCATGGGGGTTCTCATTTTCTCCAGTCTCTGTTACTTTGCGGAAAAAGACGAGCCCAACACGAAGTACACCAGCATTCCTGAAACCTTCTGGTGGGCGGGGATCACCATGACCACTGTAGGATATGGTGATATTTTCCCCGTAACGCCACTAGGGAAGGTTATCGGAAGCGTGTGTTGCATTTGCGGGGTGCTTGTCATTGCCTTGCCCATTCCTATCGTCGTCAACAATTTCACGGAATTTTATAAGAACCAGATGAGAAGAGAGAAAGCACTCAAACGAAAAGAGGCACTGGAACGAGCCAAAAGAGAAGGCAGCATCGTCTCCTTCCACCATGTCAACCTCAGAGACGCCTTCGCCAAGAGCATGGATATCGCTGATGTCATCGTCGATGCAGGTAATATTTCCTCTATCTCTGATCCCCACCGCTTTTCAGCCACGTATTTACGGCGGCATTGTTTCTCGAACAACAACACGAGCAATCAGAAACGGTTCCGACTTTTTTCTCAATACGACGGTAACACGAACAAGTTCCTATTTCTTAGTTGCTTTCGTTGGTTTTCTCTTTTGTTCTGTCCAACATCACATAAACTGAATATTGAAGCACATGGGTGGGGGGACCTTCGGTTTTTACGTAGAAAGTCGAGCTGGAGCCAAACACAAATCGATATGTTTCCTGCACCGGGGGCCCAGCCCATCTAAACTGCATCAAAATCAACAGGTCCGAACAAACCCGCCCTTGAATAATTCATAACAGAAACCACGTTTTATTTCACTACTAATTCACAGCTACCATCTCAACAGCTGGACAACATTTTGTGTGTTGAATGAGGAAAAAAGTACAGAAACTCAGAGGTATACATCCATTTAAGGAATAAAGAGACGAAACGCTTGTTGGATTCTTAATGAGAACACATCTCGTAGAACGAAAAGGCGGCTTTCTTGAACAGAACTAATGGTAGAAAACAACTCCTATAATGATACCCTGTCGAGCGCTACTCGGCGCTTAGCAGTTATAACAACAAAAAAAATGCGCCGGAAAAAGACGAACAACCCGGCGACCTTTTCAGTCAGTATTGATTATAAACGCAACGATCACGGAGTACGCAGTAAATCATACAGAACCACGGCACTGGGTTACATGCTTACACCAGACGCAGCCATTTTACATGAAGCGTCTAAACGTTTCAGCAGATGATTCTAGAAATTCATTGATTAGCTAAAAGTTTCAAAGGGCCTTGTGTAGTTCAAACGTCATAGTTAACGCTCTCAAAAGGCAAAGGACGCCCCGTAGTTTGATTATCCACCATTTGGACCATAACATGAAGAATGTATTCTTCGTTGGAAAGCCGATTAAGGGAGCCCGGAAGATCATAAAGCAGGACGCTTCATAAAAATGCTACCAAGTTTCCTCTCCTCCTCCTTGCGTTACGTTTCGCCAAACGTAATTAACAGTCAAGGCGGGTACAGGGGACGGCTCCAGTCATCCTGATAACTTTTCATTGCCTTTCATAGAGTCACCCGCCACAAAAGAATCTAATTATAAGACGAAATAGAAGTAGGGCTGACTTCCGAAGACTCGGGTGTACTATTCACTATACTTAAACCAATTACTAGGAGAACCCCCAGACCACTAGTAAACGATGCAGCAGACCATTAGCGTTCAGAATAACCCCTCCTCCCCTGGAACTGTGCGTTCTGATCCAGAACCAGTGCTTCCACTTTGCAGGGAAATTCCCTTAAAAAGGAAAAATGGGGTCTAAAGAAGGAAACTAAAGGGAAGACGGAAAATGAAGGGAAAACGGAAATTTCCAAGTACGAACGATGTACACTTAAGCAGTATACGGCTGAAGTGGGTTTTTGAGCTCTTTTGCAGAGCCGAAAGGGGTAGGAAAATATACATTTTAAAAAGGGAGAGAAGGGAAATCAAGTTGTACCCGACGAATGGGGAAATAGGGAAAACCCAGAACCCGAAACGGAAGCACTGTCCAGAACCCTGAATGCTTTTAACGTTTCACAGGACACAACATCTCGCACGCTGAAGGTGCAAGCACGGGTGGAGAAAGCAGTCGACATGCAGGTAACACGGGGACCGGTTGCTACAGAAACCACGACCACAGCATGAGAGGCCGTGATCGACGCCGGCTCTCAAGTGCCGCATACGTGCCTCATTTCAGCGCTACAGAATCGCCCAAGTCTCCCAATCGCCGGGTTCACGGACCGCGACCCGGCGTGGGACCCAGTCCTCCCGTGCGCCGCCAGCATCCTGACCCGGACTACTCGGGCTCCGAGTCCACATTCCATACTCCGGTAATTCTTAGCGCAATCTACTGAAAACTTGTACACACCAGGGAGTTGTAACTCTCCTAGGGACACGTAAACTTCAGATTTTCACTTGTTTGTAAAGTTTTGGTAAATTACATAGACGACAGAGACAAGTTTGTCTTCTCGAGTTCACAATTTGTTGCTTATAGTCTCTCCTGCTGTTGGGGATTTCCTTGGAGAGCAGTGTTTCCACTTAGCAGGGAAATTCCCTGTAAAGGGGAAAACGGGGTCTGAAAAGGGAGCAATAAGGGAAGAGGCAAAAGGGAAAATCTCTTGAGTACAGTACAGGCTTGTATTCTAGTACGGAGGGGAAAAGGTAGGGAAGAGGGGGGAAAAGGAAATCAAAAGTGGAAACACTCTTGGAGAGTTACGACCCCTCCTCTCCCCTGCTTTAGCAAGTTTTCCCTTTGGGTGGAGGAGAAAATTGGTCGAGATTTGAATTTTGATTGCAAATTAGGAGGAGCCCCGGAAATCGCGCAATCACCAAGATATAGAACTCAAATCGCCGGATATCGAGTGCTGTTACTGCGCTTCAAAGGTCGGAGTATTCATCGATTCCTTTTTTATTTCACAGCTCAGCTCTCGAGCTTTTGACTCTTTTACGCCCCACGGTAATCACGTTTTACGACGAGCTTCAACAGCTGAAAAATCTCAGGAATCCTTCATCTGTTCCGTTACGACACAGCATTTTAATAAAAAGCAAATGCACGCTGCTGCTCGCGTGGGACATTATTTCAAACGACAGAAATGAATTCCCCGCAATGCGAAATGAGATTCATGCTGAATTACTTTCTTTGTTTTATCTTTGCAGGGCGGACAGGAAACGAAAACGGGGACCGCTACCCGCACTACTTGCATATGATATCGCTGACTCCCGCGAACAACGCAGCGAGAAAAGTTCGAGACAATCAAAGCCATTCCACCGAACCGAACAGACGTCGAGACTGATATAGGATGAAGATCGAATTTTGGCAAAAAAAATATTTGTTTTTATAATAAGATCATCCATGTTTGCTTGTTTGTCATTGCGTGTACATATCGCTGAAGATTTCAATGCTCATGTTGCGAAGCAATCATTTTGTGATGTATTTCAACATAATTCTTGTATTACCCTTACCTTGTTGGATTATTTTTGTTTCCCATCTGTAATGCTCAAATACAAGACAGAAAAAATGGTTTATCTTTTATCAATATGTTAATGTCAATGGTCCCGAAATGTTAAGCGCTGTGCGTGTAGTTTCTTAACAAACGGAAAACGTTAAGACTGGAATTCAAAGTTATTCCCGATAAGTTCTGGTTTTCTATAGTGTCGTGAACGAGGTAGAAACATAAATCATATAAGACGATAGGAGAAAACGATAAAAACAAATTTAAGACTGTTGCAGTTTTACATTCGTTTTACACTTTTCTTTCATTAACTAACTTTCCACTAAAGATAATTTAATTTTAAATAGAATTACCTATTAGATAAACTTTAAAGAGCTCTGGGAACGCGTTTCTGCGTTTCTCGATGACGAGTCCTTCAGGTGCGCTTTCTCTGGTTGATTTGCTGTAGATTTCAAATGGAAAACCTTTACAAAGTAAAACAACTTATTTTTAATAACTTATCTACTTTGACTAGATAATTAATCTATTACCTAAAATCTGATAAAATTGTGAAGGAATCAGCAGACGACAGATAGAGATATGTTGATTGTTTTGACGACGCACACAGTTGCCAGATCTGAAGAATATAAACTTGTTAAAAATGAATATTTTAAATATTTGCGAATTTATTTATAGAAAAAAATAACTGGAAATATTTACAATATATTAGAAAAATTAATTTATAATAATTCCTATCAACAATATTTAAAATTAACAGTAATAAGAGTATAATAAAACAAATATTTTTTCCTATGGCTGTAGATTTACTACTTTTATCAAATATAACAAATAGTTTTAAACTTTAATTAGTTAAGCATTTTCTAAAAATTCATAAAGTAATAATGTCTTTATAGCAAGTGTAACTTTCTATGAAGTAAACCAACGCACATTTTTGGTTCTTGCATGTTTATTCGCCACTGATATGCGTTACACATAGTTCCGATTGCCTTACATATTAAGATAAAATAGTTTTCTAACTCGTAGGACAAGTTATTTGGAATTAAACAGTTTTGGTTCTTTCCACGCGAACCAAGAAATCGTTTTAAGCTTTCTTAATGGAATCATCATCAGAGCTCATTTCCTCCAAAATGCTCGACGAGCCGGGCCCGTAGAAACGATCGATGCTAACTGTCGAAATGGAATTCCTCGGCATTGAGAACGAATTTCGAGACCGACTGAACTCTGACCCGAAGCAAACGATCCCGTCAGAGTGGAGCCTCTCCGGACCTGTTCCTCGATGATAGTGTTGCGACGCACCTGAAGAGCCTTCAGTGTTTCCCTGCGCATGGACAAACGCCTGGCCACGGGATCTGTTAAAACAGCAAATGGAACACTTTCTACCACTGAATATAACAAATATGAATTGAATTTAATGAATATAATACATAACAATATACATAATGATTATAATAATAGTTATAATCCACTAATTTAACTAACTAGTTTTTACCAGCCATGCTAGGATCCGCAGAGATGGACATGAATCTAGTTCTGAAGGCTTGGACCAAATCGTTGACTTCATTTTTCTTGTAGCGCTGTTTTCTCTCCAGGTCGTGAACCGTGAACCTACGTCCTTGTCTCGCAGCTCCTTTGGCGGGCCTGTCCTCGTCTCCGTTGATTCCCTTGAGCTGCTGCAACTGACTGACGATCTGCACGGCATTGTTGTTGATGTAGGCGTCCTCGGAGACGTCCTCCACCTTGCGAGAGCACCAGCCCAGTTCAGCTGAAGCCAGGATATGAGACAGAGTCACCACTCTGTGGCAAAGCATAGCAACGAACTGGATCAACATGATCACGCCGAAGAAGATGACGAATGTTAAACCAATAGGTTCCAGCTCCAGATACTTCACTTCGATCAAAACCTACACAGTTCAGAAAAATTATTTCTAATTTTGTTTTTACTGATTTATTGGATTGCGTTTAACCTCGGGGATGTTTGCTTCAACGTAAGAGACGTTGTACTTCATTCCGAAGGGCCACCTGATGAAAATCAGTTCCTTGCGCTGCTGCAGAAGGAAAACCACCAGAACGAAGAGGGAATTGATCATGGTGAAGAAGAAGACCGTATGATCTCGCAAACTCTTGAGATCCGCAGCGATTTTTTTCTGTTCCAAACAAATAAATTGCAAAATATTATACGAATAAATAATAGTTTATTGACTATTCAACCTGTTTCTCTTTATTTTCGTCCAGAGGATAGAGGTATTTCTCGAGCAGATCCTTCCAGAACTGGATCTCTGCATAAGTCAGATGCTCCACTTCACCTCTCTTCAGGTCTTTGTCTTCGATCCAGTACGGGTTAATCAAGTCGTCCCGTTCCTTCTTCGGTTCTATTCGAGCAAACTCAAATATTTACAAAAACATGAATAACGAAAATGAGTTGAAGAATAAACCTGATAACTGGCTCTGTGTCTCTTCCTCTTCCTCGTCTTCCTCGTACTCGACTTGTTCTTCAGTCTCGTTCAACGAACCCAGCGGGACGTCGGGACGGAAGTTCGACTGGCGACGCAGACCTGCGATGGACCGACGACGCAGACCCATCGAACCCTGAGGATCTATTGCACTGTAGAAAAATTTTATTTTGCATTAATATAATTTTTTAAACACATCATTATTTGTTGAACCGATCAATCGAGTCAAGCCGTTTTGTCAATGTGTCCAGCGACTCAGCAATGCGAAGTAACTGCTGCCGTTCCTCATTCGACTTGGGACGATTGCAGAGGAGGATTTTGAAAAGCCCAGCACAGGAAAACTCGATGGATCCCTCTTCTTCTTGCTTTCCATCCGAGTTGTTCAAAAACGATAAAAACGATTTCTTTTTGGCAGCTTTTTTCGCTTCTTCAGCAGCTTTCTTCTCCTCTTCCAGTTGCTATTAAGATTTTTAACATTCGAATTAATTTCAATTCTGAAATTTTAAGTTAAAATGATAAGATACTTCTTTAGTTTTCTTCTGCGCTGTTTCTCGTGTTCCCCACGTGACGTTATTCAGGTTGAAGAGCGAGTAAATCATAAGCAAGAGGTACATGGACGGAACAGTCAGGTAGTAAATCAGTCCTGCGGGGAGACAGTAGAACTCCAAGGGATGCAGAATGGCTGAAATGATGAAAGATCCCGCCATCGCTAGTAAGAAAATTCCTGAAGGAGACTCCCAGCCATCCAATTGGAGCTGAAGGATCATTCCGACCAGCACGGCCATCATTACTAAGCCGTACACAGCACTGAGGATCTGCGCTACTATCAGCTGCGTGTTGGACTTGGTGAAGTAGCAGAAAAGCATGAAGGCACCGATAGGAATCAGGTTGAGGTAAAAACTGCTCCAGTTGTCGATACCGAACGCAGCAACGAAAGCTCCGACCAGCATGAGGAAGATCGTACCCGGTCCGAGGATTGTTCCCACCATTAACATACCCTGAAAAAAAAAAAAAAATTAGTGTTAACTTTAGTTTAATGAAGTTGATAAATACTCCGTACCTGGTATATAATGTAGGGAAGCGACAGGTTATCATTTGCTTTGACAGTTCCTCGCCAGTCCATGAGAAGATCGATAATATTGGCCATAGTGGAGGGTACCCATCTTCTTCGTTGGTTGTAGAACTCGTTGAAACCTTCAGGTGAATGGGTGTAGGCATCACTAGCAGCGGAATACTCGACACGGTAGCCACGTTGAAGCATCAGCGTGCAAAGCCAACGATCCTCACCTGAAACAACAATTTTGAGATGGAGATTTTGACTTTTCAAACGAGGAATGGTTAAACCAGACCTTGATCGTACTGGACGTAGTGACGGGCTTCATCCGACTTGGTTGTGTACTTGCACATAATGTTGTCGTCCATAAGAGCTTTGGCTCGGAAGAGGGAGAAACAACCAGGACTGCAAAGTACGCAGCCAATCATGTGTTCTGTAGCTTTCTGCAGCCAATGGCCGATTGCATATTCGAAGAGCTGGTACCAAACCATTGGACCTGTTCATCAACCAATCAAATGATTGGTATTATTTAATAAATAGTTTTGATTGGTTGTGTATACCCGAGCCAACAGGGTGAATGCGTCCGCAGGCAGCGCCCAAGTTTCGGTTTTTCTTCATCAGGTCAACGAGAAGTTTTACAGCGCCAGGCAAGAAGTCGATGTCCCCGTCAAGAGCCAGAAGGTAGGTGTTTTCAGCCCGCACTTCTTTGCGATCGGGCGATATGGGCAGTTCCATCAGACGGTGGCCGAGCAAGTAGTACATGTACATCACTTGGCTCCAGCGTTTCCTGTGACGGATCTTCGATTTGTCCTACAAGACACATTCAAACGCAATTCTTTTAATTAGATAATTAAAAATTTTCAGTAAAACAAAATAAACAATATGTAGAGCAAATATTTTACCTAGATAAGCCATCTCTCAAATTTGAAAACTTGTTATTGAATACAACACCACCTATTGGCAGAACGAAAAACTATTTTATCAGATTAAAAGTTAATTTTAGAAATTTCATAGAAATTATATTGAATTCGACATTTATAAACAAACTAAATTTATAAATGACTTATAAAAATACCTAATAATAATATTTTGATTTGTAAAGTTTTAATAGAATTCAATAGCTGACTAATTTGTTTCTGCTACAGTATTCTTATTTAAAAAATTTTATTTTTTTTTTACAAGACTATTGTCATAAAATTCAATCAAATAAGATATTTAATTACCTTCAAGTGTGCGATCATTTTAGTTTTGCCAGGTAAGGTCCAGACCAGTCTTCCACCATAGGGTGTAGGATATTTCTTCGGCGGTCGAATCTTGATATAAGCTTGATGAACATGCGAAGCAGCTTCATCGATCGTGTCAACCAAAAGTTTGACGAACTCGTTGACCACTTGCTCGTCTTCGTTATCGTCACTCATTTCAAAGGCATCGTCAAAGTAGATGTGAGTCTCCAGTTCATAGTAATCAGGGTCCACAACCTGCGATACAACTTCATACAAATCTAGATTCTTTGAGCTAGTAGATTAGTAGTTACCTTGAGATACTTCTGAGCTAGTCGTCTAGCACTCTGGTCTTCATCCAGGTAGAAGATAGACTTCAAGAAAGTTAGCATTTCTTCCCTAGTTTCATGCCACATGGTAGCACAGACGTAGATCCTAGTCACTCTGTCACTGGCTTTGATTCTGCTAGAAACCATGGCACTCGACTGCGAGCTGAAGGAAGCCCTTTCTGAGTAGCGATCATCCTCTTGTCCGGTAGTTTCTTCGTCCAGTTCTTCTAGTTTGATGTCACTCTCATCGTCGATCCTTCGATTCATAGCCAAGGACTGATCCACGAGTAAACCGTTGTAGAACGGATTAACAAAGAGCTTTTCAGTCGAAGCCAAACGCTCGCATTTGGGTGTCCAGATATGAATAGAAATCCAGGCTTGGGATATAATCCATAAAATCCACATCCAGCCGAAGTTATTCAAGACAATGTTGGTTAGATAGTCACCAGTAGGACATTCCCAGAACAGATACGCGGGAATTCCGCCATTGAAGATACACGAGTAGCCGGAACGTAACCCGCAGAAGGTAATCAGGAGCGAAATAGTTACCGGGACAGTCAAGTTCACTGGAAGCGCGTAACTGAATCCCTGGATACAAATCTTGCAGGCGAACTTACCGAAGAGGAAGCAAAGCAACGAAGCGCATAACTGGACCAGCAATACCCAGGCAGGCGTTCCAGAAACTGAGAGAATCGGTTCTAGTTCAATTTGCGTGCTCTTCGGAAAGTTATTCAAAGTTCTTTTGCTCTGTTGAATTATTCCGGAAAGTGTGATGTTGTGCTCGCCGAATGCTTGTCCGAACTTACTGAAAAGTTCAGAAGGTTCCTTTTTGAATACAAGCCATTCAGTAAGAACCATTGCTAACAAGAACAGTCCAGTCTTCCATAAAGGAATGAACATGTAGGAAAAGTAGCGTGTCTTTTTCATGCGGTCCTTCACACGGCCCAGATACTTGATCACACCTAAAATTACATATCAGTTAATCTAAGTAATCACGTTGACAAAGTACTGAATTACCGATATGCGATTGTCTGTTGACGTAGTTCTCCCACCACCCGAAAGATGTCAGCACCAGAGCAACGGGCAGGGCCCAGACGTAGTTCTCCCTCCCGTTTCGGAAATAATAAAGCATCGGCCATAAGAGACAGCCAGAAAGCTGAACAACTACAGCCAGAATGTCTAACACAATCTTTAGGAAAAGATTAGATTCCTTCGAATGCCGGGAAAGCAATTTGAAAACGGCAGGGACGAGGCAGACGCAGTTGGTCAACATGGCGCCTGAAACGACGTTCAGCTGAGGCAAAACAATTAGGAAAAGAATTGCCAGTCCAATGACGTGCAGTGTTTCGAATAGCAAAACAATGAGGAATTCGGCCAGGCGCGGTTTTTGAAACGTGCGGAAAATGCAGATGCGCACGGAGCGGAAGAGCATGAACGCCTCTGGTGCCAGAAACACGAAGTAAATGCACCAGACCCACGCTACGTGGTCTTCGTGTGTCAGTGTAGCTGTCCACGTTTCCGATTCCCCTGATTCAACATAAAGTTTAGTTCCATTCTCCTAATAATTTTTACTCCCAATCCCACGTAAAAATGAGGCCAGGCCATGGTTTTCATGCCGTAAAAAAGCACTGTAAAAAGATACCATTACAGTGCCTTTTCGTAGCTCCTCAGTTTCTTTTTATGGTGCCTTAGTTCAAACTACCTAGTTCAAAGTAACCGAAAAGGCACCACAAAAGGCACTGTAATTTTTTCGTAAGATGTAATAGGTATTTTACAAACTGCAAAACACTGTAGAAAGATACCATTACAGTGCCTTTTCGTAGTTCCTCAGTTACTTTTTATGGTGCCTTAGTTCAAACTACCTAGTTCAAAGTAACTGAAAAGGCACCACAAAAGGCACCGTCACTTTTACGTGGTTTGTAATAGTATTTAACTTTAACTAAGTGTTTCGTACTTGCATTGCAGTATTCGACTGTTTTGCCGATTTTGGAGTTGGAGGTCATGAACAGAACCGTTCCTTTTGAGATGATACCACAACAAAGGACCAGTACTAGTGTAATCACGTAAGCCATGGCTTTAAGGATCTTCACAGAGGCATCTACGAAGGATTTGTTGGCTAGTGATCCTGTACGATCCTCTGGAGGAAGCAGGCGAAACACGTCCCAGGGTTTGACATCTTCAGTTGGTTTTCTGTACAGAAATTTTTGAATTGAGATATTTCAATATCGACTATATCGATCGAATATCGATTATCTACTACAGTCGATTTATTTGAAACAAATTTAAAGGAATCCGGATCTTCTGTGCAACTCGTAAACATGGAGATTACAAACAGTCGACATTTTTATCTAGAAAAATCTTGAAATCTTATCAGTGAATTTCTAGGTTCGTAAATGTCGTCACTTTTTAACAGTAAATCCATCGCATGTTATTAAATTCTTAACCTATTTAATCTATTAGTTAAGTTTGATACATTTAATTAGTTCGCAAAATTAGTATTGCGGATTTCTCGCAAAAATTTTTTATTACTCTCTAGTTGAATTAAAAATACTAATTAACTAAAATTTTGACTAGATTTTGCTTATTTCATTAGTTTAATAAGATCTCGTGATTTTTTTGAACTTCTTTAGTGATTTTCTCGTAACAGACGACACAGTTGAACACGTTTCGTAACGCGCATCGCGATAACGAACGGCTCCAAGGTTGCAAAAACGCTTCAAACCCTAAAACTTAATTACATTCAAGTTAACTAACATTTACCCGTCTTGATTTTCTTTAATTAGCGAGGCTTCTTCATCATCATCAGTGAACTGCTCGTCTTCTTCCGACGATAACTCCGCAGGATCGATTCTCTGCATTTCAGCTGCCGCTTAATCCACAGCGATCCTGTTCTCCAACTTTAAAACTATTAAACTAAATTTACTATTTAACTATAATTAAGTTACCTTGCAACGATGTTTATAGTGAATTGAGGCCAGAGATTTTTCGATGTGAAACAGTCAAAAGTCGACTTGATAATAACAGCTTTGTTCAGCGTAGATAATAGTTGTAATCGAGAAACTATTGACGTCATGTTCTCTACTGTTATCTTCTATAAGTGTGAAAAAATGAGAAAATTTTTCTGAAAGTCCAAGCTGCGTCATAAACGGACAGAATTCTTACTAAATTTATTTAGATTTCTGATTGCCCAACACTTAAGATGGAGAAAAAAATCACACGATTGGTATAAAGGATGATAACGAACATCAGATCGAGTATTCCACACGCACACACGAAAAACCTCCAAATTTTGTTTTGAAAAAATTAAAATAAAATAAAATAATCTAAATCCAGCGGCTTTTGACTTTTTTCCTAATTGCGGACGCCGTTCGTCTGTTGCGGGTTCTTTTGCATGCGGATCGAGTTTTTGGTGGAAATAACTTCTTCGTCGGAACTTCCAGCTTCGTAGCCTTCGTTAGCAGCTGTGGTAGCGGCCGCAGGCTTGGCTGGAGCGTAAATATCTTCGTTGGTGATGGCCGCTGTGTTGCGGAATCGCTTGGTCCGGTTGAATTCGTTATTGGCACCTAGAGTCTTCATTGCTGATTTGCGCTGCTTCTGCTCACCCATCACTGTGTTCCTGCGCTCCTGAAGGGCTTTAATAGTCTCGTGACGCATAGAAAGCTTCAGTGGATTGTCTAAATGTCAGTAAAAAGCAAAAATTAGCAAAAATTTGATTGGTTGGTAACGTGTGAATCCTACTTTCGTTGTTAGCATCAGCAGCAATGGAGAAGAATCGTTTCTTGAAAGCCATGTCCAGCGTGCGGATGACGTGCTTCTTTTGTTTCTGTTTCTCCAGGTTGTAGATGGTCTTGCGGCGCTGGATTCGATCCTGTCCCGAGCCGCTATCGCTGTCGTATTCGGCTCCGTCGACGCCTCGCAGTCGCTGAAGGTCCCTGGCGATTTGGACGGCGTTGTTGTTGATGAAGGCTTCTTCGGAGACGTCGTCGATCTTCCGGCTGCAGAGGTTCAGGTCCGTTGAGGCCAGAATGTGGGACAAGGTACCGAAACGATGGAACAACATGGCCACGAACTGGATAACCAGAATCAGACCGAAGAAAAAGACAAACACTAAACCGATAGGCTCCAGCTGCAGAGGCTCTTTGTTGAAATCCAACTGTAATAAGTCAAGTGTATTAAGTTAATTTTTCAGTTGTTGACTATTGTCATTTAGTTTCAATGATTCAATTTTTAAATCAGACTTTTATCATTATTGCTGTTACTACTGCTACTCCTACTGTTATTATTTACTGTTATTACTACTACTACTTCTGCTGCCACTACTACCACTAGTACTACTACTAAAACTCCTGCTGTTATTATTGCTGTTATTTTTGTTGCTGTTGTTATTGCTGGTACTACTTCTACAACCTCTACTACTACAACTCCTACTGTTAATATTATTGCTGTTATTACTACTACTACTTCTACTACTACTACAGCTCCTACTGTTATTATTGGTATTACTAATATTCTTATTGCTGTTACTACTACTACTACCTCTGCTACCACTACCACTACTACTACTGCTACAATTACTATTATTATTATTATTATATATTACCTGATGGGTTTCGTCATCGTAGGTGAAGTTGTACTTGACACCGAGCGGCCATTTGATGTGCAGGGCGTCTTTGTTGAGCTGCAGCAGGAAGACAATCAACACGAACAGGGCGTTGATCATGAAGAAGAAGAACACGGACTTGTTGCGCAGTTCCAGCAAGTCGGAAGCAATTCGAGCCTAAAACAAATACAGAATTAATAAGCAAATGATTAATATATCGACATTTAAAAAAAAAATTACAGAAATAATGTTGCAAATAAATTAAGATAATAAGAAGATAAGTAAAAGTTAAAGGATATTCAAATAAAATCAAATATAATAAAATACTACAATAAATGGAATGTAATATTCTTATGAATCGAATGTAATGTTTTAGAAGTATTATTATTAGTTATCATAATTAGTATTATAATTATAAATTGTATTATTTTGATTATTATTCATTCACCCGTTATTATTAATTATATACCGTATGATAAAATTATTTAAAATTTAAATAATATTAACCTGTTGCTCTTTGTTTTCGTCGATGGGATGCAAGTATTTTTCCAGCAGATCCTTCCAGAACTGGATTTCAGGACCGGAGAGATAGTCAACTTCACCTCGTTTCAGGTCCTTGTCTTCGATCCAGTAAGGATTGATCAGGTCGTCTCGCTCCTGCTTAGGTTCTGCAAATAGAAAATTTCAGTTTGTTATTTATTATTATTATTATTATTATTATTATTATTATTATTATTATTATTATTGTTATTAGTGTTATTATTGTAATTACGATTGTTAATGTTCTTCTTACTGCTATTATTAATGTTATACAAGAACTATTGATTTCTAGGACACTATGCAAAATATCCGTTGATACAGTAGACCTGTCCACAGATCCGACAGATTCTTATACCCCCATCAGAATGTTGGCTACGAGTACAACTACTACTGCTACAACTACTATTGTTACTACTAATACTACAACAGCAACAAACACTACTACTGCTACTGTTACAACTACCATTACAACTACTATTAATTTTACTACTACTATTACTACTCCTCCTCCTCCTACTGCTACTCCTACTACAACTGCTGCTACAACTAAAGCTATTGCGTAAAACTAACCGAGGGATTCGCTTTCTTCGTCATCGTCGTCATTGAAAGTGATTTCCTCATCGTCCTCGTGGACGGAGCTCAGACCGCCAGCGTCAACGCCGCCAGCGCCCGCTCCTCCACGCACCGAAGCCCGGGAAACCGAGCGACGACGCGGGTTCATCAGTCCTTGAGGATCCACCGCTCTATTCAAAGAAAAAAAGTATTGATTAATAAGATTACGTTAATTTAATATATAATAATAAAAATAATAATAACATAATAAGACTACTTATACTGCTACTATCACTACTACTACTTACTACTACTACTACTGCTGCTGCTACTACTACTACTGTTAGTATTACTATTACTACTGCCACTGCTTCTACTGTTACTGTGACTATTGCTATTATCATTACCACTACTACTACAACTGCTAATACTACTGTTCCTACTACTACTACTATTACTACCACTACTATTATTTCTACTACTACTAATAATAATAATATTTATTATTAAACGAACTTTTCAATCATGTCGAGTCGTTTGTTGAGCATATCCAGCGATTCGGCGATCCTCATCAGCTGCTGTTTCTCCACGTCAGGTTTGGGGTGAGTGCAACACAGAACTTTAAACAATCCAGCAAAAGAAAACTCAATAGATCCTTCATCCTCGCTCTTTGAATTATTCAAAAACGAGAGCAGGGAATTCTGTTTCGCCTTCTTCTTAGCTTCCTCAGCTTCCTTCCGTTCTTGCTCCATTTCCTAAACACAAAACTCAAATTAAAATCACGAAAAATTAATTAATAAGTCAATTAAACCTTTTTAGATTTCTTTTGTGCCACTTCTCGGGTACCCCATGAGACGACGTTCAAGTTGATAATGGAGTAGAGGATCAGGAGAAGGTACATGGACGGAATCATCAGTAAATACAACATTCCTGGTACTACGCACCAGAATTCCTGCGGATGGAGACAGGCTGCTATGAAGAAGGACCCTGATAAAGCTATCAAGAAAATCGCTGATGGAGAACCGATGCCGTCCTCGCCTAGCTGAAGAGCAGTACCGACGATGACAGCCATCATGATTAGTGCGTAAGCTGCTGATAAAATCTGCGCTAAAATCAGCTGCAAAAATTTTGAAAAAAAAATTAGAATCATTTATTATAATATGTAGAATTTATTTTTTGTGTTTACTTGGATATTGGAATTGGCAACGAAGCAAGCGAACATGAAGAGCAGGATCGGGATAATGTTTGCGTAGAAACTGGTGTAGTTGTCAATCCGGAATGCGGCTACGAAGGCACCGACAAGCATGAGGAAAATGGTTCCAGGGCCCAGGATAGTACCGCCCATCAACATGGTCTGTTCAATAAAAAAATATATTAAGTTCATTAATGAATCATTATCAATAGAATTAATAAGAAAAAATTGTTGATTAATTATTAATTAATTGATTGAATCATATGCAGGATTTCATAAAATACGGTAATACTATTTAAAAACTTATTAATAAACTGACTTAAACTAAAATATTCAAATTTCAATTATAGTAATTATAATAATGAAATAATTAATTAATGAAAAATAAGACAAAATAATAGAAAATAAAAGTATTTAATAAAAAACAACAGAAAATATTGCTACTGGTTAGTTAATCTGAAATATTTGATCTTTTTTCCAATTGGGTAAACATTGTATCACGTAATGTCCGATTATGTCTAATAACAGACCAATCACTGTTGATTTTATGTTACCTGATAGAAGATGTAAGGTAGAGAGATGTTGTCATTGATGTCGATGGTCCGTTTGTAGTCGGTAAGCAAGTCCATGATGTTGGCAATGGTGGAAGGTACCCATCTTCTTCTCTGGTTGTAGAATTCATTGAAACCTTCCGGACAGTGGGTATAGGCATCACTAGCAGCAGAATATTCCACACGGTAGCCACGCTGGAGTAGCAGGGTACACAACCAACGATCCTCGCCTGATACGTTTCATTTTAACGTTAGTTTATTGAGAAGTTTACGAGTAGTTCAGAAATAGTTTACCCTGATCGTATTGGACGTAATGGCGAGCTTCATCCGACTTGGTGGTGTATTTCTTCATCACGTTATCGTCCATAAGCGATTTGCCACGGAAGAGGGAGAAACATCCAGGACTACAAAGTACGCAGCCAATCATGTGTTCTGTAGCTTTTTGCAGCCAATGGCCGATAGCGTATTCGAACATCTGGTACCACACCATTGGGCCTATTCATCGACCAATCAGATGATTAGAATAATTGAAAACGTAGTTTTGATTGGTTGTGTATATACCCGAGCCGACAGGGTGGATACGACCGCAAGCAGCTCCCAGGTTACGGTTCTTTTTCATTAAATCGACGAGTAGTTGGACAGCGTTGGGTAAGAAGTCAATGTCTCCGTCGAGAGTCAGAAGGTAAGTGTTTTCTGCGACGACTTCCTTACGATCAACAGAGATGGGCAGTTCCATAAGTTTGTGACCGAGCAGGTAGTACATGTACATCACTTGGCTCCAGCGCTTTCTGTGACGGATCTTCATCTTGTCCTGTTGGGTTGAGAATTGGTTAAGCTTATGGAGTTAACGTATGACTGAGTGAATAGGTGAGCTAGATAGTGACAGAATGAATGATGAACGAGTAAGTGACTGACTGAGTAAGCGAACGAATGAACGAACGAATGAATGAATGAATGAATGTATGAGTGACTGAGTGGTAAATTAGTGGGTGGACAAGTGAATGACTGAGCGAATAAGTGACCAGTAGTGATAAAACGAATGAATAACGAGAGAGTGACTAAATGAATAATCGAATGAATGAGTGATTGAGTGAATGATTGGATGAACGAGTGCCTAAGTGAATGAATGAGTGAAAAAGTGGGTGAACAAGTGAATGAGTGTGTGAATAACTGAATGAATGAATAAGTGAGTAAATAAATTAGGGAATGAATGGATAGGTAAGTGAACGAATAAGCGAATGAATAAGTGAATGAATAATAATACCTTCAAGTGGGCAATCATCTTAGTTTTTCCGGGTAAGGTCCACACGAGTCTTCCACCATAAGGCGTAGGATACTTCTTCGGCGGTCTAATGCGGATGGTTGTCTGATGGACGTGCGAAGCAGCTTCATCCATAGCGTTGATCAGCAGCTTGACGAACTGATTGACCACTTGTTCCTCATCGTTATCGTCACTCAGTTCAAAGGCGTCGTCAAAGAAAATGTGTGTCTCGAACTCGTAGTAATCCGGATCCACAACCTTGAGGTACTTCTGGGCAACACGTCGTGCGGACTGGTCTTCATCCATGTGGAAGATGGACTTCAAGAAGGTGATGATCTCTTCGTGCGTTTCGTGCCACATAGTAGCGCAAGCGTAGATCCTAGTGATACTATCAGAAGCTTTAACAGGTTTCGGGTTAGCGCTACTCGATTCTGTGTTGATTGATATGGTCTCGTAGTACTGCGTCATGTCCGCATCCGCCATTCCGTCTCGGTCCAGCTCGATTTCTTCAGTTTTTACGTCGCTCTCGTCGTCTCTTCTGCGGTTCATGCCCAGAGATTGATCAATGAGCAGTCCGTTGTAGAAAGGATTGACGAAAAGCTTCTCTGTAGTAG
The DNA here is from genome assembly GCA_002872375.1 of Eulimnadia texana. NCBI lineage: Eukaryota > Metazoa > Arthropoda > Branchiopoda > Diplostraca > Limnadiidae > Eulimnadia > Eulimnadia texana. The sequence continues at coordinate 29,855,339 of NKDA01000001.1, read as the reverse complement.
CCAAACGCTCGCATTTTGGGGTCCAGATATGCAGAGTGATCCAGGTTTGCGAGAGAAGCCACAGAAGCCACATCCAGGCGTGCTGTTTCGTGATAACCTCCGTCAGGAAATCGCCAGCAGGGCAATCCCAGTACAGATACGAAGGAATGGCTCCGGAGAAGAAGCAAGCGTTGCCAGTTTTCAATCCGCAGGCGGCGATCAGCAGCGAAATCGTCACGGGGATCGTCAGGTTCACAGGGAACGCGTAACTGAATCCTTGGATACAAATCTTGCAGGCGAACTTACCGAAAGCAAAGCAGATTCCCGCAGCAAAGAACTGAATAAGAAGAACGTAGATCGGAGTGTAGGCCCTAGAGAGGATTGTCTCCAACTCCTGTAGTTTAGTAGCTCCGGGAAGATCATTCTGCGTAAAACGTCCAGGAATCTGAGTTTCCGTGATGTTAATGCGGTGCTCGCTGAATCCGGCTTTGAAGTGCGTGAAAATCGTTTCTACTTTTCCAGTGGTGTAGTACTGGACAAAGGCCATGGTGGCCAGGAACACCAGGACTTTCCAGACCGAAATAAAGATGTAGGAAAAGTAACGAGTCCGCTTGAGACGTTCCTTGATTTTTCCCAAGTACTTGATGAAACCAAGTGGTGACTGTTTGTCTACGTAGTTCTCCCACCAGCCGAAAGATGTCAGGATCAAAGCGACGGGTAACATCCAGGTATTTTTATCGTTGAGTCCTCGGGAAGAATCCAGAAGGGGCCATAGAATGCAACCAGTCAACTGAGCAAGGATCGCTAGAACATCAACCAGAATCTTAGCGAATCTCTTGGATTCTTTGCTGTTTCTGGACAAGAGTCCCAGGATTCCGGGAACCAGACAAACGCAGTTGGTTATCATGGCTCCCTGGATCACGTGGATGTTCGGTAGGACTCCGAAAACTAGTAAACCTAATCCCGTGACGTGGAAAGTCTCGAAAAGGACAGTCAGGGCGAAATCCAAGGTCTTGGGGCGTTTCCAGGATCGGAAGAAACAAATGCGCAGTGAACGGAACCACATGAAGAATTCCGGAGCCATGAAAGCGAAGAATAAACACCACATCCAGGCGACTCGCTCCTCGTCTGGTAGTTGAGCTTGCTGTGTACGACCCGATCCTTAAAAAAGGGAAAAAAAGATCCATTAAATGGATTATACCTTTAGTATTAACAGACATGGGAGGATCTGAACCGTATTTTGAGCCGGCTTATCGGTTGTTTCGAACCGTGAACCGTGAACCAGATCCGGTTCGCACTTTAGCGCGTCTCTAGAGCAGTGTTTCCACTTTGCAGGGAAGTTCCCTGAAAAAGGAGAAAATGGGGTCTGAAAAGGGGAAAGTAAGAGAAGAGGGTAAAGGGGAAAATCTAGAACTACAGCCTGTCTTCTACAGCACGGAGGGGAAAAGGGAGAAATACGGGAAGAGGGAAAAAGGGGAAACTAACAGTGGGAACACTGCTCTGGAATTTGATCAAGTTAGTTATTTGTGTTTACGTGTGCTGCAGTAGTCCTGTTTCTTGTGCCACTTGACATTGGAGGTCATGAAGAGGACGGTTCCCTTGGAGACGATCCCAGCGCCCAGGACCAGGACGAAAGTGACTAAGTAAGCGACGACCTTCAGGATCCTGACGGTCAGTTCCACGCATTTCTGGTTGGCAAGCGATCCTGACACGTCCTCTGGCGGCAAAACGCGGAACACGTCCCAGCCCTTTGTTTCCATCACACTCCGCTGACTGTGAAAAATTTAATTAAAAAATTAATACTAATATAAATTAGTAATTTTTAATTGAAATGTTATTCAATTAATAAATCTACTATTTATTATAATACTAACTTAATGACTAGCAATAGATATTTTATATAAATTCTGTTTAACATAAATTGATAAACTCACTTTTTGATTTTTAATATATAATTTAATATAATTCTACATTTTATTTAAATATATACATATTTCTATTAAATTATATGAATTTTTTATGTAATATTTCAAGCAATCAATATTTCAAACTTTCATTTCCTAATGGTTTTTTGCTGTGGAATAGCTTTCTGTCGTTTACAAGGACATCACATATTGTAACTCATCCGGACATAACTCGAATAGCGCAAAAAAATCATCAGATAATATGACAGGGTGGAGTTATTATCAAGGTTAATAAGTTTTTCTGACCTTCACAGCTTATTAAATATCCGCATAACTTATCATTTAACCAAAAATTACAAAATTATCATATAATATTTATTAATTAGTCTTTTTATAAAATATTCGCATAATTTATCATTTGGCCAAAAAAATATACAAGAATAATTTCATATGAATTAATTAGTTTATTTAAAATGTATTATAATTTATATAATGTTTAATTTTAAAATATTTTATTTTTTGGAGATTCCAACGTCCGACTGTGCCCCGTTTTCTCTGTTAAACTTTCATTTCCTCTACTTTTAACTATCAAAGTAGTTAGAAAGAAACTACTTGATGGTGAAAAAAAAACCTTCAAGGCAAATTTTCAAAGGAAACCGGTTCATTTTGTGTGGCGATTATGTTATGGCTTGGAAACAAAGAGGCGAACTTTCAGAGCAGCACGCCCATCCACTTTCACGAACTATAACAAAAAACTAGCGATAGACTTTTAAGTTGGTCATGTCCCTTAAGGTAAGGGCGTGGTACCTGATTTTGAGTAAAAATTACTTTCTACGTTTTGTATTACTTATTTTGCATATTTTAAGTATATTGTTGGAGTATTGGAAATGTTTAATATTCGTAGTTTGTTATAGTGGATCTAGTAGTAGTAGTAGTAGTAGTTGTTGTTGTTGTTGTTGTTGTTGTTGTTGTCTTAGTTGTAGCAGTTGTAGTAGTTGTAGTAATAGTAGTACTAGTTGTTGTAGTTTTAATAGTTATAGTAGTAGTAGTAGTAGTAGTAGTAGTGAACTATGCAATGTAGGTGGCAGCAGTATTAACAGAAGTAAAAACAATACTACAAGTAGTACTAAGCACCACTACTAGTACTTCTGCTACTTAGTAATACTACTACTATCCACTATTGGTACTATCCACTACTACTTCTGGTGCTACCACAATGAACTGCTGGTATACTAACTTTGATGCTACTTCCATACTACTTCTTTACTACTACTTCTACTATCCACTACTATTCTACTGTTATAACTACTTACTACTGCTACTGGTTCTACTTTTACTACTCCCAACTACTACCATTGCCTACTTAATGCAAGTAGTAGTACTACACTAACACTACTTTCAGTACTAATCTATATTCCTACTACTGTACCACCTAGTACTACTACTATTACTACTCTCACTATACTATCCCAGTTGTGCGGGATAGTATTACTTCATTACTATTATAACTACTCACTACTGCTACTGGTTCTACTTTTACTACTCCCAACTACTACTTTTCCCTACTGCCTGCAAGTAGTACTACTACTAACACTACTTCCAGTACTAATCTATACTCCTACTACTATACCAACTACTACTACTTCTACTATTACTAATACTATCCCAGTTGTGCGAGATACTATTACTTCGTTACTATTATAACTACTCACTACTGCTACTGCTTCTACTTTTACTACTCCCAACTACTACTTTTCCCTACTGCCTGCAAGTAGTACTACTACTAACACTACTTCCAGTACTAATCTATACTCCTACTACTATACCAGCTAGTACTACTACCACTACTATCACTAATACTATCACTATTCTTCAGTGATTACTCATACCTTCCACCGTAGATATCATGTCCGCCGTAAGTATCATTAGTCAGCGGCGCTTCGTCATCATCGGTGTAGTGCTGTTCCTCTTCGTCACTTCCGGGAGGTTCCATCTTGACGTGATTGGCTGACGGAGGCATTCTCGTACTCATCGCGTGAGCCTCGCTTACTCGCTGTCGTTCAATACTCGATGTACTCTTCGTCTACCAATAGAACAAAAAATTATAAATTAGTACTGCTAGTTAATAGAAGTGGTAAATAGTGGTTAGAAAGTCTGGGTTCTCTTCATCTATCTATAATAAAAAAAAACTATAAATTACTATTAATAGCTAATAAAATAACTAATAACAATAGTAAATAGTTGATAGAAAGTTTGTGTACTCTTTGTCTACCAACAGAAAACACTGAAATTAGTATTATTAACTATTAAAAGTAGTAAATAGTTGATAGAAAGTTTGTGTACTCTGTGTCTACCAACAGAAAACACTAAATTAGTATTCGAAAGTATTAAAAGTAGTAAATAGTTGATAGACATTGTGGGTACTCTTTGTCTACTACAAGAAAACACTAAAAATCAGTATTATTAACTATTAAAAGTAGTAAATAGTTGATAGACAATCTGTGTACTCTTTGTCTAATCACTACAAAACACTGAAAATTAGTATTAGAAAGTATTAAAAGTAGTAAATAGTTGATAGACATTGTGGGTACTCTTTGTCTACCACTAGAAAACACTGAAAATTAGCAATACTAGTTCATAAAAGTAGTAAATAGTTGATGGACAGTATGGGTGCTATTCGTCTGCCAGTAGAAAAAAATTAAAAATTATTATTATTATTACTAGTTAGTAGTGATAAATAGTTGATAGTTGATAGTGTGGGTTGGCCAAAATGGTGTCTTTTGTAACAAGTCGTAAGATCCGGTTTTGCCCTTCACCGGACATTATGAAAGAGAAATTTCTCGCTTCAGTATTCTCTCCTTCCCAAAAAAAGAAAAAAAGATTATAACATGATGATAACACTTGATAACAGGTGATAACACCTGATAACAAGTGTGTGAAATACCTTCAATGGCAGTTTAAAGAGCCCTACAGCTAATAGCAGCATAGTAACCGTTGATAACAGATGATAACAGTTCATAACAGCTGATAACAGGCGTCTGAAATCCTCTATGACAGTTTTTTAAAGAGCCCAGCGGCAAATAGCAGCATAGTAACCGTTGATAACAGATGATAACAGTTCATAACAGCTGATAACAGGCGTCTGAAATCCTCTATACGAAAAGTTTTTTAAAAAATCCCTTTGGCAAATAACAGTACAGCAACTTTAATAACGAGTGATAACAGGTGGTAACAGTTGATAACACTTGATAACAGGGGTTGGGGTCTGAAATCTTCTATGACAGTTGTTAAAAGTACAGGTTGATAATAGATGATAAACAGGTAACAACAGTTTGATAACAGATGCATCAGTTACTCAGTCTGAGAGTTTCAAAAGTCCTGCAGCAGATGGCAGTGCTGTAACTGTTGATAACAGGTTGATAACCAGGTGATAACAGGTGGTGGGTGAACTGTGAAAGAAGCAGACGCTTTAGGGAAGAAATAACAGTACAGAAAGAGAACGCACGTTCCCATTGAATGTTTCAGTGGAAATGTGAACTAGGTCACCGGGTCACACCAGAAAGAACCGTACACTCTTCACCACAGCGCGCCCGGACTTAGCCGACTCACCTGAGTCCCTCGAACACCTGATAACAGGTTGATAACAGGTGATAACACGCAGAGGATTAAAGTAAAAGGTTGGAAGCAAGTAAGAATAGGTGATAGAAAGCAAGGGAATGAGTAGAAAGGATGATAACAGGTGATAACACGCAGAGGATTGAGGTAAAAAGTTGGAAGTAAGTAAAGAATAGGTGATAGAAAGCAAGGGAGTGAGTAGGAAGGATGATAACAGGTGATAACAGGTTGATAACAGGTGATAAGACGCAGAGGATTAAGGTAAAAAGCTTGGAAGCAAGTAAGAATAGGTGATAGAAAGCAAGGGAATGAGTAGAAAGGATGATAACAGGCGATAACACGCAGAGGATTGAGGTAAAAGGTTGGAAGTAAGTAAAGAATAGGTGATAGAAAGCAAGGGAGTGAGTAGGAAGGATGATAACAGATGCTAACAGGTTGATAACAGTTGATAACACGCAGAGGATTAAGGTAAAAGGTTGGAAGTAAGTAAGAATAGGTGATAGAAAGCAAGGGAGTGAGTAGGAAGGATGATAACAGATGATAACAGGTTGATAACAGTTGATAACACCCAGAGGATTAAGGTAAAAGGTTGGAAGTAGGTAAGAATAGGTGATAGAAAGCAAGGGAATGAGTTGGAAGGATGATAACAGGTGATAACAGGTTGATAACAGTTGATAACACGCAGAGGATTAAGGTAAAAAGGGTGGAAGTAAGTAAGAATAGGTGATAGAAAGCAAGGAAATCATTAGGAAGGATGATAACAGGTGGTAATAGTTGTAAACAGATGATAATAGATGATAACCATGATAGATTACGGCTGTACAAGTGATAATACACTGATAACATACGGATAACAAGTTACAATACATGTACATGGGATTAATGACTGCTATAGTCCCTCAAACACTACATTTATACCACCTGATAACACGTTGATAACACTTGATAACAGTTAAACAAAGGTCTAACACAAACCTAGGGAGCTAGTTGAGGCAGTAATACCAGAAATAACACTTGATAACAGCTGACAACAGGTTGATAACACCTGACAACAGGTTGATAACACCTGATAACAGGTTGATAACACGAAGATAACATCCTAGTCTGTGAATCATAGGAATCTTGTAGCCCTGCAGCATGGCTTACTCCCGATTCCTGGTTCCCACAAGCCTCAGGGGGTAGGTAACCTTCAAAACTTCCCCCTACCAATACATAAATAACTCATTCCGGTATCCAAGAATCTCAGATTCACAATCTGAGAATCTCAAGAATCTCAGATCCACAATATGAGAATCTCAAGAATCTCCAGCTTATGAATCTTCGTTAAAAGAAGCTCGTAACTTACTAGAACACTCGGAAACTTTTCTATCCTTCTGTGCTTTTTCGAAGTTTGTTGACTTGATATCACCTGTTATCACCTGTTATCACCTGTTATCAACCTTAACACTATACTTACATCAAGCGGGAAATCTAAACTGATGAGTTGTCGCTGCTCTGATCGTTTGGTGAGGTAGATCTCAGCAGACGGTCGGAACTGTACGTGGTCCCTGGTACCCTGCATCTTACACGGTACCTTTTCACGGTGTTTTTCACAGTACTTTCTCACGGTATCTTATCAAGAGAGCTCTTAGAAGACCAAGTAGCAATCTCTGCTGCCGACAAACTGCGACTGAAACACCAGGAACGAGATTTTTGTTCGGCAGACAACGCCAAAGAGCATCTGCACAGGGTCCTCCGCATTCACCAACTGCTTGACTTGACGTTTTTAACGGTATTCTGTGTATTTTACCGTATAACGTTGCTTTCAGAACGTTGCCCACATGTTCACTGAAGCAAAGGATGCCTTATATTACTCACAATACCGTTACATTTCTTCAAAATCTAATTTTCTTTGATTGCTACTATCAAAAAGTCACCACTACAGTACCTTTTGGTAGTTTCCCGGTGCCTTTTTACGGTGCCTTTCCACGCGTCCATGGTTCGGACACAGCAACTGGGGACCTCCAGTTCCAGATCCCCAAAAAGGCACCCCAAAAAGGCACCCCAAAAAAGGCACCATCGTATTTATGTGAGCAACTTAGGTTGAACAGCACAAGTTCATGGATTTAGTTATTTTTGCAAAAAAAGAGAAAGTAGTGTATCGATGAGCAAATCAAGGTCAGAGGTCAACTGGCTGACTGTGTCAACTCAGGTCAGGTCAGGTCAGGTCAGGTCAGAGGTCAAACCGATTAATAGCTTCCGGATTCCTTTAACCCGGTGATGAGCAACATACCTCAACAGGTGACACCTTCACGAAAAACTTATGATAACACCTTGATAACACGTTGATAACACCTGATAACACGTTGATAACTTTCTAGTGAAAGTAAAGGAGTTGTGCTAAATCCCCAATCACGCGAGACGACCAAACAATTAACAAAAAAAAACACAAAAATCCAATAATTAAACATTTTAAAAAAAAATTTTTGCCTTATGAATCATAAATAAACTTACGAAAAAACTATCGAACTACTGAAAGTTAAGGGAAGACATAGTAAATGCGGAGAAAGTGGGGCATCTATTCCCACTGCACGACTTTTGCTCTTCCTGTTATATCATAAAGCCTTAAAACAAATTAAATATTACATTTAAATTGAATTACCTTTAAGGTTTTAGCATCCAAGCATTATTTTGCAAAAAGGTGTCCAGTTGAATAATTTTTTTTTTGGTTGGACAAAGAGACGCGCAGCCTGGAAGAGGAGGGTTCAGCGACACGTCCGTTGCCGAGCAACGCTGAAGAGCGACTGAAGAAGTGAAGGGAGTCGCGGACGAGTCTTTCTGAGGGGGGAAAAAAAAGGGAAATTCTTCAAGAAAAAGAACAACAAACATGGCGGACAAAAGAGCTGTTCTGATTGGTCAAGAGACCTATTTCCTATTTAACCTAATTTTATTTTTTTTAAGATATTTTAAATTAATTTTGGTGATTAATCATATTAATTAAAATAATGTATGATTACTTATGGAATTAATTTTTTAATTATTTTTCTTACATTCTTTTTGAAAAAGAAGGACCAATATGGCGGACACAAAGATTCTGATTGGCCAAAGAGACTTATTTCCTATTTAATCTAATTTTGCTTTTTAAAATATTTTAAATTAATTGTAGTAATTAATTCTGCTAAATAAGTTGATTTATTATTACTTTTCTAATTATTTCATTATTTTTGTGAAAATTCTTTTTGAAAAAGAACAACCAATATGGCGGACACAAGAGCAGTACTGATCGGCCAAGAGACCTTATTTTTGTATTTAACCTAATTTTACTTTTTCAAAAGAGATTTTCATTTAATTTTCGTAATTATTTATTCCAAATAAGCCAGTTTATTATTATTTACATAATTATTTAATTATTTGTTAACATTTTCCTGAGAAAAGAACAAAGAAATAACTTTTCACGCGTTTCAAAAATCTTTGTAAACCTAACGAACACTTTAAATTAATTATAATAAACAAATTAAATAATAAATATATAACCCATTTACTTTACTATACTGGTATAACTTCAGGAATAATAGTAACTTATTGCTGATTGACAAATTTATTTATTTCCCAATAGAAAAAAGACACGCTAGTCAAACGTCAGAATGACCCTCTGAATGGTGCATGATTACCATGGATCCAGCTGGATGACAGTGTGAAATTGGCCCACATTCACACGGTTCGTCCGCTGGAATTTTGAAAGAACTTAAGTCATACAGTAATCAACCACTTATTCAGAGGGTTCAGTCTTAGGGACTAGACTTTAGGTCCAGCTACTATTCAGCTAGTGATTCAGAGGGAAACTAGTGTTCAGCTACCTGGTCATTCGGTACTCAACCGTATGATTTTTTTCTATTGGGTTTTACTGGTACAAGTCCTTCAGCATGAAGATAACAAGAAATAATATTTTATTAATTATTATATATTATTTCACAAATTCATTTTAAAATTTCCAGGGGGGGGGTCCGAAACTTCCAATATATCTTCGTACACCTGGGTCCTGTTATCAACCTGTTATCACGTGTTATCAAATAATCTTTGTACACTTTTCAACCGAGTTTCGGACCCCTTGCTCTATACTTAGTCCTAGGGGGGTCCGAAACTAGCGATAATCTTCGTAGACCCAGGTCCTGTTATCAACCTGTTATCTCCGTGATATCACGTGTTATCAAACAATCTTCGTACACTTTTCAACCGAGTTTCGGACCCCTTGCTCTATACTTAGTCCTATACTAGTCTTATTCACGATTAATTATTAATTAAAAATAACAGCAGTTTATTTGTAGAGAAATTATCATTATTTATTATTATATATTATTATTAAATATACAATATTAATATATTTAGTGAATACAGGCGTGTATATAGATGTGTAGCCACACCTAGTTATATAGTTCGTGCATCTAGCTCACCCGATAACTTTTTCTTTGTGCTACATATTTCGTTTGAGAAAAACAGGAATTCCTTCATTCCAAGGGGTCCGAAACTTGCAATAATCTTCGTACACCCAGGTAATGTTATCACAGTTATCAACCTGTTATCTCCCTGTTATCAAATAATCTTCGTAAGCTTTTCAACCGAGTCTTGCTCTATACTTAGTCCTAGGGGGGTCCGAAACTTGCAATTATCTTGGTACACCCAGGTCATGTTATCACTGTTATCCAACCTGTTATCTCCGTGTTATCAAATGATTTTCGTACACTTTTCAACCGAGTCTTGCTCTATGCTTAGTCCTAGTGGGGTCCGAAACCTGCAATTATCTTCGTACACCCCAGGTCGTGTTATCACAGTTATCCAACCTGTTATCTCCGTGTTATCATGTGTTATCAAATGATCTTCGTACACTTTTCAACCGAGTCATGGACCCCTTTGCTCTATACTTAGTCCTAGGGGGTCCGAAACTAGCGATGATCTTCGTACACCCCAGGTCATGTTATCACAGTTATCCAACCTGTTATCTCCGTGTTATCATGTGTTATCAAATGATCTTCGAACACTTTTCAACCGAGTCTTGCTCTATGCTTAGTCCTAGGGGGTCCGAAACTAGCGATGATCTTCGTACACCCAGGTCATGTTATCACAGTCATCAAGCCTAGTATCTCCGTGTTATCATGTGTTATCAAATGATCTTCGTACACTTTTCAACCGAATTTCGGACCCCTTGCTCTATACTTAGTCCTAGGGGGGTCCGAAACCTGCAATTATCTTCGTACACCCCAGGTCGTGTTATCACAGTTATCCAACCTGTTATCTCCGTGTTATCATGTGTTATCAAATAATCTTCGTACACTTTTCAACCGAGTTTCGGACCCCTTGCTTCATTCGAGCTTTCTAAACCCTAAAGGCGAACCTCTACTAGCTACTACTTGAACTACTGATTCTTCTAACTACTACTAGAAATTTTAACGTTGATTTGCCTACTCCTACTGTAGTATAACTCTATAAGCTATTGATAATTCTATAAATACACTAGCTACTACTACTGCTACTAGTACTACTAGTACTATAACTCTACTAGCTACTACTACTGCTACTAGTACTACTAGTACTATAACTCTACTAGCCACTACTACTACTAGTACTACTAATACTATAACTCTACTAGCTACAACTAGTACTAATACTACTACTAGTACTACTAATACTTTAACTCTACTAGCTACTACTACTACTAGTACTAATACTACTGCTACTACTACTACTACTAGTACTATAACTCTACTAGCTACTACTACTAATAGTCCTAATACTACTGCTACTACTACTATGACCCTTCTAACTATTACTACTTTAATAACTCTATTAACTACTACTACTACTAGTACTAATACTACTGCTACTACTACTATGACCCTTCTAACTATTACTACTTTAATAACTCTATTAACTACTACTACTACTAGTACTAATACTACTGCTACTACTACTAGTACCCTTCTAACTATTATTACTTTTATAACTCTACTAGCTTCTATTACTACTATAACTCTACTAGCTACTACTACTACTACTAAGACACTACTGTCACTACTACTATTACTGAACTAACTACGGGACTACGGGTACTACTACAACTCTACTCCCCACTACTACTACTACTACGATAACTCTACTCACAACTACTACTACCGAAACAACAACTAGAAAATACTACTCTACTAACTACTACTTCTATTACAACTCTTCAAACTATACTGTAACTATTATAACGCTACTAGTTATTACTACTACTCTAGTTCTCTACCGACTCCTACCAAAAATAAAAAACTTGAACAAAGAATCTAAGTTGTGTTAGTGATTTGCTAACCGTGTAATTCGTTCCCACTGACTTGAACCGTCCCATTTCTCAACGACTGATTCCTCAAGTTTTCAACTGCTGACACGATTCCAGTTCACCATTTACTTCTTTCACTTTATTGGCCACTTTTCAACATTTGCGCTATCACAATCATCGCAATTAAGGCAGAACAGATAATCAAAACACAATCTAAAATCTCAATCCAAATTTTCATTCATTTAACCTAATGGAAAGGCTAAAGTAACTATGGAATCTTAACGGAATGATCCACTTCCATTCATTCATTCATTTCTTCAAGACTTATTTGCGAGGCACTTTTCATCTCTTTCACCCATTCACTATCACAGTCAGTCACATTTCATTCGCTTTTTCACTCACCTCACCAGTTAAGCCACAAACAGCGTGTACTGATTTTTCATCCAAGGTTTACAGATTTCGTAGGCGAAATTTTTCTTAGTTTGAAACACCAATCTTAGGGACTTGGGTTAAAAACATGGTGGGTTAAAGAGGGTAGGTGATACAGTGGGGGCTTCTATATTCACGCATTCACACACTCGTTCACACGCTCTCAAACATGCCGACTCTCTTTTATTTAATTTCTTCCACGACAAAACAGAAAAAAGTTAAAGAGACATAGAAAAATGCAAGGAAAAAAGCAAACAGCTAAACTCAAAGAAGGATGAATGGAAAGACAAGAAAAATCTTATGATAACATAGTGTTTTTATAGCAAAGAAAGAAATTGCAGAAGTGTTTCGACCATCCATTCAAAAGCCCTCACGTTGTTTCCTCCACTCTGCTCACAAAAACGCGTGCGAGGAGGGGTTAGGCGATCTGTAATAAAACAAACGTCCATTCTTTCGCCATTTTTACTCTTACAACTACGAAAACTATTCGGCTATACCAGATACTTCGAGTAATAAACCTCTTTCAAGCAAATCTTTTCTGGTTATTTTAAACTTACCAACTGGCGTTGGGGTTAGCCGCAGTCTTGAGACGGCGTATCTCTTTCGTGGCCCAGACCGACAGAGTCTTCGTTTTGCTGGTCTTCGAGCGACGTCCACTGTTCAGCAGCTCGGCAATGGGCTCTGTATCAACCAGGGGAAGCAGTTGAGCGCCAAACACCGAACACAAGTCCCTACAAAACAAACCGTTCTGTAAAAGTCACCCCAAAAAGCGACCATCGACATCTTCTTACCCGATCAATCCTGCAGCAGAGGATACAGTTCCATCAGAACGATCCCTGTCCTGGGCAATAGTGGTGATGAACTGGACGATGTAAGGGACGTGCGGGAAAAGCAGTTTGACGTCAGGATTGGCCTGTTCCTTGTCTTCACCTTTCAGACCCTGTACTATTCCGGTATAAGCGTCCAAGCAGGCTTCTCGCAGCTCGTTCAAGTAATCAATGACGTCAATGTCGCTCTATTAAAAACACGTATAATGAAAATATACTTTTTCTCGTTTATTTTATTACCCTATCGACTTGGGCCATCGTGGCTTGCTGCAGCATGGTCAGCACCACATCCAGGTACTTCTTAAAATCAGCTCCAATGGCCAGGGCCATGTCTCCGAACACTGCCAAAATCTGGGGCTTCACCTTACGGTCCACAGCCCCGTTACCCAGGGTTTCGAGAAGGAGGGTCATGATTTCATCGCAGTAGGGAAGGACCTTGTGTCCCAGAGCTCGGCAGACGTCACCAATGAGACCGACAGCAGCCTGGCAGACGGTGATTTCCGTGTAGTTTCGCAGGGCCATGATGAGGAAGGGCCTGAAGGCGTCCATGTACTTCATGAAGCCTTCGCCCAGCACTTCAGTTAAGGTGGAAACGGCCATCAGTGCGTCCTCCTGGACCCCACCGCTGCGGTTGGGACCTGCCGTCGAGTTGAACATCTGAATGAGGGCCGTCATGATCGGGTCGGAGATCTTTGGCGCGTCTTCTGGCGTCACCTTGCGCAGCACCGACTGAAGAGTAGCACACAAGAGGCTCTGCAAGTCGTTGAACTGCAGCCGGTCGTGCGACTGGACGTGCGACTCCATCGACAGAACCTTTAAAACACAAGACAGTCCAAAAACTTAGAAATTCTAAAATTTTCCTGAACATAGTAAGATTCTAAGGTAGTACGATAGCAGAAAGTAAGTTGTAATGTAAAGCATATTAGTAAGTAGTATAGTATAAAGTAAGCAAGTAAATAAAGTAAAGAAATATAAAGCATAGTAGTAACCATAATAGTAAAACAGTAAGGCAGTGATATGGTTGTAAGGAAGTAGTAATATAAAGCAAAGTAGTAAGTAGTACAGTATAAAGGAAGTAAATAAGTAAAGTAAGTAAAGTATAGCATTAAGGATAGCAGTAAGTATAATCGTAAGATAGTAATACAGTAGTAAGTACTAATGTAAAGTATAGTAGTAAGTAGTATTGTATGAAGTAAGTAAAGTATAGTATTAGTACAATAGAAAAGTAACATACAGTATAATAGTAAGTAAAATAGTAAGATACTAAGATAGTGATATAGTAGTATGTAGTAATATAAAGTATAGTAGTAAGTATAATAGTAAGATAGTAGGATACGAGTAAGGTACCTGTTGCAGTCTTTCCAGAATCACCATGGTGGTCTTCTGTACAGTAAAGTAACAATCCCTGGGTGAATTTTTCACCATTTCCATCAGGGCCTCGTAGGCGGCAGGACGCAGGTTAGCCTGAGCCCCGTCAGCTCGATCCGTGGTCTCCAGCAGTTTCTGTACAATCGGTTCAAAGAAGCTCGACAAGCAATACGTGGCTGGTTCCTCTCCATTCTCAGTCGCCTAAACAGCAAAAACTTATTAAACTTTCACTTCAAAAATGAGATTTAGGTTGCGTACTTGAACAGCAGTTTCGTAAGCAGCTTCGGCGAGGCTAGAGAAGGCCCAGCAAACGTTGGTAGCGACCCTAGGTTCAGCAGACAGTCCGGTAACAAGAGCCTGGAGTAGCGGACCTAAACTGTTCGGGGAGACTGCGGCATCGGGGATGATCTCGCAGACTCGGCCAATGGTCCAGGCGACAGTGTCGCGGACGTTGATACTTGAGTCGTGCATAAGTTCGACGAGAAGCGGCATAGCCTTTAAACAATACAAACAAACGCTAATTTACGTCTACTAAAGTTGGCAGTAGCGACAGAGATACCTGTTCGACTAACGGCTTCAGCTGAGAAGCGTCCGGCCCTTCGAGGATCGACCCAAAGGCCATGACTGCAGCATCGCGGTAGCGCCAGTCAGCGTTCTTTATGTTGGCCTTGACAAAAGGTAGGACGTGGGGTACGATACCGTCCTCGCAGCAGTTGGCCAGCAGCATCAGGCAGACTCCAGCCGCTTTGCAGGGGTTCCAGTCGTCTTCATCGTCGAATTCCTCCTGTTTGGTGAGGGTCTGCATCAACACGGGTACGAGGTACTGCAGGGCGCCCTTAGCGTAGAACTTGGATGTGTGTTCGGGGGGACGACCCATTTCTGCCGCTTCGCTGTATTCAATGGCCAAGTCGACCTCCTCGTCGCAAACATTGGACCAAAACTCGATGCCCTGGAGAGCCACTTCGTCGATGTCGGACTTCATGGCTTCTAGAGTGATCTACAAGAGAAATAAATGCGTTTCAAATAATCTATTTATAGCGTGTACTATACATCCTCATAGATTTACTTTGACAGATGAAATTTATATGAATAAGCTCTAGCGACAACAGAAAAGTAAGTTTAAGCGTAAATGTAGAAAATTCTGTTTTATTCCTTTATGTTATTTTACAACTATAATAATTGTATTATTTAACAACTATCTTACTAATGTGATTAAACATAGATAACATTAAAAATACACAAGTAATGCGTACAATGTGTTCTATATGAAAATCAAATCGTAAATCTGCAATAAACATGAAGTGACGAATGAAGAAATGTAATAAGTAAGAACAGAATAAAGTGAAATAAGAATAAGAACAGAATAAAGTGAAATAAGAATAAGAACATAATAAAACTAAGAATTAAGTGCAGTAACAATGAAGAATCCGTAAGAGTAAGTATCATAGTTATTATTGAACTATAATATTTATTAACTTTTTTCTTATTATCTATTATTATTATTATTATTGAACTACATCATTAATTCAACGTTATTATAGTTACCGCAAAGAGCGCAGGGCCCATATAATGTTCCATATACTGATAATAGAGTGACATGATTTTCACTAGGCACTGGAGGGCAGCCACTCGAACTTTAGTATCGGGCGACTGGGTTGCCTCGCAGACGACTTGCATAATGTAGTGGCGTTCGTTCTGAAATTTCAAATAAATTATTCAGTAAAGAAAATATTTCAAAACTTTGCGCTTAAAAAAACCTCTCGATCGAAATTGGCCTTGGTGAATTCCAGTGAGTTGAGTAGAGCATTGGTGGCAGCAAGACGAACATGATTGCTTGGTTCTTCCCGCTTCATACCATGGACAATTGCAGTCAAAATCTCGTTCGACTGGTTGGCAAGCACTTCCGCATCCTGGAAAAAAATACAATTTATTAATAAACAGCTCCTATAAGGTAATAGGATAAAAAACGTACGATATCTTGGCAGATATAGCCGATCGTTTCGAGCGTGGCCTCGCGAACGAGCTCGGTGCTGTTTCCAGAGGTGACGTTGGCAACTAAGAACGAAATCAGCTCGGGCCACTGGCCGACGGGTAGTTCGACAACTGCAATATAGGCCACACACTGAGCGGCAGAGCTGGGTCTCATCACTTCTGTTCCCAGAGCGGCTAAAACGTTTTTCTTGACATAATTTCGGAGGTCTGCAGGGAACGAGAGCCACCTCTGCTGGTAGGCGGCTTTAACGTTTTGGTCTTTGGACGTTAAGGTGTTTTTTAGCTGCAGGCCAGCCGCCATTCGCGCAACAGGACTGTTGGCGCCATGTGCCAGGATTTCCGATAAAGCTTTAACAAACTCGACCTGTCACGAAACTTGGCGTTTGAATGTCAATCGTATTTGGTAACGTAATTTTAATTTACCAGATTAGTCTGTGCTGCCTGCTCCAAATAATTTTGCGCGGCTTCGAGTTCATTTTTATCTGGAAAAGAAAGAAATAGAGAAAAGTTAAAACGCGGGACAAAAGATTAGGCGCCTTTTATTTTTCATGGAGATTGAATAATGACGCCCGCCTCTTGTTTCGGGTGGGAAAATTTTTCGGGTTAAAATGTTGAAAACAAACCTAGTGAGACGGTTTTCTCCAGAATCTGAATCAGTTGAATCGTTGTTTCTGGAATCATTTTTGTGATTCTGTCGGTGTGAAATTTGCGAATTAACTTAAAAAAAACAAGGTCGGTCCGCTGAACGGCTTTCCAAGAGACGACCGGTAACTTAATGACGGAAGAAGAACCACATGGCCGGACAACGACTGCTTTGCCAAATTATGTTTTTAAATTTTAAATTCAACCTTATTAAAACATTTCACGATTTTAAAAAAATTTTCATTATTTTTAGATTATTTTAAAATGAATAAAGTTCACGGTAATGCTCTTTTCGATTTTTAATTGAATTTTGCTTGTTTTATGAATTTGAGCAATCTGGCAACGCTGCGCCAAAAATAAAAACGGTCCGGAAAATTTGAAAATTGACCTGCTTGTTTCACAGGTAGTCGAAATATTTCAATTGCCTGAAGAAAAATGTACGAAAATCAATAATATTTCATTTAGAGAATATTATCTGAGAATTTATTGTAGTAAAGCAGTTCGTTAATATCTAAAAGTCATAAAAGAAAATGGAGAAATAGTTATTTTTTCAAAGGCTTGCGCGTTAGGTGTATTCAATATTAGCTTGGCTCTTTATTACTACATTTTACTGGTTAATCGGAATCAGTACACTGCATGTTTTCTTGATAAAATGACTAAATATCAGAGCTTAAAAAACCGTCATAAAACAACTAAAATGACTGAAAGTAACGATGAACCGCAGTTCGAGAATTTGCCATTTAAACGAGAGAAAATTCGAGACACTTGGTTTCTGGTAGGTTTGCAGGTATCCAGTGATTAATTTATTGTTATCAGTTGTTATCTGTATGTTATCAGTTACCTACTAATAGCCTTTATTCAGATTTTCAATCAATTGCCCACGTACCCAGCGGAAAATTAAGGAAGTCGGCCACATCCTGAACGATATCCCTAACATATCCTGAATATTCTGAACCACGTCCGATCGTGGATCAGTAGAAAAAATTGTGTTGAGAATTGTGAATCTTGATTATTGAGGGCACCATTAAGTATCCTGAAAAGCGTTTTTTTCAGGACGCTGTCAAGTACCCTGAACATGTATTATTCAGGCAATCCAATGTCAGTACCCTGAACACCCTAGAAGTGGGCCAACTTCACTGAACTTAGAGTCCTGATTGGGCATCCTGAAAATGTCCTTTACAGGGTATTTTCAGGGTCCTGAAACTATTCTTAATTTTCCGCTGGGTAAAAAAAGACGGTGCATTTTCTGTTGGTTTCTGTGGTGCCTTTTTGGCGACCTTGAACTGGTGAAGGCGTAGGAAGCAGCCATACGAAAAGTCACCGTAAAAGGCACCGCTATAGTACCTTTTGCAGTGTTTTGTACGGTATAAAACACTAAATTGGCTCAATATAACGTGGGTTATCGTTATAGTTGTCACGAAATATAACTGTACAATAGCAAAGGTCAAATCGATTAATCGTTTAACTCAGTAATATGGAATCGATATTGCCCAGGTTGGATTATTGATTTGCGTCTTATGCACTGGTTTCTACATAACTGCGTATTTCCAACACTTTCAAGCTAACCTGACATACGCTTACGCTGTTCTGGGACATCCTGAATCGCAGCATTTGGTCGGTCAGCGATACCTTCAAGGTACTACCTAATACAACCATGATACATGTTAATAATATTTGTATTAAAATTTCAGGCAAAGGTGTTGACCAGAATCACTCAGCGGCGGTTTACTGGTTCAACAGAGCTGCTGAACAGGGCCATTCAAAAGCTTCGTACAACTTGGCAGTGGCTCATTTGCAGGGAATTCATCACTACACACACGATTTACAGTTAAACACACAAAAATGTGATAAAATATTATTATTATTAAAACACTGTTGGTATTCAGGAAAATCTACCAGGCCATCAAAGAAGCAGCCGACCAGCAAATCCCCGAAGCTGAAACAGCGCTACAGAAATTCTGCCAACAGAATTTATGCGATGATTTTTAGTGATTAAGAACAGTTAAGCAATTGGAAAATCTGAATCTGAGCATGGTTAGCCATAGTTCTGTGTTTTCAGTGGCATTTTATTTTGTAAACAGAGACTGGGTTAGCTGTCGACTAGTCTCGGTTTGCTACTGTTTACGGCGCCCTTTTGTTTAGCAGCTTCGTGTTTTTTACACAACATTTGCCGCTTTTTGACCTTTTTTCAAGATTTCACATTATAAAGTAAACGACTGAATTCACAATACACGTATTATTTATTACAGCATAGGACTTTCCAATAACGCAAAGGGAACTTCAATGATATTTGCCAAGGGAAGTTGACTTAGAACATATCTAATTTCCCTTTTCTCTCCTTTTTCAGTTGGAGATAAGGGGAAATCCCAGTTTTGTCAGTCTGGATTTCTTTTCTTGTTTTAAACCCTGAGTTCTTCGTTTCCCAGGATGACGTGTAAGAAAAATATACATCAGACACACAGACGTATATACCGTCAACCCACAACTTCCCTTTTTCAGGGCTTTGCAGGACTTATTTAAACCCAACGGATGTGTCTGCACTTTACCGCAGTTCGTCTGCTGCCTAACCACCAACATGGCGGTCGTACTTTGCCTCTTGATCATTTTCTTCATCGTCCCTTATTACTTAGCCAACATTTCGGTTCATGATAATAATACAGAACACGGCGTTCCTTCAATCTTCATCGACCAAGACATCGAGGTAAGTAAATTTTAGATTATCTAGTGTGTGAATTATTTGAAATTTCGGAAATCTCTAGTTGCCTCCATTTGCTTCGGCTGATAGTCTGGAATCCCTGGTTCTCGAAGCTGTTAGAATTGCTGGTACAGAGGTGTGTTCATCCCCGTTTGCTCGCCAAGTGATGCGCGGTACCTACAGGAACGATACCCCAACATCAGAAGAACTGGTAAACTATACCAACTACTACTTTCTAGACTTGCTACTACTACTTTCTGGGAGTTACTACTAGTTCCTGAATCTTCTACTAGTTTTGGGGATGTATTACTAGTCTCTGAGACTTACTACTAGTTTCTTGGGATTTACTTCTTGTTTCTGAGACTTTCTGCTGTTTCTAGGACTTCATTTTAGTTTTTTGGGATTTACTAGTTTTGTGGAACTTACTACTAGTTTCTAAGGCTTTCTACTAATTTCTTGGACTTGCTACTAGTTTATGGGACTGCTACTAGTTTCTGAGACTTACTACTAGTTTATGGGACTTGCTACTAGTTTCTGAGACTTACTACTAGCTTCTGGGACTTACTACTAGTTTATGGGACTTGCTACTAGTTTCTGAGACTTACTACTAGCTTCTGGGACTTACTACTAGTTTATGGGACTTGCTACTAGTTTTTGAGACTTACTACTAGTTTATGGGACTTGCTACTAGTTTCTGAGACTTACTACTAGCTTCTGGGACGTACTACTGGTTTCTGGGTCTTACTACTAGTGTCTGAAACTTACTACAAGTTTTTGGGAGTTACTACTGGTTTCTGGGACTTGCTACTGGTTTCTAGGACTTCATTCTAGTTTTGTGAGACTTGCTACTAGTTTCTGACACTTACTACTAGCTCCTGGGACTTGTCACCAGTTTCTGAGACTTCATCTAGTTTTGTGGGACTTGCTACTAGTTTCTGAGACTTACTACTAGCTTCTGGGACTTGACACTAGTTCCTGAGACTTCGTTCTAATTTTATGAGATTTACTACAAGTTTCTGGAACTTACTCCTGGTTTTCTGACATTTAGCACTAGCTTCTGGTCTCACTACTAGGTTTCTGAGAAACATTACTTATTACTAGTAGTTTCCGAGACTTTCTACTAGTGTTCTAACACTTTGTTCAAGTTTTCTGAGACTTGCTACTAATTCTGGGAGTTACTCCAAGTTTCTGAGACTTCAATAACTAAATTTTAACAGGAAACTTCGATCCTCTTGCGGCGAACTTGCATTCACGAGTTACGCAGAGAAGACTTCCAGCCACCAGACCATCACATCAACAGTCTGCGAACTCTTCACAGCTACGATACCGCACCTGATGCTAACGATACCGCGGATATTGACTTCCACCTGCTACCCAAGCCTCCTGCACCTCCCTTGAGAACCTTGATACCTGGACTCCCGGGTAAAAGCCGAGCTGTTGCTGATTCTTCAGCAGGGAACGGTAGAAACCAGCAGCCGGACGAAGCAACTTTACAGCTGATGAAGACCATCATCAAAGACAAATCAGCTGACTGCAAACCCCGCAAAGTATTCAGCATTCATCACTGTATTCACCAGTTAGTTCAATAGTTAATTTAATCATTAGGTTCCTGTTGAAATTCCTACAGAAAATGGAATCATTTGGGTGCCCAAATGCACGATGGTTGAACGCTGCGGAGGATGCTGTCCTCACAACGGACTTACACTTTGCGTCCCTGCACCTGGAGGAATCACCACTGTTAAGAAGAAGGTAATTAACTTGATTATTGATAAAACCATTGCAAAATTTATTTTCTGCGATTTTTTGATCAGGTGGTAGCCACTAGCACCAAAGGCACTTTGATCAGCATTAAAGAAGTCAAGGTGGAGAAGCACACCAAATGTGAATGCGGCTGCAAAGTAATTTTTAATTGACATAAATTTAACATTTTAATATTGAAATTATGTATTTTGATGACCTGCAGGTGAAGGAGAAGGACTGTGATAAGGATATACAGAGATACGAAGCCAAGAACTGCAGATGTGTTTGTAAACAAAGTAGCACGTGTCACCCGCCTACGTACTGGGACGAACGCACGTGCAAGTGCAGATGTCCTGATCACATGCACACTGAATGCTCTACGGGCGCTTATTTCGATTCCAGTACCTGCAGGTAACAAAGTTTCCACTTTGCAGGGGAAATTCCTTGCAAAAGAAGGGAAACTGGGATCTGAAAAGGAAAATCTAGAAGTGCAGCCTGTATTCCAGCACGGGGGGGAGGAGGGAAAAAAGGGGAAACTGAAAGTGGAAAATACTGGCAGTACGGTTCACACTTTGAAGAGATATCGCCCATCTCTCAATATAACTGATAATAATAATAATTAATAATAGTAATAAGAATATCTTTGTAGATGCGCCACTATTCACGAGATCATGAAGCTGGAAAGTGCTCGCCGGATGAACCAGCAGCAAGAAAAATTTAATTAAATTCAAATCTCATTATTTAAACTACGCACTTAATTAATATTCTGCTTGAAACGTTTGTACTCAGTTTCACACTATGGAAAAACATTTGTATATCCATGCAGTGATTTCAATACAACAAGTGTATTGTCCCGATAACTTGTCGTTATAACGAAGAATACTACATCAACAAGCAACTAATTTTAATTAAACAAAAAAAAACATTTGATGCTGTCCAATGAATGGAGAATGTCCGGTTGGGTGTCTCAGACCCAGCCGAGAAGTTTCGCAGCGAACGAGCCAGTAGTCGCGAGCATGCCGAAGAGCCCGAGATAGCCGAACGATCCACGCATGCGGTTTCTGGGATCTGCAAATGTACAAAAGACGTTAAAAAGTGAGATGTTTAGTTTGATTGGAGTATTTGGATGCGGTGTGTACCTCCAGTGTAGTAACCGAGGGAAAACGCAACTCGGCTAGCGATCCACAAGGCTCCGCTAGCAGCGGTCAGGGTCGGGTACTGTAGACCGCCAATGAAGAGCAGCATCAGGAACTGCGGGTAGTTCTCCAGACTACAGAAAGGGATAAAAGGGGGAAAGAGGGGAACGGGGGAAAGAGGGGAACGGGGAAAAGAGGGGAACGGGGAAAAGAGGGGGAAAGGGGAAAAGGAACAAATGAAAAAGGAAATAAGAGGGAAAGGGGAAAAAAGGGGAAAACGTTGAAAAAGGGAAAACAGGGAAGCAAGAAGGGAAAACGGAAGAAAGATAAAAAGAATTATCTAACATGTATTCATATATATATTTTTATTTCCTTAGTTATATTTTCAATAATTTCTAATAATAATTAAAATTATGATTATTACGTGTTTTGATGGGCACGTTGATAGCAGTTGAATAGGTCGTTGTCAGTGCTGTACATAATTGGGTAGTTAATTCCGTACTTCTTCCTCATCTTTCCCACCTAATACAAAAATAACAAGTTAATAATACAAGTCATCCTTCACATTTAACAGGGAAATTCCCCTAAAAAAGGGGAAATGGGATTTTAGAAGGGAAATTCAAGGCAAACGGGAAAGAAAAATGCACAGTTCTATATTCTAGTACGGAGGGGAAAAAGAGAAAAATAAGGGAGCAGGAAAAAGGGAAATTTAAATGCATAGTTCTGTATCCTTGAACACAGGGGAAAAAGGTAAAAAAGGGGGGAAAGGGAAATTAGATGTATAGCTTTGTACCCTAGTATGGAGGGAGAAAAGAGATATTAGATGTATAGCTTTGTATCCTAGCACGGAGGAAAAAAAGGGAAAAACAGGGGAAGAGAGAAAAGGGAGAACAGAAATCTAGAACACTCAATACAGTACTAATGGAGCTTGGTACTTCCCACAAATAGAATTAAAATTTTGCAAAAACGATACCTGCATAGCCTGCCACGCCAGCAAGAAACCAGACGCAATGCCAGTCAGGACAACGTAGCCATATTCTGAAGTCATAGAAACGTTCACGAGGACCGGACCACCGGCAGTCGACAAGCGACTAAACCTATTTCAAAAAATTTGCCGTTAATCATCAACAACTTTCCTTTACGACAAACTTTTCGCTAACGTAATTTTCCACGAACTTGGAATTATTTATAATTATTAACTTGGCTTATAAGTGAACTAAAAGAATGCTGCAGACGATTTTATGAAGCAAAAAGAATAGCAGAAAAATAATAAATCAGAAATAAGATTTGCGCTTGCATAACCCTTTCGCGCGAACGTTAGACTTTCTATGTATATTTAAAATCTTTCGTATTAACTTTGACAACCGAACTGTCCATCATAAATATATTTCACAGCAAGTAATTTCTCATACTTACACCGTCATTTTTGTTCACAAGAGTCTTTCTCAATTTCGCCCGGAAGATTCAAGACGCTGTCAACGTTTGTTGTTTTTTGCACGGAGCGCAGCAACGTTGCACTTCAATGCAGAAAAATGTGCTTAGTACGAGGACTTGTCACTAGATGGCGTTGCATTCAAATTTCGCAACAAAGCACATGCAAGTCGACGGTACCGGACTAATTTAGTTATTACTTAATTATCTCAGGACTTGCAAACACAGTGATGAGTAAGCCGTAGTAATACTATGCAGTAGGATAACTATTTTCAGGGAATTCCATATAGTCACTTAAATGCCCTTCTTGTTTTAAGTAAATTTAAGTCAGAGCGAATTGTTTCTGGAAACTTACTTAAATGTTATAACTTAAAACAAAACAAGTAAGAATGTGTAGCAGTGCTTCCACTTCGCAAAAAATTTCCCTTAAAAAGGGAAAACTGGGTCTCAAAAGGGAAAAATAACATAGAAGTATAGCATGATATCCTAAATGGAGGGGAAAAGGATTCTTGATATCTACAAGAGAAGGGAAAGAAAGGGAAAACCGTGCCCTTTTCCAGGGAAAACTGAAAGTGGAAGCCCTGATGCGTAGTTGTACAGTACTAGCACGTACGTAACCTTAAAATACCCACTTTTGTGAACAAGAAAAGAACAGGATTAATTCTTGGGGGTGGAGAAATGTTTTTATTTTCCACAAGGGCCGAAGATAAACACGGCACATGTAAAAATGAATTCTTTATCGGTTGGACTTAGCCACACGTTCCAATTCATCCTTCTTCTTGATGGCGTACGAGTTGCTCGATCCCTACATAGAAAACAAATCAAAAATTATTAACACTTAACAGGAAAAATCAATCAATTCAAACTATGATAATAGCTTATAGGATAAAACTTTAATTACTGACTAAAAATAAACTTAATTCACCATCAATTTTAATTAATAAACGATTTGGTTAATATATTATAACTATCTATAGTTTATTACTGGTTTTATAATTAGCCATACAAGTATTAAAGAGAAATATTCAACAAGAAAAATTAAATTAAAAGTTATTCAGTTAGAAATTTTGTACAAACCTTAGCAGCGTTGATGAGTTCGTCGGCCAGGCATTCGGCAATGGTCTTGATGTTGCGGAACGCAGCTTCGCGGGCTCCAGTGCACAGCAGCCAGATAGCCTACGAGAAAACATTTTAATTAATATATAATTAGCAAGGAAATTTGTTGATGAAAAAACATCCTATCATTCAAAACTGACTCGTGATTGTAAGATACATGAAATCAAAAGGAATCCTTTATTTCTTTCGACTCACCTGGTTGACACGGCGGAGGGGCGAGACGTCCACAGCCTGACGACGGACAGTACCAGCACGACCGATACGGGTCGAGTCTTCACGGGGTCCAGAGTTGATGATGGCCTGAACCAAAATCTGGAGCGGGTTCTGAAAAATGAAAAACGTTTAATGTTAGTCAAGTTGAGCACGAATTCAGTTATAGTTCCAACGACTTGAGTTTGGGTTTGCAGAAATGAGAGCTTTACTCGTTCATATTCGTATAATCTATGATAATATCAGTGACTATACCTCGCCAGTCAGCAAGTGGATGATCTCAAAAGCGTGCTTCAGGATGCGAACGGCCATCAGCTTCTTGCCGTTGTTGCGTCCGTGCATCATGAGGCTGTTGGTCACACGCTCGACAATGGGGCACTGGGCCTTGCGGAAACGCTTGGCTGCGTAACGTCCAGCACTGTGGGGCAGGTACTTGGCGTACTTGTCCTTGACAGCAATGTAGTCCTACACGAGACAATAACTGAGTTAAAACACAGGGTTAAACAAACTGGATAGAATTTATACCTGAAGACTCATGTCAGCGACCATGACTTCATCGCAAGACCAGCGGCCGAAAAGCTTGATCTCGGGAAGTACTGGGGGAGGGGGAGCCGAAACGGCTACAGGTCCTTCTTCAAAATTCTCGTCCGCCATGATTCTGCAAATAAAAAGAAATTAATTTAATAACGCGAGTCCAATATCACATGGTTAAGCATGTCAAGTAACTACAACCACGCGACTTTGTAAAATAACTGAAATTCCAATCAAGAATGAAAATCTTTACTTCGTTCACGAGTTGGGAGTGGAGTAAGAGAAACTGATTATCGTTATTTTTTAATGGAAAAAGTTGCAGAGCGTCTATTCCGCGTTTTGCCTTACCTTAACACGTTTCCGAAGTGACCGCAACAAGAATGGCGGATTCAGGAAAGGCTCTACAGAGTGGCAACTCTCCGAATGCCGTGGCGCTCTGCTAAATCCCTAAACACACTTACTCAATTTCTATACTGTAACATTTACTTGCAATATTATATTTTAATTTTATATTTTTTCCTGATGATTTGTAATTTTTTAAACCAGGATTACAGTTATTTATATTATTTTATTTTTAAGCTGTATTCTCTATGGCTGTAATTTATAATTAGCAGTCTTACATGGTATTTAAATTTATTATTTTATTATTACATTATTTTTACTTTAACATTTAAATTCTATTTAAAAATATTTTATTTACATTTGAAATATTTATGCATACGATTTCGTTAATTAACACTTATTACTTTGATTAATTGTGAATAAAATAACCACGATTAAAATACTACATGATTCGAAATAATTTATACATTAGTTGTTGCATAAATTATACTAATTACACCAAAAATAAATACATAATAGTTTATATATATACTTAAAGAGAATTTGAATTTTTTACCGATATTGCCATTTATTTGTCAGCAGACTATTATTTTAAGTCATACTATTTAAAAATCTTCATGGCAATTAATCATAAAGACATGTTATTTCATTTTATTCAATATTTCTAAATATTTTTCCACCGCAAATCGCAACAACCTCCCACAGAAATCTAAAAATAAACTCTAAATATCCAAAATCAACAAAACAACCAGTAACAATAATATAATTTTTATTGCGAGACACTGAACTTGTAGACAGCAGTTCTCTGGTAGACTTCTCCAGGCCTCAGCACGGGATTCGGGAAACTCGGCTGGAAAAAGAAAATCAATAATTTATAAAGATTATCCAATATTATTCATTTGTATTTATCGTCATTATTATTATTATTATTATTATTTATAACAAATTCTTGTTATTCACTATTATTTATTTGTTTAATCTCATTCACGGGTATGCGGGCGTTATCCTATGACCCCAGGGGGAGGGATTGTAGATTCAACTGCTAAGGGTCGCTAGTCTGGGAAAGGCCTCACTTGGAGTCGAGTGGGATCGAACCCACAGACCCAGAGGTGAAGGGCGATGGTCTTGACCAGTGTTTCCACTTTAAAGGGAAATTCCCTGAGAAAAGGGCAATATGGGATCTGAAAAAGGGAAAAATAATGGGACAGGGAGAAGAGGAAATCTGGATTATAGCCTTGCATTCCAGTACGGAGGGTAGAAAGGGAAAAATAAGGGAACAGGGAAAAAGGGGAAACTGAAAGTGGAACAATGGTCTTGACCCAAGGTCTTAACCATTCGCGTCGCCAGCGCCCCACTATTATTTATTATTAATATAATTTATAATTACTTTATTACTATGATTACTCATTACCTATTCTTAATAAATATTATTATTTTACCTGGTTAATTGCGTCCGGGTAGTTTTGAGTCTCCACACAGAATCCTCCATGTTTGGGGTAAACCGAGTTATTTTTCCCCAGAAGCGGGTTATCTGCCGACAGGAAATTTCCCGTGTAAAACTGGAAACCCGGTTGATCAGTGAACACTTCCATGGTTCGTCCAGATCCTGCGTGCCAAAATCTACAGAAAAAAGAAGAAAATTTCATAATATAATATTACTAGTATTTTTCTGAGTAGAAAAGGCAAAACTGTATAAAATAGTATTATTATTATTATTAATTACTAATTACTGTGTGTATGCCCCAGGAATCAATTATTTATTATTAAAATATAATTATTACTTCAAATTTTTGTGTTATTATTATTTACATGCATCAGTTCCAGTGCTTCCACTTTTTCTCCCCTTTTCCCCTTCCGCTTGAAAATATCAATTTCCCCTTTTCCCTCTTCCCGATTTTCCTTATTTAAGGGAATTTCCCTGCAAAGTGGAAGCACTCATCAGTTCGTACTTTCCAGCTGAAGAGAGGGGTTTCTCGATATTCCTGAACTGCTTCTGGACTTTGCCGTTGACGACGAAATTGTGGTCGTATCCTCCACCCTCGACTTGGTTGACGACATCTTGCAGTCTTGTTGCTTTGCGCAGATCGAAGACGGATTCATCGACTTTGCGTATCTCGCCTGTCGGGATCAGCGCCGAGTCCACCGGTGTGTAGAAATCCGCATTCAGCTGAATCACGTGACTGTACAAGCCTTCCGAACCTAAGTTAAAATAAAATATTTCAATAAATAGTAAAATAAATCATATAATAATAATTCAAACTAAAGTAAATGAAGATACAATCCTTCCAGTGTTTCCACTTACAATTTTCTCTTTTTTCCCCTCTTCCCTTATTTTTCCCTTTTCCCCCTCAATGATACAATACAGGCTGTGCTTCTAGATTTCCCCTTTTCACCCCCCATTTTCCCCTTTTTTCAGTGAATTTCCCCGCGAAGTGGAAACACTGCTTTTCTTCTGACTCTCGCCAAATCGTGAATACGTTTTTCTCGTATGTTTTTCCTATAAAGAAAGACATATAAAACAGGCAAAACTCGTTTTAACGAGTACGACTTTTCATAAAAAATATATATAACATAAATATATAATATGTCTACCTAGTTTAGTAACTTAAAATTACCCGCTGATTGGCCGGCGAGATTGAAGTAGGCATGGTTGCACAGATTCACCGGAGTTGGAAGACTCGTCATTGCTTTGAAGTCGATGATCAGTTCGTTCTCCTCGGTCAACCTATAAATGAATAACATTACTGCTAGTTAAGGAGTTCTACTACTACTACTACTACTACTACTACTATTTACTGCTATTACTGCTGCTACTACTAGCCCTAATAGTGCTACTATTACTACTACTGCTGCTACCATCACTACTACTACTGTTGGAACTACGACTACTACTACTGCTGCTACTACTACTACTACTATTAATACTTCAACTACTGCCTCTAGCAGTTTACTAATTAACCTTATTGGCTAAACTGCTATAGAACCTACGCTACTACTACTACTACTACTACTACTACTACTACTACTACTACTACTACCTCTTCTTCTTGGTACATTCCTCCTGCTACTTCTCGTAGTGGTACCTTCTTGTTACATTCCTCTTCTACTCCTCCTACTATTATTACTACAACTCCTACTCCTCCCAGCCCCGTTACCACCACTATGATCACTGCCACTACTACTAATACTGCTACTACTACTACCACTAAATCACCTACTCGTAAGTGACTTGAGCCATAACATGTCCAGGATATCCCTCGTCCATATGCGGGCTGTTATAGGTAAACGTAACTCTTCCATCTTGGTGTCCCAGGCCTTCCCAGTTGACTTTGCCGAAGCCCCTGATTCCACCATGAAGGTGATTCTCCCCGTTATTCGTCGCTAGCGAGTACTCGACCCCGTCCACTTGAAACTTTCCCTTAGCGATACGATTAGCTACCCGGCCTACCGTAGCCCCGAAGTAAGGATTCCGTCCCCGCTCGCCGAGGTATCCTATACAAACGGGTTAATAATTAATAAAAACACTAATTATTATTGAAGATTATTAAAGTCAAGAACCTGGAAGATCGTCAAAGCCCAGGATGACGTCTTCAAAGTTTCTTTTGCTGTCTGGGACGACTAAACTTTTTAACGAGGCCCCGAAACTGATAATTTCGGCTCTGACCCCTTGACTGTTTTCTAGCGTGTAAATTTTTACGGTTTTATTTTCTCCTGCTACTTCCATATGGCCGAAGACAGCCTCTGTTATCGTAGTTGTAGCCATGCCTGAAAAACGCAAGAAATTGAAACGTTAATTCAAATCGAAGAGTGACGAGCACGTAAATAAATGATATTCTGTTTTTTTTTACCCGGTGACAACGAATAATAAACGTGGCTAAAAAGCAAATAGAAAATATACAATATCATTTTAGTGTCTAAATCAACAATTTATCTTGATAAAGCAAAAATAAAATAATTTCTTAAGGCCCCGACTACAAAACCGAGACTTCCTCATCTGAGACTAAAACAAGAGAAAACTTTTCAATCTAATTTATTACCTATTGTTTCACGTCAAAATATCTCTGGGGAAGAAAAGATGAACACGTTTCCAATTCAATTCAAGTAGATAAGTTAATTAATTCCCTGACACTTTCAGGTATTGAAAGGTAATCAGTTCTCCCTTTTCCCTTCGGTTCCCCTTTTTTCCCCTCCGTGCTAGAATAACAACTTCTAAACTTCTTTTCCCTCTTCCCTTATTTTTCCCTTTGTCAGGGAATTTCCCTAACAAGTGGAGGATCTGATGGAATTTATGTAAACAGTAAAGCAGAGCCATCTAGTGATAGAATTATGTTTTACTGACATGATCAAAACTTAAAATTAATACTAATGGTAATAAATTAGGAATTAATGTTTATTACTTGTTTCCTTATCCCTTCCGACATAAAAATTATGGTGCCTTTTGCGGTGCCTTTTCTATTCGACCTTGAATTGGCGGTCTAAACATTGTTTACAAACTGCTTTAGGGCGATGTAGGCAACTCTGAAAAGGAACTGTGAAAATGAACTGAGAAACTACCAAAAGGCACTGTAGTGGTGCCTTTTTACAGTGTTTTGTTATCTCCATGTGTGTATCGTTAACCTGAATTTGTACAGATAAGAATAAATCAATATTTCACTTAAGAAAATACAATTTATTATGAACAGAGGCATTCCTGATCTTATTATGCACCAATATATATTTCTCTTGACTCTTAGGACTCATTCGCTATAAACATACATAAGAACGAAAGCAGTAATAAAAGCACCAATATGCCTCCCAGTTTTTTTGACGCAACAAAACATCTAAATTCTACTGTATCGCAAGAATCATGACACGTCAATCAGTAAATCGTACACTTTTCCCGATTCAAACAAAATCCTAGCAAATCTGCTTTCTAAAAACAAGAAAATAGAAATCTAGAAAATTCCCAACAAAACAGAGGGTTTCCTACAGCCTACGCCATGATCGGCTGAGTTTCTTCGAGAATTTCTTGATAGCCTTTCCTCGGTCTGGAGCAGAGTCTCCTCCACCAGCTGCGCAGACTCGATTCCTCGGATGAGGACGTGTACAGTGGAGTGGCTTCCCCGTTATCCGTCGTTATGAACTCGCGCAAGCTGCTCTTCGGAAAACCTTCCAAGTAGTACATCTGCGTTTCGAGCAAACAGTGATAGTAACAATTTACGTTTAAGATTTAAGATTCGTATTTGACCGATACCTTGATAGTTTCGTAGGTGTCCATGATGAGCGCAATAAACAGGGACAGCACGACATAGATGAAGAGCGAGATGAACGAGTACAGGTAAAACCTTGAGAACCACCAGACGATCGGGGAGCGTTCCGACATCCCGGCAAACGTGGCAAACATGTCGTCGCCGTTGACCAGCGAGAAGAGGCACTCGGAAGTCGAGGATATCGACTCAAACTGCAATTAACAGACATTTAAATCATTGAATAGACTAGATTAAACCTAATTTAAGAAACTGGATATACTTTAACGTGATACGGTCCGAATATAAGCCATCCACAGAAGGTGAATCCTGCATAAATCAGCATGGCGCATAAGAGGAACCTCAGAACAGAGGGAAGTGCCTTTTTCAGTGTTATTATCAGCATCTTTAAGTACAAGAATAATCACAAATACTGTAATAAATGATAATGCAGGTGATAATAGTTACATTATAGGTTCTGAAGAACCCTAAGTATCTTAATAAGCCGAACCAGACGAACAAAGTACCCAGGCCAAGTAAAACGCTGCACAGGTCCCACATATCCGCTTCAATCCTCTAAATCAATCAAAATAGTTATTAGCTAACTTAATTACAATCGAAGATAATTAGCAATTAGTGATTATTTTAAAAATGAAGACTTGCTTTGTGTTCCATGAGTTCTTTGATGATGGATCCGCTGATGAGCAGGGCGTCGTTGGTGACGATCAAAACGTACCACAAATTGAGAAACTCCAATTTGTCAGTTGACGTCAATTGACGATTGAAATGGCGGCGGAAGAAATCATCCGTGTCCTAAAATAAACAATTGCAATAATATTAATTTATTGATAACAATATTAAAATTTAATTCATTACTACTACTACTACTACTATTACTGCTACTATTGTTACTACTACTAATATTACTACCACTTCTTTTACAATTATTATTTGTATTATTACTACCACTAGTACTACTACTACTCCAACTACTCCTACTACTACTGTTACTCGTAAATACCTTTTTTGTAACTTTTATTAGCATAACTACAACTACTAGAACTATTGTTGCTACTAGTTCTACTACTACTTTTTTTGTTACTATATTACTACTACAGCTAGTTTTACAATTACTATTCCTATTCCTTTTACTACTACTGCTACTGCTACTACCATTACTACTATTTACTACAAATTACCATTTTGAGTAGCTGTGCTTTGAGCAGATTGCGGCCGCAGAGGATCATGGAAACAGCGCACGTAATCACCACTAAAATATTTAGCGCGCTACGGAGCGATTTCGAGGGAACATCTGAAACTTAATTAAAATTTATTTCTATTATCAAACACATTTCATCAAACTATATCATTTTTAATTACTTGGTGGATTGAGTGAACCTCTGCAATTCAACTTCTGGGGTCCGTGGTCAGAGTCACTAAGAGCTGCCCATCTTCGTCTTGATTATCAAACTTCAACTGGAAATAAATTCCAATAAAATATTATAAATACTGATTCATTAAAAAAAACTATTAATATCGCAAATTCTAAATAAACAAATTCGGATAGTAAATGTAAATGAACAAATAAAACAATAAATAGAGCAAAAATTAATATTAATAATATAAATAACAAATAACCGATATAGGAATTTAATATTAATAATAAATACGTAAATAATATTAACTCGACAAATACGACTACTAATAATTATTTAGATTAAAATACTAAATTGAATAATTTACTTTTAAATGGAAGGTAAAGCAATCGGGAGTGGCCAGTGGTCCATTAGGTCTGAAGTGTATGGCTTTAATGGAGAAAGACAACTCAGCTTGGAGTAGAGAAACAGGGTCCATCGTCATATTATTTTGTGCCATAAACGATTCGCTAGAAAAATTGGAAAAATCTCCAGTGATGACAATGTCCCTGCAAACTTTTATTCCAAAGAAGTAATTAGATTTTGCGTAACAGGGACTTAGAAAATTTAATATACTTTCAACGGTATGGCTGTCGAAGGCGTAGCTGTTGTTGTGCGGGAAAAACTGGCTTCTCGAGAAAGACGTTTGACAGTACCGCATGCGGGGATGGTCCTGCTTGCTCTTGTTGGTGTGGAAATAAGCTCCGACAGAAGTCGTCTCTAGCGTTGCATACTACGAATATAAAACGTTAACTAGGTTTAGGTTAAACGTTTGTAGAAACTTACGTTTCTAACAGCAAAGTCCATGTAATCATAGAAATCCTGACGAGTGTAAACGGCAAGGGGTCCTGCCGCGGGTGGGTAGGGTGGAGCTTCTCGAGACGAGTCCCACCCTTGCAAGAAAATGTGAGAAAACGCAAATTCTGTGTTGCGTTCATAGTAAACGTGGCTATCCCGATAGGAAGCGAACAAACAGAGCTGAGAAGTTACGAGGAAGATTTTGAGGATCTGACATAGCAGCTTGAAGGGCAAACGTCTTGTGGCTCTCCATTTTTCCAGGGGATTCATGAAATAAAACCTCAAACGACCCCTTAAATAAGTTTCTTCAGGGAGATGGGCTTGAAAAACGAGGGGACTGAGGCAGCGTGGTGTAGCAGGGGCGAGTCAACTTCTCCGCTGGCCGAGTTGACGTTCGCCACGGGATAAGAACCGTAGCTCGTCATTCCCACTATCGAATCTGAAAAATCAAACAAAGTTGAACAGACTACTGCAATACAGCGTTTTACTTCTTCACCTCTACCTGATCTCGACTCATGCGATTCCTCAAAGTCGGCAGTCGCATGAGACGATACCACAGAAGCTGATGCTATGAGAGTCGACATTTCTTTGTTTACATTTCACACGCTCTCGCGCAATTACAGAGAAAGTGAGAGTCTTACAAGTTGCTACGGCAACTCTGGCAATCGAACCTTCAAAAATTTTGCAATACTGAGTTTATACGCAGGCCACAAGTGGCTTAAAACGCCCCATTCCTAACAGCTGCTTATTACACGCTTAAAATCACGTTTACTGCGCGACTCAGATTCCAAAAGATTGAAGGTCATTTCGCCATAAACTTGATACTACAACAAATCATCGTTCGATAACTCTGGAAGACCTTTGACCAAATTAGTTCTACATTTAACCACTAGATGGCAATAAAAATACCCCTCTATAGCGGACACCCTTATAAAATCAATTTCGAAAAATTTCAAAACTTTCTTTGCATGAACGTATTCCCGTGATTTTTAGCAATTTTTCGAAATAACTGAAGCGAGGTTTTCCCCATAAACGTATTTAATTTAATTGTCCGTAGTATAGAGAGACTGGCACGTTACCGTAAGCCAGGCCACTCAAGATCAACCACTCTACTATGGACAAAAGTATAAAATATATTCGTAAAAAAAATCTCGCTTGAGAATAGTTCAAAAAATCAGAAAAAAATTCACGAAACATTTACCCGCAAAGGAAATTTACAAATTATTTGAAGTTGATTTAGTAACGGTGTCCGTTATAGAGAGGCTCGCGTTTTTGGCGCCAAGTCCTATTTGCTTTTTATCTTTCATTCCCTAGATTTGACATTTGACCTTCAGTCCTATAAATAAAAGTGAAGGCCGTCTCTACTAGGGTTTTTCTTTTACCTTGGTAACTCAGAAAGCGCAAGTTTGGTGAGGACAAGTGTGAAGGTCTCAGCGAGGGACGAGTCGAAGAGTCGCCGGCTTCAGGGCCAGAGTTGGTAGCCGCGACCAGCGACTTGGAGGTCGGCGACGGTGAAGGTACCGCTGTTGGCGCGGAAGGAGCTGCTGCCAGAGAGCTCTGCACAGCCGCAGATAACCGAGATACGCGTCGCCATCGAGGGCGGGACCGTTTTAGAGGGCTAAAACAAATTCAGTTATAAATTATTTCATTCCTTTTTCATCTCTTACTTACTCATATAAAGTTTAAACTACGTGAAAGCTAACAGAAAATAATTGGTATTCAGTGAATAAGCAGATATCATAAAGCTTACTTCTCCTATCCAACGATGTTTTATACACGATATCACAAATTTCCAAGTAAGTTTACAAGTTATTTCAGTTCAGATATGCCGTAAAATACTGAATTATTTCAACACACAGTCACTAGTTCTAGCTCTTTGTGATGGCTGAATTGCTTTAGTTAGCACTAGTAAAACCGTGGTAGCAAAGTTAAAAAGACGTAGCAGTCTTCAGGTTTAACTCAAATCACGAAGTCAAGTAGCAGTCCTTGTACTTCGGGAGTTTTAAAACAAACTGGGAACTTTATCAAAGTCTGAAAAAAAATGAATTCCTAGATTCATACAAGTCTAGACTAAAGGCTACAGATTATTATGAACTTACAAGGAGTATTTCAAAACGAGCTTATCTTTCTAAAGGGGCCCCTTACTACAAGTGCTATTCATTGTAGCCAAGATTTAGATTACTTAGAGGCTAGAAAATAGTTAGTGTATCCTATTTGTGTTTTACCTTGGAAGCTTGCTGAATGCTGTAGATGAATGATGAGGCTCTCTCTCTAAGATGCTGCTACCGCGTGCTGCTGAGATTCCAGCTGAACGCCACCGAGTAGAGGCCGAAGAGCGGCTTCTTCTGCTTCCTGGTGGCACAGAAAAATGACAAGAAATTAGTCAAAAGACAGAAGAGACACTAGTGAAAGTTCTCAGTCAACTAAAAAGCATTCAGAAACATTTCTGGGAGGTTTTCTCGTTAGCCAATGGCAATTGTGGGTTTCCCAATCAGGGACGAGTCAGCTAGTGCGCGGTGTGTTTACACAAAGCCAAATTCTTTGGAAAAAAAAAGAAATCTCAGGTCAAATGAGGTCAACAAAAAAAAAAGGAGAACAAAAGGAGGACTTTTACGAGAAAATTCTGCAATCCTTTTGTATAATAATTTGTATTTCCAATATGAAATGAAAGGATTATACAACACAGTCAAAAGCATTTACACGTTCGAGATTGAGTAGGACCTCCGCTATATTGCCACCGCCAAACTTCTACCTTATGAATAACAGAAAATAAATGAACAAAAAAAAAAGGAATTAAGACACTGATTAATGTTAGTCAAATCAAATTCAAGTGTTAAAATGAATAGAAAATGAAAGAATATTTACCTCTTTTGGCCGACGCTGCTGCCACAACTGCTTGCGAACTAAACCCCATCAAATCATGAAATCAACTTGAACCTCAGGCCCCGCGTCAATTTCGGGCCTATATTATATTATAATAATATAATAATAACACCAAAAGATGCTTCAAACTGTATTAATCCGCACTGCTGACTCGTATTTGAGCTTGACCTAACCGGAAACGCGTCAAATGGGCCGACAAAAGTCGCGCCAAATTTGAATCAGTCACCGCACAAAGAATCAGCACAAACTTTTCATTCACACAGAAAAATAACGAAAAAATTTACCTGCAATTCAATAGTAAAGAGTCACGTATACAAATCGATGAACAGAATAGACCTTTTTTTTAAAAAAAACGTAATTTAATAGTATTAAGTCTGAAATACGCCCCTGTACGATTTGAGGTCAAACAGTTGGATGACCTAGTTTGACCTCTAATGACCTGACTTTTACTTTTCTGTCAAGTTCTAGTCTTTGTTCAGACTATCACAAAAGCTTCAAGTTTCTATAAGTTTTACAAAAAAAAGGCTTACCGAAGGATTCCGATGGTCCGACTTGGGTGGATGGTGAGTAACGAATGCTGCTACGTGATCCAGGAACAGTTGGGAACGGGGAACTTTTCCCATTACCCGCAAATAACCGACAAACAAGAGTTCTCGGTTGCCATAGCAACAAGGGTTGGGGCTACAGATTTTGGCGATAACGGACGTTCACCCCCCGCCACAGTAAGTTTCCAGTACACCAGGCCATGGCCCAGAAATATACAGAATTCAGTGCTTCCACTTTTTCCCCCTTTTTCCCCCTCTCCGCTTGGAAATATCAGTTTCCCTTTTTCCCCCCTCCTCTTGGAAATATTAGTTTCCCTTTTTCCCCCTCTCCGCTTGGAAATATTAGTTTCCCTTTTTCCCCCTCTCCGCTTGGAAATATCAGCTTCCCTTTTTCCCCCCTCCGCTTGGAAATATCAGTTTCCCTTTTCCCTCTCTCCGCTTGGAAATATCAGTTTCCCTTTTTCCCCCCTCCGCTTGGAAATATCAGTTTCCCTTTTTCCCCCTCTCCGCTTGGAAATATCAGTTTCCCTTTTTCCCCCCTCCGCTTGGAAATATTAGTTTCCCTTTTTCCCCCTCTCCGCTTGGAAATATTAGTTTCCCTTTTTCCCCCTCTCCGCTTGGAAATATCAGTTTCCCTTTTTCCCCCCCTCCGCTTGGAAATACCAGTTTCCCTTTTCCCCCCCTCCGCTTGGAAATATCAGTTTCCCTTTTTCCCCTTGCGTGATACTGAGTAAAGCTACATTTGTAAATTCACTTTTCCCTCCATTTTCCCCTTTCCCTCTTCCCCATTTTCCCTATTTGAGGGAATTTCCCTGCAAAGTGACAGAATTTTGTTTAAAATAAGTTTGTAGGGAAACCTCACTCGAATATTTTTCTAAAAATCATAAAAAAATTCGCCAAACATTATTTGTCCAATTAAATTCATAAATTGTTTGATGCTGATCTAGTACTGATGTCCGTTAGATAGAGGGCGCGTATTTGGCATATCCCTTATGGAGGAAGTGATGTAAGAACTTGGTGAGTTAGGAAGATTTCGATTTTCCCTTTTTCCCCTCTTCCCTTGTCTTTCCCCTTCACCCTCCCCCCTCCGTGCAAAAATATACAGGGTCCAGATTTCCTCTTTACTCTTCTTCTCTTCTTCTTCTTCCTTTTTCCTATCCCATTTCTTCCCTTTTTCAGGGAATTTCCCTGCAACAGGGGAAACACTGGGAAGATACGAATGAATCAGTGACCCAGAACGATAATCGGTGACGATGGATAATAACTCTGACTGCCGGGTTTCTTTAACGAACTGATAAGATCTCATCAAGGGTAGTAAACTCCTTGAAAAAGTGTACGAAGATTATTTGATAACATTTGATAACACGAGGATAACATGGAGATAACAGGTTAATAACTGTGATAACATGGCCTAGGTGTACGAAGATTATTTGATAACGTATGATAACAGGAGGATAACATGGAGATAACAGGTTGATAACTGTGATAACATGACCTAGGTGTACGAAGATTATTTGATAACGTTTGATAACAGGAGGACAACATGGAGATAACAGGTTGATAACTGTAATAACATGACCTAAGTGTACGAAGATTATTTGATAACGTTTGATAACAGGAGGATAACATGGAGATAACAGGTTGATAACTGTGATAACATGACCTAGGTGTACGAAGATTATTTGATAACGTTTGATAACACGAGGACAACATGGAGATAACAGGTTGATAACTGTAATAACATGACCTAAGTGTACGAAGATTATTTGATAACGTTTGATAACAGGAGGATAACATGGAGATAACAGGTTGATAACTGTGATAACATGGCCTAGGTGTACGAAGATTATTTGATAACGTATGATAACAGGAGGATAACATGGAGATAACAGGTTGATAACTGTGATAACATGACCTAGGTGTACGAAGATTATTTGATAACGTTTGATAACACGAGGACAACATGGAGATAACAGGTTGATAACTGTGATGACATGACCTAGGTGTACAAAGATTATTTGATAACGTATGATAACAGGAGGATAACATGGAGATAACAGGTTGATAACTGTGATAACATGACCTAGGTGTACGAAGATTATTTGATAACGTTTGATAACAGGAGGACAACATGGAGATAACAGGTTGATAACTGTGATAACATCTCATTGCCGTGAGTGAGATAACAAAGGTCTATTTGTTATCCTCGTACAAGTGCATGTGAGCCTTACAGTATCAACTGCAAACTAATGAACGATGTCAAGGATTGTGCAGAATGCAGTGTTGCCACTTTTCAATCTTCCCTTTTTCCCCTCTTCCCTTATCTTTCCCCTTTTTCCCCCCTCCGTGCAAGAATGTACAAGGTCTAGATTTCCCTCTTTACTCTCTTCTCTTCATCTTCCCTTTTCAGACTCCACTTCCCCCCGTTTTCAGGGAACTTCCCTGCAAAAGTGGAAACACTGGCAGAATGATTTAACACATAGTGTACACACATATGTGGTAAAGGTGGCATGGCAATGGAAGGGTATATAGGACCTTATTCCAAAATGGCCTCTGTAGACCACCCCCTCTACTACGGACACTCGTGTAAAACAATCGTATCAATGAACGGACTTGAAAATATGTCTAAAAATCGCCAAAAAATCTGAGAAACAGTTTGACACCAAGTAAGTTGAAAAATATTAATAAATTAATTTAATATACGTGTCCGCTATAGTGGGGTGCGCGTTTGGAATAGGCCCTATAGGGAAGACCTTGACTCAGCGGTAAAGTCCTCGAGCAGACGACAGCAGAAGAGAAAGCAGTAACGTGTTACCATGGCAACGGATCAGCTGATCGACTAGAATATTTATTAAATGCTTTTGACAATTATATTTACGCGTTTTAACTAAGAAAAAAAAATATATTCCTGCATTAAATTTACTAACAATCACAAAATTGTTACCTTAAGATTTTAGATTTTCATAAATTAATATTACAGCCCAGCAGTTTAGCCTTAACCCTTTTGTGTTTACTGCCGCCAGGGCGGCGGTTTCGGCGCGTTCCACTCTGGCCTTAAGGATCAGTGCTTCCACTTTGCAGGGAAATTCCCTTAAAAAGGGAAAACTGGGTCTCAAAAAGGAAAAATAAGGAAAAAATAAAGAGAGATGCATAGCTTGATATCTTTGATAGAGGGGAAAAGGATACTTAATTTCTACAAGGGAAGGGGAAAAAAGGGAAAACCGTGCCCTCTTTAAGGGAAAAGGGAAAACCGTAAGTGGAAGCAGTGTTAAGGATGCCACCTCTACCTAATATTCCTGTATGATTCAACATTATTCTTCGTGTATGATGTTGAAATGCAATATATTATAACCAGGAAAGTATTGAAATAAAATATAATATGTTATAATATCCCTAAACGTCTTTAACTATATCTCTATAATTTTCTAAAGTAGTTAAGTGCAGGAAAATCGAGGTAGGTATTTCATTGTGTATAATAAGTTGAGTGCTTCCACATTGCAGGGAAATTTCCTGAAAGAGGGAAATTAGGTCTGAAAAAGAGGAAATAAGGGAAAAGAGAAATTCAGCAGTACAGCTTGATATCCTGACATGGAGCAGGAAAAGGGAAATTGATTACTTCGTTGAAGGGGAAAAAGGGGGGAAAGGACGCCATCTATGAGGGGAAAAATGAAAATCGAAAGCAGAAATGTTGAATGAGTTTGAATTAAAAAAACGATGTGGCAACGTTGGAGAGGATGATGCGTGCTTTCTGCACACGGGCGACATAACTCCCTTAACGCACGTTGGAAAACTTCGTGTATTTTCTGTCATTCATTCTTGATTTCATCACTAAAGACGCCCAAGATTCCTGTATAAATAAATCTTGCATAAAAGAAAGGGCAGTCAGGAAACCCTCGCCACTGTTGTCAACGAAACTTACAAAATGCGTGTCACTCTGAAAAATCTTCAAATGCAAACCTTCCAGGTGGAGATTGACCCATCACAAACGGTATATTAGCGCATTTCGTCGTTTAATGTTAAATTTAGCAGTTCAAAAGTCAAATTAAATCAAACAGACGACATTTATGACATTTTTCTCCTTTATCGTCACAGGTCAAGGCTCTCAAGGAAAAAGTCGAGGCTGAAAAAGGTGCGGAAAACTATCCCGCAGTGGGTCAGAAACTTATCTACGCAGGTAAAAGCCCTTTTTCCCGTTTCAAAAAGCA
The DNA here is from genome assembly GCA_002872375.1 of Eulimnadia texana. Classification (NCBI taxonomy): domain Eukaryota; kingdom Metazoa; phylum Arthropoda; class Branchiopoda; order Diplostraca; family Limnadiidae; genus Eulimnadia; species Eulimnadia texana. The sequence goes on along the minus strand of NKDA01000001.1, from coordinate 29,814,019 downwards.
AATTTTGCAGTAAACGTTCACGTTTTTAGGCAGAATCCTTGACGATAATTCACCCATCAGCGAGTATGGCATAGACGAGAAGAAATTCATCGTTATTATGGTGACGAAGCCCAAAAGTGGCGAACCCTCAGCCCCACAAGCAGCTGCTCCCGCACCTGTGGAAGCTCCCACCCCAGCTCCCGCAGCCCCTGTCGTTACCGAAGCCCCCAAACCTGCTGAACAACCTCGGGAGCAACCCCCGGCTAGGTATTTTGATGAAATTAATTACATACTTAAATTTTCTTGTGTATTTATTATAATATTTGCGAAGTAAGTGATTAGGGTATCGATAAATTATATATATTTTAATTATTCTATCTATATTATTATAATTTTATGTATGCATAGTAAACGAATAGGGCCTTTATAAATTTTACATATCTTATCAATTTTAATTATATTTATCAATATTTTTGTTATTTTTGCAGGCAGCCAGCCTCGAGTATTGTCGAAGCTGAGTCAATGTTACTTGTTGGTGACGAATACAGCAAAGTGGTTCAAAATATCATGGACATGGGGTATCCCCGAGAAGACGTACATTATCTAAAATTTATAAAGTACAATTTAAATAATTTTTAGTATTAACAATAGGTCGAAAGGGCCCTTAGAGCAAGCTTTAACAATCCCGACCGAGCTGTTGAATATTTACTGACTGGAATTCCCGATACTGGGCCTCTCGATACCCTCGGCGGAGGAAATCGTCGCCAGGAAGAGGAGGAAGCCTCACTGCTGATGGAGGGTGAAGGGGAAGGCGAAGGGGAGGAAGAAGGTGGTGCTGATCCGCTGGAATTCTTAAGAAGCCAGCCGCAGTTCCAGCAAATGCGTCAAGTAACTAATCAAAAATTTAGAAATTAGAGAAACTGGCAGTTTAAACCGTTTTGTTAAGCCGAACCGGCCCTGAACCGCCCGTTTTATGTCTTTGCATTGTGTTGGACTGTTAAATTAACTGTTTATTATTCTAGGTTGTCCAACAGAACCCGAACTTGTTAAACGCCCTCATGCAACAAATCGGTCAGACAAACCCCGCACTTCTGCAGCTCATCTCGCAGCACCAGGACGCTTTCTTCCGCATGCTGACCGAGCCGTCCGGTAGCGGCACTACTTCCCAGCCTTCAGCCGGCGGTTTACCCGCTCAGACCGCTGGCGAACCGGCAGAAGGAGAAGGTGACATGTTCGCACCTGGAGTCATTCAGGTCACGCCTCAAGACAAAGAAGCCATCGAAAGGGTATAGGAACTCCCATATAAGTTTAATTTAATATTATAATGGTTTATTGTATTGAACAGCTTAAGGCCCTTGGTTTCCCCGAGCATCTTGTGGTCCAAGCCTATTTTGCCTGCGACAAAAACGAAAATCTGGCCGCCAATTTCCTTCTGTCACAGACTTTTGACGACTGAAACTGTTGAAAAGATCCTTTACACTTTCGGAAAATAATTTTTCAGATTTTTGTTGATTTGGAGGCCCCCCATTCGTTTATGAAGGAAAAAAAGAGTCCCGGTTTGCTACATTATAAGCTGGAATTTTCGATAACTTTACGCAAACCTTTTTTTCTTGGTTCGTTTGCCACACCACCACTCCCCAGATTTTCAACACAACAGCTCATTTGTCTTCTTTTTTGTATTTTCCTCCTATATCCTTCAAATGCTAAAAAAATCCTTTTTGCATAATTAAATTGCAACAATTGATTGTTTACCTCTTCTCGCCATTAAGCGTGTCTTCAGTGAAAAGGTGAATACACACGCTCAGTTATTTATGGGATTACTATTCTTCTTTCATGTGTATTTACTCACTAGTCAAACAGTCTCGTTCAGCTTAATTAAGTTAATTTTCTGTATTTATACTAAATAATGATGTATATATTTATAAACGCGGCAATACTCCTCTTTTCATTTCAAGCTAGGTCTGATCATCGCCAGTGGACGCTTTGTGTTGACTGAGAACTTAAAGCTTACTACCACAGTTGAACACATTTGTATTAATAAATGTGACCCTTTTCTTTTGGTTCATTTTAAATTAGCTTCACCAAACTGGAAACATCAGAAATATAGTTATAATTGTAATTAAATTTAATAATTGTAGTAGTTCATAAAGTGACCGCTAGGTGGCGTCCTGCAGAGTTTCTCCTAACTGAAAATTTTAAAATCGCAACAACCACATTTGAACAGACGAAGAAAAAGTTACGTCAATTTAACGTTTAAAAATCGTTTTAATTATTACATAGGAAAGAAAATATATCAATAAGGTATTTTATTTATAAATTGTACGACATATTATAATTTAATAATTGTGATAACACTTCTTTCAGTGATCAAAAAGTCTATATCTGACCTTAGGTTTTAATCACCCATTCATTAGTGGAATAATTTTGAACTTTTGGTTCATAATTATACACAATAACATTATCTGTTATCGTTATAATTATTATATGTCCCACTTATAACTTCAGCGCATCGTGTAACTTTACCGCGCAAATTTTTCTGTGGCCGTACGTCTTTCGTTGTTTCTTATTATAGCCATTATTGTTATCGTTTTCGTCACTGTTATTGTCTTGTATTGTCACAGGTTACTATTATGGAGCCAATGACTCTAGGATCACCAGTCGGTAGCCCCTCAGCGGCAGATTCCTTTCTCAAAGGACAAACCACAGCTCCTCAGTATTTACCAGGATATTTAATGGGCGATACATCATCTTTGGTACCTACAGCATATCGTTTTGTCTTATTGTATGTTATCGTTTACTTGTACCGCCTCTTCTAGTCAAGCAGTCGCGTGTATCAGCCTGGAACGAGCCCTAAAAAATACACAAAAACGAGTCTGGGTCTAGGAATTCATGCTGGTTCTCCACCTTCGTTTAGTCTTACCAGTTCAACCCCCAATCAACCAGCAAGGTATTACATTTTTCCACTTTCATTTTTCCCTTTTCCCTTTTCCCTGAAAATGGTGCTTTGGTTTCCCCATTTCTCCCCTCCGTGCCAGAACAAGAAAATTTAAATTCCCTGTTCCCTATTTTCCTCTCTCCCCACCTACTTCCTTCTCTCTTCCCTTGTTCCTCTTCCCTGATTTTTTCCTTTTTCAGGGGAATTTCCCTGCAAAGTGAAAGCATTCGTCATGAAGTAAGAGACACTAATCTGATTTATCGTAGGCTTGGGCGTCAAGAAAAGCCTGGCGGACCTCCCGTCCAGAAATTATTCAACACCTCGGCCGCCAACTTATCGTTTCAGGACACGAGTATCGTTGCCGCAACACCAGTCCCCAGCACACCTCATCTTAGCTTTGGATCGTCCGTTATCGCAGTATTTTAACTATTACGCACTATTATCGTAGAACGATAACGACAAATGATTTTGTGATCCTATAGACTCCTTTATCGACAATAAATGCAGTTGAAGCATCTAATGATACTTGGGTAACGATTTTTGGTTTCCCGCCCTCGGCCGCCTCGTTTATTTTATCGCAGGCCGCGCAGTGGGGACATGTTGTCGATCATCGTATTCCCCCTCAAGTAAATAACTGCATTAAACTAATTGAATTTAAGTAAAATAACGTAATGCTGTGTTTTCAGGGCAATTGGATGCACCTGAAATTCGCCAGCAAAATCCAAGCGAAAAAAGCGCTAACCAGAAACGGGAAAGTTTTTGGCGAAACGATAATGATAGGAGTCGTCCCTTGCACGGATAGCGTAAGAATAAGAACAACGAATAATCAAAAACAGTTTGAATGTGTATGATTGATTATCGCAGGATATCGTTGACGAACAACGCAAGGAAAATTTTCCCGTTGTAAGCAGCACTCTGGCTGTTTCTTCTTCGCGGGATACGAGCGTTATCGTTGCTTCTCCCAATACGACAACTGCCACTCTGGATCGTAGCGGGATGCGGCCACTAACCCAGGCTTTCAAACAGGCTCATGCGGATTTTGAGGTAAAGATGAAATGACAGCTTACTACTGTTACTGTTACTACGACTACAACAACTACTACTACTACTACTACGATTACTACTACTACTACAGCCACTACCACTACTATTACTATTACTACTACTACTACAGCCACTACCACTACTATTACTATTAATACTACTACTACCACAGCCACTACTTCTACTACTACTACTACTACAGCCACTACTACTACTACTACTACTACTTCTACTACTACTACTACTTCTACTACTACTTCTACTACTACTTCTACTACTACTTCTACTACTACTTCTACTACTACTACTACTACTACTACTACTACTTCTACTACTACTACTACTACTACTACTTCTACTACTACTACTACTACTACTACTACTACTACTACTACTACTACTACTATCACTAATTCAGTACCATTTATATGATAATAAACATTTAATTATTATATTTGGTGATTTTTGTAGGTTGTTCAGCGAGGCCGCACCCCGCAGAAAAACACCAGTCTGGTATCGAAGGCCATGGACTACGTTTTCGGGTGGTAGACTTTTTAATTAAATTAAAACGAAATGAAATTTAATTAAAAGAGTAAGTACTGCAATCTCGAAACCTACCGGGCTGAAACTAAAAAGTGACTAACAAGTCTGGAATTTTTCCTTTTATTTCATTTCTTCTTATTCTTTTTCTCTTTTAATCTGAAAAAATAATAAATGAGGGTGAAATACACACGCGGATTATGAATGTAAATATGTACTGTGTGGCAACAGTGTGACATGAATTATGTTTACAAGATGGCAGCATCATTATTTACCATTACAGTGAAAGAGTGAAAACAAAAGTCTCCAGCGAAAACAACCACGGAAATTGACTCCGTGAGTGAAAAAGTTTTCCCGAGAAACTGCAAAGGCTGTCGGTCGAGAAGTAAGCTAGCTGGAACGTTAAGTTTGATTCACGTTTTCATTCAGTTACCTTTGTAAACTTTTATTGGTGCAGAATTACGCATAACCTTGCATTTGAGATTTATTGAAGCTCTAACATTTAGTCTGCGACACCAATACATTAAACGCTGGTTGTAGTTCTTTGGTAGTTCGATAGTTCGATAGTTAGCTTGTTTAGCTCCATCGTTCATGTTGTCTTACGTTAATGTTTTATTTAGATTTAATGTCATTATCCTTTATTTAAAATTAATTAAAATTAAATAAGCCAAAAATTTGGGTTTCTAGTCAGCAGCATGTGTATTTACTTCATTGTATATATATTTTTCGAGTGTGGAGAGTGAAGAATAAGTTTCCACTTTCAGTTTTCCCTATTGCCTTAAAGATGGCACTGTTTTCCCCCTTTTTCCCCGCTCCGTGTACAGTTCCATTTTCTCTCTTCCCTTATTTTCCCTCCTCGCTGCAATATAAGCTTATATTTGTAGATTTCCATTTCCCCTTTTTTCAGGGAATTTCCCTGGAAAAGTGGAAGCACTGGTGAATAAGTGCTCGTTGGTGGGAAGACTATTGACGGTTTCAAGTGCTCACGTCATTTCCGCAAGATAATGCATGGTGATTGATTTTGCAGATGAAATTTCGAGAATCTCAACTTTCTTTTGTTGCCCTTTTAATGCACTGTCACGTGACGAGCCACTCGCATGCTGTCTATCAACAGTCAACATCTTCTTGGGTGGCAGGCCTCCTTTGTAAAAGGACTCCTGAAATTAATTTAAATCTCTTATCGTTTATACATCACTAATTTAAACCTAATTTGAAGTAAATGGTGTGTGTATGTTAAGAGTAAATTTGAGGGTAAAACTGAGTATGAAGTTCTAGAAGTGACCGCTAGATGGCGTTAAAAGTTTTACCAGGAAGTACAGATCCAAATTAAATTTAGCATTTGGTTTGCCGGCCGACCGCTAGATGGCGTTGCGTTTTTTCCGATAAAAGTCAAGCGGCACAGACGCCCCAAGGGCTGATTTCGATTTAAGGGCTTCACAAGTCTTCAGTGCTGTGTGGCTCTTGTAGCGGGGTGCCAGTAAGACTCGGCTATGGTTCAACATAGATTGAAGTAAAAAAAAAAAAAAAAAAACATAACAAAAAGGACAGCAATTGATTTATTAGCCAAATATGATGTGCAAATGTAATCAGTGAACGGCCGGAGGGTTATTTTCGCTAGGTTTTATCTCCAGTATAGACAAAAGGTAAGGTTAAATGGAAAACTTTTTGGGGAATGAACTCTGACCTGGTATATATGTGTCTTGCGTCCCATTATACTTTCCACACAGCAGAGCAGGGGACTCCACCCTTGGCTGAAAACTATTTTATCACTCGTCTGAATTCATTTGGTTTGCAAATGAAACAAAACACGCATTTCCCAGGTTTTTCCTTTTATTTTTAAAAAATAAAAACCTTACTTTTTCACGTTATGTTTACTGTCTCTCTCTCTCTGACTTTTTCCTCTGCTAAATGGCGCAGTTCGGAACTTTCTCTTGCTTACCCTCGTTTGAAAGCAACCAGCTTGACTTTCCTCTTTCACCGCCATTGTGTTACTTTTCAGTTTTTTTCAACACTTTACTTAATGGCCGCACTGGTTTCTTCTTCGTTATTTTTTCCGCCCCGTTTTGAAAATTTCAAGTCTGAGGGCAAAAAGAAAAAATCCTTGAGCAAAAAGACGGAAGTTGCCCGACTTCTCGTGTCGTTTTACGCACATGTTCCCTGCAGCGGGATAGGACGCTACACCACGCGTCAAGCAAAGATTAAAGCGGCTATTCCTGCAGGCCACCTCTGCAAGACTTAAAGCCGCTTTTATTGCGCTTGGCGCCAGTGATACTACACTCCGCGTCGGGTTAGGAATACTGCGGCTTTCAGTCGCTCTTCGGAGCTTGAAGCGTGCAGTCGCTTTTATTTGGCTCGTCGCAGGGTGTACCCCTAATACCAGTATGGCGCGTCGTATGGTATTATATGATGAATGGCCTCCACCTCGATAAGCTGTAAAATAAGACCCTCGTAAGGGCCCGAATCCGATTACTCGATAGCAGTAACCGTTATTCGGATATTTCCGAATCTTGATTTTATTCCAGAATAACTCGAGAACTGAGTTAGGCAAAAGTGTAGGGAAGACCCTCGAGTTTTCATCGTTTGGGCCCCAAAAATAACGTGTCCGGTTCCGCGCTGCTGAACAACAAGGTAAACGATGACAGACTGATAACATGATAACACATTGATAACACGGAAGAATCTGGGAATCACGGTTTATTGACTTTTCCAGAGTAGCGAGCCTCCTGATTGGTTTTTAAAAGTGGAATGTCTCAACCAATCCCGTTAATGCGGTCAGGTGTGACGGGATCTGATTGGTTGGCTGAGGTAAGAATCACGGTAAGAATCTTTGGCAAGAATCTTGAATCTTGAAGCGACGCAGAACAAAGTATCGATTACTTTTCGCCCGGAAATCCTGACGGGAATGCTAATGAAATCTGCAAGTCGAGCCGAAACAAGAATCTCAAGAATCTTGGCCGAGAATCTCAAGAATCTTAGTCAAGAATCTTAAGAATCTTAGCCAAGAATCTCAAGAATCACGAACGCAGAATCTCAAGAATCAAGAACGCAGAATCTGAAGAATCTTGGCCAAGAATCTCAAGAATCTTGGCCGAGGATCTCAAGAATCACGAACGCAGAATCTCAAGAATCTTGGCCGAGGATCTCAAGAATTACGAACGCAGAATCACAAGAATCTTGGCCGAGAATCTCAAGAATCACGAACGCAGTATCCCAAGAATCTTGGCCGACAATCTCAAGAATCACGAACGCAGAATTTCAAGAATCTTGGCCAAGAATCTCAAGAATCACGAGCGCAGAATCTGAAGTATCTTGGCCGAGAATCTGAAGAATCTTGGCCGAGAATCTCAAGAATCACGAACGCGGAATCTCAAGAATCTTGGCCGAGAGTCTCAAGAATCTTAGCCAAGAATCTCAAGAATCACGAACGCAGAATCTCAAGAATCTTAGCCAAGAATCTCAAGAATCACGAATGCATAATCTCAAGAATCTTGGCCAAGAATCTTAAGAATCACGCTGGACTCGCCCGGTTTGGCCAATATAAAAAGAGATGCGCTAGTCAAACGTCAGAATGACCCTCTGAATGGCGGATGATTAGCACAGGTTCAGCTGGATGACAGTGTGTGAAATTGGCCTACTTTCACACGGTTCGTACGCTTGAATTTGTAAGAAACTTGGTCATGCGGTATCCAGCCGCTTATTCAGAGACGTTCAGTTTTAGCCACTGAAGTAAGTTCAGCTACTCTTCAGCTAGTGACTCAGAGGGAAGCTAGTGTTCAGCTACCTATTCATTCGGTACTCAACCGTATGACTTTGCGCTACGGAGAGAGAAAGCGCAAGGATATTGATCAGCTGCAGCCAGGGAATCAAGAATCATTCTTAAGAATCAAGAATCAAGAATCACCAAGAATCTCTCAGTGCTATACCGTAGTATTATAATATCAAATAAAATATCGAATTTTCATAATATAGTAATTAAAATCGATAGTTTAGTGGATGGGAGTCGAGAGTATCGATCGAGTGGCGCTAGGGAAATCGATTATTCTGGCCGCGTATATCGAGGGATGTGATAACAAGGTGATAACACCTGATAACAGGGTGATAACAGAGGCCTGGGGGGTGGTCCAGTTGGTCTTGTTAAAAATAGATTTTTTTTGTAACGGGTGTAAACGCTATTTGCCTTGCCAATAGGGCATATTCCAAAAGCGCACTCCACTACAGCGGACACTTGTATTAAATCAGGTTGTCAATATTTGTCAACTTTCTTGGTGACAAAATGTTTCTCAGATTTTTCTGTGATTTTTAGTGTAATTTTTCAGTCACATTTGATGACAACTTGATTTTATACGAGTGTCCGCACTAGAGAGGGCGGTCTATTAGAAGGCCTTTCTGGAATAGGCTCTGTATAGGCCTAGGTTTTCCCCCTGGAAGCTATTTTTAGCATCCCCTTCAGTGCTTCCATTTTGCAGGGAAATTCCCTTAAATAAGGAAAATCGGGGAAGAGGGAAAAAGGGAAAATGGAAGATACAGTGAATCTGTACAAATGTAGCTTTTACTCTGTAGCACGGAGGGTGAGGGGAAAAAAGGGAAATTGATAGTTTCAAGCGGAGGGGAAAAAAGGGGAAAAAGGGAAGCACTGGTGGACTTGATACTTAAATATCGATTACTAAAGAGGAAGAATCGATTATAATTAGATATAAATATAATCGATTAATAATTCAGGATATCTCAAGGGGTCCGAAACTTCCAATAATCTTCGTACACCTAGACCATGTTATCACTGTTGTCATCCAAGGGGTCCGAAACTCCGAGGAGAAGTGTACGAAGATTATTTGATAACATATGATAACACGGAGATAACACGAAGATAACGGGTTGATAACAGCGATAACATGACCCAGGTGTACGAAGATTATTGGAAGTTTCGGACCCCTTGTTGTCATCCTGTTATCTCCATGTTATCTCTGTGTTATCACGTGTTATCAAATTATCTTCGTATACTTTTCCTCGGAGTTTCGGACCCCTTGGGATATCTAGTGTGCTGGTATGGAGAATTTAACAATGTAATTACTGAATGAATGAATGAGTGAATGAGGCCAGCGGAAAATGAAGGATGTCGGCCACGTCCTGAACGATATCCGTAACATATCCTGAATATCCAGAACCACGTCCGATCGTGGATGAGTAAAAAAAAAAATTGTGTAGAGAATTGTGAATCTTGATTTTTGAGGCCACCATTAAGTATCCTGAAAAGCGTTTTTTCAGGACACTGTCAAGTACCCTGAACATATAATATTCAGGCATTCCAATGTCAGGGTCCTCAACACCCTGGAAGTGGGCCGATCTTTCACTGCGCTCTAGAGTCCTGAATGGCATCCTGAAAATGTCCTTTTCAGGATACTTTCAGGGTCCTGAAACTATCCTTAATTTTCTGCTGGGAGTGAATGAGTGTATTAATAATGATGTTATAATCTGAAGACGCTATCATCTGACGTTCAGTCATTACTATTGCTGTTGTTTGTAGGCATCCTGAAAATTTCCTTTTCAGGATATTTTCAGGGTCCTGAAACTATCCTTAATTTTCTGCTGGGAGTGAATGCGTGTATTAATAATGATGTAATACTCTGAACACGTTATCATCTGACTTTCAGTCATTACTATTGTTATTGTTTGTAGGCATCCTGAAAATTCCCTTTTCAGGATATTTTCAGGGTCCTGAAAGTATCCTTAATTTTCTGCTGGGAGTAAATGAGTATTAATAATGATGTAATACTCTGAACACGTTATCATCTGACTTTCAGTTATTACTATTGCTGTTGTTTGTAGGCATCCTGAAAATTTCCTTTTCAAGATATTTTCAGGATCCTGAAACTATCCTTAATTTTCTGCTGGGAGTGAATGAGTGTATTAATAATGATGTAATACTCTGAACATGTTATCATCTGACGTTCAGTCATTACTATTGTTGTTGTTTGTAGGCATCCTGAAAATGTCTTTTTCAGGATATTTTTTCTTGTTGTTGTTTATAGGTCCCTTCGTGTGGTATTCTATTTATTGCCTGGTATTTTGGCGACGTTTCCAAAGTAGCGGACATTGTATCGTAAAGACGAGGATTTTGTCCTTGGGTTCGATACGTTGTCCGCCGTTGCGCGTTGCGTTACGCGTTACGCGAAGGCGTAAAACTTGAAACACTGAATGGACAAAATTCAGTGTCTCCACTTGTGCGGGGAAATTCCCTGAAAAAGGGGGGAAATGGCGTCTGAAAAGGGAAGAAGAAGAAGAGAAGAGAGTAAGGAGGAAATCTTAGACCCTGTATATTCTTGCATGGAAGGGGGGAAAAAGGGAAAGATAAGGGAAAAAGGGGGAAAATGGGAAATTGAAAAGTGGAAACACTGACAAAATTCGAAGAAATTTATAAAGTGTAGTATGTTATGAGTATAATTTGCTGGAAAAGTTCAGAAAAGCTTTTTAATGGAATTTGGTGGGTGGATTTAGAAAGGAGTGAATGAGTGAGTGAATGGGTGAGTGAGTGAAGTACTGATGGATTTAGAAAGGAATGACTGAGTGAGTGAATGGGTGAGTGAGTGAAGTATTGATGGATTTAGAAAGGAATGAATGAGTGAGTGAATGCGTGGGTGAATGAAGTACTGAGTGAATGAGTTAATGAATGAGTGAATGAATGGATGGGTGGACGGGTGAGTGAATGGGTGAGTGAGTGAATGACTAAGTTAATGAGTGGGTGAGTGAATGGGTGAGTGAGTGAACTAGTGAGTGAGTGAATTAATGAATGAATGAATGAGTGGACCGGTGAGTGAATGGGTGAAGGAGTGAATGACTGAGTGAGTGAGTGAATGACTAAGTTAATGAATGAGTGAGTGAATGGGTAAGTGAGTGGATGACTAAGTTAATGAGTGGGTGAGTGAATGGGTGAGTGAGTGAACTATTGAGTTAGTGAGTTAATGAATGAATGAATGAGTGGACGGGTGAGTGAATGGGTGAAGGAGTGAATGACTGAGTGAGTGAATGACTAAGTTAAATGAATGAGTGAGTGAACCGCTGAATTAGACGAATGAATGGATGAATGAGTGAATGAACGAAGGAATGAATGAGTAAGTGAATGATTGAATGAATTAGCGAGTGGACAAACGAATAAATGAATGACTAAGTTAATGACTGAGTATATGAACCACTGAATTAGGTGAATGAATGGGTGAGTCAGCGACTGAATGAGACAAGTGAGTGGATGAATGAACGAGTGAATCAGTGCATGAACGAAAGAGTGAGTGAATGAACGAGTGAATCAACACATCCATCGATTTAGATACTAAACGAGCACTGTTCTATCTAACTATTAGTCAATCTACTTACTAATTACTATCAGTTAGTTTCTTTAAAGACTAACTACTTCATTCCTAACAACCACAAACTATATAAATAAATAAATAAATAAATAAATAATAAATAATAGTAATAATAATTAATAAATAATAATAAATCTAAATTGCAGAGGCCTTGGGGACATGAGTTCGTTTAGCTATTTGCAGATCTACTCAGTAATTAGTGTTACTAAATTTATTTAGAGACTGAATATCTGTATTATAATAAACTACAAACTATATAAATGAATCTAAATAAATAAATAATAATATAATAATAATAAATTACAATAAATTTAAATTGCAGAAGCCTCGAGGACTTGAGTTCGTTTAGCTATTTGCAGATCTACTCAGTTATTAGTGTTACTAAATTTATTTAGAGACTGAATATCTGTATTATAATAAACTACAAACTATATAAATGAATTTAAATAAATAAATAAAGAATAATTAATAATATAAATAATAATAAATTATAATAAATCTAAATTGCAGAGGCCTTGGGGACATGAGTTCGTTTAGCTATTTGCAGATCTACTCAGTTATTAGTGTTACTAAAATTTATTTAGAGACTGAATATCTGTATTATAATAAATCACAAACTATATAAATAAATAATACAATTATAATAAATTTGAATTGCAGAAGCCTTGGGGACGTGAGCCAAAATGGAGTGGGTGGAAATCATCGAGCCGCGCACCAAGGAACATATGTACGCCAACCTAACCACTGGAGAATGTGTCTGGGATCCGCCGCCAGGGGTCCGAGTGTAAGTATCACACGTTATCCCCCCTGTTATCAGCCTGTTATCAACGTGTTATCACATTATCAACCGCCCCTCTGGGAATTAAGAGCCCAGGGGTCCGAAACGTCCGATAATCTTGGTGCACCTAGGTCATATGTGATCGCTGTTATCTTCGTGTTATCACCCTGTTATCAACGTGTTATCACATTATCAACCGCTCCCCTGAAGTTAAGAGCCAAGGGGTCCGAAACTCCCAATAATCTACGTGCACCTAGGCCATGTGTTATCACTGCTATCTTCATGTTATCAGCCTGTTATCAACGTGTTATCACATTATCAACCGCTCCGCCGGAGCTAAGGGCCAAGGGGTCCGAAACTCCCAATAATCTCCGTGCACCGAGGTCATATGTGATCGCTGTTATCTTCATGTTATCACCCTGTTATCAACGTGTTATCGCATTATCAACCGCTCCCCTGAAGTTAAGAGCCAAGGGGTCCGAAACTTCCAATAACCTACGTGCACCTAGGTCATGTGTTATCACTGTTATCTCCGTGTTATCGTATGTTATCAAATAATCCTCGCAAATTTTTCCTCGGAGTTTCGGACCCCTTGCTAAGAGCCTCGAGGGCAAACAAAAGGCGGTGGAAGATTATGTGATAACACTTGATAACACGGTGATAACACTTGATAACACTGTAGTGTGCGCCGAGGGGATGTAGTGTGCATTCCGTTTGTGGGCGTGGCTCGGTATCGTGCTAGGCTTTATCGATGTTATCAGTGTTATCAACTTGTTATCAACGTGTTATCATGTGTTATCACATGCACTGAGTATTTGGAGTTATCATTGAAATTGTTCTGAATTAGAGTATAGTAATAATTACAGTGTTATAGTAGTAAAACAGTAATGGTAATATTCCAACAACTAGTACTACCACTACTTCTAGTACTACTACTACTACCGTTACTACTACAGCGACTACTTTTATAATTACTACTACTACCACTACTTCTAATACTATTACTACTACTTGTACTACTACCGTTACTACCACAGTGACTACTATTATTATTACTACTACTACCACTGACAGCAACATTCGTAGAAACAATAGTAATACAGCAATATACTGCTAAACTACCATTACAACAGCTACTACTGTAACCGCTATTGCTAGTGCTGTTACTACCACTACTACCGCAGATACTCCTAGTACTACAACTGTAGCACTACTACTACGACGACTACTGAAGTTATTACGGCTACTAGTACTACTATTATTACTACTACTGGTACTTCTACTACTACAACTGTAGCACTACTACTACGACTACTACCATTACTACTACTACCACTGATAGTTACGGTAATAATATCAGTGCAGCAATAATACTCCTAAAATACCGCTACAACAGCTACTACAACAACTCCTACTATAACTACTATTGCTAGTACTGTTACTGCTACGACTACTGTACATTTAAAGTATATAATTACGACTACTACTACTACTACCATTACTACTACTACTACTACTAGCACTGATAGTTACGATAGTAATATCAATGCAGCAATAATACTCTTAAACTACCATTACAACAACTCCTGCTATAACTACTATTGCTAATTCTGTAACTGCTACGCCTACCATGCATTTAAAGTGTAAGTAACGTTAGGTTGATTTGCTATTTTGGTTTTTGGTAGGAAAAAGACGACGGAGAATCAATGGTGGGAGCTGTTCGACCACAAGACCTCGCGGTTCTACTACTACAACGCGGCCACGCAGCGCACCGTTTGGCATCGACCCCAAAACTGCGACATTATTCCTCTGGCCAAACTGCAGGTTTCACCGCCATACCCTAATTCCCAGCACATTTCAATATAATGATGATAACTATAATAATAATAGTAATGATGATGATAACAGCAATAGGAGTGAGAGCTGTAACAGTAATAATAAACTTAAATATAATTGTAATTATAGTAATAGTAATATTGATAGTAGTACAGCTACTATTACTACCACTAGTACTGCTACGACAACTACTACTGCTACTGTCGTTATTAGTACCACTGCTACTACTACCACTGCTGCTGTTACAACAACAACAATAACTACTACTACTGCTTCTATCAGTACTACCACTACTATTACTTTTGATATTACCAATGCTACTAGTAGTTCTATACTACTCATACTGCTGCTACTCTTTTTATTAGTATCACACTACCACTACTACTCCTCCTCTTTTCCTTACTAACTCCTACTACCTCTGCTTCTGCTACTATTACTCCTACGTCTACAATTTCTGCTACTCCTTCTACACGTCTACTACTATCACTATAATTAGTTGACTTTCCCCTCGTACTGTATTTCACCATGTTATCAGTGTTATCAGTGTGTTGCCACACTGTTCCTGACAGTTAGTAACCCCCCAGCGTTTTGCTCAGCAGCTTTCGATCGATGGACCGCCTGACATTGTTCGACACGTTAAATATATAAAATTTATATATAATATATAATAAATAAATAAAATAACTAGTTTATTAATAAATGTGTATATTTTCTATCATTACTTCCATTATAAAAAAACCGGAAATCCTAACTAAGAAATTTTTTTTCTTTGTGTTTTCTTTCTTCTGTGTGCTGATTGGCTGGAATCGTGATTTGCTCATACCTGATTGGTCGGAATAAAGACGCTAAAGCAGAACACCGAAGTTCGTCAGGGGGCGGAGAAGCAGGCGGCCCAGGAGGAGGGGCGACCCCTGGCCACGCCCAAAAAAGAGTCAGTAGCCACTCAGACGCCTTCCCGATTCGCTACGGTATTTTTTTAACAATAATTTTTCAAACTAAATACTTGTTAAAATAAATTTTTGTAAATAAAGTAATAAAATAATTCAAATTTTTAAATCTAAATTTGGTAAATTTATTTATGGTACATCAAATATTATTATATTTAACTCATAAAATAATATGATATACAAAATATCATCAGTATTATGAAGTAAATAAATATTTGAATTATCTGATTGGTTGTTGCAATCAGCCCACCCACGGCAGTAGGCGGACCTCGGAGCGAGCTGGTTCAGCAGCACAGACCTCTCCCTCAGCTTCGCCACGCCCGCAGAGGCGCGGCCATCACCATCACCACGCCCACCACCACCATCAACACAATGCCAAAGAAGTTCAAGTCTCGCAAGGCAGCCAATCGGCAGTCAGCATCGGCACCCAATCAGGACGTTTCA
This sequence comes from Eulimnadia texana, assembly GCA_002872375.1. NCBI lineage: Eukaryota > Metazoa > Arthropoda > Branchiopoda > Diplostraca > Limnadiidae > Eulimnadia > Eulimnadia texana. The sequence goes on along the minus strand of NKDA01000001.1, from coordinate 29,798,158 downwards.
GTGATGAAGACACCCCTCTGGGTTCGGTGCCTCTCAGTAGGAAGAGCAGGAGGGGAAGTCACAGCAGCCAGTTGAGTTGGTACAGTCGGCAGGGACGCTCGCAGGTTAATTTACTAATTATTAAATATCATTCAACCAGTGTTTCCACTTTCAATTTCCCTTTTTTTCCTCTCTTCCCTTATTTCCCCCTTTTTCTCCCTCCGTGCTAGAAGACAAGCTGTAGTTCTAGATTTTCCCTTTTTCCCACTTCTCTTACTTCCCCATTTTCAGACCCCATTTTCCCCCTTTTCCAGGGAACCTCCCTGCAAAGTGCAAACACTGCATTCAGTTAGTTCTGGAATTTTCTAGGATTCTGGAAGGTCTAGCGACTCTAGTTCGCTGTCGCTGAGCACGGGAAGCGCTAAGAGGGACGCGGAAAAGATTCAGAAGATGAAGAAGGTGGCCAGTGCTTCGCTGACCTCTCCCTCCCACAGTGGGCGGAGATTCGATGTGGCCACCCCCCATTTGGGTGGTTCCAGCAGCACCCCCCTCACTGGCAGGAAAACGCATTTGACCTCACCCCTACGCAGCCTGGAGTTATCCAGACAACGTAGCTTTGACTCTGAGAGTAGCAGCTTGGCTACACCGACCCGAGCTAGACCCGGACTCGGACCTAAGTGAGAAACTGCTGCTGCTGCTACTACTACTACTACTACTACTACTACTACTATTACTACTACTACTACTACTACTACTACTACTGCTGCTGCTGCGATTACTAATTTGTTAATACTGATGCTATATCTCTTACTACTACTACTGTACATAATATTACTACTACTTACATTAGTGCTATTGGTACTTCTGTTGCTACTACTACTATTGCCTCTACCACTAACATTATTACTATTACTACTACTTTCATCATGGTACTGACTAGTGCCACTATTTCTGTCACTACAGCTATTCTAAGCATTACTACTGGTACTGTATCTGCTATTTGCTACTATTACTACTCTTACATTACTACTGTTGTTTCCACTGCTACTACATTTATCAGTGCTACTACTAGTACTAGTACAACTACTACTACTAATACTACTTCTACTACTATTATTGCTACTGCTACAGCTACTACCACAACAACTAATACTGGTACAACAACAACAAGTACTACCATAACAACAACAACTAGTGCTACTACTACTACTACTACTACTACTACTACTACTACTACTACTACTACTACTACTACTACTACTACTACTACTATTTTAAAACTTATTTTTATTATTTTTTCCCCTCAGTGGTGAGCTCTTCTCCAGGGAAGGCTCCCTGTCTCGGAGTCTGAGTTTTATGCAGAAACGTTCCGATTCAAGGAACCAGACGCATTACTTCGATCTGTGGTCTCCGCAGCATCTGCCCAGCCAATCCTCGGAGTCGATGGGCGGAGTCGATAGTTTGTGCACGCCCCTCTTGCACAGGAAACAGCGTTCGTGGGAAACGAAGATGTCAGCCCAGGTGAAAACTAGCATCCTCACTATATCTCAATAAAAGAAAAACAAAAATAATTCATTAAATGAGGAATATTGTAATAAATTTTGAAATATTGCGGTATTTAAGAGTAGAGTTATTTTCAATGCTGTACATATACCATAGATACAAACACATGAAATGTAATGTAAACTTGAACATATTATAAATATAAGATACATATACTATATGTATATTTTATACTATATGTATATTAAAGAGTACGACATATTGTATTATATAAGTAATACTATGTGCAGTTATATTATACGCTATATCATATATATGATAACATTATAATACATCATCGATTTTATACAGGCTTCGAGCAAGTCGGTTAGACCTGAGGTGAACAGCAGCCTGGGTTCCGACTCCAGTCCTAGTCCCCGCAGTCCGAAACGAGAGCTTCTGCCGGCCGATAGCGGACTGTCCACTCTCAACGAGCAGGAACGAGGCGACCGGGATGTCTGTCAGGCGATTCTTCGGTCTGCAGACAGCTCCCCGCACTCTGCTGGCGACTCGGGTCTCGCTACCACCGGCAGTAGAGCCTCCCAGGTAAACATAAGTTATTATAAAATAAGTTAGGGTAAATTTAAAAAGATATGAAGTAGTAAGAAAGGTCAGGATAAGTTTAACTAATAATATAAATAAAGGTAAACTCAGAAAGATTCGTAAGATAAAATCAGGTAGAGATAATTAGTAATAAGACAACTAAAATTAAGTGTAATATAATAATATAGACAAATGTAACCGTTGTTATAGTAAGTATAATCTGATCTACTAATAATATAAGTTGTAAAAAATATTAATTTACAACATTTTTTTTCGTTAAATTTTCATAGGGAAGCAGTACAAAGGTGAAGAATTTCAAGGATCGTCCTGCCGAGCCGTTAGCTTCCAGCTCTGAAGCCACGCCAACTTTCGATCCTGTCCCTTTGTATTCAAATATCGACTACAACTATTACCTGGACCCCAATGCCCAGGCTCACCTGCTACCACTGCAGCAGTACATCCTGGAACAGGCCAAGCTTTCCGGTTACAGGTTCGGAGACCCCCTAGCCGAGGAATCGGGGTCGGTTCATTCAGACGACTCGCTCGATAGAAGCAGAAGTGGGCGTGAGTTACATTCTTGTTTCTCCGTTTTATTACAATGATTATTATTTATAAGTAGTAGTAGTAGAAGTAGTAGGAGTGGTAGTAGCAGTAGTAACATCATTTAGTCTAGTTATTGTTGTTATTAGTATTAGAATTAGTATCATTACTATTGGTATTATTACTACTGCTACTACCACCCCTACTGCTACTACTACAACTACAATACTCCTCTTACTACTACTACCAGTACTATTACCCCTACCACTACCACTACTACTACTACTTCTACTACTTCAACTACTTCTAGTACTTCAACTACTTCTACTACAACTACTACTAATACTTATACTACTACTTCTACTACTACTACAACTACAACTAGAACTACTCCTCCCCTCCTACTACTACTACCAGTACTACCACCCCTACTTCTACTCCTTGTACAACTTCTACGATATCTACTACTACGACTACTTTTCGTATAATCCAGGTGCTTTGGGTTGCCATGGCAACGACGACGACAGCGACGATTTCGCCGACGACGAAGGCATGTCCAACGTCGAGGACTCCTCCTCTCAGGAATACCTCGACGACAGCCACTACCTGGAGGAGGATGACCACTACACCCAGTTCCTGGTGCCGCCTATCCCGCCGCAGAGGCTCGAGTCACGCGGAGTCTCGGCAGCCTCCCCAGTTTCGCACGGGAAGGTCATCGTCGAATCAGAGTACTCGGAGGCGGACCCCGGGACAACCCCCGCCTCTGTAGCTGGCAGGGGAGGAGCTACCGGTACCCTGCGCAGCCTTGCTGGTCCTGGGGGTGTGTCTCCACCCTCGGACCTACGCCCACTGGGCCACTCCTCGCTGAAGACCCGCAAAGAACAACCGTCGCTCTATTCGCCAGTCATGGACAAGCGCAATGTAATTGGACTTAAGTTTTATTATATTATTATTATCTAATAGAATATATAGAGTTAGGTTGATTAAAAAAGGCTTTTCTTTCGTAATTAATGAAATAATTTATTCACTAATAAAATTAATATTTTATTAGGTTTCATAGTTTTATATAATTAAGCATTTCTTTATGTATAGTTCTAATTTAATCATATATTATTATTGTAATTTTTACGTGTTACATTATCACAGACTAAATCAATTTTATTTTAACTAATTACTGCATATTATTATAAAGTAATATTGTAATTTCCTCGAAAAAAAAACTGAGTAAAAGTGACGTTTAGCCTTGCCGTGCTTCAACTGTGAACATGAATGTACAGTCGTGAGCAAAATAATCTTCCTCACCTAAGAATAGAGAAAGGCGTTTATGCGTGAACTTGTCTACTACTATAGCTATCATTCGAGGTCAAAACGAGGTCAAGGAAGTCTGAACAGTGTTAGATCACCGTAATTTTCGCCCTTGTTACCCATTCAACCGCTGCAGTAGTAGACAAGTTAAGGCAGAAGCGGCTCTTTCTCTACTCTAGGTGGGGGAGATTTTTTTTTTTGCTCACGGCTGTACATTATATTATATATAATAACACTATTAATAATATATTTGCTAATATATTTTTTTATATAGCCGTTTGGAGATACTTTCCGCAGCATACCGTCGTCGTCGAGCGGGGAGGCTTCCAAGCTGCAGACGTGCTCGTTACGACGCCTTCCGTCAACAACAGTAAGCTGGATAATTAAAGAAAAATACATTATATCACGCTTCAGCCTGTTTGTGAAACCCCACTACGGCCCAGTGCTCTCCCTTGCGTTAACCTATATTCCTGAAAGTGCAGTACGGGCAATACAGATTATATCCTAGGCTCTAGTGGGATCTGAGTAGATTGAAGACATTCCAGGACCCCACTACGGTCCAGTGCGCTCCCGTGCGTTAACCCATATTTCTGAAAACGCAGGAAGGGCAGCGCAGATGATGCACTGGGCTGTAGTGGGATCTGAGTAGATTGAAGACATTCCAGGACCCCACTACGGCCCAGTGCTCTCCCTTGCGCTAACCTTTAGTTCTCAAAGCGCTGTATGGGCGATGCAGATGGTGCACTGGGCTGTAGTGGGATCTGAGAAGATTGAAGACATTCTAGGACCCCACTACGGCCCAGTGCTCTCCCGTGCGTTAACCCATATTTCTGAAAACGTAGCACGGGCAGCGCAGATGATGCACTGGGCTATAGTGGGGTTCGAGAACACTAAAGACATTCTAGAACCCCACTACGGCCCAGTGTACGCACTATCATAATCTACACATTTCCACGAACACCGAGCACCGGAAATCAATGCACTGGGCCGTAGTGGGGCACGGAAACGTGTTACCATCGAAAATATCAACTTGGGGACTTAATTATGTTTTCCCCCTCTTTTGTGTTTGGCTTGACGATTTTTCTCTCCTCAAGGCACAGATGGGAAAGCCATTAAGCGAGGGCGACATCGAGAAATACGCCCAGGACAATCTGAACATCCACAAAAAAGGCATTTTCCGCAAAAACGTCTCCATTAGGGACATGCTGTCCTGGTCAAAGGTAGTATAACATAAAATGATGAATATACAAAATAAACTATAAATAACTTAATATTAAACAAATTGGAAATTACAAATTACAAAATTTTAAAAAATCATAAACTACACCGTGAAACAAATTCAGACTAATCAAACTATCAATTCTATGATTAAAAAGTGTAATTGAAAGAACACAGATTGTTAAAATTTACTATAAATATCAATATTTATTAGTTGTATTATTATTAGTATTATTAATTGACTACTTAGTATCAGTGTACTATACCTTCTTAATTTAATTAACTAATATTATTAACTTATGTGATGGTAAATTTTTTTGTAGCGATATATAAAGGATTTAAGTTATTATTAATTCTACACTTGATATAGTTGATGTAGTACTAGTAACACCCATACTCAAATTGTAATTAATATTAATAAGTTTAAATACAACTCTTAGTCAACTACTAGATATGTATATACTACTACACTAGATCAGTGTTTCCACTTTGCGGGGAAATTCCCTGAAAAAGAGGGAAATGGGGTCCGAGAAGGGAAAAATAAGAGAGAGAGGGAAAAGGTAAAATCTAGAAGTAAAGCCTATATTTCAGCACGGAGGGGGGGAAAAGGGAAAGTAAGGGAAAAGGGGAAAAAAAGGGAAACTGGAAATGGAAACACTGCGCTAATTACAATTAACTTTCAATTGCTAATAAACTTTTTTGGGTATTTTTGTTAATGAAGGATGCCATAAGGAAGCCTATGCTGCCGCTGGAGGATAAGCTGCTGAAGAAAGAGGCTTGCGAAGTGTTCAAACTGGTGCAGATTTACATGGGCGACCGCAAGTGCAAGCCTGGGATGACCCTCAACAGTGTGGCCTTCGACATCTGCAACAGCGCCTGGAACAAACCCACCCTCCGCGATGAACTCTTCCTCCATATCTGCAGGCAGACCACGGAGAACCCTAGAAAGTAAGAACCAACACACTACGACGACGACGACGACGACTACTACTACTACTACTACTACTACTACTACTACTACTACTACTACCACTACTACTACGACGACGACCACCACCACCACTACAACCACTACTACTACGACAACGACGACGACCACCACCACTACTACCAATACTACTATTACTACTACTACTTGTACTAAGTGTGAATGGTTTATAGAGTATAGAAATCATTATTTTTTACCACTGCGAAGGTTTGGTGCTACGACACCTAACAATTAAGTAGCACTACTACTATTTACTATTACTGCTACTACTACTAACGTTCAACACTGCGGCACCTACTATTTAGTAGTAATACCACCTGTTGCTACTACTACTACTAGTTGCTACCGTAACTTTATGAATGGTTTGCTGTCTATAATAAATACCAGCTACTACTACTACAACAACAGCTACTTACTACTAGTTCAGCTAAAGGATACTACCGTATCAAGTATTTTCCTACAACAGTTACTGCTCGCTAAAACTGCTACTAGCCACCATTACCACAACTATCTACTAGTACAACTATTTTGCATAAAAATTAATATTTACTACTACAGGTACTAGTTACTACTACAGCATACAACATTTTCCGTTTCCTACTGTAAGAACTATTTAGTTCTGTTACAGCCCGCCATTTCCTACTTACCACTACTTCTGTTTGCTACTATTAAAACAACTGCCATTTTCTACTATAACTACCAACTGTTACTACTGTGACCCACTACTACTTTTAATAGTTGATACTACCACTGCTGTTTACTACTAATGACGTCAACAACAACTACTTGTCACTACTACTATGACCTACTACTACTCCTAACAGTTAATAACACTACTGCTGTTTACTACTATTGACGTCTACAACAACTACCGTTTCCTACTACAACAACTACTTGTTACTGCTACTATGACCTACTACTACTCCTAACAGTTAATAACACTACTGCTGTTTACTACTATTGACGTCTACAACAACTACCGTTTCTTACTACAACAACTACCGTTTCCTACTACAACAACTACTTGTTACTACAGCTATTACCTCCCACTACTCTTAACAGTTAATGATACTATTGCTATTTACCACTACCAACTTCTGCTACACCAGCTACCATAATTAAGTCGTTTTTCACAATTTTTCTTCACTGTTTGCTTCATTAGGGAAAGTTTACGTCGCGGCTGGGAGCTGATGGCCATTTGTTTGTATTTCTTCCCGCCGTCTCGTAAACTGGAGCCCTTCCTCGATGGCTACATCAATCGACATCGGGACCCCGGCCTCAACTTCACCGAAGTCGACAAGTGGCCCATACATGTAAACTCATTACTTTCTAATACTTTTTTAAACATCTAATTCGTTAACTACTGTATAAAAATCTAGTAATTAAAATAAATTTCAATAATGCTAAACTGATCATTAACATTAGATAGTGTCAAAGTAATTAAACTATTATCATTTAGTTTTTATGTAAACTACTTACCTCTATTCTAAATACATATTTGTTAACTACTGTTTGAAAAATACTTATTAAAATAGATTACGGTTAGATGAATTAATCATTAAATATTCACTAATTTTTACAAAATTATGATTTTTTGTGTTATTACTTATAATATTGAAAAATACTAATTAAAATAAATTACGGTTAGATGAATGAATCATTAAACATTCACTAATTCATATAAACTTATGATTGTTCATGTTATTATGTATAATAAATTCTTTTTCAGGTACAAGTATCGCATTATGCAACAGTCAGCTGTCGCCGTTTGCTGCGGATCGGAGCTGCCGGCCGTCGTCAGGAGCGCAAACCCACGCTGGAGGAGATCGAGCAGGCCCGCTTGCAGATCTTCCGACCCAGCATGTTCGGCAACACCTTGGAGGAGATCATGATGGTCCAGAGGGATCGCTTCCCTCACCGCAAGCTGCCCTGGATCCAGACGACTCTCTCCGAGGAGGTACTCCGCCTCCAGGGCGCTCAAACAGAAGGGATTTTCAGGTAACTTGTATAGAATATTTATTACTACTACTATTACTACTACTATCACTACTTTACTAATACTACTATTAGTACCACTGCTACGACTACTACACATACTATTACCTCTAATACTACTACTATTAGTACCACTACTACGACTACTACACATACTATTACTTTTAATACTACTACTATTACTACCACTACTACGACTACTACACATACTATTACCTCTAATACTACTACTATTAGTACCACCGTTACGACTACTACACATACTATTACTTCTAATACTTCTACTTTTAATACTACCATTACTGTATTGAATAAGCTGATGAAAAATAATATAAAATTATTAATAATAAACTTAATTAAAACTGATAGTGACAGTAAATTATAATTGGAGTACTAAATAATTATGGTTGTAATAGATTGTACTAATTATGAGAATTTTGAATAATAATTTATAATGGTAATAATAAAACTAAATAGTAATAATAGTAATTGTAAGAAAAGTTGTAAGAAATGCAATAGTTCTGAGAAAGCATAGTTAAAATTGATTGTAAAAATCAATTATAATTGGAGTAATAAATAATTATGGTTGTAATAGATTATACTAATTATGATAATTAATACTACTGATGGTAATACGAAGCAATAATAATAATAATGAATAAAAATAATAGTAATAATAATAATTGCAAGAAATAATCAAAAATAATCATAAAGAATCATAATAAATCTTAATTCTTTTCAATATTTTTTACTTTTCTTTTTCCTTTATTCATCTAAACTACAAAGAGTAATTCTTACCTAAATGTACAAAATTCTATCATTTCATATTGACTCGAAACTCTTCTTATTTTACTGAAGAGGCTATAATCCCGAAGTGGATTAAAGCCCTAAGACACGCTAATAATAATAATAAAATAAATCTTAATCACCAGTAATACCAGTACTAATAGAAATAAGATTCAATAAAAAAAAACGATAAATAATCAATAATAATAATAAATAACACAAAATTAGCTTAAACAATTCCTTATCAGTGACAGAGTTTCCAGCGGATATAATAACAATAAGTAGCAATAATGGTAATAGTAGTGGATAATAACAATGAGAATTTTTAATAATAATTTCAAATGGTAATAATAATTGTAAGAAATAATAATACAGATAATAAATAATCAGTAATAATCATAAGAAATCAATAATTAAAAAAAACGGTAAATAATTATTAATAGTAAAAATAAACAGCACGTAATTAACTTAAATTTTTCTTTATCAATAACAGAGTCCCAGCTGATGTGGACGAGGTGAACAGTCTGAAAGTGCGCATGGACCAGTGGGAAGTGGGTCAGGTGTGTGATGCGCACGTGCCGGCGTCGCTATTGAAGCTGTGGTACCGCGAACTGTATGAGCCGCTGATCCCGGACCATTTGTACGACGAGTGCGTGGTCCACTGCAACGAACCAGAAATGGCGGTGCGGATCGTTCATCGCCTGCCGGAAATCAACCGACTGGTCCTCTCGTATTTCATCCGCTTCCTGCAGATTTTCTCGCAGCCGGAGGTGTCGTCTGTCACCAAAATGGACGCCTCGAACTTAGCAATGGTCATGGCGCCCAACTGCCTGCGCTGCACTTCCACCGACCCGAAAACTATCTTCGAAAACACTCGGAAAGAAATGTCCTTCATCCGGACGCTGATTCAACACCTGGACACTTCCTTTATGGAGGGCGTGGTCTGAAAAAATCACGTGGTTTAAAAGGATGCCACCGGATTGGTCCGGCTCGACAGGGAGGGGGGGAGGAGACAGCGACAACCAATCAGCAGACAGCTTTTTGAAAAAGTCATTTCAATTGGCGGCTTTGGATGATGGAAAGAAAAAAGCTTACCCGTACTAAGTCACGTGTACAATTTGAATTATTTCTGACTATTATAATGAATATTATTTGAAATTTTATATTTTTCTTGTGTTGCAGCTGTTCAATCGATATTGTCATCTGTGGAGAATGAAACAAAATAATGGCTTTTGTGTTTGCCCTAAGTCAGGAATGCGAATTTTTCTCTTGCAAAATTTTCTGCTAATGGTTATTTTTTTTTTTTTTAGTTTTAATTTAATTCAGTTATATTCGAAATGTGTCTCCGTTGATTTCTTGTCTTGATTCAAAGTGCAGTTTTCGTGTTTCTTTATTTTACAAGACAAATTATCGCATGAATTAGTGTTTGATTTCTCGATGAAACATCAGCAGATCTGAGCTTCCAGATTTGGTTCTCTTGATTTGGAAAATTCAAGCCCTGGTCTTATATGAAACGATTATTGTACATTATGATATCAAAGCGAGCTTTTCTCTTATGTACGCCCACATACAAAATAAACTCCAAAGCTTTTGCGGACCTTTTTTTTTTCAACTCACATGACGTGGAAATGGATGTGAGTGTGTTGAGATACAAGTTTGGCTGGATTTGTTGGCCGCTGAAGCAGTTGGTGTCACTGAAATGCGCTTCTGTGAGAAGAAGCAGCGGTTCAATGACGTAAATTGCATGCTGCATTCAAAGAAGTAAGTTTTACAATCTGCCAGTGGCAAAGATGCAACTCCCAAAATAATACACACCAATTCCAGTCCAGTCGATACACGCTAACATCTAAATATACAGCCCCCAACAACACACAGTCGTCCTTAAATTGAGTTATTTTTACAGTACAGTAATATTTACACGTAATCAGATATGTAAAATCAATAAAAAACGCTTTATTTGATTTATTTTACTAAGAAAACCTGGATGAGAAGTCTGGCAATGCTGCAGAATGTGCAATGATTCCAGTCGATACATATTAACTACTAAATATACAGACCCCCACAACACACAGTCGTCCTTAAATAGAGTTATTTTTACAGTACAGTAATATTTACACATTATAAGATGTGTAAAATCAATAAAAAACGCTTTATTTGATTTATTTTAGTAAGAAAACCTGAATGAGAAGTCTGGCAATGCTGCAGAATGTGCAATGGTTATAGTCGATACACGCTAACTTCTAAATATACAGTCCTCCACAATACACAGTCGTCCTTAAATAGAGTTATTTTTACAGTACAGTAATATTTACACATTATAAGATATGTAAAATCAATAAAAAACGCTTTATTTGATTTATTTTAGTAAGAAAACCTGAATGAGAAGTCTGGCAATGCTGCAGAATGTGCAATGGTTATAGTCGATACACGCTAACTTCTAAATATACAGTCCTCCACAATACACAGTCGTCCTTAAATAGAGTTATTTTTACAGTACAGTAATATTTACACATTATAAGATATGTAAAATCAATAAAAAACGCTTTATTTGATTTATTTTAGTAAGAAAACCTGAATGAGAAGTCTGGCAATGCTGCAGAATGTGCAATGGTTATAGTCGATACACGCTAACTTCTAAATATACAGTCCTCCACAATACACAGTCGTCCTTAAATAGAGTTATTTTTACAGTACAGTAATATTTACACATTATAAGATATGTAAAATCAATAAAAAACGCTTCATTTGATTTATTTTAGTAAGAAAACCTGAATGAGAAGTCTGGCAATGCTGCAGAATGTGCAGTGATTCCAGTCGATATTTCCCACAACACAGAGTCGTCCTTAAATTGAGTTATTTTCACAGTACAGTAATGTTTACACATTATAAGATATGTAAAATCAATAAAAATCGCTTTATTTGATTTATTTTAGTAAGAAAAGCTGAATGAGAAGTCTGGCAATGCCGCAGAATGTGCAATGATTCCAGTCGATACACGCTAACTTTTAAATATACAGACCCAGATTTTTACAGCACAGTAATATTTACACATTATAAGATATGTAATATCAATAAAAAACGCTTTATTCGATTTATTTTCATAATAAAACCTGAATGAGAAATCTGGCAATGCCGCAGAATGTGCAGTGATTCCAGTCTTTATTTCCCACGACACACAGTCGTCCTTAAGTTGAGTTATTTTCACAGTACAGTAATATTTACACATTATAAGATATGTACTATCAATAAAAAACGCTTTGTTTGATATATTTTCATAATAAAACCTGAATGAGAAGTCTGGCAATGCTGCAGAATGTGCAATAATTCCAGTCGATACACGTTAAATTCTAAATACACAGACCCAGATTTTTACAGTACAGTAACATTTACACATTATAAGATATGTAAAATCAATAAAAAATCGCTTTATTTGATTTATTTTAGTAAGGAAACCTGAATGAGAAGTCTGGCAATGCTGCAGAATGTGCAGTGATTCCAGTCGATATTTCCCACGACACACAGTGGTCCTTAAATTGAATAATTTTTACAGTACAGTAATATTTACACATTATAAAATACGTAAAATCAACAAAAAAAACGCTTTATTTGATTTATTTTAGTAAGAAAACCTGAATGAGAAGTCTGGCAATGCTGCAGAATGTGCAATGATTCCAGTCGATACATATTAACTACTAAATATACAGTCCTCCACAACACACAGTAGTCCTTAAATTGAGTTATTTTTACAGTACAGTAATACTTACACATAATCACATATGTAATATCAATAAAAACGCTTTATTCGATTTATTTTCATAATAAAACCTGAATGAGAAGTCTGGCAATGCTGCAGAATGTATAATGGAGCAGCTGAGCAACAGACTGCGTCGCAAATTATGTCAAGATAACAAAGGCAATTCATTATTTTCCCTTCATGAATAATCTGTGCAAAAGGTAAATTGTACGCGTAATAAATTTTCTAATTGTAAATTATTACTCTGAATACATAACAAACCAGAAATCCATTTTTAAAATTACTTTTTCTTCCAGATCTGGCAACGCTTGCTTTGTTTTCAGTGTTTCCACTTTGCAGGGAAATTTCCTGTAAAAAGGGGAAAACGGAGCCTGAAAAGGGAAACATAAGAGGACAGGGAAAAGGGAAAATATGTAAGTAGGCTTTGTATCCTAGTATGGAGGGGGAAAAGGGGGAAATAAGGGAAGAGGGGGAAAGGGGAAGACTGAAAGTGGCAACACTGGTTTCCACTTTCAATTTCCTCTTTTCCCCTCCCTTCCGTGCTAGAATATACGCTGCACTTCTAGATTTTCCCCCTTTTCCCTCTTTCCTCATTTTACCCTTTTCCCCCCTCCCTTCCGCGCTAGAGTACACGCTGTACTTCTAGATTTTCCCTTTTCCCTTACTTTACCCTTTTCCCCCTCCCTTCCGCGCTAGAATACACGCTGTACTACTAGATTTTCCCCTTTTCCCTATTCCCTCATTTTACCCTTTTCCCCTCCCTTCCGCGCTAGAATACACGGTGTACTTCTAGATTTTCCCATTTTTCCCTCTTTCTTCTTTTCCCCGTTTCAGACCCACATTTACCCCTTTTTTCAGGGGAACTTCCCTGCACAGTGGAAACACCGTTCGTTTTGCTTTGCTAGCAATATGGCGCCTGACAAAATTTTCACTTTCCATGGAAGGTATTCGAGATTTTCTCATTTTAAAAGTACAACTACTTTGTTAAAGGACCAGAAATTGTTAATTTATGTTATTTAAACTATTATTAAGTGTTTTATATAGGAATTTTTCTGTTTGAATGAAGCTGTAAGTCAGAAAATATATGCGTTTGAATGACCCTCTGAATGGTGCATGACTATCATGGATTCAGCTAGATGATTCTGTGAAATTGACCCACATTCACACGGAACTAAGTCATGCAGTATTCAACCCTGTATTCAGAGGGTTCCCCTTTAGCAAGTAAAGTCAGTTCAGCTACTATTCAGCTAGTGATTCAGAGGGGAGCTTGTGTTCAACTACCTAGTCATTCGGTACTCAACCGTTCGACTTGTCATCGAGTCTCGCTAAGGAGTGTGGAAATTAATTTACCCCAGCAGAAAATTAAGGATAGTTTCAGGACCCTGAAAATATCCTGAAAAGGACATTATCAGGATGCCAATCAGAACACAGAGTGCAGTGAAATTGGCCCACTTCCAGGGTGTTCAGGACCCTGAAATTGTAATGCCTGAATAATACATGTTCGGAGTACTTAACAGCGTCCTGAAAAAAGGCTTTTCAGGATACTTAATGGCGCCCTCAATAATCAAGATTTACAACTCTCAACACAGTTTTTTTTTTACTTGTCCACGATCGGACGTGGTTCAGGATATTAGGATATGTTACGGATATCGTTCAGGATGTATCCGACGTCCTTAAATTTTCCACTGGGACCGTGCGAATACCGTAAAAAGTAAGTAAGAAATAAATCAAGGGGTCCGAAACTCCGAGGAAAAGTGTACGAAGATTATTTGATAACACGTGATAACACAGAGGTTACATGGAGATAACGGGTTGATAACAGTGATAACACGATCTAGGTGTACGAAGATTATTGGAAGTTTCGGACCCCTTCAAATAAATGTAAGAAATGTTGTAAATATCACCAGATTCAACAAGGGGTCCGAAACCTCCAATAATCCTCGTCCACCTAGGTCGTGTTATCACTGTTATCAACCTGTTATCTCCGTGTTATCACTTGTTATCAAATAATCTTCGTACACCTAGGTCATGTTATCACTGTTATCAACCCGTTATCTCCATGTAACCTCTGTGTTATCACTTGTTATCAAATAATCTTTGTACACTTTTCCTCGGAGTTTCGGACCCCTTGATTTATTTCTTACTTACTTTTTACGGTATTCGCACGGTCCAGTGGAAAATTTAAGGACGTCGGATACATCCTGAACGATATCCGTAACATATCCTAATATCCTGAACCACGTCCGATCGTGGACAAGTAAAAAGAAACAATTGTGTTGAGAATTGTGAATCTTGATTATTGAGGGCACCATTCAGTATCCTGAAAAGCCTTTTTTCAGGACGCTGTTAAGTACCCTGAACATGTATTATTCAGGCATTATAATGTCAGGGTCCTAAGATCCTGGACGTGGGTCAATTTCACTGCACTCGGAGTCCTGATTGACATCCTGAAAATGTCGTTTTCAGGATATTTTTAGGGTCCTGAAACTATCCTTAATTTTTTGCTGGGGTACGTGACACAAGACGTGTCAGTAAACTTGTATGATATTCTGTGAACTTTTGTTAGCTTTATGTTTTATTGGTAGTAAAAAGTAGTAGCAGTAGTGAAAGTAGCAGCACAGTAGTAAAGAATAGTGTAGTTCTAGTGTCTGAAAAACTAGTTGTCGTAGTAGAGCATCTGTAATAGTAGTAGAAAGTATAGTTGCAAGTTCAGTAGTTACTCCAGTAGTAGCAAGGAATGGTACTAGCAGCAATAGTAGTAATAGTAGCAGTAGCAAAAATGGTACCGGTGGGATTTAGAGCAATACTAAAACAAGGGTAGCAGTGGTAGTAGCAAACGCTAGCAGTAGCAGTTAGAGTAGTAACAGTAGTAGTTGCTTTCACTAGATAGTAGCAGTAGCAGCAGGAGGTAAAAGTAAAGTAGTAACATGCAAGTAAAATTGTAGTAGTAGATGCGGTAGTTTTACTAATAGTGCCAGTAGTAACTAGCAGCAGGAGTTGTGAGGTTAAATTAACTGAGTAATTAGCGGTAGCATTATACTTATGGTAGCAGTAGCAGTGGTTATCGTGGTAGTGGCAGCAACAACAGTAACAGTAGTAGTAGTAGCAGCAATGTAATAGTAGTACTAATTGTAGTAGCAGTTTTTGTGATACTTTTATTACCAAATAGCGGTGATAATAGGAAACAGTAGCAGTAGTGGTAGTAGTAGTTGTTGTTGTTGTTGTAGCAGTAGTAGCAGTAGTAGTAGTAGTAGTACAAGAAGTAGTAGCAGTAGCAGTAACAGTAGTAGTAGTAGTAGTAGTAGTAGTAGCAGTAGCAGTAGTAGTAGTAGTAGTAGTAGCAGTAGTAGTAGTAGTAGTAGATGTAGTAGTAGTAGTATTATTAGTACAAGAAGTAGTAGCAGTAGTAGTAGTAGCAGTAGCAGTAGTAGTAGTAGTAGTAGTAGCAGCAGCAGCAGCAGCAGCACCATTAGTAGTACAGCACCAAACAGTAGCAGTAGTAGTAGTGGTAGTAGTAGTAGTAGTAGTAGCAGCAGCAGCAGTAGCAGCAGCAGCACCATTAGTAGTACAGCACCAAACAGTAGCAGTAGTAGTAGCACTATACTGGCACCTCTATTAATAGTAATTAAAGTAAGTATACTTAAATCTATATTTTTCAGTGCAATTTCTTCATTAAACTTTTCTTAACTTTTTCCACTGTATTTGATCTTAACGGGACGCTAATTAAGTTAGCAGCCAGTTCTGCTGAACAAGTAACCAAAGATTAAGTCTCTCTGACAAGTTTTTCTATTTCAGAGCAAGGGGGTCCGAAACTCCGAGGAAAAGTGTACGAAGATTATTTGATAACACGTGATAACACGGAGATAACGCGGAGATAACAGGATGATAACAGTGACAGCATGACCTGGGTGTACGAAGATTATTTGATAACACTTGATAACACGGAGATAACTTGAGATAACAGGATGATAACAGTGACAACATGACCTGGGTGTACGAAGATTATTTGATAACACGTGATAACACGGGGATAACGTGCAGATAACGGGTTGATAACAGTGATAACACGACCCGGGTGTACGAAGATTATTGCAAGTTTAAGACCCCCTTGGACTAAGTATAGAGCAAGGGGTCCGAAGCTCCGAGGAAAAGTGTACGAAGATTATTTGATAACACGTGATAACACGGAGATAACGCGAAGATAACAGGATGATAACAGTGATAACATGACCCAGGTGTACGAAGAGTATTGCAATTTTCGGACCCCTTGCTGAATTATCATTAAAAATTATTATTAATTACATTAATAATTATTAATTATATTAAAAATTATTATTAAAAATATTGTTAATAAAAAATATTAAAAGATTTAATTTTATAGTTTCTTAGTATTTGTATCAATTTATCAAAAAACTAATTATGCTAAATTTAATTAAAATTTTAATTATTAATTAATTCAATTTCAATGGATTTATTATTAAAAATTTAAGAATGGGCTCGAAACTTCCAATAATCTTCGTACACCTGGGTCATGTTATCACTGTTATCAACCCGTTATCTCCACGTTATCTCCGTGTTATCACATGTTATCAAATAATCTTCGTACACTTTTCCTCCGAGTTTCGGACCCCTTGCTCTATACTCAGTCCAAGGGGGTCCGAAACTTGCAATAATCTTCGTACACCCAGGTTATGTTATCACTGTTATGAACCCGGTATCTCCACGTTATCTCCGTGTTATCACATGTTATCAAATAATCTTCGTACACTTTTCCTCCGAGTTTCGGACCCCTTGCTCTATACTCAGTCCAAGGGGGTCTTAATCTTGCAATAATCTTCGTACACCTGGGTCGTGTTATCATTGTTATCAACCCGTTATCTCCATGTTATCTCCGTGTTATCATGTGTTATCAAATAATCTTCGTACACTTTTCCACCGAGTTTCGGACCCCTTGCTCTATACTCAGTCCAAGGGGTCCGAAACTTGCAATAATCTTCGTACACACAGGTCGTGTTATCACTGTTATCAGCCCGTTATCTCCATGTTATCTCCGTGTTATCACATGTTATCAAATAATCTTCCTACACTTTTCCTCGGAGTTTCGGACCCCCCTTTAATTTAATGATATTAATCAAATATTTGCTTTGAATAATTCTATATCCTTGACAAATCTGATACGTTTCTTAATTAACCCAGTTTTAAATTACACTTGAAAGGGGGGGTGGAAACTTGTATCACGTGTTATCATGTGTTATCAAGTGTTATCAAGCGGACAAAATATCAGCTTGGCAACAAGAGGAGAGAAAATCGCCAACGCGTGGGCGATTTCTGCGCAGTTTGAAAATGGCGCGAAAGAAATGCGGGGAAAAAAAATTCTGTTAATAAGATGATGATAATTGTTAACCCGTGATAATAAAATACAGTAAAGTGTTTTAATATGTTAATATTATTTATAAATGGGATGTAAGTTGCGGCCCACTGCGGTTTTCAATGAATTTTTCAGCAAGCTCCCGTTTACCTTGGCTTTCCAATACAAAATAAAAATCAAATAAAATTTATTGAATCGCTGAAATATATCTAAATATAATAAATAAAGTCACGTGACTCGTCTTATTATGTTCAAATCATTATAATATATTTATCTATGTATTTTAATAGTGTTATCATCCAATACTTTTCAGGAGTTCCAGACCCCCATAAGTAACAAATGGAGCAAAAGGCGAGCGCTGATTGGCTGCCTGGAAGCTGGAGGCGGGGTTTAGTTGGTTCTCTTCTTGAAAGGCGCACTGCTGATTGGTTGGTTCGAAACCCAGAGGCGGACTTAGGAGAGTCGCTTTGAGAATCCAATTGGCGAACGACTTGGCAACAGTGTCGAGGGAAAATCGCACGAAATTTCGTGTCAGTGTCTCGGCGACCAGCGACGAGGCAAGACGTGTCTGTGTCTCTCCCGATCCGTGAAAAAATTTACTAACTAAATAATTCGCTAAATAATTATTACGTTCTAAATTCTATCGAACTATTAACTAATTTTAAATATTTTATATTTTCTGTGCTTTTTTTTTAAAACTGTTTTATGTTTATGTTTTGACATCTGTTTTGAAAAACGTGGCCTTCGAAACTCTGGATACCCAAAGTAATCAATTTTATTTTATGTGATAATATTAATTATAGATTTTTGTTAGATTTGCGAACACTTCAAGGTCTGCTTTGTGTTGCTTTGCGCAATGTGAAACCATAGCCATTTTCCAACTTTCTTTTGGTTTTTTGTGCAGTTGTAATTTACTGGAAGCCATTCAAAAGTTGAAAGTTTCTTTCGAGTATGTGTGTGTGAAAGATAATAAATTTTGTACAAGAGGCTTTTCTTAAAATAACTTTTAAGTTTGAATGTATAACTGAGAAGGTCTTGGGTTCCGAGTTTTAATGGACGACTGCAGATTAGCCGCTACCCTTGGGAAGGAAGTTGTTCAGGCGCCGTAATGGCTGCTCGTTTGCTACGTACTCGCTAATAAAACTTTTCTTGTACTGCTTAATGCTCCTGCACATCTATACAGAACATAGTTGGCTATAAGCAAGCCCTGCTTATGAGCTACTGTAATGAACGAAACGTTAAACTTTACCCTTTGCTATCTTCTGCATTAGGTCATGGGCCGTAGAATCAGGCGCTTGAGAAGCAGAAGTCCGTTACAGCTTCCATAATCATGGAGGATGACGATAGCGACAGTTGCATCTCGGTGGGCACGAATGGAGAACCCACGTGCTCGTCTGTTGATTCCTGCACGCCGTATGAGGGCGTCGGCGTCGGCGTCGGCGTCGCCAGCCATCAGGGGCTGGAAGGTTCGAGCGTTCTCGGTCGGAACCCCACGTGTTCACTGTGCAGGAACCACGGAGTCATCAAGAAACTCAAGGGCCATAAACGTTACTGCCCCTGGCGGACTTGCCCCTGCGAGTTGTGCCGAGTGACGAACAAGAAGCGGAAAATAAACGCGGCTCAAGTAGCTCTGAGAAGAGCTCAAGCCGCTGACGAGGAGCGGGTCTCTGCAGGCGAATCCGGTAAAGAAGACTCAGCCCCTGCTGGACCGGACAAAACGCCTGCCAGTCCTGTAACGAAACCAGCAGAACCGGCGAAGAAAATAAGTCAAAACATGGCCGCTAGTCGTCCGGTTATGGGATGTCAAGCTGGACCCGTAGCTTTTGGACAGCACTTGATGCTGGGAAGCAGTTTGCTGGCACAGAGTACTTCTTTCCTCTTGGAATCGCTACTAGATCCACAAGTGAAACTTCGACTAACCCCTGATTTTATACCCGTTCTGGAACAAGTTCTCCGAGACGCTAGATCAGCGACCGAAGAAGTCGTTTCAAAGCTGACTGAAGCTCAGAAAGAACTTCACAACGTTTTCGCACCAGACGTGAGGTACTTGGCCCCTCTGCCCCTGTTTGGTGACCACAGCCGAGGTATCACCATAGCCCCTGCTTCGACCACCTACCACGGAGGTCCTCCGCCGCTTCCTGCGTGCAGAAATACCGTCATCACAGGTCCTACAAACTTCCAAGGATCGCTGTTTCATACCTACGGAACTCTAGATCCCTTACCTTCGAGACGAGTCCCCTGAATCAAGTGTTCTCGCCTGATTCTACTCTTTTCTGTGCTTAGATTCTGTCGCATTTTCCCCTTCATGTAGATGTAGGAGCCTTCTAGATGTTTAACGATGTAATGTTTCGCTTAGCTTAGTACTTTTTTGCGTGTAAAAATCAAGAGTGAAGATCAGTGCCTTGTACTGATGAATTTGTAACGATCCGACTACTTTGAATCTGCTTGATGCTGTGTTTGTAGACATAGAAGAAATCAAAGAAAATACACGGGAAAATTTATTTAAAAAAAATAATTAAGCTTCCTTCTCGCAATATTTTGTTATTAATTAATTGTGAAAATATGGATGAATAACAGATTTTGTGTGCCAGTGTAATGTGAAGAACTAGCGCCATCTAGCGGAAGAAACGGACACTAATAATAACACATGAAGATGCTGGCAAATATTATTTAAAAAAGGATAGCGATAAATGTATTGAATAAATTAAACAAAATTTATGATTCAGGCTTTACAAAAAAATCCCGGTTTTGATTTAGCTTAACGTTGTGCAGTTACAAATTTTAAATATAAATTATTGAAGTTCGTTGATTTTAGAATCGTTTTGGTGTAAAGTTTTGATGGTCTAAGTTTTCGGTTGTCCATCTACTGGTTCTGCTGCAAGTTGTCGGGAAACGGGTTTCCTCGGAGTCTGCGAAGGTTTGTCGCAGAGCGAAGATCTCGTTCCTCGACTGCGGGGAACGGTCCTCGTGCCGGAGAACACTGTCACCTGCAACAATATCAGAAACAAGACTTTGATCATTTTAAAATTTTTATTAATCTTGAAATTTTGTCACGAATTTTATTAATTTTATTAGTACAAAATTATGTTATCGAATATTTTAATTAGCAAATCTGGCAACGCTGTACGGCAACTGTGACGTCATTAGCCTCCACGAAAATCGGCCATTTGATTTGTTGAAGAAGCATTCAACTTTTCGCAGGCTGTTTCGTATAATTTAGTTTATGGGACAAGTGAAAAAGCTTTCGGTCCATTTGCTTCTCTCTTTGACAAGAGATTCTGAACTCGAAGCAGAAAAATCTGCAATAACGCGTCAGCAGATATCCCTGATTCAAAATGGCGGACGGGCGCGGTTCGTTTGAAACTCAAATGCAAAATGATTGAAGTGAAATGCGTTTACCGTGTAAAGTGGCATTGCTGGCTGAGGACGGTTCATCAAGGGGTTGCTGTTGATTAACCCGCGGCGAAACAATTTCATTAGCGGTTCGTCCGCTGAAAAGAGGCTCGCTTAAAGAGTACACGCTACTTAATGGCTCCGAACAACTCCCAATCGATAGTCCGCCATTAGTCATCATTACTGACCTCTGCTGCTGTTGCTGCTGCTGCTGCTGCTGCTGCTGCTGCTGCTGCTGCTGCTGCTGCTGCTGCTGCTGCTGCTGCTGCTGCTGCTGCTGATGCCAAGTAGTCGAACAGTAAACTCGGTTTGAACCGGAACAAGCTACACTCTCTACAAATTCAAAATCACTTATATGAGTTACATGCTCGAATGAACTATTCTGCATATTAAAAAAATACCTGAACGTCTCTTATTATGAAGAAGGCAACCAGGGCATAAAAAGCAGACAATCAACGTCATTAGAGTCAAACCAGCCGCAATTCCCAGCGTTATGGCAACCACCAATAAAAGTCTTGATCAAAATAACATTAAGTTGAATTATAAATAAAATTTAATAAGTAATTTACGGATCTTCTGTGTTGGACTGTATCGTAGGTTGCCATTTACCGGTACAGCAGTACTTGAATGTCGAAGTTCCGCAACAGAACCTGGACTCTGAATTTGGACAGAAAAATCCCGTATTCCATTTTCCGTAGTCGTCAACGTATCCAGAACAAAACTCTGATTCCAGCACTTCATGTTCGTTACCCAGTTATATGAAAAATCAAGTTGAATTTGACTGAATCCAAGTGTTTCAGACCTGAATGCTCAGAGTCCAGTAGCGCGGCTGCCATCGTTCTGGAAGGTCGTCTGTGTGTGACTGAATCTTCGGGGAATAGTTAGGCAATAGTTAGGAAATAGTTCGGTTTTTGTGTTTATCTTCTTCCACTTTAGGCAACACTAATTACTCCCGAAGGAATCTTACCAGCGGGATTATTTTCTTCTCAGTCTATCCTAATGGACTTTCAGCTGCTCGCCTTTTTTTTGTTTTTTTGTTTATGTTGGTTAATCTAGTAAACCAACGAAGAAAAAGACTGTTATCAGATGTTATCAGTGGTTATCGCTGTGTTATCAACCGAGCGGAAGAATAACACGTAAATAAACTTGTCGAGTTTGAGGAACAGTGCTGCTGATGGAAGTTTAACAGTTGAGGAATCAAAGGTTAAGTTACAGATTTTTATTAAATTTAACAGAATTGTATGGAAAGACTATGGAGCTTGAGAAATTTTGTATTATTATTATTTTTTTTTTTGTTTTACCGGAATTCTCAGTGGGAAGTGTGAATGACTTTGCAGATTTACGGTAACTGCTTCCTCCGGAAGAGTTCCGGCGTCTGTTGGGGCTTTTCGTTTTTTTTTTTTTTTTTGCCTTAGAAAAATACTAAACCTTAACATAAATATTATATTATTCATAATATTATTTATAGGATAGATTTATAGTTTTTTAAAAGTGCTGTGTATAAATGAAGACATATCGGACTGCTTGTCAGCAAGTTTTTCTTCGAGTATCAGAAAAAAAAGTTATGATAGATGAGGCGAACTCATCAAAAAGTTTGCATTTGACTCGTTAAAATAACTTACCATTATCTACGATAGTTAAAATGATAGTAAAGTATAGTTTAATGTAAGTTTTCTTTGATATGTTGGGGATATACAATGGTCCGCCTGTCTGTCTGTCTGTTGGCTAGTCTGTTAGTCTAACATCTATCTCTCGTATATATATTTCAGGCCTGCCTGTCCGTCTGTCTGCTTTTCTGTTTGTCTATCTGTCTGCATCTCTGCCTGTCCGTCTGTCTGCTTTTCTGTTTGTTTGTCTGTTTGCATCTCTGTCTATCTGTCTGTCTGCTTTTCTGTTTGTCTAGCTGTCTGCATCTCTGTCTATCTGTCTGTCTGCTTGTTTGAGTGTCCGTCTGTCTGTTGGTTAGTCTGTCAGTCTATCTATCTCTCTGTTTATCTGTCTGTCTGCTTGTTTGAATGTCCGTCTGTCTGTTGGTTAGTCTGTCAGTCTATCTATCTCTCGTATCTCTCTGTCTCTCTGCTTTTCTGTTTGTCTGTCTGTTTGCATCTCTGTCTATCTGTCTGTCTGCTTGTTTGAGTGTCCGTCTGTCTGTTGGCTAGTCTGTCAGTCTATCTATCTCTCTGTCTATCTATCTGTCTGCTTGTTTGAGTGTCCGTCTGTCTGTTGGCTAGTCTATTAGTCTATATATCTCTCGTATCTCTCTGTCTCTCTGCCTATCTGTTTGTCTGTCTGTTTGCATCTCTGTCTATCTGTCTGTCTGCTTGTTTGAGTGTCCGTCTGTCTGTTGGCTAGTCTGTCAGTCTATCTATCTCTCGTATCTCTATATCTCTCTGCCTGTCAGCCTGTCCATCTGTCTGCATCTCTGTTTATCTATCTGCCTGTATCTATCTGTCCGTTTGGCTGCCTGTCTGTCTGCTGGCCAGTCTTTCGGTAAACCTCTATATTTGTCTGTCTATTCAGTCTGTCTGTTTCACTGTTTGTCTGTCTCCTAGGTCTCTCTCTCTCTCTCTTTCTCTCGTATCTATCCATCTATTATGTCTGTCTGCCTGACACCTTGTCCCTCTGTCTGTCTGTCTGTCTCTAATACTTCTAGGACAACCTAAAAGCCTAGAAAAGCGAGATAAGGCGAGAGTGGGGGAGGATATAACGAGGTTCCATTTCCTGGTTGACTCTTCAGTCAGCAAGTGTGAAGCTGCGAACGACTTTCGGCAATAACGGGTGATTTGGACCACCGGAAACGCTATACTTACGCCACACCGAACATCTATAATGTCTACCATCAATTCTAGAACCTTCTAGCAACTACCCATTCCACAAGAAAAGGAAAAAAAAAATCCTGAAAATCTCTCACTTTACTTATGGAGAAGTTTATCACCTTCGACGAACTCTAAGGTTATGATGTGATGAGAATAGATTCAGGATCACAAAGGATCGTCTACGTGCTGCTGTTGATCCTCACTCTACGGAGGTCGAAGACTCACTGAGCAGCTCCCCACCATGTGACACTGAATTTATACTCATCTGGGCTAAGTACAACCTGTAAGCTAATACTCTCCAAACCATTTCATAAATAATATATTATATTTATAAGAAATTGATTAGGCAGCAATGGATAATACTGAAAAAAGTTTATCAGTATTTAATATTAAAAATGAATAAAGAACAGACTTGTAGTTTGTGTGGGTTATAGTGTATTGTATATCATGTTAAGTCCTCCATGAATTCGTGTAAGAAGGATCGTTGCAGCGCTAATGCTGAAGTAATCAGGAACGGAAGATTTAACTGGTGGAAGGAGCAGTAAAACTTATGACAGATTTAGAATCCCTTTTCTGTAACACAATGCCGGGGGACTAAACGAGGCACTGGAAGCTGTAATTATGCCATGGCATTTATAACTACTGTCCAATCCGCTCACAAATCATATTGCTAAACACTCGAGTCTTCTCTGTATAACGAATAGAGTGTTTACATTCTACACGTGTTTAAACATGCAGGAAAATACACAACAACTTATTAACGCACGAATAGTTTTCTCCATTAAACTAAAATCGATTGGGTATCATTAGCTGATTTTAGTTCCAAAACTCACCGCTAGATGACGTTGAGAGATGGCGCCAAAACGTCACGGCAACAACAAGCGAGTTCGCATTTCATGGGAGTTAATGAAGTTGGACGTTAAGAAATAAGTTGCAAAGGTTAAAAAAAACTACTATGGAAGAGTTTTGAACAATTCATTCTTTTGAAGCGACTGGAAGACGCGTAAAAAAACACGGTAAAAAACATTCGCGGTGGCTACTTTGTATAGATCGATTATAATGCCAAGTCATGGCTTTAGCCTGGTGAATATGCCTTATCAAACCTTGGTAATTACACGCTATTTTATTAATATACTGAATAAGTTATCTTGGAACTCGTTTGCCAGGTTCTTGTTCCTAACATACCGAACCGAGGTAGAACATCCATGAAGCCGCGGAACGGAGCTCTGCGACAACTTCCACGGGATTGGTCCACAATGCTCGGGATCCTTGCAGAGTAGCACGATGAAAGTCCCGGAAGCAATATAATGAATAACTTATCTTGGAACTCGTTTGCCAGGTTCTTGCTCCTAACATACCAAACCGAGGTAGAACATCGATGAAGCCGCGGAACGGAGCTCTGCGACAACTTCCACGGGATCGGTCCACAATGCTCGGGATCCTCGCAGAGCAGCACGACGAAAGTCCCCGGGAAGTATTTTTAACCGAATTTGCCCAGTCTAGATTTCTAGAAGAAAGTTTGAGAAACCAATAAGGATGTTGGACATTCTGTATCGGAATACGAAATTTCAATGCATAAAAACGGCCAATGGCTACTTGACTTGAAATTCACTTTCTGTACCATATGGTGTTGCTTATATCACAATTTTACTCTTTTGTTATTTCTTTTTCAATTGCTGTTTTTTTTAATAGCGTTTTGCGTCCACAAGTTTGTGAAGCCGGACCAAGTCATAATTGTCTTGGTCAATGCAAAACGAAACAGGTGGTTTTTACTTTCACTACAAACCTGGTGTTACACTTCAAAAAGGATTCAATTATACGTCCTTCATATGCGAGCGACGATTTAGCGAATTCAAAAGCAAAGGATTCGTACAATTTGTTGGTTGGGAAGGAAATTTCAAAGATTGTTGGCCATATTGTGCTTGACAAGAGATATCTTGTCACGCTCGGTAATAACGCATCTGTCGCACGCACGAGACGCCATTGCATACAGTCACGAGTCACTTGTCCAGCTCTGTGTCCAACACTCGAATCCAAGTTTTTTTTTCCCCAAAAAACTCAAGAGGTTTGTAAAATCAAATTATGTTTCTATTTCTGCTCACATTCAACCTATTCTTGTAGGTAACAGCGTAGTGCTTATAGTAGTAAGCTTACTGAAGCGTCATCCGAATCTTCTAGCGTCGTCTGCTTGTTGAGAGAGCGTCCACTGCAGAAAGAGGAAAGTTTCCACAATGTGGCAAGGCTATGGGAAACTTGGTAAGGAGAGGGTTGTAGGCTAATTAGATTAGAAACAAGAAGGGGGGTTAGTATTTGCGCGCCAGTTGTTGGTTAATTTGCCAGTACATGGGTGCCATTGATGATGATGTGCCTAATAATGGTGTCCTTGGCGTGTAATTTCTGCGCATTTCAACCAAACCGCCCAAACCATCTGTTCACTTCAGCATTGGCGGACCTGGAGAACATCCGTCCTTCACTTTTAACTTCGCTGAATCCCAAATCACCGCAAAAAACTCGCCATTATTTTTCAAAATGGCTTAACAGAAGAATCTCAGTACATGGTTCCAGCACATTGTATGGTGTCTCAAGTTGTAGCTAAAATGAAACAGAAAGTTTTTGTTGCTTTGGAAAATGTGTTTTTTTTTCCAGGACTTTCAACGAAGTTGCGTCTGTGCCAATTTTACCCATGACTTGAGAGGTTATCAAACAAGCAGATGGTTACTTTCACTATGCAAAGCTTTTGATATCAGTTTCAGTATCTCGTATTGAAATAAACTAACAGCTTAAATGAATGGATGAATCAGAAGTTTAAATCAGCATAATTATATGTTTGTGTTTTCCAGAACTTTGCAGATCTGCACAATTATCAGACGTCGTCAGCAGGAAGGTAAGTTATCAGTGTTATCAGCTGTTATCACTGTTATCAGTTGACAACCCTTTTGGGTGTGGAAGCGTTGCGTATAAATACGGAGACCTACCTGTCGCGCTGCTTCAGTCGCTCGCAGAGGTTCGAGCGAGCAGCACGCGTTCTCCCGCTCTCCGCAGATTGGCAGAAAACCTTAAAAATGTGTTCAAAAATCGTGAAAAGGACCAATAGAAAGAGTCACGTGACCTGCAGGAACCAATCGAATCCTCGGTCGGTGTTCTCTTCATTCAGACGGAACAAGAAACTGCGGAGGCAATCCATGACTCGCGAGGAATACGAAAGACTGCGACTGATGGTACCGTCCATTGCTGCACAACCACAAGTCACCAAGGTACTACAACAGATACTACAACACCTACTACATCTACAACAACCAACAATAATCTATTTTTTAGGTCCAGGTGATCGAAGAAGCTATCAAATACATCGACTCTCTGCATGTGGCCCTGTTTGAGCGATTAAGAGCACAGCAATCTTCCTCCACAGCGAGTAAGTTAACAATAACTTAAGTTGTAGTATATAAATAACATATTTTTTCCTGGCGAAACAAAAGACTTGTACCGTAATGAACCAGCAGTTTTTCTTAGAATAAGTTTTTTAGGCCTACAAAAAAAAACACATCAGGCCTACAACCAAAAAAAAAAACTTAAAAAAAATGAAAAGTTGTCAAACGAAATTCTTAGAAAAAAGTTTTAAAAATAATTTAAATAAGTTGTTATAATAAAAATTCGTTCCAGTTTCATTTGTCCAACTCATTTAGTGGTTTTTCTTTTTTTTCCCCAAAGTAAAGGGGAAGCCATCAAGTGTTGTATGCAAGTGGTAGTGTTGTAGCACTGGTTGCAGGAAGGGCGTGGGAAAGAGTAGCAGATGGCGGATTTCACTTTTTAAGGGCCAAGGGAAAATAGTCACAAACGGGTTACAATGGCCGTGCCCTTTGTCACTATCAAATCAACTACTTTCTTCAAACTACTTCCCTGACCCACAAAAACCCCATAAACAGCCACAGCAGTGCTATAGTTCTTATCTTATACAACATCTGATTCACGAAAAGTTTGTAGAGAAAATTACAAGTAGTCAGTAGTTAGTAGTTAGTAGTTAGTAGTGAATAGTCAAAAGTTTTTTCTCGCCTGAATGGAATAGAAATCAATACGAATTTTCCTGCGGTTTTTGCGGAAAAGTTAGTCGATTTCACGTAGAAACTTTTTAGATATTAATTTAAATAAAATATTTATAACGCGGTTTGACCTTCGACCTTCGACCTGTGACCTTTGACCCGGGCTTTATCATTTTTCACGCAGCGTTTAAGGAAACAATAGAAAAGGGCGTAGAGTTCAAAATGCTTTGCATAGAATGCATTCACGTTTTCCTCTTTATGGTGATAGAAAGGATATCCGTTTTTAAGGGAAAAACGCCTTAAAAGAAATAAACTTCGTCTAATATTCAGTGAATAAAATCCATAAACACAACTAATTAATGTAGTAATTAGCATAAAAATGAATAGATAAATGTATACGAACTAATTCCCTCACAGAAGTCACGTTCCGACGAACCCTGGCTGAAAATTCTCATTTGAGTATGTAGAATTTGGAATAGAGGCTAAGTGAGATCTCAGTGAGAAACTGTAAAAAGTTGTGAGACCTCACTGAGATCTCACCTAGTCTCTGTTCCAAGTTTTACATGCTCTATGAGAATTTTCAGTCGGGACGTCCTCGTTCTCGATGAGCCAAACCAGTATTAACAGACTTAGGATTTATTAAATAATTTTAAATTTATGATATATATATGTATATATATATATATGTAAAGTAGTGAGCATTTGTATGATTATGTAAATATACATGGATCTGTGCCGTTATGAAGAATTGTGTTTCCATTAAGATTTCAGGTTGAGATGGAAGGCGAACAACTCCTGCGGCTTAATCGATAAATAAACTCGAGTTTTGGCTGCCAGGCCCACTTGTCGTCAACCACCTGTTTAAAAATAACATTGAGGATAATTTAAATGCGCTGCACGGAGATATTTTACCTGCAGAATTGCCATTGATTTGAGGGGCCCTCTCATCGGCTCGGACGCCATTACGGCCGTTAGATTATCAACAACAACGCGGAACTAGACTAAACAGCAACCTCTTGACCACTTTTTCAGTTTCGCTAAAATAAATGGAAATTAAGTTAAACTGACCTTCCAGCCTTGTTAAAAGGGTAGTTGATAGTTGAAATACGAACTGTGAATAATAGTTTTGACTATTAAAATGTTATAAATGGAATTTTAATATAGCTTACGAGGGCCGCAAAAAGTGCGCGCGGTAATCTAACTGAGCAATTCGCTAAAATAAATGCAAAAATAACTTAAATTGGACCTTCTAACTTTATGAAAAGGTAGTTGATAGTTAAAATATGAACTGTGAATAGTAGTTTTTATCGTAGTATTCTTATTGGAATTTTAATAAAAGCTTGGCGAGGGCCGCAAAAAGTGCGCGCAGTATTCGAACTGAAGAATTCGCTAAAATAAATGGAAAAATAACTTAAAATGGCCTTTTAACTTTAGAAAAAGGTACTTGATAGTTAAAATATGAACTGTGAATAGTAGTTTTTATCGTAGTATTCTTACAGGAATTTTAATAAAAGCTTGGCGAGGGCCGCAAAAAGTGCGCTCAGTATTCGAACTGAGGAATTCGCTAAAATAAATGCAAAAATAACTTAAAATGGCCTTTTAACTTTGTGAAAAGGTAGTTGATAGCTAAAATATGAACTGTGAATAGTAGTTTTTATTGTAGTATTCTTACAGGATTTTTAATAAGAGCTTAGCGAGGGCCGCAAAAAGTGCGCGCGGTAATCTAACTGAGCAATTCGCTAAAATAAATGCAAAAATAACTTAAATTGGACCTTCTAACTTTATGAAAAGGTAGTTGATAGTTAAAATATGAACTGTGAATAGTAGTTTTTATCGTAGTATTCTTATTGGAATTTTAATAAAAGCTTGGCGAGGGCCGCAAAAAGTGCGCGCAGTATTCGAACTGAAGAATTCGCTAAAATAAATGGAAAAATAACTTAAAATGGCCTTTTAACTTTATGAAAAGGTAGTTGATAGTTAAAATATGAACTGTGAATAGTAGTTTTTATCGTAGTATTCTTATTGGAATTTTAATAAAAGCTTAGCGAGGGCCGCAAAAAGTGCGCACGGTATTCGAACTGAGGGAAATTCGCTAAAATAAATGCAAAAATAACTTAAAATGGACATTCTAACTTTATGAAAAGGTAGTTAATAGTTAAAATATGAACTGTGAAAAGTAGTTTTTATCGTAGTATTCTTACAGGAATTTTAATAAAAGCTTAGCGAGGGCCGCAAAAAGTGCGCACGGTATTCGAACTCGTATTTGCAAAAATAACTTAAATGGACCTTCTAACTTTATGAAAAGGTAGTTGATAGTTAAAATATGAACTGTGAATAGTAGTTTTTATCGTAGTATTCTTATTGGAATTTTAATCAAGCTTGGCGAGGGGACGCAAAAAGCGCGAGGCACTGAAATACTGACCGCGGGCGTAACACATGCTTCGCATAGTTCATGTCTTCGAAGCTCTATTATACATACATGTATGGGCAAAACCTTAACATATGTTGCTTGATTTACAACTCTCAATAAGTCGTAAGAAGCAGCAGAACTCATCTGGGAAATTTGTCAATTAGTCCCTTCTCCAATTCTCTCCGATCTGTATAGAGTTCAATATTCAACAGATGGTCCTTTTTTACATTTACATTTACATATAACCAAAATAGGAAAAATCTGATAACAGTGGCCAGCCAGAAAGTTTAAGGATAGTTTCAGGACCCTGAGAATATCCTAAAAAAGGACATTTTTAGGATACCCAATCAGGACTCTGAGTGCAGTGAAATTGGCCCACTTCCAGGGTGTTCAGGACCCTGAGAATATCCTAAAAAAGGACATTTTTAGGATGCCAATCAGGACTCTTGAGTGCGGTGAAATTGGCCCACTTCCAGGGTGTTCAGGACCCTGACATTGGAATGCCTGAATAAGACATGTTGAGGGTATTTAACAGCGTCCTGAAAAAAGGCTTTTCAGGATACTTAATGGTGCCCGCAATAATCAATATTCACAATTCTCAACACAAATTTTTTTTTACTCATCCACGATCGGATGTGGGTCAGGATGTTCAGGATATGTTAGGGATATCGTTCAGGCTGTAGCCGACATCCTTCATTTTACGCTGGGTATTGAATTCAGTTGACTTCCATAAGATTATTGTGTAGGATATTGTTCAGGATGTAGCCGACATCCTGAATTTTCCGCTGGGTAATAACGCTATCGTGGTTTCATGTGGGAGTACTAATCTTTTACTTTTCTGGTTTATAAGGATAATGTTGAGTCAGAGATGGCCGCACCCGTTTTTCTCCATTAAAAAATATATAAATTTTCTTCTTTTTTTTGTTGAACATACTTGTATTGAATTATGTATTGATTCAATATTGAGTCATCCATATTGAAATTCTCCAAGCTTCCATATACGTATTAGTCAATGAAAAAGTCAATAGCTCAAACACCCACCTACGTTTACTTTGTATGGCTGTTTATTATTGATTAATTCTTTTATTTTTATTTTTTTTTTCTTAAAGGGACCAGTACTGCGTCACAGGTGAATCAAAATCAACTCCAGAAATGGATCCAGCAGCTTTTGCCTTCGTCCTCCATGATCCTGTACCGACTGAAATCCCTGGAACGAAATGCCAAGAGACCAAGTGTCCTGGAGAAAGCTGATCGGATGGCCCGCAAAAAGCACTAAACTTAACAAACAAACAAACTACATTAAATGCAATTTGATTAACTGTTTTGTATATATATATAAATGCTTTTTTTTTCAAGTGGACTGGGGACACACACACCATTTTTATTTTTGAATCTCTGTGCTTTGTGAGGCTTTTATAAAGTTTTCTGAAAACACTTGGCGAAATCCTCTGTATTATGTTATCATGTTAATGTTAATGCTTAATTTTATTTGGATTTTGTACTGAGAAATTTTACTAATAAAATCCTGAAAAAAATGCGGTTTACTTGATATTTTTATGTTCGAGAAACTATAGGCTTTGGCAGTGAAGTTTTTTTAAAAATAATTTTAGAATAATAATTGAATAAATAATAATAATAATAAAAATAAATAAATAAAAAATGATTTTAATGATAATGTGTAATAAATTCATTGCCTTTAAATTCAAACAGTAGCCAACGAATAATATTAAACTTAAATATAACTGAATGTAAGTTTTAATTGCGTTTTCAACTTAATTATAGGTAGCCGATATTGATATACATATAAATATACGTTTTATATCATATTGTTAATAATTACATATTATTTTAAGATAATGTATTTAAATGCGCATTACTTTTGAAATAAAGTGTATTAGCGCCACCACAAATACATTAGGCAATAGCCTTTTCGCATAGTGTATGACATTCCCTCTGTATATTCTTATGGGACACGTGCTTTCTAGTTAAAATTGAAATGAATTGAACTGGATGATTAAATTCTAATTTAATAACATTTGAAAAAGATGGTTAAAGAACAATATAGAGAAACCGACGTCGTCCGGCGAATGTAAGCTTATTATTTTTTCTCACCGTTAACTTAAAACATCATAACCAAACATGAAGATTGCAAAAATTAGAACTAATTTTTAAAAAATAATTTCACAGAGCCGGTGTTAGTTTCGGCGTGGAAAGTGCCCAGCAGATTCAGCAGCAAGCTCACATTCACATTGTTGCGAAAAATCTATACAATCAAGATGCCCAGCGAACGCCAGTACCATATGGAGTCCTCGACCGACGAATGGTAGTCTGCTTGTTATTTATTCATTCACATTTTACTAATTTTATAAATTAGGGTACGAGTCAGAAAGACGCAGTTTGCACAACATGCGGGAAAGGCCTGGCCGACTGTGTGGGTCACTTCGGCTTCATCGATTTAGAGCTGCCTGTTTTTCACGTTGGTTATTTCAAGGCAATTCTTAATATCCTTCAGACGATCTGCAAGACGTGCGCTACAGTCTTACTTCCGCCCGAGGAGAAGAAAACGTATCAAGAAAAACTTCGAAATTTTCGAATGAGCTACTTGGTCAAAAAGGCTCTCCGAAAAAAGATTTTAGACCGCTGTAAGAAAGTAACTACTTGTCCTTACTGCGGCTCGCTTAACGGTATGGTGAAGAAGTGTGGGATGCTAAAGATCTGCCATGAAAAGTTCAGGTCCGTCAAGAAGGACTCGCCGATAATTCAGGAAGAAATCGCCTCGTTCAACAGCATTGTAGAATACAACAAAGAAATAGAATCTGTAATTACTTCTGGTTTAGCTAAAATATTGAATCCTCTGGACGTTCTCCAGCTGTTCGAACGAATCCCTGAGGAAGATATCTTGTTCCTTTTGATGAATCCTAATAACGGCAAACCCAAAGATTTGATTTTAACTAGAATCCCCGTTCCTCCCGTAAGCACCAGACCTTCTGTGGTTTCTGACTTGAAATCTGGAACAAACGAAGACGACCTCACAATGAAACTCACCGAGATCATTTTCCTTAATGATGTTATTGTCAAGCATCGTTCATCAGGAGCCAAAGTTCAGATGTTCAACGAGGACTGGGATTTCTTGCAGCTTCAGTGTGCTTTGTACATCAACAGTGAAACAAGTGGCATACCTCTAAACATGCAGCCCAAGAAACCTACACGAGGCCTAGTCCAGCGGCTGAAGGGCAAGCAAGGTCGTTTTCGAGGCAACCTGTCGGGAAAGCGAGTCGACTTCTCGGGAAGAACGGTCATTTCGCCAGACCCAAACCTTCGTATTGATGAGGTAACCTTATTTTATCACATTTTCTTACATTTTCAGATCTTCTATTTGTTCAAAATTTTGCAGGTCGGAGTTCCCGTTCATGTTGCTAAAGTTCTGACCTATCCTGAGCGAGTGACGAAAGCCAATATCGAGTTGATGCGCAAGTTGATCATCAACGGAGCTGACGTCCACCCAGGAGCCAATTTTCTGCAGCACCGAGGTTCAGATTTCAAGAAATTTCTCAAGTACGGCAATCGCGAGAAAATCGCCCAGGAGTTGCGTTACGGCGACATCGTTGAGCGACACCTGATGAACGGGGACATCGTTCTCTTCAACCGACAGCCCTCGCTTCACAAGCTCAGCATCATGTGTCATAGAGCCCGAGTCCTGGAGCATCGCACCTTCCGCTTCAACGAGTGTGCCTGCACGCCCTACAACGCAGATTTTGACGGGGATGAGATGAATCTTCACCTCCCGCAAACCGAGGAGGCCCGTGCTGAAGCCTGGGTTCTGATGGGCAACAAGTTCAACCTGGTGACCCCACGTAACGGAGAGTTACTAATCGCTGCCACGCAGGACTTCATCACAGGAGCTTATCTGCTCACGCAGAAAGACGCTTTCCTGGATCGAGCTAAAGCCTGTCAGCTGATTTCTTGCCTGCTTGCCGGCGAGGATATCAACATGGAAATTAAATTACCCCCGCCTGCTATTATCAAACCTGTTGCCCTGTGGACCGGTAAGCAGATATTCAGCCTCCTGATTCGACCGAATGCGGAATCAAATGTTAAAGTCAACTTGCGAACCAAAGGTAAGGCGTACACTTCGGACGAAGAGCTCTGCGTCAACGACTCGTTCCTCGTTATGCGAAATTCTGAACTTTTGGCCGGGTCGCTGGATAAATCTACTATTGGCTCCGGCTCTAAAAACAATATTTTCTATGTCCTTTTGCGGGACTATGGGGAAGATTACGCCATTAAAGGTATGTGGCGATTGGCTCGAGTTGCTTCATACTTTATGATGAACCGTGGTTTTTCGATCGGCATTGGAGACGTAACTCCAGGGGCCGGTCTGTTGCGAGCCAAACACGAGCTACTGGAGGCGGGTTATAACAAATGTGACGAGTTCATTCGCCAACTAGCAGAAGGCAGACTTGCGTGTCAGCCTGGTTGTACCGAAGAAGAATCGCTAGAAGCTGTAATCCTTCGAGAACTGTCCGTGATTCGAGACCACGCGGGTAAAGCCTGCCTCAAAGAACTGCCTCGCAGCAACAGTCCTTTGATCATGGCCCTCAGTGGCTCAAAAGGCTCATTCATCAATATCTCGCAGATGATTGCCTGCGTGGGGCAGCAGGCGCTTAACGGCAAGCGAGTGCCCAACGGTTTTGAGGACCGAGCCCTGCCGCATTTTGAGAGGCACTCCAAAGTTCCCGCTGCAAAAGGTTTCGTCAGCAACAGCTTCTACTCTGGTCTCACGCCGACTGAATTTTTCTTCCACACCATGGGTGGACGAGAAGGTCTGGTCGACACTGCAGTCAAGACTGCCGAGACGGGCTACATGCAGCGGCGATTGGTCAAATCCCTCGAAGACCTGTGCATTCACTACGATATGACTGTCAGGAACTCGGCCGGGGAAATCATCCAGTTCGTCTACGGAGGCGACGGACTTGACCCGCGTACATGGAAGGCAAAGATCGGCCGGTCGATTTCAAACGGTCACTGGAACACGTCCGAGCCAAATCGCCTCACCACGACGAAGAGCCGCTAGACGGCGCTAGTATCGTTGAAGCCTTCAAACAGATCCTGGATAGCGGTATCTTCAAAGACTGTGCTGAGGACTTCATTGCCGAGCTTGAGTATTTTACTTTTCTCAAAATTAAATATTAAATAAGTCAGTAGTGTTTAATGGTATTTTTTTTTATTGCAGACAGTTTATCGGAACTGTGGCTCGACAAGTAGCCAAGGTGAGGAAGCGCTTTCAACTAGAGGATAAGAAGGAACTGCTGCCTGTGGAAAAGCATTTGCAGAGGATCACCGTATCTCAACTCATGGAGTTTTGCGATGTGTGCAAAGAAAAGTACCAGAAAGGACGCATTGAACCAGGTAATTATAGAACTTCGATATTATTATTATTACTACTACTACTATTATTGTTGTTGCTTTTACTACCACTGCAACTACTACTACTATTACTACTACCACAACTACTACTATTATTGTTATTTCTACTATTATACCTACTAATATTCCTGCTCCTACTACTACTACTACTACTACTACTACTACTAGTTCTACTTCTACTCCTGCTCCTACTTCTACTCCTACTCCTGCTACTATTACTACTACTGTTACTACTACGACTACTGTTAGTGCTACCCTTTTTTACTATTTTTATGATTTTTCTTCTTTTCAAGAATTTTTACAATAATAAATTGTTTGTTTTATCGTGTTAAACAGGAACTGCTGTTGGAGCCCTGTGCGCTCAGAGTATCGGTGAACCTGGTACCCAGATGACCCTGAAAACTTTCCACTTTGCCGGTGTAGCTTCGATGAACGTTACTCTCGGTGTACCTCGGTAAGATTGCTTGATCATACACATTATCAAATAATATTATTCGATTACTAAACTTAAATAACACTCACAAACAAGTCAAATAATTCAGTATAGGAATCTAGGTTAGTTTAGAAACAGGAGTAACTATTTATTTTACTTAGTGTATTATCTGTTAGATTATTATTATTATTTTTTGATCTCATTGATGGGTATGCAGGCGTTAGCCAATGACCCCAGGGGGAGGGATAGCAGATTCAACTGCTAAGAGTCGCTTGTCTGGGAAAGGCCTCACTTGTAGTCGAGTGGGGTCGAACCCACAGACCCAGAGGTGAAGGGCGATGGCCTTGACCTAAGGTCTTAACCATCGCGCCACCAACGCCCCCTGTTATTATTATTATTATTATTTGTTTATTTTATTTATTTATTGCTCTCTGCGATATCACTACTACTGCTACTACCACTTTTACGTATATAATTATTGTCGTTAGTATTATTACAAATGATGAACTAAAGTAATTCTGTTTAACTCTGTTGTATGGTGAAGTATTAAGGAAATTATCAACGCATCGAAGACCATCAGCACACCGATCATCGAAACGCAGCTCGTCGTGGATAACGACCCTGAGTTCGCCCGCAGAGTCAAAGGACGAATTGAGAAGACCCTATTGGGCGAGGTATTACGATCATTATTATTATTTATTATCAGTACTACAGCAACAACAACAACAACAGCTACTGCTACTACTACTACCACAACAACTACTGCCACACTACTACTACTATTATTGTTGTTATTATTATCATTACTATTGATAACTATTATTACTACTACTGCTACTAGTAGTTCTACTACTACTCCTCCTCCTCCTACTGCTACTACTATTACTGCCACTACTACTTCTACTACTACTGCCACCACTACTACTAAAATTGTATTTAATCATGTCCCAATACCTTATTTATTTTACTCGGTTCCTAGGTTTCTGAATACCTCGAGGAAGTCTATTTACCTGACGACTGCTTCCTGCTGATCAAGCTCGACATGAACCGCATAAGACTCTTAAAACTGGAAGTCGATGCAGAATCCATCAGATACAGGTAATTTAGACACGTAATAAATAGCAACGCACACGTGTGTATATCATTCTACTTAAATTTGTATACACAACTGTGTGTATATGGAATTATGTATACAAGTAATTTATATAAACTTGCATTTTTATCAGATATACGATAATTTCAAACTACCTGATATTTAGAAAAATAAGCATAATACGCAAAATGTGTAATATGTTGACCTGTAATCGTAAAATCTCTGGCGTTACTTATATTTTATTATAGTTAGATTTATTTTTATTGTTATTACATTTACTATATTTTATGAATTACCATCAAACATGAATTATTATTCCTAACATAGTAGTTGATAGTTATTTATTATCTTCAGTATTTACCATAGTTTATGAATTACTGTCAGATATGAAATGTTATTCCTAACATAGTAGTTAATAGTTATGTATCATATTTAATAGTTGTCTTTAATATTTACAATAGTTATGAATTACTGTCAGATAAGAACTATTGCTAGTAACATAGAAGTTTATAGTTATTTATTACCTTCAATATTTACTGTGGTTCATGAATTACTATCAGATATGAATTAATACTCATAACGATGAACTTGATAGTTGTTTATTATATTTATTATTTATATGGTTATCTGAAATTTGAATTTACTATATTCTATGAATTAACCGTAACATATGAAATAGTGTAATTTTGTAGTTGAGAGTCGGTGTTGTAGGTTTCTTGTAGCGAATAAGATAATAACAGTATTGGGCATTTTATTTTGCGTAATGATATCTGCCAGCCGTGCATGAGTGTAGTTTATGACAAGACAATAAAGCAACTTTTTGTTGTCTAATTACGGTTGTGCGTAGCATCTGCACGTCCAAGGTGAAAGTCAAGGCGAACAACGTGAGCGTTGTCAGCGATACCATGATCACCGTCCGACCTGGGGCCTCGACCAAGTCCTCGATGTACCACGTGATCCAGCAGCTGAAAGAGCAGCTACCCTCTGTTGTCATCAAGGTATTAATTAATTTACGTATAACATTCATTTACATTGACATAAATGAAAAATGAATAATTTGAATACAGTCACATACAAACAAAAATTTATGTAAATAAAAAAGAATTTTAATAATTCGTTCTTTCGTTTTTTTGTAATTCAGGTTTTTAATCGATGTGTTATTAGCATTTATATGTATTCTAATTTCAAAAATAGACTTTTAGTACTTGACGATTTTCTATAATTTAAATTATTTTTTATTGATAACGTATATCTAGTTAAGCATTGTTCAGTGCATATGATCTATTTGTTTAATAATCATCAGTATGTATATAATAAAAGTAAATGTCAGTATTCGACTATTTCTTTATAACTTAATTAATTATTCACATAAATTATCTCGCTAATTATTGGTCGAAAATTTTTCTAGGGCCTGTCCACTGTCAACAGGGCAGTCATCCATATCGACGAGTCCAAAGGCTCGACAAAGTACAAACTCTTCGTGGAAGGCGACAATCTTCGCGAAGTCATTGCGACTTACGGCGTCAAGGGGACGTCGACAACCTCTAACAACATTTACGAAGTCTACGCAACTCTGGGCATCGAAGCTGCTCGGTAATTTTTTTTTCTAATTTTTAACATTATTTTTAAATATTAATTTTGCATCTTGTTGTAGAGCCACCATTGCTCGCGAAATCCAGTTCATTATGGAGAACCACGGTATGAGCGTAGATCGTCGTCACGTAGCGCTACTCGCTGATCTCATGACGTGCAGAGGCGAAGTCCTAGGTATCACTCGTCACGGACTGGCCAAAATGAAGGAGTCTGTGCTTATGTTAGCATCCGTAAGTAGCAATAAGTTATTCCTTCAAGTCTATTGTATACATTTAGTACTGATGATTGTTTAACAGTTCGAGAGGACCTCAGACCATCTCTTTGACGCTGCCTACTACGGCCAGGAAGATCAAATCAACGGAGTGAGTGAGTGTATCATTATGGGGATCCCCATGACCATCGGGACGGGCATCTTCAAGCTGCTGCACAAGGCTCAAAAGACGGGGGAACCTAAAAAACGACCCCTGCTCTTTGGAAACCCCGAGTTTCATATCCCAGCGTGAACAAGTACCACTTGAATCCTTTTAGTATACTATAGGTATACGTAAAGTATATTATCAAAGGGATTTGAGTATAATGTTTCAATGACGTGGGATTTGTTGAATTGTAAGAAAATTTTGCTGTTTTTTTTTCGTTTAAAGATGAAGAGTTGATATTGGAAAAGTTGACAATAAATTGGAATAGGAAGTGTGTCACAGATTTAAGTATTATTTTTTTTCTTGTAAATTATTTGTATTTAATAATTGGGAATTAAATTTAATTATATTTAATGTTGTAGCTAAAAGTATTAAATATTACTTAAATAGCAAATCAAAGGCAGAGATAAATAAATTAGATTTTTTGTAGTAAATCGTCTGTATTTAATAACTCAAAATTAAGTTAAGTTCTGTATTTAGTCTTGTAGCTAAAAGTATAAATATTATTTTAAATAGCAAATCAAGGGCAGAATTAGACAAACGCAAGTTGTGCGAAATTTTTAAGGCAGTTCTCAGTTTCCCTCATATTCACTTCTACGAGTGTATCGGTGCTGTTATTGTCCGATTCCAGTCCTTGGAGAATCTTCTGCCCAGTAATGGACTTGAAATTGATGTTCAGTTCAGTCAGACTGGGAAAATCGCGAAAATTTTCACAATTTCGCTGCGAAGTTGAGTCGCTTTCCGACTGAACAGTTTCTGGACTGCGGGATTTGTTCGATTCCTGCTGCGGGACGAAGTTGACGTTCTCGCTTTTGGTCACGCAGATGTTGATCACTCGATTCTTCGAGTGTTCAGCAGTAGCAGTCTGGTCTGGAAGTCGATTCTTGCGAACTGAAAAATCCACATCAGTGGCTAGGATCTTCTTACTACCTGCTGGAGTAAACGGCGTTCCGGGACGACTACCTGGACGCTGGGAAATGGTCGTATAGCTTCTCGGAGTCCTGTTGAATAACGTTAGTTTAGATACAACTTATTCAATAGTTTAAAAATTCACCTGTACGATGAGCTTCTCGGAGTGAATCTCTGAAACTCGCTTCTAGTATCAAGACTGGG
Organism: Eulimnadia texana; assembly: GCA_002872375.1. Taxonomy (NCBI): domain Eukaryota; kingdom Metazoa; phylum Arthropoda; class Branchiopoda; order Diplostraca; family Limnadiidae; genus Eulimnadia; species Eulimnadia texana. The sequence goes on along the minus strand of NKDA01000001.1, from coordinate 29,757,409 downwards.
GGTGTATCGATAAACAGGGCCGTTGTACGAGGCTCTACTGCTGCAGTTTCGAGCAAACTCGTATTTACGTGACTCTTTCGGGGTATAGCCAGGACGGGGAGTGTGAATCGCACTGGCACTTGGTCCCAGAGAAGAGGAATAGAAGGAATCGGTGCTTTGCGATGGTGAAGGAGGGCACGGGGTCCCCAGAACGGCCCTGGAGTAAGAACGGACTGACCCTGGGGAAAACGAACGGCCCAGTCCGGAAGAAACGGACGTTGCCGGAGACCTGGAAGCTCTGGCTTTAACTTTTTCCGTGGAACGCCTGTACTGAGTTGAGGCCATGGAAAGGGATGACGAAGGTCTTCCTCTGTAGGGGGAATGAGTGAGACTTGCTCTGTCGGTCCAGTCTAAAGGCACGGGCTCTTGGTCAGCACTCGAATCCTTTAAATCAAGAAATGGGTTGTTTAGCTAACCAGTATCTAATTACAATGAACTAACAGCTTAACTAGTAACTAATCAGCACTTAATTACTGAACTAAGTACGCTTAACTGGTCTAGCTAAGCAGAACTAGTAGCTAATCAGTTCTTAATTATTGAAGTAAATAAGCTCAACTAGCCTAACTAGGCTCAACTAGAAGCTAGTCAGTACTTAATTACGTTGAAGTAACTAAGCTTAACTGGTAGCTAATCAGTACCTAGATACATTGAACTACATAAGCTTAACTAGCTTAACTAAGTTTAACTAGCCTAACGGAGCTTAACTAGTAGCCAGTCAGTACTTAATAATTGAACTAAGTACGCTTAACTAGCCTAACTGAGCTTAACTAGCTTAAGTAAGCATAACTAATTTACTTACTAACTAGTCAAACTAGTTAGATTACGTTAATTAGTAATTTTTGTAGAGTTACCTCATTTGTGATTGTGTTTAATGACGAATCGGAAGTTTGGACTCCAATTGAATGAAGGTGAAGGACTTGAGTTTCTGTCCAATCAGGGGGAGGAAACTGAGCACTGAAAGTTTTGTTCGAACTCCGCTTTCTCGAAGAACTTCGCTTGCCGAAGAGTCGATTGAAAATCGAACTTTTCTCTGCAAGAAGAATACAGTAGAGAAAATCAATAATTAAGAAATGTGTATTAAATGAATTATATTATTATTTATTCGTCTCTTCAAATTATTGCAGTTTTATTTTTTTATTTTATTTTACTGTTAGTTTCTTACATTTTTTTATTTCTTTATTTAATTTCTTCATTTAAATTTATTTATATTATATTATTAAAAAACCTTTCTCTCTTCGTCCACACGTTTCTCCGTCCTGCACGGAGTCTTCGTAGTCGGTACTGCTGTTCAGGTCTTCGCCAGGGTTCCTGGATTTGTACGAAGACTTTCCTAAGGAACCAACAGAATTTTTTCTACGATATTCCAGGCAGACCAGTCCGTTGGCACTGGATCCGTTGTGAAATAGTTTCAGTGAACGCTGCCTGTGAAGTCTTTGCGGCGAATCGCTTCGTGTAGCAGACCGAGCGTACAACACTTTATCCGTAGCATCACCTGAAAACGGTAAAAATGCACATATAGCTTAGCCAGAAGATTCCCGTTTTCCCTTAAAGAGCGCAAGGTTTTCCCTGTTTTTCCCCCTTCCGTTGTAGATATCGAGCTCTATATCCCTTCTATCTAGGATATCAAGCTATACTTATGTCGTTTTTCTTCCCTTATTTTTCCCTTCTGACACCCAGTTTTCCCTTTTTTTAAGGGAATTTCCCTGCAAAGTGGAAGCACTGCTTACAACATACCTCGGCATATGACGTCAAGTAAGTTGGTTTGGACCGCTTTGTGAACGATGTTGCCTTGCGGGTAACTCTCAATCGACCCGTGGGCTAAAGCGAGGGCTTCCTCGTTGCTCAGCAACAGCGATTTAGCCCCTGATGAAACAACTGAAGTCTTGGTGTACGTTGTAGGGGTAACGATACTGTAGCCTCTGCCAGTGTAGTAGATCTATACAGCAACAAAATAGTTTGCCAATTTACGTTAAAGTGAGTGTATGAAGTTTGTATACCTTTCGTTCTTTGATTAAAATGCTAAGGGTGTCGTACAGCAGGCTGCCGGCAGGAAGCGCTAGTTCCGGGAAGCTTCTCTCCAGCGCCTGAACAACGTCGGTGAAGGAGGCGCTGTGATGGACTTCGTTCAGTTCCCAAATCACCCAACAGATGGCTTCGTGAAGCGGCGTGAACTGGCTCTGAATGATTGGCTGAAGAGTGCAGCCCTCAACGTCACCTTATTTAAATGCAGAAGTTAAGAGTAGTTTATCAGTTAGTTAGATAGATAGCCGGCTAGATAGTAAATTTAGCTAGGTGGTAAGTTAGTTTGCTAGTAAGTCAGCTACCTTGTTAGTTTATTGATAAGTCACTTAGTCTGACTGGTAGTTACTTAGTCACTAAGTTAGCTAGACAGTAAGCTCAGCTAGTTGATTGGTTAGTCACTTAGTTAGCTAGTGAATCAGCTAGCTAGTTAGTTGGTTAGTAAGCTCGTTACCTTCCTGATCAGTTACTTAGTAAGTAAGCTAGCTTCTTAGTCACTCAGACAGACAGTTCATTAGTTACCTCTCCCTTGATTCGTTAGCTTATTAGTTAGTCAGCTTAAAGAAGCTAAGTTAGAGAGCATATTGCTATGATTGCAACACACTGGAACTTGTGCAACATAATTTCCGACGAAGTTCTTTACATGCAACGGCGATATGCTTTTAGCCGTAGGCTTGAAAAAATCCATCATCTCACAGAAAATAAGATAATAACAGGTCTAGTAGTTCCGCAAGAAACGCTGCCGTACTAACTACCGTGCCGCCGAGTCAAGGTGACAGTCCAACGGCAGAACATTTCAAAACAAAAATAGATTTCACTTGACAAGAATCGAGAAAAATTTTAACTAAGTTCAGACTAAATCTTACGTTAATACGGAAACAGTAAATTTTACTAACATACAAAGTTATTCGGAGTTACTCGAGACAGACCGCAGTGTTTCACGCTTAATTTTGATTTAAATAACTATTGTATAATATTTCTTAATGATTATAATATTTAAATTAAGTTTAATTTATGGAATTAAGTTCAAGTATTTTTGTACCGACAAGGGCGATGCTGTAGGCGGACGGCGCTCGCAAAACTTTTCTCGTCCAGGCACCTCGAACGACTTCGAGCGAGCTCTCGGGTCCCGTCACCAGGACCGTGGCCGGAGTTACGTGACCTGCAAACTCGAGTTCTCCAACAGCTTCCAGTAAAGTTCTATTCCAGTAGCAACAGCTGTTTGCTGCTTGAAAACTCTATGCTCAAAGAAAACAAAAGGACACAAAAACATTCATTACTTATTTCACTTCCACACAGACCAATACACCGTTTTATCCAAAAATAAATGAATCTATAAATTTCGATTAAAATTTGTATGTTATTGATATTAGTTAGCGAGTTATAGATAATAGTTTACCTGAAATAACGTGCGTCCATCAACTTTGTTTGTTGATTCCGGATGTTTTGGTTTGAACTGCAGCGCAAGGCAGCGGTCGAGGATAAACTGCATCCTCTGCCCACTCCACAAACTGCGGCAGGATCGGACACTCATTTTCTATCTTAAAAAATAATAGATATCACATTATAATACATATAATGCATATTTTTAATTTCGTAATAATATAATAATAATAAAATAACAGTAAAATTCGCGTATAATAATCGAATAATTTTATAACAGTAAAGCAGTGTTTCCACTTGTCCGTTTCCCGTCTTTCCCTTATTCCCTTATTTTCCCCTTTTCCCTCTCCGTGCCAGAATATAAGACTGTACTTGGATTTTCCCTTTTGTCTCTTCTCTTATTTCTCCCCTTTTTCAAACCCCGTTTTCCCCGTTTTCCCCGTTTTCAGGGAATTTCCCTGCTAAGTGAGCAGGTAGTTTAACCAAGTATTGTTATTGAAAATCTCTTGTTCCGGGTACGTTGACACTTGATTATTCATATTCGTCCCATTGTTTTGTTATGGCAAAATAATATAGAGTAAAAATAAAACGTTTGGTAAACAAAGCATGTCCAGGAAATCGCCCATTTCAGGCAAGTTGTCTGTTTGAAAAAGGTGTCGACGACCCCGTTTCAATTACTCATTCATTTCTTGCCACAACAAATGTCCGTCCATCCGACATGTACCTGAATTAATTCAGCCGAATTAATCTACATTTGAAACTATTGTTTTCCCTGAAAACCCCCGTCCAAATGTGAGTAACACATATGGCTTAACATCATGTGTTATAAGTTTGTTCTTTCCCTGTAGAAGAGAAAATACAACAAAAAAACCGTTATGCGGACTACACAATATATGAAATGGGCCAAAGTTTTCCAAAAATCAAGAACGGAAGTCGGAAAACCTCAATTTTCATGTAAAAATTGCGTTTCTTTTTCTCATATGTCTTCCAAATACCTCAGATTTCTATCAGCAAACGTATTACTCCAAGGCAAACCCTATCGTTTACCCCGTAAGCAATATAACAATACAATAAACTAATAGAGAAATCTGCCGAATACGTGGACACGCCTAAAAACCCTTACGGATAGCCTGAAACTCCAGCCCGCCCCCCTGATTCAACAAATTTGTTTTGTGTTAGAACCTAAAAATAATGATTATAGTAATAGTTTTCCCACAATCGAGTTCACGTTCCTGATTGTCCAAGTGGTCAGTGATTTTCCCACGGCCGTCCCCGTTTTTCCCCCTGATTTTTCCCTGTTATCCGATATTCAATCCTTCGTTGCTATTTAACGGCTATCACGTAGTTGCCATATCATAACCCATATCCTCTACACGAAAAAAAATTACTAATTATTAAAAGTACAACATAAATAGATCATTTATATTTCCCAGCAGAAAATGAAGGATAGTCTCCGGACCCTGAAAATATCCTGAAGAAGACATTTTCAGGATGCCAGTCAGGACTCTGAGTCCAGTGAAATTGGCCCACTTCCAGGGTGTTCAGGACCCTGACATTGGAATGAATGATTAATAGATGTTGAGGGCATTAACAGCGTCCTGAAAAAAAGGCTTTTCAGGATACTTAATGGTTCCCTCAATAATCAAGATTCACAATTCTCAACACAATTTGTTTTTACTCATCCACGATCAGACATGGTTCAGGATAATTCAGGATATGTTAGGGATATCGTTCAGGATGTAGCCGATATCCTTAATTTTCCGCTGGACTCCTATGCTTATTATAAAGTAACCCTTCGATTTCAAGTTACGTATAATATATAATATATAATTGTAAAAAAAAATTATGTATTTACCATCAAATAGTCATCCTTACTTCAATGAAATTAAGTAATATGGAATTTTTGCGTGATACTGCGATCGATAGCTGGGCACGTGTTTTCGTCTCGGATGTCAACAGTCAACTGAAGTCCTGTTGCCTCTGCATTAGCTTCCTTATACAAAGCCAAAAGGTTCTACTTTTTGCCTATGTATGCCATTGTGTTATTCAAGCAGACCGCAGGTTATTAGAACCTTCCAAATCCTGTACCTTCCCCTATGACACATGAAAAATATACTGAATATCAAATGCTAGGAACTAATACCTAATACATGATATCTTACAATTCAGCTGTAAAATAAGAAGTCCAGGCTCTTGTTTCGTATTCATGTCCATCAGAAACTTGAATCTTAAGTATAAAAACTGAATTATTCCAGGTGAATGGGGACTTAGCCTTACGAAAACCGCAGACTTGAAACCGCAAAGAAAATAAGAAATCCTTCTGGTTTTGCTTTAACGAGATTTATACTCGTTGAAACCCAAAAAAAATTCTCGGACTCGGGATTTCTAATACTTAATTCAAACAAGCTTTCACGAATATCATCAAGTGTAATCAAAGGTTTCTGGTTATGGTTTCAGCAGGCGTCAGGGCGGGAAGCCACGCGCTGCGGGAACAACGCCATCTAGCGGTGAACGAACGAACTAAGTTACATTTATTTCTAGTAGGCCGATGGACGTTTATTGTTGAATCTGGATTGCACAATCTACAAGAAATAATATCTCTGCAGGAAGTTATTGGAGTTCGGTAGTAGGTAGTAGTAAGTTAGTAGTTGGTTGTAAAGTAGTAGTGTAGTAGTATAGTAGTGTAGTAGTGTAGTAGTGTAGAATAGTCCAGATTTTCTATTGGTTGTGTTGCTTCTGGACTGGGGACTTGTTCGCTCGCCGTTGAGGACTCTGAAAAATTATTTAAAAAATCTAATGAGATATTCATAAACTAATATAATCAAAATTTAGTGTAATTAAGTTCGATTTTACGTCAGAATTGAGTTTGTCCAGTTCTTTGGAAAGTTCAGCATCCTGACGGTGTTTCTCCACTTGAACTCTCGCCATGTGTCCACGAAACGTCGCTTGAATTTTCGTCGCTGCTTCATTTGCATCTGTAAAAAAAAAAAAACCACAAATTTTGTATAAATTATTGTATTTATTAGGTCGGCTGTCTTAAGATGGCGGGCCTTGAAGTATCGATCTATTGTTAAATGATTACCGTTGACTTGATTGTTTGACGAGTCCATGTCTCCTTCAATCGACTGGTCGATTCTTGATTGCTTTGCGTGCTTTGAATCCACGAAAGGTTGCTTGAATTCTAGTAGCTGCTGCTTCCCTTTTGGCTTCCCCTAGAACATTGATTGGACTAATTACATATAAAATTAAATTCTATCATTTACTTATAGATATATAGAAAATATAACAATATAATAAATCTTATGGAAGTCAACTGAATTCAATACCCCAGCGTAAAATGAAGGATGTCGGCTACAGCCTGAACGATATCCCTAACATATCCTGAATATCCTGAACCATGTCTGATCGTGGATGAGTAAGAAAAAAAAATTGTGTTGAGAATTGTGAATCTTCAGTATTGAGGACACTATTAAGTATCCTGAAAAGAGTTTTTTCAAGACGCTCTTAACATGTATTATTCAGGCATTCCAATGTCAGGGTCCTGAACACCCTGGAGGTGGGCCAGTTTCACTGCACTCAGAGTCCTGATTGGCATCCTGAAAATTTCCTTTCCAGGATATTTTCAGGGTTCTGAAAACTATCCTTCATTCTCTGCTGGGTACGTATACACGAATAACTATATCCATTTATAATAATTATATAGACTAAATTTAATGAAAAATTTTTACTTTATGTGGTGCTAAACGTGTGAACGTAATTATTTATTCAATATCCACAAGGTTCAAGGTTTCTGGAAACTCGAGTCACGCAATGGCAGCCAGAAATAACTACTGGAATTTCAAACTACAAGTCCTAAGTTAGCTTAGAAAAATGTTAACAAAACATTTGTAAAATGAAATACTAATATTAAATTTATATAAAATGTATTCTCCATGAATCTAAGTGTGTTCAGTTAATAAATTAGGTTTTTATTTAAATTAATAAACTTACTGTTAACTGCTGTGTGCAGCAGTGAGTAGCAACTGTTACCGAACTTGAGAAAGTCGATGAAGGTAAAGGTATTGCCTAGTTCTACAGCGCAAACTCGTAATTAAGTATTTATTCAACGGTGAACCGTTTCTCGAACGGCTCACCTTCACTCGAACCGTACCTTAGAGCTGTGAACCGTTTTTGAACCGGTTCGCTATTTCAAAAAAGTTCTTCCAGATTTCAGAAACCGTATACAAACGTTTTGTGAACCCAAATATGAACCGGGGGAACTGTAAGACGAACCGTACTGAACCGTGAACCGTGAACCGCGGTTCGGAAAAATATAGTTAATGAGTATTTACCTGTGATTTCAGAATTCTTTTGTGGAGCAATCTTTGCTGGAATAGTGAGGACAGTTTCACATTTGCTGGAATTGCAGCCCATTGCTGGAACATAACTAGACGTTGTTCCAGTCAAACTTGGAATGGTAGACTAATACTTACCAGTGTTCACAGTACGTTATGTCCGTGTCCACGTAAACAGCAGGACGTTGTCTGGCTGGTTCTCATGGGGAATCCTGTAATTTTACCTTGTTGTTTACAGCTCTGCTATCGCAACGCAAAAGTCCTATTAGTACTTCGTACACGTCTAACACGAAAATATGTTGGGAATTTCATACTAATTAATGTCACTAATGTTCCTAGAAAATGTTCCTGTGATCATAAATGGATATTTAAGAAACCCCACTACGGCCCAGTGTAGCAAGGAGGCCCTCCCAGCACTGGGTCGTAGTGGGGTTTGATAATGTGCATTTTTTTATCAAGCAAATATACGGTTGTTACTACAGATTCATGTTATTATTATCTCACATGCCTATTTTCAAAACCCCACTACGACTCAGTGCGGTAAGTTGGACCTCCAGCACTGGTTCGTAGTGGGGTTCGATAATATGCACTCGGTACTAAGCAAATGATACCCTTGTTACCACATACTCGTATTAATATCATCCCATGTGCATATTTTCAAAACCCCACTACGGTCCAGTGCGGGAGGTTCCACTTGCTGCACTGGGTCGTAGTGATAATGTGCAATAACAGATGCAATCACTACCACAGATTCATATTATTGCGATCTCGTATGCTTATTTTCAAAACCCCACTACGGCCCAGTGCGGCTAGTACGACCTCCCGCACTGGACCGTAGTGGGGTTTGATAATATACATTTGTTTTACCACAGATTCCTATTATTATTATACCATATGCGTATTTTCAAAACCCCACTACGGCCCAGTGCAGCAAGTGGACCCCCCCCCCCGCCCGCACTGGGCCGTAGTGGGGTTTCATAATACGCATCCGGTATGAAGCAACTGATACGGCTGTTATCACTGATTAGTTCCAAAGTTCATTTTGGTGTAGTGAAATCGTAAATGCGTAGTCAGACTTTTAAAAAAACTGAGTTATTTCAGAACTACTGAAGACGAATGGCCAAGCTTTCCGTATATACTTCAGTTTTCAGTCCACTCTTAAAATTAATTTGAATTTGAATTAATTTTTAGGCTTTCCAGTCTGACAGCAAAGCTTTACACAAAGAACTGACACTGTTTTCCCAAGAAGAACAGCAAATTCTTCAGCAGAACTTCAGAAATCTCGCAAAAGGACAGAAAAATGTCGAACGGAACGTCTTGGAGGTAAAATTTTTAAATTATTATATAAATAAACATTTAAATTATTAACATTAATCGTAAGTTTCCTTTCAAGAAAATCAGAGAAGTGTATATTCAAAAGGTTTCTGTACGCAAATTTACTTACAAAATCCGTCTGATACCTTAGAGTAGCACTTACTGATACCTTACGACTGACTTCCTTAGCAAATCTAGCAGAACTAAAACACTTAAACTAATCGCTTCTGGCAAAAATAACTTCAATAAAGAATTAATATTTAATTTTAATGTTTCTTGTTAATACTAGAAAGCGCTACTGCAATTGCTATCCGTTCCATACGTTGAGTTTATGGTTCGTCGTTTGTGCGACTTGATGACTGGACAAATGAAGGGAATGCAGCACATCACTTACGAGGGATACGTCCACTGTGCTGCAGTGATGGTCAAAGGAATGCTGGACGAAAAATCCGGGCAAATTTTGTATTTAGCAAGTGGAAGGAAGTCTTATGGAACAGCCGATGAGATCCAAGAAGTGTTATTTCATATCTATTTTTTCATATAATTCGTAATTAACAACGAGTTTTTAGTTTGTTGTGCTTGTACTGAAAAGCTACTTACAGCTAAGTGCTACCGAACCAGCGTTCCAGTGCTGGAACACTTCCATGTTGAACCGTTCCAGCGAGGTTGGAAAGCTTTGATTACAAAACTTTCTAATAAAGTTATTAATGAAATTTAATCAAGGATTCCATCAATCGCTTGGCTGAGGCTTTTCTCCAGGACTTGGTAGCCAGTGGCAGTCAATCGTTTGGTTCTACGTTCAACGCAGACTCCATAAAGCAATGGTTATCGAAATGCTATCAAATGGCGGAGATGCAGGATATCCTCTCTCACCGAGTTTTCCATTTGCCGTATAATCCAATAGCTCCTTTTGTTCCCATAAGTCGTGGCATTCCTTCCAGAATCTATCCTTCATGGCTGGAGATCGGAGATATCATCTTTATTAACTCTTTTCTGCCTCTGGAACTGAGGAACGAATGGAGGTTCCTGTTTTCGAGCAGAGTTCATGGCGAAAGCTTTTCAAGGTTTGTCTTATACTCAAAAATCTTGAATGAAATAAATTTTATGTTCTTTATAGCTTGCTAGGAAGCATCGTTGACAAGGGACCATCGATTATTGTCATTAAAGATAACGGTGGAAATATTTTTGGAGGATTTGCTAGCACGAGCTGGACCATTAGCCCGAATTTTGGGGGTAAAACTTAACTTAAAGATCTTAATCGATTTAAAATTTTATATTTTGTATGTTATTAAGGAACCGAGAGGAATTTTATTTTTTCGCTGTATCCAAGGATGGCTGTTTACAATGCAACAGGATTCAATAACCATTACCAGTACCTCAACGCGCAGCAGCAGACGCTACCGAACGGGCTTGTAACATTCGATTCAGTTATCGAATCTTTTGGGTTTAATAAGTCAAGTTATTGAATTATTCCGGAATAAAGGGCATGGGTGGACAACTGGGATATTTTGGCCTGTGGATCGATGCAGAATACGGACAAGGTCGATGTGCTCCGTCCTGTACGACGTTCGGATGTCCTCAGCTGTCCGCATCCCCGCACTTCAGAATCGATAGACTCGAGGTCTGGGCTGTTGGACCCGAACCCTTTAACGACCTGGACGAAATGGTAGGTAACATGCAGAGATGGGCGGCTTAAACCGTTTTCTTTAAACCCGAACCGCTGAACCGAATCCAAGCCGCTTATCTCGGTTCATAAAGACAACCCGATAGAAAAAAAAATGATGCGCCAGCCATATGTCTGAATGACCGTCTGAATGGTGCATGACTATCATGAATTCAGCTAGATGACAGTGTGAAACTGGCCCACTTTCACACGGTTTGTACGCTCGAGTTTTGAAAGAACTAAGTCATGCAGTATTCAGTCCCTTATTCAGAGGGTTCAGTTTTAGTAACTAAAGCGAGTTCAGCTACTGTTCAGCTAGTGATTCAGAGGGGAGCTAGTGTTCAGCTACCTAGTCATTCGGTACTCAACCGTATGACTTTTCCATCGGGAAGAAAAGCAAACGACTAAGCTCCTAAACCTGAATTTGAGTCGAGCTCGAACCTAGTTACCAAGTCAAACCGAACCGAACCTTGAACCGACTTAAAGTTCTTATCAATCCGCCCATCTCTTTGGGTATACGTCAATAGTTCATAAATTATTAACCGTTTACTACCACAGTATAGAGAACATTCAGTAACTCAGCAAGTCCTATCTCGCCATGTTAATGCCGGAAGCGCGAAACTAGCGCTAAATTTCTGCGGACGAGTGTTGTCGGTACTACGAGCTCTCAAAGCCTCAGCCGTCCAGCCTTAGATTTTTAGTCAGTGCAGCCTTAGTACCAATAGCAGCCACCGCAGAAATCTGGCGCTAGTTTCGCGCTTCCGGCATTAACATGGGGAGATAGGACTCAGCGTTGCCACTTTTCAATCTTCCCTTTTTCCCCTCTTCCCTTATCTTTCCCCTTTTTCCCCTCCGTGTAAGGATGTATAGGGTCTAGATTTCCTCTTTACTCTCTTATCTTCGTCTTCCCTTTTCAGACCCCATTTCCCCCTTTTTTTAGGGAACTTCCCTGCAAAAGTGGAAACACTGATAGGACTTGCCGTTTTACTGAATGTTCGCTATATTGTGGTTACTATTAACGATGAACAGGAGGATCGTCCGAGTATCTTAGATTCGGACATCGAGGGTGCTGCTATACTGCGCATGTTGAACCGAGGCCCCGTGTCGGAAGGCCTTCGAGAAAATCCGACCTCAGACGGGCCTGAAGATAAATCAATGCCTTTAATTTAATCATTGGAAATCAGTTTTACTGCTCCGAATGGAAATTTTGAAGTGAATTTACTAACAGAGCTTTTGTATTGTGTGCTGCAGTTTATCGCGCTCTTTGTAATACACATAAATAATACAGTATTTACTACACTAATTCATAAATACTGAAGAAAAATACAATAAAATAATTAAAAGATAAAATTTTACAATATTTCGATAAGTTTCGGTATTATTAAATTTAATTATCGATTAATTGCATGTTAATAATCGATTACTAATAGAAATCGATAGTTTGTGATTCCGTCATTTGTTGACATTTTTCCTTTGTCCACATTAGATGGCATTGCGGAAGGCTTTTATATTAACAAACCTAGGAATTTCACAACTGCAAAACACGGCTTAAAAAGTCAAACAAAAGGGTTATTTTTAACTGTCAGTAATAAATCGACAGCCTGAACAAAGAAAGAAGTTAAATTTTTCAGAAAATGTCTGCTGTCACTGATACAAGTATTTTGCAACCTCACTTGAGTCGAGTCCGAATTCCCACTCTTCAGGATCGCGTTTTCAAAGATGAATGCATGTTTTCATTTGATTCTCCGGTAAAACAAAATGTCATTTTCGTCTTTAGACAGTAATTTTTAATGTTGTTTTAACTCAGGAATCGGAAACGGGCCTTTTCGTCTGTCTCAACACGTTCATCGGGCTTGGAGAGTCGTTCGTCAGGGAGTACAGCCAGAAGACGGGAAACTGCGTTTTTCTCCGAATGAAAAGAATCAGGCACGAGGTGCCCCAAGAAAATTCTAACGAACCCGAAAAGAAGATCACTCGTCTGGCCATTGGTTTGGAAGGCGGTTTTAAAGCTGACGACGAGAAAAAATATATTTATGAAGACCTGAACTCGATCGTCGTGCTGCCCGATTTTAAAGAAATCCTGTTACCGTGTGATGATCTACCGCTAATTGTAACTAATTCACTTATAACATTATTCATGAAAAATCACTTTTAAGTCTTTATTAATCTTGGAAAGGTTCAAGAAAGCGTTAAAGGCATTCTTACTGCACCAAGCGCTAGCCGACTGGAGGAGCTGCGAGCTTTAGAAAATACTTGGGATGGAGAAGTGCGGCCAGTCTCGAAACACGCAGAAAATCTGGTCCAACTGAACAATGGAATTCACATCCCTCCGAGCGGGTGGCAGTGCAGCAAGTGCGACAAGACAGAAAACTTGTGGCTGAATCTAACGGATGGCTCGATTCTCTGCGGACGCAAGTTTTTCGACGGAACTGGAGGAAACAACCATGCTGTTGAACACTACCAGAACACTGGTATCACTCCAATACAGTTTTCTTTATCATACAATCTTTAAAAACCTATCGTTTTTTCTTGCAAAGGTTATCCGCTGGCAGTAAAGCTAGGTACTATTTCTGGCGAGGGCAAAGCTGATGTCTACAGTTATGCTGAAGACGACATGGTGGAAGACCCTCACTTGAAGCAGCACTTGGCTCATTTCGGGATCAACATGGAAGGCTTGCAGAAGACGGACAAGTCGATGGCCGAGTTAGAAATCGATCTGAATCAGCGTGTGGGTGAATGGGCTACAATCCAGGAGTCGGGAAAGGAACTGATACCGTTACACGGTCCCGGTTTCACTGGTCTGGTCAATCTGGGCAACTCTTGCTATTTGAATAGTGTTCTCCAGGTCTTGTTCTCTGTTCCCGAGTTTGCGGACCGTTTCGTGAAGCATGCGCAGAGTATCTTCAATATGGTCACGGGAGACCCAACGCAAGACTTCAACATCCAAATGTACGATATCTTTTTCTTAAATTCATATATTTTCTCAAATATCTTTAAGCATGTTCCCTTTAAGAGAGCTCTGTTTTCCTCTTTTTCTCCTTCGTGCTAATATATAAAGCCCTCCTTGTAAATTTCTCCTTCCCCCTGTCCCCTGAGTTTTCCCCCTTTTCAGGGAGTTTCCCCGCGATGGAAGCACTTTAAGAATTCTTCCTTTTCCCTTTGAGAGCACTGCTACCCTTTTTCCCCTCCGTGCTAATAGATAAAGCTATTCTTCTAAATCTCTCTGTCCCCTTAGTTTTCCCCCTTTTCAGGGAATCTCCCCGCGATGGAAACACTTGAAGCATTCTCCCTTTGCCCTTTGAGAGCGCTGTTTCCCTTTTCCCTCTCCGCACTAATAGATAAAGCTATACTTCTAAATCTCCCTTTCTGTCTGTCCCCTTATTTTCCCAGTTTTTCAGGAAACTTCCCTGTACAATGGAAGCACTGCCTAAATCTTCAATGTAATTCAAATTTTTTACATAGGGCAAAACTGGGAAGTGCTCTACTGTCGGGAAGATACTCTTCGGAGAATACTTCGCATTTGGGCGTGAAACCAGTGATGTTTAAAAGCCTCATCGGCAAGGGACACCCCGAATTTTCGACCAAGAGGCAACAGGACTCCGTAGAGTTCCTCTTACATCTTATCAATGTCGTAGAGGTAAAAATCTATAAGCTATTTTCAGTTACCGTTTATAATTACAATCAGTATTGCATAATTAATTGCAGTTATTTTTTTCGGATTATCGCAAATTTGGTCAATCATATTACAAACTCGAATGATTTAATTTGCAATTTTCAGAGTTTGCATTAGCACTGAAACAAAATAATCTGTTTTTCACTAGTATTACATTTGAAAAAAAGTTTTTATCCCTTCGTTGCATTTTTTGGGATAAAACTTAAAGTCAGTTTTGGCGGGAAAGTATTTGCGATTTCTCGGTTACACAACTCCAATTTAGATAACTGGACTTCATACTTTGTTATTGTTCAGAGATACACGAGGAATCATCCCGTCCCCGGAACCAGTCCCGCAGAAGTCTTCAAGTTCCGAGTGGAGGAACGCTTACAGTGCACGGGATCGGGTGGTGTGCGTTACACTTATCGGTAAATCACCTTAGTATCTTGCACTTTATTTATTATTATTTTTATTTTAATTTTAAATTTCTGTATATTTTCCTTATATTTTATTTTATATTTTTCTACGTTTTCAGATAATAGAAAAAACTATTCCAGTTACTTCAGATGATTTCTAATGAAACTTATTCATTACTAATAATTCTAAAATTCCCAGTTTTTTTTATATATACCTATATTGCGAAGTTTTTTTTTTTAATTTATGTACTTTCTGGCGTAAAAGAAAAGTTTTAAATTTTAACTTATTTTAGATGATTTGTGACTAAGTCGAATGTTATGTTTGCAGACCGGAGTATCATTTGCCTGTTCCCATTCCTTTGGAGACTGCAGTCAATGCTGAAGAGGTTCGTCAGTACCAGGAGCGGAAGAAACAGGCAGAAGCTTCCGGACAGCCTTTGTAAATAATTTTCTTAATTATTTAATTTTATTGTTATATTTATTCGTATATTCATATTTATGTCATGTTTATGATTCATGTATAATTACTATTGATTTATTCAAAATATTTATGGTTAGGATTTTAGTTTTTTTTTCAAGAGATCATAGTAAAGGACACTACTGCTGCTACTATTACTACTACTACTACTACTATACCTACTTCTGCTGCTACTACTACTACTACTACTACCACTACTACTACTACCACTACTCCTACTACTACCACCACTACTAATACTACTATTAGTACACCTACTGCTACATCCACCACTACTACTACTACTACTACTAGTACTACACCTACTGCTACTGCTACTCTTACTATTACTACTTCTACTACTCCTCCTACTTACGTGTCAAAATTGCCAATACTTCTTATTTGTTTTTATCAATCAATACATTAGTCCTGATATCAACCAACATTTCTTATTTTCTGTTGCTTATTGAAGGAAACATGACGACATTGTCAGGCCCCGCGTTACTCTGCAGTCCTGCTTAGAAGCCCTGGCTCAGCCCGAAGAAGTTCAGCAATTTTTCAGCACGGCCCTGAACCAGCGAACCACGGCGATCAAGTAAATGGACCAATAAAACAGCAAAAAATAGTTCAAAAGTCACTTACAAAATAATAACAATAATAAATTTCTGAATTGCTATTCAAACCTTCAAAGTAATAACAGTTATTTTTAACTTTGAATTTTTCTGTATGGCAGGACCACACGTTTGGCCACGTTCCCCGATTACTTATGGATCCAGCTGCGTAAGTTTACTCTAGCCGAGGACTGGACCCCGCGGAAACTGGACGTTGCTGTGGAGATCCCCGAGGTGCTCGACTTGGGGTGGATGCGGGGTAAAGGAAAGCAACCCGGTGAAGTCCTGCTTCCGGAGGTATCGTAAACTTTTACCGTTCAGCTTCTCGAGAAACTTGAGTTATCGCTTTTCTACTGTTTTTTACGTTATTTTATTTTATTTATTTATTTTTGGTTTATTAATATTTAATTTTATTGTTATTATTTTATTCTTTACTAAATTTCTTTAGTGTTTTATTTGCTTTTTGTTATTTATTTTGTTTATTTCAAATGTGTGTTATTTCTATATAGTTTGTACTATTATCTTATTTTATTTTTATTACTGTTTTATTTCTATTTATTTTTATTTTATTTTTTTACATTCTTGTATTTTGTATTTTAATTTTATTAATTTAATTTATTTTTGGTTAAAGGAGGCTCCACAGCAAGAGGCCGAGCCGCAGCTGGACGCTACCGTCATCACGTCCCTGGCCGAAATGGGGTTCCCCGTGGAAGCCTGCAAGCGAGCCGCGTATCATACCAAAGGTCAGGGTATCGAAGCCGCTACCCAGTGGGTGATGGAGCATCTGGACGACCCGGATATCAGCCAACCGTTCGACATACCCAGCCAGGGCAAGTCGAACTCGGCAGGTAACGAAACTTAGTTCCGAGTCGTGTCACGTTAAGTTACAAAAATGCATTGGTATCAGATTTATGATTTATCAACCTTAGTGTTGAATAAATTTGATGTTTTTAAAAATTTTGGTTAACGGGTACAGGTTTCGAGCCGAACGAGGAGGGAGTTGCGATGCTGGAAGCGATGGGATTCACCCGGGCCCAGTGCGTTCTGGCTCTTCGCAATACCAGCAACAACGTGGAACGTGCTGCTGACTGGATCTTCTCGCATCCCGACGAAGTCAACAGTGCTGAAGCCGCTTCTGAAGCAGCTCCTGCACAACAAACTCAGCAGGAACCTCAATTCAAAGACGGCAAACCAGGTACATTCATATCATCATTATTATTATCGAAATTTGTAAAATTAATTTAACAATTTTTAGTTTACGAGCTGAAGGCGTTCATTTCTCATATGGGAACGTCAACCACTGTGGGCCATTATGTGTGCCATATCAAGAAAGATGGGCGCTGGGTGATCTTCAACGACGAGAAAGTGGCACTTTCCGAGAATCCGCCCGTCGAACTTGGGTATCTCTATCTGTTCCAGCGCGTCCAGCAGTAAGAATCAACTCTTCTGTCAGTTCTGCTGAAGGTATCCTTTACTTCAGATATTGGATAAAAATCCGTTTTTCGCTATGAAACGAGTTCAACAAATAAAATTTGAGAAGTTTTTCTGCTGCAGTATCAGCTTTGAATCTTTTCATGAATGATTTATTTGGAAAAAAATGAAACAATGGCACCATACAAAACACTTTTTCACGGATACGAAGATTTCATTTGGTTTGAGAAACAAAAGTCTTGAAAGAAAAACAGGCTCAGTATTATTTGCATCACGACGTATAGAAGCGAGATTACAGAGAAGGCAGCTTTGATATTATATGTACAGCTTGAAGATATATAATCAAAAAAGATCAGAAAGATACAGTTACCGAATGATATGTGAGACATTCACACAACGACACGATGCATAGTATTTCGTTCTGGAAACAAAACAAAAATGAAAATTTACTTAAATTTTTTAACGACTAGCACGTGTTTTATTACTGAGATTTTTTTTCGTCTGTAACGTAAGAATTTTATAGAAAAATAACACGTGTTCCGGTGTTTAAGTATTCGAGCATTCGATAATTGGGACTCGTTCCGCATTTTCTTAGACCGAAGTCTCCGAGCTGAGTCGTAGCACGAACTTGTTCGATTTGGGTTCAATGATTTCTTCGGTGACGTTAAAGTGCGGCAGCGTTGATACTCGGCAGAGTAGCGATACGTCGCTCTGCCGCAATTGAAACACTGTCCCGTCCTCGATTCCCCGAGAAAGCAGAACGTCACAGACCAGGGACCACGTCTGAATCGGCTTCTTCTCTTTGTCGTTCTGTAGTTTAACAAAATAGATTAGTAGAGAATCAAATCACTCGACATATTTCTAATAACCTGAAGCACTGGAGAGGCAACAAGGAACTTTTCCAGAAAAGCTCGGGGACTTAAGTCGTGGCTCAAGCAGATCGCTAAATGCTGTAGAATCGTTTCTACTGAATGTCGGGGCTGTTGGCGTGTTAGTCTGAGAAACTTCTGCAGCGGCCTAGCCATCGAAGGGAAGATAGCTTGGGCAGCTTCATAGGGGTCCATCACGACGGCTGGTCCCTGCTGTTCATTGAGGACTCGCTTGATGTGCGTGAAAGCCTCCTCGGCAGCTGTGATAAGTCTGGCACGTCGTTTGCGAAGTCTTCTGTCGTACTCGTGCTCCTCGTAAAACCTTTCGTTGTGGTTCGAGTTGTTCCGTCGGCTGCTGCTTGACAACACGCCTCGACTGCCCATGGACGCTGCGTTCTGGGCGTCAATATCGTAGAACTTGAACGAAGAAGCGTGCTGCAGCTTGGATCGGGACCTCCGAGGGGGCAGTCGTTCCAGGTAAGGATTGTAAATGGGGAAGTCTGCATAGTATTTGTCGAGAAGCCAGACTGCTGCCCGCTGGATCGACAACTGGCCGATGGGGTATCCTCGCGAAATGCCGTCTGGGCTGCGAACAACGTGAACGTAGTAACGTGGAGGCAGTTGTCGCACCTCGAGCAGCAGCACTGCAGCGTAGTGGACGAAGAGCAGTGCGTCAACCAGCGAAAGCGAAAACACAACGATTGCCTAAAAGAAAATATAATTCAAGAAAAATTCACAATTTAATTATATTTAAAAATGATGGATATTTTTGTTTGTTCTTGTTCTGCTCTTGAGTCACGCGATACGGGAAAAATGTGTAGAATCGTGATTTTTTTCCCCATATTTCAACAAAGTGAACACAAAAACATTCCAGACAAACCAAAAAGTAGTGAAAGAATTGCGTTTACAGAATGTGTTCCAGTCAGGATTCCACAGATTAGGATCCTGAATGAAATATTTCAGGGAAAAAAAATTTCGTTCCAGCCAGCCGAGTCATTCATTCCAAATTTAGCATAGCTCGAATCTTAAGTATTTTAATACATATTTTAATTTTAATAGCCATACGAACTGTAATAGTTCATAAATTAAAAAAAAATTGTAAAATAATAGTTAAAGAAGAGTTTTTTACTCTAAATTTATCTTAGCTATAATCTTAAATAATTTGTATCTGCGTATTTTAACTATAATCATTATACGAACTTTAAAAGCTCATAAAATATGAAGAAAATGTATTACAAATCATAATTAATGGAGGAGTTATTTACTTTAAGTTTCCCATTGCTGGAATCTTACGTATTTTCAGGGCCTGATCTTCCTATTGGCTGCTGTGGCAAGCCGCCACAGGCCCGCACCCTTGATAGGCCCGGGAGGCCTGAGTTTTACTTACTATGCTATAAGAATTGGAAGTACAGAATTAGTATTATAAGCCCGGTTAGGATGTTGCTATAGGCCCACTAAGGGCCAGGTCCGGCCCTGGTTATTTTAATACATATTTTAATTAAATTGCTCATACAAACTATAATGGTTCATAAATATGTAAAAATTTTGGTAAAATTATTAATAGAAATGAAATTAAGAGAAGAATTAATGGAATAGAAAATAAAATAATCAATAAAAAATTACCTGATAATTCAGTTGGTCCTGTTGTTCCACAACCCTGACGCCGTAGAAAAGGCAATAGGCAAAGGTGAGGATGAAGACCAGGAGCAGGACGAGGGTGCGCATGAAAAAGATACGCGGCATCGTCGCCCTGGTCTGCCGCCAGAAAACCGCCCACGTCCCCAGCGCCAGAAGCAGCAGCTTAAACGTCAGCGAAATCAACAGACCTTCACATTCCGCGCCGCATTTCAACTGCTCTGCTCGGAACGGCACAATCTACCAAAAAACACAAATCATTTATATTTCAAATATTTTAAACTTCTGAAATGAAAAATTTACTTGTAATCGCGGTAAGAGGACCATAGCAATCGGAGTAGTGAAGGCGAAAACTGCTAACAGAGCAGCAGCGATTGATCCCAGGTACCGCTGGAAGCGGAACGCCCAGCTCATGTGATCCCGCAGCTGACCGGGCCATCCCGAGTCGAACGGCAGGTCTCGTCCTCCGTTGGCCGTCTCGCCTCCGACTCGCGAGACGTCGTCCAGCGATCCCGAGGCCACCGAGGTGTTGCCCGTGATGGCTGTAGCGTTATCGCCCCAACCATCATCCTAATACAAATAATCCGGAAACATAATAATAAGAATCTTTCAAAATATATATCTGAGAAACAACGTTTCCACTTTCAATTTCCCTTTTTTCCCCTCTTCCCTTATTTCCCCTTTTTCCCCTCCGCAACAGGAATACAAGGCTGTGCTGCCAGATTTTCCCTTTTCCCTCTTCCCTTATTTCTCCTTTTCCCCTCCACCCCGGCACTAGAATAACAAGGCTGTGCTGCCACATTTTCCCTTATCCCTCTTCCCTTATTTTCCCCTTTCCAGACCCCGTTTTCCCCTTTTTTTAAGGGAATTTCCCTGCAAAATGGCAACACTGCTGAGGAAGAAAAAAAAAAACTTGCCTGCGGCAGGATTTGAACCTCGATGATCTCTTGTCTGCTGTTGGATCGATCTGTGTTGTTGCTGTTGAGCACGACGGCCGTTTGTAAGGGCGATGAAGCGGCTTCTCGGTTCAGCGTCCTCGCACTCCTTTATTTGAATTAACCACCAAGAAAAGAATTTTTAAAAAAATGATAAATTAATGAAACCATGAAACAGCGTTTATATCCAAAAAAAATAAATTCCCCATTTATTTACTATGGACATAAATCACCCAAGCAGAAAATCAAGTGGATGAAAAAGTGAATGAATCCCTCAACTGTAAGACTTGGACTTAGTTCTTATATTTAGTATTAAGTAGTATACACTTAATTTTTTTTTTTAATTTTAATCTCATTTTACTTAAACATGCTTAATTTTTTCATCGTACTTGTGGGATCTGTGACTGGCAGACCTTCCCGGATTTTTGCTGACAGTTTTCCTCGACCTGATTGCGAGTGAATTCTCCGAATGCAGCGACTGATTCTCATCGTCCAGCGGAGTCCGCGGAGAAACGAATCCTCCATTGCCGTTCCACAGGCTCATATCTTTATGTACTGAACCATTCTGGACCAATCAGAATTGTTAGAAAATCAGATTTTGACCCAACCAGATTTTTTTTTTTATAATTTACCTTGTAGTTGCCGTTCATGAGAACCGGCGTAGACCGCGGCGAGTTGAGTAGCGAAGTGGATGTGTTCACATGACTGGTCGATTCTGGCGAGTCCGGTAACATGTACGTGGTCATCTTAGCGTCACAATCTGAAATAATGCAATTCCCATGTTTTATCAATTTTTTTTCTGTTTTTAAGTTTTTATTTTTTCGCTCATAAACACGGTTTCTGTCTTTACGATACCCCCGATCCGTGTGTTTGTGTGTTGTGCTGGGAAGAAGGTTTACCTTTTTACGACTGTCTAATATATAGTGTCCCTTAAATTACAATGAAAACGACACGAGAATGGTTTTTACATGAGCCAAACTGAACTTTATTTTTGCTGAGGACTCATAAAAATTCAATAATGACTTTCAGGTTACATGAGAAAAATCTTCTGCCAAGATTCCACATACATTTTTTAGAGTTTTATGAAATAGTTTTACTTAAGATTGATATGGTTGAAGTATTTCTTGCTGAATTCCATGGTAGAATAATTCAGCTTTAAAGTTAATTCTATTTAAAATTTACTATTACTGTCGATTTAAGTTTTAATATAATATATTTGTTATATATATACATATATATTTTTTTTTAATTCAGGAATGTGTTAGTAATGATTCATGTTTATGATAGTGCAAGTTGATAGTGGACGGAATAGTGCGAGGCCTGTAATCCATTATGCAAATGTGCGATCCAGTGGTTTTCCAAACCACCCACCCGCTGTCCAATTCAATCGACTTGTCAGTTTACAATAATTTCAACATTAATAATAATAATAACAATCATAAGTTTTGAAAGCAGTGTTTCCACTTTGCAGGAAAATTCCCTGAAAAAAGGGGAAAATAAGAGAAGAGGGAAAAAGGAGAATCTAGATGAAGAAGCCAGTAATTCTAGCGCGGAGGGGGAAAAAGGGAAAAAATAAGGGAAGAGGGGGGAAAAGGGAAAATTGAAAGTGGAAACTGTTTTAAAGTAATATGATATAATAACAGTATATGAACTAAGTAGCTAGAAAACAGTTAATCTAAGTATTTAAGGCAGTGTTTCCACTTTGCAAGAAAATTCCCCGAAAAAGGGGGAAACGGGGTCTGAAAAGGGAAAAATAAGAGAAGAGGGAAAAGGGAAAATCTAGAAGTAAAGCCTTATTCTATCGCGGAAGAGGAAAAAGGGGGAAAAAGAGGGGAGGGAAAAGGGAAAATCTAGAAGTAAAGCCTGTATTCTAGCGCGGAGGGAAAAAAGGGGAAATTATAAGTGGAAACACTGCTTTAAAGCAAAATAATAAAATAATAGTATATGAACTAACTAAGCAGCTAGAAAACTATTAATCTAAGTAACTTAGCTAGTTCAGGTAACTGTTAAAGAACTAAGTAAAAAGATAACTAGCTGTTTGAGTAAAGTGAGATGGATAGTTGGCTTGCTTAAGCAACTAGCTGAATGTAGCTAGCTGCTACTACTAAGATTACTAACTAAGTGAACTAGACGGAATAACGAAAGCTGCAGTTCTAGCTGTTTGGTTGAACGAACTTACGAACTCGGCCTAGTTTTCTTGTAGCTAACGGACTAACTAACTTACTAACAGAACTAGTCACACATCGAATCCTGAATAGTCAATACAATTAGCAACCAAAACCAGTGGCATTTCAAACCAAACAACTAGCAAAACCAAACTACTTGCAAAACCGAACGACTAGTCCCTCGAACTCGACCTAGCAGACTACTTGCTAACTAACTGAACTAGTAACACATCGAACTAGTCATTCAGTACCTTAGCAACCAAACCCTAGTAGCATATCAAACCATAGACCTAATAAATCAGACAGCTAGTCGACTGAACTAGATCTAGCAGACCACCAACTAACTAACTAAACTGAAGTAGCTGCACGTCAACAGCTAGTCCATCAAACTTCATCTAGCTGACTACCAACTATAACTAACTGAAGTAGTACACGTCAATAGCTAGCCGATTGAACTAGATCTTGCAGACTACTAATCAACTAACTAACTGAAGTTGTACACGTCAACAGGTAGCCGATTGAACTAGAGGTAGCAGGACTACCAACTAACTAACAAACTGAAGTAGCTGCACGTCAACAGTTAGTCGATTGAACTAGATCTAGCAGACCACTAACTAACTAACTAACTTACTAACTAACTTTCTAAACTAGTCATGGAACAATGGATCAGTAGCAAATGGACCGGGTAGCAGTTTTACAAACACCTTCAAGACAACAGTTTCTCAGCTTGGAGTAAAACAGTAGACGAACAAAAGCAAAGTTTCGGAAGGTTTTCTGGAGCGGATGTGTTAGAAGAGGATAAGAACACACGGTTGTCGGAATCAATTTTGGGTGAAAGTTTCTTTTCACATTTGGACAAATGGTGGCGGCTAATGGAATTTCTTGCACGTCACGCTCCACGGGGGGAGCAGTCCGACTGAGAAAATTGCTACCGCGACAAAAGTTCCCTCAATTTCAGGCAATAGAAGAGCCAAGATTCCTCCATTTTGCCTGGTGTCGACCTGAAATCCCCGAAGTGACGACAAGCCGCTATGCTTTTGCTTCAACAAGTAGCCGACCAAGAAGCAGAACTTGGGAACTAGTATAGTTTGTTAGTAGGTGTTTTATAAGTGGATGGTTCGTAACAAGTGGTAGGAGGTTAGCAACGCTGATAAAACTACAAAGAGGAGAAGGAGTGGTAGTAGTAGCAGTAGTAGTAGTAGCAGTAGTAGCAGCGGTAGTAATGGTGCTAGTGGCTGTGGTAGAAGTAGTACTAACAGCAGCAGTTAGTAGAAGTAGTAGTAGTAGTAGCAGCAGTTGCAGTATAGCCAATAGTAGTCAGATATAATTTTTGCTTCACTAAAAAACGCAGTAGTGGTACAGTAGTAGCAGAACTTGCAGTAGTAGTAGTAGTAATAGTAGTAGTAGTAGTAGTAGAAGAAGAAGTAGTAATAGTAGTAGTAGTAGTAGCAGCACCAGCAGTCGTAGTATTGCTAATAGTTCAGATATAAATTTTGCTTCAGTAATAATAGCAATAGTGGTTAAGTACTTGTAGCAGCAGTAGCAGCAGTACTAGTAGTAGTAGTAGTAGTAATCGTCCTTAGGAATTCATTTTGGTGTCAAAAGTGTCATTTAACTTTTCACACTCCAAAGTGCTACATTTTTTTTGGCACTGTATCGATAGATTCCTAGCAAATCGATCAAATTTTGCACTACGCTGTAGAAACACTCTAAAAAGATCACTGTTATCACCCTGTTATCATCTGTTATCACCCTGTTATCATCTGTTATCACCCGTTGTTGAGTGCTGCACTCTTCTGTTGTCGGGGAGAAGGTCAGAAACAGTGTTTCCTCTTCCAGTTTCCCCTTTTTCCCTTATCTTTCCCTTTTCTCCCCTTGGTGCTAGAAATACAGGCCGTTTACGTTTGGATTTTCCCTTTTTCCCTCTTCTGGTATTTTTCCTTTGTCAGGCCTGGTTTTCCCCTTTTTCTTTTCAGGGAATTTTCCTGCAAAGTGGAAACACTGGTTAGAAAGATGGCGTCGGCGGGGAAAAATCGTGATGTGACGACATTCTAATTAAGGGTAACGACGCCCTCCACAATGGAGCCAACCGAGAAAACTCGGAAGAAGTGGAATAAACTGATGAAAGCTCTTGTCAAAGAGGAAAAGGTAGAAAATTGTTCAAAGATTCTTGCCCTTCGGGAAGCTGCAGCGCTAGCAAACAGCAGGTGAATAACCGTTTCTTTATACCTGAGCTTCTAACAACTGAAAAGAAAACTATCCTCCCTGCCCCCAACACCCAAAAGGATATACCGGAATATAAAAAGTAGTTTATTCCCCTTTCATTTTATCCTTCTTGTTTATATCAGGAATAAATTTAGTATATTTAATTTAGTTTTTATTGTATTTTTTTTTTCTGAGGAGACTTGGTGAATGCGGGCGCTGAGTCACACCATTCAATCGATAAATTCGTTGGCGCGGTTTTTCACTCCCATTCAAAAAATCGATAATTAGAGTACAGTCCTTGGATAAAGCCTTGATAATACATTCTAACATGTGGATAACTCAAACTACTCTTAAAAGAATTTGACTATTTACCGACTAACAACGAAGAAATCCTCGTTTAACGGTTCCAGAACAAATGCGGTTAGGTTTTTTTTTAAAAAAAGTTTCACGTATCGATTCGACACTGGATCTAGAATCCCATTGTGCGGTTTTCTGGTTCAAAGTTCGATTTTAATTTTTATCGATTTAATTTTATATCGGATTAAGAACGAAGCCAGTGAGTTCAGCACTCGTGAAAAGCACGAAAATAACTGAAAGCGCCAAGCCGAGGTCGTCTGCTCCAAACGCTGCGACTGAAAGGTGCATCGCCCGCAGCCATTTTACTGCCGGAATAGAAGCGTCACCCTGCGCCAAGCACAAACAGCAGCGGCTTCTCAACACAAGGGAACAAAAGCAGTACACCCCCCCACTACAGCCCAGTGCACCCCATGCGTTCCCTGTATACTAGGACGTAGTGGGGTTTTGAAATGGTCAACTCTTGAAAAGCCTTTCATCCCCTTTAAAACAATGATCTACTCTTTAACCCCACTACGGCCCAGTGCACCCTATCATTTTATGTATACTAGGACGTAGTGGGGTTTCGAAACGGTCAACTCTTGAAAAGCCTTTCATCCCCTTTAAAACAATGATCTACTCTTTAACCCCACTACGGCCCAGTGCACCCTATCATTTTATGTATACTAGGACGTAGTGGGGTTTTGAAACGGTCAACTCTTGAAAAGCCTTTCATCCTCTTTAAAACAATGATCTACTCTTTAACCCCACTACGGCCCAGTGCACCCTATCAGTTTGTGTATACTAGGACGTAGTGGGGTTTCGAAACGGTCAACTCTTGAAAAGCCTTTCATCCTCTTTAAAACAATGATCTACTCTTTAACCCCACTACGGCCCAGTGCACCCTATCAGTTGTATGTATACTAGGACGTAGTGGGATTTCGAAATGGACAGCTCTTCAAAACTCTTTCACTTTCTTTGAAAAAAAAAAATTTATGGAGTTAAACCCCACTACGACCCAGTGCATCCTGTCAGTTGTACGTATACTAGGACGTAGTGTGATTTCGAAACGGTCTGCTCATCGAAAGCTGTTCAATTCCCTTTGAAAAAGCTAACTTACTGTTTAACCCCACTACGGCCCAGTGCAGCCTATCAGCTGTCTGTATACTAGTACGTAGTGGGGTTTGTCCTTTTTGGAAACCGTCGTATACTACGTTATCATTCAAAACTAAAAGCGGCTGTCAAATTTTCAAAAAAATTAATTACTGCTTTTATCCGTTACAAGATTTTTTTTTTCCTGTTATATTTAAAAATCATTTTTAAAGTCTTTTTTTTTTCTTTTTGTGTGGGTTGTTGTGCAGCATGTTAAGTAAAAGAGACAATGGGATTTACAAGTCAGCCTTGTTTTTCGAGTTTTCAAGTTTTGAAATCCTGTTTTTGAAATGACGGATGAGATTTGAAGGGCCTCATCGATCGCTGCGAGCCGAACCGGAGAGAGAAAATCGTGCTGGTCTGCTTGACGGACAGGCAAATGGGATCTTTTAGCTTTGATCGCCACCGACACAAAATCAAAATCAATCGCTTTGGAAAACAACAGATTGGGATCAGATAGAGTTTCCCCGTGTTTTCCCTGTTCTCGAAACACACGGCAAGTTTCCACCGAAAAGAGAAGCCGGGGGACTACTTCTTCACCACCGGATAAGGAAATCTGAAACGGAGCACTTATGGAGCGTAATAACGCGTTTATTTAGGCTCTTTGTACCAGTGGCAAATTAATTTCAAGCCACATTTGGTCTCAAGTAGCAACCGTGATTTTTTACCCTCCCGTCCCGTCCCGTCCCTCTTTTCCTTCTACTCCACTCCTTGTCATTTGGCGTCGTCCGACTAAACGAGTTTTCTCAAGGTTACCTCACAAACAAAACCACGCCAACTCTCGAGAAATTCTTTGAAAATCACGGGACAGTGTGTAATCTTACAAATCACGGGACAGTGAATGTAAAAGTCCCATTCTGAGCCATTGTCCCGTGATTCCTAAGCTCCACCATACATGTTTCTTGAATGCAGTTGTTTAAATTTAGCCTCTTTTTTTTATTTTCAACTGTAACTTTCTGTTCTGCTTCTGCTTTCAGTGGTCTATGACGTGTACCTAATGGGGGGGAATTTTTTTTCCTGAAATGTCAAAAGACCTTATTTTTAGCCTGACTTGCTAAAAACGTTTTCAAATCTCATTTTAATCTCTTCCATATTAAACTAGCAACGTTCAAACCTGGAACAATTAGGAAGGTTTCGTACAGGGCCATCTAGCGGCGGAAAAATCTAAAACCTCCGCTTGTTTCCGTTGGCATCTGTTATGAATTGCAGTCGAAAGTAGAAGTGGAGAAGTGGTGAAAACCTGAAGACTGGGCTCTCTAGAGTGATTATTGTAATTACGGTGGGATGCTTATTGAGAAATGGCAGACCACCCCTGTTGGTTAAAACCATGGGGCAACTCCTCGGTTAAGGGGCCATGTGTGCGAGGAGCCCGATAGAACCGGCGACGCCATTGCCGCCGTAGTTTTAACGGCAGTCGTAAAGTTGGGAACGACAGTTGCGCACGGCGGAAAAATATTTATGGAGCAAATATAAAGAAAGTCGAGACAGTAGACTGCAATCCGGCATTATGTATCACTAAGTTATATAGCGGCATTATCGCACACTTTGATCTTATAGCGATCCAACAAAACGCCCCGCAAGCAGTGGCTTCGTTTTTTTCTCACCATTAACGGTTATCCATGAATCATCAAGATTCTCCTACGTTGTTATCGGTTGTTAATCTTTCGTTTTCGGTGCTCAAAAGCAAACCAAAGCACACAGTGACGTGTATAGGCTCTAATTCATCCACTCTTCAAGCTTATTAACAGGCAAGCAGCTGGGGTAATTGCCCTGTATGCTGGAAACGTAAATATTTAGTCCCAAAGGAAGATAAATATATATCTGGCAACGCTGTAAGAGAGCGCCATCCCCGCCGCGGCCGTTACTTTTTAAATTTAGACTCGAGCCAAAAGGTCGTAAAGACGGAACACAATTTGCTTTTCTCGTCACCTTACAAAGTTGCTTAATAAATTTTCAGCAATCAGTTTTCAGTGAGGAGAGATAATAAAACACACGGTAATAGCCGCTTTTAATCTGATCGTTATGAAGGTCTACCTTGATTCACGACCACCGTAATGGATAGATCAAGTTCGGTGCTGTGTACACATAATAATTTCTTTTCCTTTTTACGATTTTGTTTACTCAATGATTACTCAATCATAAAACGATAAAACTAGTACTTTTCGGTAAGAATGTGCCCCTCAGAAACGATGATTTTCTACGGAAATGTGGGAAAGTTGAGAGAGTGTGTGAAAAACCGACTTGGCGTGTGAGAATCCGTCAGGACACCTCTTCACCTTTGAACTGTGTGACCTCTACTACAATCCACAGAAAGCCAAAATTTCTACAAATCCTCACATTCTTTGCATTACTGTTTACGACTTACTTCTCAGTTCTCGAATTTTTTTTCAACTGGAAAAGCACAAATCTGAGATGATTCTGAAGGTACCAAGTTGATACCGCAAGCGTGAGAGAGACTGAAACGCATTAATCGCATGTCATCCATCATCATTTAAGTTGAAGATTGCAGTATAATGCACGAGACGGTAAAAGGAAGGTGAACAAACAAAATGATGACATCAAGAAGGGTGGCCTCGTAAACCCAAGGGGACGGATAACTGACGATAACACAGCTGATAACAGTGATAACAAGGCCTGGGCGTACAACACATTCACGGGGCGGTTCCCCAACCTCTTAGGAATCTTAGAGTAATACCTCGAAACTTCTTCAGGGTATGGGCAAAACAGGAAGTTCTATAATGACTGCCTTTTAAATGTGGACCTTTAAATCATCCAAAAACAATATTTATCACCAAACAGAACAAACTGAAGAAGCTTTAGACATAATAATTACTCTATACGATTAAGCCTTAAAAGTTTTACTATCTTGAAATTTGTTGAGGTTGAAGAGAAATGTGATGTGGAAGAAAGCTTTGTGTTCCGACTCCCCAGGGCTTTTTTAGTAGAAAAGTTGGACGTGAAGGTAAGCAAACAATCCTCTTATTCTTGCCCACCTTGACAGATCCTTATCCCATCCTTCTTCAGCTGTTCACGTCATGACTATGTACGAAAAAGATAGCTTCAAACTAATGTATAATACCCCAGGTACTTCATAATTTTCGTAGATATGGCGGACTTTCCACTGTTTCTCACGAAGAATTTTAAATGAATGGTTAAAAAATACGGGATGATTATTGACTTTAAAACCTTTCGGTATGAAACGCATGAAAAAGAAAAATGTTGTAACGTTGAAGCTCGGGACTCGGGACTCGAGCTTGATTCACCAACTCAGATGAATTACCAAACAATAAAAAATGCTTGTTAAGAAAATGTTACACTGATTTCCTATACTACTTAAGTGTTTCCAGTACTCTGTACAAGAGGAATCCAAATATCGAGTAAAAACTCGCAGCGACAAACCTCGAGCAGCGAGAACGAGCTCGAGTCCCGAACACGGGAAACTACTCAGACTCGGCCAGATCATTTAATTAGTGTAATCAAGTTCCAGAAAAACTTCTAAACATTGCAAGATTACTTATATGTCTTACTTATATTAATCCATTCGACAGGAATTACCTAAATGCCAAGTTACGTGTTGTCGTGAGCCTCAAGATTCGAGTCCCGAGCCCGAGTCCCCGAAGAAACTTGAAATCAGTCCGCTGGCTAATTCGCGTAGAACTGCAAAATAGCAATTTCTCAGTTAG
Source organism: Eulimnadia texana (assembly GCA_002872375.1). Classification (NCBI taxonomy): domain Eukaryota; kingdom Metazoa; phylum Arthropoda; class Branchiopoda; order Diplostraca; family Limnadiidae; genus Eulimnadia; species Eulimnadia texana. Next base: position 29,727,113 of record NKDA01000001.1, on the reverse strand, counting down.
ACATATTATTAAGAAATTACATATTTGCTTAGGAGAAGAACCCAGGCACTTGTAGTGATTTGAAGATGGTAAGGCCTGGAGCAACGGTACGTCGCAATCACTTAGGCAAATGAAGCGGGCCATATGCACAACGGGCGTCCTGGCAGTTTCTTATAATTACGACTTGAAGCTTTTCAAGTATTGCTTCTTTGAAAATCAAATATCTTCATAAGAGCTGAACGGCGAGTAAACAGACGCGCCACGGGGCAACTTGTTTGGTATGCGCACATGTGCTCGCGTCTTCTAGTACCGACCCAACGTTGCCAATAATTTTCAAATACATTAACATCTTGCAACAACTTGACGACTTAATATCTTTACACGGCAGATAAGAATAACTAATAATTATAATTCTGAATAAATTTCAATAAATCAGACACAAATATTCCGTACTGGATATCTCAGCAGATTCTGAGCCTGATAAATAATCTTTCGTGATTACACGATTTCTCATTTACCTAAACCTCAATTTGTTTGACTTAACCAACGTGTTACTTTCCCCTATTGGTTTGTGCAAGGTTATTTACTTAGGTATTAGCGTTTGACGCCATTTTTCAACAACTCTTAAGTCTTGTATTTTTATTCTTCGGGAACCCAACAAAACTGTCAGTGACATGGTGGGGATAGCCTAAGGGTCAAATCAGCGGTTGCAAGTAACAATTACCTGACTGGATGGCTCGGCTGGTTTTGCATAAGCACGCAACATCTTTCCCAAAGAATCATGGCGTCTTTGCGATTCCCAGAGATTCACCAGGATCGATTTTCCAGCTCTAGTGCGAAGCCTTACGACTCCTTGGAGAATCCGATAGACACAACATGGCGGATAAGGGGATGAACGCAAGGTCTGTTAAAGGATCAGGCTGCCATTTTCCGGCTGTTTCCCCTCGCTGTAAACCGTAGGGGTTGTAATGGATCCCGTTGCTACGGTTACCCAGCAGAAAATGGCTAAAACGTGACGCTGTGTGTTTCGAAGTTTCACATTATTGATCTTTCGCTTTGCTGGCAGAAAGCGAAAAACCAATACTCCGCGTGCAGGGTCCCCAACTCCTGTTATCTACATGTTATCAGCATGTTATCACTGTGTTATCATCTTGCAATTCGTGCATGTTTTCTATGACTAAGAATGACTGATTTATACGCAAATCGTGATGGAGATTTATAACAACTTCGTGAATCCGATGCAGGATTGTTTTTGTGTTATATTTATTGTAAAATACTAAAATCTTTGCATAAATGATACTGAATGGCGGTTGTATGGCAGTCATAATTTTAATTAAAATAGAAAATTCAGGTGTTATGAGCATTTTTCCTCAAAAATGATGATAATTATGTGCAATGTTCATAAATCAGTGCGGCAAGATACGCCATTTCCACGCAAACACCCCGCGGCCCAGGTACTTCACAACTCAACAGTGATAACACATGATAACCAGTGATAACACACGATAACAATGTAACAAGTCTACATTTCTGATGCCGCAGACCCCTTCGGGGGCTAAATTAGGTATCAAATTATACCAAGGGAGTTAATTATAATTAATTAATATCATTTCAAGAGACAAAGGCCAGTAATCACAGAAGGAGCAAGGTTTGTGCCGCTGATGGTACTGTGTTATCAAGGTTAACAAACGTGTTATTCTACTGAACAATAATACTTAATCGTAAGGCTTAATCTGCTTAGTTTTGTGCCAGAGGTGAAGCGCAATTTTTCCAGACTATTCATCATTTTTCGTCTGATATACAAAGTTTCTGAATGAAGGAAACGACGTGAAAAGAGCCAAATCTGCTTCCAGTGCAAACAAATGACCATTCAACGAATTCAAATACGTCTGTATCAACTACAGGGGGCTCACAACTTGATAAAGCAAAACTAAAAATTACTGAAAAATCCAGAGATTTAATACTTACTTCATATGATACTGATGAATCTACTGAGTGTTGTCAGTGTTATAACCCTGTTATGAAACTGTTGTCGGATGTTATCACTCTTTATCGCACGATTTTGTGTTGGTTGCGGACCCTGTGAGGGAATTTCATATGCCAGGGAATGATTCTTCGTTTCTTTTTCTGAGAGTAGCAGTGAAAACAGTGATAGTTTAAATTTTTGATACTACATTCATTTACCTACAAAGTTATTGCAGTTATTTTAGTAAGCTTTTACTAAACTTAGTAAATACAAACTATTCTATCATCACAATAAGACACAGATGAAATAAATTCTATAGGAAGATTAGTGAATGTCAAGATTTACAGAGAGATTCTTAAGATTCACGAATCTCGACAAAGAGACGATGTGTCAGCAAGAAGAACATAATACAGAAATCCCTTGGAAAAACGAGATTGTGCAGCTTATCTTATTAGACACAAACATCAACTTAATGCCTCTTAATAATGTATAACAAAAATAACCTAAAAATAACGCGAAGCCTTTCTTGTATTCACGAGCAATCAAATTACACGGAACAAGTGCGGGGAAACAAAAAGGGAAAGCGCGTAAGAAAAGGTCGTAATTGTTAGTCAGCAGAGACAAGCGAGCAGAAATCAAGATAAAAGGGTCAAACTGCGGTTTTGCACTTCACCGTCGTAACCCAGAAGACCACACAAGATGGCGCCACTGTTGGCTCCCCCCCCCCCTTCCCCTGACGCCTGGGGCGTTTCAAGATGGCTGCCGGGTACCTGACGCCTCGGGCTACAGCTCTGTCCCCTCTTCCTTTTGAGATATTTTATTTAACTTTGGGTTATTTAAGTACTATAAATACACAATATTTCAAATCTAGGATTAGATTATTTATTTCTAGTTTAATAAAGATGAAAATCTTTAGCTAAATGTCTTAAAATATGAATTTTTCGCGAGGTAATATGGGACTCTAGATTCGTAAGTCTGTATTAATAGGACTAATAATTCTTGTTTTACGACCAGATCTTCATGGATATATGTAAATCTAGATTACAGATAGGACCCAAATGAACATATAGGACCCTTGTTTCACTAATAAGACCCTCTAGTTATATTTATAGTCTCGTTGGTTTGGAAATAGACCTCTTAGATGAATAGGATCCAAGTCGATTCTAATGAATTGCCGAATTAGTACCCTTGGTTTACGAAACAGGACCCCAGGTTACGAATAGGACCACATTTTAATTAACACGTTTTAATCTATGTAACTAATGAATGAATATTTTAATTTTAATTAATTTACAATTCCATGGAAAGCAGGCCAGTAAAATACGTGCGTTTGCTTAAGTCGTGAGTCACAGCCAAGAGATACCATCAACATTTTTCAGGTTTCTTTCATTTCTCAATTTAAATGATAAACTTAACGCCAACAAAACTACAATAAAATAATAAGAATTAATAATATTATAATAAAAATGATCTGACTGTAACTTGGAAATGCAATTAAATCTTTTATTTTTTTTTTTGGTTATTTTTAACACTCCGTTCTAGTGGTCGATTTTTCGAAGAATCGATTTTTTGTGTGTTTGGAGACAATAGTTTTTGTTTTGTAGAACGAAAACAAATGCTGATGTCCGAAGCAAAACTGTGCATAGCGAGTCAAGCGTAACTACGATTGTTCCTCTTTTCCTGAAACCAGAAAAGCAAATCTTGAAGAATCACTCTATACACTTTGCTTGTGTTATCACTTGTTATCAGTGTTATCAGACTGATGTAGCCCCATGATGTCAAATGTTATGAACGAGCGAAGCGTGAATACAATTGTTCCTGCTTACACAAAGCAAACATAGCGATTCTTGAAGAATCATTCTACTCTTTACTTGTGCTATCACTTTACTATACTATCAGTAAAAACTAGAATGTGGTATGTTATGTCGTTTAAGCTAAATACGTTAAAATGAGTCCGAGCAATGGTGTTTTATACAATCCAAAACACTGCCAAAAAGTACAGTGCCTTTTTACAGTGCCATTTCATGATTACCCTAACGTGTCATGGTATCACCACTTTTATAGACTGCCAGTTCAGGATCACCAAAAAGGCACCGTAAAAAGGCACCGTCATTTAGACGTGGGCAGTCTTCGTAGTCGATGTTTCAGGCGATTAAACCGTTGCGTGTCGCAACTTTCCGACTACCTGGTCACAGAAACCACTAGAGGTTTGCAACTACCACAATATCCTCATGATAACAGATGATAACACGTCGATAACATGTTGATAACACTATAACCATTGGCTGGGTCGAAACAAAATTTGGGAAGCCGCATACCCCCCAGGTGAGATAAAACGCGCCCATATGCGAGGCATCATTTATTTCCATTTGAAAAAAAGCCGAGGGAGGAACCCGAAACTTTGTGTGCGATAACAGTTGATAACACGCTGATAACACTGACAACGTAGTGTAGAGCTGCTACGAAGGACTGGCAGATGTTAGAAGCACATATGACTCAATTAAAAACAGAATGGAAATGGCCGGTGGGCTGCCAAGTAATTTATTTTCGGTAACTTCCCCCAAAAGATTTTCCTTCAAGGGAAAGAGAATCTCTCAATTTACATATGAATTTCAAAAATTAACTTGTAAAAAACCTTTCAATAGACACCTGAGTTTTATTGCTGAACGGAAATCAACGTGATATCATGGATTATTACTGGTTGGCATATCTTCTAATAACCATAATATTTGGCGTATTTTATGATTATTTCTACCCCAGTAAAAAATTAATCAGTTGGTAAGTAGTCGTACGGAAACACTTGCAAGTACTTACTTTAACATTGCCAGAATAGGCTGTAAGACGAAACCGTAAGACGTCTTACGGGACTTAAATTTGCCGATTCCAGTAGTGTAAGACGTCTTACTCCGATTAAGTAGTTGCAAGAACCTACCAAAGACTTACTCTGGATAAGCCGTGGTAGGTAGATTCAAAACGTCTCACTTCGAGTAAGTGGTGGTAAGCACCCGAGTCAGCAGGGTCAACACTAGTAAACAGGGCAAAAACTACTTACCTGAACTACTTAATTTTTTACTGGGACATTCTGAAGGTTGGAGAAACATAAGGAAGCTTCTTTATTACAAATTATAAAGGTAAAGAATGAAGAAACAATTTAATAAGCATAAGAAACCACCATGTGTACTCTTCTGGTACAGATGTCCTACGGCCGCCATCTTGGCTTTAGTACTGCAGTTCTGCCGCTGCGTGGTGCTGATTCTCAATGACGCCTGGCCTTCGTGTGTCAATGAAATAGACTGGCAAGTTGGGGTCATTTTCTCATTAGGACTCTGAATAATTAAGATAATGACCCCAAAGGCTAGAAAAGGGAATCTCCGGTTGCACTACTGAATCGAATGGGAAATTGTAGCGCTTCGGCGTCTCTTGCCGCCGCAAACAATAAGACCCGGCTGTGAGAAAATAGTGCCGTGGCTAATTCTCCAAATCACCTTATCAGACAATAAAGTCCTTGTCTATTGTGACATTAAATGATAAATCAAGCCCCCCAAAGCGGATGCCTCAAGATGCCTCACATTGTACAGCTTTATAACTTTGTGTAATTCTGTAACAAATTTATTGTTTAATTGTAATGTAAAAAATAAAAAGATTTCACCTCACGTGACTAAATCAAAATTTGATTTATAGTAGTACGAAATTGCTGTACAAACGAGTTTCCCAATATCGTTTCATATCGTCGAGAAGCACAGCGTGAACGACCAGCAACGTGTATTGAGTATTATCACATGCAGAAAGTGGGTAAAGATAAATAACAATATATAACACGTGAAAAATTTCGTAAAGATTAGATAGTAACTTTGCTAAAAACTTCCGAGCACATCGAACCCTCCCAACGACAAACGAAGTTAAGGCAAAACAGTTTAACAGAAATAACGGAATGACTGCTTTTCTCGAACGCTTGCTGGTTACACAGCGACCGCAGTGTTGTTGTTGGTTGGAGTCTTCGACGGAGGAATAAGGCAGACTGTGGAATTACTGTTCGGCTCGGGCGGGTTCACGTCATTGAATCCCCGCTGCAGGCTCACATATGACTGACCAGTGTTCCAGCCTGCCATTTCCACTTCTTCGGCCCTGATCTTTTCCAGTTCTTCGTCCTTCATCCGCTGTGCCTCCTCTATCTCGTACTGGTATTTTGGACTCGTGATGCCAAGAAAATACGCAATCGATTCTCCGATGTAGTCGCACGCGTCTAGAATTTTAGTGCTGGAAGTGGAGACTTTATACCAGACCCAGGGAGCCCAGTTAAGACTTCTCTAAATATGCACGTTAATCTGCAAAGTACTGTTGAAAAGCGAAACGTAATGTAGTGTCTTACTGGATCAACGAGGGCCGTCTTATCGTCCTTGTAAATGGGCTGTTCGTTTAGTGCATCCTCGGGAAGGACACCGTCGCTAAAATACAGCAATTTTGGAGACTGGCCACGTAGACTTTCATCAAATGGGGCTAATTCAGTTTGCATTGCCAGCTGAATATCGTTCTGGATGTCCAAAACCGCTCGGGATTGTTTCTCACTGTCAAGCTTGATAAAAGTGTACACACTCGTTAATTTATGCGTAAGCAAGGCTTCGATAGTAATTCTTATCTAAATTTAATACATTAAATACTTACTCTATATTCCATGGTGACTAATATGTGACGATAAAAACAGTTCGTTTGTTTATTCCTGCTGACGTTAAACGCCATCTACCGGTAGAAATATGAACTGTTTGAGAGCCGTACTACACACACGTTTCAAATGCAATCTAAAAAAATGATGTAAACACGTTTTAATTAATTAGTATAATTATAACTACGATTAATAATTTACTAATGATCATTAAACAATAAAATATAGTTTTGGTAAAATACAGGGTTAAATGGAAGAAGGGGAAAAGAGAGAAGGAAAAAGGGGAAAGTAGGGAAAAAGAGGTGGCGAGGCGGATGGAAAGGGTGGAACACCACCCAACACCACCCCACGAGGTCAAAGCGTCTTATCTTATTGGCCCCTGTGTTCACCTAGAATTTGAATAAGCAACGCTGATTGGCGCTCTATCGCCTGGGGGCAATTGTCAAGTGAATTTGCGAGCGGAAATCTCGTAGTTCAAGTGAAGCTGTTCATTCCGGTTGCAGACGCCGTGCTGGTCGGATCCAAACTCGTCACGGCAAGGTGAAGAAGCAAGGTAAATATTTTCAATATCTAATCAAGTAAATTAATCATAATTTATTACAAATCAGTGTAATCACAAGAAGGGAGCTTTCTATTCATTTTCGAGTACAATTTGGAATATTTTAAAAGATGGTTTTGAGGGTCAATGGAAAAATTTGCAAACGGCTCACTGAAATTTGCTCCCGAAACCAAAAAATTAATTTGCAGTTTTGCCTAAATATTTCTTAGAAAACGTTCACAGGCACTAATTCTAACGATCATTTGAATCTAATTAACATTTAATTTCAAGTTTTCGGTTATTTTTTAAAAAAAGTTGGGCAAGAAAGTAAGTTAGTCCAAACAACAAATATCGTAAGTGGAATAAATTTTTTAGTTTGTCTCTAATAACGTGAACTAAATTTAAGAAAAACTGACTCTGATACAACAGCACGTTTCTTGATAAAAGGTCATTTCTCTTATTAACTACTTTGTTCAATATGAAAGAATTTTCAATCAATTCGTTTGTTATTTTGCAGATGCAGTCCGACGTCTTCAACTTCTACGTCAACTCAGTCAGTTTCTCTATCTATTGTAACCAACAATCCGTCTGGACAATTCAGGGAGGAGTATGGCAGAATGGTTGGAGAGAACTTGAACAAGGGATGAGAGAATTTGATAGAGGTATGAGAGAGTTCGATAGAGGTATGAGAGAGTTCGATAGAGGTATGAGAGATTTCGATAGAGGTATGAGAGAAGGTAGACGCGGCATCAGGAACGCCAGACGAGCTGCTGAAGATGGAAGAGCCTGGACCAGGCCGTCAAACGCAGTCCAGCCCTACGAACGAGTTTGGTAAGATTCTGCACTGGAAATCTGAAATACTTACCAATGTTTTGCTTATTAGATCTCTTAACCAATCTTTGATCATCTCAGTACCAAGTGTAGGGAAACTGGCCACAGCGGCAGAGAGTGCCGGCTATGCAAGTACTGTCGGAAGTGGGGCCGTCTGACAAGGGACTGTCCTTGCAGGCCAAAACGACTGGACCAGTACCGTCAGTCTGTTCAGGGGCAAATCGAAGCTGCCACTGAAACGGGTAGCACCGAGTCGGTGATCGCATGTCAGCCGGCTCAGGAAGTTTGGTAAGTACCATTCCCGCGTCAAAATGACAACGGTGTTTTATACCGTACAATACACGGTGCCAGTTTGGTGACTCTACGGTAATTTCACACCACAAATGGCACCTTAACTTGAACATGTTAAATCTAACTTATTATTTTATATTTTTTTTCCCATCGTCCAGTGCCAAGTGTAAGGAAACTGGACACAGGGGCAGACGTTGCGTTCTGTGCTACTCGTGCAAGAACTGGGGACACGTCGTGAGGAAATGTCCCAACAGGGACAACCAGCAACAGCATTAAGGTCGAGGGTATCATCTAAACCAAAACCCAAGCCACGTGGTATCAAAACGAAATTTTTGGTTACCTTCCAAGTGTCCCTTAATGTGAATCAAACTTTTAGAGAAGAGGATTTTATTTTTCCTAAGAATATTTTTTGTTCCCATCAACTGAACAATACACGAATAATATTCTTCTTCTTAAACTAAACTGTCGTATTCATTTCTGCATTTAATTACGGTACGTGAAATAGTTCTGGACAGTACTATTTTACCATGCAGAGAGGTTCTACATGGCGGCACATTATTGATTTTTAATTAATACAGTTAATTACACAACAGTTAGAGTAAATATAATTCATAGCCAAGTCTTTCAGCTATCGTTTACAGTAAGTCCTGTTATTCTACGATTATTTGTAAACTTGCAGGAAATTTTCTTGTGAGGGGCATTTGTTTGACGCCATCTAGTGTACCTTGCATGTACTAATGTAACGTAGAGCTGCAAGGGGCCGGTGAAAGATCGAGAATCGGCCCAGTCTTTACTATTGGTATAAAAACGAACCCCCTTCTCAAAATAGAAAATAAAAATAATAACGATTTTTCATCTAAATATGAATAGTCTACATAGTTCAGCCATTTTTGCGTAAAAATAGGAATATGTTACAATGTCATTAATATTTAATTATTTTTGAACTAATGAAACAAGAATCAATTTCAGTAAATTATCGATAGTTAAGATCCAGCCGATTCTCGATACGAGAAACTGTCCCATAACGGAATCTAGGGAAAAGGGGAAAAGGGAGAAAAGGGGAAAAAGGGAAAGAATAGAGGGGAAGTAAAGCGATAGGGTGGAACACTGCCCCCCCCCACCACCCTACGAGGTCGACAGCCACTCATCTCATTGGTCCGTGAGTTCACCTAGCATTTGCGCAAGCCTTGCTGATTGGAGCTACTTTGCCTGAGGGCAAAAATCAAATGGAATTCGCGCGGGAAAACATCGTCCAACACGTACAACCGTTCATTCCGTTTGCAGACGCCGTATGGGTAGGATCTCCGTAATCAAGGAAAAAGAGATAGGAAAATTATTTAAACAAATTTCTTCAAATGCTTTCTTAAAATTAATGTTACTATCAAAAAATGTTTTTATTAGAATTCATGTAAGCATTTGTAGATTTGTAATACTTTTCATGTCAGGCTGAAGATTTTTGAACTTTTCGTTGCTGAAAAGAATTCGCGGAACGTTGTTTCCCGGGGGAACTCGTCGCCATCAAGAAAATAACTTATTAATTTTTAAATAAACTTTCGTTAGGATTTCTGTAAAATCTCCACTAGAACTGGTCACAGAAAAATCAAATCAACTTATCATAAGTTAATAAATTCTGAATTAATTCTTGATTCAGTTATATTTCTGCAAATAGGTCAAGGGTCAAGTCCGATCAAAGTTTATTTTAAAAGGTAAAAAGTTTAATTAGGTCGAAATTAATATCATATCCGTGATGAGCTACTTTCATGAAAAATTCATTGGGTTACAATAGTGAAACTTACGAATCTGATTTTTTAAAATGAATTTTTATTTCATACTAAAAGAATAATTCATTTATATTATCTTCTTAAGATGGGTAAATGCGTCGTAAACATCAATTCATGCAGTTTCTGTTCCTGGTACAAACGACCTTACGGATGGACACTGAAGACAGGAGGAAAGAGGCGCGGTTGGAGAGGTGGTAGATGGAGTCACAGATTTTGGTAACGTATCAAAGATACTCGAACAGAAAAGTTAAATTCAAATATGTAGCCAGTGTTACTGACTAGTATCTTTGATTTCCTAGTTCCATGTGCGGGAGGACGGGCCACAGTGGCTGGGACTGCTGGCAATGTTACTGCTGCTTGCAGTGGGGGCATCTGAGCTACTACTGCCCTAGTAATGGGTATCAGGAGCCGCAGCAATGTCAATCGTGTCAGCCTGCTTCCGGGCAGGTTGCACCTTACGGAGGAGCTGCTACTGGAAGAGGGAAGCGTCCAGGTAGTCGACACTTTCCAGCCCGTCCAAAGCATGTGGTAAGTGCCCAGTTGCTGTAACGAAAAGTTCAAATCGGACGCAAGAATGATCAGTCTTGTTAATTTGTAATCTTTTGACTGTCCAGCGGTAAGTGCGGAACGATTGGACACCGCGGCAGACAATGTGTGAAATGCTGGTGCTGGTGCTGCTGGCAGTGGGGACATGTCATGAGGCTCTGCCCCACCAAGCCGAAACAGCAGCAACAGCAGTGCCAGTCGTATCAGCCTGCCCAGGTACAGAACGTACCATATGCAGCAGCTTCTACTGAAACTGAAAGCACCGTGCCTGTGAACGCTGGCCAGCCTGTCAAGACTCCGATCACAATATACACAGCGACTGTGACTGGTACGGCAAGTGTCCAGCTAGTGAACGCAGGCCAGCCTAGCCAGGTACAGATAGTACCATACTGAGGGGCTGTGACCGGTACGGGAAATGCCATTGCTGACCAGCCTGCGGTTCCAGCATGTTCCTGTACGTAAAACTGCAACAACAATGAAATCAAGGGCCTTAGAATTGTAGGCGATCCAAAGGAAGAACCTAGGTATGATAGAAGAATTTTGTGAAAAAGTTTCAAATTAATATTAATGAAATATATTTGCAGTTTGCAGTTCTCTTAAACTTGAATCGAAGAACTCAAATGTGCGAGACAATCACCCTGAAATTTTTTTTGGCTCGTGTAATTGAATAACACAGTTCATTCGTTTTTTCCTTCTCAAATAAAGCTGACGTACTATTATTTCATAACAATTTCGGATTATCTTGGAATAGTTGCATAGAAAACTGTGCTCGAAGCTTATGAGTTGCAACCTAGTACAAGTTTTTGATTTCTATCGAAATGACTTTAAAGGTTACAACATTTTCTATACAACTGGTACACAGACAAGTCTTTCAGCTATTATTTAACGCAAATCCCGAATTTCTATGATCACATTTAAGTGAACAAAATGCATTTTTCTGAGACACTCTTCTTACTAACTGAACGAGGGGAGGGTATATGGAAGAAATGGACCCTCGCCAAACTGGACTCTGAGAAAAATATCACTGGGGATGTAAAACGTAGCCTAGACGCTGCCAATCGAGTAGGCCTATGGAAGATCGATTGTAGGGCTGAGGTGGGGATGGTAGGGCTCGGAGACTGAGGACGAAATCAAGTTAGGTTAGGTAAGATAAGGTATAGTAACTTGCTACAGCAGACAGAGAAGGGTCCATTTGGGGGTTCCATTTTGGCGAAGGTCCATTCCGCCCAGGATTCCGAGAGGAGCTTAAAGAAGGAACAGCAGAAGATATATCTTCATTCGAAAGTTAACATTCACTTGATCAAAACTGAAACAGGTTAAAGTTTTGGACGATTTTTAATATTTTTATTCCAAGAAACCACATTGCAGGTTCAGAGTCGTGTAACAAGCTTCTGCTGTTTGCCAATATGGCGGTCAGTCGGCCCATAACCATCAGCTAAAACATATTTCGTTAATTTTTTTTATGTCAAAAAAGTCCGCGTAGCTCCGTAAAATCCCACACGATGAAATAAAAATCCATAATCTTAATATAGAAAAAGTAAAACGGCTAAGCCGATTCTCCATACATGAAACTATTCCATGAGGAAATGCCCCTCCAAGGGGTTTGGGTAAGTACTAAACATAAACATTATCAAATTTGTACTGGGTGGTTATCTTTTACTGTCCAGTAACAAGTGCGGATGGGCTGGCTACACTAGCAGGGGCTTAGCCAACGGGGGGGCCATCTCCTACCCGTCCCTCACTGGATCCTCATCCTCTGGCCTCCCCGTTCATTGTACCTGGCTATGCCTTTGCAACTAGCAGACAGTTTATTCATTGCTATTACAGTTGGCAGTGGCACCATTTGTAGGACTACTGTCTCAAGAGGGGAAACCAGCAACAAGGGCAAAATCAGGGGCTAAGTGTAGCGCATGGAGGAGGTACGGTTGAAGTAGGAAGCAGCTGAGCAGCCAGCCGACAATTCTGGTCAGTACTCGTTTTTCTGCAGCGAACAGTTTATCAGATATAAACCAATGGGAAATTTGTTTATTATTCAGTACCAGAAGCGAGAGGTTTATTGGTCACGGCGCCTGAAACTGGATTCAGTGCTACTACTGCCGGGAGTTGGGCCATTTGCAAGAGCTCTGTCCCAACAAGGTATAAAAGCAGGAAGAATAAGATCAAGGAGCTGCAGTTTCCTCAACATGACAGCACTGCAAAGAAACTCAGCAGTATTACCACTTTCAGTTCCCCGTTTTTCCCCTCTTCCTTTATTTTTCCCTTTTTCCCATCCCTGCTAGAATATAAGGCTGTATACTTGGATTTTCCCTTTTATGTCTTTTCTCATTTTTCCCCTTTATGTCTTCTCTCATTTTCCCCCTTTTCCAGGGAATTTTCCTCCAAAGTGGAAACACTGAACCATGGGGACGGTACGTTTTCTTAAAACAAAGTTCAGAGTTCAAATTAATAAAATTTTGCACAACTTGCAGATGCCTCCAACTTGAACTGAGCCCTGGGGACGAGAAACTGATCCAGAGAGAATTTCTTTTGTCTTTGATTGAACAGTAAACGACTAAATTTTTTGGCTGAAACTGCCGTATTCACTTCTGTACCCACATTTCTCAGAATTCTGGGTAAAACATCAGCCATAAAAATTTTTAAGTTGGCCAAGACCAATCGGCAGATTTTCAACATGGCCGAAGTTTAAGGCGTCCATTCAAACACTGCGCTACGCTCACGCCATCTTTTGGAGAAATATTTCATAAATCCTGTCTCTCGGCCATGAATCCAAGAAATTTTTAGTTTTCTAGGATCATTTGCACGGCTACAAGATACGTTTGTCTGAGCCACAGTTTTCATTTACGCCATCTATTGCATTCTTTAAGAAGTTCGAGGGAGTACAGCTTTCTTAAGGGGCAGCAGACGACGCTGTCGTCCCCAGCTCAGAGGGTAGAACTTTTTACCAGACATTGAAACACAACAAAAAGTAGACTTTTCCTTGAAAAATCAGATTACAGGACCTGAGACGTGTAATCCAAACACTTGCCGACATACACAAAAGATCAAAAGCTTCGGGTTGTCCATTCGAATCGACTTGATTTGACTCCAAGTTCTACGTTACGACGTGTTAGCACAAGGTTCCATGGTTCAACGTAACATTACCAAATATAGCAGCAGTAATAACAATAATGATAATAAATACTATTATTAAATCTCACAGAACGAAAATTTCAATGTAACCGAACAACTTTTCTGAGAAGTGTCTGTAACTGTTCTGCGGCAATAGGCCTAGGCCTACAGTCTTTTTTTTAATTGTAAGGGCTCGCTCTAACTAGAGCGTTGCCCTCTCTGTCTTTACGTTAAGAAAAAATTCCTAAAAGTTGTATTTCAACTGGTAAAAGTCAGTCTTCTAGTACGAAGAATAAAAGTATTGATTGACTTCCATAAAATTTTGTTTCCAGTCAAACTGTCAAGACTTTGGTGGCCAGTTAAAACCTTGTGACACGCATAAAATTTGCAGATTTATCCTTGCTAGGCCTACAGTCTAAACCGAGAAGCAATAAATAAGTAAATAATACAATCGTAGCGCACTTTCACTTTATCATCACTAGAGTATTCTTGTCGCTATTTTTATCAATACCTATCATTATTAACAATGTTATTGCTATTATTAGGTTTTGGTAGTATCCTCGCTGCAAGTGGGCTTCATCAAAGGTAAGTGTCTACAATACGATTTATCGAAATCTTGTACGTACTTCAGTTTATTTGATATCTGCAGTATGTGTACTTATAATTTCGTAGTTTTTTTTGTATTTCTTTATTACTATTAATATTTATATATAATATTTAAAAATTATTCACAAATACAGTTTAATGACAACAAACTAAATCTTGTAGCACTTTGCAGGGAAATTCCCTGGACTAGGGGAAAATGGGGCCTGGAAAGGGAAAAATAAGAGACGAGGGAAAAGGGAAAATCCGAAAGTACAGCCCTGTATTCTAGCACTGAGGGGGAAAGGGGGAATTGAAAGTGGAAATACTGTATTGTCGACAGTAGTACTTCATTATTGTTATTCTTATGATATATTGTGTATAACTGTGTTCAGTACTACAAAATACAGATATTTTATTTCTAAATAGTAGTGTCAATGCAAGTTTCCAAGCTGACAGGGTCGTGTCACCAATTAAGTTGCCATAGCAAAACGCATTAGGTCGCTTACGAAGAGAACAATTATGTTAGTCGAGGTCTTCTTAGAGACAATGTCTCTGGGATCACTTCAGACTGAATCATAACCAAACAGTAACAACGTTAATGACGAAGTACCGCGTGTATTTTTACTTTTATTTCGCGGTTCTGTGTGTTTGCTGCCTCGTGTGTTTGTTTCAATGGGCGACGAGTTTGCGACTCAACTCTCCGGCCCAAAAGTTTGCAAACAAAAAACAGAATCTAATTAGCGACAACTTGGTTTAACTCGATTCCACCAACATCTTGAAAACTAATAGATTTTGCCTACAATTTTTAGCAAAAAAAAGATTCAAGTCGATCAGAAGACATGAACTGAATGTATTTAACGGTTGTGTTGTGGTCCAAGTAGATGTTCGGGTATTTCTTGTAAGTGCAATTAAGCTTTGTTGAGCGCTAATCGAATTTACGGGGAACTGCTGGAGTTTGGTTTCCTGGAGGAGATTGCGGAGGGGAATAGTCGGTTGAAAGTTGAAGGGAAAATCACCGTTTGCCGAGGAGAACTTCTTTTTCCTTCTTCTTTTTCTTCACTTCTTCGATATTGCGACTTTTCCAGTTGCTTTTCCTCAGTTTGATTGGCCGGCTTCCGACGTACTTCCCTGAGAAACCAGCAAAATAAAGAAAAGAGAAAAATATTCTTTTAATAATAATCAATCGATAACAAGTTGTGCAGTCAAGTCAAGTACTGATTAAGCCTTCAATTATCTTCTAGTGGGAAAACCGTGTGTGCAGGGGAGAAAAAATGGGAAAATTTTTCAATCAGGACAGAGTCTTGTGGATTTAGTAAGTCTTGGGATCGTTAGCTTTTGAGTCGGCTGCTAGGTTTGTCATTCAAAGTTTGGTGTGGACACTCGTTTCAGCGCTAACGGGCCACACATCAAAAGCAGAAGTAACCAGGCGGAAAGTCAACACAAACCGACACCTACGGCCAAAATCGCAACGACATTCAATAAGTGCAGTCGCTGAGAAAAGAAGACCAATTCCAGGAACCCCCGGTAGGACCGAAATTAATTTTTCCGAAACTTCCCCACAACAACAAAACATTAAAAATCAAATATTTTCCCAAACTCGCCCATCTGGAATCGTATTAATATATAATACTTGAATACTATATACATCCTAATGCATTTATGGCCCATCTAAATGGTCATGGATATCATAGTCTACGTTGGAGGAAGCGCAAGCGCGATTGGGTCCAGCACTTTTCCCGGACGCTCCGGTGATATAAAGCGGCGGGAGATGCTGTCAGGTGCCTTCATTCAATGCTACGCTTGTCCTGCTGAAACTATGAAACTGGTCCAAAGTCTCCGCTGCTGCTCGGCTCTCTTCCTGCTGGTGTCCGCTATAGCCGGCGCTGAAGAGTCGCTCCTGGAGAAACGAAACATTCGACCCACGAATCCGCTGTTCATCTTCCAGCAAGCTTTGGATTACCCGTAAGTACAAAGCTATTTAAAATCTAGAAACAATCTTTTCTAGTACTTCTAATAGATTTTACAGCAAAACCCAGGCTACTGCTCCTCGCTACCCCGTTTATGACAGCAATCTAGCGGGACATACAATGATCCGCCGAGGAAACAGCACGAGTCGAAGCGCTCGGATGCGTGCTGGAGCCATGCTCATCCCTTGGACCAGTCGTCTGCCGCACGGTTCCTTCCTCGGGAAATCGAGCTCTCAAGGAATCGAGATTGGCAAGCAGCAACTGAAGAACGAGCCACGACCCAGTAGCTCGACCCAAAGCAGCAACAGCGGTGGAGGCAGCAGGGATATTTCCCGATACTCTCGACTCTTCTCCGTTTCGCTGCCCCTACCCCGCGAGATCCTGGCCCGTCGTTCGAGGAGCCAGTACCCGGCTACTGTCTCGTTTCAGGAAATCATCTACCCGGTCTACGATTCTCATGGTTACTTACAACTTTTTCTATCCAATTTTTTTTCAACAAGTTTAACTTAAAAAAAAAAATTTGCGTTTCAGATGAAATTTGGAACGCTCTCGACTACAGCAACGGAGGCGAGCAGGAGTCTTCTCGTGATGAGAATGTGCTTGCGGAAAGTTAATGCACTGGCTGCATTCTTTAAAAAATCATCAGAATTTTACGAAATTACACAATGACGCTAATCTAGAATCCCCGACCCATTTCTCCCGTTTCGTGACGCTTCTGTGAGAAAATAAAACTTGTATACTGACCGTTGAGTTCTTTCATTGCGCGTATGAAGTCCTGCGGGTCTTTGAAACTGACAAAACCGAAGCCTTTCGATTTGTTTGATCTCTTGTCTCGAATGACTTTAGCCCTCTGAAATGACGGGAAGCGGCCAAAGACTCGAGCTAAAACTTCGTCAGTAACGTCATTGCCCAAGTCACCACAGAAGATACGGAAATCGTCTAGGAAATAAAAGATCATTATAATTAAACTGAAATATAATGCTCGTTGAATTCAGTGTTTCCACTTCCAATGTCCCCTTTTTTTGTTCTTCCCTTATTTCCCCTTTTTCCCCTCGGTGCTAGAATACACGGCTGTACTTTCGGATTTTCCCTTTTCCCTCATCTCTTATTTTTCTCTTTTCAGACCCATTTCCCGTATCCCACGGAATTTCCCTGCAAAGTGGAAACACTGGTTGAATTTTACTTGGATCCCAGTCTAATAGAGAATCATCCTGCCACACTGTGCCACCCGCAGCCCTGACAATCTTCTTCGGCTTTTTCTGCTTGGCTTTTTTCTCGGTGGGCGGCTTGACTGCAGCGGAACCGATTGTTGAAGACGGGGCTTTGAGCGCAAGTCCAATTTTCGCCCCACTTGACGATGGCTCTGCATATGAAGCTGAAGGAACTTGAGGGGCCGGGACCACGACGGCAGGTTTAGCAGGAGCTGCAATAGGTTTAACGGGAGATGGTTCGGGGGCTTTCGGCTTTTTGGCGGCAGGTTCTTCTGGCGCTCCCGACTTTTCCTTGTAAAGCACGGGTTTGTTGCTGATGATCGCAGCTCCTCCAGTTTGCTGTGGGCCGCTGAACGAGCCAGCAGCTGAATACAAAAGCAGACATAATTACTGGCGTGCAAAAACGCAAGTTTCAAATGTAAAATTGCTGATTTTTATTCATTTTCAATACCTGGTCGGATTCCTGCTTTCTGCAGCTGGGGAGGGAGGAAGAGGTTTGAGGGACCTTTCGAGGCCAGGGCCATTAACGAAGACGGGGGTGCTGGCGGTCGAGGAAGTGACGGAGCACGTTGTGTGGACGACTGTACAGGTGCGGACACAGCTCCCGATATCTCGGCCTCGAACCTATTACACAGGAAATTCATAACATGTTCATAACTAGAACGTGTTTAATAGAGTTTCGATACACCTAACCTATCAACAGAATTGTTCATAAAATTTTCCAGAAATATCTAAGGCAAACGTACAAGTAACACAACAGTTTAAATTACAGTTAAGAACACAAAGTGTTCCAGAAAGTTAAAAAAAACACGCATTTTATAGTCTTGTTTAAAAATTACCTGGCCATTTCATCCTGCATTTGTCTCTGAATATTGTTGAAAGCCATTTTCTTAGTTTTCAGAGCAAAGGCAAACTTTCGGCCTGTTCAACAATAACAGCATGCAGACGCTATTTTGAACTTGACGAACGTTGCGGGGTGCTTCCTAACAGAAGTCTGATTTCATTCATCCGCAGTCGCTTATTGATAAGACTTTAATATTTCTAATTAAAATTATCGTATATTAATAATATTAGTTAAATTTATTTTTATTGCATTATTTAATTAATGATTAATTGTTTTTACTGTATTAAATAGTTTGACGTGTTTCCTAAGATTTGACAGCGTTCTGGAAAGAGGTGAACCGAGATGAACTTCGTAATGATTAATTATTAATGGCAGTCTTAATTTAAAACAGACTTTAGACGAATTTATGTACGCTAAAGTAATTTGCCTTAGTGAGTATAAAAGTAACCTGACAACTTTGTGATAAATAATGTTAAAGATGTTAATGGATGAATGTCATACACTGTACTTCCACGTCAAAGTTCACTATGGCCCAGCCGGAAATCAAGGATAGTTTCAGGACCCTGAAAATATCCTAAAAAGGACATTTTCAGGGCGTCAATCAGGACTCTGAGTGCAGTGAAATTGGCCCACTCCCAGGGTGTTCAGGACCCTGACAATGGAATGTCTGAATATTACATGTTCAGGGTACTTAACATTCGTCCTGAAAAAAAACGCTTTTCAGGATACTTAATGGTGCCCTCAATAATCAAGATTCACAATTCTCAACACAATTTTTTTTTACTCATCTAAGATCGGACGTGGTTCAGGATATTCAACACGTGTTACGGATATCGTTCAGGATGCAGCCGACATCCTTAATTTTCCACTGGGGAGTACTATAATAAAACTACATTAGTCTGTTGTAAACAAGGGGTCCGAAAGTCCGAGGAAAAGTGTACGAAGATTATTTGATAACATATGATAACACGGAGATAACATAGAGATAACAGGTTGATAACAGTGATACCATGAGCTAGGTGTACGAAGATTATTGGAAGTTTCGGACCTCTTGGTTGCCCAAAATACTAGAGTACCACGCTAGAGTTGAAGTCTCCAGCATTGCATTCTAGTAAACCTACTGTACAGTATCTTAAAACTGTAGCGTATTAAAAAGTAAATCTGTTGTTGTAATCTGTTGTAGTTGTAGTTGTAGTTGTAAATCTGTGTTGCAAACTACGGGAGTGCCACACCGTAGTTTAAAACTATAGTGAATTTCTTCTTGGGTTACAATCTTCATTCGGTTGGTTGGTTGGTTGCCCGATAGAAAAGTCGTACGGTTGAATACCGAATGACCAAGTACCTGAACACTAGCTCCCCTCTGAATCACTAGCTGAGCAGTAGCTGAACTAATTTAACTTGCTAAAAAAGAACCCTCTGAATATGGGGTGTTGAATACTGCATGACTTAGTTCTTGAAAAGTCCAAGCGTGTGAACCGTCTGAAAGTGGGCCAATTTCACACTATCGTCAAGCTGAATCCATGATAGCCATGCACCATTCAGAGGGTCATTCAGACGTACGACTAGCGCATCTTTCTTCTATCGGGTGCGTTTAAGGTGCTGAAGGTCTGACAAGACCTTATAGCACCCGCGTCACTGTTTGTCTAGTGCAGACGAAGGACATATTTAAGGTGGAGGTTATCGTAATTTTAATGCGAGATTATGCTTTTCCAAAGTCAGTAGGCGTATAATTTTATATTTCATAATCTGAATGAATTCAGGTATTGAGTGAGCTTATATCCGCCATAGTCTAGACGGTTACGATAAATCCTAAGTAAAAGTAAAACTGCTATTTCAGTTTTCAGAGTATGCTAATGTCTGGTTTCTTGATTATATTCATAATCTAAGCTCCGTCTGGGCAATGGCGTATCATTTACTTTACGTTCTAATAATAATCATCACAAGATTACCTGAATTACTCATAAACTAATTTTAAATTAATCACTGTAAAATCTTATAAGAAACTACAAAACCTAATCATGATAAAACGCCCAGTATACAAAACCATACAGAACAGAAAACTTGGCTTTTGGTCGATAATCTTAAAAAAAAAAAGCTACGAAATGGGAAGTTGTCCATTTATGTTATTAGCAAAAGCTGTCCAGTGTCCACCAATAAGCCTGGCTTGTCCTGCACGGACCAAGTTTCCATGGAGAAGGTTCCATGTTTCATATAAAATGAATGAACTCCGATGGTGGACACATGCGCATGTATATTTGTGCATCCAGGTGAACCCTCGTCGATATTTGTATATCGTCGTCAATACGACCAGTTGCCAAAGCACTGAGCTTATAACATATAATACTACTACAATAGTCACAGCTCCAGCACAAACTGTCTCTCTTCTATTTCAAATTATGCGGTTAATCCTATAAGCTCTCCAAAGTTCTGTATATTTCCTGCAGTGCAAGAAAAATCCTTAAAAATCCACCGGACTTGCTGGGAATTATTCATCATTCTTTGGATAGTCGCTTTTCTGAAAGCTTTCAGCTCGCGCATAGTAAGTTCTTACTTTGCTAACCAAAATTTTTCATAATTTGTTGGAAAATGTCACACGTATCGATTTGCAAGCTTTCAGTCAATCGATCTGTTTATGGGGTAGAAGTAATACGTGTATTGTTTTACGGGCATAACCTCATTCATACACCTTACCGTCAGAATAGGTAATAATAACACGTTGACTAATGATTTGCCGCTTGCGTTTCACATTAAGTATTGCAATCACGCATGAAGCAATAGCTCAAAGCTAATGGCGGATAGATGACATGTATTAAAACACCTCTCTATGTTCCCGAACACTATTCACTAACTCAGTATTGTTATATCAGAAATAAAAAGTGTATAGTTTTGATTTTTGTCAAGGAATTATGGGTTGCGCTGCCTCGCAGACAACTGCAGTCGAAGCCATCCAGTCGTCCCAGCCGCAGTCTGGTCAACAGAACAAAGCTCAAGATGTGCCTTTCCGTCCACCTAAAGGTTAAACCTACTACTTCCATGCTACTAACACTACTACAACTAACGCTTGGCCGAACAGAAATGAAACCACCGATTGCCTTCGAAGTGCCAGCCGCTGACGAGGCCGAGTCGCAGGAGAACGGAGCCAATTCAATCATTAAGGCTCATCCACCGAAGCGTTTCCGACGACTGGAAGACGAGCAGGTCCCTATTGTGACACAGGAAGAAATACTGCGTCGTCAAGCTGAAGCGGAACGCCGGAGGAATGAAGTAAGTCTCCGCATATTATCCCTACCTTCATCTCAAGTGTTTGTAACAAGTTTTAGTTTTCCCTTTTTCCCCTTCCCTTGTAGATTATCGAGTATAATGTTCCCCTCCAACTAGGATATCAAGATATACTTCTATGTTCTTTTCCCCTTTTTTCCTTTTTTGAGACCCAGTTTTCCCTTTTCAAGGGGATTTCCCTGCAAAGCGGGAAGAACTGTTGTAGACGAATGTCACAACTTGACATGTGCAGCGTTGCCAAACCACATAATAAATTGCACGTTCAGTAATCGAATAGTGAATTAAATATTGGCAATATTGATTCGTTAATTAAAACTGTTAATTAAAACGAACAATAAATTAGCGAGTCCTTCAAACGGCAGAAACTCTCGTCTGAGCCACTGTACTTGAATGCAAGTAACTTTTGCTAAAAACTTGTAAAGATGTCGTAGAAATGTTTCACTCGAGTTCCATTTCTACATTCGCAAATTTATGTTGGAACAAGTTTACACATCCGCGATTGAATATTAAACAGAAACTTACCAGTTCTTATATTTTCAGCTTCTCTGAACTTGAGTGCCACTTCCCCACACAGCAAACTTACACTACAAAAATAATTCGCACATAATTCGCGTTATAAACCTATATTCCACGCTTCAAGAACGCGAAACTGAGAATAAGTCGAATTTATATATAATTATCACTATCTGTTTAGATTCTTCAGGTTCGGGTTCAGAGCGCAAGAATGGCCACAGCCAAAACAGCCAGGAGGATGAAGCCAAGTTCACTTCTAATGGTAATCTCTAGAAATTCTCATCAACTATTCAGTATTAAATTCTAACTTTCTTGCAGGTAAGCGAAGAAGCTTGAACACTGGCAATTTCTGCAGCTTACAATTTTGGGTTGTGTATCACAAATAGGACCCTGCGCCTGTGATACAGCAATATAGCTACAATATATATTATACTCATGATGAATTTGTTTCAATTGCACGGATTGTGCCAGCACTGAACCCGGTTCGAAGAGTTTTGCAGACACGAAAAATATATTTCATCAGCAAGTCTCTATCAAAATGCTCATTAAAATTAATCAATGCCATAAGTGAAGAGCTTCAAAAGAAAATTGTTTCGTGTATTAAATTCAAGCACAGTACCGGCATAACTAAATTTCATTTTATTTAGAAAAAATGAGTTTCAGATTGAATCTCCCGGTATTTTGCAAAATTTTACGAAAGCATTTTCTCAGATTCAGATCAGCTGATTGCTCTTTCTTCCACGTGGCTACTGATGGAGTAGATTCTGTTCTCGGCAGTTTTTGCATTGCGAAGATCAGGCAAAATCGTCGGTTCGTACACATGATGCGGAAAGTGGTCCAAATCAAGACCTGCATTATTGCTCGGTTCTTCACAGTAGCTATCGTCGATAACTCCGATCTGCGATGTCCTCACGTGGTACGGAAAATTCTTGTTGGCTGCTGAAGGTCGAGTTAGAACCTTTGAAATTCAACAATAAAAGACTTGAAATGAACTATCATAAGCATTTATAACGTTTTAATTGTAAACCAGAAAGGCTAGAAACCCCAAAACGGCCACCGAATGTTCCACTCCGACCATAGCTTTTTCTCGGACCCACTTATCAATGATGTGGTTAGATACGATGATTATCACAGGCCCCGAAACGAACCTAGAATTGACAATAAAACTCCAGTATATTGCTAAAAATATTATAGACCCTGTGCCAAAATAGTGGCCCGCAACTGGCAACAGCTACAAGCTTCTTGTCATCTGCTAGTGTTGACAAAACCACCGAAAGATCTTATGCGACATGTTCCAGCTTGGTCAACAACTGCAGACGACAGAGAACCAGTAGCTTGCTCTAGCTATGGTCTAGGGTTTTAGTTCATGACGTACCAGAGAGAAGTGAAAAAGAAGAAGGGAAGATAGAAGTTATTCTTCTCGGGGTAATGTTTCAAAGTGAAGGCGGTTCCGTAAACGAATGTTGCCCAGCCGATCAAACGCAACGCCAGGAGGCCGTAACCTGCCGGTGACTCGTACACGTACAAAACGCGTCCAGGATCGAAATACTAGAAATTCCAATATGTTCATCAACTAATTAACTGCAATTAGCATTCACTTTGATTTCAGCTGTTTAACTGAACCTTGATTTCAGCACAGTTGGCACAGTTGAGTAAAATTTGAGATTTTGTTGGAAATTTCTTACGGTTTTTACCTGTCTTTCGTGAATGAAGAGCGATGAATAAGTTACACAGTAGAGACACAGAAAAACTGTAATCTTGATCAGAGATGCCGATCTGAGTCGTGCTCTTGTGATGGTGTAGCCTTTACCGACGAGGATCAACATCAAAATGAAGCAGATCTCCGATGCCGCCTCCATCATCCGACCTTACAAGAAACCATTCAGTAAATAATGTTTATAAACCGCTGCTCAGTGTTTCCACTTTCAATTTCCCCTTTTCCCCCTCTTCCCTTATTTTTCCCTTTTCCCGCTCCGTGCCACAATATGAGGCTGTATTTCTAGATTTTCCCTTTTCCCTCTTCTCTTATTTTCCCCTTTTCCAGGGAATTTCCTTGCAAAGTGGAAACACTGTCGCCGCCATTTTAAGATAAACGGCTCTAGATGGCAGCTCTGTTGTTGTTCATTTTCACGACTAAGTGGGCGCTAAGTTCGCTTATAGTTTATATGGGAGTACCTAGAGCTTTGGTTGATGGACTTCCTATCCCGTTGTTGGCGTAGACTCCGTAAGCGATTGTTAAGAGAAAGACGCCGATAGTGTGGAGAAGCGTACTGGAGATGAAGAGTTTGTAAGTGGAATGAAGCAGTTGCCTAGACTTGAGTTCAGCTGTTAAGAAAATCTAATTAAAATATGGTTTGAATAGAAGAAGAAACATCAGTTATACTTCCACACCAAACTGCTGCGCCCGTTATCAGCAGCTCGACCAGCAGGAATACGATCAGCATTGGCAGAATATCTGCAATAGAAATAGCAAACAATCCAATAGTAACTCCAGTAACTGGAAACTAAGTTGTCTACCAATAGCTTACAGAATTCATCAGCTGAAAAGTGTTCAAACCAAAGATCGCCTTCAACGCCGTTCGTCATCCAGAATCGGTACTTCAACGATAATCCCTGAAATTGGCGTAAATCGTCTAACTGTTAATGATTTATAGAAGAAAATATACTAAAACGAGATAAACTATAGAGACTTACAGCTGAAGATTGGCAGTTACTAATAGCGATGAACCACCATCTTTCTCTTGCTGATCGGAAAGTTCGATTTCCGATACATCGGTACTTGGCCTTATCGTTCTCCAGACGAATCACCTCACAACCAGCTGGCCGGAAACTGGACGTTAAGTTGATGATTTGATTGTTTTCTATCCGCAGTACGGATTCACGAGCTTCACAAGTCTGCAACCAAAAGTCAGTCTAGACAAAACTGTTGTGTGTTGCAGGGTTTTTATGAACAAATTACCTTGTGTTCATTATAGGCAGTGGTCCATTGATACGAAGTGTCGTAGTAGAGCAGAAGTTTCTGTACTGCGTAATCTAAATCGTACTCGATCTCGTACGAGAACTTGCCTTCGTGCGACAAGAAACAGAATCGCGCCAGGAAAGCCCATCTCTTGTAAAGTTAAATAAGACAAAAACTTCAAAAAGTGTTTTATGAACTCTCTTAAACGAACCGAATTGTATACTAATTAATACAATTTAAAGTTATTCGAGTGAAATTGTTGAATTATTTCAGTGTTTACTTCTGTCGTTTTGAGTTCTCCTTCGACGTATTTGGCCCGCACTTTGTAACTGGCAATGCAAATTACTGCATAAATTACCAAGTTCGTGCCAAGCATACTGAATAACTTAATCTTCGCTACTAAAAGATATTCACTCGGTTGTAAGTTTTCCTTTTCAGAGACGCCGATTGCCAACTGCAGGAGCTTCAGAACACGATTGCCACAGCACGGAAAGGTATCGTGCGTAGTGAAAGGGCCGAATGGTTACTATGGCTACCACGGTTTACAAATTTGTCAACACGAACAAATGCGCAGTAGCTTTGACATTTCAACGCACTGGAAAATTCACTACATTGCGGGGATTTGTCTTGGTTTCGTCAATGCGGTATTAATGATTGATGCACATGAACGAGCTTCGTCTCAGAATCTTCAAGAGTCTTTTTAAAGTATTGATGGTCACTACACTTTTCAGAAGTCTTACGGAATATTCGGGAATCGTCAGCTCTATAAGAATCTTCATATATTCTAGTCTTAAGGTTATATATCTTAATTATAGACCTTAATATGTAATGAAACCGCGATTAAACTTGATTTACTTTTAATCAGGTTTGCAATGCGCAGAGCGCGAAATTTAATTTTATTGTTTATTCAAAGTTTCTTTGTGAAAATTGAAGATATCAATAACAGATTTAGACTCGGTTAACTTGAGATCTGGTGAAAATGAATGGAAACCTAGCAGTTAGTTCGAATTTTCACCACTAGATGGCAGCAGAGCAAAATGGGAAGTTGCAACCTAAACTCTCTTCTTTGGATTCTCGTCGAAGTCTTTATTTTCTCTAAGAAATTTCTCAAGCTTTCCATAGACTAATCCAGTTATTAGATTCTTCCGACTGAATTGGAACATCTAGAAGGCAAAATTTCCAACTTTTCCTAGTATCATAGATGTGTCGTCTCACTGTAGACCCCTACCTTTGTGCTAAATTGGAAATTTTCTCTTGTCGGACTGATCTTGAAGATATTATTCCGCTTAAATAGCGATAAAACCATTAAAACAGACACCTAGAGAAAGATTTAGTTCGCAGTGTCCCACAGTTTGCTTGCTTTTTGAATTGAACTAAGCTGTTGTTTGTATAACAAATTTGGCAACGCTGCATGTCTGAATCAAATATTATGTTTCAGTAGTAATGGAAGTTCAAGGCTAATTTAAAATGCTGACGATGTGGTTTCATCAAATAGAGGACTTGATGATAAAGTAATATTACTAAGTTATATACAAACTAAAAATCCACTTACTTACTAACTTGAGCTCATGAACAAGTGAATAACATGTGTATAATATTTATAATATAGTTACTTACATCAACTTTAACATTCACTTTACTTTATTTTAATATTATTACAAAAAAAACGATTCCGAATCAAACCAAATAGTTGTAATGGCAGAAAATAGTCTGTACACAGGTTGAATGATACAAAATTATAATAATCCAAATATAAAAACTATGAATATTTGACACCAAGATATTTTTCTGGGTTATTCGCTTTTCTTCTGAAGTCCAGTGCGACTCTGGTCGACGCGTTTCTGGATCCAGGCCGGGATTTGTCCGGGAGTAGCCCAGGCTAATCTGGAGTTGTACATGACAGCCATGATAGCGCAGTGTGTTATCAATAGTCCCATCACGATATCTTTCATGCCCAAGTGAGTACCCAGCAGATAACTGTGCATTGAATGGACTCCGATATCAAACAAAGTACCTGTGAAAAAGTCACTTTACTAGGTTAACATATATTAGGTAGATACCTAAACCACAAAACTAACTAACTAACTACTACTACTACTACTACTACTACTGCTACCACCACTACTACTACTATCACTGCTACTACCACTACTACTAGTACTACCACTACGACTACTGCTTCTACCACTACTACTACTGATGGAGGAATCACTTACCAAGTACCAAGTCCCACTTGAACC
This sequence comes from Eulimnadia texana, assembly GCA_002872375.1. Classification (NCBI taxonomy): domain Eukaryota; kingdom Metazoa; phylum Arthropoda; class Branchiopoda; order Diplostraca; family Limnadiidae; genus Eulimnadia; species Eulimnadia texana. The sequence goes on along the minus strand of NKDA01000001.1, from coordinate 29,699,815 downwards.
TGCTTCCATCAGTCCAGTTGAGCGAGCTCCAGTCAATAACCTTAGCAAACCAAGATTTTCAAATGGGATAAATTACAATTGGTTCCACTTATTTTGCATACCCTTTTGGTATAACTTGATGCATCCCAAGTGAAGTAGAAATACAAATGCTGGGCCACCTGGAGGCTAACAATAATCCAGTACTTCTGGGTGATGAACAGTGCAGCAGTTGCTGCAGTCATCGCATCAACTAGAAAGTAAGTGCGGATTCCGACCAAATCCTTCCGCGGAAGAAGTCTCCATCCAAACATTACTATGGTATGAGACAATGCATGATACGTTTCTGCCAGGAAGAGGAAGAAAGTGACCAGGTACATTTTGCTCTGGAAGCTTGGCACAGTTCGGCAAGAATCTGCAAAAGCGGTAATCAGTTAAGTCTCAAACCGCTTACATTCGGTTCCGAACTCGAAACTTCATACTGGATTAAAATCACAGACTTTGAATTTAAAACACACAGAGGAAATTATTCAAGGAGTATATTTTTTAAAACAATGCAGATTACAAGGATGTGTATACTTTTACTTACTTGCTTACTTACAGTTGATATTTATTGAAAATTTATACCTTTAGAGAAACAATCAACAGGTATAGTTGAGGTCGACTGAGAAACTGAAACGGAGAAACCCGTTATGTTGCTTATAGCTTGTTATGGAGTGCCCTTATCGCGGTCAGTTTAAATATCGATACTTCAAAATTCAAAACTCAGCGACATCTATAATATATATTTTTGATTATTATAACTATTATGAATGAACATTATTAGTCCACTGAATAAACGGTAATGGTTTTAGCGTTAACAGAGAAATTTTCACACCGGTTTGAAGAAACTGCTGAAAGTGCGGACGCGCCATAAAGCGCTTAGCTCATAAGTCTATGCTGTCCACGGAATCGACAAATTAGTTATAACTTCTCAAAATAAAATTCAAAATATTGTAAAAACATAAAAAACTCAATTTAAATTTAATAATTTATTAATTTAATGTTAAACTATAATTATAAAAGTAATATTATGAAACTATTAATACGTGGCAACGCTGGCTTAGAAACTTCGTCTGCTTGTCTTGGGTAAGGCACGCGGGTTAGGTTCTCGCTGTCGAGTGGTTAGACGGTTTATTGACGACAACTCCGGATTTTGTAACATCCAACAAATTACCTACTTCATTTATTTTCTCTAAAGAATTTTGTGAGGTAACGAAATATCCCTACATCCCAACTATTAAGTTATTAGTTAGTGGCATTTATTATGTTGTGATGAATCATGGTCTTACCAAAACAGGAGTAACATAGGCAGAGTTTATCATGTTTCTAGCAGTAGCTCACGCTCTGATTACACGTTTGATTTGAGGAAATTATCTTATGAAAATTGTCATGCTTGGTTTTTTTCCAGACAAAATGGGCAATGTTCTGGCAGCGAGTCAACCTGGCGGGTCTGCTGTCCCACCTCCGCCTCCTCCTCCTCCGTCCTCGGTGAACGCTGAAAAAGAAGCCGCTCTGGAAAATCCGGGAACTGTTGAAGATTTACACAAGAGGACCAAAGGTGTGATTCGTTTCAACAAAATGGGAAAGATTTATATTGATCTTTGATTGCAGATGTATTCCCCGCCAACTTTGAGGGTGCCAAGCTGATTGTCAACAAGGGACTGAGCAACCATTTCCAGATTTCACACACGCTTAACATGAGTTCGGTAACACCTTCGGGGTATCGCTTTGGTGCAACATACGTGGGGACTCAGCAGTTTGGTCCTGCGGAGGCCTACCCCATTCTCCTGGGTGATATCGACCCCAGCGGCAACCTGAACGCTAACATCATTCACTCGTTCTCCAAGAACATTAGAACCAAGTTTGTTTCTCAGGTAAACAAAAATCTTCAAAAATGTTGCTTACGTTTTTTAAAAAAGTTTTCTTGACTCGTTCGCAGATCCAAAACTCAAAATTTGTAGCCACACAGTTATCAACCGATTACAAAGGAGAGAGCTTCACAGCTTCCCTAACTCTCGGCAACCCAGACTTCATCAACGGATCAGGGATCTCAGTTCTCCATTACTTACAAGCTTTATCGCCTAATGTCGCTCTTGGAGGTGAAGTCGCCTATCAGTACGGACCAAGCGTTCCAGGGGGCGGTATCGCAGTCGTCTCGGGAGTTGGACGTTACACCGGTATAAAATTTTTGTTACAACTGCCAATCTTTATGACGATTTAATTCTTAACTGTGTTTTCTTAGGATCAAACTGGATCATGAGCGGAACTGTGGGCGGCTCGGGCCTTCACTTGTGCTATTATCAGAAAGCAAGCGACCAGGTTCAGATCGGAGTGGAGCTCGAAACAAACGTGCGAATGGAGGAGTCAGTGGCATCTATTGGATATCAGGTTAAAAAAACTAGAGAACTAAGAAGTTTCATAATTCTGAATGTTTGATTTCTAGGTTGACTTGCCGAAAGCCAATGTTGTTTTCCGAGGCATGGTTGATTCGAACTGGACGGTGGGTGGTGTATTAGAAAAGAAACTGGCTCCTTTACCGTTCTCTCTGGCACTCAGTGGCTTGATGAACCACACAAAGAATCAATTCCGACTCGGCTGTGGCCTCATTATTGGTTAGAAACATTTCAATTTGGAATCGAGCAACTTGGCAAGAAGATCGTGAAACGGGAAGTGTCCTCGCAGTTGGCCCACGTGGAGTCTTTTAGAGTCTGCTTTTGCTTGAATTGTGGCCATATGCAACCGTGTGTAGTAATTGTTTAAACACCTCTTGAATACAAATCTTAAGAAAATAAAAGTTTGACTCGTTCATTTTCAGAAGTTTTCGGAAACGACAAATTCTGTGGTCAGGACCTAAACGTTAACTCGGGAACTGATTTTGTCAAGTAATCCAAATCGGTTATTGTTTAAGCTAATATTCTAAACTTCTTTTCTCATGCTCACCAAAATGAAATGACAATGGAGTGAGAAGTAAATTAAACCATATTCGCTAATAGATGGCGCGAAAATCTCAAAATATTTACAAATTTAAAATATCGCGTCATGGTCACAGCAGTCGCCAAACTTAAGACGCCCATTTCGCGTGCAAAGGAGCCTGCAACTGTTACCGCGATTCATAATTAATTGGTAATATATTTTAAAACAATTGTTAATTTATCTTATCGCTTACACCTTGTAGTAACTGTAATGAACGGCTGGTCCTAGTCAACAATTGACATTTACAGTTACAGACATGTGTGTTTGTTTTTGTTATTATTCAAAAATTTTTAAAAGCTGCCCGATGGGCGTTGGATCCACGTGGGACCGAAAATAATAAACAACCTTTTTTATGATTTAATTATAACATGTTGTGGTCTTATCGTTAACATTTTATTTCCTCTAAAGCGTATTGAGCTGTTTTCGTACACAAATTTTGTTGAAGTTTCAAATTAGTGAATCGTGAATTTGCGTGTACACAAATTTTAATGAGAAAATGTCACATTAGCGAATTCTGAATTTGCACGACCTTGCAATTTCGGGAAAGTTGTTGACAGTCGTACACTTCGTGGTTGTCATGCTGGTGATGTCTGATCTCTAAATTGAAGACTTTGTTTGTTAGAGTAAATTTTCATAATTCTAGATTGTCCATATTTTAGCTCATGTCTCTTCTGCCCTTATCATAAGCGCACGATTTGGAGAAATCGGTATAATACAATCCACTTTTTACAATCCTCTATCTGTTCCCCTTATCTTTTTGAAAAACGAGCCATTCGTTGTCGCAGTCTTATCTTTTAAATAGAATTTTTGGAAAGAACGAGTCAAATGCCGAAATCATTGATTTATAAGTGTGCAAATGTGCAGAAGACTTTTTATGTTTTGGATATTCATATAACTCTGGTTATATTAGGTTTTCCTCCAATGGCGGATCTTTCCAAGTTAGTCTTGTCTGCCCTTCTCGGTCTAGGATTAACTGTCTTCGTGAATGCTTCCACCGCGGGATCTTCTTCATCAGTCCTTGGTAAAATCTGCTATATTACGATAGTTTACAAAAGTAACGAGGATTTGTATGTGTACCATAGATATGAGCACTGAAGGTTTCAGCAATGTATGGCAGATGGACTTTAACGAGCCAGCCAATACACCGACAAGTACCCCACAACGAAGTCTACAACAACGCCAACTACTCCATTAACAACTGTTACTACAGGTACAGCATAAGTTCTACCTTCAAGAACAAAATCTGCAAAAAATAGAAAATCTTGCAGCTTCTGGACCAACGTCCTTTCCCGATGTGGTCTGCCTCAAGAACTTGTCGCACGTTGATGGACACGAGCTGTGCTTCCAGTACTTCGATGCCATCGCTAATGTGACATACACCGACAGGGTCAACTCCAGCCTTCAGACCATCTTTCACGTCATCAACTTCAAAGTCAACTACTAAGTCTTCTCTTTTAAACATTAATTAATCATTTAATCTCGGCTTAGGCTAAGAGCCTATTGCCACATAACACGGTTATACATTTCACACAGATATGTATAAAATGACAAATTTATTATTATTATTTCAGGCTGATTCTCCTTTGACACTAAACGTTCGCAGTGATGATCCAGCTTTGCAGAGCCATCCAGTGATGATTGTGACCAGAATCGGATCCTCGCAGGATTCTTTTCAGCTCCCCTATCACGTGGACTCTCAAGATGGATGGTAAAGAGAACCTTTCCCAAATGTTTTATTGCATCATGATGCGCTTTATAATTAATCTTAAATTAAGTTATTAGTTAATTTTAAAGAATTCATGAATAATTCAGTATCATTAAATAATAATTAATCTTTCTTATTTTAACACCCTCTCTTGTATTGTTAATTATTATTATACGTAAAATATACTCAAAATAAGTTTTGATGCAATTTTTAACGCGTATTGATGATTTAAAGCGGAACACAAACTTATCTGATTACAGCAGTAATTACATTTACACCAGTTTGAATCGTCCGCAGAGAAGTAGGTTCGATCAGAAACAAACGATAACGTGAATGTTGTTTTCTTAAACCCTTACCACATAACAAGGTACCGTCAGTTTAACTCAACACTTCGTCCACACTGCATACTATACTGGAGTAAGTTTTGGGAATGCAAGTTTCGTCACTACAGGTTTTATTCGCGATTGGTGATTTACACTGGAATAAGTCCTGAAATGTGAACCTAGTTTACGACCTAATCAACCGTGCATTGCATATTATGGTAAAGGGAAGAAGGAAGATACGTCAACGGCCATACCACGTAGAAAGTACCCGGTCCCGTCAGATCCCGGAAGTCAAGCTACGTCGGGTCCAGTCAGTACTTGGATGGGTGACCGCCTGGGAACACCGGGTGCTGTTGGCTTTTTCCCTTTTCCCCGTGTGTTACTGTTATCCGTTATCTCATCTAAATTAGTTTTTTATTCTATTTTTAGCATTTTAATTATTCAATAATTTTTTATACTAATGTATATTTATTTTAACTATCGTACGTCTATTTCTGTTATACTTATAATTATACCTTTCTTATTAGTAGTATCAGTTATTTCACGTCTTTTTGGAAGTTATAGGATTTAGTATTACTGAGTACGAACATGGGGTACTAAATCGTATTTTTTTTCGTGTTAAATTAATCCAATTAAATTTTCTCACAGGTCAAGTTATAACAGCGTGAGGCGTACGCTTTGTCCCCAGCGGACAGATCCGCAATTTTCACAAACTTCAGAGAAACTGGAAACGAAACCGTCGCATGGAACCAAACTGGAACTGACTTTTGCAACCACCAGCAAAGCAAATGTTTCGTTCGTGTTCACCGTGAACCAAGCGGCCAACTTCAACGCGACGTAATGGCCTTATTTCATTTTTCTCTATGATTTTGATTTAATGTTAACTTTTTATGTAATTTAATTCATATTGTTGTATCGTTTAGTTGTAAATATTTTTAATTAATGTAAAAATTATAGCAATTTTTAAAAATACTGTATTGTTAAAGATAGTAAAAAATATATGAATATAAATGTAATGATTCATGCCTTTCTAACCGTTTCAGTTTCAGTTATTTCTGCAATGTAATATATTATAAATGTATAATCAATTATTCATAAATATTCATAATTGATACAAGAAATAATAATTTTAATAAATTTTGTAGCAATAAAGATAATAAGTAACATAATAAAAATAAATATATAGATTTACATATTTCTAACATTTTAGTGAATTCTTTACGATTCAATTATGCTGTTTTTTTTTATTCTGTATTCTTACGATAGTGGATTAAAATATGCTTAGGTTACCAGAACCTTTGATGATGAAGTAAATTGATGTTTCCCAGGATCAAAGGAAACTTTACGCTGAGCGTGACGCCCTCGGAGAGTCAAATGTTTTATTTTGAGCTTCCGGAAACCTCGGAAGAATTTCTACTGAGTGCAGCATCGCCCAGCAATTCGTGTTCCATCATCTCCCTCCACCAACACGTAATCAGTATTGAAGACTAGTCCGAACAGTGGGTGTTTTATACCGTACAAAACACTGTAAAAAGACACCACTACAGTGCTTTTTTCGTAGTTTCTCGATTACTTTTTACAGTGCTTTTCTCAAGTTGCCTGCATCGCCGTAAAGTGCCTTAATTTTAAAATACGTTCAGACTACATAGTTCAAGGTCACTAAAAAAGACACCATAAAAAGGCACCGTCGTTTCAGTGTGATCATTCCCTTTAAAAATAGCTCTTACATACCTATCAGTCGCAATTAAGCATTTTTCGAAATAAATTTTTTTATTAATTAAGATATTATTAATTCCATTAGTAAAAAATAAATAATAAATAAATACAATAAAGTTTATTTTCTAAATTAAAATTAAAATTTTCTTTCAGTGCGAATCTGCGGCCCGGGCTTCCTCGAATCCCGAACTGAGCAGCGGGACGAGAACGACAATGTCGGAACGGGCCGGAATAACGATACCTGTAATAACTGCAAACAGACGTAACACAGTTTAATTCAACTTTAGTTTCTTAACAGAGGAGCAGTTTTCCGGACGGTGTTTACGTGCTGTTTCGCTCCCTTCCCGACGACAGTTTGTGCTCCGTTAATTCGTCTTCGAAGAGCTCGGGATCCCGCAACAAGACCATTCACTTCCACATAGAAGAACTGGTTACAGATTTTTGCAAACTGTGTGATCAACGTTAAAATTTATCGTAAATTTTGCAGGCTACTGCGGAGCAGAGGACCCTAGTGTTTTTTGCATATACGTTAGGTGGACTCGTTGCTATTGCGGTTATTCTTGGAGTTGTGTCTTCAGTGATCATCGGTTTAACAAGGTGAAGCTTTAGATGATTCGTTACTTAAATTCCTGCAGTTGAAATAGTCTGTCTTATCGAAACTTAACTATTTACGTTAATTATCCATGGAATAAGTTAATTACTTTTTTGCAGTGGAAAATTCGTTCGCCAGTTGGTTGCCTACGAAGAAGATGAAGACGAATCTCTAATCAACTGCGCCGAATCAGAGAAAGGGTAAAACTCGAACCGATTAATGTAAAAAATTACGTTAATTAAACTAAATGTATTGCATATGAATCTTCATAGGGATGAACTAAACTTCCAGGAACCTAAGAAACCAAACTACACCATTCAGATCTTCGTCATTGCCTTATTCTATGCCATGCCAGTCGGTCGTCTTGTGTACACAAATATGCAGGTATCTACTCGATATTAACATCAAGATTAAATTTCAATAAATTTTCTTGAAAATTTGAGCTTTAAAGATGTTAAATCTGTATTTTTTCAAGGTTATGACGACGACTGGCAATGAAGACATGTGCTACTACAACTCGCTGTGTACTCTGTCGTACTTCTCGTTAAGGTCTTTCAATCACATCTTCTCCAACGTTGGTTACGTTCTTCTGGGCCTCCTCTTGATGGCCATCGTAGCCTTCAAGGAGAACAAATGCAGAAAAAATCGAGAATCCAGTTCTCCGGTCCATCTGACGGGAATCCCCGTTCGGTTCGGCTTCTTCTACGCCATGGCGATGGGACTGATTGTCCAAGGAGTCTTCAGTGGCCTCTACCACGTTTGTCCTACGCGCGACAGCTTCGAGTTCGGTACGACGTAAACTATGAGATATCAAATCTATCCAGCATTGGTCATTGGTTAGATGCAAAATTTATTAAATTCTGTTAGTTTCTTAAATTTAATTTTCAGTTTTTTGATATTGTTTTGAATTTCTGTAATATCATTGTTTACTATATGTTTGTCTTATTTTATTTTATATATATATATTTTTTTTAACGAGACATTTTGTTTTAATTTATATATATTCTTTCTCATATTTTTATTATTATGTTCATTTTTCTACTTATTTTTTGTATTTTTATGTATTATTTTCTAATTTGGATTTTTTTATTTTTGGTATCATATACTAACAAGTTGACCAGTGGCTATTATGAACTTTGACAGATACTGCCTTCATGTACGTTCTGGCGACAGTCTGCATCCTTCACTTGTACCACGCACGCAATCGAGGCACCAGTGTTGGTGCAGACTCCACCTTCGTCGTCCTCGGCGTGGTGATCCTTCACACTTCGCTGACTTTCTTCCACGACTTGACGTATTTTAAAGCCTATTTCGCCTTTGCCCATTTCCTGGGCTACAACATCGTCGCTACCGAATTTTATTATAAAGGAAACATGCAGTGGAAAATAAGTACTTTTAAAATTTGTACGTTTTTGTACGAATTACTGATTTTAATTTTGATTTTGTCTGGAAGGACCTACTTTGCTGAAAAATCATTTGAAAACTTTCTGGAGAACACGGCCACTGCACATGGATCGCCTAGTAGTCGTAATTCTCGGTAAAATATTATTTCTATTCTCATCTACGTCTTGTATTATTAATGAAGTCTAAAAAATTTCATATTTACGAACAGTAAGAATGTTTCTACTTTCACTTTCTCTTTTTTTCTCTCTTCCCCTATTTTTCCCCTTTTCCCCTCTGTACTAGAATACTAGGTTGTACTTCCAAGTTTTTCCTTTTTCCCTTATTTTTCCCTTTTCAGACCCATTTTTTCCTTGTTCAGGAAGTTTCCCTGCAAAGTGGAAACACTGGACATAAAGGTTTCATAATGACGTGTTTCACTAATGCAGGTAATGCAGCGATTTTGGTCCTGAGCAACATTGAATGGCTCACTTCACTGTTTAATTTCAACACTTATATCCTGCTGATGTTCGTCACCAGTTTGCTGTTGTACGCCACCTACTACGTCGTGATGAAGTACCAGCATGGGGAATCGATTCTCAAGCCTTCGTTCCCCGTTGTTTATCTCCTGCTGTCGGTTGTCATGTGGATTGCTGCGCTTGTTTTGTTCAACAGGAAAGTCACAACCTGGGAGGTGAAAATCCAAACATTTTAAATATTCGGTTTTCAGTTAAATTTATCCACTTTTGTTTTGATAGGGCACTCCAGCTGAAGCTCGAGCTAGCGACCAGCATTGTATCGGTGCAGGAATCTACGATACCCACGACTTGTGGCATTTTATTTCGGCATTTGGATTGTTCTTCTTTTTCCAGGCATGAAATTTATATTGTTTGAGAGTGCAATAATTATAATTAAAAATTTGCAGTTTTTACTGTTTCTCGACGATGATCGTGCAGGCGTACCAGTTCATGAGATTCCAGCCTTTTAAACAGTAAAATATGTGACTGGTACCGTCAGGTATCGCTTTTGATCTTTTTTTTTCTGAAGCCTTTTTCTATAATCAAGACAATCAATACAAAAAATAACTCAGAGAGAGATGGAGAAATAAAACCTTATGTTTATTAAATGCTAATAGCTGTCGAAATACCCAGCACATTGCTACATCGCATAAAGGGGATGGAAGATTTTCTATAACAATTTGCAAGTATATATGCGTTTTCAAAGCGAATGCTCGTAATGTAGACACAAATCAACAAGATGCTGTAGCGTGCAAACCCTCAGCAACAGAAAAAATTTATGGGAATAAGTTTTCGGACATAAAACGGGGTGAAACACTTCGAAATCGAGACTGAAAACTGCGTTAGTTGCAAGTTCCGTGTTATATATTATATATTTATACATCAAATGTCAAAAGTGAGTTTTTAGTTAAGTTCTTATGTAGAATAGATGTTAGGGAATTTTAAAAAATGTGAATATTGCAAGGGAAAAGAAAAAGAGAAAATAAAACTGGATATTTGGTATTTTGAGCAACACACTAGATGCAGACAATTGCGTTCAGACCTGAATTTTAGAAAAAAACTTCTTAATAGAATTAAAAAAAACACTCGACAAGATCTTTTCAAAAACATGAAGATACTTTTTCTGCTTTCTATTCGATACAAACATTGGCCTCACTGGGAAATGTCGAAACCATTTTCCTTACTTTTTGATCTTTCATTAATCTTTTCTTTTAGCACAACTCTTAAAACACTCGGAAAATACAAAAAGGGTAATAAAGATAATCATGGTAGATATTAAGTGGTAAATCTAATTGTTCTGTGTGTTTAACAGGGAGGTTCCAGATTGGGTACTGGCGATTCTGGACCCAACATGGGGTTGGGTGTTTGGGATTCTAGGGTGGTTCGTTCAAGCTGCAGACTGGAGATAATCACCGTTCTCGACAGAGCTCCCTCGCTGACTTCGGGCGCGATGTGCATCACCGACTTCTGGACGATGGTATTCGGACTGCCGCTGCTGATTTCTTCATAAGTACCGCTGAACCGTTTGGCCGGACTCCGGTTCTGAGTAGCCGTCGAGACCCTGGTAGGGCTGACTTCGGCGCCGTTGGTTTCGCGGTTGTTCTGGGTGAGCTGTTCGAAGCGACTGCGCACGGCAGCGAAAGTGTCTGCGCTGGGATTCAGTTCAGTTTTGGGCATGACCTGGACCGTCTCGTGTGATCCGCCTAGCTCGGTCGAGAAGCGGCGGATCGAGGCGGACACTGGTGAGATTGGGGCAAAGTTGATGGTTTCAAGTTCCTCCCGTGTGATTTCGATGATTTCGCGGTGATATTGGGTCCCGTTGGTTGTTTCCATCTGCATCGACACAAGTAATCAACATTAGATTATTTTTATCTCATAATTATTTTTTTAATATTTTGTTTATTTATTTATTTTTAGTTTAATCCATTTCTTATTTAATGTATAATTTAAATTTATAATTACGATATAATATTAGAGGTGAGCGTTACAGTTTATGCTACTGTTAAGCTAAAGGAAAGCGCTTTACGTTATAATTATAAGTAAGGTTAACTTGAAAAGGACTAGATACTAACTTCGATAGTGGTGGCCGTATTGGAACTGTCTGCCAAATCAGGCGTTTGGGCTGGTGAGGGGCTTGAAGCTGAAGATTCCGTATCCGAGGGACTGCTTCCCAAACTAGCAGTGAGGGTCACGTCTGTTTCAGCCACTTCCAAGTGTTGAGCAGATTCCATAGAGCGGATTTCGGTGCTGCTCGAACCGAACCAAAGGGCCTCAGCGCTGCTGGCATCTAGAGGGCGAATGTTGACGTCTGTGCCGTCGGTATTGACAGCCAAGAAAGTCCTGTTCATGCCGCGTTTGGTCGGCGTGGGAACGAAGCCCGTGTCGGTGATGATCTCAAGACTGACGTCAGAAACGTGGGCTGATCGCTTGCGCGTTATAACCAGTTCTTCGTCACTGTCCTCGCCCACTCGGCTAAGATCCTGGACCGCCAGATTGTGGATAGCACGGGAAGCAGATGACGAAGAGCCGCCCGAAGAAATGGGATTCAGGTCTAGGGATACGGTTCGCTCGAGAGTCCCGTCCTCTGCAGTGACCGGCCCGATTCGAGTGAGGTCCCCGAGAGACGCGGCCTTCCGACCGGGCGCTCCTTCGGGACCCGCTTGGATCACCAGAACGTCGGATGATGCTGCCGATGTCGAGATGTGGATGTCGGTATCGGAAACCTGGACGCGTGATGTCGAAACAGTCAACGTTGAAGTCTCTTCCTCCAGTTGTGCTGAAGATGTCTCGGATTCGATGATACCTGAAGCTGTTTGTTAAAAAATAAACAAAAAAAAAAAATAAAAAAAATGAAGCTTGTATTTTGTTTTATTCTTCAAACACTGCGTCGGAAATATTACATATTGACAAATGATAACAAATTTGGCTTTCGCAATCATTTAAGGCTGTAGAGGCTCAACTAATATGAATGAAACCATTTTTAATCATCTTATTTATCTTAAATGTATCGAATATGAACATGCGAATATGTGTCCAGTATCTTTGATGATGAATCAGGCAACTTATTTATTTACCTGAGGTAATTTCAGCAGAAACTTCAGTAGTTGTCACAGTGGAGACGGTAGTTACGAGACTGGTAATCGAAGTGCGTTTAGCTGGGACAGGAGGTCCTCTTCTGAGTTTGACTGCGTCCGAAGCCATGATGAGAGAGGCCGGCACATCGTTGACTGATACTTGATCAGCAGCTATATCGACGGCTTTCAGTGGAGATCCCTCGACAGGTGGCGTGGGATCTAGTCGCGTTACTGAGAGCAGTCTGGGGCTAGACTCGATTTCCAGGTGGGGTAGAGAGGCTTTGGCTTTGGCACGTGGACTCGAAAGCGTCACTGATGTCGTGGTGGTTGGAATTCGTATTCCGGAGCTGACTTTCGAATCCCTGCGTAGAGCTTCAGCCCTTTCGGAAGGCGATAACTGGTCCAGGTGTTCAGATGGGTCATAATCGACATTGGTTGCGATCACTAGCTCTTCGTCAAGTTTGACGTTTTTTCGTAAATCGACACGTGGAAGTTTCCACTCGCCGGCCAGAGTGCTGGACGAGTCCTTTTCCTTGCTGATTTCTGCTTTGTTCGAGGCAAACAGTTTGGGTTTCTTGAGTTTGACGCCGAAACGAGCGCCGATATTCTTTTTGATTTCCTTGCTGGTTTTTTCTTCATCTTCACTCGTCTCACTGTCACTACTGTCCTGTTGAACTTCCTCGTGGTGATCTCCAGCTTTCAGAGCCACCCGAGGCAATTTGACGTCAACATCGACGAGTTTCGATTTCAGCTGGGCTTCGCGTTTCAGGTTTTCGCCTTCCAAGCCGGTGACTTCAGCCTTCAGTTCGTCGTTTTTGATGGATACTTCAGGTTCTTCAATTTCTGCTTCGATTCCAGCTTGTGCTTTTGATAAGTGAAGTTTGGGCATCTTAAGTCCAATGCTAAATTTCTTCTTTTCTTTTTCCTTTTCGGAAACTACAGACGGTTCTACGATCAAACTTGGGGCTTCTACATCCATTTCTACTTCACTAGTTTCGATTTCAGGCTTGTCCTTCCACTTTTGAATTTGGGCATTTTGAGACCGAAACTGAAGCCTTTGGACGAGGCTTCGTCGATCTTGATATTTTGCTTGAGCTGAGGGTTGATCTCAGCTTCCAGTTTGGGTGCAGACAGGTTCAAATCAATAGCGGGCACTTCAAACTGTGGGGGATCTACACGAACTTCCAATGAATTTGAATCGGGAAGCAGTTCCAAGCTCGGACTGCTTACTGTTACACCGAGTCCGTGTTCGAGTGACTTGCCACCGACTGTAACGTCAGATGCGGGCAGCTCTGCGGAAACCTCGATTCCTGTTTGTTCGGGAACTTCGATTGCTGGTCCAGAAACGTCCACTTTCACGTTAGGCATACCGATGTTGATATTGGTAGGGTCTAGCCCTGCATCAGCTGAAATGTCCAACAAAGTCGAGTTATCGGGAATTGTTGCTTTCAGCTCAGGGACGGCGATGCTTGGTAACTTAATTCCAAACTTCGGAACTTTCTTGTCTACTTTAATTATAGCATCTGCTTCAGGGATCTGAACCTTAAGCTCCCCTGATGCTACGTCGATACCAAGAGTAGGAGTAGAGATGTCTACTTCTGGTACCTCAACTCCGATACTTTTGGCAGTATCTACACCAGGCAGGTTTGTCTCCAAAGTTAGGTTTCCTTCTCTGGCCAAGTCCACGTCTGGAGTTCCTTTGCTCACTTGGAATTCGGGCATTTTCAGAGAAAATTTGCCTTTGGTTTTCGCTGCTGAAATCGCGGCATCCACGTCGACTTCAGCGTTTGGGGGTGCAAATTCAATTTCCGCGCCTGGAAGCTGCACACTGGCTGTTGTTTCCAGTTTTGGTGTGTCAGCCGAGAAGGTCAAATCAGGGGCACCCCGAGGTTCACGTCGAGTTTGGGCAAGTCGATCTTAGCCTTAGGGATGTCGAGCTCTACTTTAGGACCTACGATTTCGGGCGCCTCAAGTTCTACATTGATTTCAGGTTTTCTCAGCTGGAAATCTGGCATCTTCAGGCCAAATTTGCTTTTGTTCTTTTCGCCTTTTCCGGATTCCTTGTCCTCGAGTTCGAGTTCAGGCGCTTCGATTTTTCCTTCAAGCTTTAAATCCTTGGCAACGCCGATTTCTACTTCTCCGTGTGGTTTGCTGGAATGGAACTTGGGCATCTTCAGAGCGAACTTGCTCTTCTTCTTCTCCTTGTCCTCGGATTCGTCAGCCTCTTCGTTCTGGTTTTTCACTTCGAGCTCAAGCTTCGGGAGTGCGACTGAAGGCAGTTCAACGTTGATACCTGCAGCTGTAGGTACATCGATTTCGGCTTCTACATTAGGTTTGTTCACTTTGACATCAAGTCTTGGCAAATCTATGGCTGATTTAATAGCCACGTCTTCGTCAACTGTTGGAACTTCGATTTCAGCATGAGCTTTGGATCCTGTGTGGAACTTGGGCATTTTAAAACTAAATTTGCCTTTCTTCTTCCCTTCTTTCGTAACAGCTTCTCCAGCTTCTTTGAGTTTTGCTTCAGCTTCCAAGCTAACATCGAGGCTTTCCGAGGGTAGACTTAGTTCTGGTAACTCGAGTTTGACATCTAGAGATTTCGAAGCGTCTATTTCAACCTCTGGTGCTGAAATGCCGACTTCTATGTCTTTGGACGCAGGGACACCAACTTCAATCGAGTGTTTGCTTCCGTGAAATTTGGGCATTTTGAGACCAAAGCGTTTCTTTTTCTTTCCTTCGAGTTTCTCGTCGTCGCTGTCGTGATCGTGTTCCAGTTTTACGTCAACTTGAGGTAATTCAGCACTGGCTTCTAGGTTAAGATCTTTTGCAGCATCGAGTTCTAGGTCCGCTTCCCCGTGCCCTTTGCTGAAGTGCAACTTGGGCATTTTGAAACTGAACTTGCCTTTCTTTTTCTCGTGTTCTTCGCTGTCTTCATCGTCTTGGTTGACAATCGTTTCAATCGCAGGAGCCTGGACGTCGACGGATATGCCAGTGCTTTTTGGAGTGTTGATTTCTAAGTCGATTTCTGGTTTCTGAGTCTTTGGCTTAGACATTTTCAGGTTGAATTTGCCCTTCTTTTTAGTTTCGGAAACTTCTCCGTTACTCTCGTGCTCGATATCCAAACTCGGAGGCTGGACTTCGGCTTCCAAGTGCAAATCTTTGGATGGTCCTCCCTGAAGTGAAAATTCGGGTTTACCTATTTGGAATTTAGGCATTTTCAGACCGAACTTGGACTTTTTCTTCTCCTTCGTCTCGTCACTGTCGCTGTCATGTCCGATGTCAACTTCAATCTCCGGACCCGTTCCGCTGGCGCCTTTGATTTCGATATCTCCGTGGGGTTGACCAACCTTCAGCTTAGGCATTTTCAAGCCAAATGATTTCTTCTTGTTGTCTTCGTCTTGGTCGGCTTCGATGCCAAGACCTAAGTCTAATTCCGGTTTGATTTCGATGCCAACTGCTCCAGCGTCAAGTTCCCCAGAAAAATCGGGTTTCTCGAATTCGAGTTCAGGGCGGGTGATTTCAATGCCGGCCTCCAAATTGGAATCAGCGCCAAGGTTACCGCTAACTTTAGGGAATTTAGGTAGGCTGATACCAAATTTGCTTTTCTTTTTGGTTTCTTCGGCATCCGCCTCACCATGGATGTCGACTTCAACTTTGGGAATCTCAGCTGATGCTTTGAGATCCGCTTCAGCTCCACCTTGGATCTTGGGCATGTGAATATCCAGCGTGGGAAGCTTGATTCCAAACGATCCCTTGTTCTTCTTCTTCTTTTCTGAATACACTTCTCCGTCAGAGTCGGAATCCTCCTGCTTAACTTTTACGTCAACATCGGGGCCGTCAATGGCGGCTTCTAGTTGCGGTTTACCAAGTTTTATCTTGGGAAATTTAATTCCAGTCTTTAGTTTTACTGCTTCGTCCCCATCTTCATCTGAACCTGATTCTTCGTGACTTGCTTTGATGTTAACTTTCGGGAGCTGGGCCTCTGCTTCTATTCCTATGGGCTCCAGGTCCAGCTGGGGTTTGTCAATTCCGAATTTGGGCATTTTGATACCAAACTTGGTTTTCTTCTTCTCACCGGCATCGATGTCTACTTCACCTGCTTGGGGCTTAACTTCGGGAACCGGTAGTTCAACTGATGCTCCGACTTCCATCTCTCTTCCGTGCAAGTCGATGTGTGGCTTCTCAGCTCCGATTTTAGGCATTTTGATACTAAACTTGCTCGACTTTTTGGTTCCGCTGATATCATCTTCCGAGTCTGAGTTATCGGTTTTGGCTTTAACGTCGACACTGGGAAGATTCACAGTTAAGCCAGTCTCTAGTTCCCCAGCGTCAGTTTCGAAGTGGGGCTTGTACATCCCGAATTTGGGAAGCTTTACTCCGAATTTGCTTTTCTTCTTCGTTCCAGCAGTCTCGTCGTCTGATTCGGTATGATCGGCTTTAACCTTAACATCTATGCTGGGAATGTCCACAGAGACTCCTGCCTCCAGTCCTGGGGCATCTCCTTCAATGTGAGGTTTGTCCATTCCAAACTTGGGGAACTTCATTCCGAACTTACCCTTCTTTTTGGTTCCATTACTCTCGTCATCAGAATCGGCCTGGTCGGCGTTAACTTTGACGTCAATACTCGGAACATCAATAGAAACTGCAGCGTCTAGATCTCCAGCACCTGCTTCAATGTGGGGTTTGTCCATCCCGAACTTGGGGAACTTCATTCCAAACATCCCTTTCTTTTTGGTTCCGTCGTTTTCGTCGTCAGAATCAGCGTGGTCAGCTTTAACTTTCACGTCAATACTAGGGATATCAAAGGAAACTCCTGCTTCCGGACCTGAAGCATCTCCTTCAATATGAGGTTTGTCCATTCCGAATTTGGGGAACTTCATTCCGAACTTACCCTTCTTTTTAGCGCCGTTACTTTCATCGTCAGATTCTGAATGGTCAGCTCTAACTTTTACATCAACGCTGGGAAGATTTACAGAAACCCCTGCGTCCAGTCCTGGAGCTTCTCCTTCAATATGAGGCTTGTCCATTCCAAACTTGGGGAACTTCATCGCAAATTTGCCCTTCTTCTTTCTTCCATTGCTTTCATCGTCAGATTCGGTATGATCGCCTTTGAGTTTTACATCTACACTTGGAAGATCCACGGAAACTCCGCCTTCTAGTCCTCCAGCCTTTCTTTCAAAGTGGGGTTTGTCCACTCCGGATTTGGAAAACTTCATTCCGAACTTGCCCTTCTTCTTTGTTCCACTGCTTTCATCGTCAGAGTCGGTATGATCGCCTTTGACTTTTACATCTAAGCTTGGTACATCCACAGACACTCCAGCTTCCAGTCCTGCAGCGTCTCCTTCAATGTGAGGCTTATCCAGTCCAAATTTGGGGAACTTCATTCCGAACTTGCCCTTCTTTTTACCTCCATTACCGTCATCGTCGGATTCGGCGTGATCGTCTTTTACTTTGACATCTAGACTGGGGAGTTCCACGGAAATCCCGGTTTCCAGTCCTCCGGCCTCTGCTTCAATGTGAGGCTTGTCCAATCCAAACTTGGGGAACTTCATTCCAAACTTACCCTTCTTTTTACCTCCGTTGCTTTCATCGTCAGACTCGGTATGGTCGCCTCGAACTTTTACATCCACACTGGGAAGATCCACAGATACTCCAGCTTCAAGTCCTCCAGCATCTCCTTCAATGTGGGGTTTGTCCATTCCGAATTTCGGGAACTTCATCCCAAACTTTCCTTTCTTCTTGGTTCCGCTACTTTCATCGTCAGAATCGGCATGGTCAGCTCTAACTTTGACATCAACTCTGCGAACGTCCACAGAAACTCCAGTTTCCAGTCCTGGAGCCTCAGCTTCAATATGAGGTTTCTCCATTCCAAACTTGGGGAACTTCATCCCAAACTTGCCCTTCTTTTTCGCTCCATTGCTTTCGTCGTCAGACTCGGTGTGATCGCCTTTGACTTTGACATCTAGACTGGGAAGCTCCACGGTAACGCCTGCGTCCAGTCCTCCTGCCTCTGCTTCAATATGAGGTTTATCCACACCAAATTTAGGGAACTTCATTCCAAATTTGCCCTTCTTCTTTGTTCCATTGCTTTCATCGTCAGACTCGGCGACGTCAGTTTTGATTTTTACATCAACACTGGGCACGTCAACAGACACCCCTGCTTCCAGTCCTCCAGCTTCTCCTTCAACGTGGGATTTGTCCATACCAAACTTTGGGAACTTCATTCCAAATTTTCCCTTCTTCTTTGTTCCACTGCTTTCATCGTCAGAGTCGGTATGAACGCCTTTGACTTTTACGTCTAAGCTTGGTACATCCACAGACACTCCAGCTTCCAGTCCTGCAGCGTCTCCTTCAATGTGAGGCTTATCCATTCCAAATTTGGGGAACTTCATTCCAAACTTGCCCTTCTTTTTACCGCCGTTACTTTCATCGTCAGAGTCGGTATGATCGGTTGTAACTTTAACTTCTACATTAGGGAGTTCCACAGACACCCCGGCGTTAACTCCTGCGGTATCTCCTTCAAAGTTAGGTTTGTCCATTCCAAATTTAGGGAACTTCATTCCGAACTTGCCCTTCTTTTTACCCTCACCACTTTCGTCATCGGATTCAGCATGGTCGCCTTTGGTTTTAACATCCACACTGGGAAGATCTGCAGAAACCCCGGCTTCCAGTTCAGGAGCCTCTCCTTCAATGTGAGGCTTGTCCAATCCAAACTTGGGAAACTTCATTCCGAACTTGCCCTTCTTTTTACCTCCGTTGCTTTCATCGTCAGACTCGGTACGATCACCTTTGAGTTTCACATCAATGCTGGGAAGATTCACAGACACTCCTGCATCCAGTCCTGTAGCATCTCCTTCAATGTGGGGTTTGTCCATCCCGAATTTAGGAAACTTCATCCCAAACTTGCCCTTCTTTTTCGCTCCACTACTCTCATCGTCGGATTCTGTGTGATCGCTTTTGACTTTTACATCCACACTGGGAAGATCCACTGACACTTCGGCGTCTAGTCCTCCGGCTTCTCCTTCAATGTGAGGCTTGTCCGTTCCGAATTTGGGGAACTTCATTCCAAACTTTCCTTTCTTCTTTGTTCCATTGCTTTCGTCGTCAGATTCGGCATGATCCCCTTTGATTTTTACGTCAACACCTGGGACATCCACAGAGACTCCGGCTTCCAGTCCTCCAGCCTCTGCTTCAATATTAGATTTATCCATTCCGAACTTGGGGAACTTCATTCCGAACTTTCCTTTCTTCTTGTTTCCACTACTTTCATCGTCAGAGTCGGTATGATCGGTTTTAACTTTTACATCTACGCTAGGAAGTTCAACAGACACCCCTGCGTCCAGTCCTCCAGCCTCTGCTTCAAAGTTGGGTATTTCAGTTCCAAACTTGGGGAACTTCATTCCGAACTTGCCTTTCTTTTTACCTCCGTTACTTTCATCGTCGGATTCTGTGTGATCGCCTTTGACTTTTACATCCACACTGGGAACTTCCACAGAAATTCCTGCTTCCAGTCCTCCAGCCTCTCCTTCAATGTGTGGTTTATCCATTCCAAATTTGGGGAACTTAATTCCGAATTTTCCCTTCTTTTTAGCTCCGTTGCTTTCGTCGTCAGACTCAATGTGATCGCCTTTGACTTTTACATCCACACTAGGAAGATCCACTGACACTCCGGCGTCTAGTCCTCCAGCCTCCGCTTCAATGTGTGGTTTGTCCATTCCAAACTTGGGGAATTTCATCCCGAATTTTCCCTTCTTCTTGCCGTTGCCGTCAGCATCAGATTCGCTGTTTCTCCCTTTGATTTTCATGCTTGGCAAGTCAACAGAAGGGTCAACGTCAATGCCTGTAGTATCGACTTCAACGTGCGGTTTGTCGGCTCCAAATTTGGGCATTTTGATACTGAATTTACTCTTCTTTTTGGATCCGTCTGCTTGAGCGTCCTCAAGACCAATTTTCGCGTCAATGCTCGGAGCTTTAGCAGATACCTCGATAGCTCCGGGTTCCAGATCCAGTTTCGGCTTGTCGACGTTCAGTTTGGGTAATTTTACACCAAACTTCGCCTTTTTCTTGCTCTCGTCTTCATCATCCGATTCTTCCGTTTCATGTTTCCCTTTCACTTCCAAACCTGGAAGACCAAGAGAAACTTCTCCCGAAATATCCGGAACGTCCACATCAATTTCTGGTTTCTCAACTCCCAACTTGGGAAGCTTTACATTGAACTTTCCTTCTTGTTCAGTATCAATTTCAACGCCAGGAGCTCCAGCGGACGCTTTTACCTCAGGCTTATCGATATCCACTTCTCCTTTTCCGAGATGAAGCTTTGGCATGTGGAAGCCTAATTTTCCTTTTTTCTTGTTTGATTTGCTGTCAGAGTCAGCGTCGATTTCAAGCTTAGGGGCTTCTATCTCCACGTCAACACCGCTTTCAGCTTGACCACTTGCGTGCGGTTTGCCCAAGTGGAACTCCGGCAGTTTGATACCGAACTTCATTTTTTTCTTATCTAAATCTTTCTTGTCAAAGTCGATCTCAACACCTGGGACGTTGGCACTGGCCCCGAGATTCATTTCAAGATCAGGTCGTGAGATTTCAACGGTCGGTAGCGCCATTTCGGCCTTGGCTTCTGGTAGTTCCAGTTTGAGAGCCGACGGAAGGTCGAGTTCTGCACTCACCTCGGCTTCGGTTCCTTTCAAGGCGACCTCAGGTAAATGAATACTGCCGCCCATCTTCTCATTTATTCCAAGGTCACCTCCTTCGAGCTGCAGACCAGCTTCAAGTTTAGGGCCTTTTATGTCCACTTTGGGCAGTTCGATGCCTATCTCTGGTTTTGGGACTTTAAATTTGGGTAAGTCAATTCCAAAATTATTTTCATTGTCACCGTTTTCAACGTTAAGTTTCATTGCAGGTAAGTCTGGTTGGGGTATATTCACGTCAGTTTTAATGCTTTTCGCTTTGATGTTCACATCAGGCAGTTCACCTTCTGCTGTAATGGTAGGGGCGTCCATGTTAACTGTAACATGCGGTTTCGAGCTTTGCCATTTGGGCATTTTGAATCCGAATTTTGATTTACTTTTTCCTGAGACTTCTTCAGTTTCCCCGTGGGCGATGTCCGCAGAAATGGCTGGTACGTCCACTTGAAGCGAAGCTTCCGGGAGCTTTGCGCTGATGTCCAGTTTTCCTGGGTTAAGTTCTGGGATCTTGACAGAAGCTTCGTGATCCGTAGTTAGTTTAGGCAGATTTACATCGAAATCGGCTCCTGTGCTCGATACATCCACTTTTGGGACTTCCATTTTGACTTCCACGTTAGCGTCTCCTTTTTGCTTTTTCTTGAAACTTAACTTGGGCATTTTCAGGTCGAGACCACCGAGTCCGAAGGCGTTTGACGAATGTTTCACATCGACTTGCGGCAACGAAACGTCTGCCGTAACGAAGGGGCCCTTAAGTTCCGGAAGTTTGACATCCGCATCCGGAATGTCGACTTTTACGGAAGGTAGTTCCACTGCCACTTCACCTTTAGGGATCTTAATGTTCGGTAGGGCGCTAGCTCCATCGGGTACGTCGATACTGACCGAAACGTCTGAGGGCTTAGGGACGAAAAGGTCGATTTCGGGACCTTCTAATGAAGTTTTCAGCGATCCTTGTTCCAGGATTGGTATCTTGGAGTCGTCTTTGGTACTTTTCAGTTTCAAGCTGGGCAGGACTTTAATGCCAAGTTTGGATCCTTTTGAAGGTTTCTCCACTGAAACGTCTGGGACTGAAACTGTCGCCTTGCCGCTTTTGATTTGAGCTTTGGGTAGCTCCCCTTTGATTTTCAGTTCTGCCGGGGCGTTGAATTCCAAATTGGACTTGCCTTGCAGTTTGGATTTGGCCAGAAAGCCTCCCGACAAAGACGGTATCTTCACCTCAGTCTTGAGTACAGCATCGGCATTACCAACCTACATAAGAATATGAATGAAATTCAACTTCTAAGTTTTATCCTATTTTAAGAACTAGAGAATAGAAGAAAAACAGTTGTAGAAGAGAGGAGGGAAATGGCTGGACGTGTTCTTGGATGGCCTTGACTGGCCAACACCTTAAAAGAGGAATGTCTGTTCCGCGTTTGAAAAAGTATTTGCATCCCGCTTGACGTTCAGACAAATTGCCTGTCGAACTGGCATTCATCGATCGATTCTTCATTCCGAGTTTCTTACCCTGGTGAGGTCGTCGATAGATTGCGAGCGATACAGCGGATGCACTAAACGCTCCGTCGACGATCCTTCGGCCGACGAAACTCCTGCCACCATAGAAACTGACGGAATAGATCCTGCAAGCGACACGCTGCTTGTCGCCTTACGCTGCGTCGACACTTTCAAGGCACTTTTTGGGGTTCCCTTCTCCAGCATCAGGGTGACGTCGTAAGGCGAAGCGTAACTCAGAATCGTCAGGGCGTCCTCGTAGACCATGTGACGGAACGAAATCTTCACGCTAAGGATCTTGTCACCTGCAAGTGAAAAATTATAATGAAAGTTAATCGTAATCTCTACGAAAAGTCAGAAAAGTGAATAACCAGGTGCGATTTTGCCCGATTCAAATGCTGGTCCTCGATTAAGGATATCCTTGACGTAGATGCCGTTCCTCATGTTCCCGACGACGTTGAATCCCAGTCCTGTGAAATCGTGTCCACGCAGTTTGACTGACACATGCTCAGGCTCCTTTAGTTAATCAGCAAATTAGTTAAAACCATAGAAACTACTATTGCTACACAAATCTTAAAGAAATAAAAGAAGATTAGGTTTCGTGGGTTTTTAGTTTGTTGTACTGTTCATGTAACTTGAAGAAACAACGAAGATGTTATCTGATATCTTAGTATCCAGCATTTCTACGCTATCTCCGTGTCAGTATCATGGTATTATCATCATCTGCTGTAAGGTTATCGGTGTATTAATAATAGACACTGCCATCTTTAAAGTGAAAGTTTTAACCAGAACTTCTGGATGTAGAAATCGGCAGTTCTGGGAATCAGCAAACGATAACAGGATAACGCGAGATAACAGAGGATATAATAACATATGGGTTATGATAGTTGTCAACCCCTTCAATTTGCCCCGGTAACCCCTAGGCAGGTCAATATAAGAAAATTTTGCGGACCCTTTTGACCTTTGAACTCTGACCTTGGGAGTTTCACACCTCCGTGGAATACTCGGTCCGAATTCTACATTACTACTTTTAAATGAACAAAACGGGGAACACATGATATGTTAAAATAGCAGTAAAAGTAAATTGAGCTGAAGAATGAAAGGGTTCACATGATATTCTTTTGGACTTGAAGGTTTGCATGTGCACAAATACGTGACATGCGGTTTACCCGAAAAAGAGAGAGGATGACAACACGTCACGCTTCTTGGTGAATGTGAATATATAAATGAAATAAGTAAATATAATAATCTGTTGGTTTCTGTGAACCCTTTTCCCATTGTTGTGAAAACTAATGTGGAGTGTGGAATAGCTTACGGCAACGAAGGAATCGTCCAGACATCGTTTCTTCTCGCTGCGAGACGTGCCGAAGAAGCGCAGTGGAGTCCAAGATGTCGCTGCTGCTCGATCCTGAAGAAACTTAATTCATTATTATCTTGCGCAGATATAATTAAATATATTCCATTAATAATAACAATAATAATTAATGACAATAATCATTGGGCGTGATGTGAAAGCGGAAGCCGAGTTAGTGTGCGTGAATTGGTCAGTAAGTTTTGAGTTTTGTCGGAATGTTGGGCTTTTGTTTTTCCCCTCAATAGGCGAAACTGCGTCGTGTCCCAAACCGGGGTCGTGGCCAGCTTTCCTCCAGTTTCCGGTTTCACTTAACACAAAAGCCAATTGCCAAAACAATAGACAAACCCAATGCCCCAGAATCTTTGAAACAAAATCAGTTTTGCATCGAAAATGTGAACAAGATCTACCCAGAACATTACTTACAACATCAAAACGATGGAAAGGTTCTATTACCTTGTTTTCAGGATCGTGTTGGTTAGCTCTACTGTCGCCATTATCTGAAACAAAAATCGATTGCATTAGAAAATAGTTATAAATTTCAGTTTTAGAAGTGGAGTTAAGGGAAAGAAATGAATTTATTAGTTTAAAAAAGATCCTTAAGGGCCCTGGCAGCCATTTTTGGCAGATGACGACCTTGCAGGTGTCCCTATCTTCAGGAGAATTTTTTCTCTCTCTTCTCTTAAGCATTAGTTTTATTTAATACTTTCGAAAAACCTTGTCAAACTGGTTTTCTCAGTTTCGAAACGCGTACTGTTTACAGACTATGTTTTGGATGCAATTTGTTGGGAACCTGGAAAACTTTGTGGTTGTGAAGTTGTTTATCATATCTTTAAATCGTTGTCAAGTTTATAATTGCCCTTTGAAGAAGCCACTGAACTGGGTTGAATCAAACTGAATCGTATTAACTTGGCAGTAGTCACAGATCTGGGTCAAATAACACAATCTCGCCATGTGAATGAGGAAGTAATAAAATCGCCATTGGCTTTCAGGTTTTGTGTTATAACTTGGGGTAAGGCTAGCAAGTTTCCAGGCACACACCAACAAACACACCAGGAATAACCTGGTTATTACTTAACATACAGTTTTTGAAGTGTGTAATAGGTTGCTACTAATTATGTTTGTAGTAAATGCCGTTAGTTGTAGGCCTATTGACGTAGCATAGGCCTTGAAGCGATTTTCTGTAGGAATTCCACACTAGGTAGACCCCCAAGGGTCTAGGCCGTGGGAAGAGTCGAGGGGTTTGAAACTCGATACGAAGATAATCTGATAACATGTAGGTAAAACAGGTAGATGCGTTTCCTCTTGGGCAAGAATCTTGTGCAAAACACGTTGCAGTGGTGATGAGAAGATGCGCACTGCGGTTGCAAGACATAATTTGCATCGCCATTCTTTGAAATTGTTGTGCTCTTCTTGGACAAATGGGAATTCTAGGATTCACAAGATCCACGATAACACGCAAGGTGAATGCTGAGGTCACGGGAACTGAGAGGATCACTTGAATTGAAATTCAATTCAGTAAATAAATTATAAATTATTTATTATTTACTTGTAGCGTAATTATTATCATGGTTTGAACCTGTCGCATTGTTTATATTCACTTTGCTGCGCAGAACTGAGTCCTGCCCTGCGGTCACAAACGAGGCGACATTTTGAGAAAAATCATGCGAATTTTCTAAAACCCTCAGAGCAATTTACAACAATAATAGTCAAGACTAATTCAAGCTATAAGCTATGTATCAATTATTATGAAATTGCATCATTTATTTAAAATGTTTTAAGTGCACGTGTACCTGTTTGGCCTTGATCCTCAAAACATGGATTATCGAATCCCGATCCTCCTTCAATCTTGGCTTCTCTGGATTTGTGAGTCGCACCTATGGAATCCGCGATAAAAATTATATTGTAATTTAATTTTCTATGAGACTGAATCTAAATAAATCAAATACGTAAATAATTGCAACATTGCGTTGTATAAATAACTAATAAAAAATATGGTAAACCAGCTCCGCAATGGTTTGCAGCGAGGAAAATGGATTTAGCCTTGATGTTACAACCGCAAAAGTTATAGAAGTTCACAAAAACCGGTTAAGTTGAACGGAAAAGGACCCCGAGGCTCCTCTCCAGTACTTTTTTTTCTCCCCAAAACAAGCACGACCCAAACTACGCATGAAAATAGGCCATTCAGCTGTTAAAGGCAAGACCTTCAGATGACCTAGTCCACATCCCAGCAGCCTCGAGTTACTTCACATTTACATGCCATCAACGTCTGTGCACCTATGTCAACTCGAGAACCACTTACCACTACTTACCAAGTGATACTAATCGCTTTTATTTTGTTATTAATTTATTTTTTCTGTGAAAAGCTACATTGGACTACGGTAAATCGTTAACCCAGTGGACTGATGATACAGTTTCCATGTGTTGTTGAAAAAGTTTCCGGTGTGTGTGGTATGTTTTATCCGGTTTTCTTTCGAACAATACGTTCGGAAAAGCATAGAGTCCAACTGTTATCCAAAAATGTGTTCCGATATACCCCACACACAAAGTTATCAGGGAAAAAAGGAATGGCTTAAGGCATGGGAGCGGTTTGGTTTAATTTTTGCCCGGTTTTGAAGAGTTAATCGGGCCATAATGTTACAAATCCCATTACTCACTGAACGTTGCATGTCCTTTTTTGAGCTATTGAATTTAAATTGCACCTCAACTGGTGGACTAGGACTGAACCAGTTTTGTGTGGGAATCGTGCCGCGAATTTGCGGCTTTTGCCAACATTTGGTCCGACCGAACTGCGCTTCGACTATGTACAATCACTTTCCTGAGAAATATTTCAACTTTTGTACAATTTTTTAAACAGTTTTTCCCTGCAATGCGTTTCTATACAAGTATTTGGTTTATTATTGACAATGTTTTGAGGATTTTTTAGATTGCTGAATTGTAGAGAACTGTGTAATTTAAACGAACGCACACGACGGAACGTTGATTTCTTGCTCTTGAAGCCTGGTTTGTTTAGTTATAGAAGTCATTTATGGAGTTAAAAACAAGTTTTGTACCTTTCGCTCTCTCTCTTTCTCTCTCTGTATTCTCATTCTTCAAAAAATTTAAACTATTACCACAATAAAAAAGTGACCACGTTCCTTATCTTTGATCGTGTAATTTACCTGGCATAAACCTTGATTTTCAGTTAAGTCCTTAGTCTAACCAAACGATAAGAGCATTACTCGCTTCCTAACTGTAATAAAATTTGAATATCTTGTTTTCTGTTTGTGCAAGTTTTTCTGTCGCAGTGGAAATAGTAGAGGTTGTTTGCTGACATATTTGTTGTCGTTTCGAGCAGAAACGGTGGACAAGGAAAGAATGCATTTGAATTGCTAGAAGGAAAAAAACAGGAGTGGACTGGATAAGTGCATGTAACTGACGAACCTGCGTTGGTTGCATGCCTGATGAGCTTGCTACCTATAGACTAAGCTGCCAAGAAATTTTTCTTCAAAGGGTTCTCAACCAAGCAGTAGACTGGGTGATAACACATCGACAGCCTGGGCTGCTGTGCACGGGTATCTTAATGTTGCGGACCCCTTGATTACACACCCACCTCAAAAAGAAGCCAGGGCAGAGAAATTTTTTGTGTAGGATGTACACTAGCGCATGTACAATGTCCGTGGAATGGTTCGAAAGAAAACGTACCCTACTAGAATACAAAAAAAGAGTTGTAACCAGCGGAAAGCGGTAAGAAAGGAGATACAAGATGAATTCGAGAAAAGGGAAACGACTGCTGTGGAAGCAAACCAAAGAAGCCGGATTTTGCTGGCAGCCAAAAAAGGTTCTCCCCATACTACCAACTGCGGCCTTGGCTCTGCTGTGGCGTTAAGCAAATGTGCCATGTTTTCTTGTTGATTGTTTTTCCCCCCACGTTGACGCTTTACTTTACCAGAAATGATTCATAAACTCACTACACTCATCTGCGATGAGATCACAGGGGTCTATTGCTAGCCTGCACGGAATGAATGAAACGGCGTCGCCACCTTAAAAGGCGGTCGAATCAGGCGAACCTGCATAATGTTGCGCGACTATAGTATCGTTCACGAGCCTCTCGGGAGTTTTTAATTTCTTCTGCTGGTTAGCTTCTATAATTTCTGAGTTTAAGATGAGAATTTTACCGGGTGTTTGGCGAGGGCGGCATGTTCGCCAGATAAGGAAAGTCAAAGCGGCTACGGCTAAAGTGGAAAAGAAAGTGCCCAGCACAGCTCCGGCAATGCTTCCCGAGCTGAAGCAGTCGCTCTGCGCCCGGCCCAACTCTGGCACCAAGGTTAGACAGGTCACGAACAACAGCAACCTGTTCGGCGTCATCATTGACTGCTGCTGAATAACGTGGTGTGCTTGACCAGTGGCCGCAAATCAAGTTTGCGGCGAACAACGTCGAGATATGCGCAGAATAAATGAAGCCTCAAACTAAACAAACTTGAAAGAATCACTTCACTTCCCCACTGTTAGCATAACTGCACTGGATCTACAAATACTGTTACAGACGACGACAAAAGAAGGTCCTTTCATTCCTCTCAGTTTCAGTAATACCCATTTGACAAAGTAAGAAAATAATAATATCTGAGCCGAATGTTTTGTTTTGGTGGCGTTGAATGGACAGCTCGTCGAGGAAGCGTCTATAACGTGCTGCAGCTTAACAGTGACTGACTTGAAACTACTTTACTCGGCCACCAGCAGGAATGCGCGCTCGAGGTTGTACATGCCACGGTATACGAGTGGGTCAGGTGGGACGGGGCCTGGTCCACCTCCCCTTCACCTTCCTCGGGGGCCGTAACAGGTGCCAAAGGTATGCATTGCGTAGGCTGCATTCTTCTACACTCCCGTCAACCTAAAAGACTTTTGGCTGCATTACACAAATATCAAATGCATAACCTTTTCTGATTCCACCAAAATAATTATCATCAGCCCGCCCACTGGACTTCCATTACACAATTTCGGAATACTCGTTTCCGACATCCTTGTAGGTCAGGCGTAGCTCGCGCCGTAACGACTGGCGCTTTATTGAAGACTGGTAATAGGATATGTGCTTAAATTAATCAAATATTAAGTTTTCAACAGAAGCTGCGTGTAAAGTCATAAATTTAAGTAGCATTCGTCAACCAATGTAGGTTTAAGAAACACAAAGAATCGTGTCGAAAATTAATTTTCACGCAACGAAATCAGTCACAAATTTTTATTAATATTCGTGATCGTTTCTTAATCACATATTTCCCAGTTACGTAATTGAGGGGTAGCTTAAAGGTAAGCACTGCCGCTTGCAACATGAGGTATAATCTGGGATTCCAGGGGAATCGGCAGGGATCGAACCACTGGTTGAGTTGCAGGGAAGACACGGCCAGCTTCTGAAAATACCGTCGACTGGAGTATAGCAATGGTGGAATTTCATTGATGTGCCTCTGGCATGTTGAAGCCCGTGGAACTGAGAAGATGGAGAATCAGCTCCAGTCAGCCCGGTGGCCATCGCATTTTAAAAGATGCCTCATTCCTCCACTTTTCTCTTTTGCTCTTTCCCTTCATCCCAAACGCGGCGGGGCTGGCAACTCTCACCAAAAACTTGGAACACAACAAGTTACGCTCAATTAAACTGAAACCCACGAATTCTTACCAGTTTCTTCATCTTCCTTCACTTTTGTCTACGTTATTGCTGTTACCACAGGGTTATTGACATGTCGTGTTATTGTCACCCACTTTCGTTTAAGTACTAGTGTACTCAGCAGATCAATGATCAGGCGGCTTTGTTTGGTCTTCTACAAAATCGGTACACATTTACGTTTTAAGAATGATGGTATCGGTGATACCCATTTAGTTTTATGAGAGCCCCCGTAATGATTCGACTCTGTAACCCGATTTCATTTTTTCCCTTCTAATGCTAACACTTTGCCTTCACGCTCTGAGACTTGTAGAAATGAGAGCGTGGAAATGTCTAATACCAAATTGCAGCACGGTTAATAACATGTCGATAACACACTGAACGTAACGATTGATGGAGTTGATAACCCGCAGTCCAGAGATCCAGAGGAAATATTCGACATCAACAATGCGTAGGTAGGCGTTGCGTATAGTTGAAAACCCCCAACTGGAAAGAGGGGTTTCAAGTAATTATCCTCGAGGCCCGTTGGCGTAGTGTTTACCATCCTCGTGGTGGAAGATCACTTGAAGAAAAAGGGCATCATTTGCATTCACTGGGGGGCCGAAGAGCTCGTCCTGTTCTCAGGTGGCGGGAGCCAGGGCTGCTGCTGGGCGCCGAGAGCCCGTCCCTTGGGTTAGCCGGAGCCGGGCCGAAGGCAAGTTGAAGGAGAAGTACAGCGGGGATGTAATTTTTGTAGCCGGCGGCTGATAGCTCATCCATCGTGGTTGCCTATCTGAAGAGTCACGCTTTTCACAAAATTCGTGTCAATCAAGGGGGAGTCTTCAAAAGCCGTAACCTTTTAGCCAACAGCTCTTTTACAGAATACCATGTTAGCGAGGCCCCTTTCTCGCGGCACCCCTTTAAAAACATGACAATGTTCATCATTTATACACATTTCTATACGGAATCTTTCCCATATGTCTATCTATGGAAGAGGTATCTAGGCGGAGTTCTGCTGAATGGATCATTAAAATTAACTCGTTCGATTTGCCGCCTGCGTTTTAAATGACCTAAAGAATTATCTTAGATAAACTTCAACACAGGTGTTGAAAAACTTAGAATTTCCTACAACATCACGAAACGGACATGACCAACTATTCATAATTATGATGAATATGTCATTCAACAGCACAGTGATGATAAGACACCGTTTCCATTGAGTAAAAAAGTGTTTAAAAGTCTTCACTGAAAAACTGTTTGTTTTTCGGCGATATACAGGAGTGAAGAGAAAAATTCTCTTCTTCAGTTTCTTCGTCTCTATCTTTTTTTCTTTCTTCCTTGCTTTCTAGATTTCTTTCTTGACTTGTTGTAGATAGTTTGACTTGGGGGAGGTGAAATGGATGCCACGGAGGAGAGAAGCAGGTGGGCCGCGCTTTGCGTCTTTGCCAACAAGTTACGCAGCTTCGAAATCCCAAGTAGGAAAACTGGCCGCCCTCAGATAAAAAGCTATCGTCCTCACGGCAAGGTCGTTCGAGGATCCAACACCGGCCTTGGCGTCTGCCTCGGGTTCGGCTTCATCTTTGACGAGGGTCTGCAACGTTCCTTGAAAATCTCTTCACCGACCCCAAGGTTTCATTGCCTATCATTTGATGCCATACAGAGCTGTGAACCCCATTTAAACCTCCACTTGGCCCATACAACCCAGGCCGAACCTCTCTCCCAGATCCCACCTTCTAGGTTGTTAAACAATCCGCAGAAAAGACCGGGGGGTTGAATAACCAAGCCCTTTTATTTCTAACTATACCCAGCGTCCTGTCGGAACTGCTAATTTACACCCGTTAACTTTTAAATGCGCACAAGTCTGCAATGGACGTTTTATACTTGTCAGAAAGTTATACGTGCTTCTCATCGTGTAGGCATTTGTGCGGTCAGATCAACTTCGCAGGTTTCAAAGCGCGGTTACACATTATAACCCAGCTTGTCAAGTTTCACTTCTATTACAAATTCTTAGAAAAACTTGCGTGCCAAAACAATGCACCATTCAGATTCACACAGTCTCCGCCAACAGAAGAACAGAACGTGTCAGAAAAGCGATTAAACGACACCACGCTGAGAGAAAAGTTCCAGTACTGAGTTCAAATAAATATAAACGTGTTTATTGTTCAGCCGTAAATGTGTCGTCTGCCATAAGCAAAATAAATACGAATTCTAGAAAACTGAAGAGAAAATAAGATGGTATTTGCTTATGTAGGCAACTCGCCTTGATCATAAATCTACCATAGTAAGTGTCCGCAAGCAAACAAACTTTGCTGCAAGGTGTGGTTCGAGGGGTTCGCAAGTGTATGCTAATGGATAGATGAACAAAGAATGATATATAACATTGATATCGAGATGTCAATATATTGTAACACGAGCAAGAGAGCTTACGACGATTATCACGATCTACCAAAGCCTTCGGCGTGGCTCAAAAACATTTGATAACTGCACTAAGTCTTTCTTGTCGAGAGATCGTCCTTGTAATAGTAAAAATCTCAGTTGTTTGGACGGTGTGCCAACCACGGCAATCGAAGCTTAAACAAGCGGATACAACTACCAGGATAGTGACCCTTGCTTGTTGTTCAAACTGCAAGGCTGGAAGTCAGCCAGGATCTATGTGCCCACTTATGTATGCGCGACTAGAACAGCTTCTAAGCGGATCTATCTCTCAAACAAGTTTCAAGGTTTTCGCATTTAATCCGTTATCAGTGGTCCGCCACTTTCTACTCATTCATAATTTTCCGCAGTCGGTTTTTATCTACCAGCTTTCAGTGAATTTTCGACCTCATCATACATTCGTCTCGGTCAATTTTAACGCTCGAGCTTTAATCCTTCAGAAAATTCTGTAAAATTACCAAAAAGTCGTACCTGTTTAGCTCGTACAAGATGGCCAGATGAGTTACTGAGATCAGGCAGCCTGTTAAGTTTCTGAAATATAGAATATAAACTAAATGTTCGCCATGTTGTGTAAGCCATTCAATTCAAGATGGCGAAAGGAACAAACGCCATCTAGCGACGTATATTCCAACTAAATTCAGTTTACTAATTTTATGGATTTTTCAAAGACTTGCTAAATATTCGAGATACTATAAAGATAAGCAGCTGCACGAAACAGACTACTTGAGTTCTAAGAAATGTTATTAGTTGATTATAAACGAACAAAAATAAATATTCCGTATCACCCACACCATTCCTGTATTGTCGATCATTACCAAAAAGTTCAGATCTCAAAGAAAACTGCTCTATTCCGTTAAAAAATATAAAAAGTTTTGAAAATTTGCGTCACATAACTTTGTCATTCAAACAAACTTGGTGCAGTTAAAATTCACACAGCATTCGCTCTTATGCCGCTCTGGCAGCCGCTTGTTGAGCCTGAATAAATTCGGGATAATCGATAAAACCATCTCTGTTGCGGTCGTCTTGGTCCAGAATAGGGTCTATCATGGAGATAAGTTCTTCGTTGGTGAAGATTTTTGGCTCGGGAATTGGCTGTCCGCTTTGCGGGTCGTGGTTGGCTTCGTCTGTATTAAAAAATGCATATTTATTACACCAACAGTTGCACGATCAGTGTTGTGGAATTGTGAAACATTTTGTAATTAATTACACTTTAAATTACTTTATCCAAAAAGTAATTAATTACAAGTATAACTACATAGAATTCAAAAGTAATTAAGTACAATCACAAAAAACATCAAAGTAACTCAATTACATTTAAAATTACTTCTGCAGAGAATCCCTTTCAAGTACAAGTAGATTTAAACTAAAGCAAAATATAACCAACATTCATGTTAAGCATCTTTATTTCTATTACAAATTATCTTTTATCTCAAGAAAATTTTTCCCAATCGAAACATCTTGAGCCATAGTGAAAATTTTCTATTTGCTACGTCTGAAAGCAGGGATACAAACGTCTGACGCGAATTCAGTTGATGCCGATGCTGTCGCTGACATCATTGGTCCTGAAACAGGTTCAAGTTCAGGGATCGTAGCGTCCCTACCACTTCTTTTCACGTAGACGTTCAAATACCTTTTCATGTTTGGCAACTGACTTGTACGATGTGCAAGACAAACAGTCAAACACAAACCGAGTTTCTAGTGCTGGTTTTTCGCAATTTATATGCTGCACTTCGCATTCGAAGAATTCCCAATAGTAAAACTCAAGCATTAAATTTGAAATTACTGGAAATACTAGCCAGTTTTCCAGTTTTTTCCAGCTCGAGTGCACTGAGCTATGTGAAATGTGAAATGAGAACAAGTACCGAGTAATCCTAGTCCCTTGAGCAGTAACCTCCTTGATTTTTTTAGTTTGCTGGACTTTGAAATGTAATTGGTACTTTGTAATTGTTTTATACGTATCTTCCAAGTTTTCCAGTTACAAATTACAACTACTGCAGAATAATAAGTAATTAAGTACAACTACAACTAGATCCGAAAAGTAATTTGAATTACAAAATTACAACTACCAATTCCCAATTCCACAACACTATGCACGATACAATTTGAATTGATGTTTACCGTGCCAATGGATGAGTGACTTTACGAGCTCGCAGCCATCAAGTTTGTTGTTATTGTCGGCATCGTGCATCTTGAAGTAGTGAAACTGCAGCTCCTGCTCGCTCATGTTTGACGTATCGACAGGCACTCCAACGTGCTCTCGAATATGACTGCACCAAACAATCATTACTATTTATACATACAAATATGACTTATGAAATTATTACTCTCGTTCCTGGTTCATGTGCTGTGCTTGCAAAAGCTGCTGATTCTGTCCTTGGGGTGGTGGGGGAGGGTGGTGACCCTGTGGCTGCATCTGTTGCGGGTGACCCTGGGCCGGTGGAGGGGGTGGAGGCGGCTGGCCTTGGCGTTGCGGGACGGCATGCTGCTGCTGCTGCTGCGGAATGGCTTGTTGCTGCGGGACCCTCTGTTGTTGCTGCTGCTGGTGATGCATCGCAGCTGCCTGCTGCTGTTGTTGCATGGCCATCTGCTGTGCCTGCTGTGGCGTCATTTGCTGTTGCTGGTAGACTTGTGGATTGACTCCTGGTGGAGCTCTCTGCGCTTTTATACTACATAGCAGACACGACGAAACAACAGCAAGTACTAAAGCGTACTGGTTTCTGCAAGGAAAAATACAACATTGTACGCACTGTTATATTGGCATAGACTTGTATGCAAAACTTCTTGTTTTAACTTTTCATTTGCTGATTAACGTACCTAGATCTAAAATGCATTTGATAAAATACTTTTTGTTTGCACTTGACAGGATTAGAGACTATACATGAAACTAAATTTACAGATGAAACCAGCGCGCTGACTTTTTACAGGTTTTCCCCGTAAGTGAAATGTGAAAGTGCGGCAGGCAGGTGGAGGCGAACGAGTTGGCTGACGTGTCTTTAAAGATAAAAATTCATAAATCGCAAAATTAATTAAACCCAACATAAAGTTTTAGTAAAATAAAACTTTAAAACTATAAAAAAACATTGATAATTAATTTTTTTACTAGATGAATAAATTCAATGAAAATTAATTATAGAAAAATAAATTTGTTTTATGTTCCATGTGGCAACGGTGGAAAAGCTGTCAAATCTTGCCATTTGTGCACACAATAACATTACAAATTTGGCCAACTCCTCATAGCACACAAATTCTAGAAAATTACTTATATCACTAGAATGATCCTCAATTTTCTGAAAAATATTCAGGAAATTTAACAT
This sequence comes from Eulimnadia texana, assembly GCA_002872375.1. Taxonomy (NCBI): domain Eukaryota; kingdom Metazoa; phylum Arthropoda; class Branchiopoda; order Diplostraca; family Limnadiidae; genus Eulimnadia; species Eulimnadia texana. The sequence goes on along the minus strand of NKDA01000001.1, from coordinate 29,664,638 downwards.
ATAAATATTTCTCTTCAACTGATCGTCAGTAGTACTGCACATATTGCTTTATTTTATATTTTTAGTGCTGCTAATCTTGCCTCTTTCATGAGAATAAATTACAACTTCTTGAGATATATTCCCACATTATTATTAATTGAAATATATTTTCTGCAGCAGTTAGGAAATTTATCACAATGCAGCTACTGAGCTTCCCAGTTATCATCCTTTTGATATACCCACTTATCTTTATCGAAGCCGGTAGGGACTACTATGAAATTTTGGGGATTGCCAGGACGGCCGATTCAAACACGATTCGAAGGGCGTTTAAAAAACTGGCCGTAGTTCTGCACCCCGATAAAAATCCCGATGATCCAGGCGCTCAAGAAAAATTTCTGGACCTGAAAAAGTCGTACGAGATACTTAAGGACCCTGAATCTCGGAGGATCTACGATCTGTACGGAGAGGCCGGTCTGAGCGATAGACAGGGTCACGGAGGTCACCAGTCCTGGTCATCGTTCCATGAATCCTTTGGTCTTTACGATGACGACCCCGAGATAACAACACTCACTGCTACAGATTTTGGTTTGTCGTAAAACATCATTTAACTAAATATTTCTTTAATTTTTATTTTTTTGACTCACAGATTTGCTGGTAAAGGCCTCAGGTACCCACTGGTTCATCAACTTTTACTCTCCGGCCTGTACTCACTGCCACTTAATGGCTGACGACTGGCGTCGAGTCGGTCAGGACTTTGAAGGAGTCGTCAAAATAGGCGCAGTTAACTGCCAGGAAGACTGGATACTTTGCCGTCAAGAAGGGATCCAGTCATACCCGACGCTCATACATTACCCAAACGTAAAATCCAACCCACAAAACTAAGTATATTATTATTCATTTATTTATTCCTCTCAGAGGGAAAAATACTACGGAGAACGTTCTGCTGATGATCTGGGCAACTTTCTGCTACGGATACTTTCTCCTCATGTCGTTGAGTTTGGCGACAGGCAGTCGTTCCTCGACGTGTTGAACGACACGGTCCGAGAAGAGAAATACTGGATCTTCGTTGTTTGCAGCAGCAACGATGATCCCGATTGTCCCGACTGGCAAACCAGAATGAAGCTGGCCGTCATTATGGTACTTTTATTTCAATATTATACGTTATTTTAAGCTTACGTTTGTATTGTAAAATATTATAGGGGGATTTGGCTGCTGTTGGTTTTGTCGACTGCGACATCAAAGGCTTTTCGTGCAAGAACCTCTCGCTGCAGTCGGGTACATACTTCTTACCAGCAGATTCTACCCAGCTCGATAACGCTGACTTGATCACTAGTCTAAACTACAGGGACATCACTATTAAGATACTGCAGAAGCTGCCAGACGCTCAGCTGCTTGACGAAGAAGCGTATAACGTATTGCTATTTTTCATTCAGTTTTGGTTTTAGCGTTTTAATTCAATTCTACGTTAAGGTGATTGAAGAAAAATTGAGACAAGACGTTGGCTACGACTGGCTCGTCAAATTTACTTTCGTGGCCCAAGAATCTAGTGAAGATTTCACTGCCTTACAGTATCGCCGCCTACCTGCCTTACTCCCCAGGTTTCACCACGGAAGAGTTGATTGCACTCAAACCGACGAACTTTGCCGGTAACTCCTTAAAAATTGCAATCAGCCATTAAAATGAAAACTATGTAATAAATTAATTTATTTGTTTTTGTTACTATTTAATGAGTTAATTAATTAGCAACTATTTGATTAACATTTGTTTGATTAACTGAAAAACGTTAACTTGTTATGTGATTGGTAGACGCTTCCATATCGCCAAGGGACCAGGATTTGTCGTCTTCAAACGCGGCGGAGGACATGAGGTATACGTCGGTGGACCTGGTGTCACGGAAATTGCCAGTTTTGCTCGCTCCAGTGTTCGTTCGCGCAATCTAAGAACCTTAAACCCCACCAACTTCCCACCTGTAATCGAACAAGACCTTCCGTGGGTGATAGATTTCCACTCACCTTGGTGTCCACCGTGCAGAAAATTAGCTCCGGAATTCCGGAAGGTATTGACCAAAAACATATATTAAAAATATTAAATTATACAACACTGAGACAGCCTAATTGTCTGTTTATTTTTCGTTTATTGTGTTTTGTATTGAAAAGGCGAGTCAACTTATTGGAGGGTCGATCAGTTTTGGGACGCTGGACTGTTCAGCGCATCGTTCCTTGTGTGCTTCATTTAACATTCGCTCGTACCCGACAGTAGTTTTCTACAACAGCTCGGAGCCTCACGTTTACAGTGGAGCACACCGTGCTGAAGATATCGCTGAATTCGTGGAAGACGTCCTTCGTCCTCCAGGTTTTAGTACTTAACGCTAGTAGTTAGTAAATAGTATCTGTTTGAATTATTAATTAAACTGTATTGTACTTAGTTATTGTTATATACCATGTAAATAATAGTCTTTAATTATTGTTAATTCCTTTTCCCTAAAAGTCTCTGTATAACTTTCACCTCTTACTAACCTTCTACCTTACCTATATAAGTGCTCATTGTTCCATCCTTATTTCTGATCCAGATCCTTTCTAGTAAACTACCTTCCAAGCTTCTTAATAAATAATAGTATTCATCCGCACTATACTTCATTTATTCATTCCTTCATAACAGTTATCAAGCTGAATCTCGTGAGTTTTGATCTTCTTGTTGCTCAACGATCGACTGAAGAAATGTGGCTGGTCGATTTCTTCGCTCCCTGGTGCGGACCTTGTCTTCACATGGAGCCTCAATGGCGACGTTTGGCGCGAAAACTGCGACCCTTAACCAACGTTCGCGTCGCCTCGGTGGACTGCGTCAAGGAACAGGTCCTGTGCAGCCAGCAACAGGTTCATTCGTACCCGTCGATTCGCCTCTATCCGCCTGGCAGTCGGGGATCGGCCCACTACGTCGCCTTCCAGGGGTATCAGAGAGACGCCACGACTTTCCGCAACTGGGCAATGCAGTACTTACCCAGCAGCGTCTACACACTTACCGAACAAAACTTCAAGGACGTCGTACTGAAAAGTACTACTCCGTGGCTGGTAGATTTTTTTGCTCCGTGGTGCGGACCTTGCCAGTCGTTTGCTCCTGAATTTGAAATCATTGCAAAGGTTTTTGAAAATTTTCTTTTCATGAGAGAGAAGTTGAACGAGAATTTTTCTTTTCTTTTGCAGAGATTAGAGGGACGTGTTCGTCTAGCCAAGCTCAACTGTGATGCCTTTCCCAACACGTGCCATTACGCAAGCATACGTGCCTATCCTTCAGTGCGGCTGTACCGAGGAAAATCCGGCTGGGGAGATCAGGATCCTGCAGGGTTGTCTTCCAATAGCCTTACTGCGGATGACATAGTCTCGTGGGTTGAAAGTATCGTTTCTCCCTCAACCACTCCTCGTCAACAGTCACATCACGATGAACTCTGAAAAAATTTTGCTTAAAATTATAATGATTCTCAGTCTGGTGCTTATTTCCTTACTAGTTTTCACTACTTACTGTTTACTGCAGCGTTAATTTTGATGAATACAGTGTCAACTAATAAGAGCGAACGTAATTCCTCAGACATCTTTATTAATAAATTACCTGTATAATGTTAGGCATTGATTAATGCCCCCATTTGAGTAAGGATACCCACACGTTTAACCCGCTTCTAATGGGAATGAAATCTCCGGGACTCAACGTGACAGAAGCGAGTTAAAATATTAACGCAAACTTGTCGCGTTGCTTAATATCTTCATTAAGAGAATAAACCAGAAAGTGTATGCCTCTTTGTATTGTATTTATTAACTGTAATAATTTAACAAATGTTACATTAGTGAGTAGGTTTGTTTAAGAGTTTGTTAACACAGTTGAGAGATGGTTTGTCAAGTTGGCCGGGGTAATGGCTTTTTATATTATTTTCTTATAGCAAAATACGCAATTTGTATATATATGTACAGACAATATACAGGAACGCAATACATCGAGATCAAGTAAGAGTGAACTAGATTGAATGTCTAATATATGTTGTACCATCTGACTGGTTAAGTATAGAGGATGAAATAATGCGAAACTGATATACGAACAAATAGATAGAGACCCCCAAAAAAACAGACGGAAAAAGCGCTGGGACGCAATAGAATGATTGAAGCTCTCTTTGTTCTTATGGCAAGTTGACTCTGTTGGGTATAGAATAGACCAGACCATATACATGATAGGCGTAGGAATCACAAATTTTGATAAATAGTATACTCCGTGTTTGAACAGACATAAGGGAAGACAAAATCATGTTGTTCAATCGGGGTTTGTTAATGCGTTGGCAATTAGCAGTCGATCTTCTTCCAAATATCTTAAGAAAGTTTGATGATTACGCGGAGTTTAAACTCTGGTCTTGTCGAAACCGCGGGCTTTTCGGAACAGAGAGTCTTCTCCTGAAACGAATCGCTTCATTCGAGGGTTTAGTGACTGCTCGTCAGTCTCTGAAGCTTCCTGCAAAACAAAATATTCAGTTACAAGTTCTAGAATGTTTTATAGAGGTTAAATTTACCTCGAGTTTGCTATGCATCTCGAACAGTCGCTTGATAGTATCGTAGATGCTTTTGCGATCGCCTTCCTCTTCCTGCTGCTTCGGTGGTTCTTGAGTAGCCGAGACCATTCGAGACGGTGAAGGAGGCCGCAGTAAAGCCTCTTCTTTCTGGCCTTGCTTGGTTACCTTAACGGCTGGAGCAGTTGTGGCAGGTGCTGCAGTAGTAGTTGTTGTGGTGCTGATTGCATCAGCTTGAACCGAAGATTTCTTCTGCGGCGGTGCCAAGTGTCCGAGTCCCAGGACTTTACTGAGCGGCGACGGCTTCCTGGAACTAATCAGCGAATGTAGTTGGGAAGCCGCGACTTCATCGTTACTGATCTTGGAAGTGTCGACTAACTGCGAAGACCACACTTCGTCAGCATCCAGTTTTTCTTGGCTGCTGAAATCGTCCGGTTTGTCGTCGAAGTACTTCTGAACGTATCGCTCGAAGTTGATGACGTCCTGAGGATCAGGGCCCGATCGGTAGAAGTCCGAATCGTACTCGCCGACGCTTTCTTCGTCATCGTAAGCCCACGGATCCCATTCGTTGGCCCTGGCTCTCTTGTTCAGGCTGGGGAAACTAGATCTCATGGAATGGAAGTTACTTGGGTAAAAACTGTAATCGGCTGAATCAGAAAGTTGACTCTTGACATCTGCGAAACGATGAGGGACCCCGAAAGCGTAGCGAGGATTGGGGCGTTCTGCTGATGGGTAGCGATCGACGTAGCCGTAAGTTTCTGCATCTTCAGCAGCCACACGAGAACTTGGCTTAGATTTATGCCAGATAGTCAGGGGCAAGCCAGAGTAATCGTACGCTGTCGCGATTGTAGCGAAAAAAATCAACAGAAGACCGCAGCCAACACGTGCTGACAACATTTTACTTCCTACGTTAATACCAAACTTAATGAGTCAAGTACTGCGTGGTGAATTAGTCTCGTTTCGACTTACTTTGTGGAGTAAGACCCGCCGGAAGGTTCTGGTGTCCTGGGTTTGATAGGTTTGGTTTCAGTGAGAGATGCTCCGTGTGACTGATGCCGGGAGTTCTTCGGCAAGGGGTACTTATAGAGACGTGCACGGACTGACGTCAGAAGGCCTCCCACGCAACTTGAATGAATGTGGCAAGTAAGCGCCATATCTGCGAGCCGCTCATTGGTCGGTCCAGACTTGCAGACTACCTTCATTGGGCGGCTGCCGCTCCTAGCTTGTTCATATTGATCTTAAGGCTCAGTCAGCGGGAAAACTTATAAATTTTCTTACTTACGCTATGGTTGACCTTTTCCTGATGGGATAAGATTCGAGCTCTTTACTAATTTTCACACACAGACTCGACTTGCTGATTTTTGTTATTAGAATACTCTACTTTTTTGTATTCACTTCGCTTTTCGAGCTCTTTACATAAAGCAAGTGCGATTTCATAGGTAGGAAAAAGTTCCCTGACGTCAGAACTTCGGGCTTCGGAGCAAATCGCATTACGTTCGTTTGCATCGTGCACAACTTTGTATTTTTGGGTTTATTTTGCAAGGCTGAAAATAGAAAGCATTACTTTTGTGCTCAAACAGGCTTCTGTCGTTGTCCATTTAACCAACACGAACCTGCTATTCTTGTTGCATCTCATTTTTTGCTGGGTAACCTGTCTTCGTGCACCTTGTCACGGAGATGCAGTGCATCCATGGAGAAAATGCTCAGCAAGTTTTCACAAGTTGCAGTAATTGTGGATGGTAATTTCCAGCAGTGTGTTCAAATTGGGCTCATTGTATCTGCACAAAAAGTAGATGGAGAGCTCATATTCAGTTTTGATGAAAAAGCAAAACCTCTCTGTAAAATAATTCTCCGTAATTTCAAATGTTATTCTTGTGCCCTTCTTTTCCGTACTTCGTTTCTAGCGGTTTCTTAGCAACGCTTGACGTCAATGGCCTCGTTAGATGATTATACTTTAATGAAAAATGATACCCGATTCCTCGTCCAAATTGAGAACCGACGTTAAATGAACTCTTGTCCTCTATATCACAGAAAAATCAGACTAGAAGAAATGAAAACAACTATATAAATTTAATGATCATTATTTAAATGTAATCTTAACAAAGAGCTTTGAAGTTTTCGGGAACTATTGAAATCGTCAAAGAAACGAAGAAAAGCGTGGGAAGTTATGGCAAATAACATTAGCGTCCCACCTGCCTGTTGTTTTGACGGTAAATGTATCGATCGCCATGTAATGCTGCAGAAGGAAAAACTGAGATAGAACACCATGGAAACTGTCTACAACCTCTATTCCGAGCACAGAATCCATGCAATAGAGATGAGACCTTTTGACCTTTGACGTTATGGGATGCTCCTTCTGATTTCCCGGACTCTCCGGCAAAGTGTACACAAGTTTAAATCGTCCATTTGTTATTTTCAAACGCGTATACACTGCTTTGTCGAATGAATAGTCTACGAAACGACTTCTTGATTCCCTACGAGATCAATCTACAGGTCTTTTCTCCACAACAATACCAAGCGATCGATTGTCAGTTCTGTGAATCCACACTGTGCCCTCGTTTCTATTTTGAGAAACCATTTTTTTTTGGGTCCCATGTTTCTTAATGCCCCCCCCCCCCCCAAGTGCAAATCACGTTTGGGTTTTCCTTCAAGAAAACATACAACTTGAACTACGTACCGAGTTTTCATTGAGAAAGTTTAAGTTCAGTCATGGACAACCATGAAGTTCGGCAAAGCAGATTTCATTAAAGCTGAGCTCCGAGAGAAGTTTGACAGTAGAATTCTGGACAGAATTTTCTGAGCAAACTCTCACAAGAAAAACATTAGTTAACTTAAAAACTACGTAGACTAATCAAACCTAAGTACACAGAACCTTAAAAATCCCTGGATTTTTGTATTTTTAGGGAATTGATATAGTTCTCACAAATGGGGAAGTTGCTTTTTGGTGGGAAAATGTTTCTAGTGTTCATTCATGAATCCTGGCTTGGCTGGGATTCAAATAGTAGCGAGCGTCAGAGGAGGCGAGCGCTCAATAAACGTAACGCTCCTGACGCCCACTCATTCACAGGCTAGGACCGCAAATTGATCGATTCCCCTAGTTTCCCATACAATCTATAAACAAACATGTACGTGAAAGTACACAAATCAGCAGTGACAACTTACGACAAACATGCAGTGTGCAATGCTGTGTAGAAAAATTTATTCTGGAAACAATCTCTCAATTAGGCTCCCACAAATAGTTCTTATTTCTTCCGCCAGGAACGCTGACTCGAATAACCAATTACTTGTCTTACGTTAAGTTTAAAAATTTGCTGGTCACCGTTTATTTAATAACAGCGACGTTTTTCACTAAACTGTATGATTGATAATATTAATTATGATGAGTCAATATAATATAGGTTAAGCTTCGAGAAGTGCGTAGGCCGATCGAATGACCGAGCGGATGTGCGTCAGAGCAATCTCTTACGAATCGACCCTATTGTGTTACTCTTAACTACTGTTTATAGCAATTAGTATCTTAAAATAAATAACTCATTATAGCTAAATAAACTTAAGACGATCTGTTAGTATAGCCGGAGTACTGCAGAATTTAAGTTTCGATTTAGTCTGAAATTTACGGTAAAACCGTATAGTTTCATTTAATTTTCATTTAAGGATTTTTAAAGTTAATTGTTATAGTAATTATTATTAATTCCAATCTTTTTATAGTTAAGTATCACTTAATCATTTTAAAATACCTTAGACTAACCACGATTCTGGTATCTTCTGTTTAAAGATAGGTCAAGGGTCATAGAAGCAAATGTTCCAAACATGAAACTCTATTGACAAGTATAACAAAGATAAGATTTTCGCAACTGACATCAATATAAATGTAACGTTCTGATTTAACGCAAAATCATGATCTGCTAACTTGAGTTTTTACAGACATGTAATATGTAGGCGGCGAGAATTATTGATCTTGCTATTGGAGCTAACATCCGCCCACGCGTTACCTATACAGCAACAGTTTCCGCGTTCTGTGTTCGTTCAGGTGCTCATACTCAACACTAACGACTCATAATGAACATATTAAGATCATACGTATCATAGATAAATAGCAGTAGATAAGGAGACGTGCACTGGTATCGATAATGCTTCCTCATATACCAGAAATGCATTCGAGTGTTCGCTTGTTGGGAAAGAAAGCCATCAGGCTTCAGTACTCGTTTTCAGGAGATCGTGTAACCATTTCCTGGTAATGTGTTTTTATCTCAGCTAGGTGACTGGGTTTGCTGCGTCTGCGTCAACCCGCAGCAAAAATCAATGCGGGCTCCGATACTGCGGCCATCTTGGTTTTGCAGGAGGTTTTCGTTGTGAACTAGAAGGTAGAGGGTGAATTATTTTTCGCTTAATCCTGAAATATTCTAATTCCACTGCTATTTATTCTTATTACTTCAGAAATACGCGTCTGCAATGAATTTGTATATCGCTACTTTGGCTTTCCTTCTGGCCACTGTTGCCTTGGCAACTTCGTTCCGATCAAAACAGGTAAAAGCTCTGCTGTTACATCGTAATTTGCTTTACATAATGACACAAAATTAATTTTATAGGAAGATGTACTGACTAGTGCTTACCTGAAGGATCTGATACATCAGTGGGATGCTACTGACGGCGATTCCTACCTTTCCGACAGCGCTATGGACAAGTATATTGATCTATTACAACTCAATTTATCTCTTGAAACCAACTGATTTGTGTCAGTTATAACTATGACGATATCGCCAATCAAGCTGACGACGAAACTGAAAAAGAATATGAAGAAAACAAAGCACTCGAGTTGTTGCAGCGCAGTCTTCAGCAGCCGTCACTGTCCATTCGCGACCAGGAATACCTGCAGCACAGTTCTCTTTTTTCCAAGATGCACAACTCCGGTAAGTTATTCATAAAGCAAAACATTCGTAAACGTACTAATAGTTGGTATACAGAAAACAATGCTGACGAATTCAAGGACTCTGCTTCAGCGAGCAAAGTAGTTGCGGGTCTGAATTCCAAGACTTCTGGAGCCGTTTTGCCTGCTTATTGCAATCCTCCAAATCCCTGTCCTCTGGGATATACCGGTATATCTATGATTCATATCATGTCTGCCTAAACTTTAGTTGCATGTATGAGATTAGCTGAGGATGGATGTCTGGAAGATTTCGAGAATACTGCTGCTTTCAGTCGCGATTACCAAGCGTCTCAGGACTGCATGTGCGACATGGAACACATGTTCGATTGCCCCGATCCCCGTGCTAAGAACGATAACAGTCACAAATCTGCTGTTCCACCGAAAATGGTGAGCACGGCCTTCCGCAAAATCATGTCTGAAATCCAGGTATATAGACTTTGATTTCGAGTTTTAATTTTTTACTACCATAATTGTTAAAGGGGGTCCACAAGTCGCTCGTGTCGAAGAAGTTCCAAACCAACCAGGTGATTAAAACATCTAATTAACTTCTACGTTAAATAATAAAGTCTGATTCAAGCTTTACGACGTCGATGTGCTGGAGCATCTGAAGGACCAGGCTCACGATACGATCATGTCGGCTGCTAATCCTGCTTCGTCGGTAATTATTCACATACTTAATCTTATACTCTTCGCTCACAACGGGGTATTTCTCAATTCGCAGAATCCATATCTTCAAGGAGAAAAGCTTCCAGTGGCAGCTAAGAAGGGCGGCATGGCTTCCGTTAACATGTGAAGAAAATGAGCCGGCTTGTCACGTCTTTTCAAAAACGCACTACGTTATCTAATTCTATTTACAAACGCGTACGTTATTTTTACTTAAGGATATATCGGTGTTTCCCTTGGATCGAATGTTTATCAAATCCTACTAACATTTATTGGCAAATATATGGTTTTATTGATGTCCCTACACATCGAAAGCGTTTTAGCAAACAAACCAGAACAGCGCCACGTTGCGGCAAAAACTAGTGGCGCCATCTCGTGTCCTAGGAAGCAAGTCGGTGAAAGTTTGATCTATAGAATATGGTTGTCACCGATAAGGACAAAACACGAGTAGCTGGCAAAAGCTGAGGCAAATGAAATGAAAGGAAAAGTTTGAAAGCCAAAAAATGAAACCCGTAATTTGTCCTTGAGGGGATACATCGTTGTGCATTGGATACTGTTCGACGAATTTCCATCCTGGTACCGACGGCCAAATGACACATGGCGCCATGCCTCTTACCCGACGTTGTCTTTCAAAAGCTAAAATAACTTGACAAACATATTGTTAGTCTTAAGTGATGACAATTTCTGGTTGCCTCTCCAAGTTTTCATGTACCTTCGCAGGTAAAACTAATAATTTGTTAATTATTATTTAATTGGGGGAGGGTGGAAAGACGTATAATCATCAAATGGGCCCTATAGAACCAATAGCACAGTTCTCCACTATAATCAAAACTAGCAAATATAATGGGCCTACTGCAAGTTCATGTTGTTCTTGGCCTACTGCAAACATGGCGAACAAAACATTACTGCGAACTTCGCAAAGTACAAACAAACCGGCAATCAATTAACACACGGAGAAATTCAAGAGCTCATTAAAGTTTTGAGTTTTCCTGGACAGTTTTTCTTATTGGTTCTATTCGCTTTGGTCACGTCCTCTTAGGGGCCATGCTCGATACTGTGCGAGGATGCGATTCCTCTTTGACCTCCGCCTTCAGGTTTGCGCACACTATTGGTGGGAATCGGTCACGTGACTGCTCAGCCTATCCCAATAAGAGCAGGCTACACAGGCCACTAAGCAGCAATCCAACGACACCTTGACAACAGTACCAAAGCTCCTGGAAAAGATACTGCAGTATTAAAGACAGTCTCAAGTTCTGACCCTGCAGAGTGACAGCACCAGAGCATCTCCACTATACGCTGTAGTCTAGTTACTAACAAGTTTTTGTTCGGGTTTGGGACAAATCGGTCAGTTTTGAAAGGCGATCGTTAGTTCCGCGTGAGTGACACTCAGCTCGTGTATCTGAAACTTACAACTAAAGAGGTGGTCAAAATTAGAGCATTTTGCTTGAGCACGTACTTGTCTAGACACTGTGGCGACAAACCACTCGAAAATATCGGCCGAATTTCCAGCAATCTATCGGTTTTTGATAGTCTTGTGCACCGAGTCATGCTCCAGGCGACACAGTTGCTACTAGATCTTCACAACTTGGTCCGCCATTTTCATAACGAGGTATGTATCTTGATGTTCAATCTAGAAAGACAAGAATCGGTGTATAACCTGCGTTTTGTTGGGCGTTTCAGGTACCAAAATGAGGCTAGTGTCGGAAATTCTGGCTTTTCTCTTGGTATTCCATCTGGCCGTCACCTGCTCGGCTGTCAACAAAGACGGTAAACAGCACCCACACCGACACAAACATGACAGAGATGTCAAACCCGGTACTGAAGACTTGTTCGACGCTGATCGCCCGTCAAGTGACTCCAGTTTGACAAACAGACAGCAGTTGGGAAAAAGCCACCACGAGAAAACTTCACCATCATTGCTACATGAATCAGCTGATGTCCAAACCGAGGCGAGGACAAGTGCACTCAAGAGGAAATCTCCAAGGCGCAACAGCAAACAACGGAACTGGAGGAATCAGCAGAACTGGGTCGGAGATGAGTTTGTAACGCGGAACAACTCAGATTTAAGGGGCACACCTCACGATTTTTTAGTCTCGCTGAGCAACAGCAGTGGCGAGATGCGAAAGGACGAGATTTTGAAATCAAGTCGCGATGCTTTGATAGTCACGAGGAAGCAATACTTGCGCAGTGACTGGTGTAAGACGCAACCGTTGATCCAGAGGGTGTCCGAGGACGGATGCCTCAGTACTACGGTTCTCAACCAATTCTGCTATGGCCAGTGTAACTCGTTTTTCATACCGAGAAACCTCAAGGTTCAGAACACGGCTTCTAAGCACGCTTTCAAATCCTGCGCTTTCTGCAAGCCCAAAAAGACCACATGGGTGACGGTCACCCTCAAGTGTCCGAGCAGCATACCTGCCATACGTCGGCGAAGAGTGCAGGTGATTAAGCAATGCCGTTGTATAACAGAAGTTCTTTCATAAAATTTTTTATTTCGTTCACATAAATAACATCTCCAATGACATTTCATTATCTTTCCCATTGTTTTTTGTTTGACCAATGCCAGGTACTTATAAATCTTCCTGCAGCACTAGTCGTTTTGATTGTACAGTGTAAACTTTGACCTCTCTGTAAGCACCAAGTTGTTATGGGAAAATCTAGCGTCCATTATTGTGCATTCTCTCTTCTCTCTCGTGTACATTTCGAAACTCTATAATCTTGGAAAAATTTCAAATAAACGATTACATTAAAACTGAAATTTGTACAAATTTTATCATATTAGTTTATGTACAAGTACAACGCAAGTACAGACTGCATTTGCTAAATACATTTCAAACATAATGGTAGAGATTAGGATACTCTAATTTTGGGTAAAAGCCGCGAAGTAGTTAAGAGTTGTCAATGGGATGGTAAATTGGAGGTTGGCACCTTTTTTAGAGGATAGGCTTTTTTTATGGTGACGTGTTTGAGTAGTTTGGCTTGAATTTTTGAGAGGCTGTTTGATGGGGACCGTCGAGACGCCATGGCTGCCGCCAACGAGTCCGTCACGCTCCTCGTCAGTCGGTCGGGCGTCATTGTTTGAACACGACCACTTTTGGTACAAGAGTCCCAGACAATTGTATGTGTGCAAGTTGCCAATTGCGAGCCTCCGCTCTTCTTACTCTGTCATCTGGCCAAGCACTAGATGTGTAAAGGGGCCACTTATCGCAACCCCCTCTTCCCCACTGTTAACCATTAACAAACTTCGCTTATCCCTTATGCCCTCCAAAGTCAATTTTTTTCCTTGCTTTCCTCAGTAGCCCTTAATTTTCACTCAGTCCCAAAAGGAAATCTCGCATTTTTTAATTTAAAATTTGTTGAGTACTACCATGATGTGCTGCAGTTAAGCATTGGGATGTTTCTGGAATTGGCGAAGGATTTGGATGTGGGGGGGGGGGGACGGGGGGGGGGGGGGGTTCGGTGGGTACTTAGTAAAAAGCACGTGCACTTTGTGTATGTATTGATGTTGTTGTATCTTGATGAAGCACTTAAAAATTCATCATGGAGGAGCTGGATTATCATAGAGAAGAATCACGGTAGGAGCAATTACTTGATGTATGCATTTGACTTGTCTTAGCTCACTATCGCGAGAGAGGCTAGCCACTACCAACTACTTTGATGCTGTATCGCTGCCGGTCGAGACGTGGAGACAAAAAGGTTGACGATTATTGTGTTCCAGTGGCGACAGCTCCACTTTTCTATGATGGTCACTTTCCATTCCCCAGCCGTGCACTACCCATATCCGTTTATTTATCAAAAAAGCTCAAAGTGTTTTTAAATGCTACCGTCCAGTTTCTTTTGTTGTCCCCCATACAGCCTTCACAAAAAATGCCCAGATAAAACAGACTCGCAAATCAGAACATCCTCCATCATATCAGTAAGGTCTCGCAGCAATATTTCTCAAATGAAACTGTATAGTTAGTTACCATGATTATATGTTGAAGTAACTATCGATACAAACTTAATGTGCAGTTAGTTTTAAAATCTTTAATCACATATTAATATAATACAGATCTTCTAATATTGAATAGTTTAAACTATAGAAAGCCATTCTCAAATAAATGGATTTTTCCATGACATTTATTTAACATTGTTGACTATTATTATTTAATTTTTACGTAAGAAAAAATGAACTCAAATTTTTCTCCTTCTAATAAAAACTAAAAATTACAATAACATTTCAAACATTTAGAAATATTTGAATGAATCCTGACATTTGCTTTTATGGAGATTTAAAAATATTGCAGTAAAGTACTTATTTCAAAAATTAAAGAAAAATAGAAAATAGAGAATTAAATAATGAATATAATTAAATTAAAAATTAGAAATAACTACGTTTGGAATTAATATTATTGTAATTATTAATCAGTTGCGCGTTATTATAATACAATTTGTCAACGCTGCTGGGGAGTTAACAGTTACTCGTACGAAATAAACATGGCGGTTTCACCGAGCTCACGTGTTCAACAGAATAAGCCGAAAGGCGCCTCACCTGAAATATATTTCGCCAGAAACTTAGCAGCAAGCGACAAAAAAGTCCGAGACAGGACCATTAAAAAACTGAAGAAATGGATGTCCGCCCGATCTTCCATAAAAGGAGGTAAATCAGCGAATCACTCAAACTTCTGATTGATTTTTCCTCAAGAGTATTCTCTAAAATAATGTACAATATCTTATAAATAAACAAAGAAGCTAAAAGTACTGGAGAAATTTGTTTCTAGATTGAAAAAGGAAGATCCAGTTATGATTTAATTTACTCAAAGTTGCGCTTTTCTCACCAGGTCTGAAGGAAGACGAGCTGCTGAAACTGTGGAAAGGCCTGTTTTACTGCATGTGGATGTCCGATAAGCCGCTTGTGCAGGAAGAGTTGGCAGAAACAATTTCCAGTCTGATCCACGTGCTGCGGGACCGTGACGTTGGGCTGCTCTTCTTCAAAATCTCGCTTGTCACGATGGCCAGGGAATGGCATGGTGTCGATAAGTGGAGGCTTGAAAAATTCCTTATGGTGAGTTAAAGGCCTAAATTATACATAACGCTACTTAAGTTTACATGGAATTTTTCTTAGCTCGTAAGGCGGCTCATCAGACACGGTTTGACATACATCGCAGAAGGCGGCTGGAAACAAAAAGAAACTGAGTCGTTATCGAAAACACTTTCGGAAAAAATCATAAATGCGAACAAGAACATCGTGGATCAGCAGGTTCCGCTCGGTCTGCAACTTCATATTGTAGATCTATTTCTCGAAGAACTGGCGAAGGTTCGAACTTGGTTGATTTTTAGAAATTTAAGTTTTAAAATTAACATTTTACATAGATTGGAGGTGAAGATCTGGAATCGTCCACCATCCTCGAACTGTTAAGTCCTTTCGTTGAATGTCTGGCCACAACAACAGATGGCCGAGTCAAAGACTCGATCCGCAAGAGAATTTTCTATCATCTGATGCGGCAGAGCGATTTGGGGATAGCTTACGAAAACGGTGGAGGTGATTCAGCTGATGGGGAAGAAGCTGAAGAAGCAGCTGACGAGGAAGAAGAGCGGGATGAAAACGGGATTGACGCTGAGATAGAAGAAATCGAAGATCCTGGTGACGAAGATTTAGACTTTGATGGGGATGTCGGCTCGGAGAAAGATCCTCGAGCGGGTGGAGTCAACGCAGTTCTTCCTCAGCTTCATCCCGATTACTCGGAACTCGCTAACAGGATCTTCAGTGTTGCATCTGGGTCAAATGTTAGGATTAAAAACAGGAAATTCATGTACAGTCTTGTATCAAAGTAAGTTTTTTTCCTTTATTCTACTGACTTGCTCTTAAAATGCTGTTTCTTATCCAAAGGTTCCGTGATTTGGCCAGCGGAACTTATCCGCTCGCTGTTCAAGTGCCCGAGATATTCCCTGGGCTGACGAGGGAAGATATCGAGGAAGCCATTCGCAAAGAAGTGGAGGAACGCTTAAAGGACGTCGAGGAGAATCAGGCGATGAAGCGGAAGAGGCGGAAAGAAGCCAAAGCTCTGAAGAACAAGCGGAAAAAGACCGAAGAGCAAGCTGAAGAAGACGAGGGAGAAGAACAGCTCGATGAAGCAGAAAATGAAGAAGAAGAAGAAGAAATGGCAGAAGGTGAAGTATTGGATGAAGAGTTTGACGAAGAAGAACTTGACGAAATGAATGAAGAAGAACTAGATGAAATGGACGAAGACGAACTGGACGAAATGGAAGAAGATGAACTTGACGAAATGGACGAAGAAATGGGTGACGATACACTAGATGATATCGAAGGTGCTTTTGTAGACGAAGACGAGGTGGAGGAGAAAATCCAGTCTATTTCAAAAAAATCCAAGCAACAGAAGCAGTTGCTGCGAAATAAAGTAAGGACACATAACTCGTAAAATATTATAAAATGGTAATTTTATGGAAAATGTCTCTGAAGATTGGCAAAATCGCCCGCAAAACTCTACCCGAATTTGATATCGACGACAACTGGGGCGACGGTTCAGACGATAACGAGAAAGCTGCGACACCCGAACCCAAACCGAAAGCTGCGAAAGCA
This sequence comes from Eulimnadia texana, assembly GCA_002872375.1. Lineage (NCBI taxonomy): Eukaryota > Metazoa > Arthropoda > Branchiopoda > Diplostraca > Limnadiidae > Eulimnadia > Eulimnadia texana. Next base: position 29,647,946 of record NKDA01000001.1, on the reverse strand, counting down.
AACAAGCAGCAGTGGGATCAAACACCTCTCGAAGGGGAAGTCGAAATTGTTATTCCTAACAAAAAATATAAGGGTCCTTTGAAAATGAAGAGTCCAAAAGCTGCAAAAGAGGTACTTTATCTTGACTGTGTTATCCTGCTGCTGCTAACCTTAGCATTTCTTATCAGGCTACTGTTGCTGCCAAACAGACGAAGGGTCGTAAGGTCAACTTTACCCTGGAGAGGAACAAGTTCCAAGGTAATAAAACTTACTGTTCCAACATAACCAGGGCTTTACTTTACATGGAATCCTCTAGATCATGCTGAATATCAAGAGACGGTGCGGAGGAGTCCGGGAGTTCCGCACGACCCCCACAAGAAGCCATCCTTCGGCGTTCTCAAACGAACTGCAGGCAAATCGCAATCTGCTAAATCGAAAAAGTTGAAATACTGAAACAAGCTTGATTTTGTCAAAAAAGATGTTTATCGTGAACGTGATGGACATTACAAATGACACAACAGTTTTTTTTGCAAAATTTCAATTTTTCTTTCTTAAGTTTCCCCATTAATTTGTTAATAATTAACTTGAACTACTTGGTATTCTAGTTCTAGTAGAGGGGGAAGCGAAATCTAATTTTGTGTCTGCACCAAAGCACGGAAGAAAAAGTGCTATTTTTAGCTACTTTTTACGCTTAGCGTAGTCCCCCGCACATGTGAAATGCAAGTCTTGTTTCAAATAACCAAGCCGAGTGGACGTGCTACGATTTTCTCGTCCAGTAAAGTCTAACTTGATTAGTATTACCGTCATGGCGAATGAATCAGAAGGGACGGTGGACGCCAGCTATCGACAGCTGTGCAGCGATTTGACTCTGCAGACGAAGAAAGACGGGTTTTTCAAAGATTTTCTGGCTGCCGTAACTGACAAACTTAGCGTAGAAGACTTCGGTGCATTCTCGCAACTGAAAGACGATAAGACGAGAATCCAGTTTTGCTGGAATCTGGACAAGGCCCATGAAGTTATCCGCATCCAGAAGCTCTTCAAAGGCAAATCGACGCAGGAATCGCTCAAGAGACGAGAACTAGGAAACGAACACTTTTGTCAGAAAGACTACGGGAAAGCTCTAATGATGTACAGCCAAGCTGTTATATACGCACCTTACATAGACAGCGATACGGACATCTTGGAGGATCCACAACTAGCCCTAGGACTAGCTAATAGGTCTGCAGTGCTTGTCTCCTTGAAAGAATACAACCTAGCCGTCAGTGATATTCAGCTAGCCCTGCAGAACGGGTATCCTGAGCAGCAGAAGTATAAACTGTACGAGAGAATGGGATTTTGCTATTCTAGTCTTAAAGATTCCGCCAAAGCTCTAGTAGCTTACAAAGTAGCGCTCCAGTGTCTGGAGAAATCGCAACTGGACCCAGCAGCACGCGCCAAGTGGAAGCAAACTATTGAATCCGGAATCGCAAAACAGGAGAATGGCAAATCACAAAGCGAAGCTAAAACTGAACTCAAAAATAATTCAGAAACGCCGAAATTGTATCGAGGATCGAATCCGTATTTACCCAACGCCTCTGCTGCTGTTAGTATAGACTATCAAGCAGGAATGGGACGGTTTGCTAAAGCTGCTGAAGAGATCAAACCAGGACTAACTGTTGCTGTAGAGAAACCTTACGCTGCTTGTCTTTTGCCAGAAAAGTTTGGAACGCATTGCCACCATTGCTTTTTACGGTACAATCTTCTTTAAATTTCAAATAATTTTTATTTATCTAACATTTGATCTTAGAGTTATCGCACCAGTTGGCTGCCTTCATTGCAGAAGCGTTGCTTTCTGCGGAACACGTTGCCGGGACGAAGCTTTGCGAACGTATCACAAGTACGAATGCCCTGTGCTGGACATTCTCATCGCTTCTGGAATGAGTATCCTGAGTTTTGTGGCACTGCGCATTTTCACCCAGCAGAAAATGGAATACTTCCTTGGATACGAGACTTTGATCCAAGAAGGTCAGGACAATAGAGTTCCGGCTGCTAACAATGTCTACAGTTCAACGGACTACACTTCGATATACAACTTGGTAACTCTCAGCGAATCGCGGAGCAAGAAGGATTATCTCGACAGAACAATCATGGCCGTTTTCTTGATAAAGTGTCTTAGAGAAACGGGGTATTTCGGAATTCATTCAGGTGAATTTTTCTATTATTTTAGTATCTGCGTTATTTGATTCATGAATTGTTATTGCATACAGGGAATAGTCTGCTATCGAATAATGAAATCTTTGTTGGAAGTTTACTGTTACGCCATTTGCAGCAGCTTCAGTTCAATGCTCATGAAATCCACGAATTTTTCCAGCCGCAAGAAAACACTGTTCGAGGTTCCAGTTCCAAGTACATCGGAGTTGGAATCTACCCGACTGTGGCGTTCTTCAATCATTCGTGTTATCCTGGAGTGACCAGGTACTTCATCGGATCCACAGTAGTGATATGTTCCAACCGAACCATTCGCCGAGGAGAAATGGTAGCAGAGAACTACGGACCAATCTTCACTCACAAGTCACTCGAGGACCGACAACTGAGTCTTAAAGGACGTTACTGGTTCGACTGCAAGTGTCAACCGTGTCAGGAAGACTGGGGAACCTACGACTACTTGCAACCGCTTGATCGCTCCCTGCCGGCAAGTTGCATTTTCTGCGACCGTACGATTCAGATGGACCCCAATCGAGCTACCGCTTACGTTAAATGCTCTTGGTGCAAGAAGCAGATGCAAACTGCAATGGCTAGGAAGAAAACCACGGAGCTCACGGCTTTGTATCAAACGGGATTCGACGCTATGGACAAAGCACAGGTTCGCCAAGCCGTTCAGCTGTTCAGTTTATTCATCAGCAGCGTGGAAGACCTCGCTCAGCCTCCTATCCGAGAACTACACCTTGCGCAAGAAGCTCTCAGACTGTGCCTAGCTGCTTATGGAACACGGTTCTGTCCCGCAACTCATCCTGCTGCAATTCATAAACGCGCTACGTCATGAAAAAACCTTTTTGAAATGAACGATTTTAAGTTATGGAATGTTATATTTGTATTGCTTGATGAGTATTGGGAATGCTGAGTTGTGGTTATTAATTGTTTCTGTCCTCCAAAATGGCGAGAACTTGCTTAGAATAATCATTGGCGATTTTCACTTGTTTTTCTGCTTCTTCCTTAGTTTCATTTTTGAACTGAGCGTCTTTGATGCTGGTCAAGTTGATGAGGACATTATCGTAAGCTCCCAGCACGCAAGTTTCAATACACCTTGCAGCAACCTGTTCGCATTACAGACTTTTAAAAACTCAGTTTTATAAAGGAGAAATCTGAATTACCTGCAAATCAGATTTACAGTTGATATTCCCGATTTTGGCAAGATTTATCATATTCTCCCACGAAGCGTTAACATGCTTTGCAAGATTCAGTGGGACGTTAATGGCTTTGCGAATTCCCGCTTCCATGGCTGCCTCTCTGGCCTGTTTCTCTTCTTCAGTGCCTTGGGGTAATTTCAATGCAGCCTGTTTTTTAAAATCCTGAATCAGTAAACTAAAGCTTTAAAGTAACTTTCAGGTTACCATGTAATCGTTAAATGCGTTTGTATCCGCGTCGATCATTGGAATGGTCTCCATCATGGCGGAATGCAGGGGTCGAAGTAGACGACGTATTTCTGAGTCGAGATGTTCAAACTGTCGCTTTCCGTAAGTCATTTGAGCGACCATAGTGCTCAAAGCGCAGCCCTTGGTGATCCAATAATCTCATTGTAATTACAAACTTGAAGATAATTCAGGGAAAAGTTACCAGAGCTCCAACGAGAGCTGCGACCGAACCTCCTCCCGGTGCCGAAGTGCGGGCTCCGACACTGAGAACGAATCGTTCGACAGTCAGCGAAGCCAAAGGTCCAGTTTTACTCCCAGGCAAACGATACTCGATGATACGCTCCCTATTAAAAAATTAAGACACAGTATTTCATCACATACACGGTAACAGAGTGAAACAAACAACAGTATCAGAAAACGATGCGGCAAAAAAAACGAGACCCCAGCTCGGGACAAACGACAAAACCTCAGAACGATACTTTTCCCGGTCAGCAGAATGTAACAGTCTTATATTAAGGCTACAAAACTGCATAAAATAAAGAATAACAATATATAAATAGGAATGTGAATCAGTCGTTATGAGGTTGTGTCCAGAAAATTAAAATTTAAGTTTTCGCTTTTACTTCGGGATAAACGGGTGGATCGACGACAGTCCCAGTCTATTGACAGCCAGATGTACTTTCTGATCTTCTTCCAGGATGAGCAAGTTTTCCTTCTGGATATAAAAATCGGCCACTTGCAGGATGGATCGCAAAGGGACAAGTCCAACAATCTCCGATCCCGACACAGCAAGGTTCAGTTCCCGCGCATCTTTGCAAGCCTGCGACAAAGTACTGTAACATTACATTCCTCTTAAAAATGACGGTGCTTTTTGCAGTGTCTTTTTTATTACATTGATCTGCTGGCTTAAAATTTATTCAATACAGAAACTATGAAAAGGCACTGTCATGGTACCTCTTTACAGTGTTTTGTACGGTAAAAAGCACGATTGCTCAGACCTCCTTTTACGTGGAGATCCACGAGAGTTTTGGACCATGGTTAATTTAATTAAAGTTAGGTATTTGCCTCTTCGAAGGCCACATGAAGTGGTGTAACATCGTGATCTGTTAGATTAAGAGAAATCTGCGCCATGTTGGCTTCTTCCAGCCACCAGCCGATGCCCTGGACGCATTGGAGTCTCCCCGGCTCGGTTTTGCTACGTCCTTGTTCCCGAAGATTCAAGGCAATCCTATAAACAAATCCTCACATCATTAGTTACACTTCTGAATCCGAACTTAAGTACTTCAAAGTGCAATATTTTGGCTCAAAAAATGGGCTATACACTTTACGACATGCTGTACCTTGATATACTTTCATCGTATCTTACCGATGGGCTTGTTCTTTAGTTCCCAGGATGTTAACATTATAGGCGATGAGGAATTTGCGAACTCCAGTTGCGGTTGCTCCCCATTTGGGCACAAACTCCGCCGGTCCAAAGTCTGGTTGCCATTCCTCCTTAGTCAACTAAAAAAGCCCAATCATTCATCTTTAGATTAGGTGCAAATAAAAAAGCGGGGAAAAACTTGAGAACTTTTTGGGCGAGGCCTTCGTATTCACCGGCCCTTATCTGCGGCAGTGTTTGTCGGTAAGACCCTTTCTGTGCCGCCATTCCGTACAAAAAGACCGGAAGGGAAAACTCGGAGGCCAGGCGTCGTCCGAACTCTTTGGCGCACTCGATGCACTCATCCACTGTCACGTCCCTCACTGGAATGAAGGGACATACGTCCAACGCTCCCATACGCGGATGCTCCCCTACTCTCACAAAAATATGCAAAATATTTTATAGAATGTATCAAATTTCATTAGTATGACATTATCAATGTTTAAATTGATTGAATTTATTTAAATACCATTAAGTTTCAAGTAATTTGAATTAGATTTAAGCAAGCTTGCCCTTGTGTTTGGTCATATCAATGAGGCGGTAGGCCACTCCAGCTGCTAGTAAGGCGGCTTCTACTACAGCAGCCGGGGATCCGACGAAAGTGTACACCGTACGGTTGGTCGAAGGCCCCGGATCGACATCCAGCAGGCTGACGTCGGGTACGGAGCGGATGGCATCCGCAATTGCTTCAATAACCTGTTGAACAAGAACATCGGATATTACATGGAATATTAAAATTATAAATCGTGAAGGGCTTTGTTGAGTTAATTTCAGTTTAGTGTTTAATCCAGAACAGAGTGAAAGCTATGATAATACTTGATAACATGTGATAACATCGTGATCACACTGATATTGAGCATTTTCCCAAAAATTATTTCAGTATTTTGTTGAAATTAATATTCTATATTTAATTCACGATATTACACTCCAGACGACCAAGTCATAATCTAATTATTAAAAATTACTGCAAGTTTTAATTAACATTAAGCACAAAAAATGATAATTAAGAACAGACAACCAGACCTCTTTATTGCGGCCCTCGGAAAAATTCGGTACGCACTCGACAATTTTCTGCATTTTCTTTCAAACGAAACTTTCTATCGCACCCGAATCAAAACTGAGAGATTCTCGAAACAATAACGAGATTCTTTGCTGTTGTCTGCAGAACAAACTCAAAACTCTAGACGAGGCCGAAAGCTCAACGAGAAAACGACTTGAAACTGCGTTGTGTTTTTCCGCCTAGAAACTCAGTCGACCTTCGACCCTTCGACCGCCTCACAAAAACATAGACCCAGCAACTACCAAAAACTTGTAGCCAACCTAAGCTTCAGCTATTAAATTTGATTCGCCAGGCACAGAGCTTTCTAGCTTCTGATTGGCCAGGCTTGAAGGACTATAGCCTTAAGCTGGCTTCACACGCTCCGAGCTCTGTCCCTGTCTATGTTGTTAGATGGTCTAAAGTCCGAGACTTAAAGAAACGGCCGTCGGCTATTCTCGTTTCTCTTTATGTGTTTATTTTCGGTATTTCTCATCTCCTCGGGGCCTCAACATCCATAAAAATTGCTGCCTGTCTTGAAAGGAGTTAAGATTTAATGCTAATGAAGTATATAATGTTTAATAAATGCATATATTATAATACTTTACTGGCTGTTTCCAAGTTAAGTTTGGAAAAATAAACTTTGGTTATCAATGTCTGCATACGTTGGTTTATTGAGTGCAGTCAAGTCCGGGCCAGCTACAATTTCGCTGTGTAAAGGGATTATTTTTACTCTATTTTTAACGTAATACCTTTTTTATTATTATTCAGCATTTGAAAGTTTATTAGAGCTGGTTATTTATAAACAAAACGCTAAATGGCGCACGTGAAGCGAGGTCTCGGCAAAAGGGAACGCCCGGACCCGCGTTGAGAAAATAAACACCACGTCCATTTCAGGGTAAAACACTCATATTACGCAAAAGAATTTTACGTCTACCATAAAGCTCTGTACTCTGGTATGAGAGTTATCAATTGTTATTAACATGTTATCAGCCATTTCCCGAAGCCCTGTTCAATTCGTCTTGACGCTATTCATATCGCACAAGACGTATATCGCAACGACGTTAAATACTTGAATGAAAAATAATTAACTATAATAGTTGTAACACGTTATTAATTAATAAAACTATTGTCATATGCTATGGTTTAACAATCCAATAAAATAAAATTAAATTAAAATGGGCGAAACATTAAATTCGTCTACACAGTTCTTAATTTCACCGCTAGATGGCGATGTTGCACCGGACGAAACATTGGGCATGGAGGTGTTCTTTTGCTTTTCGAACGTCAGTTTCGTGAAACGGACTTTGGCTTTTGGGAATTTGAGCCCGAAGCCCCTGGTGCGGCTTTTCGAGTTTGAAACTTCTCAGTCGTCGGCCTTCGTGGCACGTCAGAGGACCTACAACTTTTGGCTGCCAGTTTTCTAATTTTGTGTCGGAGACCGTCGACAATTGCAGGTGCGTTTTATCTCTTATTTATATTCTCTGTTTCAGTTTTCGAGCTGACCCGTCTTATTCAATTATACAGGCCATTCTCAATAGTTGAATCTGAACACCTAACAAAAATATTTTGCAAAACTTTACGTAATGTAACTAAATAATAGTATTACATATTATTGTAGGGCTGTAGGTAAGTTGGATATTTCTTTTTATTGACTTGATTTTTTTTTTTGTATTTTCAAGTTTTCTACGGTGTGTCCCTGCGCGAGTCGGCGAGCATCAAGTGTTTGCCTTGGCTGTGTTGGATTGCAGTGAAGAATTTTGTTGATTCTTGGGACATTTTTGGCTTCACCGGCGTGAGATAACAACAGGCGATTGGCGATTGTTTGAAGATGGCCAAGCCAGGCCTGTGGGTGTGTCGTCAGAGAAACGGGCGTGTTCGTCAGTGGCACCTCCTCGTGGTCGCCGTTGTTGTCCTGGTCTCCATCAGCTGGACCGATGCCCAGTTCCAGGTATCATTTCAATTCAATTTCCCTTTCAACTCGTTAAAAACCCACTAATCAGCTTTTCAATGGCTAATTGCTGGCTTCTTATCGATACTTATCCTTTGCTGAATCCATTATCACGAACCGCGCCTGATTTTTATCCATATTTTTAAGAGTTTCTCATCAATTATTATCGAATATTAATGCAATATGATCGATAGTTAAGTTCGATACTTCCTCTCCTAATTGATATTCGGAGACTTCCTTTTATTAGATACTTGATAGCGTAGTTATTTAACACTCGATTAGTCAAAGTAACAAGATACTAAAATTAAAATAATATATATCGGATAAAGACACATTAATCACATTTCATTGCAGTTTGGTTCTTTTTGTGAGGTGCTATGAATGTTATTGAGATTTATGGGGGAAATTTGTGGTCTGGCCATCTTTTGTGGCCATCAGTGAATCTTGAGGATCGATTTATTAGTCAGGACCAAAGGGTATTTGGTGCGGGAGAAAAAAAAGCATTAAATGCTTTGATGCCTCCACCAGATGACTGTATGACTCTGCAAACGCCCAAGGTATTATAACTCGATTGTATAACTCTGACCTGACTTCTTCTGGAGCTCGTATTATCTGTGTCGTGGTAACTGGATTGTGGCTGTGTTATCCGCGGTTATCATGGCCTCTTGTTGGTGAGGAGGACGAGGAGAGAGAAGAAAAGGTGCGCATTGTTGAACTGCCGTATTTGGCCATGTGTCGTTCTTATGGCTGAAGGCAATTCTTCAAAGAGAAAGTTGCCGAACCTTCTTTTGCTCATCAAACTCTCCACTAGATACTTCAAAAACCCAAGGCAAACACCTGATAACACCTGATAACAATTGATAACAATTGATAACATGTTGCTAACATACTGAAAATCTGGTCTAACTTCTTTGCCTTACGTTACAGTCTTCTAATTTTCAAGGCCAAGATGAAGTGCTAACCCCCCAGAGGTGATAACACTTGATAACAGGGATCAAGAATCACAATCGAAGAATCTGATGAACGAAAAGTTGCGAACCCCTACGCAACTGTTCCTGAATTGTAATAATTTTTGCTGTTCGAATTTGTATTCATAGAGTGCGTAATTAAAGCAGAGATTACAGTTCTTATTGCCAAACGTGAGGTGAAAATTAACACCAAGAAAAAACCACAAAAAAAATTTAAAATTTCTGAAAAATCACAAAATGTGTGAAATTATATTATTATTGTTATTATTATCATTATATCGAGGGTTGGCATTCCTGCGGTTGCACGTTATGGGGTCGTTGCAAAGAGTCAAGTAAAAACTATTACTTATAAATAGACCCGCTAACCTTTTTGCCCTTCAAGCAGAGCTACAAGTAAAGAAAATCGTCCCACATATGTTTGAATTATAATAAATCACACTCGTATATACAAAATAAATTATTATTAATAAATGAGTTTGAGAACTTCATTATAGTTTCTTTCAGTTGTTCTGTCAAAAGCCCTCCAATCTGTTTCGTATCAAAAAGTTTCAGCGACTTTGAAGGGGTTGATAACATCGTGATAACATTACGATAACACGATGATAACAACTGATAACAGTGGGGTGATCCGCCGACCCCCTCCGTCTGAAAGAAACCGGTTGATTTTTTTTTCACAGGGTTAGAAACCCATGAAAAATCAGGTTTTTCATGACGCCCACGTCCCTTTCTTGTAAATTATGCCAGTTCATGACCAAGAGGCCAACTTTTCGCTTCAAAATTTTGAAATAATCATTACAGTTTATTAATCTACGCTTTTTATGATATACATTAATAGTAATTTATTATATTATAGTATGAATTATTTTGAAATTTTACAGTATTTCGTTTAATAGAGGCGAAAAAATTATATTTTAAATCTGGCGACACTGGATTTCAGTTGTCATCATTTCTTATCAATGTGTTATCAGTGTTATCAGTGTGTTATCAGTTGTTGGGCATTTGATAGAGGAACTGTGAATCGTGCAGGCAAGTCGTGGTGTCGGATTAGCGTGCGGTTTTCAATCAGAGAATCACCAAGGTGGAAAAAAATCATTTTGTACTGAACAGATGACTTGCGATTGCATTAACCGATGGTTTCACGTGTTATTTGAGTGTTATCGGGGTGTTATCAACCCAACATAGTACCCGTGAGACCAACCAGCATAGTCAAGATTCTTGATTCTTGCCAAGATTCTTAGTTTTCATGATTCTTAACAGTGAATCTTGATTTCTTACGTAACAGAGATTATTGAAGATTCTCAAGAGATTCTCGAAACGTTTCCCGAGATTCTTGAAATCTTCCAAGATTCTTACTAGATTCTCGTAAGATTCTCAAAGATTCTTGGTTCTTGACGTCTGTGGAATTCTTAGTTTTCATGATTCTTGACTATGAATCTTGATTTCTTACCTGGGGATTCTTGAAGAATCTCAAAAGATTCTTGAAATCTTCCAAGATTCTTAATTTGTCTAGAGATGCTCGCTAGATTCTCATAAAATTCTCAAAGTTTTTGGATTCTTGGCATCTGCGGGATTCTTAGTGTTCATGATTCTTGTGTCCTGAATCTTGAATCTCTTATAGTGAATCATGTATTCTATGAGTGAAACGGCGGCTTCATTCAAACGATCGGAAACAACGTTTACCTTTATGTTATTTCGGGAAAAAACACAACATCTGCTCTTTTGGAGTACCGCGTTTTATACACTGATTATTGAAGATAATGAGTTTCATTCAGTTATTCCAATTCATTCACTATTTGATTAACACGAATCGGACACTGAAACATGTGGGCTATTTCCTGTTGTACTAGTTCCGCGACCACTACTACTACTACTACAACTACTACTACCACCACCACCACTACTACTACTACAACTACTACTACCACCACCACCACTACTACTACCACCACCACTGCTACTACCACTACTACTACTATTAGTGCTACTACTATTACTACTGGTACTACTACTAGTGCTGTTACTACTACTACTACTACTACTACTACTACTACTACTACTATTAGTACATTTTTAATTAAGATACATGGATCTATATGAGTATTTAATTATATGAAACTTTATCAGTATGTAGTTAAGATTGTGGGTTGATGTGATGTTGAAATCTTAGGTGCGATAAGGACTGTTGTAGCTGTTGTAGAGGCATATACCTTAGATTCCGTTTGTTATCGGGTTGCTCAGCTATTTCGTCGCCGCTTAAATATGGAATTTCAGACGGTGGCGTCAGCGGATGTCTGAACCCGGTCAGACGAAACCCCGAGGGTCTGCAACTAACCCAAAATAGCTGTGTTATGACCCGTTATCACCTGTCACGATATCATCATCACTGAGGTGGCAAAACCGTCCGAAGAATCGAAACTTAGGTTGGAAGAGCCTAAGTTTTTAAGTGATAGCACAATGATAACGGTTGATAACAAGGTGATAACAGCTGATAACACTTCACTTGTCAATATTTGTTTGTTTTCTCTGGTTTGTTCTGGGTAAACTGAGGTCATCTCCATTCGTTAACGTCGGACTTTGCTTACAACACGCAACATCTCGGGGGCCAATCAATTTGAGGGTGTCGTCAATTGACGTCAATCGACGCCTGTTTAACTTGAATCAGAAGAACAGCATTCAGCGTCAGTTGATATCAACAGAGAAAAATTTTGCTCCGGGGTTTACTGCTTTGTTGTCCATTGACGTCAATTGATGAGAGAGGTGCATGTTAATCAGTTAGGGCAAAAACTGAAGTTCATTTGTCAATTGACTGGCCGACCCTCAACAGGACCGGTGTCAGTTGACGTCAATTGATGAATGACCACAGCATAAGAGATTAGGTCTTAAGATGGCTGCACCAGACCAAATCTTAAGATTGGTCCTCGCATCAGTTGACGTCAATTAAAACAGACCTCAGCACGTGTAAAACATCAGTCGATGTCACTAAAACAATCCATAAAAAAGAAAGAAAGAACGAAAGTTATCCCCGTATAATCAACTGCGAAATCAATTGACGTCAATTGACGGGAATCTTGACATTGTAAACTCCACCCGAGGAATCGAGTCCGAGTGTGAAAACTTTATTCCACTTTACATGAACTGCTGAGTCACGCTCAGATTTGTAACTTGCAAAAAATCACAGTTCCGCCCATCAGTTAACATCAATTGACACTCGACCGGAACCGGAAGTAATGTTCGGAAGTGAATTATTTACATGTTTTGCAAGAATACCGCCGTATCTGTTAATGATAGCTAAACAGTGAATTCTCTTAAACAGTGACAAAGAATGGTGTAACGATTGTCTGATAACAGTTGATAACACGTGATAACATGTAGATAACACCGGCAGGGTGTGGGAGTATTATCGCAAGTTAACAACCCCTTTTTGGTGTGTTTATTCTCAAGTCTATTTCAAAGGGCCTCGCCAGGGAAACGACACGAGCAATAAAGTCTGGAATGCATGATTCTCAAGATTCTTACATTCAAAATTCTTAACACCAGGAATATCAGATTCTGAACCCATGGTTGTTGAATTATAAAATTAAGATTCTTGATTCGAGAATCTCTAAATGATTCACGAATATTCTTCATACCCAAACCATTAGTTAGAATCTACTTTGTTGTGAAATTTTTTCTAATTATTTACTGTATTGTTATGTTATTCATACATTTCTAGTATTTTCACAAAACAGTTGAACTTTCACGTTTCTTATTGCGAAAAATTTGCGTATTTCTATTAATATTACACCTTATAAAAATTAATTTAATGTTTATTTAACCATATATTAAAAATCTAAACAAACCTAAAATTAATTTATGGGGATGGCTAAATAAATCTAAATTTAAATTTAATTTTCATAAAGTTTAACAATTGATTTTGTATATTTATAAAAATGTATGTTGAGTTATCTAAATGGGGACTTGGAAGGGAATGTGACGGAATTTCTGTCAAGTTGCGAAATCTCTGTTTCGGGAGATCGGGTTCAACACACTGCCGCCGGTTTGTTTCGGAACAAATGCGATCCTATTTTTAACCGGGCTCACCAGCCAACCAAGTTTTCCCCATCTCGAACAACTCCACAAGCAAGGGGCATCAAAACAACCCAACACTTTCGTAAAATCCCTGATAACACCCTGATAACACCTTGGAAACATAAGATGCCGAAGCTTTCCCGATAGAAAAGTTATACGGTCGAGTACCGAATGACTAGGTAGCTGAACACTAGCTTTCCCCTGAATCACTAGCTGAATAGTAGCTGAACTACTTTAGTTGCTGACACTGAACCGTCTGAGTAAGAGATTGAATACAGCATGGCTTAATTCTTTAAAAATTCAAGCGTACGAACAGTGTGAAAGTCGGCCAACTTCACACTGTCATCTAGCTGAATCCATGGTAATCATGCAGCATTCAGAGGGTTATTCTGACGTTTGACTAGCACATCTTTCTTCTATTGGGTTTCTGTGAAGAATTTCTTGCGGTTAAATGAAAAAATAGGATTTTTTTTTAGAATGAAGAAATTTTTTTGATCCTGGCAGTTTTTGTTCTTCTGTACAACGAAAGCGATCCTTGTGGATTCAAGAAAGACGAACCGGAAAACGCGGGGGAAAAAATCCTGGTCAATAAGAATAAGATGAAAGATAAAAGACAGAAGAAGGAGAAAAAAACATGATAAGAAGTAAATAAAGAACTAAGAAAGCGAATCCTAAAAGTAGACAGACGCTGATGGATTAAGGGATCACTTCCATCGGCGCTTCCGACCTACTGTTCCATGGATTCTCTCCAAAGCCCAAACTAGAGGCTTTATATACTATTATTCATGTTAATGACGTTATTACCTTGGAGGGGTGTGATTATACGAACTTTGCATCGACTGCTGATATGAAGTCGTCTAAAGTGACGGAGCCCGAAGCAGGTTGTAAGGAACTTTATCGATTACCTTATCAGTTAATGGAGGGGCCCTAGATGTTTTGCAATTCAGATCCAACAGTACTGATTTCTGTTTGTGCCACTTGAACCCAAAACTTTCCAAAAACCTATATTAAAGTAACAACTGCAATTTAATAGAAATAACTTATTAATCAATACGATCCTGCAGACGATTTATGATTCAGTTGTATATAAAACAAGAATGATATCGAACCCTTTTGGTGTTGTACAAAAAATATACGTATGTTTCTTAGATATGATAATTGGATTTAGTTGAGTACCGAAACCCAGAAGATGCCTGGGTATTTAACCTTATATCTCAAAAGCCGCAAAAAATATTCATAATAATGAATATAACATGTACAATAAATGCTACAATTTCTATATTACCTATATTGATTAAATAAATATGTTCATAGCAGATGAATATTACGGAATATTACGGTGATAGAAAACCATATAGGAATAGAGAAATATTGTATTTGCAAATGAGTATGGGACAAAGTAAAGTTTGCACTAACTTGCAAAGTGTTTGCTTAGTGACAATGCGCGCAAGATGGCCGCCAACGGACTCTTTGCGCAATCGTTAGTCCACTGTCGCTAATATATTGAAATAGAATACTCTAACCGTTATTACAGTTAAGTTAATTCAAGTTATGGCTGAAAGTTGTATACTGTTCTCCAGTTTTTTCGCTTCTTTTTTTTGAAGTCCAGTGTGTACCTCCTACAAAGAAACAGAGCCTGAAGACCCCCTTGGATTATGGTTCTCTAAAAAAAACTAGTGGTAACCGTAGATAACACAGTGATAACATGTTTCGGGTGAAGGGAATTCTCTTGAGACCCATTAAGCAAAGTCAGGGACAAATTTGTGCTTATAAGAAGAGGTTTTTGTCGTGGTGAGTGTTTGTAGTTGTTCCGGACAATGCGCAGTCTGTGTACCAGACTGTAGTTTGTCTTCCCCGTTGAAGAGAAGAATAAATAATGTTAATTTTGGTTAATTTATAACATTAAGTGCCTTTTTTGGCATAATAAAGTTGCGAAGTGAAGAAGACCTCCTGCCAAGTGAATAAAATAGACGTGAGAGAGCTTCTTCAATTACACATGCGTTGCTTTCAATTACGTATCAACATAAACATCCCACCCGGTGATGTCATCGTTTAGAAGCTTTCTGAGTCAAATAAAACTTAAAATTAAACTCAAAAGTTGCTAAATGGAATCATAACGCAACGAGTTTGGATTCCCTTTTGATCTTTTTGACATTTCGAAATGTCGCCATTCTTGTTTTCGGAAACTTATTTTATGAATATCAAAGTTGCGAACATGGGAATTTCACAAGTGCAAGTCAGGTTTCTGAAGGTGAAGCTGATTCAGGTACCAAACAAAGCGGCCGGCCTTAAAACCCTATATGGGGGCTTTGTTTCTTATCAGCTCAGCTTTATCTTATGAGCCGCTTACGTGAGATAATGTCCATAGAACGTGCTTTGAAGGTGGTCTGCTTACAAATTCACATTTGACCTGAATTTTATCACTCCACCATCCGAGATTCGTTCGGATTTCCTGATATCCAAACAAAGCGCCTGCTAGCGGCGAGTTCCGGAACTACGTGCTACTCTAGATACTGAACACCTCAAACTTTAGTACATATAATTAATCGCGGTACGAAAACTTGAAACATTACAGTTAGGAACTTAATCTGATATTCATATTTAACTAATTTTACTTGTTATATTTCGTTTGGCTTGCTGAAGATAAAGGGTTGACGCAGTAAAAGCGAATGTTTCAGTTTTTCAGTACTGATAAAGATTTTTTCTATGGTGTTTAAAGTCCGTTGGTGTCGTATTTTTAGCAAAACGACAGATAACAACAAAGTGGTTCGCTACTTTGACAATCGGAATCGAATCTAGAATCTTTCGTAAAGTCTTGGGAATTATTCCGAGATCCAAGAACTGCACTGGAGAATCTCTGCAGAGCCAAACATAAATTTCAGACTTCTTTTTATATAAGAAGAAAAAATATAAAGATCTTGACAAATGATAAAGAGTGTAACTAGCCTCCTTTTCAAAGTCCTATTCGTCTTACTGGACCACTCCCAAAACTGGGCTACTATAATGGCTTCTCCATAAACAGAACAAACAATTTTTACTCTTCAGAATATTAAACATTTTTAGTCTGTACAAGTGAAAAGTTCTATACGAAAACAAGCATAACATGTCCCTGTAGAGGTACTATTTTTAGGACTCTATCATCAGATGCTGTAGTATTGTAACGCGCTATAAATCTTTTCAAAGGAATAATTTGAATACATTTTCGGGGTTTAAAGATAGTGTTCTAGGTTTCTCCACGCGGAAAAAAGTCTGCGCCGAGTAGCTAAGCCCCTCTTGAAGTGTTGAGTGATCTTAATGAATAACATAGACACAAGGGGTCCGAAACTTGATTATCTTCGTAAAGCCAGGCGGTGTGTTATCGACCTGTTATCGAATAATCTTCGTTCGTTCATCCGTGTAGTTTGTGAACCCCCCTTGCACACGACCCGCTCAACAAAAACATTGACACCCCCTCTTGCAAATGTAGACCAGCCACAAAAGCAAATCAATTCGGTTCTGCTGACAGCAATATTGGGGGCTGTTCCCGAGGTTTTCGCCTACTTTTCAACAGAGACTAGTTTCTGGAACAGTCTCTGGATAACGGGATGATTAACAAAGTGATAATAGATGAAAAGGGACGATTCTAAATTATTCTGTGCAGTTAAAATAGTACTAGTTCAAGTAGTACGTTATCGTGTTATCGGATTGTTATCGCTTGTTTTTCTGGTAAAGTTGCGAGCCCCTTTAAGGAAACCATTGGTTCTGGAAGCGAGCCAAGAAGCTGCTGCACGCGTCTTCCATGTCTTGGACGCTGCCGACGCCGGGGGTTTCTACGTACTCGACACCAGTTGATAACATCACGATAACATTTGATAACGTATGATAATCCCTACACTTCTGCTCACATCAATTGACTCGATGAATAAATCAAATACAAATTCATGATGATCAGTTGATGATAGCGATTGATAACACTGATAACAGGGGTCAAGGGTGCGAGGGGTGGCAAGCCCCTGAGCCGAAGCTGCAGCAAACGACGCTGGAAGAGCCGGAAGTCGATGGAAGTCGGCGCCAGCAAGTCTGAATGGTTCTTTTTTTTTCCGGCGCTGCCTCCCCGTTCGTTCCAGAAACCCACACTCTCTGCCCAATATCAATATCGGAAATAACAGCCAAAGAAAAACTTCCCATGCCCTTTACCCTTGGCCTTCTGGAACATCCTTAATGGCAGCAGTCCTTGTTATCGAAGTTATCAGCGTGTTCGTACAACATTCCAAGTTAGACACATACATACAGTTAAACAAGTAACTAGTCATGTTCACTATAAATCTGAACGAATGAATAAGTAGAAAAGTACAAATGGGTGATTCGGTTTAGAAAAATACATTTCGAATGGTGGGTTGTCGTCGGGTATGTCAGCGTATAATGTTATTGATGCACAAGAGTGACGTTAGAGTTTCCTTTATGGAATTCATGCCAACCAGGAGCCGTTATCATTTATCAAGGAACCTTGTGATGGCTCTGCTTGTTTGCCGGCTCTCCTCCTCCGACCAAAAGCAGGCAAAACGCGCAGGAGGAGGTCCAGGGAGTAGTAGGGAGAGAGGCATTGAAAAGGGAATGAAGCGGCGTTTCCGCTTTGTAGGGAATTTCCCTGAGAAAGGGGAAAAGGGGGTCTGAAAAAGGAAAATAAAGGAAGAGACAAAAGGGGAAAATCTGGTACTACAGCCCCGGTATTCTAGTACGGAGGGGAAAAAGGGGAAAATAATGGAAGAGGGAAAAAAGGGAATTAAAAGTAGAAACACTGGAATGAAGGAGTCCTGTAACCTCCACATTCCCTTTCACTACCACCTCCTCCTACTTTACTCCACCTCCTCCTCCTAGCTCCTCCACCAAGCAAAACTGTAAGGATACGGAGGAGGAGGTTAAGAAAAAGAAGGAGCAGGGATCGGAGTCATCCTCCACCTCCTTTCTCTCCCAAGAACTTTCTAGATATTTGTTATCAACCAGTTATCAACATGTTATCTTTGCTGTCTAAGCAATGCAGGGTTACCTTCTAGAACACTTGATGATCGTAGTATGAATCCATATTACGAATCATTATAAAGGATCAAGATACTCGATGCGTGTCTTACTGTTGCAAAAATCCTTGGTAGGAATATGAGAATCTGGGTTTTATTGTGTTACAGAAAACAGGCTAATGGAGTTGCGTACCCTTCGGAGTTGTTCTTGCATTGCTTAGGGTATAGCGTGTCCAAAAATTCGATCAATATCTCCTGCTTGGCGCTTATCACAACATCCACGAGATTTTCCATAAAGCCGCTGACCCATTCTTCTCATAACTGAGGCGCATCTCTGACAATTCATTCAAGTGGAATCTGAAAAACAAACCGCCAGAACTGAAACTTTGCCCGACTACACTGCGTAGGAAAAACAACGATACCACTAAGTAATTTTGAAATTAAATGGTTTCATGTTGAAACAGTTATAAGCGTGGGATTTGAAGGATTGGCTGGTTGGTTGCTACATTGCGAATCTTTGATACTCGCAATCTATTACGTCCCACATACGCTTAGACGTCTTCCCACAAACCAACACCCACGCTGTGCAAAGTCATATATGCATTTTCTTCCCACTTCCAAAATCAGCAAAATCACTCGATCATCAGCACAAGGCAACAATGGAGAATTTCACACCCAATGTTTGTCGTGACTCCCACGCGAATCGTGTTTAATTGAAATCAATTAGTCCCATATAAATTACCTTAAACGAAACCTTAAAAAATCCTTAAAAATTTGAAAAAATAATTAAATAATTTATTAATAACTTGAATGACTAGAACTTCCTGTTGCTAAGTACGAATGGTGTGGCCAGCTGTGTGTGTTATCTTCCCATTTGTGCTCTTTATCGCTTGGGTGTTATTATTTGAGTTTTAAATTCTTGCCTTCCGTGGCTTTTCAAAAAGATTACAGAGATAGTCAAGCACGAATTCCTACCTTATACAACCAGGGGGTTCGCTACTTTCGAGCTACCGTATCAACAAACCAAAGAATCTTCAGAAAATAACCTTTAAATTGTAAAATGATTGCTGTTTGCTGCGTTATTATCGATAAGTACTAATAGTTCCTGTTGTACTATTTTCGCAGGATGACAATGACTTGGTGTTCGAAGACGAGCTTATGGAAATGGAGCACAACTCGGAGATCGTGAAACGCGCGGCACCAGCAGCAATGGACGCGGGTGAAGGTCGCCGAACACGTCGTCAAGGATACAAAAGCTCTAAAAGGAAGCCATCCAAATCTGACGCTTTATCCAAGCCAGTTCCAGGATCGGGCAAAACAGCTGCTTCTGGAAAAGTTCGAGCTTCCAAGAAGAAGACCGCCGCGCTGAAATCGCAGCCCAAATCTGAAGCTCTAGTCAAACGTAAACGCGAGAATACCTTCTTGGACGATCCTGATTACGAAGTCGAGGGATCGGGAGATTTCGAAGGATCTGGATCCGAACCGATTATTCCTCCATCTGGCAGAAGTATAATCAAACCTTAAATTAATAATTACTTTTATTTTATTGATTAATTAAACATTATACATTTCTTTCAGAGTTCTACCGGTGCAGTGCTGTTATTCAAGAGCCTTTTGATGCTTCCCTGGATGACAAGGATTCTCTTCAGTTTGACAGCTTGGCCAATTCATACTCGAGAGCTGTTGAAGCTCTGTACGACGATGTTCCTGGAACCCAGATTGTCATCGTTCATCAATTCAGGTTGGCAATTCAGTTCCCTCGCTTTATTTTCTGATGGCGAACCGACATTTCGACTAAATTTGTGGTTTTTGCTTTATGCAGTGCTCATACGGACAGCCGCTTCACCAAAGTCAGTTTCGATGTCGGCACTGAGGACTTCTTCGATGAGAATACGCTCTCGAGACGACTTCGAGATGCTGTCGAAAGTGGCCGTATTGGATCGTTCATCGTCAAGGAAGATGGATTCGAATGGCGTCCCGTACAAGGCAAATTTTCACGTTTACACAATTTTTCTAAGAGAAATTATGTCCAATTCAGGTCGCTTTACAAGATCCTGTCTCTTCATTAGAAGCGCATGAACTCTGTTAGTAGCTCTTCTGATCGTAGAACTTCTTTTTGCGTACTTTCTGAATCTTGTAGAAGGTCCTTCAATTCCTGTACCCACGCAAATCCCCGTGGACGAGTGTCGAGGCGACGACAAGTTCCGATGCCGCGATGGATCCAAAATCATCTGTAAAGTGCAGGAGTGCGACGGAACTGAGGATTGCGGCGATGGAAGTGATGAAATCGATTGTCCTACAGCAAGTCCGGCATCCACCTCCACTACTACTACCACCAGTACAACAACTACTACAACAACTACTACAACGACCACAACAACCACACCAGCGCCTTGTAATCAAATCGACAGTCAAAGAAATCTATTTACTCAAAACCTTTCTCTCATTTCCGAACATCTTTTGATCTTTTTTCAGTTCAAGATTTGCTTCAAATTCTGGTGCTGGTTCAAACACACTTCGCATTAATGAAATCAGACATTAACTGCGAAGTCTGAAACTTTTTCTGTATTGTTTTTTTCGTGTTTTATCTTGTTTTAAAAACAGTAATTTTCGTAGATGTCTTTGTCGAAGTCCTAGATCTCGGAGTTCTTATCGTAGATATAAACCCCTTGCTCGTCGTGGAATTTATGTAGTTTTATTACAGGTCCATAATTCTTTGCAGCTTTATCATAGATCTACATGTCTTCCTCGTACAAGTGCAATTTCTCTGTCATGGACATATTTCTTTTACGGTAGAAATTCCTCCCCCAAAGTCCGCATGAAACGTCCAGTAGAAACAAATCTTGCGCTTTCGTCGTCTTCTTCTTGATGAATCGAATTAATCGTTATTCTCTATTGTTTTTACGTTTTTGTAACATTTTTTTCTAAATCTTTTCAGCCTGTTCGGAATTCCTTTGCGATGGAAACCGCTGTATCTCCTTCTCGCAGATTTGTGATCGTAATCCCGATTGCTTGGACGGAACGGACGAAGTTAGCTGCCAACCTGGTAAGTTCACTAAACTAAATTTATGCCAAGTCTTCGTGACAGAACCCACTGAACAAGAAAATCACCATAACTCACAAGTTTTAAGCCGAGAGAGGCTTCGCGAAAAACGTAATTTGAGTAATTACGAATTTTATGAATAGCGAATAAGAAGACTGGTAACGTGGGTGACGTTGGTTTTTAGTTGCCAAGCGCTCGTTATGTCCTGGGAGTCAAGGATCTTGAAGACGAGACGTTGTGCCAAGCAAAACGTAAAAATCCACGACGAAGGAAAGGAAACGTCCATTAAGTAATTGAAGAAATTAAAAACGCGAAACACGAAAATTTATGTCTTCAAATTCGTTCTCCCGCTAACGAGGGTTTTTATATAGGAATTATATGCATCTTTTGCTTGTATTCGCTTGCGTGAGTGCCCATTAATTCAGCTAAAAGAGCCAAGCCTTGGTTAGAACGTATAATATTCTCTCTGTTATGCTGGGGAAAAAAGAAATAAGAAAACCTTTTTCTGATGAAACTATGTGCAGAATGAACTAAGGTTCAAATTCTGGAATTATTAGCTGTGACCCAATATTTCATGCTTGTTTATAGAGACCGCGTGTAATAGGATCTCTTATGGCATTATGGAATATGAAGTCATTGGCCAATTACGCTCCAAAATGAAACCGAAGCCACAGCTGGCGCAAAAATGGCAAAAATTCTGCAAATTGAAGCCAAGCTTACCCCATGGTTAGCCAATAATGCAAAAGAAAGCTGTATTCTAATGTCGTATGTAATATTTATGCATGGGATTGCCAGGAACAGGTTCTCGAGTTTGTGTTTTCTAAATACCTTGAGTTTTTTCCTCTTCACTGCTATGGTACTTGATTTATTCATGATGTTCAAAAAGACACGGCTTTAATTTTAACGTGATCCAACTCTTCTTGATCGTATTTTCTTAACTATTTGTCCAAAAACTAAGGAGTTTTCCAGGTAGGGTGAAGTCAAATCTTGTGGTTTAAATTTTCTATAACAGGTCTGGATATTTCTTTAGTTTTTCTCAACAAGAGTACTTGAAGAGGTCATAGGTTGATTCAAAAATAAGTGGAGAGCCTTCCCGTTCCCATACACACTTGTTTCAGTACTAATGTCTTTTTGTAGTGCTAAAATAGGTTACAAAACAAAAAGTCCCATTCTAGAAGAGAGATAAAGCTCTTAAGGCTTTCTATTCTACATCCAGATTCGTGGATAGAGTTTTATAAAGTCCAGTAGATCAGTCTGATTTAAATGTTATACCAATGAGGATGGCTACATGAAAGAAAAGACATCCTCCACAACGGATATGCCTTATAACGTAACAGGATGGCTTATAGCCATTCTCACACTGATGTCATTGTCCATCTGGGAGAGTCTTGATTTAATTATGCGTTTCTCCATTTAAACATCTAATTAATTCAGCACCGTCTCCGTGTTAGGGTTATGGCTTAGGAATCCTATATTTATTCACCGGGATTTGCTTCGGGATCTTTAGTTCTTTTTTCAGGAGCAACTCTGTTGGCCTCCATAACCAGACAAGTGAAAGTTCTGGATAATCTTTTTCCTTCTCTCCGTGCATAGATCGATAATCAATCGATTTGCATCATAGAGTAAGCTTTCAGTAATGTCGGAGATGTTTGAGCCAACTTTGATTCCCTCCTCCTCCCTTTATGTTCATCAGGGTTTTTCGAGAGAGAGCAGGCGCGTTGAAAAGCTGCCGGGTTCCCAGCTTGGAGCTTTAGTATGCATCGTGCTCCAGCCTGGTATTGTTGCTCTATCAGTCTCGGGGCTTATATATATTCCTACTAAAAAGTCTAGGTCACTTTTCCAAAACAAAAGCCAAACTGGACGTGCCGTGTTGGTCTTGGAAGCAAAATTATCAGACTTAATATTAAGTTTCATATCCAGCACGGTTCTGATACTTTAGCTTTAAACGAGCGCCTTGTATGCACAGGCATGGAGTATTCGCTCCAGTCTTTTCCTCAAGTGGGATAAATTCCATACCAAGGCTCCGCCAAAAAACAAACTTTGGGAATACTGATTCTCTAGACGAACAAAGTTCGACATTTTTGCAACGGATTTTTCTAAAACCATGGGATCTGTGTTCAAAGTGTTTTGGATCACCGCTGTCGGGATCGCGTACTTGACCGCCATAGCTTCTGGAAACAGGAAAAGTGCGTCAATTTTTCTCTTTTTTAAGGCAGAAATTTAGATTTATCTCCTGTTCACTGTTGAGTTATAGAATAATCCATTTTAATGTAAGCATTTGAGTTAAAATAACTGGAACTCGCTTCTGTGTTTTAAGTTGTTTCAGTAAGTTTTGCGGGAAGATTTCTGTTAGGTATGAAATTTCCGCAGTTGGATTTGACATTTGAGCAACTTGGTGTCAAGAGGCTTGATTAACGAACTGACGCGTCCAGTGACGTTGTCTAACGAGCTATACGTGACACTGAAACCGTATAAAAATGGTGATATGTTTCAGCATAATTTGATACAAGGGTTCTGTTACGCATGACTTGGCCAACTTTCTATTGTTTTATGCCATTTCGTTATTTCGCAATCGGGTTATTTTTTCCCCTTAGCGTGCAATCAAGAAGAATTCGCCTGCGCTGATGGTCAGTGTATACCAAGCGGAGATGTATGTAACGGAATTGCAGATTGCAATCGTGGAGAAGACGAAGCCAACTGCAGTACGTTTTAATTATTATGATTACTATACTTTTTATACTGGGTTAACTTTTTTGTTCAAGAAACTATGTTGGGGGCTTACATTATCATTTTTTTTTCTATTGTCCCTAAAAAGCTGTTGGGCTTTGTTATGCTTTCTGTAATTCGTCTTGACGAAATTACCGCATGCGTATGTTCATTATAACATTTTTTGTGTGTCTATTTTTTTTTACGTTGTGAAGAGGGACATTGCAGTGGCTTTGAGTGCGGGGATGGCTCATGTATTGAAGCGTCGAAAAAGTGCGATAAAAGAGGCGATTGTCCCGACTTCTCCGACGAAACGTCGTGCACATCAGGTATTTGAAACTTTTGCGGAAAACAAAAAACGCTTTCCACGTTTATTGCCCTTATGTGATTACCGAGAAAAAAGGTACTACGCTAGTCAGCGTTCAAGTAACAGAAACGAGTTCAGTTATTTGTTCCTATATTTAATATTACCTTGCTTTCTATATATTTATATTGCTTTATTATTGTGTTTTGCTTGGGTATGTGTGTTTCGCTTTCGAATTAATTACTCACAGATACGAAAAGCAGTCAAATGATCTCTTACTTCTAGAAACTCTTAATTTTATTTTCTTAGTACAATTACTTAAATTTAGTTTTATTAATTATATATAAAACTGAATGAACTTTTTCTTTAATAGGAAAAATAGTAATCTAAAATGTGATTAGGTGCAGTTTCTAAACTTTTTCTCTGTAGAAGAGCCTTGCGGTTTGGGAGAATTTCAATGCGGCGATAAAACTTGCATCCCGATCAGCAAGCGCTGCAACGCAGAGTACGATTGCGCTGATGGCTCTGATGAAAACCGATGCCGTAAGAGACGTTAAATTTCGGGAAAAAATCCTACATTTCAATACATTTTTGTTCATTCCAGCTTGCGGACCTTCTCAGTGGCAGTGCAATGATGGCACTTGCATCAGCTCCAGCTTGAGGTGCGATGGCAAGAGAGACTGTCCCGATATCGATGACCGATCTGACGAGCAAGATTGTCGTAAGTAACTTTGATTCAATATTTTGAATTCTTTCTGAAACTTTGGAGTTATGGCGAATCTTAAGGAAACCGTGGTAAGCGTTTAGACATTAGATACATATTTCTGCATGACTCGTACCTCAGGATTCTGTTTCTTATTAACAGCATGCTCCAAAGGGCTTGTTCTCTGTAACCTATTAGAATACTGTAGTATTTGGGCAACGAAAATGATCGCACACTAAGACAAAAATTTCAGACATTATTTTCTCATTGAGATCTGTACAAATTGAAGAAAGAGTGGAATTACTTTAGTGTTTCATTCACCCAAATTTTTGTTCAGCCCAATGCCCCAGCAATCAGTTCACGTGTCAGAGGGGAAATCAGTGTATTCCTGCATGGCAAGTGTGCGATTCTATTCCGGATTGCCAGGATGGATCGGATGAAGCTAACTGTGGTATATGGCTTACTAACCTTCTTTCAACTTTTGTATTATCTCTTAACCACGGGGGACAACCTCTTCCAGTTCCAAGCTCAGCTCCTACGTACCCCAGGTTTTCGCTTCGCTCCTGATTGGGTGAAAGTTCTTGAAGCAGTCCGGCTCAAGTTTTTTGTTTTTCATTTTATGTTTTAGTCCATAAAACAATGAAATTTAACTTCAAAAACTTATTTGTAATTCACAAACACAAACAACAATCATTTCAAAGGTAACTTGTGTTGCTCTAAGGCAAAAATTTGAAAAATGAATCGTTACCAAGTCGAACTGAGGGATACAGTTTAGCCTCACGTACAGTAGCTGCGAAAATCACCTCAGCAAGCGTTATAAATTTTGGCAATTTAAATGTACTTCTGGTTCTCGTATCCTGACGGGTTTTACTCCGTCAAAAAGCTGAATGAATTCTCTATCTTTTGGTGTAACAATCTTTCGAAAGAGTCAAATATTTTTTTTGTTATGAAGAGCAAACAGACTTTATACGTTATAAAGAAAATATTATTTGACTCTTTCGAAAGATTGTTATATCAAAAGATAGAGAATTAATTCAGCTTTTTGACGGAGCAAAACCCGTCAGGATACGAGAACCAGAAGTACAGCGGTGTTCATAAAAAAGTCCCCCCCCCTAAAGGCATTTTCCATTGAAGGAGGGGTACTTTTTTGGAACACCGCTGTACATTCGCAACTACTGTTCGTGAGATTAAACTGCATCCTTCAGTTCGACTAAGTAACGATTCATTTTTCAAATTTTTGCCTT
Organism: Eulimnadia texana; assembly: GCA_002872375.1. Taxonomy (NCBI): domain Eukaryota; kingdom Metazoa; phylum Arthropoda; class Branchiopoda; order Diplostraca; family Limnadiidae; genus Eulimnadia; species Eulimnadia texana. The sequence continues at coordinate 29,621,919 of NKDA01000001.1, read as the reverse complement.
AGAGCAACACAAGTTACCTCTGAAATGATTGTTGTTGGTGTTTGTGAATTACAAATAAGTTTTTGAAGTTAAATTTCATTGTTTTATGGACTAAAACATAAAATGACAAACAAAAAAGTTGGAGCCTGAGAGAGCATTGCTTCAGGCAACTATCGCCCAATCAGAAGCGAAGCGAAAACTTGGAGTACGTAGGAACCGAGCTTGGAACTGGAAGAGGTTGTCCCCCGTGTTAACACTAGATATTATTTCCCTTTTCACGTGCTTGTTTACTTCTGCCTCTACGAGGTTTTGGTCCAACATGTCCCGCACTGTTCTGTTTACAGTACCCTGTGAGGCAGAAGCAGACGATCTCTAACTTAGCTCACCATTAACTTGCATCTTTCTGCATCTTTTTTTGCTTTACTATCTGCAGAAAGAGAATGTCAAACTACTCAGTTTAGTTGTGGCAACGGCGTTTGCTTAGATCTCTCTGCTCGCTGCAATATGGTCATAGAATGCCCTAATGGGGCCGACGAAGAGAAGTGCGGTAAAATCTTCATATTCCTTTGCGTTCTGCGTGGAAATCCTTCCATGTTTCGCACTGTCCAGTCTGTTTGAAAGCTTTTGTGTGTAGTCACTTGACGCTTTTTGTTCTCGTCTAGCCGAAACAACTACTACAACAACAACTACAACAACTACAGCACCTGAAATAAGTCCTGATGAGGCTGATGTGTGTAACGAGAACCAGTTTCAGTGTGATGACGGTCAGTGTATCGATAAACGATTCTATTGTGACTCGATACCCGATTGTGTGGACAAGAGCGATGAAAAGGATTGCAGTATGTTTTATTTTTGTTTCGCTTTTTATAATTTAATTTTTTTAAACTCAAATTTGCTTTTGTTTGATGTCCAGCTTGTTTAAATAGTGGGATTCACGCTATTAAGCCCTAAATGTTTAGATTATCGTAACCATAAGCCGCTTTTTGTGGTTTTTGGAAACCTAATTTAATATCGCTTGGCAAACAACTAAAAGGGTCTAAGGTTACCCTCGTGGATTGACTGGACCATCAGTGGGATCTGTTGGACCATCTGCCTGGGTCATTTGGACCAGCCGTAAAGAAATGACCATTCTTTGGTAGCTTTGTTTCGTATCGGTGGTCCATTTGACCCTAGTGGAAGAGGTCCAGTGTTCCTATACTGAGTAAACCGTCAGGGGCAACTTGATCCACTTGTCAAGATGCGTCAGGATTTAGTTTGACGTTTTCTGGAAGTGGCCCATTTTGCCCCAGAGCGGGAAATGGTCCATTTGGTCGGCATTCGTGTCTCCGTGCAAGCTTCAATGTTTTGTTCCACCCCGACAGCTTACGAATTTGAATGTGCGGTGGACGATTTTATTTGTGGTGAGCTTTGCCTGCCAGCGTTTCGTGTATGTGATGGGAAAGCCGACTGTAGCGATGGCCTCGATGAACTCAATTGCGGTGGTAAAACCTCGTTAATCATTAACCAAATTACACTTCACAATATCACCACTAATATTTCAACATCCGATCAGTTAACTTTGCTTACAATTAATTTTTAAAGAGTCGGCTAACATTTTACATTTTCTCGACAAACTAAAAATTTGAAGTTATACATTAAATGGAATACACTAGAAAGCTAGCCAATTCTTTTGCTTTGGAGCAAAAAGTTTTACCAATTATTTGCTGCTTGTTAGTTTAATGGTGCTGCAGACCAAATTGTTCGCTCCGTATCGCCTTACATATGAGTGATCAAATTTTCTCTCAGCACTGACGTCATGAGGCTATCTTTTCACGTACAAACACAAGGGCGTCCAAGGGCGTCCTCTGTACTTTGTCGCCTGTGTTTTGTTTTATTTTAATTTTGATTTTGTGTTATGCTTCCCCGTGAAGGTTCTTGCCGCGATGACCAGTTCCGTTGTACTGATGGTACGTGTATCGATACACTGAAACGATGTGATGGCATCTCTGACTGTGCAGATGCAAGTGACGAAAACGATTGTCCCAGTAAGAATTGTTACCCTCGCCAAATTTTACTTTGAAATAGTTAAGACATTAACACTTAACTCGGGCAGTCTGGGTAGGGGGAGGATTCCAGAGGCCTTGTATGACATAGAGATTTCATTTCCAATGGGTAACGGGATTTGGTTTCAAAACATAGGAAATTTACACGTAAGATTACAGAACTGGAAACTGGAACTTTTACTTTAAACTGACTGAGATTCGTAGAATCAGTTTTTAAATAAATTTCTTCTAGATTTTTGCGCTTCGTGTGACGTCTCTCTTAAGTTTTACTTTGTGATGAATGATGCCGCATAATTTTTGTGTTGTGTTGCTTTTCATGGCCATTTTATTTTCAATTGGCAATGCTTTTTTAGCTGAGAGACCAGTCCCCATCCCGTCCGCTGCCAGGAGAACGAATTTGAATGTCTCAGCGGTGGCTGCATTGAAGATAGTTTGCGCTGCGATGGTTTCCAGGACTGCACTGATGGCAGTGATGAAGTTGAATGTGGTAGATTTTTTTTTCCTTTTTCATTTTTTAAGTGTCGCTTTTTTCGGGTTATAGCTCCTATAAATGATCCTTATCACTAGTATAATTATCTTTTGCTTGACGGATATGCGCTGTAAAAAGACGGTGGAAAACATCTGTTCCAGAATCTGGCAGATCCATATGGTCTTGTGTTTAATGCTGGAGCTAAATATTGGATTACTTTATAGGTTGCCGTTCCAATCAATTCCGTTGTGCGGATGGAAGCTGCATCGAGGAACAGCGTCGTTGCGATGGGCGCAGAGATTGTGTCGATGGCTCGGACGAGGACAGCTGCGTCATAGGTAAACCATATCCATTCATATCTGTCAACAAGAAACGAGAGAGCCAAGAAACAGTGCGTCCCTTACAATGGGCTTATCTCTCCAGCGAACCCATCCAATTTGTCTTACCCACTCCTCCAACTCCCCGCTTTCCCCATACTACTGGCAGGGTTCATCCATTTAGATGATGTATTAGTACTTGCATAAAAGAAATGCTGTTACGCTTAAACTAACTGTAACGCTATTGATCCTATCGCAATGACACATTAGGATTGTTCCATCACTGTCCTGCGGGTCAATTCGCCTGCGATATGAATCGCTGTATCGAGCGTTCTATGCGATGCGATAATTTCTACGACTGTGCTGATCTCACCGACGAAATGCATTGCACCGGTTGGCGGAAATTTCATAAAATCTTTCCAATTTTCGATGTCGCTGCGCATGGAACTTATTTTCGTTCTCTGATTTGATATCCAAGGGGTCCAGAACTTTCGTTAATTTCAAAAGTGTTATCAGTTATCAGTTATCGTTTCCATAGCATGCTTCGCTACCTTTTGGGCACTTTTTCAGTTTTCATTCAAGTTTTATAAAGTGAACTATATGATTTAGCTTCGATCCTAGGTTTTGTAGCAGATTTTTAGTTGTATGCTTCACAATTTTTATCCTAAGTTAATTTTTTAATTCTAGTTTTTGTTGCCTACTGCTTGAATTACGTCTTAACGTATTTATCTGTATTCCAGCTTGTAGGGAAGATCAGTTCCGCTGCGGTACTGGAGCTTGCATCGATGACTCCAAGAGATGTGATCGCGTCGTAGATTGCCCCGACCGAAGCGATGAAGCCAACTGCCGTAAATTCGCTATCATGTTTCTTTATACACTAAGCTAAATTTTGTTTTAAAATGTAAAGCATCCATTTGCCGTGGTGGAGAATTTACCTGCGCCAGCGGAGATCAGTGCGTTCGTCAGTCTCAGGTTTGCGACGGACGTCCCGATTGCCGTGACTATTCGGATGAGGCAGACTGCCGTAAGTTTCTGTTCGAACAACACCTTAGTCTTACTATTACTCTTAAGGCGATTAAAAGAAAAACCCTTTCTCGAGAAAAATTTTTACGTGTAAATAAAACTGACCCCTTTCCTCTCGACACAAACTTGAATACTGAAGAATGGAGGAAATGCGCTGAGGGCGAGTTTTATTGCGAGAATGGACCTTGTATCCCTGAAAGCTTGCGCTGCGATGGTAAAAGCGATTGCCCTGAATCAAGCGACGAAGTTGATTGCCGTAAGTTTTGCAACAAAAATAACAGACAAACGGAACTGGAAGGGTTTAAAACACCAAGGAAATAACCCCCCACTACAAAACAAGCGGAAAAGATATCTAATAAAACCTAGCAAAATTAAACATTTGGTTGATTAATCCCAAGCATGGTGTCGGCATGTGACTGAACATTAATAGGACGTAACATCATTAATCAACTTATTAATAATTCATTAATAGAACTCAAACATTAATCAAAGAATTCCGGTAGTGAAAATGGTATAGATCAACAAATGTAGAAAAATAACATAGTTGAACTACAAAATTATTCGTCTTTCCCTGTTTAATTAATTATTTTGTAATCTTCTATACAGCTGGTCAGCCCGACGGTTTGAACCTGAAGACGTACCCCAATGAGCAGACAATCCTGCAAGGTAAAGGAACTATCAAATTTGTAATCAACTTTAATGGAGTTTCATAAAATTTTATTTTCTGCTGCTCTTTTTCTGTGAATAACTAGCTATACGCGGTAAGTCGGTTATCGATCTTGCAGTCTTATCTTACAAGAAAAAAGAAAGATTTTTAGGAGCTTTTATTGCATGCTGTGTAGGATCATTATTTCATAATATATTAACTCTCGGTATGGGATTACTCTAGGCCGGGAAGTTGTGTTCCAGTGCCGTGACGAAGGGCCACTCCGCGCCAACGTGCGCTGGGTTCGTGGAAACGGACTCTCTCTTCCCGCAGGATCCCGGGACAATGGCGGACGCTTGGAAATGCCCAACATCCAGGTACGGCAAAACTTATACTCTGGATTTTTCGGAAATATTTTAATCACTCTGTTCATTTAGCCTGAACATGCTGGAACTTACATCTGTGAAGCTGTTGGATACCCCTCATCAGCTCCGGGAGCCCGAGTCTCTGTTTATTTGCAAGTCACTCCATGTAAGAAACCAAACTTCCCATATACTAAATTTATTCACAATTCAGACTAACTCTTGAAACCTAACTTGACGTTAACTTTACAAGCTGCCCAATCAGGATCATTGATCAATAACAACTATGTTTTTAAAGAGAGTAAAACAGATCTGAAATCTTTTTATTCGGATCATGCATTAAGCGCTGTACAAAACACTCGTTTTGACCCATCAAAGAAACTACCAGGTATATGTTGGGGGGAAAAACCATTCTAAGACTGCATGGGGAAACAACTTATCAACGTTTAGTTCTTTTTTAAATTCAGTTTACGCTATACTATTAAATATTTTATTCCGAAAGCGTTTTACTGAATTCTTATGGTCATAGTCGTCGAGCCTACTGCCAGACCTCCAACTGCTTGCGCTGCAAACGAAGCAACTTGCATGAACGGAGAGTGTATTCCGAAATCTGCTGTATGCGACGGCAACTTCGACTGCTCCGACCAGTCCGATGAAATGCGTTGCAGTAAGTTGTTTATTTACTTTTTTTTTATTAAGTTGAATCCTAGATTATGTGTTCGTAATAGAGTGAAAGGGGAAGGTTCATATTCTTTCTTGAAAATAAAGGTGTGTTCGGCTGCGAACCAAATGAATACCAGTGCGAGAACAAACGTTGCGTCCTGAAATCGTGGAGATGTGATGGAGACGACGACTGCGGCGATAACTCTGATGAAAAATACTGCCAGCCAAGCCCACCGGGCTCACCATGCCGCTACGACGAGTTCCAGTGCGCCTCCAAGAGCCAGTGTATCCCCAAATCGTTCCATTGCGACATGGAAATCGATTGTCAGGATCAGAGTGACGAAATTGGATGCTGTAAATTATTATATTAACTTCTGATTCCTAAATTAAGTTTTAAAATAATCTGTTGATTAGCTAAACCAACAATTCTGATACCTCCACCGCCGTCCATGATGGTTAACGTTGGCGAAACCTTCGTTATGAACTGTACTGCTTACGGAGTGCCCACACCTGAAGTTGTATGGCGTCTTAACTGGGGACACGTCCCATCCAAATGCTCTATGACGTCTGTCAACGGTGTAGGCGTTCTTACGTGCCCCAACGCACAGGAGTCTGACCAAGGTGCTTATAGCTGTGAAGCCATCAACGCTAAGGTAATTTACCACGACACATTCAGCAGCAAATAATTTAATGGAAACCTGTTGTATATTTGCCCATTGATTATTTCATCGGTATTTCTTTAAAGGGATCAACATTCGCTATTCCGGATCTTATCCTGACTGTGAAGCCTGGAGGCTGTTCTGCTGGGTACTTCGCACAGCCCGACTGCATTTCGTGCTTCTGCTTTGGAGAATCGAACGACTGCAGCAGCAGCTCACTGTTTGCTAGCCAGGTACCTTCTCTCTGGAGTGTGAAAAATAAGGCAAATATCTTAATGGTCTTCTTTTTGCAGCTACCGCCACCTACGGATCAGTTCCAGCTGATTACTCTGCGCCCCGAAGTGGCTCAAGGAAGATCCGCTTTTGCCTCTTCCAGAGAAGTTGAACTGTCTGCCTCTCAGAATCGAGGTTTCTTGAGGACTCCTCAAACCAACGATGGCGTGCAAGTAAGTTGGTAAATGCTAAACTAAACTCCTTTACTATTTCTTATCTCCATTAGGTTTTCAGACGTGTAAGCGGTTCTCGTGACGTTGCCTTCTTCAATCTGCCACCGAGTCATCGTGGTCACCAACTGCGATCGTACGGAGGTTATCTCCGCTACCAGCTTCTCTTCCGCGGTTCCGGAAGCTCGATCCGTTCACCTGACATCATTTTGAGCGTAAGTCGCACGTGATTATTTTCATAATCCATTTTAATTTTTTTTTTTCTGTCTCAGGGCAACGGAGTTACCATTTACCATGAAAGCCGTTCGCCACTCGAAAACAACCGACCAACTTCGATTACCGTACGATTCTGGCCTGGCCAGTGGTACAAGAAGACTAGCGGTCGACCCGGTGGAGACATCTCTATCGGATCTGATCAGCTGGCTACCCGTGAAGACATCATGATGGTCCTGCAGAACATTGATTACTTCCTTATCAGGTAACAAATAGCCGTAACGCAGACAAGGCCGTCTGCGCGTCTTTTCTGAACAATTTTTTCCGTATCAGATTTTTTAAAAAGTTTTGGAATTAACGAATGCATCCGACATTAGGGCAAGCTATCTGGACGGTCCCACTCTGGATACTACCATCTCTCAGATCGCCATGGACACGGCTGTTGAACGGAATACCAATCAAGGCCAAGCCATTTACGTCGAAGAGTGCCGATGCCCTATCGGATACATTGGACTGTCGTGCGAGGTAACGCCTAATTACAGCTTCGCTGCCAGAAAAGCTTCAGAGCTGATCCATGTACGATTCGTTTAACAGGAATGCGCTCCAGGATATGTTCGTGAACAAACCGGACCGTGGCTCGGTCGCTGTGTCCTTCAGCAAAGTAAGTGACGAATTTAGTTTTTGTGCATGCCTTTTATTGCTTGTACATGAAATTGGTTTATCGACGAATCCGTTCCTCGTGTGGTAATGGTAGGGATCTTGTCAGCGCCACCAAGCGGCGTAAGTATGAACCATCTACCCTCTATGTGCAACTTGATAAAGCAATATTTCGTCCACTTGACTTACTCCGTACATGTGCCTAAAAACTGTGGATGGCTCTTCTTTACTTTTCTTCTTTAACAAGTAAATCTGCAGATTTGTCATTAAGTTTTTCACCTTCAGCATGCAGACCTGACTATGATTTCACGTGCTCTGATGGAACCTGTATTGACATTCGTCGTGTCTGTGATAGATATCAGGATTGCCCTGACGGAAGCGACGAACTAAACTGTCCAAGCAGTATGCTCAACCCTATTTCCTTTATTTTCTGTTTATCAGGAGCACAAAGTATCTTTACCCAAAACGCCGAAAACTTTTATTCGGTTCGTTTGGGAGAGATCTGCGTGTTCTTTTCTGATAAGCAACTTTCTTACGTTCTTCTACTTATCCTTCCAGCATGCAGACCTCAGTATGATTTCACTTGTGGTGACGGTACTTGCATAGATATACGACGTGTCTGTGACAGATATTACGACTGTCCCGATGGAAGTGACGAACGCAACTGTCCTGCACGTACGCTCTCCTAACTTTTTTTAACCTTCCCATTTGATCTTCTGAATGATCTTCTTCATAAATTTACAACTATTTAGTTTTTTTCATTGGTCTTTCACCTATTTCCTAATCCTCACTAACTTTTTTCATACAGCATGCAACCCTAATCAGTTTACCTGCGGTGACGGTACTTGCATAGATACGACACGCGTATGCGATAGAAACTACGACTGTCCTGATGGAAGTGACGAACGTGACTGTCCTGCAAGTAAGCTGCTTCTTATTTCTAAGTTCTTCTCAGCCTTCCGTTCATATTAATATTTTCCTCCGTGGTTATTTGCCATAGCATGCGCTTCGTATCAGTTCACTTGTGGTGACGGATCCTGTATAGATATCCGACGTGCATGCGACGGAAATTACGACTGTCCTGATGGCAGTGACGAAAGAAACTGTCCAACCAGACGTATGCGTCTTCAGTACTTTGTCACTGTATTCTAATAACGTAACTACTATTTCCCCAGAACAGCTCGGGCAATAGGTTCATTTTGGGAATTTACCCCTAGTTACTCATACTTTTAGCGTTTCCACTTTTAATTTCCCCTTTTTCCCCTCTTTCCTTATTTCCCCTCTTTTCCCTTTCAATACTAGAATACCAGGCGGTACCTCCAAATTTTCCCTTTTCCTTCTATCCTTATTTTTCTCTTTTCAGACCCCATTTCCCCTTTTTCAGGGAATTTCCCTGCAAAGTGGAAACACTTTTTCTTAAAACAATTAATATAAGCATACTTTATTAAACTAAGCAAATGTTAATTGTAAAACGGTTAGGATGAACGATATCTCTTCACTTAATCTAACTGTATTCTGCTCTTCCTAACTTTCCGTATACTTTCCACATTTCTCAGCATGTAGTCCCACTTACGAATTCACGTGCGGCGATCGCACTTGTATAGACATTCGGAGGGTGTGCGATGGACGCGTTGATTGCACTGATGCCAGTGACGAACGAAACTGTCAAAAGCGTATGCACTTGTTTCTTTTCTTCTCTTATCCCAAAACTAACTCCTCCTGTCTTCTTGAACTGTAACCCTGCGGGGGGTCAACGCTGTTTCCTTTACTCTTCTCGAATGTTCCTCAGCCCCTGCATGCCTTCCTTCTGAATTTACTTGTGGTGACGGGCATTGCATTGACAAACGCCGCGTATGCAATAGAGTTCCGGATTGTCCTGACGGTAGCGACGAAAGAAACTGTCCAAACAGTACGCCATCTTTCTCGCATCACTCTTCCATTACCGTTTTTTGAACTACTTTTGCAAAGACAGAGATTGCCGTTTGCTACTTAAGAATTAGATTTATATAAGTTTTGTTCAGGAAGCATTTGCGTGGCAATCTCTGTCTTTTCGCCTTGCTAACGTTCTAACTCTCTGTGTTACTATCTCAGCATGTTCACCCGTTTACGAGTTTACTTGCGGTGACGGTTCCTGTATTGACAACCGACGCGTATGTGATAGATATCAAGACTGTTCTGATGGCAGCGACGAACAGAATTGTTCCAAACGTATTAATATTTCTTCTTTCAGTTTATTTCTAGTCTTCACTTATGTTTTGCCGTCACATGGTGCAAACAGTTATCAAGAATCTTTCCTTTCAGCCTTATGTTAGATTTCCTTTTTCTGGTTTTGAGAGTATAGTTTTCAATTTTAAAGGCAGATATTGAAAGAATTTTGATAATATTCGTTTTTGCGCTTACTAACTTTAGCATATTGACAGCATGCTCACCTTGCGAATTTACTTGCCGTGATGGCTCTTGCGTTGACAGCCAACGCGTTTGTGACAGGGTTCTGGACTGTCCAGACGGAAGTGACGAACTCAATTGCCCAGCATGTACGAAACCGTATCTTTCCTTCTTTCTGTACTTCAGTTAGCTAAGTCTCTACACTATCCCACATTCACTATTAATTTTCTTATCTTGCTTTCCTATCATCATCAAACCACGTATCTTTAGTATTACCGGATCTCTTTTTTCCTGCTAATTCTTTCTTACGTTCATCTTTCACTGTTTTCAACAATCTTGGTTTTACTCGAAGAAATCATAATTCTAGTACTTAATTTTGTCGGATAATTAAGAAATAGTTGAAGGCAAAGCTGCAGGGGAGTAACTTGAGCAGGCAGTCTTTTCTAGCCACATTGCCCTTATTACTAATCGTCCCCTTTTCCAGCTCCTGCATGTAGACCGCAGTATGAATTCACTTGTGGTGATGGAACCTGTATTGACATCCGCCGCCTATGCGACAGGAACTATGACTGTCCCGATGGTAGTGACGAAAGAAATTGTTCACAATGTATGTTATGCTTTAATCCTTTTCTGGTAGTTTCTCCACGTTACCAAATAACGTATTTTAATGAAATTATATTATAAATCTCTTAACGTTTCAAAATATGGTTTTAGTTTGCACCTTGTTTCCTCTCTAACTTGAAATATCCTTCTCCTAATCCAGCATGCGTACCCGAGACTGAATATATCTGTGGTGATGGTTCTTGCATTGATAAGCGACGTCGCTGTGACGGGAACTACGATTGCTTGGATGGCAGTGACGAAGCAAACTGCAAGAGACGTAGGCCTTTTTTTCTTTCCTTTGCTCGGTTTATTTTCCCTTCTTTTATTTTGGTGCCTAGCTTTGCTTCTTATCACTAACTTTCTATTGAACTCAACTCTTCAGCATGCAAGCCTTGTGAGTTTACCTGCGCTGATGCCACATGCATTGATCGGGAACGCCTGTGCGATAAAGTTCCAGACTGTCCAGATGGAAGTGATGAATTGAATTGCCCAGAAAGTACACTTTATTATTTTCTGTACCTTTCTCACCTTTCTTGAAACCTGTAACCAAAAGGACATGGTATAACAAGAAAAGTAAAATTCCAAGTTTTTTTTTCGGCATACGTGCTAGCGCGTATGCCACTGAAAACGTAGTAAATACTATAGAGCCACCAAGAATCAAATCAATGTCCTTTTGGTAGTAGGTTAACTAATTTTATTTTTCATTAGCATGCAGACCTGAACTTGAATTTACCTGTGGTGATGGAACCTGTATAGACATTCGACGTAAATGTGATAACAACTATGACTGTTCCGATGGCAGTGACGAGAGAAACTGCCACAGACGTACATTCTTCTTCTTTTCAACTTTCATTTAGTCTTTACTCTATTTCCTGGGAAACAAAGAAAAATGGGATGCTTGATCACGAGCCGGCAAAACTGACCCTTATCTGTTTGGCAATTTAAATTTAAGAAAGAAAAGTTTCGAGCGGAACTGAAAACTGTGATATGGCATCTCTTTTTCATTTTACCCAGTTCTCGTTATTATGCTTTCACCAATGGTTTCATCACTCGTTCTGTGCAAATAGTTTTATGCTCAGAGATCTACAAAATATCTGTTCAAAAGCAAATTTATTCTTCACATAAATTAAATGTTAGATAAATGTACATTCCTATTGATAAAACCAGAAACAATTTTCACTTGTTTGGATGCTAACCTCTCTATTTTTTCTTTGGTTTACCCTTACGCCTTCAGGGTGTAATCATTGCGAATTCACTTGCGGTGATAGAACTTGTGTGAATATCTATTTGTATTGTGATGGAAAACTCGACTGTCCAGACGGTAGTGACGAGAGAAATTGCCGAAGACGTAATACTGCCATACCAACTTGCTTCAAATTCTGTCGCTTTCCTCGATCAAGAGCATGAAGCTTCCATATGGAAAAGAAATAGCTATTTTTTCTGATTGAAATAACATTTCCAATCAGTTGTGAAGCCTCCGTGCTCTTGACGAGGAACTTCTTCGAAAATCCTTCTCTTACTGTCCTTCTGTCTTATGCATCTTCAGCACGTTCTTCTGGTGGGTTTAACTGTGACGACGGTTCTTGTCTGTACAAGGAACGAATCCTGCGAATCCGTAACACTAACCCCTCATGTCCTAAACCATGTAATGACTTATGACTTCTTAAAATACCTTATTTCAGTCTGTCTACAAGATGTTTAAAACTTTTTGACATTTTTGTAACAAGAACTTTTCCCTTCAGCAACTTGTGATCCACAAAACGAGTTTAGTTGCTCAGACGGTACTTGTATTGAAGCCCGCCGACGTTGTGACGGCAATCCTGACTGTCCAGATAGCAGTGATGAAACAAACTGCAACCCTAAAAGTAGCCTCAACCTAACTTCGTTGCTTCAACTAACTTTACTAACCCTGCATACTTGCTAGAATGCACGAGTAAAACTTGCGATTCCGTCAGAGAATGGGCTTGTGACGGTACTTGCCTTCCCCTTGAGTATCGCTGCGATGGGCAAGTCCATTGTCGAGATCGTAGCGATGAACTCAACTGTCCAGGTACGTCTTTTATGAACTTACAACTAACAACTCCAGTAGCCTTTTGCATGCAAAGCTTTACTAACAACTTTTCCCCCCCCCTCCCCAAAGGGTGTTCTGTTGTAGAAGAATGGCGTTGTCTGAACGGCCAGTGTGTTTCGAACAGCAGTTTGTGTGACGGACAAGTAGATTGTTCAGACGAAAGCGACGAACTTTACTGCGCAGGTTTCGAATTTCCTTTGCTTTTTACTCATTTCCCCTTTTTCACTTACACTGCTTGCTATTTGATTCTACTTGCATGCTGGCTAACAAAGGCTTGTGCCAAGCGGAAGATTTCCGTTGTGATGACGGAGTCTGCATCCCTGGTCACCTATGCTGCAATGGTATCAAAGACTGCTACGATGGTAGCGATGAAGTTGGTTGTTGTGAGTATCATAAATCTAATAAACTATGTGAAGTCCCCTCTGTCGATAAAGTTATAAAGTTAAGGGCTAGATTAAGTGCAATGATTAAAACTTTTTTATTCGTTTATTGTAGCGTCTATTTGCAATCCGTTCGGAACTTTGACATCTACGGGATCTTCCTGCGTCTGTAAGGTAATCAATTTTTAGTTTCTTGAAGAGAAGTCTTAAGGTTTTAATTCAAAACACTGCAGTATTACTTTAAACATAAAATTTTTCACGTTTTTGGTTATGTTCTTCGAAGTTGCTACTATTTCTTAAACAAGATAACGTTATTTTATGGGAAAACTACAGGAAGGAGTAACTGGATCGCGCTGTGACCAGTGCAAGGCCAACTATTTCCATCTGGGAGGAAGTGAAGATACTGGTTGCATGAATTGCTTCTGTATGGGTATTACTCAATCCTGTACTTCTTCCAACTGGCACAGGCAACAGGTAAAATAATTTTAACCATTTTTTTCCTTAAATTTTTGAAATTTTACAATTGAATGCATTATTAAAATTTGCAGGAGAGAGCCGTATTCACGACGGACGCTCAAGGTTTTGCCCTCACTGATAAACAGGACACAATGACTGACCGCATCTCGGTTAACGCCATAAATCGAGAAATCGTGTACCGCGATTTCAGTCGGCTAAGCACTGAAGTAGACAGAATTAATCTATTTAGGAAATAGAATATTCCTAATCAAAAGAGTGATTTTAGGTTTACTACTGGAAGCTGCCACCCAAGTTCCTTGGCGACAAAGTGACATCCTACGGTGGCCGTCTGAATTACACAGTTCGATATGTTCCAGTACCAGGGGGCCGTAACTCTCCCAATACAGCGCCTGACATTGAACTTTCGGTTAGATTTTTTTTTTACCGTTTATACCCTTATAGTGTCCTGCACTATCTGTTCTTCAAACAAGAAACTTTAAGTATCTGCTTTGATTGTGTGTGTGCAGGGTAATCGCATTAAGTTGTTCTACTATCGTCGGGAGCCCATTGAATCGTCACGAGCTACATTCGTCTCGGTTCCGATTGTCGAAAATGTCTGGCAGAGGCAGGACGGTCAGGTTGCTAACCGTGAACATCTCTTGATGGCCTTGGCTGATCTGGACTACATTTATATCAAGGCCACTTACACTACCACTACTCAAGAGGCTGCGTAAGTTCTTCAGTTCAAACTTAATGTCTAACTCACAGTTTGTACTGTCTTAGTATTTTCAAAGTACATTTGATATTGTTTGATGCGTTCGTAGATTACTATCTAGTATTTGTACACCTTCCATAGGCTTTCCGAAGTTACCCTTGACATTGCTGAAGAGAGATACACGGGTCAGTCGCGTGCTGCTGAAGTTGAACAGTGTACCTGTCCGCCAGGCTACAAAGGACTTTCTTGCCAGGACTGCGATACCGGTTATACTCGCTCTACGCAGGGCGTCTATCTGGGACTCTGCGAACCTTGCGCCTGCAATGGACATTCCAACGAGTGCCACCCCGAAACGGGAGTCTGCGTCGTAAGTTAAAGTTCAAAATACCTTAATTTACTCAGTACTTGCTACTGTAGGTTATTCACGCGTTCACTTGATTGTTCACTTACGTCTAGAACTGCCGCGACCACACTACTGGCGAATTCTGTGATGAATGCGAGCCGGGATACGAGGGTGACGCTACAGGAGGAACAGCTTACGATTGCAGACCTTCCAGACCTGGATGCAACTGCGATCCACGCGGATCGGCAAGATCCGATTGTCCTAACGGTCGCTGTATTTGCAAGGTAATTTTACTTAAAGTTGACTAGCCTAGTTGCCAGTATTATTTTTCATTTTTTATTTTGTTAGGCTAACGTAGAAGGTACCAACTGCAACCGCTGCAAGGAGGGATTCTTCGCCCTGACCCAGCAGAACCCGCAAGGTTGCTTGAACTGCTTCTGTTCCGGAGCCTCGTCTAGGTGTTCCTCGGCCAGAATGTACCGCATGCAGATACCCATGCAAGTCTTGGACTCTCAGCACGGATTCACCATCAACGATCGGTAACCTGAAATTCTCATTCTCTTTGTACAAAAATGTTCACCCCAAGTATTTGTTATTTTTAATTTCTTTGTAGAAAAAATTAGTGTCCTGTTCGTCTAATTGCATTTTTACTTAATCAATTTTACCTCGTTAAAAGGTCTGGACCGCTGAACACTATCTTGGGAATCGATGTCGGACAGAACGAACTTTCGTACACGTACCCTTCGTCTAGTGGCCAGTCTCAGCGTCTGTACTGGTCGCTTCCTCAGATGTTCACCGGCAACAAGGTGACTTCCTACGGTGGCAAACTGTCTATTACGCAGAGATACGAAGAGCGCGCCGGTTTCGGTCAGAAGTTCACGGATAACGATGTCATTCTGAGTGGAAACGGAATCACCTTGGCCTTTGTCAACCCCGAACAAATCCTTCCGGGAAGGACTGTGAGCTACACGGTACCGCTGCGCGAAGCTGGATGGCGTCGACTGGAACGTGGTTCCACGGTTGCGGAGGCTGCCACCCGTGATGACATGATGACGGTCCTTTCCAACTTGGTTTCCATCCAAATCAGGGCCACCTTCAGTACCAACATGGCGGCTACGCACTTGAGCAATGTTGTCATGGATACCGCTGTACCTCAGAACACTGGAGACGAGCAACTGCAGGACGTCGAAGAATGCAGCTGCCCTGTCGGCTACCGTGGAACATCTTGCGAAGTAATTATAATTACTATAAAAATTAATTAATATTACATATTTTATGTTGATTATACATAGGATTTCTAAGTAGGTCCTTGTCATGCAGTGTTTTCATTTTATTTTCCCCTTTTTTCCCTCCTTTCTGATTTTTCTTTTTTAACCTCCGTACAAGAATATAGTCCGTATGTTCAGATTTTCTCTTTTTCCTCTTCTCTTATTTCCTTTTCTAGACCCCATTTCCTCCTTTTCAGGGAATTTCCCTGCAAAGTGGAAACACTTGCCATGGTCCATTTTAATGAATTTTAATTATGGAATTTCATTGATTATCCTCCGCAGGAATGCGAAGCTGGCTACTACCGTGATTACTCGTCGAGTCGCTACGGAGTATGTCGCCGATGCCCTTGCAACAGCCGCGAGGAGTCTTGCCGCCTGACGAACCCCTCGGACAGCCGATCCGTCGTATGTGCCTGCAAGAGCGGCTACAGCGGCCAGTTCTGCGAAATTGAAGGTACAGCGCCGGGTCGTGGAGACCAATACCCCTTTTAAAATTTTTAAATTCTATTCTCTGATTAATTTCTAATTTTTCCATCATACCCTGTTTTTGGTTTGACCAAACTGTTACTCTTGGATGTCTCTCGTTTGTAGAACGTAACACCTTTTGAAGGATTTCTTTTTGAGACTTTTCCACTTAACTAGTGTTCAAACCTTCTGTCTTGTCAGTGGTATAGATAGGTAGTAGTTTCGTTTGTTTTTCTCTTTTTTCCCCTTTTCATATGATTTTTGAGTCAGGATTTTGTAGGGAGATTTTAGCCCTCTAAGTGCATGGAACAACTCTTCTTCGAAAACTTTCCTGGAAACTTCCTAATACAGTTCTCCTGCAATCGATTAACAAGACTAACTCTTCTTTCCAGTATTCTGTCTCTTTTAGTTTTTTAATATTTTGCTTCTGTTTCTCTAATGTCCTTGGCTTTACTTCGCTCTGTACCAAACTTCTTGATTTCTTCACTTTCACTGTTCAGTATTGTGAGTTTGTGTCTTTTTTCCCTTGTCTCTTGAAAAGCGCTCAGACAGTAGCTTTGCAAACTGCATAAGCTAAAGCAAAGTTCTGTCATTGTTAAGCTTTAAACAAAGCTAAAATGTCGTGCATATCTTTAATGCTTTTCTTTTGCAATCGAAGCCATTTATGTATATATAAATTTCATTTTTCTTCGTGCTCGTTTCTTTCAAACGAAAACAAACACACATAAACAAAAGGCGGACTTCTCATGGATCTGTACCCGCTGAAAACAATGGCGCCTGTCGGACAAGTGGTATACTTCACGTGCGGCTATCAGAGCTCCGAGGATCTCAACATCGAAATGGTTGCCATAAATTCTGCGGATCCCAAGCATGTGATTGAAGAGAAGCTGATTCCCAGTCTACCGAGGACTGATGGTTCAGTTCCACTTAATCGCGGACGTCGCCTAGGCTTCTACATGACTATTCGTCCCGAGTACAAAATGGTCAAGTGCCGCGTGTTCAATGGCGAAAAGATGCAGCTGGGAGAACTCTCGGCTATCATTCAAGCTCCAGGTTCTATTTTGGGAATCAACAATGTCCGCAGCAGTCGTCGAAAGCTTTCTGTATAACGTCTTATCGTCAATATGATCATGTATCATGTCCGACTACCTCTAACCTGGCTTCAGTGATACCTGAACAATCTAGAAAGAAAAAAAACTGCAGAAAAGTGCAAATATTCCTTTGTGCGTCATATTATGGAGTCATACTGCGTCTTTTTGTGATTCCAGTTTTACGTGTGCCAATTGTATCGTTGCTTATCTTAATGTGCCTCTGGGATTTATTTTATTTTTTTTTATTAGAAATCTCATGTTTTCTTTTCATGTTTTGTACAGAAACTGTTCCTCCACCTCGTCCTGAACCAACCATCGCTCTGACCGTCACCGATCCTCGAATCCAGGTTGCTGAAGTCGGATCTACCGTCAAGTTCCACTGTCGTGGACAGTCTCTCATTGGAAGACAGGCAAGAAATTTATTATAATTTATTCGTTTTCCTGTTTTATTATAATGATGATTCGTGAAACGTAGGTGACGCTGAGCTGGAGTAAGGAAGGAGGCGTACTTCCAGTCGGAAGGTCTCAAGACGATCGTCGCGGAGTTTTGATTATTACAAACGTCCGTTCTTCAGATTCTGGAACTTATATTTGCAGCGCTGTTGACGGTATTACCACAGTGACCGAGACTGCTGTTCTCAGTGTTGGAGGTACACTACTTAACCGTTTCAACTTTTATCTTGTTAACATACATTATTAAAATGTTGGGAATAACCAAGATGCATCCAAAATTGATTGTTTAACACTGTTGATAAAATATTTTCTTTCTGCACGCTTGTCTTTCTATTAACAAAGCGAAAAATACAAAAGCTTACTTTATGGATGTTGGCACCGCACCAGGTATACAATCTATTTTTCATCCCCTTGACTCGTGAGCATGCAGTATTTTCTCTCGTTTGACAACTTTCCTTCGATCGTTTTCAATACGTTTTGGTTCTGTTTCTAGAAACTGGACCGAAAGAACCGCAAGTTTCTGTGGAGCCTCGCTACGTTGACGCTACGGCCGGACAAAGTGTCCAGGTTAAATGTATCGCCGAAGGAAACCCACGCCCTGCAATTCAGTGGCAGACTGCACGAGGATCTAACGTAGGATCTGATGTAAACCAACTCTAGTTTAACTATTGTTTTATTGTATTAAATTTCTATTAATCTGAATTTTAGATCGGATTGCCTGATGGAACGCTCAGAATCGCTTCAGTAAAGAAATCGGATGAAGGAGAATACGTCTGCGTGGCTACGAACTCGGCTGGAACCAACTCGGTTCGAGTCAGCATTTACGTGCGAGGTACCGCTACCTGTTGTTATTCTATTGAAGGCTTCGACTAAACTTATTATCATTGAATTACATAAATGTAAATTTGGTTAATGGAACTTTATATCAATTAAACAGAGACCTCGAGACCTGTACAACCTACCGTCCAGGTAGTCATCACCCCGCAGGAAACTGTGGCTCGTCGCGGTGACAGTATCAGCCTGAACTGCAGGGCTGATGTCCGTGATGCCGGAGACAGGCTTCAGTCTATTCCCATTATCCGCTGGTCTCGTGTTGAAGGTCCACTGCCTGTGAGCTCAGCCCAGGCTGGTGGAGTGTTGACCATCCCTAGCGCTTCTCCTGCTGATTCTGGAATCTACGTTTGCACGGTGACCATCGCTTCTGGGGCTGTGCAGCAGTCACAAGCTAGAGTCACTGTTTTAGCCTACAGGTTAAAATAATCAAATGCTATTATTATGTTATATTTTATATTATTTTATGATTATTCTTATTTAATGAATAATTCACAATTTCAGAGGACCTCCCACTGTTCGCGTGGAGCCGGATAGACAGACCATTGCTCAAGGAACAACTGCCGAACTGCGATGCCAAGCCACGGGTGATCCTTCACCAACAATCCGCTGGTCTAAAGTTGGCGAGGACTTCAGCAGCAATGTCCTGGTATGGTATTTTATCACTAATATTACTATTCCTGCTTCAATTGTCGTTTTTTGTTTTAAACAGGTAACTGGCCCAGTGCTTCGCATAGTCAACGCCATGGTCCGCGATCGCGGTATGTACATCTGCACGGCAGAAAACCCTGGAGGCACCGCACAGGCTTCAGCTATCATCGAAGTGGAGCGTCGTGAACCTCCTGCCATCGAGCTTTACCCGCAAGCTCGTCAGACGGTCGTTGTGGGAAGCAGCGCCTTGTTCCAGTGTCGCGTGACCGCTGGAATACCCGTGCCTCGCGTCAAATGGTCCCGCCAGGATCAGCGACCTCTTCCCCCGACTGCTGAAGAACTGGAAGCCGGAGTCATCAGATTCTCTCGAGTCACGGGAAGCGAACAAGGCCAGTACATCTGTACTGCCGATAACGACGCTGGAACAATAACTGCTGTGGCTACTCTGGAAGTGCAGAGCATCCCAGTGATTACCATCAGCCCTGGAGGAAGCTCCGTACGAGTCAAGATCGGCCAGAGGATGAGACTTGAGTGCAGAGCTGCAGGATCGCCCGCTCCCTCGGTCTCCTGGAGGAGACTTCGCACTGGTTTCCTGTTCGATACCCTCGATAGCGGTGCCAGAGCGACTCAGCAACTTGCTGTTTACGAAGTCAACCGAGTAACGCAGGCCGATGAAGGAACTTACAGTTGCACAGCTAAGAATGATGCTGGAGTCACTGAAGAAAGAATCCAAGTTGTCGTAGAACCCCTGCGAGGTGATATCGATGAAAATGAAATCGATACCGGCAATTCTGGAAGCAATGTCAGGGTGGATAACGTCCCGGCCACTGTGGTGGGAGGCAACATCGAACTTCGTTGCATCGTTGACGGTAAAATTAATTAATATAATCAATTAGATCCTAAATGAACTATGCCGATTTTGATGCTCTGTGTCCTAGGCCCCAAAGATGGTATCTACCTGGAATGGATCAGGACTGACGGACGTGAGATGCCTGCCGACTACGACGTCCGTGACGGTGTTCTAACCATTCGAAACGTTCAGCCGAGCGCTGCTGGAGAATACTCTTGCATCGGAATCGGAGCCAGTGGTTCTCGCCTCTTTAGCGCCGCATCGAGGTTCCAAGTTGTCGGTAAAAACCTGATTTTTCACTCAGTCATTCACTCACTAAACTTCACTAACATTCACTCTGAACTGAAGAAAAGCCTCTGCTTTTTGTCTGGAAATTTTTAAATGTTTTTCTTGTAAATTTTCTCTGCTGCCTTCAGGTGATATCTGTACACTTCACAATGGAGGTAAAAAAAAGCAAAGCAAAAAATAGTACAAATTACCCGTTGCACGATTCCTAAACCTGAAACTTGGATTCTTGAAATACTAATATTTGTAATTTTTCTCACTAATCTTGCGTGGGATTATTAATAAAACAGCACGACGAGGTAAAACATTTTTCAAAGTAAATTCATCGGCATCATTTCGTAGGTAATGTAACTTATAATTTTACTTTTTTGTTTAAACTTTTAGCACCACCGAGGATTTCGTTGAACCCTCAACGGCAAGTGGTTCGTCCTGGCGATTATGTGACTATCGAGTGCTCGGCCACCGGTGATCAGCCGATCACCATCAACTGGTCCAAGCAGAATGGAGTTATGCCTTCCTCTGTTGTCATTAATGGAGGAACTATTCAGGTATGATTTTGTTTACTATCTTGATGCATTAACTATAATTTGTTAACTATGGAACTATTACATATCAAACTACAGTTCCGTGGTATTGCCGTTTCGGATGCTGGACTCTACATCTGCACTGCAGCCAACTCCGTTGGAGAAGCCACTTCGGTTGCTGAAGTTGCTGTCAACGGTAAGCCACAGTACAAAAATACTACAAAATCATCTTTTTATGAAATCTTATGAAATATTAATATTACGATCAGTGTTTCCGCTTTCAAATTCCCCTTTACCCCCTCTTTCCTTATTTTCCCTTTTTCCTTTCCGTACTAGAATAGAAAGCATACTTCCAGATTTTCCCTTTTCGCTATGTCCTTATGTTTCCCATTTCAGACTCCATTTCCCCCTTTTTCAGGAAATTTCCCTGCAAAGTCCAAAGTGGAAGCACTGATTACGATATGAATCTAGAAGTCTAGAATATTCTCTAACTTAAATCTACATGTAACGTATGATAATCTATCTGAAATATTATGCTGCTTTGAACGGATTAGCCTCAGCTCCGACTTTTCCACGTCCTACATGGTTGTGGGAATATCGAGAGCCTATCGTCAAAGGTTCGCACTTCACATTTACACCTTAATTCAGTTGTAGAAGAGCGCCGTATTTTCTAATAAGTTGCCGCACGTGAATTTTAAGTTTTTATTATGGAATGCCAATTTATTTGTTCTAATTTTGCATGGAACTGTAGAAGACCAGACTGTTTCCTCGAACCAGCGTGAGAAAACAGTAGCCATCGGCTCGTCGGTCAAACTGAGCTGCAGCGATAGGGCTCGCAGCCCGGGCGTCCGTGTCACCTGGTCCAGGGACCGCGGGGCACTGCCGCCCACGGCCCTGGTCAGAGGTGGAGAACTGGAACTGGTTAATGTCCAGCCCGTTGATGCTGGACGTTATATTTGCAAAATGACAGGCCCCGGTGGAGTTTCGGAAGAGTTCGTCCTCCTGCAGGTCGAAAGTAAGCCAAATTAATATCCGCCAAGACGACAACTTTTCGATAATTTTTTTACTAACTCCTTTTTCCATCTTTTCTTGTTTCAACCATCATCTTTTCATTTTTTTTTTGTGCTGAATCCTTCTTTGGAAAAACTGTAAACCCTCATTTTAGTCAGTGCTTTTACCTTGGTAATAACATTTTAGCCTCCCTTTTTAACACCAATAAATTGACATGCTTCATGTAACTCTCTGAAATTATCACTTCAGTTAGCAATACTAATCATTCCTTGTAGTCCGGATAACGTAGAAACTGACTAACCATCAGATCTTTATACTTTAACTAGTTCTATATCTTTTACTAACATAATATTAAGCTGTTATTTAAGTTTTATGTGTTTTTTTTTCTTTGGAACTTGGTATCAAAGTGTTTTACATTGATTTTTGTAAATGGGAAAATTTTCCCGCGGGAAATCTTTTTTCTGAACCTGTGATGTTAATGTTTGACCCTGACGTGTACAGCGGAGTCAGCCAAATGCGCCAATGGATTGTTCCAGTGTATTAACCACCAATGTATCTCACTGGAGAAACGTTGCGATGGAACTCCAGATTGCGGCGATTATTCAGACGAACGGGGCTGTAGATACAAACGCGGTGCGTTGATCCCCCGCAGACAAAATCGCGGGGATCAAAAATTTTTTTCACTTTTCGATTTCTCTTTTCTTCTCCAACACACAAACTCAAATCGTCACGTGATACACATGTGGTGTGACTCCATGTGAGGAAAAAAGAAAAAAAAACGCCGCTTCTTGTCCATACATTTTGTGACTCGTATGGTTTTGCTTTAAAGTCTTTTGTCCCGTGACAAACAAAATGCGTTTCCAAGCGATACGTCCCGATCGGAAAAAAACTACGCAAAAAAGATTCGTATACTTCTACAAGCCGAAGTTTTCGCATGCTTGCTTTTTATGCTTATCAATCTTTTTAAATGTGAAATATTCAACGTATTGTGTGGAAAACTGTCCGGGGGTGTCTGTGTTTTACTAATTCTCCTTTTTTTCTCCTTTTTTTTTTTTTTTTTTTTTTTTTTGCTTATGCAAATCTGCAGGAACCCCCAACCTTGCCATTAGCGTAACGCCTACCCTGGAAACGGTTCGTCGTGGAGATAATTTAGACGTTCGCTGTGATGTTACCGGAGATCCTTCGGCCATTGTTTCCTGGAAAAAAGTTGGTGGAGCCCTTTCCAGAAACGTTCAGACCCTTGGAAACATTTTGAGGTTGCTATTGGTTGTTACTTTGGTATTATTAATATTATTAATTGTTGTTACTATTGCAGGATAACTGATGTGCGCTCTGAGAATGGAGGAGTGTATCGGTGCCAAGTTTTAAGCAGCTCTGGAGCTTTTGAAGAGAACTACGTACTTTCCATCCAAGGTAATTTCCATAATCAAGATGCTTTGTAGAAAACGTACATGTTTCATTGTAATCTATTTGCGCAAACCTAATATTTGGAATCACTGTAACGGTAAGATACTTCACCTGCTGATTAATTCTATTTAACTTTGTTACTCAACGAGAGGTTTGATACTTTCGACTATGTCGTATTAAAGAAAATCGGCAATGTCTAAAGATAACTAAGAAATCGATGAAAGCTTAAGTGATGACTTCTATTCGAAGTAGCAGACCATTATCTTATTATTTTTTTGGGTTATTTTACTTTTACTTGTTTTATAGTTCTTTTACTTACTTATTTTTCACTTATTTGCTTTTTTATTATTGCTTTTACTTATTTCGATTTTACTTTACAATCTTTCTCTACATTTTGATTCATTGATTAAATAATTTTATTTTGTGTTTACAGCTCAAACCGATTTTCCTTCCGACGCTGCAGTCGAAACCCACACTGCCCCTGTTCAGACGGAAGCCGTAGTCATGGAGTGCCGCACAAACCTCAGAGGCTCAGTCACTTACTCCTGGTCTCGCCAAGGAGGCGTCCTGCCAAAAGGAGCGCGCGTTGAAGACGTAATAAAAAAAAATTTATTTCAGTAGGGCTTATTCCAAAAAACACCACTGAAGACCAACCCGTCTATTACAGACAGACGCAAAATATGTCCGTGGCGAAATATCGCTTGAAAATATATCTAAAATTCACAGAGAAATTTGCGAAACATTTTGATATAAAGAAAATTTTAAAATTTTTGGAAGCTGATTCAATAACGGTGTCCGCTATAGAGAGGCGCGCGTTTGGGATATGCCCTACACTATAGAAGCTTAGTAAAAAGTAGACTAAATACTGCTCCATAGTAACAAGTACTGTTACTGCACTATAGACTATATAGTTTAAAAACAAAGAGGAAACGTAATTCTGTAATTTTATTTTACAGTCGAAGCTAACTTTGGTGAAGGTGCGCGCTGAAGACGCCGGAACTTACGTCTGCACCGCGCGTAACGGCGACGAAACCATCGAGATCCCGACGGTTCTGGTGGTGACTGGAGTCGTACCGTATTTTGCTCAAGCCCCGTTGTCTTACATGGAACTGCCCACACTGCCAGATGCCTACCTCCAGTTCGATATTGAAGTCTCGTTCAAACCTGAATCTCCGGACGGTAAGAAAGACTTCACTAACAAATTCAGTCATTTTAATCAGTAGACTAGTACTAGTAGTAGTAGTAGTGACACGTGTATTAGTAGTAGTAGCTGTAGTATTAGGAGTATAGTAGTAGTAGTAGTATTAGTAGAATATTAGCAGTAGTAATAGTAGTAGTAGATACAGAAGAAATAGTAGTAGTTTGTGGTGGTGGTGGTGGTAGTAGTAATAGTAGTAGTAGTAGTAGTAAGAGTATCATAGAATTGTTGTTACTAATTCTTACTATTAATATGTATAATTAACTAACTGAACAATAATGTGTTTATTTCTAGGTCTGATCCTTTACAATGGCCAACAGTCAGGCGGTAGCGGAGATTTCGTCTCTTTCGGATTGTCGGGCGGGTACGCGGAATTCCGCTTCGATATGGGAGCCGGACCAGCCATCATTCGTTCAGACAAGACCCTTGAACTCGGTAAATGGCACACGGTGAAACTGAGCCGCAACCGCAAGGACGGCACCATGATCATCGATGACGATGCAACCTTCTTCGGGTCGGCCTCGGGCAGATTCCTCGGTCTGGACCTGCTAGAATCCCTCTACATCGGAGGAGTCCCCAATTTCAAGAATATTCACAAGCAAGCAGGATTCCGCCATGGATTCGTCGGTATGAACGAATTTTAGTTAACACTATTATCCGTTATGTGGTAAATTTAATTTTTTTTTCCGTTTGTTTTTGTGTGTAGGTTGCATCAGTCGGGTTGTGGTTGGCTCCGTTTCGCGAGAACTTGTTCGTGATGCCAAGAGTAGCCGCGGTATCACCACTTGCGAAACCTGCGCCTTGAACCCCTGCGAAAACGGAGGAGTTTGCCAGGAGGCTTACACGGAACAGGGGTATTCCTGCATTTGCCCAGCCGGATTCTCAGGATCTAACTGCGACAAAGTGGGAGAAGCCTGCTATCCAGGTATAAAAGACGCTTAGAAGTAGTGCTGATCACATAGAATATTATAGGGTAGTGAGAAAGCTTAATTCGATCGTTTTCTATTAATTTTGTGCGTCATTTACTTTAATTTGTATATTATTATTATTATATTAAAGTATTTTTAAGTATATTTATTTATTATGAAAATGTATTCATATAACATATTACTTGTATTAAATATATAGTGTATAATTAATTATATTATTTTTAAAAATTAAATACAAATATTGATTCTACTAAATATTTTTTTGTTAACGTTAACAGGAGCATGTGGAACCGGTAAATGCGTTAACGTTAATAGCGGATTCGAGTGCCACTGTCCCTTCGGAAAGTCGGGAACCCGCTGCGAGAAAGAAATCGTTATCTACGAACCGGCTTTTGCTGATGGAGCCTATGTTGCGTACCCTAGCCCTCCGAAAACTGTCCTCAGAAGGTGGTTCTAACTAACCTAACTAAGCAATGTTATTATGGTGTATTACAATATTAAAAAAGTAATAAGAAAGAAGAGGAAAAAATTAATAAACAAACAATTATTCCGACAAACAATAAAGTAATACTAAATAACAATAGCATTTATAATAAAATAATAATATACTCATTGCTAACTGATAATTATTAATATTAAATAAACACAAATGGAATTGTACATCATAAATGTATTATTTTTATTATTATTATTATTATTAATATGATTACATTGTGAATTATATATTATTAGATGCAAATGTATGATTTAAAAAAAAAATTAATTTCTGCAATTCCAGAATGAAAATGTCGCTGCGTTTCAAGCCTCGCCAACTGAAGGACGGTCTCCTGATGTACTGCGGTCAAACCGACGCGGGTCAAGGCGACTTCACCTCACTGGCCATCAGGGATCGACGCGTCGAGTTCCGCTTCGACTCCGGGTCAGGTCCTGCGATCCTCCGCAGCGATCGGGATCTTCGCCCCGGTGAGTGGATCACCGTCACCACGGACCGCAACTACAAAGAGGGTACGCTGATCGTCAACGATGGCCCAGAAGTCCGCGGGCGATCCCCAGGCTCCTCGCGCGGTCTGAACCTTCACACGAAGCTCTTCTTCGGCGGCTGGGACAAGCAGGGCGTCCGCTTGAACTCTGGCGTCAACGTCACCTCTGGTTTCGACGGTTGCATCTCCAGCGTGGAAGTGGCCGGCATGGAACTGAACTTGATCAATTCGGTCATCGATTCGTCCAATGTCGAAGACTGTGGCGCACAGAGTCCCTGCGATAGGACTCCCTGTCTTAATAACGGACTCTGTACCGATACTGGAGTCGGAGTCAATGACTTTGTTTGCCAGTGTGAAGAAGGATTCCGGTTAGAAGCTTTTGAATGCTTTATTCAGTTAAATTATTAATATTTTCTTGGTATTTTTTTCCCTCCTTTTTTTTAGTGGAAAGACCTGCGAAATCGAAGAGGATCTGTGTCACGTACTGAAGCCCTGCCAAAATGGAGGAACTTGCATCGGAACTTCCAACGCCTATAAATGCAATTGTCCCTTGGGTTACGGAGGCACCAACTGCGATACCAGTAATATATTTAACCAATTATTATAATATTGTAGTTACTACAAAGCTCAGCCTTACGCAAACGGGAGTATTCAAGTCACAAACAGGTCTATCTTGGATTCGAGAGAACTGAGAAAATCTAATCAGTGTTTTCTTTGATGTACAGAAGTGGATTTGGGCGAGGATGTGAGCTTCAAAGGCGACGGTTACATTGAACTGAGTAAGAGCTTATTGCACCGGTCTTCAGCCACCACCAAAGAAACGATCGTCGTCGAGTTCTCCACTCTGGAAGCTAATGGAATCCTCTTCTGGCACGGACAGAGTCCTGACACTGACGGCAAAGGATTGGATTATGTAGCTCTCGCCGGTAAAAATCATTCAGCTCGACACACTACAGCCCACATTTACATTACACTAAATTATATTAAATTTATAATTATAATAATTATTTCATTTCAGTTGTTGACGGTCGATTGGAGTTCAGCTATGAACTGGGATCGGGTCCGGCTCAGATCACGACGCCGATCCGCGTGGACGACGGCCGGCGACACCGCGTCGTGGCCCGGCGAACCGCCCGCGACGGTAGCGTCGAACTCGACGGCGCCTTCCAGGAATACGGACAAAGCCAGGGAGTCTTGCAGTCGCTCAATACTAAAGGAAACATCTTCATTGGTAAATTTTCAGATACAATAATACATGACATTAATATAATATATTCTATTAATTATAAATGATAACAGTTAATTCGGATGTTGAAATACTCATTAATTAATTATGTATTTATTTTATAATTTAAATATAGATTTTATGGCTGTTCAGGTATAATTTCAATAATAATAATAAAATTTATACTATAAAATATTAATAATCGAATTAGTTGCTCCATTATTTTTACACATGAATTAGTTTTTACAATTATTCTATTACTGGAAATATATATTTTTTGGAATAATTTTCAGGTGGATTGCCCAATGGTGATGGAATGACTGCAGGCCGCTTCCTTCACGGATTCTCCGGATGCATCCATTCACTGCAGATCCAGGAATCCGGCAATATCAACTATCAACGTCAGGCTGTTTCAGCTGTCAATGCACTGCCCTGCTCCAGGTAGCCAATAGTCACGAATACAATTAAATAATAAAATAAAATAAAATATAGTAAAATAAAATTATAGTGGTTAATCAATTAGTTATTATTTAATAAATCAAGGTTATAATCGTATCATTAGCCAACCTTTAGCATCCAGGTAACCAGTATTTACAGATATTTTTAAAAAGTAAGAATAATAGTTAATTAATTAGTTAACTGCTTATTAGTAGAGACCTTAGTCATATATTAAAAATATCTCAACAAATCTGTGTGTTTTTGTGCTGCTTTCTCTTTCTCCGGGCGGATTGCGGTAAACTTTCCACTTTTTAAAATCAAAATCAAATTCAAAAATTGCGTAAAAAATAATCAATTGAAGACTCTATGCGTTCTCTTCATCGCTCATTCTGAGTCGGGGCGGCTTGGGCGAGACCAATTCCACTCTGCTGGTCAACGGCGAGCTGGAAAGCGTCAACGCCACGCAAGTCACCACTTCGGCCAAAAAATCTAAGGGCAAAAATTCTAAGCTGCGAAACGCAACCGTGGGCAAAGCCCATCCTCAAGTGGCTCCCCGAGGATCCTACGCCACAGTCCGGATCGTCAATCCGCTTCTTATACTAGCCTCATTGATCTGTTTCTACGCACTGTGATTTCTGGGTTGTTTTCCTATTCGTGGAAAAGTCTCTCTGTGTTGGTAAAAACTATTGACTGATCCTCTAAGTCAGGTCTTAGTTAAAAGTTAGCATTGAACGCAATCCTTGTGCTGGGTTTAGATGTGATTTCAGTCAAGAGGTTTCCTGCTGAACACTTTACCAGGTCTCTTGAATAAGTTTGACGTTACCTGGGCAGCTGTGATTAACGTTACCATAGCAACAGTGGCAGTTTGCTTTCCTTCAAGAGGACTGTCATTAACAATCCCTTACGACAGATTCAGCATAGCGTTTGCTTGAACTCATTAATGATATACAATGCTATCATTATCTAATTTGTCGTTGTTTTTTTTACACAGTGACGGTCTTCAGCAGTTTGGACTGGAAGACGAAGACGACTACGATCCCCCTGCCAATTAAATTACTGGCAAATTTCACTGGAAAATAATTTCATTGGTTTTTCATTCATTCTCCGGACAGCTGTTAGATAAGCCTGTGATATAGGCACTGGAAACAAAAAATTACGGAAAAAAAAATTCAGTTCATTTTGGAAATAAGGGGAGATTGTACTTGCTTCTTAATCGTTTTTTTCTGACTTAACCATTTTTTAATTTTCGCAAACACTGCCGTAATTTTTCACAATTTTTTGAAGGAAAAGAAAGTAGTTTTCTGGCTTTCAGTTTAGTAGTGCAGCTTTTTTCTCTGCAAATTTTTCTTCGTTTTTGCGCTTTCATCTGACATTTACTCCCATTTAATAATCCCAGCCTAGTCGGAACAGCAATAAGAAAAGCAAGAAGCCAACACTTTTTTTAAAAATTTTCTTTACAATTTTTACGTCAAAAAACACAAACTTGTTAGAAAATTGCAGTTGTTGCCAGTGATTGCAGTTCTGAAAAACGAAAGCCGTGCCTTGGAAAATGACAAGTCAGCGTTGCCAGACTCCGTTAGATTTTACAAACGAAGACGACGGTGGGAAAAAAATTTTCAGTTTCAATATAAAAACGAAGAGCCAATACGAAATAAATGTCCAGTTCTCTGTTGTTCGTTTCCGCTATGCTGGCTTTTCTTTTATTACCATTTCTAGAGCTTTTTTTTGTCACTTCAAAGTTCCAGGATTAGCTGATGACGAAGTTAGCTCATGGAACAACCAGTGTGTAACTTTCCAATCTTCGGTTATAACCAGCCCGCCCCAGTGTTGAATGTAATCTTTTCTGACGTTTTTCTTTTCTATATCTATCTCTCTCTCTTTCTGTGTAATCTCCGATATATCTTTTCCATTGGTGTATTAACTCCACGTTGCTTTTCATTATCTCGTAGATAAACGCCGTTTGTATCTTTGGGCAAACAACAAAAAAAAATGTCTACGTTTCTCTTGGTGCTATATATTAATAATACATTTCACCTTTTCTCCCTTCTCTGTTTGATTCACTTCGTCGTATAAATTCTATGAAGTCTTATTTTATTAATTTTTTGTTGATTAATTAGTATTCAAATAGTATTAGGTACGTAACAAAATGATATTTACTATTCAGGAGGGTCACGATTGTTGAGTTTCACATCAAAAGGTTAAGGTCGTTCCAAGGTCATCAGGATTTTCGAGAATTTTTGGAGAATATTTGGCAACAAGCGGAAACGAGTTTACGTATTACGATACAACGTGTACGATTCACAACATCAATAAGAAACTGAATTCCTTCCACTTTGCAAGGAAATTCCCTGAAAAGGGGAAAACTGGGTCTCAAAAAGGGAAAAATGAGCGGAAAGGGAAGTTTAGAGACGTAGCTGTAGCTTTATATCCAAGCATGGAGAAAAAGAGGGGAAACTGATAAGTTCAGGTGAAGGGGAAAAGGGGAAAACTGAAAGTGGAAACACTGATTTCGTCTCAAACATTCAGTGATTTTTTAAATGAAGATTTTAAACGTCAGCAGCAGTGGTGAATCCATTGGACTCGACGTTATCACGCAGAGTCCTCAGTGCGATGCGACTGCCCTTCTCGCGGTCGAAAGCGTCCGTCTCGGTGTGCGTTGAATACGAACGAAGTCGATTGCCCAGCAAATGCGAGGCCCACTCGTGGTCCATCACGTAGTTGTCCAATCGTTTCAACAAAGCCTGACGAACCTATTTTTGTAAAAAGATATAAAAAGCAAACGCGTGATTTTCTTGTAATAGTAGAAACTTGTAATAGTTCTTTGCCACAAGAGATAATGAAATAGTTTATGTATCAAAGGTAAATAGTTAGGATTTGGTGATACTTCTCCATTGAGGAAGCAGTAGATGAGAGAGACGAGGAATCCTTGGAAAGATGTGAGGAAGTGAGAAATGTAGGACCACAAAGCAAATTCCAGGACTGACTTGTCCAGAGGACCTTCTACCATCACTACCGCGTTAGTGATACCCAGCAACGGTAGCAGAACGATTGCCGCCTTCACTGCTTTTCTGGTTTGCCAATATACATTAATTTATTCCAAAAATTTATAGTAAATTAGTAGCTGTACATTTTAATAAAATTTATAATTTTATATTAAATAATAAAAAAATGAGTGTTTAAGATGCATACCGCAATTGTTCGGCTTCAGTGCAGCGGCTGTCTCGTAGTTTGGTCACCAGAACGCGGATTATGTTTAATAAATAGATCAGATTCACCTAACGTTTCATTTAGCAAACAGTCTTATAGTAAGATCAAGCAAACGATTAATAAATATGTTACCACAATAATTGCAGAGCGTGGACCTTCGAGAATCCAGTAGGAAGGCTTGAAATTGTAGCCCCACCAGCAACTAGCAAACAATACATTCATGAATGAACATTCAAGTAAGGGTCGAGGATGGTAAAAAGTTCTCTCTGATTCTTCAAAAAGGATTCCCAGAATCATAGGCTTCATGAAAAAGAGTTGAGGAAGTAGTAGTTGGAAGGCTGTTAGTATTTACTTGGACGTTTTGGGCTGAGTGGCCGTGAAAGCTGCCCATATAGTTGTCAGCACAACAGGAACGCCCCATCCTCCGACCAGATAAAGTACGTGGTAAGTGTCCGGACGAAAAACCATTACTGTTCATCACCAAGAAAAATCAGTTATATTACATAAGTCTTTTGAGATAAAATAAAGTATATCAACAAACACATACAACACTGCGTTGAAAAAGGAGGTTTTTCTCGTCACCTGTGATTAGATTATGGAGGTAGAGTCCTTCAATAAACATCCAGACAAAAACAGCTGTTTTTGTGTACTCCAGAACAATATAGAAAGATTCACAAAGGAGTTTCTGTGAAGTGAGCAGAGAAAGAAAAATTCAATTCACACGTCATGTATTGTTTGTTCTTCACAGCAGCAGACGATTTTCTTAAGTTATTCATACTTTAAGGAAATGTACGTACTGTGCGATGAATCCCATTTTCTATCGAAGGTTCAGTAACTTGGCCATCGAGTTGACTATGAATCGCTTGATCGGTGTATAACATCAGCCTAATCATCACTTGAACGGCAATGGCTGCAAAGAGATTCTTGTGGATTCTTGTACGTTGATTCTGCAAACTCCTACGCGAAATTAAGTTTGAAATATTAACAGATTCAAATTAAAAAATATGCGCGTTGTAACGGTCGTAACGCTGACTGGTCAGCCTAAGTTTGAAATGATTGGACAGTTTCAGAAAAGCGCCTGAGGCGAGAAAGGCTCAAACGTATTGCGGGTAAGTGACATCACTTGAAGCTGACCAATCAGAAGGGAGATAACGAATTTAAGTAGAAGGTAATGCTTTTAAACTTTACTACGTAACTCAATGCGATAAGATATTAGGAAATTTACCTAAAATACTGGAATATTATAAAGGATATGATGATTGAGAGTAGCGAGAGGCTTAAACCGGTGAACTCAAGGATCCTGGTGGAGTAAGCGATGAACATTTTCACCTACGGGTTATTATAAATTAATTACTAAATTACCAATTCAATACAAGATCAAGGAAACATAGTAACTGAGAAGAGATGTATAAAAACGCTCTGGAACAAAGGAAAAACTAAAGAGTTGTTGAAATGGCAGTTTGAAAACTGAATACTTCTCCCGATTCTGAATTTAATTTGTCCATCAAGTCCTTCATTTCGGGTAAGTAACAGTCGCTGTAATTGGTCCAGCCCTCCAACTGGGATCCACTGGTAGGATCGCCTTCCCACTGACCCGATTCGGAACATTTTCTAACAGCAAACTCTGTAAATTCAAATTTCAACACATTAAAATGTGCTTACATTTGTAATCGCTCTTACTTTAAGGGACATTGTTAAGTAAAATGGATATAGTTATGAAAGTGTTTCATGCAAATTTATTTTGTATTCTACTTGTTGTGTCGATCCCGTTCAGCGGAGGACATGGCAACGTAGCAGTTTCTCCCGCACGAGTCGGCGGCCAACAGAGTAGTTTATCCCACGCTGCCGGGCAACTAACTGCTTCACCAAGGAAAGAGCAAAACCATTTCTTAATAATTCCTCTTCTTTTTCATTTTTCGTATGTTTGTTCAAACAACAATTTACAAAATAAACCTAATGCAACTTGGCCGACTTCACTTTACTTAAAAAAAACAATGCAAGTCATACCTCCATCGAGATTTTTCGTATCGTTTTGATAGAATTGCTGGCATCCCTCAGTCATGGTTCAGAAAAGTGGGCGATTTACATGCGAATCGGCGCGCGGTTCATGTGCAGCAAAAATCCTACAGCGGACAAATTACAGTACGTTGGCTGAAAAACTAGAAACGCAAATCGAGATCCACCTCTACCTTAGTGTATGTTAATTTTATGCATTGGCTTTGCCCAAGACTTCTAGAGAGTACCCACACACAAAAAATCAAGAGGGTTTAGGCAACTTCCATAATGTCGGTCCACCAGGTCAGTGTTATCGAGTGTTATTAATGTTATCACTGGTTAATCCAGTGACGTGTGTCGTCTTGTGCGTCGTTATCAGAGGTCATTGAAGCGAATCAGCATTTCTGGCGACAAGTTAATCGAAAAGCTTGTCAAAGTCGGGATGTTGTCAGCGGTTACCATAGTGACTGTTGGTTCACTTCACCTGATTCTTGTTACATTTTCTGATGAGTATATATGTCCCGGCCGATCAACTTCAAGAAATTGATACAAAAAGATCGGCCATTTCTCAACTTGCTGTTATCATTCTGTTATCGATATCACATTTTTGGCATAGGCTTTTATTCATAGCATCGGAGAAGTCCTTTAGATGATAACAAGTCGCCTTAGGGCAACGTATATTTTCTTTTGGGGCCATAACCTGCATCATTACGCGGCCAACTCGATGATAGCAGAATAAACGAAGCAGCACAGTACATTTCGTCTACGGTTAAAAATAGACAAATCAAAAAGTCTTTCACATCAGGGATACTACCATCATGGTATCCTGGGAATCGCATGCAGTAATTCAGATAGCTGAATAGTTAAAGTCCGTAGAGGAACTCAATTTTGCCTCTACTTAATGGACGCACCGCTGGGTGAGCCCAAATGCGCCTCTACTTAGTCCAATAATTAATGACAAAGAGAAAGTGCTCCCTCTCATTTCGCCCGATCTAATAACAAGGGACCCTTGTTCTTCAAATCTGTATTTGTTTTAGAGTGTTTTTTTTTTCTACACAGGAACTTCAGAAACAAAAACTAAGTTTACCTGAATATGGCACATGGATATCGTTTTGGGACTGGTGTTCAAAGAGTCGATCACTTGGCACTTTAAGTTGTCGAGAACATGGTTTTTTGCGCTTGAAACAAGTCGCCCTTCAAGTATTCAACTGGCTTCATCAGTGTCCATCGGCCAACCATTTATAGAGCACAATCCACAAGTTGTACATGTGTGTCTTTAGCAAGCGCATGCGTCACTTAACCCAAAGAAAATATTCCAAAATCTCCTTTCCTCCATCACATCATTCCAAAGCCCTTCATCAAACTCTTATTAACTAGTGATACAAGCTCAAGAACTGATTAATCAACTGTTTACTAAGTTGTTATCAAGT
Source organism: Eulimnadia texana (assembly GCA_002872375.1). Classification (NCBI taxonomy): domain Eukaryota; kingdom Metazoa; phylum Arthropoda; class Branchiopoda; order Diplostraca; family Limnadiidae; genus Eulimnadia; species Eulimnadia texana. The sequence continues at coordinate 29,587,255 of NKDA01000001.1, read as the reverse complement.
ATTACTACAAGATTATAGAGAAACTGATGAATATTAGAAATGTTAAACTTAATAATATGATAGCTGAATAGTAGTTTGTTATAGTAAAATATATGAATAATAAAATAATTACGTCCAATTTGTGATTTGCTCGCAGCTATTCCGCGTACGAGTTTATGCAACAACTACTGTGACAACAATACAGGTTAAACGTGACCTTCTTCTGCGTATTTCAGAACGACTATTTTATTTATATTTTCTCTGTCAACTCCAGTAACCGCCCATTGAAGCTACACACCAACATATAACACTCTAAAACAGGATAAGTTCGTCTAATTAGTGTCTAAATTACTAGTGTACAAACGTTAAGTGATTGCAAGGAAGTTGTACAGCAAGCGACTTGTTCTTCCGCGTTATTAGTCAAGCATTTTTACTTTAATGTGACTGGTTGCGACAAAACTGGAGATTGACGACACAATAGCAGTGGGACCGGTATCAGCACACAACGTTGCCAGCTCGGCTGTGTGCTCTGAAAGATTCATTGATATTCACAACGGCTATGAGAGGAACGCACACTATGCAAATGGAAGCAGGGAAGAAAAGAGAGAAAATAAAAAGAAAAGAGGAAAATTATAATCTTCGTAAGAAAGTGAAACTACCTGGAAGCTGGCAGATATCTCGGCTGAAACTTCGCAGCTTCTCGCATTCTGCTCCATTGAAAAGGCGTTCTACAGAAAAGGGCCTATTCTATTGTCCCATACCTCTCTATGAGACCCATTTGAATGATTTTTTTTCGCTTTTTTAAAACTTAATACTAAATCAAGATGATAACTAAACTAATCTTTCGGATCTTGCATCCAGAAAATGGACCAAAAACAAGTCTTGGACACAACGTTTATATTTATAGAATCATTTTTTGTTACTTGAACAGAAAGACTTGAAAAGAAAGTAGTGACTTGGTTTTATCGAAGGCAAATTCTGTGTTTTTGGTTGAAGAAAAAAGGTTGTTTGCGTAAGATTTTCTTTGTTATGACGACCTCGATTCCTGTTAATTACAGTACAGGCGGGGTGCAAATCTGCTGGGCATTAAACCTCCGTACAGAACACATGTACTTGGGTCCTGTTTTTCTTGGCCTCCACTGTCGTCTAGCCAGTGCAGCCCATATGTTATCAGTTTTATTAGTATGTCGGTGTTATCGTAGTAATAATGTCTTGGAAGAGTAGACTCAATGAGTTCCTCAGTGTGTGTTATCAGCTTGTTAGCACCACGTTATCTGAGCATTAGCGTCTGTTTTGCTAGATTTATTTTGGGATTTATGGAGAAGTCCCTTATGTTTCTACAAACACGCTAGTTATTTTCATATGTTGCTCCATATCTCCTCCATTGACTGCGCTGGATTACTTCACTAGATGATTCTCAACAATTCTCGAAGAATCACGCGAATCTTTCAAGTCCGTAAGAATCTAAACTACCACAAAATCTCAGACTCGTTCAGCTGGTTTAAGTATTGCTTTGCTTCATCATTTAGCATAGGATTTTCATTAATAGAGGTAGTAGTTGCAGTAAACAGTAGTAGTAGTGCCTGACGGAATCAATGGCTTATCCGCAATGGCCTGTTTAGATCCCAATATATTGCGTTAGTCCTTAATTGCTGTCCAAATTGTGTTTTCCCTTATTATAAATATCCTTGATACAATATTTTCAGTATTACTAATGACTTTATTAACAATATAAATAGAACTATCGATTGTGCTTTATACGTAGTTGAATATTCTCCCGCTAGATGGCGTTGTAGTTTTGTAAACAAAACCACGCTAATTAGTAGCGTAGCTCAGTTTGTTTTCACAACTTTTCAGTGCTAGTTTCCTAGTTTGTTTGCAGAGCTCAAGGAGAGCCTGGTATATTCAAACATAGTTTTGCGGGAAATTAATTGGTTTTCTTTGCTGCAGGGACAGAAACAGAAACGGCAAGAGGGTCAGAACTTTGATAGTCAATATCATTGTCCCCAAGCCTGATTCAGCAGCAGTCGCTTAAACATCGCAAGGAAGTTTCACGGTTAGGAACTGGCCAGAATTTTCGTCAAGTCCTTGGACAAACACAAAGTGCAATTTCCTCGAGATGAATAGCCCATCATCTGTCGAAGTTCGGGAATCAATTTGGCCCGCTCTCGCAGCCAGAAACTTCGTCTCGGCCAAATAAGAGATACCTTTGTAATGCAATATTTGAACAAAAATAACACTTTTCTTTGTTCACGAATTTTTTTTCAGGTTTTTCACCATGCAGGAGGAAAGTTCGGACGAGAAGGTGAAGCAGATGGAACAAGTAGTGCGTGTTAAACAGAAAGCTGCACTTAGAAGACTCGGGAAAAGTGTTCGTATCAGTTGAGCTGCAACGGGGAAAGTGAGGAGGACCCTTTAAGAAATTCTAATAGCTTTTCTGAATGTTTTGTCGTTTAAACTGTAATTAAACGGCTTAGCTCTAACGTGTTTGTCTTAGCTCGTGAAGAAAATCGAACTGAAATGCGTTTCAGGTTAGTTTCACGTTGATAATTCATTGTAAACTGCATCCTTATTGCAAATAAATAATAAAAAATTTTAATTCTCTGTTGAAGTGATAGCAAACTGTCAACTTATATCTTAGTAGGTTATAGATATTAACAAAGCATTTACGCACAAAATTAGGTTAAAATGTTCATTTACCTTGAGATTTATTGAGATTACTCAGTGTGAAAAGGTTTCTTGAGTCGCATTGATCATAATTTGCTTCGAAATATAACCTGGATAATGCATAGATCGTGACTAAAACCTTTTTAAGACGATTTGAAACAGTCTCAGGTTTCCAGAAAATTCGTAAAAGCTAGGTTTGCAATTTTACACTTATCGTTGAATTTGCTTTTCTCGGTTATTTCACAGTAGATTTCTTAATTACTCGCATAATTATCCGGATAATTAAATTCTATTATTATTAGCATCTAATTGAAAAGCTACCCAGGAATCATATTAATATAAATAAGGTTCAATATCTTTATTATTGGAGTAATCTGTGATAATGAATAATTGATTGAAGAAATAATTTTAAGAAGGGAAATACTAAATATAACTGTGGTAAATTTGAACTTGGCGCGATTAATTATTAGTATTAGCTTTGAATTTTACTCCATAGATGGCGTTGTCGCTATACGTGTCAAACATTAGTAACGTGAAAGCGACGTCTTTTCCATTCAATCAACACCAATTCACCTGCAATTACCAATTGTGCCATCAAACAATCCAAGGCCGACAACTAATCTCAATGGATTTACTAGCTTGGTATCATTAGTCAGCGGACATAACAGCATCAGCAGCCTTTTCAGTCATCCGGGCATGATGAACATGGAGATGAAGATGGAGAGAGAATCCTTGACTTCAAGTGGCGTCTTGGCTCAAGAAAACCAGAATTATCTACCAGTCAACGCCAAGGAGAACAAGACCCCAGAAACGATCAGCAGCAGCTTGGAGCACGAAAACGTATTCCCCGTGAATTTTGTACGTAAACTTTCTTCGTCGGACTCGTCAGTTTCTAGTCGCAGTGGCTCGTCCACTTCTAGCCGGAAGTCGTCAGCCAAAACAGTTCCCTCCAGCTCGTAAGTTAGCTTATGGTGTATCATTCACAAAAATAGCAATAGAATCTTTTAATCCTGAAACTTTGAAGTTTTCGAGTAGCAGTCACTGTGACTAAAACGTGCCAAATTTTATTCTGGGCGAGCAAAGTATTCTGCGTTTTGAGGGTATGGGAAGAGGGAGTAGTTTTTCAGAGCGCATATTTCGACAGCCTGAAGGATTTTTTTATTATTATTTCTTTTTTCCTGTGCCTGGCGTGTCTTATAAATAGCCGGTTTCATGGTTGTCATTATTCTTTGTTTACCAAGCGAGCGCGCCAAGCGGCAAAAATTCGAACTTCGTTTTGTTGGCAACGCCATCTAGCGGCAGAAATGCGAACTATTTTGAGGAGAAATCCCGCGCGGGCGCCTAGCGAGTGGGTCCGTGTCTGGTGTGTTTATTGATTTCGGCATACGTCGGCGCTGCTTGGGTCAGCTTGCAAGGACCCAGTGAAAATACGTGGGGAAATTTTCCTTTTGGAGAATGATTCCCAGAAGCGAAAGGTCGAATAGAAGTGCGTAGTGCAAAAGATCAGAAGAAACTTTTGTTCCGGGTGGGGGTTGGACTCGCCCGTTTTCGCATTTGAGAGGCCGTAGAAAAGTAAGTAAGTTGAGAAATTTCGGTGACAGCTTTTGTTTCGTAGCTTTTTCTGTTGTACGGTATGCAAAGCTGGTTAACATGAAACCTCTCTTGTTATCGTCGATCGATGATGGACCATTGGGCCTGTCTACTTTTTCCCTCAGTTGGCTCTCCAAGTTAGTGGGCAGCTGAATGATTTAGCCATTTTTTGGGGCCTGTTGTTTATTCAAGGGACTAGCCCATTTGCGCTAATGACGAGGAAATACAAACTCTGGCGAAGGATTAAACGACTTAGGTCTTTGCAGAACTTTCCAGATTCGCCTTCTACAAACTTATTTTTTCACAACTTTTCGTAACTCTTCTTGTTTTCTGTCGTTCGTATAGGAAACCTCGCAACAAGGAAGAAGCCCAAACACCCGAAGAAAACAAAACTCTGGAAAAATTTTCTACTGAAAGTGGCGGTACAACCATTTAATCTAGTTGTTTAATTAAACTTTTTAATATTAACCACTGATAACTAGGTGATAACTAGTGATGACAATGATAGGTGGGAGTTTTCAAAGTCTCGAGTTCGTATTACTGTTTCAGCACTAAAAACATTGAAAAAATATTGTATTTATAAAATATTACATTATATGAATCATGTATAAGGAAAACTAACATTATATGGTATTTTTTTGCAGAATTTCTCATTAGTGGAAGTAGCTGCGAGTTGTCCACTTCGGATGTGACGATGGCTGGGGCGGAGGGGGGCGACTGGGCCCCGCCCTGTCCTATCCCTGCCTGGTAGCCAACGCCTCCTCCTGCACCGCCGGAACGCCCACAGTCATGCACAGTTCCAGCAGCAACGCCATCGAGTCCTCCTCCGCCCCCGCAGCCGCGTTCTCGCCTATCGTGACCAACACTCCGCCCTCGCCGCCCGGGTCCAGGTCACGCAGTCCCGCCGAGTCGCGCAGGGGCAGCCCGTCACCCAGCCTCGGGACCCCAGCCCCAACTCCCGCGAGTCGAGCGTGGAGAAGTGCGGAACGAGTCTTGGCGATCCCAACGAATCCTTAGGTCCAGAAACCGGGTAAAGATTAGTAATAAGTAAAGATATTAATAATAAATAAATCTAATAATTAATGGTGATAATAAAGTATCGTAATAATAAAGTAGTAATAAATAAAGACAACAGGCTGATAACAAGTGATAGCGGAATGATAACATGAAACATTGTAGTGGTTCACAGAAAGATACGTCGTCGAATCGCTCGCTCGACTTGCCGGTGCTACGTCCCAATGATAGCGGTAGCGGCAGTGGTAATGGGAAGGTATCGTCGCAGCGTAGCAGCAACAGCAGTGGTAGGAAACGGTCGACGTGGTATCAGATGCTCAACCCGACGTATCGTACCAGGTCCGAGGACTTCAAGCGGATTTTTAAGGATCTTCCCAGTGATGAAAGACTCGTCGTTGGTATAATCACTACCATCAACTAATAGTAGTGACAGTAGTTGTGGTAGCAAAGTAGTTGGAAGTTGTAGCAAGAAGTAGGGTTAGCAAGCTGTTCTTTTGTCTGATATTACTTACTATTACTACGTACTACTTGTTTTACAGTTGCTATCAACAGTGGTAGCAGTAGTTGTGGGTAGCAAAGAAAGTTGGCTGTTGTAGCAAGTAGTTACGGTAGCAAGCTCTTGTTTTGTCTGCGATTTCTTACTATTACTACTATTTACTACTACTTTACTACTGTATTCGACTAGTTGTTGTAGCTGTTGTTATTGTAGTCGAATTGTTGTCTTTTAAGTTGCTAACAACCAGTAGTAGTAGCAGTAGTTGTAGGTAGCAAAGTAGTTGGCAGTTGTAGCAAGTAGTAATGGTAGCAAGCTCTTCTGTATTCTGCTTTACTTACTTTTACCAATATTCACTACTACCTCCACTATTGTAGTCGTAGCCGTTGTTATGGTAGTCGAGTTGTTGTCTTCTAAGTTCCTAACAACAGTAGTAGCAGTTGTAGCTATGGTAGCAAAGTAGTTTACAATTCCTTGCCGTTTTGTTATCATACTAATACATTATTATTTATTACATTACTACAACTATTTATTATTTTGTTAATAATTGTTTTCTTGTTTTTTTCTAGATTCGTTACTATTTCTCGTTATTTGAACTATTTACTATTTTTGATTATTGTTTGATTTTTTGTTTATTTTCACAGATATTAGATACATTACCAATTTCTCGCTTTTATCAGTGTAACTATTTATTCTTTTAATGATTTATTTTCTTGTTTTCTTGACCCAGACTATTCGTGCGCATTGCAGAAGGATATACTGGTACAAGGCCGTATCTACGTCACACAGAACTACTTGTGTTTCTACGCCAACATTTTTCGCTGGGAGACGCAGGTTAAGCTGAAAAACAATAGTGTTACTATGCACTGTCATAATAATAGTATTTATTATAGTAATTATATTAAAATTTAATATGTATACATATTGATATATATACGAAAATCAGCCAAGAACAAAGTGACATTTATTTGACAGTATTACATATCGTATATTTACATTAAACATGTAAAATAAACAAACGGTTTTACATAATAATCAAATAAGTAAACAAATCAATCAAATTTATTTTGAATGAATTTAATGAAGAAATAGAATTTTACACTTTGTTCACACCTATGGACGTACCCCATCCTTTTCTCGGGGCAAGTTGTGAATCTGGGATAACTTTTGCATTAAAAAAAGAAACCTATCTTTTTATCCCGGAAAGTCACCTCCGGAGGTAAACCAGTGTGAACAATATATTGATTGAAAATTGATATTTGAATTGCAGGTTCAGTTGCTGTGGAAGGATGTGACGTCGGTAACCAAAGAGAAAACAGCGCTGGTCATTCCCAACGCTATTCAGATCTGCACTGAATCTGAGAAGTACTTCTTCTCCTCCTTCGGGGCCAGGGACAAGACGTACGTTGTCCTTATGAGAACCTGGCAGAAAGCATTACTCGATCAGGTAAAAGATTAGCATTAGCCACTACTACTACTACTACTACTACTACTACTACTAGTACTGCTAGAACTACTACTACTGCCACTAGAACTGCTACTACTACAGTTGTGGTTACTGCTACTACAACTTGTACTATTACTACTATTCTACTACAACTTCAGCTACTATACTACTCGTACTACCACTACTGCCACTAGAACTGCTTCTACTACAGTTGTGGTTAATGCTACTACTACTTGCACTATTACTATTACTCTACTACCACTATAGCTACTATACTACTCGTACTACCACTACTTCTAGAGCTACTAGTGCTACTAGAACTACTACTACTGCCAGAACTACTACTACTGCCACTAGAACTACTACTACTACTACAGTTGTGGTTAATGCTACGACTACTTGTACTATTACTATTACTTTACTACCACTATAGCTACTATACTACTCGTACTACCACTACTTCTAGAGCTACTAGTGCTACTAGAACTACTACTACTGCTAGAACTACTACTACTGCTAGAACTACTACTACTGCCAGAACTACTACTACTGCCACTAGAACTACTACTACTATTACAGTTGTGGTTAATGCTACTACTACTTGTACTATTACTATTACTTTACTACCACTATAGCTACTATACTACTCGTACTACCACTACTGTTACTACTGTTGTTGCTAGTCGATTATTAGTGATACTACTACTACCACTTGCACGACCAGTCCGGCTGTTATTAATACTACTTGTTCCGGATGGAACAGTGAAATCGCTTAAGTTGAAGTTTAATGTCATTGTGTTGTGTTATCCTAAATTGCTGTATTTGCATTTCTTCAGGTTAAAAGAGAATGGTTAGTCTTTTTGCCCCCTTTGTTCATTTGTGTAAAGTTATAAATGCACCCCGTGACCTTATATAGTACACTCTAATCCCAACCGTGTAGCGATCAAGTTGTTCTAAGTTGAAAAGGGTTAAATAAAATTAAAAGACCACTGAATTTGTTCAAGTTAAGTTAAGTGAACCCGGCACACTACTCCCCTCACGTTTCTTGTAACTACTACTAAAATTACACCAATGATTGCTACTGTATCTACTACTACAATTAGTACTAGCATCAAAATTAGCAAACACGCTCAGCAAAAACAGCGTTAGTCAAAAATGCCATCTAGCAGTTAGCATTACTACTTGTTTCCGCTGCTAATCGTTATCTAAATTTTATAAGCAGCCATCAATCTAGCTGATAAGCTATCCATTCCCAGCCTGAGAGCTTACATAATAAGTTTATCACCCAAGTTCTACGGTTGTGAATTGTAAAAGTAACACATATAATTCATCTTTTAGTGCTTATTTGCTTTTAAGTTCGTATTCATATTAACTAGCACTATTTTCACACTGCATACTATACTGATATAACTTTGGGAATAGCCATCTCGTCATGATGTGATCTATTCCCGGTTTTTGATTTACACTGGAACAAGTGCTGCAGTGTGAACATGGAGTAAAATGTGTAACTAGTTTGCTAACGCAGCTAGTAGTTGCTAGATCGTCATATTTGTATTGATATTATTATTATTATTATTATTATTAGTAGTAGTAGTAGTCAGTGTTTCCAGTTTCATTGTCTTCTTTTCCCCCTCTTCCCTTGTTTTTCTCTTTTTGCCCTCCGCACTAGAATAGAAAGCATACTTCCAGATTTTCCCTTTTCCCTGTTGTCTCACGTTTCCCTTTACAGGCCCCATTTTCCCCTTTTTCAGGGAATTTCCCTGCAAATTGGAAGCACTAGTAGTAGTAGTACAAATATTAATTTATTTTATTAATATTTATCCATTATGCAATTTGCAGCCGCTGACGAATCAGGAGCTGTGGCAGTTTGTTCACTCGGTGTACGGTCAGGAGTTGGGATTCAGCAGCGGGGACGAGGCGGACGTGACGACTCCGCCGGGACCTGCAGCACTGGGACCGGGCAACCCGTCGCCCTCGGCGTCCAACTTCAACTCGCCGCAGAACTCACACGACGACGACAGCAGCGTCCAGTGCTTGAAGATCACACCACTCGACACCCAAGTATGTGTCTGACTCCACTCCACCCAGTAGTAGTAGTAGCAGCAGTAATAGTAGTAGAAATAGTAGCAGTAGTAGTAGTCCACCTCCTGGTGGTAGTAACATTAGTAGTATGACTCCACTCCACTTAGTAGTAGTAGTAGCAGTAGTCAGTCTAGTAAAACCAATAGTAGTATTAGTCAACCTAGTAGTAGTAGTAGCAGTTGCAGTCAACCTAGTAGTAGGAGTAGTAGTAGAAGTACTAGTCGTACTCAACCTAGTAGTAGTAGTAGTAGCAGCAGCAGCAGCAGCTGTAGAAGTAGTAGGAGTAGTAATAGTAGTAAAAGAAGTACTAGTAGTACTCATCCTAGTAGTGGCAGTTGTAGCAGCAGCAGTATTAGCAGTAGAAATAGTATTAGTAGTAATCGTAGTCTACCTAATAGTAGCAGTATTAATCTACGTAGTAGTAGTAGCAGTATTAACAATAACGATAATAACGAACAATATAGATAAATATAAAACACAATGAAAGAAAATAGTAATTTTATATAAGTAGCTTTAATGATAATAATAGTGGTACTACTGTTTCTGGTACTACTTACTTACTAATTATAGTAAAAACTAATTTACTACTGATTATTGTAATTAATTTGCGCTTCACCCCCAGATTTCTCTTTTTCCTCAATTGCTTTGTAAAAAGCAAGTAAATCAATCGACGTGTTTTAAGAGTGTTATCATCATGTTATCAGGGTATTATCAGTGTGTTATCATCCAATTTCCCTTCGATTTTGGCGATGGAATGCAAACCGCTCGAAGGGTTTCTGGCGAAATCTCGTTTCTTGAGAAATACTTTTGTGGTGAAACTTTGTTATCAACGTGTTATCAGTGTATTCGTACAAGTCAATCCGGAAACTGAAAACACGTTGATAATATGGGGTGCGCGACTGATTCATTTTTGTCAGTGCACTGTATCGTAGTGGTGTGCGCATTTTCAAACCCCACTACGGCCCAGTGTAACAGTCACATTTTTATATTCAATTCAATGTATCGTGGTGGTGTGCGCATTTGCAAATCCCACTACGGCCCAGTGCAACAGTCACATTGTTATATTAAGTTCAATGTATCGTGGTGGTGTGCGCATTTGCAAGTCCCACTACGGCCCAGTGCAACAGTCACATTGTTATATTAAGTTCAATGTATCGTGGTGGTGTGCGCATTTGCAAGTCCCACTACGGCCCAGTGCAACAGTCACATTTTTATATGAAATGCACTGTACCGTAGTGGCGTGCGCATGTGCAAATCCCACTACGGCCCAGTACAGCAGTCACATTTTAATGTTAAATGCACTGTACCGTAGTGGCATATATTTTTCCTTACCCCACTACAGCCCAGTGCAGCGACCGCCTTGTTATTTTTAGTTACGCACTGTGCCGTAGTGGGTTTCTGAAAAACAAGTTTTCGGGTTAGGACTCGAACCGCACGGGAGTCTCCCGGGTACAGCTGCACTCAAATTAAAACAACAGCCAAACTCTTCAGTCGTCTACTGTGCGTAATGCGATTATAACATCAAGCTGTGAATATTCTTGATAAGTTACCAGCAAAAACGGATGTACAATTTAAAAAATGCCTAAAAACCGATTATTATTTGGTTATCCATTGAAACAAACATAAATTTTAGTAGTTGTAATAAAATTAGATTCAGCGACAAGCGACCTTGAGAAGTTCGTCATCGTGAAAAAAGTCCACGTAAATTTTACGTGGCGATGTGCAGCACAAAACTCGTCACGAATTCTAAACTTGTAAAATAGCAGAAAATTATGCGGGGGTGGGAACGGAAAAAGCAAAAATTTCGCTATTTACAATTAAATGTCCAGTCAACATCTACAACTTTTCAGTCTATCGTTGAGTGATCCATTGATTGTTTGAAAAACTTGATGAACTTTTAAGCAAGAAAATGAATGAGATCCCTCTGTGAGGAAAAAGGTTGTAAGGGCCCTACGGGTTATTTTGACATTTGGCTGGTCAGCCTCCTCATGGAAAGTTGTGCGGCACAGTCGCTCGTCATGAAGCTGGAAAACGACGTTGAAACCAAGGACGAGGACCTTCCTCCTCCGTCCGATCCTCCGCACCAGGATCAAGCAGAGGACCAGGTAAACGAACACGGCTAAAACAACTTTTCTGCTGAAAGAGGTGCTGAAGTACAAAATCTTTTCTAATACTGGAACTTCGCGAAGTTTGCGGATTTTTTTGTTTTGTTTTGCCAAAACGTTGGCGATGCGTTTGGTTTTCTTTCTCGTGGGGTTTGTCTTCAGTTGTGGGGGCCTTCGGGCTTTTCAGTAATTGACAGAAAAGGATGGAAAAGTATAGAAGGACTTTGACTCTTCTCAGCTTTGGATGATTTTGTTTTGATACTTTGCATTTTTTTGCTTTAAAAAAAGTTTGCAAGGAAGTTATGGAGATGGAATCGATTAATTTTGCATTAACCGATCTGTATGCTGGAAGACAGGTTTCTGTAAATTTTATTATTGTTACTAATATTATTGTATTTTATGATTACTATAGTATATGGTAGGATCTGGAACCAGTTTAAAAGTTTGATTTTGCTTATTTTAGATTAATATAGATTGTTGAGTGAAAAACGAAGCCTCGAGTCAACTTCTCGAGTTGATTTTTAGCCTTGAAGCGCAATGTTGAAGTTTTATATTAGTTTATTTACTAGATTTGGTAGTTAATCTTCAGTTACGGTATTCTTATTTAATGGTGTTAATTTTAATAAACTTATGGATTGCTTTGCTTGGACAGGGATCGCCTCGCTCGTCCGAGTGGACGGAGGACATGATCAACAGCGAGAACGACATCAACCGCCAGTTGAATTCAAACCCGTTAGTTCTGAACAGTCAGGAACAGCATTTCCCGGATAGTAACAAAATGACGAGCAAAGACGATGACGACATTATCTCTACCGACAGCAGCGATACCTCAGACTCTGACGACCAGGAAATTCCTCGAGGTATGATTTTGCGTGCAGTTTGATTTTTGTATAACTAATGCAGGTTTAAAATTTATCGTAGAAGGAGCGCAATGTCCGGTGAACCACGAGGGTCGCGAACTGATCGATATTGTCTTGCCGCTCAGTGTTGATGAGGTTTTCACACTGGTCTTTACTAACTCGCAATTCTATATCGAACTTCAAACCAGAAAAAAGGCTTCAGGTAACGTGATAGTTTTATCTACTTTTTGTGCTGTGTTAAACTTCTGAACTCTTGGTTTAGAACTGGCCATGTCTCCTTGGCACGAGTCGACAGACGGGTCCGAGAAGATTCGTCAAGTCGCCTACACGCTGCAACTGAGCAATAGCCTTGGTGTGAAAAGTACTCGAGTAACTGAAGACCAGGTAAACACCTTATACTTTTACGCGATATTTTCATATTTTATCTTACACTCTTGAAATTATTTGCCAGACTCTTCTCGCATGCAGTCGAGCGGGACACTTGTACGCAGTCAATGCCGACGTCTCCAACGCTGGAATTCCCTACGCCGATACCTTTTACACAGCGATCCACTACTGTATCATGAGACTGGGTAGTAACGAGTCGCGACTGGTAGTCCACGCTCAAGTCAAGTACAGGAAGAACGTCTGGGGAGTAGTGAAAAGTACGCCCTACCGAAATTTGCAGTTTATTCTAAAAATGTCTTTCTTACCTTGATTTATGACTAATTTCTGCTCGCTTGCAGCGTTTATCGAGAAAAATACGTGGTCTGGTGTGGACGAGCATTTCGGGATGTTGCGACAGGCGCTTCAGGAGCTCGTCACTTCTCGGGAAGAATCGAACCGCCTGCAGGAGCTCGCGCAGGGGGCCAACGGTGGCAAACCTCGTCACGTTCGCCCGCCACGGAGGCGAAGAACCGCCGAGGAAGTCATCAAGGAAGGTCGTGTTGGGTCGGAGCGGTCCCTGGCTACAACGGCCTCAGTCCCAGGGCTCGAACCCAAGCTCGTCTTGAAGAAGACCTTGCTGAGGAAATCTGCTGGAGGGCAGACTGATCAATCGGGAATTGTCACTGGAGCTCCTGCTGGCTCAGTTCAGTTTATTCTAGTGTTTCTGCTTATGCTGATGGTTCTTAATGGACTTCTCTATTGGAGATTGATGGCTCTGGAGGAGTTAGCCAGCCGCGTCCAAGATACTCAGGCTCAGTGCAGCCCAGCCAACCTGGCCGACCTTCGCGTTATAGAGTAAAAAACACTTTTGATTTAAGATTCCATCGTTTCATTGGTAAACTTTTTCTCGAATAGGGAAAATCCACAGACGAGAGAAGACTGGCTGAACCTCTTACGGCAGCAGGAGATGCTTCACCGAACCGAAGAAGTCAAGTGGAAGCAAGCTGTAGCTACAGCGAGCAGTCTGCTGAAACAAGCGGAAAAATCTCTTCTGTTTCTAATGAATAGTTCCAAAGATTTCGATTCGTTTGGCGATACGAGCAAGCACGATTCCACTCAGCAGCCTCCTCTTGCGGCTGTCGATGACCAAAGCAGCATAGATGGGCCCTAAAAAAAAATCCATTCAGAAATCCGAAAAAAACATAACTTTTCCCGCAGAACTTTCAACAGTGTTTTGTTTTCCCCAGATTCCAGAATTTTCTATGTCTTTAAGAAATGTATCACGCTAGGGAAGACTTTTTGTTTTATGTATGATTAGATATCTTGGCTAGTCGCGGGTGGAAATTTTTCATTTCATTCACTCTCTTCTATTTTTTCACTTTTTTGGACATTTCTTCATCCCTTTGAAATACTGAGGGTTAAGGTAAAAAAAAATAAAATCCGTCTTATCAATGGGAACGTTTAAAAATCCCCTTGTGATAGTTGAATTACGTGAAAATTTAGTATAAATTTAATCCCTTTTCTTTGTTATCCAATTTCTCGTCATCTTATATTCACTTCTGTATTTAACGTGTTTTTTTTTCTTTTTCTTTCTGGAAACAAGCAGGAATTCGTGTTAACGCAATATCTAGTACGACAAAACCGAACACAAATAAACGGAGAAAGAAGATCCAATACAAAATCATCAGCTTTCATTAACAACAATTTTATTTCAGGCAACTGTTCCAAATTTAACAATAATTAAATTTAAATTATACGTCTTTCCACAGCGTAATGTCGAAATGGGAATATCGCGACTGTAGCAAGGCAACCATGGGTTCCTAGACCAAGAAAAATAGTATTAGTAAATGCTTAACTATTAGTTTCACTACTAAGTAGACGAGATACTAAGCTAGCTTACGACCTAGTCGAATGAGTGGTGGTAATGTGAAAAAAATTTAAATTATATTTAATAGCAGGAAATTAATTAAATTAAAATAAATTACGCGTCGGACGGGGCCCACAGAACGAAAGGCGTCGCCCACTGAATCGTCCCCGCAGTTTCGCACAGCAGTCGAGCAAGGCTGAATCGACGGATCTCGCGAAGTTGTCCTGAAAAAAAAAAACATTAAAAATTCGTAATAGTTTTTAGCATTAATAGCAACAGTCGTAAGCCGCTAGTTGAGTTAAAATAGTTGGCAACGTTGCTATATTTATCATCTTTGAGTATGAATAAGAGTGGAGAGGCCCTTGGCTATCTCTCCTCAACAAATCACCCGGTCCCGCCAACTTTCGAAAAAAGCCCCGAGGTACTTCGCTCTAATTGGCTACTCCAGAAGAAACAAAACACTATCGCTTAATGTAAACAGAAAAGCAGACGGAGTCAGAGACAAAGCGAAAGCGCGCCTGTAGGGAAATCAAATATTTTCAGCGGACTGCGTTCGTCATTTTTTTTTCTTCTGTTCTAAGCCCCTCCTACAAAGTGGGTGGTAGAGCCCGCCGAGGCCGGGTTGGCCGCTCTAAGGGTCTCTCCATTCTTATTCATACCCAAGGTTTATCATTTATTTCAGTCGTCTGCTTTGCCCCTGCAGTTCCTTGAGCTAGATACAACTTCAACTATTTTTTTAACTACTAGTTAAGAAGCCTTAGCAGTTTAGCAACAAACGCTATCTAACGCTATTTTGATAACTAGTAAACTAGCTAGATGCTGTTTCCAGTTACTAGGTCTTAGACTACCTACTACTGTTCAACTATCTAAACTACTTGGTTGAAACTACTGATGTAAAACTAACACACCAGAAGTGAACGAGTGCGACTGTCCTCCATGTTCATAGTAAAAACGGTCTCCATCCTTCAGTCGAAGAAACTGGTCAGAAATGATACAAGCAGCAGTGGGTCCAACAATCCCGCCATTCACTGGCCATTCAGCGAGCAGTCCGACGTACAAGTCGATATCGTCGACGCTTTCGTACAGTTTCTTCAACTTCAGCAAAACCTACAAATCAGAACGTAGTTTATCTCGTAAGTCTAACAACCAAAATTAATAAAATATTAATATAAACTAATTAAAATTATCATTTTTTGTTGATTTCAGTACATCGGGACGCAGGACGTCGAGCAGGTCATCAAAGACTTGGGCTCGTTTCAGGCCGCAAGCTTCTCGGTAGTGGTTATAGCCTGCTAAACCATGGTCTCGGCTACGCCAGATATTGAAAGTGATCAAATCCAGACCCCAGTCCTGGTAGGGAACTTTGAAAAGGTAGTGGTTCACCTAAAAACATAAAAAATTCCAATTTTTCATTTAAATATGAAGGGTCATTTAATATATTATTAATTTTAAAGTAATTAATTCCTATGTTAAATTCTATGTTAGACTGACAATTAATTAGGATTCAAATTTTCAAACATTATACACTTAATATTAATAATATTATTTACAAGATGACTATCATCTTATTATATAACTATAATTACTAAATAATAATGAACTATTATTATAGGGCAATAGGTCAAACGCGTGCCTCTCTATAGCGGACACAATTGTTAAATCAACCATTAATAAATTTAATACTTTCTTTGCACCAAACTGTTTCTTGAATTTGTGATTTTTTGGAGGTACTTTAAGTAAAAATTCTAATTTATCCGTGTTTAATTCGCGTGTCCGTAAAAGAGTGGCTGCTCTTCAGCGGCGATTTTGGCATAGGCCCTATTGATAATGTAAGAAGAGCTAGTTTACCGCTTCGGAAACCCATTGGTCGAAATTTTGCGGGTTCTGGCACATGAGTCCACGGAAGAGTCCGTCGATGAGGTAAGGCTGCGTGATGATGCCTGGGTTGTTGAACCAGTCCTTCAGGTGGAGCTGACCGGCGTAGTTTGTGCACATGTCGCCTGCGTATAAGCTGCCAACAAAAGAGTCGATTAGCTAGTGAGTAGTAAGATGGGTAGCTCGTAACTAAGTTAAAACTAACTTGGTACCTAGGAGATAAGTAGCATGAAATAGCTGAAAGATTAGCTAATCAACTAGCTGGACTAGGTTTGTTGGCTTGCTGAAATAGCTGAAAGTCTGGCTAGTCAACTAGTTAGACAGCTAGCTGAACAAATAGCTGAATAACTGGCTAATTAAACGACTAATCAACTAGCTAAACTAGGTTTGTTAACTTGCTGAAATAGCCGAAATACTGGCTAGTCAACTAGGTGAACTAGCTTGTAACTACCTTGGTTAACTAGCTGAACAAGTAGCTGAAAGTCTGGCTGGTCAACTAGTTGAACTAGGTTTACAAGTAGATCTAAGCAGGGTTAAATTTTCAGCTTACCATCTAGTGCTCAAACTAGTTTGTAAGCTTCAACCAAGCTAACAACTAACTAAACAATTAGCTCACCAATCAGCCTACTATCTAGCTCACTAACTAGCTCACTATCTAGCTAACCAGCCATCTTGCTGTCTAGCTCATCAACTAGCGTACTGTCTACCTTATGATCTAGTTGATTACCTAGCTTACTATCTAGCTCAGACCGACTAGTTCGTTTTAGCTCCATTTTAAAAGCGGCCAAACAGACTTACTCTTGCCAGTTCTGAATGAGCGAGTGACCGTAGCGAAACGCTGCGGTAGCAAATTCATTGATAACACCGCCCTTCACGTTTTCGTCATATGTATACGAGTATCCGTCCGTCAGGGGTATCAAGCCGTACTCAGCCATCAGGTAAGGTCCTGTAGGTATCAATATTTCCATTACCAGTAGCTGGCATAGTCAGGGCAATAAAAAAGAGGAGCACTAACTTTAGATAGGAATGCAGAAGGACAAATTTGTCAAATTAGCCCTCAGGCAATAAAATTCATACAATTCGAACAGTTGGGTTCTCGTAGGGGATCTTTTGTCCGTCATATCTAAGTTAGCGTTTGCTTTTTCATTGTCCAAGACTGTACTATTGCATTGTACGTTTGACGCAAGTTTACCAAGAACAGCTGGGAGGTACTCGTTGTAAGTGATGTGCTGGATAATGGCACCGACAATCTTCCTGGCCTCCTGGTAGATCCTCTCGTCGTCCCAGTGGGGATTGATGTAGGCCAACTGGTCGGCCAGCAAGTTGTGCTTACGCAGAAACAGAGTTTGCAAGGCAGTCAACGCCGGGTACTGATTAACGCGAACATCACCTACAAGCAACAGCCCAATAGTTACAACTTTAGTATTGAGAATATTACTTTGGATAGTAAAAGTTGTTGGGACATTTCATCACCTGCAAGAAAGCATCTGTTGCCGGCCTGGTATCCGGGGCAATCGACTCCAGTCTGGTCGACGGGCAGAAGCGCCTGTCCGTTGAGGTACGACGCCTTCAGTCGTCCACCACTGTATTCACGCAGGCTGCGCGAAACTTCTTCTGTCGATCCGTAAATTGGCGATCCGTCCAAGTAATGCGTGTTTTGGTTCAGCTACAACATTGACGGACCAAAAGTTAGCGGTACAGTAATTAATTTAAATAATATAGACCTGGTTAGCGTAGCCGAAAGTGCACTCCTCCCTTGGCGCCACGACAGATCGGACAAAATCCAAGCAGCTGACTCCAAACTGGCTGTAGAACGGATCGTCAATGGGGATATCGACAGGAAAGCAGAGTGGATGCGTGAACTGTGGTGGAAGGTATTTGCCGTCCGGAGTGCAACACTGCAGGGCCGTATTGTTCACTATCGATTTAACATAAATTAGTATTACTTCAATCGATTTTCAAGGGCGTGAAACTTACGTGATCGATACACCGGAGTGTGTACTAGATCGTGAGCAACGAACTGACCCCAAACCATAATCATGTGAGACAGCTGATACTCTGGATGGTTCTCGTCGGTCACCACAGTGCGAGAAATGTCTCGAGATACCGCGAGGTATGGCCATTCCTTCGGTGCCCAGATACCTGTACGTTTAACATAATTAACTACAGTTAAACTACAATTACTAGTAAAAGTTAGCCTTGTTTAACGACTCGAAAATCTCTATACACAAGGTTGGTCAACTATAATAAGAAGAAACGAGTTTAATTAGCGTAAATTTTTTGTTACCGTCACTGTAAGCTGGCGGCAGGTCGCGATCCATTGCTGTGTTGGAGCGGCCCCAGTTGGGGTACTTCAAGTTGTTGCACGATCCATCGTAAGTTCTGCAAATTTATCAATAAAACATATGAATATATCAACAAATTGATATTAAATTGTAGAAATTAGCAAGCATATACGTTTACCTGTGGAGATACGATGCAGAACAGACAGGTGCAGGAATGCAAGTTTCAGCTAGAGCTGTTTTACTAATGTCGATCAGCTGTGTAGCGAATCCAGCTTCCTTGGGCGACAAATTCATTCTATTTCAAGAAAATACTATGTCTCTATTCAGTTAATCGTACTTAGATTTTCTTACGCAGTAGCGATTTTCCTAGTAGCTTCCACTTGTTGAAGTCCGTTCCATCCAGCTTTGAGAGCTCCCCACAGCGCCAAAGTGTTGAGTGAATAGATGACCGAAGAAGGGTTTGGGTTGTACGAAATGTTTTTCCAAAGATACCATTCGACTTTAGAGACTTGCTCGATGATTCCAGAACCTCCAGAAATGATTGTGTTGATTTCGACTGGCGACACATCGCGAGGCAGGGCCATTGATACACTCACATGCGGAAATCGAGCAACAGTGGCTAAAACACAAAGAACCAGAATAACAAGCAGTAAGTTCTTGAAGGGCAACTCCGGACAACTTGGAAGAAACACATGTTACAGAACTGTTTACGCTGATTCCGAATATATAGTGTCCCAATTTCAATTTTCTACCGTTTAGTCGCTAAAATTAATCAAAGTCCGTAAATGCACGTGGCAACGTTGGAAATTAAGCGTACGATCGGATTGGTTCGCACAGTCACGTGGTTAAAACAGCCAATCAAAAAGTTTGCTCACTCATAGTAACAAACATGTAACATGTTGTAGGGAGTCAACTGTATCACGAAATTGTCTGCGAACCAACCAAATCTTGTGCATAGTTTCCAGGGTTGCCACATACATTTTTAAGTTTTATATAATTTTTAGCGGTCAAACGGTAGAAAATTGAGATAGGGACACTACATGTATTCGGAATCAGGGTAAAAAGTTTAATAACATAAATTTTTCCCAAGTTGTCCGGAGTTGCCCTTTAACGAACTGAAATACTTACACGTTGACTGGTAAACGTCCGGGCAGCACATGCCCCAGCTTCCGTCCAAGGACCAACACCACCAAGGGTTACGCAGAATGTCGATGAACCAGACCGAACAGTAAATCGCCGGCTTGCAGTACGGTGTCCCATACTCGGACGGGCACCACAGATCTCCACCAGGAATGCGATAAAGCCTTGAGAGTGATCAAATACATTGCAATAACTCTAAGTAAAATCTAAGTCATATTATAATGTTGACTTACGAATCAGGGTAAGGTATCAGCGCAGTGGGTCCGTACACGGACAAGCTATACTGTCCCGAGGAAGGTGCCAATTCTGCCGTGAAAGCTGCGAGTACCATCCATAGCCTGCAATGTTCAACTTAATGAATTGATATTTCATTAAAGTTTATAGATGCTAAAACTTACATCAACATTCTCATCAGCAGTGCCTCTTCGCTCCTCTGCACTATGCAATGGACTGATCGTACGTTCTAGCTTTTGACTAAATTTTTCAGGGTGCTTACTTTTTCCAGGCTTATTTGCATATCTTTCATCAGGAAAACATTTTCTACAAAGAAATATGCAATGGAAATCCTTGATTCCTAAAAAACTGTGAGAAAATAGCTAAGGATTGTCAGGATGGACGTGGATTGGCTCGTCAGCCGAAGGGCATAAATTAGGCGAAAAGCCTTGGTTTTGTCAGAGTTGGTCGGCCGACAGGGTCGAACTCATGATACGCTCATCTCTGGTAAGTATTACAGTTCTTTAACGAATAAATTTACTTTAGTAACTAAATGAAACATTATCAAAGTAACTTTAACTACTTTAGTTACTTTTGAGTTGATCTGGATCGATTAAGGATACAATAAACTTTCGTTGTAGATTTTTAGACTACTAAAATGCATTCAGAAACGTAGATTATTTTATATTCCGAGATTCCTATAAAGCCTTTATTCTATACATCCTTGAATTGCATTAGTTTCTTTGCTAATTAGGGCAATTTAACTTTAGTTACTTCAGATTCTAACAGGTTTGATCGACAATCGATTAAAATAGTTTATTTTCTAGGAATAAAATCGATGGTGAGGAATGAGGAACCCCTGCGTACTTCGTATCGCCGTTGCATTTGCTGCTCTTGTGCTGGGCTGTGCCGGTACTGCGCTGAGCCAGTATCAGTATCGCTACCCGAACCAGTACCACTACCAGAGCGTCTCGGCTAACACCGCACCCCATGGCTACGAATGCCCAGCCATGGGTTCGTATCCTTCCCGCTGTCGGCACATGGTCCAGTGCTCCGTTTGGTACGTCGAGATCCACGCCTACCGCAACGCCATCTGCACCAAGAGCGACTACTACTGGAAGGCCTGCTGTCCGACTATCATCGGAGGGTCTAGTAAGTCTCTTTATCAATCGCAATCGAGCATTTAATCAATAGCTTTTCTCTGCAGATACGGCTGGGCGGTTCAAGGAACGCTCTGTCGACGAGGAGCTGAAGGAGATCGCGCCGCAGCAAGTGAGTCTTGTCGTCAACTATGGTCTGGAGGAACTCAAACGTCTGTCGGCGATCGAAGTGACGTTGATCGAGCACAAGGCTTTTCTTACTACCTCGTCGCCATCTTGGGGCTACTACGTCAACATGAAAGCTACAGATGCCGCGCTTGTCTCTGCGGAACTTGGACTCATGGTCACTAGGGCTACCCAGAAACTCAAGCATGTGTAAGTCCAACTTGAAATTAGTTCAAAATTACTCGAATTATTAAAAATCCTCGTTTTTTTTTAGGATGAACCTCTCGAACAAGGCGGCGGGTATCGCTACTCAGAAGCTGAAGGTGAAGGGTACAGCCCTGGAGAAGGCTTGTCTTGACGAGCCCAAATGTGTCTTGTCCAAGTATCGTACCATCGACGGAACGTGCAACAATGTCGACAGCCCCTTGATGGGAGGCACCAACACTCAGCAGGATCGTATTCTTCCCCCCGACTACGATGATGGTAACATTTCTTGTCCATTTTTTTGAGCATACGGATGATAGTTCGATGTAAAATTGAAATGAATTTTGAAAAGGTGTTTGGGAAGCGCGCGACAAGGGGATGCCCAACTCTCGTTTGGTAAGTGTAGCCATTGGTCCAGAGATCAACCACATGTACTACGATACCACCCTGATACTCATGCAGTGGGGACAGCTGGTTGACCACGATATCACTCACGTACCTACTTTCCGCCTTGGTAAGCTTAACCTTGTGAAAACTTAGTTACAAGTATAACTATGTCTTTGTTGTAGCAAACCAGACTGGGATTGAGTGCTGCACGCCTGACGGAAAGCATCTGCCGAAGGAACTGAAGCACCCGCACTGCTTTACGCTGGACATTCTGCCGGAGATCCGTTCTACGGTCAGCACGGTGTCGAGTGTATCAACTTTGTTCGTTCAGCTGTTGCCCAGAGGACCGATTGCGCTTTTGGTTACGCGGAGCAGATTAACCAGGTAACTGGACATAAATGTCAATGCCGGATAATACTGAAATGTTGTCTTCATGTTTCAAAAGGTGACCCATTGGCTGGATGCATCGGTGGTGTACGGTTCCAGCAAAGAGCAATCCGAACTTGTTCGAGCCCGAACCGGCGGCCGCTTGAAGACGCTCTACTACAACAACCGTCATCTGCTTCCGCTGGACCCTATGGGTGGTGAGTGCGTGGCGTGGGACAAGACCGCTCGCTGCTTCTTGGCCGGCGATTCGCGAGTCAACCAGTTGCTGGCTCTCACGGCGTTGCAAGTGATCCTCATGCGAGAACACAACCGCCTTGCCGATGAACTGGCCCGCATTAACCCTTACTGGGACGACGAGAAGATCTTCCAGGAGACCAGGAGGATTGTCGGCGCTATTATGCAGCACGTTACTTATAATGAGTACCTTCCTGTTCTGCTTGGTGAGTTAATTTGTTTAAATATTTGGAAATACAAGTTTTAAAATGTTCTGTTTGGTTTTTCTTGCAGGAAGGAAAACTATGGAGGCTCATGGCTTGCTTCCTCGGCATACGGGTTTCAGCTACAATTACGACAAGAACGTTACTGGAACTATTCTGAACGAGTTCTCCACTGCTGCTTATCGATATGGCCATTCTGTAGTTCACCATTACTACGAGTAACTGGTTTTTCTTTTGAATAGTGATAAGTTCTCTTTTGGAGATCGGTAATTGACACACCTTTAATTTGAAAGGCTGCTCAACGACAAGTGGGCCGTTTACGAACGTCACTGGCTGCGCGACATTTTCAATGACAATCGCCTGATGTTTCGTCATGACGTCCTTGATGGTGTTCTCCGTGGACTGGTCACTACGCCACCGCAGAAGTTTGATCACTACTTCACCAAAGACGTAAGTATAATTCCTATGAACTATCAGCACGATTTACTAATGTTCTGTTTTTTAGCTGACGAATCTCCTGTTCCGAGCCAAGGAGAAACCTTACGGTGGTGACCTGTTGGCCTTCAACGTTTGGCGAGGCCGTGACAACGGACTGCCCGGCTATAACCACTACCGCGAGCTCGTCGGTCTGCGCAAAGTCAACAGCTTCAACGAAATGACTGATACGATGTCTGCAGATGTAAGTTTCATTACAAAATTCGACTGGAATAGAGCTGATTGGCTTAATTTATCATTTCAGCTTGTGGACAAGTTTTCGCGCCTGTACAGAAGTCCGGACCATATTGACTTGTACGCTGCCGGCGTTGCCGAATATCCAACGGGCGATTCGATGATGGGTCCGACGTTTACGAAGATCATCGCTGACCAGTTTGCTCGCTTGAAGGACGGCGATCGCTTCTATTACGAGAATGGTGGCCAAGTCAATTCATTCACTGAACGTAATGCAATTTTTAACTTTTCATATTTGGTTTGTAAATTAAGTTGAAATTTTGCAGAGCAACTGAACGAGATTCGCAAAGTGAGTATGGCTGCTCTGCTCTGCCGCAATGGCGACTACATCACTACCATCCAACCACTAGTTTTCCGTCCACCTTCCGATGTGTAAGTTGTATCTAGTCTAAGTAGTTTAATATATTCACATTGGATTTGTTTTCAGGAATCCTCGGATATCTTGTTCTTACATCCCCTACATGAATCTTCAGCACTGGAGGGAACACTACTGAAATTAACTGTTACTTGTTATCCAATCAGGAATTTGTTAATTTTTTCTGATGAGAACATCAATAAACGAAACATTGGGAAATTAAGTTACTGTGTATTTTAATTTATCACGGAAAAAGCATCTGTTTTGAAGTCACCAGAACACTTGGACATCGTTCTTTAAGTTGTATATAAATAATACAGAACTTTAGAAGTAGTATGGGTCGTAGTGCTGCTGCTTATACTCTTGCCAAGGAACCAGGTTGAAGCGGGAATGGATGGAGAATCGCAGTCAACCAGAGGATTCCTATTTTATCACGAATAGCAAATTAGGAATAAATTGGCTTAATGTAATTGTGAACTTACACTTCAGAGATCTGGCGGAAAGCTAATGGCTGCATGCTGTAGACGTCGCTGTTGTCGCAAATCAGACGTGCGAAACTTGTCTTGCGAATCTCGTTCAGTTGCTCTGTAAATCAAATATTTCAGTAAACTGGTAAGTCACTATGTGAGCAAGTTATTTAGTACCTTCGCTAAATGATCCAGCTTGTCCACCGAGGTCGTAGAAATAACGGTCTCCGCGTTTCAGGCGAGTGAACTGGTCTGAAACGATGCACTGGAACGTGGGTCCGATAAGCGCACCCGGAGCCGGACGTTCAGAGATACCACCAATGAAGAGATCGATATCATCGACAGATCGATAGAGCAGGCGGAATCGTTCGACAATCTATCGATTTATAATATTAATAAGTTTTCTGCAAGAATTGGAAACGAAGCTATGATTTACCGGCTTGGCGATGTAGTCATGAAGATCTTCGAATCTGCGAGCGCGAGGCAAACCACAGAGAACTCGGTAATCATTATACGATTGCAATCCGTGATCTCTTCCACGCTGGATGTTCAGAGCAACCAAGTCCATACCAAAGTTCTTGCCGACTTCTTGGAACAAGTGGTTGGTCAGCTAGATTTTTCACACACAAAGTTTGGTAAGTTGATTTGCGCGAATAAGATTTTTTCTTACTTCTTCAGAGACGTAGTTGTCGAAATCCTGAATGGGTTGGGTGGCAAGACCAACAAGGAAACGTTCCAGGTTTCCAGGAGTGTAAAGAACCTGCGATTTGAAGAAATGGTGGCGAAGGAGAATGTCCGATTCCGGTTTGCGGCGTTCATTCAAAAGCCTGTATCGCACACAGATATTATCAATTAATTGTAGGTTTAGATTCGGAAAGTAGAGCTTACTCCACTTGGCCTTGGACCAGACTGTGTCCGAAGCGGAAACCTGCAGTAGCGAACTCGTTGACGATAGTCGGGTTGACACTCTCGTCGTAATCGCTGCTAAATCCGTAAGCCAAGGTGAAGAGACCCTGCTTTTCCATTTTCTCGCGACCTTAATCACCATACGATTTCAATTAATTTTACGAAATTATTGGGTAAACCAGAGTGGCATTTACCGATAATGATAGGCAACCATTCGTTGTAAGTGATGTGCTGCATTTGGGCAATCAAGATTCTGCGAGCTTCTTGGTACAACCTCTCGTCGTCCCAGTAAGGATTCAGTTTAGCCAGTTCATCGGTCAGGCGGTTGTGTTCACGCATGAAAATGGTGTGAGTCACAGCGAGATCCGGCTGTTCGTTTGCACGCGAATCACCTGTGAGCAATTTGGAATATTTCAGTACAATCAATAATATTTGAAGAGGCTAGTGAAATTACCAGCTTTGAAGCATTTGACTTCCTTAGGAGGATCGATTCCAGTCAAGTTCTTGGAAGAGTACAGTCCATTTCAGGATCGTTGTCCGGGGAAGAAGGTCCCGACCTCCACGATGACCACTTCGGGGAGTCACCAACAGTTTGCCGCCTTTGAAGGATCGCAAAGCCCGGGCTTCATCCTCGTCCGATCCGTACACGTTCGAGTTGTCCAAGTAGTGGGTCAGTTGATTCATCTGTTAAATTCAATTCAAGTGGATTATTTATAAGTATGAAAAATTTATTTATGTACGAATACTTCACTGATTAGTAATTTACTATTTGAACTGCTTTTATTAACATATTATTGATTTATTTACCTGTTCTCCGTGACCGAAGTTGCAGTCGAGACGAGGGGCAGGCATGGATCGCACGAAGCTCATGCAGCGCTGTCCGTGGCGGGAAAAGAAAGGGTCGTCCTCTGGGATTTCGATGGGCAACATTCAGGGTGAACAAAAGCAGAGTTCGTAATATCACGTCCGTCTTCACCGCAGCAAACAATACCAGTTGCATTGGCTTCTACAATGGTTCAAAAATGTTAGCAATAATTACTAGTCTAAAACTCAAAAATTATGTATTTAAAAATGGTTTTATGGAAAGAGGACTTTTTCTTATTTATTAAAATATTGAGAAGTACTTTATGTTATGTTAGATATCTTTTTAAATAAATAATTAAATAAATAAGTTAAAAGTTTTCATAATGTCAAATAATTTGAATGAAATATAGTAAATTAATTTATTATATCTGGCAACGCTGGACTGTTGACAGGAAAGTCTGCAGAATACATACCCATGCGGAAAACAGGAGTTGATGTCATATCGTGATCCAAGAACTGGCCGTACTGCATAACCCACAACGTGTGACTTTCGTGAGGATTGTCAATATCCGGAATAACGGAAATGGAAACTAATCGGGCACTGGGCAATTCCCCGCCATCACTAGCCAGACGTGGGAACCAGACACCTGAAAGTTGTTCAAGTTTGTAAGTAATTGGTAAGTGTCATTTATGAAACCGTAAGCAAAAATCTACGTTAAAATACTGTTTGTATAAACATCTGTAGGTTTGAATGAAGATGTTTACCGTCAGCGTAAGCGGCAGTCAAGGCACGCTGGAAGGGAGAACGAGATCTTCCCCACGAACCACGTTTCAGGTTATTGCAGGTGCCGTCGAGGGTGCGGAACGCCGAGTTCGCAGCTTTGGAGTGGCACTCGGGCTCAGCTGGGCACGTTCCCCGATGATGGTGTCCCGCAGACTGAACTGGGACAAACCGAAACCAGCCTCGTCGGGATTCAGGTGGAATCTGTAAAAATTTCAAGTGTAAATCATGGCATTAAT
This sequence comes from Eulimnadia texana, assembly GCA_002872375.1. NCBI lineage: Eukaryota > Metazoa > Arthropoda > Branchiopoda > Diplostraca > Limnadiidae > Eulimnadia > Eulimnadia texana. Next base: position 29,560,311 of record NKDA01000001.1, on the reverse strand, counting down.
AATCTGAATATTTTTCATCAGGAAATGTTAAAGTTTTACGATACCTTTTTCCCAATTCCTTCGTGGTCTCGACACCGAGCAGAGCGTCGCGGCTTCGCTTGATGGTGAACTGATTTGTCTGGAAGAAAAGGAGATGGTTGTAGGAAGCTGAATTTCTTCTGACGACAATTCCTTTCTGTTTCAGCAGTTTCTCGGTTTCGTCAATCAAATGAATCGCAAACTTTCCTTCCTCGGCAGCAGCGTTCAGATCGTGCACCGTGATCGGGACGTAGAGCTTTACGTCTTTCTTGGGAGCTTTAAAGGTCTGTCCTTTTCCTGTAATTTTATTAGAACTTTGCAATGAACCGTTAAAGTTGACATTTATTCTTATTTTTCTTACTGTTGTAGGGAAGATCTGGGCAGCACGCTCCGAGGGCTCCGTCAGGAAGTTTGCACGACACCTTGTCGCTGTACAGCAAATCGTCGTACCAGACTGCGCATTCAGCTACAGGCCTGCACGAACTCTCCTGACCAGCAACAGCTGGGCAATAGTGAGCAGCGTATGATTCAGGTTTATATCCGTAAGACTCAGGTTTAGGTTTAGGATACTCTGGTTTGTAAGCTGGTTCGGGCTCGTAAGCCGGCTTGTAAGCTGGTTCAGGCTTGTAAGCTGGTTCAGGCTTGTAAGCTGGTTCAGGCTTGTAAGCCGGTTCAGGTTTGTAGCTAGGCTTGTAAGCTGGTTCAGGTTCGTATTTAGGTTTGTAAGCCGGTTCAGGTTTGTAGGCTGGTTTGTAAGCAGGTTCCGGTTTGTAGGCCGGTTTGTAAGCAGCTTGGGTTCGAAGAACGGTTCGGGTTCAGGGTAAGATTTTGGTGGTTCCGTAGTGTAAGGATTCACTGGTTTTGGTCCATAAGGATCAGCCGATGGAAACTGCGGGCGGTGTTGGTACTGGAAGGATCCAGAAGTGAAGGGATAGCTGAAACTGAGCTCAGTAAAGTCAAATTTTCCCAAAGGATTGGAGAAGAGATCCTTGGGAGCGAAGCCGCTAGTAGTAGCCGGGAAAGGATTGTGGGATCTCGCTGCTGAGGCTCGATAGTACTGACGTTTCTCGCGGGAAGTTTGGTTGCCAGACTCGGTGGAGTTCAAATCGCTAGCCAGAACGATAGCCGCGCTTAGCAGTAAGCTTAAAGCTAGTCTCGACCGCGCCATTTGTAGCTGCTCTTTTGTAAACCTGTTCAAAATCAACATATTTATAATTAGCTTATCTTTAACACTAGTCCGTAATCTAAGTTCATTTACCGTAATTGAGTTAACTTAAATATTATAGAATCCTAGACATGAATGAACAGTTGTTTCGCCTTGACTGATGCGTAAACACTGTGACAGTTTTCTTACGGTTTTGCTGGTATTTAAAGGTGTCGCTTGAAAAGCTTTCTCTTAACAGATGTTGGGGTCTTTTTACTCAAATAGAGTGGAATATTTGCTTTTTTGGCTGTGGATATGTGCTAGTGACAATGTACGACCCATCTGGAGGAAGACATTTTTGCTCTAGTTCTGAATGATTTGTGTGTCGCGCCTAACGTACGACACTTGTCTCTTGCATAGCACTACTTAACCTCAATTCTTGTTTCTAACCTCCTTATTCTAGTTGAATGTTTCCGAGACACTTAAAGGCTCGTTAACTGTGTGGTTATTTTATTGCAGTCATGATCCGAATCCATTTGACATGCAAACTTTGCCACATTCGCTTTCGCAAACTGTTGCGGAAAAAATGGAAATTTTAAGCGAAGTTTAAATAGTTCGTCACGAATTCTAATTGAAAACTACTTTGCACTACAGGTGTGAAACGCTGGAAGCCAAGAATTCCATCGTGACTGAAACATTATACAAGAGAACTCAAAGCTTATAGTTCTCATATGCAAGATAGCTGAGACTCGTTTGCATGATTCCTAGTCTCAGCAGACTGGCTGATAACAATGGCGAGAGTGTCTGAAACTTCTCGATTTGTAGTCAGTGAAAGTAGTAAAAGTAGTCAAAATCTATTCGAACAAACGAAATCTCAGTGATTTGAATGAACGGATCTGCTGCCTTGACTTTTACGCTTACAGCGCAGCCAATTCAACCTGAACACTTTTCAATAGCAAGGAAAAAAAAATTCAGGAATTCCACAACCAGTTACGCAATCTTGAACTTTAGTGTTGTAATAGTGTCGATAGTTGATAGTCGAAGCCTAATTGTGCAATCGGGCTGTATAGAAACGAACTATTGAGATGTGATAGTTCGTAGTGGTGAACGCCCTAGTCCAGAAGTGAGACACGTAACCTGGAAAGTTTTGATTTGCGCTTATTTTATTTGAATTTTTAAGAGATCAATGAATGACGCACTTTCACTTTCTCTTTGCAAATGAAGCGATTAATTTCGAAAACACCCAGTGCTTATAACCACACCTTTTTCGCCGTGGTAAATCATGCCAGACAAAAATAGTCAATCGATAGTTGATAGTTAACCTGATGTCGATAATCTTTCATTATATTATTTCAACTATTATAAATAATATCCTGAAAGAATATTTTCTGGATGCCAATCAGGAATCTGAATGCAGTGAAATTGGCCCACTTCTAGGGTGTTCAGGACCCTGACATTGGAATGCCTTAATAATACATGTTCAGGATGCTTAACAGCGTCCTGAAAAAACGCTTTCAGGATACTTAATGGTGCCCTCAGTAATCAAGATTCACAATTCTCAACGTAGTTTTTTTACTCATCCACGATCAGACGTGGTTCAGGATATTCAGGAAATGTTACGGATATCGTTCAGGATGTAGCCGACATCCTTAATTTTCCGCTGGGTCACCTGGCAGTTCATTAGTTAGAATGTTAGTTAGAACTATCTAAAGTGAATTACTGTCTTTCTAGAAGCTTTTCAGTACCTTTAGAGTTTCTAGTGGTCAGTATACTGAAACTATTAGTTATAGCTAATTTGCTTAGTAGTTTGGTAGTAAGTTGTCTAATAGTTCTAAAACAGTTTGATAGTTTTCTTAGTAGTTTCACGAATACTATTTTACCCAGTACTTAATTGGGAGTTAGATTTATATTTGAAACTATCTAAAACGAATGACTACTTTTTATGAAGTTTTTCAGTATCTTGGTCAGTGTGCTAAAACTTAGTTAACTGATTTGCTTATTGGTTTTATTACTACTAAACTAACCAGTACTTAAAAATATCTGCAATTAATGACTATCTGCTACGATTCTAGCGGTCCCTATGCTGAAACTGCTAGTAAGCTGGTTTGCTTAGCAGTTCAAGTAGCAACTCTACTACTACAGCTACCTGAACTGAATTACTATCTGCTAGGATAATATTCAGCCCCTTTACGGTTTCTAGCGGTCAGTATGCTGAAACTATTACTCGTAACTACTTTTCGTTTAGTAGTTTAAGTAGTAAGTTAACTAACCAGCTAAAAACTAACCGAAATGAATAACTGTCTGTTATCATACTTTCAGTGACTTTACAGTTTCTAGCAGTCAGTATGCTGAAACTATTACTTGTAACTACTTCGTTTAGTATTTTAAGTAGTAAGCTAACTAATGGCTGGAACTATCTGAAATGAATGACTATCTGTTTCGGTTCTAGCGCTCAGTATGCTTTAAACTATTACTTAACTAGTTTGCTTAGCTAGTTTAGTAGTAAGTTGACTAATGGTCAGAAGGTTTAGAAATAGATGACTAACCTTTTGTGAAGGTTTGGAGCAGTTAGTTGAAGTTTGGTTTTTAGTTGGGCAACTGATGAAAGTGTTAGTTATTTAAGTTTGCTTAGTAGTTTCACTGACTTCTGTTTAGTTGACTAATAGCTAGAAGTACTAGAAACAGTTGAGTAGCAAGTTGTCTAATTGTTAGCAGGTTCAGTAGTGAGTGACTTGGAGAACCGATGAAAGTGTTAGTTATCTAAGTTTGCTTAGTAGTTTCACTGACTTATATTTAGTTGAGTAATAGCTAGAAGTGCTAGAAACAGTTGAGTAGCAAGTTGTCTAATAGTTAGCAGGTTCAGTAGTGAGTGACTTGGAGAACCGATGAAAGTGTTAGTTATCTAAGTTTGCTTAGTAGTTTCACTGACTTATATTTAGTTGAGTAATAGCTAGAAGTACTAGAAACAGTTGAGTAGCAAGTTGTCTAATTGTTAGCAGGTTCAGTAGTGAGTGACTTGGAGAACCGATGAAAGTGTTAGTTATCTAAGTTTGCTTAGTAGTTTCACTGACTTATATTTAGTTGAGTAATAGCTAGAAGTGCTAGAAACAGTTGAGTAGCAAGTTGTCTAATAGTTAGCAGGTTCAGTAGTGAGTGACTTGGAGAACCGATGAAAGTGTTAGTTATCTAAGTTTGCTTAGTAGTTTCACTGACTTATATTTAGTTGAGTAATAGCTAGAAGTACTAGAAACAGTTGAGTAGCAAGTTGTCTAATTGTTAGCAGGTTCAGTAGTGAGTGACTTGGAGAACCGATGAAAGTGTTAGTTATCTAAGTTTGCTTAGTAGTTTCACTGACTTATATTTAGTTGAGTAATAGCTAGAAGTGCTAGAAACAGTTGAGTAGCAAGTTGTCTAATAGTTAGCAGGTTCAGTAGTGAGTGACTTGGAGAACCGATGAAAGTGTTAGTTATCTAAGTTTGCTTAGTAGTTTCACTGACTTATATTTAGTTGAGTAATAGCTAGAAGTACTAGAAACAGTTGAGTAGCAAGTTGTCTAATTGTTAGCAGGTTCAGTAGTGAGTGACTTGGAGAACCGATGAAAGTGTTAGTTATCTAAGTTTGCTTAGTAGTTTCACTGACTTATATTTAGTTGAGTAATAGCTAGAAGTGCTAGAAACAGTTGAGTAGCAAGTTGTCTAATAGTTAGCAGGTTCAGTAGTGAGTGACTTGGAGAACCGATGAAAGTGTTAGTTATCTAAGTTTGCTTAGTAGTTTCACTGACTTATATTTAGTTGAGTAATAGCTAGAAGTACTAGAAACAGTTGAGTAGCAAGTTGTCTAATTGTTAGCAGGTTCAGTAGTGAGTGACTTGGAGAACCGATGAAAGTGTTAGTTATCTAAGTTTGCTTAGTAGTTTCATTGACTTATATTTAGTTGACTAAAAGCTAGAAGTACTAGAAACAGTTGAGTAGCAAGTTGACTGATAGTTAGAACTATTTAAGATGAATGACTAACCTTTTGTGAAGGTTTGGAGCAGTCAGTTGAAGTTTGGTTTCAGTTGGAGAACTGATGAAAGTCTGCAGTGAGGTGGGCTTCTTTTATAGACGAGTTCTCCTCCTTGCTTCACTGGGTCTCCACTCCAAGTTCTCTTTCACGACTTACAGGCGTGTCTTAAAGAATCGTAGCGCCCCCACTCAGAATCTCGCAAGAAATCTTGAAGGAATCTTACAAGAATTTTGAAATATTCTTCGAGAAATCTCAAAGGATATTACAAGAATTCTGAAAAATCTTGGAAGAATCCTGGAGAATCTTGAGTGAATCTTTGAAGAATCTTGAATGAATCTCAGGGAGAAATGTAAGAACTTTGGAAGAATCTTAAAAGAATCTTGAATGAATCTTGAATAAGCCTCTAAGAATCTTGAATGAATCTCAGAGAGAAATCTAAGAATTTTGAAAGAATCTTGAAGGAATCTTGCAAGAATATCAAAGAATCTTGAATGAATCTTCCAAGAATCTTATAAGAATCTTGAAGGATTTCAGAGGAGTCTACAAGAATGTTGAAGAAATCCTCCATGAATCTTACGTGAATCTCGGAGAGAAATATAAGAATCTTGGAAGAATCTCAAGCGAATCTTATACCTAAACCAAACTAATCCAAACCACTGTTAAACAACTCATAAGCTAATTACTAATTTTAACAGAACTATAAAAATTATATCAAAATCAAAATTCTTAATTAACAAAGTTTGTGTAATTATAACATTAAAAAGAAATATTTCCGTGTTTCTTTTGAAATCTTGAAGAGAAATCTCGTTCTTGTGGCAGAGAAAACTTTTGCTAAGTTTGTCGAGTCTTCCTAGAGTTGGTATCACAAGTACATAGAAAGCTGAGGAAAAGCTTCACGAAGTAGTCGGCAAAAAATAGTAGCAAATGACGCACTAGACAATAGTTAATGCCAACAACTACCTGTTGACCTGTTAAACAACAAGCTTTTAATGGGAAACTTAATGTCGTTGTCTTAAGACCCGTCATCAACGCAGCCAGAAAAAAATCTGAATGAAAACGGGACTTTTTTTTAAAAATACAGTAGATGATTCTTTATGGAAGTAAGTAGTAGTAGGAGGAGGAGGAGTGGTAGCAGTGCTGGTAGTATTTGAGTAGGGGTAGGAGGAGGAGGAAGAGGAGGAGGAGGAGGAGTAGAAATAGTTGTAGCAGTAGTAATACCAGTAGCAGTAGCAGCAGCAGCAGTAGTAGTAATAGTAGTAGCGGTAGTAGTGTAAGTAGTAGGAGGAGTAGTAATACCAGTAGCAGTAGTAATCGTAGTAATAGTAGTAGCAGTAGTAGTATTATAATTAGTAGGAGGAGCAGTAGTAAGAGGATAGGGGGAGGAATGGTAGCAGTGGTAGTAGTAGTAGGAGGAGGAGGAGGAGTAGAAGTAGTAGTAGTAGTAGTAAGTAAGTAATACCAGTAGCAGTAGCACCAGCACTAGCAGTAGTAATAGTAGTAGCAGTACTAGGAGTAGAAGTAGGAGTAGAAGTAATAGTGTAAGTAGTAGGAGTAGTAGGAGTAGTAGTAGTAGTAATGGTAGCAGCAGCAGTATTAGTATTAGTAGTAGCAGTAGTAGTCGTGGTAGTAGGAGGAGGAGGAGTTGTAATAATAATAGCAGCAGCAGTAGTAGTAGTAATACTAGCAGCAGCAGTAGTATTGGTAATAGTAGCAGCAGTAGTAGTAGTAATAGCAGTAGTAGTCGTGGTAGTAGGAGGAGGAGTAGTAATAATAGTACCAGCAGCAGTAGTAGCAGTAGTAGATACAATAAAAATAATGATAATAGCAACGATAGTAATAATAATAATTTGTTGTAAAGGGTGTGGTTTTTTGGGAGCGATTGATATCCGCAATGGTATCCTTTTATACTAGAATAGTTCACGAACTACTGAAAACTATCCGAGATATTATCTCCAATTCAATTGACTTTTTCCCGCACTTCATTATCAGATTCAAGGCTTCACAATTAAACCGTTTTGCCAAAGACAATCGTCCAAAGTCACAAAAGTCTGATAACACAGTGATAACAGGGCGATAACACGGTTGAGAGTTTCGGACCCCCTGTTCGAATGTCGCAACCTTGTTCGCTTTGATTTCAGCCAAGGTAATTTTTTGATTTCAGACCAAGGGGTCCGAAACTCCGAGGAAAAGTGTACGAAGATTATTTGATAACATGTAGATTACGAGTTGATAACCGTGATAACATAACCTAGGTGTACGAAGATTCTTGGAAGTTTCGAACCCCTTTGTACCAGACCAAGAATTTTCATTACTAAATTAAAAAAACTATTAAATTACCTGAAAATTTAATCACAATAAATATTAGTAATTAAATTAATTAAGTAATTTTAATGTAAATTAAATTAATACCTAATTTTAATATAATAATTGCTAAATAATATAATTAAATATATATTTATATGTTTGTTTGGGTCTTGTATGTTTAATATATATAATGCAATATTAATATACTTTAGAATTTATTAATAATAGGCATATTAATTATAATTAATAAGCCGGATCTAGTTTAAATAGAATGTCGAAATGTTGGACGTGGGATTGCGTGGGTTCTGCCCATGGGGGGTTGGTAACTTCGTGATAGTATGTTCAGGCAGAGTTGGTGTTATCAGTGTTATCAGTTTGTTATCTGCTTGTTATCTGAGTGTTGGATTCGTGTAGTGGAGAGTGAGAATCGAATATGTGAGGAGAAGAATCTTAACTGAGACTGGAAATCTTGCATGTGAGTCCATGATTCGCACAACTGAGACCAAGATTTACACAGCTGAGGTTAAGAATCACAACTGAGACTTCAGATTCACAAAACTGAGACTTAGAATCACATGTGATCGAAAATCATAACTGAGACTAAGATTTATACGTCTGAGGCCAAGATTCATGCAGCTGAGACTAAGAATCGCATAACTGAGACCAGGATTTATATGATTGAGACCAAAATTGATAGAGCTGAGGCTAAAAGTCATAACTGAGACTAACAATCGTAACTGAGACTACAATTTACGTAACTGAGACCACATGCAGTTAAAGCCAAGATTCATACAATTGAGACTAAGAATCATAGCTGAGACTAAGATTTCTACGACTGAGGCCAAGATTTATACAACTGAGACTAAATATCACATAACTGAGACTAACAAGAGTCACAATTTACATAACCAAGTCCATTATACGTGCAGTTGAGGCAAAAATTCATACAACTGAGACTAAGAATCATAGCTGAGACCAAGATTTGTACGTCTGAGGCCAAGATTCATACAACTGAGACTAAATATCACATAGTTGAGACTAACAAGAGTCACAATTTACATAACCAAGTCCATTATACGTGTAGTTGAGGGAAAGGTTCATACAACTGAGACTAACAAGAGGCACAGTTTACATGACTAAGGCCAAGATTTATTCAGTTAAAGCAAAGATTCATACAACTGTGACTAAGAATCACATAACTGAGATCGAAAAATCACAACTGAGACCAAGATTCATGCAGTTGAGGACAAGATTCATACAACTGAGAATAAGAATCAGAGCTGAGTCCAAGATTCATGCAGTTAAAGCAAAGATTCATACAACTGAGAACAAAAATCATAGCTGAGACCAAGATTCATGCAGTTAAAGCAAAGATTCATACAACTGAGAATAAGAATCATAGCTGAGACCAAGATTCATGCAGTTGAGAACAAGATCCATACAACTGAGACTAAGAATCATAGCTGAGACCAAGATTCATGCAGTTGAGAACAAGATCCATACAACTGAGAGTAAGAATCATAGCTGAGACCAAGATTCATGCAGTTAAAGCCAAGATTCATACAACTGAGACTAACAATCATAGCTGAGACCAAGAATCCTGTATTGGATCCTACTGAAGGTGTATTGCGTTATAGCTTAGGTTCCGCCATCCGAGGTCGATGAAAGGCAGACCCGCCCCACATTTTTTCGCTTCGTCTTTTCTTTTCTTTTTGTCTTTTTCTTCTTCATTTGTTTTTTATTTTCTACTCGTTTTGATTTGTTTTTTCTTCTGTTTATTCGCAGTTCAACACAGCGTCGGGAATCCGGAGTATTAGACTCCCGCCGATTTATTTTCTAGCGACCGATTCCTAAGAAGTTTTACACCCCAAGATAATGAGGGTAATCGTATCTGCTTCGTATTCCGGTAGCAATAGAAGTGGTAGCAACTGTAGAACAGTGGTATCAGTAAGTGGTGATCGTAACAGTTGCAGTAGGAGTAGTGGTACTAAAGCAGTAGTAATATTAGTAGTAGTTGTAGTAGTGGGAGTAGTGGTAGTACTTGAAGCAGTGATAGGAGTAAGAGCGGTAGCAATAGTGGTGGTAAAGGTAGTAGTAGTAGCGGGAGGAGGAGGAGGAGGAGGAGGAGGAGTACTAGCAGTAGCGGTAGAGGTGGAAGGGGTAGTAGTAGTAGGAGCAGTGGTAATAGCAGTAGGAGTGGAAGTGGTAGTAGTAACGGGGGTAGTATTAGTAATAGTAGTAGGAGTACTAGTAGTAGTAGTAGCAATAGTAGTAGTAGTACTAGTAGTAGTAGTAGCAATAGTAGTAGTAGCAGCAACAATAGTAGTAGTAGTAATAGTATTACTAGTAGTAGTAGTTGCTGTTGTTGTTGTAATAGTAGTAGTAGTAAAATTAGTAGTTGTAGTAATAGTAGTAATAGTAGTAGTAGTAGTAGTAGTTGCTGTTGTTGTTGTAATAGTAGTAGTAGTACTAGTAGTAGTAGTATTAGTGGCAGTAGCAGTAGGAGTGGAACTGGTAGCAGTAGTAGTAGTGGTAGTGTTAGTAGTAGTAGTAGTAGTAGTAGTAGTAGTAGTAGTAGTAGTAGTAGTAGTGGCAGTAGCAGTAGGAGTGGAACTGGTAGTAGTAGTAGTGGTAGTAGTGGTAGTGTTAGTAGTAGTAGTAGTAGTAGTGGCAGTAGAGGCAGTAGCAGTAGGAGTGGAACTAGTAGTAGTAGTAGTAGTAGTAGTAGCAGCACCATTATTATTTTTATGTCAAGTTCTTGGTCTTAGTCGGGGAAAATGGAGAATTATTTGATGACAGAAATGGGCGAGTCTCTTTGGCTAATCCTTCAAGAAAGGAAAGCCGAAACTCAACTACTTAGTGAATTAGTCAAATATCTTGCGGCTAACCGCTAGTCACAAATGGCGTGTGCTTTGCTAACCACTAATTTCCACTGCGGGGTCCGACTGACTCTTTGGTAACATGTGATAACAAGTTGATAACACGTTGATAACATTGATAACACTATTTGGAGGTGTGAAGATTTTTTTCTCAGTTTTAAATCACTTATATTTTTACGGTAGTTAGTACTAGTGTTACTTTGAAGTTACTACTGTGCTACTACTACTACTCCTAATACTATTGTTACTATTACTACTACTTCTGCTGCCACTATTAGTGCTTTTAGTACTACTACTGCTGCTGCTGCTGCTGCTACTACTACTACTACTACTGCTGCTACTGCGCTTAAACTAGTACTGCTGCTGTCACGCTTCTATTGCTAATGGTACTACTTGTACTACTACTACTGGTGCTTCTCTACCTCCTCCCACTACGGCCACCATTACTACTACTTTCGAATTCTACTACATCGCTACTCTTTAACTACTACTACTATAACTACTACTGCTACCAAGTACTATTGCTAGTTTCGAACTCCTAACTACTTTTAACTTTTATTGGTATAAGTACTACCACTGCTAGCGGTACTACATTCCCTGCTACCACTACTACACTTACATTTAACCCCCGTCTACTCCTCCATTACTATACTCAGGCCTTACTACAACCATTGCAACAGCTACTACAACAACTATTTACTCTTAACCCCCTACCACCACTACTACCGTTACTACCTCTCCTACCACCACTACTACAATTACACTTGACCTCCAACTACTCCTCCGTTAGTATCAGGTTTTCCTATTACCACTACAACAACTACACCTACACTTTGCCTCCTACTACTACCACTACTACAGTTACGTTAGACCTACAACTACTCCTCCATTACTCTACTTAGGCCTTACTACAACCACTCCAACTACTACTACAACTCTTTACCTCCTACTACAATCACTACTACCATAACTCCCTGCACTGTACCACCAACTCTACTGATTTGTCGTAATTTTTCAAGTAATTTAATTGAAATCATGCTTTCATTCTTTACTGCTGTTGTTGTTGTAGCGTTACAACCTTGTTGCCCAAGGCTTATGGAGCAGTTGTTTTACTTTCGACCTCGGAATGTGAAAAATTCACGCACGCCTGTTCGTTTGCTCCAGTTTTTGACATGAAACGGGGCCGAATTTCCACAAGAATTTAGCACTTTTCCCAACAACCAACAAAAATGTCACTTTTCGCACTCTGAAAACTTTTACGATTATTGTCAAAACTGTTATCCAACAATCTAAACGCAATTAACGCGGGATAACGGCCCAAGATATACTGTGACAACTTACAAACTATCCTACTAGTTCAGTTAAATTGCTAACGCGGGATAACGGTCCAAGATATACTGTGATAATTTCCAAACTATCCCATTAGTTTAGTTAAACTACTAACGCGGGATAACGGCCCAAGATATACTGTGATAACTTACAAACTATCCTACTAGTTCAGTTAAATTGCTAACGCGGGATAACGGTCCAAGTTATACTGTGATAACTTACAAACTATTCCACTAGTTTAGTTAAACTACTAACGCGGGATAACGGCCCAAGTTATACTGTGATAACTTACAAACTATTCCACTAGTTTAGTTAAACTACTAACGCGGGATAACGGCCCAAGTTATACTGTGATAACTTACAAACTATTCCACTAGTTTAGTTAAACTACTAACGCGGGATAACGGCCCAAGATATACTGTGATAACTTACAAACTATTCCACTAGTTTAGTTAAACTGCTAATGCAGGATAACGGTCCAAGTTATACTGTGATAACTTACAAACTATCCCACTAGTTTAGTTAAACTGCTAACTATTTGGCGTATTATTAGAAGGAAAGTTGTGACTATTTCGCTGTTAGTTTATAATGGAGGTCGCAGTGTTTTTTTCCAGTGCTTTTTCTGGGTGTGGTCAAGTGGAACTGAAAGACAAAAGGCGTTGAATGGGGCATTACATAAAAATCATTGGTATTTATCTTTTCAAGTTCCCTCCAATTCTTCCTATATTTAACAACGCGGCAATTTAGTGGAAACTCAATGAGAGATTTCCGAATTAACCCAAACGTGATCTGCACTAATTTCTATTGGCAATTTACGTCACCTTTGCCATTAGAAAGTAGCGCACTATATCCAGTCATATGTTTCATAACCCAGTCTCTTAGATTTTTTTTTAAAGGCAATTCTCTCAATTTCACGAATATAACTTCATTACACAATGCTAAATTACAGAGTCGGCGTTTAGTATTTTCTTTCCGTTATAAAGGAAGCATGCAAGAATCTCATTTATCTACGTTTTGGAGAAAATCATTATTATTGTTATTATTATTATTATTATTATTTCATTACGTAATTGGTTGAATCAAGTCATCAGTTGAAATTTCCCGCTTAAAGTGAAATTTAATTTTAGTTCACATTTTCGCCGCTAGATGGCGCTGGAGCTGCGGCACTAACATCTCTGCATTTTGTTGTGTCCCGTCACCAAGTTGTTGAATTAACTAACACCATGGTTGTGAAACGTCACTCGTGTTTGCTATTTTTTACCGTGCTATATTAGCGCCAATAAAACACGAGACATGAACACTGTCTGATGCACCGACACTTTTCGACGAGGCCAGATATCGGGAAGCAGGACCGTTCCTTCCCGGCTCGCTTTTTCGGGACAGCAGCGAGATTTTACAGAGTTGGGCTTTCTGGACAGCACTGGAGAAAAAGTCTCTTTTGGAAACTCTGTTTTTGTTAAGTATGAAATTTGATTTTGCGTCTATCTTGTATCGTTTCTCCAAAAATCGAGTATTCGTTCTCTCTGAACGTTTGCTCGAACATATTTTCTCGTTACTTACTATTGAAGTAAACTGAAAGACTTGTATTGATTATCAACGCCAGCAGTGTTAAGAAGAGTGTCAGTAATACCGCAAGACGTTTCGTCGCAAAGACGTAATTGAAGGCTCGAATAAAAAATGTTTGCGAAGAAAAAACGTCCAGCGCTAAACTTTGTTCAACGTCCTGCAGCTAACGAACTTAACTCAGAAACACTTCACGACTTTGAATTTTAGTTAAAATACTTGAACAGTTCAGAAATTGCTCTTAAAGTCAGTCTCAAAACTTGTAGAAACTTTATTGGAGCCGTGAACCGGTTCGAAAGACGGTTCATAGCTCTAGGGCACGGTTTAGGTTCGGTTCATGGTTCCGGTTCAACGGTTCGGTTCAAAATTTCTCCCATAGTAGAAAATGTCAGTATTTCTAGGAACTTTATCGGAACCATGAACCGGTTCAATAGACGGTTCACAGCTCTAGGGCACGGTTTAGGTTCGGTTCATGGCCCCGGTTCAACGGTTCGGTTCAAGCTTTCTCGTATAGTACAAAATGTCAACATTTCTGGGAACTTTATCGGAACTGTGAACCGGTTCAAAAGGCGGTTCACAGCTTCAAGGCACGGTTCTTGGTTCCGGTTCAGCGGCTCGGTTCACGGTTTTGTTCAAAACTGCTCTTTTAGTTAAATTTTCAGAATTGTGTGGGCAAATTATCGGAACCGTGAACCGGTTCAAAAGACGGTTCAAAGCTTTAAAGCACGGTTCAGGTTCGGTTCAACGGTTCGGTTCACGGTTCGTTTCAAAAATTGTTCTTACAGTCAAAATTCCAAAATTGTGTGAGACCTTCATAGGATCCGTGAACCGGTTCAAAAAGCGGTTCATAGCTCTAAGGAATGGTTCAGGTTCGGTTCATGCTTCTAGTTCAACGGTTCGGTTCGAAAATTGCTTTCATAGTAGTCAACTTTTCGTAATTATGTGAGAACTTTATCGAATCCGTGAAACGGTTCTAAAGACGGTTCGCTGCTCTATGGTATGGTACAAGTTCGGTTCAACGGTTCGGTTCAAAAATTACTTTTAAAGTCAAAATTTGAAAATAAAACCGTTTACGGATTTGAAGTTACGGTTCAGGTTCGGTTCAAAGGCTCGGTTCATGAATCCGGTTCAATGGTTCAGTTCAAAAATTATATTTTAAAGTCAAAATTTCAGAATGTAAACCGTTAACAGATTTAAGCTACGGTTCAGGTTCGGTTCGTGGCACGGTTCAAAGCCTCGGTTCATGGATCCGGTTCAACGGTTCGGTTCATTGGTTCGGTTCAGAATTTCCCCTTACAAGTCAAAATTTCAAATAAATCCGTTCACAGCTCTAAGGTATGGTTCAGGTTCGGTTCAACGGTTCTGTTCCACGGTTTGGTTCAAAATGTCCCGTTAAAAGTCAAACTTTCAAAAGTAAAACTTTTCACAGGTTTCAAGTTACGGTTCAGATACGGTTCAACGGTTCGGTTCAACGATTCGGTTCAAAAACTACTTTTGAAGTCGAAATTTCAAGATGATTTCAACAATGAATTGTAACAGATTTCAAGTTACGGTTCAGGTTTGGTTCAACGGTTCGGCTCAGACGGTTCGGTTCAAGTGTGGGGCGGGTCTTGTGTATCTTCAGGGGGCGGGCTGTTTGCGTGCGAGACGCGGGAGACGCGCAGTTTTAGCGGCGGTTCTATTTTGGGCTTGAATCGTAGTTCCCTTGGCCTTGTGCAGTGTTAGTATCTCTGCCTTCTCCCGTGGTGATCTGTACGAAGAAAACTCTGCTGACCAAAGCTACAAACTTGCCTAGTTTTCAACTAGTTTTTTTGTTTTCCCCCAGCGTGGGGGACATTGTTTCTAGACGTGTTGATGTTGAGACTGGATTAAAGAGACTTGTCCCCACGTGGGGAGGGTGGGGGGTTCAACGACATTTTTTTTTTCACCCTTGTTCAAGTGTTTTGTGGTGAAAGTGATCCACCGTGAAAAACTGCTCCCATTGAAGAATACACTTAGTCGTGAAAGTTATTGGTTTTTCTGTCCAATTCTAGGTTTGACCTCTAAAAAAAAAAGTATCGATTGCAACTATGACCGATCGCCAGGTACCGCGTCAAGGTATGAATCTTATCTTTTTTTTTTCTTGAAAATTTTGAGTTGTTATTATGGTTTGATAGTGAATAGTTGAAATTTTTAGTGAGGGATTTGATTTGTGTTGATGTGAGGGTGTGTATGTTGGTTAATGAGCGAATGGAAGCGCCTCGTTAAGTAGCCACAGCAGCAGCGTGAGTAGGTTAATGAAGAAGCTTGGGTAAGACGTAGTAAGTGGACAAAGAAGCAGAAGAAGAAGAAGATGGAGATGATGATGATAGAGAAGATGAAGAAGAAGAGGATGACGAAACAAGAAAACCAAGAAGAAAAAGATGAAGATGATAGAGGAGAACAAGAGGAAGAAGATGGTGGTAAGGAAGGAGGTAGAAGAAGAGGAGGATGATGATGGAGAAGTAGGGGAAGAAGACGATGATAGAGAAGATGAAGAAGAAGAGGATAGCGAAACAAGAAAACCAAGAAGAAGAAGAAGATGATGATGATAGAGGAGAACAAGAGGAAGAAGATGGTGGTAAGGGAGGAGGTAGAAGAAGAAGATGGCGAAGAATAAGAGGATGATGATGGAGAAGTAGGGGAAGAAGATGATGATAGAGAGGATGAAGAAGAAGAGGATGACGAAACAAGAAAACCAAGAAGAAGAAGATGAAGATGATGATAGAGGAGAACAAGAAGAAGATGGTGGTAAGGAAGGAGGTAGAAGAAGAAGATGGCGAAGAATAAGAGGATGATGATGGAGAAGTAGGGGAAGAAGATGATGATAGAGAGGATGAAGAAGAAGAGGATGACGAAACAAGAAATCCAAGAAGAAGAAGATGGTGGTAAGGAAGAAAGTAGAAGAAGAAGAGGATGATGAATGTGAAGAAGAGGAAAAGGATAATGATGAAGAAGGTGGAACGAAGAAGAAGATGTGATGAAGATACAGAAGAAGAGGAATTAGGAGATGAAGGTAAAGAAGAAGCAGAGGAGGAAGATGATGAAGATACAGAAGAAGAAGAACAAGAAGATGGTGGAGTAGAAGAGAATGACGAAACAAGAAAACCAAGAAGAAGATAATGATGATGATAGAGGAAAACAAGAAGAAGATGTGGTAAGGAAGAAGGTAGAAGAAGAAGATGATGATGAATGTGAAGAAGAAGAGAAAAAGGATAATGGTGAAGAAGGTGGAACCAAGAAGAACATGGGGAAGAAGAAGATGATGATGAAGATACAGAAGAAGAAGAACAAGAAGATTGTGGAGAAGAAGAGAATGACGAAACAAGAAAACCAAGAAGAAGAAGATGATGATGATAGAGGAGAACAAGAAGAAGATGGTGGTAAGGAAGAAGGTAGAAGAAAAAGAGGATGATGATGGAGAAGTAGGGGAAGAAGAGGAAAAGAATAATGATGAAGAAGGTGGAACCAAGAAGAAGGTGTTGATGAAGATACAGAAGAAGAGGAACTAGGAGATGAAGGTAAAGAAGAAGCAGAGGAGGAAGATGATGAAGATACAAAAGAAGAAGAAGAAGATGGAGAAGATAAATACAAAGAAGAAGCGGAAGGGGATGATTATAGGAAAGAAGAAGATGATGAAAATACAGAAGAAGAAGAAGAATATGTAGTAGAGGAAGCAGGGTATCAAGATGATGAAGATGACGATACAGAAGAAGAAGAGGAACAAGGAGGTGATGATAAAGAGGAAGCTAAAAACAAGAAGATGGTGAAGAAGAAAGAGATGAAGGGAAAATAGAAGAAGAGGATGATGATGGAGAGATAAACAAGGTTGAAGACGAAGTCGAAGAAGATGATGATGCAGAAGAAGAAGAGGAACAAGAAGATGGTGAAGAAGAAAGAGATGAAGATAAAGAGAAGAGGATGATGATGAAGAAGAAGAAGGAGAGGAAGATAAAGAAGAACCAAAAGATGATGAAGATGCAGAAGAACAAGAAGGATATGAAGGTAGGGAAGAAGAAGTTGATGATGAAGATAAACAAAAAGAAGAGGAGGATGATGAAAAGGAAGAAGGAGAGTATGATGATGAAGACACAGAAGAAGAAGAAGGAGAGGAAGATAAAGAAGAACAAGAAGGATATGAAGGTAGGGAAGAAGAAGTTGATGATGAAGATAAACAAGAAGAAGAGGAGGATAATGCAAAGGAAGAAGGAGAGTATGATGATGAAAAGGAAGAAGAAGAATATGATGATGAAGACACAGAAGAAGACAAAGGTGAAGAAGAAGAGGATGATTATAAAGAAGAAGAACAAGGAGTTGAAGGTAAAAGAACCTGGTGAAGATAAAGATAAAGAAGAAGAGGAAGAGGGATGATTATAGGGAAGAAGAAGAAGATGATGATGAAGAGGAAGAGGAAGAAGAGGATGATGAAGATACAGAAGAACAAGAAGAAGACGAAGGTAAAGAACAAGAGCCTGGTGAAGATAAACATGAAGAAGAGGAAGAGTGATGATTATAGGGAAGAAGAAGAAGAAGATGATGATCATGATGAAGAAGAACAAGAACCTGGTGAAGATAAACATGAAGAAAGAAGAGGAAGAAGGATGATAATTATAGGGAAGAAGAAGATGATGAAGAGGAAGAAGAGGATGATGAAGATACAGAAGAACAAGAAGGAACTGGAGGTAAAGAAGAAGAAAATGATGATGAAGATTAACAAGAAGAAGAGGATGATTGATAAAGAAAAAGAACAAGAACCTGGTGAAGATAAACATGAAGAAGAAGAGGAAGAGGGATGATGATTATAGGGAAGTAGAAGAAGAAGATGATGAAGATAAACATGAAGAAGAAGAGGAAGAGGGATGATGATTATAGGGAAGAAGAAGAAGATGATGATGATGAAGAGGAAGAGAGCCAAGACGAGGCTTGGGTCATCATCAATTGCCTGGCTATTGCTGTGCGCGCGCCCGAGTCTGCTATTTCGGGAACCACTTGTTTACAGATCACAAATATCAAGTCTGAATATGACGCAAAAAAAAGTCCCAAAAACAATTGGGAAAACGGAAGAAAAAATAAAAGAAAATCCAAAGAAGAGCCGAAACTTTAGTGTTTCCACTTTTGCAGGGAAGTTCCCCGAAAAAAGGGAGGAAATGGAGTCTTAAAAAGGGAAGACGAAGAGACGAGAGTAAAGAGGAAATCTATAGACCCTGTACATTCTTGCACGGAGGGGAAAAAAAGGGGAAAGATAAGGGAAGAGGGGAAAAATGGAAGATTGAAAAGTGGCAACACTGCGAAACTTATTATAAAACTTTCAGACATAGACCAACAAGCTGATTCGGGGAGGGGTCCGAAACTCCGAGGAAAAGTGTACGAAGATTATTTGATAACGTGTGATAACACGGAGATAATATGGAGATAACAGGTTTGATAACAGTGATAACACGAGCTTGGTGTAAGAAGATTGCTGGAAGCCTCGGACCCCTTGACCTGACCTGATGACCTCTGATTGATAAAGTGTACGAAGATTATTTGATAACATGTGATAACACGGAGATAATATGGAGATAACAGGTTTGATAACAGTGATAACACGAGCTTGGTGTAAGAAGATTGCAAGGGGTCAGAAACTTCCACTAATCCTCGTACACCTTAGGTCATGTTATCACTGTTATCTACCTGTTATCTCCATGTTATCCTCGTGTTATCATATGTTATCAAATAATCTTCGTACACTTATTCTCGTAGTTTCGGACCCCTGGGAAGATTGCTGGAAGTCTTGGACCCCATGAACTGACCTTATCTGACCTCTGATTTATTATATTTATTTGTTTGTTTATATTAGATTCATTTATTCCATGTTTATTATTAATACTGATATGTTTCTGTATTACGTCTGTTTAAATTAATTTTATTATTATATTATATTTATTACAATAAATTTATTACTTTAGATACATTTTATTATACGATTATTTTAGTAAATATTTTTATTAATATTATAAAACGCCCCTCCAGATATCACATGTCGTAATTTAAGAATCTGAAGAATCTCGAATTCAGAAAGTCCTGGTTATCGGATGTTATCATCGTGTTATCATCGTGTTATCTGACGTTATCAGCAATGTTTTAGAAAACAGCTGATATCGTGTTCGTCGTGGAGATGTGCCAGGATCGTTAGTCGCCTGCTCAATCTACTACTGACTGAACTAGCAAGTCCAAGAATCTAGAGATTCAAGATTCACGGCGAGATTCTTGCTTTTTTGCTTCGCACAAATGATTCTTTAATGACTGCCTTTTGCCACAAGGTGGCGATGGACATGAGAAAAAAAAGCAAAACATTTTATTAAGGCATGATAACACTGTGATAGTGTATTATCCGCGGTTAGCAAGCCGTTAACCGTGGTTGATAGCTTTCAGTTTTTGCCGGGAGGGCGTTTATATGTATTAATAAGTCTTCTTTTTTACGTCACGCAGAGTTTATTTCCAGTTGCCAGAAACCCCAATGGAGTGTTATCGTCATGTTATCAAGGTGTTATCAAACTTCATGGTGGGAGACGTTTTCAAAAGGGAACTAAAATTAGCCAGTGGCAAAATTTGGAATCTTAGCTGCTGTTGTATGTGAGCGTGAGAGTGTGGGGGGGTCGCTCGCGAAAGTTGTCCGCGGCTATTCCTGGACGCACAACTTTTTAGCCAAAGTCCACGTCAACCCATTGACACCACTCCCCAGGTGGGAGGAACGGGTGACGAGGCGGGGAGGAACGAGGAGAGAGCGGGATTGGTTGGACGGTGGGAGGTAGGGAGGATGAGAGGGAAGAAGGAGAGAGTGTGATTGGTTGAGCAGTGGGTGGTTGGGAGGTAGAGATTGGGTGGTTTGGTGGGAGGAAAGAAGAGTAAGTGTGGTTGGTTGGACAGTGGGTGGTTGGGAGGTAGAGATTGGGTGGTTTGGTGGGAGGAAGGAAGATGGAAGTGTGATTGGTAGGTGGAGAGTGGGTGGTTTGGTGGGAGGAAAGAAGAGGAAGTTTGATTGGTAGGTGGAGAGTGGGTGGTTGGGAGGTAGAGAGTGGGTGGTTTGGTGGGAGGAAAGATGAGGAAGTTTGATTGGTAGGTGGAGAGTGGGTGGTTGGGAGGTAGAGATTGGGTGGTTTGGTGGGAGGAAAGAAGAGGAAGTTTGATTGGTAGGTGGAGACTGGGTGGTTGGGAGGTAGAGATTGGGTGGTTTGGTGGGAGGAGCGTGGGAGGAAAGAAGAGGAAGTGTGATTGGTGGATCAGTAGGTGGGTGGGTGAGAAAACTTTTAAAATTCCATTGGTGGAAAGAAGGGAGTTGGTGGGTGGTGGGTGGGAAGGAGGTGATAGGTAATTGGTCGCCATATTGTGTTATCAAGTGTTATCAACGAGTTATCACATTATCAGCCAACCAACTATCAAACACTCTAAATAACAGTGGAAAATATTTAAATATATGACAATTAACTTTTAATATTTTATATAATAAATATACAGTAATAAATGTGATAATAATAATAGAATAAAGTAATAAGAGTAGGATATACTTATCTAAATATAGACTGGCTTCGGAGAGGGTTAATTGTGGGGAGGTTGAGTGGGGTGGTGTGGGGTGGGCCGTTGTTGTTCTAAAAATATCGGTACGAGTCGATTCTCGATTTAGACTGGCGAGTCTTTTGGAAAAGGCCAAATCGGTGGTCCGACACTCTTTACCACCATCCGGTTCCGCCAGTGCTTCCACATGGCAGGGAAATTCCCTTAAGAAGGGAAAACCGGGTCTCATTAAGGAAAAATGAGGGTACAAAAAAGCACAGAAGTGTTACATTGATTTCAGTGTTTTCCACTTGGCAGGGAAATTCCCTTAAGAAGGGAAAACTGGGTCTCATTAAGGAAAAATGAGGGACAAAAAATGCATAGAAGTGTAGCATTGGTTTCAGTGTTTTCCACTTGGCAGGGAAATTCCTGAAAAAAGGGAAAACTGGGTCTCATTAAGGAAAAATGAGGGACAAAAAAAGCAAAGAGGTGTAACATTGATTTCTGTGTTTTTGACTTGACAGGGAAATTCCCTTAAGAAGGGAAAACTGGGTCTCATTAAGGAAAAATGAGGGGACAAAAAAAGCATAGAAGTGTAGCATAGAAGTGTAGCATTGGTTTCAGTGTTTCCCACTTGGCAGGGAAATTCCCTGAAAAAAGGGGGAAATGGGGTCTGAAAAGGGAAAACTAACTATAGCCTGCATTCTACACATGGAGGGGAAAAAGGCAAAAATGAGGGAAAAAAGGGAAAGTGAAAGTGGAAACACTGATTGATATCCTAGATGGAGGGGAAAAGGGTACTTGGTATCTACAAGGAAAAGGAACAAAAAGGGAAAACTGTACTTTTCTTTAAGGGAAAAGGGAAAACGGAAAGTGTGGAAGCACTGTAGCAGATTCACGTGAATGTTGAGGGATTCTTGAACTTGTTATCACCTGTTATCATCGAAGTTGTGAACCCCCGCACGGTTCGCCACGGTTCAACTTGTTAGTTGTCGTCTATTCTGAGAGTCTTTCTCTCTTATAAGCAGAGCTACTCTTCCAATTACCTAGGCTAAGAATAGACTAATCCTAGCTTAAAATAAACTCTCCTAGGCTTAAACCGTGTCTACAACACTAGGCTCAGTAACCAAAATAACACTAATGTTCAACAGTGGGCCGTTCTCAGTGCTTCCACTTTCAGTTTTCCCTTTTCCCTTAAAGAAAGTACAGTTTTTCCCTCTTTTCCCCTTCCCTTGTAGACATCAAGTATCCTCTTCCCCTACATCTAGGATATCAAGCAACACTTTTATGTCATGTTTCCCTTATTTCTCCTTTTTGAGCCCCAGTTTTTCCTTTTTAAGGAAATTTCCCTGCAAAGTGGAAGTACTGGCCGTTCTGGACCGTTTTATGGACGGTTCACCTTCGGTTTGAACCCACTGAACCGAATTTGAACCGTAGCGTGGAGCTGTGAACCGTCTTTGAACCGGTTCGTGGTTCTGAACAAGTTCCCGTAAATTTTGAAAATAAAGTCTGTTTAAGACGAAGTCTGAACCGTCTTGACAGATTGGGACCATGAACCGAACCGTGAACCGTGAATCGTACCTTAAAATTGTGAACCATTACTGAACCGGTTCGCGTTCACATCATTTTAAGTAAATTTTGGAGACCGTATAGACACAAACCATTATTTGAACCGAACTATGGACCGAACCGTGAACCGTGAACCGTACCCTAAAATTGTGAAACCTTATTGACCGGTCCGCGGTTCAAATCAGTTCAAGTAAATTTTGGAGACCATATAGACACAAACCATTTTTTGAACCGAACCGTGAACCGTACCTTAAACTAGTGAACCGTTACTGAACTGATTCATGGTTCAGATCCAGTTCCCTTAAACTTTGAAAATTACACATACACAAACCGTTTTTGAATCAAACCGTGGGTTCGAACCGTTGGTGAACCGTGCTGAACTTGAACCGCGGTTCAGAAAAAAAAAATTCATCTGATATCAGTGTTTGAGTTATCTTTGGTTAATACAGTAACCATGGTAACAAGACGACTCACACACGTCGTCAATTTGATTTTCACTGATTGCACGCACGCCATGGAAACGCTGGTAACAGCATTTCCACTTTGCAGGGAAATTCCCTGGAAAAAGGGGAAAATGGGATCTGAAAAGGGGAAAATAAGAGAAGAGGGAAAGGAAGGAAATCTACAAATACAGCCTCGTATGCTAGCACGGAGGGGGAAAAGGGAAAAATGAGGGAAGAGGGAAAAGGAGGAAATCTGCAAATACAGCCTCGTGTGCTAGCGCGGAGGGGGAAAAGGGAAAAATACGGGAAGAGGGGAAAAGGGGAAAAATGAAATTGGAATCACTGGCCGGTAATTAGACGATAACATAGTGTTAACCTGACGATAACACGAATCTCGCATGTTATCATCATGTAATCAAATGTGGGCTCTCCAAGGGGTCCGAAACTCAGAGGAAAAGTTTACGAAGATTATTTGATAACATGTGATAACACGGAGACAACAGGTTAATAACAGTGATAACATGACCTATGTGTACGAAGATTATTTGATAACATGTGATAACACGGAGATAACAGGCTGGTAACAGTGATAACATGACCCAGGTGTACGAAGATTATTTGATAACACGTGATTACACGGGAGATAACAGGTTGATAACAATGATAACATGGCCTGGGTGTACCAAGATAATTTGATAACAATGTGATAACACGGAGATAACAAGTTGATAACTGTGATAACATGTCCCAGGTGTTCGAAGATTATTTGATAACATGTGATAACACGGAGATAACAGGTTGGTAACAGTGATAACATGACCTAGGTCTACCAAGATTATTTGATAACACGTGATAACACGGGAGATAACAGGTTGATAACAGTGATAACATGTCCCAGGTGTACCAAGATTATTTGAGAACATGTGATAACACGGGAGATAACAGGTTGATAACAGTGATAACATGACTTAGGTGTACCAAGATTATTGCAAGTCTCGGACCCCCCTTGGGGTGGGGTCTCGAACCTGGTGTGCTGGACTGCCAGTTGGGCGCTGTAAGCAAAAGAGTTTGTCAATAAGTTATGTATCGAGTTATCGATACACCGAAAAGGTCATGACACGCTATGCCCTCACATATGCGTCATAGCCCGACTGAAAATTCTCATAGAGTATGTAGAGTTTTGGAACAGAGACTCAGTGAGATCTCAGTGAGAAACTCTATAAAGTTGTGAGATCTCACCGAGTCTCTGTTCCAAATTCCAAATTATCTGTTCTAATGATAACTCTAGTTATCAGTGTTATCACCTGTTATCACTCTCTGTCACCCCGACTGAAAATTCTCGTAGAGTATGTAGAGTTTTGGAACAGAGACTCAGTGAGACCTCACAACTTTTCAGAGTTTCTCACTTGAGATCTCACTGAGTTTCTGTTCCAAACTCGACATACTCTATGAGAATTTGCAGACTAATTTTTCAGAATTTTAGAGTATGTAGAGTTTTGGAACAGAGACTCAGTGAGATCTCACAACTTTTCAGAGTTTCTCACTTGAGAGCCGCCTTGTCATAAGCAATCATAACGTCCCTGTAACGCAACCAAACAAGACTGTCCCTATTATATAATAGGGCCTAATACTAATACTAATACTAATTAGTACTAATACTAATATATAAATACTAATAAAACTAATACTAATACTGATACTACTACTAATAGGGCCTATTCCAAACGCGTACCTCACTATAGCGGACACTTCTATTAAATCAGTTTATTGAAATTTTTCACTTTTTTGGGTACCAAAGTGTTTCTCAGATTTTTGACGATTTTTAGACATATTTTCAAGTCGATTAATTGATAAAGTTACTTTATACGAGTGTCCGTAGTACAGAGGATGGTCTACAAAGGGCCTTTTTGGTATAAGGTCTACATCACAAACAAAAAATTTACAGGCGAAACTATTGAATTGAATTAATTTCGCATTAATTAGCACTTTTATTACACTATAGTGTTTAGTCTGTACTCATTACTGTTCCGTCTATTGACTCGGTTTATCGATTGATTGTATAATATTAAATGAAGAATTGTATTCAATAGTGCGTGCGTAGTTCAATAAGTTGCCGCTAGATGGCGCTGAGCGTATTCTTATTTTTATATGTTTACGTTGTATGTTAATAGACGCCAATTATTGTAATTATTCATGTTTATTCAAATTGTCTGTAGTGTTTGTGTTATTAATGTACTAAACTTATTAGTTGTACCCAGTAATTGTAACTAAGCGTAGATTCTTGTGCTCTTTAAATTAATGAGCACGAAGTTCATTAACTTACCGCTAGGAGTTGTGATAATCAGTGTTATGATTAATTAATAAATATTTAGTTTAAAAATTTGCCGCTAGATGGCGTTGTTTCCGCTCTTATCTCTCGCGCAGTGCTTCCACATTGTAGGGAAATTTGCTGGACAAGGGAAATTAGTTCTTCAGAGGAAAAAAAATAAGTGAAGAGGGGAAGTGGGGACTTTGATAACTTGAGGCGAATGGGGGGAAAAGGGGAAAAGAGAGCCCTCTGTGAGGGAAAACTGAAAATGGAAACACTGCTCTCGCCCTGCAGGCTGATGAGTCTGTTGTCAGTTGCGCCGTGCCTGTCACGTTCACAACGTGCCGCACTCTAAGCGCGTCCCTTAACACACGGCCCGAGAAAAATAAAATTTTCAGATTTAAAAAAAAAAATAACTTATCGGAATAACGTGAGAAAAACGTGTTGACAATCGCGCGGATGAAGTTTCGTTTGGTTGAAGTGAAGTGATTTTTGAAGACTTGGACGTCGCTACTTTGTTGGCGACGGTAAAAAAAAAAATTATCTACTGATAAGTAAGTGGTAAATCGACTCGACGATATTTTTTAAAAAGTCAGGAAGAAGTAAGGAAATACTGAAAACACGTTTTTCAACACGTGAGTGCGATTTTCAGTGGGCAGGTGTGTTGGAAAATTTAAATTGAAAAAGTGTTCTTTTGGATTTCGAACGCCGGCGTTCTTTTCGTTTTCGAACGTCTGTGTTCTTTTCTCCGTGGAACGCTCTTTGTTTACATTCCCGAAAACAAAAAACTCAAAATCAACTTTTTGCATTAAATTAAAATTCCAATCTTGGTTTTGATTTCTGTCGAACGATAAAGGCAAGGTATGTCTTACATTTTGTAATATTTCTTTTTAAAGGAAAAAAAAACCGTCTTATTAAGTATTCGTCTAGCCTTGAGGTGTTTTGCAGGTAACAGGGTACGGAGGTGTAGCTGCTACGTCGTAAAAAGCGGAAAAACTGGTTCTTTGTATACCGCGGCGGTGTTATCAGTTGTTATCGCAGTGTTATCAGCTGTTATCACCGACTATTTGCTCGAGTTGTGGACCCCCTGTGAACTATAGTTTGGGTAGTTTGAGAAGAAAATTGGTAGTTGCGTGAAATGACGTCAGTGTTTTTTCCTCGATGTGATGCCAGCTGGAATGGCCTGGAATTTCTCATCGTGTTATCAACGTGTTATCGGCCAGTCGTATCGATTCTTATTGATTGATTATCGATTGTATTCATTGCAGATATGAATTCGACATCGCCTCTGAGTCCTTCGCTAATCAGCGCCAGACGTCCGGAACTGAACGACCCAGTGTTTCCATCTTCCGGGAACAGTCCATCCAGCAGCAGATTATCCAGGTTGGTGGCAAACCGTCAAGAATCTTACAGCGTTTCCACTTTTGCAGGGAAATTCCCTGAGAAAGGGGAACAGGGGGGTCTGAAAAGGGAAAAATAAGGGGAAAGATAATATCTGGAAGTACAGCTTTATATTCTAGTGCGGAGAGGGAAAAGGGGAAAATAAGGAGAAATCTGGAAATACAGCTTTAAATTCTAGTAAGGAGAGGGAAAAGGGGGAATAAGGAAAGAGGGAAAAGGGAAAACCTGAAAGTGCAGCCTTAGATTCTAGTACTAGGAAAAGATCCTTAGATTCTAGTACGGAGGGGAAAAGAGGGAAAAAGGAAAATCTGGGAGTACAGCCTTAGATTCTAGTACGGAGGGAGAAAAGGGGAAAATAAGGGAAGAGGGATAAGGGGAAATCTGGAAGTACAGCCTTATATTCTAGTACGGAGGGGGAAAAGGGGGAATAAGGGAAAAGGGAAAACCTGAAAGTGCAGCCGTAGATTCTAGTACTAGAAAAAGATCCTTAGATTCTAGTACGGAGGGGAAAAGAGGGAAAAAGGAAAATCTGGGAGTACAGCCTTAGATTCTAGTACGGAGGGAGAAAAGGGGAAAATAAGGGAAGAGGGATAAGGGGAAATCTGGAAGTACAGCCTTATATTCTAGTACGGAGGGGGAAAAAAGGGGAAACTGAAAGTGGAAACACTGGAATCCTACCAAGATTCTCTGTGAATCTCTTAGGATTCTTATGATTCCCTATATTCGTGATTCTGGCTGAAACTGGTGGGCAAAACGAAAGAAGCAAAGTCATCGACCCTTTTGGGCGTCCCTTTAAACGTGCATCAAATATTGATAAGAAATAGTTGATAGTAAATAATTACTAATAGTTAGTCTACATAAATAGTTAATATTTAAAAGGCATGCTGTTATAATATAGTAGTTCGATATTTGTGTTGATGTTTAATTTGTGAGTGAATAGTGTTGTTAATGCAACTGTTCTCGTACGTGTAGTTGAAGCAGCAACAACACATCCAGCAGCAGATCCTGCTACAACAGTTCCACGCCCAACAACAACAACTGGCAGAACAACACCAGAAACAACTGCAGGTCAGCAAAAACTATTGTCTTCAAGTTAAAAGACCAAAGAGGCGCCTCGTGTAGTAGTAGTAGAAATAATAGTAGTAGTAGTAGTAGTAGTAATTGTAGTAATTGTAGTAGTTGTAGTATTAATAGTGGTGATGGTAGTGGTAGTAGTTCTAGTAGAAGTAGTAGTGGTAGTAGTTGTTGTAATAGTGGTGGTGATGGCGGTAGTAGTTCTAGTAGTAGTAGTAGTAGTAGTAATAGTGGTGGTGGTAGTGGTAGTAGTTCTAGTAGAAGTAGTAGTGGTAGTAGTTGTAATAGTTGTAGTAGTAATAGTGGTGGTGATAGTAGTTCTAGTAGTAGTAGTAGTAGTAGTAGTAGTAATAATAATAATAATAATAATAATAGTAATAACAGTAGTAGTAGTAATTGTAGTAGTAATAGTGGTGGTGGTGGTGCTAGTAGTTCTAGTAGTTCTAGTAGTAGTAATAGTAGTAATTGTAGTTGTTGTAGTAGTATAACAGCACAGGTGGTAGAATGTTCGTCAACTGCTATCAAATATTAAATTAGTAATTAAAATCCAAAGAGGCGCCTCATGTATAGTGTAGTAGTAGTTTAGAAGTAGTAGTTATTAGTTGTAGTACTTTTCTTTGTAATGTGAGAGGAATTTTTGCAACAACAGAAAAAACTGGAGGAAGAGGCGCGGGCGGAACAGGAGCGGCGGGAGAAGGAGCGACTCGAAGCCCTCAAGAACAAGGAGAAACGCGAGCAGAGCGCCGTGGCCTCCTTGGAAGTCAAGCAGAAACTACAGGTAAATTGATATACTAGTTGTAGTAGTAGTAGGAATTGTAGGATGAGTAATAGTTGTAGTTGAATCAGTAGCTGTGCTAGATCTAATAGTAATATAGCTGTAGTAGTAGAAGGAAGAGTAGTACTAGCAGCAATAGTTGTAATAGTAGTATTAGTTGTAGTAGTAGAAGGAGAAGGAGTAGTTGCGCTGGATCTTATAGTAATGTAGCTGTATTAGTAGAACGAAGAGTAGCAGTAGTAGCACTAGTTGTAATAATAGTATTAGTTGTAGTAGTAAAAGAAACGGCAGTAATAGTTGTTGTTGTTGTTGTAATTGTAGTTGTAGCAGTAGTACCGGTCGTAATAGTAGAATTAGTTGTAGTAGTAAAAGAAGCGGCAGTAGTAGTAGTAGTATTAGTTGTCGTAGGAAGAGGAGCAGCAGCAACAGTAGTAGTAGTAATGTATGTAGTAGCTGTTGGAGTTGCAAGAATAGTTGTAGTAGTTGTAACAGTGGTATTAGTCGTGGTCGTAGTGGTAGTCATAGTTGTAGTAGTAGTTTCGGCAGGTCTAACAGTCTTGACAAGTACTTTGATGAGTAGCAACAGTGGTAGTAGCGGTATTAATACTAGCAGTAATAGTAATAGTGGGTGAAGTATTATAGTAGTAAAAGTAGGATGGTACTTGCAGAAGTAATAGCAACAGTATTAGCAGTAGTGGTAGCAGCAGGAGGACCTATTGTAGTGAAAGCAGTAGTTGGAACAATGGAACAGTAGTAGTAGTAGTAGTAGTAGTTACTGTTGCCGTGTAACAGTGGTAACGACGTTATGCACACTATAGTTAGTAATACATAGCAAGTTGGTTAGTAGTTAGGAGTAATAGTAGCAGTTGTTGCAGTAGCAGTAGTAGCGGTAGTGGTAATTAGTTAAAGTAGAATTAGTAGTATCAGTTGTTGTAGTAGAAGGAACAGCAGTAGGAGGAGGAGCAACAGTAATAGTAGTAGTATTAGTTGTTGTAGTAGTAGTATTAGTTGTTGTAGTAGTAGTATTTGGAATCGGCACTTTCATAATAGTTGTAATATTAATAATTATTATTATTTTGATAATTTTCCAGGAATTCGTCTTGAACAAGAAGCAGCGCGAAGCAGCGGCGGCCGCAGCAGCAGCAGCAGCCAACGGACTGCCGCCTTCCGCAGTTTCTTCCCCGCAGTACCGAGCATGGTAAACAGCGTTCTACCCAAAAAAGATGTTATCACCCTGTTATCGCATGTTATCACCCTGTTATCGCATTATCTTATATAATGTCATTCAAAGCTTTAGCTTGCTTAGAATGCTTTAGTAGTAAAGATAATAATAGCAGTAACAGTAGTAAGTAGTAATAAATAAGAAATAATTTTAGGACCGGACAAAAGCCGATTCCAGAAAGAAGGAAAAGTTTTTTCCCCCTTTTATGGGAAAGTTTATGGTTTTAGGGAAAAGTCCGAATTGTTCTGGCCAAGAAAAACCGCTACTAATGAAGCCGCTTATCCTTAAAGAGCGTCGTAAATCTCACAAAAAGACGTAAAACTATCCCCACCAAGTTGTATATTCAAGATTCTTGATTGCGAGTCGTGAATCTTAGCCCTCGGGATCAAGAATCTGACGCTATTGGAAGTGATATGCGACGTTTTTGATAGATTTATTTTGTTTACTAATCGTTTGCTTGTTTACTCAATGGCTGACATCGTCTGCAACGAAAAAAAGGACGGGCCCAATACCGCAGTTGCCAAGCGGAGCTGGTCCCAAGGCCGCACCTCTGCCCTTGCCCGGCTCGGGAGGATCCCACCCGGTCCCCGGGCCGTCGACTAGCGCCATGCCGCACCCTCTGGCACCACCGCACCCCTACCGCCATCCCTTGATACCCAACAGCTACGACGATGATTTTCCGCTACGTAAAACCGGTACGTTCATTGTATAACCTCCGCTACCACGAAACGTTAGAGTTGATAAAGATTTGCTGATGCACTTTTGATAGTAGCAAAACTAACAATAGATTTTTTTTTACTCTCTTTCTCTCTCTCTTGCTGCTGCTGCATTATGTTGTGTTGCTGGCTGCGTATGACAAACAAAAAAAAATATTAACCTGCACGATGTGTGTTTTTTTTTGTTTGTTTTTTTTTTTGTCTTCTGTACCTGCTGTGTATTGTACGAACGAATGCAGCATCGGAACCGAACTTATTGAAAATGCGATACAAGCACCGCATTGTGGAACGACGCTGCAGCCCCCTCGTAAGGCGTCGCGACGCCCCCCATGGCCGACAGCATCATCATTCCCACGCCGTCAATAAACACGTTGCTCACGTTGCAAGTAAATAGTCTAATCAAAAAAACTTAGAAAATTTCAAACTAATTACTCTAGCAGCACGAACTGAATCAGTTGCATGACTAACTTATTTTTCCAAACTATCTAGCAAAAAGTAGTTAAGTTGTATTGATGTTATTGTTGCAGGCGATGCTGCTAGCAGTTCACCAAGCTCTGGAACCAGTTCCCCGTTAGCTATCAGCAATCAGCACGGCCCTGGAACTTCAAACGTAACGATACCCGAGGTATAGGATTCCTCAATCGGCCTCAAGGGTCTAGATCACGTGATGCGTGATAACACTATGATAACATCAGTATTAGAAATAGTAGGACATTGCTGAGTCATGATGACTGCGTCTTTTTCCCCCGAGAAACCAAGGGCGTTGCAATTCATCCGGTGTTATCAGTGTTATCATCAGTTGTCGTAGTGTTATCATCCGGTTACGAAAGCGCAACTCCCGTAACCGCTGATTACGAAATAAAATAGTTAATTATAGAAAAACTAGTTTAAGATACGTCAACTATCTTTTGCTTCCGTATGATTATTAAAACTATTATTTATTATATTATCGTTATTACTGTTACTGAGGACCTTCAAAGCGATGAATTGAAGCAAAAATTATGTTTTTATAAGTTTTTTTTGTGCGTTTTTACTACGTGACTAGCGCTGAAGATAACGAGAGCGTTTAAAAATAAAACGAGATAAGAGAAATATTTCTGGAATATGCATGTCAAAATGCAGCCAGACAAATTAAGCATTCAGATATGCACAAAATTAGCTACGTTTTATATATATTTGTAATGCTTTGCAATAGTTTTGAATATAGTTTTTAGCATAGTTGATAGTTTGACAGTAATTACTGATGTTTCATAATTTTTCAATCAAAGTAGTTTGAACTATTTATTGCATTGACGTAGTTTTTAATTGTTTTATCCGTATTATTAATAATTTATATGATTTCTCATGATTTTTTTAGATTTTTTATAATAATTATATTCTTAATTTTTGCTTATTTTTGATATTTGATAAACAAATTTGATTGAAATGCAGCAGGAAGGGAGTCCATCAGCTTACGGCCACGTCTTAGCCAGCCAGGGAAGCATATCCGATCTGACCTTGTACACCAGCCCGTCTCTGCCCAATATTTCACTGGGAAAGCCGGCCAGCAGTTCATCAATGGTAATGCAATATTGATCTAATCAATCGATACGTCGATAGATCGATAAGTACGAAATTCATAAATAATCGTATGACGTACAGTAGGAAAAGCTAAAGCGAGCTATTAGTAATAAACAGCGTATTGACGTACCGATCGATTGGTTATACGTAAGAGAATCGATATAAATAATCAATTTTTTTTTCTATTGTATCAGGAAACACCTCGGCTGTCGACTGTGGCCGAAGCTGATGTGCGCGCCGCCCTGGCGGCGCGAATGAATCTGCCCGCGGGGGGTCACCTGGTCCCCGGCGGACTGCCCTACTACCCGGGGATGTCGCTACACGATGCCCAAGAATTCGCTGGAAGCCCTGGTGGCCCCGATTCTCCAGCGTTTATCCAGAAACAGATGCAGTTATTAGAACAGGCGGGACACCCCAACCCCCATCAGGCCCTCCTCATGAGCGGAATGTATCCCATCACCGATGCTCAGGTAGTTTATTTTTAATAATTTGTTTTATTTAAATTAAATACTAAACGACTGAATAAAAATGAATAAATAATAATAATTTGATGAATAACTAATGATAACTATGTATGAATTAATTAATGAATGATAAATTAAATGAAATTAATTTTGAATGATGCTCAGGTAACTCATCAGCCAGTGTGTCCACTCTGCAGGGAAATTCCCTGAAAAAGGGAAAAACAAGAGAAGAGGGAAAAGGGGAAATCTAGAAATATAGGCTGTATCCCAGCACCTAGGGGAAAAAGGGAAAAGTAAGGGAAGAGAGAGGGGGGAAGGGGAAAATTGAAAGTGGAAACAACCGTCATCAGCTCATTGTTTGGATTTAATAATTTTATATATTTATTCAAATAGGTTGCCCAGGCCAGATTGAATAAATCAGGACTTCGCCCATTGGGCCGGACTCAGTCGGCTCCGTTACCACTGGGTCATCCACTTCTTCAGGGACCTGGAGGAGGACCTCCCATCGCATTGACCCAGCAGCAGTACGACCAGTATATGAGGGAGCGACAGATTTACGAGCAGCAGCAACAGCACAACCTCCTCAAGCAGGTACAGTCATGTTCAATAAAAAAAATGGGTACAACACGGGAAGGTTCAAAAGTCGTTTTCGCACTTTACAAACTTAACATACATTAAATTTATTTAAGACATTAAATTAACTTGACTTAAACGAAATCAATGCATATTATTAAGTAATATTATAATATTCTTGTAAAAACTAAGAAAAAGTGACGCCTGGCCTTCCGTGTTTTATCCCTTTTTAATGAGCATGACTGTACGTTCAACTATATTGATTTTGAACTGGATTTAAAATGTAATAAAATAATCATTTGCAGCATATACGGCAGACGGTGTTGACCAGGGCTAGCAGCCGGAGCCAAGTGGAGAATGTCGAGGAAGAAACGGAAGCCGCCGTGGCTCGGGAGATGTGCAGGCATCCCGAAGTGATAGACCTGACCGAGCAGAAACTGGAAGACGACGACTCGCGCTCCATGGCCGCCGCGATGGGCGATGACGACAGCGCAGAAAATCTGCAACGCGCCTCGCAGACGCGAGAAATTCTCGGGACCAGATCCTCGCTGCAGGCCAGTGAAGGTATTCAACTAACAACAAGAATTTAAAAAAAAGGAGATTTTAAGTTTAGATTTCTTCATATACTATAATGCATTATTATTATTATTTTTACGTTTACATTTTACGCTATCTAATTGATTATGCATCAAGCCGTTAGCCTAAGGGCGCGTTGCTTTTTACCGAGGCCTCCAGAAAAGGTGCGTTGACGTCAGCAGTGACTTTTCAAGTCACGTCCGCCATCAGAAGAATGAACGAAACAATTGCGGTTTGATACGCATCGCTGGGAAACGATCATTTTAGACTCTCTGTTTGTTATTATTATTCATTATTATTAAGGTTATGCGATGAGAAAATCCCTTTAGGCGTTGACGTAACTTCAAGAGGAAACGTGCAGACTGCTCACGTGTTCCCGTGATGTAATGGTTGTAACGGAAATTTTTGTTACACCGAGTAGATTTTGTAATTTTTTCCCATTCACGCTTCACGGTTTGACTATTTTTAGCGCTATTAGACTGTTAATTAATTTGATATTGATAATATATATAACTGATATTTACGGATAATAATAGTTAATCGAATTATTGTTGATAATATATTTAATCGATTTTTATTGATAATATTTAGGATCAGCGTTTGTGCCTCGGACGAATCACGTTGTTCGACCGCTCTCTCGCGCCCTGTCCAGTCCTCTGGTGTCGCTGAATCCTGCGGCGAATCTGCAGGAGTCGTCCTCGTCGGCTACCGTACCTTTGACCCTGGCTGCTGCGGGCTGGGCTTCAACTGGAGGTGCTAAGCTGGGTAGCACTAACACTGCCTTGGTCTACGATGCCCTTATGCTGCGGCATCAGGTACGAGTTAAAGCCCCAACACTTATTGCTAATGCGCGCCAACAGTGCTTAATAGTAGTAGCAGTAGTAGTACTGTACTTAATATAGATAAAATTTTTACTTCCCAGTGTATCTGCAGTACTAGTGACTATTTACTAACAGTGGTACTAGCATTAGTAAAACTAGAGGTAGTGCAATAGTAGAAGCAATAGTAATTACTACTGAAATAGCAAAGTAACAGTATCATTATCAGTAGTGTCAGTAGTAGTGAGTAGTGCAATAGCAACAGCATTAGTAAAAGTAGCAGTAGTAGAAGCAGTAATAGCTGTACTACCTGAAATAGCAGGACTAGTAGTAGAAGTAGTAGTACTGAATATAGATAAAATTTTTATTTTCCAGTGTAGCTGCAGTAACAGTAACTAGTAACTAAAAGTAGTACTGGCATTAGTAAAACTAGCATTAGTGGAAACAATAATAGTGACCTACCTGAAGTAAGTAATAGTATCGTTATCAGTAGTATTGAACGTTTATAATATAGAATATCATAATTATGATTTTTGAAATTTTCTAGTGTATCTGCGGTAACAGTAACGCTCATCCGGAGAACGCGAGTCGCTTGCAGAGCATCTGGGCTCGACTGCAGGAGACCGGGCTGGTCCAGCGCTGCTTGCGGCTGCGTTCGCGTAAAGCCACGCTGGAGGAGATCGGCTCGGTTCACAGCGAGGCTTACGCCCTGCTCTTTGGTACCAACCCAGCGAACCGCCAATCTGTGGACGTGAGCCGGTTCGCCGAGCTACCGATGAAGAGCTTCGTCATGCTTCCGTGCGGAGGAATCGGCGTTGACTCTGATACCACGTGGAATGATATACATACCCCGTCGGCTGCCAGAATGGCTGCTGGATGCGTTACCGATCTTGCTGCTAAAGGTATTTGGATATATGTTATTTAGGTAGTAGTAAACATTGAGAAATATAGTAGTTAGTAGTAGAAGTATTACTAGTAGTACCAGTAGTAGCTCTAGAAGCAGTAGTAGTAGCTGTATTTGTAGTATTAGTAGTATTAGTTGTAGTAGGAGTAGGGAGTAGTAGTACCTGTAGTGGTAACACTAGTAGTAGGAGGAGAAGTAGAAGTATTAGTAGTAGTAGTAGTGGTGGTAGTTGTAGTAGTAGCAATAGTAGCAATAGTAGCACTAGTAGTAGTGGTTATAGTAGTAGCAGTGGTAGTGCTAGTTGTAGAAAAAGTAGTAAGTGCTGTATAGCTGTAGTAGTAGTAGTCGTTGTACTAAATATATAAATACATTAGTCGAACTTATTATTATTATTGTTATTTTTATCTTCATTATTATTATTATCATTGTATCCACAGTTGCAACTGGAGAAATCAAGAACGGATTCGCCGTTGTCCGGCCTCCGGGACATCACGCGGAAATCCAGCAAGCCATGGGATTCTGTTTCTTCAACTCCATCGCCATTGCTGCTAAGCAACTGAGACTCCGACAGAAACTCGAGAGGATATTGATCGTTGATTGGGTACTTTCCTACATTCCTAAACGTATTATTATATAACCAAAAGCATTAACAAAGAATAATGCATTAAATTTAATATTTGAATTCAATTTTCTATTTAATAAAATTAGGTATTTAAATAACGCATAAATATAACATTTTTATTATTGTATTTAATTTATAATAATATTATTATTTACATTTCATAGTAACTATTTCTTTTATTTTATTATTGATACAGCGATCGAAAGTTATCTTTCTTGGAAGTGGTTTACTAACGCGTTGCTATTGATTTTTCTAATGTCGCTGTCAACTAAATAGGATGTACACCATGGTAACGGCATCCAGCAGATCTTTTACGACGACCCTCATGTGCTTTACATCTCGATCCATCGCCATGACGACGGACATTTCTTTCCGGGAACAGGAAACCCCATGGAGGTTCACAAACTTGACTTTTTCCCATGAACTACGCAATCTCAAATCCTATTTTCTTCATAAGTTGTATTAGTGGTAGGAGTAATGGTAGTAGTAGGGAGGCGAAGGTGGAGAAGGAATAGCCGTAGTGGTAGTAGCAGTAAGAATAGTAGTAGGAGTAATAATAATAACAGTAGTAGTAGTAGTACCAGGGGCAATAGGAGTAGTCGAATTAATAATAATAGTAGTAGCTCAAGCAGCAGCTGAAATAGTAGTAGTAGTCATAACAATAAAAGTAATAATAATAATAGTAATAATAGTAGTACTCATAATAATAATGTTAATAGTAGTAGTACTGGTGGTACCATCATTATTGTTATTACTGTTACTGTTAATTACCATTTGTACTATTACTATCATTATCTTATTATATATTATATGTTCTTATATTAGCATTATTATTTTTATTCTTGTTGTTATCATTTTTGTACTACAATATTCCCTGTACTATCTAACAACTATTTTTTCCCCATAAAATAGTGCGGAGTGGAAGACGGTCTTGGTTTCAACGTGAATGTTGCCTGGTCTGGAGGTCTGACCCCGCCGATGGGAGACGCGGAGTATCTAGCAGCTTTCCGCTGCCTCGTTATGCCCATTGCTCAAGTAGTACTCAATAAATATAATATTATATATAATAATAATAATAATAATAATAAATTATTACAAAAATAATTAAGGCAAAATAGAATAAATAATAGAACAATAATACAGGGGGCTGGTGGAGCAATGGTCAAGACCATCGCCCTTCACCTCTGGGTCTGTGGGTTCGATCCCACTCGACTCCAAGTGAGGCCTTTCCCAGACCAGCGACCCTTAGCAGTTGAATCTGAAATTGATATATATATTATCTGTTATTAAATTTCTAAATTTATTTATATTTACTGAATTTAAATTAAATTTATTTTTCCGAAGGATTTCGATCCTGAACTGATCCTGGTCTGCGCTGGCTTCGACGCCGCAGTGGGACACCCTCCACCGCTGGGAGGCTATCAGCTGTCGCCGGCCATTTTCGGTCAATTGACGCGTCAGTTGATGCAGTTGGCCGGCGGGAGGGTGGTCCTTGCCCTTGAGGGAGGCTACGACATCCCAGCCATTTGCGATTCCACCTACGAATGCGTTAAAGCCCTGCTCGGAGACGAGCTGACCCCCATCCGACCCGAAGAGTATCAGAGAAGACCCCATCAGAATGCTGTCGATACTATCCATAAAACTATTTCTATCCAGGTAGACATTAAATAATATTTAAACTTCGGATTATTTATATATATATTGTTTCAACTTTCGTTTTCCCCTTTTTTCTCTATTCCCTTAATGTTCCTTTTTTCCCTCCGTACTAGTAGGATACAGGTCGTGCGTTTAGATGTTCCCTCTTCCCTTATTTTTCCCTTTTTCCCCTCCGTACTAGAATACAGGCCGTGCGTTTAGATTTTCCCTTTTCCCTCTTCACTTATTTTTCCTTTCGATCCCCCGTTTTCTCCTTTTCAGGGAATTTCCCTGCAGAGTGGAAACGCTGGTTATCCTAATAACTGTATTTTATTTAAAAATTTGTTATTCATAAAAATACTTGATTTTTTTTATATTAAAGCATGTATTTATTAAATAACTAAACAGTTTACAAATTGATTTGTTCATTAAGTTATATATAAATTTAATTGTTTATTTATTTATCTTGAAAATTAAATTTTATTTAATTGTTCCATTTTTGCAGCTTCCCCATTGGCCGATCATCAAGCGGTACGCCTTCACAGCCGAGCTGTCGGCCTACGAAGCCGAGCGGATCCTGCGAGGAGAAACTGCTGAAAGTGAGGACAGCGAGACCCTCTCCGCAATGGCAGGACTCTCCGTCTGCAGGACAGCCAGCAGCAACAGCGTCGCGTAATTCATTATTATATTCACTTTTAGTAGTAGCGGTAGCAGTAGTAGCAGTAGTATTAATAGTTGAAGAAGTAGCACTAGTAATAGCGGTAGTACAAGTAATAGCAGCCGCAGCAGTAGTAGTAGTAGTAGCAGTAGTGGTACCAGTAATAGCAGTAGTAGTAGTAGTAGTAATAGTACCAGTAGTAGTAGTAGTAGCGGTAGTAGCGGTAGTACCAGTAGTAGTAGTAGTAGTACCGGTAGTAGTAGTAGTAGTAGTAGTAGTAGTACCAGTAGTAGTAGTAGCGGTAGTACTAGTAACAGCAGCAGTAGTAATAGTAGCAGTAACAGTAGCAGCAATATTAAAAATAGAAGTAGCAGTAGTAGCACTAGTAGTAGTAGTCGGATGTTATATTCGCTTCAGTAATAAACTCAATAGTGGTATAGTAGTAGTAGTAGTAATAGCATAGCAGTAGTATTAGTATTAGTACTAGCAGTAGTAATATTGATATCCAGATAGTCTTACTAATTATCTGTCATTTTCAACAACCGCAGAGCAACTTCTCGAGAGCCTTCCCAAGAGCCCATGGACCAGGACGAATCTAAGTGAACCTGAAATCAAAAAAAGCAGATTTAATGACTGAATTAATTCACCAATTAATTCATTATTGATGCAGAACGTTATGGGAGATCTCGGCTTTGCGGGCTTTTGGGTTGGGACGATAGCATTCCATGAGACTGGATATTTATTTTCAAATATTTCTACGAAATTTACCGCATCCTGAGGTAAACGACTGTTAAAAAATCACTTTGGAATGTACCAAAACAACACGTTTGACTATTTAAATGTAACTTAGAAGCGTAAGGCTGAAATGCTGTAAGCCATGTTGGCTATTTTGCCAATTTTTTTTCATGATTTTTTTTTGTTGCGAAAAATTCACACGGGCCAGTGTTTGAAAAACCGTAGGTACGATGAAACTTTCCTCGAGAAATTGAGAATTTTGGAAAAAAAAAATTTTTTTGACTGCCACATTCCTTCAATTGAAATTTTTCTTTTTTTTTTATTGGAAATTCTATATACAAAAAAAAGAAAAACCAGAGCTGTGCAATTATTAGAAATAATATTTCAAAAAAATCGGGCGAAATAATGGGAAAATTTCGGTCTAGTCAGAAAGATTGATGAAAAACCGCAAGGAAAATGAAAATCTAATAGAAATTCTGCTTTTTTCTATCCCAGTTAGGATTTTTTGATTTAGTTTTTGAATTAACCGCGAAAAAAAAAGAAATATTTTATGTATTTTGTGGTTTTCTTGTTGTTACGCAATTCTGTTCCGGTTGAAATAGTGTTTTACAAAGTGAATGAAAAAAGTGAAAATTTATTTCTTTTGCAGTTTGTTGTTTATTGTTGTGTGTAACTTTTGCTGTTAAGGAACAAACGATGTTTTAGATTTTTAATCATGAAAATAAGAAATGGAGAACTGAGTGTCGTGGCTAATATGGCAGATATTTCCTGAGTTCTTTATGGAGAAAATAAACGATATTTGGATTCTTGTAAAAAAAAAAAATATATTTGGCTCTATCAGCTAGATGACAGCTGCGTGAAACTCTGTTTGATTTCGTAGTTGAATGAAATCGTAATTTTGTTGTGATGAACTAATGGATAATCTAATTGCATAGTAGTATACTGGTGACTTAATAGTATTTATAGAAGAGATAATTACAATAATTACAATTATAATTATAATTATTATTATTAAATTACAAGATATTATTATAATAGGCCTAAGCCGAGACGAAATAAACAATAAACAACAAATTACAATAATTTTCAAGTATAGAAGAGATAATTATTAAAGTATCAGATAAATTATTATCTAGTGCAAGTGAAAGAAGAAGAAAATCTGGAAGAAAAAAAAATTTGCATCGACCGGGAATCGAACCCGGGCCGCCCGCGTGGCAGGCGAGCATTCTACCACTGAACCATCGATGCTTGAACCCACTGGCTAAAACTTGCTAAGATAACCCTTACTTCTAGCGGGATCGGGAAGCCGGCCGGATCTTACAATCAGGACGTTAAGTAACAGTCCCTGTGGCTCATACCCGCGCGCATCAGACGCTGGTTCACAACTGTGATCCTTGTGAACCAATACAGGCCTTATATGGGAGAAATCAGCTGATGGACTTGTGAACCGGCCGGGACTTGTGAACCTTTTCCAAGGGTCCGAAACTTGCAATAATCTTCGTACACCTAGGCTGTGTTATCACTGTTATCTGCCTATTATCTGCGTGTTATCTACGTGTTATCGAACTATGAACTTACTGGTGCATGCGACCTTGTGGTCTTCTTGGGAACCTTAGCTCAGTGCTCCCACTTTACAGGGAAATTCCCTTAAAAAAGGGAAAACTGGGTCTCAAAAAGGAAAAACGAGGGGAAAAAAATAACATAGAAGTACAGCTTGATATCCTAGATGGAGGGGAAAGGCATTCTTGATGTCTACAAGGGAAGGGGAAAAAAAGGGAAAACCGTGCCCTTTTCCAGGGAAAACGGAAAACTGAAAATGGAAGCAACTGTCCTAGCTTGCAATTCGTTGCTATTGTTTCTTCGTTAATGTTTCTACTTATTCTTTTATTTCTGATGCAGTTTCAGAGCAGTTCAGACGTCTGAATAAACGGAAATATTATAAATAAATATAATAAAATAAACGGAAACTGAAAATATTCTGTTTTCTTTAAGAAAATGAGTTAAAAACTTGCCTCTTGAAGTATTTTATCCAGAAGGTAATTCAGCAAACAATATATCTTTAATCCTATATTTTATTATATTAGCTATTAAAAAATTAATTATACTGAAATTATAAGGAACGATTTATGTGTACAGTAATATTGAATTCAAGCAAGGATAAATATTTTTCATAACGTCTAAAAAGCTTAATGGCTTAATCGAAATGAAGTACATTTACAAATAAATTTCAAAATATGACACTAAAACAGATTTTCACAACTGAAATATTTAATTTTTTTTTTTTATTCATTTTTTTTTTGTTCTCGTTCATAAATTGACACGGCTATATAAATAACATTCGTAAAATAACGAACTCTGACGAGTAAATTTTTTAAATTATATATTACCAGAATTTATTACATTGAAACTATATTGTTAACGAGAATGCCCAAAGGAAAGTTTGACAAAGGACCAAATGGAGAATTAAACTGTGGGATCGGGCCCATGGCAAGAAGTGGTTCCAGCAGAGAATATCCAGGAGACAGTCCATTAAGTGCGTGGGTGAGACAACAAGTTGAGCTTATCGAGACGTGTCCAGTCCACAAGGCCAACGTATCTTTGAATCCTATTTCAAAGTACCTGAAGAAAGATACGACGAAACCGGAATGCAAGTGCAACTGGCACAACCGCGAAAGACCGGGCAAAATATAATAAAGTATCAATAAATATATTTATATATATATACCGAGGAAGTAACAAGTGAATATTTTTTTTTTCAAATTCAAACTGTCGCGTAACATTACCATGAAGATCGGGAAAGTTAATTTAATAAAATACTGGCATGGTGAAAGTACAGTGATGATTTCAAACAACCTCTTCTCGTTCCCAGTGTTCCACTGTTTCATTCATGAAACACTGGAACTACTCATT
Source organism: Eulimnadia texana (assembly GCA_002872375.1). NCBI lineage: Eukaryota > Metazoa > Arthropoda > Branchiopoda > Diplostraca > Limnadiidae > Eulimnadia > Eulimnadia texana. Next base: position 29,518,555 of record NKDA01000001.1, on the reverse strand, counting down.
CACGTCCTGATCTTCTGTGGAACTGTAGTCGTTTCTCTGGCTGCTGGTCGTTAGAGGTCGCATTAGCAGCCTGGACAAGTTTTTTCAGTTCGATCTCCCTTTTTCCTTCTTTCGATGAACTCCTCCGGGGACATGCTACTTGCTTGGCAGTGCCACGCTCCTCTAAACTGGCTGTGGCCGGTCTCTTTCCCTCGGATCTGATTGCAAGTGCGATAGATGCACGTCCTTCGACGGATACGCACAATGTCCATCTTTTGATCTCGGGGCGTCCCGCCTCTGAGTTGTTTTCGACATCGCACTCCTCCGGGCAGATCTGTCGCCTCTGCAGGACGAGGTCTTCTATTGGTCTTCTGCTGGGTGGATCTGCTGGGTGGATCTGCTGGGTGGATCTGCTGGGTGGACCGGCTGGATGCAGTGGAGTTGGTGGCTCCATGGTCCGTTTCAAGCTGATGAGCGGCAGCGGACGGACGGTCAGGGCTCGTTCCAGACCACGAACTGCACCCAGGCCCAGGCTCTGTAGGATTGTCCAGCGCTGATTCTGGCCAAGAACAGCTGGATCTGCTCGTGAGGTCTCGGTGGGTCTTGGTTGCGAGACTACGCCGGTTGAAGACGCAGACCGTGTCGTCAGTGCTACCACCTGAGCCCGAAGAACACTCCCATGGATCATAGTGTCCGCAGCTTCTTCGGTCCTTAGGGCCGGATGAGCAGGAGTAGAAGGCTGAGAGGGCAGCGTTCTTGCAGGGAGTTGTGGTATGTTTCCTGCAGGAATGGCGGGAATCTGGATTCTCTGCAGCCCCTGGAGCTCCTTAGCTTGATCCCTCCGCTTCTTATTATTATGCCTGATTGGAAGCAAATATAAAATAAATATTGCGAATCGAATGTTAAGTTGTAATGCACGAAGATGTACCATACTTGAAGCGTCGACTCGTTGATGCTATACAGAGCAAAGCGACTGTCTCGAAGCATCTTTTCTCCAGTTCGTAGCATTGCTCGGATTTCGGTATATTCCTGCACGATTCGGGACCACCTGGTGTGGAAAGGTGGTGCAGGGTTCTTGTACTTCGCGGTCAGGCGGATGCAAAGAGCCTCCACGATCCGGCTCTCCGAAGGGCAGAGCTGTCGCTCGGTAGCCGACAACATCGAATCATCCTGCAAATAAAAGAAACGGTAAATATCTCTCGAGTTAAAATGAATCCACAAATCTTTTACCTTCTCAAGGTCTGCAGTCCAGTATGATTGGACTGAGATCTTGAAGCACCAAACCAGCCCTGCTGTGGTTTTGTTGGGTAATACGGTTTGTACTTCAAGGCCCTTTTGTCGGAGTCTTCGAGGCTGTCGAACAAGCTGGAGAGCGTCTCTGCCTGAGAAGCACTCATGCCTTGGCGACCGGCTACGACCTGCAGGAGTGCCTAAGCAAGCAGGGCGACTTTGTCCCATCCAGGTCTGGATTGCCCGTCTAAGGAGAAGTCCGGAACTTCGTCGACATCCTCGTCACTCTTTGGCTCTTGCTCAGCTTGACTGGCTAACTTCGCTCCCTCTCCTCGCTCATCAAACCCGAGAGGAATACTGGCATCTTCCGATTGCACAGCATCAGCCGGTTCCGTTAACAGCTCCGGTAATACAATTTCTGCAAATCCTTTGTCTTCGTCGATTAAGCTGTCGAACTCAGCGTCGTCGACTTCCTTGACGGGGAGGAACTGCAGGGACTGGCTGTTCAGGTACTCGAGCCCGATCAGTTCACGATGTGACTCGTCAACCTTCCTTGGGGGCCGATAATTCGGTAGCAGAGATTCACCGAGTACCTTCGTGCTAAGCTGTGCAATTCGCTCCTGAAGAGTTTGCATGATACATTATTGCAGTCAATTGTATTATATCGAGAAACATACCTGTAGACGGTAGTCGAAAGTACGAAGAGCAGAAGGTGCCAATACCGTCGAGCTGCTCGAGGAATTGGGTGCAGAGAAAGCCTCCGATGAACGAGTTGCATTCTAGCGTACAATTCCATCGAGCAAATACGCTTGGAAATGCAGAGAGCTCGCCGTAGTTCCTGCAATAGTCAATTGTTACATCAGCCCTTTTAAAATTTATCTCAAATAATTCAGAAATACCTGGGACGAAGGAACGCAATAGGCGGTGGAAATTTTCGAGGGAGGTAGACCCTCGCCCGCACCGGTATACTGGTAGGTCGAGACCACCCTTCTTCGATGTTCCAGTGACAGTATACAAAGGAACATCTTCCAGATCCTGAATGCATGGAAGATGTTTCTTCTCCAGGTCCCAGATTTCTTTCATGTTCGGGCGTAACAATAGAACACCGAGCGCATCAGTGGCGCCAGCCAAAGATTCCAGGAGCTGATCTACGGCCTGGCAGGTTTCTTGAACACCTCTTGTCCGCCTCCTGCAGTGAAGTACAAGTTCTTCTTGACGGATGCTGCCACTAATGGTGTCCTCCGAAATGATTGAGAGTCCCGATTTGGAAAGCACGAGTTTCGTGGCACGGCGGAGAAGTTCCACGTCGTCTTTATCCCATTCGAAAATGCAGGCTGAAAACTGCCTCATGAAGAGGGGATAGAGGGCATGGGACTCCGACGTGCACCCGAGAGCGATCCGGCGCATAAAGTGCCAAATATCGAGTCGAACCTCGAGATTTGCCCACTTGTAAAATAGGTTCTGATATTTGCTCCGGGTATCAGTGGCCTTGGTGCAACAGTCCCGGTCGGTGTAGATAACTCGGGGAGGTTCTTTCGCCGGCGATTTCGTATCGTTTCATTATGCCATCTGCCAAAGGCTGTAATGAAACGATGGATTCTGAATTCGTCAGGACCGAATTCAGAATCTCCCCCCTTTCATTGACTACGTTCGTGCACCACATGGCAGTGTTGTGTTTTTTTGTCGTGGCCAGCCAGTTTTCCTGCAATCTTCTTGGTGGAGTCGACTTTTAAATTCGACCCGTAGGTGGAAGTCGCAGCAGCACGCAGATAACCGAGACAGGACCAAACATCTCGGACGTAGCAGGATGCAAACCACCTGTAGAAGGTAACAAAGAAACGGTTCACAACAATAGTAATAAACAAGGTAGCACACGTTTTTACGTGGCACACGGAATAATCTTGAACCCTGGTGAGGTCTGGAGCTTGAAGGAGTCCGGCTCAGAAGACTGCGTCAGGAACCAAACCTGCTGCTGCACCGTTATATAGCGGTCACAATCAGTCAGGTAGCTCTCGACTTTGTGCAGCCAAGCCTGACTGTGCGTCTCACGTACGGAATTGGCGAAAGCGTGCGGACTGTTTTCCAAAGTACGCGAACGCAGCAGTGTGATGAGCGCAATGTCACACACGTACACACAAAACACACGCGCACGGGTTCACATGCACCGATCTCACCCGAAAATCGAATTACAGCAGATGCATTCGGCTTACTGGCGCATCCTTAGGATCCTCTTCGCTTTCACCCGGGCCGACAAAAAGGCCCTCATCGCAGTCAAGGCCTTCTCGGAAGCACTCCACGACAAACTCAAACAGGCGCCACCAGCGGCCCACAACTCCGACTTTTACATTGATTTGTTCGGAACGGTCTAAAACTTGGAACAACGCATTCGCGACGCCTACAAGGAGACCAAGAACCCTGAACTACCCGGCCCCATTCTTCAACACATTGGCAACCTCGTCTTCCACCTGGTGGCCATTCTCAGCTCCGATCTGGAAGCGATCATTATCACTGAACAGGAATCTCAAGCTTGAAGATGGCCACCACGGCACCACTAGTCGTCCTCTATGGGGCGCAACAACCGGTCTTGGACAAGGACTACGTGTGGGACGAAGTACAGATGGCACTGCATCACCTCTACCCTAAAGAGAAAACCTTGCCGGATTCTTTCTTCATTCGCACAATCAACATCATTCCTCGCTTGGAAATAACTCTGGCCCGCAAACCACACGATTCGGTTGCACAGATTGAAAAATCACGCAAGCAGGCCAATAAGCTTTACGAAGAATTCCGCGGAAGATTCCTGCGGCCTGATTTCTCAGGATCCAGAGTCCGCCTGACAATTATGAACCACTTCGACATGGTTATCTGGAACCCCATAGTCGCCAAGTTGGACGAACTAATCATCGCTTTTCCGCCGACTCGCCCCACTTCTCCTAACGAGGACGACAGTTTGGAAGAAGAAGAGGATATTTTCATGACTCCTACACCTCGATCCTAAACCACCGCTTCTTCCTCTCATTATACTTCTCCTACTTCGGCCCACACTATATATATCGCCTACATATTTACTCGACATGTGGACACTGAATTGGAATCTAATAAACGATGGGACTTTTGGAAACACTGGAAACTTTGGATTTACTCGACCGAGAAGAAAACACAATATCGTGAGACCTGGGCCCTTACCACGAGCCCGGCTCGCTTGCATGCGTATATATACACACACTTGATTGCCCTCCGACACTCGGGGGAGGACGCTGGGTCGGTGCATGCCCCACTGCTTTGCCTTGGCGACTAACGTGGACGGCTCTGCCGGCCAGAAGTTTCTCTTGAAGCCGAGAGTTTAGGGTCTTCCTGGGTCCGGCCAGTTGATCTGCAGAACCTATTTTTTTCCGACCCCCAAGGTGACTGAAAAGGTCTTCATAAGATGGAGGAACTCTCTGGTTCGAGCCTCTTGAGCCGGCCACGCTCGGGCATTGTGGTGGGCGGGGGGGGACTACAGCCGGTTCTGATGTCCGTGTGACTTGCTACGGGCAGGCTCGTACTATTTCAACGGCGTCTTCCCTGTGTGGGGGGCCCCTTTCCCTTTGGTTGTTCTCTCGCTTCTCACTGCTCGCACTCGAGACGGGCTCGAAGGAAACCGGGCTCACGATGTTGTCCTTCCAACAGGAGGATCACCAACATGGCCATCAAGAACCTCTCTTCCAGGAGACTCCACGACAGACATCATCGCGTCTTAAACAAGGGACTTAACCATGCATTTTCACTACCGGACAAGGACGGCCCAGCAGCTACCCGACGCATGCTGCGTAGCATTTCTCGGAGATCCTTCTTCCACAAAACATACCCGGAACCAACATTCAGGAGACACTTGGAACCCGAACTACGGAGCACCTGGGAGCCCCCTAACAATGCTTGGACTCGCGATCCAACAGTACGGGACATAGCACAACAAATCGTCAACACTGACCAACGACGACCGGATGATTTGGACTTTGAAGATCTGATCACCGATCCATCTATCCACACTCTCCCGGCGGACAAGGGAGGGGCGACGGTCATTTGGGACACATCGGATTATGACAGGGCTGCACTGGATCAACTCACGGATACGCACACACATGCGCCCCTATCCGATCGTGAAGTCGAGAGCAAAATTCACATTGTCAAGCAACGAGCCCGCAAGAGGGCCGCTTTATTACACCGCCTGGGATATATCTCCACGAGGGAATACAACCACATCTGGAGTTGCAAATACGCAATCCCCGACATCTACTTCTTACCAAAAATACACAAGGCGGTCCAGCTATCAATCAACACGGTTCCTGGACGGCTAATAGTAGCATACCACAGTGGCCCCTAAAACCGATCGACAGACTACTCTCAATCTGGACACGCCCTCTGCTGTATCGAATACCAGGCTCTCTCTTAGACATGGGAGACTTTCTAAAGTCTCTCCCAACAACTCCCATCAACGAGGGTAGTCTGTTCACGGCCGATGTCAGCGCCCTATATCCCAGCATACCTTGGGACGAAGGCATAAACGCGGCCACGGAATTTTACACGGAACAATACCGCTGGCTGAAGAATCATTTTGAACGCCTGGCCTTCCGTCCTCCACCGGCCCCCGGCATCTTCCGAATGTTACTATCAGACGTCCTTTGCAACTCCATCTTATCCCTCAAGAACCGTACCTACTACCGCCAATTACGTGGCACTACCATGGGAAGCAGCATCTCGGTCTACTTTGCGAATACCTACATGTATAAACTCACGAGGCCGATCCTCGATAATCCTCCGCCACAATTGGTACTATTCCGTCGCTACATCGATGACATCTTCGGGATTTGGATAGGAGGATCGGTCCCGTTAGAGTCGGTCTTTGCTCCGATCACGACACCAAACATCACATACACGATCGACAGACCGGGCCCGACCGCGTATTTCTTTGACATAACCGTAGCTCTATGAGAAGTCTGTACCATCGTGACTCGTCCGTACAGGAAAGCATGCGCCCAACCTTCGTACATAGATTGGACATCCTCGCACCCACAACATCTTAAGCGCAGCCTTCCATACTCTCAACTCTTACGCATAAAACGCATCTGCTCGGAGGAAGCAACCTTCCACAAAGAAGCCAGAAAACTTCTCAAACAGTTTCGGCTTCGCGGATACCCAAACGCGGTACTCTGGAGAGCACTCAACAAAGCGAAAGCGATACCACGGCAACAAACTTTAATACCCTCAACCAGAAAACAGACTGAACCAGGATCGGATTCGCTTGATTCTCGTGCACAATAGGACGAGGGAACGGGCCAACTTGACGCGTATATTGGTCCGATTAGACAACCACTTGAAGCAAAATTTCCCACATTTTGCGGTCTGTCTACCAAACAACTGACCACAGGTCACTTTCATACGACTGCGCACTCTGGGAAGTCTTTTCACGTCGTCATTTAAACAAGGGGCTACCCCTTTACCGAGATCCGCCTCATTCCCACCCGATCCCTCCCGATCTACCTCTCCCGTAACCGATACCGATACACCTACCCCTACACCTACACCAACACCTATTCCCCTTCGCATACCCAGACCTCCTAGGCGGGACAATTCTCGCCCCATTACCCATTACTTTGACTGTCTTGCCCCCGCCTTGGCGCATACCCGCGCGCATCAGACGACGGATCAAGAGATTCCAGGTTCGAATACCTATCTTTAACTGGTATTACAACCGCTAGATGGACTTTGTCTTACTGTGTTAAATCTCCCGCCAATTTTTGTGTTTCAGTTTATAACCTCTAGCCAGTGTCTAAGTAAGGTAAAGTTAAAAACTAACCGTCAAGTACTTGGGTACGATATTCTACAAGGTTCTGGAGAATCAGGCTATACCTTTCAAGAATTCATATAGGGGTTACCTAATGGTCAGTATACTAACTGAAAACTTCTTCAGTACAGATTTCCATATCATTTTTACTAAATTATTTATTATTATCAATTAATAATATTAATATACTTATTGAACATTGCCGTAGAGTATCGTATTAAATCATATTTGTTACACTCAAACACAAGGTACGGTGAAAAATACTAATAATCGACTTGATTTGTATTGCTCTGAGACTTTGCACATAAATTGGTCCACTACAATTTATTATACGAATCTATAATTAAATTCCACTTAGCATAAAGTTCGTCTTTCGGTGCGTCCCACAGTTGTCGAAGACAGCTCCAGCCGCGTTTGGAAGTGGTCAGCACGTAAGGATCGGGATTCATCGAGTACGAATAAGCTCCGAGAACCAGCGACTGACAAAATCTTGCCGATATACAAGCCTTTGCACAAATTTTGAATTAATTTTTGCAATACAATAAACCAGAAAGACAAAATTATACTTTCAGTAGCTCGAACTCGAGCTGCGGGATCCGACGGAGCGACGAGTACCCTGCGAGGACGTGAGCGGGGGCTTCGAGAACATCCATCGATTTGCATTCAATCATCATATAACAAATAGCGATTGCCAATTCAAAAACGTAGCAGGAATGGTGAACATCTCCAAAATCGATTATCCCGACAATTTTTTGTTTTTCAGGGTTAGCGGGATCCTTATCGACTGCAGTACAAATTATTATTATAATTCATGTTACTAAATATTATCAATTTATTATTTTATTGTTAACCCAGAATGTTCTGCTCATTCAAGTCTCCGTGAATCACTCCCCGAGCCAGTTTGTCTTTTAGCGGGACGACGTTTTTTTTCAAAGTTTTCGATAACCTCAACGGCCAAGGCACGATTTTCTTCATTCGTCACTGCGTAGGTAAAATCACGAAGTTTAGGGACGGAACTCAAGTTCCACATGCGATCGACTTTCTCGAGTACCGGACACTTGAAATCCTGTAATTTGAAAAATAAGTAAAATATAATAATTTGTAAAACACTATAAATAACTAATAATATATAATAACTATAAATAAATAAAAATAAAACAAAACACTGTGAAAAGGCACTGCGGGGTGCCTTTACGGTAGCTTCACTCAAAAAGAGACCACAAAAGGCACCGTCATTTTACGAACCAGTGTTTCCACTTTCAATTTCCCCTATTTTCCCTCTTCCCTTGTGTTTCCTTTTTTCCCCCTCCGTACTGGAATACAGACCGTACGTTTAGATTTCCCCTTTTTGTCGTACATGTATATGTACGACTATAGAAAGGCGATCGTCCGAGTTTGGCGCCTCGCGGGCAATCGGAACGAAATTGCGAAATCTATCGTAGCCGCTAATGTTAGTGCAGCTTTGGTATGTATAGGACGCGCCAAGCGATGCCGTGTGGGATGTTTATACGCGCGCGCATGCGCACGCATTCATGAGGCCTTGGGCCAAATGCACAAGATACTAGCCTCTCTATTACGGACAGGGTTATTCGCTATGCTTACTTTTGGGTGCGCATACGCGCACATTATCTCTGTAGGTCCGCTTTGATCGTTGTGCGGATTTTTGGTCTTCAAGCTATGCTCTGATTGTTGCGCGGCGAAGTTTCTCGTAAAGGTTAACTCAGATCGTTGTACTGTTTGCCTTGATTTTAAATTGTGGCACGTTTTCCCTTTGTAATTATTTAAAGGGTTTTCATGATTTATTTCATAGGGTATCCCCCCCATTGATTTTAAGTTCAATCCTACATGGCTTAGGCATAGAAACGGCTTTGAACAATTGAGTCTCAAGTATCCTGTGAATAGGAAGATCAGTTTCTTACTCCACATGCGCGCTTGAAATGCTAATACGGACACTCTTATAAACACCAGACATACACGCGGCTATAGAGTTGTGCGGATTCGGTTACTCTACTAACTGGTAACCGATTACTGCATTAGATTTCGAGAAACCGGTTAGATTGACAATGATGTACGAGAACCCTGTCTAATATTAATACCTAAACGGAAGTATATAGTAAACTTTGCTGGGGTTAACGAAGTAACCCACCCTCCCCCCCCCCCTTCACACGCTTCACATCTAACATGTACATGTACGACATGCGCCCATACGGCGCAATTATCCTTGTTCCTCTTCACTTATTTTTCGCTTTTCAGAACCCATCTTCCCCTTTTTCAGGGAATTTCCCTCCAAAGTGGAAACACTGTTACAAACGCAAATTAACGTTAAGAATAAGTTACCATTAACGCCACATCTGTTTTCGCGGTTAACTGACCGACTTGGTAGAACAGATCTGCGGTATATTCGACGTTGAAGAGGATGTCTCCAGGAATAAACGTCAGCAGTCGGACCAAATGCGAACTTCCAGTATCGCCAACTGAAAAACGACAACTTTAACATTAATTTTTCATATTTCAAACTTATTTCCAGTACATTTACACGTGTACATAGTATAATTTAAATATTTTAATGTAGAAGTTACCGTTATTGTTGCTCGAGTCCGACACCTGATTTTCGATTTTCTCCAGACTCGATAGTTTGCCGTTAACGTTTTTAACGGGTCTCGGGCAGACAACACCTCGCTGTCCTAACATTTACAAACAGTATATTAAGAAATAATGAAAACATACTTAAAAATGAAAAGTTGCCTAAGAAAAGCATCATCTGGTTCTGGGCCTCGACCAAGTCTTCGGCTTTCGAGTCGAGCGAGTTGAGCACTTTCAAGATGTAACCAAAAACGCAGCGATCATTTTCGTCGGGCAGAATCGTGGAGTCGTCCACCTAAATTTCAAATCACTGATTTACAGAACTGATTTATAAAGGTTTGACTGAACAGACCTTGACGAAGAAGTTCCGGTCATCGTAGCTGTTCAACTCCTTAATCGAAACGACATCTAAATTGTATAACTTCTTAACCAACAAACGAACTGAATCGCTCGAAATCGTCGGTTTGATCTGCTGCCCCGGTTTTAATAAAATTTCATTTTTGTCTTCTTCCATGGTTCCGTACGTTACAAACTCAAAAGTCAAATTAATAAATGTTATCTTATATTACAGAAAATATATGGACGTGGATTATCATAAAGTAAACAAAAACATCTTTTTGAAAACAAAACCCAAGTCTGAAGGGCAAACTCTATTCCAGTTCCACTTCTTCAAATGTCAGTTTTCCCTTTTCCCTTAAAGAGGGGAGCGGTTTTCCCTTTTTTCCCGTTTCCCTTGTAAATATCAAGCCGTAGCTTCTGCTTTCATTTTCCCTTTTTTCCCCGCTGTACTAGAATAGAATACCGGCCGTGCGTTTAGATTTTCCCCTTTCCCTCTTCGATTATTTTTCCCTTTCCCAACTCCATCTTCCCCTTTTTCAGGGAATTTCCCTGCAAAGTAAGAACACTGATATCAAGTACCATTTTTCCCTCCATCTGGGATATCAAGCTATACTTCACCGTATTTTTTTCCTTCTTTTTCGCTGTTGAGACACAGTTTTCCCTTTTTCCCTTCCTTTGTAGATCATTTTCCCCTCTCTCTGTAGGATGCCCAGCTATACTTCTCTGTTTTTCCCCTCTTTTTCCCTTTTGAGACCCAGTTTTCCCTTTTTTCCTTCTCTTTAGGGATTCTTTTCCCCTCCGTCTAGGATAACAAGCTATACTTCTATGTTTTTTTCCCTTATTTTTCCCTTTCGAGACCCTGTTTTTAATTTTTAAGGGAAATTCCCTGCAAAGTGGAAGCACCGATTGCGGTAGTTCTGCTTTCCCTTTTCCCTTGAAAAGGGCACGGTTTTCCCTTTTTTTCCTTTTCCATTGTAGATATGAAGTATGCTTTTCCCCTCCGTCTAGGATATCAAGCTATACTTGTACAATTTCCCCTATATTTTCCTCTTTGAGACCCAGTTTTCCCCTTTTAAGGGAAATCCCCGGCAAAGTGGAAGCACTGCTCTTATTCATCAATTATTTGTCTTTATTATTCATATTAATCATACAAGTAATGGGCAAACAGAGTGTACTTTAATATTATATTTCTGGACACTTTTTTTATTAAGAAATTTATTTACAAAACGTATATCGAAAGCATCAGTCATTAATTTCATCAGTTTACACATCCAGAGTTCAAGTAAATTTTTGTTTCAAGGAAAACGAGTCAGTAAATAAATCAGGGGGGGGGGGGGAATTTTTTTTTAGTTGAATTTTTTTGCGGGGAAACGGGGAAAAATGCCATGAGATTTCAAGCTCATCCTTAAATTATGTAGAAAATAAAACGTTTCTAAACGAAAAAAAAAAAATGAAACCCTGGGTCCTTTCATTCAGTGTTTCCATTTTGCAGGGAAATCCCCTGAAAAAGGGGGGAAAATGGGTTTTAAGAGCGAGAAGTAAGAGAAGAGGGAAAAGGGAAAATCTAGAATTACAGCCACGTATTCTGGTACGGAGGGGAAAAAGAGAAAAATAAAGGAAGAAGGGGGAAACGGGCAAGGGAAAAGTAAAGGACGGGGGGAAAAAGCGAAAATCTAGAAATACAGCCTCATATTCAGGAACAGAGGGGGAAAAGGAAAATAAGAAATGAGGGAAACGGGAAAATCTAGAAATACAGCCTCATTTTTTGGAACGGACGGGAAAAAGGGGAAAATAAGAGAATAGGGAAACGGGGAAAATGTAGAAATACAGCCTCATATTCTGGAACGGAGGGGAAAGGGAAATATAAGAGAAGAGGGAAAAGGGAAAAACTAGAAATACCGCATTATACTCTAGCAAGGAGGGAAAAAAGGGGAAAAACAAGACAAGAGGGAAAGGGGGAAATTTAGAAATACAGCCTCATACTCTAGCACGGTGGGGAAAACGAACCAAAAAAAAAACAATAAGGGAAGAGGGGAAAAAGGGGAAAGTGGAAACACTGCTTTTCATTAACTTCCATTTTCAGAAAAACTTATGTCGTCAGATTCAGGCGCGTCTTATACTTTTGGCAATACTTGGCTTCGTTCCTCCTGATTCGCAGGACACGTTCCGCGTTGATTTTGTTGTGGCTGCGGACGTAGCTGCCCCTGTCGAGTAGCAGACGAGCCTCGTTGCGCCTGAAGCCCCTGTCCGTCTTGCCCATGATGATGTACTCGCTGCCCACGTAGAGCAAGGGGCACTTGCAATCGACCGGCTCTGCCCAGATGAACTCCTTGTTCAGGATGGGAATCGTGTTCTTGTACGACTGCAGCACCTGAACCTCGTAACGCGTTTCCCCGTTGATGGTCTCGTAGTTGAGCACTTTGCATCGCAGAACTGCAAAACGCACATCAAATTAAACGTCATTTCTCTAATTTATCTGATTATTGCAAACTAAGTTTTGATTACCAAATTCGCTCAGGCAGAAATGTTGTTTGCCGTTTTTCGTTTTCCAGCAAACGGGATCGGCTCCACACTGATTTTCCTTGAGCTTTTTCTTCGTCTTCTTCTCAGCCGATTTCGTTTTTCGTTTTCGCGGTTACTAATTCCGTTTTCTTTTTTCGTTTTCTTTGATTTTTCAAAGTCGAGTTGGTTGTGGAAACAGGCGTTGTTGTAGTAGTTGTTGTTAAGTACGGATAATGTAGAGACCCAGCACGGATGATAGCCATGCGATGGAGGGACATTCTCGAAGGACTGCGAACCAAACTGGCAGCAGTGGGTTGGGGCTCATAGTCTGCAACTGTTGTAGCAGTTGTTGTAGTTGTTGTAGAGGTTGTAGGCCTTGGCGTAACAGCATTTAAACTACTAGGACCTCGTAAAGTATCGGAAAATTTCACTGGAGTCGTTGATATGGCAGTTGTTCTGGGCGTTGCGGTTTTAGCAGTTGTTGTAGCAGCTGTTGTAGTGGTTGTAGACCTCGGAGAGACGGCGCTGTAACCGCTGGGACCTTCTAAACTGTCGGAAAGTTTCCCTGAAGAAGGTAATGGCAGATTCTGTGGTAGCCAGTATTCGTAGTAGACACCGGGATTCTTGTCCCGCACCAAAATCTATGCAAAAATTTCAAAGATTACTGTTTAGTATAGACAGTTACAGTTAATTTCAGTTAATCTCTTACTATTTCGTAATTTTTACTGAGTTTTTATGTTATATTCTACGTATAGACACTATTAAGCGACGATAACACAATGATAACCGCGATAACAGCATCGACAATAAAAGCTGGGCGTATGATTGCTTGCAAAGATGCCTTAGCTGCAGGTGAAAAAGCTAATGGTTTCAAAGTATACAGTCAAAAGGGAGAGGCGGAAGATTTGAAAAGAGGAATAGCGGTTCGCTTGTGGGGTTCGCAGCTTTAAGAGTTGAGTGTGTGTGTGTGTGCAATTACCATGATAATGATATCCTCCAGGAGGGGTCCTTTGATGGATACGCTTTCCCAGTCCCGCGAGCGGTCGTAGTGCAAAACCACCCCGGAGGCCGTCTCGTACCTTCCGGGCCAGTCGATGATCCAGTTGCCGTTGAGGATGTAGCGCTGCCGCTCGTCCATCACCGCTAAATATAATTATAATTATATAAAATATAAAATATAGATATGATGTAAATGTAGTACGACAAAAAGCGTAAATGTATTTAAGTAATTATTTTATTAATTTTTATATTATTATTGTTGTGTATAAAGATATTTTCAGGGAAATTTACTGTTCATCTAGTGTCCATCTAGTGCTCATCTAGCGTTCACCTTTTGTGTTCAGCTAGTGTACAGCTAGTGTTCATCTAGCGTTCACATTTTGTGTTCAGCTAGTGCTCAGCTAGTGTCCATCTAGTGTTCATCTAGCGTTCACATTTTGTGTTCAGCTAGTGCTCAGCCAGTGTCCATCTAGTGTTCATCTAGCGTTCACATTTTGTGTTCAGCTAGTGTCTATCTAGTGTTCATCTAGCGTTCACATTTTGTGTTCAGCTAGTGCTCAGCTAGTGTCCATCTAGTGTTCATCTAGTGTTCACCTTTTGTGATCAGCTAGTGCACAGCTAGTGTCCATCTAGCATTCACCTAGCGTTCACATTTTGTGTTCAGCTAGTGTCCATCTAGTGTTCATCTAGCGTTCACATTTTGTGTTCAGCTAGTGCTCAGCTAGTGTCCATCTAGTGTTCATCTAGCGTTCACATTTTGTGTTCAGCTAGTGTCTATCTAGTGTTCATCTAGCGTTCACCTTTTGTGATCAGCTAGTGCTCAGCTAGTGTCCATCTAGTGTTCATCTATTTCTCACTTATTATTCATCTACTGTTCATCTACATAAATACTATGCCACGAATTATAACAAACCGTGTCAATCACTCATACAAATTTTATATCTAACACTCTAAATCCATTAATATATATTATAATATAAACATAACATAAATGACAAAGTTACTAGAGCTTCTTACGGCGATAGGATTTACGATCGGCAAACTACCGGGCCCAAGAAAAACAGACAAATACATCAATTGAGCGATGGCTATCGATTAGTCGAAATCGAAACCAGGGATATCGATACTGAATATCGATTATCAACTGACAGGGCAAGGAGATTGATGGATCTTCTAGAACTCGTCGGCCTAAGAGGATACGCCCTGGACAACACAACCTCCCGTAGAGAAGCTCCAGCAATAGATCCTTGCCCTTTAAGGATCTCATTTCAGTTGAACTATCTGAAATATCTTAAACTAGGATCTTCTAGAAGTTCTACAAGGGTCGATCCTGTAAGGATCAGGTTTTGTTATTCAAAATACCGAGATAACTGGAGCTGTTGTCAGTGATCCTGACTCATCATACCCTTTAAAGATCTTATTTTCATTAAATTACCTTAAATATCTTAAACTAGGATCTTATAGAAGTTCTACAAGGGTCGATCCTGTAAGGATCAGGCTTTGTTACTAAAATACCGAGATAATTGGAGTTGTTTTCGGTGATCCTGACTCATAATACGTTTTAAGGATCTCACTTTTAACTGAATGTTACTTAAATACTTAAAACTAGGATGTGCTAGAAGTTCTACAAGGTTCTAATCCTGTAAGGATTAGGTTTTGTTGTTAAAGTACCGAGATAATTGGAGCTGTTGTCAGTGATCCTGACTCGGTTAGCTCCTCTGGGGACTCTTACAACCGAGTTGTATCCATAGGACAAACTGCTGGTGTAGGATCGGGACTGAGTCAAGGAAGAAAAGGCCATTCCAGCGATCCTGGAACAGGTGTTGTTGTTCCCTCCGCAGACGTTACAGAAGTCCAGTCTCTGAGTCGATCCTATTTTGCCGTCACATCCGACTGCCAGACACCGTCCGTTGACGCAGAAATCCGCGTCAGGATTCTCCACGTCCAGGGTGCAGCGGGTCCCGTCCAGGACTTTGCCGAAAGTGTAGTGAAATCCTTTGCCCAAAGCTGCGCACGTCAGTTCGCAGGGATTTGATCCTGAAAAGAAAAAAACAAAATCGAACAAAATTCAGACGGTGAGTGAATGAAATATTGATTCATACTAGGTGAACACTAGATGAAGGCTAGACAAACGCTAGATGAACACTAGCTGAACACATTAGATGAATCCACTAACTGAATATTACACGAACACTAGGTGAAAGCTAGCTGAATATCAGATGAATATTAGATGAACACTAGCTGAACACTAGCTGAATATTAGACGAGCAATAGCTGAACACCAGGGGAACACGCTAGATGAATCCACTAACTGAATATTAGATGAACAATAGCTGGAACACTAGCTGAACACTAGCTGAATATTAGATGAACACTAGCTATACACTAGATGAATACTAAATGAATATTAGAAGAACGCTCGCTAAACACTAGATGAACGCTAGCTGATCACTAGATGAACACTAGATGAACACTACAGATGAACACTAGCTGAACACTATAGATGAACACAGGATGATTACCGGCATGGTGAGGGATCCACTGACGAACAGTTTGACCTTTGACCGTCCTGTTGTTGTACAGGGAACACTGGAACTGGCGAAAATCCTGTGTCGATCCTGGACACTGCTGCGTGCTGCACAGCGAGTATTCAGTGGGATCGCCAGACACTGCTGATAACTGAAACGAATCCCGGATCCCGTCGATATCCTTCAGATAATAATAATATTTGTAATGGTAATAGCGGTAGTAGTAGAAGAAGAAGAAGAAGCAGAAGTATTAGGACTAAGAGTAGTAGTAGTGATAGTAGTGGGAGTAGTAGAAAAAGTAGTAGTAGCAATAGTCATAGTAGTAGTGGTAGCAGTTGTAATAGTAGAGATAGAAGTAGTAGTAATAATAGTAATAGAAGCGGTAGAAGTAATGCTCGTAGCAGTTGTAATAGTAGTAATAGAAGGAATAGTAGTAGTAGTAATAGTAGTAGTAGTAGTAGTAGTAGTAGTCGTGTCAGTGGTGGTTGCAATAGTAGAAGTAACAGTAGTAGTAGTTGTTGTTGTTGTTGTGGTAATACAAGGACTGGTAGTAGAAGCAGTAGTAGTATTAGTAGTAGTAGTAGTAGTAGTAGTAGTAATAGAAGCAGTACAAGTAGCAGTTGTAATATTAGTAGTAATAGCGCTAAGAGTAGCAGCAGAAGCAGCAGCAGCAGCAGCAGTAGTAATAATAATGATGATGATGATAATAACAATAATAATAATAATAATAATAATAATAGTTGATAGTGGTTAATGGGTGGTCACCTGGCGTATTCTCGGCGACAGGTTCTATGTCTGCTCATGACTCCGGTTCCGCAGGTTTTGCTGCATTTGGACCAGGGCGACCAGGCGGACCACACGTGAACCAGGGGCCGGGGAAAGGGATACGCCGACACCGCAGACCAGTCAGCCCGGTTTGGACCCTCCGACAAGCTCACGATCGATTTGACTGGCACAGAGCTGTTGACGACAAAGTCATTAGTGAATCAGTTAATTGACTGTACAGGTTATAAGTTGTAGTAGTGCAGAAAGAATGGTAGTGGCAGAGGTAATAGAGTTAGTAGTAGGAATAGTTGTAGTAGTAGCAGTATAATACTAGCAAGAACCAAAGTAATAGCAAAGGAAGCAGCAGTAATAGCATTATTATTAATTACTAGTAGTAATAGTAGTATTAGCAGAAGTTACAGTAGTCAGAGCAGTAACATTAATAGCAGTTATAAATTGTAGTAGTAAATTGTAGTAGGAGTAGGAATAGTAGTAATGACAATAACACTAGTTAAAGTAGTAGTAGTAAAAGTTAGTGGTAGTAATAGTAATAGTATAATCATATCAACAGCATTGATAGAAGTAGTAGTTTTAGTAGTAGTAATAGCGGTAGTATGAGTACTAGTAATGACACTAGCTACAGTAATATCAATAGTGATAGTAATAATAATATAGTAATAATATTAGCAATTAGTAGTATTAGCAGTATTAGTAGTAATAATATTAGCAGCATCAGTGGTAGGAGTAATTGTAATAACACTAGTTCCGATAGTGGCAGTAATAGTAGTAATAGTAGTAGTAGTTATATTAGCTATATTAGTTATAGTAGTAGTTATATAAGTAGTAGTAGTAGTAGTAGTAGCAACCATAGTAATATTAGTTGTAGTAGTAGTAGTAGTAGTAGTAGTTATATTAGTTCTAGTAGTTATATTAGTTCTAGTAGTAGTAGTAGTAGTCATATTAGATATAGTAGTAGTAGTAGTAGTAGTAGCAACCATAGTAATATTAGTTGTAGTAGTAGTAGTAGTAGTAGTTCTAGTTATATTAGTTATAGTAGTTATATTAGTTCTAGTAGTAGTAGTAGTAGTAGTCATATTAGTTATAGTAGTAGTAGTAGTAGCAACCATAGTAATATTAGTTGTAGTAGTTGTAGTAGTAGTAGTAGTAGTAGTAGTCCTAGTTATATTAGTTATAGTAGTTATATTAGTTATAGTAGTAGTAGTAGTAGTAGTAGTAGTAGTAGTGCTAGTTATATTAGTTATAGTAGTTATATTAGTTATAGTAGTAGTAGTAGTAGTAGTAGTTCTAGTTATATTAGTTATAGTAGTTATATTAGTTCTAGTAGTAGTAGTAGTAGTAGTCATATTAGTTATAGTAGTAGTAGTAGTAGCAACCATAGTAATATTAGTTGTAGTAGTTGTAGTAGTAGTAGTAGTAGTCCTAGTTATATTAGTTATAGTAGTTATATTAGTTATAGTAGTTATATTAGTTATAGTAGTAGTAGTAGTAGTAGTAGTAGTAGTGCTAGTTATATTAGTTATAGTAGTTATATTAGTTATAGTAGTAGTAGTAGTGGTAGTAGTAGTAGTGCTAGTTATATTAGTTATAGTAGTTATATTAGTTATAGTAATAGTAGTAGTAGTAGTAGTAGTAGTGCTAGTTATATTAGTTATAGTAGTTATATTAGTTATAGTAGTAGTAGTAGTAGTAGTAGTAGTAGTGCTAGTTATATTAGTTATAGTAGTTATATTAGTTATAGTAGTAGTAGTAGTAGTAGGAGTAGTAAAAGAGCAAATGGAATCAATACTCTGGACTTCCTAAGGAAGTGGAGATGTGCTGAAGGATCAGTTGACTTGAAGAGGCCCGGATATTGGCCGGAACCTTGTGGTAGTAGACGGAAGATCCTGACGATCCTGACCACTGACTTCCGCCATTAGCAATCCTGACTAACGGAGCCGATGCTTCCGTTGCCGCCATGTACTTAGCGTAAGCCTCTGCATCGTCGGCGTCGTCTGCTAGCGCATCCTACAACAACAACAACAATTTAGAATTTGATATTTTGTTGTGTTAGGGTTGTTCACTTAATTAGATGAAATATTACAAATTTTAATAAATTAATTAATATATTAATCTATTGGGGAATAGCAACAACAACAGCTACAACAGTAGTAAGAACATTTGCTGAATTTCAGACTAAATCAGGTTTTCCTATGCAATCGATTGTCAGTATAAAGAAAGCCTGCAACAGCAATCGCTACAACAGTTGTAGCAACAACAGTAACAACAGTTGCAACAATAAGTCAAATTTGTTAAATTGTTATTTTTATGGATGTTCTGATAGAGGCTAGTAAAAGAAACTTAAAACAACAACAGCTACAACACCAACAACAGTTTTGATCTACTGTGTTTTTCAGTTTAAAAACTTTCAGTTTGGTCTTTGAAGATTTCTTTTGTCTAATCAAGCGTGAAACTGTACAACAACAGCTACAACAATAGTAAAAACAACAGCAACAACAATTTACATTTACTACTTTTTTATGTTCCAGACATAGCCCTTTTCTTTACAGCATAAAGGTTGGTTTAACAGTCCGTGAAATTGCAGGAAAGGCTACAACAGTAGTAACAACAGTAACAACACTTTGCGTTTACTACTTTTTTATGTTATCTATAAATCTACTTAGCAGTTTCAGTCGTAAAAGAGACGGCTAGCCTCATGAAAGGGGACGCTACAACAACTACAACAATAGTAACAACTGCAACAACAGTTCAGATTTTCGAAATTTTCTTGTTTTGGATATTGATGCAGTACTAAAACATGATTAAATTTTATTAATTGTAACGATACAACACCTACAACAGCAGCAACAACAGCTACAACAGTTCAGATTTTCTAAGTTTTCTTGTTTTAGCTATTGCTGTAGTACTGAAAAATGGTTAAATTCTCTCAATTGTGACGTTACGTCACCTACAACAGCAGCAACAATAGCTACAACAACAGTACCAAATATCTTTACTATAACAATCTTTAAGTGCAAACTTTGTTTTACGAAAAAGTTCGACGAAAAGAGTCGCTACAACACCGACAACAACTACTACAACAACAGTTATTTTTTGCTGTTCTTCGAACAATTTAATTTCTGTTCGCGGACAACAAAAAAAACTGTTCGACGAACCAAACAAACGTCCGAACAGTTTCTTTTTTTTTTTTTTGTTTTGTTTTAACTTGGCTGTTTTATTTCTGTTCGCGAACAAACACTTTTTTTCTCGTCTGTTAACCGAACGAAAAAAAAAGTGTTCGACGAACAAAACAAACGTTCGACTCATTAAGTTCTTCCGGGAGTCGCGTCAAAACTCCCGTCGTTTATACAGAATAATAACAAGCAGAATAAATATAATAAGAATAAGAAGAAGGAGAATAACGGTAGTGGTAGTAGTAGTAGTGGTAGTGGAATAGTAAGAGAAAGAGTAGTAATAGTCACAGTAGTAGCAGTGGTAGTGGTAGTCGAATAGTAAGAGAAAGAGTAGTAATAGTCACTGTAGTAGCAGTGGTAGTGGTAGTCGAATAGTAAGAGAAAGAGTAGTAATAGTCACTGTAGTAGCAGTGGTAGTGGTAGTGGAATAGTAAGAGAAAGAGTAGTAATAGTCGCAGTAGTAGTAGTAGCAGCAGCAGCAGTAATAGTAGTAGTAGTGGTAGTTGTAGTAGTATTTGGTGCAGCAGCACCAGTGGCAGTAATAGTCATAGTAACAACAGTAGTAGCAATATTAAGAGTAAGAGTAAGAATAGTAGTAGTTGTTGTTGTTTTTGTTGTTGTAGCAGCAGTGGCAGTACCAATAATAGTAACAGTAGTAGTAGCAATAGTAAAAGAAATAGTAGTAGTAGATTTATAGCTGTATTAGTAGTACTAGTTGTTGTCAAAGTCGTGGTCGTATAGCACTACTAGTAGTAGTATAAGAAACTGCAGTTGTGTAGCCCTAGTAGTAGAAGTAGTAATAGTAGTAGTAGTAGTACTAGTAGTAGTAGTAGTAGTCATATAGCACTACCAGTAGTAGTATTGGATGTTGTAGTTCTTGTAGTCTTAGTAGTAATAGTAGTAGTAGTAGCCGTATAGCACTACCAGTAGTAGTATTAGATGTTGTAGTTGTTGTAGCCCTAGTAGTAGTAGTAGTAGTAGTAGTCGTATTGCACTACCAGTAGTAGTATTAGATGATGTAGTTGTTGTAGCCCCAGTAGTATAAGTAGTAATAGTAGCAGCAGTAGTAGTAGAAGCGGTGTAATATGGCAGATACAAGGCAACACAACACAATACTCTATAACTAGTTGCTGATACCAAAACGATAACGCAGATAACACAGAGTGGGTGTTGCAAACATTTTCCTAAGTTGCAGACCCCCTTGGGTTTGGTCAACGAGAAAAAAATTTGAAATAATACAATTTGTGACGCACGATGACTGTTGGGAGTGTCTCGTGATTCTTACATCACGATTCTGTGATTCTGGAGAGCAGCGGACCCCTTGGTTTGAAAACCCACTACGGCCCAGTGCATGCGGGAATAGCAGAGCGCATTGGGCCGTAGTAGAGTCTACAACTGAAGGGTCCGCTGCTCTCGAGAATCATAGAAATCGTGTTTCAGACCCCACTACGGCACAGTGCATACAGAAATGGGAGAGCGCACTGGGCCGTAGTGGGGTCTAAAACTGAAGGATCCGCTGCTCTTGAGAATCACAGGAATCGTGTTTCAGAAACCACTACGGCACAGTGCATACAGGAATGAGAGAGCGCACTGGCCCGTAGTGGGGTTTGATAACAAGGGGTACGCTGATCTCGAGAATCACAGAAATCATGATTCAGACCCCACTACGGCCCAGTGCATACAGGAATGGGAGAGCGCACTGGGCCGTAGTGGGGTTTCAAACCACGGGGTTCGCTACTTTTCAAAATCGTGGCAGAAGCTTTCTTTCATGCGATTATTCTTTTCGATCTTGAGTGTTATCACCATGTTATCAAGTGTTATCACCTGTTATCATCAATCTCCTTTGGGCAGACATGTTTTGGAATCTGCGAAACCAAAACTTGGCAAACGAAAACTTTTGAAATTTTTTCCTTTCCCAATTTAAATTTGGCGCTCAATTGCAGGGGGGGTTCACAACTCTTACAAAAATCTGTACAGTGATTATTTGATAACACCCACTTAACTCAAATAAGTTCTATTATTAGAAATTTTCAGAATTAGTAATAAAAGTGCAAAATAAGACAAGAATCTTGATAATCAATCCAAGAATCATGAGAAAATCTTAAGAATCGCGAAAGCATCAAGATTCTTAGTTCCTATGATTCCCGGAATCACAAGAACCACCAGATTCTTAAGATTCTTGAGATTCTCAAGATTCACGCAAGTCTAGGATTCCAAGATTCTTCTAAGATTCTTAAGATTCTTCATGGGTTGCGGACCCCCCTTTGCTTCTTTCCCAAAGAACTCTCAGCTGACTGACATCATCACTCGTTTTCATAATAAGCACCACAAGGGGGGGGTCCGCAACCTCCAGGCCAAATGATAACACTATGATAACACTGTGATAACGTGTTGATAACAACTGATAAGAGCCTTTGAGCGTTGGAGTCAAGTACAATAGTAGGGTTGCGAACCCCTCTTTGGAGATTCTTCAAGGTAAGATTCTTGATTCCTGAACACGATGATAACATGTTGATAACAGTTGATAACAACTGATAACAGTCTTTGAGCGTTGGAGTAAACTACAATAGCAGAGTTAGGAACCCCTTGTGAAGATTCTTGAACACGATGATAACATGTTGATAACACTGATAACAGCCTTCGAGCGTCTGATAAAGCTATAAAAGTAGAGTTGCGAACCCCTCTCTAGAGATTCTTGAAATTAAGACTCTTGATCCGTGAATCTTGATTCTTGAACACGATGATAACAGTTGATAACACGGGGACATCGGTTAATAACACGGGATAACAGTTGATAACATGAAGATAACAGCCTTCGAGCGCTAGAGTAAACTACAATACCAGAGTTGCGAACCCCTTGTGAAGATTCTTGAAAGTAAGATTCATGATTCTTGACAGTAGCCGACCCCCCCGGTTGTTGCATCTGCGAAGAAGAGAGAAAAGAATCACGTGATAATTTATAGCCGCATTTATCAACGTCCGGCCCAGGGGGGTCCGCGACTCCCCCAACACTTCCGCACAGTGTTATCACCATGTTATCACCAAGTTATCCAGTTGATAACATTCTGTAACCATACGTAATGAACACAAGTCTACGGGCCAGTATAGGGTTCATGGATGTTATCAAGTGTTATCAACGTGTTATCACCTCTCCTGTGAGTTTCAGACCAAGGGGTCCGAAACTCCGTTGAAAAATGTACGAAGATTATTTGATAGCATAAGATAGCACGGAGATAACGTGGAGATAACACGTTGATAACACTTGATAACATTACTTGGGTGTAAAAAGATTATTTGAAGTTTCGGACCCCTTGTTTCAGACCCCACTGATATATTCCGGTGTTGTTATCACAGTGTTATCCAGTGTTATCACTGCTCTTTATAGTCTTTGACCCTTTACTGCATACAAAGGACAAGTTATCAAGTGTTATCAACTTGTTATCATCCTGTTACCACGTGTTATCACCTCTCCTTACAGTTCCCGACCCCTTATTGCATACAAATGGCAAGTTATCAAGTGTTATCAACTTGTTATCATCCTGTTATCACGTGTTATCACCTCTCTTGTGAGTTTGGGACCCCCGAGTCTGAATCGATTAGTTTCGGGGTATCGAGTATCGATTTGGTTGTCTTTGGTATCAAGTACGGCGATCGCACATGACCCAACACAATGGGCCATGGCGAAAGCTGATGTTGTAGCTGTTGTAGCTGTTGTAGCTATCTGCTTGGGTCATCTTGTCCTCTTGGGGTTACGGCTAACAGCGAGAGACGCAGAAACTAGCACAACTGCGAACTATCGATCGGACTGTGTAAGTAAAGTTAGCATAGGAAGTGAGAGAGTAAGTTAGTTAGTAAGTTAGTAAGTTAGCATGTAAGTAAGTTAGTAAAGAAGTAAGTTAGTACGTAACTTAGTTGGTTAGTAAGTTAGCACGTAAGTAAGTTAGTAAGGAAGTAAGATGGCTAATTAGTAAGTCAGAGAGTAACCAAGCAAGCAAGTTAGTGGCTAGTTGGTTAGTAAGTTAGTTCATTACTAATCTAACTAACAGCTAACTGTCTATAGGTAAGGGACTAACCAGCTAGTCAACTAACAAAATAATTCCTTCGACAACTTACTAACCAAATTAAGGAGCTAACTTACTACTCAACTATCCGACTAGCCGACTATCTAGCCAACTAACTCGCTATCCGTCCACAATCAGACAGTAAGCAAGTAAGTATAGTAAGCAAGTCAGAAAGTAAGTTGTGCTTGCTAGTTAGCTATCCAGTTAGTCAGAGGGTAAGCAAGCAACTAAGCAACCAAGTTAGTAAGCATCGTATAAGTGTAGTTGTTAAGTTAGTGGCTAGTTGGTTAGTAAGTTAGTTAATTATTAATCAGCCGACTTGTAGCCGACTATCTAGTCGACTAACTCGCCACGCACCCACCTATCTTACTGCAGTGATTTATTGCTAATTTATCACTATTAGTTAGTAACTAATACTAACGCGCTATCAACCTGTCACTATTTCGTAAACTACTTACTACTTACACAGTATTATCAAGTTTCAGATTGCGCCATCACTTATCTACTCGGTTCACAAACACGGCGAAATGTTATCACCTGTTATCAGGTGTTATCATCTGTTATCACAGGGGAAAGCTTCAAGCTCCAACAACAGTCAAAGTGAAGTAAATTGGGAGAAGTGAGGAATAATGTTCAACAACAACACTACAACATTGAGACTATACAACATCTAGTCTTCTACAACAGTTTCGTTAAACCAAATTAACAGACTCAGGAAGTGTCTTTAATGTAAGAGTATCCCTACAACACTACAACACTAAGTCTATACAACACCTAACCCTCTACAACAGTTGCATTAGACAACACTGGCGTAGATTACCCCGATCTGAGAAGTTCCGCCTGCTTAACATAATATACGACTACACCAACAACCCTACAACACTAGATCTATACAACACCCGGTCCGCTACAACAGTTGCTTTAGACAGCACTGACATATTGCTCCGAACAGGGAAGTACCGTAACACGGAGCCCTGCAACAGTAAATCTAAACAACACCTGGCCCCCTACAACAGCTACAACAACAACAACCGCGGTAAAGGGACAAGGTGTGCTGAGCCAATGCCATAAAGAATCAAACGGATAACTCACTCGTTGAGGGAAGACTCCGGAGGAGGTCGCCGGCCCGTGGAGAAGAAAACAAAAGACGATCGCAACAACCGTCTGCATTCTGCACTTGCTGCTAGTCATCAACCCTGAAAAATTCAAAAAAAAAAAATAAACAACTTATTTTTCATACAAACTTAAAATGCATTCAATTCCTGCGCTGCAATCGTCATCGACGCCAGCGCCCCTAGCGGCAGTCTCTTGGTACTATAATGGTGAAACCAAGATGGCCCCAAACTTTTCATACATTCTCGCAATACATTGAATTGCTGTACTGCAATCGTTATCGACGCCAGCGCCCTCTAGCGGGCAGTTCCTTGGTACTACAGTGGTGAGTCCAAAATGGCCATAAACAACTTATTTTCCATACATACTTATGATATATTCAATGGGGTGTGCTGCAATCGTTATCGACACCAGCGTCTCTAGCGGCGTTCTTTTGATACTATAATGGTGAGACCAAGATGGCCATAAACAACTTATTTTCATACATATAACATATTCAGTTCCTGTGCTGGAATCGTTACGGATGCCAGCGCCCTCTAGCGGCAATCTTGTGGTACTACAGTGGTGAGTCCAAGATGGCCGCCTAGTTTTCCGCTCAAAACCTGCACATTGTTGCTAAATTAACCGTTTCTTCACTTTTGTCAGACATTAACGTGTTTATCTTTGCCAGATTCTTACAGACTTGTTGAGTACAAACTTGATTTTCAATCGATTCTTCTGGTTTTCTGAAGAAACCAGCGACTTGCGTCATTGTTCCGCACGACTGCTCCGAGGGCGGCGGCCATTTTGGAGGTTTTCGGACTTTGGGGTTCCTTGGGCGAGAAACGATTTGTTCAAGAGACTCGTTCAGGAGGACGTGAAAACGTTATTGTTGTCTAATGGGAAAGCAAAGTTTCCAAGGGTTTATCAGCTTTTGGAGAACGGTTCAAGTGTTTACTGCAGTTGCGGTGAGCAAACACAAAAGACGAACAAATATCCGCCGGGCTTTTATCCTCAAACAGAAAACCTCGACGGGGAGCCCAGAGTTCCTGTAATCCCCGTTTCCATCAAAAACCCATCGTTATCGTGTGTTATCAAGAGGCTATTATCGTATTAACACTAGATAACAGACTTCTACTAGCAAACTGAGCCTTCCAGAGCTCATTCTCATAGTTTCTGTGTCTCAGTCCGACTGAACTGAAGCCTAGAATGATCATACTATTGTTATCAAGTGTTACTAGCATGCTACCCAAGTATTATCAAGAGGCTATTATCGTATTAACACTAGATAACAGACTTCTACTAGCAAACTGAGCCTTCCAGAGCTCACTCTCATAGTTTCTGTGTCTCAGTTCGACTGAACTGAAGCCTAGAATGATCATTGTTATCAAGTGTTACTAGCATGTTACCCAAGTGTTATCAAGATGCTATTATCGTATTATCACTAGTTAACAGCTTTCTATTAGCGAAACTGGACCTTCCAGAGCTCTCTCTTTAAGTTTCTAGGCCTCAATTTGGCCGAATTGAAGCATAGTATTATATTTCGATTGTTATCAAGTGTTATCAAGGTGTTATAAAGTGTTATCGAACTGTTATCAAGATGCTATTATCGTATTATCACTAGTTATCAGCTTTCTATCAGCGAAACTGAGCCTTCCGGAGCTCACTCTCATAGAATTTGTGCTTCGGTTCAATTGAATTGAAGCACAGAATGATACTACGATTATCATCAAGTGTTATCAGCATGTTATCAAAGTGTTATCAAGTATTATCAACCCGTTATCATAAGTTATCACTAAGTTATCGCCCGTCTAGACTACAGAAATTTGTCATCATTCACACGTTTCGTACACAAAACTGAAAGCCTCACACTTCTATCCTATGTTATCAAGTGTTATCACCATGTTATCAACCCGTTATCACTTGTTATCACTCGTCTAGACTGTATTTCTTTCCTTTTTTGTTCGTTTTCGTGCAGGAAACTCAAAAGTCTCACACTGCTATATCGCAGTTATCAAGTGTTATCATCGTGTTATCACCATATTATCACCATGTTATCAACCCGTTATCACTAGTTTTCACTCGTCTAGACTGCATTTTATGTCCTCTTTTATTCGTTTTCGTACACGAAACTCAAAAGTTTCAAACTACTGTATCGCAGTTATCAAGTGTTATCATCGTGTTATCGTCATGTTATCAGTCTTGTGCAAAGTACAGAGACCGAAAATCTCGTCTGCTAATCCGCGTACACTTGTGGAAATAGGTGTTTGGGGAACCTCAGTGTTAGCACTGGCTCGCTTCCCAGTAGTTTATATTTTTAGCTTAGCCAAGCTCAAGTTTTTTTGTTTTTTTTTCCCTCTCACTATCCGCCATTTTGAATCACGGCTACAAGAAGCTTACAACCCTGATAACAAGGTTGATAACACGGAGATAACAGCCGAGGAACAGTGTTATCACTTGTTATCTCCAGTGTTTTGTGACGGGGGTTGGGACTCCCCACTAGGATTACAAGTTCTCAAGAAGAAAGTTTTATGTTGTTTGCTTAGGTGGAGGAATATGGCGCACTGAATGGGACCCACACACACTTTTACACATGGTTCCAGTATAATATAAGCCTGCAGAATGACGTTTCCCTCTCTGTAAAAAGTGTTATCAGTGTTATCAACCTGTTATCAAGTGTTATCATAAGGTTTCCCGACCCCTTTTATCATTGCTTCCACTTTCAGTTTTCCCTTTTTCCCTTCTTCCCTTTGTAAAAATCTTTTTCCCCCTCCATCTACGATACTAAGCTATACTTCTACTTTTCCCTTTTCAGACCCAGTTTTTCCCCTTTTTTCAGGGAATTTCCCTGCTAAGTGGAAGCATTACCCTTTATACAGAAGCGGTGAAGGTCCATTGACTATGTATAGACTTTGGAATATGCAAATGAAGCATAACGATCGATATCCTTATACACATACTACACGAATCCTGAATAAATCTAAAAATAGAAACACTGAATATCGGGAATTGCGAGTGATTCTTAATCTCACTTCAAGATTCTTGCCTAAAAATAGCTTCATTATCTAAGATTCTTGCAAGAATCTTGATTCGCAAGCTTCTCCTCTTACTAAACCAACTAAGGAGAGTTACTCTGAACTCTCAAGAATCTTAAGAATCTTAAGAATCTCAAGAATCTTAGAAACACATTATCCACGTGGTATACACGTGGCATTCCCTTTTTCAAATTCCTTCAAAATTTCCAAGAATGGCGTTGAGATTCCTATCAAGATTCATGAATCATTCTCACCACAGCAGAAAATTAAGGATAGATTCAGGACCCTCAAAATATCCTGAAAAGGGCATTTTCCACGTAGCCAATCAGGGCTCCGAATAGTGAAACTGGTCACTTCTAGGTTGTTCAGGATCCTGAAAATGTCCTTTTCAGGATGTTTTCAGGATGTCAGTCAGTACTCTTGAGTG